>CM060905.1:149635105-154635105 GCA_030737815.1 Allium fistulosum | reverse complement strand
ACCCCCTTTCGACACCACTACCTTCGAAACCTCTGAACCCCTTTCAAAAGCATTTAAGAAGTGACTAAGTATAAGTTTAAAACAAAGGCACTCTTCGAAATCATTGATGACTTCAATACATTCGAAATATAAAAGAATAGCGGCTGGCTTTCGACTAGGTCGGAACCACTACTTTCGAAAGCATTTATTATAAAAATAAAGGAACCCGTTCGAAAGATCTTACCTTAGAACATAGTGTGGCAACCTCCTTCGATAGCTATTAAAAAATCCCTTTCGAAAACATATGTCTCGACTACGTTGAAAGCCTTAAGTAAAACAAAGAAGGCACTTAACATTTGAAAACAAAGCTAATGTTTCGACCCTATCGGAAGCATTGCTTTCGATACCATGACTTCTGCCATTCCTCCAATCCACTACGTACTATCTAAGTGATACCTTGTGTATTATTTCGACTAGGTGGGTTTTGGAAGGGTTGATTTTGACTGGGTTGAGGCGGAAGTAATGAAGTCAAAAGGCGCATCTAAAGGAGGTGGAATCAACTTTTCTTAATAAAGGCTGAAATCATGCTAATTTTAGTAATTTCTTTATAACTAACCTGCTTATTTGTAATCTTTTAATTGGTTGCCTTAAAACTTTTTGAATCCTTTACAAAAATAAATGTTGCATTTATCAGATATAAATCAAGGAAAAATTAACCTTTTAGCCCCTTCATTAAGCAAAACCAATTATGCAATTTAATCCTTCTTTCTAAAACAATTTAAGTTCTTTAGTAAATTACTTAAGAAAAATCCCGAAAAATTACATAAATTTACTTTCCTCATGTTATCAAACATACAAAAATTCTAGACCCGAATTCTTAATAAAATAATCGAAATTAATTTTAAACCCGATCATATCATATTTTTCATTACAAATTCATAATAAATTTTCCCTAGCTTGAAAAATTAAAAAAAATTGAAACTCACCTCCAGAATCATATTTTACATAACATACAACTTTTCCATGGCATTCTAAAATCATTTATATTCGGTTTTACCCTAAAACCGCATAAATTCATATGTAAATAAATTGATTTAAATCAAACATATAATAATTCAAGCATATCATCATCAAAAACATCATGAAAACGAATTTACCCTAATCCGAAAACATACGATTATAAAACAAAATAGAGATGGTATAAATCATTATTCACCTTGAATATGATAAGAACTTTGAGATTTGTTGTAGATTAAATCCCCTAGCTTTAATCCCTTAGTTTGATAAAAAAATCTCCTCCTTTTCTTCCTTGTAATGGCCGGCTCCTCTATTTTACTTTGCGTTTTAGGTTTTTAGAATAAACATGAGAAATGAAAAAATGAAACGTGAATGGGTATAGCCATGAATCATAAGGTGCGGCTATCTACTAATATGCCCATGTTTTTAATTAATAACCTAATAGCCATTTTAAGCCCTTTAACTAAGTAAGCATGATTCTATATTTTTATTTTCAAATCTCAATCCTCTTATCATTCTAATTCTTACATTATTCTATTCAATTTATCTAATTAAATCTCCCGAATAATGTTGTCAAAAAAAATAGGGATGTTACACCATCATATTTTCACCCATCACTATTGTTGATTTTGGAGAGATGTGAATTTTATGATATTTTGATTAGGTTTTTAAGAGGAAAGATTTTTTGTTTGCATAAATGCTAATTTAGTGTGTGTACAATGCAAAAGATACCTAAATTACCAAAAAAACAGGATTCTACATATTACCCAGATCACCATTATATAGGAAGATGAACGAGATGATGCAGCTCAAGTGGATCGATTCCATCATCATTTGTGACCATCACTGTTTTCTTTGAAGCCATTGAAGAATCATCAGAGGGACAACAATCGAAGTGGGAGTAGGATCACGAAAACCCTATTTTCGTTTTCCTTTCATATGGTATCTAACTGATTTGATTTTGATGAGTTGAAAGTAGAGATTATGATTTTGACTGATCTTAAAAACTAGAATTAAAGGCAAAAAAGATGGAGAAGTTTGTGGAGCTTTGAAGAAAATAGAGTGAAGAAAATTGATTTTGGTATTGCTGAAGAAACAATGCACGAATGTTTGCAGGAAAATTGTGCTTCAGAGAAATTGGATTGCTTTGATAGTAGGAAAACCTCCCTACGGTCTGTTTGATTAGAAAAAATTGCTACTACACCCTTAGGTATCCATTCGCAAACAAAAAATGCCCGTAAACGTTGGCCCGTCCGACGCCCCATCGTCACATATGGACAATTGGAACGTTGGAAGAATTGGTGGAGAATGAAATGTTAGCGTTCGAGATTCATGTTGTTTCCCATCAACGACTCTTTCTTTTCCTTTCCTTGTTCCTTTTATTTATTTCTTCCTTCCCTCTTCCACCTCCACAGCCAAAACCGAATTTTCTACAATTTCTATAGAATAATCTGTTTATCGTCTAAGGTGGATTTTTATGTTCTTATGTTCGGTTCTACAACATAATTTTTTTGGGATTTTTTATTTGTTTTGTAATTTTTCATTTTTCAGAATGTTGCACGGATCCGCTACTTCTGCTTCTCTTGTCCGATTTCTTTATGAACGTCTGAAAAGGAGCAACGTTTCATAGAATTGTGCATGTATTTCTTACTGGAAAGAACAAGTTCTGTCAGTTCGTTTTTTGCATTAATAGATTAGTTTGTTTTTCGAATGTATTTAAATTTAAAAATGTATTAGTTTATTTTAGTGAAATTGCACAATTTATTTCTTATTATTTACAACTATTAAACACATATCACACAATAATAATAAATAAATAATTAGCTATAAATCAATTTATTAAAGGTCACATTTAAAGTACTCCACTTAAATACTCCGTTCGTATCACCAAACACATTCGCTTTCAACCAACTTCCTAGCTCAAATACCCCACTCAAATTCCGCACTCAAATGCCATATTCGCTTCATAAAGAATGGACCATTGGAGTGTCTCCAACTGTTAAAACCCTAATATTTAGGAGGATGAATATTAAGGGCTAAATTCACAGTTTAAGCCAAAAATCATGCATCTATTACCTAGGCGTCTAACTCTTAACACCTATTTAATAGGCATCTAAGAAGAAGCACCTACAAAATCTCATGTGTGTCACAATTTTCATTGTTTACATACTTTTTTCCTCCTTTTGTTCCAATTTATGACGATATGTTATCACGTCCAATAAAATTGCTAAATGAACTGTTCGGATGCAGACACAAGATGAAATTTATTTGATTCAAGTTGGCTCGAGCCCTGATACGACGATTGGTGATTAACAGAGTGTATAGGAGTTTCCAGTTGAACACGGTTATCGCATATATATCACACTAGATTCCATAGTAGCATATTTATATAGCTTTTCTACTCTTTACTTATAGTTGTAATAAAAAACTTTCCAATAAAATAATAAATACAAAATAATTGTCAAGGTTAACTGAGTATTAAGCATTGTTATTTATTATATAGACCAAGTATATCGGTTGTAGATCAACTGATCTAAGTGCGTTGCATAATATTATGAACACTCCCTCGTGAACTAGAAGATATGGTTCGGGCTAGTCTATTTGCCAAGTTCTTATAGATTAGGCTCATTATAACTAGCTGCCATTTTGACCATCGAAAGTCGGCACCAAATACAACCACGGTTTCCAATATCGAACATCCAATCATCGAAAAGGCCGACTGTTAGGGTAAAATAAAAGGAACAAACGGGATAAATAGAATCTCACAATGGAAACGACAACATATAATATAATAAAGACAGTATAAATTGTCACTCCAAGTTACAAAGTACATCAAAGTTAAAAACAAGTCTCATCAACTGGACAGTTGTAAATTTCCGACCTTATAATTTGCTGATAGGTATATATAATAATACAACAAAAAATAAAAATATTACGAGAGGTGAACATCCAGATTTACTCCAGAAGCTCCATATCTCACCAACGACAACTTAACAAAATACCCGGTCTAACCTAGGCATTATGATAAAATAACACCCAGATCAGTCTGGAAAGCCCACGTGAGATTGTTCCTGCTAAGTATTCTTGTTAGATTATTCCAGCTTGCTGCTTCTGCTACGCTGTTACTGCTAGCTGGTCCTGCTAGGCTGATCGTGCTAGCTACTCCTACTAGGCTGTTCATACTAGGCTAGGCCCGCAAGCTGTTCTTGCTAGGCTGGGCCTGCTAGCTGTTCCTACTTGCCCTTGATTTGCTTGTCATTGTTGCTATAAGCTTGGCTCTGTAGAATTCTCCCTGTAAATGACAAATGCTTGGTTATTTATAAAGGTAGATTTGAGGTACGTTTAATGAGGAAAATCATGAAATCTCCATGTATATCATGGTCAGAAGGAATATTCTTGAATATGCCATCTGCAATTTTTTTCCTGACATATGCTAATTTCCTTCCTTATTTACACCACCGAGTATGGCTGATAACTAGGCTCAGGGTTGTTGGTTCGGCTTGGATGGATGTAGATGGGATGTTGTATAGGTTCGTTCACTTCAGTTTGGCTTGGCCTGCTTGGTTCGGCGGGCAGCTTCCTTCTTGGTTTGGTAGGTAGCATACATGCTTGGTTTGGTGGTAAGCCAACCACTGAACAGAAGATCTTTTTCGGTGGGTGGCTAATTACCAAACAGGGATCTTTTCCGATGGGTGATACATGTTCGGTGGCTACCCAACCACCAAACAAAAGATCAGTTCGATGGGTGGCCAACCACCAAACAGGGATCGACTATGAGTCCTGGAATTCATCCTTAGTCTTCAAGTCTTCTTCCGTGCCTTGGTCTCTGTCTTGCCTAGCATCTCCTCCATCCTTACACTGGAAATGGTTAGGCTTCTAGTAGTTAGATTCCCTACCGGATCATTCCTCATGTTCCACATGAATAATGTGCTTGTCAGAACTCGAACCCGGGTGGGTTGGTTGAAAGGCGCAAGTCTTTACCACTGGGCTACACATGCTTTTATGCCATAACTCCTTCATTTCAAGTTAGAATTGAATGAGACTTGGACCAATAGATTTGTATCATTAAGTAGAGTGCCCGAATGCATCTGAATGTTTCATCAGCCTAAATTAGGTAGTAGCTCTCCAAGGTGGGGCCTGAGTTGGTTAGGTGGTGGACAAATCTTAAGATCATCATATCTTCAATCCGTAGCTTAGATTGAGATGCAGTTTCGACCTACGTGCATGTCCTGACCTAAGCAACATCTTTTATGGGCTTTGACTATATTTTCTGACTATGCCAAATTTGTCTCCAGTGCTTTGCTTTGCACTTGTGATTACATGATAACGACTTTATTATGCACCTTCCAACCATTTCAACGTTTCTTAACGTCTTTGCGTATTCATAATGCTGTGGGAGAAAATGCCTACAACATCAAATGATTCGGATATTAAAGTTCACACATCACCTTAACTAGTAGTGTGACATTTTTGCTAAAGTTATCATTTGCACATCTTTTCAGTAAAATCCAATTTTACTATTATAAGTGGTACCGAGTAGTAACGATTATTTACATCAATTCTCTTCGTCAACACTATATTACATTAGAACTTATGGTATTTGGTTTTGATCAAAATTCCAACTATCATCCACATTCAACTTGAATAGTCTAAATACAAAATCCTTGGTTCAATAATAGAAATTATTATTATCTATATCGTTCTGGCTAGAGGTTTTAAATTTGAGTTGACTACGCTTGACCGTGATACTAACCTCATACAACTGAAGAGATGAATTCTCTATTGAATAGGGTTTCGCTTCTAATGATTCAACTCAGACTCAACTACACTGGTTTAATGGACATCTTACCCTGTTAACTATAATCAAACCGGAGTGTCCAAATTAAGGTTCAACGGTATTCTTAAGTTGAAAAAGTATAGTTCTTTCTCACGGACACATGCTTCCACTGAATTTTGACTGAAATTCAAACTGTTAGATTTTTCTATCAAAATAATTGCTTAACTCTAATGCTTAGTGAATGATACTTTCGTATTAGTTCTTGGATCATATTTAGTAACCAAAAACTCATAATCGATCTCACTGACTTCGAGATGTTTTGGTTATTAAGTGTAAACAACATGTTCTAAATTGTTTTTTAGAATTTTTGTTTCAACATATACCAAAACTCCAAATCATATCAAGCGATAATTTTATGAGTAAAATCCAAGTTAACTTAAGTACGTCGAATGAAGAATCTATTACATTAATTTCAACAATTGAAATTTACGATGTTATTCTATCAACGAGCTTACCAAATTCCAACCGCATTAGTCTTATTCTCGGAGATACTTTTGCAGCCTATGGATCGTATCCCTTTGGGTATAACTATCAAAATCATATTTTAATACTGTACCTGAAATCTATTTAGGATTTCCACATCATACCATATGGAAGAGTTGATACCCTTGATGGTTTTGTTGACAATCGAGGGAATTCTATTCTCGACATTTGCAAGAAATTTATAGTTTCTCTTTAATGTGTGAGAATTCTTATAAGACATTCTAACGTGTCGTGTTTATTTTGGTTTGGCAAATTTCATTTCATCTTACATAATCTTTGTTATCTTTGGATTATATCAAAATTCATACTGCCAATAATTTCTCAAAGAAATTCCGTTGTTATACAGTTGGTGTTTCTTGAAATAACAAATGTTTCTCGGTGCAATGGAATAGGTATTCATAATTTTTTTATGAATTACCTATATATGTGTGTAAAATTTATTTGGTTTTTTATTTCTACTCAACATATGTTCATAATATAAATTGGTCAATCGATATTAATTGGTCCCATACCTAGGATGGTCCATACAAGATCCGTTTTGAATATTACATAAAGTCTCTAGACTTGTACAACACATCAACTCCCTGACTTAGAATGTGTATGGGTTGTTTATAAACATTCATCTTGTATGATCTTATAATATATTCTTTAGATGAAATTAAAATTTATCGTTATGTACGTGCTCTTAAGTATATGGCCTTACAGAAAGAAGTGAACTCAACTTCACTGGTCGTCAATCATACTTTGTCCAACAAAGTCTGATTACTCTTTATCGATACATCATTATGTATCATAGGAAGGAGTGAATTTTGAGATTGAATCTTATTCATTTTAGATAATTTTGGAATATACTCACATATTTGATCAAACGAAGTATTTGTTTTCTTTGCATGTTCTATTTTTCTCCTTCCGTTATATATTCTATGAACTTATCGTAGACATATTGCATGAGTATCAAATACACATTTATTTTATGATACATTTCTATGAATTAAACGTAATATGTTGAACCATTTTGGTATCATTAGACTTTTGACTGCATACATCTGTATGTATCAATCTGAAGAGTTCACAAACACTTATGTAGCTCCCACTGTATGTGTGTTGATTTCAAAATAATTGTAAAAATTTCATATACTTCTATATTTCCTAATGCAACACCTTTGTTATAAAAACAAACACCAATATTATAATTTTATCCTATAATGAATATTTATAATATTCATATTCAAATAAAACTATGTCTATTTTCAGTCAATACTGAAAAAAGCTATTATTTTATAAATAATATTTGGTATATTTACAAAAATAACTTTTTGTAAATTTGTACCAATTTTCTGTATAAAAGTGCATTTTGATCCTTAACCTTTAAGGATATCAAATAAATTGCACTTTACGTAAAATGATCAAACTGACATTTCAAAGATCGAGTCCCTGGGTACATCTTATTACTCTTGGTTCATGTTACTTCTAACACAACAAAATTCTTGTTATATCTAATCGCACTGAACACATTACCTTGAATTATGGTTTACTTGCTCATTTCAAATGAAACAATTTCATCAAGATTTTGTACAATATGAATATAATTTTTGTATGTTATATAATATGCATCAAATATCCATATTCTGTATTGCTTTATAGTTTTAAGCTCATGAAAACAATAACACTCTTGGGCAAATAAACAATTAAGTGGCCAAGTTATGAATGTATTTAGAAGGGTATATATAAACTGTCAATATATGTAAACTATTGTTAATTAGTAATATAATTTTGTAACATATTATATATGAATATAAGTAAACTTTGAATATATGTATAGTTATTATTTTTTATACTATCAAAATAAACTATGAAAAATAGAGGCATATATAAAGGGCGAATGTGTTTGTTGCCGTATGAGTTCCAACACCAATAAATATACATTAACCATGTACACTATTTATATGTTGCATGTGCACTATACACATATGAGCGTATTTAATATGCTCACTACAATGTATTTAATTTAAATTAAATTAAAGTCACTATTTAGACTAATCAAATAAATTAGATTTTATTTAAAATAAATTTTAGGTTGTATCTAAAACAGTTAGATTTCTTAAGCCCAACAAAGTTCCAATATAGAAAGTTCTTTGAAATTTAATCCATTTAGCCCGCTTCCAACTGGTTGGTTCCTTTAGTTTACAATTGAGAGTTTCGGATAAAATATTTTGAATTAAAAAAATAACTCATATAGAAAACAATTTTGAATATGAAAATTGATTTGGAATAGAAATCACATTTCTAATTCCATATTAAGTATCTAATACAATCGTCATTTTCGATGTCTCTTCATGAAGCAGAGGTGACCACTCACTCTCTTCATCCTAACTGTGCCTTTCTTACATCTACTCTTGGACACTCGCTTTCCTTTCCTGATGGTCATACCATTCGAAGGAAATCTTTACTACAAGATCGCTTCGAACTCTTTACAAAAGTACATTTGGTCATTCTTAACATTTAAGAATATCAAATAAATTACATTTTACATAAACTTATTGAATTGGCATTTTAATGATCAAACACCTAAGTCCATCTTGTAGCCTTCATCCTAGTACTAAATCTAAAATAACAAAATCCTTACTGCAGTTAATCATATTGAATACATGATCTAGTATTATTGTTTACTTGATCATTTCGACTTAACTAATTTCCTTGAGGTTTTGTACATTGTGAATCGTGACCGTTCGTCATATAAAATTTATTATGATCGAATATGGATCGGATATCTATATTCTTATGTTGTTTAAGAGTTCAAAACCCATAGAAGATGATATATAGTCTCAAACAAATAGACACTTAAGCGATCGGGCACAGATGTTTTAGTAGTTTATAATTTGGCTCTTGCATGATTCTTGAAGTAACAACACGACAAAAGATTTACGGATAAGTAAATTTTATATTTCTGTGTCAATCTTAATTCAATTAATTTGTATGTTTTAACTTATAAACGTTTTAAACATTATAATGATTGCACAAATTTGTCAAAGTTGACTATTTCGACTTTATATAACATATGTTCTTAGAATATTAGAAAGATTATATATTCCCATTTTAGTTTTCTAATAAGTCTCCCACTAGAATTTTATATTCCTTAAAACCTAAAGTGAAATATAGAAATTTTTTGATTCCTTTAGTTGGGTGTTTATTTTTCGGCAGCCATACTTTTTGTAGGTAGAAAGTTGGAAGAAAACGAATAAAGAAAGAGAATGAGAACTTAAGTGAAAAGGTGGGTAAAGATGGAATAATTTGGCTTTACAATTACCTGACACATACTTTACCTCATGTCGAGATGAACCATGTTTATTTACTTTTATTTGAATCTTGTAAAGCCTATATCGTACTTAGTTTTAAGTTATATGTTGTACTTTGGGCTATTGGGCTATGAGTCTCAGCAATAAAAATTAACCAAGTTTCAAAAAAAGAATTAAAGTAATATTAAAGATTGTTTATATATAAAATGATATTATGTAAGTAAATGTCTAGATACAGACATACACCTACATACGTACATACATATATACATACATATTCATTAATTAAATCCTCAACGATTTAACAATTAGTTTTTCCAAAACAAAATTTCTGCATGGAAATTATGAAAATATTTGATTTTAATTTACGAGACTGGTATTTTGTTAAGATCGTATGGTATTCTTTAATTATGGTTACAACATTTGAATTTTATATTGCACGCAGTATCTTTGATTATCATTGTTTCAGTGTTAGGATTGGTACTACCATTCTATATTGTTTTATATTGCACTTTTTGTTAATGATGATTGCACTTTTAAGATCATATGGTATTTTGTTAACATTCGGTACCACTATTATATATTGGACTTTCATTTATTAATAAGTTTCATGCAAACACTACAAGAAAATGGTTTATTAATAGCACGAAGGGATAGCATTGTAATATGACTTGCAATTGTTAGTTATTTAATAGCCACTTAAATTAAAACATAGCTCCATAATCTTGCTATTATTGAACAATGGATAAAATTTGGGGCTATTACTCAACAATGAAAAAAATTTGATGGTGCATTTTTACAGTCCCCTACTCACTTATTCCTATCTACCCTGAGTTCCACACCCCACTCTTAAACCCGAAAATTAATCCAAAAAATCACTAATCAGTCATGACCACTTCGCGTCCTTCTTACCAGCGCGTCACGTGTTGCCACTACCTCATGTCACTTAGCTATTTCGATAAAAGCAAGTCCACTTCCTCCTTGTTGCTTTCTACCACCACGTTCACATCATCATGACCTCTATAACAGAGAGTACTGGTATGTTATTCTAGGTTACTTGTTCAATATTCTATTTATTGATGACGAATTTTGAATTTTGATGAATGGAGTTTATATATATATATATATATAGACACACACACACACACACATATATACTGCTTTGGTAAACTTAAATACCTGACATGTTCATACGCCAGCATGACACCATCTGTTAAGTTCTATTAGGAAAAAATAGCACTTGATTTTTAGTTATCAATCCACTTAATATATGTTTCACCCTTCCATATAGTACTTTAGTGATAATTTTATAACCATAGCTTTACGTGTTATAGGTTTATATTCATCAGTGGATGTACTGTTTTTATTTTGTGAATCGAGGTTTATATAGTATGAATTATCTTTCTAACAATCTCCCAATTTTCAGATGATTTATTAGCAACATTATTGATTAGTTCATTGGTCTTTAACCACTGAAACTTGTCAAACTTTGCATTATAACCATCTGCACCTAGAGCTATATTATTGGGAATGTTGAAAATTGCTTACTTGAATTTAATTTCAAAGAAGCATGCATTAAGATAATTTTTCTTGACTTCATTAATATAATTCAGAAATCAATACTGTTGGATATCGTCTATCCTTGTTACATTTCTTATCAAAATAACCTATAGCTTTATTACCAAGCTCTTCTCGAGCTCTCAATATTTTACCTTCAGAAGTAATCAAATTGTGAATTTTATTTTGAAATCATCTTATAGTAAGTTTTGCATGAAAAAAATTAGAACACTGATCATCCCATTTCAACATGCACATTTAGTTCTCTTTCTTAGGTCAATTGTAAGCATATCAGTGTGACCTAGAAATCTATTATGTGTAAGTTTGTAACATCCCCCCTCCTGAGGCCCAAAGCTAAGTGCTATAGATGTTGCGGTCATCTATAATGTTTAACTTTCGGTGACAAAATAAGGTAACGTTAATGGTATCCATAATATCATAAGCTCACGAATATGAAATAAAATCTTCGTAGATTCCAAAATAGCTTTCTCGATTACATTTCAAATAAATATATCATATCCAATTACATAATCCCAAAAAGATTCCCAAGTTTTGATTAAATATAAGTATTACAAATTATGCCAAGTGCGATATATGAAGATGCCCCCTTGGATGATCAAAGTACTAAACAGATAGATATATCAGTTATAAATACATCACAGCGGAAATAGTACTAAATAACTCCTACATAGCTAGATTTGCCTCTTGCACGTCTTCGGAAGCTTATTCGTCCAACCTACTAAACCTGAAAAGTCCTTAACCCTCAATATACTCAAATTAGATTTTGAGCACCCGAGAGTTTAAGGGGGAAAACATAAACTTCAAATCAGACATAAAGCCCGGTGTGAATAATTCTACTACATTTCGGCTTACTAACATTAAGTGAGACCACGTCGCTTAGCGAAACAGGTTTCCCCTCACTAATATCCTTTTAAAAGCATATCTTTTGTAAATCAAAATCCTGCAATCAAGCTGATTATAACAACGATAGCAACAACATATATACATAATAATCAGGTAATCAATTGACCATCTGTCCACTCTATAGTTTTTTCTGGCTAACTATTAACCATTGGCTGACCCAAGCCTACCGGACAAAATAAATAATCTAACTTCTGTTAGACATAATATGGGACTGCCTGCCCTTAACTTTCTTCTTCTAGGGTCCACAGATCCTAATGGTTTTGCGGCTCATCAATAACCTACCTTTATTCTGTATATTCCCTTGTGCGTGTAACATAGTTTTAGTCCCATCTATGACAAAGCCCTACACACTGGAATTTTGGACTTATATCAGTTAAAGGCTACTAGCTAAAGTATAGGGTATGACCTACACTAGTCCCAAGTGGTCTCCTATTATCTGAGTCATAAACCTAGGGTTAACTACCCTATTAAATTTTCGTTGAAAACATTTCATCAATGGACTATCTGTCCTGCCTTTCATTTAAACTTACCCCTTCTTAAATCATACTTAAACAAGGAAAATATGCTCTTTTCTTTACTCATAATATCAATGTCATGGTATATTCTTTACACAAAACAATGTTGATGAAATCTAAATCAATAGGATTATATATCCCTTAAAAATAAGTTAAAGCCCTTTTTTAACTTAGAAAACTTTAGGTTATAAAGCCAAAACAACACCTTCAATGCCATTGTTTATAACCTTAAACTGTTCCTTTCTAAATCATTGAAAGTGTCCCTGTCGAAACCATTGCTTAAAACCTTAGACATCCTCTTTCGAAACACTTAAAAATAATCCATTCAAAACACTCAAAGTATACCTTTGGAAAGCACTGTAAACTTTCCCTATGAAACACTTAAAGCATACCTTTCGAAAGCATTGTCAGCATTCCCTTTGAAACACTTAAAACATAACTTTTGAAAGCATTGGAATCTTTACCTTCAACACATTTAAAACATACCTTTTGAAAGCATTGGGTTCAAGTAAGAGTTTGTGGAAACATAGCTTCGAAACCAATTAAAAGTATCCCTTTCGAAACCATTGGGTTTAACATTTAGTATAACTATTGGGTCATAGAGAACAGAAGCGAAAGCATTTCTAACATAAGCATAATCTTAAGAAAAAGAATTGGAGAAGAGGATAGCTTCGAAACAATCCTATCGAAACTATTAACTCCGAAAGCATTGATAAAAGCGGCTAAACGGATCCTTTCGAAAGCATTCGGAAGACGGATTCAACGTTAAGAAAAATGAAAGCATTCCTTTTGAACACGTTGTTATAAGGCTATAAAGAAAAGTGGTCTTTAACTAATTTGAAACGTATGAACTTGGAAGCTAGGTGTCTAATGAGTTTAAAAGCGGCAACTCTTTCGAAAGCTTCTTTTAAAAGTAATAACAAGTAAATTGATTTGAAACCATTAATAAAAGTGGCTTCAACCCCTTCGGAAGCATCTTTTAAAAACAAAGGCAATTAATGGATTCGAAAGCTTATAAATATGGCTTTAACCCCTTCGAAAGCTTGTCTTCGAATAGTCCCTTCCGCCTTTCTCCAATACACTACGTACCAATTGCTTGATACCATGTGCATTGGTTTCGAATAGGTGCAAAATGCCACCTGGACATGGCGAAAAAAGCAGGCAATGGAGGTGGCGAAGTTGTAATTCTCAACAAAACTAGTTTTATGCCTTTCAAAGTAAATCCTTTTCACCTAACTTGCCTAATTTGTCAAAATATGATGGGTTGCCAATTCTTTACCAAAATACTTTTCTAAAAAGGCCACCTAGTTCAACAATTAACAACTGAAATTATTTTAACAAATAAGCCCTTTCCCTTAACAAAACAAATAAAACATTTAAGTCCTCTAACTTAAATAATTTAACAACCATAGTAAAATACTTAGGAAAAATCCCTAAAGATCATAATAATTCACTTTGAGTATGTTTCTGAACATATATAAATTGCAAACCCAAAATCATTTTTAATTGCCTTAAATAATTTAAATCCAAAATTCTCTATTTTTCTCTTAGATAATCCATAATTACTTAGAAAATTATGAAACATGAAACCCACTTCTAAAACAATGTTTTTGACCATATATCAAAAACGCAAACCATTTGGATGTCATTTAATAGGTTTTCTAATCTAAACATATCATAAATCTATATGAAACCATATAAATCATCAACAAGCATATATATCCATTTAAACAAACACAATATGGCATGTAACTTGCAAAAATAATTCAGATCTAACTTGAAACCGTAACCGATATCAAAAGTGAGATGTAAGTTAATTATTCACCTTGGCTTTGTGCTAAGAAGGTTGAGATTTGCCATTAGATTGATTTGCTTAAGCTTTCTACTTGAATTCTAGCTTTTCTTCTCCTTGTATATCCTTAATGGTGGCCTTTGAAAGTTAAAATGAATAAGGAATAGAGAATGGAAGGGTTTAGGGTATTGGAATATTCCCATTTTACTGTTGCCATATTCCTCCTACTTACTTATTTTCAATTATCTTTCACTAATACATTCATTAAGGCATGGCTCCCTCCTAATTAACAAATCTCAATTTCTTAACTATCTACATTATTTTATTTTATTTATCTAATTAAATATTCTAAATTATGTTAGTCAAAATAAGGGTCAATACAGACTCCGCTCCTTAAAGAATTTTATCCTTGAAATTACGATAAGATACTCACAATAATCAAACATAAAGGTAAAACATACCTTCAAACGAGTGAGGATAAGTATCTCTAATCCTGCTCTCGGTTTTCCAAGTATAGTCTCTTTCATCGTCACTCACTGGACTTTGACTAATCTGACTGTCTTTTTCCTTAGTCTCTTCTCATCTCTTGTGACTATATGAACTGTTTTTCTAACTATAGTCATATTCGGTTCCACTACTAAATCCACTAACACTGTTGGTGTAATAGTAGTCTCTATATCTCGAATACACTTCCTTAGATAAGAAATATGAAAAAATTTATGGACTCTTGCTAAACTACTCGGTAACTCTACTCTATATGCGAGTTTCCTGACCCTTTCTATAATAGGAAATGGTCCAATGAATCTTGGTGCCAATATTTCTAATTTTCCAAACTTGATTACACCTTTCATTGATGACACCTTGACGAAAACTTGATCCCCAACTGAGAATTCTAAGTCTTTCTTTTATCAGCGTAATTCTTCTGCCTAGACTGAGCTTCCATTATTCTAGCCCGAAGTAACTCAATCTTTTCTACAGCTTTTTTAAGCAAATCCAAACCAAGAATTAGTCTATCTCTAGTCTCTAACCAGCAAACAAGAGATGTGCATGGTCTTTCATATAAAGCTTCAAACGGTTTCATCCCTATACTAATCTGATAACTGTTGTTATATGAAAACTCGACTAAGTATAGATGTTCTTCCAATGATCCCCCAAAATCAAGCATACGAACTCTTAATAAATCCTCTAATACTTTGTCAACTTTCTCCGTTTTCCCATTTGTTTGCGGATGGTAAGCGGTACTCACCTTGAGCTTGGTATCGAAAGCTCATGTAGACTCTTTCAGAAGTAATTAGTGAATAATAAATCTCTACCGCTTACTATAATACAAGGAACTCTATGTAGTCTAACTATATTGCTCATGAATAACTTAGCTAAATCTGGTGCCGTCCTGGTTCACTTAACGGGTATAAAGTGTGCACACTTAGTCAATCTGTCTACTCTAACCCATGTACTCTCATTTCCTCTATTCGACCTTGGTGACCCATCTATGAAATCCATTGAGATAGAATCCCATTCCCAGACTAAAACATCTAAAAGCTGAAGTAACCCGCTCGTATTCTGATGTTCGGCTTTTACCTGTTGATAATTCAAACACAACCTCACCCGTAAGCCTACATCTCTCTCCATACCTTCATAGAAGAAACTTCTTTTCATATCCTGATACATCTTTGTTCCTCCCAGATGAATAGTAAACTTCGAACGATGACATTATCTAAGAGCTTCCTTCCTAATGTTTCCCACATTCAGAACACAGTCTTCCTTTCTTCCTCAACCACCCATTGTGGTCAAGACTGAAACCTTTCAAGTCATTGCTCTCTGTTCCATTCCTTAGTTTTCTAAACCGTTTAGCTAATAATGGATCCTCTCCTTGTTTAGAAGCAATCCTTTCAATCATCACCGGTCGAACTTTAAACATGACAACAGAACAGTTTCTTGACTGGAACTACTCTTAGATCTCCATTATACTCTGTATGTAGTCAATGCTTCAAAATCTTTCCGCTCAGCTATCATTTCCAATACTGCATCTGATATTTTCTGCTAAGTGCATCTGCGACCCTACTCCCTTTTCCCAGTGTGTATTCAATACCAAAGTCATAAGCGGCTAAAAACTCTAACCATCACTGCTATCTTGTATTCAACTCGTTCTAAGAGAATAAACATCTCAGTGACTTATGTTTCGTATGCAGCTCGAATCTTTCTCCCAAAAGGTAATGTCTCCACACTTTCAAGGTCAAAATTACCGCAGCTAATTCCAAATCATGAGTTGGATATCCAACTTCATGCAGTCTAAGCTTTCGAGAAGCATAGGCAATCACGTTACCTCTTTGCATTAACACAGCTCCTAACTCTATTCCACATGCATCTGTGTACACCATTAAGTCATGGTTCCCATCTGAAATGATTAAAATAGGTGCATTAGTCAACAAATGTTTCAGTTTTTGGAATGCCTCCTCACACTTATCAGTCCAAACAAACTT
Source organism: Allium fistulosum (assembly GCA_030737815.1). Lineage (NCBI taxonomy): Eukaryota > Viridiplantae > Streptophyta > Magnoliopsida > Asparagales > Amaryllidaceae > Allium > Allium fistulosum. Next base: position 154,618,225 of record CM060905.1, on the reverse strand, counting down.
CACATCTTTCCGAGTTAGCTTAGTCATCGGTGCCACTATCTGTGAAGAATCCTTAATGAATCTATGATAATAACTAGCTAATCCAAGAAAACTCTTTATCTCAATCACTGTCTTGGGTCTCTTCCAACTATTCTCTGCCTCGATCTTAGCTGGTCTACTGACAACCCCTTCTCTGAGACTATATGACCATTAAACTTTACTTCCTTTTTCCAAATGCGACACTTTCAAAACTTTGCCTTCAACTGATGATGCCTTAGTGTCTCTAGCACCACTCTAAGATGAATTTCATGCTCTTTTTCATCCTTAGAGTATATCAAAATATCGTCTATGAATACTAATACAAATCTGTCCAGATTTTCTCGAAAGATTTTGTTAATCAAGTCCACGAAGAATGCCGGTGCATTTGTTAGTCCAAAATGGCATCACTAATCATTCGTACGATCCATATTTAGTCTTAAACGTCGTCAAAGGAATACTTTTCTCTGTTACTCTAAACTTATGGAACCCTGTTGCCAAATCCAATCGGGAAAATACTTTGGCTCCACTCAACTGGTTGAAAAAATCATCAATTCTAGGTAATGGATATCGATTATTTATCGTCTTCTCATTCAGCTTACGATAATCGATACATAATCTTAACGATCCATCCGGTTTCCTTCTAAACACTGCGACTGCTCTCCAAGGAAAACTGCTTGCCTTCTAAATCCACTAACTGCACCTTTAGCTCCTTCATCTCAGCAGGTGTCATTCTACTTGACTGTCCACTAATAGGTTCCGCTCCTGGTACTAAATCTATCCAAAACTCAATGGCTCGTTTCAGCGGTAGTCCTACCACGAGTTCAAAGACATCTGCGAATTCTTGAACAATGAAAACTCGATTTAACTCACCTTATGCCTCTATAACACCCAACAAAGCATTAACCTTAAAACTAGGGTTTTCAGTGGAGTATATAATCTGATCCTTACAACTAGGGTGTCTAAGTGATATTTTCCTATCATAGCAAAATATCCTAGCATTGTACTTACTTAACCAATCCATATCCAAATTAATTCTGAACCCTACGAAATCAAATAAATACAAACTGCAAACAAATATATAACCTAAAAATTCAAACTCTAGGTGGTCACATCTCATCCCAAGAGTCGCATACCCTCCTATTGGATTCACAACCCTTAAAGATGTAACTAGGTATGAGAGTTCTAGGTCAAGCTTATCTACCAAAATAATGAGATATAAAAGAACGCAATGCACCAGTATCAAATAGAACTCTAACTGATACACCATGAATCAAAAGCGTACTTCCCAACACAGTTTACCTTTCTACTCTGTTGTTGCTCTCGAGGTAGCTGGTCCCAATGCAAACACTTTGCCCTTTCCATCCTTGGCTGGTTCCTTACATTGGTTCTTATAATGTCTAATTTGATCACAGTTGAAGCATTTTACTCCTTTCATATCAGTAGCTTTCTTTGTTTTGCATGTCCAATACTCATAGGCAAAATGTCCCTTCTTATCGCACTTGTAACAAACTACATCGGCCTTCCCTTTCTAGGCTCCTCCTCTTTTCTAAGCGCCTTTCTTATGGAAAACTCTCTCTTTTGGTTCTTCCCACCTTGAGCTCTCACTGCTTTGTTATCATTAAGGAAAGCAAACATCTCCTTATTCCTCAAATCCATCTCAACTATTACATCGCACAGATACCTGATATGTGGCAGAGTTGCTTTAGCAAGCTCGAGGTCTCAATACGTGGATGAACTTCTCATTTCTTTTGATAACTGTACCTACCGTAGCATATTCGTATCTCGATAACTTGATGTGCACGTAAATGTGCATATCCATATTTAATCTAATTAAATTAAATAAATGATCATATTGGGTATTTTAACATGTTTAAACCAAAATTCAAATTATTGTCAAATCGTCATATATTCATCTTCATATAGGGGCAAAATGGTCATTTTTGTGCATATATTAATTTGTGAAAATATACTTGGAAATTTCTATATTATTTTGTAGGAATTTGGCTTCAAATGGAAGTGGGTTTCATGGAAAATATGCATGCACAAAAGAATACAAAGGAATGAAGATGGAAATAATTCAAACTCATGATCATGGAGGACCCCACCTACCCACCTACCTTAATGTACAAATTAGAAGCTAATGCACATGCTAATGGCCATTAGAGTTTCATACACACTTAATGGATGATTATCTCATGCTAATGATTACTTGGCCACCACACTTCCTAGAAGGGTAGTTTGGGTAGTTTCCAAAAAAGTGGATTAGGATTTCTAACTTGTATAATTACCCCTTATGCTTCATGTAATCTCTTCCACTTAGCCTCTTTGGTTTAGTTTAGGCTCAAATAAATCAAAGCTCTCTTTCCCTTTCATGGCTACTTTGACATTTTTATTTCATGTAAATTTTGTTTTATGTAATGTTAATTCATGCTCTTTTCTCTCTACATGCTCTCTTTTACTTTAATGTTAGTAGTTAGTTTATTTTTCATGCAAGTAGAATTAGTTTTTATTTCACTATAATTAGTTCTCTTTTTCATTAGCTCGTATTTTCCTTTTCTTTTTGTTTCATGTTGCTTTTTACAGTTGTTGATATGATAACAAATATGAGAGGCTAAACCCCTTCAATTTAGAAGTAATAAAGCTCTCTAATTATGTAGATTCAACATTTTGATCATTTATGTTCACTTTTTATGCTTAATGGAAATATTTAAAGTGGTTTAACTTGTTGTTTTAGCTTTGAATTTGATGGCCTATATTGTTGACACCAAATAGGCTATGTTTAAACAAACAACAAACACAAATTACCTCTTCATTTACATATGATGTTGGTAATGAAGTGATTTAAAAATAAAATTTAATGGTCTATATTTCTAATCTATAGCTAATAGGCAATGCTTAAAATAGATTTTAGTTTTAACTTTATTGTCATTTTTATGAGAGTTAAATAATGGTTTAGTGGTTGTGTTATAGTTTGATGGTTTATATTGGGCTAATTAATAGCACAAATATGCCATACTTATGATAAGCACATCAACTAATTTCACTAATGACCAAAAGAGAGATCATAACTTCATTTTGTTGATTTATGTGATCTAGAGAGTGGAAATTACTTTTAAATTGCCTTCAAACTCTCATATTTTTAACAATTTTCTTTTGTTAGTTTTCTTACATTTTTAGCTTAAACAAATCTCAAATCTTGGTTAATTTGATTGAATAGAATTTTAAAATCTAACAATTCCCTACGGATCGACCCGTAATCGCCACGTACTAGAATTGTACGCCGTGCGCTTGCGGTTAATTTTATTATAAATTCATTCGACGGTGTTCTAAACCGATAGAATTTCCGTCGTCGAACATAACTCCTCAAATATGGTATCATACTCAAGCACCGTCAGGTCTCCTTGTACCAACTCAGCAAACTTTCTGAACAAAGTTGACTTGGCGATCTCCGACATGAATCTTTCCTGAAACCTCCTTCTGAATTATGCCTAAGTCATAGCCTCTTCATCTGCTCCCATGGTAACACTATTCCACCAGTACAATGTTGGTCCTTGCAACTATTTTGGTTCCAATCTTCTTTTCTACTCATCGTCGAGCCTAAATCAACAAAGATTCTTTGAAGCAACCAATTCTCTACTTCAATTGCATCCTCAGTCCCGATAAATGGCTTCCCTCCAAGCCTAGCATAGTCTCTGCTCAATACTACATTGTTATTGACCATCGGTGCTCCCTGATTTCCTCCTTCAACATTTTCTCCAACTAACCCCGCAACAACTCAAGCTTGCATCATTTTAACAAAGAACTGATACATAGCTCCCATATCAACTTGCAGTGCTCCAGTGCCCACATTAGCAGCTTATGCCCGACCTGGATTCATTCTAGTGTTTAGTCTGCCATTTCCATTAGTCATGGTGCTTCCTCCACCAAGCTTACCTCTTCCATTTCTAGCATCTATATCTTACTTCCTTAAAATACATTCAAGTCTTTGTAAGATACAAAAGAATAGCCTAAGAGAGATGGGATATTAGAGATAAAGCGTGTACTTATATATAGTAAATACAAGTACGTTACTATAACGTTATACCATACCCCAATCTTTTCTCTAATTCCTTAGGATTATGTTTTTCAAAGTCATATTAAGTTTTTAAATTTCCTTTAAGTTTTCATAAACCTATGCTCAGAGACCAAGTTGTAACATCTCGTATCCCGATGCCCAAAGCTAAGTGCTACAGATGTTGTAATCATCTATAGCATTTGACTTTCGGTGACGAAATACGGTAATATTAATGGCATCCACAATATTAGAAGCACATGAATATGAAATAAAATCTTCAAAGATTCCAATACAACTTTTCTGATTACATTTCAAATCGATATCTCATATTCAATTACATATTCCCAAAACGATTCCCAGGTTTTGATCAAATATAGTTATTACAAATTATGCCAAGAGCAACATATGAAGATGCCCCTTTGGATGATCGGAGTACTAAATAGATAGACATATCAGTCATAAATACATCACAATAGAAATAGTACAAAATAACTCCTACATAGCTAGCTTTGCTTCCTGCACGCTTTCGTAGGCTTATTCATCCAACCTATTAAACCTGAAAAGTCCTTAACTCTCAGTTTACTCAAATCAAATTTTGAGCACCCAAGAGTTTAAGGGGGCAAACATAAACTTCGAGTTAGACATAAAGCCTGGTGTGAATAATTCTAGTTTATTGATATTAAGTGAGACCACGTCGTTTGGCGAAATGAGTTTCCCCTCAATAATATTCTTTAGAAAGCATACCTTTTGCAAATCAAAATCCTGCAATCAAACTGATTATAACAACGATAGAAATAACATATATGCATACTAATTAGGTAATTAATGGAACATCTATCCACACTATAGTTTTTATCTAGCTAACCATTAACCATTGGCTTACTCAGGCCTACCAGAAAAAATAAATAATCTAACTTCTGTTAGACACAATACCGGGCTGCCTACCCTTAACTTTCTCTTCTAGGGTTAACTGATCATAATGGTTTTACGGGCTCACAAATAACCTTTATTTACTCTGTATATTCCCTTTTGTGTGTGACATCGTTTTAGTCCCATCTGTGACAAAGCCTTACACACTGGAATTTTGGACTTATATTAGCTAAGGGCTACTAGCTAAGTATAGGGCGGGACCCTATACCAATCTCATCTGGTACCCTAATATATGAGTCATAAACTTAGGGTTAACTACCTCATTAAATTTTCCATGAAACATTTCATCAATGGACAATCTGTCTAACCTTTCATTTAAACTGATTTACCCCTTTTTAAGTCATACTTAAACAAGGAAAATACGCTCTTTGCTTAACTTATAATATCAATGCCCTGGTATATTTTTTACGCAAAACAATGTTGATAAAATCTAAATCAATGGGATACCTACCTCTTCAAAATAAGTTAAAGCCCTTTTTTAACCTAAAAATCTTTAGGCTATAAAGCCAAAACAACGCCTTCAAAACCATTGTTAATAACCTTAAACAGTCCCTTTCGAAATCATTGGAAGTGTCCTTTTCGAAACCATTATTAAAACCTTAGACATCCACTTTCGAAACACCTAGAAATAATCCTTTCGAAACACTCAAAGTATAACTTTCAAAAGCATTGTAAACTTTTCCTTTGAAACACTTAAAATATATCTCTTGAAAGCATTTGAATCTTTCCCTCTAAAACATTTAAAACATACCTTTTGAAAGCATTGGGTTCAAGTAAGAGTTTGTGGAAACATAGCTTCGAAACTATTTAAAAGTATCCCTTTCGAAACCAATGGGTTTAACATTTAGTATAACTATAGGGTCATAAAGAATAGAAGCGAAAGCATTAATCTTAAGTAAAAGAATTGGAGAAGAGGATAGCTTCGAAACCATCCTTTTGAAACCATTGCCTCCAAAACCATTGATAAAAGTGACTAACATGACCCTTTCAAAAGCATTGGGATGGCAGCTTCAATGTTAAGAAAAACTAAAGCCCTCCTTTCGAACACATTATTATAAGGCTATAAAGAAAAGCGGCCTTTAACTAATTCGAAAGGTACGAATGTGGAAGTTAGGTGTCGAATGAGTTTAAAAGTGGCAACTCTTTCAAAAGCTTCTTTTAAAAGCAAAGGCAAGTTAATTGATTAGAAAACATTAATAAAAGTGGCTTCACCCCTTCGAAAGAAACTTTTAAAAACAAAGGCGAGTGATGGATTTGAAAGCTTATAAAAATGCCTTCAATCCCTTCGAAAGCATGCCTTCGACACAGTCCCTTCTGCCTTTCTCCAATACACCACCTACCAATTGCTCAATACCATGTGCATTAGTTTCGAATAGGTGTGGAAAGCCTTTTGGGCATGGTGACAAATTCAAGCAATGGAAGTGGCGAAGTTGTAATTCGAAACAAAACTAGTTTTATGCCTTTCAAAGCAATTCATTTTCACCTGACTTGTAAAAATATGATTGGTTGCCTAGTCTTTATCAAAATTCTTTTCTAAAAAGGCTGTCGAATTCAACAATTAACCATTGAAATTATTTTAACAAATAAGACCTTCCCCTTAACAAAAAAATATTTAAGTCCTTTAACTTAAATAATTTACTAATCATAGTAAAGTACTTAGGAAAAATCACAATAATTCATTTTGAATATGTTTTCTAATATATATAAATTTCAAACACAAAAACATTATTTAATTTCCATAAATAATTTAAATCCAAAATTCTCTATTTTCTCTCTTAGAGAATCCATAATTACTTGGAAAATAATGAAACTTGAAACCACTTCTAAAATAATGTTTTTGACCATATATCAAAAATGCAAATCATTTGGATATCATTTAATAGGTTTTCTAATCTAAATATATCATAAAATCTATATAAAACCATATAAATCATCAATAAGCATATATATCCATTTAAACAAACACAACATGGCATATAACTTTCTAAAATAATTTGAATATAACTTGAAACTAAAATCAATATCAAAAGTGAGTGTAAGTTAATTATTCCCTTTGGCTTTGAGCTAAGAAGGTTGAAATTTGCCCTTAGATCGATTTTCTTAAGCTTTCTACTTGAATTCTAGCTTTTGTTCTCCTTGAATCCCCTTAATGGTGGCCGACCAAGTGTGCTTAGGTTTTTAGTTTTTGTTTTTGAAAGTAAAATTGAATAAGGAATGGAGAATGGAAAGGTTTACGGTATTGGAATATTCCTATTTTACCCTTGCTATATTCCTCCTACTTACTTATTTCAATTATCTTTCACTAATACATTCATTAAGGCATGGCTCCCTCTTAATTAACAAATCTCAATCTACTATTTACATTATTTTATTTTATTTGTCCAATTAAATATTCTAATTAATGTTAATCAAAATTAGGGTCATTACAAAGTTGAAACTAATGTTAGATATTTTATACATAACAATCGCCTTGAGGTATCTCAGTACTTTCTATACAGCTTTCCAATAAGCAATTCTTTTATCTGAGCATGTAATTCCTGAGCATGTAAATCCTATATCTAAATTTGAATAACCAGTCACCTGTGGGTGACTTGATTTTCTATATGTGAGCATGTAATTCCTTGTTCCCTTAGGTATCTCGATACTTTCTTTGCAGCTTTCCAATGAGCAATTCCTGAGTTACTTTGAAATCAACCCAACATACCAATAGCATGACCGATGTCAGGCCTGGTACAAACCTGTGAATATATCAAACTCCTCACAATTGATGCATAAGGATATTGGTCACTTATTCTTGTTCCATAGGAGTCTCTAGGCACTGCTCAAGAATAAGTTTGTCTCCTTTATGCATGGATGGGACTGGATGAACAATTTGCCATGCCAAATCTCTCAAGGCCTTTATCAATATATGCCTTTTGAGACAATCCTAGAAGTCCTTATGATCTACTACATAATATTTCTATTCATATAACATAGGAAGCCTCAATCATATCTTTCATTTCAAAATTCGTTGAGAGATAATCCTTAGTTTCACATAATAAATCAAGGTCACCACTAGCTAATAATATGTCACCAACATACAAAACCAAAATTATGAATTACTCCCATTGAACTTGAGGCATGAAATCGAAAGCATTGATGATATTATGGAACTTTAGATACCATTATCTGGAAGCTTGTTTCAATCCATATATTGATTTCTTAAGTTTGCAGACCATATCACACCGTCCTTCAATTATGAAGCCTTCATATTGATGCATGTAGACTTCTTCTTCTATGTTGCCATTTAGAAAGGCGATTTTCACATCCATGTGATGTAACTTGAGATCATATGAGCTGCTAATGCCATAATAATTCTACGAGAATCTTTCCTAGAAATAGGAGCAAAAGTTTCATTATAGTCAATGCCTTATTTCTGATTGAAACCTTTAAAAACAAGTTTAGCTTTACATCATTCAATTTTACCATTATAGTCAAGTTTAGTTTTGAACACCCACCTACAACCAACTGCGTTGTGCCCTGGAGGCTGTTGAATGACTTCCCATACTCGATTATTTTCATAGATTTCAATTCATCTTTCATATCATCAATTCATTTAGAAAAATTAATGCCTTAATGGCTTATGTATAAGAAATCGGGTCCTTAGTCCCTTCAGATTCTACTAGGTAAAGAAGATAATCGTTAGGAATAGCTGATCTCCTTTGTTTATGAGATTTTCTTAAGATCGGTTCTTGTGGTGCTTCATTAACATCTTGGTTACAATCTCGTTATGGAGTTGTTGATTATTTATCGGGTTTTCCTCATTGTAAATGGGGTCAACAATGGGATGATTACCAATATCTTTTGGAATAGAGGGTATGGGGATAGGTACCCATATTTCATGAATGACCACTTCTTATTGTTTTGTACTCTCACTGATTTCACCATTCTCATAGAATCTGACATTATCGATTTCAACAATTTTAATATTATGATTAGGACAATAAAACCTATATCCTTTTGATTTTTCTGGGTAACCAATAAAGTAACCGCTGACTCTCTTGAGGTCCAGCTTCTTTTCATATGGATTGTGTAGTTCAGCTTCAGCTGGATAACCCCAAATTTGGGGATGTCTTAAACTAAGTTTCCATCCTTACTTGGAACCCTATTTAAGATATAAATAGCTGTACGTAATGCATCCATCTATAAGGTTATAGGTAAATTGGAATGACTCATCATGGATCTAACCATTTCCATATATGTACGATTTCGCCTTTCAGTGACACGTTCTGCCATGGAGATCTAGACATTGTGTATTAGGCAAAAATTACAAGTTTTTGAAGAATTCTAGCAAAAGGTCCGGGATGATGTCCTGTTTCATCATACCTTTCATAGAATTCACAACCCTTATCTAACCTAATGATATTCACTTTTCTTTTTAGTTGCCTTTCGACTTCAGTAATAAATACTTATACAGCATCCAAGGACTGAGATTTGTCATGCAATAAATAAGATAGCAATAATGTGAAAAATCATCGATAAAAGTGATGAAATATTTCTCTCCTCTAAAAGTTGGAATATCAAAAGGTCCACAAATGTCTGTATGTATTATTTCAAGAAGCTGGGTACTTCTTGTGGCACCTTCTTTGTGTTTTTTGTTATCTTTCCTTTAATACAGTCAACACATGTTGTAATGTTAGCAAAGTCTAAGTCCTAGAGGACACCATCTTTTACTAACCGCTTAGTCCTTTCATTGGATATATGACCCAGCTTTTAATGCCAAGAGAAGTAAGAGTCATTTTTGGATGACTTACCGTTTGTTTTCTTGCCATGTAAGATGAAATGGATTTCAACATCTTGATGTTTGAGATTAAGTTTATAAACTCCATTAACTATATTTCCAAAACCAATAAAGATAGAGTTTTTAAACAAACTGAAATTGTCGTTTCCTACTTCAAATGAATATCCAATCATATTAAGTATGCTTATAGAAATTAAATTATGGGAAATAGACGGAACATAAAGGGTTTGACATAAGTCTAACTGATAACCACTATTTAAAAAAAGACAAAAAGTTCCAATAGAATCAACTAGAGCTTTATCTTTATTCCCTATGAAAATGAAATTCTTGTTTGGATTTTTGGTTTGGATCATAATGAATCTCTGCATAGAATTCGAAACATGAACGCAAATAGCGGTATCAATTCAACAAGTAGAAGATTAATGCACATTTGCAAGATTTGATTCCAATTGACTTATGAAACCCATGGGGTTCCCTTTCTTTTCGAACCATGCTTTCCGCTTAACACAATCTGCCTGATAATTGCCAGATTTCTTGCAGAACTTGCAAGCATCATCCTTCTTCTTCTTCATGGATAATTGATTAGCCTCATCAAATTTGGGTGGTTCTCTTTTACAGGTTGAGTTATTCTTTCTCCCAGTTAGTTTTCTAGCTTCTTGAGTGAAATGAGCAACTTTAATGTCTTATGATCCTTTCCTAGACTCCTCTTGAACCAGTTTGTTAGTCAATTCATTCAGACTCCACTTTTTCATAATATTATTGTAATGAATTTTGAATGGTTCATATTGGAGAGGCAAGCCGGTTGGGATGAATTGGAAGAGAAAAGCATCATCTATAACCAATCCCAAGTTCTTAAGTTTGGCAGCAAGGTCAATCATTTCACTGACATGAGCACTCACTGAGCGAGAGCCGTCAAGCGTCATGGTTACAATAACTACCATAAGTTTCCAACAAGGGATTTGTATGCAATCTTGAACCAATCCTTAATGTCTTGTAAATATTCTTTTGCACTCTCAGTTTTGGGTGGGAAGGTTTTGATATTGGTATCAATTACCATTCGCATAAACATAATGCTTGGTCTATTAGATCCATCCCAATCATTATAGAGTTTGTTCTCCTTAGGGATACTTTTGTTAGTAAGTGGAGTTGGCTTTTCTGTAAGGAGAGCCGTGTAACGTATCGGATTTTCGCGTTCGAAAATCGACATCCATACTTTACATCGTACTCGAATGTCGTAGATTCGAGCGTTCAAATCCGAGTCGCCGGAGCTTATAACACAGTTAAGTAAATAACACAGCGGAAGAAATGAATAATACATTGATATACAATATCTGATACAACAGAATGATACAATGATGATACAATGAATATCTATATACATCAGAGATATGATACAACAAATAGCAGCGGAATAGAAAACGATAACACCAGCAGCGGAATAGAATGTCTCCAATAGAATGCTCCAAGATAAGCAACGTCAGTCCATGAACTCCAAGAACTGAACTAGCTCCAGATAGTTTACTAAACCTGAATATCTGAAAAACCCAACTCTAGACTGCTCGTGTAGGAAATTATGAGCACCCAGAGTTTAGGAAAGGAACAATAAACTCCGGATCAGTCATGGGACTGGTGTGAGCAACAAAAACAGTTTTATCTTTAAACAAACACATTGGGTTTTAAACATTGAAATCCGCAATGCTTTTAGAAAATGAAACTACCATAAGACCTCCCGCCACACACACAATGCAAACGCAGAATTGGAGGAGATTTCTTCTTATGATAGTCAAAGATGCTTACTACGCAAAATCATTGGATATTATTATTAGTGCATAGTGCAGAAACATTTCGAAAGTATAATATTAATCTTAGCCAACATACGACCAGTATCGTATGCCTACTATAGCTACCATCTAAACAGTGGTGACCACCGTACATAAATGGCAGGTTCTACAACTAAAACCGTACAAGTTCCGTATTGGGAAATGGATTTCCAACAAATGGTCAGGCTAAGGAACTTCCTTCCGCCGCATGGGAACGCCTCTGGCGGGACGCCCCGAGAGACAAACTGCTCTCTGCCAAACAAGGCCGGGTTACCCCTGTAACAGGTAACTCACGAATATGCCACCTCCCGGTCCTTTGGGACCTTTATCCGAGCGCTCGTAACCATCATCACACATCATAAAGAAGGTGTATCCACATGAGTAAGTATCTGGGCTCCATACCATGATACCACCCTTTTCCAGAAGGAAATGACATACCCTAAAGTGCGCGACCCTCATAACCTTGCCGCAACGATCCTGTTTCGACCATTTCCGGGTTGTGAGGCCCTGACGAAGTCTCGTCCACAAAGCTACGCTTTGTCACAAAGCCATGCTTTGGGTCAACAGATGATCAACCTATGATCACAAAGATATAAGATCAAACAAAAGATCATATCACAAATGATCAAACATTGATCATCACACAGCAACACTCAGCATGTCACATTACCAAATTGGGATATATCGCTGATAAATTTCAACTACATAACCTCTGAGCTCGTACGTCTCAGAGAAGGGTGTTAAGCTAAGAGAATAAATTCTCCGCCACCAAACAGAAATGTATTTGAAAGAAATCAGCTTTATATCTCAAAGTGTAATGTCAGACATGTATCCATATAAGTCTGTTCCGGGTTCGAACAGAACCGAAGGCACTTCTCACGAAGCCCTTGCAATTCCGGATAATTTACAATCACGTCCGGACTTCCCGTCACAAAAGAGTGATATAAATCTCTATACCGGCGCGACTCAGTGCAGAGACATTCGACAGGTTGTCCTTTCATTTTCGAAAAATATCCGGTCTTCAACACCGGTCTTCAAATGCTATCCATATACGACGTATCACTATTCGGAATGAGTTATACGATCCAAAGGTCCTTTCCCGGCTAACCCGAATAGTGAGTGAAATATTTAAAAACATACGGATATTGGGATTTCAATTAAGTCACAACTTAAACCCAAACTTTCTTTTCAAATGGTTTAACAAATTACCATTTTAATCTTTTAAACAAAAAGATTCAATTCACAAAGTTCACTTAATTTCACAAAGATTCATTCATAGATTTTCCAAATCAATTTCCCTTTCAGTTTAATTAATTCGTTAAATCTTTAAATCAAAGATTTAACTAATAGCTTTCAAAAATAATTCATTCATAACTTGGAAAATCCATTTTTCAATTCACTTGAAATTCCTTTAATTAACTGGAATTTCATTTCTTATCTAAAAGCTTTTATCATTTGAAAACAACAGTTTTCATTCTGGAAATCTGATTCATTTATACAAGTTGAAATCCTTGGTTTAAATTCAAATTCCCAAATTAATACTTTAAAAATGGTTTAATTCATACAAACACATTTATATCATCTTTTATCCCTAGTTTCCAAATCATAGATTTAATTTCAAACTTGAATCCAAATTTAAATCTAACTATTTAAATTTTCAAAACCTGGTTAAGTTATTTAAAATAACTTTTGTCTTTGAAATTCTATATCTAAAGCTTTTCACATTTAAACCCAATCCATTTCCAAAACATTTGAATTTAAAAATATAAATTCAAAACTAATTTCAAAAATCTGTGACTTAATTGATTTCCTCGTGAAATCCATATTTGTGTGTGTAAAGGTGTAGTCCAGGGGTTTTACACAGTAGTGCAACATCAATAAATCATCACAGATCAAAGTACAGAAATATAGCTGATAAGCGGTATATCATAACGCTTATCGTTCATTTACAGATCACAGATATATAAATCATAGATAATAATTTACAGTATAGATCACACAATATCAGGATATCTCACAAAACATCACAGGTCAAGGATATCAAGCAATTCAATCATTCAGTTAAATCCAAACATTCATAAGTGAATTTATTAATCAACTAATTAATTTAAATCAGATGTATTATTAATCCAGGTTAATTATCATAAGTCAATTACAGATTATTTGAAATAAATCCTCTTTTCAAATTTTATTAGTAAATCTTCTACTTATAATTCGTCAACCTTTAATTATTGAATAATTACCCTTTAATTATTTAATTCACCATTTAATTAATTATCTTCAATTAATAAATTAACCTTTAATTAATTAATTACCATTTAATTAATTGTCCTTGATTGATTACATTAATTAATCATTTAATTATTTGATTTATCAACTTACTTAATCAATTTAATCATTTATTTAATTGCTTTCAATTAAGTAATTATCTTTAAGTAATTAATTACCTTTAATTACTTATATTAATTTTTCCTTAACTATTCACAGTAATTCAGCATTAATTACTTTTAATTAATATTCATAAATCTCAAATCAGCAGTTAATCAACCATAATCATCAGTTAATTAATTTAATTAACTATTCTTAATTAATTCATTTAGTAATTATCCTTTTATTTATTTATTTAATAATTAATGAATTATAGATCATCATTATATTTCCATTACTTAAAATATAATTCATTCATACTCATGATTTAATTATTATCCACGATATGTTTGAAATCATTGATTTCAAATTTACTTTTAAATTTCAAATTTGATCTCAAGCTTTGAAATAACTACCAATTTTCCTTTAATAGAGTTAAAAAACTCAAATTATTATTTTCCCTCTAACTTCCTTATGTTAAAGTAATATTTTGGTTATAAAAGAAATTTCTAAGAGTTAAAATAAAATTCCTTTTTAAATTTACATAATAAAAAAAAATATAAATTAACATTTAAATCTATTTTCAAGCATTTAAAATTTAAGACTTTAATTTCTCAAAATCTGGAACTTCAAAGTTAGACTTCAGATCTGGGTTTATAAATATTGATTTAACTTTGTTGAAAACTTTTCTTTACAATTTAAACTTCATTTTGAATTCCTTTTCACTACTTAAACATCTTTCAGTTATTAAACAATTTTAAATTTAAACTTATTTTCAAACTAAGTTTCAGAACTACACTTAAATTTATATTCTAACTTTGATTTAAACTTGGTTAAACCCTTATTTTATAAATTTGAAATTAAATTTTAAAATTTAAAACAGAAACAGGTTCTGTTAAAATATATACAATCCTATCTACCCGGGTTTCATTATACTTTCTTCGAGTCAATCACTGGAAGACTTCGAGTGACTACCGAGATGATCACGCGAACAATCCTGTTTTCATCCCCTGCTATACAACATTATCAGATTCCAGAGCTTAAGTGCACCGTGCACGTGCACGGTGCCGGCGAGCTCCTCCAGTCGACGCTTCTCCATCGAACAAGTCGACGTCAGTCCCAAAGCTCCTCTCTGACCATCAAAACTCCTTCAATTGCGCGAAATCAAAATCGAGTTGTTCGAACTAAAACCTGGAAACACAGACTCCAACCAAACCCCTAACCTGTCATCGCCTCGATCCCACAACTCCGGCCACCAGAGTGACAGCAACACCGGCCTTGGCCTCGTCATCGACCCAGGCACCTTCTCCCCAAGCCTGGCCACACTCGACGCTACGTCGAAGTCGCGGGGGTCAAAAATTCGAGCTCCAGTAAAATTAGGTTAAAAAAAAGAAAATCATCACCATCGTCAACTCAACGTTCAGATCATCCCCTAGGCATTTTTCCCAGACCCCCTGGTCACCCATCTATCATCAGAACGAAACTCGACTTCCCAAATCGTCGAGATCACCAGAAAATCTCAAATATCCGTTTTCTGGTTAAACCAGAAATGCATGCTCAAACAGATACTAGAATTTATGATTTTAGTTTTAAAAATCTAGTTTTCGTTTAGGGATTTGGGTTATAAACCTAAATAAATGAATTACTAACTTTGAATTTTGACTTGGTAGATTTTCTCTGTTGTTTTCTTTGTTTCCAGAGTCAATGCAAAATCTTTTAACTTGAATAAATTTCTAGGCTTCACTTTGTAAATTAACAAGCAAGTTTTATTTTAATCCTATGTCTTGACAACAACCAGATCAAGAGAAATTTATTTTTGAAACAAACAGAGAATATTCATATGAACAGAAGTCTGCACACCCTCACTCATAAATCAATATACCCAGGGAATTCATATTTGTATCCAAGCATACTTATCATAATATACTTGCCACAAACCCATCTTTGTCAAATCTAAGACAAGTGTTACTCACAATTTGAATGTTGAACAGAGAGTTAAAATGGCTGTGATTCAAAACAGAGAAACTTAAACATATCAGACATGCAAACTTAAATCCATCCATAACCAAACATTTCAATTATCACAGGCATCACAGGCATCAGAAATCAAACAAATGGGTTTAAAAATGAAGTTTGCTCACCTTGAAAATGGCAGAGAAGAACAGAGCTTCTTTTGTAAAGACTGACTTGTGAAAAATGTAAGCTGGGTTCTCTATCTTTAAACTCTTTGATCTCTGGTTAATATTAAATTTGTTGGTTTATTTATTTGTTTGAGTCGAGCTTTTGTTTAAGTTTTAGACGTTATTACTTCAGTGTTGAAGATGGACGAAAAATGAGATGAAGGTGATGGATAAATAAATGAAGTTACAGGTTATAAACTTGGTACAGGTAATAATGTACTTAGAGATGCAACATTCAATGCTAATGTCCTCTATGTTTTTCATTTGCAATACTTCGGCTGGCAGAGAAAATATTTTGGTGGCTGATGATGTTTTCTTCATGTACTAAGGAGGCCAGCATTTATTATCATGTACAACTTGCTTATTTTATTTTCCTTTACTTTCGGCTGATGATATTATGTTTGTGTGAGAAGATGTGGTATTAATTTGTTTGTACAACATCCCTTATTTTATTTGTAAGTTTATACCCATCTATGTTTATTCATTTCTTTAGTCTTGTTCACACTTGTCTTGTATATAAGCTCCCATATATATATATATATTTGTTTTGTCTTAGTCTTGCATGAGTTAATTTCCAGGCTCTGGTATTTGAATCTGAATTTGCCTGGCTTAAGCTTTGCTTTAGATACTTGAAGATTGTTTGATTCTATTTTTTTTTCTCTTTTTTTTTTCTTTCTGATTTGTTTCAGATTTTGGTCCAGTTCCCTTTCTTTTGAGGTTTACTTACATGAATATATGTTTGTATTAATTTACTAAGACTTACCTTATATTGTATGAACTATGTATATCTATATTTATCATATATATATTCTAATTTCTATTTCTAATTTTAAATGTTTATTTTTAACTTTATATTTTATAACTTATCCTTTATTTATTCATCTCTATTGATAACTCAATTATTTATTTTACTTTAATTTTTATTGTTTTATATTAAATTTATAAATTCAAATTATTATTAACCATCAATTGTAATATTTATTATTATCATTTATTATTAAACTATTCATTTACAATTCAAATCAAATGTATATACATATATATTATTTATAACGTCAAATTGACTCGTATATGTTCAAACACATATATATATTCGCATTACTTAATCAATTTATTTTACTAATTTTATTCAAAAATTTATTTAATTATTAATTTAAATACTTATAAAATTTGGGGTCGTTACAAGCCGTGTCTAATTCAAGTACTCCCAAGGAAAGTTAAACTTGCTCTCTCCATTCCGAGTAGCTGGTCCATTGAGTTTCATGATAGACATAGCATATGAATTTTGGGTTGAGGGTATGTTTAATTACTGCAGATAGAGATACGGGAATTAAGGCTTAAAATAACATATGCAATAATTTGGAACATAAACAATATAATCTTAGGCTCTCATGTGGGTAGTCACCTAAAATTATGTACATGATACCGTCTTAGGTCATTACATAAAAATATCATAATTAATAAATCTTTAAACAATTTTCTAGATTATTGCTCAAACTGCTATCAGTCTATGTCAAAAATTGATTCATGCAATTGACCAATATTTATTATTCACATATAAGATGGTGTTTATAAATTTAGCCCAGTCAATTTGTAATATAGTAAACTGCCTTTTTTTTATCAATAATAATCATGAGACCGTGAATAGTGATAATTATAATAATATGAATAGTAAAAGTCATAGTAAAATAAGCGACAACGGTTATCAAAGAAGGATAATGAAGAAATCTCGATCCAACGGTTGTGCAAAAAAATTGCGGAATTTAAATAAACATACATTCAGGCCATAATAGTTGGATCCAGATTTGTTCTAGAACAGAGTCAATAATAGATCTATACCTGTTGATTTGTTTCAAAGTATATATAAATCCTACTAACAGATAATCATGAATTCTAAACCTTGCTCTGATACCACGTGTTAGATATTTTATACATACCATAAACCCTAAGTTCTTGAATTACATGACTATCACATTTGTAATGAAACTTAATCAATTAAGCATACCTCCTGACATCTTGATGAAAAGAGCAATCTGATTCTATAACTAGAACTGTTGTAGTTATTTCTGAAACTACTTCAATTAGGAAGGAAATTGGTTTCTCTCTTTTCCTATAAGCTTAAGTTATGTGTTTTCTTTCATTATCATTATGTAACCTTTTGTGATGGACAAAGATTAGTGCTTATAGGTAAAGAGAGGACCGACTTTCTAGATTTTTAATCTTGATCGTCCATTAAGGTCAAACCAAAGGAAATTAATACTCTAAATTGTAACCGTTTTATTGATTAGCATATTGATAAGAAAACTGATATACAAATGATCACATAATGGGAGTGGAAATGTTTTCCTACCATATTCCTATTATTGACCATATAATGGGAAAGGAAAATATTCCTATTAATGACCACATAATGGGAAAGGAAACATTTAGTTTTTCTTACAATTTGATTAAAATTTCAATTTCAATATTGCGATCATGTTTAAAGTTGTCTAAAGCAACATTAATATAATTTTCGCATTATTCTACTTGTTTTTTCTAATTATTCCTTTTACAAATTCTTTAAATTTATTTCTAATTTTTTTTCCATTTGAACAAGATTAACTAAACGATAACTATCATCGAGGAACTTAGAGTGCTGAACCATAATACCTGTATAATCTTGAAACTACGCTTAGTGGTTCCTAAATTAAAAAGGTTTAGGACCTAGTTAATGTGGTTGTCGAGTAAGGTACATAAAAATAGGTGCATAGTCACCTGTAGTGCTGGTGAGATATTGAATATTAGAAAACGATTCATAGCAATGAATGTTTTTAAAGACACTATCTATTCTGGTTGTAATGTTTAATGATGAGCCTGATCTTTAAGAGTATTTCTCATCAGAAACTTTCAATTATCCTATTGTAGTGGAAGATACAAAGTTATTCAATTCTTGTGTGTTTTTTAAATCTTAACCATTGGTTTTATCATTTTACTTAGTTAAACTCCCTTAATGTAGGCTATGGATCAATGTACAACATTTTCCAAAATTCAACTCTGTTACTTTCTAGATTAAGTGCGTAAATAATAGTGTTAATCCATTGTGCACCAACTACATTATTTAACATTATTTATGAATGTAGTTTATTTCCTGAAATAATGTTGCTATTCCAAAAGTTTGAACCTACTGATTATTAGTATTCTATAATTATAATGATAGGCAATGTTGCTATAACACATCATTTACTATATATATGTGTGTGCGCGCGCGCACATGCACATATGTGTGTCTTTACACAACTTGTTAACCCAAGTTTTACTTAATCTATACTCGATACAAGTTTATGGCTGTAAGGAAAGTCTTGACTTTATGCGTGAAAAGATGGCCAAAAGATTTATAGTAACCAGACTTTATGCGAGAAAAGATGGCTAAAAGATTTATAGCAACCACTAAAGCAATCTCAGTTAGCTATGAAATCAAAATAATATTCATTTTGAACTTAAAACTAGCCTTGTATAAAAGTACAAACTCCATGTTTAGCCAGTTCGCTATAGTAGACACCAAAATGTTGTATTAAGTAATGATCCACTGTATATTTGGAAATTGTGGTTATTTGGTGTTTTATATGCAAAACACTGTCTCAAATTCCATTACTAAAACCATGGCCAATTAACATTTTTATTATTAAGAAATTATATTTTTACTTTGAGGGCTAGTATTTTGCTTTGTTGTTGTAGCTTATAAACTTGAATAGCCATGTGGAGGACTGGGTCGAGCAAGAGGTTTTTAATGAAGAGCAGACCATGAGTAGAAGCCATTAGAGAGAGAACAATTTTATTCATGGAGAGATATTTTTTATTTCTATTACATAGGCTTCTTTATATAAAAGTTTTGCAGCTTAAGAATCAATTTATCCCACGATGTGGGACTAAACAAATACATAGAAGCATATTCACACTTAATATTATTAACATATATTATAACACTCCCCCTTGAATATGCGTCTTCAAAATCTTAAATACTCCGGTAATTTGAAATTGTCCCTTTTGAAATGTGTACGATGATTGCTCCCCCTCATTATTATCTTGCTTGCATATATCCATTCAGTCTATACAGCTATTGTCTGTTGCCTCATTAAAAACCTCTGTTATGAAAATCCAATGGGAAAAACCTTGGAAGAGAAATGGAGTGCAACTTGTGAAATCATAGATATCATACTAAAAATGATATTCCTTCTAAGAGTTTGATACTTTAGGATCAAAATAATGTCTCATTAAAACCTTACTAAGAAAAACCCTATGGGAAAAATCTTAGTAAAGGAAAAAGGGTACAATATAGTATGTCATATTTCAATAATTTACTGCATCAAATAGAGTTTGATACTTCTGGATCAATTTAATACTTCATTAAAAACCTTACAAAGGAAAACCCGATGGGAAAAACCTTAGTTAAGGATAATAATACAATTTAATTTAAATAACATATTTGAGATGTCATTTCTTGATAAGACATTTGATTCTTCTAGATCAAGATAATGCCTCGTTAAAACCTTAGTAAGAAAAACCCAGTGGGAAAAACCTTAATAAGGAAAAAGAGTACATTATAACTTATTTTCAAATGTTACTGGAGAGTCGATACTTCTGCATCAAGATAATGCCTCATCAAAACCTTACTAAGAAAAACCCAATGGGGAAACTTTAGTTAAGGAAAAAGAGTGCATTATAACATACTTATGGATGCTCCCCCTGATTTAAAAGTTTCCTCTGAATTTGTATTCGTCTTTCGATAACTCAAATTGGTTATAGATACTTCTGGATCCATAAATATGTATCTCGTTAATAATACAATTTATTAATAGTTTCCTTCGATACAATCAAATTTTCCAAGATTGTTTCTTCCAAATATGTTTTGCATTTTATGCATTTTGTTTGCTACCTTTATGAAAAACACATCACGTGCTTTCATTTTTGTGCTTCAAATCAGTTTTGCATATTGCAGCTACATCTTTGATGAATATTAAAAGTTTCATTACAACAATACTTAAAAATAGGAAGTAATTTACTCACCATGAATTATATCAAGATTTTCATTACAACAATACTTAAAAGTAGGTTGTAATCTACGCTCCTTATTCTTTGCATTCTTTATAACCATGAAAGTTATTTATATTCTTCAGGAATTTGTAAACTTTCATCATTTAATATTATTTAAACCATATTTATACCTTCGGGGTATATTAAGCATTTCAAGCACTTTCGCTACTTTGCGGACTACGTGTCCATATTTCTCTATTAGTAAAGGATTCATGATGGCCATTCATGTTTTCCCCTAATTCAAGATCTTTAATCTATTTATAAACATAAGTGCTTTATTATTTACAAATTTATCATCGATGATTATTTCTTGTCAGTTCTAAACATGATTTATTGAGATCTCATTAATTATCATGTTTTAGGTACCCAAACCACTTCTAGGGTTATTTGACAATCATTTCATAGGTCTCTTCAAAAGCACCCTTAAGTGTTTCTTCAAGAACACTCACCTCCTTTATTTGGCATCTTTATTACTTACACCAAAGGTATTTCAAACAGGTACCACACTGTGGTCTACACTTTTTGATCCTTCAAGGATTTAGATCTATGTTGGAGAAAGTTTAATAGGGATATTATTGATGATTTATTCAAGTTACTTAATATTTTGCATCATTGTATATAACAAATATTTAATATAGATAATCAAAATGAACTTATATCCCTTTTATCCTCCCCCTCAATGTTAACGAACATTGTCACATTTAATAATAATTTTCTTTGGATTCTCATTTTGATCCATTATGATATTGCTACTAGCAAATATATCATGTATATTAATTATAGGAGGATAATTCTTTCATCAGTTGATAAGACACATTCAATTGATATTGCTTATTAGAGTTTGTTGTCATTCACTAATCTAGCCAATTGGAGGAATTTACTTATTGTGTAGATCATTTGAATACATACATGACTTCAGGTCATTCAACATTTATATTGATTGAATTTTAAATTACTGAATTATATCTATGCATAATTTATATGATGAGCTCATAACAAACTTCATGTTGTTATTTGAATATCTACATATATAGATATATACGTGCGTCCACGTATTACATATATATTACAAATTTGCATATTCTTTCTCATTTGAGTTAGTGATTTTTAGAACAAACTATTACAAGGATCCAAACTATTAATTTTTGTTTATAGATCAATGTCGGTGTGAATCCTTCAAGACCACATGATAATGTTCAAAACATCTTGTTTGGAACCATATTGAACTTCTGGTTCAAATAAATTGTATACACAACTTCAAGTTGTTAAATTTTATTCCTTGATTATATCTCTATATTACTTGAACATTAATTATGACTATTTATTAAAGAATATATATTTAGTTATAATTATATATAAACATCTCTTCTAGAGAGTTCAATAAAAGAGATATATTTACAACATAAATAAGAGTATCTTCTGGACCCTTGAAATGTTATAAAAATAAGGAATTATATTGGTTACACATACAGGTTTGTTCAAGACCGTATTTATATAGCATTAGTGAAAATTATGATACGTGTAACAACCCAAAATTTTGTAAATATTTTAAATTTATTTTATTTAGAAGCTTTGATTTTTATTTATTTAAATTTGAATTTTTGGAATTTTTCCAATGTAAATTTGGATTTTGTTTGCAATTTATTTTCCAAATACAATAAAATAAACATTTTCTGAAAATTTTATATTTTGGTCAACTTTAGTCAAACTTTGACTTTCATTTGAAAATTTTAACTTTAAATTTTAGAATTTTAATCTTTTTATTTGAAGCTGGATATGATTCTGATATCCGTTCTGCTTTTCGTTTCGTTAAATTTTGATTTATATTTTTAAAATCGGATAAAATAGAGCGTTTTACACGCAATTATTTTCTGTATTTATTTTCTATTTTTCCTAAGTCCATTTCTCTATTTTTATTTTCTATTTTATTTTGTTTTGACTTTTATTTTATTTATGGGATTTTTGATTGATTATCTATTTTTAAATGGCTTGGAAATTTGAAGAGACATAGGTTACATGTTTTAATTCATGCCTTTTCATTTGCCTAACCACTCAATCAATACCCTAGTCGTTCATTACTTGTTTGGCCGTGCATTTCTATTATCAATTCACATACAAAACTCCTCAAACTTCTCATTTCTCATTTGCATTCTCCTGTAGAAATTACAGTAAGTTTCCACGGATTCTCCTCTTTCTCTTTTTCCTTTTATTTTTCTTTTGTTTTCTTCATCAAGTGCTCGGCCCCTACCTATATTTCCGACCACATCTCCTCTCCACCTCCTCCATGACCGGCCAACACCTCTACACCACCATTCCAAAATCAGGCCGTGACTCCTTGAAGGCAAAACTCCACCAAAAGCAACATAAAATCCATCACATGCCTATTTATTCACCACTTCTCCTCCATTAGCCTCGGCCACACCAAACAACTCCACCTTGTATTGCTTTGTCGTGACTTATTCCATGCCTAAGCCGTGCCTATGTGACCACTTGACACAAATAAGACCATGGCCGAACCTATAGGTGAACCCAAACCCCTCTTTTGCCTTGCCTTTTTGAATTCCATGCTTGTAACCTACCATTTCTTCACCTCCTAGCACCTAGCCGTGCATTTGCTTGACCATAGACCACCTGGACGAGCCTTGTTGCCTCAGAAAATATTATGGTCGAGCAATACTAGAACTTGGCCGAGCCCATAGATGATGTGGCCAGCCCATAGGTGTTGGGACCGAGCACTTGTGTGGTTAAAAATCAAGTTATCTCATTTTTTTCATATTTTCATTGTTTATTTCATATGTTGTTTAATTGAATCATATTACTTATATTTGTTTTATTTTATTCGTTGTATACAAGATCTAAATCTTGGCTCTCCCTCCACTCGAATCTAAGTCATGCTGTGTCGTGCTTTCCGAAGTTTATTCGCGTGTTTGAATTGTTAACTCCAGCTTTAGAAGGTGAGTTTATCACTCTCGACAAATCGTACTTATATAAATGTGAAAAAATGTCATTTGAATTGTAGTAGTTGATATGCTATGTTATATGTTCAAATCTGCCTGTTATCTGACATTATATAATGATATAACCTGTTTATATACCTGTTACATCACCTGACATCATATGATATGTTTTACTGTTTATTCATTTTCTGTTTCTCACACTGCAAGTTCCCTGTTAGAATAGAATCGCTATGGGTTGAAATGATACATACCCGAACGGACTTTAGAATAAGGAAAAGTCGTTTTGAGCTGAAATGATAGGCTCGAGCGATTTTTATTGTATTTGACTTGGGATTGCAGGTTTGAAATGATAAAACCCGGGATTTTAATTCATTACGGATTGAAATGATATATTATCCGTATCACTTGACCTAGGTTAGAAAATATTATACAGACCCGTGGTTAATTTTAAATATAAAGATTTTCTGAAAAAATGTAAGTATTTGGAATTTTAATTATATGAGATTTTAACTTAACTGGATTTAAAGGATTTACATAAATTTTATGGTGATTTTATGTAAGTTGAAATTGTATGAATTAATAAATGAATGGAAATGTAGATGAAAATGTGATTTAAGTTAATATTTGAAAATTTGTTTAAATGGAAATTTTGGCTTAACTTGGTAATCAAATATTTTAGTTATGAAATTGATATTTTAAAGATTTTAATATTAAGTTATTTGTTGAAATAAAAGTTAAGCATTTATAATGAATTTTGACTTAATAAATGGATTATAAATTTTCTGGATATTTATAAATAAAATGTTATTTTATTAAAATATAATTGAAATGATATCCAGATAAATTTTTTTGAAAAGTGGAATAGGTTTGATAAGTTAAAAATGAGGAAGGTTGAAAATATATTGTTTTAAATTGTTAAAATAAACTTATAACAGCAATTGTAGCATTTCTGAAATGCTGTGGTTTCAATGTAGTGTTTTCCAAATTTCCACTATACTTACAGTAACATTCTGTAAGTGCTATTGTTTCTGAAATGTATTGGTTTTTAAAATTAACATTGTATCTACTGTAGCAGTTTATAAATGCTGCTGTTTCTGAAATTAAACTAAGTTCCGAAATACTAAAATACTTACTGTAGCACTTTGTAAGTGCTACTGTTTCTAAAGCTGAACTGTTTTAAAACTAATATACATACTGTAGCAGTTTATAAGTGTTGCGGTTTCTGAAATTGACAATGTTTGAAATACTACTATATCTACCGTAACACTTTATAAGTGCTGCTATTTCTGAAAATACTGTTTTGAAAGTTTTGTAATTGAATGAATGAACTCAAAAAATGCTATAACTCTGGAAATTTAATATTTGATTTGGAAGTATAGTGACTTCATATTTAAATGGTTTAAATGAATTACTTTGATTCGGAATATAAACCATTTTTGAATTTTTTTAACCGCGGGTTATAATAACGATTGGTTGTTAAAGAGACCGGGATCGGATATGGACATACTCTCTGTCGATATCGAAAAACCACTTTAACAACTGTGTTCGCGGTGGAGATTCTAGAATGAAGTAAGATGGTGGCGACGATCCTATTGAGGTATATACGTGGACCCGACTCCCGTGAGTTAGCATAAGGTGGCTAAAACATGAGCGATTCCGGGCCAATGAGGTAGCTCCTCTGATCAGACACACTTCTTCGATACCATTCTATTACTTTGTGATTGATTGGGTGCACCCTTTGATTTTTGGGAGTGTGGCTTGAGGGGGCGGTAGTGGCTGCTATGCGTTACCACCAGTCCGGATGCGTAATTGGTATATCTACCCTGGCATTGCCTCGTTGTGCCGTGTCACCTACCCTAGCGAGCTTTACTACGAGTTTGGTTTTGTGTCGTAGCCTGTGGAGTATTTAGGGTAGCCTCCCGATCTAGAGGTACGCTGATACTGGATAGACTACCGGGACTATTTATGTGTTAAGGTGGAAAATGTAAAGCCTTAACGCTATTTTTAAGTAAGTTTATTTTACTATTAGACATTATTATAATAGCGTATATTACTACATAGTAAATAGTTTAACGGATCCTTAGAGGATGGGCTGTCCCAAGCATCCTTTAAGTTACTAGTGCATTTTCTATTATAGTTCACTTGAGTTGGTTTACATTGTATAAGTATGTATGTCCTGACTCGAGTGTTTGTGTTTTATTTACGCTCGGGCCAGCCTGAGTATTTTAGCTTTGGATCCACTTTCTGGAGCTAGGAATTTCTAGAGATTATCTGCTTATCTAGTTATCTATCTATTTCAGTTTCAGTTGTTTCTATTCAGCTTATGTATTAGTGGACATATATGTATTTGGGATTTTCTGTATTTGTTTCAGACTCTGATATTATGTATTTGTTTGAGACTTTGTTGTAGTAGCTTCATGAACTACTATGGTTATTTTATTTCCGCTGTGAGTTATCCTGATATTCTGTGTCTGTGATTCTATGACTGGTTTTATTTGCTCCAAATTTATTTACAATCTATTGTTTTGTATTATTCAAGTCTGACATGTGTGGTTTTTTGTCGATTTGAATGGTCCAAAATAGTGGGTCGTTACAATACGACATATAAATTACCTCTTCAGGAGCATATCTAAAGATATTTCTTCAAGAATAGTTATGCATATGACATTTAATTCATCGTAAGTTCTAAAAAGTAAAAGGTTACATATCACTATTTGCTTCTAAATTTGTCTAATGGAGTTACGGGTCCATGACAATAGACGATTAAATTTTAGGTAATTTATTATCACATTACTTTTTGAAGTGTTATTATATATTTGACAATACTGCATAGGCAATTCTTTTATAGTGCTATATGAGGATATAATATCATTGTTGGGGATATTTTATAAATACCGCTTCTAGAGTGGTACATATCACTTCTAAAGATACTTTATATGCACTATTTTAGAATGTCATCAATACTCAATATGTTTTTCTACATAAATGACATAATTACTACTTTCAGAGTAGTATAAAATATCCCTGCTGGAGATTTTTATCGTAACTACTTTTTAAAACGTTATATCAAATTTTAAATATAGTAAAAAATATATTAGATGCGCTAAATAAATGTTAGAATGAGGGAAAAAACCACTACTTTTGGAGTGTAGTATCGGAACACGCAACCTATTTTGAAGATAAATTATTATCATTGCTTCTGGAGTTTTATACAATGTTCCTTCAAGGGACTTAGATTTTTATTTATTTAGGAATTGCAATATTTTTCATAAAAAAAATTCTACAGCATCTCTTCTATGATGTTTGAATTTTTCAATATGGATATAAATAAAATCATAAAACATCTCTTCAAGAGTATGTCATATCGGCTATCTCTTCTAGAGAATATTAAAATGTACTTCTTCAATTAAATAATTTGGCAAATACACCCAAAAATTATCAAAACTTGGGTTTTACTAACTTCAAACTGATTTAATAAACTGAAACAAACAAAAAAAATTAAATCCACACAACAGACTTCAAGCTGCTTCAAGTTGATCAATTCAATCATATCATTTATCATTACACTTAGATTTTCATTATCAATGAAATTTCTATCATCATGTTAGTATCGTCAGACAATCCTTTCACACAATTTCAGTATAGAAGTAATTCTAAACATAAAGGAATTGTATTCACTAACATATTTAAAGTCTTGAAACTGCAGGTTCAACCACTTTTGTCTAGTGTTTGGATATATGACCATCTTCTAGTGGTCATAACGCTCCTTCAGGGAGTTCCATTTGTGAAGAGGTTTATTTTAAGATTATCGTGGATATGGCATCTTAAAAATATAAGAGTTTTTGTTTTATCGTGCTGGGATAAGTTATTACCATTTTTAATGGTATTTTCTAAGCATTGAGATTGTAAGTATATGAATCATACCATGGAAGAGAATTATGATTATACATACATATAGTAAAAAATTTGCTAGTCAATCTAAAACCAATTAATTAGAAGCAATCAGCTAGAACAATTGGATCTACAAGCAATTAACTCAAATTTACTAATCTAAAGCCAATTAATCAAATCTACTGATATGAGAATTGAAAAAGAAAAATTCCATTACAAATTTGAGTTTTATAGAAAAAAAATGACATGCATAACAAGCGGATACATGACCTGTAATCTTTCCTGCTTTAATTAAAAAAAATGATGGAATTACAATATATTCATATCACATGATCATAGGAGTTTATCAATCAACTTTTACATTAGTTGCATGTCTTTGGAACACAAGATTTTTGCACTAACCAAATAGCAGGAGCAAGTATTCTATTGTGGGCATAATAGTATGCTTATATAAACTGTTTAAGTGTGTTCAAAATGTAGAAATTTTGCATCATACGAGTATTGTTTGAGAAATAAGCTTTAGCTGCCATGTTCGCTTACAAAAATGAAACTAAGTTTCATGAACTAAAAAGGCATATCCATCGATCTAAATAGTATAAAACTGAACTGCAAAATAATCCATAATGCACTGTCCAAATGCCCTTAAACAATACCTGTGGCTTAATGCTAGATGTAGCAGAACATAGCTATTAAAAAAGATATCACTCATGTGTACTGTTACTGTAAAATGACTAACAGTAAAGCAACAAAAAAAATCATCGATATATATATTGTTACTTTGAAATGTTTTAAATATACCAACATAAATAATAGATAATGTGTTTAAGTTATACAACGTATCATTTATACTCTACAAATTTTCTAAAAATCAAATCCATGTAACTAAATTATATAACACCGAAATGCTGACTTAAAATAGTAGTTCTGAAATCTCAAAGACTTAGAGCGACCAACTGCCTGCTTGACTTGCAAAATAGGTTCATCACTGAGCAATATGTATACATAAAATAAGATTATTCAAACTGCAATGACAAACATGTATGATGGTGCTTAATATCTACCTATATTATGCATCGCTGTTGATAAAATGATAAAATAAAACAGTATATTCGATTGTCAATAATAACTTAAGACAGATTTTTCTCTTACATGCTCTCACAAGCTATTTAAAAACAGTCAGTATTAGACCAACGACAATAACCAAATCCTACAGAACAATCATATGCCTATGTATCAGTGAACCAGTTACATGACATTACATATGGCCAAATATATCTAAATTGTAACAGTTCAATTATAGTTGGACATGGTAAAAACACAATAGTTTGCAATCAATGGAATATGAAATATAAGAACAAGAAAAGAAAAAAAAGTTACAATGGAGTGAGATCTATAAAATTAGATCATTAGAATTAGATCTAAAATATTAGATCTATGATAGAAGGAGATCTGAAAAGATAACATCAATAAAACAAGATCTGAAAAATTGCTTACCATTTTGAGATCATGCTGATAACAGTTATAAAATAAAGAAAGTAGAAGCCATTAGAGAGAGAACAATTTTATTCATGGAGAGATATTTTTTATTTCTATTACATGGGCTCCTTTATATAAAGGTTTTGCAGCTTAAGAATCAATTTATCCCACGATGTGAGACTAAACAAATACATAAAAGCATATTCACTCTTAATATTATTAACATATATTATAACAAAGAAATTATATTTTTACTTTGAGGGCTAGTATTTTGCTTTGTTGTTGTAGCTTACAAACTTGAATACACATGTGGAGGACTGGGTCGCGCAAGATTTTTTTAGCGAAGAGCAGACCTTGAGTCGCGATTATGATTGGGTTAGATAAATTTAATATTTTAGTTCATTTTATGGTGATTTCATTTTTAACAGTGATGCACTTCAATCTTTAATAGCATCATCCAAATTTAAATAAAGTATTTAACTAGAAGTTTGTTGTGGTTATCAGAGTGGAATTGTCATGCTTGTACACGGTAGAAATTGTGTTTGTTGTCTGCCACCTTGATGCAACTAGGATAATGCATGGTCATGTAAGAACTATAATCAATTTGGAAGAAATTTTTATCCTTTTGTTCACATCTTATTCATTAGAACATTGGCTGTAAGAATGATACACAAAATGAAATATAAATTATTACCAAACTGGTGCATCTTGAGTTATTCAGCATGTGCTCGTGAACTACTAGCCATCCGTGGATTTAACTTGACTTTCTATATACAACATGAGTTTATCCTATGAGTAGTGATTGTGGGATTCAAAATCAATTATGAAATTTTGATTTATTGATAAGTTTAATAGTTAATTAGCTTAGTTGTTATTTTTTCACAGCTGAAGAAGTAAACTGATATTAACTCAGTAACATGTTAATCCATAACACCGATATTCAAGTCATGTATGCATAAAATAATATATTCCCTTAAATTTATATCGAAATAAAACTATAAGAATCCTATAGCTATGATTGCGTCATTAATTTTAAACTTTATAAATCCAGTTTTAATCTTGTATCTCTATCAAATATATTCATTTTATAATATTATATCAATAACAAAATAACAATTAAATATCATATTCGTTATGCTTGTAAATATTATTTGCGGTGTCCAAAACATTTATTCTTGTAGTACTAATGTATACCAGTAAAGCAACTAAAAATTGCAGTAGTCATAGATGTAGAAATTAAATATAAAAATAAGAGATAAGAGATTTAAGGAGAAGATGATTTTTGTTTTATTCAAAGAGATAATTTACAATGATCAAATACATTCTTCTTTTATAGCATTACAAAATACTAGGTAGAAAAGGAACCTAATTTTGTGTATATAGAAAACCTATATTTTTAAGATCCTATTCCCTATAAATGCAAATTTCTTCAAAATTGCAGATATTCTGTAATTATTCTTTTCATGTAAATGCAGATTTCTTCATAATTTTAGATAATTTGCATTTATCCTTTATATATTCAACACTCCCCCTCAAGATGACGCACAGATGTAATTCATGCCCAGCTTGTCAATCACATTATTAAATTTCCGTCCATGAATTCCTTTTGTAATAATATTGCAAGTTGATCTTTTGACTTCACAAATGGAAAACATATGTACCCTTTGTCTATATTTTCTCTAAAAAATGATATACTTCAACATGTTTCACACGGTCATGCTGAATTGGATTATGTGTGATCATAATTGCTGCTTTATTGTCACAGTGCAGCTCCATTGGTTTTATGAGATTAAAAAAAGATACTTCAATACATTTCTTATCTATAGTAATTCCCATACTCTATGAGCCATGCCTCAAAACTCAGATTCCACACTTGATCTAACAACTACCTTCAGCTTCTTGGCTCTAATGTTACCAGATTCAGTTCATTCACTCACTCATTCATTCATTCAGTTCATTCATTCAGTTCATTCAATTCAATTCATTCAATTCATTCATTCATTCATTTAAAATGACGTGTGACATAATTACTCCTGGTGTTTCGACAGCTTCGGCATGATCTCCTTCTGTCATTTTGCCAGTTTCAACATGATCTTCTCTTGGTATTTCAACAGCTTCAACATGATCTCCCTTGTCATTTGACCCTCTCCATCAATATCCTCGTCTTCTTTAGTTTCTTGTTCATTACCAGCTATATTACCCTCACTAGATATGTGTTGGGCAATATTCATAAAGGAGAATTTTTAGCAGCACCCTTCTTTGCATTCAAGTTCTTCTTTGCATTCATCATGAGATTAGAGATTCGAGATTCATTTGGATTAAAGATTCAAGGTTTGTAATAAAGTTTGATTAGATTTATATTTTGAACCTGCTTTGATACCATGTAGAAATTAAATACAAGAATAAGAGAAGAGATTTGAGGAGAAGATAGTTTTTGTTTATACAAAGAGATAATTTACAATGATAGAATACATCCTCCTTTTATAGCTTTACAAAATACTTGGAAGAAAAGGAACCTAATTTTGTATATATAGAAAACCTATATTTTTTAAGATCCTAATTTATGTAAATGTAGATTTCTTCATAATTGAAGATATTCTATATTTATTCTTTTCATATAAATGCAGCTTTCTTCATAATTGCAGATATTTTGCATTTATCCTTTCTATATTCATAGCAAAACCTCAACCATATCTGAAACTAAGAACAAAAAACCAGAATAAAATTATTAAAATAAAGTTAGCATTATAATTAAACTAGCCGACATGCAACTTATAGTTCATTTTTCCGAAGAAGCTAAAAGTAGTAAGAAATAAGAGAAAATGATGCTTCCATTGAGTAATGGTTAGCATGGTGGTATAGTGTCAAATTCTGACTCTTTAAAAGTCGATCAAAATAATTACTCCTCTCCACTTACAACCCATAAGTAATCAGTTTTAACTACCTTTTCTTTTAATTTAGAAACAGGGAATTTTGTATAGGTAAAAAACATGATAATTAGCTTCACAATACATTTTTAAAATACTTACTGCTTCACAATATGTATGTGTTACACACACACACAAGTAAATATGTATATATTTACATGATCGGTTTAGGTATTAATAATTCAAATAATATAGTCCCTGTAACGACCTAAAATTTTCAACCATTCGCATCTATACATGTCGGATTTGAATTGCTCAAAATATCATATTGTTAATTTAAATTTGGAAAACTCAACATATATAGTAAATAAATAATCACAGAGTCACAGACACAGAGTAATATAAAAAAAATGCAGCGAAAACAAAAGAATAGTAGTTCATGAAGCTACTATATAGATATAACAGAGTTAAACAAGATACAACAGAGTTAAATAGAAGTCTCGAATATATAGATGTCTCAATAAAATAGTCAAATACAAGATCTGAATACATTACTGGAATCAACTGAATAACTGACAGCAGAATCGATAGATAGCTGGATCTCCAAGCGAAGCTCCAACTCCAAAGGTGAGTCTCAAATGCTGTATCACTCAGTCTGACCTAAGCGTAAAGCTAACAACAAAACACTCGAGTCGGGATTAACATTCTTATATAAATAAATCCAACTCAAGTGAAATATCAACTAAAATACAAGTAACTCAAAGGATGTTTGGGATAACCATCCTCTAAGGATCCGTTAAACTATCTACTATGTAGTAATATACGCTATTATAATAATGTCTAATAATAAAATAAACTTACTTTTTAATAGCGTCAAGGGGTTACCCATATAGCCCTTAACACGTAATAGTCCCAGTAGTCTATCCAGTATTAGCATACTCCCAGATCGGGGGCTACCCTCAATACTCCACAGGCTACGGGAGAAATCCAAACTTGTAGTAAAGCTTGATATGGTAGGTGACACGGCACAACAAGGCAATGCCAGTGTAGATATACCAATTACGCATCTAGGCTGGTGGAAACGCATAGCAGCCACTACCGCCCACCTCAGAACACACTCCCAATCAAAATCAAAGGGTGGCCACCAAATCAATCATAAAGTAATAGAATGGTATCGAAGAAATGCATCCGATCAGAGGTGCTACCTCATTGGCCCGAGAATCGCTCCTGTTTTAGCCACCTTATGCCAACTCACGGGAGTTGGGTCCACATATATACCTTTAGGATCGTCGCCACCATCCTACTTCATTCTGGATTCTCCACCGCATACACAGTTGTTAAAGTGGTTTTCGGTATCGACAGAGAGTATGTCCATATCCGATCCCGATCTCTTTAACAACCAATCGTTATTATAACACCGTGGTCATTTCAAAATAGTTTATACTTCAAAACCAAAATATCATTTCCATTTTTAAACCATATCAAAACGATATCATTTCAATTCAATATATCATTTCTAAAATCATATCACTTTCCAAAGTTATAACGCTTTCGAAATCATAAGTCTTTAAAAATCAAAACACTTTGGAAATCAAAACCCTAAAATCAAAACATTTTGGAAATCATAACACTTTGAAATTATAGCATTTTGGAAATCATAATACTTTCCTCTTAAACAGTTTAGATATTAAAATTAGTATATATAATAAAATAGTTCATAAATAAAATAGTTTATATAAATAGTTATGAGTTAAAATAGTTTATAATAAAATAATTTAAATTGTAATGATTTATATTAAAATAGTTTATATTAAAATATTTTATAAAGTAAAATATCAATAGTTTTAAATATAAGTTAAAATTACTTTATCAAATAAAATAGTTTCCTTGACTTTCACAAATTGATTCAAATCAATTCAAATTCCAAATTCAAATTTAATCAAATCTAAATCATCAATTTCAATTCCAATTCAATTAAACATTTTCAAGTTATATCGATTTCAAATACCGATTTGAACTACAAATAAACCATTTCAATTTCAAAATATTTCAAAGCTTCAATTATTCCACATTCCAAAACTAAATTGATAATTATATATATATATATATATCGATTCACTTTTCTATTATTTAGTTTTGAAATATTTACTTAATTATTTCAATATCATTTGAATACAACTTCAATTTACAAAATATCCCATTTAAATTTATATAAGTTTGAAATATCCATTTAAGTCACCTTTAGTCAAATTTCAAGTTGTAAAACACTTCTTTAAAATTTCAAATTCAATAAATTTCAAATCAAACTTATTTAAGTATAATTCTTAAATAAATATAATTTCAAATCAAATTCAAATTTATCTTTACAACCCGAATCATTACAAACTCTATATTCGAAAATATAAATTTTAAATAAATACTTAAACATATTATATATCAACTTTATTAAATCAACTTAATTAAATCATTAAAATCAATATTTATCAAAACCATATATTTCCTTTTAAAACCATAGAAATCATTTTCAAAATATTTATATATAGACCATCGGTGTTTGTATATAATTTTATATCCTATGGTCAAGTGATACGGATATTTATCATTTCAATCCGCAATTTAAAATATATATACGGGTATATATCTTTTCAACCCGCAATCCCAAATTCGATTCAATGAAAATCGCTTGGGTTTATCATTTCAACCCATAACGATTTTCTCCTATTCTATAGATCGTTCGGGTATGTATCATTTCAACCCATAGTGAATTCTATACTAACAGGGAACTTGCAGAGTGATAACAGATAGGATAATAACATAACAGACATATATCATCAATATAAATAATAGATAATGGTGTCAGATGTCACAGGTGAACAGATATAGATAATGGCGTATATAACAATGTATAACTAAGAGCAACATATTTCAATTGTCGTTTCAATTGAAATCAAATTTAATAAATATAAGAACGTTAATCGTGAGTGATTGCTCACCTTTCGAGGCTAGAGAGAAGATAGACAACACAACGGGCTACGAATTCCAAAGCAACGCTAGATGAACACGATTCGGTGAAGAAAACAGGCGCGACGGACAAAGCTGATAAATGGGAAAACGATGAGAACTATCAGAATCAGTTTTTGATAAAATTTTAACGAGATGTATATTATATTAAAATTTTCCTTAAACCAAATTCTCAATTAAAAATACATATACATTTTTCAAAATTTTAAATTTTAACATATAAATTGAAATCAATATATATATATATATATATATATATATATATTTGAAAATCATTTTTTCTTAATCCATTAACTAAAATCAAAATACCTGTACATATTTTTCCTCTGGAATCAATAAAATTTGGAAAACCCAAACCTATGTATATTCATATATACAAATTGATATATAAGCCTATACAGACTCACACATATTAGGAACAAACATATAAGCACATTATTTCTAAATCAAGCGTATATATATATATACACACATATACGTACAACACATAATAATATAATATACCACCAGAAATAGCAAGCGCCTAGATTTAGAAGTACAAATATAATTTATAACAGATAGTTATCCATAGTATACTGTATATATACAATACATGATAGTCAACGAACCCAACTTACTCAATAAAATAGATACAAACCTATTTTATAAATATCTCTATGAACAAACACCTACCTTGCTATTATATCCACATTTTAAACAAATCATAATTAGCCTGTATAAACCTATATCTATGACCACAGATCACGAAAGAATTTGTATATTGTATAAACATATATATACGTAAACAACATATATAGAACGGTAAAACATATCTTGTACCCTTCTATAATATAATATATATATATATATACTATATCAAAATATAAGATACGGCTTTTGTATTATAACAATAGTTCAACAATAACAGTGCGTGCAAACTAATAGCTTGTATGAATACTAATAGAATCATATATTTGTATTGGAAATATATCTATATATTATAACAACAGCATATATAAATCTTTAAACAAAACCCGCATATTATATATAAAGTCTAATATACATACAACATACAGGTTTATACTTATATGAACAAATATATTACAGACTTTATTATACCCAGCCCTTATTATAAGAATAGAATCGTATATTAGAAAAAAAAATATAAACCTACGTATATAACAGTAGAGTGTAATACAAAGGAACAAAACGGCTTGTATAAAATATATTAAGACATTGAAACTGTACTATATATGCAAACCCATATAACTGATCTATATAAACTATCTATATACTTACCTACATAAATATAATACCTTAATTTATAAAATATATACACGTACTACTAAAACAGATCAAATAAAAAAATAGACTGACATATATAATACACTAACAGTAATACTTATATATATATCGAAACAGAAGCAAGCTCGGCTACGAAGAAAAAAAATACTTATATAAATTAATATATACATATATATATAACTCTATAAACTAAGCCTAAGTATAAAATATAATATATATACCTTAAATAAAATGGATGCAGCTGCAGTTCCTTCTTCGGCAAACAGAATCGCTCGGCTATTGGTGACTGGGTGGGGAAAACCGCGGAGAGGGGAGAAAGGAGAGGAAGATGGCTGATGTCTGGGTGGCTCAGACTAGGCTTAGCTGTGCTGGAGGCTAGATGAAGAGGTGGAAGGGGAGTGTGTGTTGTGGAGGCCTGTGGAAATGGAGGAAGTAGCTTTCAGGAACAAGGGAAAAAATTGACAGCTAGGAAGCGTTCGATATATATATATATACATGCACACATACGCGACTTATTATATTCTCCATTTATATATATGTATAGAGAATGCACGGCTAAGATAAAGAGAAGGGAAGTGAATAAGAAGATACGGCATGAAAATACACAGCCTATGCATTTG
This sequence comes from Allium fistulosum, assembly GCA_030737815.1. NCBI lineage: Eukaryota > Viridiplantae > Streptophyta > Magnoliopsida > Asparagales > Amaryllidaceae > Allium > Allium fistulosum. The sequence continues at coordinate 154,580,890 of CM060905.1, read as the reverse complement.
CTTTAATATATTCTCTCAACAATGAACAATTGGAATGTGAAAGGAAGGGCCTGCATGAATCAAAGGACTAGAATATAAATTGAAAAGTGAATAACAAAAGTCATAGGTTAGGATAATAAATTTGGGAACAAACAAGGCTATTGACCGTTCATATTATATGGTGAAGATTGAAAGGTCACGGGGAGTCGAAGGGTTCGAAAACGGAACCGATACGGAAATCCTTATGCAGATTTCGTCTTGACCAGACTTCGAAACACACAACCGAATATACTATGGAGATCAGCATGACGAGACGATCAAAACAGCACATAGATATCAGTGGTACGATCATCGTATCGAAAATCGATAATCAGTACCGAAAATGCTGCTATTCTGTCGAAAATAACATAAACGGAGCAATAGCAGTCCAAATTTGGGAAAACGAAAGATGACGTCTCACTTAGAAGATGATTTACAAATTTTCTGTATAAAAATATTCAGCTTTGGAATTTATTTTATTATCATCAAAGGTTAACTGATTTAAATTGAAATACAATTACACAAGAAAATAAACTTTCATATTATCTGGTGAAAATTTACCATTTGCTATGTTTAAGTAGACGTATTCCAAATATCAAATTTTTATTTCAAAATTTAATTATTTAAAATTTCACAAAAATTCAGTTAATTACGTTATTAAAACCTTTAAAATTTACGGGTCGTTACACTCTCCCCCACTCAAAACTTTTCGTCCCCGAAAAGGAAAGAGGTAGGAGAATAGAAACAACTAGAAAGAAAATAAATTGAAAACAAAATAAAACAATTAATTTAAACCCATATAAATTTCAATCTAAGTTTATATTCGACAATTAATTTTAAATTCAAGGTATTTCATTAAGTTGATTAAATTTCAATTTATTAATTCCTCAAAACAAGCTTTATTCTATTTATCTCATTTATTATTCAATTAACTTATTATTCTATTTATCTCTATTAACATTTTTATAATCAAGATTTAACTGTATAACTTTTATTATAAACACTCAAATTTTGTTTATAAAATCATTTAATCATCAATTTACATTGTAAATTATTCAATTTCATATTCAACTTCTGAATGATTTTGGTAAGTTGCATTAGAATAAAATTGGGTATTATACAAGGAATTTTTTTTCTTCCAGTTCAATTATCTCAAATTTAAATATTTATTCAAATTTTTGGCTTCATTTTATAATTAAAATCACCTTTAACATCAATTTAAGAATTATATTTTCGATTAACTTCAAACAATTTTAGAGATAAATATATATACTATATATACACAAATTAAATTTAAAATAATATACCTATATATATATATATGTATATAAATCAAATCATACTTAAGAAATTCAAATCAAATTAATTTCTAAAACAAAATGTAGCAAAGCTACTGAATGGTCTCTCCACTTCGAAACTTGAAAATGAATGTCGATGATGCGACCGCCATCATCGAAATTATTTTCCAGCAACAAAAGAGAAGAGTACTATTTAAATATTTAAAATTCTTTGAAACAATTTTAATTTGAAAATACTTTAAATAATATACATTTTAAAACTTTAAAACTAGAGTTTGAAAGCACCAGAAATTTAAATTCTCAATTCTTAATTTAAATTCATTACAATTCCAAATCAATTTAAAATCCATGTTTATAAATTCATTTATAGAACAACAAATGATAATCAAATATTATCATTTCAAACAACTAATTTAATTAACTTATTAAATTCCAGAAAATTTACTCATATATATATATATAATATAATCATACAAATTTATTTCATTTACCAAATTTGAAAATAATATTGTGTCAGTTTGCTCCGTTCAAGTGTTTTGGAAATCCTACCGATAGCGTTGATCAGACGAATCGATCGAAAACCCAAATCAACATCAACAACTCAAACAACACAATATATAAAACATTTTAATATTAATGCTAATTACAAATACATTCCCTCACTCGACTGATTCCAAAATGAATTTCAAAACAAGAATAGAGATCCAAATATAGAGGGATCCTAACCAAAAGAATTCAACTAGGAGATAGGCTCGATAGGGAGATGAATAGATTTAAGAGAGAGAAAAGAATGGATAGACTTATATAAATCGTGGGAAACCTTAACCGGATCAACCGTGACTTCAAAATAAGATCGATGCAGAATTCTGAGCAAATCGACATTCGATCGCCAGAGATAGAATTCGGGTATAGCAAAAGATAACAGCATCGTAAACCGACGATACAAAATCTTCGGTGAATCAATACCGATTGTAAAGGAGTTTCACCCCTTTACGAATCATTCAAAGATTGGCGAAACCGCAGATTATTATAGGAATCCATCGAAGTGGAGTTATGGAATGCTCCAGAATCCAAAAGAATCTGAATAAGAAAGACAACGACGGATTTCAGAACAAGTGGGAGAGTTCCAAAATTCAAAGGAAACCGAATCAAAGAGGAAGAGATTCAAGCACGAACGAAAGTGATCCTGTAATTAAATTTACTTTATATACCGATTTTTGCCTAAAACCAGAGCTCTGATACCACATGTAACGACCTAAAATTTTCAACCATTCGCATCCATACATGTCGGATTTGAATTGCTCAAAATATCAGATTGTTAATTTAAATTTAGCAAAACTCAACATATACATCAAATAAATAATCACAGAATCATAGGCACAGAGTAATATAAAAAAATGCAGCGGAAACAAAAGAATAGTAGTTCATGAAGCTACTATATAGATATAACAGAGTTAAACAAGATACAACAGAGTTAAACAGAAGTCTTGAATATATAGATGTCTCAATAAAATAGTCAAATACAAGATCTGAATACATCACTGGAATCAACTGAATAACTGATAGCAGAATCGATAGATAGCTGGATCTCCAAGCGAAGCTCCAACTCCAAAGGTGAGTCTCAAATGCTGTATCACTCAGTCTGACCCGAGCGTAAAGCAAAACACAACAATCGAGTCAGGATTAACATTCTTATATAAATAAATCCAACTCAAGTGAAATATCAACTGAAATACAAGTAACTCAAAGGATGTTTGGATAACCATCCTCTAAGGATCCGTTAAACTATCTACTATGTAGTAATATACGCTATTATAATAATGTCTAATAATAAAATAAACTTACCTTTTAATAGCGTCAAGGGGTTACCCATATAGCCCTTAACACGTAATAGTCCCAGTAGTCTATCCAGTATTAGCATACTCCCAGATCGGGGGCTACCCTCAATACTCCACATGCTACGGGAGAAATCCAAACTTGTAGTAAAGCTTGATATGGTAGGTGACACGGCACAACAAGGCAATGCCAGGGTAGATATACCAATTACGCATCTGGGCTGGTGGAAACGCATAGCAGCCACTACCGCCCACCTCAGAACACACTCCCAATCAAAATCGAAGGGTGGCCACCAAATCAATCACAAAGTAATAGAATGGTATCGAAGAAATGCATCCGATCAGAGGTGCTACCTCATTGGCCCGAGAATCGCTCCTGTTTTAGCCACCTTATGCCAACTCACGGGAGTTGGGTCCACATATATACCTTTAGGATCGTCGCCACCATCCTACTTCATTCTGGATTCTCCACCGCATACACAGTTGTTAAAGTGGTTTTCGGTATCGACAGAGAGTATGTCCATATCCGATCCCGATCTCTTTAACAACCAATCGTTATTATAACACCGTGGTCATTTCAAAATAGTTTATACTTCAAAACCAAAATATCATTTCCATTTTTAAACCATATCAAAACAATATCATTTCAATTCAATATATCATTTCTAAAATCATATCACTTTCCAAAGTTATAACGCTTTCGAAATCATAAGTCTTTAAAAATCAAAACACTTTGGAAATCAAAACCCTAAAATCAAAACATTTTGGAAATCATAACACTTTGAAATTATAGCATTTTGGAAATCATAATACTTTCCTCTTAAACAGTTTAGATATTAAAATTAGTATATATAATAAAATAGTTCATAAATAAAATAGTTTATATAAATAGTTATGAGTTAAAATAGTTTATAATAAAATAATTTAAATTGTAATGATTTATATTAAAATAGTTTATATTAAAATATTTTATAAAGTAAAATATCAATAGTTTTAAATATAAGTTAAAATTACTTTATCAAATAAAATAGTTTCCTCGACTTTCACAAATTGATTCAAATCAATTCAAATTCCAAATTCAAATTTAATCAAATCTAAATCATCAATTTCAATTCCAATTCAATTAAACATTTTCAAGTTATATCGATTTCAAATACCGATTTGAACCACAAATAAACCATTTCAATTTCAAAATATTTCAAAGCTTCAATTATTCCACATTCCAAAACTAAATTGATAATTATATATATATATATATATATCGATTCACTTTTCTATTATTTAGTTTTGAAATATTTACTTAATTATTTCAATATCATTTGAATACAACTTCAATTTACAAAATATCCCATTTAAATTTATATAAGTTTGAAATATCTATTTAAGTCACCTTTAATCAAATTTCAAGTTGTAAAACACTTCTTTAAAATTTCAAATTCAATAAATTTCAAATCAAACTTATTTAAGTATAATTCTTAAATAAATATAATTTTAAATCAAATTCAAATTTATCTTTACAACCCGAATCATTACAAACTCTATATTCGAAAATATAAATTTTAAATAAATACTTAAACATATTATATATCAACTTTATTAAATCAACTTTAATAAATCATTAAAATCAATATTTATCAAAACCATATATTTCCTTTCAAAACCATAGAAATCATTTTCAAAATATTTATATATAGACCACCGGTGTCTGTATATAATTTTATATCCTACGGTCAAGTGATACAGATATTTATCATTTCAATCCGCAATTTAAAATATATATACGGGTATATATCTTTTCAACCCGCAATCCCAAATTCAATTCAATGAAAATCGCTTGGGTTTATCATTTCAACCCATAACGATTTTCGTCTATTCTACAGATCATTCGGGTATGTATCATTTCAACCCATAGTGAATTCTATACTAACAGGGAACTTGCAGAGTGATAACAGATAGGATAATAACATAACAGGCATATATCATCAATATAAATAACAGATAATGGTGTCAGATATCACAGGTGAACAAATACAGATAATGGCATATATAACAATGTATAACTAACAACAGCATATTTCAATTATCGTTTCAATTGAATCAAATTTAATAAATATAAGAACATTAATCATGAGTGATTGCTCACCTTTCGAGGCTAGAGAGAAGATAGACAACACAGCAGGCTGCGAATTCCAAAGCAACGCTAGATGAACACGATTCGGTGAAGAAAACAGGCGCGACGGACAAAGCTGATAAATAGGAAAACGATGAGAACTATCAGAATCAGTTTTTGATAAAATTTTAACGAGATGTATATTATATTAAAATTTTCCTTAAACCATATTCTCAATTAAAAATACATATACATTTTTCAAATTTTTAAATTTTAACATATAAATTGAAATCAAAAATATATATATTTGAAAATCATTTTTTCTTAATCCATTAACTAAAATCAAAATACCTGTACATATTTTTCCTCTGGAATCAATAAAATTTGGAAAACCCAAACCTATGTATATTTATATATACAAATTGATATATAAGCCTATACAGACTCACACATATTAGGAACAAACATATAAGCACATTATTTCTAAATCAAGCATGTGTGTGTGTATATACTTACAACACATAATAATATTATATACCACCAGAAATAGCAAGCGCCTAGATTTAGAAGTACAAATATAAAGATAGTTATCCAAAGTATATTGTATATGTAGAATACATGATAGTAAACGAACCCAACTTACTCAATAAAATAGATACAAACCTATTTTATAAATATCTCTATGAACAAACACCTACCTTGCTATTATATCCACATTTTAAACAAATCATAATTAGCCTGTATAAACCTATATCTATGACCATAGATCACAAAAGAATTTGTATATTGTATAAAAAATATATACGTAAACAACATATATAGAACGGTAAAACATATCTTGTACCCTTCTATAATATAATATATATACTATATCAAAATATAAGATACGACTTTTGTATTATAACAATAGTTCAACAATAACAGTGCGTGCAAACTAATAGCTTGTATAAATACTAATAGAATCATATATTTGTATTGGAAATATATCTATATATTATAACAACAGCATATATAAATCTTTAAACAAAACCCGCAGATTATATATAAAGTCTAATATACATACAACATACAGGTTTATACTTACATGAACAAATATATTACAGACTTTATTATACCCAGCCCTTATTATAAGAACAGAATCGTATATTATAAAATAATATATAAACCTACGTATATAACAGTAGAGTGTAATACAAAGGAACAAAACAGCTTGTATAAAATATATTAAGACATTGAAACTATACTATATATGCAAACCCATATCACGGATCTATATAAACTATCTATATACTTACCTACATAAATATAATACCTTAATTTATAAAATATATACATATACTACTAAAACAGATCAAATAAAAAAATAGACTGACATATATAATACACTAACAGTAATACTTATATATATATTTATCGAAACAGAGGCAAGCTAAGAAAAAAAAATACTTATATAAATTAATATATACACATATATATAACTCTATAAACTAAGCCTAAGTATAAAATATAATATATATATACCTTAAATAAAATGGATGCAGCTGCAGTTCCTTCTTCGGCAAAGGGAACCGCTCGGCTATTGGTGACTGGGAGGGGAAAACCGCGGAGAGGGGAGAAAGGAGAGGAAGATGGCTGATGTCTGGGTGGCCGAGACTAGGCTTAGCTGCGCTGGAGGCTAGATGAAGAGGTGGAAGGGGAGTGCGTGCTGTGCAGGCTTGTGGAAACGGAGGAGGTAGCTTTCAGGAACAAGGGAAAAAATTGACAGCTAGGAAGCGTTCGATATATATATACATGCACACATACGCGACTTATTATATTTTCCGTTTATATATATGTATAGAGAATGCACGGCTAAGATAAAGAGAAGTGGAAGTGAATAAGAAGATACGGCATGAAAATACACAGCCTATGCATTTGCTTTGATATGGGAGATGCTAGAAGGCCCGAAAAGTAGAGTCCAGGGAATTGCGGATCTGAGATTGAACGGAGGAAAATATGGGGGGCAATAACAGGTTAAAGGCTATGATTAATTCTGTCCTCTTTCCTGTCAGTATATCCGGGCCTGCAAGAATTATTGCTTTGATATATTCTCTCAACAATGAACAATAGGAATGTGAAAGGAAGGCCCCGCATGAATCAAAGGACTAGATTATAAATTGAAAAGTGAATAACAAAAGTGAGAGGTTAGAATAATAAATTTGGGAATAAACAAGGCTATTGACCGTTCATATTATATGGTGAAGATTGAAAGGTCACGGGGAGTCGAAGGGTTCGAAAACGGAACCAATATGGGAATCCTTACGCAGATTTCGTTTTGATCGGACTTGAAACACACAACCAAGTATACTGTGGAGATCAGCACGACGAGACGATCAAAACGGCACACAGATATCAGTGGTACGATCATCGTATCAAAAATCGATAATCAGTACCGAAAATGCTGCTATTCTGTCGAAAATAACATAAACGGAGCAATAGCAGTCCAAATTTGGAAAAACGAAAGATGACGACTCACTCAGAAGATGATTTACAAAATTTCTGTATAAAAATATTCAGGTTTGAAAATTATTTTATTATCATCAAAGGTTAGCTGATTTAAATTGAAATAAAATTACACAAGAAAATAAACTTCATATTATCTGGTGAAAATTTACCATTTGCTATGTTTAAGTAGACGTATTTCAAATATCAAATTTTTATTTCAAAATTTAATTATTTAAATTTTACAAAAATTCAGTTAATTACGTTATTAAAACCTTTAAAATTTATGAGGCGTTGCAGTCCCCTTCGTCGACACCTCTCATATCCGTACACATAGGAAAATCTTACATAGGAAAATCTTACGCATTTTCTATTGTATGTATTGTAAAAGGTGAAATAGAAGAATCATAAAATTCCTCTTATCATGGTGCACATGAAATCACCTATCAACCTAATTTCCTTCATCTAAAAAGATGTACTATACTAAAGAAGATCATTTCGAAAATATACTATATTATCCATCTTTGGAATTCTAAAACCATTATTTTTCTTTTAATTTTCTATTATTTTAATTAAAAGAAAAGTTTGAGAATTCTACCGGGCCTCTACACCCCAATACCGATTCTTGATTACCGAGATTTAGTACTATATATAAAAGTCTCCCTATTCCTATTTAACCTTCATTTCATAACAAAACACACTCCATTTTAAAGCATCCTCTACTTCATCTAATCTTACCTCTCCTTTACAGTAAGAAAATTTATGTATATTCATGTTTGAGACTTGTTTTAATATATGCGTTGTATATTGATACCAGAATGATATTTATATGTTATCCCTGGTAGCATCTTCGGTGGTGGCGGCAACAGTATCCGTGGTGGATCCAGGTCCTTGTTCGGGTTCACGGGTTCGGTGTCAGGCCTGAAGACTGGTACTACACCAGTGTGGGATCCAACCTTGCTAGCAGGTTGAACAGCTTTAAGTGCAACGCTTTCAAGGATGATTCCTCTGTTGTTGCTAGTGCCGGCTTATCGTTATTTGATGGTGATATCATGGCTAGGAAAGAGCACTCAGATTTGGTGGTGGTGGCAGTGGCTGGAAATTTGGAGACTAGATTTGTAACAAGTTATCCATCAAACAAATTAATGAATATTTTCCAGTGTTTCAGGTTCATAATTGCACAACCGGATAATTTGGAAGAAGATGAACAGTTTAAACATTCTGTAATATTTTTAATTCGCCTTAAACCTCTGAGATCGCTCTTCATCAAATACATGTATCTTTTTTATTTTATTATTTTATAGTATACTAGGTATGATTGAAACCATTTTTATTTATATAATGTTAATTTAAAATTATTTTTGAAAATGATACCGTGGCTAACTTTAGTTTGTACCATAGATGGTTTTCTAGGTCTGGCTGCAATGAACATAACTTTGCTAGCAGAATGGAGTACTTCTGATGCAACATGCCTCCTGATTCTGGTGATCATCTCTCTGGGTTATGTATTATATACGTTTATCAAAAATATTATATATTTGCAATTTCTTGTTAATTTCAGGAACTGAAGTTTAAGGACAATGTTGAAAATGATGAGACCAGTGACAAATGATACTTATAATCTCAAGCTACTATATAAATATTGTTGAATGAATCCTTTTTATTGAATGTGAAATACACATGTATTTAGATGTTCAATTTCATGATGTTTGCTTTAAGAGTTGATATAACAGTGACATATCATTACACATTTGAATTTAAAGACACTAGAGACCCTAAAATATCAACTTACTATATATTTGAATAACACTACCATATGTCACTGCTATAATCCAACATATATCCCATGTCTTAAAAATAATTGAGAAATTGTCTTTGTGTTTACCACCGGCCTCTTCCAACCTCTTGAAGTTTCCATCGGTTTAGTCTTGACCCAAGGTCAAAACCTAAATAGCACCAGTGTTTGCATGTTGCCTGGAATGAAAAGGGCCAGCCTTATGCAATGAATTTAGTGGCTTCTGTCTTTGTATTAAGATTGAAAAACAATGACATTAGAACCTGTATCGCCCCTCCTTCGAGATTGCCTTATCCTACAGCAATCCCATCAGTTGTTCCTACTTTGGTCGAAGAGAATATTGAGACCCAGTATTGAGCAAACACGAATGATGCTAAACTAAAACTAGTGTAGAAACGTGATAAGAGATACGACGTCGAAGTGTCGATAGTTGAGGCGTGGTAGACTGCAAGAGTGGCGATTAGGATGCTAATGATTTTAATTCAAAAATTATTCCTAAAGTTGCTGAAGAAGACAATGTGCATGCATAATATTTTTTTTTCATTTCGATACGTCATCATTTAAAATATACTATGCATTGTTATTTTGCTTTGTATATATTTCATTAAGGAACTTGAACTGCAACTATTCTTTATTCAGATCCCTAGTATACATGAACCAAGATAGATATAGCTATGAAATTATTATAGCATCTACATATTTAGGCACCAGCATGTTCGTAACGACCCCACTGCTATACCTATATTATTAAAGAACATTACAAGTAATGTCGTCTAATAATATAGAGAATATGGCTGGTTAAGTGTGATCGTATATGAATATATCTCCATAATAATACTAACATGTCTTTATTACTTTTTGAGGATCTGAACTACAAATTTATGACATGTATTAATACAAATTAATAAACACACCAATTTAAAACATTCAGAATGGTATACAATATAAATAATTTATAATTAGAGTCACAGATCACGGCGGAATAATATACATTATATACATAATAAAATGTGAGTCTAAAAAATATCAGTACTAGACTGACATAATATATATATCACATCCAAACTACTGTGTCAGGTACACAATGACTATTGGATAATATACATGACATATTCTCCTAAATGTCAACATATACAAAGATGAAGTAAACTGAACCGGCCAAAATAGTCTACTTCAATGCTAACCCAAAATCCAGAGATCAATGAATCCCTATACCTGTAGAGTCTTGGCATGACCCGAGTATTTAAAATAAATGGGTCGGACTATATCTAATAAAGAGTTGTCATATTAAAGAGTCCATATGGGCTTTTAGGAAAGGCGTTCCGAAAACGCCTATATCATGTCATATATTCAATAGAGATATAGAAGATAAGTAATAAATTTGTGCAATAGTCCATTAGTCCATTAAGCTTGATAATGGGCTATGTAATTCGTTCTTATGTTCGAAGTCCAATGTCCATATAATTATGTATATATGTGTTCATCATAGTTCAAAGCTTCTCAAAATAGTCTATATCGAGTTTTGACCATATCAATAATGTTCGTAAAAGAATAGAGAGAGAAAAGAAAAATCATCTTCATTTGCACACCCCTAGGTCCATATTTATAGGGGTTGTGCGACTCCATCCCACCTTTCATGTATCCGGCAGGCTCGACTTCAGCATGCTTAGCTTCGACAATGTCAACCTGGCATTAGCTTCTTCATTGAATGACATCAACAAAAGGCGGCTCCAAGCATTGATGAAGACCGACGTGGTCATTGGGCAGTATTGTGAAGAAGTGACTTCATATAGTATAGTGTCAAAGTCGATGACTCTCGATGTCGATGACCTCCATGATATTGGCGCTTCTCTAATGGCAGTGTTGAATTAAAGCGACATCAATAAGAGGTGGAACGAATGACTCGCTATAAGGTCTATTAGCGACACCGATTGATCGGCGTCTTAACTGCAAGTAGCATCTTCCAATGGGCAATGAAGTGCGACACAAACAAAGCGTGGTATTGTCAACAGATGGTATAGGTAACAGAGCTTTGTTACTTGATATATGGTATGCGACATCGTTTGGAGGTGACACCAAAGAAGCGGTATATATGAAAGGCAGCATGAATGGTACTGAAGTTGAGCAACGTTTCTTAGTGACGACGTTGATCCTTAAAATTAATATAGAGCGATACCGAAGACAAGCGACGTTGATGAAGTTCGGCACCAATGAGTAACAACGTCCATGCTACCCTTATTGATGAAAGTCGACGTCAATTGAGCACAATATTGCTAATAGGCGGTGTTGGTTAGAAGCGACATCCTCCACTGCTTTGTTGACATGTGGCATTACTTGTGTTGTTTTGAGGCTCTATACTAAATGAGGCATTATCGTGTGCCATCGAAAGAAAGCGACATGATGGAGTACAATGTGAATAGAGTTCAATGTAGCATGAAATGCGACATGGTTGAATTGCGACTTTGCATGAGTTATGGCATTGGTTTCTCTGTGATGTCACCGTTCATAGCATTATTCTTGGTATTGAAATTATATGGATAACATGTTCTATACTATACTCAAGTACCGACTATTTTTATTTTGGACCCTCGATGGGAATCATTGGATCATGATGGATGTCCACTACGGACTTAGTATCTAAAGAATTCTAGAGTAGGTCATATGTCATTTTTGCTCAATATGGGGTATGGTGAGATCTACATGAGTTCGATCATACTAGATGCGGCTCGGGGTCTATGGTACAATTAGGTACCAACCTTATTTATCTTAGACACGAGTCTAATGTAGATTCGACTCATCGGCGATGATGATTATCAATTTATATTCTTCGTTTGCCATTTATCATTATGATTATGCACGTGTTATATTGGTTGTTTGATATTATTATTATGTATTACGAGATATGCTTGTATTAGGATATCTATATTATCTTACGTTTGTATATTGGGTTATCTTTATCATAGTCATTGTTAAGTATCAATTATATTATATTGGTTATGTTGACTCGTTGATTATAGGAGAAGAGCAAGTTATGGTGTGATTTCCCATCCTTTGAGATCGATTTACTTTACTTGTTTGTGGTCTGTTTGGATTACCCTTAAGCCACATCCGTCAAAGTGACCGAAATTTCCTAGTAGTTTAATGCTTGATATATGTATATAGTTTTGATACATAGCATTTTAAGATAGCTCCCCTTGCATTAGGCATTAAGTCTGACACTCGTTTTGTCTTTGTTTGTTTATGTCATGACAACTCTCAGGTACATGATTGAGTAGTCTAGGATTCATGTGCTTTTGGGGACAAGCTATCAGAGTGGCATAGGTGGATCACTGTAGATGTTGGATAAGTATACTTGATATTATAGTGGTACATGGAATACATGTTATTTTATATATAAGACTTTTTGTATTAGACATTATATTCAAAACTTTTTTGTAACAACCCTGCTTTCTATACCGTATAAATTAAATAAATTTAATTGTTCGTTTGGATATTTGGTAATTTATATTTTGAAATAAATTTTAGCTAATTAAATTCTATTTAATATAAGATTTTGATTTAGTAAATTGAAATAAATTGATAAATTATTTTTCAAATAATTTATTGAATTGAATAAAATGTTTTAAATTGAATATATAATATTTTTAAAATGTAAATTAATTTGAATTTGATAGGAATGAATTTGCAAAGAAATAAAAAGTATTGTTTAAATGAAAAGAAAATTTATTTAAAATAGAGCCCAATATGTCAGCCCAAAGCCGAATTTAAATATAGCAATTTCTCCCTCTTTCTAGAACCCTCTCTTCCTTACTTCATTCTCAAGCCCACACCCCTATAGCCAATTTCGTGCCAAAATTCATCCAATTAAAAACTTAAAAAACTCAAGTATGGTCAAACGATGCAAGAAAGGGGAAGTTGAAGTCGTTATATGGACCTGTGGCAGTAGGAGGTACAGGTCCTCGGTGGCCGAAGGATGGGCTATGCGCGTTTGGTAAGGAGGCAAACATTGTGTGATGTAGAAGGAGCTCGACCACGACCTAGTGGTGATGCGAGGCAGAGGGAGGTCGAATGATTTTTGGCATGAGTAGTATAGGCGATTGACGTTTGTGGTTGTAGGTGCGGCCTTGGCTAGGCTGGTGGTGTAGCGCATCAGATTTTGGATGACTTGGTGATTTCAGGCGGAGCTTGGCATGTTGCTAGCTGAGCTAGATGATGGTGGTGCTGTTTGGAGAATTTTAGCATCATTTCGGTGTTTTCTAACTCAAACTATATTTAAAATTCATTTTCCGCTATATATACATATAATCCCAGTATTGGTTGAATTGCTTTGTTGAGATGTTTGTTAGGATTTGACTGATTGTGAATGTTGATTGGATTATTTGGATGAATTGATTGATTGGGATATTCAATTGACTGTGTGATATTCAAGTTGGTATATTGGATTATTAAAAATGCAAAGGAGATGCCATCCATTTGCATTTTAATTTGAGTGATTCATTCATATTATGTGTATATCGTATAGATGCCCAAAATTCGATGGAATTCGACTTATCCACAAGATAAAATTTATGTTGATGATTTGTGCTTGATTCAAGAGAATTTTGCTCCATTGTTTTTATTTTAGACGATTTATTGATTTTCCCATTTACAAATATTTTTGAAAGTTTTGAGAATTATTTATGGGAATTGTTTTAGAAATAAAAGTTGATTTAAAAAATGAAAATAAAGATTTTCAAGAATAATTGAATGTATGTGTTTTGTAAGTATAAATGAGGATAATATCTTTAAAAGGAGATTTTTGAGTATATGAGCCTATTTTTTGATAGTAAGAGTATATTTCTATTCAAGTAGCACACTCATTTTGGTGTCTCTGTGGTTCGAACCGATGACTTTCAGCACTTAAGGCTAAATTGTCATACCACTAACCAATTAAGCCAGTGGTCCTTGACTATTCGAGCCTATTTTGAAGACAAACTAATTTTGAAATATTGTTGAATGGTTTTAAGAGTGTTATCATATAATTCCCTTTTCATAAATACACACACACACACATACATATATACTTTGGTGGTTTGAAATTGATTTATTGATATTATCGAAATTCTATATGGTAAGAAGATTATGAAATGAATTCAAAGCAATATCTGTTAATTTTCCATATGAGCCATTAAATATTTTGAATATTTAGTGATGTTTTGAATTATAAAGTACATTTTAAAATGAAAAGGATTATTTTTTAAATTTATGATTTATTTTAAAGTATTATTTAGTTGTAGAAAATTATGAAATAGGTTCTATAATTATTTTGATGTGTAAAGTGATTTTGGAAGCTTTGGAAAATATATGAATATATATAAGGATTTGGAAATGAAATTTAGTAATTAAACCTTATGTTGGGATTAAATAAACAAAGTGAATATATTATTCAATAATATAAGTGTTTTAAAGGTTTTTTGTTATAACTTAAATATAAAAATTGATTCAAGAAGTTATATTATATATACAATAGTTTCTTTAAATTTACAATTGAATGTTTTGATTACTTCCATTTCATGTGATGGGAATTTTGAATAAACGAAGATATAATAATTTTTTGGATGGGACATTGGTAATATTTCTCCAATTATTCTTTGGACTCGTTATATAAAATATTGAAGGAGTGAGTTTGATATATGAGCTCTAAGTAAACAAACTAGTAACACGCGGTGGTATGGGACGCCATTGTGTTATTTATTCAGTTATTATGTGCTTGTGGATGAAACTCATGCAGGGATCTATTATGTATGATGGGATCGCTGTAGTAAGTCACATATTCAGCTATTTGTCGGCATATATATCGTTCTATGTGTCGGCACAAGTATGTAGCTGCATGTCGGCTATTATATTATATATATTTAGTATTTGTCTATTCATTGTCCAACTTTCTTTATATTGAAAAAGTTGAATTAGATTGGGTAGTATCCATCCTAGCGGCTTGATAGCGGTGGTCGCACCATGGATGTGTGACACCCATAGCCGTGTTTCTCCAATGTTTTAGCTATTTGTTAGTAATGTTTATAGTCGTGTGTGGGCGATTGTATCGAGCTGTGTCTTGGCATGTAAAGACCTTATGTGTCACATAGGCCAGTAGACTGCTACCAATTAGGGGCGTGTGTATGGTCGTGACTAATGCATAGCATAGTCGTGCGGCGTGTTCAGATAAGCGATGGATATAAGTCACAATGTCCATCGAGGTAACAAAGACCGTAAGAGCCATGTTGGCAAAATACGTGTATCGTGTTAGCCAACGACGTATGTAGTCACCTGGAGCAGGTGTGTCCGTCAGTCTCCCGTCTAGCTATGATGTGTGTGATATAGATATATACTTATGCATATTTGAGACGATAGCTACGATTATGCTTGTCACCGCGTTCAGAGTATGATCAATCACCGTATCCTTCCCAGGCATGTGTCGTCGAATACCATTTTCATTGGCGTGTGTCGCCAACTATTATTCATTGATATGTGTTGCCTATTTTTCTTTTGTGTTACCTATTTATCTTTCCTAGGCATGTGTCGCCGATTATTCTTTATAAGAATGTGTCACCAATTATATCCTTTACTGGCATGTATCGTCATTTTTGTGATTTTGTTTATGAATGATAATTTATATTGATAGTAAGGATATTTATTTGTTGAGATTGAGTGATATATTTGGGCTAAGCTATATGTTGCCTGATTATACATGGTGAAATATCCTTTATAGATGTTTATTGGATTTAGATGATAATTTCTAGATATGAATGATTATACCATTTGATGTTATTTCATGATTTGTGACTTGACGAGTTTGTATATGGGTGATGACATTTATATACTGGGTTTTTTGGAATTCTACGTTATGTGATATTCAAAAATTTTGAGTCTGAAAGCGTGTACAGATATAGTATAATATGCTGATGTGAATGTTCAGGTATGTATTCTAATCTAAGTAAAGCTAACTAACAAAGTATCAACAAAATAGAATAAATAAAAGCGATCATGTCGGGACTTTTATACTGGTTCGGACCTCCCGTCCTATGTCCAGTCCTGAAGCTTCACTTTGAAATTTCCATTAATCAAAATCCCTCGCTTAGCTTGGAGGAACAGGTAATACAATATAGAATCTTGAGTTGACAAGCTTGTCTTCTTTACAACACTAATGTTGATTGTTGATACAAATCTTCCTATAATATCCCCTTGAGTATAGTGAGTGTAGACATGTGGGTTTGTAGGAAATTTAATACCAAATGTTGCAGTATAAGTTATGGTTATATCAAGTGAGAGTATGGAATCGATAGTTGCGCTTAGAGTTAGATAACAAAAGAGAAAGTAGAGAATCAGAGAAGTTAAATCCAATCTCAAGTCTTTAGCATGTTTATAGATGTTCAAGGGGTTTGTTTAATGGTTGTTACTATTCCAATGAAATCCTTTGATAAGTAGTTGCAACTATTAGAGAAGGAGACGCGATTGGTGAAGAAGAAGAGAAGTATCTATTCAAAACATTTGACTGTTCCAATGCCCTAAACGTTTGAAAAGTATTGCCAAACATCTGGTTGTTTGAATTTATATAGAATGGAAATGGCGATTTTAAAAGATATTTATAAATTAGTGTAATTAGATGTCTTGCAATGTAATCCAGATGTCTGTTTGTGTTTGGTAAAACATCTCTGTATGGTATATTTGGAAAACCCGAAAGTTATATCAAATGTCTGGTATTACTACTCAAATCTCTACTCGTGTATATTTGAAGTCTTTGAAAAATTAGTTTAAAAATTTATGTTACCAGATGTCTTGATAGTGTTCCCATACATCTGATTGCCGGAGTTTATGAAAAAATATGACTTCTGCTTTGTTTTTGAAAACAATTTAAGTTCAGAATATTTTTGTGTGTGCTCATCTAACTCAAGGAGGATTGTAAAAAGTAATCTAAGACAATGATTACAATATACGACCTTATTTCAAAAACATCTTCATTTAGCTCTTCGAGATTATTTTCCACTTTAACTTTCATTTATCTTCCAATGTCCAGAGCTCTTTTAGTTCATCTTATACTAGTAAAGGAGTTGAAATATTATACAAATATGATTGTATAGTTGTTGTCATTAAAACCTGATAAGAGAGACTCTAACGGATTTGATATTATTATATTTGTACCTGGTATATATAGAGTTCCATATGTTTATTGACCTTGGATTTAGATATAGTCAAACCCATTTATTATTTATATAGTACTCGGGTCAATCTGAGACTTTTCAGGTTTAGGGACGATGAGATCATCTTTTGTTTTCTAGGCATAGAGGAGAATAAATAATTGGTATTGTAGATTATCATTCTTTATTGTATAGTCTCTTGTGTGTATATCATTGTAATGTGTATTGGACATATAATGTATATTGTATATTATCGTCGCTATTGACTCTATGGTCTCTTATATTTACTATGTATAATGTATTGTTCTATCCTGGAAGCACAAGTTTTTATTGCTTTGTGCCGATACTGTATATGTATTAGTGGGTTATTTATTCAATGTTTAAGTATGAACCAGTGTTAGCCCAAGGGAATATTCACGTGTGTACTTCTATTGCTTTATTCTCTATATTATTCGACATATTACTCTATAGTACTCTTGAATAGTATAGGTATATAGGTTGTGGTATTACATAGTGGCATTAAGATTGGTTGCTATGAATGAGCATGTGATGGGGGGTTTTCTCCTTGTGATCAGTGGCAAAACATTTTCTCTTACCCACCATACGTCCTATTTTACAGGTTAGTTATCCAGGTGTCGCAGGGACAATCGAGAGGCTGCCCGTAAAACTAGTGTGACTGAGGCGCCAGTGATGGCCATAGTGAAACAAACATCATTTGGCATCAGAGCAAGGTTTAGAACAATACATAGTATAAGAAACATGAGTCTTGGCCATATATGAGACTTAGAGTCTCAGTCCCCATGAGTGAATGGTAGATTATTGTTTATACATAAGCAATAGTAGGAGTATACAAAGATTACTTGGGGTAATCATTTGGTGACGTACTTACTAATTTTCCTATTACACACACACACACTCCTTATCTCTACCTCTTCTATATGATTTGTTTTTGTGTGAATTAGAAGTTGTTAAGAGAGGTAGTGAAGTAAGGTGTAGTTAGTCAGATGAGTGGTGTCTGTATTGATGATGATGAATAAACCTCTATGCGGTTTAAATATGAATGAAAAGAATTCGGTAGTGATCATGCGCAACGGAAATTGATAGATAGTTTTCCACTTAAGGCGTTTGTTTACTTGTTTGAAAATGCATGTATTGTTGTGAGATGCTTGTTTGATATTGTGGATGGAGGTTATGTGATGAATTGCATTGTTTTTGATGAATTTGATGTACATATTAATTTTAAAAATAATTTATTTATTCAAACAAGCAATTGATTTGGTAAAAATATGAATTTGATTTTATAAAGTGATTGGAAAATATTTTAGCAGTTTATTCTGGTGTTATTTTGTTCATAGAGTGACTTAAGAATTTTGGTATGTACGTCTGATCGACATTATCGATATGGATCCTAAACCTTAATGAGGCAGTCCAACATAATATTTTGGAAATGATATAAAAATTGTTTTACATAAAATTATGTATTGGATTATAAAGTAATATATTGTTTTAGATAATGGAGAATATATTATTATTCTAGATTTAAATATTTTTGAACGACATATGCAGCCACTAAATACTAGTGTGATGTTGAGATCACTAATGAGGTAATGTTGATATAAAATCCTACACAGTCAACATTACAGCCAATTGGCGAAACGGGTCGCTAAAATTTGTGGCACGACAACGCTGTAAATTTTTAGTATAAATTAATGTGTGGAAAATTTACATCTGTTTAAGATTGAATAAAAAGAATTTTCTAAGTGTAAAATATTTGTTAGCACATAACGGATTTGTTTTGAGTTGAAGATAAAGTATATGTTGAAAAAAAAAATTTGAAGGAAATGATATAAAAATTTTTGTAGAATAAGTATTATTTTGAGATGATAATTTAGAGAATTAAAATTTTGAAGTTTTATAAATTTTTGTGATCCGAGAATAAATGTATATAGTAAATATTAGTGTGAATATTATTATGGTGAGGTATTGAATTGTTTTGAAAAATAATTAAGATATACTTCTACATTTAGATATTTGATGTGATGCATTCTGAAAATGAAATAACAATGTTCCAATCATGTGAGATGAATAGAAAAGAAAAGGTATTGATTATTTTGAAAAATAAAAGAAAGGAGATATTATAGTTCTTACTATATGATTGTAACTTATGATAAAATAATTCGGTTTTGTCGATTCTTTTTTTTATTTTGATTAGGCAATTGAATAAGTAAAGACTTTGTTGTTTATTACCAAAATTTTGACCTTCGTGAAGATTTAAGCATGAGTTAATGATAATGATGTCCATTGTCCCGAAATGCAAAATTACACAAACCGAGATGAACTCATTTGCTGATATCTTTTGAATGGTTTGTTTGATTCTGATGATCTTGCCCATTAAGGAAAGCCTAAAAAATAAGCAACATCAATTATTTTAAGTGTTTCGCAAAATTTTGATGTTTACTAGGCTAAACATGTGATTTTCATAAGTGGGCATGTGTATATGTATAAAATCCGCAATATACAGCTTTGGAAATTTCAACACAACTTGAGTTGTAATCCACATTTTTGCAGTCCGAAAGATGTTTTGGGAAGCTTACACACTATGTAATAATTTACTTTCAGAAACCATAACTTGATTTAGTGGTTTCGCCATTTAAAAACTTGTCGGAAAGTGGTTAAACATGAAGTTTGCATTTCTTTTATATTATACAAGTTCATACTTACTTTACTTCCTTATATGTAGATAATATTTAAAGTTGAGTTGAGATTGGTACTGAAGATGCTTCTTTGGATTACTAGTGGGCGATGTTGCTCGCTTTTGCTCGTGTAAAAGCGAAATAGCATGCTTAAAATGCTACCGATAAGGTACGTTTTTACGGTATATTGATATATAATGTGGCATTATCTTGTTCTTTGTGTTTCGTAATGCTTCATGTTGGGATTTTGATTTTTCGAAACTCTCTCCGTAAGGAGGTCCTACCGAAATTTTCCGAAAAATCCAACAAATAGAAATATTCGAAATAATTTTATCATATGTGAAAAATAGAAAGTCATGAATTGAATTCATTTAAATTGCAGCATATGATAAAGAAATTGAACGAAGAGCCACAAAGAGGATTGAGTGGTTAAGTTTGAGTAAAGGTCGTTGATATGAATAAAGTTAGGGTATGAGTTATGTGATGTCTCCTTGTAAGAAATTGTGAGGACGCAATTTTCATAAGGCGGGAGTCTGTAACAACCCTGCTTTCTATGCCGTATAAATTAAATAAATTTAATTGTTCGAATTCGATATTTAATAAATTATATTTGAAAATAAATTTTAGTTAATTAAATTCTATTTATATAAGATTTTGATTTAATAAATTGAAATAAATTAATAATTTTTTTTTGAATAATTTATTGAATTGAATATATAATATTTTTGAAGAGTAAATTAATTTGAATTGGATTCGTATGAATTTGCAAACAAATAAAAAGTATTGTTTAAAAGAAAAGAAAATTTATTTAAAATAGAGCCCAATATTTCAGCCCAAAGTCAATTTTAAATTTACAACTTTCTCTTTCTTTCTCGAACCCTCTCTTTCTTTGCTTGTGTATTATCACCAACTAGGTATTTCAACTGTTTTTTAAATAAGAATAGAAATTTTGTTTCACAGAATATTCAGCTATAATGTTTTACTTTTTGTATATGACTGTCTCTTTGGTTGAATACTCGCAAACAGTATTTAATCTATTGCTATTGAAAGTTCAATGGAGGAGCTTAGAGTAATCTATTGTACAGAAGACAAAAATGAAAATTCAAATGTTTATCTGCAATGAAATTCAGACGAGTACGAGTATCATACACAGAAACATCGATCCATTTTGGCGTACGAAATTATGCTTAAAGATAGAAAGCTAAACGCATGCACAAACACAAGGTTCGATGGTCTCGTCAATCAAATTTTTTTAACTCCGTGATCATTTTGATAGTTTCATTGAATTTTTCCTGCAATTTAAGAGATGAACGGCAAAAATGCACGGTGTGGCATTTTAGAAGCTGGAATCTTCTCCGAGGCCAATGTTTCTTAGTTACATCAACTTTTGTCCAAATCGCAATAAAACAAACAATTAGAAAAAGGTTTTCAAAAAATATTTTGAAAAAAACAATTAATGTTTCGGTAGACATTGGGAGTTTTGAGAAAAAAAATTGAACTATATTATATAACCTTGGACACGACGGACAGTTTCATATACTGAATGCATCAATAAGATAGATGCATTACAGGTTTGAATTATTTATTTGTTCGCTTCGAAGACAGTTATATTATTCCTTACCATGACCGGTTCGAATCATTGGGTTGCCCTAGACAAGAAACATTTTTGTTATCATTCACAAAGAAAAGAAGAGGAAAAAACCAACGATGTATTTTTTTCATAATTTCATTACAAAACATCCAAAATATATAAAATATTCAAGCAAAATGTAAACATGTCACACACATCTTTCACAATAGTACATTAAACGAAAACAACCCCTTCTCGAGTTTTTAGAAGCAAACTCGTCAATTATGTCATCATATTCTAACATATTCAAAAATTCTTTTTCAATGAAAATCATCATCAACCCACTTAATCTTTCTTGTGACATAGTAGTCCGAAGATAAATTTTTATTAGCTTTAACTTAGATAAACTTTTTTTTGCCGACGCCATCATAACCGGAATAGTTAAAATGATTCGAAATACAATCCATATATTTAGAAATCCACTCATATCAGGGTAAGATCTTAGGGGATCAAGAATGCTAGTTGATTTGGTTATTTTCGATGGCAAGATTCTTCTTAGTTGAGTAAGTTCAAAATACAATCCTTTTCCACAAATATCACTCTCTTCGTTGTGTTTTAAAAAACCTCTAGTTTCATGCAATGCTCTTTCAATTGTTTATCGTCAATGGTTTTGGATTTTGCATTCAACAAAAATCCATAAATTCCTTCATAAGCTCAAATTGATCCTTAAGCGAAGTAAGAGCTTGGTTTATTATATGAAGAAGGTATGTAATTCTAAAATTTGCTTCCAACGATTGAGTTTCATTAGCATCAACTTCTACATCATTGTTAAATTTTTTTTTTCTACGAACAACGCTTTGTTTTGCAAACTTGGATTCAATGCCAACTTCATCCGCAAGTTCTCTTGCTTCATTTATCATACTTTCATATCCTTTTTCTTTAAAAATTTCAAAAAATGCAATGAGTTCTTGTATTTTAATAATTGCATCTTCATTATAATTATTTTAGATATCGATCAATGCATCTCTTAGCTCCGGTGGTTGAGTTCTTATAGCCCTTACACTTTCGATATGACTTTGCCAACGAGTTGCCGATAACGCTTTTGGAGTTAAACCATTAACATATTTTTTAAGTATTTCCCATCGATGGGTTGAGCCGGAAAACAAAGTATAAATCTTTTGAACATATGCAAAAAAACTTCTAGCTTTCACACATGATTTTGCCATATCACATAAAGCCAGATTTAAGTTATGACATCCATGAAATATAAATTGCTCTTGGATTTATGTCTAGAAGTCTCTTTTGTACACCTTGGTGCTTACCTATATATTTAATTCAAGTAATTTTAAATAAAATTAAATAACATAATTAATATGAATTTATCTACTCTTATTGAAAATATAATACCTTTCATATTTGATCCATTGTCATAGCTTTGGCCTCTCACATCATCAATATTTAGATTAAGATCATTTAGTACACTTTCAAGCTTTTTAAAAAGACTAAGTCCCGATGTATCATCAACCTCTATAAAACCGAGAAAAATCTTCTCTACTTTGATAGCATCTTCAACATCCACACATCTTATTATAATCAACATTTGTTCTTTATGACTCAAATCCGGAGTACAATCAAGAATGATTGAGTAGTATTTTGCTTTTAAAATTTTTACAAGCATTGCTTCTTTGATCTTCTTAGCCAACAAATGTATTAGTTCTTTTTGAATACTATGGCTGAGATAATGATTGTTTATTTCATTATTTAAAAACTTGTATAGAATTTCGTAACTCTTATTTAAAATTTAGTTTGGCTTAACTTTTTATTTTAAAAATTAGTTTTATATTTTATAAAGTAGTTTTATTTTTAAAGTATATATTTTTAAATAAAGTATTTAAATAGTTTTAATTTAAATGTTTTAAAGTATATTTTAGAATAAAGTGATTTAAATTATTTTAAAATCTAAAGTATTTGGACTTGGTGATTTTCAGTGGAAAATAGAAAAATATTTGGGAAATTTATTCCGTGAGAGAAAGTTGGTTTTGAAACTGTTTTCAAAGGGTTGAAGTGTAGAAAAATATCTTGCGAAGATATTTTGAAATAAATAATTTGGAAAATTATTTAAAGGTCTGATGGTTGTTTGTGAATGTTATTTGATAGTTAAATAACCGACTATCAGTATTGGCCGATGCGCTGATCGTTTCAAAGAGGCCGGGATCAGGATTAATTTCCTGAAAACCACTTCGATTTGGTTTGAACGTTTTCATGAGGAAGACAAGAGCTTGGAGTCGAAGATGGAGCAGTAATGTGCAAGGGCTAATCGCTACTAATCCTGAGGGTGATTCCAAAATGGATGTAGTAGGAGTAGTGCCTTCGGTTCCGTTCGAACCCGGAACGGACTTGTATAGATGAATGCTTTCAGAACATCGTCAGGGGAACGGTGAGCATTCTAAGAGATGTGTTCTAAAAAGGTAACACTTAGCCTCGAGCCTCATCAACCGGGAATGACTGAAAATCAGGGGTTATGCAGCAAGGCTAAGTAGGTAGCACCCAATTAGGGTAAGGTCATCTCTGTCTAGATGTTCCTTTTTTATTCGGCTTAGTGGGCGGTTGCTGATCCCAACCGCGGGGTGATCTTATTCGGGCTATCCAGTAAGGGATAGTCCGGTCTTGTGTTGCAGGGGAACGGAGGGGTCCTCGGTATGCTGATCTAGACCAGGTACTATGATAGGTGGTACCCCAGTGCCTAGTCATTAGTTGGAAATCCATTCTCCCTACGTGCCTTTATGGTTTTGTTTGTATACCTATTATGCTGGAATTTAATTAATGTAACAATTTCGGCTATTTGAATAAGTATTTGTATATAGACACTACTATAATATCAGAGGATTTATGAGAAATGTTTTGGTTATCGTAAGGTAAAAACCCGACATGTTTATTTGTGGCGTAGTCTTACGAGATACCTTTGATTTTAAAGGATTTTGAAAACTTTAATAATCCAATTGAGTGTGTTTTCTCACGCTGGTTTTCCAGACTGACTCGGGTATTGTTTTATTATAATGCTCGGGTCAGACCGAGTATTATAGAGTACAAATTTTGGTTGGACTGCTGTGGAGCTCAGGAGGCGAGCTGGATGGCGAGACGTATCACTCGTATTTGAAGTATATTCCGCTATGTAGTATGAGCTGTATAGTCAGCTTTTGTGAGGACAAGTTAATATAACTGTCCAGTATTTGTTTGATTGCGTTGTACTCTGATGATGTAATGTATAAAACAGATATAGTTTCTTTTTGCGTAATGATCAGTCATTTATATATTATACATTGTTCCGCTGCGTTGGTAAGATTCTGATGTTGTTTTTGATTTCTCTTCTTCTACCTCCTTCTTTCTTTTCCTCAGTTATCCGTCTTTTTCGGCGCTCGATCGTCGGCATAATATACAATGGTATATTTGTGTCGATTTTCGAGGGTCGAGAAGGGCGGGTCATGATAGAAATACTGGAAGTAGTTTGAATAGATATCTTAGTAAAGATATTCTGAAAAAATGTTGAAGAATTATAAAATAAGGCCTAGTGTCTACTTATGGATGTTTTATTGATAGTTAAATGACCAACTATCAATATTGGCCAATTTCGTTAATTGTTTCGAAGAGACCGGGATCGGATTTCATTATCCGAAAACCACTTCGATCTGGTTTGAACGTTACGAATGAATACGGTGAAGATGATGAAGACGGTGATTCGGTTTGTCCAGACCTAGAACAACTTGTATGGATGAATGCTATCAGAACATCGTCATTGGGGGACGATGAGCATTCTAAGTAGAATTGTTTCTTGATAGGTAACGCTTAGCCTCAAGCCTTATCAACCCGGAATGACTAAAACATGGTAGATGCAGCAAGGCTAAGTAGGTTGCACCCAAATAGGGTATGTTATCACTTTTCTAGATATCCTCGGAAACCTACATATTATGGATATGGTTGTGCATGAAAGAAGGAGTGCTCGATTTGTAAGGGTGGGAACACTCGTGGTGATGACATTTTTGGTCTATCCAGGTTAGGGGTAAGCCGGTAGCAGGGGATCTCAACGAGGTCCTCGGTACGTTGTTCTAGAGGTGTACTATGATGGGCGGCACCCCGGTGGCCCAGTCATTTGTATGGGATCCATTTTCAAATACGTGCCTTTGCGATTTTGTTTGTAGAGCCTAGTATGCTGGAATTTAATTAATGTAATAATTTTAGCTATTTGAATAAGTATTTGTATTTAGACACTATTATAATATCACATGATTTTTCTATAAAAAAAATTTGGTTATCGTAAGGTAAAAACCCGTCGTGTTTATGTGTGACGTGGTCTTACGAGATACCTTTGTTTTCTATGACGACCCGGATTTTTAACATCTATTTATCGGGTGATTAACGGATGTAATTATTGGAATATTAGTTATCCTAATAAATAAATTTCTAATGATTAAAATATTAGGTATATAGGTGGCTTAAAAACTATAACAAATATTGAATTATAAATATATGAATATGATAAATCTTATAGAAAATAAATTATATATATATTCCACCATCCAAATTAAGATAAAATATTTATAAATATATAGAAAAATATATATAGGCTTTATGATATTGATAATGTATACTTAAATATATAGGTATACAAGTATTTGAATGTATGCCATATGAAATAGTATATATGGAAGTTTGTATAAATGAGAATATATATATATATATATATATATATATATGTATGTATACATACATATAATGACAAAATATATTTAAGCAATGTATATCAAAATAGGTATAAGTATAAATGTATGTATATGATGGTAAATAGGTAAAGTAAAAGTGTGTATTGTATATATACATAGATAATGAAAGATATGTATAAACATAAAAATATCTATACATGTTATACAAACAATGCTTATGAAAATAATAAAATATCTATACATATATAAGCACGTGTATACTCAAATATATAAAATAAAAGGTAAAACATGTGCAAGTAAATAAGTGTGTATAAAGGTAAGGCAAAAACTATGTTCAGAATGTATGAAGGTAAGGATGTGTGTGTGTGTGTATATATATATATATACACATATACCAATTCATGTAAAATGTTTGTAAACACCTTAGGGAACATAGCATTTAAGGCATATCCTCTCAAGTATACATTATATCAAATCTTTCTTTCAATCATCAAATCACCTTTTGTTCAAATCAGTTTATCAAGTAGAAATAAAAAAAAAGAGGAAAAGGCAAAAGCCTGTACACCAATACTTCAGCTTAGCTTCTTCAACACTTCATTTCTATGTTTATATATACAGTGCTTAGTTACCTCCACATACACTTTAGCTCACGAACACAAAACAACTTAAGAACGAAAAGATCAGAACAAAAGTAAGTAAACATTTCAAAAAATAATAATAACCTGAAGCACATAAACAAAAGAATAAAGGAAGTCTGCCAAGAAACCATGAACTCAAAGCTACCTAAGCAAAGCTTAGAAGGTGTATAACAGTGAGTACAACATCTACTTTTTCAACTAGTTATATATACATATAAGCATATAATTACCTAAGAACGGATTTTGATTTGGGTTGAATGTGTTTTTTTTAGTTTGCTGGGTACATATGTAAGTAAAAATCCAAAACTTTTACTTACTGGACAAACTATGTATTCACTTATATGATTGTAAACTAGGATTTTGCATTTTTATCAAAAACATGTATGTGCTAAGTAAGTATGATGACTCACATATCTGTATTAAATCAAGTGAATACCCTGGAAAACTCACAGCAACCCAACTCACCTCTGCTTTTGTTGAAAGCCTGACATTTTATAAACTTTAAAAACCAATATCTCTTTGTAACGACCCAGAATTTCAAACAAATTAAATTGAGAATATTTAATTAATTTTAAATATTTGAACGATGATTTAATTTTAATTCCCAATATAATATTGAAATTGGCGATTAAATTATAGAATTTAATCTATTGTAAGTTGAATAAAATTTGTATCTTCAATTGTAAGCTGAAGAAAAATATTTCGAAAGCTTTTAAATTTTATATTGATGATACTGAAGATAACAGAAGCCTCAGAATTTAATTTCAGACTGTTTTGTTCAGTTCTGGAATTTATATCGTTTGAATCGATATTTAAAAATAGCCGTCCGAGGCACAGTCTTGGAATTCGACGAAACCAGTTTCATTGGGTCCGTAATATTGTATTATTATCGGATTTAAAATTTTGCAGCGTTCGGAATTGTTCTGTGAGCACATGACACCAAAACGCATTGGAATTTAATCAATTTCAAGTTTAAATTTAAATTTAAATTTTTGGTCAAAGACAACACGTTCCTCTCCTTTAAACCCGCCCCTTTGTTTCAGCCGTTAATCACGCTCCTTCAATTTTTAATAATCACGTCCTCTTCCTCGATGTCCTCAGTTCAAACGAAAAGAAAATCAAAACGAAAACAATTTTCGTTCGAAATCAAAATTAATGGCTGCCATCCCCTTTCAATAAATCAAGGCCGGAGTTAAAAAGAAAACAAATCGATTACTTTCATCTCTATCCCCCATTCCTCAGATTCAAACGAACGAAACTTTCGTTCGACGAGTAAAATCAGGGCCTCAAATAAGGGAATCGCGACCAGAGGGGAGCCGCGTGCTCGAGTTCGAGCTAGATGAAGTCGCGTTCGCGCGTGATAGGCGATGGGGTTGTAGCATCAGAGCTCGCATTCGACTGGAGGTGTTCTAGGGTTCGAGTCCAGTTCGATCGACATGAGGGGAATCTCGCGAGCGAGTCGCGAGATGACTGGAAGGGAGCGGCGACGAGTTGCAAGGTGGAGTTCGTTCGAACTAGGGTATCGCGAGTTGCCGCGACATAGTACGACAGTGATGGGGGAACGACGATGTGGGCCGCGTTCGATTTCAATGGGTTAGGGCACGACTTCGAGTGAGTGAAGGTACACTGTCTTGGTTTGAATATTGCAGTTAGCAAGCCTTGTTTTTATTTTAAGTGATGTAGAGAAAAAAATAATAATAATAACATATATAGATATCAGATTTTGAAAAATTTTGTGAGGGTTTAAAATTTATGTCAAATTAGATTTTTTTAGACCTATGTAGATTATTTTATATGCAGTTTGAAAACGGGAAATAAAATAAATATGCATATTTTAAAACTTACTAGTTTATTTTTAAATAATATATATTTATATGGTTTTGGAAAATATATAAGAACTTTAAAAGGTTGAGGAGTTATTTAAAATTAGTAGTTTAAGATAAATTATTAATAAATCAAGTTGGTTAAATGGTAATTAATTGTATAGTTATTTGGATGTTAATAAATTGTATATCGTTTATAAAGGTCTTGAATCGTGAGGAGACCGAGTCAATAGTGAAATGGAATTGGGATTGCAAAATAAATGCTAAGGTGAGATCTTCTCACTCAAAATAAATTTGGATTGCAGTTATTGATTTATTGCTATTGGATGTGATATTAGATATAGTAGGATATATCTATATATATATATAGCAATATATACATATTGGCATATGTATATATTGGATTGATTGATTTCCCGCCTCGTATAGCGGATGAGACCCTATTGCGCCGTTAGTAAGCGGATTATTTTTATAAAACCCATATACCGCGATATTCCACCTTGAAGTGGAATTGGTATTGTGCTAACGTCTGTGGATGCAGGGAAACAGGTTGGAGGGATCCAACTGGATTCCTCACCAGTAGTTATTTATTTACAGATATTGATGTATATTCTGTTATCATATTGATATATGATGTTTGTTGTTGTGATTGACTAATTGGTGCTGTTGCATCATCGGATTCAGTTTTGAAGTTTAAAACTAACGACTTTTACTTTAAAAGGATTTTAAAGTGATTTTTGGAAGTAGACGTTTTATTTAATTTTTGAATTAATAAATAAACGTTCAAATTTTAAAGTTATAAAAGTTAAGATTTGTGAATTATAACCAAAAGGTAATTTCTTTTGAAATAAATAGTTAAGAAATTTATAAAATGGTTTTAATTGGAATTTTTGAATTATTAAAAACGATGTATGTAAAAGATGTACAAGATTGATATTTATAACTTTAAAATGTTGGTATTATAAAACGAGTTTTTATAAGCGTTAAAATGAATTTTTAAGAATTTATAAATAAATGAAATTTATAAATTGTGAACTTATAAATGGAAATGATTTTGTAAAATAAAGGAATTATAAGTATTTAACTTATAATTATGGATTGTTGGTATAAGATTTGAGTTATGAATCGAATTGTTAATAAAGAAGATTTATAAATCAAAGTTGTTATAAAAGAGAAATAGAATTTATAAACGTGTTTATAAATTCAAAATCAATTGAGTTTGATAAATTGAATATAGAAGATTATTAAACAAGATATATTCGCGATTTTGGATAGCGAATTTCTATTGGAATAAAAATGTGTAGAAATGATTGAAATTGGGTTAAGTGAATTATATTCACGATTTTGGACAATGAATATATTATTGAATAAAATGGATTCATTTTTGAAGAAGTGATATTTTAAAATGAAGTTAAA
Organism: Allium fistulosum; assembly: GCA_030737815.1. Classification (NCBI taxonomy): domain Eukaryota; kingdom Viridiplantae; phylum Streptophyta; class Magnoliopsida; order Asparagales; family Amaryllidaceae; genus Allium; species Allium fistulosum. The sequence continues at coordinate 154,550,324 of CM060905.1, read as the reverse complement.
TTGTTTTTAACGATGTTTTAAAAATGTGTTAAATATCGAAAACATAGATTTCAACATTTATTGTTGAAATAGACGTTTTCGAGGAAGAAGGAAATGATGGACTATAACACTGTTGTTATAGTAAATGATTTCCGAAAGGAAATATTTTTATCTAGTATTGGGACTTATATATCTATCTTAATTCCGAATCCCTATACTAGTGATTTTGAGTCGTCATAACGATGTTTTACGTAACATTCGTTTTGACTCAAATAAATATTGTTATAGTAGGTGATTTCCTTAAAGAATGAAATTATACTTAATTTTGATTTAAGTATATCGAATATTTTCAAATGTTGAAAATAAATAGATTTGTGAATTACTTATTATTAAATAAGTATGGAATTGCTTTTCCAAAAATGAAATGTTTTTGAGAATTTATCTTCTTAAAGATAAATTGAAATTGAATATTGAAAACGATTTGAAAATTGTATATCAGTAGATATTTTGAAATATAAATTCAATATGGAATTTATAAAAGAAATGGAAACTGTTTAGAAAAATAAACGTTGATTTATTTTTGAAGTGTGGAAATTATATATCTAGTAAAGATATTTTGGGAAATAAATAATTTGGAAAATTATTTGGAATCTGATGATGTTGCGCATCTTTATTGATAGTTAAATAACCGACTATCAATAATTACCTTGAATGGGTATTTGTTGTGAATTGGATGAATTTGAATGCCACACTTATTTTTGAATAATCGCTCACTATTCGGGTTAGCCGGGAAAGGACCATGGGGTCGTATAACCCATTCCGAATATGTGATACGTCGTTATGAATTGCATTCGAAGACCGGTGTTGAAGACCGGATATTTTTGAAAACGGAAGGATTACCGTCGAGTTACTCTACATCGGCTGATCTCCGATTTAGAGGTTTTATCACCCTTAGTGACGGGAAGTCCCGACGTGATTGAAAATTTATCCGGATATGCAAGGGCTTCGTGAGAAGTGCCTTCGGTTCTGTTCGATCCCGGAACAGACTTGTAGGGATTGTGTGTCTGACGTTACAATTTGAGATATAAAGCTGATTTCTTTCAAATACATTTCTGTTGGTGGCGGAGAATTTATTCTCTTAGCTTAACACCCTTCTCTGAGACGTACGAGCTCAGAGGTTATGTAGTTGAAATTTATCAGCGATATACTCCCAATTTGGTAACGTGGCATACTGAGTGTTGCTGTGAAATGATCAGTGTTTGATCATTTGCGATATGATCATTTGTTTGATCTTATATCTTTGTGATCATAGGTTGATCATTTGTTTGACCCGAAGCATGGCTTTGTAGAAAGCGTAGCTTTGTGGACGAGACTTCGTCGAGCCTCACACCCCGGAAATGGTCAAAACGGGAAGGATGCGGCAAGGTTCTAGGGAGTAGCGCCCCTTAGTGTATGTCATTCCTTCTGGATAGAGGTGGTATCATGGTATGGAGCCCAGATACTTAACCTATGTGGTTGCTGCATTATTTTTATGTGGTTTGTTGGAAATCGGGGATCCTCGGGAAGATCGGTTACGATCGGGGGATGGCATACGCGTGTCAGTAGTTACCTATTTTTGCAGAGGTAACCCGGCCTTGTGTTGGCAGAGATCTAACCGTAATGTTAGGTTATTTCTCGGGTCGTCTATTCCAGGGACGTACCCATCGTGGAATAGGAAGTTCCTTAGCCTGACCATTTGTTGGAAATCCAAAGAAACAATACGCGACTTGTACGGTTTTAGTTGTATTACCTGCTATGGAATGTGGCGGTAACCTGCTATTGAACATAGTAGCTATAGTAGGCATAAGTGCGGAATGCCTATGCTGGCTAAGATTAATATTATACTTTCAAAATGTTTTCTACACTATGCACTAATAATAATATAAAAAATGATTTGATTTTGCGTAGTAAGCATCTTTGACTGTCATAAGAAGAAATCTCCTCCAATTCTGCGTTTGCATTGTGTGTGTGGTGGGAGGTCTTATGGTAGTTTCATTTTTCAAAAGCATTGCGAATTGATTTTAAATTCTCCTGTTCTTTGTTTTAAAGAATAACTGTTTTACGATCTCACACCAGTCTTGCTATATTACAGCATGATAGGGGATTCTCGCTTCGCGGTTAGGTGGCGAACGGGAGACTCTTACCCCTACATGTCCCTGAGAGGGATGGGTTGGTTAGGCAGAGGCCGTGACAGTCGAGAGGCTGGCCGTAAAAGCAAGTTTGGGGTATCACTGTTATCCACGGTGGGGCTGGGATGGTTGAAAAGCCTACCAGTTGTGACCACCGACGGTAGTCCTTGACAGCGTGGTATCAGAGCATATGGTTAAGCGACAACCCTGCTCTATTGGGTGTTACTCATTAGAGATGGAGTCAGTAGTACTCTAGAATGAGTTGAGTGTAATAATAGATATGAGCGCGTATTTGTTAGTTAATATAAAATTGTTTTGTATTGTGATGATTGGTTTATTGAGTGGCATATGAACCTTCGTCGGCACAGTCTGCAAAACTGTATCGAAGGGGTTTCTAAACGCTCGAATAGAACAATTCGGCACAGTATTGTTTTAAAATAGGGTAAATGAGATAATTTTGCCCAAAACTATTTTTGTATAGAAAAGAAATGTTTTTCTATGAAGTACTATAGTATATGGTTGCATGGTTGTTAGAGGTGATAATATTAATCTATTATCATTGAAATTGAATAAGAAATTGAAATTGTAACTCCAAAGTTAAGAAATAAATTCACATACAAATGAAATTAAAGAATGTAAATTATAAATGTGAATTGTAATTTAAAACGGGATTCCAGAGAAGTATTTGGAAATGTTTTGAAAAGAATTTGTGAAAAGTTTAAATTCTTTTTGGCTTGGAAATGAATTTCAAAGGTTTTGAAAAGTATTCTGAAGAGGTGAAAGCTCTAAACTCTTTTCGGTCGCTGGAAAATAACTTCGGTAATGACTGCAGCATTATCGATGTTCATTTTCGGGTTTCCAAAAGAGGAATTGCTGCCAAATTATTTTAAATGGAAGTTGTTTGGAAAAAATTTGGGTTTTGTTTTAGAAAATTCAAAAGATAAATTTGATTTGTTTTCAAAAATGGTTTTGAAAAAGTTGAAAAGACTCTGGAATTGAGTATTGAATTATGAAAATAAAATTGTGAATGAATGAATCAATTTGCAATTGCAAGTACATGAATGTAAATTGAATTGGAATTGGAAATCCAGTTTAATATAAGTGATTATAAACCAAAATAGTAAATTGAAAATAAATTTTGGGAATGAACAAAAGAATAAAACTGGAATTTAAACTGAATATTGAAAACAAATTTGAATAAGTAGATTAGAATTTGTAATGAATTAGTAATTGAAACTAATTTAAAATAAGCAGTTGTAAATGAAAGTTAATCGATGAAATTCAATATTTCAGAATTGAAGATGAATTGAATTTAAATAGAATTGAAATTGTGAATTAAATTCAAATAAATGTGAAATGCAAGATTGAACGAAATTTGATATGTAACTTCAATAGTGAATTAGAAATGTATAAGAAGTAAGTATCAAAAATTTTTGTAATGGAATTTGCAAAATGGTTTGAATGTTGTAACCCGATATTATGGCTAGTAGGATATACAGGTGTAAAGGAATTGGGATTTTAATTTTGAAGAGAATTTGAATCGCTCGACAAAAAGGCAAGTATTTGAATTTCTATATGAGATTTGATGATTTCTTGTCTAGCCGCTTGGCTTTTTCTTTTGCTTTTTGAAATCTGAGAGTCCGTAGGGACATTTTGTAGTAGTGCCGTGTTAGCCGCGCAAAGGAGACGCTGGCGAATTTTTTCGAAAATTTAGAGCGTTAGAAAATTTTTGAGAAAATTTTGAAAGTTTAAAATTTGAATTTAAACTCGAATTTGAATTAAGAAGTTAAACAATGTTGTTTGAAACTTATAATTGAAGTTGGAAAACGAGTTGAATGATAACGAATCTTTAATAGAAAGATTTGTTTTGATAAATGTGATAAAACTACTGGATTGTGAAAAATAGTAGACGAGTTAAGGACTTTTTCTTCCTAACTTGTAATTTCGGGACGAAATTCTTTTAAGGAGGGAAGTTTGTAACGACCCAGAATTTCAAACAAATTAAATTGAGAATATTTAATTAATTTTAAATATTTGAACGATGATTTAATTTGAATTCCCAATATAATATTGAAATTGGCGATTAAATTATAGAATTTAATCTATTGTAAGTTGAATAAAATTTGTATCTTCAATTGTAAGCTGAAGAAAAATATTTCGAAAGCTTTTAAATTTTATATTGATGATACTGAAGATAACAGAAGCCTCAGAATTTAATTTCAGACTGTTTTGTTCAGTTCTGGAATTTATATCGTTTGAATCGATATATAAACATAGCCGTCCGAGGCACAGTCTTGGAATTCGACGAAACCAGTTTCATTGGGTCCGTAATATTGTATTATTATCGGATTTAAAATTTCGCAGCGTTCGGAATTGTTCTGTGAGCACACGACACCTAAACGCATTGGAATTTAATCAATTTCAAGTTTAAATTTAAATTTAAATTTTTGGTCAAAGACAACACGTTCCTCTCCTTTAAACCCGCCCCTTTGTTTCAGCCGTTAATCACGCTCCTTCAATTTTTAATAATCACGTCCTCTTCCTCGATGTCCTCAGTTTAAACGAAAAGAAAATCAAAACGAAAACAATTTTCGTTCGAAATCAAAATTAATGGCTGCCATCCCCTTTCAATAAATCAAGGCCGGAGTTAAAAAGAAAACAAATCGATTACTTTCATCTCTATCCCCCCATTCCTCAGATTCAAACGAACGAAACTTTCATTCGACGAGTAAAATCAGGGCCTCAAATAAGGGAATCGTGACCGGAGGGGAGCCGCGTGCTCGAGTTCGATCTAGATGAAGTCGCGTTCGCGCGTGATAGGTGATGGGGTTGTAGCATCAGAGCTCGCATTCGACTGGAGGTGTTCTAGGGTTCGAGTCCAGTTCGATCGACATGAGGGGAATCTCGCGAGCGAGTCGCGAGATGACTGGAAGGGAGCGGCGACGAGTTGGAAGGTGGAGTTCGTTCGAACTAGGTTATCGCGAGTTGCCGCGACATAGTACGACAGTGATGGGGGAACGACGATGTGGGCCGCGTTCGATTTCAATGGGTTATGGCACGACTTCGAGTGAGCGAAGGTACACTGTCTTGGTTTGAATATTGCAGTTAGCAAGCCTTGTTTTTATTTTAAGTGATGTAGAGAAAAAAATAATAATAATAACATATATAGATATCAGATTTTGAAAAATTTTGTGAGGGTTTAAAATTTATGTCAAATTAGATTTTTTTAGACCTATGTAGATTATTTTATATGCAGTTTGAAAACGGGAAATAAAATAAATATGCATATTTTAAAACTTACTAGTTTATTTTTAAATAATATATATTTATATGGTTTTGGAAAATATATAAGAACTTTAAAAGGTTGAGGAGTTATTTAAAATTAGTAGTTTAAGATAAATTATTAATAAATCAAGTTGGTTAAATGGTAATTAATTATATAGTTATTTGGACGTTAATAAATTGTATATCGTTTATAAAGGTCTTGAATCGTGAGGAGACCGAGTCAATAGTGAAATGGAATTGGGATTGCAAAATAAATGCTAAGGTGAGATCTTCTCACTCAAAATAAATTTGGATTGCAGTTATTGATTTATTGCTATTGGATGTGATAATAGATATAGTAGGATATATCTATATATATATAGCAATATATACATATTGGCATATGTATATATTGGATTGATTGATTTCCCGCCTCGTATAGCGGATGAGACCCTATTGCGCCATTAGTAAGCGGATTATTTTTATAAAACCCATATACCACGATATTCCACCTTGAAGTGGAATTGGTATTGTGCTAACGTCTGTGGATGCAGGGAAACAGGTTGGAGGGATCCAACTGGATTCCTCACCAGTAGTTATTTATTTACAGATATTGATGTATATTCTATTATCATATTGATATATGATGTTTGTTGTTGTGATTGACTAATTGGTGCTGTTGCATCATCGGATTTAGTTTTGAAGTTTAAAAATAACGACTTTTACTTTAAAAGGATTTTAAAGTGATTTTTGGAAGTAGACGTTTTATTTAATTTTTGAATTAATAAATAAACGTTCAAATTTTAAAGTTATAAAAGTTAAGATTTGTGAATTATAACCAAAAGGTAATTTCTTTTGAAATAAATAGTTAAGAAATTTATAAAATGGTTTTAATTGGAATTTTTGAATTATTAAAAACGATGTATGTAAAAGATGTACAAGATTGATATTTATAACTTTAAAATGTTGGTATTATAAAACGAGGTTTTATAAGCGTTAAAATGAATTTTTAAGAATTTATAAATAAATGAAATTTATAAATTGTGAACTTATAAATGGAAATGATTTTGTAAAATAAAGGAATTATAAGTATTTAACTTATAATTATGGATTGTTGGTATAAGATTTGAGTTATGAATCGAATTGTTAATAAAGAAGATTTATAAATCAAAGTTGTTATAAAAGAGAAATAGAATTTATAAACGTGTTTATAAATTCAAAATCAATTGAGTTTGATAAATTGAATATAGAAGATTATTAAACAAGATATATTCGCGATTTTGGATAGCGAATTTCTATTGGAATAAAAATGTGTAGAAATGATTGAAATTGGGTTAAGTGAATTATATTCACGATTTTGGACAATGAATATATTATTGAATAAAATGGATTCATTTTTGAAGAAGTGATATTTTAAAATGAAGTTAAATTGTTTGTAACGATGTTTTAAAAATGTGTTAAATATCGAAAACATAGATTTCAACATTTATTGTTGAAATAGATGTTTTCGAGGAAGAAGGAAATGATGGACTATAACACTGTTGTTATAGTAAATGATTTCCGAAAGGAAATATTTTTATCTAGTATTGGGACTTATATATCTATCTTAATTCTGAATCCCTATACTAGTGATTTTGAGTCGTCGTAACGATGTTTTACGTAACATTCGTTTTGACTCAAATAAATATTGTTATAGTAGGTGATTTCCTTAAAGAATGAAATTATACTTAATTTTGATTTAAGTATATCGAATATTTTCAAATGTTGAAAATAAATAGATTTGTGAATTACTTATTATTAAATAAGTATGGAATTGCTTTTCCAAAAATGAAATGAAATGTTTTTGAGAATTTATCTTCTTAAAGATAAATTGAAATTGAATATTGAAAACGATTTGAAAATCGTATATCAGTAGATATTTTGAAATATAAATTCAATATGGAATTTATAAAAGAAATGGAAACTGTTTAGAAAAATAAACGTTGATTTATTTTTGAAGTGTGGAAATTATATATCTAGTAAAGATATTTTGGGAAATAAATAATTTGGAAAATTATTTGGAATCTAATGATGTTGCGCATCTTTATTGATAGTTAAATAACCGACTATCAATAATTACCTTGAATGGGTATTTGTTGTGAATTGGATGAATTTGAATGCCACACTTATTTTTGAATAATCGCTCACTATTTGGGTTAGCCGGGAAAGGACCATGGGGTCGTATAACCCATTCCGAATATGTGATACGTCGTTATGAATTGCATTCGAAGACCGGTGTTGAAGACCGGATATTTTTGAAAACGGAAGGATTACCGTCGAGTTACTCTACATCGGCTGATCTTCGATTTAGAGGTTTTATCACCCTTAGTGACGGGAAGTCCCGACGTGATTGAAAATTTATCCGGATATGCAAGGGCTTCGTGAGAAGTGCCTTCGGTTCTGTTCGATCCCGGAACAGACTTGTATGGATTGTGTGTCTGACGTTACAATTTGAGATATAAAGCTGATTTCTTTCAAATACATTTCTGTTGGTGGCGGAGAATTTATTCTCTTAGCTTAACACCCTTCTTTGAGACGTACGAGCTCAGAGGTTATGTAGTTGAAATTTATCAGCGATATACTCCCAATTTGGTAACGTGGCATACTGAGTGTTGCTGTGAAATGATCAGTGTTTGATCATTTGCGATATGATCATTTGTTTGATCTTATATCTTTGTGATCATAGGTTGATCATTTGTTTGACCCGAAGCATGGCTTTGTAGAAAGCGTAGCTTTGTGGACGAGACTTCGTCGAGCCTCACACCCCGGAAATGGTCAAAACAGGAAGGATGCGGCAAGGTTCTAGGGAGTAGCGCCCCTTAGTGTATGTCATTCCTTCTGGATAGAGGTGGTATCATGGTATGGAGCCCAGATACTTAACCTATGTGGTTGCTGCATTATTTTTATGTGGTTTGTTGGAAATCGGGGATCCTCGGGAAGATCGGTTACGATCGGGGGATGGCATACGCGTGTCAGTAGTTACCTATTTTTGCAGAGGTAACCCGGCCTTGTGTTGGCAGAGATCTAACCGTAATGTTAGGTTATTTCTCGGGTCGTCTATTCCAGGGACGTACCCATCGTGGAATAGGAAGTTCCTTAGTCTGACCATTTGTTGGAAATCCAAAGAAACAAAACGCGACTTGTACGGTTTTAGTTGTATTACCTGCTATGGAATGTGGCGGTAACCTGCTACTGAACATAGTAGCTATAGTAGGCATAAGTGCGGAATGCCTATGCTGGCTAAGATTAATATTATACTTTTGAAATGTTTTCTACACTATGCACTAATAATAATATCAAAAATGATTTGATTTTGCGTAGTAAGCATCTTTGACTATCATAAGAAGAAATCTCCTCCAATTCTGCGTTTGCATTGTGTGTGTGGTGGGAGGTCTTATGGTAGTTTCATTTTTCAAAAGCATTGCGAATTGATTTTAAATTCTCCTGTTCTTTGTTTTAAAGAATAACTGTTTTACGATCTCACACCAGTCACCATGACTGACTCGGAGTTTATTGCTTCCCTTCTAAACTCTGGGTGCCCACCAATTTCCACACGGGCAGCCTAGAGTTATGTTATCAGGATATTCTGGAGCTTTGGAAGCAAGCTGGATGACGAGACATAGTATTTGTATCTGATAGTATTTATTCCGCTGTGTATTCTGTATGAGGACAAGTTATATAACTGTCCATTGTTGTATATTGACTCTGATGATTGATGTATGTATAAAATGATATAGTTCTTTGTTTAAAGATTATTCCTTTATCTATTATATATTGTTCCGCTGCGAATGTGAGATTCTGATATTGTTTTCTGCTTCTGATGTTGTTCTTCTTCTTTCTTCTTCTGCTTTCTTCTTCTTCTACCTTTTTCTTCTATTTAAAACCCTCACTATTGGAGTTTCCGGCACTCGATTGCTCGGCAGTCGATAAAGTGAGTATCGATGTCGAATTTTCGAAAGTCGAAAATTTCGGTATGTGACACTCTTGGTCTAAACAATTATAGATTGTAGTTCCTAAAACAAAATTGTTTGTTGTTAGTGAAGTTTATTTTAAAAATCATTTCCACTAAACAAGTAAGAAGATTTAGGAGGGGATCAAGCTAACAATTTTTTTCAAAACAGAAGTTGCTCCCTGTTCAAACTTTTTACTGGTGAGTAAACTTTAACCTTTTAAGTTAAATCATCTTTATAGCTTGTGCATGTAACAATTGATGGTAGTAATGACTTGAATATGATTTGCATGGATGTATAAATGTGTTTCTCCTGGGTGTATAAGTTGAATTGCTGTGTGTATATATGTGCATGTCTTTGTTTGTTTTAACAGACCGCAAATTGCATTCAAAAATTTATTTATCTTCACACAATCACTTCTGGGTTATGATCATCAAAGTAAACTTGTTTGTAATGATGAAATACCATTTTTAAAAATAAATTCAAGTGTAATTTGTTAAGTATTTATCTGGAAAAGCGGGTTTTTACAGTGAAGAACAAAACATGTCAGAAAATAAATTGTTTTAATTTCAGGTTTCACTTATATAATCAAATTCGTCTTTGAAATTGGTGATTTTTGATGAGAATTTTGTGATTTTTAGGTGAGTATTGGTTGAGATATTGCGAGTTGAACGGAATCGAGTTTTTTTGTTCGATTTCCGGCGATCGGAGGAAGATCGTCAATCGAGGTTGTAGCTGGAGGTAGCTTGTCGTCTAGGGGTTGTAGGAAAATTGGTGGCTCAATTTTTAGATCGTCGTGGTGGCTGAACGAAGGCGAAGAAGGGTTTAGGGCTGCGTTCGAGTCGAGATGGTTGTCGTGGCGAATGCGACGTTGTGGCGATGTCGAGTTGGACCGGAGGTGGGGGAAAAGGTAAGTGGTTGGTCGACGAAGCTGTGGACGGAGTCTCGGGGATTCTGGTGGTCGGAGGCGTCAGGTCGAGGTGGTTTTTGGGCAATGGTTTCTGTTCCAGTTTTCCCTTGTATGCTCGATTTCGATTTTAGTGATCGACTTAGGTTTGGGTGGTCGGAATCGTTGGGGGGGGATCGAGGTCGACTTGCCGGCGGTTGTTTTGGTGTTCCGAGTGCCGCCGATGATCTGTGCACATGCACGTGGATTCGCTGTGTATCTGTGTTGTTTTTAAGAGGAAGAAGGGGAGTGCCTCAGGTTGGACTCGTGGTGGTGGAAGATTTTGCTCAGGTTTGCTTCGAGTCGTACGTGAGTCCTTATAACAGTTTTAAAAAGAATTGATTAATGAAAGTAATTAAAGGATAATTACTCAATGTAGTTAATTAAAGGATTAATTACTTAATTACTTAAAGGATAATTAATTAATGTAATTTATTAATTAATGTGATTAATTAAAGGTCAATTTGTTAATAAAATTAATTAAGGGTTAATTAATTAGTAATTAAAGACTAATTACTTAATAATTGAAGGTTAATTATTTAATAATAATTAAAGGATAATTAATTAATGTGATTAATTAATTAATTAAAGGTCAATTAATATAAGAAATTAAAGGATAGTTAATTACTTAATGTCATAAATTAAGGTGATTAATTAATGGATAATTATTTAATGTGATTAATTAAAGGATAATTAATTAAAGGTTAATTAATTTTATGTGAATGGTTAAAGGATGATTAATCAATTGGTTTGTAATTAATTAATGTAATTAAGTAGGATTCAAAAGTGATTAAAGTAATTAATTTAATTTATTTGGAAATTAAATTGAATTAATTAGGAGTTGAACAACTAATTTATCTTGCTTATGGATGATTGGATTATATTGAATGCTTGAATTATTTGAATATCTCTGATATGTAATTTGTGATGCTCTGTGATATGAGATACTTGGTTGAATTGTGATATTGTGGGTTATCTATCTGAAATAAATTGTTGTGTGAATATGAAATCCTGAATATAAATTGTATTGTTTAATCTTAAACATTTTGGCTTAAAGAATAAACATTGGATTCGAAGAGACCAGGGTTGGGTATCAGTAAATACCTGAAACCACTTCGATTAGTGAACTAAATTCTTTATAAATTGGATATGTGAACTTATACAGGCTGGAATGGAATGAATTGAGTAACATGGACATTTAACCTGAAACTGTTATGTGTGATAAATGATTGATTATAAGAACTCGTAAAGGGTACGAGTTACCCTGATATTCACATATGTTATAGCTTGGTATTTCATACTATATGGGTATACTCATGCTGGTTTCCAGCCTGACCCGAGTGTTACTTTGATGTAATGCTCGGGTCAGACTGAGTATTACAGATTTTCAGGTAAGGACGTTTTGGAGCTCAGGAGGCGAGCTGGATGGCAGGAACGTATGGAGTGTATTCCGCTGTAATATATTGTAGTTTGTCTAGGACATGTTGATTTTAACCGTCCAGTGTTTTGTGTAAATGTTGTAACTCTGATGGATTGATGTAAATTAACTGATACAGTTTTCCTTTGGATAACTGCTATTTTATTTGATGTTATATTTTGATCCGCTACGAATGTGAGATTTCTGTGACTTGTTTCTGCTTTCTTCTTCTATCTTTTTCTTCTTTTCCTAACTATCTGGAATTTTCGGGATCGAGAATTCCGGGTCGTTACATTTTCAAAGGATTTTGATAACTTTAATAATTCAAATTGAGTGTGTTTTTCTCACGCTGGTTTTCCAGACTGACTCGGGTGTTATTTTATTATAATGCTTGGGTCAGACCGAGTATTACAGATTCAGGTTAAAATGCTATGGAGCTCAAGGGATGAGCTGGAGGAATTCAGACGTATATCACGTACTTGGTTATTTTCGCTATTCGAGTTATGTATATCAGGACAAGTTATTAAACTGTCCAGATTGATGTATTGATTGTTGTACTCTGATAATGTTATGTATATTAACAGTACAGTTCTTGTATTTAAAATCTGTTATTATATATTATATTTTGTTCCGCTGCGATTGTGAGATTCTATGTTGTTGTTTCTGTTTTTTTTCTTCCTCTATCTTTTCTTCTTCACCCCTAATGAACTGGTAATTTCCGGCACTCGTTTGCTCGGCATTCTATACTGTGGATGTATTAATGTCGAATTTCGAGGGTCGAAAATCTTGTTTATTACAGTTGGTATCAGAGCTGAAGGTTAAGCGAGAACCTTGGCTCTAGGGGGGATTACTCATTAGAGATAGAGTCAGTAGTACTCTAGAATGAGTTTGAGTGTATTAATAAATATGAGCGTGTTTTTGTTGGTGAGTATAAAATGTTTTATATTGTGTTGGTTTATTTTAATGAGTGGCTTATGAACTCTGGTCGGCACAGTCCGTACAACTGAATCGATAGGGGTTTATAAACACTTGAATAGAGCAATTTGACACAGTATTGTTTTTAAATGGGATAAATGAAATAATTTTACCCAAAGATATATTTTGATATGAAGGAAATAATTTTTTGAAATTATTATATATAGTTGGGTTGTTTGGATGATAATATTATAATCAAATAAGATTATAAAATTTGGAAATGGTTTATATAACCAAATGAAAATTTGTATAAGTTTAAATTATACAACTAGATTATGATTAAAATTGGATTCAAACCAGAATCTGGAAATTTTAAATCCCGGAAAGTTTGGAAAAATGTTTTTCAAAGTGGTGTGGGGAAAAAATAATAATATGAGTATTATTTTTGGAATATTTTTGGAAAAAATTGTTTTAAAATGGATTTTGGGAAGAGATATAGCACTGAACTCACTACAGTCGCTGGAAAATAATTCCAACGATGATCGCAACACCATCAGTGTTTATTTTCGAGTTTATAAGTGATGAGTTGCTACCATAGTAAATTAATATGGAAATTTTTGTTTTGGTAAACAATTGCTGTTTTTGGGAAATTTTGAAAGGGATTGTTTTGGATAAAATCAGGTTGACTTTGAAATTTCAAAGAAATGGTTTGTTAAGCCCAAAAGCTATATATTGGTTTCAAAATGATTTGAAATAAATACCGGGCATTTAAAAGTTCTGGAATCCTTATTTAAATGTTTTAGGACATATTAGAAAATAAGTTATGAACTTATAGATGGTGAATGATTTTAAAGAAAATATGGAAATTGAATTTGGAAATAAATTTTAACTTGAGTAAGTTAAAATGAATGAAGTTTAACTTGAGCTAAGTTAACTAAATTAGATTGGAAATGGTATCGATTGGGATTGGGATATAATAATAAATGGGATTCAACTTAAGTTAAGTTAAAGGAGTTAGATTTTAGAAATTTGATTGATTGTGATTTGAATGGAATAAATTAGTGAAGTGGACAAATTAAATTTGGGATGTGGATAAATTGAATGAAAAGGAATTGGAATTTAACTTAGGCAAAAGTTAAGGAAAATAAATGAAACGAAGTGATTAAAATAAAAAAAAATGAAATGAGTAGAATGTGATGAAGTTAATTAAATATAAGTGAATGATGAATGTGTGTAAGTGAATGGAACAAACAAATATAAGTAAGGAAGTGTGGAAAATTTTGAAATTTGAAATTGGAATTAAATTCTTACTTGACTAAATGGAATGAAATAAAAATAAAATTGTTTGGTATAAATGTGAGTTGAATGCAATAAATTGAGTTTAAAAATCATTCGAATTAAATGAAATGGCGTATAAATTTAATTTGGAGTGAATGACTAAATATTGGAACCTTGTAATTGCATGTACCTTCTAAAATACATGATATACCATGTTTGGTTATGAAAACTATGTGTTTCCACTATTTAAATGAATGTAAAGTGGTTAAGTTCATGTTGGTGTTACTTACGTGGTTAAATTGAGTATGTAAAGGTACCCGAAGGAATTGAGCTAGAGTTGGGTCGCGTAATTGCATATTAAATAAGCCGCTTGCTTAAAAATGCTAATATAAGGTACGTTTTCGGATTAAATACCGCAAATATATAAATATTGATATATATTTTTGTTTTTCGACCGCGGGGGTCGATGTATACATTTTTATCTCTCTTGTCATATTGCAAAAGGCTCTCCGTACAAGGGAGATCCTGCCAAAATTTTTTGGAAATTTAGGATGTTAGAAAGTTTTTTGAAAATTTTGAAAAAAATTTGTAACTAAAAAGTTGATGTTCAAATTGAAATTGAAATCAAAAATTTTGGTTTAGAAATGGAAACTAAATGTTTGGAGAGGACTAAGGGGCTTAGAAAAGTGGATGCCAAGTTTTAACAAAGTGGGTTTTGAATAAGTATTGGGTTTGGAGCATTTTTTCTACCTTAGCAATTCCGGGGAAGAAATTTTTTTAAGGGAGGAGGAATGTAACGACCCGGATTTTCGTCGTTTGATTTTAAATATTTAAAATGGTTTAAATATTGAATTTTAATTTAGTTAATAAGTTTTTAAAACTGAAACTTTAAGCGATTTCAAAAATTTTGAAAATCGTCGATTTAATCGACGCGTTAAAATAGTGATCCGGGGCACAGTCTCGAAATTCGACGAAACCAGTTCTATTGGGTCCATCATAGTGTATTATTATTGGATTCCAAATTTTGTAGCGTTTGGAGTTATTGTTTGATCGTATTGGATAGAAACGCCTAGAATAATTTAATTGAAATCAATTTAAATAGTCGGTTTAAAAAGCTATCTTCTCCATGCGATCGAAGTGGGGCTCGAAGCTTGTTCCATCGCGTTCAGAATAGCAGTATAACATTAGCAACGTTAGGCGGTGCGGCTCGATTGGTATTTCGAATTTGATAGCCTGGTATTTTGAAATTAAATCATATATAGTCATATCAAATTAGTCCCTTCAGTCTTTTTTTTTCAGTTCAAAGCTACCTTATGTTTGTATGCAACCCACTCCCTCACGTTTCCTCTTCACTTTAAATCATGTTACCTTCTCCTACTTCTTCAATTCATTTTCACGAATATATATATATATATATACACACACACACACACATACATACATACATACATACACATCGCGCGATCGAATCACGATGGCAAGGTGGGTGACGCAAGTATTAGAGATGGCGGTTGCAAGGCGTGAGCTCGCAGTGACCGGGCGGTGGAAGTTCAGTTTTAGGGTTTGGTTCCATAGCAAATTGAAGGGGAGTTGTGAGATTTGGAGATTTGATTTTTGTTCGTGGGAGTGTGGAGCAGCCGCGGCCATGATTTGGGGATGTCCGATCATGTGTGGGTAGAAGTGAGGCTACTGCTTGGTCTCGTTGCGGTCGCAATTCAAAAAAGGCTCTCGTGCCTCGCGTGGGTGGTAGGATACATGGCGCTGGGAGGTTGGGCAGTCGAAGGGGGAGGTGTGGCACTGGGAAAGGGGTGAGCAGAGGTTGTTGTTCATGAACGAGATATTGGGAATGTTCGAGTCATGGTCGATATCATGACCTGGAACGAGCGAGGTTGTTCAGGCAGTAGGCGGCTTGAGTGGGGAAGAAGGTAATTAGAAATTTAAATTATAACTAGTTTTGTTAATTACAAAATTTAGAATAATTAACTTATATAAATTCGGAAAATTATTATTCGTGCGAGGTCCAAAAATCACGGAATTAATCAGGATGGATTCGTAGCTACGAAATGGATAACCTGGAATTAGTTTGGGATTTTCAGGGTTAGCTGGGATTTTAGAAAATTTAAAATCTGGATGTTCGGTAAGTTAAAAATCAAGGTGAGAAATTCTCACTCATTTGGATTACTAGAGTTAATTTTAATTAGTTAAAATTAATTATTGAATGCTTGGATGAATTTGATAATTATTATCAGTTTGGATGTTATTATATATTTATAGTAGTGTATATATTAGTAGTTGGATTAATTTCCCGCCGGTTGGAGCGGATGAGACCATATGCGCCTTGCATATTATCGGATGACCCTTTATACCACGATATCCCACCTCGAAGCGGAACTGGTATTTTTATATTATTCTAACATCTATGGATGCAGGAAAAATAGGTTGGAGGGATCCAACAAGATTCCTCAAAACGTTGATTTTAAATTTCATATATAATGTTATATGATGTGTTAGAATAATCTGTTATAGATTATTGTTGTGATGTTAATTTTTGGGTGCTATGGTAGCACTGGCCTTAATTTTGGTATTTTAAAATACCATCAATATTTTTTTTGAATTTAAGGAGTTAAAAGGAGATTTTTAAATATAAAAATATTTATATCGAAATTTGGATTATTTTTAAGAAATTGATTTGGATAAAAACAAAAATTGATTTTGGTTTGTAACCAACTATTTGTAAAAATATTTTAAATGGAGGTTTTAAAATAATTTATATAAATAATTTTAAATGATGGATATTTAAAACGATATTTTCGGGAAATATGGAAAGAAGTTGAAATTGATATTAAAAATAGATTGGCAAAAAACTGAATAGAATTTATAAGGAATTGAATTTATAGAATGGAATTTTATAAATGAGATTAATTTTGAAGTGAAAACGGTTAAGGAGACCGAAATGGAAGTGATGTGATGGAATCGAGAGGGATTTCTAATTTGAAATTTTGTTATTGAGATTTAAAAATATATTTTTATTAATAAGTTAAGTTTTTATTTTATTTTTTAAAATAAAATTTTATTTATTAAACTATGTAATTTAAAGTTAGTTAGTATTGAAATACTTCAGAAGTGAATTTTTCAAATACCTAATATTTATTTTAATAAGTCCTAAATTTTCAAACCTGCTTTGAAAAGTGATGTTATAAAAAGTGTTTCAATATTTTCGATAATTATTTGAACATGTCTTAAAAATTAATTATTATTATTATTATTCTTTCGAATACTTATTATATATATATAGATTTTGTAATGTTTTAAATTTATTATAGATTTCCTCGAAAATCTGAAAATGGGGTTATTCCGTATATGGGATTTATAAGAGAATTCTCAAAACGGAAATTGGAAAAAGTAAGAAAATTTTCCAAAGTAGTTAAATAAAAGTGAATTTCGAAAAAAAATGAAATAAAATTCATAAAAGAAGTAGAAATTGAGTTTGGAATTATAAGCAAGTATATTTGACTTTGGAAAAATAGAAAAGGGAATTAATTAAAGAATTCTGGAATTTATAGAATTCGTTATAAACGAGTCAAGGAATTTACAAATAAAATTGTAAATGATTTTGAGAAAAAAAAGGAAGTAGGAAATAAATGGAATACTTCCTAAGTGTCGAACATAAAATGGATTTGGCAAAAAAAATTCTAAGTATTGGAATGGTTGGGAATATTTCGATGAATATATATATATATATATATATATGATTTGAAATGGTTTCAAATGTTGAAATACTGGAAGTAGTTTGAATAGATATCTTAGTAAAGATATTTTGAAAAAAATGTTGAAGAATTATAAAATAAGGCCTAGTGTCTGCTTATGGATGTTTTATTGATAGTTAAATGGCCGACTATCAATATTGGCCAATTTTGTTAATTGTTTCGAAGAGACCGGGATCGGATTTCATTATCCGAAAACCACTTCGATCTGGTTTGAACGTTACGAATGAATACCGTGAAGATGATGAAGACGGTGATTCGGTTTGTCCAGACCTAGAACAACTTGTATGGATTAATGCTATCAGGACATCGTCATTGGGGGACGATGAGCATTCTAAGTAGAGATGTACTGTGATGGGCGGTACCCCAATGGCCCAGTCATTCGTATGGGATCCATTTTCAAATACGTGCCTTTGCAGTTTTGTTTGTAGAGCCTAGTATGCTAGAATTTAATTAATTTAACAATTTCAGCTATTTGAATAAGTATTTGTATTTAGACACTATTATAATATCACTGGATTTTTCTATAAAATTGTTTTGGTTATCGTAAGGTAAAAACCCATCGTGTTTATGTGTGACGTGGTCTTACGAGATACATTTGTTTTCAAAGGATTTTGATTACTTTAATAATTCAAATTGAGTGTGTTTTTCACACGCTGGTTTTCCAGACTGACTCGGGTGTTATTTTATTGTAATGCTCGAGTCAGACCAAGTATTACAGATTCAGGTCAAAATGTTATGGAGCTCGGGATACGAACTGGAGGAGTTCAGATGTATATCACGTACTTGGTTATTTCCGCTGTGTGAGTTATGTATATCAGGACAAGTTATTAAGTTGTCCAGATTGATGTATTGATTGTTGTACTCTGATAATGTTATGTATATTAACAGTACAGTTCTTGTATTTAAAATCTGTTATTATATATTATATTTTATTCCGCTGCGATTGTGAGATTCTGTGTTGTTGTTTCTGTTTTTTTCTTCTTCTACCTCTTCTTCTTCACCCCTAATGAACTGGTAATTTTTGACACTCTTTTGCTCAGCATTCTATACTATGGACGTATTAATGTCGATTTTCGAGGGTCGAAAATCTCGTTTGTTACAGAAATATAGAAATTTCAGAGAAGCATGCATTAAGATATTTTTCTAGATTTTATTAATAAGCTCCTTATATATAATTCAGAAATCAATATTGTTGAATATCGTCTATCCTTGTTACATTTCTTATCGGAATAACTTGTAACTTCATTATGAACCTCTTCTCGAGTTCTGAATATTTTACCTTCAGAAGTAATCAATTGTGAATGTTATTTTGAAATCATCTTATAGTAAGTTTTGCATGAAAAAACTTAGAACACTCATCACCCCATTCAAGCTATACATATTTAGTTCTCTTTCTTAGGTCAATTATAAGCATATCAGTATGACCAGCAATGTATTATGTACAAGTTTAAACTTATGTTAGATATTTTGTACATAACAGTCACCTTTAGGTATCTCGGTACTTTCTTTGCAGCTTTCCAATGAGCAATTCCTATATCTGAGCATGTAATTCCTATATCTAAATTTGAATAACCAGTCATCTATGGGTGACTTGATTTTTTATATGTGAGCATGTAATTTCTTGTTCCCTTTAGGTATCTCAGTACTTTCTTTGTAGCTTTCCAATGAGAAATTCCTGAGTTACTTTGAAATCTACCCAGCATACCAACAGCATGACTGATGTCGGGCCTAGTACAAACCTATGAACACATCAAACTCCCTACAAGAGATGCATAAGGTTATTTGGTCATTTCTTCTTGTTCCATAAGAGTCTTTAGGCGCTATTTACGAACAATTTTATCCTTTATGTAGTGGGATAGGACTAGATGAACAATTCGCCCTGCAAAATCTCTCAAGAACATTGCCAATATATGCCTTTTGAGACGATCCTAGAAGTCCTTATGATCTATCATAGAATATTTCTATTCCTATCACATAAGAAGCCTTACCCATATCTTTCGTTTCAAAGTTCATTGAGAGATAATCCTTAGTTTCACATAATAAACCAAGGTTGCTGCTAGCTGATAATATGTCATCAAAATATAGAATCAAAATTATGAACTTGCTCTCACTGAACTTGAGATATACACAAGGGTCCACTATGTTTTCTATGAAATCGAAAACAGTAATGATTTCATGAAACTTTAGATACCATTGTGTGGAAGCTTGTTTCAGTCCATAAATTAGTTTCTTAAGTTTACAGAGCATGTCTTCCCGTCCTTCAATTATGAAACCTTCATATTGACGTATGTAGATTCTTCCTGTAACTCTCCATTTAGAAAGGCGGTTTTCACATCCATTTGATGTAACTTGAGATCATAATGAGCTACTAATGTCATGATAATTCTAAGAGAACCTTTCCTGGAAATAGGAGAAAAAGTTTCATTATAGTCGTTGCCTTCTTTCCAATTGAAACCTTTGAAAACAAATCTTGCTTTATATCTTCACTTTTACCATCGCAGTCACATTTGGTTTTGAAGACCCACTTACAACCAACTGCTTTGTGGCGTGGAAGCAGTTGAACAACTTCCCATCTTGATTACTATTCATAGATTTCAATTCATTTTGCATGGCATCAATCCATTTCGTAGAATTAACTTCCTTAATGGCTTGTGAATAAAAAAATCAGGTCCTTAGTCCCTTCAGATTCTATTAGGTAAAGCAGTTAATCATCAGCAATAGCTGATCACCTTTATATATGAGATCTTCTTGTGGTGATTCATTAACATTCATATTAGTTACAATCTCTGTAACGATCCAGAATTTTAGTAATTTGAATTTGGAATATTTAATTGATTTTAAATATTGAAAAGTTATTTTTTTAGATTAAATAAATCAAATTTCAAATATAGCGATTTATTGGATAATTAAATTGTTGAATTTAATAATTTGGATTGTTTAAATAATTGAATCTTGATTTTATGAGAATGAAAATGATTTTGAAAATTTATTTAAATTGTATTTAATAAGAATGAAGATAATAAAACTTTTAATATAAATTTAAAAGTGATTAAATTGGTTTTTAATAATAATTCATTTTAATTAACGTGTAAAAATAGCCTTCCGGGGAACTATCTTGGATTTTGATGAAACTAGTTTTATTGGATCCGTAATAGTATATTATTGTATGATAATGAATTTTATGGCGGCCGGATGAATCGTTTGGTCATGCGAGATCGAAACGCATAGAAATTAATTTCAGGAATTTATATAATATAATTGGGTTTGAAAAGCTATCTTCCGCATATGATCGAATTAGATCTCATAACCAGTTCCATTGTGTTCAAAATAGGGGTATAACATATAGAACGTCGGGTAGCATGCCTTGATTGGAGTTTGATATTTTTTGGACGTGTAATATCGAATATTTTCGAATATAAAATTATATATATATATATATCATTTTGTACTTTACAACCTTGCCTATCCTTAGCCATACTTGCAATATTCAGCCATACCCCCCTACATGTCAACCATCCCCCTTCCCTCTATATAATTCACGTCCCAAAACCAAAAATCTTCCTTCAATGAAAATTTCAAAATGAAAAGAAAAAAAAGAGGTATAAAAACGTTCATCTTCTTTTTAAGTAACAGCCTCATATAATGGCCGTCACGATTTTGGACCACCACAGGCCATGTTAGGCCTCGAGTTCAACTAGGAAGTTGTTCACGGCATCGAGCTCGATTAGATCAATAGTTGGATTGGGTTTTAGTGAGGTGTGGTCGCCATGTGAACGTCGAGATGAACTTTGGGTTCAACGATGAGCTACGGTGGTATTAGGAAGGTGGGCTCCAAAGAGGAATGAAGGGGATGGCGGGATAGTGCTTCGGTGTCAGTATGGTGCCGTAGCATTGGTCGAAATTTGGAAAAAACGTCGATCAAAGTTTTGGTTTGTTTAGGTGATTGGCGATGTTAGAGGGACCAGCGATGGAGGCTGGGGAGGAAGGTGGTGGCGAGTGGTGCCGCGTGGAGGCCGTGAAGTCTGGTCAACGATCTCGACTTTGGGTTGATTGACGCGAGAGGAAAGGGGGAAACGAAGATTAGGCGGGTCGTTTAAATGTAACGAGGTTAATTAATGTTAACGTTGTAATTAGTTAAGTAATTTAATTATTTAAATTGACAAACTTATAATATGCATAACTTGCTCGTGCGAGGTCCAAATTGAACGCGATGAGTCACGTTGCGATCGTATTGACAAGGGGTATGCTATGGAGTTGGATGGAACGAGATTAGAGCTAGTCGGAATTTATGCTAAAATCGAATGACCATTCGGTTATATTCCGAAACATAATGTTTTGATGAAACTAAAATCAATGTGAGTTAAACTCACCTTTTTGGTTAACTAGTATGATATATAGTTAATACAAATTGTGGATGATTATTTAGATGAATTACTATATTTATTAGCCAGTTTGGATATATTCCCGCCCCTGGAGTGGACGAGACCCTATTACATTCCCGTGTAAGAGCGGATGACCCTTTGTATACGAATCCCGCCTCGAAGCAGTTGATTTATATTTATGGTTATATAATATTTGTTATGCAGGGGAAACAGGTCGGAGCGATCCAACAGGATTCCTCACCAATGTTAATTTTATTTACATACATACATATATATATATATGTGTGTGTGTGTGTGTGTATGTGCTGATATATATGAACTGTGATGCAGGGGCACATGTTGGAGGGATCCAACGGGATTCCTCATTATTGTTGAATTGATTTCAATAATATTCCAGTTATATGAATTTCTGGATAATAAACACGATTTTTGGAAATATTGGTTATGACATCGTTATATGTTAAAAACCGAAACCAAATATTGATAGAAAATCAATATCGATATTGGTTAAGCATAGGGTAGCTATTGGCCTTAAATTAGTATTTTGAAATACTACCATTGAGTTGGAATTGGTTTTGAGACGGGAAATGATTTTAAATCTGAAATTGGATTTCGAAAATACTTTTTTAAAGATTATCTATTTGTATTAATATTGTTTTTTAAACTTGTTTCATTATATTAGTATTGTTTTAAAGTTATTTAATTATTTAATATTGTTTTAAAGTTATTGAATTATATTAATATTATTTTAAGGTTATTTAATTATAGTAGTATTGTTTAAAGTTATTTATTTATAGTTAATATTGTTTTAAAGAATTTATCAAAAAGTTAATATTTTGGAAGGTTAATTATTTCAAGAATAATTATATTTGAAATTAATAATAAGGATTATTAATAAGGTTTTGAAAATAAATTATTATTATTTATGGTAAAAGTTAATTATTATTGTTTATTTAACAGTATTTTGAAATTATTAATGATTATTTAAGATGTTTTAAAATTAATAATTTTCATCTATTCATAATGTTTGTCATTGATAACCATTATTATATAATGGTGTTTTGAAGTAAAACGATTTTAAATTATTTATAAATGTTTCCGAGAACCATAAATAGAGTTGAAAGACTTGGATTTTATAAAGGAGTAATAAAATGGTTTGAAGACTTAAGGGAAGATTATTTACAAGGTTAAAGAGTTTATAAATGGTTAGATATTTATAAACGAATTTTAGAAATGGGTTTATAGATTTGTAAAAGAAATAAATGGTTTTATGGGTTTATAAAGGCTTTATAAATTATTTTAGAACTGTACAAAAAGAATTTACGAGCGATAGAAATATATACAAGAACTTTATAAATGGTCCAGAAGATTATAAAATGGATTATAAATGTTGTTAGAGAACTTAAGGAGTTTTATAAATGATTTTTGAATCAAATAAAAAGAAAATCTTTCTCAGTTTTATGGATATACTTATACCGTTGAGATAAGTATATGGATATTTTCTAACTATTGAAAATATAGGAATTGGTGGATATAAATTTGTAAGTATTTTCATACAAGTAATTTACAAAGTGGTTTTTATTTTTGAGAGAGTTATAAAAGGAGGCTAGTGATTGCTTATATGCTGAACCAATGTTGGTTTTTCCCTATGGAATAAATCCCCAATTGAATGATTGTTATTCGATATTTAGATAACCGACTATCAAAAATGGACCCAAATGTAACTTTGGAAATATCAAAGAGAAACACATGATTTATATGGCACAATCATCTCCGACGATGCTGTATTGTGCGTATAAATCTTATTTCATTCTCCTAAGACAATGATAAGGAAACATGTCCACTAATGGTTAGGAGGTGATCTTCGATCTTATCTTTGACTGTTTATTTTCTAAAGAACCAGGATTGAGTTTACCGGGAATCATCGAATGTTGTTTCGAAGATACCAGGATCGGGTATGTTATCCGAAAACCACTTCGATCCACTAACGCATTTCGAAGTGAAGACATCTTGAAGACGATGGAGTTGGAGACAGAGCTCTCAAGTGTTTTGTTCGGTCCTACAACGGACCTGAATGGATGAATGCCGGTATTGCATTTTGCCTTAAAGGCAGTATTAGCATTCCAAGTAGGAAGTGCTATATAAAAATAAAAATGGAGCCTCAAGCCACATCAACCGGGAATTACTAAAACATGGGAGATGCAGCAAGGCTAGGTGGGTTGCTCCCATGAGGGTAAGGTCATCCGTATCTAGAGTCCCTACTATTAACTTATGTATGCTTCGGTATGGTTGCTGATTCTAACCAAGGGGTGATCTTATTCGGTACTATCCAGTAAAGGTTAGTCCTGTCAAGACCCGATTCTTCGACTCCCGAAAGTCGACATTAATACATCCACTGTATCAACTGCCGAACAATCGAATGCTGGAAAACCGAACCCTGAGGGTTTAACAAGAAGAGGTAGAAGAAAAAGAAGAAAAAGAGAACAAAAAAAGCAACAGAAAAAATATCAGAATCTCACATATCGCAGCAGAACAACATATAATAGATAAATGAATAATCTTTAAATCAAAGAACTATATCATTTTATATATTACATCATCATCAGAGTTTACAACAACAATATACAACACAACACTGGACAGTTATATAAACTTGTCCCCATACAGAATTCACAGCGGAATAATATTATCATATACAACTGATACGCCTCACCATCAAGCTCGCCACTGGGCTCCACAGCATCTCCTAAATCCAGAATGACCTGATAACCTGACTCTAGACTGCCCGTGTGGAAATTGGTAGGCACCCAGAGTTTAGGAAGGAAACAATAAACTCCAAGTCAGTCATGGGACTGGTGTGAGAACTTAAACAGTTATTTATCTTTAAAACAACACAACAAAGGAAGTAAAAGACATTCACAATGCTTTTGGAAAATGAAACTACCATAAGGCCTCCCGCCACACACATAATGCAAACACAGAATTGGAGGAGATTTCTCCTTATGATAGTTAAAGATGCTTACTACGCAAAACAAATCATTTTTGATATTATTATTAGTGCATAGTGCAGAAAAACATTTCGAAAATACAATATTAATCTTAGCCAGCATAGGTACCATTATATTATGCCTGCTATAGCTGCCTCCTGAGGAGACAGGTTATACAACTGCAATCGTAAAGGGCTCGTATTGTTTGATTGGATTTCCAACAAATGGTCAGGCTAAGGAACTTCCTACTGCCAATAGGTTCGCCTCTGGCGGGACGTCCCGAGAACTAACTAGCTCTCTGCCAACACAAGGCCGGGTTACCCCTTACACTGGGTAACTACTACACGAATATGCCACCCCTGGTCCTTTGGGACCTTTATCCAAGGCGCCTCGATCAAAACAACAATCACACAGTAAATGAGATTGGAGTAACCACATAGGTTAAATACCAGGGCTCCATACCTGATACCACCCTTTTCCAGAAGGAAATGACATACCCTAAAGGGAGCGACCCTCATAACCTTGCCGCATATTCCTGTTTCGACCATTTCCGGGTTCTGAGGTCCGAAGAGGTCTCGTCCACAAAGCTACGCTTTTTCCATAAAGCCACGCTTTGATCAACAAATGATCAATAAATAATCATCACACAGCAACACTCAGCATGCCACACTACCAAATTGGGAGTATATCACTGATAACTTTCAACTACATAACCTCTGAGCTCGTACGTCTCAGAGAAAGGTGTTAAGCTAAGAGAATAAATTCTCCGCCACCAAACAGAAATGTATTTGAAAGAAATTAGCTTTATATCTCAAAATGTAATGTCAGACATGTAACCATACAAGTCTATTCCTGGTTCGAACAGAACCGAAGGCACTTCCGAAGAAGCCCTTGCAACCCGGGTATTCACAATCCCGATCGAACTTCCCATCACAAAGGAAATCTCTATACCATAGCTAACGGTGCAGAGACAATCGATAGGTCATCCTATCATTTTCACAAATACCCGGTCTTCACCACCGGTCTTCAAATGTTATACATATCGTCATATCACTAATTCGGAATGGGTTATATGACACAAAGGTATTTTCCCGGCTAACCCGAATAGTGAGCACAATATTTAAAACATATGGATATAGGGATTTCAATTAAGTCACAACTTATTACCCAAATCCTTTCCTTTAAATGGTTTAAAAAAATTACCATTTTAAATCTTTAAACAAAAAGATTTACTTCACAAAGTTTACCCAGTTTCACAAAGATTCATTCACAGATTTCCAAATCAATTTCCATTTCAATTGGATTAACCCATTAAATCTTTAAATCAAGATTTAACTTATAGCTTTCAAAACTATTCACAATTCAAGTCTTTTATAATATAAAAGATACACCATTTAAAATACTCCTTTACTTCAAAACAAGATTTAATCATCGTCACAAAGGTTAATTTATAGTTTTTTCCAAACTATTTACAATTTATTTCAACTTGAAATGTTTCGATACAAATTGGAAATCTTTTCACTTTATGAAAGCTATTATTATTTGAAAACATATAGTTTTCGTTTTGGGAAAAACCGGTTACAGTTTCATAGGTTAAAGCCATCCAAGTATAAAACTTGAATTCAAATTTAAATTTCCAAAACCATATTTTTAAATGGTTAAAAAAAACCCATATAAACACCTTTTACACTTATAAAATCTTTTAGACCATAATTCCCAATTCATTGAATTCAATTTCAAGTATTGAATTCAAAATTTAAATCAAATGATTTAAATTCCAATTTTATTAAGTTATTTAAAATAACTTTTATTTTTGAATCTCATTTTCAAAAACTTTCAATTCCAATTCCATAACTATTTTGGATTCAAAATTCAATCTTTCAAAATTGAAAAAAATCTGTGACTTAACCGATTTCCACGTGAAATCCACATTTGTGTGTGTATTGTGTAGTCCAAGGGTTTAACACAATAGTGCAACAACATTCAACCATCACAGATCAAATATAACAATATATTTGATAAGCGGTATAACTATAACGCTTATCTTTCATTCATAGATCACAGATATATATATATATATATATATATATATATATATATATATATATCACAGATAAACAAATTACAGATCACAACACAAATCAGGCTATATCACAAAGCATCACATATTAGAGATATCAAACTATTCAACATCCAATATAATCCAAACATCCATAAGTAGGATTACTTTAATTATCTGATTAATTTAAATCAGATAAATTTCTATGAATAAATTTTACTAGTTATGGTAAATAAAAAATCAATTAATTTCAAAACATTTAATAAATTTTCCTTTAATTAATCATTAATTAACCCTTAATTAATAATTAATACTTAATTAATTATTTTTAATTAATTACCATAACCAATTAATTTCTACTTGTAAATTTCCATTGTGAATTTACATTTCCAAATATTCACTCTTTATACGATTTTCAAATCGATTTCACAAATATTCACTTTCAACTCTAAATCAATTTTCAATTGATTTTCAAATTTATTTCAAATCCCAAATAAATTTCCCTTGAATTTACAAATTATTTCCTTTTAAAATAAATTCCTTTATCTCTTCAAATCTATTTAAAATCCAAATTTTAAATAAATTCTTCAACTTATAAATAATATTACCAAAATCCATTTATTAAGCCCTTTTTCCCAAAATTTGAAATTTAATTCAATATGGTTCAAAAATAAGACTTTTATCTTTTTAAAACTCCTTTTAAATTTATCCAATTATCAAAAATAAATTTTTCGATAAATTTTCAACTTAAATTTCGAAATCCAATTTTTTTTTATTTTTGGTATCCAACGATACCAAAAATATATCCGGCTAAATTATAGCTTTTAACGATTTCAAACACAATATAATCACACATAGATTATAAATAAATCAACACACAATATTGAAACAAATTCAATTATTTGAGGAATCCAGTTGGATCCCTCCAACCTGTTTCCCTGCATCCACAGATGTTAGCACAATACCAATTCCACTTTACGGTGGAATATCACGGTATATGGGATTTATAAAATACTATCTGCTATTATGCGGCGCAATAGGGTCTCATCCGCTATATAATGCGGGAAATCAACTCCAAATACATATATAATACCAATTCCACTTCACGGTGGAATTATCGCGGTATATGTTTTTAATAAATAACCTCCGCTTAATATACGACGTATAGGGTCTATTTCAGCACAATAGATAACAATCATCATCCAATCATCACAATCAACACAATCAAGCAATTTTAAATTCAACTATTTAAAATTTTAAATCGAAACACAATTCAATTGAGGGAGAAGTTCTCACCTTGCTTTCAATAACGGTTGTAGTGTTTCGTTTCGAATAAAATTAAACACACGTTTAATTTTACCCAAAATTTTCACTAGCTCCAATCAATTCCAATCTAGTTCCATTGCGTAGTGCTCGACAAAATGAACACAACGCAAGTCGTTTCGTCAGTTTTCGACCTCGTATGAAAAAGTTATGCAATTTCAAAGTTTGAACGAATTAAAAGATAAATTAATTATACAAATTCTTTTTTTAATTTCAAACCCTTGAAATCATGGCCGTTGATATTATTTTTTTCCACATCAGGCCGTGAATTTTGTTCTTCCTCCTTCGTTCAAACTCGCATGAAAACCCACCCATAGCCGCCGTTCCTTCTCCAATTATCGAGCCTTCCTTGTTCACTTCCACGTCGATCAGGGACCACCATTGCAAAGCTCGCACTCGACTCCACCCTCACCACGAACGAAGTGAAGCTCGGCTACCCCCAAGGCACGAAAAACATGCACGAACATCAGGTATTCGAGCTCGATTTGCCGTTGATTTGTTGCTTCATTTTCGATCATCACCGTATGGAATCGAAGGTGTCGTCGAGGTCTACAAATCTCGTGTTGAAGGCTTCTCGAATTGGTTGATGGATTGGAAGAAATCGAAGGAAGAAGGAGGAGAATTTATGGCCGTGCAAACCATTAGTGGCGGCTAACCCTAGAGTTAAGGTCTTGAGTGCAAAATAGAAAATCTAGGTCCTTTTATAGAAAATTCTCAAAACACTATTCATCGAAAATTTTCCGAACTCCAAACGGAGCGTGCCGGCTGGCATTTCTAAGGTTTTACCCGCGTTCCGAAGACAATGGAACATGTTTCGGGAGCTAATTCGGTCATATGTGCGAGTTACGGAATTAAATGATCAATTTAAAATTAAATCGATTAAAACGATTTCTAGGCGTTTCAGCTTGCCCCGGACAAACCGTACGTCCGATTGCCGCGAAATTTAAAACCTTACAATAATATAACATTACGGATCCGATGAAACTGGTTTCATTGAAATATGAGACTGTTTGAAAAATGACTATTTTTACTAGTCAATTAAATATTAAAATATTCAATTTTCACAAATTAACTTTTAATTCGATTTTAAAAGTTCACAAACATCATTCTAACTCCAATATGATTTAATATAACTTTATAAATCATTTTTATACACATTAAACCTAATTTCCAATTATTTTTGGAATTTCAAATATTAAATTGTCGATTTAATTAAACAATTAAATCACTATATTCGAAATTAAATTGATTCGACTTATAAAACTTACTTGTTAATATTTAAAATCAATTAAATATACAAATTTCAAATGACAGAAATTCTGGGTCGTTACAAGGCCGGTCTTATGTTGGCAAAGGGCGATAGGTTCGACCTCGGTGTTATTTGTACAGAGATGCACCGTGACGGGTGGTACACCAGTAGCCTAGTCATTGTATGTAATCCATTCTACAATAAGCGCCATACGGACTTAGTTGTGCCCCACTATGCGGAAACGTGAGATGCAAGCATTTCAGCTATATTCATATTTTACTTTGACCTCTAGACATTATTATAATATAAATGGATTTTCTATAGAAAATGTTTTGGTTATCGTAAGGTAAAAGCCCATTTGTGTTTATATGCAGCGTGGTCTTACGAGATATTTTTAATTTCAAAGATTTTTATTATAACTTTAAATCCAGTTGGGTGTGTTTTCTTACGCTAGTTTTCCAGACTAAATCGAGTGTTATTTTATTATAATGCTCGGGCCAGATCGAGCATATTACATATTAGTTTGGATACTTTGGAGCTTCAGGAGATGAGTTGGAGGCCTAGAGACGTATTCACGTAGATGGTTATTTTTCCGCTTTATTCATTGTTGTATCTATTAGCAATTGTAAGGACAGGCTATTATAATTGTCAAGGCTGAAATAGGTTAGTATACTCTGATTGATTTCTGTATATATACATATTGCAGTTTTTCTTTTGTGTAAAGATTTGTTGTATATTATAGATTATTAGTTCCACTGTGAGATTCTATGTTGTTTTAGTTTTCTTCTTATATTCTTCCTTCTTTCTTTTTCCTTAACAATCGGGTTTTCTGACATTCGATTTCTCGGCATGTAACACAGTGGACGTATTAATGACGATTATCGAGGGTCGAAAATCCTGATCATTACAATCTCATTATGGCGTTGTTGATCATTTATCTGGTTTTCCTCATTGTGAATGGTTTCAACAATGTGTGCAAATTCTTTTAGCTTTCCTTGCCTTAAGAAGTCGTTGACTAAACCTTTTAAACTTCGACATTGATTAGTACAATAACCATTTGCCCGATGACAGTAGCAGTATAACCCTCCAATATTTCTTTCATTCTTAGGACGCTTCTTCAGAGAAGGCCAATAGTTAAGCTCATCCTTGGTTAAAAGATAAATGTTCTTATAAAAAGTAGCGAGGATATAGTTTTTCGAAGGTCGCGATTTCTTTGTAAGGTTGTGCATTTGGTTGATATTTCAATTCTTCATTGCTTGAGAAGGTCTCTCCATTTTCGTTGAACAATTTCGTTTTTATGGGATTCATAAGCTTGTTGATTATATAGGATTTGTTAAGTGTGTTTCTCCATTTTTGGAAAATCGTTTCAAGTGCCTTCCAATCTCTTTCTCAAAGATGGTTTCTCTTGCCTCAAGCTGAATTTCCATGACAACGTGCACCCCAGTGGGGTTGAATTTTCGCTAATTTGAAAACCCAAGTCCACTAGAGTATAGATTGTTGGTTTGGTATCTTATAAATAAAATAAAGGATGCATATTAGAGCTCTAACAAAATAACTTGCAGTGGAATAATTTAAAATATAATAGATCACTAACCAAGATTTGACACTTCCAAAATCAAGTACCCTTGTCAGCACCGAACATGCCCAACACTAGTACCTGCCCTTCAATCTATCATGTGGGTTGCATGAGGAAGGGGTCAAAACAATGTTCTGGTGATTGGTAAATTATACATCTTATATATAACACTAACTTATGCTAATTGTTCACTATTTCATGTTATGTTAGATTTTATCATCAGTCATTCCGACTCCATTTCTACGTACGAACCATTCCCATCTACTCCCTACAAATTTATTTCTATGCATATGTCTATATATATCTTATGGTCCCCTAATGGACCCAAATACTAACCCCACCAGTATCTCTTGTTCAGCACCTCATTACGATCCATCACTTCATGGTATCACGACCTCGCCATCGCATATTCCGAGGAAATCCTGTAATGTGCATCACAACCTTTCCACTTATAAGGCTGTGTTCACCTCTCGATTGTAATGAAAATCTGCCTCATTTCATGCAAACATCGCTAGGACCGTATCACCCTTCATTTTACGGCCCCTTATTGCTTACTCCGATCGTTGCATTCGAATCACCGCCAGGAACGGGCACCTGCTTATCGTCACGAGTTCTCTGAGCCTGTTATTGCCTAAGCCGATGTGCCCCCATGCAAACATTGCCAGAACTGGAACCCCTTACATCTCATCTCGTCTTAAGTTAGTTTTGCTTCACTTTATGGCCTCTAATTGCCTACTCTGATGTTTCCCTTACGCAATCATTTCCAGGACTGGACCACCCTTTGTTTTGCTTTATGGCCTCTTATTGCCTACTCCGGTGTTTCCCTTACACAAAGATCGCTAGGACCGGACCACCCTTCGTTTCGCTTTATGACCACTTAGTGCCTACTCTGATGTTTCCCTTATGCAAAGATCGCTAGGACCGGACCACCATTTATTTCTCTTTATGGCTTCTTATTGCCTACTCCGATGTTTCACTCATGCAAATATCGCTAGGACCGAACCACCATTCGTTTCGTTTTATGGCCCCTTATTGCCTACTCTGATGTATCCCTTATGCAAAAATCACCAGGACGGACCATACTCTCTACGGATCCTTTGGTTGAATGTGCTTTCGCACCTCAACATACTCTAATCACTCTTAATGTCATTTTCGTTTTATAATTTAAACATTAAATTATAATTGTCCACACCCTTCATAAATTCATGTCCGAGGCTATATATATATATTTCATATTTATGTATATTCATTCTCCTTACATTTTTTTATTGCCTCCACATCTTTATGTTTAAACCTAAGACTTTATTTTATTATGCGTTTATCTTTCATACTAACCAATTTCATTTACCGTTTCTCATTTATTGGTTATCCATATCTTTGCTACTTTGTTCATCAATTTCACTTTGGTTTCCATTGCATTTTATCTTCCTATGACTCTGCATTTTTTTATTACATTACTTCCAATTTTATTAACCTTTTTAATTCATTTTTATCTTGATATTTCACTCTTAGGATTTACTACATTTTAATAAATTGGAATTAAACTTTATCCACCAATTATTACATATTATATTTCCATATTTTATCCAAAGAAGATGATTTGTACAATGTTTGTAATTTCAAAGAATTCTCTTTTTATTTATTGAAATAAATAGTACAAAATACGGTTGTCATCTCTATTGTGTACATTTCTTTATTTTATAGATATATAATTATTCCTTGTGATTTCATACATCGCACTTTCATGAAATTAGACTTGATAATATTTTGAATTCCACTTGTCACAATTCACATTCCAATAAACTAAAACATTACTAAAATTCCAAAAGTTGAAATAACATTAATGGTTAACTTCAATTAAAAAGAATGAAATTCCAAATTCTTTATTTTAAGGTTAACTAAAATCCGGCATAAAACATGTAAATCACCAGTCGTAAAAACATGTAAATAATCAATTGTAAAACATGTATATTGTTAGTCATGAAAACATGTAAATTATCAATCGCGAAAACATGTAAATTATCTTTGCACAACTTATTCATAACGGGAAGCAGTAAATCTTGACAGTAACATTCATAGGCAACATTAAATTACATCATTTCATATAATAGAGATTAACTAATAATTTAATTTAAATTCTCAATCATAATGAAATAGCTTTGCAACGATATAATTTAGTATTATATAAAAAAATATAGTATTCTTACTCACCTTTAATTAGCGGTCCCAAATCTCTAGATTTAATCCAGATTTGGCCCTATTATCTATATTCTCCACATTTTGACTTCATTGCGGATCTATAAACAATATTTTATGCAAATCATTAGAGATTCGATTGGAGAGAAGAGATTTGAATTTAGATTTATTAATTAAAACCAGATCTAAAAGTTTACCTTTTATGTAGCAATCTGATTTGAACCGATTTTCTGTCTTCTATCCTTTCTATTCTTCTCTAAAGTGTATACGTATGATCCATTATATTTTTGTGTATTTAGAATTTTTGGAGTCGAAGAGAGAGTGACAGAGCTTTTGCGCTCATTAGAAAAACAACGAGTTAGAAGTGAAACCTAAGTTCTAATTTATAAAAGTTAAAATCAACGCTAACCGTTGGATAAACTATTTAAAATCTTGGCCATTAAGTCCTAGGTTTACTACCACCTCAAAAACATGCGAGTCGACTGCCCCATGACCCATGCATGGGTCATGGACGACCTTGCATGTTCTTTTTCGTGTGACTTGGTCTGTTTCCCCATTTTGTTAATTTCTTTCCTCCCATATAAATTAACCTTACTCTATTTCATCAATTATCTTTTTAACGTTAAAGTAATGGTTATGTTTAACGGCATTAATCCGTTATTAATTGATTTCAAATTGTTTCCTTAATTACACATATAATTGTTTCCAACTGCGAGAAATTCAAACGATGATAACTTCTTCGTTTAAACCCCAATTCGAAAAGTTTATATATGAAAATTGACCAGAGAACTACCATGAATCCAATGGTATAAGTTTCATGGCCAAATTCCAATATTTGCAAAATTTACATTTTCACCGTTATTTATTTGTTAACTAATTCTTTTTAATTAACTAGCGTAAAAACGCGGGTGTTACATTCTTCCCCCTTAAGAGAATTTCATCCTCGAAATTCCACAAGGGTTCAATCATGTATACCATCGTACATCTATTCTACACTAACATTCATTTAGTGTATAACCAATTTTTGCAACAATCTGTGTACATGTGCACAGTGCGTCATAATACATATGATATGTATGCACAATAATTTCTAATTGGTGCCTCCTATATGAATGATTTCTTTTAAACAAATTTTCGAAAACATGATGCGAACATCCTAAATATACTGGCAGTTCTACATAAATGCAACTTTTTAAAACTCAAAATAGTTTTTCGTCCAAATTTTCCCGCACTTCTACTAATAGAAGTATAGTTCAACCAACTTTTGCATCCAAAACCTACCATCCAAATTCTAGCACGCCATAGCTAACATTCAAATTTAGAAAAAAAATCCAACTTTCTAAACCTAATATCTTATACTACAAAAGGGTTTTGATGGAAAATTCCATATTTCCATCACTCCTATGTATGCTTTTTCCCTGTATCTTGAAATCTTCTCTTTTTCTCCCATTCCCTTTTCCAACTAAAGTTTGCGTAAGTTAATTTTTATTCTTAAATTAAAAACATAGATGTTTCAAATATCATCTTTTTAAGATTTTCAACTCATGACAAGGTATCTTAGAGAACCTACCATAAGTAAAACAACTTTCTTGTCGCTCATCGTATCCATTTTACTACAAATACAGCTATGTAGTAAAACCTATATTAAACAATTTATTGACTGTTTCCCAATGTCATCATGCAGTACTTCAAAATTTCCCAAACTCAAAATCTTTAGCTTTAAAAATCTTACCAAAGATATGTGCATATATATATTTTTTTTCAAAGTCATATTATTTATAATGAAAAAATTTCTCAAATAAATATCCATAAAATTTTCCTTTTTCAAAATACATGCATAATTACATTTTTATAAACAAATTTCTGCATTTCTAACATTAGGGTTTAGTCAACTATCCATTGTCCACAAGGGAATTCTCTTAATTGTGCGGTAAATTTTCAAGTTCTCAAAAACTTTTCTTTCTTATTAATATCAACAAGTACATATGTTTAATTTTAAATTTCAATCTTCGAGGAATAGGAAACTTGACCCGTGGTTCACCTTACCATACTCTATCCTCCGTCTATTGAAATTTACTTTTCAAAAATTCCTATTATTTCGGAACTTACATTTTCAATTTGCTTTCATCTTAGTAGTTAGTTTAATAAATTATTTTAATTTATTACTTAACTTCAAATTTCAATTATTTTCCTTTCCCTCACATTAGTTAAGTGACTTTCTAAAATTTCCTTGTTTTTATTGTTTCCTCCAATCATAGCGGTCGACATAGAAAACACATAAAATGAAATATTTCCACAAATGTACATAGTTTTCATAGTAACAACTAATGATTACAACCTATAAAAGAATTTCAATTATTTTCCTTTCCCTCACATTAGTTAAGTGACTTTATAAAATTTCCTTGTTTTTATTGTTTCCTCCAATCATAACGGTCGACATAGAAAACACATAAAATGAAATATTTCCACAAATGTACATAGTTTTCATAGTAACAACTAATGCTTACAACCTATAAAAGAAAACATACCGGAAGGAAACACAACGCTACTAACTACTATTAAAATCGACCTTCCCAATAGGTCATCCTTCTGCTAACTTTATATCTTATCATTCCTTAATTACTTTGATGAATAAGGTCCATTCATCTCTTCCATTCCATACCCAATTATGGAATAACTATACTTCTCCTCACTGTAGTGGATAAGATATACATTCTACGTAGTCTTCATATTAAATGGTAACTAAGCTTGAGGATATAACCATTCTCATTTCCTCTTCTGCTTTTCTAACTAAATTCTATCAATACCTTCTATGTGTGCTTACCATCTTATTATTATAAGTTACTATCTTCTCTTGATTCCATTCTTTTGATAGTATTATCAATCTTTGGTATCCCCTTTTTATTCATAAGCCTCCTACAAGGATATTCCCCAAAACTTATAGAAGTGCACTTTAATATCATCTTTATGGTTTACACACGTATCAACATAACATTCCTAAGTTTTTTTCTAGTGTCCTTCACACTATAAGGAGATTTCTTGTTACTATTTCGAAAGTACCCACAACTTCACGGCCATTTTTCCCCATATTACTTAGGTACTAATTCCTATCTACTCCATATTTAAAATTTTGGTTTGGTCTTTATCATTTTCTTCCAAAAATTAAAGCTTCAAAATTTTTGAAACGTCTAATCCTAAAACTCTTGTCTTTAAAAATTCTACTTAGAAACTCTTATTGAATTCAAAAACATTAGGTGTTTTTAACTCTTTTCAAAACTTACATTTTTTAAGGTTTTTGAATTTAACTTATTCCCTAAACTTAGAGGGGAATGTTAACAATTCTAAGTTATTAATCAAATCGGCTTTTCCTTTTAAAGACCTTCTTAACTTTATTTCTTTTTAAGAAAGATTTGGAATTTGTAATTTTACCATTTATTAAGTTCTCTTTCGAAAACTTATTCATTTCACCAAACCATTTCTTTCAAAAATAGAGTTTACAACATTTGCAAAACATCTTTCATGACCTTTGAATTATAAAAACTATAGTAGATAAGAACAACCATCCTCTTAATAATTCCTTTACATTTCATACTCTCCCAATCATCCAATATTGGCAGAGTCTCAACTTACCATTAAAGGGGGACTTTTAAAAGATACACAAGCTAAATGCGCATAACAATGGAAAACGTATATTATCCTTATTTAGCCAGTTTTACTTAGATCTCTCGTATTGTTTCCAATACAATTTACCAACACTACTACACTTTTTTATTACATTTAAGGGTCTTATACTTTAATGCATTGGAACTACTTCACCTCATAAAGAAATCGTTAACGCTAAAACTTTCTACGACTCGCCTAATAGAGGATCCGTGTTTTGTGTGAAATTACAAGGAATTTTATCATTATTAACAAATTCATAGCTTTTTTACTATTCAAATCCTCTACTTAAAATATACCATTTTCTAACTTTGTACCACTCATATTGTTCGCCCATTAAATATATTTTATATCTTTAAACTTCCATTGCATAGAAAAATTCATGAGCTATATCGCTCTATCATTTCTTTTCAAAATAAATAGCTTTTTATAAAATTTCCTTTACTGAAATTCTAGATTTTAACAAACTTTCAATTTATACTAGAGTTTTATATTTTTGAACTCTTCTATTATTACAAAGAAACTAGCGAGCTATATACACTCTATAATTCTTCCAAAAAGAATTCCTCCCTTTTGTTAAAACTTATTTTATGAAAACTTTTCAATTTTACTTCCAACAAAACCTTTATTACATAAATACCTTTCCAAACCCATTATCATATTTTTTCTCCAAAATCCATTATTTACTTACGTTTCAATTATTTTCATTCAAAGTTCATTTTACTGTATACAATTTATACTTTTTTCTTAAAAATTACCATTTATTGCGTTGTACTCAAAGTGCACTTTTAACTACTCCCTTTAGGAATATCCCTTTCTTAAACCTTGAAAATCCAATTACCAATAACGAGTGACCATTTCACTCCCTTCAATTGGAGTTTCCACACCTTCCACTATCTATAACGCGTGGATCCTTATTTTTTCCTTTAACTGGACTTATTGTACACCATCATCGGCAATCATATGGGGATCTAAAATCATTAGGCTACCAAGGCCCGACTAGGGAGTCATGTATCATCCGTCTCTAGGGATTTTCCATATGTAACTATTCTATAATTGGAATTACTAGGATTTAACGTATATTATATTTATATTTATAGACAAAATACAAATACATTCACTCAACATTTCTTAACTTTTTAGGATCTACTAACCTAATCTCCAATACCAAATGCGACAACCCGCACCCCAGTGGGCCTGAATTTTTGCTAAATTAAGAACCCAAATCCACCAAAGTATGAATCATTGGTTTTGTATCCTACAAATAAAACAATGGATGCATATCAAAGCTCTAACAAAATAATTTGTAGCGGAATAATTTTAAATATAATAGATCATATAAGTACCGATCAAGATTTGACACTTCCAAAATCAAGTGCTCTTGTCTGCACCAAACATGCCCAAACATCAGTACCTGCCCTTAGGAAGTATGATAAACGTTTT
The DNA here is from genome assembly GCA_030737815.1 of Allium fistulosum. Taxonomy (NCBI): domain Eukaryota; kingdom Viridiplantae; phylum Streptophyta; class Magnoliopsida; order Asparagales; family Amaryllidaceae; genus Allium; species Allium fistulosum. The sequence goes on along the minus strand of CM060905.1, from coordinate 154,511,726 downwards.
GAAAAGAGATTTAATAAATAAAGATTTATTTTTGAGGCTTACTGGTAGCTATGGATAATTAAATCTTTAGATTTTGTTTGTTTGTAAATTTGATAGTTAAATAACCAACTATCAAATATTGGCCAGTTTTGACTTAGGAAGTATGATTGTATATGCGAGTTCCCTAGTAAAGACTCGAATACTTGTTGTACACTTCCAAAAGAGTTGGGAATAAGTCAACTATAAATTATCGATGTTGGTTTGGAGAGACCGGGATCAGATATGTTATCCGAAAACCACTTCGAACCAACATATGCGTTCGAATGGAAGACATCTTGAAGATTACTGAAAACGATGCTCCTTGAAGTGTCTTTAGTTTCGTTCAAATGCAGAATGAATTTGTATGGATGAATGCTAGCATTGCATTTCTGCCTGGAGAGTAGTGTTGGAGTTCTATTATGGATTGCTAAACGTTAAGAGCATAGCCTTTCAAACCTCAGATTTGGGTAATGATTAAAACAGGGTAAATATGGCATGGCTATATGGGTCGCACCCATTAGGGTATGATCATCCCAAGATCTAGTGTCAATATCTTTATGTATGCTTCCGGGCCTATTTTTTGCTGTTAATCACAACCAAGGGGTGATCATATCGGTACTACCCAATTCGAGGGTAGGCTGGTCTTGTGTTGGCAAAAGTCGAAAGGTTTTCGATCTTACTGTACATTCTATCTAATGGTGTATAGATTTTCGAAAGCAGTCCCTTAACTTGCCATTTATTGGAAAACCCATTCTCTAATAAGCGCTTTCGTTTTTTGATTGTATATATATTATTGCTATTATGTGCACACATCACAGCTGCTTGATTATTGGTATTTTAGAACCCATAGACATTATTATTATATCATCGAATTTTATATAGAAGTGTCTTGGTTATCATAAGGTAAAAACTAGTTCATTTTTATGTGCGGCATGGTCTTACGAGATATCCATGGTTTTAAAGGTTTTTATAAAGTTAAACTTGTGCTTTACTCACACTAGACCCATATCTGACCCAGAGTTTTATTTTCTTTTCCTAAAACTCTTGGGTGTTCAAATTTGTATGAGCAGCCAAGTAGTTATGGTTTCCATGGATGCATTTTTGGAGGAGCTTGAAGTAGGTGGCTTCATCGATAGCTAATTATTTATCTTGTTTCTGTTTTGTCTTATGTATTTTGTATCAGTTAAGTTGGGACAGACGGTTATAATTATCTCAGGGTAGAAGTTGTACTATTATGACTCTAATGTATCATTTTGGAAATGACTATGTAAATTTTTATGTTAATTAATATATATTGTACTGTTTTATTGTGAGATTCTATGCTGTTTAGTTTCTTCTTGTCTTCCTTCTTCTTTGTTTTTCCCCTAATATTCTGTCTTTTCGGCACTTAGTTGTCTGCCACTTGAATACCGTAGATGTACTAGTGTTGACTTTTGAGGGTTGAAAAGGAGTGTCGTTACAGTTGGTATCAGAGCTTAGGTTGAGCAAACGCCTAAGCTTTGGTGGGGTTGATACATTTAAGATAGGGTAAGTACGACCCTAGGATGAGTTTGAGAGTATATTATATCTAAGAGTGCATATTTCTTAGTGTATAAAAATGTTTTATATTATGTGCTTTGATCTGTTGAGTGGCTTAAGAATTCTGGTCGATGCATTTGTTCAACGTTGTCGATAGGGATTTTCTAAACACTTGAACATGTCCAATCGATATAGTATTGTTTTAAAATTAGTAAATGAAATAATTTTACCAAGGTCTATATTTTATATATATAAAGGAAAAAATTTCAAAAATAAAATATAGTTATCTATGTTTTGGTTGTTGTTAGGAGTTGATGATATTTAGTTTTTATCATATAGGATTTGATTAGTCATGCTCGTCCATTTTTGAGCATTGACTATTTTCTAATTTATTAGTAGTTTTTCCTTTTAAGTATAGGTTGGGTAGACAAAATTTGTGGGAACATCGAATCGAACGCTCATAAGGCGTTCGATGATAATGTTGGGTTAAAATTTGAATTTAAAAAAGGTGTTCCTTAAAAGAAACATTTCAAATGATTTTATAAAAGTTGATTTTATAAATCAGGATTATAAAATATATTTTGAAAATAAGATGTATTTTCAAAGGATTTAAATCCTGGTGACTTTGATAAAGTTTTCAAACGATTCTTAGAAAAGTAGTAATAATTTTACTTAAAAATACTTTAAGGTATATATATTTTGAAAGGAAATTTGAGAGTAAGATTTTTCTTTGGACGGTTTGGGGGAATGAGTCCTGATCTATTTTGCGATGATCATAATAATCTTTTAAGTGGCAATTAGATGTTTGCTTAGGCATATGTGATGGAGCACTTAGTATATTATTGTCAATCTGAATGAATCCAAAGAAAGTGGATGATGAATATTTTGTTGAAAAACTATTTAGTTGGAAATATATATATATATATATATATATATAATATTGTTTCAAATGGGATTTGAAAAGAAGAAGTAATTTTTTTTATGATTAAATAGTTTGAGTGACTCAAATGTGAGTAAAAATAGGCAGGAGATGTGTTCGGATGGTAAACACTTCTTTTGATTATTACCCTTCTTGGTAAAGGGATATATGATACTATTTGGTAGTACCTAGTTTCTTGACATTATTTTGGAGTTACTTGGGCTATACGTATATTTCCTTAAGGTTAATAATAATGTAACATTTCAAAAAAAAATTGAAATAAAAACCGGTATACGGCTCCTAAGTTTTCAAAATAAAAAGATAGTTGGATTAAAGAATGGGTTAATAAATGAAGTATTAATCGGATTAAAGTTAATAAGAAAGATTAATAAACTATTTTTTTATTAAAATGTGTTTTTTGATTTTAACATCTAGGAAGTGAAAAATTATTTGATGTTATTAGGCCACTAATAAACATTTTTACCTTAGAAGTGTTTAAGAAAATGTAGACTCTAAGTAGGAGTTTGGATACCAGCATCATACTCTTCTTGGCTATTTACCAGATCGAATGGGTAAAAAGGTTGAATTGGTCGACTCAGTTTTAAAATCCAAATTTATTTTGGATCTACATCTAAATTGGATTTAAAATTAGATGTTTTGTATATACTCTTAGGATGTAGGAGAGTATCATACAAGTTAATAATTTAAAAAGGTTTTATAAAAAGGTTTCATTAATAAATTGTAACATTTAAAAATGTTTAAACTTAAGTTGGATTTTTTATGAAATGTTTTCATGAATATTTTAGGAAGGTAGAAGGTAGTGGGTAATAAGAATCTTTAAATCAGTACGTTAGTTGTATGTAGATCCTTCTCCTTCTTTACATAATTCTCAATCCAAGATTCGAGTATATGAATAAATGTGTCCAACATTGTTCTGAATAAGGATTTATCACTCGATTTTTGATGGTGAACACTTGGTGAGGGTTCCTAATATGGAACCAAAAGTTTTCTGTCATAGTATATGGCTATGTAACGAGATTGGAGGTTTCTAAATTAGGAAGCCTGATCAAAGTCCGCACTAGGAAGTCGAGTGAGTGGTCAAATTAAATTTTTCATAAGAATGGTCTATGTACATCGTACAGACTAATGGATAGTGTTAAGTGTTTCTAGGTTTAGAGCTATGGTAATTCCAGGGTCGAAATTCTTTTAAGGTGGGAGAGTGTAACAACCTAGAATTTCACCTCTTTGACTTATGAGTATTTAATTAATTTAAAATATTCAAATAGTAGATCTTATAATTAAACCAAAACCTTTTTAAATAGTAAATATTGATGATGAAACAGTTTTCAAAATTTGTTTACATAAATTTTTAGTTCGAAGAAAAATCAAAAAATGTGATGAAATTCATTTTTCGAATTTTGAATTTTCGTTGGCGAAAAGCTGTCGGAAACATTATGAACTCTAGAGTAAATATATACACACACAAATAAAAATAAGTTAGGTTGTATTGGTTTATTCATTGGTATATATACTTAAGTATATACGTACATACATACACACACACACACGTACACACACACACACATATATATATATATAAGGTTTTAAAAAGGAGAAGATGATTAAGGAAACATAAGGAGACATTAAGTACAAGTGTTTAAATATAAGTTGGCTATAGGTACAAGGGGAGACATGTTGGAGGCGTTGGTATCATGAAGTGGAGGGAGTATGGTAAGGTGGCAAGGAGGTAGTGGAGGGTAAAGTACAAGGAGTAAATTAGTAATTTAATTTATACACTTAATATGTATACAAATTTCCTAATTCTTATTATCATTTTTTCCTCATTTCATTCCAACTTTATAAAACTTCCTCTATGCTCTTAAGCATTTCCATGGCTTCCATGGCATTTCCAAATTTTAAAACTTTGATTTTCACTTTTAAATCTCCTGTAAAACTTGTTAAAATACTCTTCTTTCATTTCTACACCTCTCCTCCTCCCTCCTAAAACAAGCCCCACTACCCTCCACTACCTAGGCCGAGCCACCTACCCATTTAGGTCGAACCATATTTCCCATTTTAGCCATAAAAACTTAATTTTTCCAAAGTCAAAGCATGGCTCTAGGCTCGGGTCAAGTTTTAGTGAAGTTCGGTGGAGTTAGTAAGAGTTTAGATAGTTTAAAGTGAGTGAAGCTCACTACTTTTCATAAAGTTTTTAACTTTAAATTATTATGCTACTTGATTCTAAGTTAGATGCTTATTTAGATGAATTTGATGATGATTATATGTGTGCATATGTTTGGATGTTGTAACGACCCTAAATTTTTGATAATTAAAATTTGAATATTTAATTAATTTTAAATATTTATAAGTGGAATTAAGAAGTCGAATGATTTATTTTTCGAATATTGAATTTAATTTGATAATTTAATCGATAAATTAAATAGTTAAATTCCAGAGATAATTGAAACTCGAGTTTCAAATGATTGAAATTTATTTGGAAAATTTTATTTAATCATACTGGAGTTATGAAATATTTTAGAACTTTCAGAATCGAATTTAGAGTTAATTTGTGAAAATTGAATATTTTAATATTTAATTATCGACTGAAAATTAGCCAATTTTTGAACAGTCTCAGAATTGAACGAGACCAGTTTCATCGGATCCGTAATGTGATATTATTGTATGGTTTCAAATTTCAAGTCAATTGGATTTACCATTTGTCCGGGGCAAACCAAAACGCCTCGAAATCGATTTAAATCGGTTTAATTTAAATTTATCGTTTATTGTCATATCTCACACATACGATCGAATTAGCTTCCGAAACCTGTTCCATTGTGTTCGGAACGCGGGATAAACCCTAGAAACGATAGTCACTGTGCGTAAATCGGAGTTCGGAAAATTTCGATGAATAGTAAATTGGGCAATTTTCTATATAAGCACCTCAATATCTTCACTTTGCAAAAGAGATAAACCTAGCTAGGGTTTTAAACAGAGCAGCCGCCGCCATGAAAACGAACGGCCAGAAAGCTCTCATATTCTTCCCCTTCGATCTCCCAATCCACACGACATTGTCAAAAGCCTTCAACTACAAAAGTGCAGAGGGAAGTGAGGCCTTCATGATGAACGGTTATGATCGTTTGTAGTGGAGTAAATCATCGGCAAATAGCAGGCAAAGGGGCTCCGTTCGGCCTCGAGATGCGTGCAAAGGAGGCGACCGAGCTCGCCTATATTGTGGCCGTGGGTAGCATTCGAGTGGAGCTTCAGGGTGGTGCAGTTGTGATGGGATCTCGTCGAGTAGAAGGAGGGGCGGCTGTTAGGGTTTCTCAACGTATATGGGTTGCTCGCGTGTGTTACTGGAATTAGCGTGAGGGAGGGAAGAAGAACGTAGGCGGCCCAGATCTGTGATGGTTGAAATGAACGGCAGATGTTGATTTGGGTATAAAAAAATATAAAAGAAATTGTAATTAATTTTATAAAAAATTCGTTAAAGTTTAAAATGATGTATCTTGGTCATACGTTATCAGATTCCGACGAAATGACTTGCATTGGAATCGTATCGTCGAATACTTCGCGATGGAGCTGGATTGGAAGCGATCGGGGTCAGTGAAAATTTTGAGTGAGATTAAACGTCCGTTTAATTTCATTCGAAATAAACGCTACAAATTTCTATCGGTAAAATCAAGGTGAGATCTTCTCACTCGAAAATTGAAAAGTGGAATTTTCAGTTATTGATTTGATTGCTATTGGATGTGATATTAGATGTAGTAGGATATATCTATATATATATATATAGCAATATATACATATTGGCATATGTATATATTGGATTGATGATTTCCCGCCTCGTATAGCGGATGAGACCCTATTGCGCCGTTAGTAAGCGGATTATTTTTATAAAACCCATATACCGTGATATTCCACCTCGAAGTGGAATTGGTATTGTGATAACGTCTGTGGATGCAGGGAAACAGGTTGGAGGGATCCAACTGGATTCCTCAACAGTATTTATTTATTTATAGATATTGTGATGTATATTCTGTTATCATATGTTGATATATGATGTTTGATGTTGTGATTGACTAATTGGTGCTGTTGCATCATCGGATCCAAGTTTAAAAAAATAACGACTTTTAATTTAAAAGGATTTTAAAGTGATTTTTGAAAGTAGACGTTTTATTGAATTTTTGAAGTGACTTATTTTAAATAAATAAACGTTTAAAATTTTAAAGTTATAAAAGTTAAGATTTTTGTGAAATATAACCCAAGTGTCATTTTTGAAATAAATAGTTGATTTATTTATAAAATGGTTTAAATTGAGTTTTTCACAGTATTATAAACGGTCTATTTAAAGGATTTAAAAAGTCGATATTTATAAATCTAAACCATTGGAATTTTAAACGAGCTTTGTAAGTGTTAGAACAAGATGAAATAAAAATTCGTAAGTGAATGAAATTTATAAATTGTGAAGTATAAATTGAATAGATGTGTAGAATAAAAGATTTATAAGTAATAAACTTATAAATTAGATTGTTGCACTTAGATGGAATATGAATAGAATTGGCTAATAAAATGATTTTGCAAGTTGAAATTGTTATGAAGTATGAACGTGATTTATAAACGTTGTTTTATAAATTCAAAATCAATTTAATTTGATAAATTAAATGTAGGAGGTTATTAAAGAAGATATATTCGCGATTTTGGATAGCGAATCTTTATTGAAATAAATGTGTAGAAATGATTGAAATTGGGTTAAGTGAATTATATTCACGATTTTGGACAGTGAATATATTATTGAATAAAATGGATTCATTTTTGAAGAAGTGATATTTTAAAATGAAGTTAGATTGTTTTTAACGATGTTTTAAAAATGTATTATGAATCGAAAGCATAGATTTCAACATTCATTGTTGAAATAGACGTTTTCGAGAAATAAGGAAATGATGGACTATAACACTGTTGTTATAGTAAATGATTTTCGAAAGAAAATGTTTTATGTAGTATTGGGATTTACATATATCTATCTTAAAATCCGAATCCCTATACTAGTGGTTTCGAGTCGTCGTAACGATGTTTTACGCAACATTCGTTTTGACTCAAATAGATGTTAAAATTAATGATTTCCTTAAAGAATGAATATATACTTAATATTGATTTAAGTATATCGAATATTTTCAAATGTTGAAAATAAATAGATTTGTGAATTACTTATTTTTAAAAAAAGTATGGAAATGTTTTCCAAAATGAAAATGAGATGTTTTTGAGAATTTATCTTCTTAAAGATAAATTGAAATTGAATATTGAAATCGATTTGAAAATCGTATATCAGTAGATATTTTGAAAATATAAATTCACTATGGAATTTATAAAGGAAAGGGAAACTATTTAGAAAAATAAACGTTGATTTATTTTTGAAGTGTGGAAATTTTATATCTAGTAAAGATATTTTGGAAGATAAATAATTTGGGAAAATTATTTGGAATCTGATGATGTTGCGCATCTTTATTGATAGTTAAATAACCGACTATCAATAATTACCTTTAGATAGGTATTTGTTGTGAATTGGATGAATTTGAATGCCACACTTATTTTTGAATAACCGCTCACTATTCGGGTTAACCGGGAAAGGACCATGGGGTCGTATAACCCATTCCGAATATGTGATACGTCGTTATGAATCGCATTTGAAGACCGGTGTTGAAGACCGGATATTTTTGAAAACGGAAGGATTACCGTCGAGTTACTCTACATCGGCTGATCTCCGGTTTAGAGGTTTTATCACCCTTAGTGACGGGAAGTCCGGACGTGATTAGAAAATTATCCGGATATGCAAGGGCTTTGTGAGAAGTGCCTTCGGTTATGTTCGATCCCGGAACAGACTTGTATGGATTGTGTGTCTAACGTTACAAATTTGAGATATAAAGCTGATTTCTTTCAAATACATTTCTGTTGGTGGCGGAGAATTTATTCTCTTAGCTTAACACCCTTCTCTGAGACGTACGAGCTCAGAGGTTATGTAGTTGAAATTTATCAGCGGTATATCCCAATTTGGTAACGTGGAATACTGAGTGTTGCTGTGAAATGATCAGTGTTTGATCATTTGTGATATGATCATTTCTTTGATCTTATATCTTTGTGATCATAGGTTGATCATTTTTTTGACCCGAAGCATGGCTTTGTAGAAAGCGTAGCTTTGTGGACGAGACTTCGTCGAGCCTCACACCCCGGAAATGGTCAAAATAGGAAGGATGCAGCAAGGTTCTAGGGAGTAGCGCCCCTTAGTGTATGTCATTCCTTCTGGATAGAGGTGGTATCATGGTATGGAGCCCAGATACTTAACCTATGTGGTTGCTGCATTTTTACTATGTGGTTTGTTGCGAATCGGGGATCCTCGGGAAGATCGGTGACGATCGGGGGATGGAATACGCGTGTCAGTAGTTACCTATTTTTGCAGAGGTAACCCGGTCTTGTGTTGGCAGAGATCCGGTTAGGTTCTCGGGTCGTCTATTCTAGGGACGTACCCATCGTGGCATAGGAAGTTCCTTAGCCTGACCATTTGTTGGAAATCCAAAGAAACAATACGAGCCTTGTACGGTTTTAGTTGTAGAACCTATCATTCACTTATGGTGGCGCCCCACTGTTTGGATGGTAGCTATAGTAGGCATAGTTCGAAATGTCTATGCTGGCTAAGATTTATATTATACTTTCGAAATGTTTCTACACTATGCACTAATAATAATATCAAAAATGATTTGATTTTGCGTAGTAAGCATATTTGACTATCATAAGAAGAAATCTCCTCCAATTCTGCGTTTGCATTGTGTCTGTGGTGGGAGGTCTTATGGTAGTTTCATTTTCCAAAAGCATTGCGAATTTGTTTTATTTTTTTTGTGAAAAATAACTGTTTTACGATCTCACACCAGTCACCATGACTGACTCGGAGTTTATTGTTCCCTTCTAAACTCTGGGTGCCCACCAATTTCCACACGGGCAGCCTAGAGTTATGTTATCAGGATATTCTGGATATTCTGGAGCTTTGGAGATAAGCTGGATGGCGAGACGTATCATCCGTATTTGTTTATTTATTCCGCTGTGTATTCTGTATGAGGACAAGTTTATATAACTGTCCATTGTTGTGCTGTGTTGTATTGAGTCGTATATTGACTCTGATTGATGTATGTATAAACTGATATAGTTCTTTGTTTTAAAAGACTAGTAATTATCTATTGTATATTGTTCCGCTGCGATATGTGAGATTCTGATATTGTTTTCTGTTCTGATGTTGTTCTGTTGTCCTTCTTTTTTTCTCTTCTTCTTTTTTTTCTTCTACCCTTTTCTTCTATTTAAAACCATCACTATTGGAGTTTCCGGCGTTCGATTTCTCGGCAGTCGATAAAGTGAGTATCGATGTCGAATTTTCGAAAGTCGAAAATTTTGGTACGTGACAGATGTGATATGTGTAAACTTTAAAAGTTAGTAAGAAAAGTTTTTTTGAAATGGTACTTTATATACAACATGTCATTGGGACAACATATCACATGTCAATAAACGTTCGAATCACGCTACACATGTTTCGAACTTGTGACCTCTCGCACCAAAGCTGAATTACTTAACCACTTGGACAATGGTGCTTGTCGTTAGTAAGAAAAGTTAGAATGTTAAAGTTAATTAGAAGTTTCAAGTTAAGACCTTGGCTTATGTTATGATGGAATGTTCTATATTTATGCTTGTAAATATACATACCAAGTTATAGGCTAAAGTTAAGTTGGCATTTGAGTTTTTCGTATGTTGCGGCATTGAGATCCTTGGATTTTGCTTGATTTGACTCAGTGTTTTATGAAAAAGTTTATAAATTTGTAACCCTATGTGTTTGGTTTTCAAAACTTTATTTAAAGTTATAAAAGTAAGTTAAAAGTAAAAATATAGAGTTTTAGAAATGATATGGAAAATAAAACAAGTTTGAAGTTTACGGGTCATATAGCGATAGTCGCTATAAGTGCAGTTCGTAAAAACGAACTATTTTTGAAATCTAAGAGTGTTTAACTTAAGAATCTTTTGAAAAGTGCTTTCAAACTTATATTAAGTATTTAAAAAAAATTATTATTTATTTATTTGATTGTCTATCTAATGATTTATTAAGTAAAGTAATTAGACTTGATCATTAGTTAATAAAGGTATTCAATAGTTAAGTGTTAATCAATTAACTTATTTTAAATTAGTTGATTAATTACAGTTAAATAATTTTATTTAATTTAAGGTTAATTATTTATTAAAGATTAATTATTAATTATTTATTTATAAAACGGTTTAAATATTTAATTAATTACTAATTATTAAGATTAATTAAGACTTGATTAAGATTAATTTAATTATTAATAAAGGTTTAAATTATTATTTAATAATTGATTAGAGATTAATTATGGTTTAAATATTTATATAAAGATTAAATATTATTTAATTATTTATATAAAGGATGATTATTATTTAATTATTGATTTAAAGGTTAATTATAATTTGATTATTAATTAAAGGTTTAATTATTATTAAATAAAGAGTTTAAATGTTATTTAATTTTTAAATAAATGTTTTGAGGTTTTAAACCACTTTTTTTTCTAAAGATCGGTTTTTTTTTAAATAAACTTTCCTTTAAAGAATGTTTTTAAATCCAAGCGATTTCTCTATCGATCACCTTTATGTAACTTCATTGAATATAAAACTCAATGTCATTTGTTTAGCAGAATAAATCACCATTCCGCTAATTAAGTTATATTTGTCATCTATTAGCAGAACCAAACACCATTTTGCTATTATATTAACTTGGACATGTGTTTAGTAGAACAAATCCCCATCTACTATTATAGTAACTTAGACATCTTACCTATATGTTATCGATTGTTGGTTGTTGATTCCTTTTACATATCTGATTTCTATGTAAATACTCATGTTATAACTTGGAAGGTTGAACTCAATTAAAATAATCCATTATGGTCACTGAGTCCCTTTCTAATTTTTTGAAGTCGAATATTTTATTTTATTCGTTTTGAAATGGTTTAAAGTTTATTATCATTATAAATACGATATTTAAAGGATAATTAAAAAATTATTTTATTAAAATGTTGAAGTTAATTTAATAATTTTTAAATCATTGTTTTGTTAATGCGTTTTAAAAATAATCAAATGGAGAATGTTTTAGATAATATCTTGTTTAATTAAAGGGTTCTTAGATAATTGATTTTATCAAAGGAACTTTATGGATTAAGGTTTATTAAAAGAGTTTGGTTTTAAATAATGAAATTTTATGAAAAGATGGTTTTGAATATTTATAAAGGAAGTTTTATAAATGGTTTGAATATTTATAAAATAAGTTTTATAAATGGCTTTGGAGATTTATAAAGTGTTTTATAATGGATTAGAAATTAAGTAAAGGAGATTTTATGAATGAAAGAGATTTATTAAAGAAATTTATAAAAGAATTTGAGATGGGGTTTACCCTTGACCGACCTTCTTAATTGTGGTGGTGTGGACATTATTCAATGCTTACCACCAAAGGAATAGTGTTTGGGGTTATTTTTATCTTTAATTCAAATATCATTTGTTTGATCCTTTTAACATGATTTTGAAATTAGAAATCTTTCACAAATGTTTTTTGAATATACTTATGTCAGTAAGATAAATATATGAATGTTTAGATAAACGTTTTGAAAAGAGATTTAATAAATAATGATTTGTTTTTGTGGCTTAGTGGTTGCTATGGGTAATTAAATCTCTAGATGTTTTGTTTGTTTATGCATTTGATAGTTAATAATCGATTATCAAATCTTGGCTAGTTTTGGATTGTGAAGTATGATTGTATATGCAAGTTTCTCGATGAGGACTCGAATACTTATTGTATACTTCCAAAGGAACCGAGAATAAGTCAACCATAAATTATCATTGTTGGTTTGGAGAGACCAGGATCAGATATGTTATCCGCAAACCACTTCGAACCAGCATATGCGTTCGAATGGAAAACATCTTGAAGATGAGTGATGACGATGCTGCTTAAAGAGCCTTTGGTTTCATTCAAACCCAAAACAAACTTGTATGGATGAATGCTAGCATTGCATTTCTGCTTGGAGGGCAGTGCAAGCATTCTAAGATGGATTGCTAAATGTTAAGAGCATAGCTTCTCAAACCTCACATCTCGGTAATTGTTAAAACATGGTAGATGCGGCAAGGCTACTTGGGTCGCACCCATTAGGGTATGATCATTCCATGATCTAGTGTCGATATCTCTATGTATGCTTCGAGGTCCATTTTTGGTTATTGATCATAGCTAAGGGGTGATCATATTCGGTACTACCCAGTTCAGAGGTAAGTCGGTCCTTTGTTGGTGGAGGTCGAAAGGTTTTCAATCTCACTGTACATTTTATCTAGAGGTGTATAGATTTTCGAAAGGCGGTCCTTTGCCTTGCTATTTATTGGAAAACTCATTCTCCAATAAGCGCCTTCGGTTTTTGATTGTATACCTATTATTGTTGTCTTATACACACATCACAGCTACTTGATTATTGGTATTTCAAAACCCATAGACATTATTATAATACCATTGGATTTTATATAAAAATGTTTTGGTTATCATAACATAAAGACCCGTCTGTTTTTATGTACGTCGTGATCTTACGAGATACCCTTGGTTTTAAAGGTTTTTATAAATTTAAACTTATGCTTTAGTTACACCAGACCCATGTATGATCCGAAGTTTTATTTTCTTTCCTTAAAATTCTTAGGTGCTCAAATTTGTATGAGAAACCAAGTAGTTCAGGTTCCACGGATGCATTTCTGGAGGAGCTTGGAGCAGATGGCTTCATCGATAGCTAGTTATTTATCTTGTTTTCGTTGTGTCTTATGTATTGTATCAGTTAAGTTGGGACAAGAAGTTATAACTATCCCAGGGTAGAAGTTGTACTATTATGACTCCGATATATCATTTTGGAAACGAGTGTGTAAATTTTTATGTTAATTAATATATATTGTCGTTGCGTTCTGAGATACTGTGTTTTTTTTTAGTTTTTTCTTGTCTTCCTTCTTCTTTCCTTTTCCCATAACAATCTGTCTTTCCGGCACTTAGTTGTTTGGCATGTGAATACAGTGGATGTATTAGTGTCAACTTTTGAAGGTCGAAAAGGTGGGTCGTTACAATTTTGATAGTGGAAATTGGATTGAGCAAGTTGGGTTTGGATCTGGATTGAGCGAGTAAGGCCTAGAAGAATGAGTATGTGTTAAGGGATCGTTATGACTCGGAGTGTTTTCTCTTGTACTCAAAGCAGGAGTATTATATTATTGAGGATGCCCACGGAATGGTAGCGAGGATCCGCATACCCTAAATCCATGGGTGTTGGGTCTAGTGTCCAGCTTTAGGCTGTGAGACACATATCTAGCTTTGGATGTGCAGGATACAGGAGTATGATGGAGAACCGGGACTTTGCACTAGTCCTTAGCATTATAGGTGGAGCCATATGAGTTATCATATATCTAAAGCACACTAGATGACAGTTAGTATTGTTTGATGGATGCTACATTTGTTATGTTTGCTTCACTAGCCACTTGTCATCCTAGGTATGACATACAAGGTTGTTACTGTGGTAGGGATACCTAGACACCTCCACTTGACTTAGAGTGAGTAGGTATTATAGTTGGAGATACCTAGACGCCTGGAGTTTACTATTGTAGTATGGAGTAGGTATTGTAAGTGGAAATACCTAGGCACCCGAATAGATACTGAGTTATGGTGTACTCTTTTTATGATAATGTAAAGTAGCATATTATCTGTGTTCTGTGTTGACTCTTTGGTTGTAGGGACATGTCAGGTATGACTGGTCTACCCTCTGTTTCGTATACTATATCGATTATAGTATTTTGAGATTTGATACCGCTCATACCAGACTATTTTCTGATTGAGGTTTTATGTTTTTCTTCTTATCATCTCGGAAACTCTTAAATGAATAGATTTGAAAGCAAGCGTGGATGACATATGGAGTTTTGCAAATGAACTAGCAAGTGGTGACGTTAACCCATACTTATATGTGAGTTTATTATTTTATATTCCGCTATGTGATACTGTGGAGCCTTGATAGTGTTGACTTATTATTGTATGAGACAGTATATCAGTTGAGTTTATTTTGCAGTTGTATAAACTCTTTTACCGTGTTGTATAACTTTGTGGATCTTATACCCTGATGTTTAGTTCACATTGTTATTAATGTTTTTACTATTTTATACCAGTATTCATTATTAATATTTACTCTGATGCGATGTGAGATATACGACATGTTATGTGGTTATTTGATGTTTCTTTCTTCTTTTTTTCCATTCTCTTCTCTTATGTTTCATTTCCTTTATTTCTTTTCTTTCCTTTGACAACCATTCTGCACCGTAGTAGTAGGACGGTCATTATAAAATGATTTTAATGTTGGAATTCACTTCTGTAAATAGTGAGATTTAATGGGTAGCATAAATGAGATCTTAGATGGCTTAGAATTGAATTGTTGTGTCCTGATCTGTTAGTGATCGAAGTTGAGGAATGGAAGCTGGAAGATAGATTTCCCGTCAAGGCAATTGTTTGTTTGAATGAAATGTATGTTGTTTGCATCAACGTTTGTTTGTTTTATGCTTAGTATAAAATTTTGGAATTGAATAAGACATTATCATTCAAAGAATTTATAAACCTACTTGAACCTGGACGAACCCATTGATTAATAAAAGTCAGCGGTTTCTTCAAAATAGAATCGCTAGAGAGTAATAAAAATGTCTAACAATTCATAGTTATAAAATATAGAATGAAGAAATAATATGTATCTAATTAAATTTGGAATTCGAAAATGTACTTAATACATAAAGTAAGATATAATAAAAATTGATTGGTTGATGGATGCTTAGTTGTTTTAAAATTATAAGTAATTGTACAAAATTAATATCAAGTAGGAATCACTATTGAGAGTTGAAACCTGCTCAATAATAACAAAAAAAACTTGCGGTGTCTTAAGTAGCGTAGTTACCGCTAGAAATGTTGAAAATTTAAATTTATACAAAATGAAATGTTAATTTGTATGTGTGACTAATTAAATGTTAAGATAAATTAAAAAAATTTGATGTTTGCTTAAGGTATATATTGATGAATGTGTGTGCTACGAAATTGTTATCCATAAATTATTATTTCTATGATGACATTAAGGTTGACTGAAAGAATTTTAATAAAAGCAAACATCTATTTGAATTAAAATATTTTGATATTAGATGCACATATATATGGAACTTGATTATGTTTATTATAAACAAGCAAATATTTTGTAAGGCATAAGTATTAAAAGATATATGTATATCATATGGAAATTCAACATTGTGTTAAATAGCTCGTTGAGTGCTTTAAGAATTCTGCTCGATGCGCCTGACCAATGTTATCGATATGTATTTCTAAACATTAGGACAAGACATCTCGACACAATATTTTGTAAAGAATATATATATATATTCTTTACAAAAGATTGTGTCGAGATGTCTTGTCCTAATGTTTATATATATATATATATATCGGGATATTAAATGCAAGCTTATGGTTTTCCAGATCAAAAACTAAGTTTAAGTAATATAAAATTCAAATATTTTAAATAAGGAATGAAATATAATTTTTTTTTAAAATCTCAAATTATAAATGTATCAAAAATAACTTTATATAAATGAGGGAAAATTCAATTTAATCATTTATAAAGACATTAAATGGTTTAGTATTTAGGTTCATAGGTGATAAAAATAAATTTCTATAGTAAATTTTGAAGTTCATGCTTATCCTCTAGTTACTTGAAAAACCTATTGCATGTAATATAACAAGGCAAGTACCATTTGACTATTATCAACTAAACTATAAATTTTAGGAAGCGGATAATATGAAGATGCAAACCATGTTAGTTATGACATTTTATTAGTAATGTCCTAGTTTAACGGGCTGTAACATAAAAAAAAGTGAGTCTACAAATAAATTTGTAGTATTGGAATTTGTAGCTTTATGACATGAATTTCAACTTAATATAGAGTGGTAGTCTCCATCTTTTCAGTTGGACAAGATCAACACAAAATGCCATAGAGGGTGACGAAACTGTCTATTTTTGTGAATTACATTTAGTTTACGGTCAATCTAGGTTTAAGCAATTAAAGTGAGAGTAACAGACAGCTTGTGATTAATGTTTGTTTACATACATAAACATAAAAAAACACACACACATATATGCATAATTTTGCAACAAACAACTGAAATTTTCCAGTGTTTTTCAAAAGTGAAAATATTTGCATTGAATGACTAAAATTTTGTATTGTGCATTTTAAAATGCAGTTAAATGCAAATATGTGTTAAATAACTAAAACTTTACGGGGATTTTAGGCTCCAAGAAAAAGTCGTAAAAAAATTTAGTTTTACGGACAAGAAGTTTGCTTTTTAGGTTGAAGGACACTTTTTAGTGTAGGTCGCAGAATGATAGTTGTACCTATCATTTTTTGTTTACACTAAAAAGTGTCGTTCAGACTAAAAACAAACTTGTCCCTGAAACTAAATTTTTTCGCAACTTCTTCCCTGTGCCTATTTTTCTGTTTATAAGATATATTTCATATTAAAATCTCGAAAACGGTTTGCAGTTTTTCTCTCTAATCAAAGTCCAGTAGCTGTCACTAAGCTTATGCCTTCGAATCAAAAGATTTCCTTGATAAGCTAGTAGACCTGTCAAAATATGACCCAACCCATTAACCCAACCCATTTACCCTACTTATAAATGGGTTGGATCAACCAATTTATGAATATTATTAAATTGGTTATGGGTTGGATTGACCCATTTTTAAAAGGGTTATAAATGGGTAACCCATTTATTAAAAACATTAAATTTTAATATAAATTTGAAAAATAATAATTTTGAACATACATTGTAGTTTTTCATGAAGACTGACAGTTGTACTTAGAAAATAACAGGCTACCGCATCTCCATATTTGAATTCCGCCTAGTGCAGAAGCCGCTATTTTTTTGTTCAGACTGCAGTAACTTCTTCATTCTAACTCGGAATCAGGCGAGACTTCGACCGATGAACTCCCACCTAAATTACGGACAGTATGAAACACTCGGATACTTCATCGTGTGAACGCACACTATAGTTCTTCAAGGGGACTGAAAGTTGTACTTAGAAAATAATAAGTTACCGCATCCTCATATTTGAACTCCGCCTAGTGTAGAAGCCGCTATTTTTTTGTTCGGACTGCAATAACTCCTTCTTTCTAAATCAGAATCAGACGGGACTTCGACCAATTAACTCCCACCTAAATTACGGACAGTATGGAACACTCGTATACTTTATTGTGTGAACACACACTGCAGTTCTCCAAGGGGACTGACAGTTATACTTAGAAAATAATAGGCTACCGCATCCTCATATTTGAACTCCGCCTAGTGCAGAAGCTGCCATTTTTTTGTTCAGACTGCAATAACTCCTTCATTCTACCTCGGAATCAGGCGAGATTTCGACCGATTAACTCCCACCTAAATTACGGACAGTATGGAACACTCGGATACTCTATCGTGCGAACGTACACTGTAGTTCTCTAAGGGGACTGACGGTTGTACCTAGAAAATAACATGCTACCACATCCCCATATATGAACTCCGCCTAGTGTAGAAGCCGCTATTTTTTTGTGTTCAGACTACAATAACTCCTTCGTTCTACGTCGGAATCAGGCGAGACTTCGACCGATTAACTCCCACCTAAATTACAGACAGTATGGAACACTCGGATACTTTATCGTGTGAACGCACACTGTAGTTCTCCAAGGGGACTGACGGTTGTACTTAGAAAATAATAAGCTACTACATCCCATATTTGAATTTTGATGAAAATTAGAATTAAAATTTTAAATTTTTATCGGAACTTAAAACATAAAAATTAGAATTATTTTATATTTATTTGTTTTTTATTAGTCAAATTAAATTTAAATCTTTAAATGGGTTAAATGAGTAACCTGCTTATTAAGTGGGTTGGGTCATAAATGGGTTGGGTCATAAATGGATAAAAAAGAATGGGTCATAAATGGATAAAGTCAAACTCGACCCAACCCATTTTGACCCAACCCAACCCGTTTAACAGGCCTAGTTACCCAAAAAGATCCTTACTGCATTAGGACATACCCATATTCATAGAGATCTTGATGCTCTTTCATTGGTATAGAGATTTTCCTATGGATTGCTGATTTATCCTGCATATGGGGATAAGATTTTCACACGTATTAATATCTAGTTTACTTGTAACTTGATGCGGATTTCTGACATGACATTCTATATACACCTTTGATATGCTTTAATCCACTATGAATGAAAGTGAATATTAACTATTCCAGCATTAATCTATGGACTGAACACTGATTTAAATCAAATAGAAACACTGTTAGGCCATCGGAACCCTATAACATAATAAACTGTGGGACCTTCTAAATAAAATTTCTAACCACATCCTAAATAATTTTAAGTTATTTGGGCAATGGGATCCAACTAACTGAAATTTCAATATCACCGGCGTCAATTTTACTATCCAGCTTTCTCATTGAAACTCTACTTCAACTTTACGTTCGAAACTTCTGAGATCATGAGAGTATAACTTGGCCTAATCTCCTAGATACGAACCTTAGTCCAATTATTTCTTATTCAATTAACGTATCTTCTCTATGATGTTACAATAAAATAATTCAAACTTACTTCTCTCCTTCACCAAAGCAGAATCTCTCATATCCAACTCCCGACTCCTTTCTAAAGTCGTATGCCTCGATAGCATGTCAATAGGCCTGTCAAATTTTATTTATTTGAGGAGAAAGATTGGAATCTTCAATGAAGGCATATAGGGATCCTATGCTATTGGATAAACCACAACCATCATCATGTGACTATCGAGATCACAACATATAACCTGATTATGCCCAGTCCATTATTCCTTATTCAAGTCATGCCACTATCACCATCCAATATTGTCGTGTATTGAGTCATTCAGTCTATTCCAGAATCAAATCATACCCTAAGAAACCAAGTATATATGCGTGACTATAGGACTCCAAGTTGGGAATATAAATTTCAAATCATGGAAATCATAGCTATATGGATCGATCCGAATTTAATAGCATGATATGTTCATGTTTTATGTGAAATGTAAACCCTAAACTATATACCATCACATTCCTTACACAAAAGTGATAACTTATCTCCTATCATGATCGGGTTTCTCATCTCCATAGAAGTTTTTGTCATAATGGCACTTGGGATTACTGTTAATACCTTATATATTGATTTTGCTGACAACAACCATATAAATATGGATACTAATATTTTGTCAGATTGTATAACATATATTGCAGAATATTATATAGGTACAAAATATTTAAACTTGAAGACTGATCAATAAAAGACCAAGAATGAAGATTTAGAGATGTTGATCAAGACTCATGAGTTTAGCGACAAAAGACTTGAAGAGCTCAAGACTTTAGTATAAGTCATTAGAACAAATTGTTAAAGTCCCTGATAACAAATTCCAAACTTTATCAAAAATTTCTAATTTTTGATATTTAATGAAAATAAATTATTACAAATACTTTATAAAAGTTTTTATGTGTTCAAAGTATTTAAAAATTATGTTTAAAATTATTTTGCAAAAATATAGAAGTTTGAAACAATTCAACGGAAAAGTTATTTTTCCAAATTAACAAGGATATATCAACATACCTCTTCTAGATATGTCGACATAGTGATCATTGATAGTCTTTTAATTTTTGAAAAGAAGTATCTTTTGGATGCACCTCTTCCCGAATGGATACTTCTGTTCATTCATTATTAAAGAGGAGCGCAAATGAATTTTCAAACTAATTTTCCCACTTTCTTCTTATTCTTACTCTCTTGAAATATTTCTTGAAAACTATTTTTTATATTCTTCAAAATCTACATAGATTCAATATATACTCTACTAGATTGGCTCTCTACAAAATATCTACTATTTTTGAAGCATTCTCTCTAAAAACTCAAATATCAAACTACTATCAGAAGGGCTATAGAATATCTTAGATCCTAAGTATAACTCTTTTTATTTGGAAATCAATAACTCTGCTCTTATTTATTTGGGTGTGCATGTTGCATGTTCAAATCAAGTGGGTGAGCTTGTTGCATGTTCAAATCAAACGGGTAATCTTGTTGCCCGTAAATCAAGGAAGTTTGCCCCTGGACTCGTAAGATTGGAGGGTAAGTCTCGTAGCATTGAAATCGAGATTGTATTCTAGTTTGCTTGCTACATGGTTAAAGCAGGTGGCTAAAAAGGAACATGTACAGTATTGTACGAGATTGGATGTAGGATTGGTTGATCTGAACCAGTATAAAATTCCTGGTGTCATCTCCCTTACTTTATTTTTATTATTGCTTGTATATTCACTTATGATTGCATCTATGACAACTTGATTAGTATAGATCTATGATGATAATCTGCGATTTGATTTAAAACTTGCAAAAAAAATATAAAAATATTCATAAAATTTATAATACACTATTCACCTCTCCTCTAATGTTAAAATATCCTTGAAATTCGTTACATCGTAAATCATATGTGGTATCAGAGCATTAGGTTCTCAAAAGGTTCGTAATTTGATTTTTGAAAAGTACAAATGGCTAGTAATATTGTTAGTACACTTTTTACACTTTTGTAGAAAAAGTTATGAAATTTGAAGCAATAATGAAATACATTAAGAACTTATTATTCTGAAAAGTCACTTGATGTTTTGGAAAGGTATAAGTGAAATTGCAGGAACATATATGTTATATGATTGATGGTGAATGGAAATTTGATATTCATACATCACAAATCAAGAAGAAAAAATGGATATTAGATAGTCGATTCTCAAGACTGGAAATCTGGAGACCTTAAAGGATATAGTTTGCAAAGATGGAGGATAAATTGACATCGAAGACAACTCAAAAGGTCATGTGATTAGCATCGGCAATGTCAGTAACTCTAAAACTTTTCTTATTTCTAATGTTTTGTTAGTTAGGAATTTAAAACATAACCTGCTTAGTATTTGTCAATTATGTGATAAGGGCTTTTAAATTAAGTATGAAAAGGATTTTTGCCTCATCAAGGATAGTGAGTCTAAAATTATCTTTGAAGTTGTTAGTAAATGTAATATTTACATCATAAATATGAAAGCGTCTAATGATAATCTTTGTCCTTTGACCGAACCTGGTGACCCTTGGATTTGGCACAAAAAAATTGGTCATTTAAATTTAAACACTTTGGATATGAAATTGTTAGGGGACTCCCTAAAATAAGTTTTAATATCAATAACGTTTGTGATGCATGTCAACTAGGAAAACTTTATAAATGTTCTTTTAAATACAAAAGATAATTTAGATAAATTTGATGCAAAATCAGATAAAGGAATTTTTATTGGATACTCTAACGGAAATAAAGTTTATAGAGTTTTTTTAACCCATAACTAACATTATTAAAGAAATATTACATGTTTCATTTGACGAAAATTTTAAAGTAAATAATATCAATATGGATGAAGAAGAAAATATTGATTAAAATGAAAATAATGAAATTACAAATAATGAAATCACTAATAATAAAATAGTGACAACTCTGAAAATAAATATTCAAATAAAAGAACAAAATATTTGATCATCATATAGAAAATATTCTACAAAATATAGAGTCGGTTGTAAAAATAAGAAATTAATTCAATAAAATGAGTACTGTAGCTTTCATCTCAACTAATGAACCTAAAAATCAAAATGAACCATCATTAGATTATTCATGGATTCTTGCTATGTAAGAAGAAATGAATCAGTTTACTAAAAATGATGTTTGGGAATTAGTCCCAAGATCTAAGAATAAAACGACAATAGGAACAAATGGGTCTATAAAATGAACTAAACGAACATGGAGAAGTCATTAGGAATAAAGCATGTTTGGTTGCTCATGGTTATAGTTAGGAGGAAGGAATAGATTATGATGAAACCTTTGCCCTTGTAGTTAGATTATAGGCCATTAGAATATTACTTATTTCTGCAAATAATAATAATTTTAAATGATTTTAAATAGATATCAAAAGTGCCTTTCCAAATGGTTTTATTAAAGAGGACGATTATGTAGAGCAACCCCACTTTTGGAATATGAAAAACTTCCAATTCATGTTTATAAATTAAAGAAAGCTTCATATGAATTAAAATAAGCTCCTAGACCCTGGTATGAAAGACTTAAATCTTATTTAATCCAATCTAACTTTAGAATAGTAAAAGTAAATAATACACTATTTATTAAAAGAGATAATAAGGATATTCAACTTATACAAATATATGTAGATGATAGCCAACATATTTGGCTCAGTTGGTTAGTATTTCATACTACGAGGTTAAAGGTTACAAACTCGATCATTGACATCGACACTTGTTCGCATTAGTGAACCATGTTCTAAAAAAATATGTAGATGATATTATTTTTGGGTCAACAAATGAACAGTTAAATAAATAATTTTATGATTTAATGACTGAGGAATTTGAAACAAGTCATATGGGAGATTAAACTTTCTTTTTAGGATTATAAATAAGATAATTAAATAATGGTATGTTTATAAGTCAAGAAAACTATTCTAAGAAACTAGTAAAGGGATTTGGTATGTCCAATGCTAGTGGAAAGTCAGCTCCCATAGCAACTAATGAAAAACTAAATAAGGAAGAAAATTGAAAAGATTTATATCAAAATTAATATAGAGGTTGATCAGATCTTTGCTTTATATAACTGTCCGTGGACCTAGTATAATGCATAATATATGTTTGTGTGCAAGATAATAATCTCAACCTAAGAATACTCATCTAAAAGCCATAAAATGTATTTTAAGATATGTAAACAACACACTGGACTATGGACTCTTTTACCCAAAAGAAGAGTCTTTCAACTTGATATCATACAGTGACGCTAATTTTGCTGCATGCAAATTAGATCGAAAAGATACAGGTGGAACATATCACCTTTTAGAACATTCTCTTATTTTCTGATTTAGCAAAACGCAAAATTCTGTATGATTATCCACAACAGAGGCAGAATATATCTCAGCCGCATTAACATGTTCATAAGTTATCTATATGCAACAAACTTTAAAAGATTTTGATTTAAATTTTAAATAGTCACCAATATACCATGATAATACTAGTGCAATAAATATGCCTAAGAACCCAACACGGCATGCTAGGACTAAGCATATAGACATAAGACTTCATTTTCTAAGAGACATCATAAATAAAGGAGTCATTTCACTCAAATTTATAAATACTTAAAATCAAATAGTCGATATCTTAATGAAACCATTAGCACAAACTGCCTTCATCAAACTAAGAAGAGAGTTAGGAATATGCTCTTTCATAGAAACCTAAGTATAATAGTTTTTATTAATTAAAAATGAAAAGGAGAGTTAGGAATATGCTCTTTCATAGAAATCTAAGTATAATAGTTTTTATTAATTAAAAATGAAAAGGAAATAATATATATATATATATTAGGTGCATATGTTGACATATGCTTCATATATATGTCGACGTACTTGAAGGTTTTCAAAACTACCTTTTCCTCTTTAAATCAAAAGTTGAAATCTATTTATATAACCATAAAATTTCGAATTCTATCATTTCCCTATCGATCAAAATAAAAAAATAAAATCATAGATCCTTCAAACTCCAAAAGGCTAAGAGAGGAGCCTGCTCTAAACTTCAGCGTCTCTAATCTAGGATCATTTCAAAGCACTACCCTAGCCAAAGTCACTAAAATTGAAGATGATCTAAAGCATGTCCTTAACATGCTTTCTAAAACTGAGGTTGTCCAAATTCGTCCCTTGAAAGAGTAAGAGAATCAAGGAAAAATTCTTTGAAACCTTCAAAAGCATATATTGGATAACGAGGCCAGTCCAATAATGATTAAGGAAGATACCTTCAATCTTGTCATTCATAACCCATTGAATGGTAAGGAAGAGGAGGAAGAGGAGATAGATGATAAATTAGAAGGTGACGAGGTTAAGTGTGTATAGGAAGTTATCTTTGACCATAATGATAATCTCATGGAACAAAAGGAAATTTTTGTCTACACTATACCAATTGATCTATCCATAAATCTCTAATAGTCAAAAAGAAACATTGAACTATATATAGCATGTTTGATTTGGTTTGTTTGCTTATGTATATAGTTAAGTTTAGATTAATTTGGATTGTATGGTTTAAATTGTTTGTTAGGGATTGTTTGAATTGTGTAATAGTTCGATTTATTAATAAAACTTGTTTTGTATTATTTAAATGTCTTCAAGATTTAGTATTTATATATTAATTTTGACTCCATAATTCATAACTATATCACATTTAGGGGGTTATTGTTTTTTCACCCGTTTTTGTCGATGACGGAGAGGGAGAAAATTATAAATTATAACACATAAACATATTAAGTTGGAGTTATTTAACTCAAGGGGAGTTATATATATTTTATATGCAGAAATATTTACATGATTATCATCATCAAAAAGGGGAAGATTGTTAATATCTTAGATACTGATTTTGATGACAACCACATAAATATAGATATTAATCTTTTGTCAAGTTTTATAGTATATACTACTAAATATTATACAGGTATAGAATGATTGAACTTGAAGACTGATCAGTATAAAGACAGAGAATGAAGATTTAGAGATGATGATCAAGATCACGAGTTTAGAGACAAAAGAATTGAAGAGCTCAAGGCTTTAGTATGAGTGATTAGAACGAATCGTTAAAGTTCCTGATAGTAGGTTCTGATCTTTTTCATAAATTTTTGATCTTTGATATTTTAATCCAAATATAATATTTTAATTTCAAAATATATTTTTACAAATATAAAAAAATTTATGCGTTCAAAGTATGTTGAAATTAAGTTTAAAATTATTATACAAATATATAGAAGTTTGAAAATAATTTAAAAGAAAAATTATTTTTCAAAATTAACAAGGGTATGTCGACATACCCCTCCTAGATATGGCGACATAATGACCGTTGGTTGGTTTTTAAATTTTTGAAAAGAAGTGTCTTTTGGAGGCACTCTTCACTAATGGATACTTATGTTTATTCATTATATAAAGACAAGTGCAAATGAATTTTTAAACTAATTTTCTTACTTTGTTCTTACTCATTACTCTCTTGAAATATTTCTTGAAATTTTTTTTCTATATTCTTCAAAATCTACATATGATCAATCCATACTCTACTAGATTAATTCTCTACAAACTATCTACTATTTTGGAAGCATTCTCTCTACAAACTCAAAGATCAAACTGCTATTGAAAGGGCTATAGGATATCTTATATCCCAAGTACAACCGTTTGTATTAGGAAATCAAGTGGGTGCGCTTATTGCCTATTCAAATCAAGTGGGTGATTTTATGGCTCGGTAATCAAAAGAGTTTTCCCCATACCCGTAAGACAAAAGTATACGTCTCATAGCCTTAAAAAGGAGATTTTATTTTGGTTTGCTTGCTACTTGGTTAAAGTAGGCGATTGAAAATGGTTATATATAGTATTGTACGAGAATGGATGTTGGATTGATTAATCCAAACTAGTATAAAAATTGCTGGTGTCATTTCTGTTACTTTACTTTTATTATTGCTTTTATATTCATCTGTGATTGCATTTCTGGCTGCTTGATTAGTATAGATCTGTGTTGATAATCTATGATTTGATTTAAAACTTGAAACAAAGTAAAAAAGATTCATTAAAAGTTATAAAACCTATTTACCTCCTCCCCCCCCTCTAGTGTTAAAATAGCCCTAAGTGAAAGGGAGTGTGGATTAAGGATCTTAAGGCTAATTTAACACTAGAGGGGGGGGGGGGTGAATAGTGTTTAATGGATTCTAAGACTTATATGGACTAATTTAAAAATTATGTTATAAACAAATGCAGAACTTAATCATAGAACAATCACAGAATGAAACACAAATGCATAAAGTAAATAAAAAGCAGTAAAAGGAAAGAACACACCGGATTTTATACTGGTTCGGAGTTACCCTACGTCTAGTACTGCACCAAGGCAAACACCTCGTGCATATTTTTATTATACCAATGTCGAGATTACAATCCTCAATTTCTAAAGGCCTTGAGGTACCCTCCTGTCTTTGAGTACAGGGAAAACTCTCTTGATTTACGGGACACAAGATCACCCAATTGATATCCAGGCACAACCACACCTTATAGAAAGACTCGATAAACTTTTGATTACAAATTGATCCTATAACTCTGAATAGCACTTTGATCTTTGAGAGAGGGCAGAGGATCGAACAAGAATGAGATTCTAATTTGATTCACTTGAGAATTCGGCAGAATTTCGGCACGATCTTTAAAATATGAAAATTTTAGAATATGGATTTGTGGAGAAGAAGGAGCGAAGAAAATAATAAAATAGTTAGTTAAAAAACTCGTTTGTGAAGGCTATTTATAGACCAGTAACGGTCATAAACATTCGTGAAGAGATTTAAACGAATAGACACTTCTTTTGAAAATTGAAACTTTTGAATTTAACGGCCACCATGTCGACATGGGATATCCCATGATGTCGACATCCCTTAGTTAAAAACAATGTAAAATTTGTTTTGAAAATGGTATTGAAAGGAAAACAAGATGAAATGATTCTGGAGTAAAATAAACTAATTTTCCTATGTTTTAAAATAAAGAAGAGTAGAAAAATATATTTTTAGAATGTATATATAAATTTGATTTTAAATCTCAAGTATATATATACTATAAAGGAATATTTAAAAATTAGAAGATAGTTTTAAAAACAAACGAAGTTTAAAATAAGAGTTTATTTAAAAACAAAAACAAAGAATATTTTAAGGGTAAAACATCTTTTTGAAAATCATTTGAAAAGATAATTTTTAAGGCTAAAACATTTTGAAAAGCAGTTGTGAAAATCATTTTGAAAACCCATTTTGAAGTAGTTTTGCAAGCTTCTTCCTGCAGAATATCTCATCACATCAGGACTCGAGAACTTGTACAAAACCAGGATGTTCGTGGGTTTGTAAGCCACTTATCGTAGGCTTGTAAGCTACTTATCGTGGGTTTGTAAGCAACTAAGAAGATAGAAATAGGTTCCATCCCAAATGAAATTTGGAATGAAGATTTCCGTGCTATTATGAAGTTTTAACAAAAACTAGACACTTATCTTGAAATCTTGATCTTGATACTCTAGAGTCTTCAATTTTGATATCTTCATTCTGAATCTTGAGTCTTGAGTCTTTATACTGATCAGTCTTCAGTAATTAATACCTGCATATATATATATATATATATATCCTGCATAGTTTTTGCATATACATATCTATCTAGACAATAGTGTTAGTATATATTTTATAATAAGATAAATTAAAAAGGTTGTTGTCATCAAAACCAACATCTCAGTTCCTTACAATCTCCCCCTTTTTGATGATGACAACCTGTATTTATAAAATGTACTTACCATACCATAACTCCTATCATAACTCCCCCTTACTCCATGACTCCCCCTTACTCCAATCATAACTCCCCCTTACTCTAAGCCAACTACTATTTTATAACTTCTCCCCCTTTGTCATCAACAAAAACTTCTTACTAATAAATTGCCTGAACTTGATATAAGATAATCAACCATAATACAATAGAGTAATCCATATATAAGTGTAATAAGTGCTAAGTGTGATCATAAGTATGAAATGTGATCATAAATGTGAAATGTGATCATGAGTGTGATCATAAATGTAATCCAGAAGTAAATCAATCATCATCCAATCATATTTACAGTAATTATTCAATCCAATCATATATACAAACCACACCAAATGTTTTAAATAAGTCAAGTCAATCAAGTTTAAAACACACCAATCAAATCAAAAAAATAACATACAGAATGACTAGACATTCCTTGGTACTTCCACCCATCCATCTTCTCCAAAGATAGGGTCTGCTTTGATGGCATCCCATTCTTCTTTATCTTTGTCGAGAGTGACTGATGGAATTCCTTTGAGATCATCCTTGTTAAGGGCTGAGATCATCTAACGAAGGGCGTCGAAATGTCTCTCTTGCTCCTTGATCATCTACATTTGACTAAATTCTAAGTGGCGCTGATTACGAAGTTTGAATGTAAGGATATTCTTGAAGGAAGTGAGATTTTCCTCAATATTATCACTTAGATTCTTAATCGGAGAAGCCATAATTCAAGAAATTGGAAGAAATATGAAAGGGAGTGATTAGAAATGAAGTTTGATAATTTATTCTGGAAGAAACAAGTATAAATAGGGGTAGAAAGTCGTTTAAAATGAATAGACACAAGTTAGTTACATGAAAATAAAATTTGAAAGTGTAACTACGTTCTGCCCGTTGCATGTCGACATGGGGGGATGGGGGATGTCGACATGTCGCTGCCTAAAGTGACAATTTTCTTTGTTTTGAATATTATGAACAAATCTATGCAACTAAAATTTATATAATATAAAAACAAGCAATTACAGAGACAAGTGAAGTTGCATAACAGGAAATAAAAGATTTCATTAATGATTCTAGTCAACATTACATAAAATAATATAATATTAACTAAAATAAAGGAAAATACATGGATAGAACTTGAAGCAAACAAGATAACATGAACTAAAACTAATTAGATGAAGATGAAGAAGATGATAGTCCAAGCTTTCTACTAACTTTCCCGAAGAACTTGTTGATTTTAGTGGAAATCTTATCCATTTTCTTACTCATTGATCTTTTGAGTGTCTTTTGATTTTCCACTATAATTCTTTGATTATTGAGAATGGTCTTATTGGATGGATTAGTGGGATTAGTAGGCTATTCAATACTCTCTAAGGAAGTTTCTTGATCTTCTTCATCCTCCTCTTCATTTTCCATTCCTTCCTCCTCCTCTTCCTATTCCTCTTCTTCTTCCTCCATTTCTTCCATTTCTTCATGAGCAAGCCTTTCTTCCTTTTCCGTAATTGTTTCATATGGTTGAAACACTAATGGAATTTGCATAAGGGAAATGTTTCCATGGTTGAACACTTTTCTAGTTATAAATTCTTCCCTTTTGAAATTAACTCCAAAGTAATTAAAAATCCGAGTGAGATAAACTCCATGATATAATGTGTTTTCACCCATAGTAAAATTCTTGGGCCTTAGCTCATCCAAAATAACTTGAGCCCAATTGATATCATAATTTCCAAAAATTGCAAAAATAGCTTTGCAAACTTTCAAAGTTGGGTTGTTGTAGTTTCCCGATCTTAGTATAAGGGTGTGTTGAATAAGAAGGTTAACATTTCTTACTTTTGGATGAAAATAACGATTTTTGAATTCAAATTTGTCATCCCCTTCAAAGATGTGATGAAATGTCTCTCGATCATTTTCATTTATTTGAAATTCCGAGAGATTCATTTCGGTATACTTGCATCCCAAAATATTTCCTAAAATTTCACAATCCAAAACTATTTGTATTCCTTTAACACTACTCCAAATTTTTCCATCTTGCCCATCATAAAAACCACGATTCAAATTCACATAAAACATCTTAACAAGATTTGGATAACATACAAAATCATTTTCTTTGTTATCTACTACACTAAGAATAGAACATTGTTGAAAAAGATTTTCAATTTCATAAGAAGGAAAATCTTCAAAAATAGCAAATTTCCTGGTATGAATTTTACCAAAGTTTACATAGTTGATGTAAGCTTTGATAGCTTCCGGGTCATTAAAAAGAAAGTTTTTGATAGCTTTTGGAAGTCTAATGGTGTTAGGAGTGCTTGAAGAGGCCATTGAAGAAGTTTGAGAGGAGTTGAAGATAATGAAAATAAATTTGAAATAAAAGTGAAAAGTGGTGATAAGGAGAGTGAATTAAATAGAGATTCTATAGACATGTTCTCTGGTCAAGAGGCATCTTTCCAGAGCATTGAAGTTGGTGAAAAGGTGGAGGGAAATTCAAAAGTTTGAATTCAAATTTTGAAATCAAATTTCTGAGGGGCATGTCGACATGGGGTATCCAGGTATGTCGACATGTGCCTATTGAATCAAAGGACAAGTGTCTATTCCTAATTTCTAATAAATGTATATTATATCCAATATTCTACTTATATAATTCCTATGATAACATTAAATATAATAATACTTAAATGTTAATAATTTAATATTTAAAATATTATTAAAATAATATTATTTTTGAATTTAAAATTCAAATTTCAAGGGATAAGTTCGAATTTAAAATTCAGGGAATTTAAAAAATCAAGCAAACAAACAAACATCCATTCAAACAAGAAAAATAAAAAATAATGTAAATGCGTACCTATATTTAGATCCATACTCCCATCGTCGTCTGATTCATGAATAGCAGTGAAACACAGATTTGAATTATCCGTCTTCTTTTCATCGTCACTGGATGATGAGTCTGAGTCATCAAGAGTTGCTGTGTATGCTTTCTTTCTTTTCCTTGACGAATCATTGTTTGGAGGGAACCACTGTTTATCTGGATACAGACAATCTTTCCTATGATGCCCGACTTTATTGAAATTGTAGCATATATCATTATTGACGTTCTCCATATTATTTTTGGAATTCCTTTGATCATTTCTTTTGTAATTATTCATTTTTCTATATTTTATGAATTTCTAGAAGTTTCTTGTCATGAAATCAATCTCCTCATCACTGTCTGGTTCTGAATCTTCAATTATTGCATTGAATGCTAATGACTTCTTTTCTGTAGCCTTGTTTTCTCTTCTTCCTTGCTGTTGAACTTCATAAGACATCAGATTCCCAATCAATTCTTCTATTTTCATTAGCCTGATATCATTTGCTTCTTCGATTGCAAGTGTCTTTCGATCCCATTCTGGAGTGAGTGAATTTTGATTTTTCTGACTTGGTCTTCCTCCGAAAAGCTTTTTCCGAGTGCAATTATTGAATGAACAATATCTTGAAATCGACAATACATGTTGGAAATGGACTCATTTGCATCATTTTAAACAATTGAAACTGATTAGTTAATATGGAAATTTTAGTCTGTTTAACTTTGCTTGTTCCTTCATGAGTAACTTGGAAAGTTTTCCATATTTAAAATGGAGACGTATAAACAGACACTCTATTAAACTCATTCCTATCTAATGAACAAAATAAAATATTCATGGCCTTTGAGTTATTTTGTGCAACACCTTTTTGCTCAGCAGTCCACTGGGCAAAATCTGTAGTTGGTTCAACATACTCATTTTGTGTGATATTCCAAGGGTCTAATCCTACTGATTGTAAATAAATTTTCATTCTACAAGCCCAA
Source organism: Allium fistulosum (assembly GCA_030737815.1). Classification (NCBI taxonomy): domain Eukaryota; kingdom Viridiplantae; phylum Streptophyta; class Magnoliopsida; order Asparagales; family Amaryllidaceae; genus Allium; species Allium fistulosum. Next base: position 154,479,896 of record CM060905.1, on the reverse strand, counting down.
TATGCATAATTACTGCCATTGAAAAATGGTGATCTGACAGTAGATTGACCTTCTACAAATGAACTAGTGTTAGTGTTAACAGAACTAGTGCTAGAGTTGACATTACCAGTGCTGGTAGCCATTAAAACAATTTTCAAGTTTCAGATTATGTAAACTATGAAAACCAATGCTTAGATCCAATTGCAAGGGAGTGCAGATTAAGGATCTTAAGGCTAATTTAACACTGGAGGGGGGGTGAATAGTGTTTAATGGATTCTAAGACTTATATGGACTCATTTAAAAATTATGATATAAAAAAATGCAGAACTTAATCACAGAACAATCACAAATCAAACATAGATGTAGAAAGTAAATAAAAAGCAGTAAAAGGAAAGAACACACCGGATTTTATACTAGTTCGGAGTTACCCTACGTCCAGTCCTGCACCAAGGCAAACACCTCGTACAAATTTTTATTATACCAATGTCGAGATTACAATCCTCAATTTCTAAAGGCCATGAGGTATCCTCCTGTCTTCGAGTCCGGGGAAAACTCTCTTGATTTACGGGACACGAGATCACCCAATTGATTTCCAGGCACAACCACACCTTATAGAGAGACTCTATAAACTTTTGATTACAAATTGATCCTATAACTCTGAATAGCACTTTGATTTTCGAGAGAGGGCAGAGAATCAAACAAGAATGAGATTCTAATTTGATTCACTTGAGAATTCGGCAGAATTTCGGCACGATCTTAAAAATATGAACATTTTAGAATATGGATTTGTGGAGAAGAAGAAGTGAAGAAAATAGTTAGTTGAAAAATTCGTTTGTGAAGGCTATTTATAGACCAGTAATGGTCATAAGCATTCGTGAAGAGATTTAAACGAATAGACACTTCTTTTGAAAATTGAAACTTTTGAATTTAACGGCCACCATGTCGACATGGGTATCCCATGATGTCGATATCCCTTCGTTAAAAACAATGTAAAATTTGTTTTGAAAATGGTATTGAAAGGAAAACAAGATGAAATGATTCTGGAGTAAAATAAACTAAATTTCCTATGTTTTAAAATAAAGAAGAGTAGAAAAATATATTTTTAGAATGTATATATAAATTTGATTTTAAATCTCAAGTATATATATATTATAAAAGAAAATTTAAAAATCAGAAGATAGTTTTAAAAACAAACAAAGTTTAAAATAAGAGTTTATTTAAAAACAAAAACAAAGAATAATTTAAGGCTAAAACATCTTTTTGAAAATCATTTGAAAAGACAATTTTTAAGCCTAAAACATTTTGAAAAGCAGTTTTGAAAATCATTTTGAAAAACCATTTTGAAGTAGTTTTGCAAGCTTCTTCCTGCAGAATATCTCATCACATCAGGACTCGAGAACTTGTACAAAACCAGGATGTTCGTGGGTTTGTAAGCCAATTGTCGTAGGTTTGTAAGCTACTTGTCATGGGTTTGTAAGCCACTAAGAAGATATAAATGGGTTCCATCCCAAATGAAATTTGGAATGAATATTTCCGTGCTATTATGAAGTTTTAACAAAAACTAGACACTTATCTTGAAATCTTGATCTTGATACCCTAGAGTCTTCAAACTTGATATCTCCATTCTAAATCTTGAGTCTTGAGTCTTTATACTGATCAATGTTCAGTAATCAATACCTACACACACACACACATATATATATATATATATATATATATATCCTGCATAGTTCCTGCTTATACATATCTATCTAGACAATAGTGTTAGTATATATTTTATAAAAAGATAAGTTAAAAAGGTTGTTGTCATCAAAACCAACATCTCAGTTCCTAACAATCTCCCCGTTTTTGATAATGACAACCTGTATTTATAAAATATACTTACCATACCATAACTCCTATCATAACTCCCCTTTACTCCATGACTCCCCCTAACTCCAATCATAACTCCCCCTTACTCTAAGCCAACTACTATTTTATAACTTCTCCCCCTTTGTCATCAACAAAAACTTCTTACTAATAAATTGCCTGAACTTGATATAAGATAATCAACCATAATACAATAGAGTAATCCATATATAAGTGTAATAAGTGCTAAGTGTGATCATAAGTATGAAATGTGATCATGAGTGTGATCATAAATGTAATCCAAAAGTAAATCAATCATCATCAATCATATTTACAGTAATTATTCAATCCAATCATATATACAAACCACACCAAATGTTTTAAATAAGTCAAGTCAATCAAGTTTAAAACACACCAATCAAATCAAACAAATAACATACATAATGACTAGACATTCCTTGGTACTTCCACCCATCCATCTTCTCCAAAGATAGGGTCTGCTTTGATGGTATCCCATTTTTCTTTATCTTTGTCGAGAGTGACTGGTGGATTTCCTTCGAGATCGTCCTTGTTAAGGGCTGAGATCATCCAACGAAGGGTGTCGAAATGTCTCTCTTGCTCCTTGATCATCTACATTTGACTCAATTCTAAGTGGTGTTGATTATGAAGTATGAATGTAAGGATATTCTTGAAGGAAGTGAGAGTTTCCTTAATATTATCACTTAGATTCTTAATCGAAGAAGCCATAATTCAAGAAATAGGAAGAAATATGAAAGGGAGTGATTAGAAATGAAGTTTAATAATTTATTCAGGAAGAAACAGGTATAAATAGGGGTAGAAAGTCGTTTAAAATGAATAGACACAAGTTAGTTACATGAAATAAAATTTGAAAGTGTAACTACTTTCTGCCCGTTGCATGTCGACATGGGGGGATGGGGGATGTCGACATGTGTGACGACCCACCTCTATGCTCACAATAACAAAGAGTATTAAAAGAAATACTGTCTATTATTACGAAGAATAAGGCTGGATAGGAGCGACCATCCGTAATTGGCCTTACACTAATATTGGTTATCTCGATAGGAGTGGTATATACTTTTTATTTTTCATCCATTATTTATTTACTCCCATCGACATATCCAATTATCAGTATAAAACAAACTACGATAGTTCATATTAGTTTAGGACATTAGATATAACAATAACACAGATAATATAAATGCGGAACACAGAGTAACAAGAATCTCATATATATATAACTGATGTCAGTTAATACATAGTTGACACAATACATATGATACAACTACAACTGTCGACTCTAGAAGTTATATATACAAGTACATTATCGACTAATATACATGAATACATATCGTTCTATACAATGACATGACTACTACAAAATATACTGACAACTTCAGAAGATGTGAAAAGTCTTCAAATCCCGAACAGCAACTCAAAGAAGGAAATCTACAACCTGAAATAACTCGGGTCTGACCCGAGTATTACATTCAAAAGAAAATAATACACGGGTCAGTCTAATTCAAACTCAGTTATTAATGCACAGTAGCAATAATAATCAATATCAAATAGACGACAGTCACAGAAATCTCGTATATCCGACTCTCGATACGAGAATTGGATAACGGTAATTATAACACTAAATAGTGTTAATCAGCAAATCCAAATCAGAACACAGCTTTAAAACATTGAAATTAAGCAACAAAATAATTCAACAAATCGAAGCATCTATTTAAAACGTCAGATTCTGTATTGTCTACAGTACACGCACGCATGTACTGCCTCGCCAATACAGTGATGAAATACACAAAAGCTCAATTAAAAGCTCACAAATGAGTGCGAGGTCAAACCCAAAATCAGGTTCAACACAAATTAAGTTCAATTAAAATCACAACGCAACTACAAGGTCAAACCCGAGCATTTACTGGATTCAACTCAAGGTACAAATTTAATTGAAATTGTTAAGACATAAAATCAAGTCTCGACCGAGACCAGGCTGCGATTTAAAGTAAAGAAGCGCTCTTCATAAATCAAACTGCAGAAGACTTCAATATGCACATATCAGACTATAGGAAGCCCAAACTTGAATCAGTGAACATGCTACAGACATGAAGGCAACAATACTCAAACCAACAACAAAGGGGGACCAGGCAACATATATGAATACATATATATGGGACACTGCACAGTCAATAGAGAAGTACAAACCAAGTGCACGGCTTACAGGCATAATGCAGACAATGCCAACACCCTGATCAAAGGACTGAAATACACAATACGAGCTAAAGTTGCAACTATGAAAAACCCTGTCCATAATACTGACTCGATGCTAAAGCCGACATTAAACAAGACAGTGCCAAAGTCAAACCCAAAAACGAATAGTGGTTATCCACGAAAATAGGGGATTTCAAAGCATATCACTATTATAATAAGGACAGTGAATGCAACTGCAAATGAATAATGCAATGTAACTGTTTCTAGCATATGACCAAATGTAAATGCACTATGGACCTGGTAGTACCCAAGTACCACTGTCTCGAAGTAATTAGTCTCAACCATGCTGGGCAGTACTATCAGAAATGAATGCTTCATAAATGCAGACCAGACTTGTGTGACAACAATTATTAGTCCAACAAAGTCAAGTGAATAACCAATGCAACACTCTGGTCAGTGAATACATATGCAGTGCCACCATAAACAGGCATAACTACAACTACACAGTGCAAAGAAATGAATGAGTATATGGGTGCAGATATGCCAGGATTCTTATGAAACCGAAATAACAAAGTACCAGAGTAGGCAAATTTCCATAGGTAATTCGATCAACCAAAGCCAAAGAGAAAGTCACGAAATCAAACTCAACAGTCATAAAAATTTCATGGCCGAAATTAAGCAAGTCAATAAGGACTCGTTTCAACTAAAACCACTAAATTATCAAACTCAAAGACCTGGTAATACCAAAACAACAATCAACGTAATTAATTCACCAAAAACAATACCGACATGAAATTTCCACGAAATCGTGCAGTTCAAAAATCGAGTAAATGCCACTGTCACAATATTTCAAACACTGGCCGAATTCAACACACTAGTGTTCGAATAACTCAAAGTCATAAAGCAACAGTAAAACGAGCAAGAGCGGAAATACCACTAGAGGCAGTAAGAACATAATGGCCTCAACAGCAAGTGTTAAACGAACTAGATCGACACCCAAAAGTCAAGTGACCAAGGCCAAAAGCAAATCAAACAGTGGTGAACACGGTATCACAACGGTGCCACGATGACCGGAATAGAATGAAAATCAACCCATAATGACCAAGGAGATCGAATCGATCAAAAACTTTCAAGCCGTGAATAAAACAAGGAATCGACCCAAATCAGAAAACGCCAACATTCAACATAACAACATCGATTACTAACATCGAATGAAACAATTGGCCGAGATAGAAAATATCGAATCCAAAAATCGAATTGCAGAAGCATCAAACTGAAAATGAATTAGATGTGAGATATTACTCACCTATTTTGACGAGCACGAAATTGACGAGTCGAATGAAGCCAGAACAAACTCACTCAGACGGCCGAGTTACCATCCATTCCCCTTAGTCGACGCCGTGGCCAAACAAGGGATCGAGCGATGTTGAAATTGAAGCCCTAGCTTTTGCAGTGGGATGAAGAAGAGAACGAACGTCCCATTTATCTATCCTCTCGTTATGGTTAGGGTTTTAACAGTGAATTGGGGGAGAGGGGTGAACGAAGAAAGAGAGCTGCCACCATTTTTTTTTTCGTTCGAATGTTTTTCTAGGGTTAGCGAAATTGAATGGTGAAAAAGAACGAGTACTCTCCTTATTCAATTATCACAGCACCCCACAACTTGGGCTAGGATTCAAAGCCCACAACCCCTAATGAATTGTAGGAGAATTTACAACCGATTAAAACATTTAACAACAATCAACCAACAGATTAATCGTTTACCGACAAAATTAATTAATGCGGAACCTCGGGTTGTTACAGACTCCCCTCCTTATAAAAATTGCGTCCCCGCAATTTTCATAATTAAGGTCGTCAACAGTTATTATTTTTCTAACATAAACTGATTACGTTAGCAAAATAAAGATCGAGTATTCAACTGCCAAAGAAATCATTTAATTCCAATAAAAGGGTTTCACAAATTTTCAACAAAGCCTAATCATCAATAGATAATAAGAAAACAGCAAAACTGGATAAATACAATTACCAACAATCTTCAATTATCAACTGGATAATTAAAATACAGAAAATCTCAAAACAGCAATATCTAATTGTCGATACGATAATTAGAAAACAGCAAAATTTAATTATCAACAAAGATAATTATGAAACACAAATCACAAATTCGCCACTGCAAATATCTAGTTATTCAATAATTAACTAGAACCACAAATCCCAAAATCAACAAATTCTAATTATCAATAAAGATAAGTGGAAAATAGCAATTCCATATAATCAACAAACGTCCAATTATCCAAACGATACTCAGAGAATAAATCCACCAATATCAAATTATCAAAAACGATAATCGGAAACATCAAATATCTAATTATCAAAACGAAAATCAGAAAACAAATCAGCACATATTTAATTACTAAAAACGGCAATCAAATCTCAAATCAACAATTGTTCGATTATCAAAAGCGATGATCAAATCTCAATTGAACAAATATTCGATTATCAAAAACGATAATCAAATTTCAAAAATCAACAAATATTCGATTATCTCAAACGATAATCCAATTTCTCAAATCAACAAATATTTGATTATCACAAGCGATAATCAAATTTCAAATTCAACAAATACTTGATTATCTCAAGCGATAATTAAATCTAAAATCAACAAATATTTAATTATCTCAAGCGATAATTAAATCTCAAATCAACAAATATTTAATTATCTCAGGCGATAATTAAATCTCAAATCAACAAATATTTAATTATCTAAAGCGATAATTAAATCTCAAATCAACAAATATTTAATTATCTAAAGCGATAATTAAATCTCAAATCAACAAATATTTAATTATCTCAGGCGATAATTAAATCTCAAATCCACAAATATTTAATTATCTGAAGCGATAATTAAATCTAAAATCAACAATTATTTAATTATCAAAAGCGATAATTAAATCTAAAATCAACAAATATTTAATTATCTAAAGCGATAATTAAATCTCAAATCAGCAAATATTTAATTATCTCAAGCGATAATTAAATCTAAAATCAACAATTATTTAATTATCTGAAGCGATAATTAAATCTCAAATCAACAAATATTTAATTATCTCAAGTGATAATTAAATCTAAAATCAACAATTATTTAATTATCAAAAGCGATAATTAAATCTCAAATCAACAAATATTTAATTATCTCAAGCGATAATTAAATCACAAATCAGCAAATATTTAATTATCTCAAGCGATAATTAAATCTAAAATCAACAATTATTTAATTATCTGAAGCGATAATTAAATCTCAAATCAACAAATATTTAATTATCTCAAGCGATAATTAAATCTAAAATCAACAATTATTTAATTATCAAAAGCGATAATTAAATCTCAAATCAACAAATATTTAATTATCTCAAGCGATAATTAAATCTAAAATCAACAATTATTTAATTATCAAAAGCGATAATTAAATCTCAAATCAACAAATATTTAATTATCTAAAGCGATAATTAAATCTCAAATCAGCAAATATTTAATTATCTCAAGCGATAATTAAATCTAAAATCAACAATTATTTAATTATCTAAAGCGATAATTAAATCTCAAATCAACAAATATTTAATTATCTCAAGCGATAATTAAATCTAAAATCAACAATTATTTAATTATCAAAAGCGATAATTAAATCTCAAATCAACAAATATTTAATTATCTAAAGCAATAATTAAATGCAACAAATATCTGATTATCGAAACGATAATCAAAACCCATATCAACAAATATCTAATTATCACAAGCGATAATTAGGAACAACAAATATCCGATTATCAAAAACGATAATCAGAACTCATATCAACAAATATCTAATTATCACAAGCGATAATTAGAAACAACAAGTATCCGATTATCAAAAATGATAATCAGAACTCATATCAACAAATATCTAATTATCACAAGCGATAATTAGAAACAACAAATATCCGATTATCAAAAACGATAATCAGAACTCATATCAACAAATATCTAATTATCACAAGCGATAATTAGAAACAACAAGTATCCGATTATCAAAAACGATAATCAGAACTCATATCAACAAATATCCAATTACCTGCAGATAATTGGAAACAACAAATATCTAGAAATCAATTAAGAAGACTAGAAAATCAACATAAAAGCTTGGATCGATCCCATCAGATGGCGAGTTTTTAATTCGCCGCACGTGCATCAACAAATGGCCGAAGCCTACCAAGTACTCAACATAATTTTGGCGCCCATCAGATTGACCCGGAGGTCCGCAGAGTGACCCGAAGGTCTAGTACTGGTATTTGACCCGAAGGTCCATCAGAGTGGCCCGAAAGCCCAACAAATGACCCGAAGGTCCAACAAATGACCCGAAGGTCCTCATAGTGGCTCGAAAGCACACGAAAGCATCAAAATATTTCAATTAACGAGTCCGGAATTAACCGAAATAGCAAACGCACATGTCCCATACCACGTGTTTTACTAAATCGTTTGATTCTCTTCATCGTTTCCTTGAAAGTGTGAAATCATCAAAATCATCAAAACAACAGATATTCAATTAACGAGTCCGGAATTAATCGAAATAGTAAAAGTGTGGTTCCATACTCCGCACTTTTGCTAAATCATTTAAATCTCTTCATCGTTTCCTTGAAAGTGCAAAATTGTGTATTTTGTAAAAATACACTTTACATTCTCAAACGGACAAGTCCGGAATTAAGCGAATCAGTAAAAGAAAGGGGTCATAGTCCTCGATTTTGCTGAAACGTTTAAATCGCTTTCTCATTCTTTTGAAATCGCAAACTGTAAAATTTTCTGAAAATAATTTTTATTTATTTTGTAAAAATAACAATTCACACTCTCAACTGAACAAGTCCGGAGTTAAGCGAAACAGTAAAAGAAAGGGGTCATAATCCTCGATTTTGCTGAATCGTTTAAGTCGCTTTCTCATTCTTTTGAAAACGCAAACTGCTAAAATTTTATAAAACAAATTTTCCAATCACGTGATTAAAACGGCAAATCAGTAACAATTTCGGTAAGGAAATCGTACTTCTCAAAATACCGTAAAAACGGTCACAAAACAGCATTGCGGAATAACCGCTTGAAAATCCACTTTTAAAATTTGACGGTTACTGAAGCCAAAGCGACAGTAGTTTTAAAACGTCGAAATCACATCAAAACAATCTACATCAAAATGTAATATCAGTGAATTCTCATTCATCAAAATGCCACAAAACACCGTACTTCAAAATATAGCATTGGTGTAAAATCCCATTATAAAAATAACGGCAACAAATACGTTTCATAACCAAGCATCGGTTCAACGTAAAATAAATGCAATAACGTGCAATTCAAATTTTTGCACGTATTATAAAATGAGCAAAGAAATCATTCGAATGTATCTTCAATGAAGATAATTCAAAACAACAAAAATCTAATCAATATATGATTAGTATTAAAGAAAGCCAGCTGAAATTTCAACAAAATCACATATCTGTAATTTCTTTGAATCCTCAATTCGGATTCGAAATTCTCAAAGAAAGAAAATAATTACAGCTATGTAAACAACAAATGAAATTTATTTCAATTTCTAAATCAAATAGATTATCAGTTGTACTCAGCGAAGACAGTTTCACTGTTTCCGCTGCGCACTCTGATAAACAGTACTCAATCAATCAAATCATCAGAATACAAATTCACATTTTATTTTTAAATAATGATTTTTTTTTAAAAAAACTTCCATCAAAATTTCAAAACTTTAGTTTTGACTCAAATCACAGATAAAACATCGACCGATAGTTGTAACATATGTTCGATCCGAGTTAAGTTTTATATTATGTCCATAAACCCCAAGCTCTGATACCAACTGTGACGCCCCACCTCTATGCTCACAATAACAAAGAGTATTAAAAGAAATACTGTCTATTATTACGAAGAATAAGGCTGGATAGGAGCGACCATCCGTAATTGGCCTTACACTAATATTGGTTATCTCGATAGGAGTGGTATATACTTTTTATTTTTCATCCATTATTTATTTACTCCCATCGACATATCCAATTATCAGTATAAAACAAACTACGATAGTTCATATTAGTTTAGGACATTAGATATAACAATAACACAGATAATATAAATGCGGAACACAGAGTAACAAGAATCTCATATATATATAACTGATGTCAGTTAATACATAGTTGACACAATACATATGATACAACTACAACTGTCGACTCTAGAAGTTATATATACAAGTACATTATCGACTAATATACATGAATACATATCGTTCTATACAATGACACGACTACTACAAAATGATACTGACAACTTCAGAAGATGTGAAAAGTCTTCAAATCCCGAACAGCAACTCAAAGAAGGAAATCTACAACCTGAAATAACTCAGGTCTGACCCGAGTATTACATTCAAAAGAAAATAATACACGGGTCAGTCTAATTCAAACTCAGTTATTAATGCACAGTAGCAATAATAATCAATATCAAATAGACGACAGTCACAGAAATCTCGTATATCCGACTCTCGATACGAGAATTGGATAACGGTAATTATAACACTAAATAGTGTTAATCAGCAAATCCAAATCAGAACACAGCTTTAAAACATTGAAATTAAGCAACAAAATAATTCAACAAATCGAAGCATCTATTTAAAACGTCAGATTCTGCATTGTCTGCAGTACACGCACGCGTGTACTGCCTCGCCAATACAGTGATGAAATACACAAAAGCTCAATTAAAAGCTCACAAATGAGTGCGAGGTCAAACCCAAAATCAGGTTCAACACAAATGAAGTTCAATTAAAATCACAACGCAACTACAAGGTCAAACCCGAGCATTCACTGGATTCAACTCAAGGTACAAATTTAATTGAAATTGTTAAGACATAAAATCAAGTCTCGACCGAGACCAGGCTGCGATTTAAAGTAAAGAAGCGCTCTTCATAAATAAAACTGCAGAAGACTTCAATATGCACATATCAGACTATAGGAAGCCCAAACTTGAATCGGTGAACATGCTACAGACATGAAGGCAACAATACTCAAACCAACAACAAAGGGGGACCAGGCAACATATATGAATACATATATATGGGACACTGCACAGTCAATAGAGAAGTACAAACCAAGTGCACGGCTTACAGGCATAATGCAGACAATGCCAACACCCTGATCAAAGGACTGAAATACACAATACGAGCTAAAGTTGCAACTATGAAAAACCCTGTCCATAATACTGACTCGATGCTAAAGCCGACATTAAACAAGACAGTGCCAAAGTCAAACCCAAAAACGAATAGTGGTTATCCACGAAAATAGGGGATTTCAAAGCATATCACTGTTATAACAAGGACAGTGAATGCAACTGCAAATGAATAATGCAATGTAACTGTTTCTAGCATATGACCAAATGTAAATGCACTATGGACCTGGTAGTACCCAAGTACCACTGTCTCGAAGTAATTAGTCTCAACCATGCTGGGCAGTACTATCAGAAATGAATGCTTCATAAATGCAGACCAGACTTGTGTGACAACAATTATTAGTCCAACAAAGTCAAGTGAATAACCAATGCAACACTCTGGTCAGTGAATACATATGCAGTGCCACCATAAACAGGCATAACTACAACTACACAGTGCAAAGAAATGAATGAGTATATGGGTGCAGATATGCCAGGATTCTTATGAAACCGAAATAACAAAGTACCAGAGTAGGCAAATTTCCATAGGTAATTCGATCAACCAAAGCCAAAGAGAAAGTCACGAAATCAAACTCAACAGTCACAAAAATGTCATGGCCGAAATTAAGCAAGTCAATAAGGACTCGTTTCAACTAAAACCACTAAATTATCAAACTCAAAGACCTGGTAATACCAAAACAACAATCAACGTAATTAATTCACCAAAAACAATACCGACATGAAATTTCCACGAAATCGTGCAGTTCAAAAATCGAGTAAATGCCACTGTCACAATATTTCAAACACTGGCCGAATTCAACACACTAATGTTCGAATAACTCAAAGTCATAAAGCAACAGTAAAACGAGCAAGAGCGGAAATACCACTAGAGGCAGTAAGAACATAATGGCCTCAACAACAAGTGTTAAACGAACTAGATCGACACCCAAAAGTCAAGTGACCAAGGCCAAAAGCAAATCAAACAGTGGTGAACACGGTATCACAACGGTGCCACGATGACCGGAATAGAATGAAAATCAACCCATAATGACCAAGGAGATCGAATCGATCAAAAACTTTCAAGCCGTGAATAAAACAAGGAATCGACCCAAATCAGAAAACGCCAACATTCAACATAACAACATCGATTACTAACATCGAATGAAACAATTGGCCGAGATAGAAAATATCGAATCCAAAAATCGAATTGCAGAAGCATCAAACTGAAAATGAATTAGATGTGAGATATTACTCACCTATTTTGACGAGCACGAAATTGACGAGTCGAATGAAGCCAGAACGAACTCACTCAGACGACCGAGTTACCATCCATTCCCCTTAGTCGACGCCGTGGCCAAACAAGGGATCGAGCGATGTTGAAATTGAAGCCCTAGCTTTTGCAATGGGACGAAGAAGAGAACGAACGTCCCATTTATCTATCCTCTCGTTATGGTTAGGGGTTTAACAGTGAATTGGGGGAGAGGGGCGAACGAAGAAAGAGAGCTGCCACCATTTTTTTTTCGTTCGAATGTTTTTCTAGGGTTAGCGAAATTGAATGGGGAAAAAGAACGAGTACTCTCCTTATTCAATTATCACAGCACCCCACAACTTGGGCCAGGATTCAAAGCCCACAACCCCTAATGAATTGTAGGAGAATTTACAACCGATTAAAACATTTAACAACAATCAACCAACAGATTAATCGTTTACCGACAAAATTAATTAATGCGGAACCTCGGGTTGTTACAACATGCCTCTGCCTAAAGTGACAATTTGCTTTGTTTCCAATATTATGAACAAATCTATGCAACTAAAATTTTTATAATATAAAAACAAGCAATTACAGAGACAAGTGAAGTTGAATAACAGGAAATAAAATATTTCATTAATGATTCTAGTCAACATTACATAAAATAATATAATATTAACTAAAATAAAGGAAAATACATGGATAGAACTTGAAGCAAACAAGATAACATGAACTAAAACTAATTAGACGAAGATGTAGAAATAGTCCAAGCTTTCTACTAACTTTCCCGAAGAACTTGTTGATCTTAGTGGAAGTCTTATCCATTTTCTTACTCATTGATCTTCTGACTGTCTTTTGATTTTCCACTATAATTCTTTGATTATTGAGAATGGTCTTATTGGATGGATTAGCGGGATTAGTAGGCTATTCAATACTCTCTAAGGAAGTTTCTTGATCTTCCTCTTCCTCCTCTTCAATTTCCATTCCTTCCTCTTCCTCTTCTTCTTCCTCCATTTCTTCCATCTCCTCGTGAGCAAACCTTTCTTCCTTTTTCGTAATTGTTTCATATGGTTGAAACACTAATGGAATTTGCATAAGGGAAATGTTTCCATGGTTGAACACTTTTCTAGTTATAAATTCTTCCCTTTTGAAATTAACTCCAAAGTAATTAAAAATCCGAGTGAGATAAACTCCATGATATAATGTGTTTTCACCCATAGTAAAATTCTTGGGCCTTAGCTCATCCAAAATAACTTGAGCCCAATTGATATCATAATTTCCAAAAATTGCAAAAATAGCTTTGCAAACTTTCAAAGTTGGGTTGTTGTAGTTTCCCGATCTTAGTATAAGGGTGTGTTGAATAAGAAGGTTAACATTTCTTACTTTTGGATGAAAATAACGATTTTTGAATTCAAATTTGTCATCCCCTTCAAAGATGTGATGAAATGTCTCTCGATCATTTTCATTTATTTGAAATTCCGAGAGATTCATTTCGGTATACTTGCATCCCAAAATATTTCCTAAAATTTCACAATCCAAAACTATTTGTATTCCTTTAACACTACTCCAAATTTGTCCATCTTGCCCATCATAAAAACCACGATTCAAATTCACATAAAACATCTTAACAAGATTTGGATAACATACAAAATCATTTTCTTTGTTATCTACTACACTAAGAATAGAACATTGTTGAAAAAGATTTTCAATTTCATAAGAAGGAAAATCTTCAAAAATAGCAAATTTCCTCGTATGAATTTTACCAAAGTTTACATAGTTGATGTAAGCTTTGATAGCTTCCGGGTCATTAAAAAGAAAGTTTTTGATAGCTTTTGGAAGTCTAATGGTGTTAGGAGTGCTTGAAGAGGCCATTGAAGAAGTTTGAGAGGAGTTGAAGATAATGAAAATAAATTTGAAATAAAAGTGAAAAGTGGTGATAAGGAGAGTGAATTAAATAGAGATTCTATAGACATGTTCTCTGGTCAAGAGGCATCTTTCCAGAGCATTGAAATTGGTGAAAAGGTGGAGGGAAATTCAAAAGTTTGAATTCAAATTTTGAAATCAAATTTCTAAGGGGCATGTCGACATGGGGTATCCAGGTATGTCGACATGTGCCTATTGAATCAAAGGACAAGTGTCTATTCCTAATTTCTAATAAATGTATATATTATATCCTATATTCTACTTATATAGTTCCTGTGATAACATTAAATATAATAATACTTAAATATTAATAATTTAATATTTAAAATATTATTAAAATAATATTATTTTTGAATTTAAAATTCAAATTTCAAGGGATAAGTTTGAATTTAAAATTCAAGGAATTTAAAAAAAATCAAGCAAACAAACAAACATCCATTCAAACAAGAAAAATTAAAAATAATGTAAATGCGTACCTATTTTTAGATCCATACTCCCATCGTCGTCTGATTCATGAAAAGCAGTGAAACACATATTTTAATTATCCATCTTCTTTTCATTGTCACTGGATGATGAGTCTGAGTCATCAAAAGTTGTTGTGTATGCTTTCTTTCTTTTCTTTGACGAATCATTGTTTGGAGGGAACAACTGTTTATCTGGATACGGACAATCTTTCCTATGATGCCCGACTTTATTGCAATTGTAGCATCTATCATGTTGACGTTCTCCGTATTATTTCTAGAATTCCTTTGATCGTTTCTTTTTTAATTATTCATTTTTCTATATTTTAGGAATTTCTGGAAGTTTCTTGTCATGAAAGCAATCTCCTCATCACTGTCTGGTTCCGAATCTTCAGTTGTTGCATTGAATGATAATGACTTCTTTTCTGTAGCCTTGTTTTCTCTTCTTCCTTGCAGTTGAACTTCATAAGACATCAGATTCCCAATCAATTCTTCTATTTTCATTAGACTGATATCATTTGCTTCTTCGATTGCAAGTGTCTTTTGATCCCATTTTGAAGTGAGTGAATTTAGAATTTTTCTGACTTGGTCTTCCTCCGAAAAGCTTTTTCCCGATGCAATTAGTGAATGAACAATATCTTAAAATCGACAATACATGTCGGAAATGGACTCATTTGCATGCATTTTAAACAATTGAAACTGAATAGTTAATATGAAAATTTTAGTCTGTTTAACTTTGCTTGTTCCTTCATGAGTAACTTGGAAAGTTTTCCAGATTTCAAATGCAGACTTACAAACAGACACTTTATTAAAATCATTCCTATCTAATAAACAAAATAATATATTCATGGTCTTTGAGTTATTTTGTGCAACACCCTTTTGCTCAGCAGTCCACTGGGAAAAATCGGTAGTTGGTTCAACATACTCAGTTTGTGTGATATTCCAAGTGTCTAATCCTACTGATTGTAAATAAATTTTCATTTTACAAGCCCAATATGCATAATTACTGCCATTGAAAAATGGTGGTCTTACAGTAGACTGACCTTCTACAAATGAACTAGTGTTAGTGTTAACAGAACTAGTGCCAGAGTTGACATTGCCATTGTTGGTAGCCATTAAAACAATTTCAAGTTTTAGATTATGAAAACTATGAAAACCAATGCTCTAATACCAATTGAAAGGGAGTGCAGATTAAGGATCTTAAGGCTAATTTAACACTAGAGGGGGGTGAATAGTGTTTAATGGATTCTAAGACTTATATGGACTAATTTAAAAATTATGATATAAACAAATGCAGAACTTAATCATAGAACAATCACAGAATCAAACACAGATGCAGAAAGTAAATAAAAAGCGGTAAAAGGAAAGAACACACCGGATTTTATACTGGTTCAGAGTTACCCTACGTCCAGTCCTACACCAAGACAAACACCTCGTATAGATTTTTATTATACCAATGTCGAGATTACAATCCTCAATTTCTAAAGGCCTTGAGGTACCCTCCTGTCTTTGAGTTCGGGGCAAACTCTCTTGATTTACGGAACACACGATCACCCAATTGATTTCCAGGCACAACCATACCTTATAGAGAGACTCGATAAACTTTTGATTACAAATTGATCCTATAACTCTGAATAGCACTTTGATCTTCGAGAGAGGGCAGAGAATCAAACAAGAATGAGATTCTAATTTGATTCACTTGAGAATTCGGCATAATTTCGGCACGATCTTACAAATATGAAAATTTTAGAATATGGATTTATGGAGAAGAAGGAGTGAAGAAAATAAGAAAATAGTTAGTTAAAAAATTCGTTTGTGAAGACTATTTATAGACCAGTAACGGTCATAACCATTCGTGAAGAGATTTAAACGAATAGACACTTCTTTTGAAAATTGAAACTTTTGAATTTAATGGCCACTATGACGACATAGGGTATCCCATGATGTCGATATCCCTTAGTTAAAAACAATGTAAAATTTGTTTTGAAAATGGTATTGAAATGAAAACAAGATGAAATGATTCTGGAGTAAAATATACTAATTTTCCTATGTTTTAAAATAAAGAAGAGTAGAAAAATATATTTTTAGAATGTATATATAAATTTGATTTTAAATCTCAAGTATATATATTATAAAAGAATATTTAAAAATCAGAAGATAGTTTTAAAAACAAACGAAGTTTAAAACAAGATTTATTTAAAAACAAAAACAAAGAATATTTTAAGGCTAAAACATCTTTTTGAAAATCATTTGAAAAGATAATTTTTAAGGTTAAAACATTTTGTAAAGCAGTTTTGAAAATCATTTTGAAAAACCATTTTGAAATAGTTTTGTAAGCTTCTTCCTGTAGAATATCTCATCACATCAGGACTCGAGAACTTGTACAAAACCAGGATGTTCGTGGGTTTGTAAGCCACTTGTCGTAGGTTTGTAAGCTACTTGTCGTGGGTTTGTAAGCCACTAAGAAGATAGAAATGGGTTCCATCCCAAACGAAATTTGGAATGAATATTTCCATGCTATTATGAAGTTTTAATGAAAACTAGACACTTATCTTGTAATCTTGACCTTGATACTCTAGAGTCTTCAATCTTGATATCTCCATTCTAAATCTTGAGTCTTTATACTTAACAGTCTTCAGTAATCAATACCTGCATATATATATATATGCGGGTATTGATTACTGAAGACTGATCAGTAATCAATACCTGCATATATATATATATGCAGGTATTGATTACTGAAGACTGATCAGTATAAAGACTCAAGATTCAGAATGGAGATATCAAGATTGAAGATATATATATATATATACATCCTGCATAGTTCCTGCATATACATATCAATCTAGACAATAGTGTTAGTATATATTTTATAATAAGATAAGTTAAAACGGTTGTTGTCATCAAAACCAGCATCTCAGTTCCTAACACTAAGATCCGTTACACCGTAACTCACAGCCACTTCTAGTGTTTAAGCTTTGACTAATTGACCATTCTTTTTCATTTCCTAGCCCTTTAAATCATTTAAAAAAAATTAATAATTGGAAATTCCCATTCCATACTATAAAATAAAAATAATAAAAAGATTTACGAATCCGAAATTTATCACATTGTTAAAATTTAAAACTTATATGCACCTTTCGAAATAATTATTTTTAGAATATTATTTGCAAAATTTCCCATTTCGTAAAAAGCCATAAAAATAACCTTATCCTTTTGAAATAAAATTTAAATTCCTTTGTAAAAGATCCTCCAAATATTCTTATATCCTTAGATAAATACAATATATATTCATAATCTTCTTATAAAACAAATGCTATAATTTCAGCTTTCAAACTAATTTGTTTTTAACGATTTCTAAAAATATTCATTCCTTAAAATATTCAACTTCCAAAACTCAATTCTTATGCCAACTTCATCACATTCTTATCTGGTGTATCCATCAAATCAAATCCAAATGAATGAATATTTTCTCACAAATGCTTATCATGCCCATGTCACTGAATATGGTTTAGTTACAGCATAGGGTTTCATACCCAAACTAGAGAAACCCGTGCTTACCTTTTGGAAATCAACAGTTGGGATGGTCGGACAAGAACCACTCCTTATATAATAGGTGCGGGTACTGGTGGGTTTATACTTATAACACCCCATATTTTGGAGTGCCATAATATGAGGGAAAATTAATTATGTAAATAATTAATCAAATTAATTTATGAAGTGAAAAATCAGGCCAAGTAACTTAATAGAGAATGAATTTAATGAAGAGTTAGAGGAATAATAAGAATACGCTTGAATAGGATTTTAGCCAAAAGCCCAAATTACTAACTCCCCATAACCCCTCAACTTTCATTCATTCCCTCATTTTTCCGTAAAATAAAAGAAAGAAAATAAAGTTAAGGCTGACCATACATTCAAAAGGAAGGAGAGAGAAACTAAGATAAACGAAGGTGCTTTTATCATTAAAATAACTTTTAACCAAGCTTAATTGAACAAAAGGTGAGTGAAATTTTCTTAAAATGCTCCCTAACCCATTAGGGTTGGAATTTGAGTGTGAATGAATGTTTATGACGATGGTAAATCTGTTTGGATGATTAAACATAGCTTTGATATTATTTGAAATTCAAATGAAAGGTATTTGTTCATGTTTTAGGATAAAACATGATTTAATCACATCTATATGCTCCAAAAATTTAATAAGATGTTTAGAATGACAAAACATGGTGGGTTTTTAATTTCATGATTTATGGAATTAATTTGGAATTCCTATGAATTTTTTAAGTTGAGAAAATGGTCAATTATGAGTAAACTAATTATTAAAAATAATAAAATTAATTATTTTGACCTGAAATTAAGGTGTGAGGCAAACCATAATAAATTTGATTTTTGGTTCATTTTTGAGATTTTTTCCATTAGTTTTCAATTTTATATGAATTAATTGGCTAAGGAAACGAATAATTGTTTAATGATATTAATTAACAAATGAAGAATGAAATTACCAAATATGAAAAGAAACTGTAAAATATGTAGATTAGCCAAGAAGAATTTGAAACCAAATGGGATTTGATGTAAAATAACTACTTAATTAGATAATAAAACGGGTTTCATGTTAATTACGAGTATGCCATCTTAACATGCTATGGCTACTCAAATAATCAATCCCCGATAGTTGTTTCAACTGTTAACATGCAATAGCAGTTAACCTGTCAATTATGATGGCTTGGGGAAGCCAACATGTGTAAGCTCCTTTGAGCTCGACCCTCGGAAGCTATCAACTTGCGATGGCAACATACAACATATGATAGTTATTAAGAAGGTCAACATGCGATAACTATTGTGTACATCAACATGCAATAACTTATAACTATTTCAACATGTTATATCTTTATTGAACGTCGACTTGAGATGGCTAAGTTGGAATCAACTTGCGACAGCTATATTGGAACCAACATGAGATGGCTATGTTGGAATCAGCATGTAACAGCTAAGTTGTCCTTAATTTGTGATAGCTAAGGTTGCGCAACATGTGATAGCTAATAAGTGATCAACTAGTGATAGCTAGGTGGACTCATCTTGCTATAGATATGGAAGCCATCAACACGCGACAACTATTTATGCTCCAAATGCAACGGCTAGGGAAGCTATCAACAAGTAACAACTATTTAATCTCAACACGTGATGGCTTAGGAATCAATCAACATGCGATAGCTACTTGAAGCTCAATACAAGATAGCTTGGAGAGCTATCAATACGAGACAGCCTTAGTAGGCTAACATAAGATGACCATGCAAGTTTGGTTTGAGATAATTAACAAAGATAAGAAAACGCTAAATACATATGATGATTGATCCTAAAGATGAAATGACTTTGGGAAATAATAAGTTAATGAAGAATAACTTAATTAAAGAATGAAGTTGAGATTTAGCTTGATTAAGCTAGGGATAATGGGTTGAATCATAAGAATTAATGAAATGGATATATGAGGCCTTAGTCGTAAAAATATGTCTATTCACGACATTATATTCAGTAGTTTTGATAGAAAGCCTTTATGACTATCAAATGCTAAACACGATATTATATTTGGTAACATTGACGGAAGGCCTTAGTGGCCAATATAGGTCCACTCACAACACAATACAACATTGATGGAGTAAGGCTTTAATACATCTAATGGCCTATTCCCGACACTATACAGGATTAATGGAGTAAGGCTTTTATAGCATCAATTTTCTATTCATGATAATATACGAGATTGATAGAGAAAGACTTTCATATCGTCCAATTGTCTATACATGACAACACATAAGTTTGATGTCTATTTACGAGGTTATATTTGACGAGGGAGGTGTAAGGCCTTAGTGGCAACCAAAATATCTGTTCAAGGTAAATTTAAGGAAAAATAAGATAAAACATCTAAGTTAAGTGTCTGGTGCAGTTGTTGAACTGGTAAAGGTAAGGCCTGATTTACAATTTAAAATGAATTGACTATAGAAATTAGTTGAAATCGTGTAAAGGCAATGTTACACTTATGATGAATCGATGATTTACATATATTCATGTCACAACGCTATCATATTATATGATGTAAATTGATGCTATTGAAATAGTGAGGGGGGAAACCCGTTCCGTGCTTTAGTGGCGCAGTCTCGCTATATGGTTGTTTTTTAGAGGAAAGTCTTACTTATACCAGGCTTTATGTATTAACCATGTTCTTATCATTTCTCATATACTCATGGATGCTCATTCGAGTAGCTGTTTTGTGGTATATACGGGTTCCTTTTTGGAAAGACGAATAAAGTCTCAAAAGACGGAAACAGGAGGCTTGATTTTGCAAATAAAATTATTTTGAATTTCACTACGTAAAACCAAAATCTATAACTGTTTAAGTGTCCATATCGGCATCTTCATATGTCAGGCCTAGCACTCTATTTATGTTCTATTTACATTTACCTCTATGTGGGAACAAGAACGGTTAATGATGTTGTAGTAAATTATGTAAAACTTTTTGATGAAATGAAATTTATTTAGTCACTATGTTTACTTAATTTTGAGAAAAAAAATACTGATGTCACTTGATTTCTTGAAAACAATACTACTGATGACTACAGCATCATTAGTCTTCATTTTTGGGTCTCGACGTGGGGGATGCTACAATACTCATCCATCTTATCGCTTATGTATATCAATGAAACCAAACATGAAGGTTCACTCTCGAAATATCCATAATATTGACTCTAGTAACATTTTCATTTTTGGTTTCCAATCCACTAGTATTTATCTTTATTCCAGTTTCTGTCTCCGTCAAGTTACTCATTTTTGACTATCCGTAAATTGGATTCACTAGCAGCTCCCAATAGATAGTTAACTCAAATGGAATAGCAAATAGTGTATATTTATGTACCTGACTCATATATTGCACAATATACACCTACAATATTATCCTAGTCCTTAAAGTAGGGAAAGTTTTGCTCTGATACCAAAAGTAACGACCTACCTTTTTCGACCCTATAATTTAACACCTGAACTGGCGTTTAAACTAGAAAGCCAAACATGACGGATCTTTAGGAGATGATAACAAGAAATAAAATAATATTTCTAACTATATCATTTAAAATTTACAGCGGAAGGAAACAGCATATAAGATAAAGTAATAATTGGTTCAAACCGATCAAATTACATAGTTATATTTGTACAATCAATCTCAATCTACATATCACAGTAGATTATCAAATAAATACATACACATAATATGTACATAGGTGATGCCTCCATTATCCACACAATTAACATCACCTACATTAGCTCAGCTTCAAAGTTCATCAACCTATCAATATCACATAAAAGCAATATGGAGAGGGGGTCAGACATTTATATGAGTAAGTGAAACAAGTCTATCTCATGTATACTGCAAAAATACTAATAAAACATCATCAGTGTCTCTAACCTATGTAAACATATGCAAACCCTTCCTAGACCCGGCCTATGCGCTACAGGATCGTGTTACAACTAATATCCAACACAAAAACACTTCCTGGATCTGTCCTATGTGCTACAGGATCATTTTACAACTAATATCAACAACTATTTCAACACAACTAAAGGAACAATCATTTCTCTCGAACAACATTCCTTGTGCCACTGAGCAAACAACCATTTTCCATAACATCGAGGTAATAACCATTTCCTCGATATAATTATTACCCATGTCACCTATGCATCGTAATTAACTATGCAACACACACATACATCAATTACACTATAAGTGTGCCTAAATATCCACTATATTTAAATACGAACTCAAAAAAATGATCGTCAATTATTACAAAACCTATCATACATCCAATTTTATATATATTAGGCACACATAATCAACTTTATCTATATGCCTTACCATGTTAAGTTTATTTCACATTGTCGCCTCCAAAGTAGTCTGAACTATCACACAAAGTCCGGGTTCCACAAACACCTCTCGATTGGATCATCCATATAATTGTAGTATACAAAAGTAAAAGTGCTCCACTCACATCAATTTGATGTTCCAAACCAAAAGGTGAAGAACAATCTCTGCTATCAAGAATAGATGCCTAGAAACTTCACCAACTTGCCTTGAAACCCAAACCTTCTCATAGCCTCCGCTCTAAGAGCACAACTAGTAATGGCTTATTTGCTTGAAAAACTAACCACGGAGCAACTAGGTGTGGCTTGTTCACTTTTCCGTGGTTGGTTTTGAGTGAGTTCATGGCTAGTGAATTGAACATGAGATCTCTTTTTATAACGGCGAAATCTTCGCCTTGTGATACTATGATGGTGAAGGCTTCGTCGTTATGTTTTACAACGGCGAAGACTTCGTGGTTATAATATTGTAATAGCAAAGACTCTGCCGTTATAAAACTTAGTCGTTGCACAGGAAACGGCTAGTGCAATGGCTAACTTCAAGTCCATATAGACCCAACCCATCTCCTTCCTCCTCTACACAAATACTTCCTTCTTTCTCCTCTATTTTACAAATTCATCAATGTATTCTTCAACAAAACATTTAACAAAAAATGTCATGAGCAAAAAATATGTATCTGCATTACAAAGTTGTTTACTCGATCCATCTTACCCTTGTATCGGCTTTCTCGAGTTTCGTCAAGTCCACCAAATCAACAACAAATGCTACGACCACAACACGAATATGGCTACTCGCCATATTTAATCATTTACAGTCAACTCTACCCGCTTCTGCTATACCATTCCTGCATCAAGAACCACCTTACTTCCATTCCACCTCTCATACTACCCACTATAACACCTTGGAGCATACGAAGATCATTCATCGAACATGTTATTGTTAATGCCACTATACCAGAAAAGCCATTTTATCATGGCTCTGAGATATGGCAAAGTGATTTAGCCATGGCCCAAAGCCGTGCCGAAATGCGGAGTGGCAAATATTTAGCCACGGCCCTAAGCCATGGCTGTTTACATATTTGCCACGACTTTGGGCCGTGGAAGATATGCGTTCAGCCACGGCTCAGAGCCATGGAAAATATCTGTTTAGCCACGGCTTTGGGCAGTGGCTTATTTTTGTTTAACCACGGTCCAGAACCATGGCAAAATATACATATACTAATATTATATTTTTTACCAGAATTTCAATTACAATCAAAGTTCTAATGACAAGTTTACCATAAAATAAAAAAGATATCAATTTTAATTCCAGGATATAATTCGAAACATCTTAAAACTCTTGATAAAAAATTAAAATATCACTGCGGAATAAAATCAGATTTATATCACAACATATTTTTCAAATATTTTAGTCAACTGAAACACAAAGCAACATTTCAAATATTACTACAGTATAGCTAAAACACCATAGACACATATACTACCATAACATGTTCCGCAGATCTCATGAACACATTTGTTTAAAGTAGAGTCATAAACAAAAGTGTTTAACTGAAAGATACATTATGATTAAAAGAAGCCCATCAACTAATCGATTCATATCAAAGTCTGAAAGGAAGCTGCAGCCCAGGGGTTTCGAGAGTTTGCAATCCTGTATTATGCGAAGTTTATTCACTTGTAAACAATTATGATAAGAAATCAGTAAGACAACAAGTTGTTAGCACAAAATGGGGAAGAATTAGGAAAAAGAATCATGTTACTCTTTAAAAATATCCAAAAATAATATTCAAAAAGCTTCCTAATAAATATAGAAAGTACAGAAAGTTTAAATTTGAAAGTATCTAGCTCCTTTTATGTACAAGCAATGTTGGCTTGCAGAATAAAGGTTAACAATAAATTCATGCATCGTCGATGTAACTTAGAGGCAACTTTGCTCATCTGACTTCTATTATTGCCTCAAATGATAGAATCAAGAACAGACCCCAACATAAACAAAATACAAAGCCTATATGTTGTGATATCTCTAGCATAAGGTCAATAAGCTTACCTATTCACATGTCAACAACAGGGTATCACTGATTCTGAAGGACACATAACATTAAAACTACCACATTACTACAATTCTATATGACTAGAAAGGGAAAGGATAAAAGTGCCTCAAGTTCCATCAACTAGGTGCTTAATAGCAAAGCAGCTAATGGTGCTTGATGAGATGCATTGAAGTAGAGTTAGAACTCCAAATGAATCAAAAATACAACAGATAATTGCATATTTTTCTTTCTTTGGAAAGTTCGAAGGAAAAAATGTCTTATATTGGTTTTAGACTGTGGCAAAAGCTAGCATGTAGCAACGGCAGCAGTTGTTTCACAACTACTATAGTCAGTTTGGCTATTTTGTTGAAGCTTCTCAACACTATCTATATCGCTATATAACTCTACCAATAGGGTTTTGTAATAAGGTCATGCTATTAATCATTTTCACATTATTGATCATTTTAGAAACTTTATAGATTACCACTCTTTACTTTCAAATTCATGTTATTTGTCTAAGCATCAACATAACATTTGTCCTTATTATAAGATGCAATGATGATACTATTCTTACTAACAATACCATTCACTTCACAAGCATCATAGTCGATGAAGCCTCTAACTTGTGATATATAAATAGCATGGTACTTCATCTCTCCATACATTATATATCAGTGTTACTTCCGTAATATATCAGTGTTTGGCTATAGTAGGCAACGCATAAGCGCACATATTTATAAGTATAGGTTCCTCTAACGTGCGATTAAATATTTAGTTACCCACTTCCGTTCATAACTTTCTACCATGAGTAGGCCTTAATTCGATGAAATGTGATATATCAAAGGAAAGTTCAAGGTACTGGATCATCAGGGGTCATAATCATGATCCTCACACAAAATCTCTCTATATGGTAGGTAGAGTTTACCTTCGTTTTTATAAGATTTTTAGCATTGCTCAATGTAATCATTTACATGTACCAACAAGGGAAATTAACCACCTTCATGTACCCTATGTTGAATTTATGCGATTCATATATGTGTTTGATATGAAGATTCAGTAGAGATATGCATTGGAAAGCATTGGAGTTGGTTGGAGGAAGAAGAGTTGTCAGAAGAGGTGGAGTTCCTGCATGCTGTAACCTGAAACATACTGCAGACGTCTGACCTACCTAGGTCAGACGTCTGACCCTGTTTCAGAATGTTTCCTGAAACATTCTGCAGACGTCTGACCCCCCTGGTCAGACGTCTGAGGCGACGAAAGTTATTCTTCCACTTCCGAATTCTGAAGGGCAATTTTGTAAATTCCGGAGCTTGGTTCTCTAAACTGATGGTGCAGATTCTTTTGACGTGGATGGATGATCTAGATCATTTAGGTCATCTATATATTGTCTCCTAATCATCTTCCAAATTAAGAGATTAGGTTTTAATTAGATTTCCAATAATTGTAATTAATAGAAACCCTAACGAAATCAAATTGGGGGTTTTCTATTTTGAATGCTCTATTATTAATCTCTTCAATTGAATAATTGATTAGAGAGAGTCTCCACCTATTGTATCTCTCTAATCATTGTATTGGCTTGTAATCTCTAGTGATAATAATAAAAGGGTTATTGGGTCTCCGTGGACGTAGGATCTTCATATCTGAACCACGTTTAATCTTCTATGTCTCTTGTTTTTCATATTGTTGATTGTGTTCTCATAATTGATATTTTAAGTTGCATTGGTATTCAAATAGACAATACTAGGTCTTGATTTGAAATCGCTTCCGCAGCGCACCGTAGTGTTGAATTGTTATCAATCACCCATTTTTCATACACCCTACCGTACCAATTCTGCAATAACTCAATCTAACCCCAAAAATCTTTTAAACTCAATCAAAACAAATTTAAAAACTATAGGGCAACATCATGTCCTGGACACCATCTCACCTTGGTTCTATTTCCTCACTCATACTCATCGCTGAACTACCAACATACGTATTCGAGGGCTGCCCGATTTTATATGGCATATAGCTTGTAGAGCTGCTTTTGCTATTGGGATTTAACGATTTTATTCAAAAATTTACTAATACATAAAATATTCAAGAATTTACTAAGCAATGTAAGTTCAGTTTTATTTGTTCAAGATGAAATATTATCAACCAAGGGGTAAAAAAGAATTTTTGTACAAAAATTGAGTTGTATATCTCATGGCTAATCCAAGCAGATCACTGCAGCAATGCTGTTGCTAAAGGCAATGGAATATGAGACCAATATAAAAATTTAAGTTGAAATCCATATTCCATATATGCTGTTACAAGTCGAGATTTCATATATTTTGAATGTTATATGAATGCCAAAATTTTAAGTTGAAAGCAATTAAAAACTATGACTTGTTTACAGATTGGCAGTTTGCAGGGCAAACATTTGACATGAAGCATGATTGTGGCGACGTGCAGAATAATCGTCGAGCAAAATGCAAAATAGTTGTAGTAAAAATATTTGCAGTTGCACTACTAATATTTACCATGCAACCTCTGTTGTTGTGCAAACAGCATAAATGCAAATTTTTTGTATTGCACTGCAAATATATGCAAAGCACTTATAGTTCATGATATTTGAATGTCGAGTAATAACATGTATTTGGAAAGAAAAAAATTCAGATCAAATATTTGTGGGAAAATATTTGTTGTGCACACCGAAAACCGACGAACTCTACCATATTCCAACGGTATTAGATTTGGCCAACTTTTCGCTTATTTATTTAACAGGGATTTAATGATTTTTCTCATTTATGATTGTTATTGAGTTATGAATCTGAATTTAGCAATTGAAAAAACAGTGGAAAGATTCAATTTGAAATGATGTTAAATCATAAGATTTTTTACAACCATTATCAAGATAATACTCAACTGGAGTAGCTCAGCCATCACATATATAGCCTTAGCTGTGTACTTAAACAAATGATATTATTTGCTGAAATCTAAATCATATAGAATTAAAATTGAAACACTCATAAACTATAAATAGACGCAACCCAAATTAATTTTCCAAACAAGCTCACAGAGCTTATTTAACCAGCTATAAGAAGTAAGAAACATGAGATATCATCATGGTTGATCGACCTTCTACACGACTTTACCAGGGACCAGAGGGTTTCCCCCGTACATCATTCCAAACCTCCTGGTCCATATGGGCTTGATCCAATGTTTGGTTTTCTAAGGCCGATATTAATTCAAAGTAGTGGGATGTTCAAACCCAAACCTGCCTCAGATGTTGAACCCATACCTGAGCCCGTATCTGAACCCAAACACCTACCTGAGTCCATACCTGAACCCATACCTAAGACTGGTCCTCTGGGGAATCCAAGAAATGTCTGGGGTTCATATCTCGGTTCCTGCTTCTCTATCAGTGTTTTCCTACCTCATCTCATCAACTTAAATTGCTACTGAAGACAATGGAATATGGATAATTATCGGATGCGGATACCATCAACTTAAATTGCTACTGAAGGCAATAAAAATATAGGCTATTTGATTATTTTCGACAATTGGTACCGAAGACAATGGAATATGGATTTCAACTTAAATTTTTAATTTGGTCGTAGTTGTAACAACAACAGCGTTTAATTTGACATCCCAAGCTGGATAAACATATATTTTACCTTATCTCATCAACAGCAGTGATCGGAATTCATACACTAATGATGAGTTTCATACAGCGACGATCAGTTTGGGATTCGTGCAGTGCTTCCGATTCGTATAAAACTAAACTTATATTGCTTAGTAAATGGTGCATTGACAACTTTCTTCTTCCTATTTTACTTTTTTTGTCATATAATTATTGTAAGATGGTAGCACAAACTAAACATAATTAATTCAATTTTTGAACTACAAAGATAAAGTAATTTTAAAATTACCAAAGTATAATACTACATACATACCTGCTTATGCATCTACAGATATCAAATATTACTCTTTGGATGGCACACATAAACACCAATTCCAACTTCAACAAAAATCATAGCAAGATGATGATTTTGTTTGCTTGTTTTTTCTTTTGGTAGCAGTATATTGTCCACAACCAACTTCTCATGTGTTGGAGGTACAGATTTTTCATGTATAATGGATGTTGTCGAATCATTGCATACAGAGGCTATTGCAATGACCTCTAGGTCAATGTTCAGGATTTCACATTTTTGACTGGGCAAAGCGGACAAATTCAATAAATTAGAAATGTCATTATTCGACATTCTTCCAACACTTTCCTGAGATGTACCACTTCCTCCTTCATTTAAAGCAATGTCCGGTATATGATTTCCTTGACCCACATATCATCCCTTCAATAAATCCACCAACGACTTCAATGTACCCTCCATATTATCCATCCTAGCTTTTAAATCTTCCGACCCTCCTTGAGCCTTTTCTAGTTGTTTACGTGCAATCTTAGAAGCATTAACTTGGGTCCTTGATATTTTGGCTCCAATACTTCAAGTCCGACCTCTTTTGTCCTTGACAAACACTTGTGATAGGATATCTTCATCTAATGGCAAGTCTTCTTCGTCGCTATCATTGATTAATTCCTTTGCTTTTGTAATTTTATCCTAAAATACGATAATACCTGAGATGTTATTTATTGCAAAAACTTTATAGAATAGCTGAATTATTATTTGCTAAACTTACAAAGTATGCAGAAGTCGAATCTGACATGCTACCATCCTTTTTCGTATGAGTCTTCTCCCAAACTTCACGATTTTTTATTTCTTTGGTTGGATTTCCACTGGGCTGAAAGAAAAAAGATGACATCACATGATAGTTTTTGGTACAACTTTCACAATATTCGAAATCATGAATGTCACAACACCTAGGCTGGAAGGCCATCCAAATCTCACAAGTCTAGAAAAAAATTACCATCTAATTGTAAATTGTTAGGATTATGATCATGTCCATCTCTAATTTGCATATTGGCCATTTTTCTAGATATAGTATCCTACATATTATTTTAGCATTTGGAAAAAAAGGATGCCTACAAGGCAGCAACAATGGCTAGGCTGCTAGAACAGCTGCTGCATCGAGGAAAAAAAATTACATTTTGCTATCTTAAAAACTCCATGTATAACTTTTTATATAACTACGTCAATTATACTTCTTCTGCCTTAATTGCTCTTTTGTAGACTTGTTTTATTCTTCGAAATTTTGGACTTGCATTTATTTAGCATCTAACTAGTCAAATCAACTGTAATCTCTGAATTCGACATACTTAGTTTGTTTAATACAAGTATTATCATTTTGAGAAATAAGAATTGAGAAAATTGAAGTTATCAGGAAACCAAAAAGTAGGTAAAATTAGTACTGCATTATCGTTTTGCTAAATTAAGATGTAGTAATGATAGGCAAGATGTATCAGACAAGCTTAAACTAATTTGTTTAATACTTCATACCGTAACTCAATTATTAATTTATTAACTAGTGCTAACTCAATTATGCTATGTTTACAATTATTAACACATCTGGTTTACTTAATTAAAAACCAAGGCTAAGCTCAGTTAAAGCTAGTAAAATTGCTTGGTTTTTGCATATAACAAGTAAGTGTCCACATAGACTGACTTTCTGCATATAAAAAGTAAGTGTATTTATTTACACAATGCCAAGAAAACTAGTCAGGTCTCTTCAAAATCATACTGCAGGTACCATGCAAATAATGAATGAATCCAGGCAACTGCAAGTGTCAATTATAACTTACCTATAATATTAGTAAACATAAGCAATTTATTAAGTCTGAAATCAACAATTTATATATAAAGAGTGGATTTTATATTCATCTTCCTGATTTAGGACTATACGCTAATAATTAACTGATAGTTATTGGTATTTAATAAAAAAGATGGAACAAACATACCATTTCATGTTCTACTACAGCGTGACTTGTACATCCATTATGATGACCATAGTTGTACAATGATCTGTTTTTTACCTATATCTCTTCTTTTCCTTACTTCGGGTTTTGCTTTATTTTCATAAACTCATTCCAATCTTCTTGGGCGATGGTTGGTGGACAGTTTTTCAACCTCTCTTCGTTATTATCAGATTTGTCATAAAAGTTTGTCCTCAATTCGCTCTTGTGTCTCCTAAATGACTAGGCCATTTTTTAAAAAAACAAGTCATTTGTATCTGACTTTAGCTTGTAAAATGTCTATGAAATTAAGAGTTGTTTACGTAAAAAGAAAGCGATGTGACAAAATATATTTACAGAAAAAACTGGAAGTGGTACAAATCGATTTTAACTTACCAGCAATTCTTTCCAAACGTCGGTCTTGTATTTTGAGGGTACTTTATCCCAACTTTCATATGAATCGGCACATGAATTCGTACTAAGTTACCAATTCGGCTGCTTACTTTCCAGCATTTTTTGAAATGGAAGCACCTAATGCGTTTATCTCAGCTTTTTCGGATTGTGAAGAGGATGACTGCGTAATTGAATGGGTTGATGCTTTTGTAGGTTCTGACATTATTACTATCTTCTTGGTTATAATCAAAATGACCAGGATCACCTGCATATGGAAAACTTTTCACCATAAGAACATGAATTTTTATTTTTTGATTGAAGGATAAACAAAAATCCAAACGACAGAGCCATCAAACCAAAAACTACAAATAAAAAACATAATAATAATAGTGTGTCCGATTTTAGTAGGTGGCTTTTAGTGTCTAACGGAATCTATTTATTGTTTAATAAAAACTAAACTCTAGAATTTGCATTCTACGGAATTTATTTGTTGTTTAATACATAACAAATAATGAATTAGCACAATAACATACTTACATAAATATTAGTCAAACAATAAGAACTGTGACTTGTGTGTGATACATGGATAACAAATGAAATATACTACTAACCTATATATATATATATATATATATATATATATATATATTCATATATCATTGCAATATAGTTCACAAGTCAGCAAACAACAAAGGAAGAAAACCACAAAATTCACAAAGCAATGGAGAGAAACAGCAGCTAGAAAGCCTGAACTAAGCTAGAAAATACCATTACTACTAAGATAGAAAATTTGTCCTATATTTATTAATTTAACCAGTTTATGTGAATGCAAATACTACTAGCTACTATGAAAGATAGCAGTTGAAAACCATCCCTCCTAAGCATAATAAGGTGAACTACAAACTGGAGCAAAGCTTATATAAGACCATAAAACATGAAATACATATGCCTTATATGTCAAGTGAATTTAGTGGGAATCTGTAAATTGCAAGAGAATTTATATGTCATATGTCATATGTCATATCTCAATAGAGAATTTAGTGGTAATCTTCAAATTTACCACTAAATGTTTATCATGGAATAGAGAACATCAACATAGATAAAATTGCAAGTGAAGATAATGTGTTTTGACGCTTTTGAGCCCAAGAGAATCTTAAAAAGTAGGGAATCAAATAGCAGAAGATGTAGTGCATGCGTGAGCGTGTGCAGAAATTTAAATCTATTTTTTTTAAAAGGAAATTTAAATCTATTTTTTCTACAACTAGTAGTAGTTTGTTGTAGAAATAAATGAGAAATACTTGAAATTAGCAAAAATAATGTCCATACACAATAAACGTTACAAACATTGAATACCCATAGTGAAGAAATTCTAAATTTAGTCACACTTGAAATTCAACTCAATTAAACTAAGAAATACATCTTATATTAACATGTGCATTTGATAAGGTCTTCTGATTTTTTTTTGTCTTCAAAAGCAGATTGATAGACAATAGGAAACTCAATGTCATCCACATTTATAGTCAACCATTTTGATGTGTACAAAACCACAAACCATCCATTATTTTTTAAATCTTTTGAGTAGAACACTTGAATCGCTTCGGATGCCAGAATAAATAGCTCATCACTCACTCTATCCTTCGTCTTTAATTTCTCTAAGTTAACTATAATCAAGATTGAAACAAGATCTATCTTGCAACCATTGGCCTTATCTTCGACCTTTAGCAATCACAACAAAAAACAATTTGCTTGAAGTCAATTTAATCCAACTCAATTATCTATTGAATAACTCCATAATACATTGTTTCTGTTTCCTTGTAATTTTTATCCTTCCCGTTTGCTCTAAATTTTGTAATTGCTCTCATACAAACACCATTGTCTTATGTTACCATCCATTCTTTGTAAAATTTTAGGGAAAATGTAAATCCATTCACTTGGTACTTTATATAAGTACGCGCCTTAAACTTCGGCCCGTTCACCAATCGTCAAAGAGTTGAATCAACATGATTGGTCTTCACCGACTAAAAAAACATAATAAGCAAAAAGCATGATCGTAATAGTGTATGATCCATTTAAATACACATAAATACATAAGAAAATGTAATACCTCATCACGTAACCAAAGAGTAGAACTTTGATAAGTTTCCACAAATGTAACCCTAATTCGAGATTGAGATTTAGTACTTTTCACATAGATGTTATACCTTCTGCGATAAACACATTTCAGAACGTATATATATGAATTAATTTACAAAAATGAGAATTCGGGATAAACTATTGAACTTACTTCTCCCATTCATCCAATCCATCGTACTTATTATGGACCAATCTACGAACTTGTTCAAAGTGCACTTGGGTTAAGGTTATATCATTACCACTATCCAGAGGCATCTCAGTAGCAAACTCATCATCCTCATCTAAAAATGCTTCACGAGTATGTTTATGGGTGCCATCTCCTCCTTTTAGCATATACTCCATGCAGTAATAACTAGCTTCTTGTACAATATATTCTTCTACAATACACCCTTCAATATATCTTTTGTTGCGCACATATCCTTTATATGTTTTCGTCAACCTATGTAGGCACTCAATTGTAAATATCCAGTAACTACTTAAATCGAATGATGATGAACAAAATTGAAATTAGTAATTTACCGTTGAAAAGGATACATCCACCTATATCTAACAGGGCGGCAAATCAATGCTTCATTGGCTAAATGAACCATAGAGTGGATACTGATATCAAAAAATGCAGGTGGAAAATATTTTTCAAACACACACATTGCTTCTACCAGACTAGCCTTTGCATTTAAAAGATGTTCCCTGTTGATCATCTTTGAGCGCAAAATGTTAAAGAATAGACTTATACGGTGTATAGCATTACGCAGATCCTTATGTTGTGAATAAGAATGTTGAAGCAATACCGGAAGTAATTGTTGCATTATGACACGATAATCATGCTACTTCATATTTGTTAGTTCAGGAGGATTGATGTTCACATTGTTGTGGAAGTTAGAAGAGAATCTGCTAGGTACTTTAAGGTTTTTCAAAATGGTGCAAAACTGTATCTTTCTTCTTTGCTCAAAGTGAAAGTTGCCTTTGGTATACTTATTTTATTTGTTTCACGATCTTCCCTCCCCATAATTTTTGTTTTATACCTATGATTTTCAAATCCTTGCATGCATTGATGTCATCTTTTGACTTGTCTTTATGACCCATAATTGTGCTAATGAGATGCTCAGTGACATTCCTTTCCGTATGCATAACATCAACATTATGTCGAACCGAATTTGCTTTGCAATATGGCAAATCAAATAGGATGGACCTCCTATACCATGCAGGAACATTGTTAAGGTCTTCATCATCAATTTTCTTTTTTCTTTTTTGACCAATTTCTTGTTTGTTTTTACCAAATTTCATATTGACATTAGCTACCTTTTCTTCAACTTGATAACCATTCAATGGCCATGGAGGACGGCAATATTATTGTTCGTTATTGAAGTTTACTTTATCGTCTCAGAACTTGTGTTTGGAAGGAAGAAATCTTCGATGTCCCATATAACACATCTTCTTACTTTTAGAAAGATAATAAGAACAAGTATCTTCCCCACAAATAGGACATGCCAAATAGCCGTGAGTTGTGCACCCCGATAAAGACCCGAGCGTAGAATGATCATAAATTTCCCACAACATCCTAGCTCTCATTGTGAACTCAGAATTATTAAATGAGTCAAATGTAATGACTCCTTCCCATAACTGCTTTAAATCGTCTATCAACGGTTCTAAATAAACATCGATATCCTTCCCTGGTTGTTTTAGTCTGGAAATCAACAATGTCAACATTGAGAACTCCCTTTTCATACACGTGGATGGAGGAAGATTGTATGGTACTATAATTACTGGCCAACAACTATAACGATTAGCTAGAGACGCTTGTGGATTGAAACCATCCGTTGCTATTCCAAGCGTCACATTTCGTGGT
The DNA here is from genome assembly GCA_030737815.1 of Allium fistulosum. Taxonomy (NCBI): domain Eukaryota; kingdom Viridiplantae; phylum Streptophyta; class Magnoliopsida; order Asparagales; family Amaryllidaceae; genus Allium; species Allium fistulosum. Next base: position 154,444,825 of record CM060905.1, on the reverse strand, counting down.
TCAGCAGCAAATGTTTGACCAAAAGAATCTGCAGCTCGCCATTAAGAAGTGTCACGTGGATAACACATTACTTTGAATTAAACTTGGCACAAGTATGCCAAGTCATAGCATCTGCTATCCATGGTATGGTATACAGTCTCCTCAGTCTAGAAATTAAAGAGAAATGTCTCAACATCTTTTGAGGTACTTCGGTAGCTCTTCTCTCTTCATTGAACGTTGTCTTATATCTTGGTTCGTTGCAAATTGTACAAGAAACCGTATTTGCATCATCTTTCCAGCATGAAGTGCAGTCATTGATGCATGCATCATAAGTTTTGTAATCCATCCCAATTTATTTAATCATATCCTTCATGTTGAGGTACTTTGTAGGTAGCATGTTACCTTTAGGGAGTAACTCCTTTATAAATTTGAGGAGTGCAGTAACACCATTGTCGAAAAAGCCATACTGAGTTTTCAAGCTATTCAGCTTCACAATGGCATATGAATTTGTTATCCCTTTTGGACATCAAGGATACAGTGGCTCTTTTGCACTATCAAAAAGTGATTTATACATCTTACTTTGATTGGCATGCCAATCGACATCAACCGTAGATGACACCCTAATATTATCGGGCAACGGAGTTGTAGGTTTAAAATGATGAAATCTATCAGCATCATTGACTAGATCTTCCATCCTAGGATGCTCAGACTCATTAGTGCTTCTGGCTTGACTATTGGATTGTTTTTTCTTCACCGCCAACTCTTCCCCATGAAAATGCCAAACAGTATATGAGTGGACAATTCCCCATCTAAGAAAATGATAATGAATTTCATCTGATTTAACTTTCATTTTCATATTTTTGCATTGTGTGCAAGGACAAGAATAGATTTCCTTATTACCGCCATTTTATACAACAAATTTAATAAACTTCCGCACTCCTTCCACATATCATTCAGTTTTTTGATCGGATTCTTTCATTCATTGTTTGTTTATGCTAGAAGACATAATGCCCTACTATATCATATATAATATATCATAAGTTATTTCTCTACTACCTCTTTATGGAAAATGTGTAATTCAAGCACAAACATTGCCTTAAATTAAATAAATGGCAAAGTTCCTACTAGTATTATGTAATATATGAAACAATAATCCTATTTGAAAAAAAATATATAAAAAGTGCAGCCACAAAATCAAACATTAGGGACATGCAATTTTTTTTGAATGTAATATAGTGTTGAACTAATTATTTTGGTTGGTTCTATTTACATAATATATTAACCATTAGTGACAATTTGGTTGTAATTAAATTATCTTGGGTTAAAGATAATGAATTTATCCTATTTTAGATAATTTATTTCTCGAAATTAAATGGCTAAATAGTGAATTACTATGAAAAAATATAAGTGGCTTTTGTTTTTGAAAGTGCAAGGTGGCTATATAGATAAGCCTTAAAAATTATAATAGTGAATTTAGTATCATCGGATCTTTAAGCTAAAGTAGTATGTGAACAGAACCGTGATGGATAATATTATTTTATAAAGGAGCGTGGATTGCAATTATGATGTGCATGGTAGTCTAAAGGTTTATTGCTAACTTAATTGGTAAAGTTCAATTATTTTTGCAATAAGTGTTACCTTTTTAGTCCTACTTAACAAGCTACAAAGTAAAAGAACCTTTCCGTAGAGAAAACATGGATGACCCCATGCTGTAAAACAACTACAAAGTGGAAATAATTGTATGTTTATTAAAAAAGATCAATCATAACTACTTAATAAAATGAATTTCGACTTATTGTTGAACTAATTCTTAGAGTAGTTAATAAAGAAACTAAAAATAAAGATAACGGGACAAATTAGAGTAATCGACGTTTAAGCCTAGTTGTCATAAATTATTAAATTGTATGGATAACTTAGAACTGTTTTTGTAGAAATATCAAATTTACAATGCAAGACATCCGAACAATGTCAACCGAACCGTAGAAACGGAAGGAGAATTTTTTTAGTATTTGTGCAATATCTTACTTTGGTAATAATCTACGAGCTGAAGTTTGAACGTTGGTTTGAAAGTTGGAGAAAATTCGAGTGCTACAGCATTGCAAATCTGCTGCTTAACTTGTACGAGGCTTTTGCTTGTGAATCCAAACAAAAGTTGCAGAGATTGAGCTCCAAAAATAAGACAAAAATAATCAAGTACACACAATGATTAGATATACACACTGTACCTGATATCAGAGAAGATCTTCCTTTTACACTCAACAGTTCCATGAACAGGTAAACTTCAATCCTTACACATTTTCCATTTACTGTTTCTAATTTGAATATACTCTATTTTTTTAGTTAACATGTCCTGATACGCAGTAGCCATGATCAAATTTGAACTTGACATTGTTATCTAATACCGCCATAATGAAGCATTAGTATCTTAACAAAACAGCTAATATATAGACACCTATCAAAGCTAAAAAGTTCAATTTATACACGGTCTACCTACCATGACCTGCCTTGGAAACTAGTGAATGAAAATCATACATTACATTTGAGTGATATCATCGTTTCGTCAATCACCATATTCACAAAAGGAGGGCTTCAATGTTATTTGTCCTTATAGCAAAATGGTCATGCTTGATAATAGTTTACAAGGTATGACCACAAAACAGGGGTCTAAAATTGGAGTTATATTTAGTATCTTATTTAGTAAAATGGGAAACAAGCTCAATCTTGATCGAATGTCTTTTGTCTACCAAAAACCATGTATGTGTCAATCGTAATCTCAAATTTCATGCTTAGACATTTGTGTAATAACCATTAACTTTCAAAATCAAAATCTCAACAAAATTAAACCAGCAAATCATATATAAGACAGTGAACATTGAGATATTTTGTTCACCGTTCATTACAACTTTCTAAAACAGTGAACATTGGGATGATACATGTTTAGTTCAGCATTCATTAGAGATTTCCAACATCTTCTAAATGTCATTTTTTCATAAGGTTATATTTGACGTCAATGTCAATGAATATTTATACCGTGAATTCTATGCTTAGCTGAACATTATAAAACATAATCGAGCTCATATAACAGGTTTGACTTTGTTATTTGTAATCATGGAAAAACATTATAAAATGTACTGAAACTAGTTACCCATAAATCGATATAAGAAATCCATAGGGAAAAAAGCAACAAGACAACCCAAGCATTCTAAATCACAAAATAAAATTTTGAAAACCAATAAGAATTTCTGTAAGCATGACATGGGTCAGTTACATGAACAATGATGGGATGCCAGTAAGGCTATAAACAAATTTTAAGAAATTGATGAAATTTTACTATACGGGGAGCTAAAAGTCTCCCAAAATTATCCATGCTTACAAGATAATGGCATGCTTCAAAATTATTTTGTAACCAATGCTAACAATGTAATCTTAAACTTAAAGAAGGTTCGACGCCAACAGCGAAATTCAAATATAATACAACTAAATCATTTCACACAAGCATAAGCCTTTCAATATCAATCTATAATCTTGGAGAGATACAATTTTGTTGAGAAGGAGTCATAACGTGACTACGAGTAACTTCTATAAGTGCAGCCACTCAATGCCATTGTGAGCTCTAACTCATCTCGACTGGCACTTTAAGAATCCATTAAACTTCAAATATTTATAAACTTTTACATATACATTTGATGTTCCAGTCTACTTAGAATCACATAATTTAAAACTTGCATGTTTAAAGTCTATTTCTAAATTTCAAAACTAACCGCAGTTGTGCAAGTACATTCAAAATAAAACTCATATGACCATATATAGTACATTGTGTTTGTTTCAAAACCAGATATAACTAAAAATAATAATATATGGAAAGACACTTTAAATTGAATATATACATTTGAAGTGCTTGTATTTACACAAAGAAATATACATTCTTAAATTACATATTTATTCTTATGAAATTTTCACATATTTGAGGATTAACTTTTTATGGAATTCATATATACTTGGAATTGAATATATTTACATTAAAAAGGATATCCAAACTTGTTCAATGCCTAAATTTTTTTATACGCATAAAAAACCAACAGTATTATGGAAGGGGCATTTCACTAGAAGGACAAACTTTGCAGTCCAATTAGTTTCTAGGACACACATCCATAGAAATTAATTTCAAGGCCAAAATCAGCAGAATAATTACTTTTAAGAACAAAGTCAACAGTCCAATTACTTTTAAGGACATAATTTCATAGGTTTTTAGACCTTAGAAAATAATTATTTTGCATTTTGTCCTTAAAAGTAATTATTTCGGTTGTGTGTCCTAGAAACTAATTGCACTTGCTAAAGAGGCCCTTGTGGCTAATTTCCACATATGAAATCAATTAACCCAAGTGTATATAATCAGCACCATTCTATACGCATAAAAAACCAACAAGCTGCAACCCTAAAATATCAGATGTAAATACACCCAAGTAGAAACCCAAACCAGATACTTGGCAAACTAGTACAACCAAATCGACTAAGTATATACCTGGATAAGAATTTCTCCACCAAAGTTTACTGGATCAATCTACAAAAGAAACATAGAAATGTCATATTCCAAATTAAACAAAAATCAATAAGATGATATCAATAAGAATATCTAGAAACATATAAAGCAAGCGACAACGATAGCTATTCTATCTTGTAACAGCGAACGCAATTCATGAGATTTAACAGATCAATTTCCGACACCGAGAAAAAGAGGGAGGCGGAACTGAACTAAGGCGCGGATGAAGGAGAGAGGGGCAAGAGCATTTTTAGGGAAAGATCATGGTGAAAGAGAGCTAGGAGATGAATTGTAGGGCACAAGATGGAAAAAATTGAGGGGAGAGATGCGTTGGCTTATTGGATTGTTTTAGGGAACGGTTGCATATTATTATTGAAAGTAGGGATAAAAAAAGTAGGAAGTTTGGAACGGTCTTAGAGCTGTGGTAGAATTCACAATGAGTTTGGAGCCGTTGCAATCTATTTTGCCACGGCTCAAAACCTATGCGAAATTGCAATAGCTCAGAACCATTGCTAATTTTCCGCATGAGGTGTTGCAAAATGATAGTTTTGTGTAGTGTGCAAGATGACCAACAACAACACTATTACCTTAATGCGCAATAGTTAGAGAAACACGACTGAGAAACTATATAGGATCTCTTGCGATGATATTCTTATGCATGCATCGATCCTACCCCTATTGATGATATTAGCTCCTCTAAGGTAGAAGAAGAAGATCAAGAGGCCAATGTAGAAAATATGGAAGATGGAAATGACGAACCTGTTGAAGAGATGAACCTACTTTAAAGTCTAGAATACAACAAAAAGAAGAAGAAGTGGAAATCGTTAAGCAGTATCTTTCGTAGGGGATCAACTTCAGCTGAATATGACATTGGAACAAAGGATATTGAAGTTGAACTCACTCAAGATGATACTGGAGGAAGTGAAGGAAGAAAAAGCAAGTTAAGTTTGCTCCACGATAATATGTTTCGTTTGCTAAATCATAGATACGAATTTCTAATGATAGCGTCGTGGACAACAACATGAAAGGAGAACTTTTTTGGCAACAAGTTGTGGATTACTAAAACATTATAGAGCCCTTCAAGAGAACATGGGCTTCTGTAAGAGAAGGATATCGGATAATGAACCCTGCCTGCTAAAACTATTTGACAATACTAACCAGGATACAGAATAAATAACAAAGCGGTGTTGCTCCTTATGATGTTGTATGTTTGATTTTATTTTTATTGCATAGTTTTCAAATTGTATTATATATTCATATACCTATGCCTATGTTGAACAGATAGAACAAGCGAGTAAGGCTGACCAAGTGCAATATGGTCATCCGTTCAAGTTTGAAGATGCTTAGATCTTCTATCCTCTCTACCGAAATGCAAGAACCCAAACAATGTTGTGTTTGAGCGGCAGAAAAAGGCTAGAAGAATGATTACTTCGATTTTAGTCCAAGGAGCAATCCTCGTTCTCAAGGTAGATCATTATTGTATGGAAATTCTGATGGTCTTCAAATTGGTAGAAACGGTTCAATTCAATTGGAGCAGTGGAACACATATTTTTCTATATTCTTAAAGACTCAGGAGAGGTTTATTGGAAAAACAAGATAGCATAGAGCTAAGCAGTCAGTAGAGCAGACACAGTTAGATTTGGAGTTTCAACAAGCAAAAGCATGGAAGGAAGCTTTGATGAGGGAGAAGAACATGATTCAATTGATGACTTGTGATTTTTTGTAATATTTCTCCTCTACAACAAGAATTGATAAACAAAAAATTGGAAGCCTATAAGAGAGAGAAAAGCAATGCAGGTGGAAGTGGGTGTTAGGTGTGTATTAGTTATGTATTATGTTGTATTAGTTAATTAGTTGTTGTTTAGTGGTTTTTGTCGTGATTTTTGTATTTGTTGTTTAGTGGTTGTTGTATTAGTTTTATATTTGTGTCTATTGTTATTATTGTATGATTTATATTTTGAACTAAGTATAAATGTTTTGTAGTGCACAATTGCAGGCAACTCAAATAAACAACTTATGTAAACAAGATTTAGTACACAAAACACTTTATTACACAAACTTGTACATAAACTACTTTAGCGAACAACTTAAACAACCTAGTCAACCAACTCATAAACTACTTCAACAAACTATTACAAACCACTTCAACAAACAACTTAGACAATTAGCTCATAAACTACTTTGTTATTTATAACTAAGTAGTTCTCATGTTCCTTCCTCCATGGGCCCATAAGTGGTCCATTAATTGGTTATGTAAGTCAAAATGTGCATATTGATCTTCAATATGCTGCACCATTGAAATATATTCCTCCATCGAGTTAACATTTCTTTCAAGTCTAGCATTTGAACCCTTAAACATGTCTAGGTAATTAGTTCTTTAGTTCATATACCCACCTCTTTCAGACTCAACAATCATGTTGTGAATTATGATACACGTATATAGAGTATCAGAAAGAACTATTGGATCATGAAATCGGGTAGAGTTTCATAGAATCTGAAATCTTGCTTGTAAAATACCGAATGTACGTTCGATGTTCTTTCTGTAGCTTGCCAATTTCTCAGTGAAATACTTCTCCTTATTGTTACTTGGGACTAAACCCTTGCATTAAGGTTCTCCACTAAGGATATATGCCATCCACGAGGTAGTATCCTATTCGATGAGTAACATTACCAACATTGTATTTAACTTTCGTTGACAGTCCATTGGACAGTTCTTAAAACAAGTATGATTCTTTTAAACATTTATATCATTTAACAAACCTAGTATTCTAAATAAGGCATGTTAAATCCATAAATCATCGGATGCTATAGCTTCTAAATCATTATTGGCACCTTCTTATGTCCGGTGAACATTCCTTTCTAGCCAGTCGGGTAGTTTTTCCATGCCCAATGCATGCAGTCCAAGCTACCAAGCATACCTAGAAAACCCCAAGCTTCTCCTTTAGGTAGTATTCTGGCAACATCATTTGGTCCTCACATACGTAAGTATTATTGCTGAATTGTGAGACCACTGTTGTGTAGAATTCCATCATGCACTCTATCGCTATTGATGATGCAATCCTAAAATATTCGTCAAATTGATCACCGTACGTTTTGTAGCTCAACATTGGTAATGCAACCGAGATTTTTATATGTGGTGAAATTCCGGGTTCAAGTGCTTTATTTAACCTATAAGTAAAATAGGGGTTGTTTTCATAGAGTGCAAGATAAATTTTGGCAAAAATATTATGGCTCTTGCGGAATTGACAATGGAACAACGTGATATCATTGGTTTGATTTTCAATAAAGTGGTCCTTCGTTAGTCTTTATGCCCATCTCTATAGTCTATTTTGTCACGACAATCAATTACTCCAGGCATACTACCACAGTGGTTGCTGGTAGATCCTTCCCAAAAGTAAGAATACCCTACTTCAAGCTGTTGCATTTCAAACTCCATGTTTTCATTGTCTAGCTCTTCTTCCTCATCAAAGTTTCGGACCTATTTTGGTTGTAGTATTGGAGATAAGGATCCATTTTTTGTTCAGAGAAGTAAGTAATTCTATTTTTTTTAGTTGTTGTAGTTATGTCTTGAGTAGTTCAAAAGCACACTATATATAGGATATGAAAAGTCTTTGAATGGTTAAGGATTGCTCCACATGGCTAGGATTAGACAAGGCGCTGATAACTACAGTGTATGTACTGCTACAGTGTAGGATAGGATAAGGCTTTGAATGGTTAAGGACTGCTCTGCATGGCTAGGATTGGACAAGGCACTAATGGCTACAGTGTACGTATTACTACAGTGTAGGATAGGACAAGGCTTTGAATGGTTAACGATTGCTTCATGTGGCTAGGATTGGACAAGGCACTAATGGCTACAATGTAGGATAGACAAGGCTTTGAATGATTAACGATTGCTCCGCGTGGCCAGGATTGGAAAAGGCACTAATGAATACAGTGTACATATTACTACAGTTAGGATAAGATAAGGCTTTGAATTAAGGATTGCTCCATGTTGCTAGGATTGGACAAGGCGCTAATGGCTGCAGTGTATGTATTGCTAAAATGTAGAATTGGACCAGGCTTTGAATGGTTAAGGATTACTCCATGTTGCTAGGATTGGACAAGGCATTAATGGCTACAGTGTACGTATTACTACAGAGTAGGATAGGACAAGCCTTTGAATGGTTAAGGATTGCTCCGCATTGCTAGGACTGGATAAGGCACTAATGGCTACAGTGTACGTTTGCACATCAATCCCAATCAATGAATATGGATTGCATATGCCAATGTATGGTTAAGGATAACATTGTTACTATATATACTATAAGATCTGTTATGAGATGTTCATAGGATTCCAAATGACAAGTTATATTTGGACTCCCCATGATTATTTGGTGTTAATTAAAGCATATATTCAGGCTGATTAGAGACACGTGGAAGCGGAGGTCGATGAAGATTTTTAAGTAACCATCAATGAAGCTTACAATAACCATCGGAAAGTAGGTTAAGAAGAAGAAATATGGATACTAGAAGTACATTTGTTACATTTACTAGAGCTTGCTGGAGGTATAGGAAAATTATAACCAAGGTGGAAGAAGAAAATGTGTTTCAAATGACTCGGTCAACTTTTGACTCCCTACATTTTATGGATCATCAAACACACTTTGTTGATCATACTGTGGTTGAGTTATATTAGATAGTTTGAGTGAGTTCTATGATTTATGGGTGAGTATATATCAGACACTCTATGTACTCTATGTGTCTGTAAGTATGTCATGTATTTCTGTAAATTGTGCTTGTTCCTACGTCAATGTTCTATGAGTTGTATTAGTTCAATGTATTTATACATGTATTAATATGAGGTTTGTATGTTCTATGTATTTTAGGGATTGTACTATGTATTTCTTGAAAAAAAACATACTTAAACTAATAACATAGCTAAACATCCACATACTTAAACTTATGATATACTTAAACATACAACATACTTAAACATACAACATAGCTAAACATTCACATACTTAAATATACGACATACTTAAACATACAACATACTTAAACATTCAATATACTTGAACAAAAACATAGATAAACATCCATATGCTTTAACATGCATTAGGTAAATAAAGCTTAGTTTTGTCCACCACCACGCTAAAATTCCAGTGAACTTAGTCTGTTGCAAAGCACGACCATTTCTTATTTTAGTTCGGTTGCATATTCCACTGCTTGATGAGGGAATGGATCATCAATCTATTTCTATAATCCACAATCATTGGAAAAATTGTGGCATTTATAATGGCATCGCCCAATGTCATTTCCGCTTCATACGATGAAATACGTAACCAAAACTCAGCAAACACAAAATATTAGCGGAGAGTCAACCTCCTGCTCTCTCTCAATCCATTGATTACGGACTTCCCGACATCCTTGTCTCTTTCTATGTTGATGTTCATTTGCAAGTCTTCTTCTCTCCTCTCTCAACTAATGCTCCTGCTCCTTCTTTCATGCTCCCTTAGATCCTGGTAGTGCCTTTTCTACATTTCCATATACCATTCCATCAGGGGTTGTGGAGAAGAAAGATTTGATCGGAATTCATGACTCAATGGAGAAGGGAAGGAAATATGGTTGTAGTCCACCATTATGATATACTATATGGAAAATTGGAGGACGAGTTTGTGTATATATCAATGGTAGGAGGATGTTATCTATAATGGAAGAAAAGCGTGTGTAGTAAATAAATTTTACCATTGCACAAGAATTTCATAAGGCATTTTACATAACAATACGTGGCTACAATATTGATAAGACTTGTTAATGAATGATATCTAAAAAGAAATACACAGTCATGTGCTGATAAAGGAGTAAATAGATTTTACCATTGTATAGAAAATACATAAGAACAACATGGCTGCAGTAACCGTACGGCAAGTAATTGAGTGAAAACTGGCGAAAAAAATGCATACCATTAACCATGTTGAATAGAAAAGTTAAAAGCAAGTGTACAGAAGAACAACTTCACCACACTGGCGATAATTCAAATGACATATATGAAAGAATAACAAGCATAAATGATCAATATAACGTGAACATGATATTAGTTACAGTACATAAATAGTGAATACAGTGAATATAACATACACCCGAGTCCATAACAATATACGAACATCAATCTATACATGAACGGGGACTATAGCGAAGACGTGTCTAATCGTCATCACGGTTAGTAGATAAGTGCTGATAGTACATGCTAAAGTCACTGAATCTCTTCCTCCCTGCCTCTATCTCGGCCTACAGTAGGGCATGAGCTCGAGCCGCCTTCTTTGACTGTCGTCTCATCTCAGCCTCGTAAAATCAATTCTATGTTGGTGCTTGACATATGCAATATGGCACAGTCCCATCTGCATGTCGAATAAATCAACATATGATATCTGTGTGGGATTCAGATACTAGTAATATGCAAGAGGATGATACACGTTAACATAATAGTTATCTCCAGAAGATGTGGATAACGCCATGGTCCAACCAAAGTGGCTTAGCAGGCACGTGATCTGGTGCATGACAACCCTGATTAGGCTAGGTAAGAACATCGACTACCGGAGGTGCCATACTGTGAAGTATAGCAGCTGGCCCTACCAAATCTATCAACGCTACATGAGTAATGGTATCGCCAGATGCACTGTAAAATCTCTGCCAAAAGTGACTATATGACTGACCAAGAATAATAAATCTCTCTGCTAACTACCAACCTGTTGCTCTAGCCTCATCTAGTTGATCCACGTCATAAATTATATAGCGATAGATATTAGGGTGTGGATCATCAGGAACAGTATTAACATCGTGAAACTATTTCCAACACCTCTCACCAAGGTACCAATATGCACCAAGTACCAGGGATATGATATAAGTAGAAATCTTCGCACGCTAAGCATTCGAGCTATCTAGATATAATCAAAACCGATCGACTCACTATCATCAAATGGATGCTATATAATCCATCCTTTGTACATTCTTGCGTCGATCTGGTTATTAGCAAATGAATATATATGGCGGGATTCATTATCCATGGTCCTCATGTTGCTCGCACACTAGAATAATAAACAAGGGAAAAAACCAGATGTATCAGGACTCACTGTTACGAAATGAAAGTTCCTGTAGTACTTAAAATATCAGTACTATAATAACTCCCAAAAACCATACAAAGAAACCTGTGACTCAAATACAATGCATTGTGCGTCGAGATATCTGTATGGGTACACAAGAATAGGAGTACCATAATCATACCGAATAGCATAGTCAAAATCCAAACTAGATATGACCTCAATAAAGTTGACCAATAAACTATTACTACTGGTGCTGAAAAACAAATTCCCCATAAGGTATAAAAAAATAGTCTCGCAAGCTCCAAATCGTAATCTGGAGAATACTGCGATAGTATGCTTTCCATGGTAGCTGTAATAGCGCCAACTCTAATAGCAGCAGTGGTCTGATAGGATGCATATGAAGTGTCTAAATGGGGGAAAATATTTTGTACAAGTGCGGTATCATGCCATCGACTATCACATAGGACAAAAGGGTATGCCGTCACTCCTATGCTAATGCCAGTGAGCATAGTAAAGTCAAACAGTGTAATTCCTAACACATCGTAAGAAAAATAAAATCTATGGCTGGTTATATATCACCATTGAGCAATAGCAGCAAACAATCGCACATTTCCTTTAATAACATTTTTGATGTCTGTAATATTAAATTACATAACATGTTAAAACTAAACCGTAATAAATTAACGAGTATTCTTAATTTAAAATATTCATTAAATTACCTAAGAAATGATGGAATCCAAGCTCAAGGAAATTCTATGACTCTAGTAATATATGTAAGTTCTTATGAAAATACTTAAGGGTGTTCGCTAACTAACCACTGGAACGAATATTTTGTGACGATTTAGGTTAAAGAAAATTGGTAAATATGCATTCTAAAATGATAATGTACTTTAACTATGCCGTGAAAAAAAATACTCACAACCAAAATCGTCAAAATGGTCGTTGAAAAACTTACTTTAGGGTTGACTCGATGTTGAACTCGGGTAATTGACTATTTGACTCGAAGCAGATTCTGTAAGTCCTGACTCGAAGTCAAACTCGGGTAATCACCCATCTGACCCGAAGTAAACCTAGGAAATTCTGGTCCGAAATCAGACTCGGGTAAAACCAAGATTTTGTCCAAGCAAACAAGCAAATGGCTCCAAGCAACGTTTGTCACCAATCCAGCACTTCAAATTCCGTGACTCCAAGCAAACCATGTGCTGACTTCAAGCAAACGACAAATTTTCTCGGGTCGGACTCCAAGTAAATTACCACCGATCCATTTATGCCGATCCATCTTCTTTTGCCCATAGCTCGAATGTGCGAACTCCGAATACCTTGAAATTTAGGATGCAGCCTTCTAGGCCTTCTTTGTCACCCCTGACCGATCTCACCTAGTTTCAAAAAAATTTTGATCGTCACTGATCTATGACCCCATCATAAGTGATTTGTCATTCATCGGTGTTTCCAATCATTTAAGCATAGACAATCATGCATATATCATTCTCAAGCACTATAAACATCCGCAACTTGAAAATAGACCAGTCTGACAACGATTAGAGCATCTTCCCCAATCGAAACCCATTCACCGAAGCCATCCAAGATGCTGAATATCCAAAGAAGTTTTATCATGCCAACTATACCTTTTATACTACTGTACAACTAATTTGAAATAGCTTCTTTATAGGTATGACTAGCATATGGACGAAGTAAGGGCGATGGATGTAGCCTGCTCCAAAGCTCTCAGGAATTATTAAAGGATGAAACAACCTGGTACCCTGGAAGAATCCTCTGGGAAGGCAAAATGGTTCTAAAGACTAGAAGCAGTGCAATCGGAAGAAGGCGAACCCGGCAATTTGCCAAATAACATACCAAATGGTGAAGGAGCTGCAGGACCACGGGGAACTTTTATCAAGCAAGGCTACTAAGGCCCGGTAGAAAGGTGCCCCAACTAACTGACGAAATCAAGCGAAAGGATGTTTATCCTATAACACTTTAGCTAGCTAGCAACTAAGGAATAGGGAGCAACCTAAAGCGATGCCTTCTCATCCATTCTGGTCTACTCTCCTTTTCCAAATGAGCCGTACCGATATACTAGGTGCATTGCAGACAGCACGGTGAAAGAAATACTTCTATGCCCCCGATAAGTCATGTCAATCCCCTTCTGAAAACTGGTGTTGCTGAAGGCGTCGAGAAGTCTTGTCCAAAGGATCGTCGAGCAAACAGATCCAACACCTTAGCCTACAGGAACCGATAAAACTATGCTCCCTCGAGATGAACCTAAAAAAATTCCTCTTAAAGTCGATGAATCATTACATTAAGACCGTCGGGCCGTCGAACACATGACCCAAAACTCCTCTCGGAATCGATAAATTATCATTCCAAGGAAGTCTGGTCACCAGACATCCGACCATAAAAATCCCTTCGTGAATGTGATGGTCTTTCACAAACTAAAACATCATGAAGGTGAACCGGTAGATCAGCGATAATCTAATCCCAAAAAAACCCTTCGCAAATGTAAAGGTCTTTCACGAACCAAAGCATCGTGAAGGTAAACTGGTAGATCAGCGGTCATCTGATCCAAAAAATCCTTCGAGAATGGGAAGGTCTTCCACAAACTAAAGCAAGGTGAACCGGTAGATCAGCGAAATTTAAGTATGAATAATATCCGCGAAGGTAAACTGGAAGATTGGCAGTCTTCCGATCCAAAGCCCCTGGAAGTCAACGAGGTCACGCTCTGGGGCCACAAATCGATAATCATATCAGTCACTCCGCAAAATTAATAGAATCATGGCCAACGACCGATGAAACAAATAGTGCTAAATTCTAGAGCTTAAAAGTCGCTCAAAGAAACTAAGCCAATACCAAACCGCACCCACTGGACCGGGGGCAACCAAACGAATTGTGGAGAGACCTCGAATATAGTTCAAAAGTGCCAACAGCTCTGTGGCATGAGGGGCACTGCGCACACTTGAATAGAAAAAAGAAAGGCTGAGACTAATCATAACACAATTCTGTTATGCCCGATCAAAAACTCTGACATTCTGACAACTGGGCACTTAATGCCCACTTTTTCTAAACTACTGCTATACCGCTCTTGGTGACCAATTCCTCTTCCTCTTAGACCGCGTACCAGTTAAAGACCCATTCTCTAAAGGCAGTTTGGACTAAGAACTAAGAGCCATGCCCTGAACTCCTATAAGCTCTTTATTCAATCCATCTTCATGCGGTCAGCTATAGATCTCTCCCCCATAGCAGTCTGATCTATTTGGAAGTGTACATCTTCCAAAAACATGGAAGAATCGTCCAAGCCATGGTTACCCGAACTGAAACTTGTTTATCTTCTTGAACCAATAAAACTTTATTTATGTAAGCAACCCGCCGGATTGACAGAAGCAAATCAAATTAAACCGCTGGATCGACAGAATCCGATCCTTGCCTTCTAAAAACCGATGTTGCTCCGACAACATCGAGAAGGCTCAAACACACACTCCTCACATTGCTTGAAGATAGGCAACACCGAGGAGCACTAAAAGCCATGCATTCCATAAGCTGTGCCAAAAACATACTCTCCTCGCATTACCCAGAGATAGGCAACACCGAGGAGCACCAAAAGCCACGCATTGCATAAGCTGCACCAAAGCATATGCTCCTCGCGTTGCCCGGAGATAGGCGATGCCGAGGAGCACCGAAAGCCATGCATTCCATTAGCCATGCCACAACATACGCTCCTCACGTTGCTCGGAGATAGGCAACGCCGATGAGCACCAAAAGCCACGCCAAAACACATGCTCCTCGCGTTGCCCGGAGATAGGCAACGCCGATGAGCACCAAAAGCCGCACATTCCATAAGCCATGCCAAAACACATGCTCCTCACATTGCCCAAAGATATGCAACACCGAGGAGCACCAAAAGCCGCATATTCCATAAGCCATGCCAAAACACATGCTCCTCACGTTGCCCGGAGATATGCAACGCCGAGGAGCACCAAAAGCCGTGCATTCCATAAGCCATGCAAAAACACACGCTCCTCACGTTGTTCGGAGATAGGCAATGCCGAGGAGCACCAAAAGCTGCACATTCCATAAGTCGTGCCAAAACACACGCTCATCGCGTTGCACGAAAATAGGCAACACCGAGGAGCACCAAAAGCTGCGCAATCCATAAGTTGCGCCAAAACATATGCTCATCGCGTTGCCCGAAGATAGGCAACGCCGAGGAGCACCAAAAACTGCGCATTCTATAAGGCACGCCAAAATATACGCTTCTTGCGTTGCCCGAATATAGGCAACGCCAAGGAGCACCAAAAGCCGCGCATTTCATAAGCCGCGCACTAACTCCTAAAATGTAATCTCTTCACATTGCTTAAAGATATGCAATACTGAGGTGCATGGAAAGCTGCGCATTTCGTAAGCCACTCACTAACTCTTAAAAAGCTTAAACTCCTCACGTTGCCCAAAGATATACAACACCGAGGAAAACTAAAAGTCGCGCATCCAATAAGCCGTGCACTAACTTTCAAAACACAAACCCCTTATGTTGCCTGAAGATAGGCAACATAAAGGAATTTCAAAATCCGTGCATTTCATAAGTCGCGCACTCTCAAAAGTCGGGCACTTCGTAAGCCAAGATTTTCATAAGCTGCACGTCTGATAAGCCGCGCAAACACTGCTTAATGTTGCTCTGGCATCATCAAAGAACCGTCAAAGAATCCTGATTTTTGCTTCAGTAGTACCGCAAAGCTCACAAACCAAGATTTTCATAAGCTGCACGTCTGATAAGCCGCGCAAACACTGGAAAGAATCGACATTGCTTCGGTAGTACCGCAAAGCTCACAAACCAAGAAGTCGGCAAAGAATCCTGATTTTTGACCAAAGTTATTGTACGAAATGTCAAAATTCAAGAGATCCAAGTCATGAGTTCCCAGAGATAGGAGCTGCGAAGTACCTTTGACTGGGGGCATCCAGGGAGCAACCTAGAACGTTAAGTCTCACATCAATTGTTCAGAATAATCGGCCATGTGGACTGAGGGGCACAGAACACATTAACACTTAGTCAGGATAAAAGATCACTCCAACTTGCAATAAAAGGAGGAACCTACCATCGTCCAAAGATAGAAGACGATGGAAGGCAGTTCCAAAATCAAATTATCAATGCACCAGTTTCCAGAGACTGAAGCAGGTGCTCAACTGAGGTCTCGAACCCTAACTTGTAGAAAACCAGTCGTTATCCGAAGATAGATAATGGCAAGGTGAGAACGCTTAAAATCGAGCAGCTAAAACATTGGTACCCAAAGATTGGAACTAACAAATAAGGTCGATATTCGCAATAATGCTTTCAGCCTAGCATAATGCATATGGCCTGAAACAAGCAAGGTTAAGTGCCACGAATTCGAGACAAATACTACCGAACTCTACCTATCCATGATCAGTATAGGAATGAACGCGCGCGGTCTATGGAGGGCAATGTGATGACTTGCTCCACAATTTCAAATGTGCTATAAGAACCTGGAGTTTGGTACCTAGAAATGAAAGGTTCTGCCTAGAAATGAAAGGTTTCGCAGATAGTCGTTAGATCATAAACAAAACGGCTGGAGAAAGTTCAATTTTTCGTGAATAAGAATATTTATGGAATTGATTAAGTAACAACCTTGCATCTCCAAGGGTAATACTTGACAGTTATAAACAAAGCTAGGCAACGGAAATGCCTGAGACTCTCACCCTTTCAGAACATGGTGTATCCCAGATTTAAGCAACGTTGAGAAAATAGCCACATTGGTTTAAAAGGAATTTACTCAACTCTGCAGGATCAGATGAATGATTCAACCCTCACCAACATGACTTTAACACTGCTTGAAGATAGGCAGCACTAAGAAAATAATTCTAGAATCCGACCATCGAAGTGCTAGTTTTCGAAGGCCGAAACTAGTACCTAACTCGAATAAGAGCACTTCCGAATCGATGGGGAAAATTAATCCCAACCTCCTAAGTGTCGGTGTTGCCTCACCAATGCCTAGGCCTTCTTTTATCTTTTAAGTACAGGTGTTGCCCTGGCAAAGCCGGGAAATTTTATATTTCCTAAGTACTAGTGTTGCCCCGGCGATGCTAGGAAATTTTCTATTTCATAAGTACCGGTGTTGCCTCGACAACTTCGGGAAACATTCTACTCGCTAAGTACCGGTACTGCCCCGGCAATGCCAGGAAAACTTTAATCTACAGGGCTGATGAGAAACACTCATCATAGTGAACCATCGATGCACTAGCTTCTGGAGATAGCAGATGGTCCTCAACTGAGTTTCTACCTTCTCTTTAGAAAACTACTGTTGCCCAGTGAAAGGCAACGATCGAAATACATATCCTTTCATTGATCAGCCGGATGGTTCGACCTTTCATCACAGGAATAATGCAGCATCGAAAGGAAATCTCAGGATTGAATTGCCCATGTATTAATTTCTAGGGATGAAAGATGGTTCACAACCAATTCACAACCAAATTTCCTAAATTCAACTTAGAAAGAATTTAGACACGACCGAAAGATAGGCAGACTCAAGGAAATGTTGCTTGGAACTAAGCAGCTAGGTTATCAATTCTCAAAGACAGGAGTTGACATATGAACAAAACTTCTGTGACAACATTAGCAACCAAGAAGAGCATGCATGTCCATGGACAAGCGGGAGCAATCGTGGAAGGTCGAAAATAAAATCCTCGAACTTTCTCAATTCCAGAATGAGATTGAGAGCCAAACTGAGGGCAATTGACCAATTCGCCCCATAGATTTCCATCTCTCACAATCGCCCAAATACAAGCATTCGAAATAGCTAGTCCCTCAAGTAGGGATATAAGCATAGATACTTGATTGAAAGAAATGTTTCAAAGGTCCATGTTAAATCATGAGTTTTGATTCATGACAAAAAGCTTAAACAATCAAGTGATGAGACTATACGATCAAGCGACAAAAAGAGAATGAGATATGCTATTAAACTACAAAGGAGACAAGACTTTAAATCTAAGTATAGTATGTTTATTTATTGAAGTTTTAGTCATAAGATATAGGTTGAAATTATTAAAATCTATCCTCAAGTAGTTTACACAAGATCAAAGTTGTTTTAAGATTCAATTTCTTTAAAAATAGTGTAAACTGTGCACTGACAACCAGGTCAGTCGACTGACCAAAAAATGACCAGTCGACTGAACCTGTTCAGTTGCATAGATATACTCTGTTTTACATAGTTTTGAATACTCAGTCGACTGGTCGATTTTGCTCAGTCGATTGAACGATTCAAACATCCATTTTTTTATGAAAAGACACTTCTATTTGCAAAGAGTTACGATCCAAATTGAAGAGATATGGCTGCATCTTTTGATCAAAACTCTTCATGAATAGTTGTAGCTGTTTGTCTACTATATAAACACTCCAAATCATTTTCAAAATCACTAAATTTCACTTTTCTTTCTGATCATACACTCTACTTTCTATACCTGCATTCTAAAAGCAATCACAATCTTTATATTGCTCGAATCTCTGAACTAATCGATATATTCTTTGATTCTAAGAAATATCTTCCTTTCATATCTTCACACACACAATATATACTTGAGGATTTGATTATAGGATGGTTGTATACTTAAAGACATATCAGTGTTATTCAAAACACAATTGTCAACTATTTTCTTATACCGGTAAAAGTCCTGTTCGGTTGTTCAGGCAATAAAAGTCCTCTTTCAGCTGTTAAAGGCGGAAAAATCATGTTCGGCTGCTCAGGTGTTGTATACCTATTCCTCCGGGTTAAGTGAGTGGTTACTGAGTTGAAATTTCAGAAGGAAGTCTGGGACTGGACGTAGAACAGGAAGTTCGAAGCAGTATAAAACTCCTGGTGTGCTTATTCTGATTTGCTTTATTATTATTATCTGTTTCCGCATTTAGATTATAATAAATTCCATATTACACGATCCTAAGTGATAACTAGCCACACAGTTGTCACTTTCATTTGGTATCAAAGCAAGGTTTTCCTATAACCGTAACACAGTTATTTGATAATTTTTTTGTAATATGGATAGTAACACCAATTCTAGCATTAACATTAACTCTAGTTTTACTGAAGGTCAGTCAACTGCTCGACCACCACTATTTAATGGCCTTAACTATAATTACTGGTCAACTAGAATGAGAATATATATGCAATCTAATGGTTTTGAAACATGGAATATTACCCAAAAGAAGTATACCATGCCAACAGAAGATTTTTCAAATTGGACTACTGCATAAAAACTGATGCTACTTCAAATGATAAAGCTATGAACATGATATTTTATGCATTAGATAAAAATGAGTTTAATAGGGTCAGTATGTGTACAACTGCTTATGAGATATGGAGAACTCTAAAAATAACTCATGAAGGAACTAATAAAGTCAAACAAAGCAAAATATCTATGTTGAAAAATCAGTTCCAAAATTTTAAAATGAAACAAAACGAAACTATAAATGACATGTACTCTAGATTTCAAGATATATAACACTCACTATTGGCACTAGGAGAAAAAATTTCTGACTTTGATATAGTATCAAAAATCCTAAACTCTTTAACGGATGAATGGGAAAGAAAGGTCTTAGCTATTGAAGAAGCAAACGATCTTTCCACTATGAAACCAGAAGAGTTAATAGGGAAAGAAAGGTCTTAGCTATTGAAGAAGCAAACGATTAATGTCATATGAAGTGAATTTGCAGGCAAAGAAAGTTCAAGCACAGGATAAGAAGAATCTAGCATTTCAAGCAGAAAAATATGATTCTGATTCAGATGAAGAGGATATGGCACTTATTGCTCAAAATTTCAAAAAGTTTTTGAAATTCAAAAAGAATAACAAGTTCAGGAGTTACAAAAATAACTCTAACAACAACAATAATAGCAATAAACCATCATCTTCTATCATGAAATGTTATTAATGTCATAAAAAGGTTCATATGAAGAAAGATTGTCCAGAGAAAAAGAAAAAATAAATTCAAGAAGGACAAATTCAAGAAGAAAGCATTTTCAGTAACATGGGATGATTCAGATTCTTCTTCATCATCAGAGAGTGACAGTGACAGTGACACAGAGCAAGCAAATGTATGCTTCATGGCTATAAGTGATGATGTAAGTGAACTAAGTTTTGAAGATTTGGTAGAAATTAATTCAGAACTAGTGGAATTTGTAAAACAAACAAAAAAACAAAAAAAGGAGTTACAAGGAAAATTAAATAGATCTGAATTAGAAATTAGTATGCTAAGAGATGAAAAGAAAATTCTAGAAGAAGAACTTGAAATATCTCAAGAATCTAATTCTAATTTAACATCTCAACTTTCTATGATAACTCAGGAATTAGAAATTTAGAAAAATAAAAATGATAATTTATCAGCAGAAATTAGTGATTTAAAATCTAACACTAAAGTATTAGAGTTAGAAAAATCTAGTCTCAAAGCAAAGTTAGAAGATATTAATAAAAATATTTCTAACTTCAATAAAGGACAAGAAAATCTTTCTACAATAATAGAAAATTCTCAATCTACTTCAAATCAAGTGGGACTAGGATATACGAAAATTGAAAATCCAAAGAAATCTAGAAAGTTTAAAAATAAGTTTAAAAACAAAATTAAGAAAGATATTAAGAAAACAGTTTCAAATAATCTTAAAACTATTAAGATATGGATTCCTAAAAAAATTAACAATTTAATTAGGAATAGACATATCAAAACATTTATGGAAACTGTTCATAAAAATGAGAATTATATTTATAAAGGGAATTCTGAACCCGCTTGGGTTTGGTTTCCTAAGACCTAACTCTTAGGACCCTAAAAAGAAAAGTGGGTACCAACTTAATCTTTATATTTTGCAGGTACCACTTAAAAAGAGAGGAAAATGGATTTTAGATAGCGGTTGCTTGAAACACATGACTGGTAACAAGGACATGTTAACTAACATTGTCTACTCAAATGGAGGATCGGTCACTTTTGGAGACAATTCATAAGGATATATCATCGACAAAGGTGATGTGAGCAAACGTCCAGCACCTCGTTTTACTTGGTCTACATCCGAAGAACATACAAGTTCTGACACCAGTGGAAATGAGGGTGGCAGACAATTTGTGGAAAGTTCTTCAAGAGGCAAAGGACTAGTGCAAGTGGAAGAAGTAACAGATTCAGACTCTGACGAGTGATGTTGTTATTTCCTGATTGGTGGTAGTAAGTTATTTTTAATTTCACAAATAATCTACTACTGTTTATTTTTTATGAGCTTGTATAAATAGCTCGGTAAAATTTGAAACAATTTGTTTATTTGTGGTTGTTATTCTGTTAGTTCGCAATGATATAATTATTGGTTATTTCCTTTTTGTCGATGACAAAGGGGGAGAAATTTGTATGACTAACAAATTCTTTGCAGGGTTAGATATGTCGCCAAATATTCAGGGGGAGATATATATAACTTCCGTTATATAATTCTTAAAATATAGTATCATCCAAAAACAGGTTGTCATCAATCAAAAAGGGGGAGAATGTTGAATCATGAGTTTTGATTCATGACAAAAAGCTTAAACAATCAAGTGATGAGACTATACGATCAAGCGACAAAAAGAGAATGAGATATGCTATTAAACTAAAAAGGAGACAAGACTTCAAATCTATGTATAGTATGTTTATTTATTGAAGTTTTAGTCATTAGATACAGGTTGAAATTGTTAAAATCTATCCTCAAGTAGTTTACACAAGATCAAAGTTGTTTTAAGATTCAATTTCTTTAAAAATAGTGTAAACTGTGCACTGACAACCAGGTCAGTCGACTGACCAAAAAATGACCAGTCGACTGAACATGTTCAGTTGCATAGATATACTCTGTTTTACATAGTTTTGAATACTCAGTCGACTGGTCGATTTTGCTCAGTAGACTGAATGATGCTAACAGCCATTTTTTCTGAAAAGACACTTCCATTTGCGAAGAGTTACGATCCAAATTGAAGAGATATGGCTGCATCTTTTGATCAAAACTCTTCGTGAATAGTTGTAGCTTTTTGTCTACTATATAAACACTTCAAAATCATTTTCCAAATCACTAAATTTCATTTGGCTTTCTGATCATACTCTCTACTTTCTGTACCTGCATTCAAAAAACAATCACAATCTTTATATTGCTTGAATCTCTGAACTAATCGATATATTCTTTGATTCTAAGCAATATCTTCCTTTCATATCTTCACACACACAATATATACTTGAGGATTTGATTATAGAAAGGTTGTATACTTAAAGACATATCAGTGTTATTCAAAACACAATTGTTAACTATTTTCTTATACCAGTAAAAGTCCTCTTCGGTTGTTCAGGCGGTAAAAGTCCTCTTTTGGCTGTTAGAGGCGGCAAAATCCTGTTCGGCTGCTCAGGTGTTGTATACCTATTCCTCCGGGTTAAGTGATGAGTTATTGAGTTGAAATTCCAGAAGGAAGTCTGGGACTGGACATAGAACGGGAAGTTCGAACCAGTATAAAAACTCCTGGTGTGCTTATTCTTATTTGCTTTATTATTATATGTTTCCGCATTTAGATTATAATATATCCCATATTACACGATCCTAAGTGATAACTAGCCACACAGTTGTCACTTTCATTTGGTATCAGAGCAAGGTTTTCCTATAACCATAACATAGTTATTCGATAAAAAAATTTGTAATATGGATAGTAACACCAATTCTAGCATTAACATTAACTCTAGTTTTACTGAAGGTCAGTCAACTGCTCGACCACCACTATTTAATGGCCTTAACTATAATTACTGGTCAACTAGAATGAGAAAATATATGCAAGCTAATGGTTTTGAAACATGGAATATTACCCAAAAGGAGTATACCATGCCAACAGAAGTTTTTTCAACATGGACTACTGCACAAAAAACTGATGCTACTTCAAATGCTAAAGCTATGAACATGATATTTTGTGCATTAGATAAAAATGAGTTTAATAGGGTCAGTATGTGTACAACTGCTTATGAGATATGGAGAACTCTAAAATAACTCATGAAGTAACTAACAAAGTCAAACAAAGCAAAATATCTATGTTGAAAAATCAGTTTCAAAATTTTAAAATGAAACAAAACGAAACTATAAATGACATGTACTCTAGATTTCAAGATATATATCACTCACTATTGGCACTAGGAGAAGAATTTTCTGACTTTGATATAGTATCAAAAATCCTAAACTCTTTAACGGATGAATGGGAAAGAAAGGTCTTAGCTATTGAAGAAGCAAACGATCTTTCCACTATGAAACCAGAAGAGTTAATAGGTAATATAATGTCATATGAAGTGAATTTGCAGGCAAAGAAAGTTCAAGCACAGGATAAGAAGAATCTAGCATTTCAAGCAGAAAAAGATGATTCTGATTCAGATGAAGAGGATATGGCACTTATTGCTAAAAATTTCAAAACGTTTTTTAAATTCAAAAAGAATAAAAAGTTCAGGAGTTACAAAAATAACTCTAACAACAACAATAATAGCAATAAACCATCATCTTCTGTCATGAAATGTTATGAATGTCATAAAAAGGGTCATATGAAGAAAGATTGTCCAGAGAAAAAGAAAAATAAATTCAAGAAGGACAAATTCAAGAACAAAGAATTTTCAGTAACATGGGATGATTCAAATTCTTCTTCATCATCAGAGAGTGACAGTGACACAGAGCAAACAAATGTATGCTTCATGGCTACAAGTAATGATGTAAGTGAACTAAGTTTTGAAGATTTGGTTAAAATTAATTCAGAACTAGTGGAATTTGTAAAACAAACTAAAAAACAAAAAAAGGAGTTACAAAGAAAATTAAATAGATCTGAATTAGAAATTAGTATGCTAAGAGATGAAAAGAAAATTCTAGAAGAAGAACTTGAAATATTTCAAGAATCTAATTCTAATTTAACATCTCAACTTTCTATGATAACTCAGGAATTAGAAATTCAGAAAAATAAAAAAGATAATTTATCAACAGAAATTAATGATTTAAAATCTAACACTAAAGTATTAGAGTTAGAAAAATCTAGTCTCAAAACTAAGTTAGAAGATATTAATAAAAATATTTCTAACTTCATAAAGGACGAGAAAATCTTTCTACAATAATAAAAAATTCTCAGTCTACTTCAAATAAAATGGGACTAGGATATAAGAAAATTGAAACTCCAAAGAAATCTGGAAAGTTTAAAAATATGTTTAAAAACAAAATTAAGAAAGATATTAAGAAAACAGTTTCAAATAATCTTAAAGCTATTAAGATATGGATTCCTAAAACAAATAACAATTTAATTAGGAATAGACATATCAAAACATTTATGGAAACTGTTCATAAAAATGAAAATTATATTTATAAAGGGAATTCAAAACCCGCTTGGGTTTGGTTTCCTAAGACCTAACTCTTAGGACCCTAAAAAGAAAAGTGGGTACCAACTTAATCTTTATTTTTTGCAGGTACCATTTAAAAAGAGAGGAAAATGTATTTTAGACAGCGGTTGCTCGAAACACATGACTGGTAATAAGGACATGTTAACTAACATTGTTTACTCAAATGGAGGATCGGTCACTTTTGGAGACAATTCAAAAGGATATATCATCGGCAAAGGTGATGTGAGCAAACGTACAACACCTCGTTTTACTTGGTCTACATCCGAAGAACATACAAGTTCTGACACCAATGGAAATGGGGCTGGCAGACAATTTGTGGAAAGTTCTTCAAGAAGCAAAGGACCAGTGCAAGTGGAAGAAGTAACAGATTCGGACTCTGATGAGTGATGTTGTTATTTCCTAATTGGTGATAGTAAGTTATTTTTAATTTCGTAAACGGTATACTACTGTTTATTTCTTATGAGCTTGTATAAATAGCTCGGTAAAATTTGAAACAATTTGTTTATTTGTGGTTCTTATTCTATTAGTTCGCAATTATATAATTATTGGTTATTTCCTTTTTGTCTATGACAAAGGGGGAGAAATTTGTATGACTAACAAATTCTTTGCAGGGTTAGATAAGTCGCCAAATATTCAGGGATATAAATAACTTTCGTTAGATAATTATTAAAATATAGTATCATCCAAAAACAGGTTGTCATCAATCAAAAAGGGGGAGAATGTTGAATCATGAGTTTTGATTCATGACAAAAAGCTTAAACAATCAAGTGATAAGACTATACGATCAAGCGACAAAAAGAGAATGAGATATGCTATTAAACTACAAAGGAGACAAGACTTCAAATCTATGTATAGTATGTTTATTTATTGAAGTTTTAGTCATTAGATATAGGTTGAAATTGTTAAAATCTATCCTCAAGTAGTTTACACAAGATCAAAGTTGTTTTAAGATTCAATTTCTTTAAAAATAGTGTAAACTGTGCACTGACAACCAGGTCAGTCGACTGACCAAAAAATGACCAGTCGACTGAACCTGTTTAGTTGCACAGATATACTCTGTTTTACATAGTTTTGAATACTCAGTCGACTGGTCGATTTTGCTCAGTCGACTGAACGATTCTAACAGCCATTTTTTCTGAAAAGACGCTTCCATTTGTGAAGAGTTACGTTCCAAATTGAAGAGATATGGCTACATCTTTTGATCAAAACTCTTCGTGAATAGTTGTAGCTGTTTGTCTACTATATAAACACTTCAAAATCATTTTCCAAATCACTGAACTTCATTTTGCTTTCTGATCATACTCTCTACTTTCTATACCTGCATTCTAAAAGCAATCACAATCTTTATATTGCTTGAACCTCTGAACTAATCGATATATTCTTTGATTCTAAGCAATATCTTCCTTTCATATCTTCACACACACAATATATACTTGAGGATTTGATTATAGGAAGGTTGAATACTTAAAGACAAATCAGTGTTATTTAGAACACAATTGTCAACTATTTTCTTATACCATTAAAAGTCCTGTTCGGTTGTTCAGGTGGTAAAAGTCATCTTTCGGCTGTTAGAGGCGGAAAAATCCTGTTCGGCTTCTCAGGTGTTGTATACCATATACCTCCGAGTTAAGTGAGCGGTTATTGAGTTGAAATTCCAGAAGGAAGTCTGGGACTGGACGTAGAACGGGAAGTTCGAACCAGTATAAAACTCCTGGTGTGCTTATTCTTATTTGCTTTATTATTATTATCTGTTTCCGCATTTTGATTACAATATATTCCATATTAAACGATCCTACGTGATAACTAGCCACACGGTTGTCACTTTCAGTTCAATTACGAATAACCGCGAAGTTGGTTAAATAACGGTTATGTATCACAAAACAGAGCATTCTCGCAACAAAATCGCCGACAAAGGAAATGAAAGATTTAATGTTCAAAAATCAATCGTCGCTCATAGTCTAGCAATGACAAGATGTATCGATGACTTACTTGCGGTCTGACTAGATCATTTGGTTCTAACTAGCAGGAATATGGCATTACTCGATGTTTGCGCCAAAATTGGTCACAAACCCCGAATGTTGTGAAAGCACCAGTGTATGAATATAAATCAACAATATTCACACACAAATCTCAAATCTAAGCAAACAGAGTATCACAATTCAGAAATAATGAACATAAACACGAGATTTATAGTGGTTCGACGATCTTGCCTACGTCCACTCTGAAGTTGATGATTTTATTGATGTTCACTTGATGATTACAATTTCTTCTGATGTAGTACAACTGATTGTATGATTATAATCTGAACCTAAGGAAGCAGTGGTGATTCTGAGTAAATCTGGCAGAGTCTGGGCGCTCTTTAGCTCCTAGAATTGTCCGACCCCTTTTCTGAATGACTAGGGGCTCTATTTATAGGTGTAGGAGGCTGATATTTTGCCTATATTGAAGGGAGACCAGTTCTGGTACGTGAGGGGGCCCACATGGCCGAAATCTGGAGATCCGGGCCCACTTTGGGATCGATTCGACCCTTGGTTTGAATCGATCAAGAAAGAGTCCAATCGAGCTGAAATTTGGGGTGGACATTCTTCATCATGTGCTTAAGCTTCTGTGAAAATTTCATGGAATTTGGACTTGTAGATCTCAAGTTATGATCGATTCAAGTTGACGTTCTTCGCCCTATGGATTCGAACTGAGGCTCGGCCTATGGATTCGAACTGAGGCTCGGCCTATGGATTCGAACTGAGGCTCGGCCTATGGATTCGAACTGAGGCTCGGCCTATGGATTCGAACTGAGGCTCGGCCTATGGATTCGAACTGAGGCTCGGCCTATGGATTCGAAGCAAGGTCATATCCTCATCTTGTATCGACTATATCTTGAGCATACGAACTCGGATTGACTTGAAACTTGGAACGTTGGTTTGCATGGCTTTACTTGTCATGTCTTATCAATTGTAGCCTGATCCGGACTCGGACAAAATTCATCGATATCCATGGTGAACTTGTGATGTAACCGTCCTACAGGATGGACTGTCATTGATTTCTAGTCGACTTTTTGGTGTCACGGCCTTGCCAAAAGGCGGGATAACATTTGCCCCCCAAAACATGCCTTGCGATAGGAAGGTGTGTTTTGTAATGCCATAAGCTGGATGTTCATATCCTGTTGATGACCTGTGGTACAACCTGCGAAGAGTTTGACAGTTTTGTATGACCTCAAATGACGACCGTTCGCGATCAAGCCATTTCTATATGGCCCCAAATGACGACCGTTCGCGATCAAGCCATTTGATGCGAGGGGTGCCGTTCGAGGCGAGTTGTGACCGTTCGTGGTCGAGTGCCATTCGTGGCGAATCGTGACCGTTCGAGGTCGGGTGCCGTTCGTGGCGAATTATGACCGTTCGAGGTCGGGTGCCTGTTCGAGGCGTATTTGTGACTGTTCGAAGTCGGGTGCCTGTTCGAGGCGAATTGAGTGTGCCCGGGGAGGGACTTAGTATCATCAATACCAGGTTTCACGTTCGGGTGAATTCCCGGATTGTTTGTTGCAATGGTTTATCGCCATCTCAGAGCATGCCTAGGGACCATTCACGATCCCGTACATGTGTAAGTGGCTTAGCCGTTATGAAATCACAAGTAGCATTTTTTATTGAAAATAAGTCTTTTAGCAGAAATGTTAAACAAAATCAAGTTCAAATATTCAAATCAAGATGAAACAAAAGCAAAGCAAGGATGTCAAAGTGTAAACTCTCACAACGATAGGGTTAATAGTCATTCAGAGCATGCCTATGGACCGCTCGTGATCTCGCACATGTGTAACTGACTTACCCGTGTTGGCGAGAGGTTTACGACTTGTTCATCATTATTTCAATTAACTGATAACCATACGGTGTCCCGGCTCAGGGTCACCCCTAGTTGATGTAGACGGTGGTCGCTCTGGCTCCACTGGTGGAGCTCGCCTTCTCACATACTGAAGTAGCATACCGTTCCTGATTTGCCCTTCCACCTCATCCTTCAGATGTCTACAGTCGTTAGTGTTATGACCATTCAGTTCGTGGAACAAGCAATATCTGTCTGATTTCCTCTCGTCAACAGTGGGGTCCCTTCGTATTGGCCTACGGTAGGGAACTTGCTCTCATGTATCTCGGTAGATTCGCTCCAAACTCTCATTCAACTCTGAGTAGGTGGTGAATCGTGGCTCTCTCCGTAGTCGCTTTGGCCCTTCACCACTATCCTCAGTCTTTCGTTTTCCTTTATCCTGGTCTGAACCCTTTTCAAAAGGCTTTTTGTCTTTAAGTGCATAAACTTCTATTCCATCTCCTTCTTCTCTTTCAGCATTAGCGTCTTCCAATCGCAAAAACTTTTCTGCCTCGTGAGAGAATTCCCCTAGATCCATAGGCGGATCCTTAGTTAATGAATTTTTGAATTCTGTGCCGTCAACTATTCCGGACACAGCTGCCATCATAACCATGGATGGATCTGGCCGATCCATCGATGCTGCTGCCGCATTGAACCGCGTCAGGAAATTCCTTAGAGACTCCCCAGCTTTCTGCTTTAGCGTTGCCAAGCTCATCAAATTCTTGGGTCTTGAAATGTGAACCCTGAATTGCCTCATAAATTTCTCAATCAAATCGGTCCATGTCCCAATGGAGCCACTCTCTAGCTGTCTGAACCATAAAGCTGCTATGTCTGTCAAATACAGTGGAAAGCACCGGGCCATGACTTCCTGTGATGCCCCCAGCACTTCCATGTGCCTTATATACCTCGTTAGATGGACCGCAGGGTCCGTCCTCCCATCATACCTTTCCACTGTTGGCAGTTTGAATTCTGGTGGGTTCCTAGCCAACCTAATCGCAAGAGAAAAGGGACTCCTGTTTACGTCTTCAAGATCTCTGTTTACTAATCTGCCTCTCATGACTCGCCTGACCATCTCTGCCAATCTATCATTGTCTCCAAGCTGTAGTCCTCGTTCACTACCTTCGATCTGCCCCCCGAGTCCGTGTGAGCTTTCGGGTGTCTGCCCCCCTGGCTGAGCGTTCATCCCTCTATTGCCGCCAGGTTGCTCGGATGTCCTTGTCTCTCTTCCCAGGTTCGGATCAACATGTCCTAAGTGTATGCCCCCAGCTCCGGCGCTGCGCCAGATGGTCCTGCTTCGTTCTGGATTCTGGTTGTTCCTTGATTTTGCGCTCCAAGTTGTCCAATTTGTTGAAGCAAATTCTGGATCATCTCCTCCTGTCTCTTCATCATTGTCTCCATCTCATCCCTGGTGATGAAGATCGATGCTTGGTTTGCTCCTGAGGAAGCCTCTTGACTCCCTTCGTGCTGACTTTGTTCTGGCCTTGGCCTTCTGCTCGATTGTCTCGTCATAGCTTTTCAAATCTGAACTTTTAAACCTTCGAATTCAACTTCCAAGCGGTAGAATTCCTGAGTTCAGTTCTCAGTGAAAGCACCAAAGTGTTTGCGCCAAAATTGGTCACAAACCCCGAATGTTGTGAAAGCACCAGTGTATGAATATAAATCAACAATATTCACACACAAATCTCAAATCTAAGCAAACAGAGTATCACAATTCAGAAATAATAAACATAAACACGAGATTTATAGTGGTTCGGCGATCTTGCCTACGTCCACTCTGAAGTTGATGATTTTATTGATGTTCACTTGATGATTACAATTTCTTCTGATGTAGTACAACTGATTGTATGATTATAATCTGAACCTAAGGAAGCAGTGGTGATTCTGAGTAAATCTGGCAGAGTCTGGACGCTCTTTAGCTCCTAGAATTGTCCGACCCCTTTTCTGAATGACTAGGGGCTCTATTTATAGGTGTAGGAGGCTGATATTTCGCCTATATTGAAGGGAGACCAGTTCTGGTACGTGAGGGGGCCCACATGGTCGAAATCTGGAGATCCGGACCCACTTTGGGATCGATTCGACCCTTGGTTCAAATCAATCAAGAAAGAGTCCAATCGAGCTGAAATTTGGAGTGGACATTCTTCATCATGTGCTTAAACTTCTGTGAAAATTTCATGGCATTTGGACTTGTAGATCTCAAGTTATGATCGATTCAAGTTGACGTTCTTCGCCCTATGGATTCGAACTAAGGCTTGTTCTATGGATTCGAACTGAGGCTCGGCCTATGGATTCGAACTGAGGCTCGGCCTATGGATTCGAACTGAGGCTCGGCCTATGGATTCGAACTGAGGCTCGGCCTATGGATTCGAACTGAGGCTCGGCCTATGGATTCGAAGCAAGGTCATATCCTCATCTTGTATCGACTATATCTTGAGCATACGAACTCGGATTGACTTGAAA
Organism: Allium fistulosum; assembly: GCA_030737815.1. Taxonomy (NCBI): domain Eukaryota; kingdom Viridiplantae; phylum Streptophyta; class Magnoliopsida; order Asparagales; family Amaryllidaceae; genus Allium; species Allium fistulosum. The sequence continues at coordinate 154,413,525 of CM060905.1, read as the reverse complement.
CTTGGAACGTTGGTTTGCATGGCTTTACTTGTCATGTCTTATCAATTGTAGCCTGATCCGGACTCGGACAAAATTCATCGATATCCATGGTGAACTTGTGATGTAACCGTCCTACAGGATGGACTGTCATTGATTTCTAGTCGACTTTTTGGTGTCACGGCCTTGCCAAAAGGCGGGATAACACTCGAAGTTTGGTGATGCCAGGTAGAAAGCCCAAAATGAAACTATCGATACATCGGCTTTCAAAAACAAAAGAAAGAGTTTGATTGAATTTTGAGCCCTACCTTCTAGTATCTCATGCTATCTGACAATTCACAACATTGAGGAAAAATCCACAGAGTTGAATCATCCGTGTATGAGTTTCCAAAGATAGAAACCAACACATGATTAGGATCTCAACGTCGGACTCATAAGAATTTACTTTAGCAAAAGATGCCAGAAACGCATCTTTCTAATACATACCGACATCATTCCAAAACTCAGATCTTGGGATAAACAACAAAATCCCTAATTCCAGAAGATAGGAGCTATTGTGTCAATTAAACTGGGGCAATCGAACATATTACTTAGGAGACCTAGTCTCCCAAAACATGTTGGTTCGGTAGTCAAAATAATCAGCCCTACGGACTAAGGCATTTACACCAACACTTTTTTGAAACAAAAGCAATTGAGCATAAGTAGGGATTAGCTACAGAGTTGGCTAGGCCAAGCTAATTCATAGTTCCAAACAAAGCTATGAAATAGAATATGCCGAAATGACCATAGAAGTATTAATTACATGTATAGAATTACAGTAAATGAGTATGCTGCACGTGAGCACAAGAAGTGCAACAGTGAGAAAAAGCAATGCTTGGAATCGAGCAATCAAGCCAATAGTCTCCGGAGACAGAGGCTGGTGTGCTTGAATTTCAAAAAATGCAAAGGAAGGACAATCGCACTCAGACAACTCATGCGCTAGTTTTCGAAGGCTGAAACGGTGCCTGATCGAACTCCAACTATTACTCTACAAGAGCAATTGTGCTTGTAATTTAACTATAATCAATCATCCCAATGTGATAGGGATAATAATCGAAGCCTAAGTTGCGTAGGACCCAGCTTCTAGAGGAGTGGGAATACCTCTGCCAAACTAAAGATTGGATGACCGAAAAGTCATTTTCAACGACAAAACCTGGCATTCAACCCTATCTGGCATGTTTTACTTTAAATAATATCATCGTATAATCAACGCCTGGAATTCAAGGGAAGTCGTCGTATGTTGACCAATCGGGTCCTAAGCGTTGACCGGGGCATATGTAGTCTGTTATCTATATAAGAAGAGTCTAGTATCCTGAATACTGCGAACAAACAATCTAGTGTAGATAGCTTGCTTACATTTGAAAAACAATCCATATCGTCCTTTGAAATTATCTCTTCCACACTTACCCGTTATCGATCAATGATCGATAACGTAGCTGCTATCCAAAGTGACGTAGGAAGCTTTTCTTTTTAGGATCACTAGAATATAGAAATAGGAAGAGCGATACGATTGAATCATCCACTATATCCAATTTTGGAATAAATCGTTGCATTAGAATTCAAAACCATCGATGGGAACTTAACCAAATTCTCAAAAAGAAGAAGTTAAAGACCAAGAGCAAGACTTCGCTCCAGAACGGTGTACAATCGTTCGAGACAAAACTTAACTTCACCGCCAGTCAAATTAAAACTATATAGGACAACTTCAAACCTACATCATGACCCACTTACTGACCTAAACCCTTGCGTAAACTACGGAGCAAAGATTGCATCGTCAATACCAGTAATTGAAATTCATATCGAAATCAAAAATTGAATAGTTGTCAAAAGTCAGTCAATTGAGAACACATCTTGAAGTGGACTCTAATGATTCGCGAAGATTCAATAGTCAAAGCCAAATTTGCATGGTAACCTCGACACGATCAACTAGATTTCACAAAATTAAGACTCAAAAGAAGTTACTTCCAGAGCACGCCTTGTTTTCAACAAAGGCATACTCTAGAGGGAAATGTTAACCCATCAGGATCTAGGAGAATATGGAATGACTTTATAGAGTCAGAACAGCTCAGAACTCAACCAAAAAGGGCTAAAGCAATGTCAGAGTACGACTAAACCAAGAGACCAGCGTCCATCTAGTCCAATCAGCACCTAAATGCAACTAGCTAGTAAATCGTCATCATAACAAAGTGACATGCAATGAGACTACCTGAACAACGTCGATACAAAGCAACGAAAGCATGCCAGACATTAAAGTCCAGAAAAAGTCTAAGTGCATTGATCGCTAGCGATCCATCCACTATGGATCGCCATCGATCCATACTTCATCACTAGGTTGCTAAGGCACGTGGGAAGCGAAGAAAGCCAAAATATGCTAAGTGTTATGGATCGCTAGCGATCCATACACCATGGATCGCCAGCGATCCATAGTTGTTCGTGGACTCTTGGCGAGCTAACTAGGCGAAAAAGGGAAAAGAGGAGCTAACTGATCGGCTCGCGTGCGAGCTAAATCTATGGATCATAGCGATCCATAGACCATGGATTGCTAGCGATCCGTGGTTTTGGCTCGGGTGGAAAGCTAAGCTTCGTTGCATCTTCCTGAGTCCATCTGCAAGTAATCGGTGAATAGGTCCAGCCCGAAAACTCTCTGATCTCTATAAATATCATTCTATCTGAAACACAAAGAGGATCTTCTCCATACTGGTTGTTGAAGCTCTGTTGGAAACTTTCTTCAATCTCTATCTCCCACAAAACAATCTCCAAAGGGATTCACTGTGATTCTCTAGTGAATTCCAGCTCTGGGGATTCAATCTAGTGAAGGATAATCAAAAGCTTTCTAATCAAACGCTACTTGTAACAGCAATTAGTCATGATAAAACTATAAAGTGAAAGTAGGCTTCGTTAACAGCCGAACCACTATAAAAATCCTCTGTCTATTTTCTTTTATCGTCATTTTCTATATCTATTATCAATATTATTGCTCTGTAAGAATAGGGCCGGTGCTTTCACACTGAAACCAGGGTGTTGATCCATTTTTTGGGTTAACACATTATTCACATGTGAGTTTACTCACCTATATAAACCATATGCTACGTATTTCATGTTTACACTACATGATATACATATTATATTGTAATATATTTAGTTAAAGTGAATTTTTTATGTTCACATGACATCTCACCTTATTTAAACAAGATGACATTTAAAAGGTGGCTTGTTCAGTTTCACCCTTGTTGTTAAACTTGTTAAAGTGACATTAACTATATATTGACATGTATTGTAGTATGCTTGAATAAGGATATTTGGTTGAGTATTTGAAGATAAAATGACTTTTTTAACAAGATTAATGAGTTTGAAAAATCATGTGTTTAAAAGAGAAGTTTTTAGCAAAGTTTACAATTTAGAAGTATTTTAAATAAAGTAAATTAAACATGATGTTTTGTATTATACTCTTAGGTTATAATAGATATAATACAGGATATATGTTATATATGTCATTGTGTTTGAGAAGTTAACTAATATAAATTTAAAGATGTTTTATAGCATTTTTGTAAAAATTTCCAATAAAGTAAGTGTCTAAATTAAGTTAATTTTACTTGAATGTTATGTACATGAGATGGTTTGAAAAAATAAGTAACATAGAGTTAAAGATAAGTTAGAGCACTCTTGTCATTTTTTAATTTTTAAATAGTTTTAAATAAAGATAACTTTTGACCTTAAAGACATTATATAAATTCCTCTAAATCATTAGGAGTTAGTTTATGGTGATTTAAAAAAGGAATGAACATCTTATAGATAAATGGAAAATATTCTAAATCCATATAAGTTAGGGGTCGTTATACTAAGTAAAGATAACATTTAGTGGTAATATTTGCTTGATTTTGTTGCGTTATTGTATTTGACACTGTCCCCCTTAACTATGAAACCATGTTGTATAAGATGATAATTTTCAAAATGTGACTTTGACTTATCACCAGTTGGCTTTCGATCTTTGAATTTGACTTTTTTTAGGAATGATATAAAGGAGACGCGATTACATATGGTTTGAAAACCTCTCGATGATGCTCTACCATTTATATGAAACATCTTTCTCTTTAGGGGTAATGTGTTTGGAAACCTCACGACGATGCTCTATCATATATACTATTCGATTACTTACAAAAGAATCTGAATTGAGTTAATAGGAAATGCATCAAATGTAAGTTTTGAAATCACTAGAATCAGGCATTACCCTTAGGGATTTATATGATATCTTTAAGACCCATAGGGAAGTGCATAGAAGGAAACGTTTTCGAGATGTTGAGTGCTAATGATGGTTTAAGAGTGGGTTTTGATGTGGATTAACGTGTTAGAAGAGAAAACGGTAATGACTAAATAGATGATGAAAAGAGATAGAATCAATTATGTCCTTAAAAGCATTGTCAGCCTTAATTCGGGTTTTTTTTTTGATTTGCGCAAGTAATTTCAATTTGCACATATAATGTTCATTATATCCTGAAAGGAATTTTCCATTCTCTCCTCCATGATTTGAAACACAATTTTCAACTATTTTTTTATACCATTAAAAGTCCTGTTCGGTTGTTCAGGCGATAAAAGTCCTCTTTCGGCTGTTAGAGGCGGAAAAATCTTGTTCGGCTGCTCAGGTGTTGTATACCTATTCCTCCGGGTTAAGTGAGGGGTTATTGAGTTGAAATTCCAGAAGGAAGTCTGGGACTGGACGTAGAACGGGAAGTTCGAACCAGTATAAAAACTCCTGGTGTGCTTATTCTTATTTGCTTTATTATTATTATCTATTTCCATATTTAGATTACAATATATTCCATATTAAACGATCCTAAGTGATAACTAGCCACACGGTTGTCACTTTCAGTCCAAACACGAATAACTGCGAAGTTGGTTAAATGCTTTCAAGTAACTATTAAATAGAAAGCGATCGATGCTTTAATTTTATTCAAAATTGGTAACATTAAGTAAGAAATGCTTAAGCACGTTTCAGCGTTGCTTAATGCACCTCACTTTGTTTTGAAGTGAACATCAAGTGAATTAGTTTACATTTGAAAATTGAATTTGGGTTATTCAATCTTAGGAATTCTTGTGTATTTTTTTATTTTTTATTAACTTTAATTTTTCTTCTTATGCTTTACAAGTTCTTGGTAAATGGATACCTGGGTTGATTTATTGAAAGTATGGAATTATGTAAAACAAATAACAAAAAATAAGGCTTAGATGAATTCTTATGCACCCCACATGAATTGGATCTTTAACCAATCTATTTACTGTTGTCTCTAATATGAGAATCCAGTGGATTATATATAAATATTACCAAATTATACCATTTCTTAAGGACATTCCCCAACTAATTATTCAAGCCACTAAGGTCACATAACTATATTAGGAATGTTCATGCAATAAACTAAATATAGTTCTGTACATAAGGGCGATGCATGTTATTTACCTTTGTTTATAGGGAATGAAGAGTGGTCTCCTAAGTCATATGAAAGATGGAATGGATCATTCAGTGACTTTGGAAACCCTCAAGGTAGTATAAGTGAAATATTCTCGGATAGTTGGTGTTGATAATATAACTACCTCATTAAGGTTTTTGGCATTTTGATTTTCAACTAGTATATTCTCACAAGCATGGACCTCATTATCAATGAGCTTTTGACTTTGTACCTCTCTAATTCCTCTATAATACCAACCTACCTGCAACCTGAAAAGGTCTTCTTTTTGCTAGAACTCCTTCAACACTGTTGGACTTGGAGCTTCCATTGCACTTCCCTTACTTTTATTCTCTTTCGAGTGATATTCTTAACTCCATTGTAAATATGGGGTCCACTAGATTATGGCGAGATGGGATCTAAATAGTTGTAATCTAAATAGAGAGCAACTAATAAAGAGATTTAAGTGGATGTAGGCTGAAGATTTCGTCGATCCACTGTAAAAACTTCTATGTGTTTTTATCTACTTTCTACATTTTCTTTCACTTTTATCTGAACTAGTGCTTTCATATTGATTATGGGTGTTGATCCATTTGTTTGTAAACATTTTAGTGCTTTCACTGAGAACCAAGCGCAAGATCTAAAAACTTGAAGCTGTAAACTAAGATTTGAAGAAGATGAAGATGCCTAATACTAAATTTAAAATCAGAGCAAGTCAACTAAAGCTTATGGGCAGCTAGGAGGTCCTCAAATTTCCATCAATCCATCTACGTGACCAGAGAAGAGATGGTGAGAATGATGAAGGAGATGCAGGATGGAGTGATAAATAGACATCAAGAAATGGTTAAAGGATTCTTCTAAAGGATGGGACAATAAGATAATAGTTAAAGCTGCTGGAATTTTAAACCAAGGATAGGGAACCAATGCTGAAGCATCTGGAGTACGAGTGGAACAGATTGGATTGATTCCCCCACCAACTGAACAGCTCAGTACAGACCCAAACCAACTCAGTACTAAGAGAACCATACTCGGGAGCAACATTGGTATGAGCTTGGGATGTGTTGGAATGCCAGGAACAAATTATTTTGGAGTTAGAAACACGAATCAGACAACAAACGCACAACAACCGGAGGAATATGTGCCAGAGCTACCTTATAAGAACGGAGGACATAATAAAACCAATGGAGCAGGAAAGAACGCTAATGTGCAGCGGTGGAGTATGTGCCGGAACTTCTTGACAAGTGCAAGGGGTGGAATATCGCCTTTGGACGAAAACCTTCATTGAACGATGGAAACTAGATTGTTGAGTTGGTAAGAAGAGTAGTTAGAAGAGGGCCCCCAGATCAGGGTTTGGAGGATATGAACAGAAATCCATTCACTTCTAATATCTAAAACGCAAGAAATCCCACCAATTTCAAGCTTCCAACACTGGAAATGTACGATGGAAAAATAGATTTGACAGTTCATCTAACGAGATACATCTGTCATATGGAGGCATTGGGTGCTTAGGAGGAGGTAATGGGGTGGTGCTTCCTATTATACTTAACAGACTTGGTGATAATGTGGTTCAGATAACTGGAGAATGGTTCCATTAGCACATGGACCGAATTAGTAAGCAGATTCTTAAGACAGTTCAGAGTTCACGTCACACAATCGAAGAGTCTAATGACGCTATCAAGCGTGAAACAAAGGCCCGAAGAGAACTTGAGAAGCTATTTGATAAGCTTCATGCAGCAACATGGTCGACAAGCCGGATCCATCATTGATTTTAATGGTGGCAGTATTTGAAGTTGCGATAAGATCGATTTCAAAGGTGCATCAGAAAGGGACCCACCGATGGACCCTGCGGAATTCTACTATGAAACTGAAAGATGTTTTCATCAGGAGGAAGCTGAAGCTGAGGATGAAGCCGAGGGTGCTAAATTGATGTCGTGGGTAACGGAAGACTGTCTGGAGTAGGAATTGGAAAAGACAAGAAAAAGGAAGAGTTGATGATGACTTCAAGGAACCGAGATGACAAAGGAGGGAGCCAAAATTCACTTCCTTCCTACACTGATTTGACTAAGACCCTGAAGAGGGTATATATAGACACTAGGGGGCAAATTCTCTACCGGAAGCCACCAAGAAGAGGACCTACTGATCGGGAAAAAAAGATCTGAAAAGTTTTGCATCTCTTATGAGCTAGAAGGACATGAAACGAACGGTGGTGACACCTCGTGATCTAATAAAAGAACCGGTTTGGAGCAAGCAACTGCAACAGTATGTAAGGAACTGAACTGCAATGGTGCGACCGGAGCAACCACCATCTGCAGTAAATGCATCAAGGAACAACCAGGGATCTAATTCGAGACTCAAAATCCCATGATCGGGATAAACAGGAGTCGAATCCGCCGCACTTTTCTTTTTCGTTTCTTCTCTTGCATTTTTATTTCCGTATTAAGAAATAAAGACAATAATAACCTCAGGCGGCTCGCATGTGTCCCGAACGGTCCCTAGAGATGCTCTGAGTTAGATGCTTGAGATGATTATTTAGGATAATAATAACCCCAGGCCACTCAACCGTGCACAAAACCTAGATTAGTCCTTAGTCACGCTCTAATCGGATGTCTAAGATGAACACTTAGGATTTCTTCTTGTTTTCTTTGATTTGATTTGAATATTTTAATTTTGAAAAATCCACATTGAATGTGACGACTGATATTGATCGCTTTATGTCCCAGTAGGAGAGATAGGACCGGAGTGCAAGGTGCAAACTCCCTTGCTGGAGAGCGATTACATAGACTTGTATGAAAAATAAGTCCCCTCATCGGAGAGTGAGAGAATGGGCTTGCTTGGACGTTGTGTTCCTTTCTAAAGAGCAAGCGGAATAAGCAATGATCCCGAGATATCAAAACGCTAAATTAAACGATAAATGATCTAAAGAGATCGTCCATCTTAAATTAAACATTAAATGATCCGAAGAGATCGTCCTATTAACTTAAACAATAAACGATCCAGAGAAATTGCATGATTAAATTAAATGAGAAATGATCCGGAGAGATCGAACCTTAGAACAGAAATAGACTTGATAAAAGAATTTGAATGCCTTATAATTAGGATAAAACTGATGAATCCCAGATGAACATGGGACGATTTTGGATATGTAACGTAATAACTTCGAATGAAATTAGATATGTGATGTAATAAGAGATATGTGAAATAATAACTCCAAAAATTAGAATGATTGTGATGTATAAAATACACTTAGGAAGAGTTTAGAGTCTTCGACTGTAACATGTTTGGAACGAACCATGATTGACAAGAGAATCCAAAGGAACTACATGTTTCACCAAAATTAAAGTAGCTGGAGAGCTCAACTGTCGAAGACTGATTGCTAAAAATTGTTCTTGAGCAACGTATACCTTACATTCGAAAGACGTACTTTAGAGGGTAGGTGTTAACCCTTTTTTAGCAAAGTAGATTTTAATAGGGCTCAAAAGGTTCAAATTAGGACAAAACGACTTGTAATCTAGAAGGCACACTTAAATGAACAAAGAAAATAGCTCAGGAAAATTTCAACCAAAAATATGCTAAGCCCATAACTCGATACCGAGTTATTACCATAGGTTGGTACCGGATTATCACCAAAATAGCTTTAATTGGATTTAAAGAATTAAAAAGGAATCGGAATGACTTGAAACTTGACATGTGAACCTAGAAGAGCATAAGGAAGGACTTAGAATATATAGTAGATAATTTGAACCATCCAATTAAATTCAGCCCCAAGTTATCCTATAGGTCGGGTCCGACCTATGTATGTTGCTCCGGCGACCTCACGGACTTCATGCTTTGATCACTCTACTCTAGTACTTCATACCCAAATGATTATGCAAGGATTCAATGGAATACTCTAAGGGTTAACTAAGTATGAAGAGATAAGGAGATGAATACTCAAGAGATCAGAAGAATCAACTCAAAGATGATGGAAAAGAACTTAGAACAACTCAAGGAAGAGATAGGAAAGCAAAACAAGTGGAGTTATCAACTTTGCACCAAGAATTATAAATCGGCACTGAGTTAAGCCCTTAACTCGGTTTTGAGTTATCAGATTGCTCGGATTCTCTTGGCTTCTTTTCTATGACTTTGGGCTAACTTTTGGACCTCATTACTAATGGTATTTTGACTTTGTACCTCTCCAATTATTCTATGAATACCAACCTACATGCAACTAGAAAAGGGCATCTTTCTATTGGATTTCCTTCAATACTCTTGAACTTAGAGCTTCTATTACATTTTCTCACTTCAATTGTCTTCCAATAACATTCTGAACTCCATTGTAAATCTGAGATCCATTAGATTGTGGCTTGATGGGATCTAACTTTTTGTAATCAGGAGAGAGAACAACTAATAAAAGAGATGAAGTGGACATACGCCAGAGATTACACCTAACCACTATAAAAATTTCTATGTGTTTTTATCTACTTTTTGCCTTTTCTTTTACTTTTATCTGAACTGATGCTTCCAACTTGATTCTGGGTGTTGATCCATTTTTTGGGTTAACATTTTGGTGCTTTCACTATGAACCAAGAGCTAGATCTGAAAACTTGAAGATGCTAATATGAGATTTAAATAATCTGAAGACACCTAATAGTAAATCTAAAATTGAAATAAGTCATCCAGAGCCTGGGGGCAACTTAGAGGTTCCCTAAAATTCCCATCAGTTCGTCTACGTGACCAAAGAAGAGATGGAGAGAATGATGAAGGAAATGTAGGATGGAGCGATAACTAGACAACTAGAAATGCTTGAAGGATTCTTTCAAAGGATGGGATGGCAAGGAATAACTAGAGTTGCTAGAATTCAGCACAAAGGACAGGGAACCAATGCTAGATCATTTGAAATTGGAACGGAACAAAGTGGAACAATGCCTCCACCAACTGAACGGCTTGGTACCAACCCAAACCAACTCGGTACTAAGAGAACCATACTCGGGGGTAACATTGGTATGAGCTTGGGACGTGCTGGAATGCCAGGAACAAATGATGTTGGGTTAGAAACGCAAATCAGAATACAAACACACAACAACTGAATGAATATGTGATAGAGCTACCCATAGGAACAAAGAACGTAATGAAACCAGAGGAGTAGGATAGAACGCTAATGTGTAGCCAGTGGAGTATGTTCCAGAATATGTGCCGAAATTCCCTACAGAAGTAAGGGGTAGAATATCACCTTTGGATGAAGACCTTCATTGGACAGTGAAAACCGAATTGTTGAGTTGGCAAGAAAAATAGTTAGAGAAGAACCCCCAGATCAAGGTTTAGGGGATGTGAACAGAAATCCGTTCGCTTCTAATATTCAAAACGCAAGAATCCTCCTGATTTCAAGCTTCCAACACTGGAAATGTACGATGGAAAGACATATCTGATAGTCCATCTGATGAGATACATCAGACATATGGATGTACTTGGTGCTTCGAAGGAGGTAATGGGGCGATACTTCCCATTATACTTAACAGACTTGGTGGAAATGTGGTTCAGAGTTCACCTCACACAATCGAAGAATGTAATAACGCTGTCGAGCATGAAACAAAGGCTCGAAGAGACCTTAAGAAGCTATTTGATAAGATTTAATGCAGCAGCAGCTGCGGTCGACAAGCTGGATCTATCATTGATTTTAATGGTGGAAGTATATGGAGTTGTGAGTAAGACTGATTTCGAAGGTGCACTGGAAAGGGACCCATCGATGGGTGTTGCGTAATTTTACTATGAAGCTGAAAGATATTTTCATCGGGAAATGCTAAAGCCGACGATGCCGAAATTAATGTTATGGATGATAGAAGACTGTCCGGAGCAAAAAATGAAAAAGGCAAAGGGAAAGGAAGAGATGATGATGACTTCAAGGAATGGAAACGAAAAAGAAGAGAGTCAAAATTCACTTCGTACAATGATTTGAGTAAGACCCAGAGATGATATATCCAGAAATTAGGGGTAAATTCCATATTGGAAGCCACCAAAAAGAGGACCTACTGATCGTGAGAAAAGATCTAGAAAGTATTGTATCTCCCATGAGCCAGATGGACATGAAACGAATGAATGCCGACACCTTCATGATCCGATAGAAGAACTAGTTCGGAGCAACCAGCTACAACAGTATGTGAGGAAGCAAACTGCAATAGTGAGGTTGGAGAAACCACCATCTATAGCCAACACATCAAGGAATAACTAGGGATCTGGTCCGAGACTTGAAATCCTACTATCGAGATAAACAGGAATCAAATTTGATTCTCGCGCTTTTCTTTTTTATTTCTTTTTTTGCATTTTTATTTCTGTATTAAGCAATAAAGAAAATAACAACCTCGAGCTACTCACACATGTACAAGATCCTGAAAGGTCCCTAGGTATGCTTTGAGTTGGATGCCTGAGAAGACTATATAGGACAATAATAAGCCCAGACCACTTAGACGTGAACAAAACCTAGATTGGTCTTTAGTCACGCTCTAAGTTGGATGTTTAGGATGAACACTTAGGATTTCCGCTTGTTTGCTTTGATTTGATTTGAATATTAGAATTTTGAAAAATCCACATTGAATGTGATGACTGATATTGATCGCTTTATGTCCCGACCGGAGAGACGGGATCGGGGTGCAAGGTGTAAGCTCCCTTGTCGGAGAGCAAGTGGATGGGTTTGTACGAAAAGTAAATCTCCTTACCAGAAGGTGAGTGGATAGGCTTACTTGGTTATTGAGTTCCTTTGCGGGAGAGAAAGAGGACTTAGCAAGGGTGTAACAACCCGCATATCTATCGATTTTATATTTAAATATTTTATTTAAATATTTTATCGTTAGTCGGATATTAGTCCGAAAAGCTACTTTTTGCATACGGTCAAATTAGGACTCGAGACCACCCCCATTGAGTTCAAAATGACGTTTGCAATCTTTTTGAGTGTAAACTTCGATATGTTTGGAGATAGTGAAATTTTCGTCACTTTTCCCGCTTGTGACTTTGGTTTGGACTGCACTTCCTTAGTTCAGCCCAACCCTCTTCCTCACTTCATTCACCATTTGTTTTAACATTCAAGCTTCATCAAAAATGGTGGTGGGAAGTGGAAATTAGAACTCCAAACTCAAATTCTATTGCAAATCCGAGATTCAACTCAAAATTCAAGTAGAAGATAGTGGATTCAAGCTTTGGATTGCTTCTCCTTGCTTTCAATCTCCATCTTCATCAAATTCCGTGAAAAGGTGAGATTTTTAATCTCACATCTCGCCTATAACTGTCATTGGACTGTTGGGAATGGTTCCCTATCATTTTAGCATGCACATTTGCATTTGGTTTGAATTGGATTGGCGAAAAACCCAAAATTTTAGTGTTTTTGGTGAAAAACTGCATTTAGCTCGTCCTGCCTTCGCTAGGTCGCTCGCGAGTTAGGGCTAAGTCGTAGGTCGTTCGCGTTGAAAAGTCACACGGAGTATAAGTCGTTCCAGGCCTTAAGTCGTTCTGGGTGTGCTAAGTCGTTCGCGAGTTAAGTGCTAAGTCGTGCGTGAGTTAAGAGTTAAGTCGTTGCCTTCTGCTACCTCGTCCTGGCTTAGGTCGTACCGGGATAAGTCGTTAGGTCGTATAGACCTTAGCTCGTAGCTCGTATTTGAGCTTAAGTCGTTAAGTCGTATCGACTTTAGGTCGTTGGGTCGTATACCCTCTTAAGTCGTAAGTCGTTCGCGAGATAAGCAAGTGCTAAGTCGTTCGCGAGTTAAACCTTAAGTCGTAGGTCGTCTCCGACCTAATATTTTCCCTGCTATTTCACTAGGTCGCTTGACCTTAAGTCGTAGGTCGTCGCCGACCTATGCCCCACTAAGTCGCATCCTACTTAGGTCGTAGGACTCTGTTAAGTCTTAGGTCGTCTCCGACCTTACCCTTGGTCTTGTTAGTCCGCGTGAACCCTTAGGTCGTATGGCCTACTTTTCCTTAGGTCGCTTGACCAGATTGCCTTCACTAAGTCGTACCGTTTTGGTCAGGTCGAACCCCGTATTACTCTGCGTTGGGGATCTTATCTGAAAAACATTTATCAGAATTTCTACTTTGATGGTTTTGGGATTGACTTCTTTGGACTTTACTCACGTCTTCGAACGTGAATTGATGTGATTTGATTTGTTTCTACTATCGTTTTATGACTTGTCACTTTAAAGATATATGAAGGTTTCAATGCTAGTACTAAATATCAAAACTCTTTCATCAAAGCAATTTCAACACTATTTTAAATATCAAAAGTTCGTTTTCTCAAACCAATTTCCAATCTACTAGTATATACAAGCCTTTACTTCACTCGAATGAGAAATCGACTTAAACGACTTAGTAAAACGAGTGGTATGAAACGCTTGCGTTCACTTCGTCGGTTAGCTCTTGGACTTGTTCGATTGAACCCTTTTTGTGATAATTTCCTAGTAAAGATTTACAGCTTGTTCGTAAATATTTAAGTTAAGCAAGTGGTTATGGGACATGAAGCTAAACTCATATATTTACTAGCTTGGTGTGATTGACACTTCTCGTTGATCATGACGATCATTTTATGATTTAGACTAGCAATTGTGCGATGTCTCTTTGTTTGCAAGGTTAGACTAGACCGCATTTGTGTGATTCCGACTCACACATATCTCTTTGTCTGCAAGGTTAGTCTAGACACCATTTGTGTGATTCCATTCACACATACCTTTTTGTTTGCGAGGTTAGGCTAGACACCACTTGTGTGATTCCACTCACACATACCTTTTTGCTTTTTGGTTAGCCTAGACCTCAATCTGTGTGATTCCGACTCACACATATGGGGTAGCTCCCCATGGTCTTCGGACCATCATGTGATAGGCCTCTTTCTCTTTTTATGATTTCTGGATTTCTTGTTTTGATTTCTGGATTTTTATGTCATTGACTTGTTATGAGTACAAGTTTAGGGTATGATGCCCTCTTTGGATCTTTGAGAAGATTCTTGTGATATTGATCATTTCTCATCGGTTGATCTCCTGTTGATCATCATTTTCATACTTATAGTAGTATGTCAGTATGGATATTTTATGTTTATGCCATATCTTTTATTTTATATCATGTCATCTGATATTTATAGTTAGACTGATCCGTTTATTATTTTCTTAAATAATACTCGGGTCAGACTGAGATGTTACAGGTGCTTCTGCTTGACTTCCTCCCGGGATTTGCTACTCTGACTTTTGGCTAACTATTTAGTTTAGCAGTTTTTGTTGTATACACTTGAGATATGGACTCGTAGTTGTATTCTTTTAGTATAGCACGTGTTGCTATTCTTTTGTATTATTGTGGATCTTTTTGACCACTACTTTGATGTACACTTTCATGTGTTAGTTATATATTCATATCTTCTTCCGCCTTTGTGATATGGATGTCTATGACTGATTTGTGTTATGTTTATTTCTATGTTTGTTTCCAAAGATTATTTTATAGCCACCGTGTGATAAGCAATTACGTGGATGGTCGCTCCTCAACAGCCTTATTCTCCATGCTAGTTGACAGCACTACATCGTAGTGTCCTTGGCTAGCGTGGGTATTGAGGTGGGGCGTCACAAAGGGTCCAGAGAGTTAGAACCCTAGACTAAATGATAAATGATCCGGAGAGATCGTCCCTCTTTAATTGAACATTAAACGATCCAGAGAGATCATCCTGTTAACTTAAACAAGAAACTCTATAGAGAGACTACATGATTAAATTAAATGAAAAAATGAGCCGGAGAGATCGAACCTTAGAACGGAAGCAGACAAGGTAAAAGGATTTGAACACCTTGTAATAAGAATAAAATCAACAAATCTTGGATGAACATGGGACGATTTTGGATATGTAACATAATAACTTCGAACGAAATCAAATATGTGATGTAATAAGAGATATGTGAAGTAATAACTCCAAATGAAATCGGAATGATTGTGATGTATAGACTACACTTAGGGAGAGTCTAGAGTCTCAGGCTATAACAGTTTTGGAATGACCCATGATTGACAAGAGAATCCAAAGTAACTGCACGATTCACCAAGATTGAAGTTGTTGGAGAGCTCAACTATTGAAAACCGATTACTAGAACTTGTTCTTGAGTAAACCACACCTTCTTTTCGAAAGGCGTACTTTGGAGGGGCAAGTGTTAACTCACTTTTTAGCAAAGGAGATTTTAATAGGACTCGGAAGGTTCAAACGAGGATGAAAGGACTTATAATCTGGAAGGCGTACTAAAATAAACTAAGGAAATAGTTCGGGAAAATTCCAACCAAAAATATTCTAAGTCCAAACTCGGTACCGAGTTATCACCATATGTTGGTACCGAGTTATCACTAAAGCACCTTTAATTGGACTTAGAGAATTCAAATGACATCTGAATGACTAGAAAGTTAACATGTGCACCTAGAAGTGCATAAGGAAGGACATAGAAAAAGATTGCAGATGATTTGGACCAGCCAACTAAACTCAACCCTAAGTTAACCTATAGGTTGGCTCCCACCTATGTGTGCTGCTCTAGTGACAACGCGGACTTCATGCTTTGACACTCTACTCTAGTACTACATACCTAAGTAATTATGCAAGGATTCGATGGAATACTCTAAGGATTGACTAAGTATGAAGAGTTAAGGAGATGAATACTCAAGAGATCACAAGAACCAACTCAAAGATGATGGAAAAGAACTTAGAACGACTCAAGAAAGAGATAGAAAAGCAAAACAAGTGGAGTTATCAACTGTGCACCAAGAATTATAACTCGGCACCGATTTAACCCTTAACAGGGCTTAACTCGGTAAATAGTAATCAAATTAGCCCGAATGCTTTTGACTTCTTTTATGTGAATTCGGGCTAACTCCTACGCCGCATTGCTAATGGGCTTCTGACTCCATACCTCTCCAATTCCTCTATAAATACCAATCTACCTGCAACTAGAAAAGGTCTTCTTTCTGCTAGATCTCCTTCAACACTCTTGGACTTAGAGCTTCCATTATACTTCCTTTACTTCTATGCTCTTCCAAATAACATTTTTAACTCTATTATAAATCTGGGATCTACTAGATTATGGCCAGATGGGATCTAACTAGTCGATTTTCAAAGAGAGAACAACAAATAGAAGAGATTGAAGTGGACGTAGGTCTGATATTATGTCGAACCACTATAAAAACTTATGTGTGTTCGTATCTACTTTTTGTGTTTTCTTTTACGTTTACCTAAACTAGTGCTTTCATCTTGATTATGGGTATTGATCCATTTTTTGATTAACATTTTGGTGCTTTCGTTGAGAGCTAAGAGCCAAATCTGAAACTTAAAGTTGTAATATGAGATTTGAAGAAGATGAAGAGGCCTAATACTAGGTTTAAAACTGGAGCAAGTTAACCAGAGTCTGGGTGCAGTCATGATGTGTCCTCAAATTTCCATCAATCTATCTACGTGGCCAGAAAAGAGATGGACAGAATGATGAAGGAGATGCAGGATGGAATGATAACTAGACAACAAGAAATGCTTGACGGCTTCTTCCAAAGGATGGGACAACAAGGAACAGCTAGAGTTGCTGGAATTTTGAACTAAGGACAGGGAGCCAATGCTAGAGGACCTAGAGTAGAAGTAGAACAAATAGAAACGATGCTTGGTACCGAGAGAACCATACTCGGGAGCAACGCTGGTATAAGCTTGGGACGTTCTAGAATGCCAGGAACAAATAATTTTGGAGCTAGAAACATGAATCAGAATATAAACGCACAACCGGGGGAATATGTGCCAGAGTTTACCATAGGAATGGAGAACAAAATGAAACTAGAGGAGCAGGATAAAGTGCTAATGTGCAGCCAATGGAATATGTGGAAGAGTATGAGCCTGAATTCCCTTAAAGGAGCAGGGGGCAGAATATCGTCTTTGGACGAAGACCTTCATTGAACGGGGAAAATTGAATTGTTGAGTTGGTAAGAAGAATTTATAGAGGATGACCCCTAGATCAGGGTTTGAGGATGTGAACAGAAATCCATCCATTTTTAATATCCGAAACAGAAGGAATCCTCCCGATTTTAAGCTTCCGACACTGGAAATGTACGATGGAAAGATAGATCCAACGGTTCATGTAAAGAGATACATCTGATATATAGAGGTGTTGGATATATCGGAGGAGGTAATAGGGTGGTGCTTCCCATTATCTTTAACGGACTTAGCGGCAATGTGGTTCAGACAACTGGAGAACGGTTCCATTAGCTCGTGGACCGAATTGGTAAGCAGATCCTTAAGATGGTTCAGAGTTCATGTCACACGACCGAAGAATGTAATGATGCTGTCAGGCGTGAAACAAGGCCTGGAGAGACTTTGAGAAGCTATTTGACAAGATTCAATGCAGCAGCAGCAGCCGCGGTCGACAAGCCGGATGCATCATTGATTTTAATGGCTGAAATATTTGGAGTTGCGAGTATGATCGATTTCAAAGGTGCACTGAAATGGGACCCACCGATGGATCTTGTAGAATTCTACTATGAAGATGAAAGATGTTTGCGTCAGGAAGATGTTGAAGCTGGGGATGAAGCTGAGGATGTTGAAAATAATGTTATGGATGATAGAAGACTATCTGGAGTAGGAAACAGAAAATACAAAGGGAAAGGAAGAGCTGATGATGACTTCAAGGAATTGGAACAACAAAGGAAGGAGCCAAAAATTCACTACCTACACTGATTTGACTGAGACCTCGGAGAACATATATATTAAGACTCTAGGGGAAAATTCCCTATTGAAAGCTACCAAGAAGAGAACCTACTTATCGGAGAAGAGATCAGGAAAGTTTTGCATCTCCCATGAGCTGGATGGACATGAAACGAATGAGCGCTCACACCTTTTTGATCTAATAGAAGAACTGGTTCGGAGCAACCAGCTGTAACAGTATTTAAGGAACCGAACTACAATGGTGCAGCCAGAGAACCACCGTCTGTAGCGAACACATTTAGGGACAAAAAGGGATCTGGTCCGAGACTCCAAATCCAATGATCGGGATAAACGGGAGCCAAATCTGATTCCGCGCATTGCTTTTTCGTTTCTTTTCTGGCATTTTTATTTCTGTATTACGCAATAAAGACAATAATAACCTCAGGCCGCTCACACGTGTATGCGATCCCGAACGGTCCTAGGCACGCTCTGAGTTGGATGCTAGAGATGACTATTTAGGACAATAATACCCCCAGACCACTCAGACTTGCACAAAACCTAGATTAGTCCTTAGTCACGCTTTGAATCGGATGTCTCAGATGAACACTTTGGATTTTTGCTTATTTTCATTGATTTGATTTGAATATTTGAATATTGAAAAATCCACATTAAATATGACGACTGATATTGATCGCTTTATATCTCGGCAGGAGAGACGGGACCGTAGTGCAAGGTACAAACACCCTTGCCGGAGAGCGGGTGGATGAGTTTGTACGAAAAGTAAGTCCCCTCGTCGGAGAGTGAGCGGATGGGCTTGCTTGGTCATTGTGTTCCTTTACTGGAGAGAAAGCGGACTTAGCAATGATCCAGAGCAATCTAAATCCTAAATTAAATGATAAACGATCTGGAGAGATCATCCCTCTTAAGTTACACATTAAACAATTTAGAGAGATCTTCATGTTAACTTAAACAATAAATGATCAGAAGAAATCCCAGGATTAAAGTAAATGAAAAATGATCTGGAGAGGTTGAACCTTAGAACATAAACAGACTTGATAAAAGGATTTAAGCGCCATGTAATTAGGATAAAACTGATAAATCCCAGATGAGCACGGGATGATTTTGGATATGTGACATAATAATTTTGAATGAAATCAGATACGTGATGTAATAAGAGATACATGAAGTAATAACTCCGAATGTAATCGGAATGATTGTGATGTATAAACCACACTTAGGCAGAGTCTAGAGTCTTAAGCTGTAACAAGTTTGGAACGACCCGTGAATGACAAGAGAATCCAAAGGAACTGCACGATTCGCCAAGATTGAAGTAGTCGAAGAGATCAACTATCGAAGACTGATTGGTGGAACTTATTCTTGAGCAAAACACACCTTAAATTCGAAAGACGTACTCTGGGGGCAAATGTTAACCCGGTTTTAGCAAAGCAGATTTCAATAAGACTCAGAAGGTTCAAACGAAGACGAAACGTCTTGAAATCTGGAAGGGGCGCTCAAATGAACTAAGGAAATAGCTCAGGAAAAATTTCAACCAAAAATATGCTTAAGTCCACAACTTGGTACCCAGTTATTACCATAGGTTGGTACCTAGTTATCACTATAACAACTTTAACTGGACTTAGAGAATTCAAACGGAATCGGATGACATGTGCACCTAGAAGAGCATAAGGAAGGACTTAGAAAATATAGTAGATAATTTGAAACATCCGATTAAATTCAGCCCCAAGTTATCTTATAGGTCGGGTCCGACCTAGGTATGTTTCTCCAGTGATGCAGACTTCATGCTTTGATCAGTCTAATCTAATACTTCAAGCCCAAGTGATTATGTAAGGATTCGATAGAATACTCTAAGGGTCGACTAAGTATGAAGAGTTAAGGAGATGAATACTCAATAGATCACAAGAATCAACTCGGAGATGATGGAAAAGAACTTAGAACGACTCAAGAAAGAGATAGGAAAGCTAAACCAGTGGAGTTATCAACTTTGCACCAAGAATTATAACTTGGCATTGATTTAGGTCGTAAACTTAATGATGAGTTATCAAATTTGCTCGGATGCTCTTGGCTTCATTGGTGTGACTTCAAGCTAACTCATGGACCTCATTGTTAATGGCCTTCTGGCTCCTTACCTCTCTATTTCTTTTATAAATAC
Organism: Allium fistulosum; assembly: GCA_030737815.1. Classification (NCBI taxonomy): domain Eukaryota; kingdom Viridiplantae; phylum Streptophyta; class Magnoliopsida; order Asparagales; family Amaryllidaceae; genus Allium; species Allium fistulosum. The sequence goes on along the minus strand of CM060905.1, from coordinate 154,393,259 downwards.
CAACCTATCTGCAACCAGAAAAAGGCTTCTTTCTGCTGGATCTCCTTCAACACTCTTGGATTTGGAGCTTCCATTACATTTTCCTCACTTCTATTCTCTTCCAAATAACATTCTTAACTTCATTGTAAATCTAAGATCCACTAGATTTTGACCAGATTAGATCTAACTAGTTGTAATCCGAAGAGAGAACAACTAATAAAAGAGATTAAAGTGGATGTAGACCGGAGAATACACCTAACCACTATAAAAACTTCTATGTGTTCTAATCTACTTTCTGCCTTTTCTTTTACTTTTATCTGAACTGATGCTTTCATCTTGATTCTGGATGTTGATCTATTTTCTTTGTTAACATTTTGGTGCTTTCACTGAGTACCAAGAGCTAGATCTGAAAACTTGAAGCTGTAATCTAAGATTTGAAGAAGATGAAGAAACATAATACTAGATCTAAAACTGGAGTAATTCAATTAGAATATGGGGGTAGCCAGGAGGTGTCCCTAAATTCCCATTAATCCATCTCCATGACTAGAGTAGAGATGGAAAGAATGATGAAGGAGATGCATGATGGAGTGATAACTAGACAACATGAAATGCTTGAAGGATTCTTCTAAAGGATGGGACAAACATTGAATAGCTAGAATTGCTAGAATTCAGGACAAAGGACAGAAAACCAATGCTGGAGCATTTGGAGTTGGAGCAGAACAAATTGGAACGATGCCTTCACCAACTAAATAACTTGGTACCGACCCAAACCAACTCGGTACCGAGAGAACCATACTCGAGGGCAATGCTGGTATGAGCTTGGAACATGCTGGAATGCCAGAAATAAATGATGCAGGAGTTAGAAATGTGAATCAGAATACAAATTCACAACAACCGAAAAGAATACATGTCAGAGCTGCCCCTTAGGAATGGAGGATAGAATGAAACCAGAAGAACAGGACAGGATGCTAATGTGCTGCCAGTGGAGTACGTGTTAGAATATGTGTAGAAATTTCCTTACAAGAGCGAGGTAGAATATCACCTTTGGACGAATACCTTCATTGGAAGGTGAAAACCGGATTGTTGAGTTGGTAAGAAGAATAGTTAGAGGAGGACCCCTAGATCAGGGTTTGGAAGATGTGAACAAAAATCCATCCACTTCTAATATTTGGAACGAAAGAAATCCTCCCGATTTCAAGCTTTCAACACTGGAAATGTACGATGGAACGACGGATCCAACGATTCATCTGATGAGATATATCCGACATATGGAGGTGTTGAGTGCTTTGGAGGAGGTAATGGGGCTAGTGCTTTCCATTATACTTAACGGACTTGGCGGTAATATAGTTCAGACAGCTAGGGAATGGTTCCATTAGCACATGGACGAATTGGTAAGCAGATTCTTAAGATGTTCAGAGTTCACATCACACAATCGAAAAATGTAATGATGTTTTCAAGCGTAAAATAAAGGCACGAAGAGACCTTGAGAAGCTATTTTATAAGATTCAATGCAGCAATAGCTGCGATCGACAAGCCGGATCCATCACCGATTTTAATGGCGGTAGTATGGAGTTGCGAGTAAGATCAGTTTCAAAGGTGCACTAGAAAGGGATCCACCGATGGATCTTGTGCAATTCTACTATGAAGCTGAAATATATTTACGTTAGGAAAACGCTGAAGATGAGGATGAAGTTGAGGATGCTGAAATTAATGTTGTGAATGATAGAAGACTGTCCGGAGCAGGAAACGGAAAAGGCAAAGGGAAAGGAAGAGCTCGTGGTGACTTCAGAAAATCGAAATGACATAGGAAGCTAAAATTCACTTCCTACACTTATTTGACTGAGACCCCAAAGAGGATATATCTAGACACTAGAGGATAAATTCTCTATCGAAAGCCACCAAGAATAGAACCTACTGATCAGGAGAAAAGATCTGGAAAGTTTTGCATCTTCCATGAGCTGGATGAAGATGCAATGAATAAGTGTCGACACCTTCGTGATCTGATAGAGGAACTAGTTCGGAGCAACCAGCTGCAACAGTATGTGAGAAACCAAACTGCAATGGTGCGGTCGGAGCAACCACAATCTCCAGCGAAGGCATCAAGGAACAAACTGGGATCTGGTTCGAGACTCGAAATCCCATGATCAAGATTAACATGAGTCAAATTTGATTCTCGCTCTTTGCTTTTTCTTCCTTTTCTTGCATTTTTATTTTCGTATTAAGCAATAAAGACAGTAATTACCTCAAGGCACTCACACTTGTATGGGATCCCGAACGGTCCTGAGTTACTCTCTGAGTTGGATGTTTGAGATGACCATTTAGGACAATAATAACATCAGACCACTCAGACATGAACAAAACCTAGATTGGTCCTTAGTCATGCTCTGAGTCGGATGTCCGGGATGAACATTAGGATTTTTGCTAGTTTGCTTTGATTTGATTTGAATATTTGAATTTTGAAAAATTCACATTGAATGTAATGACTAATATTGATCGCTTTACGTCCCGACCAAAGAGACGAGACCAGAGTGCAAGGTGCAAGCTCCCTTGCTGGAGAGCAAGTAGATGAGCTTATACGAAAAGTAAGTCCCCTCGCCGAAGAGTGAGCGGATGGGCTTACTTAGTCGTTGCGTTCCTTTGTTCGGAGGGAAAGCGGACTTAGCAAAGATCCAGAGAGATTGAAACCCTAGATTAAATGATAAACGATCCGGAGAGACCGTCCCTCTTAAATTAAACATTAAACGATCCAAGGAAATTGTCCTGTTAACTTTAGCAATAAACGATCCGAAAAGATCGCACGATTAAATTAAATGAAAAATGATCCGAGGAGAGCGAACCTTAAAATGAAAACAAATTTGATAAAAGGATTTGAACGTCTTGTAATTAGGATAAAACTGATAATCCCGGATGAATATGGGACGATTTTGGATATGTGATGTAATAACTTCGAATGAAATCAGATATGTGATGTAATAAGAGATATGTGAAATAATAACTCCAAATGAATCGAAACGATTGTGATGTATAAACTACACTTAGGCAGACTCTAGAGTCTTAGGTTGTAATAGGTTTTGAACGACCCGTGATTGACAAGAGAATCCAAGGGAACTGCAGGATTAACCAAGACTGAAGTCGCCGCAAAGTTCAACTATCGAAGACTGATTACTGGAACTTATTCTTAAGCAAAGCACACCTTATATTCGAAAAGCATACTTTGAGGGGCAAGTGTTAACCCACTTTTTAGCAAAGCAGATTTCAATAGGACTCGAAAGTTTCAAAAGAGGATGAAACGACTTGAAATCTGAAAGGCGCACTCAAATGAACTAAGAAAATAGCTCGGAAAAATTCCAACCAAAAATATGCTAAGTTCACAACTCGGTACCGAGTTATCACCATAGGTTGGTGCCGAGTTATCACTAAAGCAGCTTTAACAGTACTTAGAGAATTCAAACGGAATCGGAATGACTTGAAACTTGACATGCGCACCTAGAAGAGCATAAAGAAGGACATGGATTGCAGATGATTTGGGCCAACCAATTAAACTCGGCCCCACGTTATCTTATAGGGCGGGTCCGACCTATGTGTGTTGCTCTGGTGACCTCGCGGACTTCATGCTTCAATCACTCTACTCTAGTACTACATACCCAAGTGATTATGCAAGGATTCGATGGAATACTCTAAGGATTGACTAAGTATGAAGAGTTAAGGAGATGAGTACTCAAGAGATCAAAAGAGTCAACTCAAAGAGGATGGAAAAGAACTTAAAACGACTCAAAGAAGAGATAGAAAAGCAAAACAAGTGGAGTTATCAACTTTGCACCAAGAATTATAACTCAGCACCGAGTTAAGGCCTTAACTCGGTACCAACTTATCAAATTAGCGCGGATGTTCTTGGCTTCTTTCGTGTGGCTTTGGGCTAACTCCTGGACCTCATTGCTAATGGGCTTCTGACTCCGTACCTATTCAATTCCTCTATAAATAATAACCTACCTCCAACCAGAAAAATGCTTCTTTCTGCTGGATCTCCTCCAATACTTTTGGACTTGGACCTTACATTACGCTTTCCTCACTTCTATTCTCTTTCAAATAACATTCTTTAATTCTATTATAAATCTGGGATCCACTGCTTTGTGGTCAAGTGAGATCTAACTAGTTGTAATCCGAAGAGAAAACAACTAATGAAAGAGATTGAAATGGATGCAGACTTGGGATTACGCCTAACCACTATAAAAGCTTCTCTGTGTTCTTATCTACTTTCTGTATTTACTTTTAGTTTTATCCGAAGTAGTACTTTCATATTGATTCTGGGGGTTAGATCCATTTTTTGGATTAACAATATTGTACAATTACTTGTGCTATAAAATTATTTTATTTTAAATATGATTGAAAAGATAAAATAAACCAATTTCTTGTGCTGTAAAATTATTATTTTTTGGAAATTTTACCATATTAGCCTAGTTTTGAAAAGATATAACATGAATAGACCAGTTGTAAAAGTATTTACAAATATAGACCAGTTTTTGTTTAACTGGTCTATAGCGTTGGCGATTTTTCAAAAATCGCCCAAAGGGTATAACCATAAACAACCTACATTTCTTTCTCATTTCCACCTTTTCATCAAAACTGAAGCAAACTTCTGTAATGGCAGATCTATTCTGAAATCAAATTTCATGCTCTTTAAAACCTTGGTTCGGTGGTAAATCTGTAGATCGAGTTCGCGTTGCTTAGCAAATTTCAGCTAGTTGAAGGTAAATTCACCAAACCCTAGTTTTTTTGTCTAATTTCTGTATTTTGCTGAACTTAGTAATTGGTTATGTTAAGGTAAAAAGTTAGTTTAATGTGTACATACTGAACGAATTGTATATTGATCTGTAGAATGGCGAGAAATATGATGCCTACGCTTTGCTACTACGACGGCGAACTACTTGTCGATGATCAAAGGAATGGTAAATATGTTGGTGGTATTTGTAAACCAGGAAGAGTGCAAAAAGGTTGCAATTTGATGGAATTAAAAGAAGCTGTGTACAAAACGACGAAGATTAATAAAGAAGAATTTGAACTTGAGCTGATGGTTAACTGGCCTACGGACTCGGGTTCTAAAGCAATAGCATTAGCGGACGATGACGATGTAGAAATAATGTTTTCTGCTGTTGCAAAATATATTGAGTTATATGTAGGGCAAGTAGCAAAGCAACAACAAGAACATCAGGTGTCATCTCCCGTTGTGAGTACTGGAATTGGATATTATACACAGATGTTGGAGACTGCGGATCCATCTACTGATTACGTATCTCCTAGCTATAGCAATCCTTTTCCAAACGATGGAATACACCATCCTCCAGCAATGCAGTACGGATTTATGCCGTATGAAGACGTGCAGCCATTTACGCAACAAAGCAACATTTATTGCAACCCGCCTAGGGATGCTAATACGAGTGCAAGGTAAAAAAAATTTGATGAATTGGTAGATGTACTATTATGTAGATAATTTTTCTGAAGCTATGCCGTAATGTAAACAGCTTCCATCAACAAGACATTCAACATGATGAAAGCGATGGACATGTTAATGCAAATTTGTCGCAGTCAATGTATCCTAATCCATGCGAACTATATGATATGAGTCAAAGGTATGTTTACAGATTGGGCTATATTTTTTGTCTCATTTGGTCTCTATTGTCGGTTAGTTGACTTCTATATATCAATTAGGTATATGACAGCTGATTCTGGTGCGCAATGGAGTGCTGGACCATCCACCCATTCTCCGTATGCAAATTTTGACAATGATATGGATGTTGGTGGGAATGCAGCCGTGGATGAAGAACGTCATGTAGATAGCATGGTCGTTGTTTCTATGAATGTTAACGAAGACTCTTGGATACAAAGAATGCAAGTTAACAACGAGCCGTTGAACTATGACTTCCCTGCAGCAGATGACAATGATGAAGATAGTGATGAAGCAGAGATGGAAGTGCCTTTGGATGATTATCTTTGCATCGCTCAAATGTTGGCAAGATCTGTTGTTGCTAATCTTCAATTTTCCGGTGAAAGATTTTCGACCTCTTGCGTTCAAGCTGGTTTCAATGTTGGAATGGTTTTTGAGACAAAAGAGAAGTTTCTTCAACAACTAATGGAATGGTCTATTCTGCATGTTGTTTCATACAAACCAATAAAGTCGAACAAAACACAATATACCGCTATATGCACCGTTGAAGGTAATTGTCCTTGGAGAATACATGCCATAGTTTCGAAAAAATCCGAGTCGGGATGGTGGGAAATTCGTAAGTATCCAAGCGAACACACTTATGTCAACCCAATAGTTAATTCCAACCATAAGCAAGCAACTTCGAAATTTCTTGTGACAAAAATAATGTCTTTTGTCAAAGCCGATTTGGATATTTCAGCTGGTACAGTCCAAGTGCTTGTGCACGATCAGTTGTTCATCAACATAAGTTACATGAAAGCGTGGCGAGCATTAAGCAAAGCAATAGAGAGAATTTATGGTGATTAGGCAGAATCGTACTCGACTTTACCACAGTTCTTTGACGAGATAAAAAGAACGAACCCTGGCTCTATAGGTCACGTGACACATGATGAAGTGGGAGTGTTCGATCGCGCTTTTTGGGCATTTGGGCCTTGCATTACAGGTTTTGCACGTTGTCGGCCGTTGTTATGTATTGACGGGACACACTTGTACGGTAAATACAAAGGCACATTGCTTGTTGCAACCGCGATAAATGCAAATGATTGTCTTTATCCTTTGGCATACGCAGTAGTTGAATCGGAGTCATGTGATTCTTGGGGTTGGTTTTTCTCTTGCATGCTAGAATTCATACATAGTGTTCGGGGTCATTGTATTACTTTCATATCCGATAGGATGAAAGGAATTCCAAAAGCTTTACACGGAAAATGGCGACAACCGCATAAACATCGTTATTGTGCAAAACATCTCAAAGCCAACTTTCAAGCGGCAGGATTCAGAGATAAGCGTTTAACAGGATTATTTTATTCGGCAGCGTGCGCATCTGAAGTAGTCGAGTACCTGAAAATCAGAGAAGAGATAAAAGCAACAAGTAGGCGTGCACATGAGTGGATTGAGCGGAGTCTGGGTAATTTTGAAGAAAACTGGGTTTTATGCAAATACGATGGAGGACGCTTTCATGTAATGACAACTAATGCTTCTGAAAGTTTTAACGGCGTATTGAAAGGAGCTAGATCGCTACCTATAAAGGCTTTGGTTGCACGAACATTCTATCGCTCAGTTGAATATTTCTGCAAGCGTCGCCAAATTGCAGATGAACTAGCGACACGCTTGACTCCAAAGTGGGAAGCCAAAATAGCAGAAAGAGCCAGTGAAGCACGTCGCTGCAGACTAGTACGATTTAGTCAAACTGAATGGCAGGTAATTCACTACTTTGGTGATGAATACAAAGTTATAATCGACGGCACCAATTGCTCGTGCACATGCAACATTCCGATACTACAGAAGATACCATGCTCTCTTGTAATGGCAGCTTGTTCGGCGCAAGCAGGTGGTGCTAATAGAGCACACCATGACTTAGCGTCAAGTTGGTACTCGGTTGACAGCTACAAAGCCGCTTATAAGCCGGAGTTTCATCCCGTGCATGATAGGAGATTTTGGGGCGCATATAACAGTCCTCAAATATTGCCTCCGACTGTGAGACGGCCACCGGGGAGGCCACGGTCTACAAGGATGAAAGGTGTGATGGATGAAGGCCAGTCGTCCAAATAAAACAGGTGTACCAAATGCAGTGTGCTAGGCCATAATCGTAAGCGATGTGTTACTGTCGTGTAGATGTGTTCGTAATATTTAAATTCTATGTAATTGAACTCTACTTTCTACTTAACATGTACTGTTGTTTGCTGCTGTTCGAAAATTTGTCAAATGCTATATATTGTTTGTTACATATGAAACAACCTGCTGTTGTCCAGTAGCAGCAGGAAAAGAGACCTGCGATTTTTCAAAAATCGCCAACGAGCGATTTTTGAAAAATCGCACTTCCACAACCTGCTGCTACTGACAAACAGCAGCAAGTCCATACCATACACAATGCACACAAATATCAATGACATGTCCATACCATACAAAAACATCATTAGTATTGATATCCAATCAGTCCACAAAAGCATCATTAGTATCCATATCCAATCAGTACACAACACAGTTAAAATTACATAGCTATATCTAATATAATGCACGTGTCATCAACACAGGCGACGAACTTCCATAGGCGTCCGACGACGATGACGTTCCGGCCGTTGGGACATGTACTCTTCTTCCTCAATCTCAGTGGTAGGATCAAATGTACATGGTGGTTGAGAAGGTCCATGGGTGAAATCTTCCGGTTGTTGGGATGTCAAAGGGCCTTCTTCGAACGAAGTTCCTTCACCTCTTCTGTGTCGCCGCCTGTAAGTAAGTAGGAGCGGCGGTGCCTCCCCTTGAGGTGCAGGTATGTCTGTTGGAGGTGGAGGTATAGGGGGGAAGGACGTCTTGGCCTCTCTAATTTGTTTCTTCCCAAGACTGCGCGTAGAATGTTTTTGATGTTCATGCACATTCCTTTCGACTGCGCATCGTGATCTAGACGTTGTTCGAGCTTTTCGGCGGTTTCCAACGCCTTGTAAATGCCATCAGCCTATACAACGCAAAGAGAATTAGTTATCTTTTTTCGAAAATATAGTTAAATTAACGGGGTTCAGTATACTTACAACGTTTCTCTCAAGAGGGGCACTGGGGGTGTATGGATGGTGGGGAACAGCCTGTACAGGCGCCTGAAGAACATATCTACGCGTGATATGCCAGTACCACCGCATGTATGTCTCTATAGGGGTGATCGGCTCTCTCTCAAATTGCGTAAACAAATGGCGCTGATTCCATATCTCCATAGCATTTGCAATTTCCCTGACATGGTTATCGTCGTTATAAACTGGAGCGTTTTCTGGAATATGCTACGCCATTGCAAACTGGCGCATTACCCTATCGGGTAGGTGGAGTGCGAAACGAGTAGTGCAAATGAGTGGAAGTCTGGTAGTCCACAGATATCTAGCGGCCGTACATATAGCCGGAAGACCCTCCAATACATCCTGCATGTATGGAGTCTAGGTCACTATAGCTGGGTCTAGAACGTCTAGCTCGTTGCGGTAAAAGCGTACATTCCGCCGGGGGGTCTGAGATGTCTTTTTCGGACCAACCCAACTGTCAAAAAGCGAAGAATCAATATTTTAGCGTAAACAAATTTAGAATTATAAAATTAATTTTCAAATGACATGAAGTTATACCGTGAACCAAGAGGGTGTGTGTGATCGACGACAACATTTCGGACTTGGATCCGTCCGATAGGTAGATATGTCCACGACCAAATCTATAGAGAAAAAACAATTTAGCTACTTAAAACATATTTCGAATTTGGTCGAAGTAGGAAGATAAATTAAACGTGTACCTGAACAAGCGTCAAACGCCCGCCTATAAGCTTAGTCACCATAAGAGCGAGATTGGAGAGCTCCATATATGTGTACGCCAAAACAGCACTACCCCATGAGTACTGGACACACTGATCGAGATCGGCTAAATATGGTAGCCATTTCAAGTCCACGCGATTTTTGGAATGATCGCACATTAAACGGGATGTAATGATGTGTAGAATAATGGCTCGAGCCCGCTGCTGTATTTGGACCTCTGTAGCATCGGCAGGTATATCATCAGCTACAGCATGTCGAAACCATTTCACTTCTACCATGTCGCTACCCCTTACTTGTTGCGAAGGAGGAGTAATACCGAGCAAATCGGTGCACAACTGAATATACTCGTGATGGTCCTCACCCGTCACTGGATTGCCTTCTATAGGCAAACCTAAAAGCACGGCCACATCCCCTAATATGAGTGTCATCTCTCCGACAGGAAGATGGAATGTAGATGTCTCCGGTCTCCATCTATCGACAAGAGCTGTGACCAGATGATGATCTAACTGGAAGTAGCCTAACCGCAGTACTGTCGAAAAGCCCGCCCGATCAATCTCATCTAATACTCTAGGATGATGTGAAGTGACTTTCTTGAGAGAAATAGAGTGATCGATGGTGAAATCTGCTTCTTCGCTCTGTTTAAGATTACATGTACATATATTAACATTCACACAATTTGTGAAACGAAAATCATAGAAAATTACCATCATATACGCTTCACTAGACGTGCGGTGTCTAGGCTGTAAGTACAACACGCTCGGGTCTTCTGGACCAGGCTCCATCTCGATGTAATCTACAACACAAAGATTAATGCATACAACCCTTAACTATCATAAATTTATTTTTCTTCAATCTATACTAAAGTACACGCAATTGAATGATCATTCACTTGCAAATACCTCGTAATGCAATCTACAACATATAGCTTTCACAACAACTTGCAAAAATTGAAATCTTAAAACCCTAAAAATGCCCTAAATCAACAAATTGGAGATGAGTGCATTACCAATATCCTCCACTATTCCGGATGTTGAAGCCATCGTCCGAATGAGCTTAGAATTTGATTAAAAAGCAAAGAAAATATTAATTTTTGGGAGGGAGAAAGCTGAAACCGGAAATGAATTTTTTGGAGAAAAGTTGAATGTTGTAGAGTGAGTGGGAGATGGCTTGGCTGGCTGTCTGTTTTGTAACAGGCGAAACAGTGGGCGATTTTTCAAAAATCGCCCACTGGCGATTTTCGAAAAATCGCCAAAGGCAAATAGTGGGCTGCCTTTTATGGCAGCTATTTGTTTTCACTTAAAAGGTAGAAGTGATATACAGATTCCTCCAAACAACTCTATATGATCATAGAAATTCATCCGACGAGAGATACTTGGATATAACCATCAATTTCAGAGAAAATCAAACATACATTCTACGAATAGGTGAAATTATCCCTCAATTACAGAGTACTAACAACATATAGAACTAATAACACAAACTAATAACGTACAGTCTACGAAAGGTGAAAATATCCATCAATTACATGAAAATAAATGAAGTACGCAACATAGGGTTCATGCTATGAAACCGTTTGTCATATGTTTCCATTGCGAACATAAGCTAAAGATGATATTTTCTTCTCTACCAACATTTTCTATTCATTTGTTCAACTAATTTTTTCAAACGCCTAACTTCAGCTTGCATTTCAAATGCCTAACCAATGTTGACGTACTCGCAGTCGAGCTTCAAAATCATCATAACATTTCAAATTCAACTAATTTCGAGTACGTCAACATTGGTTAGAATACACAACAGCTCCGAATTAGGATTTTAGTTAGCGTAAACGTATTATAAATCGATTTACATTACTTTGTACCGAAGATTACACTTACTTGTTGAGAAGCTTTGATTGTATCTTGTGAGAATCGGACTTTTTTGGGTTTTCTATGAAGAGGTAGGGTTTGCGAAGTTTCAGAAATTTGATGATGAGTTTGGTAAAGTTGATAGTGAAGAAGAAGGTAGGTTGCTGGTTGGATTTATAGCAGGATTTCTGACGATTTTTCAAAATCGTCTAGAGCAATACCCTCTGGGCGATTTTTGAAAAATCGCCAACGTTATAGACCAGTTAAACAAAAACTGGTCTATATTTGTAAATACTTTTACAACTGGTCTATTTATGTTATATCTTTTCAAAACTAGGCTAATATGGTAAAATTTCCTTTTTTTAAAAAAAAATTGATTGAAAAGATAAAATAAACTAGTCCTTTTTTATTTTTATTTTCAATCTCTATGTATTTCCTTTGTCACAATTGATGCAGGATATCAAGGCTTTCTAGATCTCAATTATAAGAGTCAACAATTTTTGATGTTTTAGTGATATAAGCTTAACTTTCAAAAGCCATTTACGTATAGGAAGGATGAATGCATCAGTTTATGAATTAAGTACCAAGCATGCATTATGAAAACAGAACAAAGTGTTTTCACCAATACAAATATGTGGAACTGCTCTCCATAAGTATTTAAGTGAAAAGATCCGACAAACAAACCTACTATAACGTTTGTGGTGCAGTTCCTTTAATTTCGGTTTCACATTCAATATATTCTCATCCATGACACAAGAATAAGAAGGAAAACAATATATATGGTTTAACTACACCAATTCAGGAATTGATAGTTGCACAAATACAAATTTAAGGAACAGCTTCACAAACATGGAAGCTAAAAGCAACTACAACCTGCTCCCTCCCATGTTTGTGAAACCACCTCCTTCAGTTTCACATTTAATTCTCTGAACATTGCTATCCTTAGATATTATCATATGAAGGCAAAGCAAAAATATCTCAATTTTTAAGTTCAGGAAGTAACAAATTGCAAATTAACAGTTTCACAGATACAGATTGGCCTTGCAGAGACGGTGCATCCAGTTATTCAAGATAACGCCAACACAGTTCATAAAGATACTCAGGTACAAAATGATAGTATTTTTCAATTCAATTTCATTTTTATTACATCTGACACTCAATATAGATGTTTTGAACTCAGTGATCTAGCTCTGGAGTCCAATGATACCTGAAACAATCCAAATAAAAAAAATTTACAAATTACCATGTATTGATGTGCTGTGAATGAGCAAAATTCAACGAGGCAAATGCTTGAAGAGGAAGAGTGTTAGATGAGAGTCGGAGCAATTTAGATAAACGTTTTTACGAACTATCGTGGACCTTCTCATTGCTTGTATTTTGTTGGTTATACATATGAATGTTGATTTTTAAAAGAAATTATAATAATTATGCATATATCTCTTTGTAAAGAGCTTACCGCATGCAATTCTTCCTCCTGCATTTCCAGTTGTTTTGCTGAGTTCATGTCCACCTTCAATAAAAAGGAACAGGTTAGGTTTATTTTCCAATTGAAATGAAGTTCAGAAAATAACCGAGTCTTTAAAAACCTCGTTTAAGAATAACAAATATGAACCTACAAGAATAACATGCTGAGTGAAATACTGCATCAGTCAAGTATTAGTTAAGTACTTAACAAAATGTCAAATAAATCTAATCAGGTACTGAGCTTATGCAACCACAAGAAAGGTGCCAATACATAGGGCTATTAATTTTGTACGAGTGTCCGTTCATGTCCGTAACCGAAATACGTCCGTCCGAGTCCGTTCGATTTTCATTTAGGACACGAGTTAGGACACCAAAATTTGTACGAGCAAAATTATTGTTCGGTCCAAGTTCGTTCGAATTCATCCGAATTTCTTATAATTCAGTATATCTAATGGAAATTCTATTGAACAATATAAAATTTGATGTAAATACCAATGTCCGTCCGTGTCTGTTCGAATCCGTGTCCGAAAAATGTATGTACGAGTCCGTCCGATTTCATTTAGGACACGAGCTAGGACAACAAAATTTGTACGAACATAAATCTCGTTCGGTCCATGTCTGGTCTGATTTTATTTAGGACATAAACTGAACACACCTCCGTCCGGTCCGGTCCGACCGATTTACACCCCTACCAATACATAATGTAATAGAGAAGGAATGTGGAATAGTGCGCTTATAATCTAACACATTGGCGGGCTTATGTCATTAGAAAAAACCGACAGTGCATGTAAATAATCACTGCCGACAACCGTTGGAAAAGCTTCAACCTATATTTAACCATTTATTTTACTTTTTAACAAAAAATGGTAGAGGTTCAATCTTCAAAAAAACACGAAAAACCTATATAACTACCTTCATCTTTTTATTTTTTTAAAAGGTTCCAACAAATTTTATTTCAATATTCAGACTAACTATAGTCCATCATCTAATAAACTGATACAATATAGAATCATTATTGATTAGTAAATGAATAAGAGTTGAGATTTGGTCACCTAACAAATTGTCCTCGCTCAAATTAGTCAATAGAGCAACACGGATACCATATTGCTAGACATTCATGGAAAAAATAATTGTTCTATCTAATAATAAATTTCAACAAAACCACAAGAATACCATATAGCTAAACGTTTATAGTAAAAATTCATGATTAATTTTAAGCTAGTGGAATCCTAAAGACTCAAGGTCCGTCTGGTTTTAATATTTCAAAAGGCGTAGGAGTGGAGACGGAAGTAGAAAAGATCTAGTCACTAAAATAAAGAGAAGAAGAAGAGAGAAGATGGTTTGAAAACAAGGTTTGTGTTTTACTTTTTCAATATTTGGGTGTGGTAGTGGAGGAGTTGAAACATCCTATTCAATCCAACAATGGGAACAAGAGATAAAAGAAGACAGGTTCTGATATTTTCCAAAAGACGGAAAATACGAAAAAGTCATTTTTAATTTTATACGTTAAAACCATTTTTCAAATCGACGGTTTTCCTACCGCTCTTCCGTGTATTTTAAAACACACATTGAACATGCAAAACACAAAACTCAATTTTCAAACCAAACACTACCTAACGTTCCGTGTTTTTAATATTTTCCAAAATACCGAAAACAAGGAAAGTCTTTCAATTCTATATGTTAAAACTATTTTCCAATTTGATTGTTTTGGAAATCCGAAAATCCAAAACTGAAATCTTCAAACCAAACAAGGCCTTGGGAATTTGACTACGTTCTGCCCACTACATGCCACAGCCGCCAAAATTTTGCACCAATTTCATAAATCATGGATAATAGATATATAAAAATAAATAAAATTAACAAAATAGGAATTTAACTACTGACAATTTGTTTAAGGTAATACAGAGTAGGCATGTAAACGGATACTTTCGGATACAGATAGTATCATATCCGTATCCGAAATCATTTTCGGATATCGGATATCCGTATCCATGATGCGGACGGATATCGGATATCCGTATCCATGATGCGGACGGATATCGGATATTCTTCGACCAGTTCACAACCAACAAATCTAAAAAAATAAATAGAAAAATTTAATTTATTATAAATCATTTTTGTACTAAATACATAAAAAATAATAAATACACTAAGAAAAATAATTTTAAGCGGTAAAAATTGATTTTTATATACATACTTTTTACCTGGATAAAATAGTAAACGGCAATCATTTTATGTACTAAAATACATAAAAAAAACTATAATCTTGATAAAAACCGAACGGATAATTATCGGATACGGATATATAGCTATATCTATATCCGTATCCGTTTCTCGAAAATCGGATAATTTTTCATATTTCAAATACGGATACGGACGGATTTCAGATTTTACTGGTACTCATTGACAGACCTAATACAAAGAAATCAACATTGGCTTTTGTGTTGTGCAAAGAATGAACGCATCTGCCCACTACATGTTGCAGCCGTGGATGATTCGCACAAGTTTCTTAAATTATTGATAACAAAAACATAAAATGTAAAGGAAAGAGAGAAAGAATGAATAGCTAAAAAAACCTGGATAGTGACTAGGAAAATCCTATCATCATCACCGAAAACAAATGATCACAACTCAAATCAAATGGAGATGTGATAGAAATATCATTTTGAAGATAACAATATTACTTTGTATTGTACTTCTATGATTCAGAGGTGAAAGCCAAAACACATTTCCTAACAGCAAATGGTATTACACACGTTAATAAACAGTATGATAAAATAAGAGAACGTTGGTAGTTATTAAAGTACCCTTTCCGAGATCATCAGAATCAGCATGGACAACTACAGCACGTCCAATAATTGAATTTGGTCCAGTGAGTGGGATCTGTCAAAATCAATAAGATTAGATATAAGAATTCTAGATGTAGACGGATCTTGTAAAAGTGTACTTCTACACGCACACATTTTTATGTGTATACATACATACATATATGTATATGTGTGTGTAACACATACATACAAATACACACTCTCACACACATACATATTCGCACACACGTGAATATATGTGTGACGTGAATATATATGTGTGTACATACATGTGTGTGTATAGATTCACACACGCGTGCTTCTTATATTATGTATATTCACACATACAAACACACATGCATATATATGTGTGGGTGTGCGTGTTTGTGTATGTATATATGTGTGTTTAGATTCACACACGTGTGCTTCTTATATTATGTATATTCACACATACACATGTATTTATCTGTGCATACACACATACATACATATGTAGTATATGTGTGCACACATTTGTATTTGGGTGTACATACATACATGTGTGGGTATGGCGGTGGGAGGGGGTGCATATGAGTATATGTACATATATGCGATAATTATTTATGTATATACACAACATAAATATGCATTTATGTGCACATGTATATGCATATTCATATACATGTCTATATATGTGTATTGTACGACTCTAGAAAATAAATATAGTTCTGATGTGTTGGTTGGGATTGGTATTTTGTGGTGGGTGGTCGTAAGTTTGGGTTCCTTCATTAAGTTTGGACCTTTTAGTCGTTTATTTTATAATTAAAAAGGGATGCAAAATAACGCTCACCTCCTATGTACGCAATATTCAAAATATTTTTCATTATATGTTATATATAATTACTTGTATTAAATGTGAGTGCTTTATACAAAGGGGCTTTGCACGAAAGATCTCTATTTCTGATGTTGTTACAAGAAAAGTCCCTGTAGAAATAAGTTTGTAAATTAGGTCCCTGTTTTTTTTTAAATTAGAAAATGCAAATTAGCTTGCGCTTTTTAAAAATTTTAAAATTTCAAAAAATTTTAAAAAAATTTAAAATCAGAAAACGCAAATTACCTTGCGTTTTTCAAAAATTTCAAAAAAAAATTCAAAATCAGAAAGCGTAAACTAGCTTGCGCTTTTCTGATAGAAAATGCAAGATAACTTGCGCTTTTCAAAATTTTGAAAATTTGAAAAGATTTCAGAAACAGAAAAGTGAAAGTTACCTTGCATTTTCTGTCAGATAAGTGCAAGGCATCTTGCGTTTTTTATTTTTCAAATAGGGACTAAATTTACGTATTCATTTCTGCAGGGACTTTTCCTGTAACAACATAAAAAACAGGGATCTGTGACTCTTTTTTTGTTATACAAATATATGCATGTACGTATCATAAAATCAATTACCTGAGAATCAGAAAGAGAAAGGGTAACAGTCCCTGGAACAAAAGGAGGAAACACACATTAGAAATGTATTAATAACAGCAAAGTTCAACCAAGTCTTAAATGATATGCAATGTGTCATCACCACCTAAGCATTTCCTTTAAAGCACTTTTTCGATAAAGATCCATAATTCCAAAGTTTCAAATCTTTTTTATCTCCTGCAAGATCTCACTTGAGACCTCATTTTCACGCTTAAACGAGAAAACATAAAATTTCATTCATATCTCGTTAGACACTAATTTTGTGTGGGTTATTAAATTCTCAATCAAATTGAGATCTCGCTGACTTTATATATTTATACGATTATATTTTGGATAATTAATTTACTTTTCACATGATCCAGAAGGAACTGTTCAATCCACTTACTGTCACTATTACTAGCCCATCTATTTTTTTTTCTCTTTTTTCCATTTTTACTTTTTATCCAAGTCACAACAAAAACACTCGATCTTCTAATTTAAATGTTCAAATGAAAAGATCATTCTCACACTACCAAATTAGTTCAGCTACTGCTCTCATTAAAAAAAAAGAGAAATCGATATTATCTTTCTAGCACTAACAACCTCTTTCTATGCAAATTTTACCATTTTAATTTATATATAATATAAACGTCAATCCGAGATGTCCCGAGATGCACTCGTCTCGTTCGAAATCTCATTCGATAAGAGATATCATGTGGAAAATTCTCAAGAGTGACAAGGCTGAAATCCAAGAGTTTAAAAACTTTGATAGTACAATTAAAATGGGTGTTTATAAATAATGGATAATGATTGGTCTGTAGACACTGTGTTTCCTGTAATCCAAAGCATTGGCTAGAGCTTTCTTCATTTCTAGTAAGTTGTGGGTGAATTTGACGGTTAAGTACTTTTCTTTTGTATTTGTTCAAATTAGATCAAAAAATTCTAAACCAGATTTGCAGATGATGCTAAAGAGATGTAAAATAACATTCCAACCACAAAACTATAACGAATCAAAGAAATATAAGAGGAAGAAAAGATGTGATACGCAAAAGGTTCATTACAGTTAGAATGAAGAAATTATAGTTTTGAAAGAAAAATGAAGGATATATTTTTACCATCCTCGGCAGCAGTCACATTTCCAAGGTCACCAGCATGGCGGTTTTCATCCTCAGGTGCCCCATGTTCCTTTCCAACAGGGTTGAAATGAGGACCTATATTGCCATCAACATTTATTAGCATCCTTTTGAAGAATTGCCTCTACTTACAAATTTATACATCTAAGAAGATTGTTACCAGTAGACATGCATCCATTTGTTGTGTCACCAAGAGCATGAACATGGAAACCATGAAGACCAGGTTTGAGACCAGAGATGGTTCCGGTTACAGTAGTTGGACCTGAAATTTCATAAAATGAACTTATATTTTTTAATTATATTCCTTACATACATTGCAATCTTGTATTGTACAATATAATTCAACTAGTAAATGATAAATCATAAATATACCATCTCCCTCTTGAGTGAAGAATACATGGCCCTTAACTCCTTCAGCGCTATTAAGTACAGCAACAGCCTTCACCATTTTCACTGTGATCTATTCAAAAAAGCTTTTAAGCATAAAAATTAACAAAAACTTACACGGAAACCTAACATATATGTATATATTAATGTTTATTTGTTACTTTTTCATTCTAGTTTAGAATAGATCAAAGAAAACGATTAAAAAAATATGCCTATTGTCAATCAAAAAAGGCATCTATTTAAAGAAATGATCAATCAACACTTTCAAAACTTTATGATTCGGGTACAACTTATCAGTCAACAAAGTTACTGATTCTTAACAAAATACTTTTCCATCTTAGACATCAGTCAAATCACTAACATGTAACAAAAGCATCTGCACTATAAAATTTTGGACTCGGATCTAATTAACATATGATAATTATGTTATCTTCGGATATACTCTCCAATGCAAAATCTTATTTGATGTTACCCTTTCAATACAAATTTAAAGCAAAGTAACATTTTCAAGATAGGCTGTGAAGTCAGATGCTTACTACAAAACATTGAGCATTACAGCTACAGTGGTAGACATTCAACTTCACAACCACATCAAAGCAAACAAATTGATTCTGTAATCATGCCTAGTCTTCATTAAAATAATTCGTTGCTAACTTTCAGAAGTACACATTCAACATTATTGATGTTTCTTGACAGAATTCAAATAACCAAAATTATAAGCAGAAAATGATTCATGAAGTGGATCCCCACACTTATAGATCAAACGCAAAGTTAAGCTGGATCAAACGTACCATAGATTAGTTTGTAACTACAGAAATTCAACTCGTTTAAAGTCTCGACACGATTAAACCAAACAAAAGTTCAAATTCCTCACTGTTTTAGCACTGTATTGCTCGATCAAAGTTGACTGAACTTTTAATAATTATACGTAAGTCTAAAATAATACTAACACTTAAAACAACAAATACAGCTCATTTTCCATAGAGATCTCAGCAGATTGGATTATCACGACATCTGAACAATCGAAACCAAGAACGAATCAAAAGTTCAGGCTTTTTTCTACAATCAAGAATCGATCGGAGTTTACAACATCACGACTTTGATGAAAAATAAGTAATAAAAGCAAAAGTCGTTACCTCAGGTAGCCCCTTTGTAGAGAGAGAGAGAGTGAAGTTTCCAGAGAAAAGTTTTGATTTTGCGACTGCAAATGGATGGATGCTGTGTGACTTTATGTGTGTGTGCAGAAGAGTAGGGGTTGGCTGGGGTATGGTCACCACTGGGTGAAGAATACAAGTTAGAAAATGGATTTGTGTTAGTTAATGTCCCATGTGTGCAATAAAAAATGTTAGAGGGGAAAGTTCTTGAAGTCCTTATTTTCTTCAAAGCTGTTTACTCATCTTTTTATACGAATCCTTTCATCCAGGGTTATAATTTTTATGTTGTAGATGTACACGGCACCACAAAAAAATAGGCTGGATGCTTAGGCCCCGTTTGACTTGTCGTTTTTAGTTTTGTGTTTTCGTCAATACAAAAACACGTCTGTTGTATGTATTGTTGAAAAACAAATAATTTTGAAAAATGAAATTAACATGTAAAATAGAAAACAAGTTTATTTTGTTTTTCGTGTTTCGAGGGAAAACAAAAGCACAGAAACAATCCAACTCCTTCGTTGTCCGTTGGTGGTTGCAATGACTAAGAATTATAAATCTTTTCTCTTATTTCTTGCTATTTCTTAGTGCAAGTTGAAAACACAAAACTCAAAATACAAAATGAAACCAAACGGACCCTTAATTTTTCGTTCACACTTTACTGTTTTGTTAAAAAAAATCACTGTCTGTGCATCTTTTCCGTACTATATCAATTTCACCTTTTTTTTTCTTTCATTCATTTTCTACTCTTTTATCTTTTTAAATTGTCAAATTCATGAAACCTAAAATCATAGGCTACCAATTTCCGATTTATTATCTATATTTGTGTTTAAAAAAAAGGGTTATTCTTAATAAGTTTTTAGAAATGCAAATTTGCTCTTTCATATAAAAAATGGGGTTATAAGTTGCAACTTTAAGTTTTTTAATAAAATAGATTAAAATTTACTTGGGACTTGCTGAGGTTGATTGAAATCCTCTTTGATTTTTGTTAATCGAATGGAATTAGTATGATATTAGACATAAATATGTAATTATCTCCAATCTTTCAATTTGAGATCAAAGAATGAAGGCAGAGGAAGCATGAGAAGGAAACGAAGAACATCTATATTGTTTTGTTGATTTTAAAAGGTACTTTTGGAATGAATCTTTTTTATTGTTAACTGGGGTCGTAAAGGAAAATTTAGGCGTGTTAATAGATTTAGTCTAAAAAATATTCGTTTGAATATGTACACGATTATATTTGAGATTCTAAAGAAGTAACCAGTTTTTATATATTGTTTATTATGTTATAATTTACTTATGTGCACAACAAATGTTAAGGTTATATATATATATAGTTGGTTAATTATTAATTTCCGATAAAGGAAATATATGGATAACTAGTATTCTAACCCACTTAACACCTAATACGGACATACAAATACAAAACCCAATAGCAAAATTACGCAGACCACATAAATAAATAATACATAAAAGTCCAAGGCCCGTTACAGCAACTGCTCCATAATTTCCGGTCCATAAAGCATGATGCCAAAACAGTTACTGTAGATGATGACCTTCATTTAGTTACAAGCGGTTATCGTGACCTCCACTCGGTTGCCGTACCCACCTACCATACTTCGAAAACTGTTTCCTCTTACGCAGAATTATACCTTTTGACTTTCTCCGACGATGTAACAACTCATACCTTAATGAGCCTGATTTTTTGACCAAATCAAAAACTCGATTCTATTAAGGTACAGGTCGTCGGAGTTGGTAATCTGTAATAAAAATATGTAAATGAGAGTGTAAAAGCCCGTATCTCCGTACCCTTTGAGTCGACCATAATTCACATCAGTTCAACTCAAGTTGAACGGAAATACAAATCTTTAGGGGTGAAGAAGAAAGAGATAGAAGAAGAAAACAGAAACAACAATATAGAATCCTAAACAATCGCAGCGGAACAATATATAATAGATACTAACATGTCTTTATACAAAAAGAATTATAATTGTTATTTATACATTACATCATCAGAGTACAACAATCAATAACTCAGTACTGGACAGTTATAATAACTTATCCTCACTAGTGCTGACTATACAGCCTATAATACACAGTTGAATAAAATCAAGTACGTGCAATACGTCTCTGCCATCCAGCTCGCCTCCTGAGCTCCAAAGCATTCTAATCTGAATCTGTAATACTCGGTGTGACCCGAGCATTATAATAAAATAACACCCGAGTCGGTCTGGAAAACCAATGTGAGAAAACACACTCAATTTGAATTATTACTATTTTCAAAATCCTTTGAAAAACAAAGGTATCTCGTAAGACCACGTCACACATAAACACGACGGGTTTTTATTTTACGACAACCAAAAACACTTTATATCAAAATCATCTGATATTATAATAGTGTCTAAGTACGAATACTTATTCAAATAGCCGAAATTGTTACATTAATTAAATTCCAGCATACTAGATTCTACAACAAAACCGTAAAGGCACGTATTGGAGAATGGATTCCATACAATGACTAGGCACTAGGGTATCACCTATCACAGTACACTTCTAGAAAAATGTGTCGAAGACCTCGCCGGGATCCCCTACAACACAAGACCGGTTCTACCCCTAACTTGGATAGTACGAATATGTTACCAGCCTGGGTGTTCCCACCCTTATCGAGAGCTCTTTTCCATGCACCACCGTATCCATAATTTATAATATATCCGAGGTTATATAGAAAGGTGATAGCATACCCTAATTGGGTGCGACCCACTTAGCCTTACTGCATCTCCCCTGATTTTCAGTCATTCCGGTTGATGAAGCTTGAGGCTAGGATTATCTTTTTTAAGGAATTTTCACTTATAATGCTCATTGTCCTCCAATGACAATGTGTTGAAAGCATTCATCTATACAAATCCGTTCTAAGTCTGAACGAAACCGAAGGCACTATTCTCACTACATCCATTTTGGAATCATCCTCAATATTAGTAGCGATTAGCCCTTGCACTTCAATGCTCCATCTTCAATTACACGCTCTTGTCTTCACTTCGAAACGTATTCGTTGGATCGAAGTGGTTTACGGATAACTTATCCGATCCCGGTCTCTTCGAAACAACATTCGATATTTCCGGTAAACTCGACCCCGGTTCTTTAGGAATTAAACATACGAAAATAAGATCGGAGATCATCTCCTAACCGTTAGTGGACGGATTTCCTTATCATCATCCTAGAAGGACGAAACGAGTTTATACATACAGTATAGCACCTTCCGACGGTAACTGCACCATATAATCCCCGTATTTCTCCTAGATATTTCCAAAGTTATGTTTTGGGTCCAGATTTGATAGTCGGTTATTTAACCGTCAAATTAACAATCATTCAACCAAAGGTTTCATTCCTTGTCGAAATCACTAAGTCTTATTTAATTTAAATTTTAATAAATTAAATCTCTTTATCAAAAAGGTATATACTTATCTTATCGGAATAAGTATACTCACAAACCATTCCCTTCAAAAATATTTGAAAAACTTTTTAAAATAATTATGGAAATCACCATGCGATATCAACCATGGATTCACAGCTCAATGATTACGTCTCTATCCCAGAAAAATCCAAACTTAACTATAGGCAATCCCTGCCTCCCAATTTCGCCATGAAAGTATATCATTACTTTCCGAAAACATTATTTAGTAATTATCTCAAAATAATGCTTATAAGGTTTGTATAATAATTTTCCAAGTTTAATTTAGGCAAATACTCTTTAATAAAAGTTATTATCTAAAACAATATTAATATTAAATAATTTATCCTTTTAAAATACTAATACTGATTAATTATTAAATAATAATTAATTTTAAAACAAATTATATAATGTCACTTAAATTTAGAAATTAAATATACTTTTAAACAATTTAAAATAATTACATAACTTTGAAACAATGATCCATTCTTATTTATTAATAAAATTCCTAATCGATTGACAAGACTTGTTTATAAACTTATAATTCATTTTGAAAATTTTAAAATTATTTAAATTACTAATTTTCTGGAATATTGCTAAAACATTTTTAAATTACCTAGTTTAATAATTAAAAATACTCTTTTTAAAACAAACGCAACTTCTCGATAAAAATATATTTTTCAATTCCAACATAACCAATCTAATATTTATAAATCTCTCTTGATTTATCACCAATTGATTTACATCCACAATTACATCAATTCCCTTTTCACATTTCCAAAAGTAAAATCTATCATTTTACTTTTAAACCATTTTGCCCATATCATTATAAATTCTCACTATGAATTTACATCTTCAATTTATCAATTGATACTCATTTCGCTTTTATTTATAAACATTGTTTATAAATCCTATAGTCTCATTTCCATTATATAGCGGTTTCACATCACATAAATCCATCATAAATTGATTTCTAAATTAATTTTCTATTTATAAATCAATTTCTAAAAATAAACCAAACTATATTCCAAACCAACCAAATCTCAATTTTACTTCTATTTCGTAATTTAGAAATCTTATTTAAGATCCAGTATAACCAATTTTATATTCATTTCCAAATTTCCGTTTTATTTTTCCAATCTATTAAAAATCTCGATTTTTAAAACCCTTTGTATTCAAACAAGTATCCCCTAGGATTTATTATTTAAGAATCCTTTATATACATTTTTTCCAAAATCTCCATTTAAAATATCACGGAATAGTCAAGTACAAGTCAAACCATTTATTTTATCCAAATAAATTTCTTTAATTAATCCAAAATTCAATATAAATATTTCACTTCCAAAATCTCTTTTAAATTTCTTTTCCAATTCAAAATATATATTTATGGTATTGTAAAATACCAAAATCTAGGCTAGTGCTACCCTAGCATCAATAAATTTAAATCACACTATAACCTATCATAGATTATTCAAACATGCCATATATCATTATATATGAAATTAAATTCAACATTTTTTAGGAATCCAGTTGGATCCCTCCAACCTATTTCCCTGCAATCACAGATGTTAATACAACATAAAAATACCAATTCTGCTTCGAGGCGGGATATCGCGGTAATATAGGGTCATCCGCTATTATGTGGGGTGCATAGGGTCTCATCAGCTCCAATAGGCGGGAACATCAATCCAACTACCAATATATATATATATATATACTACTATATATATAATAACATCCAACTGATAATAATTATCAAATTCAACCGGGCATCCAATAATTAATTTTACTGTTTAAAATTAAACTAGTAATTCAAAAATGAGTGAGATTAACCCACATTTATTTTCTGTTGTCGCCGAGACGTTCCGGTTTGGAACTAAAACTGGACGACGCCCGATTTTAGCCCGAATTTTGACTGTCTCCAAATCCATCCAAAACAGTTTCATTGTGAAGCTCTCGTCACTACGATCGCAACTCAAAAAGTCTCGTCCAGAACGGACCTCGTATGAGAGAGATATACCTTTTATAAGTTCATCGATAATATAATTAAATTAACACAAAACATTTTTATTTCCTTTAAACCCATACCCAACTTTCAAACTCGGCCCAAACACGCAAGAACCAGCCCAGCAACTCCTTCTTCCTCAAACGATACACTGTGCATGCAAAACCCATCCACCATGTGCACGACAAACACTAATACCGAGAATTGCTCCATGAAATCGAGTTTCGACTTCACCAACGTTTTTCTCGTGACGAACCGCACTCGACCATCACCACTACGTCACCTCTGCCTCACCAATGCCGAACGCGATCTAAAGCTATGTTGTGAAACCCCTGTAGCGACGCGTTTTCAAAAAACCCACCGAGCTCCACCAAAACGCGACCATAGATGCCATTCTTCCTCACGATGATGAATACGATGCCCAAACCAACGATCGAAGTTTAAATCTCAAGTTATAGCTAACCCTAGCTACGACTCTTCACAGTCGATCACCACAATTGTCGATCGCACCCCACTATATTATATCAGGTTGAAGCCCATGTGAAAACAAGATTTTTAAAACTTGTTTTGGATTTTTTTGTTGAATATTTTGAGAGATAAATTTTTTTGAAGCTTTCATTCATTTTTTTCTTTTGTTTTACTATCTGCGTGCTCTGTTTTTTTTAAAGAAGAAGGGAGGAAGAAAAGATGTTTGCATGCTTGAATAGGTTAAGTCAAATCCTAGGTTGCAGAAGAAAAGACTGGTTTGATATATATATATATATATATATATATATATATATATATATATATATATATATATATATATATATATTAAATCTTCAAAATATCTCGATTTTCGCAACTTAAAATCTCGAACCCGTATCGAGGCGTACAGCTAGGCGTTTATAAAGTTATACCCCTATTCCGAATGCAATGGAAAAGGTTTTAAGTCCTAATTCGATCGTTTGGAGAAGATTGCTTTTTGGACCCAATTATTATATTGAATTTTTGATATTAAATTCAACGCGTTTCTATTCCGTACGACCAAACGATAACTTCAAATGCTACAAAATTTGAAATCTGATAATAGTACACTATTACGGATCCAATGGAACTAGTTTCGTCGAAATTTGAGACTGTGCCCCAGAAAGCAATTTTCACTCACTAATTTAAACGGGTTATTTTTAAAATCGAACAAATCACTTTTAGATTCATTTTAAAATTATACACCTTCATTCTTATTAATAAAAAATTTATAGGCCTTTAAATTATTTTTATCAAGCTTAAAACTCAAGATAATATTATTTAAGTAATTTCCGATTATTAAATTATCAAGTAAATCATTATATTTCAAATTCAAGTTAAAAATTAACATTTAAATATTAAAAATCAATTAAATATTGCAATTTCAAATAATTAAAAATTCTGGGTCGTTACAGAGAGAGCTATCTATACGAACTCATAATGGAATAGTAAAATATGATTAGATATATATACTAATTAATTTTACTATCATGAAACCAATATTATTTCTTGGATATCTAGTTGTCTTATCAATTCTGAGCATGAATGGGAAGACATGTTCACCTACCTTTCCCATCTTGCACCAATATCATGTCCCTCTAAATCTATCTCGTAGGTTGTAATGGGAAAGATGTCAGAACAATGTTTTGGTGATTGGTAAGTTACATACTTTATCCATACTACTAATTTATGTCGATTGATCTCCATTTAAGTGTCATGTTTATTATTTATGGATTTGAAATTTAATTCCATCTACGCATATGATATATCTAACCTACTCTAAGGTATAAATATGTATATTCGCGTGTGTGTATGTGTTGTGTTACACACACACACACACACACATATATATATAGGGCTGTCAATTTCCAGCACGACTCGAATATGACATGAAAATTAGCGGGTTTGGGTGACACGATAACACGAGCGGGTCAATTTTGGGCCAACATGTCATAACCCGTTTAATAAACGGGTGGGTTTCAGGTTGACCCGTGAACCCAATTTTGGCCCACCAAACTCGTTTATTATAAAATGTCCTTTTTTAATTTTTTGCAAATTGGGCTGTTTCGGGTTGACCCGTGACTTCGTTTCGTCCATTCCTCATTTCCTCTACATTACAAGCAGGTAGGGTTATCTTCTTTCAGTTTTCATTTCTAATTTTTATTACTTCATTCTCCTTTTTCAACAGCTCGGCCTCGGTGGCTGGTTGTCGTCCATCCACTCGCGCCCTGGCCCCTAATCGCTCACGCCTGTCGTCCATCCACTCGCACTCTAATCGCTTGTGCCTGCCGTCCATCCACTCGCGTCGCGCCCTAATCGCTCGCGCCTGCCGTCATATTCTAGTAATTGGTAAGTGATAATTTATTTAATATCGAATTCTTTTCTTTGTTTGTTTGTTGTGACCTAACAGTTTTATAATTATTAAGATTTTCATCTGAAAAGGTTACAAATTCATTCCATACATTAGGCTTCGGTTGAAAGAAAAGGTTACAAATTTGTCTATTATGAAATGAAAATTTTACAAATTTGTCATTGTTTGTTTGTTGTGCATACTGTTAGGTTCAGATTTCGACAATTTTTCTATTATGGAAAGAAAAGGTTACAATTTGTTTGTTTGTTATGACCTAGCAGTTTTATAAAAGATTTTATAATTGTTCGCCCCGGCCTCGAATGAAAGAAAGGTTACAAATTTGTTATAATTGTAATTTTTTCATCTGCCCTTATATATGGAATGAATTTAGCCAAAGAAAAAGAAAATTCAACAGAAAGATGCTCTGTTAAATCATGATTCTATAAAATCGTTAATTATTCTACAACTTACTTATGAGAGCACCTTATCACATTCACAAAGTTGTGGTACTGAAATGGTAACACATCTTTTTTTATCTTTACAGAATACTTAATGCATCATTTCTCAGTTGTTTGTCTACCATATTTGGGTTTACCTAAAATTTGTAACTAAAAATAAATAATATAAATATATAAATCGAGTAAAGATAATGTTGTTCATCATATTTTACAAGAGTACATAAAATCATTAGTCGTTTCAAAGAGTATTACTTTTTTATTGGATTGATATTCTTCTGATATCTGATAACTTGATAGATCAGAATTATGCTAATTTCTATTCAAGCTTAAAAAACACAAGGAAAGGTAATACCTATTAATTAAAACATATAAAAAAATTCCTTATCTTTTTTCTTCTAAATAGGTTAATTTGTTGCTTTGGCAAAGAATCATTTACTTAATGCTGCAACTATGTTTTTAGTTGTTTTTTTCATTTCATTAATCATGGCAATTAAATAATATAGTAGTCAGAGTGATGGGTTTTCTTTTTCTTTAATTTTGCAGAAAAGAGATGGACCCCCAAGTAGTGAGAGTGGTGAACAAGTTGGAGTTGCCAATATGGAAGCATTGGAATTAGACAACGTGGAAATAAAAGGTGCAAAAGTTGTTGGTAAGAGAAGTAGAAAGCTTACTTCTGAGGTATGGACTAAGTTTGAAATTATTCCCTTGCAAAATGATGGAAAGCAAAGAGCTAAGTGTATGAAATGTGGTGCTGTTTATTTTTGTGATAGTACTATTGCATTGGAAACCTAAAATGTCATATTAAAACTTGTTCCAAAACTACTGATCGTGATCTAGGTCAACTGCTTATAAGTCAGGCCGACAGCTCTATTATAACAAGGTCTTCTAAATTTGATCCGGATAAGTTTAGAGAATTATTGGTAATATCAATATTGATGCATGATTTACCTTTTCAATTTGTTGAGTATGCTGGAATTAGACAATTATTTTCTTATGTTTATGCGGATGTTAAGTTGATTTCTAGAAATACCGCTAGTGCTGATGTGATGAAAATGTACGAAAGGGAAAAATTGAGACTTAAGGACATGTTAGTTTCAATTCCATGGAGAATTTGTTTGACTTCTGATTTTTGGACGTTTATAGCATTTGACGGGTATATTTGTTTGACTGGTCATTTTGTCGACGATAATTGGTGATAGAGTTAGAGGTATGCCCTAGGGGCAATTATGTAATTTGTTACATATATCTAGCTCGTTGACCAATCTTGTTCGAAATAAAAGGTATTTTCTTCCTATTATATACTTGATATAATGTGATTATATTAATTAATTTACTTAATTAAAAGTATATTTAATAGAAAAATCCATAAATGGTATATTTTGTGATAGTATTTACAAAGTGTTGTAACTGTGAGTAATTTATCACCACAAAACAAATATACCATTTTAAATGTTCCTAGTCAAGATGCATCGAGACTGGATATCGATGTATCCGTTGAGACTGGAGTACGTAACGCTCTCTAAATGTTGGGCAGTGTATTACTCATGACTGCTGGGGGCACCTAGGGGTTACGTACTAATAGTTATTGGATAACTATGAAACGACTCACTCGATGGTTTTCTGTTGGTTAATATAACTAAGGTCAAACAGAAAATATCGATGTGACTGATTTACACAGTTCTCTCGACTTGATAATATTGTGGATCTTCAATATGAAAGCTCCGCTTTGATTATAACCAATCATGGCATGGCGTCCATCGAGTGACTATAGTTGGATCGAGTGGAAGTATTGGAAGTGAAGCACTATTCAAGAGAGGATTCGTCTCCTCAGTTATATGCGGTTAGTATCACAGTCAACTCAAGTCAACTCAAAGTCAAAGTCTGTGGCCAGAGCATTTCGATTAATAATAATTGTTATTATTGAACCAAGGACTTTGTATTTAGACTATAAAGTTGAATGTGGATGAGGTTGCAATTTTGACCATTACCAAATTCCATAAGTCCAAAGTGATATAGTTTTGACGAAGGGAATTAGTGTAAACAAATGTCACAACCAGGTAACGCTTATTAAACTAAATTTGGATTTTACCGAAAAGGAGTAAGCGATAAATTTGGCCATAATGTCACACCACCTGCTAAGTGACGTGTGAACGTTAACATTATAATAGTTCGATGTTAATCGCTGACCAAATTTACACCCAAGAGTTACACAGCCGAAATAATGAATTCCCTTACGACCGAACGATTTAATTAGTTTATAATTGTTATAAATTAATTAAATTAATTAATATTTATGAAATATTAATTATAAAATTTGAATATGATTTGAGAAATAAATAATGTTATATATATTTATAGCAGTTATGAATATATCGGTCGACATACAATATCGACAAGCGATTAAATTAGATTCAATTGCATAGTATTTTGGCTTGGGCTTAGATGGGTATAAGGTCCATCATTAGGGCTGCAAAATTTCGGTTTTGGAAAATTCTAGGGGTGGCTAAAACATAGTGAATTGGCTTGGAGATAATGGGTTGAGATAAAGTGAGAACGGGTAAAAAGGTTTTCCTCATTTCTCTCTAATACAACCATATATATATATATATATATATATATATATATATATATATCTAAATATATATATATATATCTAAAAACAATTACTAACCTTTGTGGCCGCCATTACCTTCTACATTGCTGGTTAAAATATAACTCTCAATCCACTCCAAAATTCTCAAATATATTTTAAATTAAAATAATACTATTCGATTGTTAGAGGTCGGTGATTCCGGACTTGCAATCTGATGAATCAAGAACGGTAAAAAGAAGGGAAGTCATTGCTTCAGTGTGGATTCAAAGGCATCACTAAATTGGTAATTTTAATTCATATTACAGTAATTAAATTATATTCTATGATCTTATAATGAGCAATTTCATATTTGTTTAAATATATTGCTACTATATGTTTAGTTAGGTGAGATTTTGTAAGTAGATGTGGTTGTCACAAATCAGTTTGGTTATGTGCATAATTTGTTTATTATACTATTTGATTTATGTATAGACAAATGTTGTTTACTGCACAAAATCAATTTTTGTCATTAATAATTGTTTTATATATATTTATTAATAAATTCATATATGTATATATATTAGTGTATATTTCTCTCTCATAATAGCATATATGCATATATATGATAGATATATATATATATGATTTAAAAAATTCAGTACACTTATTTATATATAATATGAATTTACAAATTCGAAAATTAATTATCATACATACATTTATGCAATTATTTGGTGAATAATTGCAGACATGCAATTATATCCAAAAATTGCATAAATGTCTGCAATCATTCAGTGAATAATTGCAGAAATTTCTACATGTTTTTTGTTGAATAATTGTAGAAATTTCCATAATTTTTTCAAAAAATTGCATAAATGTTCGAAATTTTTTGGTGAATAATTGCGGAAATTTCCGTTTTTCCAAAAATTTGCAGAAATTTCCGCAATTTTTCAGTGAATAATTGCGGAAATGTGTGCAATTTTTGAATATAATTGCATAAATGTCTGCGATTATTCCCTAAATATTTGTATGGATATATGCAATTATCCAGTAACTTAATTATAGGGACCTAATTTACGTACTTTTTTGTTAAGGATGTATATTGTATTTTGAAACTTAATAGGGACTTTAGCCAAACTTTCTCTTAATTTTATGGTTGCACCTTTGGAAAGTACCAAAGGACATGGAAAAAAATTAACCGCTAATTTTATTTTTATGGTTTTCTTATAATGTCAATACAAATAAGCTTTAGTTCGAAATGTGCTAAATGCATTGTCACGGTCATTATACTTTTACCGACTCAATTGACTTTTACCACATAACAATCTTTGCACTACAGATTTGTGTTTACAGTTATCATTTGCATATTCTTTTATTTTATCAAGAACCTCCTAATCCAAAAAAATTATTTCTTTCTCCAGCACAAAGATAAATACAAATGTATTCATATTTTGTCTTTTATGTGAATAATAAAGTACCATATTGATATGAAAATAATGAACAAAGCTGACAAAACCATAAAAAATTGCATAAATCTTGTTTCAAAGCGCATAAAAAATAGTACATATACCTGAATCATTGACGGGTTTTGTTTGGAATCCATAAATTTAGCATAGCGGAACAACCGTATGCAGTTTTAACTTTATATGTTTCCTATTTTTGGTAGGTTTATCTCCTGCAATTTACAGTTAGAAATTGTACGTTAATGGGAAATAACCATGGACTTTTGTCTGGTAGAGCATAATTTGCATGTTGTTGTCAAAAAAATGATTCAGTAAAGAAACCGTATCACAGATCATGTGTATGCATTTACAATAAGAACAATTGAAACATGATATAATAATTTTAAAGCTTCAACCACATTTAATTAATGGCTCGGTATCTGTCAAACTATTAACTATTTTGTAGATCTGAGTATGCATATGTAATTTTAGACTTGGTATCAGCTGCATGAGGCAATAACATCACATATTGGCACAACAACTATGTGTCAACAAACAGTGGACAATAAATTTAATTTAAAAGTTGCACATATCAATATGCGAGTACATGTTGCAAATTGGTACATCAACGATGAAACAACATGGATTTTATTGACTTCTTTACTGGTGCGCAGTAAGTTGGATGGATTTCCTTATCATCATCCTAGAAGGACGAAACGAGTTTATACGTACAGTATAGCACCTTACGACGGTAACTGCACCATATAATCCCCGTATTTCTCCTAGATATTTCCAAAGTTATGTTTTGGGTCCAGATTTGATAGTCGGTTATTTAACCGTCAAATTAACAATCATTCAACCAAAGGTTTCATTCCCTGTCGAAATCACTAAGTCTTATTTAATTTAAATTTTAATAAATTAAATCTCTTTATCAAAAAGGTATATACTTATCTTATCGGAATAAGTATACTCACAAACCATTCCCTTCAAAAATATTTGAAAATCTTTTTTAAAATAATTATGGAAATCACCATGCGGTATCAACCATGGATTCGCAGCTCAATGATTACGTCTCTATCCTAGAAAAATCCAAACTTAACTATAGGAAATCCCTGCCTCCCAATTTCGCCATGAAAGTATACCATTACTTTCCGCAAACATTATTTAGTAATTATCTCAAAATAATGCTTATAAGGTTTGTATAATAATTT
The DNA here is from genome assembly GCA_030737815.1 of Allium fistulosum. Lineage (NCBI taxonomy): Eukaryota > Viridiplantae > Streptophyta > Magnoliopsida > Asparagales > Amaryllidaceae > Allium > Allium fistulosum. Next base: position 154,360,111 of record CM060905.1, on the reverse strand, counting down.
TCCAAGTTTAATTTAGGCAAATACTCTTTAATAAAAGTTATTATCTAAAACAATATTAATATTAAATAATTTATCCTTTTAAAATACTAATACTGATTAATTCTTAAATAATAATTAATTTTAAAACAAATTATATAATGTCACTTAAATTTAGAAATTAAATATACTTTTAAACAATTTAAAATAATTACATAACTTTGAAACAATGATCCATTCTTATTTATTAATAAAATTCCTAATCGATTGACAAGACTTGTTTATAAACTTATAATTCATTTTGAAAATTTTAAAATTATTTAAATTACTAATTTTCTGGAATATTGCTAAAACATTTTTAAATTACCTAGTTTAATAATTAAAAATCCTCTTTTTAAAACAAACGCAACTTCTCGATAAAAATATATTTTTCAATTCCAACATAACCAATCTAATATTTATAAATCTCTCTTGATTTATCACCAATTGATTTACGTCCCCAATTACATCAATTCCCTTTTCACATTTCCAAAAGTAAAATCTATCATTTTACTTTTAAACCATTTTGCCCATATCATTATAAATTCTCACTATGAATTTACATCTTCAATTTATCAATTGATACTCATTTCGCTTTTATTTATAAACATTGTTTATAAATCCTATAGTCTCATTTCCATTTTACAGCGGTTTCACATCACTTAAATCCATCATAAATTGATTTCTAAATTAATTTTCCATTTATAAATCAATTTCTAAAAATAAACCAAACTATATTCCAAACCAACCAAATCTCAATTTTACTTCTATTTTGTAATTTAGAAATCTTATTTAAGATCCAGTATAACCAATTTTATATTCATTTCCAAATTTCCGTTTTATTTTTCCAATCTATTAAAAATCTCGATTTTTAAAACCCTTTGTATTCAAACAAGTATCCCCTAGGATTTATTATTTAAGAATCCTTTATATACATTTTTTCCAAAATCTCCATTTAAAATATCACGGAATAGTCAAGTACAAGTCAAACCATTTATTTTATCCAAATAAATTTCTTTAATTAATCCAAAATTCAATATAAATATTTCACTTCCAAAATCTCTTTTTAATTTATTTTCCAATTCAAAAAATATATTTATGGTATTGTAAAATACCAAAATCTAGGCTAGTGCTACCCTAGCATCAATAAATTTAAATCACACTATAACCTATCATAGATTATTCAAACATGCCATATATCATTATATATGAAATTAAATTCAACATTTTTTAGGAATCCAGTTGGATCCCTCCAACCTATTTCCCTACAATCACAGATGTTAATACAACATAAAAATACCAATTCTGCTTCGAGGCGGGATATCGCGGTAATATAGGGTCATCCGCTATTATGTGGGGTGCATAGGGTCTCATCAGCTCCAATAGGCGGGAACATCAATCCAACTACTAATATATATATATATATACTACTATATATATAATAACATCCAACTGATAATAATTATCAAATTGAACCGGGCATCCAATAATTAATTTTACTGTTTAAAATTAAACTAGTAATCCAAAAATGAGTGAGATTAACCCACATTTATTTTCTGTTGTCGCCGAGACGTTCCGGTTTGGAACTAGAACCGGACGACGCTCGATTTTAGCCCGAATTTTGACTTTCTCCAAATCCATCCAAAACAGTTTCATTGTGAAGCTCTCGTCACCACGATCGCAACTCAAAAAGTCTCGTCCAGAATGGACCTCGTATGAGAGAGATATACCTTTTATAAGTTCATCAATAATATAATTAAATTAACACAAAATATTTTTATTTCCTTTAAACCCATACCCAACTTTCAAACTCGGCCCAAACACGCAAGAACCAGCCCAGCAACTCCTTCTTCCTCAAACGATACACTGTGCATGCAAAACCCATCCACCATGTGCACGACAAACACTAATACCGAGAATTGCTCCATGAAATCGAGTTTCGACTTCACCAACGTTTTTCTCGTGACGAACCGCACTCGACCATCACCACTACGTCACCTCTGCCTCACCAATGTCGAACGCGATCTGAAGCTATGTCGTGAATCCCCTGTAGCGACGCGTTTTCAAAAAGCCCACCGAGCTCCACCAAAACACGACCATAGATGACATTCTTCCTCACGATGATGAATACGATGCCCAAACCAACGATCGAAGTTTAAATCTCAAGTTATAGCTAACCCTAGCTACAACTCTTCACAGTCGATCACCACAATTGTCGATCGCACCCCACTATATTATATCAGGTTGAAGCCCATGTGAAAACAAGATTTTTAAAACTTGTTTTGGATTTTTTTATTGAATATTTTGAGAGATAAAAATTTTTGAAGCCTTCATTCATTTTTTTTCTTTTGTTTTACTATCTGCGTGCTTTGTTTTTTTAAAAGAAGAAGGGAGGAAGAAAAGATGTTTGCATGCTTGAATAGGTTAAGTCAAATCCTAGGTTGCAGAAGAAAAGACTGGTTTGATATATATATATATACATTAAATCTTCAAAATATCTCGATTTTCGCAACTTAAAATCTCGAACCCCTATCGAGGTGTACTGCTAGGCATTTATAAAGTTATCCCCTATTCCGAACGCAATGGAAAAGGTTTTAAGTCCTAATTCGATCGTTTGGAGAAGATAGCCTTTTGGACCCAATTATTATATTGAATTTTCGATATTAAATTCAACGTGTTTCTATTCCGTACGACCAAACGATAACTTCAAATGCTACAAAATTTGAAATATGATAATAGTACACTATTACGGATCCAATGGAACTAGTTTCGTCGAAATTTGAGACTCTGCCCCAGAAAGCTATTTTCACTCACTAATTTAAACGGGTTATTTTTAAAATCGAACAAATCACTTTTAAATTCATTTTAAAATTATACTTACCTTCATTCTTATTAATATAAATTTTATAGGCCTTTAAATTATTTTTATCAAGCTTAAAACTCAAGATAATATTATTTAAGTAATTTCCGATTATTAAATTATCCAGTAAATCATTATATTTCAAATTCAAGTTAAAAATTAACATTTAAATATTAATAATAAATTAAATATTGCAATTTCAAATAATCAAAAATTCGGGGTCGTTACAGAGAGAGCTATCTATATGAACTCATAATGGAATAGTAAAATATGATTAGATATATATACTAATTAATTTTACTATCATGAAACCAATATTATTTCTTGGATATCTAGTTGTCTTATCAATTCCGAGCATGAATGGGAAGACATGTTCACCTACCTTTCCCGTCTTGCACCAATATCATGTCCCTCTAAATCTATCTTGTAGGTTGTAATGGGAAAGATGTCAGAACAATGTTTTGGTGATTGGTAAGTTACATACTTTATCTATACTACTAATTTATGTCGATTGATCTCCATTTAAGTGTCATGTCTATTATTTATGGATTTGAAATTTAATTCCATCTACGCATATGATATATCTAACCTACTCTAAGGTATAAATATGTATATTCGCGTGTGTGTATGTGTTGTGTTACACACACACACATATATATATATAGGGCTGTCAATTTCCAGCACGACTCGAATATGACATGAAAATTTGCGGGTTTGGGTGACACGATAACACAGGCGGGTCAATTTTGGGCCAACATGCCATAACCCGTTTAATAAACGGGTGGGTTTCAGGTTGACCCTTGAACCCAATTTTGGCCCGCCAAACCCGTTTATTATAAAATGTTCTTTTTTAATTTTTTGCAACTTGGGCTATTTCGGGTTGACCCGTGACTTCGTTTCGTCCATTCCTCATTTCCTCTACGTTACAGGCAGGTACGGTTATCTTCTTTCAGTTTTCATTTCTAATTTTTATTACTTCGTTCTCCTTTTTCAACAGCTCGGCCTCGGTGGCTGGTTGTCGTCCATCCACTCGCTCCCTGGCCCCTAATCACTCACGCCTGCCGTCCATCCACCCGCACTCTAATCGCTTGTGCCTGCCGTCCATCCACTCGCGTCGCGCCCTAATCGCTCACGCCTGCCGTCATATTCTAGTAATTGGTAAGTGATAATTTATTTAATATCGAATTCTTTTCTTTGTTTGTTTGTTGTGACCTAACAGTTTTATAATTATTAAGATTTTCATCTGAAAAGGTTACAAATTCATTCCATACATTAGGCTTCGGTTGAAAGAAAAGGTTACAAATTTGTCTATTATGAAATGAAAATTTTACAAATTTGTCATTGTTTGTTTGTTGTGCATACTGTTAGGTTCAGATTTCGACAATTTTTCTATTATGGAAAGAAAAGGTTACAATTTGTTTGTTTGTTATGACCTAGCAGTTTTATAAAAGATTTTATAATTGTTCGCCCCGGCCTCGAATGAAAGAAAGGTTACAAATTTGTTATAATTGTAATTTTTTCATCTGCCCTTATATATGGAATGAATTTAGCCAAAGAAAAAGAAAATTCAACAGAAAGATGCTCTGCTAAATCATGATTCAATAAAATCGGTAATTATTCTACAACTTACTTATGAGAGCACCTTATCACATTCACAAAGTTATGGTACTGAAATGGTAACACATCTTTTTTTATCTTTACAGAATACTTAATGCATCATTTCTCAGTTGTTTGTCTACCATATTTGGGTTTACCTAAAATTTGTAACTAAAAATAAATAATATAAATATATAAATCGAGTAAAGATAATGTTGTTCATCATATTTTACAAGAGTACATAAAATCATTAGTCGTTTCAAAGAGTATTACTTTTTTATTGGATTGATATTCTTCTGATATCTGATAACTTGACAGATCAGAATTATGCTAATTTCTATTCAAGCTTAAAAAACACAAGGAAAGGTAATACCTATTAATTAAAACATATAAAAAAATTCCTTATCTTTTTTCTTCTAAATAGGTTAATTTGTTGCTTTGGCAAAGAATCATTTACTTAATGCTGCAACTATGTTTTTAGTTGTTTTTTTCATTTCATTAATCATGGCAATTAAATAATATAGTAGTCAGAGTGATGGGTTTTCTTTTTCTTTAATTTTGCAGAAAAGAGATGGACCCCCAAGTAGTGAGAGTGGTGAACAAGTTGGAGTTGCCAATATGGAAGCATTGGAATTAGACAACGTGGAAATAAAAGGTGCAAAAGTTGTTGGTAAGAGAAGTAGAAAGCTTACTTCTGAGGTATGGACTAAGTTTGAAATTATTCCCTTGCAAAATGATGGAAAGCAAAGAGCTAAGTGTATGAAATGTGGTGCTGTTTATTTTTGTGATAGTACTATTGCATTGGAAACCTAAAATGTCATATTAAAACTTGTTCCAAAACTACTGATCGTGATCTAGGTCAACTGCTTATAAGTCAGGCCGACAGCTCTATTATAACAAGGTCTTCTAAATTTGATCCGGATAAGTTTAGAGAATTATTGGTAATGTCAATATTGATGCATGATTTACCTTTTCAATTTGTTGAGTATGCTGGAATTAGACAATTATTTTCTTATGTTTATGCGGATGTTAAGTTGATTTCTAGAAATACCGCTAGTGCTGATGTGATGAAAATATACGAAAGGGAAAAATTGAGACTTAAGGACATGTTAGTTTCAATTCCATGGAGAATTTGTTTGACTTCTGATTTTTGGACTTTTATAGCAACTGACGGGTATATTTGTTTGACTGGTCATTTTGTCGATGATAATTGGTGATAGAGTTAGAGGTATGCCCTAGGGGCAATTATGTAATTTGTTACATATATCTAGCTCGTTGACCAATCTTGTTCGAAATAAAAGGTATTTTCTTCCTATTATATACTTGATATAATGTGATTATATTAATTAATTTACTTAATTAAAAGTATATTTAATAGAAAAATCCATAAATGGTATATTTTATGATAGTATTTACAAGGTGTTGTAACTGTGAGTAATTTATCACCACAAAACAAATATACCATTTTAAATGTTCCTAGTCAAGATGCATCAAGACTGGATATCGATGTATCCGTTGAGACTGGAGTACGTAACACTCTCTAAATGTTGGGCAGTGTATTACTCATGACTGCTGGGGGCACCTAGGGGTTACGTACTAATAGTTATTGGATAACCATGGAACGACTCACTCGATGGTTTTCTGTTGGTTAATATAACTAAGGTCAAACAGAAAATATCGATGTGACTGATTTACACAGTTCTCTCGACTTGATAATATTGTGGATCTTCAATATGAAAGCTCCGCTTTTATTATAACCAATCATGGCATGGCGTCCATCGAGTGACTATAGTTGGATCGAGTGGAAGTATTGGAAGTGAAGCACTATTCAAGAGAGGATTCGTCTCCTCAGTTATATGCGGTTAGTATCACAGTCAACTCAAGTCAACTCAAAGTCAAAGTCTGTGGCCAGAGCATTTCGATTAATAATAATTATTATTATTGAACCAAGGACTTTGTATTTAGACTATAAAGTTGAATGTGTATGAGGTTGGAATTTTGACCATTACCAAATTCCATAAGTCCAAAGTGATATAGTTTTGACGAAGGGAATTAGTGTAAACAAATGTCACAACCAGGTAACGCTTATTAAACTAAATTTGGATTTTACCGAAAATGAGTAAGCGATAAATTTGGCCATAATGTCACACCACCTGCTAAGTGACGTGTAAACGTTAACATTATAATAGTTCGATGTTAATCGCTGACCAAATTTACACCCAAGAGTTACACAGCCGAAATAATGAATTCCCTTACGACCGAACGATTTAATTAGTTTATAATTGTTATAAATTAATTAAATTAATTAATATTTATGAAATATTAATTATAAAATTTGAATATGATTTGAGAAATAAATAATGTTATATATTTATAGCAGTTATGAATATATCGATCGACATACAATATCGACAAGCGATTAAATTAGATTCAATTGCATAGTATTTTGGCTTGGGCTTAGATGGGTATAAGGTCCATCATTAGGGCTGCAAAATTTCGGTTTTGGAAAATTCTAGGGGTGGCTAAAACATAGTGAATTGGCTTGGAGATAATGGGTTGAGATAAAGTGAGAACGGGTAAAAAGGTTTTCCTCATTTCTCTCTAATACAACCCTATATATATATATATATATCTAAATATATATATATATATATATCTAAAAACAATTACTAACCTTTGTGGCCGCCATTACCTTCTACATTGCTGGTTAAAATATAACTCTCAATCCACTCCAAAATTCTCAAATATATTTTAAATTAAAATAATACTATTCGATTGTTAGAGGTCGGTGATTCCAGACTTGCAATCTGACGAATCAAGAACGGTAAAAAGAAGGGAAGTCATTGCTTCAGTGTGGATTCAAAGGCATCACTAAATTGGTAATTTTAATTCATATTACAGTAATTAAATTATATTTATGATCTTATAATGAGCAATTTCATATTTGTTTAAATATATTGCTACTATATGTTTAGTTAGGTGAGATTTTGTAAGTAGATGTGGTTGTCACAAATCAGTTTGGTTATGTGCATAATTTGTTTATTATACTATTTGATTTATGTATAGACAAATGTTGTTTACTGCACAAAATCAATTTTTGTCATTAATAATTGTTTTATATATATTTATTAATAAATTCATATATGTATATATATTAGTATATATTTCTCTCTCATAATAGCATATATGCATATATATGATAGATATATATATATGATTTAAAAAATTCAGTATACTTATTTATATATAATATGAATTTACAAATTCGAAAATTAATTATCATACATACATTTATGCAATTATTTGGTGAATAATTGCAGACATGCAATTATATCCAAAAATTGCATAAATGTCTGCAATCATTCAGTGAATAATTGCAGAAATTTCTACATGTTTTTTGTTGAATAATTGTAGAAATTTCCATAATTTTTTCAAAAAATTGCATAAATGTTCGAAATTTTTTGGTGAATAATTGCGGAAATTTCCGTTTTTCCAAAAATTTGCAGAAATTTCCGCAATTTTTCAGTGAATAATTGCGGAAATGTGTGCAATTTTTGAATATAATTGCATAAATGTCTGCGATTATTCCCTAAATATTTGTATGGATGTATGCAATTATCCAGTAACTTAATTATAGGGACCTAATTTACGTACTTTTTTGTTAAGGATGTTTATTGTATTTTGAAACTTAATAGGGACTTTAGCCAAACTTTCTCTTAATTTTATGGTTGCACCTTTGGAAAGTACCAAAGGACATGGAAAAAAATTAACCGCTAATTTTATTTTTATGGTTTTCTTATAATGTCAATACAAATAAGCTTTAGTTCGAAATGTGCTAAATGCATTGTCACGGTCATTATACTTTTACCGACTCAATTGACTTTTACCACATAACAATCTTTGCACTACAGATTTGTGTTTACAGTTATCATTTGCATATTCTTTTATTTTATCAAGAACCTCCTGATCCAAAAAAATTATTTCTTTCTCCAGCACAAAGATAAATACAAATGTATTCATATTTTGTCTTTTATGCGAATAATAAAGTACCATATTGATATGAAAATAATGAACAAAGCTGACAAAACCATAAAAAATTGCATAAATCTTGTTTCAAAGCGCATAAAAAATAGTACATATACCTGAATCATTGACGGGTTTTGTTTGGAATCCATAAATTTAGCATAGCGGAACAACCGTATGCAGTTTTAACTTTATATGTTTCCTATATTTGGTAGATTTATCTCCTGCAATTTACAGTTAGAAATTGTACGTTAATGGAAAATAACCATGGACTTTTGTCTGGTAGAGCATAATTTGCATGTTGTTGTCAAAAAAATGATTCAGTAAAGAAACCGTATCACAGATCATGTGTATGCATTTACAATAAGAACAATTGAAACATGATATAATAATTTTAAAGCTTCAACCACATTTAATTAATGGCTCGGTATCTGTCAAACTATTAACTATTTTGTAGATCTGAGTATGCATATGTAATTTTAGACTTGGTATCAGCTGCATGAGGCAATAACATCACATATTGGCACAACAACTATGTGTCAACAAACAGTGGACAATAAATTTAATTTAAAAGTTGCACATATCTATATGCGAGTACGTGTTGCAAATCGGTACATCAACGATGAAACAACATGTATTTTATTGACTTCTTTACTGGTACGCAGTAAGTATTAGCCAACAAACCGACCACATTAGAATTAATGTCAAACCCGCACATATTAATACGATGATAGAAATGTTGCCAAACCCTAAATCAACGACGAATGAAGATGGAAAAGTTGAAGGAACCAACAAATGCTTACCTGTATGGAGTACGGGCGACGAAAGGTGAAAAGTTGAGAGAAGGATGAGGACCCGACAGTGCCTTTGAGGGGTCACCAGTTTCCGTTGATGGTCGACAGAACTGAAGATGGGAGCTGCAGAAACAACGGATGTTGGTATTTGTTAGGTTTACAAATCCAGCAGTTTTTTTTTCTGTCTTGGTTTAGAAATCGAAATCCATCAACATAGAGGGATCTGTAGAGAGGATAGCGAAGGATGAATTTTGTTAGGTAATTTTGAGGAGGATGTGAATATCTAGGGATTGGAGGAGAAGAGGAAAGAGAGCCGTGCACGAAAAAATATATTAAAAAACGTGATTGTTGAGCTTTAAAATTGGAGGTGCTTCCGAGCTCTTGAAACATAACTCAATAATAATAGTATAGTATAGATTACACTATTTAGTATATTTACTATATCTTACATATAACTAGGAAAATTTTGAGAGTGAAGAATTTACCTTTTCATCTCAAAAAACTCAATTGGAATTGTACTTGGATGAGCCAAAGTTGGATAGGAAGACAAATTTGGATATTCTTGAATATTGGAAAGCTAATCAGTTTAGATTTCGAGAATTGTCTATTATGGCTCGTGATGTGCTATCCATTCCTATATCTATGGTTGCATCTGAAGTATCATTTAGTGTAGGTGGTCGAGTTCTTGATCAATACCAAAGTGCACTTAAGGCCGAAGTTGTTGAGGCAATCATATGCACACGAGATTGGATATTTGGAGATGTAGGTTAACTTTCTTACTCTATTTTGTATTTTCTACTGCACAAAATTTGATTTTCTAAAGATTTAGTAACTTGACAGGTGCTACTACTTTGCCACCTAATCTTGAAGAGTTAACGGAGGACATTAGCAATTTAGAATTCAGTGGTACCCACTCTCAAACCACCGAGTGTTCTTCTAACAATCAAATATGGATATAAGTTTATGGCCACATATGTATAAGAGGTACGTATTACTTGATTTATTAAATTTCATATTTTATAATTATAGAATTTATTTCATTTTTTAGTTGTAGTAATATTAGCATAGATTGGACTATACAAAAACAAAAACCAATTCATAAAGTCAGTTTAAAAATACTTAAAACAAACAAAACTATAAGAGAAATATATAGTAATAACAAAATAAATAAAAACCATCTTCCCACTCCTTATACCTTACGGTACATTTCAATACAATTTAAAATCTGGTTAAAAATGGAACTATTGGTCTACAATTTGAGAAGTAGGAATGCCATAGCATATTGTTTATCCAAAGCAGTTGATTAAGAAATTTCGTTGTACTATTGGTCTTGGAATAGTCGTCGAGTGCTAATTTGGATACGTTTATTGGTATATATTTAAATTCATATGCATTATTATGATAACAAAACAAGCTAATTCAACTTTTTAAACACAAATAATAAATAAAAGGGAAGAAGAACAACAGAAACTAAGGTTCATTTGTTTGATAGCTGCAACATTTTGTTCAATCATTTTGTTATGAATCGTTTAAAAGGACAACAAACATCCAATTTTTTTGGTAATACAATGTTATAAAACTTTTGGTCATATGTTTATATGTTTTACTCAATTTTTTTAAAATATATTTATATATTTTACTCGGTAAGACATGAACACAAAATCACAGCTATTAAATCTGTGTTTGTAAACTTTAACCTGTAGCTTAAAAATAAATTTTTGTTAGAGCATGGTATTTGTTTCTAATTAATTCTCTTAATAAGATAAGATAACTTAAAGGAATAATACTAAACTACGGCATCCTCCTAGTGTATATGGATTTCCTTGGAAACCAATTGAACAATTGCAAGTATAACCTGGTCTATTAACAGAATCCACACAATAGTTGTGCTCACTACGACAAGCATAATCCTTATGAATTGACTTTGCACAACTATTGTCTCCAATAGCCCAATCAAGCGTAATAGTCATGCCTTTCTCATTCCTTTTGCTGAACTCATACATATAAACATCCGATGAATTGAAAATGTAGTCCTGATCACCAAGAAATGCATAACTACATGGACTAAATCCACAGCACTGCTGTGACTAAACCCATCATCAAATATTGCATCATAGTACGTCATACCTTTAGGAATTAAAGTTTGGCAGCAACCCATTCTTGAACATGGAGCCTTATCTATGGCACTGCTATTTCTACTGCATATTGATAAGCAGCCACTCATATATGGATCACTGTCATTAGAATAATCCTGAATATATGCAAGAGTTTTGCATCCAAGCCATAAATTTATTATGAGTATTTGAAAACTGATATATTGAATTAGTGAAATTGAGATAATATGTTTCAACGGGGCCAGGAAATCCTAGCTGCCTTATTTACTAAGTTATATTATATTAATCATACCCTCAAGTTCCCTTATAATTACATTTTATATAACAAGTAACTTGTTTATGTCTTTGTTCATTATACATAATAGATGTTAAATGATTAGCTATAGATTGCTTATCTTTAAAATGACAGAATTATTTATTATTCTACCTTTTTTTACAATTATTGTAGGCAGAGCAAGGCTATGGGCCAAGTGCTAACAATTCAGGGAAGCTTCTATCATATGTGTCGAATTTCTTGCAAGATTGTTTGTTGTCATAATGTTGCTATCATATTAGTTGTCATATTGTATTTGAATATCATTTTCATGTTGATTATTGAATATTTGCAAATTTGAAGGAACTATTTAGGTAGATTTATATGTCCGAACATTGTATCATGTTAAATTATGCAACTCTACTCGTATATGCTCATGTATGTTGTTATTTTCTTATATTGGATGACCTAAATGCTCATGTATGGGTTACAATATGAGTATGCTCTTATTTTACTAAACACGCCTGAAAAGAATTGCTGATTTTTCAAATATTGTGTAAACGGGTTATATGGGTTACAGGGGGGTCAACCTGTTTAAACCCGACCCGACACAACATGTTTAGTTAAACGGGTTACACGGGTCGTGTCGTGTCAACCCATTTATAAACGGTCGGGTTCGGGTTCAAAAAATATGACCCGTTTAATAAACGGGTTGACCTGACCCGTTTAAAAATTAACCCGGACCCGATTTGACCCGACCCGAACCCGACCCAACACGACCCATTGACAGCCCTATATATATAAAAGTGTCCCTATACTCCTAAAAGGGATCCAACCGATCTGAAGGCCGATGACTCCTAGACACAACTTTATAATTTAGTTAGTCATATTACTACCGTATCTCAAAGACTTGTTTAAGGGTTAACTAACCAACCTCCAACCAAACAAATTAAACAACCACTTAGAGATCGATGTGTATCTTATATGAACTCTGATAGAGTTAGGGGCATGCCTTAGGGGCAATTATGTAATTTGTCACATATATCTAGCTCGATAACCAGTCTTGTTCGAAATAAAAGGTGTTTTCTTTCTATTATATACTAGTTATAATGTGTTGTATATTAATTAATTTAATTAAAAGTATATTTAATAGAAAATTCATAAATGATATATTTTGTGATAATAGTTACAAAGTGTTGTAACCGTGGGTAATTTATCATAAAGAAAACAAATATACCATTTTAAATATTCTTAGTCAAGATGTATCGAGACTGGATATAGATATATCCATTGAGACTAGAGTATGTAATGCTCTCTAAATGTTCGATAGTGTATTACTCATGGCTGTTGTGGGCACCAAGGGTTACATGCTGATGGTTAGTGTATAACTATGGAATGACTCACTCGATAGTTTTATGTTGGTCAATATAACTAAGATCAAACAGAAAATATCGATGTGACTAATTTAAAAGGCTCTCTCGACTTGAGAATACTGTAGAACTTCAATGTGGAAGCTCCACTTTGATTATAATTAAATCGTGACATGACGTCCATCGAACGATTATAGTTGGGTCAAGTGGAAGCATTGAAAGTAATACACAATTCAAGAGAGGATTAGTCTCCTAAGTCATATGAGGCTAGTATCACAATCAACGATAGTCAACTCAAAGTCAAAGTCTTTGGCAGAGCATTTTGATCGATAGTAATTGTCGTTATTGAACCAAGGACTTTGTATGTGGACTATAATGTTGAATATGGACGATATTGGAATTTTGATCATTACCAAATTCCATAAGTTCAAAGTGATATAGTTTTGACGAAAAGAATTGGTGTAAATAATTATCACTAAAAGGTACAGCTTAAGTGTTTGTGAAATTTGATTTTACCCAAAAACCCTATTAGCGATGAATTCAGTCAAATTATTACACCATTAAATAAGGTGATGTGTCAACGTTGATATTTGAATTATTTAATATTAATTGCTGTCACACATTTGATTCGCACAACCGCATTTTTGATTTTTTCGAAACCACATAATTTAATTAATTTGTAAAATGTTATAAATTAATTAGTATTTATGAAATATTAATTATTGTTAATTTATTTGATGTTTTGAATGTTGTTGGTAATTATTTAAATGCACATATAAAAGTTATATTTGCATATATCAATATACAATATCGATATAATTTTAAACAAAGTTTAAATAATAAAATAATTACATAAAAGTTCTTTTATGTGAAAATTTTGCACATTAACAATATGCTTGGACCAGCCATATAATGATGAGAGGAGGAAATCAATTAATTGAACTGATTGAAATTTAAAAAGAAATTAAAGAAGGAAGTTTTGATAAGAGAATGGGAAAGGTTCTTTTAATTCTATTAAAACAAAATCTCCTCATTTTAATTTCTTTTAACATAACGTAACCTTTTCTCCCTCTTTTCTATCATTCATTCATGACGGAGACTGCTTCCAAAAAAAGCATTAAAACAAATTCAAATCAATATTAAATTAAAATAAGAAAGGTGGTTCATCCTTTTCTTGCAAGATGGGATGCTGATTTATTTGAAATCTAAAGATAAGCCACAAATCAAAGTGTGATGAAGGGCAATGTTTATCGGATATAGAGAGTAATCAATCAGATCTAGGAATTGTTCTATCAATCAAGGTGTTTTTCCAAACTTCATTCTAAGGTAATTACACATACACGCACACGCATACGCATACACACACATCTTCTATTTTGTTTATATCCCCTTAATTCTCTATTTCTCCCTTCTGTTTATATATGTTAATTTGAATTTTGATTTGAATATCTCAAATCCCTTGCTTGAATCAATTTTATATTCCTATCATGTTAAAACATTGAACATTTACTTTGTTCATTGCTATTTTGTTACGAATAACAATATTTCATTTTATCTTTTCTGTATGATTGTTTATTCAGCTTATTTAACCTAGATCTGTACCTTCTTCATTTTTTTGTTTTGTATGCTTATTCATTAAACTTTGTTTAGTCCAGATCTAGATATTTTTATTAAGAATCTGTATATGCCTATGTCGTCTAATTTTGTTATTGTTAAAAAAACAAAATTGAGCTTTGGAATTTTCTTGGTAACAATTCAGTTTTCATATCAAAATATTTAGATTTGAATGTTTACACATGAATTTCTATGTAAACAAAACTTTGTAATAAATATTAATTAGTCATCAACATAATATGATGATTTAATTGTCATGTTTTAAGTCTTTGCATTAATTAATTAATCTTTATCATTTTTTACAAATGCACCTAATTTAGTAATAACTCTTTGTTTAAAAGGAAGCATTCTTTTTCAAAAATCACTTGTATATTATTTATTTTGTTTCAAATTTGTTTTGATTGTATGTGTACTTTAGTTTACATAATTACGTAATACTTCTATATGTGTTTGTATATTTATTTAATCTAAGGTTTCAAATGGGTTTTTGTATAAGATATAATAGTAAACTTTCAAACTACCTTGATTAATCTTAGTATTTTTTTATTTACTGCATGTAATATAAATGAAGTCTACTTCATTTGAATTGTTATGCAAAACATTTATTGTATATGTATATGTGTGTGTATGTGTATATTAAGAAAACTTTCATGTTTTGGATGACAAAGACATATATAAAAGAGAAACGTGTCCGTTGCGATGTAAACCACAACACCTAAATAATGTTCACATTAACTTTGTACACTTTTCATATGTTGCACTTACACCATACACATGGGTGCATGTTATGTGCTCGTCATTATATCATTATATACAATTAACTAAAATTAAAATAAACTAATTTTAAACAGTTGTAATACTATGAAGGAATTTTAAAAGGAAAACTTAGAGACGTTCTGAATACATTTAGACTACATAAACCAAACAAAGATCTAAAACGGAAACAAAATTGAAATTCAAATATTTCTTCCGTTGTAGGCTGACCCAGTTGCTTTAATGATATCGGTACCCAATAGTCTATGCGGTCCAAATTAGTCATATTAGAGCTATATATTAAGCTTGTCCACTTAGTACGATATCTAGAAAGGTAATGTCTAGGATTGAAATTGGGTAATCAAGTATCATGTCCTATCTGGTTACCAGTCTGACCTGAAAGGTGAAGGGAGCCCAACCCCTAATAGAAAATGCACAAATTTGAATTGGGCTTTGGGCTAATTCTCAAAGTCATTTTGAAAGTTAAAGTTAAAGATATTAAACTTAGTAGTTAAATTTATAATGAAATATGTTAATTATAAAAGTTATTGGTAGAGTTAGGGGTATCCCCTTAGGGGCAATTATGTAATTTGTTACATATATCTAACTCGTTGACCAGTCTTGTTTCAAATAAAAGGTATTTTCTTCCTATTATATACTTGATATAATGTGATTATATTAATTAATTAACTTAATTAAAAGTATATTTAATAGAAAAATCCATAAATGGTATATTTTGTGATAGTACTTACAAAGTGATGTAACCGTGAGTAATTTATCACAACGAAACAAATATACCATTTTAAATGTTCCTAGTCAAGATGCAACGAGACTAGATAAAGATGTATCCGTTGAGATTGGAGTACGTAACGCTCTCCAAATGTTGGGCAGTGTATTACTCATGACTGCTGGGGGCACCTAGGGGTTACGTACTAATAGTTATTGGATAACTATGGAACGACTCACTCGATGGTTTTCTGTTGGTTAATATAACTAAGGTAAAACAGAAATATCGATGTGACTGATTTACACAGTTCTCTCGACTTGAGAATACTGTGGATCTTCAATATAAAAGCTCCGCTTTGATTATAGCCAAATCATGGCATGGCGTCCATCGAGTGACTATAGTTGGGTCGAGTGGAAGTATTGGAAGTGAAGCACTATTCAAGAGAGGATTCGTCTCCTCAGTTATATGCGGTTAGTATCACAGTCAACTCAAGTCAACTCAAAGTCAAAGTCTCTGGCCAGAGCATTTCGGTTAATAATAATTGTTATTATTGAACTAAGGACTTTGTATTTAGACTATAAAGTTGAATGTGGATGAGGTTGGAATTTCGACCATTACCAAATTCCATAGGTCCAAAGTGATATAGTTTTGACGAAGAGAATTGGTGTAAACAAATGTCATAACCGGGTAACGCTTATTAAACTAAAATTGGATTTTACCAAAAATGAGTAAACAATAAATTTGGCCATTATGTCACACTACCTGCTAAGTGATATGTGAACGTTAACATTAGAATAGTTCGATATTAATCGCCGATCAAATTTACACCCAAGAATTACACAGTCGAAATGATGAATTCCCTTAAGACCGAACAATTTAATTAGTTTATAATTGTTAAAAATTAATTAAATTAATTAATATTTATGAAATATTAATTATAAATTTTAATATGATTTGAGAAATAAATAATGTTATATATATTTATAACAGTTATAAATATATCGATCGATATAAATAAATAATGTTAGATTTAATTGCTTAGTATTTTGGCTTGGGCTTAGATGGGATTAAGGCCTATGATTAGGGTTGTAGAATTTCGGTTTTGGGAAGGTCTAAGGGTGGCTAAAACATAGGGATATGGCATGGAGATAATGGGTTGAGATAAAGTGAGAATGAGTTAAAATGTTTTTAAATTATCATTTATTGAATTTTTGAATAGTTTATTATATATAAAATAATTGTTACATTAAAAATTCAATTTTATATTTTTACAAAATATTATATCATTTAAGAGACATATACAAAAAATTTAGGAATTTTTTAATAAATTTTATTATTTTTAATAATTAATATTATTTTGGAAAAACCGTTTATGATTTATTAAAATAATAATTTAATTGAAAATTTCTTCAAAAATTTTTATAACCTTTCATTTGTTATTCTGGAATTTTGGGAATTTTAAAATTTGAATTTTTAATAATATATTATTTTATATCAAATAATTAGTGCCGAAATCAATGTATTTGTTTTTAAAATAATATTTCAACTTTGAAAAATCTCCAGATTTTTCCTAAGCTCTATTTTATGATCCTAGATTTTTGAAAAATTTAAAATTTGAATTTTCATCAATAGATTATTTTAAGTTAATTATTTATGGATGAAAACATCATTTTATTCATAATATATACAAATTAAAATACTAAAATTATTATGTTTGCAAAACTAAGTTAATTTTGAATTATAAATAATTTTTAATAATTTTTATCTCCTTTTATATATATATTTATCAATATATAAATGTTTTATGTTCATATTATATATATATATATATATATATATATATATATATATATATATACATACGTGCGTGCGCGCGCGCACGCGCGTGTGTTGTAACACATATACATGCACATATTTGGACAACATACATGACATACAGAATGAGCTAATATATCTGTTGCGATGTGAATTCCAACATCTACATATGGGCATATTATATTTTTCACGGATTATTATGTTACACATGCACTCACACATATATGTATATGACACATTTATGTATAAACTAAATCAAATAAATTTAATTTCATATATTAATATATTTGAATTTAAATAAAATAAATGATTTTATATAAATGAAATTTAGAAATGTTCTAATTCAGTTAGACTTCATAGGCCCAATAAAAGATTCAATAGGGTAAAAATTTGGAAATTCACCCATAACTTCCGCTGCGGTTAGTCCAGTTCCAACAATGGTATCAGAGCCCAATAGCCTATGCGGTCTAAAGTTGTCATATAGGGCTAACTAATTAAGCTTGCCCACTTAGTACGGTGTCTAGAAAGGTAATGTCTAGGATTGGAATTGGGTAATCAAGTACCATGTTCTAACTGGTTACCGGCCTGGCCCGAAAGGTGAAGTGAGCCCAAAGGTTGCTCCTAATAGAAAAGGCCCAACTTAATTTGGGCCTTGGGTTAATTTTCAAAATCGTTTTGAAAATTAATGTTAAAGATTTTAAATTTAATAGTTAAATTTAAAATAAAACATGTTTATTATAAAATTATAATACTACATAAGTTTTCAAAATGTTTGAAAGGATAATGAAAATTTCAAAATGTTTGAAAATATTTATATAATAATTTTAAATTTTAAATCTATTAATAAGATTAATAAAATAAATTAATTAAATATGTTAATTAATTAATGCATATAAGCATGTATTACATATATTGATATATGTTATGTTATTTTAAAATGTTTAAGATAACATAAGTATACATGTATGTATACAAGATAAATTTTGAAATTAATAAATTTTAATAAAAATTGTTTAATTGAATAAATTAATTAAAGGTTAATTAATTAAATAAAATACACATATATATGATATATGTGTGCTACACTATAAAGGTTATAGTATACACTATAAATGTTATAGTAGATATGTCCAATATAAAAGTTATATTGGAATACTAATTTAAAACTAATTAAAGAGTTAATTGATTAAAATTAATTAGATAAGATTTAATTAATGATATATTATACGTAAGGCTATCATGTAAGTAATATGAAATATAAAAGTAACATAACAATAAAACTTATATGATATGTGTATAAACTAATGTGGAACATTAAAGAAACCTAAACAGACTTGAGAAATAAATACATATGTAAATGTACATATACCATGGTTTCCGATGTGTCTAACACTTGAATCGCTGGGGTATTTCATAATAAATATATTATTCTATAAGTCAATATCACTCAATATATATATTGAAGATTATGAATCTTCAATATAATGTTTTCCTCTATCATATATATATATATATTAATAAATTACTTACATACTCCTTAGTTGCTGATCGAACTCAAGCTAGGGATGTTATGCGTAGTATTATTAATATATTGAACATATGAGATAAGATAACTATATGTATTTGTTGAGCAAACTCAAGGTACATATACTATACTTAGGCCATCACGATATGGTAGGTATGAGTGAATAATCTCTTTCGATTTGTTGAGCAAACTCAAGGTTGAAATGAGATTAGAATAAGGAAATATAGGTTAGGAGTTGTATATGATACAACCGATAAGGAGGTATCCATCGTTTGTGGGGCTATGAATTGTTGAGCAAACTCAAGGTCAGAATACCAAAACAAACGAGTTCTAACACCCACTAGTGAAGTTGTAAGACTTCTATGTTTCATCTTAGGGTTTGGAGAAATATAAAAGACTAGTGGGAGCCTTATTAGAAAAATAAAATGGTAACACTTAACCTTTCTGATATTGTAAGAACATATGCTATATAATGTTATAATTATCTATAATGATAAATTTGTGCATTTAATAAGATTGATAAAACGTTTGTCAATTAACATATATAAACAAACTGAATTGAAAGTTGACAAATAGAAATATAATATATACTTACTAATAATTCTAATTGCATGTTATATAATGTTTCTATACCCTTGTAAGTACCCAATTTCAACTACTTAATACATTCGTAAGTCTGTCACTTATATGTTTATTTGGTTTAGACCGTGTATTGCATTTTATGAGTTTTTGAAATCTAAATGCAATTCAAGACTATGGATATTTGATACATGTACTTTCACATATAAATGTTATATGGTGAACAGTCATAGTTTGTGGGGTACAATATTTCGATGAAGTTAGTTCATTTGAAGTAAGCCAATAAACATTATTTTAAGATCATGTATTCAACTTGAATAATTTCAAAAGGATCATATTATGTTAATGTAACACAAGACCATAAACTACGAGATACATCTAAGAACTTGATCATTGAAATGTCATCTTGATCGGTTTACATAAAGTGCAACATATTTGATGTCTTAAATGTTAAGAATAATCGAATGCGCTTTTGTAAAAGGTTTGTTATGATATAGTAGTAAGGTTTTCTTTTGAATAGTTTGACCATTTGAAAGAAAAACGAATGTATAAGAATAGGTGTAATTTAATGTAAAGTTGGAATGAAGGGAATGAATAGTCACTTCTACTTTATAGAGAAAAATTGGAAACAAGAATTGTAATAATAACTGATACTTAATATTGGAATATGAAATATGATTTTTATTCCGAAATGTATTTTCATATAGAAAATTGTTTTCTATAACATTTATTTCTTTGATTTCAAGATATTTGATCAAACTCTCCTCTATAAACTAGTTGCAGCATATGAAATAAGTAAACAATATTAACAATATTAAGTGAATGGCGGACCTCTAAATTTAGTATACTATTATAGTAATGGTGGAAATAGTGGGAGCATGCCATATAGCACCTAATGATTGCATCAAATTATGAAAATTATTTTCGTATTGAAATAATGTTTATTTATTTTCGTACCGAACATTATTTATGAAATAATGTTTATTTTTTTGTATTGACTGAAAAATAGATATAACTATATTTCAATATGAGTATTACGAATATTAATTATGAAATAAAACTATATTGTGGAATTTGTTTTCATAGTAAAAGTGATTCAACAAAAATACATATGTATCTAATATTATTTACAGTTTTTTTGGAATATAGACTAAGCCGTAGTTTTGAGAAATAATTTTACTATATGATTATGAATCATATAATACAGGTTAATCATATCTCAAACTATTAATGGCTATGCACCCATTCAGTGGGAGCATCATAAAAGTTGATGAACTCTTTGAATTAATACATATTGATGTATGCAATCACAAATCTACTAATACCAAAAAGGTTCCGCATACTTTGTTATATTCATTGATGATTTATTACCAACATGAACATGTGTATTAGATACACATGTAGTAAGTTTATGATAAAATAATAGAATATAAAAGAAAAGTAAATAAAATAACATGCAATAGAATAAAATGATTTGGTTTGGTCGAATAAGTGAGTATATTGGAAAGAGTTCCAAATGTACCTAAAAATGAATATAGATTCAATCTCAAAATCACTCCTCCATGTGATACATAATGATGCATCGATAAGGAGTAATCAGACATTGTTGGACAATTTACGATTAATTGTGAGTGAAGTTGAGTTAGTTTCTTTCTATAAGGTCATGTACTTAAGATTAGTACACAAGGTTGATATTGTTTCATCTAAACAACAGTTTACAAATCATACAAGATAAGGGTTTGTAAGAAATCCAACATATCCTAGGCCAAGGAGTTGGCAGGTTGTGTGAGTCGAAAGATTGCACGTAATTATTGTTCATGAGGGACCTTGTATGAATCTCCAAAAAGTTTTTTGGAAAGGTCTGTCATCAAATGACAAATTTACGTTTTGAACATAATTTTTGTAACCTAAAATCGGTTTTATAAATAAAAAGGTTCATAAAGCGTTTATGAATTCCTATTCTATTTGCACTAAGAAACAATTGTTGTTTCAAGATATATCAACTTCATTGTGAAGAAATTTCTTTGAGATATTTTTGGTAGTTAAATGGAATTGGATCTGATCCATAGATAGAACTGATTATATGAGATGAAGTGAAATTAACTAACCTAAATGAACACATATCATTAGAATGTCTAATAAGTATTCTCGTACATCAAAGAGAAACTATGAGTTTCTTATTAATGTCGAAAATATACATTACCCTTGCTTGTTCAATTAAACCATAAAGATTGTTGACTCTATATGGTATGATGCGCAGATCTGAAAGAATTCCAAGTACGCTATCAAAATATGATTTTGGCGGTTGTAAGCAAAGAGATGTGATCCATCGGCCGAGATTGTGTCTTTATTGGAAAGACTAATGTGGTTGGAATTAAATAAGCAATGTTGATAAGAATAATGTCGCAAATTTCAATTGTTGAAATTAGCATAACAGATTCGGTATTCAACATGCTCAAGTTAATTCAGATTTACTCACAAAATTATTGCTCGATAAGACTTAGTGTTTGGTACTTATGTATTGAAACAGAATTATTCTGAATAATGATTTAGATTAAGTAGTTTACACATATTAACCAAAAATGCCTCAAAGTCAGTGGGAGCGATATTGGGTTTGTGAGCCTTTGGATATGATCCAAGAAATGATACGAATGTATCATTTTATAAGCATCAAGATTGAATAAGTATTTTGATAGAAATATCAAATAGTTTGATTTTCAATCAAAGTGCAGAGGAAGCGTGTGTTCATAAGAAAGAACGTTAAAAGATACATTGATATTTCTAAACTTTAAATACACAACACGTTGTTGATTTTAACAATATGCTTGTATTAAAATCAACTTTAGTTGTTTTAATACTCAATTTTGGATTGTAAATGATGTCTTTTATGGTGAGTATAAAATATATAGGGATTGTCCTAAAACGATATACAAGTGCACTCTATTAAAAAGAGAACATGTAAGTTGGATTCCTTATGCATTAGCAATAGGAATTATCATACAGGTTATGTTGTGTATGATATTTTGTTTTGTTTATGTATTTGATACATGGAGCAAATATAAAATCCAAATTGATATCACTAAATGGTTATTTGAGGTGTTCTCACGTATTTATGAAATACTAAAGAATTGTTTATGGAAACAACGAAATCGTTATGATAGAACATTTGGACACAAACTTTTATAAGTGATATTGAGTATAAGATGTCAATGATAAAATTCAAGTTAAAATCTTTAATTTGAAAATGTTTCAAAATAAAAGTGATTGTGGTTGATTCAACGAAATGTTGAGAACATTAACTTGAATAGTGCTACAATAAACCAATGTATATAGATATAAATGCACAAATTTATAATTGAGCCAAAGGTGATTCCAAATGTTGAGAATCCCATAATATTGTTATAAGATAACAATGTCATGAAATTGGTCATGATAGAACTTAAAGCTCACTAGAAGTTGAAAGACATACTTCGAATTGTTCTACATGATAAAGACAGTTTATCCGTGTTAGAGAGAGTTAATCGACAAAGTAGATAATTAAACATAATAGCATACCCATTCACTAAGGGGCTGTCAAATTAGTTTTGAGAAAACTGATTGGAGAAGTTGGAATTAGATTCCATAATTGACCCTAGGTGCAAGTGGGAGATTGATAGAGTTAGGAGTATGCTCTAGTGGCAATTATGTAATTTGTTACGTATATCTAACTCGTTGACCAATCTTGTTCGAAATAAAAGTATTTTCTTCCTATTATATACTTGATATAATGTGATTATATTAATTAATTAACTTAATTAAAAGCATATTTAATAGAAAAATCCATAAATGGTATATTTTGTGACCGTACTTACAAAGTGTTGTAACTGTAGTAATTTATCACAACGAAACAAATATACCATTTTAAATGTTCCTAGTCAAGATGCATTGAGACTGGATATCGATGTATCCGTTGAGACTGGAGTACGTAACGCTCTCCAAATGTTGAACAGTGCATTACTCATGACTGCTGGGGGCATCTAGGGGTTACGTACTAATAGTTATTTGATGACTATGGAATGACTCACTCGTTAGTTTTCTTTTGGTTAATATAATTAAGGTCAAACAGAAAATATCGATGTGACTGATTTACACAGTTCTCTCGACTTGATAATACTGTAGATCTTCAATATGAAAGCTCCACTTTGATTATAGCCAAATCATGGCATGGCGTCCATCGAGTGACTATAGTTGGGTCGAGTGGAAGTATTGAAAGTGAAGCACTATTCAAGAGAGGATTCGTCTCCTCAGTTATATGCGGTTAGTATCACAGTTAACTCAAGTCAACTCAAAGTCAAAGTCTCTGGCCAGAGCATTTCGGTTAATAATAATTGTTATTATTGAATCAAGGACTTTGTATTTAGACTATAAAGTTGAATGTGGATGAGGTTGGAATTTTGACCAATACCAAATTCCACAAGTCCAAAGTGATATAGTTTTGACGAAAGGAATTGGTGTAAACAAATGTCAGAACCGTGTAACGCTTATTATACTAAATTTTGATTTTACCGAAAATGAGTAAGCGATAAATTTGACCATAATGTCACACCACCTGCTAAGTGACGTGTGAATGTTAACATTAGAATAGTTCGATGTTAACCGCCGACCAAATTTACACCCAAGAGTTACATAGCCGAAATGATGAATTCCCTTAAGACCGTATGATTTAATTAGTTTATAATTGTTAAAAATTAATTAAACTAATTAATATTTATGAAATATTAATTATAAAATTTGAATATGATTTGAGAAATAAATAATGTTATATATATTTATAACAGTTATAATATATCGATCGATATACTATATCGACAAGCGATTAAATTAGATTTAATTACATAGTATTTTGGCTTGGGCTTAGATGGGTTTAAGGCCCATCATTAGGGATGCAAAATTTCGGTTTTGGGAAGGTCTAGGGGTGGCTAAAACATAGGGAATTGGCTTGGAGATAATGGGTTGACATAAAGTGAGAATGGGTAAAAAGGTTTTCTTCGTTTCTCTCTAATGCAACCCTATATACATATACATATACATATACATATACATATACATATACATATACATATACATATACATATACATACATACATACATACATACATAAATATATATATATGTATGTATGTATCTCTAAAAACAATGACTAAACTTTTTGTCCACCATTACCTTCTACATTGCTGGTTAAAACATAGCTCTCAATCCACTCCAAAATTCTCAAATATATTTCAAATTAAAATAATATTATTCGATAGTTAAAGGTTAGTAATTCCGGACTTGCTATTTAACGAATCAAGAACAATAAAAGGAAGGGAAGTCATTGCTTCAACGTGGATTCAAAGGCATCATTAAATTGGTAATTTTAATTCATATTACAGTAATTAAATTATATTCTATGATCCTATAATGAGCAATTTCATATCTGTTTAAATATATTGCTACCATATGTTTAGTTAGGTGAGATTTTGTAAGTAGATATGGTTGTCACAAATTAGTTTGGTTATGTGCATAATTTGTTTATTATACTATTTGATTTATGTATAGAAAAATGTTGTTTACTGTACAAAATCAATTTTTGTCATTAATAATTGTTTTATATATATTTATTAATAAATTCACATATGTATATATTAGTGTATGTTTCTCTCTCATAATAGTGTATAAGATATATATATGATTTAAAAATGTTAGTACACTTATTTATATATAATATGAATTTACAAATTCGAAAATTAATTATCATACATATATTCATATTTTTAAATTAACCTTTATTGAATTTTTGAATTGTTTATTATATATAAAATAATTGATACATTAAAAATTCAATTTTATATCTTTAAAAAATATTATATCATTTCAGAAACATATAGAAAAATTTTAGGATTTTTTTAATAAAGTTATTATTTTTTATAATTAATATTATTTCGGAAAAACTGTTTATGATTTATTAAAAATAATAATTTAATTGAAAAATTCTTCAAAATTTTTCGTAACCTTTCATTCATGATCCTAGAATTTCTGAAATTTTAATATTTGAATTTTTAATAATAGATTATTTAATATTAAATAATTATTGCCGAAATCATTGTATTTGTTTTTAAAATTTGAATTTTCATTAATAGATTATTTTAAGTTAATTATTTATGGATGAAAACATCATTTTATTCATAATATATACAAATTAAAATACTAAAATTATTATGTTTGCAAAACTAAGTTAATTTGAATTATAAATAATTTTTAATAATTGTTCTCTCTTTCTATATATATATTTATCTATATATAAATTATTTATGTTCATATATATATAATATACTTATACATACATATGTGTGTATGTGTGTTGTAACACATATACATGCACATATTTGGACAACAAACATGACATACAGAATGAGCTAATATGTCTGTTGCGATGTGAATGATGAATCCCAACATCTACATATGGGCATATTATACTTTTCACGGATTATTATGTTACACATGCACTCACACATATATGTATATGATACATTTATGTATAAACTAAATCAAATAAAATTAATTTCATATCTTAATATATTTGAATTTAAATAATATAAATGATTTTATTTAAATGAAATTTAAAAATGTTCTAATTCAGTTGGACTTCATAGGCCCAATAAAAGATCCAATAGGGTAAAATTTTGAAATTCACTCATAACTTTCGTTGCGGGCTAGTCCAGTTCCAACAGTTATAATATAACAAAGTCTTTAAAATGTTTGAAAAGACAATAAAAATTTCAAATATTTAAAAATTTAAAATTTAAACTATAATTTTGAAAACTAACTTATTAATAAGATTAATAAATTAAATTAATTAAATAAATAATTTAGTTAATACTTATATACATGTATTATACATATTGATATATGTTATATTATTTTAAAGTCTTTAAGATAACATAAGTATACATGCATGTATATAAGATAAATTTTCGAAATTAACATAATTTTGTTAAAATTGTTTAATTAAATGAATTAAATAAAGGTTAATTGATTAAAATAATTAATTAAAGGTTAATTAATTAAATAATATATACATATATAAGATATATGTATCATGTTATAAAGGTTATAGCATGTGTGTGTTTTTGTGTGTGTATGATGTTAACAAGAAATCTTGTCAACACCCTGAAGTAAGATTAGAGGAGAACGTTGTAAAGGAAAGCTAAGTAGAAGCCTTAGTGAAGCCCGGTGAATTGTTGTAAGCATAGAAAACCCTTTTGGATACATAAAAAGGATAGTATCGATGTCGTCGATATACCCCTTCGAAACCCCTTTCAAACTGATTAATATAGCCTACGGCTGTGATCCAATGGCGTCGAAAGGTATTAAGTGTGTTGAATAGATCCTATGGCTTCGAAAGGAACTCCTTCGTAAGGTATAAATGTGTATACTCCATAAACAAAGCCATATGCAAGTAGTAAATCCGAATCCATGTATTTGAGAATGCTATGTATACGTTTTATCGATACTTTTATGAATATAAAGGCTTAAGTGTACAATGAAGTGAAATCACCAGTTCGATTTAGAAATTAGGGTTTACAAATTAGAAATAGTATACAAGTGGAAACAATGAAAAATTGGATCCCTAAAACAGCACCCCTGGGGTCTAATTTATAGGTGTGGGTTGGCGCCTTTTGCATTCGTCCTTTCAACTCAATCAAAAGGATACTTTCGTAACCTTTCGTTGTTGTTGGCTCCAAAGCGCCTTTTTGATGCCACTTTTGTCTAGAATTTAGAGGCCTTCGACACCGTCAGGAGGTATGGAAGAGGCCCTATGTTGCTGTAGATGTGTTGGATGTGTGCGAAAGGGTGTTCCAACATATGCGGTGCAAATACTTGCGAAAGGGATGATGTTTTTGAAAGCCTTTACTTTGATAGTTGCAGAAGCATTTACTGAGGATGAATGACATTAGCAAATGATTTGACCCATGCGGAAGGGTCAACTGCTTCAGATGCATATACTTTGATGGTTGCGTAAGGTGTTCTTATCTATCCCTACAGAAGCATTACACTCTATCCATACTTGCGGAAGGTTTTCCATATTGAAGAATCTTGTTGAAGGTAGCGTTAGTTGAATTAGTTGTCTCTTGCAAAAGATATTAGGCTTTGATTATCGTAGAGGCCTGCCTTTTAATGCCCCTTTCGACCACTTTGGAAGCCTATAACTAATCTAACACCGTGGAAGCATCCCTTCGATTCTCACAAAAGGCCTTATTGTCACTATTATTCTTCTTAGCACTTCCCTTTTTCATCATTTAGGCTTCGACAAGGTTGAGTTGATTTTGGTAGTAACATATGATATATAGGTATTACCATAAAGGTTATAGTAGACATGTCCAATATAAAAGTTGTATTGTAAAACTAATATAAAATTAACTAAAGAATTAATTAATTAAAATAATTAAACAAGATTTAGTTCATATAATATTATACATAAGACTATTATATAAGTAATGTGAAATATAAAAATTATATAATAATAAAACAGATATGATATGTATGTATAAACTAAAGGTGAAACATTAAAAACCCTAACAGACTTAAGGGATAAATACATACATAAATATATGTACATCGTGATTTCTGATGTGTTCGACACTTGAATCACGAGGGTATTTTATAAAAAATACATTATTCCATAAGTAGATATCATTCAATATAATATATTGAAGATTATGAATCTTCAACGTAATGTTGTCATTTAACATACATACATATATATATATATATATATAATAATTAATAATCTCAAAAGAATATCATAGTGACCACGACTGCTTCATCTTTGTTAGTTACAGATTTTGATCCCCCCCAAAATTGCCCAACTCTACTCCTGCTCAACCACCGTCGGCGAGTTCCACCAGTTTATCACCATTTTTCTACCAACCCATCATTGAAGGGTAGAACCTAGGCAGATGCTGTAAAGAATTTTGGTCTGTCTTACGAACGGGATAGTGAGAGTGAACTACAATTTTTCCTTACCTCACTGGAAGAAGATCTCCCTGCTGTAATCAATGCCTGATTCAGTTATTCAAGAAAACATGGGTAAATGGTCCAATACTCTTGTTGTTAATGTTATGGGTCGTAGGTCAATTTATGATAAGTTCAAGGGTTTTTTTTCCAAAGTGATGAGTCCAGTTTATGAGTTTGCAGTATTTTACAAACCAAATGGATTTATCTTTATAAAGTTCTATGCACAAGTTGATTTTGATTCCGTTATCAAGAAGGGTCCTTATACTTTCAACTCACATATTCTTATAGTGAAGAAATGGACTGATAATTTGGATTTTACCCGTGATTATTTTGCTTCAATACTGATTGGGGTTAGACTACTTGATCTAAATCTTGCGTACTGGAGCAAAGAGGGTATAAGCAGAATTGTAAGTGCAATTGGACGTCCGATTTGATAGGATAATATAACAAATGCTGAGACATGCCTTCATTATGCACATGTATTGGTAGAATTAAATTCTGACTTCACTTATCCAGACTACATCAAAATACTTACATCTACAAATTGTAAAGAATTTATTAAGCTAGCATATGAATACAGACCCAAGTCATGTTCAGTGTGCAAGTTATATGGACATAATTCTGAATATTGTTCGGTTGAAGTACAACGGACTTGGATTCCTAAACATACATCTCAGAGTTCAGAATGTGATATAACTACAGAGAAAGCAGAGGATACACGTTCTATAGACAATGTAAATAAACATAATTTGAATCAAACTCATGGCAAAAGGCAGGTGACTTCCACTTGCTTGACAGATTCTTCAATTCTACTTCCAAACCATATGACTGTTTGCAAAGTGAGGAACCAACACGTTTATCTACCCCTATAGAGAAAGAGAAGGTTCCAGTTCAACAATCGGATAGCACAGAGCAGAGTAAAGAGGCTAGTAGACATTCAACACTGCTTATTTCAGATGCGTCTATTCAGGAAAAATCCTTCACTTGATGTCCCAAAATCAGCTACATCTGCACAGAACCCAACATATACAGAGGAAGTTATAGTAGAAGATTGTAATACTGATAGTGATTCTAATCAATTAGACGACGTATTTGATAAATAAAAACAGTTCGTGGAAAATATTGCTACAATATTACGGGAAACCCAAAAAGGAAGCCTTTAACAATGTATCCCACATGGTTTCGACTAATCCTAAATATAGTTTGAAGCATCAAAAGACTACCCCCAATCCTGTTGCTCATCCTAAGAGATTAACAAGGAGCACAAACCCTATTAATGAATCTTATGTCATGGAATATGGGGATGAATACTGATAGCAAAATGCATCATGTATTCACCCTACTGAATATCCACAAACTCACGTTAATGGGTTTGTTGGAGAATAAGTTAGACATACAGAGTATGATGAGATTTCAGGCCTTGCTGCCAAGTCAGTGGAAGATGGTGCACAACAATGATCTTGGATGTAAAGGTAGAATTTTAATCTTAATTGACTCAGCAGTGTGGACATATGAACATATATGAAAGTGAACAATACATTACTTCTCATTTATCAAATGTGGGAAGATTTCAATGTGTTGTCACTTTTGTATACACTAGTAACTTCTATAGGGAGAGAGCTACATTATGGGAGCATTTGTGTATGAACGCTTCTACTATAGAATTGCGATGGTTAGCTGTGGGAGACTTTAATAATGCTTCAAGTCCTAAGGATAAGAAAGGAGGTATTCCTATCCCGTTTTCATATATCTCTGATTTTAAAAACTGCATCATAAAATGTGAGCTAGTTGATACTAATTTGCAAGGATGTAAATTTACTTGGAGAAGGAGAGGGGTTGCTACTAGTACTGATAAGGTCCTTGCAAATTATGAGTTATTAACCACCTTCCCTGATCTAGTTACTATAGCTTTGCCAAATCACTATAGTGATCATACTACTATGCTGATGCAACTGACTTCTTAACAACTGTTGGAAAATGTTTTAAATAATAAGTGAATTATTAAAAAAATTGACTAAGTGTGAATGAGTGGCTCCTATATGTGAATAGTCCCACATTGTAGGATTATATGAAAGAATCAAGTATTTATATTTGATTCTTTGAAACTAAGATGGCTCTTTGGGCACCCAATGATGCTCTTTTGTGAGGAGGGAGACCATGCTTGACCACCATACACGCGCCGACCGACTCGACCTGACCCGGGCTGGGGTTCGGGCTTGTAGTGGTGTAACACTTATATTTTTGGTGCAAAATTCTTTAACCGTTTTTGACCGGGCTGGAACGGTCAAATCAGACCGAACTAGAGAACGTTACATAACGTTCATTATTTTGGCCCATTATTTTCTCAGATCCGTTTTTCGAGACCACGTTCCCCAACCAGTAACGTTCTTTTGCTATTTCGCCTTCTTAACTGATAAGAAGACGAAATAGAAAGAGCAACATTCAGTTCGAATTCTTTTTCTTCAAATCAGAAAATTAGAGCAACATTTTTCAGTGCAAACAGAATCGATTCGTACGTGCAAACGAATCGATAACACTAAAATATTGAGAGGCTGTTTTATCCTAGAGGCGGCGGCGATTGATCCGAACTGCTTTGCACTGTACAGCAGATCGCCGAAACGTCTTCAAGAGAGTGACGTAGTCCACGACGCAGCCGAAGATCGACATTGTTTTCAACAAATTGAAGACGACGCCACCGACGATGACTTCCGCTGCAGATCTAGATGCCGCTGCTCCCGCTTCGCTCTTCCAGGTCCTGATGGTCTCTGCTGCTCCTTTCGCGTTCGAGGGCCTCCACTTCAAACGCTGGAAACAAAAGATGGAATTTTTTCTGACCATGAAAAAAGTGGTGGCTGTACTGACAACTGACAAACCGCAGCTACCGGATAGGCCAGACGAAGCTGACACAGATCTCATGCGAGCCTGGACAGAAAAATCAAACCAAATGCAGAACTGGACAGAGCAAGACTACATGTGCAGAAACTTTATTCTTAACAGCCTCAGTGATGATCTCTACGACTACTACAACTCCGACAAGACAGCCAAAGAAATATGGGAAGCGCTGCAAAAGAAGTATGATACGGAAGAGGCTGGAGCGAAGAAATATGCAGTCAGCCGCTACCTGAAATACCAGATGACAGATGACAGGTCAGTAGAGATGCAGTCTCATGAGCTTCAGAAAATTGCTCATGAGATCATCTCCGAAGGTATGAGTTTGGACGAACAATTTCATATTGCTGTTATTATTGATAAACTGCCCCAGGTTAGAAATATTTTAAGAATGTGCTTAGGCACAAGACTAAGGAATTCTCCTTAGAGAGCTTGATCACTCGCCTCCGTATTGAGGAGGAAGCTCGTAAGCAGAACCATAAAAAGGAAGTGCTTGTTGTCACCAACAACAACACTAAAAAGTCCAAGCCCGCAGTTCTGAAACCGAATCCGAAAAACTTTAAGAATCAGAACCGCAACCGCAACAAACAGAATTGGAACCCGCAAGGGAACCAAAATGGACAGCAGAAACCGACCCAAAATAATGATTCTGGACAGTTGTTTCTGTGTTACAACTGTGGAAAACCAGGTCATATGGCACGCAAGTGTAGGAACAGACCAGGCCCTGCACCGCAGGCTAACCTGGCTGAGGAGCCTCTTACGGCTATGATTTCTAAGATTCATCTAGTTGGTGGATCAGAGGATTGGTGGGTAGATACTGGTGCATCCTGCCATGTCTGCTACGATCGTGCTATGTTCAGTACATACACGGCTTCTGATGATAAGAAAGTGCTGTTGGGAGATTCTCACACCACTACAGTTGCTGGCATTGGAAATGTGGAAATAAAGTTTACCTCTGGAAAGACAGTTCTTCTGAAAGATGTGATGCATACTCCAGAGATGAGAAAGAATCTGGTTTCTGGATTTCTCCTTAATAAGGCTGGTTTTACTCAAGTTATAGGGGCTGATTTGTACACTTTGACTTATAAGGGGATGTTTGTAGGGAAGGGTTATGCTTGTGAGGGTATGTTTAAACTTAATGTTGAATCTAATATAGTAACCAGTGCTGCTTATATGTTGTGTGATTTTAATATCTGGCACTCTAGATTATGTCATGTCAATAAACGTATTATTCATAACATGAGCACCTTAGATTTAATTCCTAAAATGTCACAAATTGACTTTGATAAATGTGAATTCTGTAGTCAAGCAAAAATCACTAAGAAACCCCATAAATCGGTTGATAGAATTTCTGAACCCTTAGATTTAATTCATTCTGACATATGTGAGCTTGATGACACTTTGACTAGACATGGACACCGTTACTTTATCACTTTCATTGATGATGGCTCTGATTTCACTTATGTATATCTTATGAAAAATAAAAGTGATGCATTTGATATGTTTAAATTATTTAAAACTGAAATCGAGAATCAATCTAATAAGAAAATTAAGAGACTTCGTAGTGATAGAGGAACAGAATATGAGTCTAGTCCATTTCTTGATTTTTATAAATTGCATGGTATAATTCATGAGAGAACTGCACCTTATTCACCTGAAATGAACGGTAAAGCTGAAAGAAAGAATAGGACCTTTACCGAATTAGTTGTAGCTATTTTATTAAATTCGGGTGCAACAAAACATTGGTGGGGAGATATTTTATTGACTGTATACTATGTATTGAATAGAATCCCTAAATCAAAAAGTAAGATTTCACCTTTTGAAATTTTAAGAAATTATAAACCGAATGTATCTTACTTTAAAACTTGGGGATGTTTGGCATATGTTCGTATACCTGACCCTAAGAGAATAAAATTAGCAAGTAGAGCATACGATTGTGTATTTATTGGCTATGCTGTTAATAACAAAGCATATAGATTTTATAACCTGAATACACATAATATAGTAGAATCTAATGATGCTGATTTTTATGAAACTAAATTTCCTTTTAAATTGAGGAATAGTGGGGTCACGTCAAATAACACCGTGCCTATTGGAACAGAACTTAATGAATCTTCTGAAATCGAACCTAGAAGAAGTAAAAGAGCAAGAGTTGATAAAGATTTTGGCTCGGATTTTTGCACTTTTACTATAGAGGAGGATCCCACAAACCTCCAAGAAGCCTTATCTTCATTAGATGTCGATTTTTGGCAAGAGGCTATAAATTATGAGATGGATTCCTTGGAATCCAATAAGACTTGGCACTTAGTAGATTTACCACCTGGTTGTAAGTCTATAGGTTGTAAATGGGTACTTAAAAAGAAATTAAAACCTGATGACACAGTTGATAAATATAAAGCCCATTTGGTAGCTAAAGGTTTTAGGCAAAGAGAAAATGTATACTTTTTTGATACTTTTTCATCCGTAACTAGAATCACATCCATTCGAGTACTAATTTCATTAGCATCTATTCATAATTTAATAATACACCAAATGGATGTTAAAACTGCTTTTTTAAATGGTGAATTAGAAGTGGAAATTTATATGGACCAACCTGAAGGTTTTGTAATTCATGGTCAAGAACATAAAGTTTGCAAATTAGATAAATCATTATATGGTTTAAAACAAGCACCTAAACAATGACATGAAAAATTTGATAACTTAATAACCTCAAATGGTTTCAAAGTTAATGAAAGTGACAAATGCATTTATTATATATCTGAAAATGACATTGGCACTATATTATGTTTGTATGTAGATGATCTACTTATTTTTGGATCAAACATTCATGCCATAAACACTGTTAAATCTTTGTTAAGTGCCAATTTTGATATGAAAGATCTAGGTGAAGCAAGTGTAATCCTTGGTTTTAAGATTACTAGGTCCGAAAAGGGACTTTCTTTGGATCAATCTCATTATATTGAGAAGATCTTAAAGAAATACAATTACTTTGACTGTAAACCTGCATGTACACCATATGATTCTAGTGTAAAGCTATTCAAGAACACTGGTGAAGGTGTAAGACAGTCTGATTATGCGAGCATCATTGGCAGCCTTAGGTATGCCACTGATTGTACTAGACCCGACATTGCCTATGTCGTGGGATTATTATGCAGGTTTACTAGTAGACCTGGTATAGAGCATTGGCATGCTATTGAGAGGGTCATGAGATACCTAAAACGAACCACGAACCTAGGGTTACATTATGAAAAGTTTTCAGCTGTCCTTGAAGGTTACACCGATGCAGACTGGAATACTTTATCTGATGATTCAAAAGCAACCAGTGGCTATATATTTAGCATTGCTGGAGGAGCTGTTTCTTGGAAATCCAAGAAACAAACTATTTTGGCTCAGTCTACTATGGAGTTTGAGATGATAGCACTAGCTACAGTTAGTGAAGAAGCAGAGTATTTAAGAAATCTGCTAGCTGAGATTCCCTTATGGGAAAAACCGATACCAGCTGTGTTGATCCATTGCGATAGTACCGCGGCTATTGCA
This sequence comes from Allium fistulosum, assembly GCA_030737815.1. Classification (NCBI taxonomy): domain Eukaryota; kingdom Viridiplantae; phylum Streptophyta; class Magnoliopsida; order Asparagales; family Amaryllidaceae; genus Allium; species Allium fistulosum. The sequence goes on along the minus strand of CM060905.1, from coordinate 154,324,611 downwards.
AAAGTACAGAACTATTATTATAATGGTAAGAGACGACAGATACGTCGTAAGCACATCACTGTTAGAGAGCTACTCTCTTCATGAGCTGTTAGAGTGGATCACATATGCAGTGACGAGAATTTGGCAGATCCTTTGACGAAAGGACTGGCCAGAGAGAAAGTCCTTACAACTTCTAGAAAAATGGGACTATTGCCCTTAGATTGTTGTGTCACACACAATGGTAACCCGACCTAATGACTGGAGATCCCAATAACTAGGTTCAATGGGTAAGAACAAGTTGTGTAGTGATATGAGTTGAACATGCTATTTTTCATATATATATAAGCATATATTCCTGAAGTGATTAGAGGATGAGTTAACAGAAACTCTTAATGAGATCTATACTCCATTTGGAGTGGAGTATTTACCTTCAGGAGTACTCTTGATAGACTCACCTGTGTGAATGTGGAAATTTGGCCTTTTCCTATGGAGTTTTGGGAAAAACTCCTAGAGCATTCACTAAACTGGGATAGACGTTCATGGCCAAAAATGCACGGGCTTACTTCATTGCACTCTAGAAAGATTGTGTGTAGTCTGATGTCAGGAATAGAGTTCAAGACTACGTGTCACTCAAGTAAAAACTGAATCTTATCCACTATGCAAAGGTTCAAGTCGAAAGACACATTTGTTTATGCACAATCTTATGTTTTTCAGAAATTGCTCGAAATTTTTTTTTAATTCAAGTGGGGGATTGTTGGAAAATGTTTTAAATAATAAGTGAATTATTAAAAAAATTGACTAAGTGTGAATGAGTGGCTCCTATATGTGAATAGTCCCACATTGTAGGATTATATGAAAGAATCAAGTATTTATACTTGATTCTTTGAAGCTAAGTTGGGCCCTTTGGGCACCCAATGATGCTCTTTTGTGAGGAGGGAGACCATGCTTGACCACCACACACGCGCGCGCGCCAACCGACCGACTCGACCCGACCCGGGCCGGGCTCGGGTTCGGGCTTGTAGTGGTGTAACACTTATATTTTTGGTGCAAAATTCTTTAACCGTTTTTGACCGGGCTGGAACGATCAAATCAGACCGAACTAGAGAACTTTACATAACGTTCATTATTTTGACCCGTTATTTTCTCAGATCCGTTTTTCGAGACCACGTTCCCCAACCAGTAACGTTCTTTTCCTATTCCGCCTTCTTAGCTGATAAGAAGATGAAACAAAAAGAGCAACATTCAGTTCGAATTCTTTTTTTTCAAATCAGAAAATTAGAGCAACAATTTTGATTGCAAACAGAATCGATTCGTACGTCCAAACGAATCGATACCACTAAAATATTGAGAGGCTGTTTTATCCTAGAGGCAGCGGCGATTGATCCGAACTGCTTTGCACTGTACAGCAAATCGCCTAAACGTCTTCAAGAGAGTGACGTAGTCCACGACTTAGCCGAAGATCTACATTGTTTTCAACAATAGACTAAAGGCAGGCCTTTTAGATATGTGAATTCTTAGTATTTGGAAGATGGTTATGCATACTGTATAAAACATGGACTTGAAGCTAATAACATGAGGTTCTGACATGCATAAACTTATTTCATGTTTACAACATATAAAACATAATCTAAAAACATGGAATAAGTTTAGAGTGAAAACCAATACAGTTCAGCAGTTAGAAGATGACTTTAACAAAGTTCTAATACAATTGGACTCAAATCTTGAAAGTATGGACTTATATAACAATCTTTTATATGTTCAACTTCAACTGAAAGGTGCAACTCGAGTGCAACATGAAGTTTTCAAGTAGCAAAGTAAGGTTAATTGCTTATAATATGGGGATACTAATTCTAAATTATTTTATGCTAAGATGTCTATCAGGAAACATCAAACTAGAATTCGGGCATTGATGGACCCAACAGGTGACCTTATCCATGATCAAACTCAGATTATCAATCAAGCCACTGATTATCATTATCATCTATTTAATGGCCAAACAGGTGGGATTTTCCCACCTGTTCAACCAAGAAATATCATAAATGAAGAAGGATTGAGATTCTTATCTGCTGCTGTGTCTTTAGCTGAGATAAAGGAAGCTCTTATTTCTATTGAGGAGGCTAAAAGTCCTGGGCTTGATGGTTTTACGTCCAAATTTTACAAATTGGATTGGGAAAAAATAAAACACCATTTGTTTTCTGCTGTTACTTCTGTGTTTCAGACCAGATAGCTAGTCAAGGGATTGAACCACAATTTCATCACCCTAATACCTAAATAAGATAAGCCACAAAATATTTTAGATTTTAGACCTATTTCATGTGCAAATGTTTTATATAATAAATATCTAAAATTATTTATGGCAGGATAAACACTTTCTCCCATATATCTCATAGCAGATAATCAGTCCACTTTTATACTACACAGAAATATTGGCGAAAATATCCTATTTGCTCATGAGCTAGTTAGAGACTTTAAGGGAAAGGGAAAGCTAAATTGTGCTTCAAGATTGATTTGCAAAAAGCTTATGATATGGTTAACAGGGAGTTTGTTTGCTATATGCTTAAGAGCATGATTTTCCTTAACTCACTAGTGGAGTTGATTTATGAGTGTATTCGCACTCCTACTTTCTCCATCTTAATAGATGGAATTCCACATGGGTTTATCACTACAACTAGGGGTCTACGTCAAGGTGATCCTCTTTCACCTTACTTATTTTGTGTGGCAATAGAGTATTTCTCTCTCCTTATGGAAGATGCTTATTCATCTAATCGGTTGCAAATATTAAACTCTATTTAACCTATCATTACTCATTTACTATATGCGGATGACGTTATGATTTTTCTGACTGCTACTCCATTTCATAGGAGATCTAGGGTGCGTTCTTTTTTTAAACGAAAGGGGCAAATGAAAGGGGAAAACGAAAGGGGTAAGTTCGCGAAAGGGGAAAGCATTTTTTTAAGAAAGGGGCAACGCGAAAGGGGAAAATTATTATTTATATTATTATTTTATTTGTGTTAATTATTTTTAAATAAAATAGATATATACCGAATACCGAATACATAATATATAATACCAAATACATAGTTCATAATTCAAAATGCAGAATAGAAAATACGAAATACAAAGCAGAATCTACAAATACAAACTACAGAATGAAGAATGTGTAATAAAAAATACAAACAATTCTTAATGTAACCCAGCAGCAACTAGTTCATTTCGTATGGTATCTCGAACTAATGCCATAGCAGTTGTTGTTCCAGTTCTTTGAACTTATTCACGATCATTATTTCCACGATTCCGAATGCTATAATACTCTTCCATATATTCTTCAGGCACCAAATCCGGATTATCGTCATATGCCATAAAATTAGGATCTTCGGCGTTGTACCTTCGTATGAAATTGTGAATAGCCATTGTAGCAGTGACAACTTGTACCTGAACATTATATGGGTACGTTGTTACGTAAGATTGCAAATTTTTTCTTCCAAACTCCAAATGTTCTTTCAACTGCCATACGCAAACTCGAATGGTAGTAGTTGAAAACTTCATTTTCTAACTTTAGTTCATTCTGTGTATCATTGAAATATGGAATATGGTATCTTAAACAGCGATAAGGAGGTAAATATCCTTCCATTAGTGGATACACTGAATCCACTAAATAATATTGTCCTCTTGGCGGATGCGGAAAATTCAAATTGAGAGTATTTACAACTTCACGAAAGATTCTAGCATCATGGGCAGTTTCTTCCCACCCTGCCCTTACGAATGTAAATGTTAAGTTAAAAGCGCATGCAACCATTATATTCTATGTAGGAACACCTTTACGTCCTACAAATCATTGCATATTCGTTGGAGGAACTTGAGCCATTACATGTGTACCATCAATAGCTCCAATACAATTTCTAAAGAATGGGTTGTATCGTGGTGATGAACTAATTTGTTCTGGAACTCTATTAAATTGAGGATCTATCGGCCTAATAATATCCACAGACATTAACAAAACAAAATCCAGAACTTTATGAAAATAATGGCTAACCGTGTTAAGTGATCGTTGAAATCTGTCAGCAACCTACCGTACAGGAATAGGCAAAGCGATTGTATATAGAAAGATGGCTACTATTTCTCTAAATGTAATGTGCGCCGCCGGCTGCAACCCATAATGTTCCAACCGCTCACACAACAACATAAAACAAAGCCTCTTCATTCGGAAATTTCGTTGACACGATTCTGCTTGGCCTGTAAGCATTTCATTAACCTAATTAATACCGATAACTTCAAAATCGTGTATTCGGATTATTTAAGGTCGACGTGTGGCATAATATAGTCTAAGGAACTGGATATCTTGCAAATCTTCAAAATCAGAATCATCACTTTCTTCATTTGGATCTACCATTAGAGATGAAGAAAGCAGGAGAGAAGGGCATAGAATGAGATGATGAAGAAGAGGAAGAAAGTAGGGAATATATAGGAGAGGTAGTTCGGGTGAACTGTTGGGGGGAGCCGTTCGCGTCCACATCGCGTCGGATGAAAACGGTTCCCCAACAACGGTTCACCCTAACTGGTCAAAGTTGTGGGTCCTACGTTCACTGCGTTCGACATGTCGGATGTAGAAGCCAATGTAACCTGCCCATTTCAGCAAAAGAACGGTACCTTATGTACCGTTCTTTTGCTGAAATGGGTAGTCAGCGTTGGCTTCTGCGTCGGACGCGTCCGACGCGTCGGATGCGTTAAACGTGGGCCCCACGCTGCTACCCAGTTCAAAGCAACGGTTGGGAACAAACCGTTCGCGTCGGACGCCGTCTGACGCGAACGGTTTATTCCCAACTGCTATATTTCCCTTCATTCCTTATATATATCAAACCATTTCTCAAACAAATCACCAAACAATCCGAAAATTCAGCAATCTCTACAAGCTTCGTCGTCGGTTTTTTTAGGAATTTTTTTAATATTTGCATTTTTCGTGTTATATCTACCATATATTTTTTTCAGATTTTTTTGAATTATTTTTTGAATTGCTTTTTTTAGAATGTCTTGCTACTCTGCTGCTTCTTCTACCAGAATCATCGTCGACTAGAATGCCAACAGGACAAACACGTTCATCGATGTTTGTTTCGAAAACATTGATACGCGTGCCCACTGTGTTGCACAGTGGTATGAAGATATCACAGTCCTGTTCAACGAAAGAACCGGTCTGGATTACAACGCCAAGCAAATGAAAAACAAGTTTGATAATCTGAAATGTGAGTGGAGCCCATGGAACAAGCTGCTACAGATTCCAGGTGGCTATTGGAACAAAGAACAGGACACGGTCGGTGGATCCGACGAGTGGTAGGACACAGCTGCAGCAAGGTAGCGCAAATACAAACATGCCTCGCTTGCTCGTTTTAGGCAGTTGGACGTGATTTTTGATGGCTGCATTCAAACTGACAAATGTCGGTTCATAATTCCACCAAATCCACCTGTTCAGCTACAGTTCGACGCACAGCTTTATGACGACTATCTTAGGGGTGATGCTGTGGAGATCTCCAATCGTAGAGCACCTAGATAGCAACGGCCCATTGGTGGTCCTTCTAAGTCTGTTGGCAGTTCTTTGCATGATCCGACTCTTGCTAGTGTATGGAAGCAAAGTAGGAGGATGACGATTATGAAGAATGGGAGGTCGCGATTTGTTTGGCTAAGTATGATAGCAGAGGTTTCAATCTTTTGCATGCCCTGCTAGACAACCACGAGCACCTTAGGAAGGCTGTTATTTATCTTATTATGCAGTTGAGAAGGAGAAGCTAGTTTGTTTTATCTGTATTTTATTTTTTGCATTTTTATTCAGTACTTTTGTTTCTGCATTTGTATTGTGAATTCTGAACTACGAATTTTTATTTCTGCTATTGTATTTTGTATTTAAAAATAATTAAAGTAAATAAAATAATAACATAAACAAACAATAAAATAATAACTTTGCCCCTTTCGCATTGCCTCTTTCGTAAAAAGAACGCATCCCCCTTTCACGAACTTACCACCTTCCCAGCCCCTTTCGTTATCCCCTTTCATTTGCCCCTTTCGTTCGTAAAAGAACGCACCCTTAAAGAAGTAAACAAGGAAGATGTAGATCTATTGCGCAGTTGGAAGATAGATTTTAATCTAGGATGATTGGATATGGCTCTACTAGCATGTATTGTACAGTGATGTTTATGGGCCGAGTTGGTTTGGTCAGTGTGTAGAAGTGTAGGCTGGAGTTTGTTTTGTTTTTCTTTATTTTTTTCTCCCGTATTTGTTGTTGATTGAAAGTGTATAGGAATTTTTGTTCTCTTTTTCCTTGCTACTCTGGCAAGGTTTTTTAAGAAGGCAGGATTCCTATTGTTCTTTTCATCATTAATAAAGAACCCATTTTCAAAAATAAATAAATAATATGTATATGTATATATGTATGTATGTATATGCATGTATGTATGTATGTATATGTATGTATGTATGTATATGTATATAAATAATTACTTGCATACTCCTTAGTTGTTAAGCACACTCAAGCTAGGGATATTATGTATAGTATTACTAATATACTGAATAGATGAGCTAAAATGACTGCATGTATTTGTTAAGCAAACTCAAGGTATATATACTATACTTAGGCCGTCACGATATGGTAAGTACGATAATCCTTTCGATTTGTCGAGCAAACTCAAGGCAAAATGAGATTAGCACAAGAAACCATGGGTTAGGAGTTGTATGTGATACAATTGATAAGGCCTACTACGACCCCAGAACGAATAGGGATCTCCTTTTAGAATCTCTAAACTTTGTAGATGAGAAGCGCGAAGAAGATGATTTGAAGGCAACTGCACACCGATATTGAGTCGCCCGATACTGCAGCACTAAAGTCTGACCTAAGACCTTTGAAATCGGCAATCTCGTCTTGAAAAGGATTTTTTCAGTCACTTCACACATGAATCCCACCTAGGAGGGACCGCACGTCATTGAACAAAGGCTTGGAGAAGGAACTTTTAAGTTAGCGACTGTTATTGGCATCACACTCTCAAGGGCGTGGAATAGCGAGCATTTATGATGCTATTTCACTTAGTTTTTTATTTTTCATTCAGTTTTTTTTAGTTTCCAAATTTGCTTTATCATTTGATTTTTCAAATATGTAATAAGACAAATTATGTCATTTCTTTCCATTTGGCTTGTAAAATTTGAAATTTCCTTCATATCTATGATTGTTGTAGTATTACATATTAGTTATGATACTTGACTAACTAATACTGACATGTCCGAGCAGGTACCCAGAGTTTAGAGCCAACCGATGACACATGTTCAAGATCGAGCTAAATAAAATGAATGTGGTTCGACCGTTCATTCGATAATTCTCGCTCATAACTCGATGGACAGAGTACCTAAGGAGAAATGGATGTGACTTGACCATTCAATAATCAAATTAATCCCACCAAGCGATGGGATAAACATGAATCAAAAACGATCATGACACTACCGATTGCTTTCTAAGTCAAAGTCAATCAATCAAACAAAATACGGTTCGACTATTTTCCAAAATAAGTCTAAGTCTCCAAAGCATTGATCGAAGTATAAACATAAATTAGGTGCGATCCGACCATCCGCCAACGAACTCTAATCGCCAGAGTGCGGATATGAGTATAAAAAATAGACGAGTGATTTGACCACTCACTATTCCATTAAATCCAACCTGAAATCGACAAGAGGAGTATAAATTCGCCAAATATGGAATTCGACCATCCACTATCTATATCCTTTAACTTGAGAAGTGGGAGCAGGATTATAGTCGCTTAAACCGTTGAAACCGACTGCGTAACACTAGCTTGAGTCCAATGTCTAGTATGACTTGAGGCCACAACCATATGGAGCCCTTGGGATAAAGTTAACGGATTATCATCAGAATCAATAAGCTGCGAACTACAAGTATATTGAATGAAAAATGTAATAGCTCAACTACTTAAGCAAATTCACATAAAAGTTCAAAAAAAGTAAGAGAACTTTATTTACATAAGCTAGGAAAGTCAAGTATAAGTATTCATAGCAAAAGAATTAAAAAATAGGGGCCGATCCTGTACAAATTCGGCCAACAAAACCCAAAAGGCTTGGGAGCATGATTGCATGCAAAGAATCACTTCCTCCTCGGCTCCCTCTTCTTTCTCTTGGAATTGGGGGAGATTTCAGTCGAACTTTCCCCACTCCTCTTCTCTCCTCTCTTCCCGCTTCCTTGACCTTTCACCGGAGTAGTCTGGGTTGACCTAGTAGGTGCATCTTGAGTAGGTTCTGGCTGAGGAGCGGAAGCATCCACAATTTATTCAGGCAAAATGATGGAGATGGAGGGAACGATCTCTATTTTCTTCTGCTTGAATTTCGTCTCAAGGGAAATGTCCGCCCCAAGTTTCTATGCCATCTCTTGCATAGAGGGGCCTGACAAGGTTTGGGAAGCTCCAATAATCACAACGTCATCATCAACAGAAATCTCTGGACGTAGATCGCTTTCTTCCCTCAAAAAAGTGTCCACCAAGTGCTCGACGATCACAAAAGCTTCCTCTTTCTGGGACATCTTGGGTTGTTGTCGAAGCCATAACAGTAACGGACTCTGACGTAGGCACCTAAGGTCCTAGTTGAGATTCTTAAGGAAGAGGTGGAACTGCAGTTGGAAGATCTAAAGTTGAGGGAACCAACTAAAGGGATTAGATATATCGACCGGGGACACTTTAGCTTTTTGAAGGACATGCGAGTTTAATGAAATACCTACTCCAGATTGGTCCTCCACGTGAGCTAGAGTGCCACTAAAATCTCCTTCCATAATTGAGCAGGGCCCACTAGATGTAGCAACATGCAGCTTCTACGGATTGTAACTAGGCTCGATAAAAGAATCCAGTGGTGTTGGGAATAGCTTGGGTCACCGGATTCTGGTCATCTGCGGCATTGTGTGACATAGATCTGGAACCTTCACCAACTTCATGTTGAGAAGTTGTGGCGAGCTCTTTTTGGAGTGTAAGCTAGGTTTCATGTAGAACCTTAGGTTCGTCACCCATAGAATTTTGCCTTTCAGCCTCATCAGATCAATTTTTTCGGTACGAAGAGCCTATTTCTCCTCCTGAAGAAGATGCTTCCAAGCACGTAGAAGATGGTAAGGATAGGCACCTCGGAGCCACTCCATTTTTCTATGCTTCATGATGTTGGTGTTTTAACGAATAAGCAGTGGATCTAGTTCTTCCATAACCTCCTCTTTGGCTTTTTCTTTTGCGACCTCTACTTCTCGTTTAACGAGGGCATCAATGTCTTTGGCTTTTTCAACAATCGCGTCTCTTTCAAGCCTGACTACAACCAATTCATCACGGGCATCCTGACCGATTTTCACTGCTTCCTCTTTATCTCTGGATTCGCGCTCAAACTTAGTTTTGTATTCAACCGCGCTCCTTTGGACCACATCCCTTTCTAACATCAGTTTATGGTTTCGATGATAAAGCAATTCAACCTTGGATAAGTGCCTAGATTTCTCATCCTCAAGTGTCTTAATGGTTGTTTCTGATTTTTTCTCAACTTCTGCCTATGAGCTCCTTGAAGATTCTAACTTATTGGTTAGGGTTTTGATGATCCGCTTGTCCTAGGCCTCTTGCCGTTTTAATTTCTCAATCTCTGCCGCTCTATCCCTAGATATTTAGAAATCCTCTCCACCACTCTCATCCACTCATTATACTGCTTATGGATTTCATTCACACAATACATGGTCATTTGTTGGACTTTTTCAGGAACTTTATTAAAATTAGGTACAAAGAAAAATCCATTGAGGCATACATTCGGAAAATCTAACTTAAGTTAGGTCATATGAGTGGCGGCATCGACTTGTTGAGCTTCAGTGACAACTTGGGTGTCAGCGCTTTCTTTGCCTTTGTTGGTGAACACTATGCTCACTATGATGCCGATGATCGCTAGGTCGCTGAGGATGAGATGGAACAACGGACTATGAAGAAACTAAAGTAGGAGGGGGACCACGAGAGGTGTCAATAGGAGGAACGTCATCGCGATAATCTTGTTTCCTTTCAGAACCTTTAGGAGGAGCAGATCTAGACTTGGATCGATGTTTATCATGGGAAGACCCGTCTCTGTCATCTCTATCTGGTAATCCCGATTACAATTGGAGCGATAACTAGGGTCGTATTCACGACCACTACCTTGGCGGTATGGACCCGAACGAGAACCATAAGTCTGACGTGATATTTCTTATAAAGACTAAAACTTGTGCTTCTTCCTCACTATTGTTTCTGCAAAGAAAACAAAGAATGAATTAGCTCTAAGTATTGAAGGACACAAGATAAGTGCAATGCAATACTGTGAAGTGCATACGCATGTGCTTGTCCTTATGTCCCCTTGACGGACCAGTTATTAAAGCTTTACTGGCAGGAGTAACCTCTCCACTAGTGGTAGAAGGAATTCCAGCCCTAGCTCTGGAAGGAGATTCTGATCCGTCGACACTCATGTCAGTAAAATGAAAGGCATCAACGTCATCCGGTATCGGAAGAATAGATAACGCCTCAAATATTTCATCTAAATGCTCTGAAGGTTAAGAAGCGGACTGATCCGGAATAACCTAAGGGGCGATGGATAGCTTGGGTTGTTTGAAGAGGCGACTCTTAGGGAACCTACAAACGAGTTTCTTCCTTTTTCCTTCTAACTTTTTTGAGAGCGAACGGTTGTGAGGTTGGCAAGGATCTGACTACAACCCCAAAACTGGAACCCATCATCGCCACCGAGGTCATCACCCTTATCTCCTACTGCATCTTTATCGGTAACTTACTACGCTCCCTCAATTAAGGGCACTACATGATCATCATGATGGCCTTCATCATCATTCGCATCCCACTGCTCAGTCACTGTAACTCTAGCAGTGACTGGTAGCCCTATGCTACGACCCTCTTCCATCAGACAATAGGTAATGAGGCATTCATCAGTAAGGTGATTCTCAATGTCTCTATCTTCTGCTGGAACCCTTTTTAGCACCAAGATCGCATTTGTGTATTGTTTTTTTATCGGGTCATAGATAAGAACTAGCACAAATTAATAAAGTTGCTTAATTCAAGATATGACCTAGGTACAAGCACTCAAGAAACCAAGCAAGAGGTAATACTTACGTCCTTCTAACCACCATCTGGCAAAGCTGGGTGGGCAACGAATATAGAACTACTCACTTTTGAAAGCGATCAACTGATTCCAAGTACCAGTTAGGAACTGACTGCAACACCCCTAATTTTATATAACATTATTCAGAAGATTTAATTAGATAAATTAAATAGAATAATGTAAAGATTAGAGAGATAAGGAGAATTGATATTTGAAAATTTAAATAGAGGCCGTGTTTAATTAAATAAAAAGAACGAGTTTATGGAAATGGTTTTTTTTGTTGAGAAAAATGAGCGATCTTCACGAGGAGGAGAGCACTTATATAATTTTATTCTACACTATTGAGGAGCTGCCAACAAGCCTGACAGATAGCAATGCCCCCCATACAAATTAAAAATAAAAAATATACAAAAAGAACCCCCTCTAAAACCTATGCAACCAAGGTCCAAAATAAATTACAAAAAACTAAAAAACTATAAATAAAAAAAACAATGTCCTCGGCATCTCGCTAGTCCAATATCAACACCTGCATCTGCAAAGAATAACTAAACAAAAAAATGTGAAATATAACTACCAATACATATGCATAGGATAAATATATGTGTGTGTATAAATATATATTAAACTTATAAATGAGCAACATGATATATATCAAAAGTTTTTTAAAATAAACCAACATTGACCTACCAGCGAAAATATAAACTCATCTAATACTAAAACAAAAGCGCACATTCATCTGTCAATTTAGATTAAAGCAGGAAAAATGTTATTACATAAAGTTTTCTAACCTTGGCCCACCAGCAAGAAATGCTATTTTAGAATAGAAAAACATGGCCCAGAACATTAAAAACATTATACCGGCCCACTATCAACTAACACTGAAAGCATATATACGAAACTCATCTACAACTAAAACAAATATCATATTCATCTAACAATTAAAAACTAAAGCAAGAAACAAACAATTAAGATTGATCGCATGCTATGTAAATAAAATAATGACAGAAAACCGTATATACAATTCAAACTAAGCATACTATCCACATGAATAATAAATCAATCCATCCCTGTACACAACCAATATATAATATATACTATATACAATAAATTCAATTGCAAATGTAAGGTATAACTAAAATCAAAGCTAATACAAAATTATGTTGATAGTATTAGTAATATAACAGTTCCTTTAGGATCTAGGCCTTGAACAGCTGAAATAAAGGAACACTATCCACTGACATTGAAAGTATCTATACTATTATATTATTAGTGAGTTCAGTTTCAAGTTCACAGAAGCCTCCTTGAATTTTGGCAACCGAACAGTCTCCTAAATACTATTGTTACCGAGTCGTATTTACAGAGCACACGGGCCTTTTTCGTGAATATTAAACTCAAATGTCACTACTCCTTTCCTCCTTTTTCCCAGGCTGTACACTTTGGTTTTCCTCCTCTTCAGTCATGCCTTCTCCGTTTTTCCATTTCCCAGACCAAAATGATATAAAATTTACATTTTTCTCTTTTACCTTATCACTTCTCTCCACGTTGTTTCCTCTCCTTAATTCAGTTTTGCCTTCTCCTTTGTTCTTTACTTCGGAAAGCTATGCCCACCCGACTCCAAAATCATGGCCAACTATCAATAAATAGAAATCCGAAGCCTAATCTTAGATTAATTGCTCTCATCGCTTAAACGAAAAAAATCCCGCTTTAGTTGTTTTCCTCTCTAATTTAGGAAACGGAAATCGCCAATTCCACGATTTTTGTCCATTGTGGATTCATTTTTGACGATTAATTCATTTCGAGATGTGATGGGAAGGAGAACATCAATAAAATTTATCTGAAAACCTTTTGGATCTGATGTCATGGTAAACCTTGAACATGGTATAGTTTAATTTTTTATCTAAATTTTATGCCGACTAAAATTAGAGACCAACTGTATTATTTTTCCACTATTTAGCTCATTGTTGTTTTGTTGATTTTTTTGTCTTAGTTTTGTTGGAATATAGATGGAAAGCTAAGATGGTATGCTTAATTGTCTTAATTTTATTGTCACTTTTAAGACCTATTTGAATAGATTTTTTTATTTATATTTTATGCTTTTATAGCTTTTATGCACTTTATTGGAATAAATGAATTAGGACATACCAGCATAATTAGGACAATATATTATCTATAATCTATTTTCAAAACATGCTTATTGATATTCAGTGAGTCTATTGCTTGCATTCAAACAGCGTATAGTTTTTGACTTTTTTTATATAATGTCATTGGTAAATACTGACCTGATATGTTTTGACCATTAAATAATGTTTATAGGGATACAATAATTGCTTTTTAAGAATATGGTTTGTATACAAACTAACTCAATAAATTGATTGCTTAACTGGAAGTATTAAGTGAGTAAATCAATCAATCGGTATTTATAATATAGGAGTATATCAATTTATATATGTTTCACATATTTATTAATAGTTACTTTTTATTTTGTTTAAGTTCATTTTAGTACAATTTTGATCCAAATTCAATTTTTGATTGCGCTATCATAATGAATTTCAAATTGTGGAAGAGCAACTTACTAATATCTTTATAATTTGTGTCCCAGTATGTTTTATCCTCTTTAGGTAAAATCTTAAATATTGAAATTTTTATGACCCACTTTGTAATTTAATTAAGATTATGTATGTTTTAAGTTTAAAACTACTATTTTAATCACAAAAGATATTGAGATAATATTCAAAAGTGATGATAATGGCTAGATAATCATTTGAGTGCTGCTATACAGGGATATCTTGAGGGGAGGGATACAGTTATACTATTGTCAATAAGTTTCATGATATTTCACATCCAGGTCTTGATGTCATGGAGTATACTACCGTACATATTTAATGGCATGTATTTTATTTGTTTTAGAAAAGTCATCACATGAAGCCATGTAAATTTTTGTTTCGTATTTGTCTGCATATGCACTCTACAGTTATAATAAGATGGCAATATTAAATGTTAATGATTCAACAATGTGCGTACATTGTTGAGTTTTTCTTTGGTTAAGTTGTATTTGTGTTTACTTTTGTGAAAATTGGTAGATTAAGTTAACTCCAGTATTAAGCAAATTTTGAGTTACCTTTGGTATATATCGATGTATTTTGAGGAACTATATGTCATTAGTCCTTGAGTATTGTGAACATGCTTTTAGGCACATTGGTGGACGTTCGCAGAGTAGACGAGAATATGCTACTTTTTTGATGTAACTTACATGTTCATTCCAATTAATGAATGAAATTAATATTTTACACCATTTGTATGATTTTACAACCATATTCATCTACATTTTCAATCAAACCGTGTTTCCTTTGGGTTTTCTATTTCATTCTGCTAGGATCTCCCCCCAAGTTTGTTTACTCCAGTCGTATGGAATACTCATCAAATGATAAAAGAAAGAAGCTACCAAGTGGGTTTGGCATTATTAATATGAATAGAAGTAGTTACTCGATACTAGATAGAAGGTTTCATATTGTAAATTTTGATTGATGCAATAATAAGTGAATGCTTGGATTTAATATTGTATGTTGTTTTGCATTTTGGTTTCATCGTTATATTTCTTCACTTTAGTCAGAAGATGGGTTGTAAAATGAGGGGACATAAATCAACTTTATATGTTTCTTATCTTTGTATTTAAGTCTCCTTCGTGATCTAGAAAGATTGAATTAGCTCTTTTTTTGTATGGACTATAAACGCAATTCAATATTTATATATAGAAAAAGGATATCTGTGGAATCCTAATTAACAATTTCAATAGAAATTGGTCGATTTTAATGCTTAAGATCATGGTTATTGCAAAATGTTTCTACAAGAAAAAATATATGGAGTAAATGATTGTTGAGTAAGCATATAATTGTACTTCAGTTATGATAGGCTTTCATCATGCTTACAGGCCCATGAAATAGTGTTAATTTTCTTCTGCTATTTTTGGTGAATATTATAAGCCACTATGTTTTGGTTTAGACTTATGTAAACATATATATTTGCAAACATTGTTTATGTTGTTCATAATCCAGCTTCTCTACTATCTTTTTTTCCTGACTACGGCACTGTCTTTTTGTTGCTGTAATTGCAGTTTCTTTGTACTGCCAGTTAATAATGATTTGTCTTTTTTACGGGCTGGACTATATTCGAATTATATTTTTTTCATATATAATGTCTACTGTCACAAAACTCTCTCTAAAATTTCAATTCATTTTGCTTTGTTCGTTCAACGGTATGGAACACTGATTGGAAGTTATAATTTGTTCATGCTTGCTTGCCCTACAGCCCTATATGACTCCTGAAATTTTGGATAGTATGCATGTTAGCTAGCATTCTTCAACATGATGCGTTATCTGCAAACTCATACCATTACAATACTGATTTGTTCTGACTAAATAAAACATCTTTTTCACTTGGTAAACAACATTGAATTTTTCCCATTTAGACATGGGTCTATCGATGCATATCTAAAAAATTTAAAATCTGTACGCATACATAGGTCAGTGAATTTCACTGTCACAATTTCATAAGTCCGTATGCGGAGCACGTGTTCACACTAGTATATACAAAATTCATCTAAACTGAAACAAAACTGCATATTAATCTAACAGTTAAAAACTAAAACAAGAAATAGATAGTTGAGATTGAATCGCCTGTTATGTATATAAAGATATATTGACAGAATAACCACATATATAACTCAAACTAAACTTACTATCCTCAAGAATAATAAAGCAAATCCTGTACACAACTAGTATATAATATATACAACTAATTCAACTGCATTTGCAAGGCAATAGCTAAGATAAAAGCTAATACAAAATAATGTTGACGGTAGTAGTAATATAACAGTTCCTTTAGGGTGCCGAAAACAATAGCAAATAACCAAAGTAACTAACAAAAGCAAATACAGTTCTAAATAGCTTAACATTATGAAAAAATTATAACATAAACCAGATCTTTAACAGACATTTACCTAGGCCATGAACAGCTGAAAGAAAGGAAAGATGAAAGTACCTGTTTTAAAATGTCAAAGGACGAGATTGGCTTACAGAACACATATGAACTTATCAAATGATCCTATATTTCATTTTCAGAATGTAGGAGATCAAGTTAGTAAACAATAAATCAAAAATAATGCAACTATCTGCTTAATCCATGAGGATCAGCTAAAAACCTATAAAATCCGCACTGTAACAAAATCAGAAGTTAGAATATGAATTATATTTAAAATATATTAAGAAACAAAAATCTGTTAATTGCTTTCTTAATATGATAAAGCTAATACAAGATAACTGTAGAGTATAATACAAAAAAACAGAAATAATAGCAGCTATTAGTTATTGTTTATAAAGTAACATAACAGTTATTTGTTATCTAGTATCTATTTATTTCTATCAATTACAACTATTTTATTACCTGTTTTCAATAATTATTATGGAAACAAAAAAGATAAGAAAATTAACTGTTACATGAAGTTAACAATATAAATATCTAATTAAAAATAAAGTAAAGATATTTTAACACAGTAAAAAATAAAGATAATAAAGTAATTTTAATAAGCATTTAAATAAAGAAAGCAAGTTAGACTACCTGTGTCTTAAAGAATAAAATAGTAAAAACAAAACTATTGAAAATAAAATTACAACCATAGTAAATAAATAGAGATATTCGAACTATTAAATTTGTTTGAGAAACCTAATCATAAAAAACTTAATAGTATAAAAGTTAGCTAAAATTTATTAAAAACAATATCTTTTAAATTTATAACTGTAAACACATAATATATTAGAAAGCTATAAGTTAAAAAGCTATGTCTACAATACAAAATAAAAGAAAGATTTTCTATTGTTTGATAAAAATAAAAACAGGTAAAGTAATTTAACAACAGGATATATTGCTGAAAGATATAAGAAAATTTACCAATACTACTATCAATATATAAATATTATAACAAATACACTATAAAAGAAGAAATATATAACTAATCGTATAAAGTTAGTATTCTAATAAAGGCACATTGGTAAATAAATTCTTAGATAGATTGTCAAAATAATCTACATTTAGACTAATCAAGCTATTATTATTAGGAAATATAGATTTCCTAAAACAATCTATGTGAAATTTTGTTTTTCTAAGGAAATTCTTAAAATTTATATTTTTACTTAACTTATAACTAGGATTTGAAATCCAATTTAAAGTAAAGATGGAAATAACATATATTATATGATCTAAAGATAAATTAGACTTATTACATATACGTTGATTTTCTATCAAACCAAATATACCAACAAATAATAGTGAAAAAAGAGTCTAGTAAAAATATATTTAAACTCGTGTAATGAAATCTAATATTATTCCAGTATATCTCACTAGTAATATAAGTAAAGTTTATATTAAAGTTGAAAAGGCTTAAAGTTTTTACAAGAATATATTTGGTTTTATTACAATTAAAATATAAATGCATAATATCCTCCTTTTCATTATTACAAAAATAACATTTATTATCATTAAAAATATTTTTCTTTTTTAATAATTCAGTGGTATTTAATTTTTTATGTATAATTAACCATATATGTACTTTAGCCTTAGGTGGAGCATTGGCTTTCCAAATGTATTCAAAAATATTCAATTTACAGAAAAGTTAATAAATTTGTAAAACGAATAAGATGTGTATTTTTTACTACTATCCCAACTCCAATTAATAATATCTTTATCATTATCAATATTATAGTATTCTAATTTAACACATAATATTGCAAATTGAACAAAAGAAATACCAGTTAATGTGCGATTAAAATTAAATTCCCAAGGAAAATTTAACTCGGGTCTATAAATATAAGAAATTAGAACGAATTTAAAATTACAAATTTCATATAATTCTTCAAATTCAACTTTAAGAGGAATATTCGATAACCAACAATCATGCCCAAACAAGGTATTATTACTTCAATGTACAATAATATTAATTCCTAGTTTATATATGTTAAAATTCAACATTACTGATTTCCAAAAATGAGATATATTATTATAGTTACTAATACACAAATTAGCCAAATTAAAAGTACCACCATACCATTGATTTGAGAATAATTCTTTCCATAAAGAATTTCATTATTATCTCTAAATTTCCAAAACCATTTTCCTAAAAGCGAAATATTTAAATTATACAAATTTATAATCCCCAAATCTCCTTCATGTATAGATTTACAGGCCATTTCCCAATTTACAAGACATTTAATACTACTATTGGAATTTTCACCACTCCATAAAAAATCTCTTCTCAATTTATGAATTTTATCTATTACCCAATTAGGAAAACGATAAAACGACATCCAATAAATAGGTAATGCAGATAACACCGAATTAATAAGAACAATTCTACCCGCTCTCGATAAGAATTTACTGTTCCAATTAGAAAGTCTGTGTTTAACTTTATCAATAATAGTATTCCAATCATCATGTTTAAGTTTTTGTGGTCTAATTAAAAAACCTAAATATTCAATAGGAAATTTCATTATATTACAATTTAAAGTAAGTGCAATATGGTTTTCTAAATTATCTATACCATTTACTACTAAAACAGCACTTTTGTCGAAATTTATCTTTAAACCCGAAAGAAGTTTAAAACTGTATAACATAAATTTAAGTGCAATAATATGTTTAGGTAGATGAGATGTGAAAGTCATGGTATCATTGCGAATTGTAATATAGAAAGACCATTGTTAATAATCTCATTACCAATACAACCTAATATTTTATTTTTAGTAGCTAATTTAATGATTCTAGAAAAAACATCATCAGCCAAATTAAAAAGTAATGGTGAAAGAGGATCCCCTTGTCTGAGACCACGTCTAGACTGAATTTTATCCCATAATATTCCGTTAACCATAATACTAGAATTACCCGTAGATAATAAAGACATAATCCAATTAATCCACCTAGTACTAAAACCCCTAGCTGTTAATACCTCTTTAAGGAAATACCAATCGACCGAATCAAAGGCTTTAGCAAATCCAATTTTAAAAGTGAACAAGTGATATTATTTTTACAACAGTAATTAATATATTCTTGAACTATCGCTATATCATCCATAAAATTCCTACCCTTTATAAAAGCAGTTTGAGAACTATCAATTAATGCATTCATTTTAGTACTTAATCTATTAGCTAAAACTTTAGAGATAATTTTAAAAGAACAATTTAATAAAGAAATAGGACGAAAGTCTTTCAGTTGATTAGCACCTAATTTTTTGTGAAGAAGAATTACGTTTGCGTAATTGACTCTTCCAATTTGCAAGGAACCCACATAAAATTCATTAAACATTTTAATAATATCATCTTTTAGAATATTCCAAAAAATTTCATAAAGCAAAATGGGAAATCCATCTGGTCCAGGAGCCTTGTCTTTCGGCATATCTTTAATAGCTCTTATAATTTCTTCTTCATTAAAAGGATCATCTAAACCAGTTAAGTCAACTTTAGAATCTTCATTGTAAAGCAAATCCCAATTAGCTCTAATCCTATGCCTATTAGTTGTACCAAAGATGTTTCTATAATCATTAGTAAATTCCTTATTAAGTTCTACTTGGTCAAAAATCTCAACATCATTGAAAAAAAAGGAATTAATGGAATTACATCATTTTCTACTATTAGCTATTTTATGAAAATTTTTAGTATTTAAGTCTCCTTCATCCATCAATGAATTCTAGACCTTTGCTTCCACATAATTTCTTCTTGAACAATAATTTTATTTAGTTCCTCCTTTAAATTAATAAGAACATTTTTTTCAGAAATATTTAAAGTTCTCATTTCTTCAATTTTATTTAATTTAAGAACATCATTCATTAGTTTTTCTTTTTTAATTCTAATATTACCAAAAACATCTTTATTCCATTTTTTGAGAAAAAATCTTAACTCTCTAAGTTTTCTAACCTAGACTTTAGCAATATTATCTGAAAATTTTAAGTTATAATTATTCATAGAAAACCATTTATTGGCCACCAAGTCTTTAAAATTATTCTCCCATAACCACATCTTTTCAAATCTAAAATTTTTATTACCAATAATCGCATTAGAATAGTATAAAACAATTGTAAAATGGTTCGGAAAAATATATGAAAGCCCAATAACTTTGCAAGAAGGAAATCTGTCCTCAATTTCCTCACTAATAAAGAATTTGCCTAGCAATACCATGGAAGGAATTTCTCTATTATTCGACCAAGTAAACTGCCTATTACTTAATTTTATTTCAATAAGATTACAATTAATAATAAAGCTGTCAAATTCTTCCATAGCCTCCAAATCCCCTTCCCGAGGGGATCTCTCACCTAATAATCTAGTAACATTGAAGTCACCTCCTATAATCCAAGGATCGGGAGCCAATGTCCTAAAATCTAAGCATTCCGCCCAAAGTACCCTACGATCTATTTTAGAATTAGGCCCATAAACATTAGAAATGTTAAGAATAGAATCATCATTAGTATTAGTAAAGATTAAGTGAATCGAATGTTCTTTAAAAATAGATTGTAAAAGTCTAACACAGTTGTCCTTCCAACCTGTCATAAGACCTCCTGCACTACCCAATGATCAAAAAAATGTCCTAGACTTTTCAAAATACGATAATCGGGACTCTCTATTTTTGTTTCTTGGAGTAAAACAATATCAATATTATTATCCAAGAAAATTGATTTAACTTTTCTACACTTCTCTAAATCATTCAACCCTCTAATATTCAAACTTATCAATTTCATTTATTTAATGATCTAACCCGTTCTAATTCTTTATTTTTAATATATGTAATATCTATTTGACTATCATCTAAAATTAAACCTGAATTCTTAGCTAAAAAATGCATTTCATTAGTAGACAAATTATTTAAAGCACAAGCACAAAATGTACTACCCAAAAGAGTGCTCATACCTGAGCTAGAGCTATCGAAAGCTCTAGGAACTACTCTACCGAGACGCGCACTTCTTCTAATTGTTTTAGTATTTGAACTGTTTTTTGAATAGGACCTTTTCTTCTTATGTCTGATTTTTGAATAGCATGAATTCAAGACAGCTGCATTCTCAACAGGCTTTAGAATGATGGTGCTATCTTTATTGCTTGAACCAGATGACAAATAGATTCCAGCTCTAGAAATAATATCATCCATCCAGGTTTTCAAATCATTAACAAGATGATTTGATTACTAATCACTCCCTCTAAATTCTTGCTCTCCCTATCAACTTCAACAGATAAGACTCCATCCAAACAGTTGAAATCAATTTCATCCATTGTTCTACCATTTGTGTAATCTGTGTATACTAGATCTTTGATGTTTCCATTATCACCGTAACTCTTTACCTTGTTAAAATATACATCATCACCCTGATCGACTTTTTCAGAACATCACCATACGGATAATCGACATTAATCACGTCACCATTAGCCATTTCTTCAACTGAATCTACAATAGTATCATCAATAATATTATCAACAGCCGCCACCATAACCCTATAACCCCTTAACCCTTGTTCCTATTATCATTACACATGTTCAAAAAAAATTCATAAACATAAGAAAAGTGGAGCTCAAGTCAGCCATAGCTTTATGGGGAAAATCAATTAAAAGCTAAGGAATTAAGCAAGATCATATCTCAAGTTTCATATCCAAATCAAGGTGAATAATAATCAAAATTATCTCATTTTTGTTTTAAGGAGCATTTGATTTCGGGTTTTAAGTTTAAAACCTTTATGATGTTTTGATGATGATATACTTGAATTTCATGAGATGTTTGATTCAAACAAATATGTTTGATAAATGTTTATTTTGATATTAAGGTAAAAATCGTATTTATTGGGTTTCGAATGCCATGAGAATTTAATATGTTAAGTAACACAGTATGTTGGAGATGGTTTTAATTCTTATAATTATCTAGACCATGGATAAGTTATTATGAATTTTTGAAGGAAGAAATAAATAATTGGGTTTAAAATTCATTTCAGCTATTATATGAAGGATTTTGGATCTGGAATTTATAAATGTTAAATAACATATTAACAGTGAATTTTTATGATTTTTGGGGATTTTTCCTAAGTAATTTTCTGTGGAAATTAATTTAATTTAATTGAGGACTTAAATGTCTTAATTGTTCTATTAAAGGGAAGGGCTTCTTTGTTAATTATTTTAATTAATTTTGGAAGAAGTCGGCAGTCTTTTAAGAAATTGTTTTAGTAAAGTTTATGGCAACCAATTATATTTTTACAAATTGGAAAGTTAGTTGAAAAGCATTTACTTAAAAAGGCAATAAAACAGTTTTGCATAGAATTACTATCTCGCCATTTCCAGTAGCTACCTTTTGTCCCCAAACCTCCGCCCCCAACCAAGTCGAAACCAACATGGTATCAATGATTCAATACATGGTGGATTGGAGAAAGGCGGAAGGTATAGAGTCGAAACCATGCTTTCGAAGGGGTTGAGGCCAATTTTAAATAGCTTTCGAAGGTCTTTGGTTTGCTTTCAAAAGAGACGCTGCTTGCCTTGCTTTTAATGGATGCTTTCGAAAGGGGTCTTTATTATAGCTTTCGAAGGGGTTGCCACCTTTTTATATAAAGGATATCTTTCGAATATGTTGCCCTATATTATGTTTTAAAGAGAAGCTTTCGAAAGGGTAGTTTAGAACCAAGTTGAACCCTTGCTTCCATCTTCATAGCTTTCGAATAGGTTGACGTTTCAATGAGTTCGAATGGCAGGTTTTGTTTTTATAACAAGCCACTTCCCAATGCTTTTGCAAGGGCTCCAGTAGCCACTTATACTTAAGGTGTCAAAGGCAATGGCTCCGAAAGTGGTTTTGAAGCTATTATTCCAATTTTTTTACTTAAAAGATTACAACTTTCGAAAGGATTGTTCCGAAGCCATCAGTTTTTCCCAAACTCTTTTATTTGAAGGTTAATGGTTTCGAAAGGGGTACTTTCGCATATGTTCACTTTGACCCAAAAGATATATTTAAGATTAAACCCAATGGTTTCGAAAGGGGTACTTTCAAATGGTTTCGAAGCCATGCTTCTATAAGTTGAAAATACATGCTTTAATACGTTCAAAAGGAATATTTAGATGATTTCGAAAGGAAGATTTTAATGTCGAAAGTGATATTTTAAGTGTTTCGAAAGGCATGAGTTTGATTGTTTTGAAAAGAAGATTTGAAAGCTTTCGAAGGATATATTAATGGTTTCGAAAGTAAAGGTCTAAGGTTTCGAAAGCCTTAGTTTTCAAAACAAAGAACCCGATCTCATTTTTAAAAGAAAACCCATGGCAATATCAAAGAGCTTTAATTCGCTTTTAACTTTGGGATTTTTGAAGAAGCTTTCCTTGATAAAATAATAGGTTAAAGGAATTAACCATGTTCAATATTAAAATGATTTCAAAGATACTAAACCATAAATGTTGGTATTGTTGTGTTATTATATATGCTTCTTCTATAAATATATTCACTATATAATGGACCCATAACTGTATTTTAGGGAGAAAGGGGCAGAATAACCAGCTAGGTTGACCCAGTAGTGAATATAAATTGAGTTAACTCCTATATGAGTAGAGTTGCATCCAGGAGGTCAAGTAGACTAGAACATAGGATGCCCTGAGACTAATCAAAGAAGTTGTCAGAATATATAGGTTCGTAGTAAACCCATGAAAACTATGTCTGGAAAGAGTTATTGGCAGGGGCCAATAGGTTCATAGTGATCTCATGAAAACTATATTCGGATAGAGTCATTGACAGAAATCAATAAATTTTTAGTCAACCAATGAAAACTACGATTTGAAAGAAGTTATTAGAGGTACTAATATGTTCAGGGAGAACCTATGAAATAATGAAGTTATTAGCAGGGGCCAATAGGTTTTTAGTGTTCCCATGAAAACTATGAGACCAGACAGTAATCCATAAGCTTTAAACAGGTTATTAGTTAGCCCATGAAAACTAATAGGTTAATAGTGACCTTAGAAACTATAACCGAGACAGATAGTCAAATAAATGGGGATGTGAAATCTAGAATAATTTACTTGTTTGCATATCATCATGATATTTTAAACTTCTATGTGTTAACCATTGTGGATGCAAGTGCATATTATATAGTTATTATAAATTTTTGAGTAAGATACCAGTGATGGGAAAACCCATTCCCCTAAGCAGTGTGGTCTCATTAGATATCTAAATGGTTCGAGAGTGTAGGTTATTATTCATACCAGACTTTATGTCTGACTTGAAGTTTATGTTCTCCCCTTAAACTCTCGGGTGCTCAATTAATTTTGAGTAGTTTGGGAGTTGAGGTTTTTAGGTACTTCTTTAGATGAATAAGCTTTCGGAGACGTGCAAGAGGCAAGATAGCTACTAGGAGTTCTTTTTTTTTCATTTCATTGTGTTTTGATGTAAAGGCAAAGTTATGTAGTTGCCTATGTTTAGACTTTGATCATCCAGAGGGGCATCTTCATATGTCGCTCTTTGCGTATGTTGTAATCATTATAATTTCTCTGAACATGGTTCTCAAATGTGGGATTATATAATGAATCTAAAATATGAGTTGGAATGGAATGAGAAATTTGTTTAATGGTTTTAATTTTTTTTCCATATCCATGTGTTTCTATTATATCAGTGCATTTAACATTTCCGTAGCCTTTAGTTTTGAGCCTTCAAGTGGGGGATGTTACAAGTTGGTATCAGATCATGGTTTTTGAAAACTTAAATGAAATTTACGCCTAAAATATTTTTCAAAACATAATCCAATGAATTAGAAAATAGGATCGGGGTTTGGGTTAACGCTATAATAACTTACTTGTACTTGATATATATATATATATATATATATATAAGTACGTATATCACTCTCTTTTAGACCATTCTTCTATATCTTACTAAGGCTCGTATGCAGATTTATGAAAATGGAAGATAGAAGGTAGGAAATGGAAGAGGAAATCTCGGTGAAGGAAGCACCACAACAAATGGAAATGCTCAACCCAATAGGAGAAACCAGGGTTGACAGGTAAATGCTAATCAAAATGAAGATACCAATGTAGATGTTGAAAATCAGCCAGTAGATATAGGGATGATGTATCAGTTCTTCATCAATCTGATGCAAGATGGAGCAGCCACTGGAGTAGTTGGGAATGCTGGAGGAGTTAATCCTGTGGCTCCAATTGGAAACAACTATGCTAAGTTGAGCAGAAATTATACTAGTCTTGGTGGGAAGCCGTTTTTGGGAAAGGAGGATGCTATAGAAGTTGAGAAATGGTTGTTGTACTGTGAAAGGATCTTCCTTGACTTGGGATTGAATGATGAGCAAAAGAGGAGACTAGCCTTTAGGCAGTTGCATGGAGCAGCGCTTCATTGGTGGAATAGTGTTACTGTCGGAGTTCCTAAGGAAGAATTGACTTGGGCATAATTTCGAAGGAGATTCGAGCAGAGGTATTTGTCTAAAGTTGTTAAGTCGGCATTGTTGAGAAAGTTCATGGATTTAGTGCAAGGCGAAATGTTGGTGATTGAGTATGCTATTAAGTTTAATAAGCTGTTTAGATATGGGTATATTACCATTGACACTGTCATCAAGAGGAATGAGAAGTTTATTCAAGGATTTAGGCCTAAGATTGCTAGGGTGACACTGCCATATCTTCATGATCCTTGTAATGTTGTTGTAGAGATGGCAATCAAACATGAGGAAATGCTTGCTACCTTTGGGAAGGAGAAGTAGGTTAAAACCCAGGGTTCTCGGGGTAAGAAGAAGGGAACCTGGAAGTGAGAAGCTGCCAAGAAGGCAAAAGCTGATTTAATTTGTTTTAAGTATGATAAGAAAGGTCATTATACTCAAGAATGTCGGACAAGCAAGGGGAAGAAGGCGGAAGAAAAGAAGGGCGTGAAGTGCTTTAACTGCGACCAGATAGGGCATTATAAGAATCAGTGTCCAGAACCAGTCAGGGCGGATAAGGGAAAAGTCTTTGTTGTTGGACCATCATCTGCTAGGCGAATTACTGCTGAGAATGGAAAGACTGTGATGGAAGGTACGCTTTTGATTCAGTGTATACTAGTTATGGTACTATTTGATACCGGTGCATTGCATTCATCTATATCTCAGTGTTTGGTTGATAGGTTATGTTTAGAACCGACATACCTTATTACTGCCTTATGGTGTGCGAATCCGATAGGAGGGTATGCAACTCTGGGGATGAGATGTGACCAGTTAGAACTTGATTTGTTAGTTCATAAGTTTGCATGCAGTCTGTATGTTTTTGATTTCGTAGATTTCAGAATCATTTTGAGTATGGATTGGTTGAGTAAATATATAGCTAGGATATTTTGCCAAGATAAGGAATGTTTGTACCAAAAATGGGCACAACACTCTTCGGAAGTTTTTGAAGAGATAAAATGAAGAAATTAAATGGAAAAAGAAGATTATCTAACAAAAACTCCAAATAACAGATAGGAAAATAATAAAAACGCACAGAAACATAAGGATTTAGAGTGGTTCGGCGTATTGCCTACGTCCACTATGAAATTGTTCGCTTTATTGATGTTTCGTTGATGATTACAATTGATTGCAGCGGGTTACATCAGATAACAGTGGATCATAGTAGTAAAATTTGTTGGTAGCAGCAGCAATGGACTTTAGAACTGAATCCGGCAGAGTCTGGGCATTGTAGAATTCAAAGATCCTTTTTCTGTAAGCTCTGGGGGTCTATTTATAGGTGTAGGAGGCTGATATTTCCCTAAGATCTCGGAAGACTTCTTCTGGCACGTGAGCGGGCCCACGCGACCAAGCCCATGAAGTTTCGGCCCGATCCGTGATCGATACGAACGAATTTCGTATCGATCAAGATTGCGTCCGATGGAGTCGAAATTTGGTGTGGACATTCTTCAGCATGCACGTAAGCTCCTGTGAAAATTTCATAGCATTTGGACTTGTAGATCGCGAGATATGATCGATGAAAGATTATGTTTCCAGTGCCCCGTTCTGTTTGACTCGATCAGTTCGAATCGATCCTTCGAATCGATGGTAGACACGTGATCAGGTGGTGACGTGGCGCGCGTTCTTCGCATCGATCCACATTCTTCGCCGAGTTGACCGAGTCGTTCCGGAGTTTTCGCCTCATTCATATCGATGCTGCTGCCCAGTTCGAGTTGATCAACAACATGTTTGTTCTTATCGATCTGTAACACGCCCTGTTCAAATCGATGGAGATGGCTTGGTCGTATCGATGATGGTGGCTCTGTTCGCATCGATGAAGGTAGCTCTTGTTCGTATCGATTGAAGTCACTTCGACTTGATGGATACGAACAAGCAATATTGCGTTGGATACGAATAGTGCAATGCTCGATGGACACGAACAAAGGTCCCACGATCGATACGAAATAGCAGTCGTCTGATGGATACGAACAGAGGGTTGCTGATCGATACGAACGAAACATACTCCCCTGATGGATACGAACCACTTCGACTTGATGGATTCGAACAACTGGAACCTGATGGATGCGAAGCTGATCGATACGAACTGTGACTTGCTGATGGATGCATGGCTGATCGATACGAACTAGGGCCTTCTGATCGATACGAAGTAGATATTTTCGAACAGAGGTTTGGCTATGGATACAAAAATCGAGCTGTTTCCTTCATCTTGCATCGATCGTAACTCGAGCATATGAACTCGAATTGACTTGAAATTTGGAGTGTTGACTTTCATGACTTCACTTGTCGTGTCATATTAATTGTAGCTTGATCTGGACTCGGACAAAATTCATCGATATCGATAGTGAGCCTGCGCATAACCGTTCTCCATAATGAACCATCATTGGTTTTCAGCCAGTTCCTTGTTATTACGGCCTTGCCAAAAGGCGGGATAACATTTGCCCCCAAAGTACGTCTTGTGGAAACATGACTTGCTTTGAAAAGCTGCAACCTTTATTCCGAACAGTTTTCGTCTTTTCGATGAAAGTTGTAATATTTGACTGATTTCCTTGGTAATCTGAACCATTGACTGTCAACTGTTGTACCCTGTATTGTTGCAACTGACTGTTGTATGCTAGTGATTAGTCGTTTGTTGTTGTAATCATTATCAGATAAGTTTCCAATTCCTATGGATGTGGAAAATTGAATATTAGTCCGGCATATATGCATATATGTTAATCTGACTCTCGTTGATGTTTGCACGTTCACGAGTCGTTGTCAGTTTATCTCGTATCGAATCCCATATCGATCCTCTCTTTAACCGATGTGAGATTCGAATTGTAACAGCACTCGATGGTTGTTTTTGAATGTTCCTTTGTATCGATCCTCTCCTGAATCGATGTAAAAGGTTAAAACATTGTCTTTGCATCAATATACATCGTATTGATGGATACGAAACAAACATTTCGTATCGATGGATATGAGCTTCGATGGATACGAAACGAACATTCGTATCGACGGAGTTTAATGCCTTTAGAACAGCCCTCGTCATGTATTTCGAATCGATGGGTCTTGTGTCGTTGGATACGAATTGACAATTCGTATCGATGGGTACAGGAGATAGTTGAAAATGATCGATACGAATAACAACTTCGTATCGATGGATTTGGGTGGCTCAGAAAAGCCTTCGTTTTAAATTTTGCTTCGATGAAGGCTCGAGTCGATGGATTCAAATGGCTCGTTCGAATCGATTCAGTAGTGACATTTTGTAACCGGTCAAGTTCATTGGGATACGAATTGTTTTTCACCTTCACACTCGAGTCCATATAAATACTGTGGACTTAGCCATTTTTCACTTTTTACTTTTTACCTTGCACTTTGCTTTCGTATCGATTCGAGAAGAACTAGATCTACAGGAATCCTTCGTCTCTGTATCACTTCGTTACATCAAATCTTCGAACTGATATCTTGAAATCAGGTAATTGGACATCCAATCCATGTTATAGCGATGGAATTCCGATTGCCAATCTCTTTACACATGAGCAATCGATCTCCAGGGAAGCTAAGGTCAGAATCGGCTCAGAGTGAATTATCATGGTGCTCGAGCGATTTGGGGAAGAAGAATGGTTGAAAGATATGAATTATATGTTTGCGTCGATCGATTACGGAAATGGCTTTCTTCGTATCGATCTGGGGATGATGGCATTTTGAATCGATTCATAGTTGAGAGAATATCATGTAGAGGGATGGAACGACTTCGTATCGATGGGCGGTGGCTGGAGTTTGTGTCGATCGATACGTAATTGACTTCGACGATCGATTCGAAGTTGATTACTTGCAATCGATACGAAATGGGCATTATAAGTTGGTTCGATGCCGCCAGCGTTGATCGATACGAAATCGAGGTCTATGATCGATGCAGAATACATCCCCCTGATCGATACGAAATCGAGGCCTATGATCGATGCAGAATACATCCCCCTGATCGATACGAAATCGAGGCCTATGATCGATGCAGAATACATCCCCCTGATCGATACGAAACGTATTGACTCAAACGTGATCGATACGAAGCGTATCGAGTTGAATATGATCAATACGAAACGTATCGATGCGAACTTGATCGATACGAAAATGGAACCCCTTGATCGATACGAGCAGCTACATTCCGGACTGTCATGACTTGCATCTCTGGTCATCAATCTATGTCTGAGCCCTGATGGATTCGAAATCTTATATTATCAAATACTTGACTTCGACGAGCTTCAGCTTTGCATAACCGGACTTGATTGTAGAACTGTATATTTGACTGCCTTTCGAAGCTCGTCGATGTAACTATAACTTAACAAAATTTTAACAAACTTTAACTTGGATCGATTGCTAATATCTGGATGGCACGGTTGTGACGGTCAGCGATGCCAGTCATTCCGACTGAATTTCGAAGTCTCATCGTTCAGACATTTTCTCTAATTCTATTGAATCTTTTCAAGTACTTCACAGCACTGCACTACACAACACATTCACACTGGGGGAAGCGCGAGTGTTATTTTTGTCTAATGATGATTTCTCATAAGTTAGTTAGTCATGGAACCTTCAAGTTCACAACATCAGGAAGTTCAAGGTTCAATCCCTCCAATAATCGAGATACCGGCCATCGAGGCCGAAGTCATAGATCCAGCACCGGACGAGTTTCCAAGTGCCCGGTTCATTTGTCGTCCACAAGACTCTGTGCCGTCCGGCATATCCAAAGATATGCTGGGACAGGTATGCTTAAGACACGGTCTGTCGCTCGATGACGTATTACTGCCAAGGCCAGATGATAGACTGCATGCTCCCCCGGAGGGGTTTACTGCTTTCAATCGTCATTCTTGCACGGCGGGGACACTTCCTCCATTTAATCAGTACATAAGGGAAATGCTGTCATTCATCGGAATCGCCCCATCCCAGCTACACCCCAACGGATACGCTTTGTTGAATAGCACTTTCATTATGTTTATGGAAATTCTCTTTCGACCACCAAAGCCGACCGAGATTAGATATCTCTTCAACATCAAGAGCCGCGGAGATCACATTCTTGGAAGCGGTCAGGAACTGCCAAATAGTAACGGGGTCCTGGGGAAGGCTGAGTTACTTTAAAACGAAATGGTTCTACGTTCGATGCCCCCTTGGATTCGCTAGGCGATGGTTGGATAGACGTAAGTGTTGCAGTCCTTCTCATGAATTATCGGGGTAACAGTAATCGTTTTCAAAACTAACATACTTCTCTTCTTTTACAGCCGCAATCTCATGACCCGATGGTGGATATTTCAGAGAGTTAGTTCGGATCCTCCAAGCAGTTCCGGGTGAAGAGAGGAACATTGACTTGGTTCTGACCGACAGAAACCTGAGAATTGTCGGGCTGATTGAACGGAAGCAAAGCATAAGGCTGGAAGGGACACTTAGAGCGGTCTCGAAGAAGCGGGTGAAACGCAAAGCGCCCGGAGTCGTAATAGCTGAAGAAGTTGATCCGGAGAGAACGCCCACTGATAACGAACTCCAAGCTGGGCCTTCTTCTAGTTTTCAAGATTCAGGAGGAAGAAGAAAAGGCAAGGGAGTTGCTCATAAGCGTTCTAAATCCATGAGATTGAAATCCGTGGTTATGTCTTTGCCTGTTCTGGGGATTAGAATTTCGAAAGCTCCTCCCGCAAGTAGAGAATCATTTCGAAGGGCTTGTTGATATTCCAATTTCGGATTATGTGTCGTTTCAACACGACACCGGGATGGAGGAGCTTGACAATGCTCTTGAGCTGAGTGGGTCGCTTGCTATGAGTGCGGCCGACATTTCTGGTTGGTCGGGGGGTTGCACATACATACACTTCACTGCACTACATGATTCATAACTGTAAATCGTCCAACCCAAGAGATCACTAACTTTTCCTTCATTTCTCACTTTCAGGTACGATGTCCGGGAGAGGATCAATGCTTGGGAGCCTTCGCTCGGCTCGAAAGTCTTCTTCTTCTTATTATGATTCCCGCAGGAGAGATTCGGATAGAGACCGCGATCGTGGGTACTCTAATCAAGAGAGGTACGAGCGGGACAGGGACAGAGAATACAGACACCGATCTAGGTCCCGCTCTCCACCTCCTAGAGTCCCATCTCCACCTCCTGTTCAGACTTCACATCACCAGAGCCTCCACGACACAGGCCATCTTCTCACACTTCTAGATCCGAAACTCATCTCTAGTGAGTCGAAACCACGGCCTCCATAATTGTAGAGCAGGTCCCAACTGAGCCCACAGGGGAAGGGGCTATTAAAATTGCTCAACAGAGGAAGGAGTTCCCAAACATATGCTTCGACGGCTATGTCTTCCCACCACACTTAAAAAGAATTCCATCAGGGGTGGAAAACACGGTGCATGATTACGTTCATGACGTCTACACCCAGTATAGAGAGTGGGTAAAGGCTGCAGAGAAAGCTTCCAAGGTGGCTTTTGAGCGAGCCAAAGCAATCGATAAGATGGAATCCGAGCTCGCTCAAAAGGACCGAATCATACAAGTGCTCAATACTGAGGCCGAGTCTTCTCGGAAATCTGAAATTGAGGCCACCAAAAAAGCTGATGAAGTGACTGTGGCGATGGAGAGGTTGAGGCAGACACATGTTGCCTTGGTGGAGGAGATGGGCCACCGAAATACTACAGTCACCGCCGAACGGGATACGGCGGTCATGGAACTCAACGAGCTTAAGACCAAATTCTCCGACATGGCCAAGGAAAGGGATGATGCAAACAACGCAGCCCAGGAGGCGTGCGAACAGGCTGTTCTGCTTCGGGGTAAACGGGATGCGGCTGTAGCTAAAGTCTGCAAGATGGAGACCGAGGTCGAGGAGTAGGTGAAATCGGCCGAGTCCAGGCTAGAAGCCAACATTGAAGATATTCTTGTTGTTTGCAACGCCAACGTGTTGAGGCACAGGGGTCTAGCCTGGATCGATGATTACCCAGCACATCTATATAATGCCTGGGGCCGATTGGTTGAGGAGGAAAAAGCGGTGCATCTGGGTGAGTCTATTGATGAGTTTGAGCTCGAGAATCGTCTGCTAAATGAAGATGAAAAGAAGATTCTCCACAAGTCAATGATTTCTTATGAGAATGAGAGGCTCGGCACCCAGCACTTGGAAATAGGAGAAAGCTTTAGGGTTGAACACCATGGCACAAGTCTTGAAATTCCAGCGTCAACCCAGCCTGAACCCTTGCCTACGGCCGATCCCCAAGCTGTTCCTGCCTACAATCCAGATCAACCGCAGATGTCTCCGGCCACAGAGCAAGTTGCTGAAGCCGTTCGGCCGCCTACAAGTCAAACTGAGGAAGGTATTCTGAAAATTCCACATATCTTTCTTAAGTCGAAATCCTCACTCGAATTAAGTTCTAACAGTTCTCTTATTTTTCGTCCAGTGATTGATGCTGCACCGGTCGTGCCTCCTGTCACTCAAGAATCATATCAGACGCAGGAGGCTATTGTGACCTAAACGACCACTGTAACTGTTACTGCGCCACTTGACGAAATGCAGGGGAGCTCACTTGTTTTTGATGAGCAGCTGATGGAGGATCTCTTTCGCCGTCATAGTGATCCTCTTGCCGACCTGCCATTTGTTATGGGTGGAGGCGCTCCTGCTACAAGTTCTTCGATGCCAAATACTGATGCTCCCAGCGAGGCTTGAGCGGTTACTGAAGAGGAGATATTGGCCGAAATCGATGCTGAAATTGAAGCAGCGGCTCATGGTGGCAGTTTTGGAGGTGGGATGGCGGCACCTGGTCCAGCTCCACTCAGAATGATATCTCCTGGTGGTACAGTTTTCGACACCAGTGTGCCCATTCCACCTTCTACACTTGATCATGTTCCTCCAACTCCGCCCACAGGAAGCATCCCTATTCATTTGAGCTCGGAGGAGGATGTTGAGATCATGCCCCCGCCTGGAGACCGACCACCGAAAAGTAAAAGCTCAAAGAGGAAAGGTAGTGGCGGCTCCAGTGGGTCTACACCGAAAAGGAAGCCGAGGAAGAAGAAAGATTAGACATGCCTACTCGGTTTATTTTGATTTTCATTTTGTTGGCCGTGTATAGATGCGGGTTCGACCCCTGCTAGTAAGAATTTTTCGGAACAAACTTGTACACGAATTTCTTTCATAAATAGTAGAAATGAAACTTTTCTTTTTTAGCTTCTTGTTTATTTGATTAAGTGTTTCAATGCTTGAAATGCACTTGTAAAGTTCCAGCTTCCGATTCAAGTTTGTCTTTTTACGCCTGGAAACTGTGGACATGGTTCGCGACCGGGAGGCGAGTTGAATTGTGATGTCGCACCGCTTCAGTCAATGGTCGATGCTTAAGTCCTGCCCCCTAGTCTTGGGGATGAGTTGTTGAACATTAGCCAATGATTGCATTTCACTTACAGCACGTTGAGTCTAGTGCCACTGAACGGATGTTTGAAACAAGTGGAGATTGAGTGGTTCAACCCCACTTGTTTAATTATCGGGGATCATATCCGCACTCCGGGGATTTTCATTTGTTCACCGGCGGTCGGTCATGCCGGTTTAAGCTTTAGTTGTATGTCCGCACTCTGGGGATTTGGAATCATGATTTATACTCCGACTCACACTCTGGGAGTTCGGAGTTGGTGTTTATACCCCAATTCGCGCTCTGGGAATTTGGAGTTGATGTTTATACTCCGTTTCGCACTCTGGGAATCCGGAGTTGATTTTTATACTTCGTTTCACACTCTGGGAATCCAGAGTTGGCGTTTATACTCTGACTCGCACTCTGGGAGTTCGGAGTTGGTGTTTATACTCCAACTCGCACTCTGGGAGTTCGGAGTAGGTGAACAGACGGTCAGTCACATCTGCTGCATGTTTTTGGATTTCGCTTGCACTCTGGGAACGAAAGGTGTATCAAGATCGTGGATGATCGGATCACATCCACCATGAGTCAACAAGTGAGTTCGTTAGATGGCCGGGTCCACCCTCCTCAAACTTGGTTCGGATACGGACGAAGTCGTTAGGCGGACGGATCCACCCTCTTCGTAGACGTATTTTTATACTCCAGTTCGCACTCCGAGAATATGGAGTTAAGTGAAGGATTGTCGTGTATCAATCCTTTTTTGACTTTGGTGTGATGGCTTGTCCCCGAGCTCGGGTTTCACTTAGCGAGTGACTGGTTGCATCACAGTCACTCTCTATTTGAATAAATCCCACCGCATGGTGAAACTTAGCTCTCCGTGCATGGTGATGTTCATATGAAGTATTTCAAGTAAATCACAGCTCTGGCTCGAAGAGATTGCATTTTATTGCTGAAATAAGAAAATATGGCAAAGTCAGTTGCCTTATTACAAATTCTAATTTCGAAATGCAGAAACAAATTGCAAAATGGAAAATAAACTAAATGAATAAACATAGCCTGTTATGTGTAGTAGCGACGAAGACTCTCGTTGTTCCAGGCTCTTGGCAGAGTAAGACCGTCAACGGTCGACAATTTGAATGTGCCATCTCCGAGCCTTCGCTCAATAACATACAGTCCTTCCCATGTCGGCTTCATATGTGAAGGAACCAGATAGATTCTTTTCAGGACGAGATCGCCTAGTTCAAAGGTTCACGGGCGGACCTTGGCGTTGTACAATCGGGCGACTCGACTTCGATACGCAGCTGCCCTCAAATCAGCCTCTTCACGCTTCTCATCTAGTAAATCGAGGGATTCAGCAAGTAATATAGCATTTTTCTTCGGATAATAGTATGTCACACGATGAGAAGGTACTTCTAGCTCGATTGGAATAACAACTTCTAAACCATAAGAGAGAGAGAATGGAGTGTGACCGGTCGCGGACTTGTGGGTTGTTTGGTAAGCCCATAAAGCCATAGGAAGTTCATCGACCCACTTGCCCCTGACCTTTTCCAGTCGTTTTTTCAGAATGGACTTTATAACTTTATTCACCGCTTCGACCTATCCGTTCGCTTGAGGGTGCGCAACTGCAGAGAATTTCTTTTGAATGTGAAATCGTTTGCAAAAATCTTTAAATTCAGCACTGTCGAATTGGGTTTCGTTGTCAGTAATAATGGTGTGTGGGAGACCAAATCGACAGATAATGTTGCGGACTACAAAGTTGATTACTTTTTTCGTCGTTATGGTAGCAAGAGGTTCAGCTTCAGCCCACTTTGTAAAGTAATCAACTGCGACGATGGCGTATTTCGCACCACCTTTTGCCAGAGGTAGAGTACCAATGATGTCGATGCCCGATATTGCAAACGGCCATGGGCTGACCATTTGCGTTATCTCGGTAGGTGGGGCTCTAGGAATTCGAGCATTCTTTTGACAATTATCACATTTTCTTGCATAATCCGACGCATCGCGATTCACAGTCGGCCAATAATATCCGTATCGAAGTATTTTCTTGGCTAGTGCTTGCCCCCCGGTGTGATCGCCACATTCTCCCTCGTGTACATCATGTAATACTCGTTTAATTTCATCGTGAGCGATACACTGGAGTAAAGGAATGGAGTACCCTCTTCTGTACATGATTCCATTCTGGATGGTGAATCGTGAGGCCTTCCGAAGGACCTGTCTCTTTTCACTTCTGCGCTCCGGCAGGGTCCGTGCTCAAGGTAATTTCCGAATGGAGTCATCCACGACTCCTTATCTGGAACAGTTTCACATACCCAATCTGCTTCTGCCCGGTCAATACTTAGGGAAGTTAACATTTCTATGGGAACGAGTCCCATTTGCTGAGCTTCACCTGTGCTGGCCAACTTCGCCAATGAATCGGCTTTCTGATTACGTTCTCGAGGTATGCAATAAATGGCATAATAATCAAACTGATCCAGTACTTCTTGAACTCGAGCTAAGTAAGCAACCAGCCTTCGATCTCTTGCTTGATATTCTCCCCGAACCTGACACACAACTAATTGCGAATCACAATAAATTTCCACAGCGATAATTCTCAAATCTCTGGCAATTTTTAGCCTAGCTAAGAGGGCTTCATATTCAGCTTCATTATTGGTTGCATGAAAATCGAACTTTAAAGCATAACATATAGATCGGCCTTCGGGGGTTTCAAGTACAACTCCAGCGGCCGAACACCGGTCGTTTGATGCACCATCAGTGTACAGCTTCCAGATGTATTCGGGAGATTCATTGGTTTCGGGCAAGTCCTTTGGAATGGTAAATTCAGCTATGAAATCAGCTAGGACTTTTCCTTGAATGGCTCGCCTTGGAGTATAAGTAATATCAAACTGACTTAATTCGATGTTCCACTTGAGTAACCTACCAGACGTCTCAGGCCGCGTAAGACCTGTCGTAACGGCTGGTCGGTATAAACAATAATAGGATGTGCCTGGAAATATGGTCGGAGCTTCCTTGATGCAATAACAAGGCAATAAGCCAACTTCTACAGCTTCAGATAATTCCTCTCAGCTCCAGTCAATCGTTTGCTGATGTAGTATACTGGCTTCTGTATCCTGTCTTCTTCTCGAATCAAGGCAGCGCTGATAGCGTTTTCTAATATCGCTAAGTATACGTACAACTTCTCATGATCAATAGGCTTTGACAGGATAGGTGGTGTGGATAGATGCTGAATTAGTGCTTGGAAAGCGCCCTCACACTCTGTGGTCCATTCAAAGTTTCGTTTTCCTTTTCGAATCAGATCGAAGAAGGGAATGCATTTATCAGTGGACTTTGAAATGAACCTGCTCAATGCTGCTACTTTCCTATTGAGACTCTGAACTTGATTTATAGTTTTTGGAGTTTCAAGATTTTTGATTGCCCAAATCTTTTCAGGATTGGCTTTGATTCGTCGAGCGTTGACGCTAAACCCAAGGAATTTTCCGGATGCAACTCCAAAATGACATTTCAGTAGGTTGAGCTTCGTTCTGTATTCTCGAAGTATGTTGAACATAGTTTCCAGGTCTTTAATATGGTCAGTGGAAAATTGTGACTTTACAAGCATGTCGTCTACATATACTTCCATGGTTTTCCCGATTTGATTTGAAAACATTCGATTGACCAATCGTTGATAAGTAGCCCCAGCATTCTTGAGTCCGAATGGAATAACCTTTGTAGCAATAAAGTCCCAAATTGGTTACGAAGCTGGTATGTTCTTGATTAGGTAAATACATTGGTATCTGATTGTAGCCAGAATACGCATCCATGAAGGATAAGAGTTCATGTCCAGCCGTTGAGTCTACGAGCTGATCAATTCTGGGAAGCGGGAAACTGTCTTTAGGACAAGCTTTATTCAGATCGAAGTAATCGACACATGTTCTCCATTTTCCGTTCGAATTTCGGACGAGCACGGGATTCGACACCCATTCAGGGTATAGCGCATCTCGAATGAACCCGTTTGCTTTAAGCTTTTCTACCTCTTCTTTAAGGGCGGCACATCTCTCTGGATCCATACCACGCCTTTTCTGTTTGACCGGGACATGCCTCGGGTCAATATTCAAAGTGTGGCTCGCGATGTCTGGCGAGATCCCACACATATCAGAATGCATCCAGGCGAATACATCAAGATTCGCCCATAGAAATTCAACCAATTCCTCTTGAGTTTGTTGGCTTTGCTGAGAGCCGATCTTTATTATTTTCGAATCATCATCATTGTCAATCAGGACATCGATCGTCAGTTCGGCCGGGGATGCTTGACTTTCTTTAGATTCTTCTTCATCTTCAGTCTCTCTTGGGTCAAGATCCCTTTGGAACTGGCTGGGGTGCCCGGGCCTAGGCCTAGGCGTTAATTGCCAATTATCAGCAAAATAGACGCAGAGAGATTTCTCTATGCCCTTTCCTTTCTCCTTTCGCTGCACCTCCCGCAGCTGGGCAACATAACAGGCTCTCGCTGCAGCCTGATCTCCTTGGATGACTCCCACTCCATGATCAGTGGGAAACTTCAGGGTTAAACACCACGGGGCAATAGCTGCCCTGAACTCAGCGAGGGCCGGTCGGCCCAAAAAAGCATTATAAGGGGAGTCTATGTCTAACACAACGAACTGTAATATCCGCACTCTCCGGCGTTCTCCAACTCCCAACTCCACTGGTAGTTCCACTACTCCAGTGGGTATAGTAGCGCTCCCATTGAAACCGTGGATTCGGGACTGACAAGGTTTCAAATCTTTGGCTTCCATTTTCATTTGGTCGTAAGCTCGTTTAAACAAATATTCACAGAGCTTCCACTATCAACTAAGATCCTCTTCATCCAAGTAGGACCTACTTGAGCTGAGATGACCGGTGGATCGATAGTGGGAGCTTCGACTTTATCAGCATCTCTATCCCTGAATACGACGTCATCAATCATCGTCTTCTGTTGTTTGGCCGGAGCCCCTTCATCAAAACTACTATAACACTCGAAGTCTGCATGCCTAATAGAGCTAGCATACGACTCCATTTCCTTCCAGCTTCGGTCTGCTGGATGAGGACCACCACTTATTGTATTAATAATCAACCTCCCACCAGTTCGAGCGGGTTCCTCTTGCCTTTCTTGATTTGGTGCACGATTCTGATTTGATGGGCTCGCACCTCCTGACTGCGGCACCTGAACATACTGATCCAACTTCTGTTCACGTATCAGCTTTTCAATGAGATCTTGTAAATGACGACACTCATTCGTATTATGGCCATAACTTTCATGGAATCTACAAAACTTCCCTGTTTGGACTTGTCTTTCCATTGACGGCTTCGGGGCAGATTTCTTGTATTGCATGGTATTACAGGTCTGTAAATACACATTCTCCAGCGACGTATTCAATGGAGTATAATTGTCGAACATGAGGGCTCTACGTCGTGGACCACGACTTTGATCTCGTCTTTTACCTTGATTTCCACTGTCCCTTTGTTGGTTCTGTTTGTTTTGTACATTCAACCGTACTTTTCCGAAACTCTCCCCGGATTGTTTAACTGTGATGTTACTTTGAATTCCTTCAATGCTGGGCCCCGCGTCATCCTGCTTCCTAAGCTGTTTCGCATCCTCCCTTCTCAAGAATTGGGCTGCCTTGGAATAGAAACGGTCCAATGATGCAGGTGGCTTCCCAGCTAACCAACTTCCAAACTCGGAATCTGGGTCAATCCCCTTAGTCAATGCCATCAGGATAGAGTTGTCATTGGGATTGCTTATTTCTACACATGCAGCATGAAATCGCTCCAAGTAACTTCTGAGTGTTTCTTCGGGAGCTTGAGTGACACTAGATAGAGTATTAACATCTTTAGGTCTCGCTACGTGCATACGGAACTGTTCAATAAACTTGGTGGCCATTTGGTCGAAATTAG
This sequence comes from Allium fistulosum, assembly GCA_030737815.1. Classification (NCBI taxonomy): domain Eukaryota; kingdom Viridiplantae; phylum Streptophyta; class Magnoliopsida; order Asparagales; family Amaryllidaceae; genus Allium; species Allium fistulosum. The sequence continues at coordinate 154,284,806 of CM060905.1, read as the reverse complement.
AGATGGATCTTGGTGGCAAACGAGTAAACCACATAGTTGCAATGCCTCCCAAGGAAATGGAGAAACTACGGCATTTGACTGCATCATCAGCTCTCGCAGCATTCATTAGCCATTCATACTTCAGGATGTGTTGATTTGGATCAGAATTCCTTTCATAGACTGGCAGAGTTGGCATCCTGAAGCGCCGAGGTGGTTCAACATATAATATTTCATCAGTGAAAGGGGTATGACTCCGAGAGATTCCCCAGTCGTCATTAGTGAGGTCCTGACTTTCACGGATCATCTGACGAATCATCGTCGGTATATCCGGCAACTGGATATTTGGAGGATGTTGTGCCAAGGTGTGGTCGGGTTCCACAGCGTGAGTCTGGACCGGACACGGTCGATGGTCCGTGCCTCGCCTCCTTGGTTCAACGTTTTCATGGACGTAAGGTTCTGGAGTATGATCTCGTTGGTGACGATGCGGATTAACTTGATTTCTAGCATCAACTCCTTGTTCGGTAGTGGTGGTGGCGGCAAGGTTGCCTGTGACATGGTAAGGAGCGCCACCCCCTCGGGATGAAGGTCCGGTATGATGACTGGTGGATGGTCCAGTTCTGGGTTGTCCAAGACTTAAGGCAGGTTGGTGTCCTGTGGCTTGGGTGTAGCTTACGTCCAGCCGTGGGCGTGTGGATCGATGATGATCATCAGATGAGGCTGAACTCTCCGTGGAAGAATAAGAAGCCTGGTGTCTTATGGATCTTCTGCGCCTTTTGTAACGACCCCGAATTTTATAAATATTTAAAATGATAATTTATTGATTTTTGAATAAAATTTGTGAGATTAAACGATAAATGGATTGCGAGTTTCCTCGATATTCAAATATATTCTGTATAAATCGTTTAAAAATTTAAATTATTGTATATATGAGAATATATATCTGTATTTGGACATATCTGACTAAATTTGAAATAATATAATATATATTTGATTTGAATTTAAATTGTAAATAAATGGTTTAAAATAATAATAATTGAGTTTATAAAATAATATAAGAAAATGAATATGAAGTAAAATAATAATAATAATTAATATTTAAACTAAAAATAGAAAGTAAACAAATAAAAATATCTTTGTACAATAAACCAAAGAAATAGGAATAAAACAAAGTAAAAATATAAACATCTATGTACAAAGCAAAAGTATGAAACCAAAACCAAATGCAAATACTATCAGCCAACAAAAGATAAGATAAAGTATACTTCATGTACACATCAAATTATCATTCCAGTTCGAGTTAAGCAAATACAAAATGAAACTCCATTTAAAAACCTAAAACAAGCATTCAACCACCACCAGCATATCAATACAAATCAGAGATCAAGAGAATTAAAGATCAAAAGACTTCAGTTTGCATTTTTCATAAGGCTGTTTCAAATATTGGAGCAGGCTCTGTTCATCAAAATGAAAGGTGAGCAACCCTTCTTATTTACCTGTGAGTAACCTTCTATTTAAAAACAATTTATGATATGATATTATGAGGATACTCATAATAATTGTCGAAGTAGTAAAACGAATGATGTTTATATGCATAGATTCATATGTGAGATGATTTGGGTTGTGAATATCTGTGTACTTCTGCTCTCTGTTCTTTTTGGTTTCCAGGGTAGAAGATCAGTAAGAAAATCCAATATCACTTCGTTTGATCACCGTTTAACTCTGAAGTTAAAATGAAATAAATTTGTTTGTACTTAAACTAAAATCTGGAAACAAATTTAGCAGCCTAGTCTTTGAAGCATTAAGGAAAATCATATTTTTAGAGGGGTTTCAATTTTTGATAAAATTCGATTGCAACGATTCGATACTTTAAATATATAACTCGAATCCTCACAAAAAAATAGGATTTTTAAATCTAGTTCGACGATTTTTAGGCGTATGGTTTGTGAGCAGATCGGCGACGAACGGAAAGTGGTTTTTGGTCAAAAGGGGGTGGTCGGAGGCACTAGGGAGGCCGGGGTTTCTTGAACAGATAGAGGAGCTTACGGGGTGTCGGAGAAAAATGCTGGGGTCGTCGGCAGGTCAACATGGCGGCGGCGGCGAGCGTTTAAAATTTTTAAACCTAGTTTTGACGTAGATGAGTTATTGGTCTCGTTCGTTGTTTACGCTGGACCGAGTGTGGAGTGGCTCTAGGAAATGACAGAGGGGATGCTATCGAGGGGTTGGCCGGAGTTTTAGGCTCACTGGTGGTCGCAGGCGGCGGCATGAGGCGTTTCTAGTTGAGCAGGTTGGTTCCAGTTCTAGTTCGAACATCTCGATCTCGATTTTGGTTTTGAATCGAAGTTTGGTTAGTCGAAATCGAATAGGGAGGTCAAGGTCGACTCGCTGGCGATGATGGGTTTGATCGGAGTTGCTCCGATGGGTGGTGCATGTGCACGTGTATCTTTGTGTCTGGTGGATGCTGTGTGTTTCGAGTTTGAAGAAGAAGAAGAAATACCCGAAGTGGTACTCGTGATTTTGGAATTCTGGCTCGAGTTTGAGCTCGCGTGTTTTCAAGCTGTACCGGGTTTATTTCTAAACTTAAACAAATTTTTAAAGTTTAAAGGTGGCACGGGTTGATTTGTGATAAAACTCGAAGCAGGTTTCGAGTAAATCTCGGGTTGAACCCGAAGTAGGTTTTGAAATGCAGATTTAAAAAAAAAAAGTTTTAAGCAAAATTTTGAAATATGTAATTAAGATGTTAATAAAGATAATGTTTTATCTTAAGGAACATTAAAGTTTTAATGTTTTGAGATTAATCAAGTTAATTAAGGAATTTTAAATTAATTAATTAATTTAATTAATAAATGATAAGGATTTCTTAAGAAATTAATTAAGAGAAATTAATGACTTTAATAATTTGATAATTAAGGATTGATTATCAATTAAGGGTTAATATATGATTAATTAAAGGATAATTCATTAAATGGTTCGTAATTAATTGATCATTAGTGTGCCATAATTAGAAAGTTTATTCATAGAAATTTATTTGATTTAGATTAATCAGATAATTAAATTAATTCTACTTATGAATATTTTGATTCTACTGGATGATTAGACTGTTTGATATCCCTGTTTGTGATTGTGATGCTTTGTAATATGAATTGTTTTGTGCTGAGCTGTTATATCTGTGATGAATATACTGTTATGTGAATATGAAACCCTTGACCCGTAAACGACACTTGAATTTCGATGCGACAGGGAGTCGGATTCCAGTTGGATATCCGAAACCCACATCGAATTGTAATGATGAATCTTTGTGACTGATAAATTTATTTTATCTATGAATCTGTGAATGAAGATAAGCGTTATCGATTTTACCGCTTATCGATATATCTGTGATGATTGATGTTGCACTATTGTGTGTTAAACCCTGGACCACACTTATACACACACAAATATGGATTTCACGTGGAAATCGGTTAAGTCACAGATAATTTAAATTTGATGTTTTTGAAATGGAAATTTTAATTTCAACTGATTTTGAAATTGGAAATTTGGGTTTAAAGTGAAAAGCTTTTGAAATGGAATTTCAAAGATAAAAGTTATTTTGAATAACTTAATCGAGTTTTGGAAATTTAAATAATTTGATTTAAATTTGAATTCAAGTTGAAATTGAATTCTATGATTTGAAACTAGGGATTAAAGAAGCTGTACAAGTTATATATGGGTTAAACCATTTAAAAGTATTGATTTGGGAATTTGAATTTAATTCAAGGGTTTTAACTCGTGTAAATATAACTGGATTTTTCCGAAACGAAAACTATTCGTTTTCAAATAGTAAAAGCTTTCACAAAAGTAATGGATTTCCAAATTGTGTTGAACTGTTTCAAGTTTGAAATAGAATTGAAATGTTTTGAAAACTATGAAATGAGTCTTTGATTCAAAGACCGGACGAGTTAATCTAACTTGAAATAGAAATCGATTTGAAAATATATGAATGAATCTTTGGGAATGGGGTGAACTTTGTGAATTGAATCTTTTTGTTAAAAGATTAAAAGTGTGGAAATTGTTTAAACCATTGAAGGTTTTTGAAATGAATCTTTTTGTTTAAAAGATTGGAAATGGTAATTTGTTTTACCATTCGAATGAAAAGTTTTAAGCTTTAAGCTGTGATTTAACTGAGACCCCAGTATCCATATGATTTTTAAATTGCGCTCGTTATTCGGTTTAGCCGGGAGAGGACCTTTGTGTCATATATCCCATTCCGAATAGTGATACGACGATATGGATAGCATTTGAAGACCGATGGTGAAGACCGGGTATTTGCGAGAGCGATAGGATGACCTATCGATTGTCTCTGCACTGAGTAGCTACGGTATAGAGATTCCCTAAGTGATGGGAAGTCCGATCAGGATTGTGAATACCCGGATTTGCAAGGGCTTCTTCGGAAGTGCCTTCGGTTCTGTTCGAACCCGGAACAGACTTGTATGGATGTGTGTCTGACATTACACTTTGAGATGTAAAGCTGGTTTCTATCAAATACATTTCTGTTGGTGGCGGAGAATTTATTCTCTTAGCTTAACACCCTTCTCTGAGACGTACGAGCTCAGAGGTTATGTAGTTGATGGTTACTAGTAATACATTCCCAATTTGGTAATGTGGCATACGAAGTGCTGCTGATCATTGGTTGATCAAAGCGTGGCTTTGTGAAAAAGCGTGGCTTTGTGAAGAAGCGTAGTTTTGTGAACGAGACTTCGTCGAGCCTCACAACCCGGTAATGGTCGAAACAGGAATGTTGCGGCAAAGGTTTGTAGGGGTAGCGCCCCTAGGGTATGTCATTTCCTTCTGGATAAAGGGTGGTATCATGGTATGGAGCCCAGATACTTACTCATGTGGATACACTTTATTTATTATGTGTGATGTTGGTTATCGAGCGCTCGGATAAAGGTCGGTAACGACCGGGGGATGACATGACTCGTGTGTTAGTTACCTAGTTACAACTGTACAGCGTGAGGTAGCGTCGGCCTTTTGTTTGCAGAGATCCGGTTAGGATCCGGGGCGTCTTTCCAGAGGCGTTTCTATTTCGGTAAGGAAGTTCCTTAGCCTAATCATTTGTTGGAAATCCAAAGAAGCAATACGAACCCTGTACGGTTTTAGTTGTATTACCTGCTATGGAATGTGGCGGTAACCTGCTACTGAACGTAGTAGTTATAGTAGACATACAACAATGTTGTATGCTGGCTAAGATTGATATTATATTTTCGAAATGTTTTCGACACTATGCACTAATGATAATAATATCGAATGATTTTGCGTAGTAAGCATGTTTGACTATCATAAGGAGAAATCTCCTCCAATTCTGCGATTGCATTGTGTGTGTGGCGGGAGGCCTTATGGTAGTTTCATTTTCGAAAAGCATTGCGGATTTCAATGTTTAAAAGCCTTTCGTGTTTGTATTAAAGATAAACTGTTTTTGTTGCTCACACCAGTCCCATGACTGATCCGGAGTTTATTGTTCCCTTCCTAAACTCTGGGTGCCCACAATTTTCCACACGGGCAGTCTAGAGTTGGGTTTTCTCAGATATTCAGGTTTAGTAGATTATCTGGAGCTGGTTCAGTTCTTGGACTTCATGGACTGACGTTGCTTATCTTGGAGCATTCTATTGGAGACATTCTTTCCGCTGCTATTTCTTGTATCATATCTCTGATGTATATAGATATTCATTGTATCTGTCATTGTATCAATGTTATATATATTGATATATTCTTTTTCTTCCGCTGTGTTGTTTACTTAACTGTGTTATAAGCTCCGGCGAATCGGATTTGAACGGTCGAATCTACGGCATTCTAGTACAAGGTGAAGTACGGATGTTGATTTTCGAACGCGCAAAATCCGAGTCGTTACACCTTTGGCGATTCAGCTGGTTGGTCAACTCTGTGTTGGCGCGCAGTTGTTCAGTATGTTGTTGCCGACTCTGGGTCATCTCTTGAAGCAGCATCTGGAATTCTTGTCTGGTAACCGGGCCCGATGGATCTGAAGGTCCGGCGGCATCTTGGTTGGATGGAGGCAATTGCATGGGATTCTGTCTGTCCCGTCCTTCTTGGTCAGCAGCTGTAGAAGCAGTTCGTGTGCTTACCATGATGAATTGATGAAGTCCTTTCCTAGATCTGATGCAAATCTGAATAGAATGAAAGGGCTTCAAGGTCTGAGATCTGGATCTTCTTCTTGGATTTATGCAATCCGGTATCGATAGGAGATCCAAGAAGCAGGAGAAAAATTGGGTTTGTTCTCAGTGAAAGCACCAAAGTGTTTGTACTAAAAATGGGCACAACACTCTTTGGAAGTTTTTAAAGAGATAAAATGAAGAAATTAAATGGAAAACGAAGATTATCTAACAAAAACTCCAAATAACAGATAGGAAAATAATAAAAACGCACAGAAACACAAGGATTTAGAGTGGTTCGCCGTATTGCCTACATCCACTATGAAATTGTTCACTTTATTGATGTTTCGTTGATGATTACAATTGATTACAGTGAGTTACAACAGATAACAATGGATTACAGTAGTAAAATTTTTGGCAGCAGCAACAATGGACTTTAGAACTGAATCCGGCAGAGTCTGGGCATTGTAGAATTCAAAGATCCTTTTTTTGTTAGCTCTAGGGGTCTATTTATAGGTGTAGGAGGCTGATATTTCCCTCATATCTCAGGAGACTTCTTCTGGCATGTGAGCGGGCCCACGTGACCAAGCCCGTGAAGTTTCGGCCCGATCCGTGATCGATACGAACGAATTTTGTATCGATCAAGATTGCGTCCGATGGAGTCGAAATTTGGTGTGGACATTCTTCAACATGCACGTAAGCTCCTGTGAAAATTTCATAGCATTTGGACTTGTAGATCGCGAGATATGATCGATGCAAGATTGCGTTTCTAGTGCCCTGTTCTGTTCGACTCGATCAATTCGAATCGATCCTTCGAATCGATGGTAGACACGTGATCAGGCGGTGATGTAGTGCGCGTTCTTCGCATCGATCCACATTCTTCGCCGAGTTGACCGAGTCGTTACGGAGTTTTCGCCTCGTTTGTATCGATGCTGCCACCCAGTTCGAGTCGATCAACATCATGTTTATTCGTACCGATCTGTAACACGCGCTGTTCGAATCGATGGAGATGGCTTGGTCGTATCGATGATGGTGGCTCTATTCGCATCGATGAAGGTAGCTCTTGTTCGTATCGATCGAAGTCACTTCGACTTGATGGATACGAACAAGAAATATTGCGTTGGATACGAATAGTGCAATGCTCGATGGACACGAATAGAGGTCCCACGATTGATACGAAATAGCAGTCGTCTGATGGATACGAACAGAGGGTTGCTGATCGATACGAACGAAACATACTCCCCTGATGGATACGAACCACTTTGACTTGATGGATTCGAACAACTGGAACCTGATGGATGCGAAGCTGATCGATACGAACTGTGACTTGCCGATGGATGCGTGGCTGATCGATACGAACTAGGGCCTTCTGATCGATACGAAGAATATATTTTCGAACAGAGGTTTGGCTATGGATACGAAAATTGAGCTGCTTTCTTCATCTTGCATCGATCGTAACTCGAGCATATGAACTCGGATTGACTTGAAATTTGGAGTGTTGACTTTCATGACTTCACTTGTCGTGTCATATCAATTGTAGCTTGATCTGGACTCGGACAAAATTCGTCGATATCCATAGTGAGCCTGCGCATAACCGTTCTCCATGATGAACCGTCATTGGTTTTCAACCAGTTCCTTGTTATTACGGCCTTGCCAAAAGGCGGGATAACATGGAAATATTGTTGAGACACCCTGATAGTCATAACCGAATTATATTCTCAGTGGAGAATTCTGGCCAGAGTGCTTGTGCTTTGTTGAGTGCTATGGAAATAGAAGAATAGTTAAGTTAGGTTCGAGTAGCAAGAGAATTTGCGGATGTTTTTGAGCCAGTTAAATGACTACCACCGAAACGAGCTATTGAGTTTCAGATAGATCTTGTGCCAGGAGCAGAACTTGTAAGTAGATCACCTAGCAGGATGGCACCAACCAAGATGAAGGAATTAAAGGTGCAGCCAATCGATCTAAAAGAGAGAAATTTTATTAGACTAAGCAGTTCGCCTTGGGAAGCGGCCGCAATGTTTGTAAAGAAACCAGATGGGTCATTAAGGATGTGTATCGACTATCGTAAGTTGAACGAGAAGACGATTCAGAATAAGTATCCTTTGCGAAGAATCGACGATTTATTCGATCAGTTGTGTAGAGCCTGAGTATTTTCCCAATTGGACTTAGCAACAGGGTTCCATCAGTTAAGAGTGGCAGAGAACATATTTCATTGACAACATTTCGGACTAGGTATGGTTCGTATGAGTGATTAATAATGCCATTCGGGTTAACGAATGCACCGGCTTTCTTCGTGGATTTGATGAAACGAGTTTTTCAAGAATACTTGGATATGTTCATGTTGGTGTTTATAGATGACATTTATTATACTCTAAGGATGAAGGAGAGTATGAAGATCATCTTAGAGTAGTTCTTGAGACGTTGAGGCAACATCAGCTGAAAGCGAAGTTTTCCAAGTGTCATTTTGGAAGAAAGAGGTTAAGTTTCTTCATTATGTGGTTTTAGAGAAGGGCTTGTCAGTCGATCCAGATAAGATCGAAGCCGTTAATAACTGGAAGAGACATGAGACGATGATTGAGATTAGAAGTTTTCTTGGACTTGCTGGCTATTACCGGAGATTCATTAAGGATTTCTCATGGACAACAACGCTTTTTACTAAGCTAACTAGGAAGGACGTGAAGTTTATTTAGTCTGACAAATGTTAGGAAGCATTCCTTAAGTTAAAGCATTTGTCAACTAACTCGCCTGTATTAGTGGTTCCAGATGGAAACCAAGGATTGGTGGTGTATACCGATGCATGTGGGACTGGATTAGGAGCTGTGTTGACGTAGAAGGATAAAGTTATTGCCTACGCTTCACAACAGCTTAAACCACATAAAGTAAGATATCCTACTCATGATTTGTAGTTGGCAGTGGTGATCTTTGCGCTGAAGATATAGAGACATTATCTCTTAAGGGAGAGATTTGAGCTATACACAGATCATAAGTCCTTATGGTATTTATTCTCTCAGGAGTTGAATATGAGACAACAAAGGTGGCTGGAGTTTTTAGCAACTTATGAATTTGGTATAGAAAATAGACATGGGAAATGAAACAAGGTATTGGATGCTCTTAGAAGATGACATCAAAATATGGTGTTAGCTATGTTGGTGGAATGGAAAGATTTAGAAGCTTTGACTACTTATAGTGTGTAGTTAAGATCGACTGCTAGTTTTAGTCAGAGCACCACCATGTTGTCATGTTTGGAAGTTTGACCAATGTTGATCGAAAGGATTGCTTAAGCAAAAAAAGGATCCATTATTAGCTGAGAAGATTAGAAGGTTTGAGGTTGGGTTGGAGATCGATGGTTTAAAGGATTTTAGTCTTGACCAGAAGGGATGGTTGAGAAAGAAGGGACAGTTGTGTATTCCGAATATTGAGGACTTAAGGAAAGAAGTTCTTGGGGAATTTCATCGATCCAAATTTACGATTCATCATGGAGGAGCCAAGATTTATCACGATATGAAGAGGAGCTTCTACTGTGAAAGTATGAAGAAGGATGTTGGCTTGTGGGTTAGGTAGTGTGCAAACTGTTAACAAGTGAAGGCCGAACATCAGAAGTCGAGTGGGCTGCTCCAACCTTTGGAATTACCAGTTTGGAAATGGGATTAGATATTCATGGATTGTATAGATGGATTTCCAAGGTCGAATAGAGGAAATGAAGGTATATAGGTAATAGTGGACAGGTTGACCAAGAATGCCAATTTTATTCCAGTTAAGTCAACCAGGACGGCATCTGTTTTAGCTAAGTTGTTCATGAAGAACATAGTTAGGCTGCATAGAATTCCTAGTAGTATAGTCAGTGATAGAGATGCTTTGTTTACTAATGAATTCTGAAAGAGTCTACATGATGTATTAGGTACCAAGCTTAAGATGAGTACTGCATATCACTCTCAGACGGATGGGCAGATAGAGAGTCGATAAGGTACTCGAGGATTTGTTAAGAGCTTCTGCATTGGACTTTGGTGGATCTTGGGAATATCACCTACACTTATTAGGATTTTCCTATAATAATAGTTATCAGACTAGTATAGGAATGACACCTTTTAAAGCTTCGTATGGAAGGCAATGCAAATCACTGGCATGTTGGTTGGAGGCTGGAGGCAGATTGGTCTTAGGTCCAGATCATATTAGAGTGGCGACTGAGAAGATTGAGTTGATCCAAGAAAGGATTAAGGGAGCTTAGTCCAGACAGAAGAGTTACGTAGATAAGAGGCGTAAAGATCTATAATTCTCAGTTGGAGATAGGGTTTTCATCAAAGTATCACCGATGAAGGGTGTGGTACGATTTGAAAAGTCAGGGAAACTGGCACCGAGATATGTTGGTCCGTTACTAATTATAGAAAGGATCAGAAAGCTCGCATGTAGAGTAAAGTTGCCGAGCAGTATGGCAGGGGTCCATAATGTGCTTCATGTGTCTTATCTTCGCAAGTATGTGCATGGTTCAGAGACTACTATTCCTCCAACAGGGTTTGAAGATTTCATAGTAGAGTTGAATTTGACTTTTGTTAGATAACCAGTTCGGGTTGTGCCGAGAGATGAGAAGAGGCTAAGAAACAAAATAGTTAAGTTGGTGAAAGTTCAGTGGAGCGATAATGAGAATGACCGTACTTGGGAGACAGAAGACATGATTAGAGATACTTATCCTGATCTGCTGTGAGGGTATGTTCTATATTTGCTTTACATAGATTGTGGCTAGTTAGGTAGGCTAATATGGTAGTTAGGAGTTGTTACATATGATTGCTATGTTTAGTATTTAGTCCTTACTGAATTTCGAGGACGAAATTCTTTAAGGAGGGGAGTCTGTAACACCCCTAATTATAAATAACATTATTCAGGAGATTTAATTAGATAAATTAAATAGAATAATGTAAAGATAAGAGAGATAAGGAGAATTGAGATTTCAAAATTTAAATAGAGGTCGTGTTTAATTAAATAAAAAAAATGAGTTTTTGGAAACAATTTTGTAAGTTAAGTAATAAGAGAATAAGGCAAGGGCATTATGGGGAATAGCCGCCACCATAACCCATAACCCCTAAACCCTTGTTCCTTTTATCACCACACATGTTCAAAAAAAATTCATAAACAGAAGAAAAAGGGAGCTCAAGTCGGCCATAACTTTAGGGGGGAAAATCAAATAAAAGTTAAGGAATTAAGCAAGATCATATCTCAAGTTTCATATCCAAATAAAGGTGAATAATAATCAAAACCATCTCATTTTTGTTTTGAAGAGCATTTGATTTCGGGTTTTAAGTTTAAATTTTTTATGATGATGATATGCTTGAATTTCATGAGATATTTGATTCAAACATATATGTTTGATAAATGTTTATTTCGATATTAAGGAAAAAATCATATTTAATGGGTTTCAAATGCCATGAGGATTTAATATGTTAAGTAACACATTATGTTGGAGATGAGTTTTAATTTTCGTAATTATCCAGGCCATGGATATGAAATTTTGAAGGAAGAAATAAATAATTGGGTTTAAAATTCATTTCGTTTGGGTCTGAATTTATATACGTTAGATAACATATTAAAGGTGAATTTCTATGGTTTTTCCTAAGTAATTTTCTGTAGAAATTAAATTAATTTAACTGGAGGACTTAAATGTCTTAATTGTTTAGCTAAAGGGAAGGGCTTCTTTGTTAATTATTTTAATTAATTTTGAAAGAAGTCGGCAGTGATTTAAGAAATGATTTTTAGTAAAGTTTATGGTAACCAATTATATTTTTACAAATATGCAACCTAGTTGAAAAGTATACTTAGAAAGGCAATAAAACAATTTTGCATAGAATTACTGTCTCACCACTTCCTAGCTACCTTTCGACCCCATACCTCCGCCCTTAACCAATTCGAAACCAATACACATGGTACTAATACTTTGATATGTAGTGGATTGAAAAAGACAGAAGGTATAGGGTTGAAACCATGCTTTCAAAGGGTTCGAGGCCTATTTTAAATAGCTTTCGAAGGTCATTGGTTCGCTTTCAAAAGAGACACCGCTTGCCTTGCTTTTAATGGATGCTTTCGAAAGGGGTCTTTAATATAGCTTTCGAAGGGGTTGCCACCTTTTTATGTAAAGGGTAGCTTTCAAATATGTTGCCCTATATTATGTTTTAAAGGGAAGCTTTTGAAAGGGTAGTTTTGAACCAAGTTGAAACCTTGCTTCCATCTTCATACCTTTCGAATAGGTTGAAGTTTCAATGAGTTTGAAAGGCAGGTATTGTTTTTATAACAAGCCACTTCCAAATGCTTTTGAAAGGGCTCCAGTAGCCACTTATACTTAAGGTGTCGAAGGCAATGGCTTCGAAAGGGGTTTCGAAGCTATTCTTCCAATTTTTTTACTTAAAAGATTACAACTTTCAAAAGGATTGTTCCGAAGCCATCAGTTTTCCCCAAACTCTTTTATTTGAAGGTTAAGGTTTCGAAAGGGTACTTTTGCTTAAGTTCACTTTGACCCAAAAGATATATTTAAGATTAAACCCAATGGTTTCGAAAGAGGTACTTTCAAATTGTTTCGAAGCCATGCTTCTATAAGTTGAAAAGACATGCTTTAATACGTTCAAAAGGAATATTTAGATGATTTCGAAAGGAAGATTTTAATGTCGAAAGTGATATTTTAAGTGTTTCGAAAGGCATGAGTTTGATTGTTTTGAAAAGAAGATTTGAAAGCTTTCGAAGGATATATTAATGGTTTCGAAAGTAAAGGTCTAAGGTTTCGGAAGCCTTAGTTTTCAAAACAAAGAACTCGATCTCATTTTTAAAAGAAAACCCATGGCAATATAAAAGAGCTTTAAATTCGCTTTTAACTTTGGGATTTTTGAAGAAGCTTTCCTTGATAAAATAATAGGTTAAAGAGATTAACCATGTTCAATATGAAAATGATTTCAAAGATACTAAACCATAAATATTGGTATTGTTGTGTTATTGTATATGCTTCTTCTATAAATATATTAACTATGTAATGGACCCATAACTGTATTTTAGGGAGAAAGGGGCAGAATTTGCAGCTAGGTTGACCCAGTAGTGAATATAAATTGAGTTAACTCCTGTATGAGTAGAGTTGCATCCAGGAGGTCAAGTAGACTAGAACATAGGATGCCCAGAGACTAATCATAGAAGTTGTCAGATTAGATAGGTTCGTAGTAAACCCATGAAAACTATGTCTGGAAAGAGTTATTAGAAGGGGCCAATAGGTTCGTAGTGATCCCATGAAAACTATATCCAGATAGAGTTATTGACAGAAGTCAATAGGTTCTTAGTCAACCCATGAAAACTATGATATAAAATAAGTTATTGGAGGTACCAATAGGTTCAGTGAGAACCCATGAAATAATGAAGTTATTGGTAGGGGCTAATAGGTTCTTGGTGATCCCTTGAAAACTATGAGACCAAACAGATAGTCATAAGTTTTAAACAAGTTATTAGTCAGCCCATGAAAACTAATAGGTTAATAGTGACCCTAGAAACTATAACTGAGATAGATAGTAAAACGAATGGGGATGAGAAATCCAGAATAGTTTACTTGTTTGCATATCATCATGATATTTTAAATTGCTATGCGTTAACCATTGTGGATGCAAGTGCACAGTATATGGTTATTATAAATTTTTGAGTAAGATACCAGTGACGGGAAAATCCGTTCCGCTAAGCTCCATGATCTCACTAGATATCTAAATGGTTCGAGATGGTTGGTTATTATTCATACTAAGCTTTATGTCTGACTCGAAGTTTATGTTTTCCCCTTAAACTCTCGACTGCTCAATTAATTTTGAGTAATTTGAGATTTAAGGTTTTCAGTTATTTCTTTAGACGAATAAGCTTCTAAAGACGTGCAAGAGGCAAGATAGCTATTAGTAGTTCTTTTCTTTTTTCGATTCCGCTGTGTTTTGATGTAAAGGCAAGTTGTCTAATTTCCTATGTTTAGACTTCGATCATCCAATGGGGCTTCTTCACATGTCGCTCTTGGCGTATGTTGTAATAATTATAATTTTTCTGAACGTGGTTCTCGAATGTGGGATTATGTAGTGAATTTGAAATATGAGTTGGAATGGAATGAGTAATTTGTTTATGGCTTTAATTTTTTTTCCATATCCATGTGTTTCTGTTATATCGATGCATCTAACATTAACGTATTTGATCGTTGAGGATTAACAACTATGGATGACTGTAGCATCCATAGCCGTCAGTTTTGGTTCTCTAAGTGGGGGATGTTACACTGGCACTTCTTGGCTGACTCGAGAAATGTGAATGAAAGGCTTCCCTTTCGTCGCTTGAAGGTGAAAAGAAATCGAACGCCTTCAGGAGTTGGACGACGAAATAAAAACTCCATGAATGCCATGTAGGTATAGATAAGTAAGGCATAGCCACTTGGATGCAGTTGTGCCAGTGCTAACCTCATATGATGCAGCATCTCTCAGATAAATGAATTGAAGGGTGGGATGCATCCTGCCAAATTCATGAACTTGTTACAAGAAGTGAACCCCTCGAGGGGCATATGAGCTCTATCATTTCGAGTTGGGACTCGCACGTCATCAAACGGAATCCCGTGTCTGGCAAAAATTCTACGAAGAGAGGCTTTATTAATTTTTGAAGCCACAGAATCCTCCAGATCTTCCAAAAATATTGTGTCTTCTAGAGTGTCGATAGCAAAGTCTATCAGTTCTACTGGAAGGACAGGAATGATGGAGAAAAGGTCGAGTAATGGACATAAAATTTTCGATTGTTTAGCTTGATGTCCAGAGGGGAGTCTATCGGAAGTAGTTGTGGAGCACGATTCAGCACTTGTATTGGTGTGTTGTGAAGGCTGTCCAGAAGACATAGCAGCTAAACGCTCTGAGCATGTGGAACCCATGACTAATAGACTCAGTAAATAACCGTCATTAGAAAAAAATAACTCGTTCCTTCCCCCCCGTCCAAAGTGTGTGCTAGTGCAGAGTGGTGCCGTGTCGTGCAATGTAGTGAAAAATAGTTCAGGATTAAAGACTACGACTCTGACGAGATTTCGGGGTTCGATCGGAGTCACTGTCATTGCTGACTGTCTCAACCAATTCTTTACATCACTGGCTAAGGATTCAGTCTAAACATCGGGATTAGTTGTTGGCATGTTTAAGTTCGATATGTTCAGAAGTGGATGAGCTTCAAAATTTTGTCTAAGGCATAGGCAACAAATATAAATATGCAGGATATTAGCCAAGTTCGTTCCACAGTTCAATTGTTATATACACTGAATATGCAGTCCATTTCATATGCAAATCATATACGTCAATTGAAGCGTTCAAGGCTAAAGCTCATCACTAAGTTCAAATTAACATTTGAGGGTTTAAGTGTAACGACCCCGAATTTTTATAAATTTAAATTGATAATTAATTGGATTTTTGAATTAAAATTGTGAAATAAATCGATGGAGTGATGTGAGTTTCCCCGAATCCAAATTAAAATATGTTAAATCATTTAAAATTTAATTATTGTATATATATGTATGGATGTGAATATATATATGTATACGGGCATATATGAGTAAATTTGAATATATATGTATAGATTTGAATTTGAATTTAAATCTGATATAAATGGTTTAATAATAATAATTTGAGTTTATATAAAATATATGTGTATATAGAGAAATTTAAAACAATAATTTTTAAATAAAATGTATGGTAAATATTTAAACTAAAAATAGAAGTTCACTCATATTAATAAGTAATAAAACAAATAAAAATACAAACAAAGTATACTACAAAATAATAAAACAATAGTTATTAAAGTAAAATTAATAATAATATTTAAACTAACGATAGAAGTAAAATAAAATAGAATCTCACAAGATAATGAATATTTAAGTTAAAAATAAGTATGAAAGTTAGAATTATAAATAAATCTACATAAGATAAATTATATAGTTATAAATAAAAGCAAACAACATATTAATGAATTTTGTAAAATAAAAAGTAAACAAATTAGCTATATTATAACGTAATGAAAATAGGACTTTATTCATATTGTAAAGCAACAAGAAAAAATAAAATAAAATAAACTAAATATACATTCAAGAAAAAAGAAAAAAAAACCAAATAGACTACAAAGATAAATATGAGAAGTAAGATGTAGTACCAACAAAAATACTAAGAACATAAATAAGAAATGTATTTCTTCTCTAACTCAAACAAACCATATCTCATCAGTAAAACATATGAAGATATATATATTTGCAGGCAAGAGAAATCATATTGGTATATACTAAATTAAAAGGGCAAGTATGTTCAAGTATTCAAACATATGAAGACATAAAGGACATTAGCATTGAATGTTTGCATCTCTAAGTACATACAATATCATTTCAGCCCCATTCGTTTGAAAAAATATCCCTGGCTTATGTTGTACAAAATAATATATCCCCTGTACAAAATGAAGTATCAACCAGTGAGCCTTCTTTTCTATATCCATCATCCTCACTCAGTTTCGTCCACTCCAAACTAAATTAAACTGAAGCAAGTATTTTCTTCAAAACTCAAACAAAATTACAATACAAATCAACTACAACTCAGAGATCACAAGAAAAAGGATTCCAATTTGAAATTGCACAAGCCTGTTTTCAACATAAAGAAAACTTTGTTCTTTCTTCTGAATCTTGGTGAGCAAACTTTATTGTTTAAACCAGTTTCTTTTGAATGTTATGCATGTGATGATAATGTTAATGGATGTGAATATATCTGCTGGTATTTATATATATATATATATATATATATATATATATGTGTGTGTGTGTGTGTGTGTGTGTGTGTAAATGGTTGAATGTATGTCTGTGTATATACAGATCTACCTCTGTTTAACAACAGGTTAGCCAAATTCCAGAGAAAAAAATTCTTATCTAAAAATATAAAAGGATTTGGGTAATGATCTTTAAATAAAATTTGGTTGTATTTACCTGACTCAAATTTTAAAATCATTTGGAAGCATCAAATGCAAACAACATTACTGGAATCAAGGAAATACAGTAAAAATAAATCATATGAATTCTTTCGAGTATTTTAATTTATTGGTTTGATTTCATAACTTCGATAAACAGCTAAAGATAGGATTTTTGAAATTAATATAATGATTTTTAATGAAGTGTTCCAAGTAAAGTTCAAAATCGAACAAAATTTGCATTTTGATCAATTTCAAATAATCGAGCCCATTTCGAACGCTGAGATCTTGCTTGAAGCAAGATTGGTAGTTGATAGTAATGGGAAAATTGTTGAATAATTTTTTCATTGTACGAATTGAGGGGACGAGCTTGAATTACGGTTCGAACTTGTTTTTGGGTCGCTTAAACTTATGAAGCCGCTGCGATGTGCCTAGATGATCGAGTGGTACGTGAATTGGGGGAGAGAAGCGTCGATGGTCAGGGAACGAGTGGTCGGAGTCGCTGGGCCTTCGGTGGACCGTGGCGATGGCAGTGGAAGTTTTTCCGGTGAGGGGTTAGTTCCAGTTGTATGTTCACGCTCGATTTTGCTTCGATGATTTCATCATTGTTTTGATGATTGGAATAGGGTTGGGGTTCAGTCGCCGATGAGGGAAGACGATCGAAGTTGGTCGGAGGTGGATGTGGTCACGGTGCACGTGCACGCGTGAAGTTTCGTGCATCTGGAATGTTTGTAGATTTGGGGAAGAAAGGTGGTGGCTCAAAGCAGTTGGCTTGCAAGGTTACTCGGGTATTTCCCGAGTATGTTTGAATTTAACTCGAAGCAAATGGCAGTAGCCTCGGGGTGATTTGCTTGTTACAGGTTTTTTGAAGACCTGTTACCCAGTTTCTAGATGTTAAATAAAATTTAAAAGCTAAGTTAAATGAAAAGCAAAATTTTAAATTTAAAAGTTAAGTTTAGTTTTCAAATAAACTTTTGAATCTTGAAGTTTTTAAATGAATTTGGATCTTAAATAAAGAATTTAAAAATCAAAGTTAATGGCAAGATTTCAATCAAAGATTTAAATCAAAGGTTTAAAATAAATGTTTAAATTTGTGGATTCAAGTCTCTTTGAATCCAGATCTGAGAATTTGAATCAGGTTTAAATCAATTGTCTTAAACTATATTAAGTAATGATTAATTAACTAATGTTGTTAATTTAAGTTGAGAAGTTATTTTAAACTTTAATTAATTAAGTTAATATTTAAGATATTTTTAAATCTTAATTAATATTTGTTAATTAAAGATAAATGTTAAATTTTAATTTAACTTAAAGCTTTTTAAATTAGTAATAATTTGACTTTAAGGTTAGTAAGTGGGATTTTTAGATGATAATTAAGAAGTAAATTAAGATAAATGACTTATCTTTTAATTAATTAAGGTTTGTGTGGTTAAGATTAATTAGTTAATAAAAGTAATTAAAGAGTAATTAATTAATTAATTAATAATTAAGAGATAAATTAATGGAAGTAATTAAAGATTAAGTATTGATTTATTAATTAATAATTAAAGGTTGATGAATTATAATTAAAGGTTAATTAATGATTAAAGATTAGTTAATAATTAAGATTTGTAATTTATTAATGTTAATTAACCAGGATTAATAATTCATAAGAAATAAATCTGATTTGAATTAATCAGATAATTAACTAATCTTACTTATGAATATTTGGATTTGATTGAATGATGGAATTTTTGATATTTCCTGATCTGTGATGCTATGTGATATATTCTGATTGTGTGTGATCTGTACGGTAGTTTATTTATTTGGGATGAATGTAATATATTATCTGTAACATTTATATATCTGTGATCTGTGAATGAAAAGATAAGCGTTATAGTTATACCGCTTATCACTTATCAACTATATTTCTGTATTCTGATCTGTGATGATTGAATGATATTGCACTATTGTGTTAAACCCCTGGACTACACCATACACACACAAATATGGATTTCACGTGGAAATCGGCTAAGTCATAGATAATTTAAAATTAATGTTTTTGAAATTGAAATTTTTATTTCAATTGATTTTGGAAATGAATTTGGGTTAAATGTTAAAGCTTTTGAAAAGGTGTTCACAAAGATAAAAGTTATTTTAAATAACTTAATAAAGCTTCCAATTTAAATAATTCAATTTGAACTTGAATTCAAGAGTTGGAATTGAATTCCATAATTGGAAATTATGGTTAAAAATGTTATAAGTGTGTTTATATGAATTTAAACCATTTTAAAAGTATGATTTTGAGAATTTGAATTTAACCCAAAGACTTTAACTCGTATAAATGAATCAGATTTTCCAGAATGAAAATTGTTTGTTTTCAAATGATAAAATCTTTCATATAAGAAATGAAATCCCAATTTAAGTTAAAGGAATTTCAAGATTGAATTGAAAAATGGTTTTCCAAGTTATGAATGAATATTTTTTTTGAAAGCTATGAATTGAATCTGTTTATTTTTAACAGATTTAAAATGGCGATTTGTTTAAACCATTTGAAATGGAATTGTTTGAAAGCTATAAGTTAAATCTTTGTTTTAAAGATTTAACTAGTTAATCCAATTGAAATGGAAATTAATTTGGAAAATCTGTGAATGAATCTTTTGTTTAAAAGATTAAAATGTGGAAATTGTTTAAACCGTTGAAGGTTGTTAAAATGGATCTTTTTGTTTAAAGATTGAAAATGGTAATTTGTTAAACCATTTGAAGAAAAGTTTTGGGTAATAAGTGGTGACTTAATTGAAATCCCATTATCCATATGTTTTAAAATATTACGCTCACTATTCGGTTTAGCCGGGAGAGGATCTTTGTGTCACACACCCCATTCCGAATAAGTGATACATCGTATATGGATAGCATTTGAAGACTGGTGTTGAAGACTGGGTGTTTGCGAAAACGATAGGATAAACTATCGATTGTCTCTGCACTGGGTAGCTCCTGGTATAGAGATTCCCTAAGTGATGGGAAATCCGATCGGGATTGTGAATACCCGGATTTGCAAGGGCTTCTTCGGAAGTGCCTTCGATTCTGTTTGGACCCGGAACAGACTTGTATGGTTACATGTCTGACATTACATTTTGAGATATAAAGCTGATTTCTTTCAAATACATTTCTGTTTGGTGGCGGAGAATTTATTCTCTTAGCTTAACTCCCTTCTTTGAGACGTACGAGCTCAGAGGTTATGTAGTTGAAATTTATCAGCGATATACTCCCAAATTGGTAATGTGACATGCTGAGTGTTGCTGTGTGTTGATCATCGTTTGATCATTTGTGATATGATCATTTGTTTGATCATTTATCTTTGTGATCATTACTTTGATCATTTGTTGACCCAAAGCATGACTTTGTGCCAAAGCGTAGCTTTGTGGACGAGACTTCGTCGAACCTCACAACCCGGAAATGGTCGAAACAGGAATATGCGGCAAGGTTATAAGGGTCACGCCCTTTAGGGTATGTCATTTCCTTCTGGAAAAGGGTGGTATCAGGTATGGAGCCCTGGTATTTAACCTATGTGGATACTCCGATCTCATTTATTGTGTGATTGTGTGTTTATCGAGGCGCCTCGGATAAAGGTCCCAAAGGACCGGGGGATGGCATAGTCGTGAGTTACCTAGTTACAGGGGTAACCTGGCCTTGTGTTGGCAGAGAGCAGTTGTCTCTCGGGACGTCCAGCCAGAGGCGATCCCATTCGGCAGTAGGAAAGGAAGTTCCTTAGCCTGACCATTTGTTGGAAATCCATCTTCCAATACAAACCAGTACGGTTTTAGTTGTAGAACCTGCCATTTACTTATGGTGGCGCCTCACTGTTTAGATGGTAGCTATAGTAGGCATAGTTCGGAATGTCTATGTTGGCTAAGATTAATATTATACTTTCGAAATGTTTTCTGCACTATGCACTAGTAATAATATCCAATGATTTGCGTAGTAAGCATCTTTGACTATCATAAGGAGAAATCTCCTCCGATTCTGCGTTTGCATTGTGTGTGTGTGCGGGAGGCCTTATGGTAGTTTCATTTCCCAAAAGCATTGCGAAATTCAATCTTACTTTGTTTTAAAGATAAACTGTGTTTTTATTTGCTCACACCAGTCCCACGACTGACTCGGAGTTTATTGTTCCTTTCCTAAACTCTGGGTGCTCATAATTTTCTACACGAGCAGTCTAGAGTTGGGGTTTTCAGATATTCAGGTTGAGTAGATTATCTGGAGCTAGTCAGTCCTTGGACGACTGACTTGCTTACCGCTAGCTATGGATTGAAGCATTCTATTGGAGATATTGTTCCGCTGCTGATGTTATCTTTTCTTTCCGCTGCTATTGTCATTGTATCATATCTCTGATATTGTTGTATCATATTGATATCATTGTTGTATATCATATTGGATATTGTATTCATTGGATTGTATATGATATCATCTATTTTTATTCTGCTGTGTTGTTATACTTAATGGTGTTATAAGCTCCGGAGAACCAGATTCGGCGTTTGAATCTACGGCATTTCGAGTACAAGTGAAGTACGGATGCCGATTTTTGAAGGCCGAGTTTTGGGTCTTTACATTAAGTGTGTTTGTTGAGGTTAATCCAACAACCAATCCAAATGTGCTGTGACCGATCCATTTTGCTCCGCTCAATTTGTTAAGTCCAAAAATCTCTAACCACCGATCCAAGAAACAACCATCAGCCAAAAATCTACCGAAAGACGATCGGCCCAATTTGTCTTCATTTTTTTTCAAGTACTAATCGATCAAAACGATTGGTAACAGCCTACCTTTTAGGACCATAGGATCGATCGAATTAAATCGATCTTCCACCCCCAACTACTAAAGCAAACGATCGCTACGACCACGATCATTTCGATTGCTCCATTATCATCTTCGAAAACTTGTTGTCGTCTTCCATTTCAAAAAACAAATGCCGTCGTGACGCCATGACTCACGTCGATCAACTCAAGTCGACCCCATATGCCTCATCACAAAAATCTAAATGAACGAAAAGAATTGAACTTACTTATGTATAAAAGTGGAATACGGAAGTAACTTGGATTCAATTATGAAACAAGATCTAAGGAGATAGAGGTGGTGATGGCAGATATAGTAAAGGAGTTGGCCGGTTAGGAGATGGATGAAGTTTGGGAAACAATTTTAGATCCGAGAATTTAGATCGAAAGTGAAGAGGAGAAATGAGATGGAGTTTACTTACTTTTGGGTTCGATTAGTGTACTCTTGCTAATGAAACAAAGTGGAAAAATATTCTATGTGTGTGTGTCTATATATATATATATGAAAGAGCAGACCGTACCAACAAAGCCTGCAATTCAATCAAATGACCAAACCAAGAAATGATCGGCTGCGATCATTCCGTGATGGATGTATACTGATCCTTCTCTCTAATATGCAGTGCAATTGGTTCGTTTAACATATACTTGGATTATGTATGATCCAAAACTAATGGCTTTGGAACGATCCATCATTTTCTTAAAAAAACGATCAGACATAACACAATATCAATGGATTTGACCCGATCCATATTAGAAATGGATGAAGTATGATCCTCTATTGATGGACTCATGCCGATCATCTAAAACATATGTGGAAAGTTGATAATGACCCATGAATATGCAATAGTGATCGGGAGTCAGGGATGAATATGTATACGTGCACGTGTACATCCTAAAAAATTCAATTTCTTTGAAATTGACATAAATTGAATTCTCACTTGGATTTATCAAAGGAAAATCTGAACCATTCAACCGAGGCCAACAGATTCATTGAAACGAAGATTTAAATGGTCACCATCAAGAAGTGAACCAAAATTTATACTATTTGAAATTAATCGATCATCATGTCAAATAGAAAGAGATATGACTCTTTAAGGAAATCAATTCATCAAAAGGATAACTATTGTTCAGAAAACTAGATGGATTCCTTTCCGACGACACTAACTTGCATGAATTCAAAGCACATCATGTTGAAACAAGACGTACTTTAAGGGACAAGTGTTATCCAGCCTTTTTTCCTAGCCATACCCGAACTGACTAGACAAGTTAAACTCGACTGTCATTGGAACCGACAAGTAAGATTAATAATCACAAGCCCAAAGACCAAGTGCAGATGATAATATGAAGCAGTGGCGAAGCAAAAGCGGAAGGCGGACTCAATAAAACATTAGAAATATGAAAATACACCATTTATTGAAACTGGATTGGGTATGATCCATATTCACCAATTATGGATCATACCTTATCGATATTACAGTTCAACCCAGTGGAAAACGATCGATATCTCAAAATCTTCAAGTCGAATATATGAAACTTTGGGAACTTTAATATATTGAAGATTGGAGCCTACAATATCGATCGCATGCCAAAAGGAGCTCATAAAACGATCGTTTTCGATCGTTATTACAAATTATGTAGGACCTGCGATCAATATTCTGACTTCTTCTGGATCTGGAGACTCGGCTGCCGAAATTTTAGTAAGATATTTCGCCGTCTTCCCTTATAAATACAGACTTGATCATTCATTTTCGAGATCCTGACGTTGCCGTTTCCTTGGTACTCCATTGTAACTAAAGATCATACCCGAGCCATCCCTCTATACTCAGCAATTCAAGTGATTAATAAATCTATTTCTCCAAAATAAACGTAGGCTTTCAACGTCGAACCACTATAAATCGTTGTATTCTTGTTATTGCTTTATTTCTGCTATTTAACTGCTTGTTTCCTCTATTTTTATTGAATTTTCATCATTTATTTCTCGACAAAATCTCTATTTGGTGTTTGTGCCAATTTTTGGTGCAAACAATGTCATATACCAGTTTTCAATTTTTATTGTATTAATTGTGTAGCTACTTGTATCATGCATATAAATAGTATGCATAAGTACAACTAAATTCAATCAACATCCAATTTATTGAAACAACAGTGAAAAAGAGACTAGTAGAAACAACTTTGCCTTGAGATAACATCTCTAATCCCTATAAGAGTGCATGCTTATGTGAGATGCTACTTTTTCATTTAAGGTTTCTCTTTTTAACCAGCTATCCAGGAGTCATATGTTATGTTACTAGTATATTTTACTTGTATGTTAGCATTTTGGTTTCATGTTCCAGGTTTGCATGTTTGCACATTCATGCATGCTTGCATGCCTTTATATTTTATTGATTGTTGAAATATTGATAGAATTACCTTAATACCTGTTTTGTGATTATGGGATATGTGCTTGATGTGTTGACAAATTGAACTATTTTAACCCATATGCTTATGCATCAAAAGTGTAACACTCCATATTTTTATAACATTATTTAGAATGATTAATTGGGTAAATTAAATAAATAATGTGGAGATTAATAAGTGGATATTTGTTATAGCTAAGGGTAGCCTTTCCATGTTGGTGTGTTAATTAAAATAAGATAACCTAAACAAATGTGTTAGGAAATGATAAGGGAAAAATGGGAAATAGGAGGGGCTTATACCCTAAACCCTTAGGAAATGAAACTCATGTTCATTTCATTTCATTCAAACTAAAATTTCCTAAGACCGACCACCATTATTGTTCTCAAGAGAAGACTAAAGCTAGGATTCAAAAAGAAGGAGGATAATCAACTAATTCAACAATCAAATCTCACATCTATAATCTCAAAGCTAAGGTGAATTATAACTACTTCCCATTTTCTTTTAGTTTTTAGTTTTAAGAATAAGATCCGAAATGTTTGGCAAGTATATGCCATGCTTTGATGATTTAAAGTTATATATATTTGTTGGTGAGTTATGCATGTTCTTACTTGTTTTAAATGATATGTTTGATATGAAAACCCTATTAAATGACATCCAAATGCCTTAAAAATTTAAGTATAGGTTAGAATTATATTTTAGAGATGGGTTCCAATTTTCATAATTTTCCGAATTAAGGTGGATTTTATATTAATTTTCCAGTGAAGGAAATTGTTTATTGGGTTATAAATTATTTACGGCTAAAGTAATTATTATTTGGGGTTGAGATTTTTATATGTTAGGCAACATATCAAAATAGATTTTCTAGGATTTTTCTAGATTTTTCCTAAGTGTGTTGATGAATATATAAAATAATTTAAGGTATGAGACTTAAATGTTTTATATATTTAATTAAGGAGAAGTGGCATTTTATAAAATAAAATTATTATTTAATTCTGAAAATAGTGGCAGCACATTTCTTAAAAGAATTTTGTTAACCAATGAGAATTTGACAAACAAAGGCAGTTTAGTTGAAAAGTTATCTTTTTAAGTTAAAAACAAAGAAATCATACTTTTAGCATGTTTCAACCTATTACGACAGTAAACCTTCCGACCCAGACCTTCCGACAAGGTCGAGAGGTTCATAGCTTTTGACAAGGTCAAACCAATGCATATGGTATCAAGTTACTTGGTACGTAATGAATTGGACAGAGTCGAAGGGTTCTTAGTCGAAAGGTTGTTGGCCAAAGAGGTTGGGGTATGTTTGTTTTATAAACAAAAGCTTTCACCTGCTTTGCTTTCGAATTAGAGCTTTCGACTTGGTCGCTTTCGATCAGGTCAAAATGTTTAAAAGAAAGGGTTCAAACCTTTCGACACAGTCGAAAGTTTACTGTTGCTTTATATAAATGTTTTGTTTAGAACCTTCCAACAAAGTCAAAAGGTTTACTTTGATTGATTTCGAAAGGTTTACTTACTTTCAAAACCAGCCGCTTCTCCCATTGCTTTCGAAAGGAAGCTTTCGACTTAAGTGATTTACTTTTGTTTTATAATTGAAGTATAACCCAAAGCTTTCGAAAGAGTTGTTTTAAAAAGGCAGAGGCCTATTGTTTTAAATACTATGTTTTAAAGCTTTTAAAGCAGAGTTTTCGACAAAGTTGAAAGGTTGCTTCCAATGGAGTCGAAAGGTTTTAAAACATGGTTTTCCACTTGTTTCAAATTGAACCCAGAAAGTTTTTGGAAGGTTGTGTTTAAGAAGGGTTAATTCTTTCAAAAGGATTTGCTTATTGAATGGGTCGAAAGCAAAGCTTTCGATGGAGTCGAAAGGTAACCTTTCAAAGGGGTCGAAAGGTAGCTTTCGACAAGGTTGAAAGATTTTGTTTCTGAATGATTTCGGAAGGTTTTAAATGGAGGGTTTCCAAGGGTTTTCAAGGGCATTGTTTCAAGTTGTTTTTAAAATAGGATGTCTAAGGTTTTATAACTTTCGAAAGGTTAGAAGGTCAATGGTTTCAAAAGGTTTGAAGTTCAATGGTTTCGAAAGGTTTGATTTTTAATGGTTTCGAAAAGTTTGATTTTTAAAGGTTTTGAGGGTACCAATGAAAACTAAAATGAATATTCCTAAGTTAGGGACACTGATGGAAATAGGATAATCATGGGGCTAACATGAGGCAAATATAATCATCGAGCTAACATGATACAAATAGAATCATGGGGCTAACATGAGACAAATAGATTCATGGGGCTAACATGAGACAAATAGATTCATGGGGCTAGAATGAGTCAAGTGGCAAATTCAAATAGAATAATAGATTCATGGGACTAGAATGAGTCAAGTGGCAAATTCAAATAGAATCATGGGGCTAACTTGAGACAAATAGATTCATGGGGCTAACATGAGTCAAGTGGAAAATTCAAATAGAATCATGGAGCTAACATGAGACAAATAGATTCATGGGGCTAGCATGAGTCAAGTGGAAAATTCAAACAGAATCATGGGGCTAACATGGGACAAATAGAATTATGGGGCTAACATGAGACAAACAGATTTATGGGGCTAGCATGAGTCAAGTGGCAAATTGAAGGGTTCATAGCCATCCTAGGAAGACTATGAGATGCTTGATGGATAGTCTGCATCAACTTAAGCAAAATGAATGTGGAATAGGTAGTCCCTCTTTGATATAATTAAACTCCAGTTGGGGATAGGGAAATCCTAATTGTTTTCAAGTATGCATATCGCAATAATGTTTTATAAATATATGTTTTAACCATTGTGGATGCAGGAGTAAATCACATGGTTTTATGAAAGGTTTTGCAAAAGATATGTTTTAAAAAGATGTTAGTAAGGGGAACCTGTTCCGCTAAGCGGCGTGGTCTCACTTAACATAATTAAACCGGGATGTATACTATTATTCACACCAGGCTTTATGTCTGACTCGAACTTTATATTTTCCACTTAAAATCTCGGTTGCTCAAAATTAATTTTAGTAGGCTGAGGGGTTAAGGTCTTTTTCAGGTTTTGGAACGTTGACGAATATGCTACCGGAGGCAAGCAGGAGGCAACAAATAGCTATTTAGGATTTGTAGTTCTTGTTATGTTTTGATGGATTTTTCGCTGTGTTGTTTTGTATAAGGTCTATTACGACCATATGACTCCGATCAACCAATGGGGTATCTTCACATACTGCTCTTGGCATAATTTGTAATAATTATATTTGATACGTGCTTGGGAATGATTTGTGGTTCTGTGTCGTGAATGTGAAACAATTGCTTTTGAAATGTAATGAAGTAAAAGTTGTTTTGAAATCCATGTTTTGTTTCATATTCAAGTGCTTATGATATTATTGATACCATTAACATAGCCATATTTATTCGCCGGAAGCTAATACTATAGATGATTATAGCATCTGTAGCGCTTAATTTTGGGCCTCTAGATAGGGGATGTTATAGCTTGGTACCAGAGCATGGTTTATGAAATACTTTAACTAAAATTGATTTTTGAAAACATAATCCTAAGTAATTAGAGTTAAGATCGGGGTATGGGATAACACTATAGTAACATACTTGTATTTGTTATATATATAAGTATACACTATATCTCTAGACTCCTTTCTTAGTTAGGCTATTCATCTGTATCTTACGAGGTCTGAATATAAATATGGAAGGAAGGATAGGCAGAGTTAACCTTGGAGGAGATAGCACCACCACAAATGGAAATGCCCGACCAAATGCTAGAAGAGATTCCAGTCAGGCTCAAGCTGAAATTGTGGGTGCTGGGGTTCCTCAAATGGATATGGGAGCCTTGTATTAGTTGTTGGCAAACCTTTTGCAAGCTGGAGCTGCTGGAAATGTTGGTGGAGAAAATCCTGTAGTTCCAGTTGGATATAACTATGCTAAGCTGAGTAGAGACTATATCAGTTTGGGAGGAAAGTCGTTTGCTGGAACAGAAGATGCTGTTGAGGTAGAGAACTGGCTGTTAAACCGTGAAAGGATTTTTATGGATCTAGGCTTGAATGATGGTGAGAAGAGAAGGATAGCCTCGAGACAGTTGCAAGGGTTAGTGCTTCATTGGTGGAACAGCGTAACAACCAGAGTGCCAGAGGAAGAGTTGACTTGGGCTGACTTCAGGAGGAGGTTTGAGCAGAGGTTCTTGTCTGAGGTGGCCAAGTCGGCGTTAATAAGGAAATTTATGGATCTTGTCTAAGGATAGATGTCTGTGATCGAGTATGCTGCTAGGTTTGATGAGCTATCTCGATACAGTTATGCTTTGGTTGACATAAATGTCAGAAGGAATGAGAGATTCATTAGAGGATTGAGGCCAGTGCTGGGCAGAATGACTATGGCCCATATCCGAGATCCTTCTAATGTGGTAGTGGAAATGGCCATTCGCCATGAGGAAATGCTTGCTGTTTCGGCTAAGGAGAAGCCTGTTGAATTCCGAGGTCCTCAGGGGAAGAAGAGGAAATTCTTCAAGAAGAGGGGCGCTTAAAGGGATGTAGCCGCCAAGAAAGGGAAAGCAGATATAGTTTGCAACAAGTGTGATAAGAAGGGTCACTATGCTATAGAGTGACGTTCGGGAGATGGAAAGTCGGTTGTGGGGGAAGCAGAATGTGCAATGCTAAAATTGCAACCAGATATGGCATTACAAGGATAAATGTCCTGAAGCCGCCAAGGCAGGAAAAGGAAAGGTCTTTGCTTTAGAGCCATCATCCTCCAAACCAACTGCTGCTGAGAAAGGAAAGTCTGTGATGGAAGGTACGCTTTTGATCCATGGAAAACCAGTTAGGGTATTGTAATGCCTTAAAGGTATTCTTTTATTTCTTGATGTTTGGTAGATAGGTTTAACCTAGAACCCTCATACTTAGTTACTTCCTTAAGGGATGCAAATCTGATGGGAGGGTATGCAACACTTGGGATGAGCTGTGACCATTTAGAGTTTGATTTGCTAGGCCATACTTTTGATTGCTGTTTGCATTTGTTTGACTTTTTGGGATTATCCTTGGGATGGATTGGTTAAGTAAATATTATGCTACGCTATTTTTCCATGATAGGAAAATATCACTTAGTCACCTGGATTTTAGTGATCGGATAGTTTATATTGTAGAGAACCCTAGTTGTGAAGTGAATGCTTTATTGGGTATTATGGAATTGGAAGATGAGTTGCATCGAATCTTTGTAGTTTGAGAATTTGCTGATGTGTTTGAGTCGGTAGTTTGATTGCCACCAAAACGAGCCATAGAGTTTCGAATTGATTTGGTGCTTAGAGCAGAACCGGTGAGTAGGCTACTAAGCAGAATGACACCCATGGAGATGAAAGAGTTGAAGGTGCAATTGATGGATTTGGAAGGCAAGAGTTTTATCTGACCAAGTAGTTCGCCATGGGGGGCTGCCGCAATGTTTGCTTAGAAGCCGGACGGATCGTTGAGGCTATGTATCGATTATCATAAGTTGATTGAGAAGACGAGAAAGAACCGATATCCATTGCCGAGAATTGACGATTTGTTCGATCAGTTAAGTGGAGCTAAGGTGTTCTCTCAGCTGGATTTTGCGATGGGATTTCATCATCTTAGAGTAGCAGAGGATAGTATTCCTTTGATGACATTTATGACGAGGTATGTATCGTACGAATGGTTAGTTATGTCGTTCGAACTAACTAATGTGCCAGCATTCTTTGTGGATCTGATGAATAGAATTTTCCGAGAACACTTGGATAGATTTGTGTTGGTCTTCATAGATGACATTTTGATATACTCTAAGGATGAGAAGGAGCATGAAGTTCATCTTAGAGTTGTGCTTGAAACGTTGAGGGAGCATCAGTTGAAGGCTAAGTTTTCGAACTGTCATTTTTGGAAGAAGGAAGTGAAGTTCCTTGGTCATGTCGTCTCAGTGAAAGGGTTTTCTGTAGATCCAACTATGATTGAGGCGGTGAATAATTGGAAGAGACCCAAAACGGTGACCGAGATTAAGAGCTTTCTTGGATTGACTGGATATTATCGAAGGTTTATAAAGGATTTTTCATGGATACCTGCACCGATGGCTAAGCTTACGCAAAAAGATGTGAAGTTATGGACCGGTAAGTGTGAGGAAGCATTCCAGATCTTGAAACACTTATTGACCCATGCACCGGTGTTAGTGGTTCCGGAGGGAAATCAAGATTTGGTTGTTTATACTGATGCATGTGGAACTGAATTGGGAGCTGTGTTGATGCAAAGAGGCAAAGTGATTGCTTATGCTTCTAGACAGCTCAGACCACATGAAGTTATCCTACGCATGATTTGGAGTTAGTTGCCATTATATTTGCTCTGAAGGTGTGGAGGCATTATCTTTTGGGAGAGCGATTTGTGCTTTACACTGATCATAAGTCGTTGAAGTACCTGTTCTCTCAGAAGGAGTTGAGCATGAGACAACACAGATGGTTGGAGTTTATTGCTGCTTATTATTTTGGAATTGAATACACACCCGAAAAAGGAAATAAGGTGGCAGATGCACTCAGCCGAAAACATCAAATTGCAGTATGGGCTATGATTGCTGAGTGGAAAGATTTTAAAGCATTACCAGCTTGTAGTGTGTAGTTTAGATCCAAGATAGGTTCAAGTGCAGGAAGTGCTATGTTGTCTTGCTAAGAAGTTAGACTATTAATGATTGAGAAGATAGCTTCTAAGCAAGAGGAGGATCCAGTTTTGGCTGAACGGATCATAAGGTTAAGGGAATGAACAGAGAGCGATGACTTAAAGGATTTCAGTCTTGACCAAAATGTTTGGTTGAGAAAGAAAGGAAGGTTATGTGTTTTGAATGTAGGAGACATGAGGAAAGAAGTTTTGGATGAGTGTCATCGTTCGAAGTTCAATATCCATCCAAGAGGAACGAAGATGTATCGGGATATGAAGGGAAGTTTCTTTTGAGAAGGTATGAAACGGGACATTGGTTTGTATGTTAAGCAGTGCTTGAATGGCCATCAGGCAAAGGCCGAACACCAGAAGCCTAGTGGATTGCATCTACCGTTAGAAGATTCGTTGTGGAAATGAGATTCCATCTCTATGGATTTTATTGATGGGTTGCCAAGATCTAGAAGAGGAAACGAAAGCATATGGGTCATAGTAGATAGACTAACTAAGAGTGCTCATTTCATTCCGGTAAAGTCAACTAGGACGACACCTATTTTGGCAAGGTTATTTATGAAGAATGTAGTTAGACTACACGGGATTCCTAGTAGTATCATTAGTGATAAAGATTCTTTGTTTACTAGTGAGTTCTGGAGGAGTCTACAGGAAGCATTAGGAACCTAGCTCAACATGAGTACCGCTTACCATCCACGGACTGATGGGAAAACAGAAAGAGTTAACAAAGTCTTAGAAGATTTGTTAAGAGCTTGTGTATTGGATTTTGAGGGATTATGGGAGGACCATCTTCATCTAGTCGAGTTCTTGTATAACAATAGTTATCAGACTATTATTGGGATGGCACTGCTTGAAGCTTTGTATGGAAGACCATGCAAGTCTCCCATATGTTGGTTATTGGTTCTCGGTCCGGATTTGGTGAAGGAAGCTGCGGAGAAGATTGAGTTGATCCGAGTCAGGATAAAGGAAGCTCAGTCTAGGCAGAAAAGTTATGCTGATAGAAGAAGGGACTATGTGTTCATTAAGGTTTCACCAATGAAGGGTGTGATTAGGTTTGGGAAGTCAGGAAAGTTAGCTCCTAGATTCATCGGTCCTTTTTGTATTGTTGAGAGGATCGGGAAACTCGCTTATAGAGTAGAGTTACCAAGTAGTTTGGCTGGAGTCCATGATGTTTTCCATGTTTCTCATCTTAGGAAATGTGTTAGAGACTTGGAGACTACTATAACACCTACAGTTTTAGAAGATTTAGTGGTAGAGCCGGATTTTACTATAGTTAGAAAGCCGATTCAGATTGTGGTTAGAGGTGAGAAGAGGCTGAGGAACGAGACAGTCAACTTAGTAAAGGTTCAATAGAGTGACGATACTAGAGACTGTACTTGGGAGACGGAGAGCAGGATTAGAGACTCTACTCTGGTTTGTTTGATGGTATGTTTTACCTTTGATTGTTTTGTTGTGTACTTTAGCATTATTTCGAGCATGAAATTCTTTAAGGTGGGGAGTCTATAACACCCCATATTTTTATAACATTATTTAAAATGATTAATTGGGTAAATTAAATAAATAATGTGGAGATTAATAGGTGGAGATTTGTTATAGCTAAGGGTAGCCATGCCATGTTGGTGCGTTAATTAAAATAAGATAACCTAAACAAAGGTGTTAGGAAATGATAAGGGCAAAATGGGAAATAGGAGGGGCTTATACCCTAAACCCTTAGAAAATGAAACTCATGTTCATTTCATTCCATTCAAACTAAAATTTCCTAAGGCCGACCACTATTATTGTTCTCAAGAGAATACTAAAGCTAGGATTCAAGAAGAAGGAGGATAATCAACTATTTCAACAGTCAAATCTCACATCTATAATCTCAAAGCTAAGGTGAATGATAACGACATCTCATTTTCTTTTAGTTTTCGGTTTTAAGAATAAGATTCGAAATGTTTTGCAAGTATATTCCATGCTTTGATGATTTAAAGTTATATATATTTGTTGGTGAGTTATGCATGTTCATACTTGTTTTAAATGATATGTTTGATATAAAACCCTATTAAATAACGTCCAAATGCCTTGAAAATTTAAATATAGGTCAGAAATATTTTAGAGATGGGTTCCAATTTCATAATTTTCCGAATTAAGGTGGATTTTATATTAATTTTCTAGTGAAGGAAATTGATTATTGAATTATAAATTATTTACGGCTAAAATAATTATTATTTGGGGTTGAGATTTTTATATGTTAGGCATCATATCAAAATATATTTTCAGGGATTTTCCTAAGTGTTTTGATGAATATATAAAATTATATAAGGTATGAGACTTAAATGTTTTATATATTTAATTAAGGAGAAGGGGCATTTTATAAAATGAAATTATTATTTAATTCTGAAAACAGTGGCAGCACATTTCTAAAAATAATTTTGTTAACCAATGAGAATTTGTCAAACAAAGGAAGGTTAGTTGAAAAGTTATCCTTTTTAAGTTAAAAACAAAGAAATCATATTTTAGCATGTTTCAGCCTATTACGGTAGTAAACCTTCCGAACCAGACCTTCCGACAAGGTCGAGAGGTTCATAGCTTTCGACAAGGTCAAACCAATGCATATGGTATCAAGTTACTTGATACATAATGAATTTGACAAATTCGAAGGGTTCTTAGTCGAAAGGTTGATGGCCAAAGAGGTTGGGGTATGTTTGTTTTATAAACCAAAAGCTTTCACCTGCTTTGCTTTCGAATTAGAGCTTTCGACTTGGTCGCTTTCGACCAGGTAAAAATGTTTAAAAGAAAGGGTTCAAACCTTTCGACACAGCCGAAAGGTTACTGTTGCTTTATATAAATGTTTTGTTTAGAAACTTCTGACAAAGTCGAAATGTTTACTCTGATTGATTTCGAAAGGTTTACTTGTTTTAAAAACCAGCCGCTTCTCCCATTGCTTTCGAAAGGAAGCTTTCGACTTAGGTGATTTACTTTTGTTTTATAATTAAAGTATAACCCAAAGCTTTCGAAGGAGTTTCTTTAAAAAGGAAGAGGCATATTGTTTTAAATACTATGTTTTAAAGCTTTCGAAGCAGAGCTTTCGACAAAGTCGAAAGGTTGCTTCCAATGGAGTTGAAAGGTTTTAAAAGAAGGTTTTCCTCTTGTTTCAAATTGAAACCAGAAAGTTTTCAAAAGGTTGTGTTTAAGAAGGGTTAATTCTTTCGAAAGTATTTTTTGAATGGTTCTAAAGGGGTCGAAAGCAAAGCTTTCGAAAGAGTCGAAAGGTAACCTTTCGAAGGGGTCGAAAGGTAGCTTCCGACAAGGTCGAAAGGTTTTGTTTCTGAATAATTTCGGAAGGTTTTAAATGGAAGGGTTTCCAAGGGTTTTCTAAGGCAATATTTCAAGTTGTTTTTGAAATAGGATGTCTAAGGTTTTATTGCTTTTGAAAGGTTTGAAGTATAATGGTTTTGAAAGGTTTGAAGTTTAATGGCTTCAAAAGGTTCGAATTTCAATGGTTTCGAAAGGTTTGATTTTTAAGGGTTTTGAGGGTACCAATGAAAACTATAAATGAATATGACCTAAGTTAGGGACGCTGATAGAAATAGGTTAATCATGAGGCTAACATGAGACAAATAGAACCACCGAGCTAACATGAGACAAATAGAATCATAGGGCTAACATGAGACAAATAGATTCATGGGGCTAGCATGAGTCAATTGGAAAATTCAAATAGAATCATGGGGCCAACATGAGACAAATAGATTCATGGGGCTAGCATGAGTCAAGTGGAAAATTCAAATAGAATCATGAGGCTAACATGAGACAAATAGATTCATGGGGCTAGCATGAGTCAAGTGGAAAATCCAAAGATAATCATGGGCTAACATGAGACAAATAGAATCATAGGGTTAACATGAGACAAATAGATTCATGGGGCTAGCATGAGTTAGGTAGAAAATTGAAGGGTTCATAGTCATCCTGGGAAAACTAGGAGATGCTTGATGGATAGTCTGCATCAACTTAAGCAAAATGAATCTGGAATAGGTAGTCCCTCTTTGATATAATTAAAATCCAATTGGGGATGGGGAAATCCTAATTGTTTTCAAGTATGCATATCACCATATTGTTTTATAAATATATGTTTTAACCATTGTGGATGCAGGAGTACAGCATATGGTTTTGTGAAAGGTTTTGCAAAAGATATGTTTTAAAAAGATGTTAGTGAGGGGAAACCCGTTCCGCTAAGCGGCATGGTCTCACGTAACATATTTAAACCGGGATGTATACTATTATTCACACCAGGCTTTATGTCTGACTCGAAGTTTATGTTTTCACCTTAAACTCTCGGGTGGTCAAAATTAATTTGAGTAGGCTGAGGGGTTAAGTTCTTTTTCTTGTTTTAGAACGTTAACGAATATGCTACCGAAGGCAAGCAGGAGGCAACAGATAGCTATTTAGGATTTGCAGTTCGTGTTATGTTTTGATGAATTTTCCGCTGCGTTGTTTTGTAATAGGTCTAATACGGCCATATGACTCTGATTAACCAAGGTGGTATCTTCATATACTACTCTTGGCATAGTTTTTTATAATTATATTTGATCTGTGCCTGGGAACGATTTGGGGTTATGTGTCGTGAATGTGAAACGATTGTTTTGAAATGTAATGAAGTAAAAGTTGTTTTGAAATCTATGTTTTGTTTCATATTCAAGTGCTTCTGATATTATTGATACCATTAACATAGCCATATTTAGTCGTCGGAAGCTAACATTATAGATGACTGCAACATCTGTTGCGCTTAGTTTTGGGCCTCTAGATAAGGGATGCTACAAAAAGCAAGCGGTGAAGAAAGAGAAGAAGCTATAGTAAATTACCGGATTATATCAGTTGATCTAGGTTTATAATGTTTTAGCTCTACTGTACCCATTTGTAAGTGGTGTGTTTACTTTCCGAAAGATATTTGTCACTCTTTTACATAAACATAAGACTTCCACCTTTTTAGCTTACTGTTCCCTAATTATATTTCTTTACGATTAGGATTGGAAAGTGTTTAAATGGACATACTTGCTTTGTCATACAAGGGTAGTTGCCTATTATTGCCTTATAATTTTTAAAAACCGACTCCCCTCTTGTTTGTTTACTACCGATCAGACGTCCATAAAATATATGTAGTTAATATTATGGTTGTATCCATGTATGAGTGCTATCAAACTAAAAGCATGTAATACTTGTCCATTCTGCTGGGTATTGTTGCTGGTGCAAGTTCAGGTTGTGGGAGTATTTTCTATGATATTCTTTCTTTGGATGATGTGTAGGTTGTTTGTAAAGACCCACCTTTACAATACTCGACACGAATACATCTGCGATATTAATGTCTGAGCTTCCAAGTATCGGAAAGAAAGATTGTTAGGGAAAATGAAAGAAAAGACAAAATAGAATCTTACATCATGATGAGTAACATATAATATACAATAGATCTTTACAAAATAAAATTGAACTTTATTATACATATATCAATGAGAGTCAACTAATCAATCAACAGCCTGGACAGTTATAACAATATGTGCTAACATTGCTGTTAAAAAAACAATTAATGTAGCAGAAATAAAATATACGTGAATATGACTTGGAGGCATCCAGGTCGTCTCCTGAAGCTCCAAGTATCCAAACTTAATATATAAATATGCTCGGTCTGACTCGAGCATTATAATAATTTAACACCTGTATTAGTCTGGTTAGAAAACACACCTCAAATGGATTTTAATATTATAAAAATCTTTTGAAAATAAAGGTATCTTGTAAGACCATGCCGCACATAAATACGGATGGGCTTTTACCTTACAATAACCTAAAACATTTCTATAGGAAATCCTCTAATATTATAGTAATGTCTACGGTTTAAAATAAATATTGAATCATAGCCGAAATTGTTACCTTAATTAAATTCTAGCATGATAGGTATACAATCAAGTCCGAAGGATCATAGTGGAAAATGGTTATCCCGGTCTCTCCGAACCGACAACAATAGTTTAAAACTGACCACGTTCTATAGTCGGTTATTTAACTATCAAATAACAACAATCTAATTAGGGATTTATCTCAATAGGGAAACCAACATTGGTTAAGCGCTTAAGCAAACAATAACCTCTTTAATTAATCCTTTCATTAATTCAAATTACTTTACAAATACTTGTATCAAAATACTTTTACAAAGGTATATTCAAAAATCTTTTATACTCTCTTTAATACTAGGAAAATATCCATTTACTTATTTGAACGGTATAAGTATATTCACAAATACCGAGAAAGATTTCCTATTGGTGTTAAGTATGGAAAGATGTTCCACACCACCATAATTGTTAAAAAAACCATTTATGGAAATCAAAACTCATATTCTTTTATAAATTCCCTTTTTGTACAACTCAGAAACCATTTATAAATTCCTTTTATAAATCTCTAACCTAGGTATAAATATCTTTTTCAAAATTCTAAAAAGATTGATAAAACTCTTTGATAAATATATAAAACCATTTATAAAACTTCCTTTCTAAATCTCCAACACAATTTATAAAACTCTATCCTTTTATAAACGCCTTTCTAAAAATCCTGTATAAAAATCCTTTATAAAGCCTTTATGAAAATCCCTTATAAATCCAAAACTCCCTTTTCATTTATAAACCTTTTAATAAATCTCTTTTATTAAATGAGATTCCTTTTATAAATCAATTTATTATTTATAAAAACTATTAACAAGATAAATTAATTTACTTTAAAAATTCTAAATAAATAATAAATTAACTTCCCAGCATCATTAATAAAATAATTTATTAACTCCAAAACATTATTATATAAAAATATTTAATCTTCAACATTATTATAATAAATAATAATTGACTTCCAAATACTATTGGTAAATAAATATTATTAATTCCAGAACATTATTAATAAAAGTAATTATTAACTTCAAAACATCATTATTATATAATGATAATTATTAACTTCAAAAAATTATTAATCATTTAAATAAATAACTTTTCACAATATTAAAATAATGATAATTAACTTTAAGACAGTATTAAATAATAGTTAAAGAACTTTAAAACATTATTAAATAACAGTTAAACAACTTTAAATCATTTTTAGATAATATTTAAACAACTTTAATCATTTCTAAATGATTTAGAAAAGTCAAATAAAAAGGGTTGGGGTAAAATAGAGAAGTTCAAAGTTCGCTGTAACAACCCGCAAATTCGTAGCAATTAATTATCGCCATTAGGTGATTAAATCGTTCGTAAATTTTTATTGAAATTAAAAATCAATTTTAAATTCTTTTGATAAAAATTGTTAAGTATTGCGGGCTTTATAAATTTTATTGGCCCATGGGGTTCCTATTGTACCGTGCTATTCGTGTGATAACCGACCCTTTCCATTTTTTTCACTCACAACCCTAATCAAAAACAAACAGACGAAAAGAATAAAAATGGGGGCGACTATTTCTCTTCGATCTGAAGAAGTAGGGCTTCGGCAGCGTTTTTCTTTCTCGAATTAGAGCTTCGGCCCTGGGTGCGCTCGTCCTCTGATGGTCGATTCTCTGAGTTGCTCGCGCTCGTTCGCTGTTGCTCGATTCTCCGATCGCCTCGACTTCGTCTCGGAGCTGCTCGTCTCCAATACGTAATTAAGGTGAGTGATTCCTTATCGCTCACATCTAATTCCACTCTATTTTCAATTAGATGCTCGTGATTTCTGTGCCTAATTCATATGTGTATGTATTGGATTTCTTGATTGACACGGTAGTGTTTTGCCTATATCTCGACTTGAGATTCGATGATACTGCTGTCGATAATTTTGTTTCCAAGATTTTCTCTTTGTCTTTGGTATTGTTCGAACTGTGCATTTGGACTTAGCATACTTGATGTTGTTTCGATGTTGTTTTATCTCTGGCCATGATTGGATACATTTTGAATCCCTGTATATTCGTTCGAATAATATTATTTTAACTTGTCAAATTATTTTTCTGACCTGAGGCACTTTACTTGAATTGTTGTTGTGATGATTTTCTGCTTTGCCTTGGTCCATATTGTCGAACTCTGTTATACTTGACCATTTCCGTTCATTCCTCACCTCTGCATTCATTGTAGTGCCCCCTGGTTTATACTTTGATTCACTGTTTCGATTTTGAACTGAATTGCATTAAGTTGTGGTTGTGTCTACATCTCACTGGCTTCATCTTGTTCAGTAGTACAGCAGAGTTTAACATGTCTCTGTTATTTACTTTTGCCATAAAAGCAACATTATAGTGTTCTTCACTGTTTGCATTTGCATACCACTGTAATTCTATCACCTGTGACTCGAGTTCTTTACTTGATGTCATTTGAGCTCCTTCATGATATTTTCATGTTATTGCTACACTTGTATGTGTCGTTCACCATTGATACAATGTTTTAGTTACATCTTTTGATCTGCACATCCATGTGCCTTCTCTGTCTCATTTATTCTTTTGGTTCCACTGCACAACTTTGAGCCTTCTTGCTTATGCTCAGATCATTTCGAGTTTGCGCTTGCATCTGAGTTTTTGTGCAGTTTGCCTTGTATTTTGTTGTGGTCGCAGTCCCATTTTTGTTGCAAATTTGGACTGTATATATATTGACTGGAGCCTTTTGTTGTTCTACTGCAACTTTGGTTTGTATAACTGATGTGCAGTAGCCGGTAGCACTTGTTTATGATGTTGGTACTTCACTGTGTCACTGTCCATGTTCGTTTGTGACAGTCTTGAATCTGCATATCCATGTGTCATTTTCACTTGCATCTGTTCATCCCTGAGCACTTGCTGACCTGCTGCATTTTCGTAGCAGTTTTACCCTTGTCCCTTGTGGTGACTTTATATTCTGTCGTGGCGAGGCAGTGCACGCGTGCGTGCACTGCAGCCACACCGAATTGACAGATTTTAATCGATATTTCTTTTGTTCTTGATTCATCGACCTGTTGCGTAATTCGTAGGCTGTATTGGCGAGGCAGAACACGTTAGCGTGTACTTCAGCCAATTAGCATTGATATTTTTAAATTGACATTTCAATTGCTTAAACTGCTTTGGATTTCTGTTCTGTGGATTAACACTGTTTAGTGTTATATCTGCCGTTATCCAATTCTCGTATCGAGAGTTGGATATACGAGATTTCTGTGACTGTCATCTATATTGAGATTGATTATTATTGCTTCTCTGCGCTAATAACTGAGTTTGAATTAGACTGATCCGGGTATTATTTTCTTTTGAATGTAATACTCGGGTCAGACCGAGTATTTACAGGTTGTAGATTTTTAGCTTTGGGTTGCTGCTAGAGCTATGAAGACTTTTTATATCATTTGAAGTGGTCTTCGTCTTGTTGAAGTAGTCAGTGTGTCTGTTTTAAGATGATAATGTATTCATGTATATTAGTCGATAATGTACTTGTATATATAACTTCTTGAGTCGACAATTGTAGTTGTATCATTGGTATTGTGTCAAATGTATTGTAACTGATATCAGTTATTGTATATATGAGACTTTTCGTTCCATCTGTATTCCGCATTTATGTTATCTGTGTTATTTTTATATCTATTGTCCTAAACTATTATAGCCACTATGTAGTAGCTTTGAGTTTGTATCGGTATGTCGGATTTCCTTTAAAGATGAAATGCAATGTTTTATTATCTGACATATCGGTGCTCGCACAAAGCAATTACATAGATGGTCGCTCCTCAACAGCCTTATTCTCCGTGCTAGTTGACAGCACTACACCGTAGTGTTCTTGGCTAGCGTGGGTATAGAGGTGGGGCGTCACAGCTTGGTATCAGAGCTTGGGGTTTAGGACAATTATAAAACATAACTTAGATGGAACATGTGCTACAACTATTTGTCGATGTTTTATCTCTCATCTTTACATATGATTATTTTTGACTGTTAGGTATGAATTCCTAACGCTTATTCTTGTGTTTTCGGCTTTGAATTGATTTAGCCGATGTTGATTTTGTTTTAATTTGGCAAATTAAAGCCATTTTGACTTTTGGACTTTGTTCCACTTTTGTTCTATGCTATGAGTGTCATTGTGTACCTGTTACACTGTGATGAAAAATAGCTGGACCAGTTGCAAATTGAGTGATTTTGATTTCTCATTCACATCTAGTTCGAATATCAGCGATTTTGAACTTGATATTTTGTGTTTTCCTCATCTTGAATTCCATTCGACTTCGGTCACTTTGTTTTTGAGAAATTGCTAATTTCTTGATTTTTAAGACTCTGATTTTGTTTGCCGTTGGTTTCTTTGATAATGATGATTGATTCATTTTGTACTCGACTGCGGCTATTAATTGTTGACTTCGACATTGACTTGATTCTTACTTTTGTTGAAGTCATTTATGCATTTCTGCTCGATTTGCTTTGTTTTTCCAGTTGATAATCGATTCTTCTTTTCTAATTAGTTGTTATCACCTTTGTCGATTTTGATAACTTCTATTTCTGGAATTTTTGGGTATTCCTACTTTGATGAATTTGGAATCGAAT
The DNA here is from genome assembly GCA_030737815.1 of Allium fistulosum. NCBI lineage: Eukaryota > Viridiplantae > Streptophyta > Magnoliopsida > Asparagales > Amaryllidaceae > Allium > Allium fistulosum. The sequence goes on along the minus strand of CM060905.1, from coordinate 154,243,378 downwards.
TCTTTGGATTTTATTCACGTCTTCGAATGTGAAATTTTAGTGAACTGGCTTGGTTTCCTAATTTAATCGATTCTTGATCATTTCCCCGATTTGTTGCTATCATTTATTAGCAACTTTGATGACATTTTCTTCGGGATTTTTGTGAACATACTTTCTGATGGATTCAGTATCGATTTCTTTGGATTCCATTCACATCTTCGTATGTGAATTCTTGTGATTGATTGTTTCTACAATCATTTTTGTGATTTGTCACTTTAAAAATATAAAGGTTTTCTATACTAGTAGTAAATATTAAAATCCTTTTTTCCAAATGATTTCAAAACTATTTTACTACAAAGCTCTTTTTCTTAAACCGTTTTCCAATCTATTAGTATATACAAGCCTTTATTTCACTCGTATGAGAAATTGAATTAAACGGCCTAGTAAAACAAGTGGTATGAAACGCTTGTGTTTACTTCGTCGGTTAACTCCTGGACTTGTTCGATTGAACCTTTTGTGACAATTTTCTAGTGTAGATTTACAGTTTGTTCGTAAATATTTAAGTTAAGCAAGTGGTTATGGGACATGAAGCTAAACTTTTATATTTACTAGCTTAGTGTAATTGACACTTCTCGTTGATCATGACGATCATTTTATGATTTAGACTAGCAACTGTGCGATGTCTCTTTTTTTGCAAGGTTAGACTAGACCGTAGTAGTGTGATTCCGACTCACACATATCTCTTTGTTTGCAAGGTTAGTCTAGACCGCAGTAGTGTGATTCCGACTCACACATATCTTTTTGTTTCCAAGGTTAGACTAGACCGCAGTAGTGTGATTCCGACTCACACATATCTCTTTGTTTGCAAGGTTAGTCTAGACCGCAGTAGTGTGATTCCGACTCACACATATCTTTTTGTTTCCAAGGTTAGACTAGACCGCAGTAGTGTGATTCCGACTCACACATATCTCTTTGTTTGCAAGGTTAGTCTAGACCGCAGTAGTGTGATTCCGACTCACACATATCTTTTTGTTTCCAAGGTTAGACTAGACCGTAGTAGTGTGATTCCGACTCACACATATCTCTTTGTTTGCAAGGTTAGTCTAGACCGCAGTAGTGTGATTCCGACTCACACATATCTCTTTGTTTGCAAGGTTAGTCTAGACCGCAGTAGTGTGATTCCGACCCACACATATCTTTTTGTTTCCAAGGTTAGACTAGACCGCAGTAGTGTGATTCCGACTCACACATATCTCTTTGTTTGCAAGGTTAGTCTAGACCGCAGTAGTGTGATTCCGACTCACACATATCTTTTTGTTTCCAAGGTTAGACTAGACCGCAGTAGTGTGATTCCGACTCACACATATCTCTTTGTTCGCAAGGTTAGTCTAGACCGTAGTAGTGTGATTCCGACTCACACATATCTTTTTGTTTGCAAGGTTAGACTAGACACCACTTATGTGATTCCATTCACACATACCTTTTTGCTTTTTGGTTAGTCTAGACCTTAAATTTGTGTGATTCCACTCACACATATCTTTTTCTCTACGAGGTTTAGACCTCAATCTGTGTGATTCCGACTCACACGTGTGGGATAGCGACCCACGGTCTTCGGACCATTCCTGTGTGAAACTTTAATGGATGGCTTCCATGAGATAGCGTCTCATCTTGTGATACCGGTGTTTTGGAGTTTTCATGCTCCCATTTTGTGATAGGCCCCTTTTCCTTTTTATGGTTTAGACTAGCAAATGTGCGATCTCTCTTTCTCTACGAGGTTAGCCTAGACCTCAATCTGTGTGATTCCGACTCACACGCGTGGGATAGCGACCCACGGTCTTCGGACCATTCCTGTGTGAAACTTTAATGGTTAGCCACCATGAGATAGCGTCTTGTAACGACCCGTATTTTTACGGATCGACAAGTTCGTCAAAATCTGGAATTTTTGCATTTTTAAGTCATTTCAGATTTTTAGGCAGATTTGTCTAAGTCCTAGGTCGTGAACGACCTAAAAGCTAAGTCGTGACCGAGTTAAGGAATTCGGCGAGTTAGTGTTAGGTCGTGGGTTAGTTGGAGCGACCTATAGAATCATGCAACCTAGGATTTGATTAAGTATTAGGTCAGCAGGGCGAGTTAACGACCTAAAGAACTGACCGACTTAAGGATATGGCGACTCAAGGGTAGGCAGACCTAGTGGAGTAAGCGACCTAGTGGTTACTGGGTGTGTGGTTAGGTCGGCAACGACTTAGAGTGTGTAGAAGTTAGGTCGGTTGGACGAGTTAGTGGGTTGACCGACTTATGATTGTAGACGACTTAAGGTTAGAGTTAGGTCGTAGTAACCGAGTTAAGGGATAGGTCGCTATGTGTTAGGTCGTCTGGGAGCTTGGTTGGTTAGGTCGTAAGCGACCTAAGGGTTAAGTTGTTACCAAGTTAAGTCGACTGGGTGGGTTAGCGACCTAAGGAGTTAACAAGTTGGCGACCTTAAGAGTTAGGCTATGTGTTAGGTCGTAACACTGTTAGGTCGCGTAGGTTGCTAAGTTGTTAGGTCGCAAGGTTTTATAAGTCGTAGGTCGTAGAGGCAGTCTGTGTTAGGTCGCTGGGTTTCGTCTAAGTGTTAAGTCGAATGGTGCTAAGTTGTTAAGTCGTCCAGGCGACTTAGGAGGGAGCGCGCGTGTATTAGGTCGTGTAGCTCGAATAAGTTAGGTCGCGCGCATGTTAAGTCGTAGGCTTGTCTGTTAGGTCGGAGTTGTTGGCTAAGGCTTTAGGTCGTAGGTCGGCATAGTGTTAAGTCGGCAGCGACTTAAGGAGATAGCCGAGTTACGACTTAGGATATTTTCTGCTATAAATAGGAGAGCTTCTCTTCATTTTTGGGATCCGGATTTTGAAGCAACGAAGTGCTGCCATTTTGAGAACTCGACTTCTACACTTCTTCACTTCTTTTCTCCACTCTAATCTAGTGCTTCCATCCATCCAAATCGAAGATCAAGATTGAAGATCCAAGAGCTAAAGTTGAAGATCTTCATCCTTTGAAGTGAGATTTCTTCATTTGAAGCGGATTTGTGATAGATCAAGCTTGATCCTTCGCTGTCCAGATCTGAAGCGTATTGATTTGAGGTTGTTTTGGTGATTTGGTGAGTGGTGATTATCTCTCACACGGATCCAAAGGAGTATATCGGATTGTTGGCTCGATTTGGTGTTAAAAATAGAGATTTCCATGCATTTTCTTCACCCTAAGTGTAGATCCATATAGATCCATTGTTCATGATGATGTTACATCCATTTTATCATATGTTAACCTATGCAAGTTCATTCATCAAGTTTGTAGAGATATAATCCATGTTTTCATGCTTATTGGACTTTCAACTCTTTAATTACGAAAATGCCATTATTGTTATAATTGTCTACTTAGATCATTTTTGAATGCTTGATTGCTTGGATTGATGTTTGATTTGATTGATTGTTATGAACTAGATGATTGATGATTAGATTTAGACCAAAGACGATTCAAAAGCTAAGGGGAAAGGCTCTTGAATTGGGAAAGCTGCTCGTGGCATATGTAGCGGGATGATGAAGCTCTTATGCATAGATTTGATGATGTGATGATGAGATGAGGCTTTGCGAGGATGTAATGAAGCGAGGCAATCATGTGATGAAGACTTGGTCTAATCCAGACGGGATCATTCCAAGCATGTTGATAACTCGGTGATATGATTCGAGTTAAAGATAATGAATGGATATGAGAATAGTCGTCGAGGAGGATGACTAGGAGGCTTGGATAGCATCGTTGTTGAAGGATCTAGCATGCTCTAAGCAAGAGTACGTTTGGGCAGATTCGATAGTCCCAACGGCCAACTGTTGATGGTCGAGTACTCTGGGCAGATTCGATAGTCCTAGGCACGGGCTGCGACGACGTGCGGGAGTTATGTCTAGAACCGGGGTTTCCATTAGCCCTTGACGGACGGCTGAAAGAATGTGCCGGTCATTCAATTAACGGTGATATCGAAGCAATGATAACAGTGATAGCCAGAGTCATGGATGTTTGGTTGTATCGTCATTCGGACTCAAGAGCGGTATTTTCTGGGTGCTTATCTGATTTAGGCCTTGGTACTTGGAAAACATCGCCCTTGACTCGAGTGATAGTAGCTTTACTTTAAAATTGTATGCTCTGCTATGTTTGCTTCTGTTTAGAGTGTGTCTGGGGGCTATCACTGTAGAATGAGGTTGGAGTGGGAGGGTTGTATTCCTATTCCTTTTCCTTTATGCTCTTTTGGTATGTTGTTAGTTAATTTACTGCTCACTAAGACTGTTGTCTGACTCAAGGCTTTATGTTTTAATTCTTATTGCCTTGGGCTGTTCGTCCATTTTGGGACGGGCAGACTAGGTAGCAGGTGACAGGTGCTGTTCTCTTCTCACGATGCTGATATCGAAGACGAGCTAGAGGGTTGCATATTATCTTCTTATATGTACTGGATATTCCGCTATTTTGTATTCTCTGAGAGATATGTAGTGAGGCTTGATGTATTGACTATTTGGATGCTTGTATTCAACTATTGTGAAGTTTTATATGATGTCATTTTGTTATGAAAAGCTTCATTATACATATGTTCTATTGTATTTTGTCCATGCGCTGTGAGTAATACGATAGATTCTGTTGTTTTAAATCTTACCTTGACAATCGTCCATGGTCGCCTGGCACACTTTACAGCGCTCTATCTCTAGATTCGGTGCAGGGGTCATGGGCGGTCGTCACATTTGGTATCAGAGCATTGGTTAATCGATTTTACCCAACGCTCGCTGTCGTAACTACGTATGAGAGACGTAATTGTATTTTGATGGATGATTACTATATATAATATAGTAGTTTAGCAGTAAGTTAGTCCTTTATGCAGTTGTTTCTCTAGATGTTCTAATCATTCCTTTTTATAGATATTGAGAATGAGTCGAAGAGGGAGACCAGCTGCTAGGGAAGGCCGTGCTACTGAAGAGACTGCTGATTATGCAGCCATGTTCGAAGCCATGATGACTTCGATCATGAGAAGGATACCAGTTCCGGGGGCAGCAGTTGATGTTGGAGTTCAAGTCCAAACTCCGAAACCAGTGGATTTTGCTAAGCTGTGCAAGGATTATACTGCTCTTGGAGGGAAGGTTTTCTTGGGAACAGAATCAACTATTGAGGTCCAGAGGTGGATAGATGCTTGTAAAAGGATCTTTGGTGATTTGGGAATTGATGATGCAACTAAGAGGAAGTTGGCATCAAGGCAGCTTCAAGGGAGAGCCTCTGATTGGTGGAACTCTATTACCATCACTACTCCGGAAGAAGAGATTACTTGGGAGCAATTCCAAGTCAGATTTGAAGCTAAGTTCATTTCTACAGCTCAGAAGTCTGTTCTGTTCAAGAAGTTCGTGGAGCTCAAGCAGGGTGGGAGATCTGTTCTTGAGTATGTTTCTGAGTTTGAAGCTTTGTCCAAGTATGCTCGGTCATATATTGAATCTGCTTATCAGAAGAACGAGAAGTTTGTGACCAGCTTGGATAGTTATCTTGGGAGGCAGTTGGTGGATCATTTGGACGATTCATTTGAGAAGCTTGTGGAGAAAGCTCTTAGGCATGAGAGTCTGTTTCCTAAGGAAGGACCTGTTGTTGCTGTTACCAAGGGAGAATCTAAACCACAGCAGGGTGGAAACCAAAAGAGGAAGCAGCAGCAGCAGAAGGGTAAGGATGGCCAGAAGAAGCCGAAAGGCGAGGTGACTTGCTACAATTGTCAGCAGAAGGGCCATTTCTCTAAGGATTGTAAGAATCCGAAGGCACCGATGAAGTGTCACAACTGTGACAAGCCGGGACATTTCAGGAAGAATTGTCCAGAACCAAGGAAGGACAGGTAGATTGTGCAAGCCTATGCTTTAGGAGCTGTTCCGTCGTCTTCGAAAGCTCCTACTGCTGAAGAGAAGGGAAAGAGTGTGGTTGTTCAAGGTACTCTTTTCCTATGTGGTGTTCCAGTTAGAGTTTTGTTTGATACTGGAGCGTCGCATTCATTTGTTTGTAGTGAATTAGTAGGCCGGTTAGATTTGAAGCCGGATATTGTTGATAGGCCATTGGTTGTGTCTAATCCTGTCGGGGGTTCGTCTTGTTTGTGTATGTTATGCCGTGGTCTAGTTGTGTCGAGTCATGGTTGCTCTTTTGTTTGTGATTGCTTTGTTCTGAACTTTGCGGGGTTCGGAATTATCTTGGGTATGGACTGGCTTAGGAAGTATGCGGCAAAGGTTGATTGTGAAAGGTTGGAAGTGACAGTCGAGAATGTGGAGGGGCGAAAGATTGTGATACGATGTAAGCATGAGGAAGGCGTCTTCATGAGCTTCATGTATTCGCTAGTTGTTCCACGGGATGGACTGTCTTTAGTGCCAATCGCAAATGGATTCGAGGATGTCTTTGACGAAGTCAAAGGGTTGCCGCCGCATAGAGAGATCGAGTTTCGTATAGATCTAGTTGAAGGAGCCAGACCTGTTGTGATGCCTCTTAGGCGGATGGCGCCTAGGGAACAGCAAGAGTTGAGGGTGCAAGTTGATGACCTTTTACAGAAAGGATTCATTCGGCGTAGTGTGTCCGAGTGGGGTGTACCAGTTGTGTTTGCAACCAAGGCAGATGGGTCGTTGAGATTGTGTGTGGATTATCGTGAGCTGAATAAGGTGACTAAGAAGAACAAGTATCCATTGCCGAGAATAGATGACTTGTTTGATCAGCTTCACGAAGCCAAGGTGTTTTCTTAGATGGATTTGGCAACGGGATTTCACCAGTTGAGAGTAGCGAAGGATAGTGTGCCGAAGACTGCTTTTAGGACACCATCCGGTTTCTTTGAGTGGCTGGTAATGCCGTTTGGATTGACTAACGCGCCAGCATATTTTGTGGATCTTATGAATAGAGTGTTCAGAGATCAGTTGAACAAGTTCGTACTTGTGTTCGTGGATGATATTCTGATTTATTCCAGAACTGAAGGAGAGCACAAGACGCACTTGTGTATTGTTTTGGAAATCTTGCGGAAACATCAGCTGAAGGCTAAGTTTTCGAAGTGTCACTTCTGGAAGAGTGAAGTGAGGTTCTTAGGCCATGTGATTTCTGGAAATGGAATAGCGGTTGATCCCGCTAAGGTGGCAGCAATCCAGGATTGGGTTAGACCTAAGAATGCATCAGATGTGAGAAGTTTTCTCGGATTAGCAGGATATTATCGACGGTTTATCAAAGACTTCTCCAAGGTAGCTGCTCCATTAACGGGATTGACGAAGAAGAACCAAGTGTTCAGTTGGGATGCTAAGTGTGAGCAAGCTTTTGGAATCCTGAAAGAGAGATTGACGAGTGCTCCTGTTTTGACTATTCCAAGTGGGAATGATGAGATGGTGGTTTACAACGACGCATGTGGTACTGGACTTGGAGCAGTGCTGATGCAGAAGGATAAAGTTGTTGCGTATGCCGGTCGACAGCTAAAGCCGCATGAAAGGAATTACCCGACTCATGATTTGGAGTTAGCGGCGATTGTATTTGCTCTGAAGATGTGGAGGCATTATCTGTTGGGAGTTCGATTCGAGTTGTTTACGGATCACAAGTCGCTGAAGTATCTTTTCTCCCAAAGGGATTTGAATCTTCGGCAGCAACGTTGGCTAGAGTTTTTGGCATCGTATGACTTTGGTATAGCTTATACTCCGGGAAAAGGTAACGCAGTGGCTGATGCGTTAAGTCGAAGACATGCAGGATTGGGAGCCATGTTTTCTGAATGGAAGAATCTCGAGTATTTAGCTGGATTTGACTTCAGGCCTAGATGCGAATTGGAACCTGAGATGTTGGCAAACTTATCAATAAGACCCACTCTTGTGGAAAGGATTGGTGAGAGCCAAAAGCGAGATGATAAGCTTGTCAAGATTATCCGTGAATTGGAATCTGGATTGGATCCGGAAAAGGATAAAGGATTCGAGGTCGATCGAGAGGGTTGGCTTCGGAAGCAAGGACGACTAGTTGTTCCCGATATAGATGAATTGAGGAGTGAAGTTCTGAAGGAAAGTCATCACTCGAAGCTGACAATTCATCCAGGTGGAAATAAGATGTATCGGGATATGAAGAGAACCTACTACTGGGAAGGTATGAAGAAGGATGTTGGAAATTTTATTTCCAAATGTATGAACTGCCAGTTGGTAAAAGCCGAACAAAAGAAGCCAAGTGGATTGCTTCAGCCATTGGAAGTTCCTACATGGAAGTGGGAACAAGTGTCGATGGATTTTATCGATGGATTGCCTAGAACCAGAACGGGAAATGAAGGGATTTGGGTCATTGTAGATCGCCTGACTAAGAGTGCAAGATTCATTCCTGTTCGATCGACTAGGACTGCATCAAAGTTGGCTGAGTTGTATGTTAAGTAGATAGTTCGATTCCATGGTATTCCGAAGAGTATAGTGAGCGATCGAGACCCATTGTTCACTAGTGGATTTTGGAAGAGCTTCCAGGAAGTCTTGGGAACCGAGTTGTGTTTGAGTACAGCTTATCATCCCCAAACAGATGGTCAGACTGAGAGAGTCAACCGAGTTTTGGAAGATCTCCTCAGAGCTTGTGTTTTGGATTTCGGAGGATCATGGGAAGATCACCTTCATTTGGTGGAGTTTTCATACAACAACAGTTACCAGTCAAGTATTGGTATGGCACCGTATGAGGCGTTGTATGGAAGACCGTGTAACTCTCCGACATGTTGGATAGAGTCAGGAGAAAAGCTGATGCTTGGGCCAGAGATGATTCGACAGACTTCGGATTGCATAGAGATCATTCGGCAACGAATGAAGGCAGCCCAAGACCGTCAGAAGAGTTATGCCGATAAGCGTCGAAAGGATTTGGAATTCGACGTAGGAGATATGGTTTTTGTGAAGATTTCTCCACTGAAGAATGTTATTCGATTCGGGAAGAAAGGAAAATTGACTCCGAGATTTGTTGGACCATTCCCGATCATCGAGCGAATTGGAAAGCTCGCTTATAGATTGGAGTTACCGGAGAAGATGTCGGGTGTGCACAATGTTTTTCACGTATCGTATCTACGGAAGTATGTGCATGACTCGAATGCGGTGGTTTCTGCTGATAGCTGTGAAGATTTCGAAGTTGATCCAGTTGATAGAAGACCTCGTAAGCCACTTCGTGTTGTGGAAACCGACACGAAACAGCTTAGGAGAAAGGTAGTTAAGTTGCTCAAGATACAATGGAGTGAAGATGATAACGACTGTACGTGGGAGGTGGAAGAGAGGATGAAAGCAGCTCATCCTGAACTCTTCAAGGTATGGCCCTAAGGTGTCGTGTCATCTCGCGATATTGTAACTTGTTCTAATTTTAGAATTCTGTACGCTAAGTTAGAATTGGATGCATGGTTTGTTGATTGCTATGGATGGTAGGCGTACAGAATAGTTTTGATTGCTTGGAATTTCGGGGGCGAAATTCCTAAGGGGGAGAGAATGTAACGACCCGTATTTTTACGGATCGACAAGTTCGTCAAAATCTAGAATTTTTGCATTTTTAAGTCATTTCAGATTTTTAGGCAGATTTGTCTAAGTCCTAGGTCGTGAACGACCTAAAAGCTAAGTCGTGACCGAGTTAAGGAATTCGGCGAGTTAGTGTTAGGTCGTGGGTTAGTTGGAGCGACCTATAGAATCATGCAACCTAGGATTTGATTAAGTATTAGGTCGGCAGGGCGAGTTAACGACCTAAAGAACTGACCGACTTAAGGATATGGCGACTCAAGGGTAGGCAGACCTAGTGGAGTAAGCGACCTAGTGGTTACTGGGTGTGTGGTTAGGTCGGCAACGACTTAGAGTGTGTAGAAGTTAGGTCGGTTGGACGAGTTAGTGGGTTGACCGACTTATGATTGTAGACGACTTAAGGTTAGAGTTAGGTCGTAGTAACCGAGTTAAGGGATAGGTCGCTATGTGTTAGGTCGTATGGGAGCTTGGTTGGTTAGGTCGTAAGCGACCTAAGGGTTAAGTTGTTACCAAGTTAAGTCGACTGGGTGGGTTAGCGACCTAAGGAGTTAACAAGTTGGCGACCTTAAGAGTTAGGCTATGTGTTAGGTCGTAACACTGTTAGGTCGCGTAGGTTGCTAAGTTGTTAGGTCGCAAGGTTTTATAAGTCGTAGGTCGTAGAGGCAGTCTGTGTTAGGTCGCTGGGTTTCGTCTAAGTGTTAAGTCGAATGGTGCTAAGTTGTTAAGTCGTCCAGGCGACTTAGGAGGGAGCGCGCGTGTATTAGGTCGTGTAGCTCAAATAAGTTAGGTCGCGTGCATGTTAAGTCGTAGGCTTGTCTGTTAGGTCGGAGTTGTTGGCTAAGGCTTTAGGTCGTAGGTCGGCATAGTGTTAAGTCGGCAGCGACTTAAGGAGATAGCCGAGTTACGACTTAGGATATTTTCTGCTATAAATAGGAGAGCTTCTCTTCATTTTTGGGATCCGGATTTTGAAGCAACGAAGTGCTGCCATTTTGAGAACTCGACTTCTACACTTCTTCACTTCTTTTCTCCACTCTAATCTAGTGCTTCCATCCATCCAAATCGAAGATCAAGATTGAAGATCCAAGAGCTAAAGTTGAAGATCTTCATCCTTTGAAGTGAGATTTCTTCATTTGAAGCGGATTTGTGATAGATCAAGCTTGATCCTTCGCTGTCCAGATCTGAAGCGTATTGATTTGAGGTTGTTTTGGTGATTTGGTGAGTGGTGATTATCTCTCACACGGATCCAAAGGAGTATATCGGATTGTTGGCTCGATTTGGTGTTAAAAATAGAGATTTCCATGCATTTTCTTCACCCTAAGTGTAGATCCATATAGATCCATTGTTCATGATGATGTTACATCCATTTTATCATATGTTAACCTATGCAACTTCATTCATCAAGTTTGTAGAGATATAATCCATGTTTTCATGCTTATTGGACTTTCAACTCTTTAATTACGAAAATTCCATTATTGTTATAATTGTCTACTTAGATCATTTTTGAATGCTTGATTGCTTGGATTGATGTTTGATTTGATTGATTGTTATGAACTAGATGATTGATGATTAGATTTAGACCAAAGACGATTCAAAAGCTAAGGGGAAAGGCTCTTGAATTGGGAAAGCTGCTCGTGGCATATGTAGCGGGATGATGAAGCTCTTATGCATAGATTTGATGATGTGATGATGAGATGAGGCTTTGCGAGGATGTAATGAAGCGAGGCAATCATGTGATGAAGACTTGGTCTAATCCAGACGGGATCATTCCAAGCATGTTGATAACTCGGTGATATGATTCGAGTTAAAGATAATGAATGGATATGAGAATAGTCGTCGAGGAGGATGACTAGGAGGCTTGGATAGCATCGTTGTTGAAGGATCTAGCATGCTCTAAGCAAGAGTACGTTTGGGCAGATTCGATAGTCCCAACGGCCAACTGTTGATGGTCGAGTACTCTGGGCAGATTCGATAGTCCTAGGCACGGGCTGCGACGACGTGCGGGAGTTATGTCTAGAACCGGGGTTTCCATTAGCCCTTGACGGACGGCTGAAAGAATGTGCCGGTCATTCAATTAACGGTGATATCGAAGCAATGATAACAGTGATAGCCAGAGTCATGGATGTTTGGTTGTATCGTCATTCGGACTCAAGAGCGGTATTTTCTGGGTGCTTATCTGATTTAGGCCTTGGTACTTGGAAAACATCGCCCTTGACTCGAGTGATAGTAGCTTTACTTTAAAATTGTATGCTCTGCTATGTTTGCTTCTGTTTAGAGTGTGTCTGGGGGCTATCACTGTAGAATGAGGTTGGAGTGGGAGGGTTGTATTCCTATTCCTTTTCCTTTATGCTCTTTTGGTATGTTGTTAGTTAATTTACTGCTCACTAAGACTGTTGTCTGACTCAAGGCTTTATGTTTTAATTCTTATTGCCTTGGGCTGTTCGTCCATTTTGGGACGGGCAGACTAGGTAGCAGGTGACAGGTGCTGTTCTCTTCTCACGATGCTGATATCGAAGACGAGCGAGAGGGTTGCATATTATCTTCTTATATGTACTGGATATTCCGCTATTTTGTATTCTCTGAGAGATATGTAGTGAGGCTTGATGTATTGACTATTTGGATGCTTGTATTCAACTATTGTGAAGTTTTATATGATGTCATTTTGTTATGAAAAGCTTCATTATACATATGTTCTATTGTATTTTGTCCATGCGCTGTGAGTAATACGATAGATTCTGTTGTTTTAAATCTTACCTTGACAATCGTCCATGGTCGCCTGGCACACTTTACAGCGCTCTATCTCTAGATTCGGTGCAGGGGTCATGGGCGGTCGTCACACGTCTCGTCTTGTGATACCGGTGTTTTGGAGTTTTCATACTCCCGTTTTCTGATAGGCTTTTTTCCCCCCTCTTTTTGTGATTTCTGGATTTCTTGCGATGATTTCTAGAATTTGTGCTTCACCAATTTTCGTGATTTTTATTGACAAGTTTTGTCAATTTTTGTGTATTGGTGAATTCATGTGTTATTGACTTGTTATGAATACAAGTTTAGGGTATGATATCCCTTTCTATCTTTGAGAAGATTCTTGTGACATTTTTGATGAATGAAAATTCATTTGGCATTATATTTTGATGCCAGTTATTTTGATGAGATTTTGACGTGTTAACTTCAGTACTCGTCAATTTTGAAATGGATTTACAAGCGGTTCTCCCGCAATACTGATATTGCTAATTTAATCACGTGTTTTCAAAATTCTTTATTTTTAAAAAAGTTGTTTCAAAAATATAAATTAAAATTGTTTTCAAAATTTTTACAGCTTACATTTTCAAAAGAACGAGGAAGCGATTTAAACCTTTCAGAAAAATCGAGGACTATGACCCCTTTCTTTTACTGATTCGCTTAATTCCGGACTTGTCCGTTTGAGAATATGAAATGTTATTTTTAAAAAACACACAATTCTGCACTTTCAAGAAAACGATAAAGAGATTTAAATGATTTAGCAAAAGTAAGGAGTATGGAACCATACTTTTACTACTTCGGTTAATTCCGGACTCGTTAATTGAATATTTATGACTTCTGATTATCGTTTTTGATAATTAGATGTTTGTGTTTCTGATTATCGTTTTTGATAATCGGATATTTGTGTTTCTGATTATCGTTTTTGATAATCAGATATTTGTGAAATTTGATTATCGTTTGAGATAATTAAATATTTTTCGATTTGATAATCGAATCTTTGTGATTTCTGATTATCGTTTTTGATAATCAGATATTTGTGAAATTTGATTATCGTTTGAGATAATTAAATATTTTTTGATTTGATAATCGAATATTTGTGATTTCTGATTATCGTTTTTGATAATCAGATATTTGTGAAATTTGATTATCGTTTGAGATAATTAAATATTTTTCGATTTGATAATCGAATATTTGTGATTTCTGATTATCGTTTTTGATAATCAGATATTTGTGAAATTTGATTATCGTTTGAGATAATTAAATATTTTTCGATTTGATAATCGAATATTTGTTATTTCTGCTTATCGTTTTTGATAATCAGATATTTGTGAAAATTCGATTATCGTTTTAGATGATTGAATATTTGCGATTTTGATATTCGAGCTTCGTCTTTTTCTCTGACGATTCAGGTGAGTAATTTGATTTACTCACATTCAATTCGTGCAGTATGTGAATTCTGCTCTGTCTTCCCTTTTCTTTTAAATGCCGGAACTCGATTGATTCTTGCTTTTGATAGTCGTCTGATTTTGATTCCTTGATCCCCACGATGTTGATTCTTTTGATTTGAATCAGTCGAACCTTTTGATTCTATATCTGATACTTCCATAATTCCAATACTTCCCTGTTTACCTTTGCTTTGCTTATGCATTCGACATTGCCTTGTTCTTATGGTTGTTACCTTTTGTCCATTTATTCCTTATGATTGTGAGGACGCAATTTCTTTAAGTAGGGGAGTCTGTAACAACCCGCAAATTCGTAGCAATTAATTATCGCCATTAGGTGATTAAATCGTTCGTAAATTTTTATTGAAATTAAAAATCAATTTGAAATTCTTTTGATAAAAATTGTTAAGTATTGCGGGCTTTATAAATTTTATTGGCCCATGGGGTTCTTTTTGTACCGTGCTATTCGTGTGATAACCGACCCTTTCCATTTTTTTTCACTCACAACCCTAATAAAAAACAAACAGACGAAAAGAATAAAAATGGGGGCGACTATTTCTCTTCGATCTGAAGAAGTAGGGCTTCGGCAGCGTTTTTCTTTCTCGAATTAGAGCTTCGGCCCTGGGTGCGCTCGTCCTCTGATAGTCGATTCTCTGAGTTGCTCGCGCTCGTTCGTTGTTGCTCGATTCTCCGATCGCCTCGACTTCGTCTCGGAGCTGCTCGTCTCCAATACGTAATTAAGGTGAGTGATTCCTTATCGCTCACATCTAATTCCACTCGATTTTCAATTAGATGCTCGTGATTTCTGTGCCTAATTCATATGTGTATGTATTGGATTGCTTGATTGACACGGTAGTGTTTTGCCTATATCTCGACTTGAGATTCGATGATACTGCTGTCGATAATTTTGTTTCCAAGATTTTCTCTTTGTCTTTGGTATTGTTCGAACTGTGCATTTGGACTTAGCATACTTGATGTTGTTTCGATGTTGTTTTATCTCTGGCCATGATTGGATACATTTTGAATCCCTGTATATTCGTTCGAATAATATTATTTGAACTTGTCAAATTATTTTTCTGACCTGAGGCACTTTACTTGAATTGTTGTTGTGATGATTTTCTGCTTTGCCTTGGTCCATATTGTCGAACTCTGTTATACTTGACCATTTCCGTTCATTCCTCACCTCTGCATTCATTGTAGTGCCCCCTGGTTTATACTTTGATTCACTGTTTCGATTTTGAACTGAATTGCATTAAGTTGTGGTTGTGTCTACATCTCACTGGCTTCATCTTGTTCAGTAGTACAGCAGAGTTTAACATGTCTCTATTATTTACTTTTGCCATAAAAGCAACATTATAGTGTTCTTCACTGTTTGCATTTGCATACCACTGTAATTCTATCACCTGTGACTCGAGTTCTTTACTTGATGTCATTTGAGCTCCTTCATGATATTTTCATGTTATTGCTACACTTGTATGTGTCGTTCACCATTGATACAATGTTTTAGTTACATCTTTTGATCTGCACATCCATGTGCCTTCTCTGTCTCATTTATTCTTTTGGTTCCACTGCACAACTTTGAGCCTTCTTGCTTATGCTCAGATCATTTCGAGTTTGGGCTTGCATCTGAGTTTTTGTGCAGTTTGCCTTGTATTTTGTTGTGGTCGCAGTCCCATTTTTGTTGCAAATTTGGACTGTATATATATTGACTGGAGCCTTTTGTTGTTCTACTGCAACTTTGGTTTGCATAACTGATGTGCAGTAGCCGGTAGCACTTGTTTATGATGTTGGTACTTCACTGTGTCACTGTCCATGTTCGTTTGTGACAGTCTTGAATCTGCATATCCATGTGTCATTTTCACTTGCATCTGTTCATCCCTGAGCACTTGCTGACCTGTTGCATTTTCGTAGCAGTGTTACCCTTGTCCCTTGTGGTGACTTTATATTCTGTCGTGGCGAGGCAGTGCACGCGTGCGTGCACTGCAGCCACACCGAATTGACAGATTTTAATCGATATTTCTTTTGTTCTTGATTCATCGACCTATTGCGTAATTCGTAGGCTGTATTGGCGAGGCAGAACACGTTAGCGTGTACTGCAGCCAATTAACATTGATATTTTTAAATTGACATTTCAATTGCTTAAACTGCTTTGGATTTCTGTTTTGTGGATTAACACTGTTTAGTGTTATATCTGCCGTTATCCAATTCTCGTATCGAGAGTTGGATATACGAGATTTCTGTGACTGTCATCTATATTGAGATTGATTATTATTGCTTCTCTGCGCTAATAACTGAGTTTGAATTAGACTGATCCGGGTATTATTTTCTTTTGAATGTAATACTCGGGTCAGACTGAGTATTTACAGGTTGTAGATTTTTAGCTTTGGGTTGCTGCTAGAGCTATGAAGACTTTTTATATCATTTGAAGTGGTCTTCGTCTTGTTGTAGTAGTCAGTGTGTCTGTTTTAAGATGATAATGTATTCATGTATATTAGTCGATAATGTACTTGTATATATAACTTCTTGAGTCGACAATTGTAGTTGTATCATTGGTATTGTGTCAAATGTATTATAACTGATATCAGTTATTGTATATATGAGACTTTTTGTTCCATCTGTATTCCGCATTTATGTTATCTGTGTTATTTTTATATCTATTGTCCTAAACTATTATAGCCACTGTGTAGTAGCTTTGAGTTTGTATCGGTATGTCGGATTTCCTCTAAAGATGAAATGCAATGTTTTATTATCTGACATATCGGTGCTCGCACAAAGCAATTACATAGATGGTCGCTCCTCAACAGCCTTATTCTCCGTGCTAGTTGACAGCACTACACCGTAGTATTCTTGGCTAGCGTGGGTATAGAGGTGGGGCATCACATTCGCTTAAATACTATTGTAGAAAGCCAAAAGGTTAGATTTAAAATCATTCTCCTAACCAAAAACCAATTTCTAGCTAAACTATAATAAATAGTATTTTACAAATACTAAATTAAGGCACATAGCCACTAAAACACTTAACTAATGTTGTTATTGATTTTTATCACTACTTGGTTAAGTTTTAACGCATGACAATATTATAACTAATAAGGACAAACAATCAAGTTTTGATATTCAGTAATTTATATAACAAGAATATTATTGAAAATAGATCAACAATAGCGAGGAATCCCATTGGATCCCTCTACAAATTCCCCGTACATCAGATAAATTACCTACAAATGATTTCATATATTGACCGCTTTCAAAAGCGACAATTCATCAAAACCAAACAATCAACCAATTAAAACATCCAAGCATACAACCAGTAATTTCAATTAAACACAAATAATAAAATTTATCAACTATATAACTTACTAATAAACAAAAAAGGTAAGTTTAACTCACTAAAATTCTAGTTATTTCCGAAGCGTTCTGGTTCCATCTAAAATTGAAAATTTTAGCTGAAATTTCTACAAGCTCCAAATTCCATGAATATGATTCCTAAGCGTTGCTATCGTCGATGCGAGTGCAAAGCGACTGACCACGTTCGATTTGGACCTAATATAAAATGGATATCGATTTTACAAGTTTTTGAATTAATTAAAATAATTATTTAACTTATTAGACTTAATAAACTTAATCCCGCAATTAACTAACCTCTCAACTCAATCCTGATTAAACAAAACCCAAGCACCGCACTTTCCATCGCCACTTACCACCGCCACGTTGCAACATCCACCACAACAACCTCGCCTTAGCAAGCCCTCACCCTGACCAACCCAAAGACACCTGAAGCCGCCACCTATTAACTACCGTAGCATTTTTTCGAACCCTAAAAACACATCGACGTCGAACTGAAAACCGCACCGCGTCACGCCTCCAAACTATGATCCAATCAGTCATCGCCTTCCCCTCCCCCAAGCAAACATCTTTGTAGTTAGGGTCGAGGCTCGATTCGGCCTTTGGTGGCTCCTATTAATCATGGTCGTAGTATGTGGAGATGTTTATTTCGATGGCTAGGGTTATGAATTGGGTTTGAGAAAAAAGAATGGACATGGGTCCTTATATATATAGGAAACAATGCCATACTATTCACGACCCAAAATACACGAACTCCAAACAAAGCATGCTTACTGGTGTTTTTAGCTAAATACCTCTATTCCGAACTCAATGGAACTATTATCAAGACCTAATTCTATTATATATAGAAGTTAGCTTTTAAAACCAAATTATATCATAATTGATTCCTGAAATTAATCACTACGCGTTTCGAGCTCGTATGACGACACAGTACGTCCTATCACCATGAAATTCTTTGGTGTACAACAATTCATTATTCTGGATCCAATAGCACTAGTTTCATCAAAATCTAAGATAGTGCCCCGGAATGATATTTTAAAAAAAAAAAAATTATTTTTGAACCATTTATTTTTTGTAATTAAATTTACAAATTGAGTTCACCTACATTATTTATTAATTGAAAGGAGTTAAATAAGATTATTAAATCCATTAAATTTCCATTCAATTCAAACTCCGGCTATTTGAAGCACTATTCAAATATTAATTCACATCCCAACTACTTAAAACAATTCCTATACTAATTCAAGTTATTAAACCTTTTCTAACTAATATTTTAATATTTAAAATTAATTAAATATTCAAAATAAAATGACCAAAATTCCAGGTCGTTACATTGTTGAGATGGTACGGGGTTGGCACAGCTAGGATGAATGGTTTGGAATGTGACGTGAACACGCTAAAATGAAAGAGGAATTGGATGAAGCATATAACATGTTCCGAATGAGTTCACTTGAGCTGAAAAGAGTACTTAAATAAGTTTGTTTTGAGCTGAAGTATTACTGTTTCTTGAAACATCCACAAGATCTGGACTAAAAGCATGTACAAAATTTGAAATATTAAACTGAAATGGACTAGCAAGAGATGAAACTAGTCTGAAAATGTTGTCAATGCTTTTGGTGCTTAAGTCTGGTACATGCAAGATCTTAAGTGTGAGAAGTGCGTGATTATGGTGCTTCAAAGCATCCACTTATTGTTTAAACAATGCTGGGAGCAATTACCGTATTTTATATCGAATTGTTCGTATATCGGATTTCATAAAAAAAATATTTAAAAAGCCAAAGACTAGGTTTAATATATTTTGTATCGAATTATTTGTATATCATACTTTATCTTGTGACTAATGTAATTTTTGGTTGTTTGAATGTCATAATTATGAGTGATCGTTGGTTTCATACCCAAATATGTCCATTATTACTATACATAATAATGTGTACGTTGTGAATAAAATGAAGTGGACACTGAGCGGGCTTCAACAACAAGGGAAATATTTATAAAAATCAACAATTTTTGGCAGCGTTTAATAAACGCTACCAAAATATATATGTTACTAGACAAAAAGCGCTACTATATTATTTTATAGTAGCCTTAATGATACTTTTTAGTAGTGTTTATATAATGCTACGATAGCAGAAAGTCCTAGATTTTTAGCTACATATTTTTTAGCGGCGTTCTCTAAACGATATCGTAAGTTATGGTAGCATTTTTTGTGCACAACCAAAAATACTTTTTGGTGTAGTGGCATTGAGAAATAACTGTTGTTTCAAGAAATACCAACTTCATAATGAAGGAATTTCTTTAACAAAATTATTGGTATAAAACGAATTTTGGTACGATCCAAGGATAAAACTGATTATAGGGGATGAAATAAAATTGACCGAACCTAAATGAACAAAACACATTAGAATATCTAATGGGAATTTTGTACATTAAAGAGAAACTATGAGTTTATTATCAATGTCAAGAATAAATAATCCTCGGTTGTTTAATTAAACCATTAAGAGTCTTGACTCTATGATATGGTACGATGCATAGATTTGAAATAAATTTCAAGTACATTATAAAAATATGATTTTGATAGTTGTACCAAAAGGGATATGATCCATTGGCTGCCAATATTTCTTTAAGAGAAAGATAAATGAGGTTGGAATATAGTGCGCCGCATTGATAAGAATAACATCAATAATTTCAATTGTTGAAATTAGCGTAACAGATTCACCATTCAGTGTACTCGAGTTGGTAAGATTTTACTCACAATTTTTTTGAAAAATATGACTTTGTTTATTGGCACATATGTGTTGAAATAAAGAAATTCTAAATAATGATTTAGAGTAAACTGTTTCACATAATAATCAAAGCGCCTCGTAGTCAGTGGGAGTGGTATTGAGTTTGTGAGTTTTCGGATACGATCCAAGAACGGATACGAAAGTATCATTCAGAAAAGCATCAAAATTGAACAAGTGTTTTTACAGAAATATCCAATATTTTGATCATCAATCAAAATGTAGAGGAAGTGTGTGTTCATAAGAAGGAGCATTAAAAGGTACATTGATATTTCTAAACCATAAGTAAACAACACGTTCCTGATTTTAAACGATGCACATATGTTAAAATCAGTCTTAGTTGTTTTAATACTCGATGTTAGATTTGAAAATAATGTATTTTATAGTAAGTGTAAAAGATATTGGGAATGTCCCTAATGATATCCAAGAACACCTTATTGAAATGTTTAATATGAAACATGTAAGATGGATTTCTCATATATTGGTAATAGGAATTATCATACATGTTATATTGTCTACGATATCGTGATTTGTTTATGTATTTGATACATGAAGAAAATATCAAATCCAAATTGATATCACTAAATGGTTGTTTGAAACGTTCTTGTATATTTATGAAATATTAAAGATTTGCTTAGAGAAACAACAAACTTTTTATGAAAGTGTGTTCGGACTCAAACTTTCATAAGTGATTTTTAGTATAATACGTCGATGATAAATTCAAGTTAAGAATCTTTAAGTTGGAATGTTCCAAATGAAAGACTATGGCAGATTCAATGAAAAAGTCTAAGTACATCCCCTTGAATAGCGCTATAATAAAAGCAATGTGTATAAATATAAATGCACAAATTTATAACCGAGCTGGGTGTGATTCCAAATGTTAAGAATACCATGACATTGTTATGTGATAACAATATTATGATATGGTTCATAATAAAACTTAGAGCTTACTAGAAGTCAAGTAACATAACCAAAATTTTTCACATGGTAAAGGTAGTTTATCAGCATCATAGAGAGTTGACTCATAGAGTAGCAAAGTGAAATATAATAGCATACCCATTAATTAAGGGAATAACCCAATTGGTTTTGAGAAAATCAATTGGAGAAGTTGGAATGAAATTCCATAATTGACTCCAAGTGCAAATGGTAGAATGATCGAGTTAGGCTTATGCCCTAGGGGCAATTATGTAATTTGTTATATATATCTAGCTCGATAACCAATCTTATTTGAAATAAAAGGCATTTTCTTTGTATTATATACTTGATATAAGGTGTTATATATTAATCAATTTAATTAAAAGTATATTTAATAAAAAAAATCCATAAATGATATGTTTAGTGATAATAGTTACAAGTGCTGTAATCGCGAGTAATTATTATAATGAAAATAAATATACCATTTTAAATATTCCTAGTCAAGATGTATCGAGACTGGATATTGATATATCTGTTGAGACTAGAGTACATAACACTCTTTAAATGTTGCACAATGTATTACTCATGGCTGCTGGGGCACCAAGTTGTTACGTACTGATAGTTATTGTTTAACTATGGAATGACTCACTCGATAGTTTTTCTGTTGGTTAATATAACTATGGTCAAACAGAAATTATTGATGCGACTAATTTACATGGCTCTCTCGACTTGAGAATACTGTTGATCTTTAATGTAGAAGACATGCTTTGATTATAGTTAAATTGTGACATAACATCCATCGAACGAATATAGTTGGGTTGAGTGGAAGCAATGAAAGTGAAATACTATTCAATAGAGGATTCGTATCCTTGGTTATACGAGGTTAGTATCACTGTCAAATGAAGTCAACTCGAAGTCTCTGGCCATAGCATTTCGGTTAATAATAATTGTTATTATTGAACCAAGGACTTTGTAATAATCTGCATTTTTGATACTTAGAAGTCGACATTAATACATCCACGGTATTCGTGTATCGAACATCTAAGTGCAGCCCATACAGATCGTTGAGATGAAAGAAAAAAGACAGAACATAATCTCACAACATAACGAGTAATATATAATATACCAATGGTCTTTACAAAAGAATACTGAACTTTAAATACATACGTTAATAAGATTACAATCATCCTAGCATCACCCTAGATAGTTTAACTACATGTCCTTACAATTGATGATAAGTAAGTCAAGAACAAACAGCGGAAGATAAAGAAAAATACAGGAGTACATCTTGGAAGCATCCGCTCGTCTCCTATAGCTCCAAGTATCCAGCTAAATCTAGAAAATATGCTTAGACCGACAAGAGCATTATAAAAAAAATAACGTCCAGATCAGTCTGGTAAAACTAGCATGAGAAACACAATCAACTAGATCATTTAATGTAAGTAAAATCTTATAAAAATAAAGGTATCTCCTAAGACCACGCTGCACATAAACACGGATGAGTTTTTATCTGACGATAACCAAATCATTTTTATTATAATCCAGTGATATTATAATAATATCTAGGGGTTTAAAGTAAATATGAATCATAGCTGAAATGGTAACATTAATTACATTCCAACATACATATTATATAACTGAATCCAAAGGCACTTATTAGAGAGTGGATTCCATCAATGATAAAAGTAAGAGTCTACCTTCCACACAGTACACCTCTAGATAAAATGTACCGAGGTCAGAAAACATTTGCACCTCTACTACCCAGGACCGGCCTACCCCTTCGTGGATACTACCGAATATGGTCACCCCTAGGTTGCTGGCCGACAAATGTACCGAGTCTCAAGCATGCATTAATTCATAAATATCAATCGAGATTAGGAGACAATCACACACTAATGGGAGCAACCCACTTACCCCTGTGGCACGTCCCTACTTTAGTCATATTATAGGTATGAGGCTTGAAGCTACATTTTAAATTGTAATATGGCAATCGTACCCAAAATGCTAACACTGCCCTCGCGATGATAATGCAATGCTAACATTCATCCATACAAGTTGTTCAAGATATGACAAAACCGAAGGCACTACTTCTATCGCATCTATTTTGGAATCACCCTCAGGCTTAGTAGCAAGTAGTCCTTGCACTTCAAAGATATTCATCTTCGATTCCATTATCTTCATGATGCTTCTAGTTCGAATGCTTGAGTTGGTTCGAAGTGGTTTTTGGATAAATCATATTTATCCAGTCCCTGTCTCTTCGAACCAATATTCGAAAGTTTTCGGTAAACTCAACTCCGGTTCTTTTGGAAATAAATAGACAATGCATAGGAGTGGGGATCACTCCTAACCGTCTAAGTGGACGGATTTCCTTATCGTTTGTCCTAGATGAACACACGAATTTAAGTGCATAGTAGTATCATTTAAGATAACTGTACCCTATAATTCCCGTGATTCCTCTAGATATTTCTAGAGTTAAAAACTAGCCAAGGTTCGATAGTCGATTATTTAACTACCAAATAAACACACAATCAATCATGGATATAATTTCCTATGGAAACCACTATGCCTCATTTAATTAATCTTCCATTTATTAAATCTCTTTAATTATTTACCAAAAATATTCAAAAACTCGTCTCACCCGTGTAAGTATATTCTCAAACCATTTCACTTTCTATACTTGGAAATTTTTTCCATATACTTGTACAAATCGTATAAGTATATCACAAAACATTAAGGAAGATTTCCTTTCTCAAAGTCATATAAAATGAATCAAAAACAAATGTCATTTAAAATATTGTTTACTACAAATCCAAACCGCTTATCCTTTGGTGTGAAGTATGGAAAGAGCATTTCCATACCACCCTAATTAAAAAGGATTATTTATTAATCAATAAACTTGACTTTCTTAAGTAAATTGAAATATATACGGAAATAATATCTTGAACCCCGACATCAACCCTCGATTTCAAACTAATAATGTCCATCAGATAATAATGAAGCCGTTTATGTTGGGATATTATTATCTCTCAAACCTTGACTCGATGACATTCTTACCCTTCAGGCTAGATAGAAGTTTCCTATCTCAAAATTTAATGCCAAACATAATGATTTCATACTTCATATACCATTCTTTTAAAACATGGGTTTTGAAACCTCTTCTATTCCAGATTCAAAAATCCATTTCAAATTTGTAAACTCTTTCTTTTATTACCTTTATTTTATCAAGTGAAAACCTCTTTTATAAACAAGATTAATATTTGATAACACCTTTTCAAATTGATTCAAATAACTTAAACCCCATTATTAAATAAATTAATTAACTTAAAAAAATTAATAAAATGATTAATTTTATTTAATCATCATTATTATTAAATAATTAATCAACTTAAACACCATTTAGAAAATGTAATTAATTTTAACCTTGTTGATAAATAATTAATTATTATCTTGTGTTTAAGTTGATTAATAATTTTTTGAAATCGAAGGTTGATGTCGAGGTAATATCTCCGTATACATTTTAGTTTACTTAAGAAAGTCGGCTTATTAATTAATAAATTATCGTTCTTAATTATGGTGGTATGGAAATGCTCTTTCCATACATAACACTGAAGGATAAGTGGTTTGGGTTTATAGTAAACAATGTTTTAAATGACATTGTTTTTTATCCATGTAATATAAGTTTGAAGAAGGAATTCTTCCTTAATGTTTTATTAATATACTTATACCATGTATATAAGTGTATGGAAAAATTTCCCAAGTATAGAAAGTGAAATGGTTTGAGAATATACTTATATAGGTATGACAAGTTTTTGAATATTTTTAGTAAATGATTGAAGATAATTAATTAATGGAAGATAATTAAATGAGGCTTAGTGGTTTCCATGGGAAATTAAATATGTGATTGGTTGTGTGTTTATTTGATAGTTAAATAACCGACTATCAAATCCTAGTCGGTTTTTAACTCTAGAAATATCTAAAGGAATCACGAGAATTATAGGGTAAAGTTATCTTAGATGATACTATTATACACATAAGTTTGTGTCTTCGTCTAGGACACATGAAAAGGAGATCCATTCACTTAAATGATTAGGGAGTGATCCCCACTCTTATTCATTATCTGTTTATTTCTAAAAGAATAGGAGTTGAGTTTACCGAAAACTGTCGACTGTTGGTTCGAAAAAACCGGGATCGAATAAATATGAATTATCGAAAAACCACTTCGAACCAATTCAAGCTTTCAAACCGAAAGCATCGTGAAGATGATGGAATCGAAGATCTTTAAAGTCCAAGGGCTACTTGCTACTAATCCTAAGGGTAATTCTAAAATGGATGTAGTAGAAGTAGTGCCTTCGGTTTGTTCGTATCCTGAACAACTTGTATGGACGAATGCTAGCATTGCATTGTCTCTTGGAAGGCAGTGTTAGCATTTCGAATGGGATTGCCATATAAAAAGGTAAAAGGTAGCCTCAAGCCTCACACCCAAAATATGACTAAAGTAGGGATGCACCGCAGAACTAAGTGGTCACTTCCATTAGGGTATGATCATCGCTCCTACTAGGGTACGGTTGTCAGCCAACAACCGAGGGGTGATCATATTCGGTGCTATCGAGGAAGGGGTACACCGGTCCTGAGCAGTAGAGGCGCAAATGTTTTGTAGCTTCGGTACATTTTATCTTGAGGTGTACTGTATGGGAGGTAGACCCTTACATTATCATTGATGGAATCCATTCTCCAATAAGTGCCTTCGGATTTAGTTGTATATAATGTATGCTGGAATGTAATTAATGTAACCATTTCAGCTATGATTCAATATTTACTTTAAACCCCTAGACATTTTTATATCACTAGATTTTATAATAAAAATGATTTGGTTATCGTAAGGGAAAAATCCATCCGTGTTTACATGCGGTGTGGTCTTACGATATACCTTTATTTTTGAAAGGTTTTACTTACATTAAGTAATCTAGTTGATTGTGTTTCTCACACTGGTTTTACTAGACCACTCTAGGGCTTTATTTTTCTTATAATGCTCGGGTTAGTCCGAGCATATTTTACAGATTTAGCTGGATACTAGGAGCTACAAGAGAGGAGTTTGATGCCTCTAAGTCGTACTCCCATATTTTTCTTTATCTTCTGCTATTTATTCTTAGTTATATTTATCATCAATTGTAAGGACATGTTGTTATAACTGTCCAGCAACTGATGATAAGATAAGTGTACTCTGATTAATGTATGTATATTAAAGTTCAGTTTTTTTGTAAAGATCATTGGTATATTATATATTACTTGTCCTGTTGTGAGATTTGTTTTGTCTTTCTTTCTTTCAACACAATGATCTGTCTTTCTAACACTTAGATGTTCGGCACATGAATACCGTGGATGCATTACCGTCGACTTCTGAGGATCAAAAAGTGGGTTTTTATAGACTTTGTGTTTAGATTATAAAGTCGAATATGGACGATATTGAAATTTTCACTATTACCAAATTCCATAAGTCCAAAGTGATATAGTTTTGATGAAGAGAATTCGTGTAAATAATTATCACTAAAAAGTACCACTTAAGTGTTTGTGAAATTTGATTTTATCAAAAAAACCCGTAAGCGATGAATTCAGCTGTACTGTCACACCACTAGCTAAGGTGGTGTGTAAACTTTGATTTGAATTGTTCAATATTAATCGCTAAATGAATTCACATCTCTACGTCACATAACTGCATTTGTGATTTCTTCGAAAACCACACGATTTAATTAATTTATAAAATGTTATAAATTGATTAAATTAATTAATATTTATGAAACATTAATAATTTTTAATTTATTTGACGTGTTAAATGTTGTTGGTAATTATTTAAATGCATATATAAAAGTTATATTTGCATATCCTGATATACGATATCGGTATAATTTTAAAGAAGGTTTAAATAATAAATTACATAATTTTTTTATTGGGAAAATTTTCACATTAAGAATGTGCATGGACCAGCCATATAATGGTGAGAGGGGGAAATTAATTAATTGAACTGATTGAAATTTAAAAATTAAAGAAGGAAGTTTTGATAAGAGAATGAGAAAGGTTCTTTTAATTCAATTAAAACAAAATCTCCTCATTTTGAATTATTTCAACAAAATGCAACCTTATCTTCCTCTTCTTTATCATTCACTCATGGCTAAAACTTCTTCTAAAAAAACATCAAAACAAATTCAAATCAACATCAAATTAATGTAAAGAATGGTGGTTCATCCTTCTCTTTTAAGGTGGGATGCCGATTTATTTAAAATCCAAGGAGAAGTCACAAATCAAGTTGTGATGAAGGGCATGGTTTATCAGATCTACAGAATGATCAATCGGATCTAAAAATTGTTCTATCATTAAAGGTGTTTCTTTAGGCTTCGTCCTAAGGTAATTACACACACATCTTCTATTTTGTTTATATCCCCTTAACTCTCTATTTCACCTGTAACAACCCAAAATTTGATCATTCTAAAATATAATATTTAAATTGATTTTAAATATAAAATATATTAGATTTTATGATTCAAATAATATAAGATAGGATTTGGAGATAGAAATTTACATAAAAATAAGAGCCGTTGCTTATATGGGTAAAAGTGACAAAAGTCTGAGTTTAGAAAATTAAGTTCTAATGATTTATTAAATATTTTTTAATGATTTAATAAGGGTTTTTGTTTTTAATAATAGTATAGAAGTTTATTTTTAAGTTTCATTTACATAAATAGATAGTTTAACAAAAACGTCAAAATGTGACCATAAAATATTGTCGAAAATCAATGTTTTGTCAAACAAATATTGCCGCAACGTTGTTGCGCCTTTATTTACATATATATTACACATATTTAAATAAGGTAAATATTAAATAATTCATCAAAACAAGATTACTTTTAGGAAAATAGGCATAGGAAAGAAGTTGCAAAAAAATTTAGTCTTAGGGACAACAAGTTTGTTTTTTAGTCTGAAGGACACTTTGTAGTGTAAATAGAAAATGATAGTTGCAACTATCATTTTGTGATTTACACTAAAAATTATCTTCCAATCTAAAAACCAAACTTCTTATCCCTGAAACTAAATTTTTGTCTAACTTTTTCCCTGAGCCTAAAAACCCCTTTCCTAAACATGTTTAGAAATTTCAAGAATTCATTAAAAAGAATTAAGCACTAAAAGAGAAATATGTCAAAATCAAATCTAAACAAATATCCTATTTCATTTTACTTAATATTTAAGTGATTAAGACATAAAGTAGTGAAGTGAAAGTTGATGTTAAATGTTGAAAAAATGTAGTTTACTTAAAGATGAAGTAAGAGTATTTTGGTCATTTCACATAATAATATTTTATTCCAAAAAATTTCCTATAAATACAAATCCAATTCTTCACTTGTCGTCATACTTCTTCTTCTTCATTTCCAATATTTCTCTCTTCATTTTCATGGCCTCCAACCTTAATAAAATAATGCCAAAATTCATTTCAAAAATATACTAAAAGAAATATCCATCCAAACACCGTGATACCACATCCAAACTTCCCCTTCTCCTCCCCCTACCTATGGCCGCACCCATCGTCCACCATGGCCAAGCCCTCCTCACTCCTAGCCCAAGGCATGAGCATTATCCCCCTCTCCAACTCCAAGTTAAGCCATTTCTATTCCAGCGTGCAAGTGTTGTGGGCATTCGATTAAAGTTAGGAAGGTTAATATTTAGTTCAATTCTATTCAAGGTGAGAACTCCTAATTATATATATATATATATATGAATGTGGTGATGTTATACGATTGTATGGATGTTTATTTATGATCTTTGAACATCATATATTGTTTATCTCATGTGAATGTTTGAACAAGTCACAATATACACGTCGTTATTTCACATGGAAAACACTTTCCGAATGAAAGTGAGAAGTAGTATGGAATCATTTAAATACCTTCTAAAATGATTGAAAGTGTTTTAGAAATGTTTCACAAACATATAAACTTGTTCGACAAGTTTTAAATGAAAAATAATAATCGAGTTAAAACCAAGCGCATCGCTTAACGGTAGCTCGCGATTTCACGCCGAAGTATTCAAATGATTATATGGAATGGAATTTAGCTCGGAATTGTTCAAGATAAGAATTTTTGGACTATTATATCCATAGTTTAATAATGAAGAAAGAAAATCAAGATTTTATCTTGTAGATTTTAAAACATGTCCAAATCAATTTTTTAGAAAAATCGCGCTTTTGTAGTCGACCAAAGTATAAAATTCTTTGAAATGAATATTTTTAAATATTAAAATTATGTAATAAGTTTTATAAATCAAATAAAATAGTTTAAAATGGATTTGAATTGAAAAATATGGATTTTCAAATATTAGAAAAGTTGTTTTAAATCGAACCAGCTTTTTTAGCACTTCCTACAACACTTGTCTGCTGCCGTTTCAAAAACCTTAGAAATGAAGTTTTAAACTTAACGGTTCTTTTTCAAATATTTTATGAATGTTTTCAAATAAATAATTAAATACTTTAATAATGATTTGGAAGTTTTATAATTTATTTAAAAAAATTAAAATAAAGAAAAGCTATCGAAATCAAGTGATTAAATCTTAACTCTAAAAGCGGACGAGTAGACTGGATAGAAAAAGTAGCTCCCGTATAACCCTAGGTTAATTTTTCCACCTTGTGCAAGAATTTCACTAGCTTAGGGGAAAGCCATTCAAGGCATGGAAACTATCATTAAAGTACAAGCTTGGATTAAATCATGCGAAAGAATCTTTAAGGCATTGGATATTACTAATCAGCAAAAGAGGTTTTTGGCCTCGTGGCAACTGCAAGAAGGGGCTCTGGCTTGATGGGAGTCCATTACCCTAAACGATTCAAAAGACAATTTCTCTTAGGAAAGGTTTAAGAAGTCTTGGAGGAGTAGTATATGCTAGCATCAGGAAAATCTCGTCTTTACAGAAGTTTTATGGATCTAAAGCGGAACGAAATGACTGTTGAAGAGTATGCAAATAAGTTAAATGAATTATCTTGTTTTTGGCTAGGTTTGGTTGACAGGCCTTTAAAGAAAAACGAGAAGTTTATTTCCAGAGTGAACGAGAAGTACCAGAGTAGGATGACTGCTTAGGTAAAAGGATCCTTTATAGACTTGGTGGATATGAATTTCTTTATGAAACATTGGATAAGAAGAATCAAGTGGTAGCTCAGACCAACAACAACACTAACAATTAGAAGAAGAGGAAGTTCAATCAAAGAGGGAAAAAGCCAGGGCAAGGAAAATTCGAAGGAGCATCCCAAGGTGACTATTTGAAGGATTATACATACATGTTATAATCGCCAACAAAAGGGCCACCCAGAAACTAATTACAAGAACCCGAAGGTTCATAGGCCACCACCAGGGAACTGCTATAATTGTCATCAACCAGGGCACCTGATGAAGGATTATCCAATTATGAGGAGGGAGAGCAAGCCAGAGTATACGCTATAAAGGATGAACCTTCAACCTCTTAGGAGGTGAAGGGCAAAGGAGTTTTGAAAGGTAATATTTTTTATCAAAGATGTTTTAGTTAGAGTATTATTTGATATAGGAGCTTCTCATAGTTTTGTTTAAAGAAGCCGTATATGAATTAAAATTTGACCCTAAGTTAGTTGATACCCCTATCTACATGACAAATCCTATAAGTGTTACCACTAACCTTTGTTTGAATTGTGAACCCCAGTCTTCCCATAAATTTCCTTTTGACCTATTTTTCTTGGATTTTATTGGATTTGAAATTTTGCTCGATATGGATTGGTAGACTAAGCATCAAGCAATTATGGATTGTGTAAAAAAACGGTTTTAGTAAAACAAAGTTAGGGAGTTTATAGAAATATCATGTGAAGATCCTAATCCAAGTAGGGGTAGTTTTCTTTATGCCTTAGATTCATCCCAGAAAGAACTAGAAACGATACTAGTTGTTAAAGAATTCCCAGACGTTTTTGAAGAAGTAAAGAGTTTACCCCCACATTGGGAAATCGAGTTTTGTATTGACTTAATTTTAGGTGCAAGGCCGGTTAAACAACCTGACCAAAGGATGGCTCCAAAGGAGAGGGATAAGCTGAATAACCAAACCCAATAACTATTAATGAAATGGTTGATAAGACCTAGTCGTTCAAGTTGGGGATCGGTAGTAGGTTTTGTTGCCAAGTCAGATGGATCTTTCAGGTTGTGTATAGACTACCGAGATCTGAATAAGAAAATGATTAAAAACAAATATCCTTTACCCCGAATAGATGACTTGTTTG
Organism: Allium fistulosum; assembly: GCA_030737815.1. Classification (NCBI taxonomy): domain Eukaryota; kingdom Viridiplantae; phylum Streptophyta; class Magnoliopsida; order Asparagales; family Amaryllidaceae; genus Allium; species Allium fistulosum. The sequence continues at coordinate 154,212,422 of CM060905.1, read as the reverse complement.
ATCAGTTTCATAGTGCTCGATTATTTTTTTAAATGGATCTAGCCACATGATTCAATCAACTAAGGATCGTAGAGGAATGCATCCATCTAACTGCATTTAGAAGTCCAAATACTTTCTTCGAGTTGTTGGTTATGCCTTTTGGGCTGACCAATGCACCCGCCTATTTTGTAGACCTTATGAATAGATTATTTAGATATGTACTCAATAAATTCGTGTTTGTCTTTATCAATAATATCGTTATCTATTCTAAGACAGAAGAAGAACACGAACGACTTCTAGGAATTGTGTTAGAGATATTGAAAAATAATGTGCTTAAAGCCAAATTCTCAAAATGCCATGTTTGGGAGAAGGAGGTAAGATTCCTTAAACATATAGTGTCAAGGGACGGGATTTCAGTAGATCCTATAAAGGTTGCAGCTATTCTAAATTGGAAGCAGCCACAAACTTCTAAAGAAATTCATAGCTTCTTAGGTTTGGCAGGGTATTACAAAAGATTCATTCAAGAATTCTCAAAGATTTCCTATCACCTAATGAAGTTGACTATGAAGGATGCTAAATTTATCTGGGCTCCTAAATGTGAAGAAGCATTCCAGGAACTTAAAACGAGGTTAACAATCGCTCTAGTTCTAGCAATTATAAATAAACATATGGATTTACAGTTTATACAGATGCTTGTGTAGAAGAATTTGGTGCAGTTCTGATGCAGGAAAGAAAGGTGATTGCATATGCAAGTAGACAACTAAACACTCATAAGAAGAACTAGCAACATACGACTTAGAGTTATTAGCTGTGGTGTTCGCATTAATAGCATGGAGGAATTATTTGCTGGGTAAGAGTTTTTCATAGTTTATTTCGATAAAACTTTGAATTAACCTTAGTAAATAAATTCCCTCTTTTAATTAGGTGAAAATTTTGAGCTCTTTGTGGATTATAAATCTTTAAAGTATCTTTTCACTCAGAAAGATTTAAACATGAGGCAGCAACGTTGGCTTTCCCGAGTGTATATAAAATATCTATATCATAAGATGCGAGAAATGTTGGTACAAAGAATGCTATTATTTTTAATTTGGTAGTAACTCCAACTCTTTTGGGAAGAATTACCAGCAAGTAGAAATAAGATCGATTCCTAAAGGAGATTATTAAAAATATATAACAAGGACAAAATTCAAGCTTCGAAGTAGATAACCGTGGAGCATTGCGGTTGAATGGGCGAATTTGTGTTCCGGAGGTGGAAAATATTAGGCAGGAACAGGTAGTTGAATGCCACAAATCCAAACTTAACATTCATCCAAGAGTTAACAAAATGTGCAAAGACATGAAGTGCACATTTTGGTGAAGAAGTATGAAAAGGGACATATCCATTTATGTTAGCCAATGCATAAATTGTCAATAAGTCAAGAGCGGCCAACAGAAAATTGCAGGATTACTTCAACCTCTAGAAATTCCAGTTTGGAAGTGGGATCAAATATCAATGGATTTCATTGATGGCTTACCTTGAACGAGGAAGGGGAACAAAGGCATTTTGGTTATCGTAGACCGATTAACTAAAAGTGCACACTTTATTCCAATCAAGACAAGGACTGGTGCAAGCCTTGCAGAAATATATATGAAAGAGATTGTTTGATTGCATGTAGTTCCTAGCACTATAGTAAGCAATCGGGACTTAGTCAGTTCTGGGAAGCATTACAGACAGCTTCGGGAACAAAGATGATTATAAGCACTGCATATCATCCCAAAACTAATGGACGGATGGAAAGAGTCAATCATGTTTTGGAAGATCTTCTAAGAGCATGCATTCTAGACTTTGGAGGCTTATAGGAAAATCATTTACATTTAGTAGACTTCTCATATAACAGCTATCAAGCTAGTATCGGCATGGCACCGTATGAAGCTCTATAAGGTCACTCATGTAAGTCACCAACATGTTGGATCGAGATCGAAGATCGGTTGATACTTGGTCCTGATATGATACGAGAAGCTTCAGAGAAGGTTTATATGATTAGGAAGAAGCTAAAGAAGCCTAGAGCAGACAGAAGAGTTATGTGACTAAAGGAGTAGAAATATGGAATTCTTAGTTAGAGATTCAGTTTTTTTGAAAGTCTCTCCGATGAGAGGAGTAGTGAGGTTTGGAAGGGCCGGGAAGTTAGCACCTCGATATATTAGACCTTTTCCCATTCTTGAACGAATCAGCCCACTAGCTTATCGAGTGCAACTAACAGAAAGGTTGTCAGGAGTGCACAACATTTTTTATGTATCTCATTTGCGGAAACATGTGCATGACCCAGAGCAAATCATAGAAACGGTTGCTCAGAAAGACTTGGAGGTGGAACCAAATTTGGCAGTTATTAGATGGCATGTTTGAATCATTGATCATGATCAGAAACGATTAAGGAGGAAGGTGTTAAGGTTAGTCAAAGTTCAATGGAGTGGAGGTGTCGAGGATTGCACTTGGGAAAAGGAGGATATAATGAGGAAGGCATATCCTAAGTTTAGGATTGATGTATAAGCCGTATAAATTGCATCTTCATAGTGTACTCATCGCCAGTGGTGTAGTCACTTACTCATATTCTTGTTTATATTCCATCTTATCGAATATATTTCCTTTTGAGCCATTTTCTTCTTATCTTAAATTTCGAGGACGAAATTCTTTTAAGGAGGGGAGAATTTAACGACCCAAAATCTTATCACTCTAAAATATAATATTTAAATTGAGTTTGAATATAAGATATATAAGATTTTATGATTCAAATAATATTAGATAGGATTTGGAGATAGAAATTTACAAAAAAAAATCGTTGCTTATATCGGTAAAAGTGACAAAAGTCTGATTTCATAAAATTAAGTTTTAATGATTTAATAAATATTTTTTAATTATTTAATAAGGGTTTTTATTTTTAATAACAATATATAAATTTATTTTCAAGTTTTGTTTACATAAATAAATACTTTAACAAAAACGTCAAAATGTGACCGTAAACCATTTTGTCGAAAATTAACGTTTTGTGTAACAACCCGCATATTTTACGATTATATATTTAAATGTTTTATTTAAATATAACATCGTTGGTTGAATTAAAGTTCGAAATGTGACTTCTTATAAACAGTCGAATCCAGACTCAAGACCACTTCCATTGAGTTTAAAACGACGTTTACAACTTGTTTAAGTATAAACATCGATATGTTTGGAGTGGATTAGGATTTTGGTATTTTCATTTGGGCTTTGGGTTATGTACTAGCCCATTAACCCAATAAAAGAACCCAAACCTTCTGCCTAATAGCTCCCACTCCACTTCTCTTCATTCATTCATTCCATTTTCTAAATTCCTAACACTCAAGCCCTAGGAAGAATGGTGGCAAGAGGAAATTAAAATTCCTAAGCCCTAGTTTCTCTTAGGAATTCAAGTTCTAGTTCTAAAATCAAAGAGAAGTTTAGGTAAGCATCCTTTTCATCTTCTCCATCACAATCCCTCTCCAATTTTCATAATTTCCTATAACCTAACTTAGGAAATATTTGCATATGATCATTGATTGGAGCTTCTAGAGTTGTGATTGAAGTGGAGTTGATCTTTCTTTGTTTTAAAGCTTCTCAATTGTTGTTTTTGAGTTTAAAGGTGAGTTCTTGAACTCACATCTATGTCAATAGCTTTCATTGTTGTTAGGTATGAATTCCTAACATCTATTTCATGTTCAATTGCTTTTGATTTGAATTGGTTTGGCGAATTTCCCAATTTTGGTATTTTGAAACCAAAAACTTTAAAGATCCTATCTTGAATGTTTGGACATGTTATTTGGGGTGTATCGAAGAGCCTATAGGGCTGGGTTGTCGCTTGCCATAAATCCCTAGCCTCCATCGCTCATTCGATCGCTTTCGAATTGATTTGACCATTAATGGCCTAAGCAAATTTCTGCCCAGCCCAAGCAACCAAACGTCTGGTAGGGGCTTCTGAAAAATAAAAAATAAAACGAAAGATAAAATAAAATTTCAGAGCCCAGGACCAGACGTCTGGTTAAACCCAACCAGACGTTTGGGAGGCTTCAGGAAATAAAAAGAAAAAGGAGGAAAAAATTATAAATTTACAAAACCCAGGGTCAGACGTCTGGTTAAACCTATCAGACGTCTGGTTCTATTGAATTTTGCCTATTTTGCCTGTTTTTGAGTGGATTTCCAATTTTTATCGATCTTTGACGATCCGAATAGCTATTGTCAATCAATATCGACTTTAATGACTTCTTTTCTGGATTTTTGGAAATATCCATTTGATGTATTTGATATCGATTTCCATGGTTTTGATTCACGTTATTGAAATGTGGATTTTTGGTGATAGATTGTTTTTACAATCATTTCTGTGATTTGTCACTTTAAAATACAAAGGTTTTTATACTATTAGTAAATACTCAAACTCTTTCACAAAAACAATTTCAACACTATTTTTAATACAAAACATGTTTTAAATCCGCTTTCCAATCTATTAGTATATACAAATCTTTACCTCATTCGTATGAGAAATCCAATTAAACGGCTTAGCAAAACCAGTGGTATGAAACGCTTGTGTTTACTTCATTGGTTAATTCTTGGACTTGTTCGATTGAAATCTCGTGACAATTTTCGAGTGGAAATCTACAATCTATTCGTAAATATTTAAGTTAAGCTATGGGACAAGAAGCTAAATTCATTTATTTACTAGCTTAGTGTAATTTACACTTATTGATCAATGAAAATCATTTGTGATTTCGACTAGCGATGTGCGATGTCTCTTTGTCCGCGTGGGGGACTATATCCCGTTCTGTAGAGCTTCGTCTCATTTTTATGGGCTAGCGCCCCATGGTTTTTTAATTGTTTTGTGGAGTTCGGTTCATCGGCCGTATCGTTGTACTATGTCGTTGTTCCGGCTTATTTGAGTTCGTTTCATCGGGCATATCGTTGTACCACATCGTTGTTCCGACTTATTTGAGTTTCAGGTTCCTCGGGCGTATCGTTATACTATGTCGTTGCACCGGCTCTATGGGTTAGCGACTTATGGGATAGCGTCTCGTTTATGATACACGTGTTGGTGAGTTTTCATGCTCTCGTTTATGAAAGGCCTCCCCCATTTATGTTTTATGGATTTTCAATTATGGATTTCTAGAATTTATGTTTCACCAGTTTTTGTGATTTGCATTGATATGTTTTGTCAATATTTGAGGTTTGGTGAATAAGCTAAAGAATATGATAATTCTTTTTGGATGTTTGAGAAAATTTGAGATATTGTATGATTTCCATTGTTATCAAATATATACTTGTCACGATATGGTATTATTGATGTTTGTACCAAAATTGGGCACAACACTCTTCGGATGTGTTTGAAGAGATGAAATGAAGAAAATAAATGTAAAATGAGGTAGATCTGACAAACACACCAATCAACAGACAAGAAAATGCATAGAAACACACGAATTTAGAGTGGTTCGGCGTGTTGCCTACGTCCACTATGAAATGATTGATGTTTATTGAATTTCACTCGCAGATTACACAAGATTACAACAATACAACTGAAGTATAGTGATGATTTCGACAGAGTATCGGCATAGAGAAGCCAAATAGTCCCTTTTCTGTAGGTCCAGGGTCACTATTTATAGGCGTATGCAGCAAATATCTCGCCCAGATCTCGGAAGACTTCTTCTCTCACGTGGGCGGGCCTACAGGATCGAGTTCAGGTGATTTCGACTCGATCTGGGAGCGATACGAATTGAGTTCGTATCGATCCATAAATGGTCCTTTTGGGCTGAAAATGGTCAAGTGCATTCTTGAGGTTGTAGGAAAGCTCCTTGAAAATTTGGTGGCATTTGGACTTGTAGATCTCGAGTTATGATCGATGCAATTTTGGATTTCCCGTGGGCTGCTTGAATTCGTATCGGTCTCGTTCGTGTCGCTTCATTCATATCCATACTATTTATATCAATCTGGATATCGTGGAGGGATATCCCAGGATCGATCCACTTTCCCTACTGAATGACTGCGTCTTCCACATTTCTATGCCTTGTTCGTATCCACTGGTGCGACTTCATTCGTAACCATCTATCGTACTCCATTTCGTATCGATTGTTGGTGGTCACTTCGTATCGATTATAAAGTGTTCGATCTCGTATCGATAATGTATATCCTCTCTCGTATCGATCAGGGATGATCGATACGAATCATGTAGGTGAAGATCGATATGCAAAGTGCATTCAGGGGACCGATACGAGATGTCGGTTGTTGATGGACACGAAGTGTGTTAACTTGATGGATACAAAACAACTCCAGTTCGATAGATACGAAGGAAGGTGGTGCTCGATGGATACAAACTACATCTCTCTTGGGGAATAGATACGAATATGATGTTTCTTCCATGGATACGAACTGGCTGTTAGCCATGATGGATACGAAATAAGGCGAGCCCGATGGATACAGAGAAATGCATATTCGACGGATACGAACTAATGGCCGCTTGGGGGATATGAAGGAGGTCTTCTGAAATGGTGGATACGGACTTGCATGGTACGAATGGTGTTGATTCTCTTGACCTTGATCATTCTATATCTTGTGCACATGAACTTCGAATTACTTGAAATTTGGAACGTTGGCTTTCATAGCTTTCCTTGTCGTATCATATCGATTGTAGCTCGATCTGGACTCAGACAAGATTTACCAGTATCCATAGTGAACCTGTGCATAACTGATCTTTGGGATGGACTGCCCTTGGTTTCCAGTTAAGTTCTTGGTGTCACGGCCTTGCCAAAAGGCGGGATAACATTTGCCCCCCATAGTATGCATTGTGAGAACATTATGTGCTTTGAAAATCTACAATCTCCATTCTAAAAAAGATCTTTCCGATTCACTGAATAGTTATTGCCTTTTCGTCAAAAGATGTAACCTTTGATTAATCTCCAGTAATATAAATACTGAATTATTGACTGTCAATGATAGCATAGTGCGTTGTTGTAACCGAGTGTCGAGTGTTAGCAAATTGTTGTTCATCGTTGTAATGGACATCAAGTGAGCATTCAATCCCAATGGATACGAATCTCCGCGGGCTTTATGTTGGTGGTTACGAACTCATCACTTTGTATCGATGCATTTCTAATGGTTTCGAATAGTTCAAATAAGCTTTGGCTTTGTGCTTCATATCGCTTGTTGGATGGATACGAATTGCTTCATATTGATGATTTTAAAATTGCCTTGATTGAACGTTTGATACGAATTGGTTTTCGTATCGACTACGCCATTGACTGCTTCAACCGGTCATAACCACTGGGAGACGAATAGACACTTCCTAGGTATAAATACTCTGGTACTTAGAAAAATTCCCCACTTGTTCATTTTTCTTCTAGCATTCGTATCGCTCCAGATATCAGAGCACCTTTGCCTCCGAATCGAGTTAGACTCCAATCCTTCAAACCAATTATTAAAACTAGGTAATTAAACCATGAATTTGCGTCGAAAACGATGAGACTTGAAATTCTTTGCCATTCCACTAGTTTCCGTGACTGGTTCTGATGAAGTGGTGGCTGGAGATGATCGAAATTAGGTCGAGGAAGGAGGAGGTGGTCTCTGCAAAGCTTTAGAGAAGATGAAGTGTGGGGGTATGAAGTAGCATTCGCATCGATGATGGGTGGAAGGATACAAAGAGGTCATATGTATTGATCGAAGAGTTGCGGTTCGTATCGATCTGAAAGCAACGAAAGTTCCTAACAATGGTTATAGATATGGTTTCGTATCAAGAGAAGGAGTGCTTTCGTATCGATTGGAAGTGGTTGGAGGTCATATCGATCATGCCGATTGATACGAAGACACGGCCCATGATCGATACGAGGTGATAGTTTGGATCGATACAAACTGGCCTTGAGGTGATCGATACGAATTTTTTTCTTCTGCCGATCGATACGAATGGGAGTTCTGTTGATTGATCCGAACTTACATTTTGAGGGATACGAAAATTTTGCATATTTGAACATTCGACTCCGACGAGCTTCTGCCCTGCATTAGTGGACTTAACCTTTTCACTGCATATTTGACTGCCTTTCGAAGCTCATCGATGGAACCGTAATTTGACAAAATTTAACGAATTCTAACTTGGATCGGTCTCCAAAGTCTGGATGGCAAGGTTGTGACGGTCAACGATGACGGTCATTCCGGTTGAATTTTGAAGTCTTGTCGTTCAAACATCTTTCAAATCTCATAGAATCTCTTAAGTAGCTAGTAGCACTACACTGCACAACACATTCACACACTTCATATTGGGGGAAGCACGATATTATTGTCACCTAATGATGGTTTTTGATGAGTTGATTAGCTTTGGAACTTGGGAGTTCACAGCAGCAAGAGGCTCAAAGTCCACCCCCTTTGGTAATAGAAATGCCGGCCATCGCGGCCGAGGTCATAAATCCAGCTCTGGATGAGCTACCAAGAGCAACCTTCATTGGGAATCCACAAGATTCTGTACCATCCAATGTTTCCGAAGATATGTTGGGGAAAATTTTCTTGTGGCACGGACTATCGTTGAATGATGTTCTGTTACTAGGGCCGAACGACAGGCCACATACTCCCCCGGAAGGGTACACCGCTTTTAATCGATTTTCTTGCACAGCCGAGACACTCCCACCACTCAATCAATATATTTGGGAGATGTTGTTTTATTTAGGGATTGCCCCGTCACAGTTACATCCGAATGGGTACGCTCTTCTGAACAGCTTATTCATCATCTTCATAGAGCACCTTTTTCGGTCCCCGACTCCAAAGGAAGTCAGATTCTTATTCAACGTAAAAAGTCGGGGAGATAACCCCTTTTTCACATTTCTAGAGGCAGTCAAAAACTGTCAAATTGTGATTGGAACTTGGACCAAACTTAGCTACTTCAAAACCGAGTGGTTCTATGTTCGGTGCACACCAAGATTTGCTAGACCGTGGCTAGTCAAACATAAGTGCCGCAATTTCTCTGGCGACTAATGGGATAGTTGTAATCGATGTTGAGTTTAACATTTTCTTTCCTTTACAGCTTCAATTCCATGACCTGAAGGTGCTCAATTTAAGGAAATAGTGCGAATTCTTCAAGATGTGCCGGGCGAGATTAGAGAGATCGAAGCGGTGCTTACAGATGAGAATTTAAGGGCTGTTGAGCTGATTGACAGAAACCAGAGCATAGGGCTCAAAGGGTCTCTTAGAGTGGCTCCGGCAAGACGAGCTTGGTGTAGAGCGCCCAGAATTGTAATCGCTGAGCAGGGTAGTGAAGATGATACGCCCATTGAAGATGAACCCATAGTCGGGCCCTTAGATAGTCCTCGACATCCATAGGAAAAAAGAAAAGGCAAGGCGTTAGCTCATAAGCTTCGCAAATCTACGAGGCGAAAATATGTGGTCGTGTCTTTGCCAACTGCCGGTGTCATGATTTCGAAGGCTCCTCCCTCACACATGGAGAATCCCTTTGAAGGACTTGCAAACATTCCAATTTCAGATTATGTGTCGCTCTAACAAGATACTGGATTGGAAGGGCTTCAGAGCGCTTTAGATCTAGACAAGTCAATTTCTTCGAGTATGGCCGATATAACCGGTTGGTCAGGGGGTTTGCACATGCATACATACACTTCACGGCACTACACAATTCCTAATCATAAGATATTCATCTCTGGAGATTACCAACTCTACTTCTCTTTTCATTTTACAGATACAATGACCAGGCGGGAATCTATGCTTGGTAGCCTTTGCTCTACATGCTGTTCATCCAGCTCATATTCTGAGTCTTGCAGGCATGAGGCTGATAGAGACCGCGATCGCGACTATTCCAGTCAGGAGAGAGAGCGCTATGAAAGGGAGAGGGACAGAGAGAGAGAGAGGGAGCATAGATGTCGTTCCCGATCACGCTCTCTGCCACCTCGAGGTCCAACACAACCTTCTGGTTCTAGTAAACAACCCTTGGAACCTTTGCGTCCAACACCACCTTCTCAAGTACCAAGGCCCGACCCACAGCGTCGGAGGACCGAAACCGAAACTCCCATCGTCACTGAGCAAGCCATCACAGAGCCCACTGGGAAGGGAGTGATTAGAATCGCTAAGCTGAAAAAAGATTTTCCAAACATCTGCTTTGATGGCTTCATCTTTCCCCCACACTTAAAGCGGATTCCCACCGAGGCTGAACAGACAATGCATGACTACATTCCTGATGTTTATGGCCAATACCGGGAATGGATGAAGACCGCATACAAAGTATCAACGGTGGCCTTTGAGCGGGCGAAGACAATCGAGAAATTAGGAACGGATCTCGCTTAAAAGGACCATATAATTCAGTTGCTTAATGATGAAAATGAGTCCGTGAGAAATTCAGAGACAGAAGCCAATAAAAGAGCCGATGAGCCCACTCGGAGGATGGGATAGATGAGGTGAACACACTTAGCCTTGGTTGAGGAGATGGGACATCGGACCACCACAGTCATGGCCGAAAGAGACGGGGCGCTTAAAGAGCTTGAGGAGCTTAAATCCAAACTTGCTGAAGTCATCAAAGAGAAAGACGATGTAAACAAAGCCACCCAGGAAGCATGTGAACAGGCTGTGGTGCTTAGGGATGAGAGGGATGCTGCAACACTTAAGGTTCAGGAAACCGAAGCCAGGGTTGAGAATGAAGTGAGAGCCGTAGAGACCAGGTTGGAAGTTGACATCGAAGATCTTCTTATTACGTACAATGCCAACGTTCTGAAGCATCAAAATCTAAGCTGGCTTGAAAACTATCCATCACATTTATACGATGCTTGGTTCCGATTGGTGGAAGATGAAAAAGCAGAGCACCACACTAAATCCATCGATGACTTCGAGTTAGAAAATAGGGTGCTAAATGAGGATGAGAGAAGAGTTCTCCATGATGTTACTATCACATTTGAAAAAGAGAGACTCGATACTCAGCACTCGGAGGCTGGAGAGGGTTCTGGCGTTGAGCATCACGATGTGGGTTCCGAAATTCTTATGCCAACTCTGCCCAAATCTACTCCTGCGGTTGATCCTCAACCTGTGCCCGCATACAATCCTGATCAACCGCAGTTGTCTCCAGCTCATAAGCATATCACTGAAGCTATTCCGGCTTCATCCGCAAGCCATCCCGAGGAAGGTATTCTGAATGTTTCTTGCACTTATTCAAAGTCGAGAGCGTTGCTTGAAGTACTCACTAACACATTTTTCTTTATCTCTATTCAGCGATAGGAGCTGCACCGACCGTGCCCCCTGCAACCCAAGAGCCGCATCACGAGCAGGAGGCCCTTATAATAGAGGTGACCACAACAATGGCTGCTGCACCAACCGATAGAGCGCAGGGGAGGACTTTTACTTTTGATGAGTAGATGATGGAGGAACATCTTAGTCATCAAAGCGACCCTTTTGCCGACCTGCCATTTGTCATAGGCGGAGGCGCACCCGTGGTCAGCTCTTCGGGCCCAACCAACAGTATCTCCGTGGACGCCCAAACAATTCATGAAGAAGAAATCATAGCAAAGATCAACACTGAGATGGAAGAAGCCGCGTAGGCCAGTGGTATTGGAAGTGGGATGGCGAGCCCTGGTCTAGCTTCTCTGCGAATGATTTCTCCCGATGGTACAATTGTCGACACCGGCGTGCCTCTCTCATCTTCTAACATCGATCCTATTTCTCCGACTCCGCCTTCAAAAAGTATTCCAATACATGTGAGTTTGGAGGAAGAGGTTACTATAATTCCCCCGGTTGGAGATCAACCATCAAAAAGCAAGGGCTCAAAGAGGCACCCGAGCGGTAATTCCAACGGGTCAACATCGAATAAGAAGAAGAAAACGAGAGAATAAGCATGTCTTCTTGGCTCATTTTTGATAGACAGATAGGAATTTCCTTTTGTTTCCAGTAGGCCATGTATAGATGCGGGTTCGGCCCCTGCTAGTAGGATTTTTTTGGAATAATTTTTGTACTTATCCTTCTTTTCCAAAGAATAGTTGAAATAAAATTCCATTTTGTCTTCAGCGCAGTTTCGCGTTTATTCGCTTAAGTATTTTAGCATTCGAATTTCCATTCAATGTACTTGTGAAGTTTTATCTTTGAATCAGACCTAAGTATAGTTGTTAAGTCCTGAAGCCATGGCTTCTGGTCATGACCGAACGTTAAGTCAAGTTCCAATACCGCCCTGCCTCGATCAGTAGCTGGTACTTAAGTTTTGCCCCCAGTCCTGGGGATAAACTGAAAAGGTCGGTCGGCAATCGCTTTTCGCCTTTATTACATCGAGCTTAACTTTGTTGAAATGAGGCTGAAACAAGACGAGTTCGGGTGGTCGAATCACACTCGCTCATCTACTGGTGATTGCATCCGCACTCTGGGGATTGTACTTGTACATCGGCGGTCGGTCACGCCCGCTTAAGGTTAGAGACATGTCTGCGCTTCGGGGACTTAAGTTACTTTACGGGTGGTCAGCCACATCCGTTTGATATTTAGAATTTCGTCTGCACTTTGGGGACTTAGATTGATTCGTGGGTGGTCAGTCACACCCGATCTGCGTTTATACTTCGGCCCGCACTCCGGGGACTCGGAGTTGTCTTACGGGCGGTCGCTTCACACCCGGTTTGTGTTTATACTCCAATCCGCGCTTTGGGGACTTAAAGTTAGCTGATGGGTGGTCGGTTACACCCTTTTTGCTGTTTTATACACCAGTTCGCACTCTGGGAATCTGGAGTTGGGTAACAGATGGTTGATCACATCTGTATTGAGTTTTAGAATTTTGTTTGCACTCCGGGAATGGTAGATTTATCAGGATCATGGACGGTCGACTCACATCCACCCTGAGTTAACAAGTTAGGTCGTTAGATGGACGGATCCATCCTCCTCGAACTTGGTCTAAACATGGGCGAAGTCGTTAGGTGGACGGATCCACCCTCTTCGAGTCCGCATTTGTAAGTTTATACTCCAGCTCGCACTTTGGGAGCAGGAGTTAGTCAGAGGATTGTCGTGTATCAATCCTTTTTTGGCTTCAGTGTGATGACTTGCCCCCGAGCTCGGGTTTCACTTAGCGAGTGATCGGTCGTATAACAGTCAATCCCTATTTGAATAAATCCCACCGTAGGGTGGAACATAGCTCTCCGTGCATTGTGATGGTCGTATGATGCATTTTTAAAATCACTGCTCTGGCTCGAAGAGATTGCATTTTATTACTGAAATAAGAAAATATGGCAAAGTCAATTGCCTTATTACAAATTCAAATTTCAAAATGCATAAACAAATTGCAAATGAAAAGCAGACTGAATGAATAAATAAAGCCTATTATGTGTAGTAGCGACGAAGACTCTCGTTGTTCCAGGCTCTCGGCAAAGTGAGACCATCAATGGTCGATAATTTAAATGTGCCGTCTCCGAGTCTCCGTTTAATAACATATGGCCCCTCCCACGTTGGTTTCATATGTGAGGGGATCGGGTAAATTCTCTTAAGGACGAGATCGCCGAGTTCAAAGGTTCGGGGTCGGACTTTGGCATAGTATAATCGGCCGAATCGACTTCGGTACGCGGCTGCCCTCAAATCAGCTTCTTCTCGCTTCTCATCCAATAAGTCCAGAGATTCGGCAAGTAATATAGCATTTGTCTTCGGATCATAATATGTCACACGATGAGAAGGTACTTCCATCTCGATTGGAATAATGGCTTCTAAACTGTAGGAAAGTGAAAATGGAGTGTGGCCGGCGGTCGCGGACTTGTGGGTTGTTCGATAAGCCCATAGGGCCATAGGAAGTTCATCGACCCATTTGCCCTCGGCATTTTCTATCGTTTCTTCAAAATGGACTTTATAAATTTATTAACAACTTCAACCTGCCCATTCGCTTGAGGGTGCGCAACTGCGGAGAATTTCTTTTTGATATGGAACCAATGAAAGAAATTCTTGAACTCGACACTATCGAATTGGGCTCCGTTGTCAGTGACGATGGTATGTGGGAGACCAAATCGACAGATAATGTTACGTACAACAAAGTTGATCACTTTCTTCGTGGTGATAGTAGCAAGGGGATCAGCTTCCACCCATTTGGTAAAGTAATCAACTGCAACGATGGCGTACTTCGCGCCACCTTTAGCTAGAGGTAGAGACCCAATAATATCGATGCCCCATATTGCGAACGACCAGGGACTGACCATCTGAGTTATTTTGGTAGGTGGGGCTCTTGGAATTTGAGCATGTTTCTAATATCTGTCACACTTCTTGGCATAATCTGATGCATCATAATTCACAGTCGGCCAATAATAACCATATCGGAGCACTTTCTTGGCAAGAGCTTGCCCCCCGATGTGATCGCCACATTCTCCTTCGTGTACATCATGCAATACTCGTTTGATTTCATCATGGGCGATACACCAGAGTAAAGGAACAAAGTATCCTCTTCTATACATGACTCCATTCTAAATGGTGAACCGCGAAGCCTTTCGGAGAACTCGTCTTTTTTCACTCCTACGCTCTGGCAGGGTCCCATGCTCGAGATAGTTTCTGAACGGAGTCATCCATGACTCCTTATCGGGAATAACTCCAAATACCCAGTCGGTCTCCATTTGATCAACACTCGAGGAAGATAATGTCTCAACGGGAACGAGTCCCATTTGCTGTGCCTCACCGGTACTGGCTAACTTTGCCAAGGAATCGGCTTTCTGATTGTGTTCTCGGGCTATGTAATAGATGGCATAATAATCGAACTGAACCAATATTTCTTGAACCCGAGCAAGATAAGCAGCTAGCCTTCGGTCTTTTGCCTGTACTCCCCCCGAACTTGGCACATGACCAATTGTGAATCGTAGTAAATCTCCACAGCAACAATTCTTAAATCTCTGGCAAGCCTTAATCTGGAGAGAAGGGCTTCGAATTCGGCCTCGTTGTTGGTTGCACGAAAATCGAACTTTAAAGCATAGCATATAGATCAGCCTTCAGGAGTTTAAAGTACAACTCCGACGCCTGAGCAGCGGTCATTTGATGCACCATCAGTATGTAGCTTCCAGACATATTTGGGAGACTCACTAGTTTCAGGCAAGTCCTCCGAGATAGTGAATTCAGCGATGAAGTCTGCTAGGACTTGTCCTTGGATAGCTCGACTTAGTGTGTAAGTGATGCCGAACTGACTCTGCTCGATATTCCACTTGAGTAACCTACCAGACGTCTCAGGCCGCGAAAGGACCTATCGTAACGGCTGGTCGGTGTATATAGTGATAGGATGAGTTTGAAAATACGGACGGAGCTTCCTTGAGGAAATTACAAGATAATAAGCCAACTTTTCCAGCTTCAGATAATTTCTCTTTGCTCCGACCAGTCGTTTGCTAATGTAATAGACTGGCCATTGTATCCAGTCCTCCTCCCGAATTAAGGCAGCACTGATTGCGTTTTCTAACACCGCCAAGTAGATATACAATCTCTCATGATCGATAGGCTTTGACAGGATGGGTGGTGTGGACAGGTGTTGAACCAGTGCTCAGAATGCGCCTTCACATTCCGTAGTCCATTCAAACTTTCGTTTCCCTTTTCTAATCAGATTGAAGAGGGGAATGCACCTGTCGGTGGATTTTGAAATGAACCTGCTCAGTGATGCTACTTTCCCGTTGAGGCTCTGAACTTGCTTTATAGTCTTTGGAGTCTCAAGATTTCTGATTGCCCAGATCTTCTCGGGATTGGCTTCAATTCCTCAAGCATTGATGATGAATCCAAGTAATTTTCTAGACGCAACCCAAAGTGACATTTCAATGGGTTGAGCTTCATTCTGTACTCTCGGAGGATGTTGGACATCATTTCCAGGTTTTTGATATGATTGGTGGCGAATCGCGACTTCACAAGCATGTCGTCCACGTATACCTCTATGGTTTTTCCTATCTAGTTAGCGAACATTCGATTAACTAACCATTGATAAGTTGCTACAGCATTCTTGAGTCCAAATGGCATGACTTTGTAGTAGTAAAGTCCCAGATCGGTGAGAAGCTGGTATGCTCTTGATCGGGCAGATGCATGGGTATCTGATTGTAGCCAAAATATGCATCCATGAAGGATAAGAGTTCATGTTCGGCCGTTGAATCTACGAGATGATCGATTCGGGGAAGTGGAAAAATGTCTTTAAGGCAAGCTTTATTCAAGTCTGAATAGTCAACGCATGTTCACCATTTCTCGTTATGTTTTCTGACAAGTATAGGATTGGACACCCATTCCGGATATAACACATCTCGGATAAACCCGTTCGAGCTGAGTTTATCTACCTCTTCCTTAAGTGCGGCAGATCTCTCTGGATCCATACCACACCTTTTTTGCTTGACTAGGACATGCCGTGGCTCAATATTCAATGTGTGGCTCGCGATGTCCGGGAAGATTCCACACATGTCGGAGTGCGTCCAGGCAAACACATCGAGGTTTGCCCGGAGAAATTAAACCAATTCCTCCTTCATTTGTTGGCTTAGCCGAGATCCGATCTTTACCATTTTAGAATCGTCATCACTATTGATCGGAACATCAATCGTCAGCTGTGCTGGAGAAGCCTGACTGTCTTTGACTTCATCCTCGCTTTCAGTGTCTCTCGAGTCAAGATCTCTTAGGACTTTGTTGTGGTGCTCGGGCCTGGCCCAGGCATTAACTGTCAATTATCCGCAAAGCAGATGCAGAGAGATTCCTCTACGCCCTTTCCTTTCTCTTTTCGCTGCGCCTCTCGCAGCTCAGCAACATAACAGGCTCGTCCAACAGCCTAGTCTCCCTGAATGACTCCAATTCCATTGTCGGTAAGGAGTTTTAAAGTTAGACACCAAAGGGCGATAGCAGCCCTGAATTTAGCTAGGGCCGGTCGGCCCAAGAAAGCATTGTACGGCGAGTTTATATCCAATACAATAAACTGTAATATCCAGACTCTCCGGCATTCTCCAACTCTCAACTCCACTGGTAGCTCCACCATCCCAGTGGGTATAGTCGCATTTCCGTTGAAGCCATGAATACGAGACTGACAAGGCTTCAAATCCTTTGCTTCCATCTTCATTTGATCATAGGCTCGCTTAAATAGAATGTTCACTGAACTTCCACTGTCCACTAAGATCCTCTTCATCCAAGCAGGACCTATCTGAGCTGAAATGACAAGTGGATCAATAGTTGGAGCTTCGACTCTATCGGCATCCCTGTCTCGAAATACGATGTCGTCTGTCATTGTTTTTTATTGTTTGGCCAGAGCCTCGTTTTCCAAATTACTACAACATTCGAAGCTCGCATGGCTAATAGAGCTGGCATACGACTCCGTTTCCCTCCAGCTCTGATCCGCTGGATGAGGACCACCACTAACAGTGTTTATCACTAACCTCCCGTCGGTACGAGTGGGTTCCTCCTGTCTAACCTGATTTGGTACTTGGCTTTGATTCGATGGGCCTGCACCTCCAGACTGCGGCGCCCAAACAAACTGCTCCAACTTTCTTTCTCGTATCAACTTCTCGATAATATCATGTAGATGACGGAACTCGTTCGTGTTGTGACCATAACTATCGTGAAATCTATAAAACTTCCCAGTCTGAATCTGTTTCTCTGACGAATGCTTCGGTGTAGGTTTCTTATATTGGACAGTATTACAAGTTTGCAAGTATACATTCTCCAAAGATGTATTTAAAGGAGTATATGTCTCAAACATGGGAGCTCTACGTCGCATTCCGCGATTCTGATCCCGCTTTCTACCTTGATTTCCATCGCCTTTCTACTGATTCTACTTGTTTTGTATATTTAATTGCACCTTTCCGGAACTCTCATCGAGTTGTTTCACAGCAACATTGCTTTGGATTCCTTCCACATTGGGTCCTATGTCATCCTTTTTCCTAGATTGTTTCGCATCCTCTCTTCTCAAGAACTGAGCTGCCTTGGAATAGAAACGGTCCAATGACGCAGGGGGTTTTCCGGCCAACCAGTTGCCAAATTTGAAATCGGGATCAATCCCTTTGGTCAGTGCCATCAGAATGGAATTGTCATTAGGGTTACTAATCTTAGCGCATGCAGCGTGAAACCTCTCCAGGTAACGTCTGAGCGTCTCTCCGGGAGCTTGAGTGACACTGGACAAGGTATTAACATCTTTGGGCCTTGTGGCATGCATGCGAAACTGTTCAACAAACTTCGTTGCCAACTAGTCGAAACATGAGATAGATCGAGGTGGTAGGCGAGTAAACCATATAGTTGCGATCCTCCCTAGGGAAATTGGGAAACTTCGACACTTGATCGCGTCATCAGCACGCGCGGCATTCATTAACCATTCATACTTTAAAATGTGTTGGTTAGGGTTAGAGCTCCTTTCATAAATAGGTAGAGTTGGCATTCTGAATCGTCGAGGCGGTTCAGCATAGAGGATGTCGTCGATGAAAGGGGTATGACTCCGGGAGATTCCCCAGTCATCATTGATGAGGCCTTGGCTTTCATGGATCATTGTCAGGATGTCTGGCATCTAGACATTTTGGGCATGCTGAGCCAAGGTGTGATCGGGTTCCATAATGCGAGGATGGACCGGTCGCGGTCGACGGTCCATATCTCGCCTCCTTGGTTCTAGATCTTCAGGAACATAAGGCTCAGGAGTATATTCACGTTGATGGTGGTTCATATCCGTTCGGTTTCGAGTGTCAACTCCCAACTCAATAGTAGAGGTAGCAGTGCGGTTGTCAGTAGTGTGATAAGGAATAGTACCTCCTCGGGAGGAGGGTCCGGTCTGATGGCTGGTTGACGGGCCAACTCTCGGTTGCCCAAGATTCAATGTGCACTGATGTCCAGTAGCCTGTGTATAGCTTCCATCCAGCCGTGGGCACGTGGATCTGTGATTGTAATCAGAGGAAGGTGAACTTTCAGTAGATGAATAGGAAGCCTGATCCCTTCTGGATCTCCTTCGTCTTTCATGGTTCAGTCGATTGGTCAACTCCGCGTTGGCATGGAGCTGCTGAGTAAGCTGCTGGCGGCTTTGAGTCAGCTCTTGCATCAGTAGCTGGAACTCTTCCCTGGTGACAGGGCCTTGTGGATCTGAAGGTCCGGCAGCATTCTGGTCTGTAAAGGGAGGTTGTACGGGGTTCTGCCTATCCAGTCCTTCTAGGTCTGCAGCTGTTGAGGTAGTCCTGGTAGTGACCATGGTAAATAATGAAGTTCTCTCCTAGACTCGGTGCAAATCTGAATAGGATGGAAGAACTTCTAGGCTTGAGATCTGGATCTTCTCCTTAGATTCTTGCAATCCGATATTGGTAGTAGATCCAATGAGCAGGAGAAAAGCTGAGTTTTCTCAGTGAATGCACCAAAGTGTTTGTACCAAAATTGGACACAACACTCTTCGGATGTGTTTGAAGAGATAAAATGAAGAAAATAAATGTAAAATGAGGTAGATCTGATAAGCACACCAATCAACAGACAAGAAAATGCACAAAAACACATGAATTTATAGAGGTTCGGCGTATTGCCTACGTCCAATGAAATGGTTGATGTTTATTGAATTTCACTTGCTAATTACACTAGATTATAACAGTACAACCGGAGTATAATGATGATTTCGGTAGAGTATCAACATAGAGAAGTCAAAAATTCCCTTTTTTGTAGGTCCAGGGTCACTATTTATAGGCGTAGGCACAAATATCTTGCCCAGATCTCGGAAGACTTCTCTCACGTGGGTAGGCCACGGGATCGAGTTCAGGTGATTTCGACTCGATCCGGGAGCGTTATGAATTGAGTTCGTATCGATCCATAAATGGTCCTTTTGGGCTGAAAATGGTCAGGTACATTCTTGAGGTTGTAGGAAAGCTCCTGTGAAAATTTGGTGGCATTTGGACTTGTAGATCTCGAGTTATGATCGATGCAATTTTGGATTTGTCGTGGGCTGCTTGAATTCGTATCGGTCTCGTTCATGTCGCTTCATTCGTATCCATACCATTCGTAATGATCAAGATGTCATGGAGCGATATCCTAGGATCGATCCACTTTCCCTGCCAAATGACCGCGTCTTCCACTTTTCTGTGTCTTGTTCGTATCCACTGGTGAGACTTCATTCGTATCCATCTATTGTACTCCATTTCGTATCGATTGTTGGTGGTCACTTCGTATCAATTTTAAAGTGTTCGATCTCGTATCGATAATGTATACCCTCTCTCGTATTGATCAGGAATGATCGATAAGAATCATGTAGGTGAAGATCGATATGCAAAGTGCATTCAGGGGACCGATACAAGATGCCGATTGTTGATGGACACGAAGTGTGTTAACTTGATGGATACGAAATAGCTCCAGTTCAATGGATACGAAGGAAGGTGGTGGTCGATGGATACAAACTACATCTCTCTTGGGGAATAGATATGAATGTGATGTTTCTTCCATGGATACAAACTGGCTATTAGCCACGATGGATACGAAATAGGGCGAGCCCAATGGATACGGAGCAATGCATATTCGATGGATACGAACTAATGGCCGCTTAGGGGATGCGAAGGAGGACTTTTGAAGCGGTGGATATGGACTTGCATGGTACGAATGGTGTTGATTCTCTTGACCTTGATCGTTCCATATCTTGTGCACATGAACTCCGAATTACTTGAAATTTGGAACATTAGCTTTCATAGCTTTCCTTGTCGTATCATATCGATTGTAGCTCTATCCGGACTCGGACAAGATTTACCAGTATCCATAGTGAACCTGTGCATAACCGATCTTTGGGACGGACTGCCCATGGTTTCCAGTTAAGTTCTTGGTGTCACGGCTTTGCCAAAAGGCGGGATAATAATTGATATCATATACTTTCATCATATCTCTTATCCTATCTTATCTTATATGATATTTATAGCTAGACTGATTCGCTTATCATTTTTCTTCTTAAATAATACTCGGGTCAGAACGAGGTGTTTTAGGTGCTTCCACTTGACTTCTAAGTAGGGACTAGCTTCTAACTTTTGGCTAACTACTTTAGCTTAGTAGTTTTTCTGTTTTTATACATTCGAGATAGAGACTTCTTGATGTATACTTATTTTTTTGTCTAGCACTTGTACCTATTCTTTTGTGATGTAGTGGATCTTGTATGACCACTACTTTGATGTTCACTTCTATGTGTTATATTCATATCTGTTTTCGCCTTAGTGATATGAATATCTGTGACTTATTTTGTGTTATGCTTATTTTATATTTGTTTCCGAAGGCCACATAGCCACTGTGTAGTAGCTTTGAGTTTGTATTTGATATGTCAAATTTCCTCTTGAAATGAAATGCATGGCATACTATCTGACATATCGTTACTCGCATAAAGCAATTACACAGATGGTCGCTCCTCAACACCCTTATTCTTCGTCCTAGTCGATGGCATTACCCCGTAGTGTTCTTGGCTAGTGTGAGTATAGAGATGTGGCGTCACATTTTGTTAAACAAATGTTGTCACAACATTATTGCAGATTTATTTTCATATACATGTACACATATTAAATAAGGTAAGTATTAAATAAGTCACTAAACAAGATTACTTTTCCTAAATAAATTTATAAATTTCTAAAAATCAACAACAAAAAGTAAGCATTAAAAGACAAATATGTCAAAATCAAATCTATACGAATATCTTATTTTATTTTACTTATTATCTAAGTGATTAAGACATATAGTAGTGAAGTGAAAGGTGATGTTAACTGTTGAAAAAATGTATTTTAATTAAAGATGAAGTAAGGGTATTTTGGTCATTTCACATAATAATATTTTGTTCCAAACTTTTTCCTACAAATAACAAACTAGTTCTTCACTTTTTTCCACACTTCTTCTTCATTTCCAAGCTTTCTCTCTTCATTTTATGGCTTCCAACCTTAATAAAATGATGCCAAAATTCATTTCAAAAATATACTAAACGAAATATCCATCCAAATACCGCAAAACCACACCCAAACTTCCCCTTCTCCTTCCCTTACCCACGGCTGCACCCACCATCCACCACGGTCGAGCCCTCCTCTCCCCTAGCCTAAGGCATGAGCATCATCCCCCTCTCCAAGTCCAAGTCGATCCATTTCTAGTCCAGGGTGCAAGTGTTGTGAGCATTCGATTAAAGTTAGGAAGATTTATATCCTTCTAAAGTTAGTTCAATTCCATTCAAGACAAGAACTCCTAATTATTATATATATGTATATTGATGTGATGATGTGATATGCTTGTATGGATGTTTGTTTATGATTTTGATCATCATATATTGTTTATCTCATGTGAATGTTTGAACAAATCACGATATACACGTCGTTATTTCACATGGAAAACACTTTTCGAATGAAATTGAAAAGTAGTATGGAATCATTTAAATACCTTATAAAATGATTGAAAATATTTCAAAAAAGTTTGACAAACATATAAACCTATTTTTACAAGTTTTAAATGAAAACTAATAAATGAGTCAAATCTAGGCGCGTCGCGTAACAGTAGTTCGCGATTTCGCGTCAAAAATTCAAATGAGTATATGGAGTGGAATTTAGCTTGGGATTCTTGGAGATAAGAATTTTTGGAGTATTATATCCATAGTTTTAGGATGAAGAAATAAAATCAAGATTTATCTTATAGATTTTGAATATGTCTAAATCAAATTTTAAAAAAAATCACGCTTTTGTAGTAAAGCGACCAAAGTATAAAATTCTTTGAAATGAATATTTTTAAATGTTTAAAAATATGAAATAAGTTTTATAAATCAAATAAAATAGTTTAAAAGAGATTTGAATTGAAAAATATGGATTTTCAAATATTAGAAAAGATGTTTTAAATCGAATCAGCTTTTTAGCACTTTCCGCAGCACTTGTCTACTGCCGTTTCAAAAACTTTAGAAATGAACTTTTAAACTTAACGATTCTTCTCCAAATCTTTTATGAATATTTTTAAATAAATAATTAAGTATTTTAATAATGATTTGGAAGTTTTATAATTTATTTTAAAAAAATTAATAAAGAAAAGATGTCAAAATCAATGATTAAATCTTGGCTCTAAAAGCCGATGCGTAAACTGGATTTTTCTATTCATGAGATTTGGGTGAGGAGCTCAAACTAAGAAGATGTTCAGGAGTTGCCAGTGCCTTGGCTTACCTTGCCTCATCTGGTCAAGGGATCGATAAGGTCGAAATGTCGAAAAAGAGTTAAGTGTAAAAGTTTAAATTTTCCAAATTCAAATACTCATAAGTTACTTTCTAAAAATGACTTGATAAATTTCAAAAGGAAGGTTGAAATGATTCCATATTTACTAAAGGAATATTTTTAAGATATATATCTCTCGAAGATATTTTGATAAAGAAATGAATAAATCAAACAACAATCATCTACTTATAAAACACCATTTTTATCGATGATTGGATTTCGAAGAGACTGGGGTCGGATTCGGAAAATCCCTATCCGAAAACCACTTTGAACCAATCTATGTTTCGGAGTATTGAAGACGATGATACCCATGATGTAGGGCTGCTTACCACTAGTCCCTCGAGGTGAAATTTACCATATGATATATTTATGATGGTAAGTAATGCTCCGTTATGAAAATCTTCAAATTGCAAGGACTAATCGCTACAGATCCTAGGGGTGATTCCCAAAACAGGATGCCATAAGAGGAGTGCCTTCGGTTTCCTTCAGTCCTAGAATGAATTTGTATGGACGAATGTCCGACGTTGCATTTTAAAATCACAAGAATTGATCTCTATAAACGTATTTCTACTTGGTGGCGGAGAAGGAAACTTCTCTTAGCTTAACACCCTTTCCTGAGATGTACGAGCTCAGAATTTATACGTTTGTAGAAACCAGTTATGTGATTATGGAATGGCCATGTGGCATTCAAAGTGAAGAGTTGATGTGCTATGCGAAAGGTAATTGTTACCCCAAGCCTTACACTCGGAAATGACTGAAACATGGTAGATGCAGCAAAGATGTGGTTCGCAATCATTAGGGTATGATCATCCACTTCTAGATATATTTCTATTCGCTATAACGTTCGGGTTTAAATTATTGTGGTGTACGCTAACAGACATCTCAGATAGGTTGGTAACGACTGAGGTGATGGCATATTCGTACTATCTAGGAAGAGATAGGCCGCTCTTGTGTTGGTAGAGGACCATTAGTTGGGCCTCGATACATTCCTCTAGAGATATACTACCGGAAGGTAGTCCCTTCACCCGTTCATTTGTATGGAAATCCATTCTCCAATAAATGTCTGCCATTTTGTTTGTAGAGCCCACTTTGTGACTAGTATGCTGGAATTTAACCAATATAATAATTTCGGATAATATTAATAAGTTTACTTGCAAATGTTTTCAAAGAAATGTCACTAGGAAAGTATCCCTTATTTTTATGTAATGAAAATTTGGTTATCATAAGGTAAAAACCCGTCTGTGTTTATGTGCGGCGTGGTCTTTTGAGATACCTTTTTGTTTTCAAACATCATATTTTGAGTTCTCGCATCAGTCCCATAACTAACCCGGAGTTTATTTTGTTTTCCATTCAAACTCTGGGTTCCCTATTTTTCCGGGAAGCCAAGTAGTCAGGATCATGTTAGGAGCATTTTGGTGAAGCATTCTGGAGGAGTTTTTGGAGCATGGAGATGGAGCATCTGATGTGGATATCTATCTATCTTTTATTTTCCACTACGTCTAGTTGTTTGTACCAGCAAATGTAGGAGCAGGCAATTATGACTATTCCTGGCCGGGTTAGTTCATACCATAACTCTTATGTACCATAGTGGGAGTGGTTGTATGTACTATCTATCTGTATAATTAATTGAAATGTGAGAATTTTTGTTTCTATCTTCTACTTTTACTTTACTACTGATAATCCGACTCCTCGACACTTGGGTTTACGACACGTGAGTACCGTGGATGTATTAGTGTCGATTCTTGAAGGTCGAGGAGACGGTTCGTCACATCATCCTTCTGTTTATATACGTGAATTCGAATTTTAATTTGAATGTCTCAAATCCCCATCTTGAATCAATTGTATATTCCTATCATGTTAAAACATTGAATATTTGCTTTGTTCATTGCTATGTTGTTGCGAAAAACAATATTTCATTTTATCTGTTATGTATAATTGTTTATTCAGTATATTTCACCTAGTTTTGGACCTTCTTAATTTTATTCTCTCTTTTTGTATGCTTATTCACCTAGTTTGTTTAATCTATATCTTCTTATCAAGAATTAGTATATGCCTATGTAGTCTAATTTTGTTATTGTTAAAAAAATTGAGCTTTGGAATTTTCTTGTTAATAATCCAGTTTTCATATAAAAAGATTTAGATTTGAATGTTTATACTTGAATTGATATGTTAATGAAACTTGATAATAATTGCATTAATTAGTCTTTGTCATCAACATAATATGATGATTTAACCGTCGTGTTTTAAATCATTCTATAATAAACTCTGCTAATTAAAAGTGAAAGATAAACATTAAACTAATGATATATTCCATGTTTTACAATTGCATCTAATTATGTATTAAATCTTTGCTTAAAAGAAAGCATTCTTTTTCGCAGATCCATTATTTATTTTGTTCCAAATTAGTTTTGATTGTATGTGTACTTGTGTTTACATAATTATGTAATATCTTTTATGTATGTGTATTTATATTTAACTTAAGGTTTCAAAAGGGTTTTTGTATAAGAATAATAGTAAACTTTCAAAATAGCTTAATTAGTCTTAGTATTCTTTGACTTACTGCATGTAATATAAATGAAATCTATTTCGCCTGAACTGTTATGCAAAACATTTACTGTCTTAATATATATACACATTTATACATGTGTGTGTATTAAAAAAACTTTCATGTTTTGGATGACAATGGCATAAATTAAAGGGGAGTTGTAACAACCCGCATATTCTACGATTGAATATTTAAATATTTTATTTAAATATAGAATCGTTAATCGAATTGAAGTCCGAAAAGCTACTTTTTGCAAACAGTCGAATTAGGACTCAAGACCACTTCCATTGATTTCAAAATGTCATTTGCGACCTTTTTGAGTATAAGCTTCGATATGTTTGGAGTTAGTAGAATTTTGCTACTTTTTCACATAGGGCTTTGGGTTTGGGTTCAGCCCATTTGCCCAATTCTGGTTATATCAACCCAGCCCCTCTCCACTTCTCTTCATTCATTCCTCATTTCCTAACTCTCTCAAGCTCAAGAGAATAATGGGGGAAAAGATTGGAAATGGAAATTTCTAAGCCCTAGTTCCATTGCAAATTCAAGCTCCTACTTCCAAATTCAAGAAGAAGCTTTGGTAAGCCTTTCCTTCATCTTCTCCAACTCCTTCTCCATTCAATTTCATAAATTTCCTAAACCTAATTTTGGAAATGTTTCTCTTTTAAGCTTGGATTCAAGCTTTTTGAGTTGGAATTGAAGAGTAATTGTCCTTGCCTTGCTCTATAGCTCCCTCTTCATTGTTTTTGTGAAAAGGTGAGATTTTTATCTCACATCTACCTCTCTTGATATCATTGATGTTGGGTATGAATTCCTAACAAGTATTCATGTGCTATTGCTTTTGCTTTGAAAAGAATTGGTATTCATTGATAGGGCAAGAAGTGCTGGAAATCAGGCTCCGGCTGACCGAATGCAGTGTCCGGTCGACCGACCTGCTACTTGAGCACTTCCCTGCCTCTGTTTTGGGAGTGCAGGAATTTTGGCTCCGGCTGACCGACCTGGAAGTCCGGTCGACCGACCTGCTACCCGAGAATTTCTGTCTCTGGTCCGGTCAACCGACCTCAGGGTCCGGTTGACCGACCTGCTCCTATTTGCCAATTATGCCTACTTTGTTTGAATTTCCAACTTTAATCGATTCGTGTTGTTTCCCTTTTGTTGTTATCATTTATTACCGACTTTGATGACTTCTTTTCTTCAGGATTTTTGGGAATATCCATTTTGATGGATTCGGTATCGATTTCTTTGGATTTTATTCATGTCTTCGAATGTGAATTTTTATGATTGATTATTTCTACAATCACTTCTATGATTTGTCACTTCAAAATATAAAGGTTTTCTATACTAGTATTAAATATCAAAACTTCTTCATCAAAACGATTTCAACTCTATTTTCAATATCAAAGCTCGTTTCTTAAAACCGTTTTCCAATCTATTAGTATATACAAACCTTTACCTCATTCGTATGAGAAAATCTAATTAAACGGCTTAGCAAAACAAGTGGTATGAAACGCTTGCGTTTACTTCGTCGGTTAATTTATGGACTTGTTCGATTGAAACTCTTGTGACAATTTTCTAGTGGAGATCTGCAATCTGTTCGTAAATATTTGAGTTAAGCAAGTAGTTATGGGACATGAAGCTAAACTCTTATATTTACTAGCTTAGTGTAATCGACACTTCTTTATGATCGATGATGGTCATTTTATGGTTTAGACTAGCAATGTGCGATGTCTCTTTGTCCATGTGAAGGACTGTATTTCTTTTTATTGAGCTTCGTCTCATTTCTTTGTGGGCTGGCAACCCAAGTACTTTTAATGTGTTTCGATTCATCTGATGTACCGTTTGCACTACATCGATGTCTCGGCCTTCCGATTCATTGGACGTACCGTTTGCACTACGTCAATGTTCTGAATTGTATTGTCTTTCCAGTTCATTGGACGTACCGTTTGCACTACGTCAATGTTCAATTCATTGGACGTACCGTTTGCACTGCGTCAATATTCGATTCATCTGATGTACCGTTTGTACTACATCGATGTCTCGGCTTTCCAGTTCATTGGACGTACCGTTTGCACTACGTCAATGTTCAATTCATTGGACGTACCGTTTGCACTGCGTCAATGTTCGATTCATCTGATGTACCATTTGTACTACATCGATGTCTCGGCTTTTATTATTTTCTTCTTAAATAATACTCGGGTCAGACTGAGATTTTACAGGTGCTTCTTCATGACTTCCTATATGGAACCATCATCTGACTTTTGGCTAACTACTCTAGTTTAGTAGTTTTTGTTGTATACATTTGCGATTAGACTCCTTGATGTATACATATTCTTTTGGCTAGCACTTGTATCTATTCTTTCGTGTTATTGTGGATCTTATTTGACCACTACTCTGATGTACACTTTCATGTGTTATATTCATATCTATTTCCGCCTTTGTGATATGAATTGCCTGTGACTGATTTATGTTATACTTATTTCTATATTTGTTTCCGAGGTCCATATAGCCACTGTGTAGTAGTTTTGAGTTTGTATCTGTATGTCGGATTTCCTCTTAAGATGAAAAGTTATATTTTTATCTGGCATATCGGTACTCGCACAAAGCAATTATACAGATGGTCGCTCCTCAACAGCCTTATTCTCCGCGCTAGTTGTCGGCATCACCTCGTGGTGTCCTTGGCTAGCGTGGGTATAGAGGTGGGGCGTCACACAGGAGTGTTTCTATTACAGTGTAAATCCCAACACCTAAACAACGTTTATATTAATTTTGTAAACTTTTCATACGTTGTACTTACACTATACACATGAGTGCATGTGATGTGCTCATCATTATATAGAATTAAGTAGAATAAAATAAAATAATTTTAAACAGTCATAATAATATGAAGAAATTCAAAAGGAAATTTTTAATAAGTTCTAAATATATTTAAACTACCTAGGCCCAATAAAGATCCAAATGGAATATTTTTGACATTTGTCCATTTTTTCCGCTGTGGGTGGCCTAGTTGCTTCAAAATCTGCACCAGTAGGAAGTTTTAATCCATACAAGCTTAACCCAAGTCTTTGCTAATGACCGCTCGTGACCGAAGGTGGTTTCATCCTATGCCTAACCCTACTAAAGAAATACCGGTTTACCATGCTCACATAGCGTTGAATATCACATTTAGATTTGTTTATTACAAATCAAAGAAAATGCCCATTATCGGTTACTTAATACCTCTAGTTTGGAATCGTAGCAGACTCTTCGGTCATTTAATACTTCAATTCTGAGGCGAACCTCATGGTATATTATTCTCAAACCTATATGTGAGCATATATTTTCATGGGTTCTATAGTTGGAGATGTCCCACATAAGTAATATGTATAAACAACTGTTGGTAACCCCTTGCGGAGGGTAGAGTGCCGTTATGTAACTCTACTGACCTCGCATCCCAACCATACTAAACCAAGTCAATTATAATTAATCTAAATATTAGGCTATGCCCACTAATTCAAACCCTTCGCAAATGTATTATTGATGCCATACAATTTCAACTAGGAAAATTATTATGCCTCTTGAATTTGTTACATATTCATTTAATAAACTTGTCGTGACTTCTTCTTATTTTGTACGTTTACTTCCTTTATTTCTCTCTTCCATAAATGTTATTAATGACATTTATTTATTACGTCTATTTAATTTTCCTTTACCATTCCATATTTGGTCTTTACAATTAAATTCATTATATAGTTTATTACTCATATTGACTTGATCACAGTAACTTCTATTTTTCTCCTTAATTTATTGCCTTATTCATGTTTAGCATTTTATTTATAATTAATTTGGTAACATACAATTAATTGTACATTACCATGCCCATATGTATTTATGATGTAATCGATGTTTATTTATTTATTTCTTAAACTTGTACCTTACCTTAAATATATATACATTTAATTGGTAAACAAAATTATTTATATTTCTATTTATAACTTTTTAGTTTCTACATTTAGAGATTTCTAGATGTACACTTATGTGTAACTTGTACAAAAATATTTATTTCCACATTTTAATGTACTGGAATTGTATCTTTTCCAAGAAGGAAATATAACCGTTGCGACTTTCCATAAACTACCAAAAAGTGAAATTGTGCTACCTTTGAAATTTAAAGGAATTATATTTTTCTATTTTTATTGAAATGCACAGTGCAAACTTCGAAAAGACATCCCTACTTTGTGCATCTATTTCATTTGGGAATATTTCTTGTTAATTCGAACGACGCACTTTTCATATATATATGTAAGGTAGGACAATTTATTGGAATTCCCATGGATTCTACGATTCCAATGAATTAAAATATAGAAATTTAAATCTCAAATCAAATTAAAGCTTCTTCAATCGATGATTATAAAGTTTTACTATTTACAACCGAATCAACAAAAATCTAGAATTAATTACACAATTCTACCAATATTATATTTCATAAACTTTCGGGACTATTCTCCTTAACTTTCAAATCTAGGGTGTATACATATCATTTCATCAAAGTCAAACAATTTCTGAATGTATATGCAAGGATTTCAAGTTAATTTTATTTATTTAAGCCTACAATTCAATGGTTTCCATATAGGCATAATAAAAAAATAGAATTCCAACGATATATGTAAAACACATAATTTTTCACTCACATTTTGGCTTTTAAATCTCCAAATCCAAATTCATTCCTCCTACTTGACTCTTTTTCACGACCAAAAATATGTTTTTAAAAGTGTATGCACACTCATTAAAATTCAATATTTGAGTGGAGGTTTGAGTTAATTGGAGTCAAAAATTATAAATCTAGAATTTAACTGTTTTGTAGAATTGATTCACTCCTTCATTTCTTCTCTTTTATTTTCCTCCCTTATCCAATATATATATATGTATATATATTGTATTTTTTTTACAATTTATAGAAGCAGTGGAGAAAGGGAAACGGTAGAGCTCTGCTGCTTAGTTCAGGAGATATGAGAAGAAAATTGAGGGGTTGAGCCTATATTTATAGACACTAGAATCAATTCTGTTCATTTATTGTTTATTAAGGTCGTTAGGCCAAGGTTCAATTCATTGCTGGCCCTAACTTACCGGTCGACCGGTCGATGGGAGCGATCGACCGCTAGTGGTCGACCGGCTCTACTTCACTGTCGATCGGTGGTGGGTTGGTGATTTTATTCTCCTTTTACGTTATTCTTAAATGTTATTATTATTTATTAGTATTTATTTTTTAATTTTGTTTTGAATTATTTTCGATCCGAAATCTTCAAATGTTTATAATTTATTCGTTTGAACTTCGATCGCGAAGCTTTATATATGAAAGTTACTCAAATAATCGCCACGAAAACACTGGTGCAAGTTTGTGGTCAATTTTTGATGTTTTCTCAAATTCTATTTTTGAACCTTATGAATTTATTTATTATTTCTTTTAATTAATTAATATATATTTTACGGTGTGTTAAAAGGTGACTCCTTCTTTCAGTGATTTCCAACCTCAACTCGATAATGAATCTGTTATCTTCCTGCTTTATCTTTAATAAACTGCGATCAAGTCATTTGCTAATCTAAAGCACATTTGTAGAGTTATAGATCCAGAAGTAACTTTTCGTCTTTTGATACTAATTTAATCTTTGAGCACACTTGTACTCATTCTTTGATATCGTTCATCACAACCAATTCTTGATCTAGGTTTCAGGTTTTGCCAACTTACTTCACCATTATTGAAACTATATTTCCATCAGGACCGCAACCTTCAGATCTATGTATAATTGCAATGACCAAACTGAAAATCTATCCTAGTTCTGAAATTTGTTTAGTTTTCTTTGATTTCATGTTAAAGTCTCTCACATCCAAATGTGGATCAGTATTTCAAAAACGCTTTTCTTCTCCACATCAAAAATCACAACTTATTTTCATGAAATCCCAAATCTGATGGCTTGATGTTTTGTGGGCTGAGCCCTAACTTCCTTTTATCTCAACATCAATCGCCGCTCCTCTTACATTTACCTGAATCCACAAAGTGGGTATGTGAATTCATTTGCAGGCATAGAAAGCGATTGTAGGTTGCAATATTTTCATGGTCTTGCATACGCAATTTATACAATTCAGTTTTCCAGTGTTGTAGTTTTTGATCACCGTGACCATATATTGGAAGAATTAACACATCCTTCACCGTATAAATGTTAGGGATCAAAATAGGAAAAATTATCTCTTCATTATTAGATTTGATAATAATTGTGAATAATTATGACGTTTGTTCTAACATTATATTTCAAGAACAGCTTTATAAATTTAAAAAAATGCAATTTATGTTATAAAATGAAGAAAGTAGAAGCCATTAGAGAGGGGCAGAAGATATGTTATTCATTTCTAAAAATAGACATATATTTACATTACATAGCCTCCTTTATATAAAGGCTTCAGAGCTAAGGATTTAACTTATTCCACGATGTGGGACTAAATAAAACAACATAAAAGCATATTCATTTCATGATTTACATATATTGTAACACTCCCCCTTGAATATGCGTCTTCAAAATCTTGAATGCTCTGATAACTTGAAAATTTCCCTTTCAAAACCTGTATGATGATTGTTTCCCCTCATTATTATCTTGCTTGCATTTATCCATTCAGTCGATATAGATATTGTCCGTTGCCTCATTAAAAACCTCTGTAAGGAAAACCCAATGGGAAAAACCTTGAAAGAGGAAAAGAGTGCAACTTGTGAAATCATAGATATCATACTAAAAATGATATTCCTTTTAAGAGTTTGATACTTCGGGATCAAAATAATACCTCATTAAATCCTTACTAAGAAAAATCCAATGAGAAAAATCTTAGTGAAGGAAAAAAGAGAGTAAAATGACGTATCTTATGTTCTCATTTCTTCATATGAAGGAAAAAAAAGAGTACAACGGCATATCTTATTTTCTCATTTCTTCAATTGAAGTTTGATACTTTTGGATCAAACTAATATCTCGTTAAAACCTTACTAAGAAAAACCCTATGGGAAAAATCTTAGTGATTTAAAAAGAGTACAATATAGTATGACATATTTCAATAATTTACAGAATCAAATAGAGTTTGATACTTCTGGATCAATATAATATTTCATTGAAAACCTTACAAAGGAAAACCCGATGGGAAAAACCTTAGTCAAGGATAAAAATACAATTTAACTTAAATAACATATTTGAGATGTTATTTCTTGAAAAGACGTTTGATTCTTCTAGATCAAGATAATGACTCGTTAAAACCTTAGTAAGAAAAACCCAGTGGGAAAAATCTTAAATAAGGGAAAAGAGTACATTGTAACTTATTTTCAAATGTTACTGGGGAGTTGATACTTCTGGATCAAGATAATGCCTCATTAAAACCTTTCTAATAAAAACCCAATGGAAAAAAATCTTAGTTAAGGAAAAAGAGTGCATTATAAAATACTTATGGATGCTCCCTCTGATTTAAAAGTTTCCTCTAAATTCGTATTCGTCTTTCAATAACTTAAATTGGTTATAGATACTTCTGGATCCATAAATATGTATCTCATTAATAATACAATTTATTAATAGTTTCCTTCGATACAATCAAAATTTCCAAGATTGTTTCTTCCAAATATGATTTCCATTTTATGCATTTTGCTTGCTACCTTTATGAAAACACATCATGTGTTTTCATTTTTATGCTTCAAATCAGTTTTGAATATTGCAACTACATCTCTGATGAATATTAAAAGTTCCATTACAACAATACTTAAAAGCAGGAAGTAATCTACTCATCTTGAAGTGCATCAAGATTTTCATTACAGCAATACTTAGAAGAATGTTGTAATCTACATTCCATGTTCTTTGCATTCTGTATAATCATCAAAGTTATTTATATTCATCGGGAACTTATATATTTTAATAAGTTTTGCATATCGCAACTAACACTTCAATGGATATTAAGAGTTTCATTACAACAATACTTAAAAATAGGAAGTAATCTACTGATCATGAATTATATCAAGATTTTCATTACAACAATACTTAAAAGTAGGTTGTAATCTATGCTCCTTGTTCTTTGCATTCTTTATAACCACGAAAGTTATTTATATTCTTCGAGAATTTGTATACTTTCATCATTTAATATGATTTAAACCATATTTATACCTTCAGGGTATATTAAGCATTTCAAGTACTTTTGCTACTTTGCGGACTACATGTCCATATTTCTCTATTAGTAAAGGATTCATGATGGCCAGTCATGTTTTCCCTTAATTCAAGATCCTTAATCTATTTATAAACATAAGCGCTTTATTATTCACAAATTTATCATCGATGATTATTTTCTTGTCAGTTCTAGACATGATCTATTGAGATCTCTTTAATTATCATGTTTTAGGTACCTAAACCACTTCTAGGGTAGTTTGACAACCATGTCATTAGTCTCTTCAAGAGCACCCTTAAGTGTTTCTTCAAGAACACTCACCTCTTTTATTTGGCATCTTTATTACTTACTCCAAAAGTATTTCAAACTGACTTTTGTACCATATTTGAGACGTGGTTTACACATTTTGATCCTTCAGGGATTCAAATCTATATTGGAGAAAGTCTACTAGGAATATTAATAATAATTTATTCAAGTTACTTAATATTTTGCATCATTATACATGTTAACAAATATTTGACACTGATGATCAAAATGAACTTGTATCCCTTTAACCTCCCCCTCAATGATGAGAAACATTGTCACATTAAATAATAATCATCTTTGGATTCTCATTTTGATCCATTATCATATTGCTACTAGCAAATACATCATTCATATTAATAATAGGAGGATAATTCTTTTATCAATTGATAAGATGCATTCAAGTGATATTTGTGAGCTTCTGGCTCATGTTTAAATATGGGATTCAATTATGCCAAATTTCGTGAAATATAATCCAGTTGAAATTGTACCATTTTTTTCTAAAATAAGCTTCTGGCTTTCAATTTTAGAAATAACGCAAAGATATTCTTTGACGTTTTCATTATTGTTCCAATATGGTAGCCATTCATTTATATATCCTCAAAACTTAACAAATTTCTTTTAAATTTGCTTGAGTATAATGTATTTTGAATTAAGATATATGTACCATTTGGTAATACTATATGGGCTGTCTTCCGGACCCTTCAATTATATTAGCAGATTTGCTATGGTTGAAATTTTTTGCTAAAATATTTTCAGATAGTTCAGAGAATAACTTCTAGTTTTTCAAAATCATATGAGTAGTTGCGCTATCTAGTAGGCATATATTATTAGTCAAATATTGATGGTCTATATCTTAAGAATTAAAGACAATATAGTTAGTCAACTATTAAAATTTGTAAGCATTAAATAATGCTAATACTTTCCAAAAAAATTTAAAATGGACTACTGATTAAAACACAACATTCATCGGTACGTTATTTCAATTAGTTCTGAAAGGAAAAACATACAAGCACCAACTTCCAACTAGTTGAAACTTCAGGTTCAACCACTCTTGTCTAGTGTTTTGAAGTGTGACCATCTTCTAGTGGTCATAACGCTCCTTCAGGGAGTTCCATAAGTAAAGATGATCTTTTTTAGTTGAATGTCTTATTTTAAGATTGCCGTGAATATGACCCTTAAAAATATAAGAGCATTTGTTTTATCCTACTAAGACATATTATTATCATTTTTAATGGTATTTTCTAAGCATTGAGATTGTAATTGAATGTCAGCATCCAATATCTATGACAAAAAGTTATCTCCTAATAAGTCCAAAGTTTTAAATTCAAGCTTGGCTATGTTTATCATATTACCAACTATAAGTGGAAATGAAAATGCATAAGCATCAAAATATTGTTCATGGGTATATAATCAATGAATTTCATTAAATAAGAACCCATATCTGATAGTAGTTACAGTGAAAGAAAAAAAACATTACTGCAAAATAGTAAACGACAACCAAATATAATCTATAAAGCGACTATAATTTCTTATTTACATTCTTTTGATAGCTCT
The DNA here is from genome assembly GCA_030737815.1 of Allium fistulosum. Lineage (NCBI taxonomy): Eukaryota > Viridiplantae > Streptophyta > Magnoliopsida > Asparagales > Amaryllidaceae > Allium > Allium fistulosum. The sequence goes on along the minus strand of CM060905.1, from coordinate 154,176,787 downwards.
AGATCCAATCTCATTAATTGCATTCATTAATTTCCTTGAAAATGCAAAACTACCCTTGAAAATATGGAAAGACCTTTATATGGATTGATTGGTGGAGAAGGGATGAATTATAATCAAAGATTGTGCTGACTTTATTATGTTTACTTTCATAATATAAGCAGATTTAAGAATATGAATAGGCAGTATTAAATACCATTTATTAATTCATAACAACTGCAATAGTGAGAAACATAAATATATACCATGTATATACGTTATGATCCTTGTCAACAATAAGAGATATAAAAGAAGAATAAATGTATGAAGTATTCATACGCATTTTTGTTGGACAATTTTCATTAATCAATTAATTTTATTTAATGATTTATTAATTGCTACCGATTAATATATGAATTAATATATGCGGCTATTTACATATTGTAAGCTAAACAGAGAGAGGAAATTTGTACATCACATAGTGTATGAATAATATCATGAAAATCAAAATAGTTTGACTTGGCAACTAAAAAGTATATTGTATGAGTTACAGCTATTGATAACAATCAATAAGTATATTCTTGTAACATGACAACAATAGGTAAAAGATTAAGCATATAAAATAGTAAACATTGGAATACCTCTTTGCTGAAAGAGGAAAGATGAATGAGTTTTATATATAATATAACATAATTGATGGGTGTATAAATATTAACATTCATTTTATGAAGAATCCAAAATACTTACTTGATGAGCCAAAGGAAAGAAACTTGATCTATTATATATTTTACCGTTTTGAAGATTTATAAGAGCTTCGTGCTGATAACGTGTTATAAAATGAAGAAAGTAGAAGCCATTAGAGAGGGGCAGAAGATATATTATTCATTTCTAAAAATAGACATATATTTACATTACATAGCCTCCTTTATATAAAGGCTTCAGAGCTATGGATTTAACTTATTCCACAATGTGGGACTAAATAAAACAACATAAAAGCATATTCATTTCATGATTTACATATATTGTAACAATTTATATATTCTTTATGATAGGGCTGCGATTAATTTTTCCCGAAAGAAGATGTGAAATAAAATAACTAAAAAAAAGTTTCTTGTAGGATGTGTCATGTTCATATTGCTCTTGATAAGAACATCTCTTCAGTTTTAATTAGAAATTTTGATAAATAGTTCTAAATCTCGAATGGAATAGAGAATATCTTTCTTCCTATTTATTTAGGTTCGTCATATCCTCAGTATCGTTAAGTTGCTCAAAAATAGTTGTAACACTATTAAGTTTGCAACATTCTTTTTTTATACAAATGTCATTTTAAGTTCGAATTTTAGCAATGATAACATTTAACCATTATTTTCTTTTATTAGTGTGAGAATTTCGAAAACTAACTTCAAAAGAGGAAACTAAATAGACTAAAGCATTATTTTTTCTGAATCTATGTAATGAACACATTTTAACTAACTAATATCTCGACCATTTAATCTTTTGACATATTACCCTTCTTCTAAATACTTGTTAAATGTAATAAAATTCAAATTTTCCTTTGGAAAATGTGCTTTTAGAAGCTTTATACATATAAATTGTGAGACTATTTATTGGAATCTTTAGACCAACATATGTTATATCGTTTTCATTTTATTTTTCTACTTATTTGTGCGTATTGTATTCTCAAACAAACTCATAACTTTTTAATGAAAATTTCAAGTTTTTTATTATGTTTTTACATTTAGTTTTATACTTGTTCTACTTTGTTCTCGCATTCTTCTCTTATTGAAAATTGTAAGCAATAAGGAAAATGAAAGGGTGAATTTTGATAATTCAAATTCATATACTTTTCTCTAAAGATATTCTATGTACGTGTACATGTTCACTGGGCATGCTATAATAGTAGTATTAAAAAATTATCTAAATTTTTGACGTAAATATCTACCGTAAATAAAAGACATTTATTACATAAACTTTCAGTAGTAATCGTTTCAATGATCTACAAAATTTGTAATTACACTTTTAAATTTTCTTAGGAGTTGAAAATCACATGGAAGAGTCAAAAAACAAGCATATTCGTATTCATATCGTATGTACTAAAATATGAGAACATCAAATATATGTCAGTGTATACGCAAATTGTAATACCCCTCCACTTCGAAACTCAAAAATAGATGCCAATGATGTTGTATTCATCATCGAAATAATTTTCCAGTTAGAAAATGAGTTCAATATTATTTTGCACAACAAAAGTAAACAGAGTAGCTAAATTGATTTTCATCACACTAATTCGAATCACATAATTCATTACATTATTCTAACCCACTTTATTGCCCACATAAGGGTAAATATAAACACAACATAGATAAAGTAGTGTTATGCCCGACATATGAAGATGTCAACATAACACATAACCGGTTCTAAATCCGAGTTTACAGAGCGGAATTTTAAAATAACTACTTATTAAATAGCAAGCCTCCTGCTTCATCTTCAGAATCTTTATTCGCCCTTCAAAAGTTACATGTTTGATATGTAAACTCAATCTACTCGAATGAGTTATCCGTGAGTTTATGAGAAATAATAAAAACGCGGGTTAGACATTAAGCCTGGTATGAGTAAAATCTTTACCTTAGATCCATAGTGAAACCATGTCGCTAACGCGGAATAGGTTTTCTCTTCACTTTATCATCATAGCATTGTATATCACATCATGTAAACAAATATTACATAAAATGCAAACCATGTGCATATCCAATCAAAAAGTGTACCCTACACTTATCATCCAGTTATGAACCATGTCATATATCAATTCAAGCTAAGTATACCCTATACTTATCATCAATTATGAGCCATGTTATTCAATCATTCATCATCCATTCAACCATTACCTAATCTCTTGATTTAGGCTTTCATTGTTAAGTTATCATTAACTTATTTAGTGATTACCTCCTTAGGTTTATCAATCATAATTAATCCTTTCTTGAACAATGTCTCCTAAAGAAATGACCACTCATTTCACCAATGGAAGCCACCCTGACTCTCCTAAGAGGTTGAATGTAAGCACCCCGAATACATTTTAGCGAGCGTCCTTACTAAACATCAATAGCCCGTCTTAATCCTTGAACCATTATCATTCATGATGCCGATTTATTCATTTTAGTCAAAAACACTACCACGATGTTTTGGCACCCTGCCTTAACTTCCCTTTAGAGTTTATAAATATTTTTCGATTGAACTAGATCGCGACACCCTACTATATACTACTGGAATTTAGACTAATAATCAAGACACCTTGTCATCCAATAACTCTATAAGTCGGTATATCTTTACATTCATAGTTCAACCCATTTCATTTAGTTATTAGTGGTATACCTTACACATTTAAATAAAACATCTTTACCTTTTGAAACAAATGGAATTTTCAACCCTCGAAAATCGACATTAATACGTCCACTGTATAAAATGCCAAGCAGTCGAATGCCAGAAATACCAGTTCATTAGGGGTGAAGAAGAAGGAGATAGAAGAAAAATAGAAACAACAACAGAGAATCTCACAATCGCAGTAGAACAAAATATAATATATAATAACAGATTTTATACAAAGAATCTGTAACAATTTATACACTTACAATCATCAGAGTACATTAATCAATACATCAAACTAGACAGTTATATAACTTTTCCTTACACAGCGGAATATAAGTCAAGTACAGAAATACGTCTAAAACTCCTCCAGCCAGCCTCCTGAGCTCCTATAGCATTTAACCTGAATCTGTAATACTCGGTCTGACCTGAGCATTATAATCAAATAACACCCGAGTCAGTCTAGAAAACAAAAGTGAGAAAACACACTCAATTTGAATTATTAGAGTTATCAAAATCCTTTGGAAAACAAAAGTATCTCATAAGACCGCGTCACACATAAACACGATGAGTTTTTACCTTACGATAACCAAAACATTTTATAGAAAATTCAGTGATATTATAATAGTGTCTAAATACAAATACTTATACAAGTAGCTGAAATTGTTACATTAATTAAATTCCAGCGTACTAGGCTCTACAAACAAAACCGTAAGCTCGTATTGGAGAATGGATTTCAACTGAATGACTAGGCACTGGGATACCACCTATCACAGTACACCTCTAGAACAATGTACCGAGGACCACTCCGGGATCCCCTGCTACACAAGACCGGCCTACCTCTAACCTGGATAGACCGAATAAGATTACCCCGCGGTTGGGATCAGCAACCGCCACACAGCCGAATAAAAGGGACTTTAGATAGGGGTAACCTTACCCTACTTGGATGCGACCCACTTAGCTTGCTGCATCTCCCCTGATTTTCAGTCATTCCCGGTTGATGAGGCTCGAGGCTAAGCGTTACCTTTTCAAGAACAATTTTACTAAGAATGCTCATCGTCCTCCAATGACGATGTTCTGGAAGCGTTCGTCCATACAAGTTGTTCTGGGTCTAGACAAACCGAATCACCGTCTTCATCATCTTCGTTACGTTCAAACCGGATCGAAGTGGTTTTCGGATAACTAAATCTGATCTCGGTCTCTTCAAAACGATTAACGAAATTGGCCAATACTGATAGTCGGTTATTTATATCAAATAAACATCCATAAGCAATCATCTGGCCTTAATATAATTTTTCTCAAAATATTTAATTTCAAAATATCTTTAGAGACGTATCAATTTCTTTCAACATTCGAAAAAAATTTCTTTCAACATTCGAAAACAATTTCTCAAATACTTAATCCGTAATAGGATACTTCCAACACCTCAACACTTAGAAATATTTCCAAATTTCTCTTTTCTATACTTAGGAAAATCTTACAAGTCTTATTTCCCAAAATCCTTTCAATATTAACGTTTCAGAGAATTATTCCGTAACTTTTTCCCAAAATCTCTGGAATCACAAATGAATTTCCTCTCCTCAAACCATATCCTTTTATAAGCCCTTTTCGAATCTCGAGAGAATTAATCAAATAAATTTTTTTAATTACATTAAAACTCTATATATATATATAATAAGTATTTAAAAGATTAATAATTTATTTTTAAAAATATGTTCAAGTAATTATTTAAAATATCGAAAACACTTTTATAACATTAATAACTCATCTTTAGTTAATCAATAATTTTTCCAAGCTGATTTTAAAAATTTGAATTTATTAAAATAAATACTTAATATTTGAAATCTTCTTACCAAAGTATTTCAATCTAAACTAGCTTAAAATTTCATAGTTTTAAAATAAATAAATTTTCCTTTTAAACAAACTCAACTCTTAAAATTAAAAATATATTTTTAAAATCTCAATAACCAATTTAATTTGTAACTTCCTCTCGATTTCATAACATCTCGATTTATTTTTGCTTCCCTAACCATTTCCATTTCAAAAATAGAATCTAATATTTTTCTCAACCCTGTTTCCATATTCCAGTATAAATTCACCCTATGAATTTATATTCCAATTATCATCTGATATCGAATTCCTTTATTTATAAATATCATTATCAATTTTATAACCCCTTTGGTTTTACTTGTTTATAAAAACAAATCTTATTTATAAAAATCCATTATATAAATTTATTTCTTATAAATTCCATTAATACTTCCAATCTATTTTCAATATTGATTTTTACTCCTTTTATATTTCCAGAATATCACTTATAAATTCTTTTATATAATTAATTCATAATGGTTAAGTATAACCAACTCAAATATAATTTTACTTTCTAATTCAATTTCTCTAAAATAAGTCCAATTCTACTATATATATATTATTATCAAAGTCCCTTTAATTCCTTATATTTTACAAATATATTTATAGTTTTTAAAATTATCAAAGTTCAAGCTAGTGCTACGATAGCATTCAAATATTCCAATTTCAACAACAATCTATAACAGATTATCTACACACATCATATACCACTATATATGAAAAATAAACAATATATTTGAGGAATCCAGTTGGATCCCTCCAACCTATTTCCCTGCATCCACAGATGTTAGTACAACATAAAATAAATACCAATCCCACTTCGCGGGGGATATCGCGGTATATAGGGTCATCCGCTATTATGTGGGGCGCATAGGGTCTCATCCGCTTACTCCAAATACTAGTATGTATATTACTATATATATAGTCATCCAACAGATAAAAATTATAATTTCATCCAAACAATCAATAATTTAAATTCAGCGTTTTAATTTATACTAGCTATCCAAATGAGTGAGATTTACTCACCTTGAATTTAAATTTGCAATCCATTCAAATTTTAAATTAAATTGATCATCGTTCAATTAAAATTAAAATTCTACTTGCCACCAAAATCTCCCAACAAATTCCAACTTGTATTTTCACAGACTCGAATCCAACATGCCTGATTTGCTGATGATTTTTTTCCCCTCGTATGAATAAATTTCGGGTTAAAACACACGGATAGTATTTTAATTAATTCACATGTAAATCAATAAAAAGAAATAATTTTAATTAGCCAACTAATTCTTTAATTTAAACTAATTACTAATTAACTGGTATTAATTAACCTAAAAAAATGATCAACACCATGATTACCTCTAAACCCAACTCATCTTCGTCGGGATGGAATTTCCGTCGCTCGCTTGCAACCCCACCAGAACTTCCATCACCCCGTCAACAGTCGCACAAGCCATCGCCCAGCCTATCTCCATCTCGATGACATCTTGAGACTGCCCCTTCGAGACTCGTGCACCAATCACACCGCTTCCCGAAGCGATTTCTTCTCTCGATCGCAACTCCCCATCCATCACCCAAACTCTGTCAGACCCAACAAGCAAGCTCTAACGCTATGGCTTCAATCGATTTCTTGCTCGAATGCGAGAATGAACGGTCTCGTCCACGGGAATCTCAAAAAGCTTGCCATCCTAACCCATACGCACAGTCGACCTTGTTTTGCCATCGCACGCGAGCGCCGCGATTCCCCACCCCCCTCCAGGTCGCCGAGTTCGCATCCTCGCGAATACCCGGTTCCGTGCCCTTTTTTTGATCGGCAGAGTTAAAGAAGATAGCTGTATACATTTTTTTATAAACGATTTAATAAGCTGAGAGGAAGGGAGGCTCATACTTGATTGAAATGAACTAGACTAGGACGTAATTTAAAGTTATAGGGTAGCGTATTGCAGAAGGTAAGTTGATTTTTGATTTGATTTTCCTTTATTTTTTTCTTCTTAAAATCTCGAAGTTTCTACTGCAAAATAATGAACTCTTATTGAGGCATGCCGCTAGGCGTTTATAATGTTATACCCATATTCCGAACAAAATGGAAAAGATTTCGAGTCCTAATTCGATCGTATGGAGAAGATAGTTTTTTGGACCCAATTATTATATTAAATTTCGATATTAATTTCAGTGCGTTTATATCCCGTACGGCTAAACGATAACTCCAAAAGCTACGAAATTTGAAATTCAATAATAATACAATATTACGGATCCAATAAAACTGGTTTCATCGAAATCCGAGACTGTGCCTCTGATCGTTATTTTTAAATGTCAATTTAAACAAACTATTTTTAAAATTGAACATATCACTTTTAAATTCAATTTTAAAACTTTTATTATCTCCATTATTATTAATATAAATTTTATAAGCCTTTAAATTATTTTTATCGGGCTTAAAACTCAAGATACAATAATTTACCCAATATTCAATTATTAAATTCAATAATTAAATTATCCAGTAAATCGCTATGTTTAAATCTTGAATCTATTTTATTAGATAAAAAACAAATTTTCATATTCAAAATCGATCTATAATTCAAATTCAATATTTAAAACCATTTAAATATTCCAAACCAAACATCAAAAAATCCGGATCGGTACATTCCTCCCCCCTTAAAAGAATTTCGTCCCCGAAATTGCTAAGGCTGGAAAATGCTCCAAACCCATTAACTTATTAAAACCCACTTAGTGAAAACTCGATATTTCACTTTCTAATCTTTTGGTTCTACCCAATACAATTAGTCTTCAATTCTAATCCCAAAATCCTTTATTTCGATTATAAATTTGAAATCAATTCGACATTAAAAAAAATTCAAAATTTTTTGAACATCCAAAATTTCCGAAATTTTTTAGTAGAGTCTCCCTTGTACGGAGGACCTTTTTCAATATGACAAGAGAGATAAATATATATATATATATATATATATATATATATACATTGACCCACATGGTCGGGAAACAAATATATAACAATATTTTATATTTTGCGGTATTTAATCCGAAAATGTACCTTATTTTAGCATTTTTAAGCAAGCGGCTTATTTTATTTTGCAATTAGCGTGACCAAGGTCAAGCCAAACGGCCTCCTGGTACCTGCACTTACTCAATTTAAACATGTAAGTACCCAAAACAAGAAATTTTAATAACATTTCATTGTTTCCATAATTACAACACATAAACTTCATAAATCAACATGTCGAACATATATAATAAGCAATTATAAGGTTCCGATGCTAACTTAATTGCTTTCAATCGATTTGTATACCATTTTATTCAATTTTAAATGTTTTACAACTCGCTTTACATGCTTTCAATTTATTTTCAAACCAAACTAACCCACGTTCATTCCAAATTGATTAAAAATCAATTTGTTCGCCTTCCATTAATTTCTAGAATTGTATTTACTTCTGTTTTCGTCAAACGGCGATTTATTTCCATGCAAATTTTGACGATATCTATTTAATAAAATATCCACTTAGTTTATAACTATTTTAAATTGATTCCAAATCAATTTATATTTAATTACATTTCATTCGACACGTTTTCCAATTGTATTTAATTTGCTTACAATCTAAGTCGAATTTTATTTATAACTCAAGCTTCATTTCAAAAATCCATTCTTAACTAACAATCTAATTTTATTTATCCGAGTCAAATTCCATTAAAACATTCAATCAACTAATTTATTTAGCTAATTAGCTCACTTCTAATTTTTAAATCAATATTTGATTTTTATTTCAAAAATCACTTCAACTATTTTACTTGAGTTCAGCTTTATTTTATAACTCGAGTTTGGATTTTTATTTCCTTCACCAAAATATCAAACAATTTTATTTTGGATTTTTCTATTTCAATTTTTAACTTTTTATAAGTCACCAACTTATTTTTCACTTTTCCATCAATTTTATACTCGAATATATTCACATTTTATTTTAACTCGAGATTTACACTTATTTATAGCCCAAGCATATTTTTATTCCATAAACTTCAATTTTTGTTAAGCTATCGAAATTTATTTATTCCAATTCAATTTTTTTTATTTAACTTAACTTACTCTAAATTCAACTTCATACTGTTTTCTTTAATTTATTTAAGTAAGAATTCAATTTCATTTAATATCATCTACAACTCAATTCAATTTCATTTTAATCCAATCCAGATTCAACTCAATTTCATTTATTTTAAGTTAAATTCAATTCAATTCAATTTTATTTCTCAATTCAATTCATTCACATCCCAATTTAATCCATTTAACTAGTCTACTTCACTAATTTATTCCATTCAAATCACCATCAATCAAATTTTCAAAAATTTAATCTAAGTTAAATTTCATTTTAACTTTTCTACTTTTAATTTTAATCCCAAAATTTAATCTCCGTATTTTTCTTCAAAATCATTCACCATTTATAAGTTTATAACTTATCTCCTTATGATTTATAAATTATTTAAATAAGGATTTTAGAATTTTTTAAACATCCGGTATTTATTTCAAATCATTTCGAAATCACAAATATTCCAAAATCACACTTTTTAAATTTAAACCAAACATGGTTTTTATCTAAAACAAATTTCCTTCAGAATTTCCAAATCAAACTTGTTTTTCCTCAAAACAATCCAAAAACGACAACCACGGCAACAATCCATCACTTAGAAACTCGAAAATGAACACCGATGATGTCGCGATCATCATCGAAATTATTTTCCAGCGACTGAAGTGAGTCTAGTGCTATAAAATCTTCAAAATCCATTTAAAATCAATTTTCTATCCAAAATATCTTCAAAACAATATTATTATTATTCAAACACTTTGGAAAAATTTACCAAAATCTCCGGGATTGAATATTTTCAAACTCTGGTTTTAATCAAATCTTAGTTTTTAATTCAATTGTACAATCCATACTTATACAATCTCCATTTGGTTATAAATATAACCATTTCCAATTTTATAATCTTATTTCGATTATAATATTATCAACCAACACTCCAATATGTTATAATAATCTCTAGAAAAATTTTTCCTTTATATAAAAATATAATTTGGGTAAAATTGTTTCATTTACCCGCTTCAAAACCATACTGTGTCGAATTAGTCTATTCAAGCGTTTAGAAACTCCTATCGAATTAGTGGCATCCCACTACTCGATCAGAATTTATATGCCACTTAACCAATAAGTCAACACAATATAAAACCGTTTTATATTCACTAACAAATACGTGCTCATATCTGTTAATACACTCAACTCATTCTAGAGTACAATTGACTCTATCTCTAATGAGTAATCCCCACCAGAGCCAAGGTTCTCGCTTAACCTTCAGCTCTGATACCAAATGTAACAACGAGATTTTCGACCCTCGAAAATCGACATTAATACGTCTATTGTATAAAATGCCGAGCAGTCGAATGCCGGAAATACCAGTTCATTAGGGGTGAAGAAGAAGAAGACAAAAGAAAAATAGAAACAACAACAGAGAATCTCGCAATCGCAGTGGAAAAAAATATAATATATAATAACGGATTTTATACAAAGAATCTGCAACAATTTGTACACTTACAATCATCAGAGTACAACAATCAATACATCAAACTTGACAGTTATATATCTTGTCCTTACACAGCGGAATATAAGTCAAGTACGGAAATAGGTCTGAAACTCCTCCAACTAGCCTCCTGAGCTCCCATAGCATTTAACCTGAATCTGTAATACTCAGTCTGACCCTAGCATTATAATAAAATAACACCCGAGTCAGTTTGGAAAACCAGCGTGAGAAAACACACTCAATTTGAATTATTAGAGTTATCAAAATCCTTTGGAAAACAAAGTTATCTCATAAGACCGCGTCACACATAAACACGATGGCTTTTTACCTTACGATAACCAATACATTTTATAGAAAATTCAGTGATATTATAATAGTGTCTAAATACAAATACTTATTCAAACAGATGAAATTGCTACATTAATTAAATTCCAGCATACTAGGCTCTATAAACAAAACCGTAAGCTCATATTGGAGAATGGATTCCAACTGAATGACTAGGCACTGGGGTACCACCTGTCATAGTACACCTCTAGAACAATGTACCGGGACCACTCCGGGATCCCCTACTACACAAGACCGGCCTACCCCTAACCTGGATAGACCGAATAAGATTACCCCACGGTTGGGATCAGCAACTGCCACACAGCCGAATAAAAGGGACTCTAGATAGGGGTAACCTTACCCTACTTGGATGCGACCCACTTAGCCTTGCTGCATCTCCCTTGATTTTCAGTCATTCCCGGTTGATGAGGCTTGAGGCTAAGCGTTACCTTTTCAACAACAATTTTACTGAGAATGCTCATCATCCTACAATGACGATGTTCTGGAAGCATTCGTCCATACAAGTTGTCCTGGGTCTGGACAAACCGAATCACCATCTTCATCATCTTCACGGTATTCATTTGTTATGTTCAAACCGGATCGAAGTGGTTTTCGGATAATTAAATATGATCCCGGTCTCTTCGAAATGATTAACGAAATTGGCCAATATTGATAGTCAGTTATTTAACTATCAAATAAACATCCATAAGAAATCATTTGGCCTTAATATAATTTTTCTCAAAATATTTACTTTCAAAATATCTTTAAAGACATATCAATTTCTTTCAACATTCGAAAACAATTTCTCAAATACTTAATCCGTAACAGGATACTTCCAACACCTCAACACTTAGAAATATTTCCAAATTTCTCTTTTCTATACTTAGGAAAATTTTACCAGTCTTATTTTCCAAAATCCTTTCAATATTAACGTTTCAGAGAATTATTCCGTAACTTTTTCCCAAAATCTCTGGAATCACAAATGAATTTCCTCTCCTCAAACCATATCCTTTTATAAGCCCTTTTCGAATCTCGAGAGAACTAATCAAATAAATTTTTTTAATTACATTAAAACTCTCTATATATATATAATAAGTATTTAAAAGATTAATAATTTATTTTTAAAAATATGTTCAAGTAATTATTTAAAATATCGAAAACACTTTTATAACATTAATAACTCATCTTTAGTTAATCAATAATTTTTCCAAGCTGATTTTAAAAATTTGAATTTATTAAAATAAATACTTAATATTTGAAATCTTCTTACCAAAGTATTTCAATCTAAACTAGCTTAAAATTTCATAGTTTTAAAATAAATAAATTTTCCTTTTAAACAAACTCAACTCTTAAAATTAAAAATATATTTTTAAAATCTCAATAACCAATTTAATTTGTAACTTCCTCTCGATTTCATAACATCTCGATTTATTTTTGCTTCCCTAACCATTTCCATTTCAAAAATAGAATCTACTATTTTTCTCAACCCTGTTTCTATATTCCAGTATAAATTCACCCTATGAATTTATATTCCAATTATCATCTGATATCGAATTCCTTTATTTATAAATATCATTATCAATTCTATAACCCCTTTGGTTTTACTTGTTTTTAAAAACAAATCTTATTTATAAAAATCCATTATATAAATTTATTTCTTATAAATTCCATTAATACTTTCAATCTATTTTCAATATTGATTTTAACTCCTTTTTATATTTCCAGAATATCACTTATAAATTTTTTATATAATTTCTTTTAAAAATCTCCATTTTCTAATTCACAATGGTTAAGTATAACCAACTCAAATATAATTTTATTTTCTAATTCAATTTCTCTAAAATAGCTCCAATTCCAATATATATATATATATATATATTTTTATCAAATTCCCTTTAATTCCTTAAATTTAAAAAATATATTTATAGTTTTTAAAATTATCAAATTTCAGGCCGGTGCTACGATATCATTCAAATATTCCAATTTCAACAACAATCTATAACAGATTATCTAAACACATCATATAACCCTATATATGAAAAATAAACAATATATTTGAGGAATCTAGTTAGATCCCTCCAACTTATTTCCCTGCATCCACAGATGTTAATACAACAAAAATAAATACCAATCCCACTTCGCGGGGGATATAGCGGTATATAGGGTCATCCGCTATTATGCGGGGCGCATAGGGTCTCATCCGCTATAATGTGCGGGAATATCACTCCAAATACTAGTATATATATACTACTATATATATAGTCATCAAAAAGATAAAATTTATAATTTCATCCAAACAACCAATAATTTAAATTCAGCGTTTTAATTTATACTAGCTATCCAAATGAGTGAGATTTACTCACCTTGATTTTAAATTTGCAATCCATTCAAGTTTTAAATTAAATTGAACATCGTTCAATTTAAATTAAAATTCCACTTGCCTCCAAAATCTCACAACAAATTCCAGCTTGTATTTTCACAGTCACGAATCCAACATGCCTGATTTCCTGATGATTTTTTTCCCTCGTATGAATAAATTTCAGGTTAAAACACACGGATAGTATTTTAATTATTTCACATGTAAATCAATAAAAAGAAATAATTTTAATTAGCCAACTAATTCTTTTATTTAAACTAATTACTAATTAACTGGTATTAATTAACCTAAAAAATGATCAGCACAATGATTACCTCTAAACCCAACTCATCTTCGTTGGGATGGAATTTCCGTCGCTCGCTTACAACCCCACCAGAACTTCCATCACCCCGTCAATAGTCGTACAAGCCATCACCCAACCTATCTCCATCTCGATGAAATCTTGAGACTGCCCCTTCGAGACTCGTGCACCAATCGCGCCGCTTCCCGAAGTGCCTCCTTCTCTCGATCGCAACTCCCTACCCATCACCCAAACTCTGCCAGACCCAACAAGCAAGCTCTAACGCTATGGCTTCAATCGAGTTCTTGCTCGAACGCGAGAACGAATGGTCTCGTACACGTGAATCTCAAAAGGCTCGCCATCCTAGCCCATACGCACAGTCGACCTCGTCCTGCCATCGCGCGCGAGTGCCGCAATTTCCCCTCCTCTCCCCCAAGGTCGCCGAGTTCGCATCCTCCCGAATACCTGGTTCTGTGCCCCTTTTTTTTTGATCGGCGGAGTTAAAGAAGATAGTTGCACACTTTTTTTTTGATAAACGATTTAATAAGCTGAGAGGAAGGAAGGCTCGTACTTGATTGAAATGAACCAGACTAGGACGTGATTTAAAGTTATAGGGTAGCGTATTGCAGAGGGTAAGTTGATTTTTGATTTGATTTTCCTTTATTTTATTTTCTTAAAATCTCGAATTTTCTACTGCAAAATTTCGAACTCCTATTGAGGTGTGCCACTAGGCGTTTATAATGTTATACCCATATTCCGAATGAAATGGAAAAGATTTCGAGTCCTAGTTCGATTGTATGGAGAAGATAGGTTTTTGGACCCAATTATTATATTAAATTTCGATATTAATTTCAGCGCGTTTATATCTCGTATGGCTAAACGATAACTCCAAAAGCTAGGAAATTTGAAATTCGATAATAATACAATATTACGGATCCAATGGAACTGGTTTCGTCGAAATCCGAGACTGTGCCTCGGATCGCTATTTTTAAATGTCAATTTGAACAAACTATTTTTAAAATTGAACAGATCACTTTTAAATTCAATTTTAAAACTTTTATTATCTCCATTATTATTAATATAAATTTTATAAGCCTTTAAATTATTTTTATCGGGCTTAAAACTCAAGATACAATAATTTACCCAATATTCAATTATTAAATTCAATAATTATTATCCAGTAATCGTTATGTTTAAAACCATTTAAATATTCCAAACCAAATGTCGAAAATCCGGGTCGTTACACCTTTCATTTAAATGACACCCTATCATTTATTAGCTTCATTAAGCTTTCTTCCATTTCAAAATAAGTTAACACAATTTTAATTTATAAAAATCTTCCCTTTATCATCTCTTTGAAATAGTTCAATAACACTTAGAGTTACAAAGTGCCTTAAGCATAAGAATTTTCTCAATTTACTTAGAAAATATAGCATCCCATGCTTTCATGAGTTATGATTAGTCATCACAAATTAGCTATCCTATAGCTTTCGAATGTTAAGTTAATTTACAATTTATTTGGCTATACCATAACCATTATGGGTCAATAGCTTCCTAACCTATCACGTATTACATTTTAAGTAATGGTCTTGGATTAACTTCCCTATAGCCATCTTATATTATCATATATATATATATATATTGATAGAGTTAGGGGTTTGCCTTAAGGGAAATTATGTACTTTGTTACATATATCTAACTTGACAATTGATCTTATTCAAAATAAAAGTTGTTTGCTTTCTATTATATACTTGATATAATGTGTTATATTAATAATTAATGAATAGTATATGTAATAGAAAATCCATAAATGTTATATTTTGTGAGAGTATTACAACGTGTTGTAACCATGAGTAATTTACCACAATGAAAATAAATACACTATTTCAAATATTCCTAGTCAAGATGCATTGATTGTGGATATCGATACATCTGTTAAGACTAGAGTTCATAAATCTCTCCAAATATTAGGCAGTGTATTACTCATGACTGTTGAGGGCACCACGGGGTTATGTGCTGATAGTTATTGGATAACTATGAAATGAATCGCTTGATAGTTTTCTATTGGTTAATATAACCATGGTCAAATAGGAAATATCGACATGACAATTTTACATAGTTCTCTTGACTTGAGAATACCGTCGATCTTCAATATGAAAGCTCCGCTTTGATTATAATCAAATCATGGTACAACGTCCATCGAGTGACCATAGTTGGGTCGAGTGGAAGTATTTGAAGTGAAGCACTATTCAAGAGAGGATTCGTCTCCTCAGTTATATGAGGTTAGTATCACAGTCAACTGATGCCAATTGAAAGTCAAAGTCTCTGGCCAAAGCATTTCGATTAACAATAATTGTTATTATTTAACCAAGGACTTTTTGTTTGGACTATAGAGTTGAATATGGATGATATTGGAATTTTGACCATTACCAAATTGCATTATTCCAAAGTGATATGGTTTTGAAGAAGGGAATTGGTGCAAATAATCGTCACTATCAGGTTCCACTTATAATAAGTAAAATTGGATTTTACCAAAAGATGTGTAAGCTATAAATTCAGTCAAAATGTCACACCACTAGCTAAGGTGACATGAGAATGTTAATATCGAATTGTTTGATATTAACCGCTGACTAAATTTACACCTTTAAGTTGCACAACCGTATTGATGAATACCCTGAATAAATCACATGATTTAATTGATTTATAAATTGTTGTAAATTAATTAAATTAAGTAAAACTTATGAAATATTAATAATTAAACTATATCTGATTTGTTTGAATACTGTTAGCATTTAACAAAGTGCATATATTAAAGTTATATACGCACGTATTGATATACGGTATTGATAAAATATTTAAACTAAGTTTAAATAGATTAATTGCTAAGTTGTTTTGGGAATTTTTTTGGACGCCCACATGCATGATGAAAGTGGGAAGAGGTTTCAAATGCAACTTGAAAATCCAAAGGAGCAATTAAAAGAAAGGAATAAATCTCCGTCCTTTACTCCTCTTTATGACTCACTTAAATCTCATTTGTGAATGATTTTTTCCCTTTTCTCTTTAATTTTATTTCTTCTACCGAAAATATGAAGAGGAGGGAAATCATTTGATTAGATTTAATTAGGAATTAAGTAGGAAGGTTTTAAAGGTGAAAATTGAAAGCTTTTAATGTTTCTTTTAAAACATATTCTCTCCTATTTAATGCATCATTCTTTTTCTGACAAAATATATTATCTTCTCTCTCTTGCTCTCTTCCTCTTCCTTAGTGGCCTCCATAAGAAAACATCCCTAAAACAAATTCAAATAAAAATCAATAACATTCAAGGTGGTGTTTGCCTCTAAATCCTTGCAAAATCCAGAGGTTGTTCAATAAAATCAGAGTTTTATTCTTTATTCAATGTGCAAATCTTAGGCTTCATCTTTAGATAATTCTAATTTTATCTTATTATACATTCATCATGTTAATGAAGTTTAAATCCTATACATGCTACATCTAATCTCATCATTTGTTGATTATGTTGACCCAGAGTTCAGATCTGATATACATTAATTGATTATATGTTCATCATGATAGTATAACTAGATCCTACATTTGTTACAACCTTTTCATCATATGTTCATATTATACGTATAACACAGATCTAATTCATTTTACAACATATTCATATATGCCTAATTTGTTCAATCTAATTTTGTCAATTTATTAGAAATTATTATTTTATAAAAAAGGCAAATAAACAAACAAACAATTTTGGATTGGAAACTAACTTAATTAATTGATGTATTTTGTACCTCATTACATACACAAACATAAATTAACTATACATGTAATTATTTAAAATTATTTTGGAGACTAAATACATGTTTCACATATTTGTTGTTTTGAATATAATTTTGGTTATTGTTGATACTTGTTTAAAAGTTGTTTCAATTAATAAGAAAAATGCATAAGTGGACTTTTGTGAAAAACAGTATAAACCCTTTGAATCCCTCTTAAGTTAAAGTATATTTAAATTTGTTACTTTAATTTTAAAACATCTAATAGATTACGAAGTTCTCACGCACACACATATCTAAATTTAATTTAAAACATAGTTTGTAGTTATATATATATATATATATGCATGCATGCGTGTGTGTATGCGTGTGTTTGAGTATTCAAATTGTTTTGAAATAGCATCAAAGATTAGTTAATAAAATGAGATAACTACTTTTCCCTTTCCTCTCCTTATTAATTGCTTTCTTTAACACAATTGATTGTCCTTTTAAATATATGTAAACCTTTGATTAGGTAAAATAACTTTCTAACATATTATATATAAGTAAATATAAGTAAACTATATATGTACATATGTTATTATTTTATATAATTTCAAAATAAACTATGGACAACAAAGGCTTATATAAACGACGAATATGTCATTGTAAATCCCAGCACCTATGTATGTACATATTAACTATGTACACTATTTATATGTTGCGCTTGGACTATATACACATGTATGTATTTGATACATTCATTATTATATACTTGAACTCAAATTAAATTTAAAACTCCTTTTACTTATAAAATTAAATAAAATATTAATTTTATTTAAATGAAAGTTAGAAAAGTTCTAAATGAATTTAGACTTCACAGCCCATTAAAGATCCAAAAAGGATTTTTTTTAATTTACCATTTACCTCTGCCATGGGCTTGCTCAGTTCCAACATAAATAGCTATCTCATGCTATCTTGTACATAGTCATCGCGTACTATCTCATCTGACCATCATATGTTAATCCACCTAAGGCCATCGTGTGCTAATTCGTTTAAAGCCACTGTACTTTATCTCATCTATAGTCATCGTGTGTCATCCCTTCTAAAGCCTTCACATGCTATGTCTTCTGAAGCCATCATGTGTTATCGCATCCATAGCCATCGTGAGCTATTCCTTCTATAGCCTTTGTGGGTTATCCCTTCTATAGCTTTCGTACGCTAAATTCCATACTTAGCTTTCGATGTGCTAAATCCAATAGAATTTTTATTTGATAGCTCTACCAAAACTATCGTGGGTTACATGTATTAAAGCCTTCGTGACTTACAATATATATGTATATATAGGCCTTTGTAAGCAATTAGCTTTAATGCTATCACCTATTGATAGTCATTTTTGGTTATTTCCACTAGTGCCATCACATGTAACATTATATATACCCTTGTGAGTTAAATGGCGATCTTGTAATTATGTTGAAAATTAATTCATTGCCATGTTTAGTATTAACTTTACACCAAATCCCATTGGTTTCGGATTCTCGTTGGCTAATATTTTTCTTTATAGGTTACTTTTTGTTATCCCACCTTTTGGTCAAGGCTGGAATATCAACAAATTGGCAAGGAACGATGGATGTCAGGATCGGGAATCAATTAGAAACAAGGATGTAATGGATGTCATCAAAATTCGTTCGGGTTCCGATCGGGACGGAATCGATTGGAAATGACGATCAATGCTAGAAGAGGCTACGTTTCAATTTTCAGAACAATCGGAGTTCGTATGCACAAGATATGAATGGTTTGAAATGCATAAGGATAAGTTCGAATCGATACATTTTGTATCCATGGATGTTGGTTCGAATCGATGATGTTTGCATCGATCGTGTTCTGGTTCGACTCGATGACTTCGTATCGATTGGATAGGAAGGCTAGGTGAATTTCGACTCGATGGCAACACACCCAGGTAGTTAAAACAAGCATACGGAGATTTGTTCGAATCGATACCGTTCGTATCGATCGACATGGACTTGGATTAATGGTTTCGTATCGATCGATATTGGGTCGAATCGATGTTGTTCGCATCGGTCTGGATGGAGTCGTGCAATGGCTCTTCATATCGATACACTTCGTATCGATGGGAAGGATACGAACGAAGCAGATTGTATGGACACGAGGTAATGGATTCGAAGCACACTATGGCTATAGATGGATGTGGACTGGGCACGAGGTATGGATGCGAGCGCGTATCCAGGAAAGAAGCGTTCAACACGGCGAGGAAGGTGGATCAACCCAAGAATTTCGCAACATGTCATCGCACAGGCATGCGCTCTGATCGATTCGAAGAGATCGATTCGAACCAATCGATTCGAACCAGAGTGCCTGCCGAAATACTACAACTCGTATCGATCATATCTTGAGATCTATACGTCCAAATTCAATGAAATTTTCACAGATGCTTACATACACATTGAAGAATGTTCTCACCAAATTTCAGCTCGATTGGACGATTTCTTGATCGATTCGAACATAGCTTCGAATCGATCCCAAAGTGGGCCCGGATTTCCAGAAAGCGGGCATGTGGGCCCCCTGATGTACTGGAACTGGTCTCCCTTCAGTTTAGGCGAAATATCAGCCTCCTACACCTATAAATAGAGCCCCTGGTCATTCAAAAAAGGGGTCGGACAATTTTGAAAGCTAAAAAGCACCCAGATTCTGCCAGATTTACTCCAGATCACCATTGCTGCCTTAGATTCAGATTATAATCATAAAGTCTGTTGTACAATGCAGTAGGAAATTGTAATCTTCAAACATCAAGCAATAAAACCATAAAAACCTTGGAGTGGACGTAGGCCGGAGATAGCCGAACCACTATAAATCGTGTGTCACTTTTCATTATTCCTGGATTGCTGTTTGTTGTTTACTTAGATTTGATATTTGTGTTTGAATATTGCTGATTTATATTCATACACTGGTGCTTTCACAACATTCGGGGTTTGTGACCATTTTTGGCGCAAACACTTTGGTGCTTTCACTGAGAAGAACTAGCACCCGCTACACCAGATTCAAAGTTTAGATTTGAAATTTTAAGGATTCAGATTTGGCTCTACGATGACTCGACAAACAAGACAAAGAGCTGAGAGGAGCCAACAGGGAGGAAGTCAAGAGGCATCCTCCGGAGCTGGAGAAGGACAAGCTCCAATTTACATTACCAGAGACGAAATGGAAACTATGGCAAATTCATTGCATGAGAGGTTGTTGAAGAGTCAACAGGATATGATGCAGACTTTCTTCGAGCAGATGAGAGCCGCAGGAACACAGAACCTTGGACCAACTATAGCGACTGCAAATGTGGAACAAGGAACTAGGATTGCAGAACTCAATGGAGGACAGAATACAGAACCGGAAGGCAATCAACAAGGGCTTTGGGGCAGGCCCACAGGATCCAACGCAGAAGGACCTTTGGAAGGAGTTCAGCAGGCTAGAGCCAACGTTGCGGCTAATGAGCCACATGAAGAATATGTGCCGGAGTTCCCTCGGGAGCATGGGGGGCAACACCTAACAGGCAATGCTGGATTAATGGAAATCATCAGGAAGACTATGGGTGGAGGTTTGACCAACCGAGACTTGGAAGGAGTGAACAGGAGTCCGTTCGCTCGGGAAATCAGGATGGCTCAGAATCCACCTAAGTTCAAGTTACCTAGCGTGGAGGTATATAATGGAAAGGCTGACCCGACTGATCACTTAATGAGATACACCAGACACATGGAAGTGCTGGGGGCATCGGATGAAGTAATGGCTCGATGTTTCCCTTTATATTTAACGGACATAGCTGCAATGTGGTTTAGGCAGTTGGAAGAAGGAACTATCAGGACTTGGAGGGAATTGGTGGATAAGTTTTTGGGACAGTTTCGGGTTCATATCAAGAGGCCGAAGAACGTGATGACGCTGACATCGGTGAAACAAAGGACGGATGAATCACTTAGGGCTTTTCTAACTCGATTCAATGCGGCAGTTGCTTCGGTGGATCGGCCGGATCCATCAATGGTTTTGATGGTAGCAGTGTCGGGAGTCAGAGAGGATTCGGATTTCAAGGTATCTTTAGTACGAGACCCACCACTGGATCTCGGGGAATTCTTTCATGAAGCTGAAAGGTTCCTTCGGCAAGAAGATGCATGTATGGACTTAAAGCTAAAGGAAGTGAATGTGACCGGGGGTGGAGGACCATCCGACGGAAACTCGGATAAAGATAAAGGAAAAAGGAAGCTGGACGAAAATTCTGAAAAAGCTAGGAAGCGATGGAAGGATCCAAAGTTTTCCACATACACAGAATTGAATGAGACGCTGGAGCGGATTTACTTGGAAACTCGGAATCGCCTTCCTTACCGAAGGCCGGCTATGAGAGAACCATCCGAGCGGGAGAGGGCATCAGGAAAGTATTGCCTCTTCCACGATTTGGACGGGCATGATACTAATAGCTGCAGGCACCTAAAGGACATAATTGAGGAGCATGTGAGGAATGGACAGTTGAGGCAGTATGTTGGGGCTCGGAATGCAGCGGTGGAGCAGGAGCAACCACCGTCTACCTCAAACCATGAGGATATGAGGCACAGGAATAATGGTCGATTGGTCATCAATTGATCAGGATAATACGAAATAAGTAACAAACCATTGGCGAGCAACCGAGTCATTTACACATGTATGGGGACGAAGATAGCCCCTAGGCATGCTCTGAGTGATGATAAACCGCAAAGCCATGGTTTGCGAAATCTGTCTTTTGTTTTTGGATTGGACACTTAGTTTTCTGGTTTTAGTTTTTGGAGTTTGGATTGGACTCCTGATTTTGCTTGTTTTTCTGGTTTTGGTTTTTGGAGTTTGGATTGAACTCCTGATTTTGCTTGTTTTTCTGGTTTTGGCATTCATTCGGATGATTGTTCTCCGTTTTGGTTGATGGTTTTGATTTTTGATATGGATTTCTGGTTTTCCGATTTGATTTGGATTTTGGATTGGATCTTGATTGGATTCTTTTTGGTTTTTGATAAACGGTCGTCAGATATGGATTATGCCTGGCAAGGGGTGAGTCGTTCTGCCCGAACGTGGTAAAGTGACTCATTCAGGTCGTCGAGTATGGACTATGCTCGGCAAGGGTCCGGAGTGACCAGGATTCGGCCTAATACTTAGGCCCCCTACTATCGATTATTGTTTCAGGTCGTTGAGTATGGACTATGCTCAACAAGGGTCCGGAGCGAGCAGGATTCGGCTTAGGACTTAAGCCATGGCATTACTTACGTCCAGGGACACTGGACCACGACCGTCAGGTGTGGATTGCGCTTGGCAAGAACCCGGAGAGGTTAGCTCAACGTCCAGGGACACTGGACCACGGTCGTCAGGTGTGGATTGCGCTTGGCAAGAGCCCAGAAAGGTTACGGATTTGGATATCGACCCGGAGAGGTCTTGGATTCGGTTGTTGGACAAGGATGGACTGAAAACTCGGTCATCGAGTTCGAATGGACATGGAATTGGCTATGGACTTCGGATATTGGATTTGGAACTATTCAAAACACGCCTCATTACCACAAGGCATGTTTTGGGGGGAAAATGTTATCCCACCTTTTGGTCAAGGCTGGAATATCAACAAATTGGCAAGGAACGATGGATGTCAGGATCGGGAATCAATTAGAAACAAGGATGTAATGGATGTCGTCAAAATTCGTCCGGGTTCCGATCGGGACGGAATCGATTGGAAATGACGATCAATGCTAGAAGAGGCTACGTTTCAATTTTCAGAACAATCGGAGTTCGTATGCACAAGATATGAATGGTTTGAAATGCATAAGGATAAGTTCGAATCGATACATTTCGTATCCATGGATGTTGGTTCGAATCGATGATGTTCGCATCGATCGTGTTCTGGTTCGACTCGATGACTTTGTATCGATTGGATAGGAAGGCTAGGTGAATTTCGACTCGATGGCAACACACCCAGGTAGTTAAAACAAGCATACGGAGATTTGTTCGAATCGATACCGTTCGTATCGATCGACATGGACTTGGATTAATGGTTTCGTATCGATCGATATTGGGTCGAATCGATGTTGTTCGCATCGGTCTGGATGGAGTCGTGCAATGGCTCTTCGTATCGATACACTTCGTATCGATGGGAAGGATACGAACGAAGCAGATTGTATGGACACGAGGCAATGGATTCGAAGCACACTATGGCTATAGATGGATGTGGACTGGGCACGAGGTATGGATGCGAGCGCGTATCTAGGAAAGAAGCGTTCAACACGGCGAGGAAGGTGGATCAACCCAAGAATTTCGCAACACGTCATCGCACAGGCATGCGCTCTGATCGATTCGAACCAATCGATTCGAACCAGAGTGCCTGCCGAAATACTACAACTCGTATCGATCATATCTTGAGATCTATACGTCCAAATTCAATGAAATTTTCACAGATGCTTACATACACATTGAAGAATGTTCTCACCAAATTTCAGCTCGATTGGACGATTTCTTGATCGATTCGAACATAGCTTCGAATCGATCCCAAAGTGGGCCCGGATTTCCAGAAAGCGGGCATGTGGGCCCCCTGACGTACTGGAACTGGTCTCCCTTCAGTTTAGGCGAAATATCAGCCTCCTACACCTATAAATAGAGCCCCTGGTCATTCAGAAAAGGGGTCGGACAATTTTGAAAGCTAAAAAGCGCCCAGATTCTGCCAGATTTACTCCAGATCACCATTGCTGCCTTAGATTCAGATTATAATCATAAAGTCTGTTGTACAATGCAGTAGGAAATTGTAATCTTCAAACATCAAGCAATAAAACCATAAAAACCTTGGAGTGGACGTAGGCCGGAGATAGCCGAACCACTATAAATCGTGTGTCACTTTTCATTATTCCTGGATTGCTGTTTGTTGTTTACTTAGATTTGATATTTGTGTTTGAATATTGCTGATTTATATTCATACACTGGTGCTTTCACAACATTCGGGGTTTGTGACCATTTTTGGTGCAAACACTTTGGTGCTTTCACTGAGAAGAACTAGCACCCGCTACACCAGATTCAAAGTTTAGATTTGAAATTTTAAGGATTCAGATTTGGCTCTACGATGACTCGACAAACAAGACAAAGAGCTGAGAGGAGCCAACAGGGAGGAAGTCAAGAGGCATCCTCCGGAGCTGGAGAAGGACAAGCTCCAATTTACATTACCAGAGACGAAATGGAAACTATGGAAAATTCATTGCATGAGAGGTTGCTGAAGAGTCAACAGGATATGATGCAGACTTTCTTTGAGCAGATGAGAGCCGCAGGAACACAGAACCTTGGACCAACTATAGCGACTGCAAATGTGGAACAAGGAACTAGGATTGCAGAACTCAATGGAGGACAGAATACAGAACCGGAAGGCAATCAACAAGGGCTTGGGGGCAGGCCCACAGGATCCAACGCAGAAGGACCTTTGGAAGGAGTTCAGCAGGCTAGAGCCAACGTTGCGGCTAATGAGCCACATGAAGAATATGTGCCGGAGTTCCCTCGGGAGCATGGGGGGCAACACCTAACAGGCAATGCTGGATTAATGGAAATCATCAGGAAGACTATGCGTGGAGGTTTGACCAGCCGAGACTTGGAAGGAGTGAACAGGAGTCTGTTCGCTCGGGAAATCAGGATGGCTCAGAATCCACCTAAGTTCAAGTTACCTAGCGTGGAGGTATATAATGGAAAGGCTGACCCGACTGATCACTTAATGAGATACACCAGACACATGGAAGTGCTGGGGGCATCGGATGAAGTAATGGCTCGATGTTTCCCTTTATATTTAACGGACATAGCTGCAATGTGGTTTAGGCAGTTGGAAGAAGGAACTATCAGGACTTGGAGGGAATTGGTGGATAAGTTTTTGGGACAGTTTCGGGTTCATATCAAGAGGCCGAAGAACGTGATGACGCTGACATCGGTGAAACAAAGGACGGATGAATCACTTAGGGCTTTTCTAACTCGATTCAATGCGGCAGTTGCTTCGGTGGATCGGCCGGATCCATCAATGGTTTTGATGGCAGCAGTGTCGGGAGTCAGAGAGGATTCGGATTTCAAGGTATCTTTAGTATGAGACCGACCACTGGATCTCGGGGAATTCTTTCATGAAGCTGAAAGGTTCCTTCGGCAAGAAGATGCATGTATGGACTTAAAGCTAAAGGAAGTGAATGTGACCGGGGGTGGAGGACCATCCGACGAAAACTCGGATAAAGATAAAGGAAAAAGGAAGCTGGACGAAAATTCTGAAAAAGCTAGGAAGCGATGGAAGGATCCAAAGTTTTCCACATACACAGAATTGAATGAGACGTTGGAGCGGATTTACTTGGAAACTCGGAATCGCCTTCCTTACCGAAGGCCGGCTAGGAGAGAACCATCCGAGCGGGAGAGGGCATCAGGAAAGCATTGCCTCTTCCACGATTTGGACGGGCATGATACTAATAGCTGTAGGCACCTAAAGGACATAATTGAGGAGCATGTGAGGAATGGACAGTTGAGGCAGTATGTTGGGGCTCGGAATGCAGCGGTGGAGCAGGAGCAACCACCGTCTACCTCAAACCATGAGGATATGAGGCACATGAATAATGGTCGATTGGTCATCAATTGATCAGGATAATACGAAATAAGTAACAAACCATTGGCGAGCAACCGAGTCATTTACACATGTATGGGGACGGAGATAGCCCCTAGGCATGCTCTGAGTGATGATAAACCGCAAAGCCATGGTTTGCGAAATCTGTCTTTTGTTTTTGGATTGGACACTTAGTTTTCTGGTTTTGGTTTTTGGAGTTTGGATTGAACTCCTGATTTTGCTTGTTTTTCTGGTTTTGGCATTCATTCGGATGATTGTTCTCCGTTTTGGATGATGGTTTTGATTTTTGATATGGATTTCTTGTTTTCCGATTTGATTTGGATTTTGGATTGGATCTTGATTGGATTCTTTTTGGTTTTTGATAAACGGTCGTCAGGTATGGATTATGCCTGGCAAGGGGAGAGTCGTTCTGCCTGAACGCGGTAAAGTGACTCATTCAGGTCGTCGAGTATGGACTATGCTCGGCAAGGGTCCGGAGTGACCAGGATTCGGCCTAAGACTTAGGCCCCCTACTATCGATTATTGTTTCAGGTCGTTGAGTATGGACTATGCTCAACAAGGGTCCGGAGCGACCAGGATTCGGCTTAGGACTTAAGCCATGGCATTACTTACGTCCAGGGACACTGGACCACGGCCGTCAGGTATGGATTGCGCTTGGCAAGAACCCGGAGAGGTTAGCTCAACGTCCAGGGACACTGGACCACGGTCGTCAGGTGTGGATTGCGCTTGGCAAGATCCCAGAAAGGTTACGGATTTGGATATCGACCCGGAGAGGTCTTGGATTCGGTTGTTGGACAAGGATGGACTGAAAACTCGGTCATCGAGTTCGAATGGACATGGAATTGGCTATGGACTTCGGATATTGGATTCGGAACTATTCAAAACACGCCTCATTACCACAAGGCATGTTTTGGGGGGCAAATGTTATCTCACCTTTTGGTCAAGGCTGGAATATCAACAAATTGGCAAGGAACGATGGATGTCAGGATCGGAAATCAATTAGAAACAAGGATGTAATGGATGTCGTCAAAATTCGTCCGGGTTCCGATCGGGACGGAATCGATTGGAAATGACGATCAATGCTAGAAGAGGCTACGTTTCAATTTCAGAACAATCGGAGTTCGTATGCACAAGATATGAATGGTTTGAAATGCTAAGGATAAGTTCGAATCGATACATTTCGTATCCATGGATGTTGGTTTGAATCGATGATGTTCGCATCGATCGTGTTCTGGTTCGACTCGATGACTTCGTATCGATTGGATAGGAAGGCTAGGTGAATTTCGACTCGATGGCAACACACCCAGGTAGTTAAAACAAGCATACGGAGATTTGTTCGAATCGATACCGTTCGTATCGATCAACATGGACTTGGATTAATGGTTTCGTATCGATCGATATTGGGTCGAATCGATGTTGTTCGCATCGGTCTGGATGGAGTCGTGCAATGGCTCTTCGTATCGATACACTTCGTATCGATGGGAAGGATACGAACGAAGCAGATTGTATGGACACGAGGCAATGGATTCGAAGCACACTATGGCTATAGATGGATGTGGACTGGGCACGAGGTATGGATGCGAGCGCGTATCCAAAAAAGAAGCGTTCAACACGGCGAGGAAGGTGGATCAACCCAAAAATTTCGCAACACGTCATCGCACAATCATGCACTCTGATCGATTCGAAGAGATCGATTCGAACCAGAGTGCCTACCGAAATACTACAACTCGTATCGATCATATCTTGAGATCCATATGTCCAAATTCAATGAAATTTTCACAGATGCTTACATACACATTGAAGAATGTTCTCACCAAATTTCAGCTCGATTGGACGATTTCTTGATCGATTCGAACATAGCTTCGAATCGATCCCAAAGTGGGCCCGGATTTCCAGAAAGCGGGCATGTGGGCCCCCTGACGTACTGGAACTGGTCTCCCTTCAGTTTAGGCGAAATATCAGCCTCCTACACCTATAAATAGAGCCCCTGGTCATTCAGAAAAGGGGTCGGACAATTTTGAAAGCTAAAAAGCGCCCAGATTCTGCCAGTTTACTCCAGATCACCATTGCTGCCTTAGATTCATATTATAATCATAAAGTCTGTTGTACAATGCAGTAGGAAATTGTAATCTTCAAACATCAAGCAATAAAACCATAAAAACCTTGGAGTGGACGTAGGCCGGAGATAGCTGAACCACTATAAATCGTGTGTCATTGTTCATTATTCCTGGATTGCTGTTTGTTGTTTACTTAGATTTGATATTTGTGTTTGAATATTGCTGATTTATATTCATACACTAGTGCTTTCACAACATTCGGGGTTTGTGACCATTTTTGGCGCAAACACTTTTCAGAAATGGTTGACTTCAACTCCCAGTAATTAATTATCACTAATTAATTAATTCATATAAAATCGAAAATTGATGAGAAAAATCCCAAAAAATCATCAAAAATCAATTTTACCATATTTTACCTTTTCGCAAAATTTCAGGCCAAAATAATTAAATTTATTATTTTTAATAATTAATTTACCTGAAATTTACTATTTTCTCAACTTAGAAATTCCCAAAAATTCGAATTAAAAACCAAAAGTTTCGAAATTCAAAACCCATCTTTAATTCATCGTTATAAACATCATATTTTAATGTTGAATCATGTAGCTTAGATTACTTCATGTTTAAGCCTAAAACAAATTTACTTCATTTAATTTCTAAGCGCAATCAAATATTGGTTAACCATTCAAACATATTTAACATTACCAAAACATTCATATGAAAATCAAATCCAAACCCAATAGGTTAGAATAGGTTTTAGAGAAAGATTTAACTTACCTTGATTTAAGAAAACTTATTTAACCTTCCTTTCTCTTTAAATTGAAAGCATTAATCTTCTAGCTTTGAAATCTTCTTTTCTTCCTTAAGAATAATGGTCGGCCTTGACTTAGAGCTTTAGTATTTTTGTTTAGTAAAATGAGGGGTTATGGCTAAAAATAGTAGGCAAGTGCTTTTGGCTTGGGCTAAAATCATATTCTAGCCTAGTCACACTAATAAATTTCCCTTAACACAAACCTTCCCATCCAATATTTTAAGTTTATTTTCATCAACAAGGCAAACCTTAATTGACTAAATCACCCTTGGTCCATTCAATTAACTTTATAAAGTGTCCCGCACTTAATTAATCAAATTTCCCTTATGCAATTATTGCAATTAAATTATCTTATTTATTTTATTAATAATATCTTCTTATTATTGATTTAAATTAAATTTAATTCTTGAAATTTCAGTAAGGAAAACAAAATTTACACTAACTTCCTGAAGTGCAAAGCCATCATTATATAAGTACACACAAGTACAAAAGATTACACTAGTACCCTACTAATGCAAACCATCGGTCAGCAATCAAAATTTATCAGTGCAACTACTAATACACAATCATATCATATACAAATATACTAGTACCCTACCAATCCATACAATTAGACAAATAAAGCACGCTGCTATATACATGAATGTTTAAAACAACTCAGGATAGATATTTCTAATCTTATCCTCTACCTCCCAGATATAATCTTCTTTGTCGTCACTTTACTGGATGCAAACAAGCCTAATAACTTTGTTCTTTAATTCCTTCATATAATGACGTACTATCCCTTTCGGCCGTCTCACATATGTCAAATCTGGCTCTATAGATAAGTCTTCTATCGTCCTTAGTTCCGCTATCACACTTGGGTCGTGTGCACATTTCCTCAAATGTGATATATGAAATATATTATGCACACCCACTACTTAGTTACTCGACTCAATAAGTGAGATTACCAATCCGCTCGTTGGAAACGGTCCTACATATATAGGTGCAAACTTCCCCGCCCTTTCCAAAGCGAATAACTTCTTTGCATCGAATAAAACTTAACAAGCACATGATCGACTACTGCAAACTCAAGCTCTTTCCACCACTTGTCGGCACAACTCTTCTGCTTCGATTACGATGCATTCATCGTGGCATGAATCAATTCTACCTTCTCAATGGCATCTCTTACCAAATCGGGTCCTAATACGAGTCTATCTCACGTGTCCAACCAACAAACATGTGACTTACATGGTTTACCATACAGCGCCTCAAATAGTGTCATCTTAATACTCAACTATTAACTATTATTACATACAAACTCTACTAGATGCAAATGATCTTCCTAAGATCTTCCAAAGTCCAAGATGCATGCTCTCAGCAAATCCTTGAATATATGGTTCACCCTCTCGATTTGACCATCTGTCTGTGGGTGATAAGTCATGCTCAAGTTCAACTCTGTACCCAATGCACTCAGCAAACTTCTCCATAATTCACTAGTAAATAATAGGTCTCTATTGCTAACGATAGTGCTTGGTATCCCATGTAGTCTCACTACATTTTTCATATATATCTTTGCTAAGCTAGCTGCCATTCTTGTCGACATTATGGTGATAAAATGGACACTCTTAGTCAGTCTACCGACTATCACCTAAATGATATCATTTCTCATCCTCGACCTAGGCAACCCATCAACAAAATCCGTCGACGCTGAATTCTACTTCTAAGTCGATATTTCCAAAGTCTAAAGTAAACCACTCGGCTTTTGATGCTCAGCTTTCACTTGCTAATAGGTGAAGTACTTCTTCACATATTCTTATATATCCCTCTTCATCCCTTCCCAAAAGAAGACTCTCAAATCACGATACATCTTCGTGCCTTCAGGATAAATAGTAAACTTTGATCGATGACTTTCCTCTAAGGCTTCCTTGTAAAGATCTCTTATATCCAGAACATATAATCTTTCTTTCTTCTAAGCCATCCCTTTGAATCTATCTCGAATCCTTCTAGATCCTCAACATCCACCTCCATCTCTAATAGCCTAATTCTTTCTGCAAATAGTGGGTCCTCCTTCTGCCTTGCAGCAATCTTATCCACAAGTGTTGGACATACCTCCTAACTTGCTAACATGCCCAGATCTCTACTTGACTTGGTATTCTATCTATAATACACTCTACAAGAGGCAAAAACATCTTTTATTCTTTAATCGTAGTTGACACTTTATTTTGATGCTTCCTACTCAAAGCATCGACAACCTTATTTCTTTTCCTGGCATATAATCTAATCTAAAATCATATGCTGTCAAGAATTCCAGCCATCTTTTCTGCCTCATATTCAACTGCTTCTAAGACAGTAGATATTTGAGAGACTTGTGATCCATATACAATTTGAATCATTCTCTCAACAAGTAATGTCTCCAGATTGTCATTGCAAACATTACCGCTGCCTACTCCAAGTTATTAGTCGGATATCTAACTTCATGTTGCCTTGATGCATAAGCTATCACTCGCCCTCCTTACATCAGCATCGTTCCTAAATTTGTTCCACAAGCATTGTGTACTCCACCGACTCTTAATTCCCTTCAAATATAATCAACACAGGAACGTTCGTCGATAACTTCTTCAACTTTTGGAAGTCCACATGAACTTCTCGTTCTTCCTGGTCAACTTAGTCAAGGGTGCTGCTATACATAGGAAATCCTTAATGAACCATGGTAATAGCCATCCAACTCTAGGAAACTTCTCATCTCTGTGACCGTCATTGGCCTCCTCTAGCCATTAATAGTTTTTATATTTGATGGATTTACTGCTAATCCATTCTCTGAAACAACATAGCCAAGAAACTTCACCTCCCGTTTCCAAAAATAGCACTTCGAAAACTTCTCCTTCAACTTATGTTGTCTCAGTATCTCCAACACTAATATGAGATTGACTTCATGATCTCTTTCATCCTTGGAGTATATCAGAATATCATCAATGAAGACTAACACAAATCTATCCAATTGATCATGAAAGATTCGGTTCATAAGATCACCGAAGAACATTGGGGCATTGGTCAGTCCAAACGGCATCATAAACCACTCATATGAACCGTACCTTGTTTAAAACATGGTTAATGAAATACTATCCTATGCTACTCTCAGTTGATGGAAACCCTTTGGTAAGTCTAATTGCAAGAACACTTGAGCTTCACTCAATAGGTCAAACAAGTCGTCTATCTTAGGAAAAGGATAACGATTCTTCACTGTCAACTCATTCAGCTTTCGGTAGCAATGTACATCCGCAAAGATCCATCTGAGTTCTTTACGAATATCGGAGACACTTCATATGGCAAACAACTCAGCCTAATGAAACATTTATCCTAAAGTTCCACTAACTGTTTCATTAATTTTTCCATCTCCTATGGTGCATTCTACTAGACGGTCTATTAACTGTATGCGCATTCGGCATCAAATCTATCTGGAATTTGATTGTCCTTAGTAGTAATCCCATTACAGGTTCAAAAATGTCTTCAAATTCTTGGACTATGCATACCCTACTAATTTCATCTTCTTGATCTTTGATAGCACATAACATCAAATATGACTTCTTCTTCATTACATCCAATGCTATCATAATTCTTTCTCCTCCTTTTAGATTTTGTGCAATGATAATCCTATTCGCAAAATGAATCCTAGCATCACTACGCACCAATCAGTCCATGCACGATATCACTTCGTGCCCTACAAAGTCAAACACATATGGGTTGTAGACAAAAAAGTCCACACAAGTCAAATTCTAGGTCAACACACCTTAATCTGAGAGTGGCATACCCACCGATCGGATTAAACACATGCAAGGACGTAACCAAATAGGTAATGTCAAATTCTAATATATCAACCAAATCTATCCAAATCAAAGAATGAGTAGCACCAGTATCAAATAGAACTGTAACTGATATACTGGAAATCTAAATCATACCTTCAAGCTCACTCTTTCCTTCTCCTCAGCAGTCGACCTAGACGAAGGATTTTCCAAAGCGCAAACCTTATCTTGCTTTGCTTTTAGGCAATCCCACATCTTATGGTCTAGTCTATTATAAATAAACCACTTGGCCCTATCCTTGTTCTTCGGCTGGGTACACTTAGTGGAGTAGTGCCCCTTCTAACCATAGTTAAAACAAGTAATATCAACTATATTCGGCTTCTGAGTCCTTCCTCCAGGAGTCTTTCCTCCCTTATGATTCTTTCTGCCCTTTTGATATGGATTGAATCTTTTCTTCTGTCGTCCCTTGGGTCTAACATTAGCTTTCTTCTCCTCTTGAAACAACTAATCATAACTCCTTACCATTTCCACCACCATATCAAATGGAGCCAATAGATGAGCCACACCTTGTGATTCAGCCCCTTCCACGGACCTTCTATGAACTTCTAATTCTTATTAAATAGGGAATTGATAAGCACTTTTCCATACTTCGACAAAGCATTAAAATATTGTATGTACTATACCAAAGTCATCTCTCCTTGCTTCAGGTCAAGGAACTCCCTACGCAAAGCATTTTTCTGGGATTCAGGGATAAACCGAGCCTTGAATCGCTCCTTAAACTGCTCCCAAGTACCTCCTCTGGGACATTAGCTATTACAACCTCCCACCAATCCAATGCATCCTCCTATAGCCGATGAAAATCCAATCTCCTCTTCTAAACATCGTTATATCACAAGTCTTTGAAAATACATTTACATACATTCAACCAATTCAACACTCTAAGGCAGATTCCTTCCCTGTGAACTCATTTTCCCACTACTCTTGAAATCTTTGTTCATCATAGAAAATTCTGCTTCCCTTGCTACTTCTATCTTGGATAAACAACTCCAGTTAGTTCTTGCATCATCATCTCCTTCATAAATTGGTGGAATAAAGCATCCACATCCATTCCTCCTTCAGCCGAAGCAGGCACTGGAGTACCGGTTTCAGTACAAACTTCCAGATTTGTCTCCACTCCTTGGCCATTAGTTTGAATACAATCATCTCGTCTATGAGCATTCTCTCTTATACTTCATGTGGTCAAATGTTGGTTACGTAGATCCATTCTAGCCTTTTGCATTAGTAAGGGTTCATAAGAAAAATAATTAAAGAGAGTGAGATCAATAGTAGAGGGGTAGATATATTCTTCTATATATCTCTATAAAAGATATAAGTATAATATATATACACATATAGCGTATACCATTGCCAAGGTGTTCGTTTTCTTCCAAGGAGTTTTTACTTAGCTCTATTTCACTTAAGTGTTCCCCTAACCTAAGCTCCAATACCATGTTATAGAAACCCCACTCCGAGACTCAAAAATAGGTGCAGATGATACTATATTCATCATTGAAATTATTTTCCAATGACAAAGTTAGTTCAGTATTATTTTGCACAACATAAGTTAACAAAGAAGCTACATAGGTTTTTCATTAGATTAGTTTGAATTACATAATTCATTACAACATTCAACTCACATCGTTGCCCATGCATGGATAAATATAAATAAAATATAGATATAGTAGTGTTGTGTTTGACATATGAGGACGCCAACACAACACATAACTAGATATACTTCTTCAGGGTTAAAGCGTCGTTGATAAGGCTTACTCGAAAGAATGAGAGGTATGTCTGGATGAAGGAATGAAAGCTTGAATTTGAAGTGTTGAAGCTTTCGCTAATGGGAATTCCAATTCTAGTAATGTCGAAAGGAAATGGAGATATAGTAGTGTACATATTGATTTCAGGATTTAGGAGAAGTATGCATGCAAAAAGCAAAGGAGATAGTTTGTGTGTCTAGACAATTGAGACCCTACGTGGTTTGGTATCCACCACATGACTTGGAGTTGGAAACTTTTATCTTTGCAAAAATTTGGATACATTAGCTTTAAGGGAAAGTTCTGAGCTATTTACTGACCAAAAGTCCTTGAGATATTTATTCTCTCAAAAGGAGTCAAACATGAGACAATAGAGGTGGTTTGAGTTTTTGCCTTCATATGATTTCGAGATAAAGTATACCCTGACGAAAGGTAACAAAATTGGGCTACTTTGAGTTAAAACCAACAGTGTGTTTTGGTCATGACTAAAATGTGGATTGTCTTAGAGACCCTGGCTATTGCGATGTACATTTTTTGGTCGAGTGAAAGTCCAAGTAGAACTTTATAGGCATTGACATGTTTGGAAGTTAACCCAACTCTCATGGAGAGAACTATTGAAAAGCAGAAAGACGACCCACTATGTACCAAAAGGATTAATGGACCGAAGAGTGGTGCCTAAACAAAAGAGCTGAAGGACTTCGGTACTTTTAACAAGGGTCATTATCGAAAGAAGGAATGGTTTTATATTCCCAATAGTGGAGACCTTCAGAAGTTGGTTTTGGATGAATGTCATTATTTAAAGTTTGTTATTCATCTGGAAGGTACTAAGATGTACCAAGACATGAATCAAAGCTTCCACTAGGAAGAAATGATGAAAAATGTTAGGAAATGTGCGAAAATGTGCTTCATATGCCAATAGATAAAGGCGGAAGTTCAGAAGCCAAGTGGATTTTGCAGCCTTTGGAGGTTCCAGTGTAGAAGTGAGATTCAATTATGGCTTGTCAAAGTCAATGGCAGTGAATGAAGGTATATGGATCATAGTTGATAGATTGACTAAGAGTGCCCATTTCATTCTGGTAAAGTCCACAAGAATGAAACCAAGGTTAATAGAGATGCTAAGGCTATAGTGAGACTTCATGTAATTCCTAGTACTATAGTTAGTGATTAAGGCCCATTGTTAGCCAGTGTGTTTCAATGGAGCCTACAGAGTGCTTTCTGTTTGGAATTGTGTACGGGTACTGCGTACCTTCCACAGACAGATGATCAGACCAAGAGAGCCGCTTGAGTGCTAGAAGATCTGTTGAGAGCATGTATATCAGACTTAAATGGATCTTGGGAAGATCATTTACGCTTGGTAAATTTTCATACAACAACGATTACCAGTCCGGTATTAGGATGAAACTTTTTGAGGCATTATACATAGAGCTTGTAAATTGCTAGTAAGATAGTGTGGGGTAGGGGATAAACTATTTCTAGGGTTGGATCTTGTAGTAGAAGCTTTAGAGAAGATTGATTTGATTCAGGAAAGGATGAAAGATGCTTAATTGAGACATATGAGCTATGCTGATAGAAGGCAAAAGGACTTGGAATTTGATCTAAAGGATCATGTGTTTGTTAAAGCATTTCCATTGAGATGCACTATGAAGTTTGGAAAGGCGGGGAAGTCGGCACTAAGATATGTTGTCTCATTTCCAATACTAAAGAGAATTGACAAAGTAGCTTGTGGAGTTGAATTGCCAAGTGCTTTTGTTGAGGTCCATAATCCGTTTCATGTATCACATCTATGAAAGCATATTCGAGATCCAATGGATGTTGTAGTTCCGAGACTGATGGAAAACTTGGTTGTTGAACCAAATATGACTTATATATGGCAGCCCATTCAGATTGTAGATCGAGATGTGAATTATCTTTGGAATAAGATGGTAAAGCTTTTGCTAGTCTAATGGAGTAAGGGCTGAGATGATTGTACATGAGAAATGGATGATGAAGTCGGGAGGACTTATCTTAAGTTCTTTAGTTAGATTAACATGTATGTTTGCTATGCTTTGTTATAAACCATGTATATGTATGATTTCGTGGTTCGTTTATGCAATTAATTGATATACATTCGCAAAGAGCATGTGTGTTTATGCAATCAGACCTAGCAGGAAATAAAAGAACTGCTAATACTTAATCAATATTTTAGGATGAAATTCCAATAAGGGGGAAGCCCATAACACTCTATAAATTAATAAGTAACTGAAAAAGATTAAATTTGAGAATTTGATAAGTAATTGGGTGTACATTCACTTATCAAGATTTTTACTTAATAAAGCTTATGTTAAGGAAAATTAAATTAGGAAGGCGGTAACGGGCCAACAGTCTAACCATTCAGAGGAATAAACTTAATTACTTCCCTCTTTTCATTTCCTTATATTCATATTAAAAATAAAATATTTGAAGAACTTTAATGATTGTTGCGGCCTAAGCAAGAAAAAAGAAAAAGATCAAAGTTAAAGGAACTAGAAACGTCAATCAACTAAGGAATATAGGCGAGTAATATATTCTCTAGATCCTATTTTTTGGCTAAATTACTTATAGCCAAATTAGCAATGAATGTTTCTTATGCTTCGAGTAATATATTTGATCCTTATTAAAGATGAGTTTTGATTTATAGAATTTTCCCTTAAGTAAATAAATTGATACGAATTATTTGAGAGTTGTATATTATAGAAAATGGTTAGAAATAGGTAGTATGAGAAATTTTATCTAGGAAAATACGTGTAAATATTTCCTATGATTTTATGGGAATAAAGTTAATAATTTCCAAAAGAAAATATAGGAGGCCGAAAGGGGTTTTAATTAGTGTCGAAGGGTAAATAATTAGGGACGGAGATAATTTAATTTAATAGAGCATTTAATCATTGGTCGGTAGACTCGATCCATAATTTCTGTTGAACGTGTTAGTAAAGTACATATCAATGGTAAAAAAGGACCAAGTCAGATGAATTAGGAGTTAACATGTGTAAAAGTGGATTCGAGCATGCAAAATTAGGTTTCCAACATGTACCAATAGGCAGTCCCAAAGGCACCGAAGCCAAAACGAAAGTAAAATAAACTAGAACTTTAAGTATAAAGACACCAGTAAGGAAGCTAAGTAATGCTAAGTATGAGGCTAGGTTGAACTGAAGGTCAAAGGAAGGACCATGGATAGAGGAAGCAATTTCGAAAACCCAGAGTCATGAGTCCTTACGTTAACTGATTAAAATTAAGCCAGACATCCCTAGATGAGACCGAGAGTGGTGATTTCCATGGGGATTTAGCTTTTGATAAGATGTTGAAACCGAAATTAATGGACTTTTGAAGGAGATTTTATGCTAAGGATTAAGTTAGACAAAACTAATACATAGAACATTGAGGACAATGTAACAACGTATCTTAATGAATAGCTAAGAGAAAATCGTATTATATAATTGGTTAGGTAGGTAAGTGATGTTCGGTTGATGACACAAGGCTTGATGTGGCTGTCAAGATACTAACTGCGAAAGAGTAAGGCCTTAGTGGCATCCCGAAATGAAAGCATAGGTTTAAGGCCTTGGTGGAAATAGAAACCGTGAACATTGTTGTATGGCCTAATGTGGCGACCACAACCGAAAGCGTAGGTGTAAGGCCTAAAGTGAAATCGTAGTTGAAAGTGTTAGAGTAAGGCCTATGGTGGTATCTAAAACACAAAAGAAGTTGGTGTGGAACATCCCCCACTTGGAGGCCCAAAACAAACGGCTACGGATGCTATAGCCATCCATAGTTGTTGATCCTCGGCAACCAAATATGGTAATGCTAGATACATTGATATAACAGAACACATGGATATGGAAAAAATTTAAAATCAGCAAACAACTTTCTCATTCCATTTCAAAGCATTTAAAATTCAATACATAATACCAATACGAGAACCACATTCAGAGAAAGATAATTATTACAACATACGCCAACAACGACATATGAAGATGCCCCCTTGGATGATCAGAGTATATAATTAGGCAATTAAACAACTTTTCCTTTACAACAAAACACAACATAATCAAATTAGAAAGGACTCTAAATAGCTATCATGCCTCTTGCACGTCTCTAAAAGCTTATTCGTCTAAAGAGGTACCTGAAAACCTCAACTCTCAAACTACTTAAAGTTAATTGAGTATCCGAGAGTTTAAGGGGAAAACATAAACTTTGAGTCATACATAAAGCCTGGTATGAATAATAATCTACCATCTCAAACCATTTCGATATCTAGTGAGACCACGTCTCTTAGTGGAACGGGTTTTCCTTTCACTAGTATCTTGTCCAAAACTTTACAAAAACCATATACCGAGCTCCTACATCCACAATGGTTAGAACATAGCAGTTCAAAATATTATGATGATATGCAAATAAGTAACTCAACTCTGGATTATCCATCCTCATTCATTTTTGACTATCTGTCTTAGTTACAGTTTCTAGGGTCACAATTAACCTAATAGTTTTCATGGGCTGACTAATAACCTGTTTAATCCTTATGGACTCTCTGTCCAGTTTCATAGTTTTCATGGGATGACTAATAACGTATTGACTCCTACCAATAACTTCATCATTCATGGGTCCTCCTCGAACCTATAGGTATCTCCTATAACTTCCCTCTTATCCTAGGTTTAATTAGTTGACTAGGAACCTATTGACATCTGTCAATAACTTAATCTGGATATAGTTTTTATGGGTTCACTACTAACTTATTGGCATCTGCCAATAACTTTTCCTAAACATAGTTTTCATGGGTTTACTATGAACCTGTCTATTTGACAACTTCACTATTTAAGCATCCTACATTCTGGTCTATCTGACCTCCTGGATGCAATTCTACTCATTTAGGAGTTAGTTCAATTTATATTCACTACTGGGTTAACCTAGCTGGTTATTCTGCCCTTTCTCCCTAAAATCCAGTTATGGGTCCATAATAATGTGAATATATATATATATATATATATATTAAAAGAAGCATACATATTAACATAATAATACCAATACCTGTGGTTTAATATCCTTGAAATCAATTTCATATAAAACATGGTTAATCCCTTAAACCTATTATTTTATCAAGGAAAGCTTCTTCAAAAAATCCAATTTAAAAGCTCTTTTATAACGTCATGGGTTTTACCTTTAAAAATTTGAGATTGGTTTCTTTATTTCGAAAATTAAGGTTTTCAAAACCTTTAATCTTTACTTTCGAAACCATTGGAAAACTTCCTTTCAAAAGAGTTCAAATCTTCTTTTCAAAACACTAGGCACCTGCCTTTCGAAACACTTTAAAAAATTTCTTTCGAAACCTTTTGAATGTATTTAAGTGTTACCATTCTATTATAGAAGCACAGCCTCGAAACCATTTGAAAGTACCCCCTTCAAAACCATTGGGTTTAATTTAAAACATATCGTATTGGGTCTAAGTGAATACAAGTGAAAGAACCCTGTTCAAAACCATTAAAAAGAGATTGAGAAAAAATAGATGGCTTTGGCACCATCCTTTCGAAAGCTCAAACCATTTAAGTAAAATATTTGAAGGATAGCTTCGAAACCCCTTTTGAAGCCATTGCCTTTGAAACCCTTGAATCCTTTCAAAAGCTTTTAGGAAGTGACGTAATACAAATATAAAACGAAGTTATCTTTTGAAAGCATTGATGACTTCAATCCATACGAATGGAATAGGAACGGCAAAAGGGTTTTGACTTGGTCGAACCCACCCTTTTCGAAAGCATTGGTTTCAAAACTAAGTAACTCCTTCAGAAGCTACAATTTAAACAAGAGGTGGAAACCCCTTTCGAAAGCAATTTAGAAAGACCCCTTCGAAAGCATTTAGTAAAACAGGCAATCACATTTCTTTTTAAAATTAAAACAAAGGTTTCAATCCTATCGAAAGCTATGTTTCGACACCATGCCTTTTGCCTTTCTTCAATCCACTACGTACCATCACTGTGATACATTGTGTATTGGTTTTGGTTTAGTTGGTTTCGACCTGATAGGTTTCGACTTGAATGAAGGCGGAAGCATAGGGTCGAAAGGTGGCTTCTAAAAGAGGCAGAACTCACTTTTCTGGGTAAAGGCTGATTTAATGTCATTTAAAGTAATTACTTTGTAACTAACATGCCTACTTGTAAACATTTAACTAGTTGCCATAAACTTTTCAAATCCTTTACGAAAATAACTGCCGCATATTTTCAGATCTAAACAAAGATTAATTTTTACAATCAAGCCCTTCCATTAAGCAAAACCATTAAAATAATTAAATCCTTCTTCTACATAGTAAATAACTTAGGAAAAATCCGCAAAATTTACAGAAATTCACTTTTAACACATTATCTAACATATAAAAATTTCAAACCCAAATTCTTTATAAAATAACTGAAATTAATTTCTAAACCCAATTATGCATATTTTCCTTTGAGAATTCATAATAAATTTTCCATATCTTGGAAAATTATAATAATTAAAACTCATCTCCAAAATCATGTTTTACATAATATATAATTTCCACATGGAATTCCAAATTCAATATAATCGTTTTTGCACTTAAAACCGTATAAAACTATTTTTAAACAATCTTGTTTAAATCAAACATGCTATAAAACCCTAACATATCTTCATCAAAATAATCATTATAATGGATTTAATCTTAAACCGAAAATCAAATGATTATAAAAACAAAATAGAGATGGTTTAGATTATTATTCATCTTGATTAGGATAAGGACTTTGAGATTTGATTGAGATTACTTTCCCCTAGCTTGAACCCTTAGCTTTAGATTGATTTTTCTCTTCTCTTCTCCTAAGTAATGGTCATCTCCTATTGCTTAGGTTTGTTTGTGTGTTTTTGTAAAATGAACGTGAATGTGAATGGAATGAGAATATAAGGGTAATGGAAATGTAGTGCGGCAATTACCCTAATACCCATGCGTTAATTAGTTAACCTTTTATAAGCCCATTTATTTATTTATTTAAGCACGGCCTATAATTTATTTTCAAATCTCAATCCCCTTATCACTCTAATATTTACATTATTCTATTTAATTTATCTAATTAAATCTCCTGAATAATATTATTAAAAATTAGGAGTGTTATAGGCTCCTCTCCTAAAAGAATTTCATCCTTGAAATTTAGTAAGGACTAAATACTAAACGTAGCAAACATCTGTAACAGCTCCTAACAGCCATACTAGCCTATCTGACTAGCAACTATCTACATAAAGCTAATATAGACATACCCTCAAAGCATATCAAGATAAGTATTTATAATCGTATCTTCTGTCTCCCAAGTACAGTCCTTCTCGCTATCGCTCCACTGAACTTTCACTAACCTGACTGTCTTGCTCCTAAATCTTTTCTCATCTCTCGCTATAACTCGAACTGGTTGTCTAACAAAAGTCAAATTATGCTCTGCTATAAAATCTGTCAACCCTGTCAGAGGGATAGTACTCTTTGGATTATGTACATACTTGTGAAGATGAGAGACATGAAATACATTATGGACACCTGCCATACTGCTCGGCAACTCTACTCTATATGTAAACTTTCCAATCCTCTCAATAATCTGGAACGGACCAACATATCTCAGGGCTAGTTTCCCGGATTTTACAAATCATACCACACCCTTCATCGGTGATACCTTAATGAAAACCTTTTCTCCAACTTAGAATTCTAGGTCTTTACGCCTCTTATCTGCGTAACTCTTCTGTCTGGACTGAGCTTCCTTCATCCTTTCTCGGATCAACTCAATCTTCTCAGTTGCCTCTCTAACCAGATCTGGACCTAATACTAATCTGTCTCCAGTTTCCAACCAACATGCTGGTAATTTGCATGGCCTTCCATACAAAGCTTCAAAAGGCGCCATCCTATACTACGTTGATAAATATTATTACAGGAAAACTCCACCAAGTGCAGGTGATCTTCTCAAGGTCCACCAAAGTCCAATACACAAGCTCTTAACAAATCCTCGAGTACCTTATTGGCTCTCTCTGTCTGCCCATCCATCTTAGGGTGATATACAGTACTCATCTTAAGTTTGGTACCTAATACATCCTGTAGACTCTTCCAGAATTCTCTAGTAAACAAAGCATCTCTGTCACTGACTATACTACTAGGAATCCCATGTAGTCTAACTATGTTCTTCATGAACAATTTAGCTAAAACAGGTGCCACCCTGGTTGACTTAATTGGATTGAAATGGGCACTCTTGGTCAACATGTCCACTATAACCCATATACTTACATTTCTTCTATTTGACCTTGGCATCCCATTTGTAAAATCCATGGATATCGAATCCCTTTCCCAAACTAGAATCTCTAAAGGTTGAAGCAACCCACTCGGCTTCTGATATTCGGCTTTCACTTGTTGACAGTTTGCACACTACCTAACCCACATGCCAACATCCCTGTTCATACCTTTCCAATAGAAGCTCCTTTTCATATCTTGATACATCTTGGTCCCTCCAGGATGAATCGTAAACTTGGATCGATGATATTCTATAAGAACTTCTTTCCTTAAGTTCTCAACATTCAGAACACACAATCATCCCTTTTTTCTCAATCATCCTCTCTGGTCAAGATTAAAATTCCTTAGATCACTGATTTCAGTTCAAACCTCAAGCCTTCTAATCCTGTCGGCTAATACTGGATCCTCTTTCTGCTTAAAAGCAATCCTTTCTATCAACACTAGTCGAACTTCCAAACATGACAACATGGTGGTACTATGACTAGAACTAGCAGTCGATTTTAACGGCACACTACAAGCGGTTAAAGCTTCTAAATCCTTCCATTCTACCAACATAGCTAACACCACATTTTGATGTCTTCTGCTAAGAGCACCCACTACTTTATTTCCTTTCCTAGGAGTATAGAAATCATAAGCAGCTAAAAAATCTAGCCACCTCTACAGTCTCATATTCAGCACCTTCTAAGAGAATAAATATCTTAATGACTTATGATCTCTGTATAGCTCAAACCTCTCCCTCAAGAGATAATACCACCAAATCTTCAACGCGAAGATCACCGCAGCCAACTCCAAATCATGAGTAGGATATCTCACTTCATGTGGTCTAAGCTATCGTAAAGTGTAGGCAATCACTTTACCTTTCTGCATCAACATAGCGCCTAATCCAGTTCTACATGCATCGGTATATACCACAAACCCTTGGTTTTTGTCAGGAACTACTAACACATGTGCGTTGGTCAACAAATGCTTTAACTTAAGGAATGCTTCCTCACATTTGTCGGACCAGAAAAACTTCACATCCTTCCTGGTTAACTGAGTCAAAGATGCTGCTATCAGCGAGAAATCCATAATAAATCTCCGATAGTAGCCAGCCAGTCCAAGAAAACTTCTAATCTCAGTCACTATCTCCGGTCTCTTCCAATTATTAACAGCTTCAATCTTATCTGCATCGACTGACAGACCCTTCTCTGAAACCACGTAACCAAGAAACTTATCCTCTTGCTTCCAAAAATGTCATTTGGAAAACTTCGCCTTCACTGATGCTGCCTCAGCGTCTCAAGCATAACTCTAAGATGATCTTCATGCTCCCTTTCATCCTTAGAGTATACTACAATGTTATCTATAAACACCAACATGGACCTATCCAAATACTCTAGGAAAACTCGGTTCATCAAATCCACGAAGAAAGCAGGTGCATTTGCTAATCCGAATGGCATTACTAACCATTCGTACGAACCATACCTAGTTTGAAATGTTGTCAAAGGAATACCGTCCTCTGCCACTCTTAACTGATGGAAACCTATCGCCAAATCCAACTAGGAAAACACTCTGGCTCCACGCAACTGATCAAATAGATCATCTATCTTAGCAAAGGATACTTATTCTTAATCGTCCTCTCGTTCAAATTACGATAGTCGATACACATAATCAACGATCCATCTGGTTTCTTCACGAACACCGCGGCCACTCCCTAAGATGAACTGCATGGTCTAATAAAACTCCTTCTTCTAGATCCACTAGCTGCACCTTTAATTCCTTCATCTCTATTAGTGTCATTCTGCTAGATGGTCTACTCACAGGTTCAGCTCCTGACACAAGGTCTATCCAAAACTCAATAGCTCGTTTTGGTGGTAGTCCTGTAAATAGCTCAAAGACATCTGCAAACTCTCTTGCTACTCGAACCTGACTTAACTCTTCTCCTACTTTCATAGCACTTAAC
The DNA here is from genome assembly GCA_030737815.1 of Allium fistulosum. Taxonomy (NCBI): domain Eukaryota; kingdom Viridiplantae; phylum Streptophyta; class Magnoliopsida; order Asparagales; family Amaryllidaceae; genus Allium; species Allium fistulosum. The sequence goes on along the minus strand of CM060905.1, from coordinate 154,131,991 downwards.
AAAGCCTAACTACTCCAATCAGAATTCTCCACTGAGAATATAATCCGATTATGGCTATTAGGGCATCTTAGTGATATCTCCCTATCCTGGCAAAATATCCTAGCCTAATACTTACCCAACCAATCTATACCCAAAATAATTCTGAAATCTACGAAATCGAAAACATATAGACTGCATGCAAACCTATGACCTAACATGTCTAGTTCTAACTGGTCATATCTCATCCCTAGAGTTGCATACCCTCCTATTGGATTTGCAACCCTTAAGGAAGTAACAAGGTATGTGGGTTCTAAACATAACTTATCAACCAAATTCTAAGATATAAATGAATGTGATGCACCGGTATCAAATGGTACCCTAACTGATATACTCTGAATCAAAAGCGCACCATCCATCACAATCTTCCCTTTTTCAGCCGTATTTGGCCTAACAGATGATGGTCCAACAGCAAAAACGTTTCCCTTATTCGCCCCGACGGGTTCTGGACATTGATTCTTATAATGCCCAACTTGGTCACATTTAAAGCGCTTCACATTCTTTTTTTTCTACAGCCTTCTTCCCCTTGCCTGACCGACACTCTTGAGCATAATGACCTTTCTTGTCACATTTGAAACAAACTAAATCAGCCTTTTCCTTTTTGGCAGCTTCCCCCTTCTGGGCTCCCTTCTTCTTAAAGAACTTTCTCTTCTTTTTCTGAGAACCCTGGGTTTCAACTGGATTTTCTCTCGTACAAATAACAAGCATCTCCTCATGTCAGATTTTTCCATCTCCACAACTACATTACAAGAATCACAAATATGTGTTAGGGTCTCTCGGGCAATCTCGAGCCTCAATCCCCGAATGAACCTCTCATTCCTCCTGACGATGGTGTCTATTGTAGCATACCCATATCGAGACAACTCATCAAACTTAGTAGCATACTCAATTATCGACATCTCTCCCTGCACCAAATCCATAAACTTTCTTAGCAACACCGACTTGAAAAATTCAGATAAAAACCTCTGTTCAAATCTCCTTCTAAAATTTGCCCAAGTCAATTCTTCCTCCGGAACTCCGGTAGTAACACTATTCCACCAATGAATTGCTGCCGCTTGCAACTGCCTAGAGGCCAACGTCCTCTTCTACTCATCATCCAACCCAAATCTATGAAGATTCTCTCACAGTGCAACAACCAATTCTCAACTTCCATAACATCCTTCGTTCCCCTAAACGGCATCCCACCAAGACTGGTGTAATCTCTGCTCAGCTTAGCATAATTATTCCCAACTGGAGCCACAGGATTAGCTCCTCCAACATTTCTAGCAACACAAGTTGCAGCTCTTGCTTGCATCAAATTGACGAAAAACTAATACATTTCCCCCATATCCATTGGTGGATTTCCAGCACCCACATTGGCATCTGCATTTTGGTTAGCATTAGCATGTCGACACGGGTTCCTCCTGGTGGGTCGAAAATTTCCATTGGTTGTGGTGCTTCCTCCACCGAGATTTCCTCTTCTGTTTCCTGCCTCCATATCTTCTTTCTCCTAAATCTACAAACGAGCCTTAGTAAGGTACAGAAGAACGACCTATGAGAGAGGGGAATACATACATATATATACCTATATATCAAATACAAGTACATTACTATTGCATTAACCCAAACCCTGCTCTTATTTTCTGATTCATTGGATTATGTTTGAAAATATTTTAGGTTTAAATTTCTTTTAAGTTTCATAAACCTATGCTCTGATACCAACTTGTAACATCCCCTACTTGGAGGCCCAAAACTAATTGCTACGGATGCTGCATTCATCCATAGTTGTTAATCCTTGACGACCAAATATGGTAATGTTGGATGCATTGATATAACAGAAACACATGGATATGGAAAAAATTTAAAATCAGCAAACAACTTTCTCATTCCATTCAAAGCATTTCAAATTCATTACATAATTCCAATACAAGAACCATGTTCAGGGAAAATATAATTATTACAACGTACGCCATGACCGACATATTAAGATGCCCCCTTGGATGATCAGAGTATATAACTAGTCAATTAAACAACTTTTCCTTTACAACTAAACATAGTGGAATCAAAATAGAAAGGAATCTAAATAGCTATCATGCCTCCTGCATGTTTCCGGAAGCTTATTCATCTAAAGTGGTACCTAAAAACCTCAACTCTTAAACTACTCAAAGTTAATTAAGTACCCGAGAGTTTCAAGGGAAAACATAAACTTCGAGTCAGACATAAAGCCTGGTATGAATAATAATCTACCATCTCGAACCATTTAGATATCTAGTGAGACCATGCCGCTTAGCGGAACGGGTTTTCCTCTCATTAGTATCTTATCCAAAACTTTACAAAAACCATATACTGTGCTCCTTCATCCACAATGGTTAAAACATAGTAATTCAAAATATTATGATGATATGCAAATAAGTAAATCAATTCTACATTACCTATCCCCATTCATTTTTGACTATCTGTCTCAGTTATAGTTTCTAGGGTCACTATTAATCTAATAGTTTTCATGGGCTGACTAATAACTTGTTTAATACTTGTGGACTCCCTGTCCAGTTTCATAGTTTTCATGGGATGACTAATAACCTATTAATCCCTGCCAATAACTTCATCATTCATAGGTCCTCCCTGAACCTATTGGTATATCCAATAACTTCCCTCTTATCCTAGTTTTCAGGGATTGACTAGGAACCTATTGACATTTGTCAATAACTTAATCTGGATATAGTTTTCATGGGTTCACTACAAACCTATTGGCATCTGCCAATAACTTTTCCTAAACATAGTTTTAATTGGTTTACCATGAACCTGTCTATTTGACAACTTCACTATTTAGGCATCCTACATTTTGGTATATCGGACCTCATGGATGCAATTCTACTCATTCAGGAGTTAATTCAATTTATATTCACTACTGGGTCAACTTAGTTGGCTATTCTGCCATTTCTCCCCAAAGTGCAATTATGGGTCGTTTATAACGTGAATATATATAAGAAGCAAATATATTAACATAATAATACCAACACCTATGGTTTAATATCCTTGAAATCAGTTTCATATAAAAAATGGTTAATCCCTTCAACCTGTTATTTTATCAAGGAAAGCTTCTTCAAAACCTCCAATTTAAAAACATTTAAAAGCTCTTTTATAATGCCATGGGTTTTACCTTTAAAAATTTAAGACTGTGTTCTTTGTTTTAAAAACTAAGGCTTTCAAAACCTTTAATCTTTACTTTCGAAACCATTGGAAAACTTCCTTTCGAAAACCTTCAAATATTCTTTTCAAAACACTAGACACCTGCCCTTTGAAACACATTAAAACCTTTCTTTCAAAACCTTTCGAATGTATTAAAGTATTACAATTCTATTATACAAGCATAGCTTCGAAACCATTTGAAAATACCCCTTTCAAAACCATTGGGTTTAATTTAAAACATATCTTATTGGGTCTAAGTGAATACAAGCGAAAGAATCCCTTTCGAAACCATTAAAAAGAGTTTGGGGAAAATAGATGGCTTCGGCACCGTCCTTTCGGAAGCTCAAACCATTTAAGTAAAATACTTGAAGAATAGCTTCGAAATCCTTTTCGAAGCCACTGCCTTCAAAACCCTTGAATCCTTTCAAAAGCTTTTAGGAATTTGTTTAATACAAATATAAAACAAAGCTACCTTTTGAAAGCATTGATGACTTCAATCCCTACGAAAGGCATAGGAACGGTTGAAGGGTTTTGACTTGGTCGAACCCACCCTTTTCGAGAGCATTGGTTTTAAAACTAAGTAACTCCTTCGGAAGCTACAATTTAAACAAGAGATGGCAACCCCTTTCGAAAGCAATTTAGAAAGATACATTCGAAAGCATCTGTTTCGACTCCTTCGAAAGCAATTAGTAAAACAGGAAAGCGCATTTCTTTTTTAAAAAAACAAAGGTTTCAACCCTATTGAAAGCTATGTTTTGACACCATTCCTTCTGCCTTTCTCCAATCCACTACGTACCATCATTGTGATACCTTGTGTATTGGTTTCAGTTTAGTTGGTTTTGACCTGATAGTTTTTGACTTAATTGAATGTGGAAGTATAGGGTCGAAAGGTAGCTTGTACAAGAGGCGGAACTCACTTTTCTGAGTAAAGACTAATTTAATGCCATTTAAAGTAATTACTTTGTAACTAACCTACCTATTTGTAAACATTTAATTGGTTGTCATAAGCTTTTCAAATCCTTTACTAAAATAACTGTCGCATAATTTTAGATCTAAACAAAGATTAATTTTTACAATTAAGCCTTCCATTAAGCAAAATCATTAAAACAATTAAACCCTTCTTCTAAAATAATTTAATTTCCATAGTAAATCACTTAGGAAAAATCCCTAAAAATCACAGAAATTTATTTTCAATATGTTATCTAACATATAAAAATTTCACACCTAAATTCTTCATAAAATAATCGAAATTAATTTCTAAACCCAATTATTCATATTTTCCTTTGAAAATTCATAATAAATTTTCCATAGCTTGGAAACATATAAAAATTAAAACCCATCTCCAAAATCACGTTTCACATAACATATAATTTCCTCATGGCATTCCAATTCATTATATCGGTTTTACCCTTAAAACCGTATAAAACTATACTTAACAATCCTGTTTAAATTAAACATGTTATAAAACCCAAGCATATCATAATCAAAATCATCATTATAATGGATTTAATCTTAAACATGAAAATCAAATGATTATATAAACAAAATAGAGATGGTTTAGATTATTATTCACCTTGATTAGGATAAGGACTTTGAGATTTGATTGAGATTAATTTCTGCTAGCTTGATCCCTTTAGATTGATTTTCTCTTCTTTTCTCCTAAGTAATGGCCAGCTCCTCTTGCTTACATTTGTTTGTGTGTTTTTGTAAAATGAACATGAATGGGAATGAAACGTGAATATAAGGGTAATGGAAATGTTGTGCGGCAATTACCATAATACCCATGCGTTAATCAATTAACCTTTTTTAAGCCCATTATTTATTTGAGCACGGCCTCTAATTTATATTCAATTTCAATCCCCTTATCACTCTGATATTTACATTATTTTATTTAATTTATCTAATCAAATCTCTTGAATAATGTTATTAAAAATTAGGGGTGTTGCATGGTGTAAGGCCTATTATGACAACTAACGATTTGGTGGAAGAAGTAAGGCATGTTGTGGCAGCTAAGTATCAAAAGCAGATTAGATGTAAGGCCTCAGTGGCAATCGAAATATGAAAGCGTAGGTGTAAGGCCTTAACCAAAAATGAAAGCAACGTAGATGTAAAGCCAGCCGTGGCAGCTTAAAGGCGAAAGTAAAGTTGTTAGTCTTAATTGGAATCTAAAACTAATAATAAGTTTAATGGAATCAAGTAAGCAGTGAAGGCGTAAGGCCTTAGTGGTAGCTAAATGCTTAATATTAAACCTTTCATCTCTTTTAGAAGGCATAATGCCTCAGTGGCAGCCTAAGATAGAGTGTTTCAAATTTTGACTAGAAAAGATACTGATTACCGAATGACATGCCGAGAGAAATGGTTATTGATCTTGTTTATGGAAAATTAGTAGGAATAAGACCCATAAGAAAGAATTATTGACTTTTGCTTGGTTTTAAAGTTGTTAGAATGAATATTATGTTATACTAAAGGGAAATCACATTTTATGCCTTAGCGATGTGGTCTCACTATGTCTTATGTTCAAGGTAATATACTGGTCATACAAGACTTTATGTATGACCGTGATTTTACCATTGTTTTCCCTATAATATCATAGGTTGTTCGAGCGGGTAGAGTTTATGTAACGACCCACATTTTCGAACCTAGAAAGTCGGCAATTAATACATCCAAATATATTCAAATGCCGAGCATCCAAGTACCAGAAAGGCAGATTGTTAGGGTAAATAAAAAGAAACGAATAAAGAAAATAGAATCTCATAGTGGAACAATAACATATAATATAAAAAAGATAGTAAAAGCTGTCACTCTAAGATATAAGGTATATCAGAGTTAAAAACAAACCTCGTAAGCTTGGATAGTTATAACTTCTTGATGTTACAATTGTTGAAGGGTATATATAAATAAGAGGGAATTAGGCACAAGGACAAACTTTGAAAAAAATTTAGGCTCAAGGACACAAAGTTTCATTTTTGGGCTGAAGGACAAACTTTGAAAGAAAATTAGGCTGAAGGAAAATGCTAAATATAGTTAGCATTTTGTACAGTGCAAACATTGTACAAAATGCTAATTATAACTAGCATTATATCCAGTTTTACATTTTACAAAATGCTAGTTGTATTAGCATTGTCCTTCAGCCTAATTATCTTTCAAAGTTTGTCCTTCAGCCTAAAAATAAAACTTGTTGTCCTTCAGCCAAAATTTTTATGAAAATTTGTCCTTGTACCTATTTTCCACTATAAATAATATAGAGAAAAATAAAAAATACTATGGTGGGTGAACATCCAACTTTGCTCCATGAGCTCCATGTTCCCCAAATGACAACCTAAAAAATATACTCCGTCTGACCTGAGCATTATGATAAAATAACACCCAGATTAGTTTGGAAAACAACGTGAGAAAAATCAAGAAATATGGTGAACATATAATAATTTTGTGAGACCACCTTGCTAAATACGGAATGGGTTTTACCTTACAAGAACAACATCCATAGATGAAAGAATGGAAACAAGTCGGAACAAAATCAGACTTAAAAGAATGGAAACAAATAATTAAACATCAAGAAGAGCTCTAGACACTTTTTGGTGCAATTAAGAAAACGATTCAAAGATTGGAATCAAATAAAAAAGAGAATTTTTCCAACAATGACTTGGAGGGTGCACCCCCTTACCGAAAATATAATTCTAGATAATATACTTGAGATGGTCATTTACTCCATGACTCTCTCAGAAATGTACAAGCCGGACCCCACCAACCTTACCGAGTATCCAAGTATTTCACATCTCCGCGCGCATACCACCGAATCCAATCTAGAGTAGATGTGAAGTTACCCTAATGGAAGCAACCCCACATATCTTGATGTCCACTTGGGTTTTGGTTATAATCACTTCCGACAAAGGATATCAATGCTCAAATGAGCAACAAATCGTCTTAAATTGACAAAACTCAAAGAAGATAATAGAATTGACAGTCGACAAATCAATTATCGGGAATAACAAAACAGCCATATACAGAAATTAAATCTCTTAAAACATTTGACTCACACTTTTGCTTGATTTTTACATCACAAATATTTGTAAAGCATTTTAAAAATACTCTTTAAAAATATTCTTTTTAAAGATCAAATTAGTTTTCAAAGTGTACTAAAAAGAAGGGTTAAAAACAGATGCCATTAAAACATCGTTTGCTATAAACCCACAATAATTTACACTTAGCTTTATTTTAAACATTCCCTTTTCAAAGATTTTCTTATCTATAAACTATCATTTATAACTTTTAAAACAACATTCATTGTCCCAGAAGATAATAAATCAATTTAAAATATCTTTATAAATTTAAATAATTTTATTCATCCTGAAAGATAATTGATATTACTCTTTTAACAAATTTAACCACATTAATTATCCCGAAAGAAAATTAAACAAATTTATAATCTTTTTACAATTTAAAACAACATTAATTATCCTGATAGATAATTAATCAAATTTATAATCTGTTTATAAAATTTAAAACAACATTGATTAGCCTGAAAGAAAATTATTCCAATTTGTAATCTTTTATAAATTTAAAACAACATTAATTATCCTAAAAGAAAATTAATCCAATTTATAATCTTTTTATAAATGTAAAACAACATTAATTATCCTGATAAATAATTAACCAAATTTATAATCTTTTTATAAAATTTAAAACAACATTAATTATCCTGGAGGAAAATAAATCAAATTTATAACCTTTTTATAAATTTTAAACAACGTTAGTTATCCCGAAAGATAATTATCAAACTTATAACTCCTTTTATAAATTTAAAATAAAACTTATCTTTTATGTCAAAATCCTCAAAATGCTTGAAAATATGGTTTAAACAACTTTCAAAGTGCAAAAATGCGACCAAACATTTGTTTTATAAAAATATAAGCACAAGTGCAACACATACAAAGGTTTAAAGGGATGATATTTCATATAGTATGTCATAATTATTTCAACCAAACATCACTATAAGCAACATAAGAATATAAGTAAGATGCATATCATAGTAAATTAATAATGGCAAGAAACCCTTAGGGTATCTCTACAAAAGTCCCTGTAAAACAATGGTTATTTATGCAATTTGCTTTTCAAGCAGGAATTCAAATCCATAAACACAATCAAACGATAACAACAAACATATTATTATCAACAATTAGCAATCAATAGCTAACATATCATTTATTAATCAATCCACATATTAATTAACTTCACAAAAAATCTTTTTACATTGCAAGTACAGAATATGATTTATTCTGTTCTATAGAGGTTCAAATAATCTATTCAATTTAATTATAGCATAAAGGTGTTTTATTCTACTAAATGGACATCACAAACGAAGTATAACTAATTTAAGTACGTTAAATGTAATTAAATTAAATCACTATAATTTTATCATTAATTTATACTTTATTAAAACAGTCAGCTATCATCCAAGCATTCAATAATAGTCTACGAGTAAACTCACCAAAATTCTAGTTGATGCTTTTGCGTTCCGGTTTGATATAAAATTAAACGACGATCGATTTTAGATTAAAATTCTACTAGCTCTAAATTCAACGAATCCTACTCCAATTCATAGATAATGTCGATATAAGTCCAATGCAAAAGACCGCATCCAAATCCGACCTCGTATGGAAAAGTTATTCAATTTATAAGATTTTTAATAAATTAAAACAATTAATTCCTTAATTACTTTAATTAGTTTTAATCATCCAATAAACATCCTTCTCCCCTAAAATAACAAACGTACACATGTACATGCCTATACACTAAACCCAAATGCATGTGACCTTCCTTCTCCCACACTCGAGCAATACTCCACAAAATCGACAATGGACTTCGCCATTAAAAATTATGAAAAAATCCTATAAATTCATTTAAAAATACGTCGTTAAAAATTCAAGTCATCTTATTAACAATTGATTTCAATTGTTATTTATTCAAACTATTAATTATTGTAAATAAATTTATGAATTGAGTTCACCATCATTATTTATTAATGTAAAGGAGTTAAATAAGGCTATTAAATCCATTTAATTCACAATTCAAATATCTAAATAATCATTATATTTGAATATAAGTTATTAAACTTTATAAACCAATTACTTAAATATTTAAAATTAATAATATATTCAAAATAATGATGATAAAGTTTCGAGATGTTACAATTTACTAGTCTAGACAGGATCTTTTGGGCGGATGAATAACGAAGCCGAGACGAAGTCGGAGGTTTGGGAGTATTATTTGTTATTTTGATTCTGTTATATCAAGTGTTTATGTTGACATCTTTATATGTTCGGCATAACGCTGTTATCTATGTTTATTATATTTTTGACCCCTACGTGGACATATATTTGTAAAAAATAGTTAAGCTTGAATTGTAATGATGTGTTTTTAAAGTTTAGTTAATATCTTGATTTGTTCACTTAAGACAATTTAAAATAACTGATCTCATATCATTCTTGAATGATAATTTCAAGATAACAGCAGTACATTGGAGTTTTATGTTTATGTTTTAGAATAAGGGGACATTATAGAGGTCATCACATCTTTATTTGGTGCTAAAGAGAAATCATCGAATTCCTTCAATTTTCAAGGTATTCCCATTTGGGTTTTTTATGTTGGATTAAGTAGATGAAGAAGCTATTTGATTAATGTATGAAGTTGAAATTATTGGGTATATTTGAAATGGTGGCTCTACCTTGGTTTAAATAAGGGGAAAAAATATTACGTTTGATGCATTATAGAAATGTTAAATTTAATATATACACCATATCCGACTGTTGGAATTTGTAAAGGGAAAATGCTACTAAAAATATTTTCGACGTAACTTTAAGTTTGACCAATGTAAAAATTTAGAGTCTCTTTAGTTTGATCTTTTAAGTTTGTACTTTAAGTTTTTAATATTTATTTATGGAGTGTGAGAGAGCAAGTGTAACATCCCCCATGCTGAAACCAAAAGATGGAACCAATGTGTTGTAGTCACCTTGAAATTATCCTCCACCAAAAAGTGAGATCAATATATTTTTTCCAACAGCATTAAGTAAGCAGAGAAACTAAATACTTTTCATTTTATATAGTTGTCATAATACTCTTTACATAATTGTCTTTACATTTTCATTAACCCATAATGTGCCCATGTAGAGGTCAAATGTAAATTGAACAAAATTTATTTGCAACTAAGCTTCCTGCTTTATCTTCGGCATTCTTTATTCTCTTTCCAAAGTAAATTTCCTATTCCTATAAACTCAGCCTACTCGAACAGAGATCCATGAGTTTATGGAAAAAATTATAATAAAAATGTGGGTCAGACATAATGTCTAGTATACGAGTAATACTTACCCTAAACAAAATGTACGGTGAAAAAACGCCGCTAAAGCATGGAATGAGTTTTCCCCTTACCATTCAACAACGTCAATTCATCAACATGAATGATAAATATAAGTCATTCAATCACGCACAAGTCTTCTCTGAACTCACTACCATGACTAGGCTTTATAGTCATAACCTTTTGCATGCTTCTAAGGCCTTATTCATTTTACTTCAAAATATAAAGTTGTTTCACTTTCAGCTACCACTATGGCCTTATGCCTTCTCTTTCGTATACACTGTGAAATACAAATTGTCCTTACCCTATTGTCTTCATTTAATGTCATGAATAGGCTTTCGGATGCCACCTATGGACCTACACCAAAATTCTTATTTAAGATCGTTAATGGGCTTTCAGTTGCCACCAATGACCCAAACTAAGGCTTATGTCGAATTTCCTAAATAGACTTTCAGTTGCCACCTATGACCTTATGCTAAAGCTATCACTATTGTTTTAAATAGGCTTTCAGATGCCACTTATGGCGGAACACTCAATCGTTCATTTATTTCCAAGAATAGGCTTTCGGATGCCACTTATGGTCTCACACAGAAACCTTGATTTGTTGTCGTGAATAAGCTTTCAAATGCCACTTATGGTCTCATGCCGAAACCTTCGTTTATTGTCGTGAATAGGCTTTCGGATTACAATTATTGCCTCATACTGAAACCTACGTTTATTGCCGTGAATAGGCTTTCAAATGCCACTTACGGTCTCAAAATGAAACCATTGTTTTCCAAAGGACGCTTCTTGGCCATCTCGAGCCTTGATATTGACTTCCCTCCCGAAGTCAAATTATATCGATCTAACTCTATACTGAAGTTAACACTACCCTCGGTATAATCTAGGAAGCTGGTGTATTAACGAGTTTGTTTTTCCATCTCACGATGCCCTATGTTTGACCATATTACACTCATTTCGTCCTTTGACAGCTATGGTCTTCGTATGTTGCTTATGCATTAGCCTTTGGGTACTACCTCCTCCGTCAGCAATCGTCTTCCACTTTCTCCTTTATATTTTTTTTACTTTAGTATTAATGGACTTCATTTAGTCTTTACTAATTCATTTTAGCCTTTGATTCTGATCTCGTCCTTTAGCAAATACTCTCATTTTCCACTTCATTTACGCAAAGGCGATAAAGCCTGACATCTGTTCGCACCTGCCACTTCCTATTATTTTACACATGTCACCACAAGATTCGTTCCATCTCCAATTGTAGTTAGTGGTGGTACCCTTTATATTATTTGTATATCACCTTTATAAAATATTTCCCCTCGTCACTTAACATAATGTTTACATGCACAATTTAGTCTCATGTATCTTACTTTGAGATCTCCGTTTATGCATTTACTCTTTCGAGTTCATGTTTCTATCCTGGAAATATGTGTTTTTACTTAAGAAAGTTCTTATAAAAATCTTAGAAAAATATATAGATATGTTCCAAGTGTATTTTTATCAGACCTCTATATCTAAGTCATTTTCTCTTATTTGCTTAATATACAAATCCTTTAAAAATTCATAACTAATTAATTTGACATGAGAAAATTCTCAAAATTAAAACTCATCTCTAAAGATACGTTTCGTACATCATATTAAATTTTCACATCGCTAAACATCCTCTAGTAAAACTTCCCTAAAATAGCCATTAAAACACTTGTTATTTTTATAAACATGAAATATATATGAACTCCACCATATTTCATCATAACCATGATCAATCATATATGCAAATGGCTAAAAAAGTACAATATTACTCACATAAACCTCTGATTAGCTTTGATCTTTAATAACTTCATGTTTTTCCTCAGCTTTTTAATCTTCTTCCTCCTCTTTTCTTTTCTAGGCTGCCACCACCATTAACAAGTCTTAAAACTCTTGTTTTGTTTTATGAAGATAAAATGAATAGAAATGAGAGAGTTATTATTGTTATTACCTATTAATTAGATGGTGAGATATGATCAATCCAAGTTCGAGTTTGCAAGTGTAGGCTGATGATTTCTGTATCCATAGGTTCGTATCCATCAGTTCGTATCCATCAGATTACCATCCATCCGAGTCTTGCGCTGTGATCCATGCGATGCGCTCCATTCTTTGACCGGTTCCTTCGTATCGATCGATACGAACACGATCGACATCAAATAGCTCCTGAGTGCTTGCCGCTTTTGTACAACTTGATCGATACAAGACGTATCGATACAGATTGTGATCGATCCAGACAAGATGTGCAAAACACATGTGTGTTATCCATATCTGTATCCATCTTGATCGATACGAATCGAACCTGTGAAGTAGAGTGTTGAAACTGTGATGCTAAACTCTGAAGTCGTGCACATTCGTATCGATGCTGATCAATACGAACGAGATTGATGCTGGTATGTAAAATCCTAGAGTAGCGAGTTGAGTATATTTCGTATCCATATCGATCGACATGAAAGCATCGATACGAAATGGTTTCCAATGAACATTGATCCATCCATAACTTGAGCATATGAACTCTGATTGACCTGAAATTCGAAGTATAGCCTCATCGGGCCTTGTGTATCATTCCTTATCGATCTTGCCTCAATTGGAGCTCGGTCTAACTTTGGTGGTATTGATCAGAGCTTGGTTTTTAATCGATCTTCGATCCTGATAACCATCAATTTGTTGATATCCTGGCTTTGAACAAAAAGCGAGTAACATTTGCCCCCCAAAATATGCCTTGCGATAGGAAGGCATGTTTTGAATAGCTGTAAACCCGTGACCTACAATTCAATTCATTAATTCTCAAGATTATCATTCATGGCCATTCAAGACTGTTAGTTAAAAATGAGGTCGTTCAAGGCAGAGTTTTTATTACAAGATGAGCGGTGGTCATTCACGACCGATAGTCGTCCACAACGGACGAGGACCGTGTGTGGTCGAGTGTCATTCAAGACGAGGTGAGATTGTTTAAGATCGCGCACCGTTCAAGGCATGACATAATCATTCAAGATTAAATGATGTTCGAAGCATAATATGGTCGTTCGAGATCGGATGTCGTTCAAGGCGTAAAATGATCATTCGAGATAGAGGATTGTTCAAAGCAGATGATGATCGTTCATGATCGAGTGTTGTTCAAAGTAGAGGGTGATCGTTTGAGATCATTTGTTGTTCAAGGCAGAGAGCGATCATTCGAAATTGAGTACCGTTCATGGCGGATGGTGATCATTCGAGATCGAATGCTTTTTCAAAGTGGAATGTGATCGTTTGAGATCGAGTGTCGTTCATGGCTTTAGATAGGCCCAATCCACTCGTTGTTTATGACGAGGGGGCTTGCTTACATTATTCTATCTCTCCTCTCAGGGTGATATTTTGGGATTATCATTATCATATTCCATGTTCGAGTGGGTTCACAATCAAATAATTCAATCAAATAAATCAATAGAGTTCAGAATGTCCATAGAAAATAAAGAAATCAAATGTCCAAATAGTGCAGTGTGTGCCTTTCGGGGCGTGACGGTTTGTCGTCATCTCAGAGCTTGCCTAGGGACTATTCGTAATCCTGTACATGTGTAAGTGACTTAGCTATTTTATTGGAGAAGCTTAATGAAAATACATGTTATGTGGTCAAGGTTCAAGTCCTGAACCTGCCCATTATCATCACGTTTAACTGACGACGAGGTGTGACCCCGATCTAGGGTTATTCCCGTTTTCTGATGGTGCAGGCGGGGGTTGTGCCTGTTCCGCCTCTGCTCTCCAGGCTCTTATGACTGTGATAGTCGGCCATTCTTGACATGATCTTCAATTACATCTTTTAGATGCCTGCAATCATTTGTATTTTGCCCATTTAACTCATAGAATACACAATATCTTCCTGATCTCCTTTCACTATCAGTGGGCTCTTGCCTCATCGGCTTGCGGTAGGGAACCTGCCCCCGGGTTTCCAAGTATATTCGTTTGGGAGTTTGAGTCAGTTCAGTGTAAGAGGAGAATCTTAGTTCCCTCTTAGGTTGTCTCAGTACATCGAAGCTATCAACAGCTTTTCTCTTTCCGTTGTTTGCCTTGGACCTTCCTCTAGACGGCCCCTCGAGTCCCCTTACGAAACTTTCGTTATTGGGTTAGCCATACACTTCGCATGTTTCTAGCGATTCATATGGTATCATCAAATGATACAAGTCTTGGATAAGAATCTACAACGCACTAGAACGCCCTTGTTGACGATCCTTTACTACGACTAGGGCTGTCAACGGATGCAAACGGATGCGGATATGGTTGTATCCGCATCCGCATCCGAAAATTTAAATCCGCATCCGAATCCGCATCCGATATCCGCGGATATCTGAGAATTAAAATCCGTATCCGCATCCGTGGATATTTTTCGAATATCCGAAAATATCCGCATCCGAAAATAAAAAGCGGATATTTCCGGATATCCGAAAATATCCGAAAATATCCGAAATATCCGCATCCGAAATTGAATAATTTTTTTATTATACTAATATTTTTGAACTAAAACAGTCACTTTCTCAAATGACAATACACACACTACAATACTAATCAGTTTTTCAAATGACAAAATGACAACACACATAATATGAAACAAGTTTACACGATATTACATCAATTCAAATGATAAAATAGCAACATACATAATGACAAAATGAGAACACACATAAAATTTCGGATCGGACGGATGTTTTTCGGATACGGATATGCCCATATCCGCATCCGCATCCGATTTTCTTTTCGGATATCGGATATCCGCATCCGCTTTTCGGATATCGGATAATATTCGTTTTTTCGGATACAGATCCGGACGGATTTCGGATTTTTCGGGTATCCATTGACAGGCCTAACTACGACAGCATCTAGGGTTCCTCGAACAATGTGATATCTTACACCGGGTAAATCCTTAACCTTTCCTCCTCTTACTAATACAGAATGTTCTTGTAAATTGTGGCCGACATCTTACTTTTTGGCCTGTGCATCTTCTTGCTACAAGAACCTGTCTACCTCGTGGTAAAATTCCCCGAGGTTCTATATGGATCCCATGCTAATGAATCCTTGAATTTTGTGTTGTCAGCTATTAATGATACAGCCGCCATTAATACCATGGATGGATCTGGCCGATCCATCGATGCCGCTGCTGCATTAAATCTGGTCAGAAAATCTCTCAATGACTCTCCGGTCCTCTGCTTTAGTTCCGCCGACGTCATAACATTTTTGGGTCTTGTGATGTGGATCCTGAATTGCCTCATGAACCGTTCAACAAGCTCGGTCCATGTCCTTATACATGCACTGCCCAGCTACCTGAACCAAAGTGCAGCCAAGTTAGTTAGATATAACGGAAAACATCATGCCATTACCTCATTGGATGCCGCCAAGACTTCCATGTGCCAGATGTATCTCATCATATGTGTGGTTGGATCCGACTTTTCGTTGTACATATCCATTGTGGGTAGCTTGAAGTTTGGCGGGTTCCTTGCGTTTCTGATGTTGGAGGTAAATGGGCTAGATCCTTATCAATCCTCCACATATGGTTTGTCTGATGACCTCTGCCAATCTGTCATTGTCATTCAGGGGCAGTTCCTGATTTCCTTCAACTTGACCCCCAAATCTGCGAGGGAAATCTGGTACATACTCTTCATGTTGTGCTGTCTCCATGGTAGGTCCAGCATTACACGGGGGTGTGCCCCCGAGTCTAGATCTATCCAAATTAGTAACTGTTTGCTAATTGGGGACTACCCCCTGTTGGACCGCTCCATCTGATTGTTTATTGAGTCCTTCTGATCTAGCTCCATGGATCTGTGCTCTGGCAGCTCCTGCTGCTCCTACCTATCCAAACTGTCTGAGAAGATTCTACATTATCTCCTCCTACCTTTTCAGCAACCGTTACTGCAAGGAATCCATTATAGTCTGCATCTCATTCCTTGTGATATAGATGGATGCCTGATCTGCTCCAGATCCAGAGGAAGTCTCTTGATTTCCCTCTTGATGGCTCCTTTCTGGTAATGTCCTTCTAGCTGATTGCCTAACCATACCTTCAGATCCAATCCTTTTCCAAAGTAGCGGGTGCTAGAGTTCTCAGTGTAAACACCAAAGTGTTAGCGCTAAAATTGGTCACTAACCCTAAACATGTGAAAACACCAATATCCAGGTAGATCCAATCATAGATTGTATGATAGTTATATGTAGAGAGTAATAAAGTGAAGAAACAACAAATGAAAATGAAAGCAAGTAAGTAAAGAATACAAGAAGTTTATAGTGGTTCGGCTATTTCCGACCTACATCCACTTCAAGAGTTTTTTTTATATTCCTTTATACTGTGATTACAGTTATAATAGAGTGCTATTAAATAGCTAAAATGGCAGAGTTTAGCCAAGCTTGAAGATAAAGGAGAGAAAAGAGAAGAAGATCCCTTTCTTAAGCCATGCTCTCTCTATTTATAGGTGGAGATCTGCAAAGATCTTGCTGAAAATTAGGCAGAGAAGTATCTTGGTCCATGTGGGCCCATATGCAAATCGGCGGGGCCCACCTCCATGCTTTGGGATCGATCAATAAGTCCTTCGTATCGATAATCCCCATGTTAGAATCAACTGAGATTGATTATGGTAAAAGATGATAGTGCAAAGTCTTTGCTCTCCTAATTTCATGAAGTTCCGACATGTAGATTGTGAAATATAATCGATCCAAGTTCGAGTTTGCAAGTGTGGGCTGATGATTTCGTATCCATAGGTTCGTATCCATTAGTCCGTATCCATCAGATTACCATCCACTTGAGTCTTGCGCTATGATCCATGCGATGCGCTCCATTCTTTGACCGGTTCCTTCGTATCGATCGATACGAACACGATCGACACGAAATAGCTCCTGAGTGCTTGCTGCTTTTGTACAACTTGATTGACACGAGATGTATTGATACGGGTTGTGATCAATCCAGACCAAATGCGCAAAACACATGTGTGTTATCCATATACGTATCCATCTTGATCGATACGAAAGTATCGATACAGATTAGACTTTTAGAGTCGAGTGCTGAGTTGTACATTAGTGTAAGCTGATCGATACGAATCGAACCTGTGAAGTAGTTTGTTGAAACTATGATGCTAAACTCCAAAGTCGTGCACATTCGTATTGATGCTGATCGATATGAACGAGATCAATGCTGGCATGTAAAATCCTAGAGTGGCGCGTTGAGTATATTTCGTACCCATATCGATCGACACAAAAGTCGATATGAAATGGTTTCCAATGAACATTGATCCATCCATAACTTGAGCATATGAACTCCGATTGACCTAATATTCGAAGTGTAGCATCACTGAGCCTTGTGTATCATTCCTTATCGATCTCGCCTCGATTGGAGCTCGGTCCAACTTTGGCGGTATCATCATAGCTTGGTTTTTGATCGATTTGCATTCCTGATAACCATCAATTTGTTGATATCCTGACTTTGACCAAAAAGCGAGATAACAATGATAACTGAAATAAGTACCCATTTCATAAAAATTCAAATCTCAGAAATACAACATATCGTCTCAAAATATCAATAATACAGTATCTCAAAATAACATTAATATGTCTGAAACTGGGTACATCAAAATATATCAAAACATAGATAAATAGATAAACTGCCACAAATCTTCACTACCACCCCCGTCTTCTCTATCAATATCGTTCCCTATTGTAACGAGGATGTAGTCAGAACAACAATGTCTAGTGAATGAAAATCTCAATTCTTACCATAATATTATTTGGGCAGTATTACTTAGATAAGTAATATATCTTATGCATCTTATACTATAACCTACCAAGTACACCTCCAACTGTAAGCCCGAAGGCTCTTCCAGCCAACTCCATAACTCTAACGAGGGTGCGACGAACTACCGAGAATAATGCCCTAATGACGCAAGAGAAAGTACCTAAGCTACTAAATACCTCTTTAATGGGAATTAGGCAAACTCTGGCCATTTATTACGTATACTCTAGGCAGATTCCTATCATTTAATACCTAAACCCATGGCATACCCCTCTTTTGGTACTTCATAAATGACATCGTAAGAAATCCCATACAGCCACTTAATACTTCATTTATGGGAAAAGGCAGACTATATAATAGCCACTTAATACCTCAACCCCAAAGCAGGCCCCTTCCAAGATTTCCCACTACCGCACCTAATAAATAACCCGTATTATGACTCATATCCAAACTATGACATCTCATATTAGTTTGCCTATTCGCAGGTATTAGTAGCCAGATTAACCAAGCAGATTTATCCTATAGAATTGGGACTAACCTCGCATCCACTGTGGGTACTTATTATAGGCAATATCTCTCATCAGTACCAAAGTCACATTGCTGGCATCCAGATTAGCTGGGAAAAATTCTCTGTGCTTCTAACTGACCTCACATCCATATAACTTAGCCAGTTTCCCGTTCTCCTAACATACTGCTATAGTATACCTCATCTGCTTTTACACGCTATGGCCATATAAGGAAAACTCCTTATTTCACTTTAATTGTAGACTAATTTCCATAACTAGCGTTAATCTCCTTCCTATGGGTTTAACACTACTTACTAACCTATTTATTATATACGATTAATATGTTATTAATTATAGCTAGTAATATATTTATATTTATGCAATAATTAAGCTAACTAATATACATATTCCTAAGCATGCACAAAAACTCTTATTCTAAAATTCTCACGTCCTATACTAAGCGCTAAAGTGTCAAAACTTCCAGATTCATACAAGTCTAACTCCATATAATAACTTACAAAATAGCTAATATCCTTAGCTAAACAAATAGACTTGCATTAATTAAATAAAACCAAACAGCAATCTTATTTTATATTAATACAGTAGAATCAACGCCTCTATTTCAAGGAAACAAAAGTTACAATTTAAACCCTTTGTACTCTATTAAACTTTTATATATATGAACTTGAAGTGAAAAAGGGATTCATATTTAAATTACTAAAATAGGCAGTGAAAATTACGAATAGGAGAATTTGTACTTTATACACTATTTTTTAACTTATTTTCTTTTTAGAACCGTTTAGCATACCAATAGAGAAAAGTTGTAGGTGGAATAGAATATAAAATACTCAAATTGCAATAACAACACAAATTCTACTATTTTAATATAAAATAATTGAGATTCCAATAAACCTTAAAATTAATATTTTGTTTGAGGAATTTTGGGGTTTTAGTTTTAGGGTTTTTGTGTATAAAATTCCCAAAGGCATAAAAAAATCCAAACTTCCACTATATAAATACTATAATATGAGAAAATAAGATTTTCCCTCACGAATATTTTATGTGCCTTCCTTTGGATTCGATTCACGTCTTCTCCTAATTCCTCCTTCAAATTTCTTCTTTTTGGAATATACAATAATTCAGTTGTAATAGATTGGATTTAGAATCAAAGAGTAGGGAAGAATAGAATTAGAAAAGATATATATAAATATCCAAAATTCCTTACCTAAAAATCCAGTTGATTCCGAATGGTAGGGCTGAAGAAGAAGACTGGTAGAGTTTTGCTACTGCTCCAAATAATTTGTAAATAAAAGTGAGGGGCCTAGCCTCTTATTTATCTTGCTTAAAACACACTAGAACTGTCAAATTAAGGTTGGTTTAAAATAATAAAATCCGGATCATTCGTGCCTAGCCTAACCATAGCCGCCACACACTCATTGATCAATCACTCACCCTTAAGTGGTCGACTGCTAGAGATTGATAGGTCAAAAGGAGAGTGCTAATCGGTCCCATATAAATGGCGTATAATTATTACATCTGAATCCGCTTATTTATTACCTTTTATTAATATTAACGTTGATGTTTTTTCCAACATTAAATTATCCTAATGTTAAAATATTTATTACCATTTTAAATTTTAACTTCAATGTTATTTAAATTAGAAATTTGAATGCGTTCTAATTATTTTAAATTCAAAAACTTTAAAAGTTAATAACTTTTCAATTTGAACTTTGATTACAAAACTTTGTATATGAAAATTGATCACAAAATCACCAGAATTCAATGGTGTAATTTCGTGGCTAAATTCCAATGTTTACAAAATTTCCATTTTTACTCTAATTTAATTAATTATTTTCTTATTAATTTTTTAACTGGGTGTTACATTCTCTCCCCATTTGAAAGGATTTCATTCCTGAAATCCCTATGGGACAGATAGTGTAATGCATACTCTACAACCATGTTATGTAACAAGTTATCTACACAACCATCTACTTAGCCAAAGCGCAATGTGATTATGTATGCAAAATACTATAGATGAGCTCAATTCTAGCGTGGATGTAAGGTTGTGACATATAGGTATGTATGCAAGCATCCTAATTACATGAGTGTAAAAATAATAGTAAAAAGTGTGGAAACCATTCCATACCTTCCAATCGAGCAACCATGATGCAACCAAAAATCTAAATTTTGAAGAGAGAAAGTTTACCAAAAAAAGCCCAGGATGAGAAACATTTATCTTCTCTTCGGCTTCCCACGTGCTTTCCATTGGATTAATCTCCCTATTGCATTAATATCAACCTAATTTCTTTGTTACGAAGCTTCCTGATTTCATGCTCTTCTATGTGTGTGGTGGCATGAGGTGTTATCGGCTCCATCTCAACATCTACTAATTAGTCAGGTTCTACTATAGTAACTGTGTTATGCAGGCATTTCCTCAAGTGCGAAACATGAAAAACATCATGTAGTCCCGCTAGCTTGGCTGGAAGCTCCACTCGATATGCAAGTTTCCTTACATTTTGCAAGATCGAGAAAAGCCCAACAAAGCTTGGTGCCAACTTCCCCGACGTACCAAACCTCATAACCTTCCAAAGAGGGGAAACTTTAAAAAATACCATGTCTCTAGTCGGAAACCTCTAATTTCTTTTTTACCCTATCAGTATAGGACTTTTGACGGTCTTATGTGGCTTTCATTCACCGTCTAATCATCTCTACCTTTTTCGAGGTCTTGCAAATCAAATATGGTATAAGTAGAATTTTGTCGGTCATTTACCACTAACAATTAGGCAATTTGCATGGCCTGCCGTATGACGCTTCAAAGGGTGCCATTATAATCATCGCTTGGTAACTATTATTGTACACAAACTCTACTAAGGGAAAGTGTTGCTCCCAATGTCCTTCAAAATCCATGATGCAAACTCTCAGCAAATTTTCTAAAATCTTGTTCACCCTTTCACTCTGACCATCTATCTACGGGTGGTAAGCGGTTCTAAGATTCTACGCCACCCCTAGGGTTGAGTACAAACTCCTCCCAAACTCATTAGTAAACAAGGGGTCTCTATTACTAATAATGCTGACCGAAACTCCAAGCAATCGTACCACATCCCTAATATAAATTTGCACTAGGGATACTGCAGTCCTATTACATCTTACTGGAAAAAGGGCGCTTTTACTAAGTCTGTCTACTATGACCCAAATAGCCTTATTGCCCCTTTTCTCCTATGCAACCCATCTACGAAGTCCATCGATATATGCTCTCATTTCCAAGTTGACACCTCTAGAGGAAACAATAGTCCTTCGGGCTTCCCTTTTTTTCTTTTATCTTTTGGCACATCCAACACCCAGAAACATACTCTGCTATCATTTCCTTCATCCTCGGCCAATAGAAAGTCTGCTTCATATCCCTATGCATTTTATCTCTAATGGGGTGAACAGACATCCTAAAATGGTGACACTCCATTAGCACTTCCTCCAAAACATCTTCCACCATTGGAACACATAAGCGTCCATCTCTCCTCATCCATCCCCTTTAGTTTATTGCACATCTACCAATATAGAGGAAAAGTTCTCCTCTACTTAGTTTGTCCAAAATATCTACTATTGTCACATCTTTCATTTGTTCCAACCCGATGCAGCCAATCAATGCTGGCCTAACTCTATTGCTACAAAATAGCCTAGAGTGGGTTCTGATGGTGATTCAAGAGGAACTCCAACTGTCTTCACTCATTTATAACACCTAGAGTAACATGCCTCTATCTAAGGGCATCAGCGACAATAGTCCCTTTTCCGGGGGTGTACTGTATCTCAAAATCATATGATGTTGTAAACTCCATCCATCTCTGCTACCTAAGATTCAAATCTTTTTTGGGAAAATGATTAATTAAGGGACTTGCGGTCAGTGAATAACTCAAACCTTTCTCCTAAAAGATAGTGCCTCCACATCTTCAAAGCGAAAATGATAGCTGCTAACTCCAAGTCGTGAATTGGGTACTTCTTCTAATGGTACTTCAACCACCTTCTTGCACATGTTATCATTCTACCTTCTTGCATAAGAATAACTCCTAACCCCATTCCACATGCATTAGTGTAAACAGTGAAAGGCTTCATCCCATCTGGAATCGTATGTACTAGCGCACTAGTCAACAGCTCCTTCATCTTCTCAAATGCTTCTGTAAATTTCTCATACCATGCAAAAAGTATATTTTTCTTAGTTAAGCAAGTCAATGGAACCGCTTTTGTAACGACCCGTATTTTTACGGATCGAAAAGTTTGTCAAAATCTGGGATTTTCAGCATTTTTGGGTTGTTTCAAATTTTGGTTGGAATTTGCCTAAGTTCTAGGTCGTACGCGACCTAAGAAAGTCTGCGACCTAAGGGGATAGGCGAGTTAAGAAATAAAAGTCTGGGTCGAGTTGCCGACTTAAGGTTTTGACCGAGTTAAGAAATAGGTCGTATTGTCTTAAGTCGTATGGTGGTTTAGGTCGTGGGTTAGTTAGAGCGACCTATAGAATTATGCAACCTAAGTTTTGGTTAAGTGTTGGGTCGGCTGGGAGAGTTAGCGACCTAGTGTTGTGAACGACCTAAGCATTGGTGCGACCTATAGGACGAAGGAGCTAGGAAGGCAGCGACCTAAGGAAACTAGTAGTTAGCGACCTATAGTAGTTCGCGACCTATAGGAGTTAGCGATCTAATTGTTAGCGACCTTAGAGTTAAGCTGTTTAGGGGTTGGTTGGTTAGGGTAGTTAGGTCGTAAACGACCTATGGAGTGCCGTGTTAGTTAGGTCGCGTGGATCTAAGTGTTAAGTCGTAGCACTGATAGGTCGCATGGGTATTCCAGTGAGTTGTTAGGTCGCAAGGTTATAGGTCGTAACACTGGTAGGTCGCTGGGTTGTTAAGGCGCGTGAGTGTTAGGTCGCATCCCAGTTGTTCGCGACTTACGTTAGGTCGCGAGGAAACTTAAGTGTTAGGACGCATGATGTTTTAGGTCGTGTGAGGACTTAAGGTGTTAGGTCGTTGGGTTTTGGCTTAGTGTTAGGTCGTAGCCTATGTTTTGAGTCGCGAGCGACCTAGGAGATTAGTTGTTAAGTCGTAACCCAGTTATCTGTTAAGTCGTTGGATGCGCGCATATGCTAAGCCGTTAGGTCGGCAATAGTTAAGTCGAGCGCATTAGGTCGTAGGTCGTTGGCAGATTAAGTCGCAGATGCGCATTTGTTTTAGGTCGTCTGGCTTTGGTTAGGTCGAAGATGTTGCTAGGTCGTAGGTCGTGGACGACCTAACTCCGAGCGACCTAAGGAAATTTCTGCTATAAATAGAGGGGGTTGTTCTCACTTTTTAGGATCTGGATTTTGAAGCGACGAAGTGCTGCCATTTTGAGAGCTCGACTTCTACACTTCTTCACTTCTTTTCTCCACTCTAATCTAGTGCTTCCATCCATCCAAGTTGAAGATTCAAGAGCTTAGATTGAAGATCTTCATCCTTTGAAGTGAGATTTCATCGTTTGAAGCGGATTCGTGATAGATCAAGATTGATCCTTCGCTGTCCAGATCTGAAGCGTGTTAATTTGGGATTGTTTAGGTGATTTGGTGAGTGGTGATTATCTCTCACACGGATCCAAAGGAGTATATCGGATTATTGGCTCGATTTGGTGTTAAAATAGTGATTTCCATGCATTTTCTTCATCCTAAGTGTAGATCCATATAGATCCATTGTTCATGACGATTTGACAACCATTTTATCACATGTTAACCTATGCAAGTTCATTCATCAAGTTTGTAGAGATATTGTTCATGTTTTCATGCTTGTTAGACTTTCAACTCTTTAATTACGAAAATGCCATTATTGTTATAATTGTCTACTTAGATCATATTTGAATGCTTGATTGCTTGGATTAATGTTTGACTTGATTGATTGCTATGAATTAGATGATTTATGATTTGATTTAGACCGAAGATGATTCAACAGCTAAGAGGAAGGCTCTTGAAATGGGAAAGCTGCTTGTGGCATATGTAGCGGATGGTGAAGCTCTTATGCATAGATTTGATGATGATGATGTTGGGATGAAGCTTTGCGAGGATGTGATGAAGCGAAGTATGATATGAGATAGTCTTGGTCTAATCCAGACGGGATCATTCCAAGCACGTTGGTAACTCGGTGATATGATTCGAGTTAAGAGTAATGGATGCTAGAGAGGCGCTTGAGCTAGTATGAAAATAGTCATCGAGGAGGATGACTAGAAGGCTGAGATCTCATCGTTGTTGAAGGTTCTAGCATGCTCTAAGCAAGAGTACATGGGGATGCCCAAAAGACTAACTGTCGATGGTCGAGTACTCTGGGTAGTTGCGAAAATCCTTGGCACAGGCTGCAACGACGTGCGGGAGTTATGTCTAGAACCGGGGTTACCATTACCCCTTGACTGACGGATGAAAGAAGGAGCCGTTCATTCAACTAACGGTGATATCGAAGCAAGGATAACAGTGATAGCCGAGTCATGGATGTTTGGTTGTATCGTCATTCGGTCTCAAGAGCGGTATTTCCTCTGTGCTTATCTGACCTTGGGATTTGTACTTGGAAAACATCGCTCTTGACTCGAGTGAAAATTGCTTTACTTTAAATTGTATGCTTTGCTATGCTTGCTTCTGCTTAGTGTGTGTCTGGGGGCTATCACTGTAGAAAGAGGTGGAGTGGGAGGGTTGTATTCCTATTCCTTTTCCCTTTATGCTCTTTTGGTATGTTGTTAGTTAATTTTCTGCTCACTAAGACTGTTGTCTGACTCAAGGCTTTATGTTTTTAATTCTTATTGCCTTGGGTTGTTCGTCCATTTTGGGACGGGCAGACTAGGTAGCAGGTGACAGGTGCTGTTCTTGCTTTCCACGGTGTTGATATCGAAAACGAGCTGGAGGGTTGCATATTATCTTCTTACTATATGTACTGGATGTTCCGCTGTTTGTATGTTCTCTGAGTGTTATGTAGTGAGGCTTGATGTATTGACTATTCTGATGATTGTATTCAACTATTATGAAGTTTTATTGATAAGATTCTATTCTGTGAAGCTTCACTATATATATGTTCTATTGTATTTTGTCCATGCGCTGTGAGTAATACGATAGATTCTGTTGTTTATAATCTACCTTGACAATCGTCCATGGTCGCCTGGCACACTTTACAGCGCACTATCTCTAGATTCGGTGCAGGGGTCATGGGCGGTCGTCACAGCTTTCATGGAAAAATCCTTTATGAACTTCCTATACTAACCTGCTAGCCCAAGAAAATCCATAACTTTCGAGGAACTCTTCAGAATCTTTTAGTCTTGAAAAGCTTCCACCTTTGCAGGATCCACAAACAATTCCTTCTAGGAAACAATATGACCAAGAAATCTCACCTCCTTTTTTTTCAAAAATGACATTTTGAGAATTTGGCTTTTATGCCTTCTCAAGGTCTCTAGTACCTCCCTTAAGTGATTTTCATGCTTACCTTCACTTCTATAGAATACTAGAATATTGTCTATGAACACTACGATAAACTTGTTTAGCTACCTCCTACAGACTCTACTCATCAAATCTACAACGTATGCAGCGCATTTATCAACCTAAAAGGTATCATTTCCTATTCATATAGTCCGCCTAGAATGTGAAAAGTGGTCTTCTGCTTGCTATCCTCAACTATTCTCAATTAGTGAAATTCAGTAGCTATATCAAACTGAGAAAAGATTTTGGCTCCAATAAGCTAGTCAAATAAGTCATCTATTTTAGGTAAGGGACACTGCTTTTTTTTGGTCGGCTCGTTAAGCTCTCTATAGTCAATGCATAACCGCAAAGAGTCCTCTACCTTAGTGGCAAAGACAACCAATGTTCCCCATTCTGAAGTACTATGGCAAATAAATCCTTTCTTCAATAGCTCCAAAACCTGCTTGTCCAACTCTCGCCTTTTTTGAGGCTATATGTCTAAATGACAGCATGATGGGTCTAACGTCCTTCTCCAAATTAATCCTAAACTCGATCTCCCTTTAGGGTAGGAGATCAGAGACTTCTTCAAAAATGCCTGGAAATTTTCGAACTACAGGCATAAATGAGAGCTTATCTTGTGATAGGCTAGGAGATTATAAGTAACTTAACTCGAACTAAGCTTTGTGGTGTTCGAGGAAAGCTCAACAGCTAAAGAGTACGCAAGTAATATATTAATATATACATGATAGAGGATAACATAAATATTAAGTTTGTAATCTTTAATATATGTATGTATGTATGTATGTTTTTGTGTGTGTGTAAGTGATATCGACTTATGGAATAAAGTAATTCTTATAAAATACCCTCATTATTTAAGTTTCAGACACATATGAAATCATGGTATACATACTATACATACTATACATATATATTATTTCTTAAATCTAATTTGGGTCGATTACGATTCCACCTTTTATAACAAAATCATATTTATTTTAGTTTTAATTTTATTAATTAAATCTTATTTAATTAGTTAATTAAATTAATTATAACACTTTAATTAATTTAATTTTATTCATTTTTAAATATTTTAAATTGAATATATATATACACACACACACACACATACACTATAACATTTATAGTAAAACACATATATCATAATATAAGTATATGATTTTTATTTATTAATTAACATTTAATTAATACAATTTTAGTTAAATTTAATAAATTTCTAAAAGTCAATTACTAATTACCTTATACATTTTAAGATAAATACACATATACATTATATATGTTTTTAATTTAATTAACATTTAAATAATTATTATAAATTTTTAAAAATAATTAATTAATTTTAAAACATTTTTGAAAAATATTTTATAACATTTATGAAATTTCTTACCTATTTTAAACTTAACCATTTAAATTTAAGATATTATTTATAAATTCACAATAGTTTTTTAAAATATTTCCAAGTCCCAAGATTAAGGCTTTTATATTGAGAATAACCTTTGGGCACATTTCATCATTCAGGCTAGAAAGTAGCTAGCTAGGGCAAAGTACTTGATTACCCCCAACCTTAGACATTACCTTTCTAGACACCATACTAAATGAGTAGTATTTAATAAGTTAGCCATAATACTGCTAATTTTGACCACATAGACTATTGGGTTTTGATACCATGGATGGAACTGGGCTAGGTCGTAGCGATTTAAAAGGGTGAATTTTTATTTTTATTTTACCATTTAGGATTTTGGTTGTCTATGAAGTCTAATTGAATTTAGATCCAAATTAAAATTTTATTTAAATAAAATCTTTATTTTATTTGATTTATTTATTTGATTAACTAATGTATTTATTTTGAATTCAAATTTGAATTTAATTTGAGTATATCTTAATAAATCTTATGTATGCAATGAATGTGCAACATAACATATAGCATACACGGTTAATGTGTACATGTATATGTGTTGGGATTTACACCGCAATAGACACATTCGCCCTTTATATACACATCAACTTTCCAAAATGTTGTTTAAAATGTTATATAAATATATTAATAATTTTTAAATTACCTTTTAAATAAAAACAAACTATTTTGACCATGTCACTAATTTTAAAATTTAAAACCTTTTTAAAAATCTAATAGTTTGCCTAGTAAAAGAATTTAAAATAGATCTATGTCTAAAATTATATATATATATATATATCTGTGTGTGTCTATGTATGTATTAAAAATTCAAACTAAAATTTATAATATTTTAACTCAGTTGTCATTTAATAAAATAATATTTATTTATTTTTTAAATATACAATATATTTATATATTTATATGTATTAAAATTTAAAAACTTTTTAAATATCTAACAGTTTACTTAGTATAAAAGTTTAAAAGCGGGTCTTGATCTAAAATATATGTATATAACATATATTAATAATTCTTTGTAATACTTTAACTAATGTATAATTTACAAAATTATTTCCTAATATATATATATATATATAATTTTAGTAAATCATTTATTAATTAAAAATAAACATAAATATTTAAAATGCCTTTTAATAATAATAATTTGTTTTATATTATAAACCAAAAAATTATTTTAAAAATAAAAAATATTAATTTATAAATATATATTAATAAATATACATATATACATACATTATTTAAAAACAACATATATAATTATATTTAAAAATAAATAAATGTTTGAATTTTTTGCTAAAAGCAATTTTCTTTAGAATTTAATTTAAAGTAATTTATAAATATATACACTAAAGAAGAGGGGAAGCTAAAAAATTTACAAAACAATGAGGGACAATGTGAATTTTATAGAGAGAGCGAAGGAGATCTATTCTTCTTGGTTTACCAAGTCTCTCTTTACAAATTCAAAATCCAACAATTGAATCTAAATCCCTCCCCTCCCCTTTTCATGGTCGGCCATACATGAGGCCAAATAGGCCTTCAAATCATCCAAAACCCATTAAGCAATTAAATACATCTAAACCAAATTAAAACGTGTATTGATATCGAATATCGATTCGTGCTATATAACTTTTATATACATAACCATTTAATTAATAATGGCACCCATGAAATACTAATGGCACCCAATACCAAATAAATAAATAATATTTCATAAATCTTAATTGATTCGTTTATAATAATTATAAACCAGTTAAATCATGTATTGTCTCAACTAATCTACGAATGCGGTTGTGCACCTCGTAGGTGTGAATTTAGTCAGTAATAAATATTTAAAAATTCATCTATTAATGTTCAAATGTCACCTTAGTTAGTGGCATGACAGTTAAGCCGAATTTATCGCTTACACACCTTTACCGGTAAAATCCTATTTTTTAATTTAAATCAATGCCCGGTAGTAATGATTATTTACACTAATTCTCTTTATAAAAACTATATCACTTTATGTAATGATCTGCATTCCTTACTCCTAAAGACGCCACTTAATACATCCATGTATTCATATGTCAATCATTTAGGAGTCCGAAAGATAAGCTGTTGGAGTAAAAAAAAGAAAATGAAAAGAAGAAAGAATCACAGAATATAATAACGTAAGACAATAACATATAATAGTCAACATAAGATAGTACATTACATCATTTCCCATATCATAGTTACACCAATACAACTTTAGCTAGGGATAGTTATAATTGCCTGCCCCCACAATGCTGATATAAAATATACACAATCACAATGGAAGATAAGAAGTAACTAGGTACCAATGAAGCCACCTACTCCATGCTCCCCCAAAATGCATCTGTGAGAACCTATACTACTTGGCTACTCATACAAATTTGAGTACCCAAGAGTTTAAGGAAAAGAAAGTAAAACTTCGGGTCAGACATGGGTCTGGTGTGAGTAAACTCTAAATAACTGAAATACTAAGCTTATAAAACTCTTTAAAAAATAAAGCTATCTCGTAAGACCACGCCGCACATAAAAACGGATGATTTTTTACCCTACGATAACCAAAAATACTTTTATAGGAAATCCAGTGATATTATAATAATGTCTAGGGTTTAAAGTAAATATCGAGTCATAGCAGAAATTGTTACATTAATTAAATGCCATCATAATAAGTATACAACTAAGTCCGTAAAGGCACTTGTTGGAGAATGGATTTCATACAATGACAAGGCTACTAGGATACCTTCTGTCATAATACACTTTTAGATAAAATGTACCAAGGGCCTCACATAGAACCCATATAAATCAGGACCAGGATTCCCCTTACTGGATAGTACCGAATATATCACTACCCTGATTGTGGTCAACATCCGTACCGGGTCAGTAGCATACATAATCTGAAATATCGATTTAGATCTGATGGTGACTATACCCTAATAGGTGCGACCCACATAGCCCTGAAGCAAATCCCCTATTTTAGTCATTCCCAGTTCTGAGGCTTGAGACTATGCTTTACCTTTTCTTTAGCAATCCTACTTGGAATGCTAATATCGCCTTCCCGACGACAATGCAACACTACGCCATAAATGACCTTCTGCAACATTTTTGCAAGGTGTTGCTAGCTAAAATGTTGCGATAGATATAAAATTTTGGTCCTACTGCAACGTTGTATTTATGGTGTTACCTTAGCCATAAAAATGTGTTGCTCTAGCTAAAAAAGTGTAACACGATGCAACATTTTTATATAGTGTTGCTATAGATATATTCAGATTAAAAAATTAATAAAATTAGCAATCCACGTGAATACGATCCAACGGTCTACATTTAATCCGATTGTTAAACTGGATCACCGCTACAATTTGCTCCAAATTTTCATTTTCCCGCTTTACTTTTCATATCATTTTCGTTCTCACCCCCAATTTCCAAATCCCTAATTTCCAAATCATATTTTCGTTTCTTTTTTTTTCTTCCAAAAACAAAATCTCGTCCTTTTTTCAAAGTTTGGTAGTGATCTCAGACAAGCTTCGTTCCCATTTCGTTCTCACCTCCAATTTCGCTGTTGTTTGCCTACATGTCGAGCCCCGTTTGCTTTGTTGTCGAGATCTGGAAATGTCTGTTTGGCTTGTGAATTGGCGATTGTTGTTGGAGTTAGGTCATGATTGGACTGGGTTACGGCAGTGGGTGATTGCGATTGAAGTTTCAAGCGATGGAGGTGAGGCCAATGGTGATTTAAGGTAGTTCTGGTCGATGGGTTGCTGAAATTGCGATTGGTGAATTTGATATGGGAGGCGCTGGTGGGTTCACGATTTGGAGGAGTTTTTAACAGGTTGGTTTTCAGTTTGATTGGTGAGGAAGTTAGGGTGTAGGGGTAGTTCGGGTTATCGGAGAAGGCAGGTAGGTGGTTGTTGTGATGGTGAAGGCATAGGATTAGTGAGGAGATGCGAATTGGTTGTGACAGATTGTAGAGGAAGGGATTTGTTGTGCTATGTGCAGAAATGGTTCGAGTTCGTTAGGTGATAGGGGCAGGAGTTTGTGGCTGATTGTAGTTGGATGTTGAATCTGGTTGTCGCAGTTTGTGGAAGTTGGATATGAAGGTGTGATGGAGGTTGAAGTATATGAAGTGATAGGTTAGAGCTTTGTTTGTTGTTGCGCGTTTGGGATGTTTTGGTTGTGAGATGGTAGTTTGGAAGAAAATGCAGTTTGCTGGTAGGGGTTTCGATAATGAAGTATGCAGTGGTAGCAGGTTGGTAATGAGGTTTGGTGAGTGTTTTGGCATAGGTTAAGGGTTGTAGGGGATGTAAGTTGCAGCAGTTTGGGGAGTGGATGGTGGCAGTGTAGAGGTTTGTGTTGCCGAATTCCGTGAGCTCATTCAGAAGCTTTCTCGTGATTCCAATTCAGAAGGGTAATGTATTACTTATTAACACGCAACATGTTCGATGAAATGTCAATTTTTATTTATCATGGTTTCAGGTCTTTTACCAAGGCAGAGCTAAAAGCAAGGTTATTTCAGTTTCCACTCAACAATTTGCTAAGAATGATGGCTGGAAAAAGGTTGGATGATTCAGAAGAAGCCATGAAAGAGTTGCAAAGGTCGATCCCTGTCGGGACTGCGGTGCCCCGGACCCCCGTCGGCGCTGCGCCCGGACCCGCTTCTCGGCTCGCCTTCGGCTCGGCACTCGGCTCGCCTTCGGCTCGGCATATATTTGTCAGTGTCGGTGTCTGTATAAATTGAAACTGCATATGTAATGAGTGAACTGAGTGATGTAGTGAGGAATATCTGTATATGTGAATATCAGTGTTATATATCATTGAATTGTAAAATAGTGGAGTCAGGAATTTATACTATTTCAAATGTTGAAATAAAATATTTATTTAAATAAATTACTGTTTAAATATCAAATTCTGTGCAATAGCATTTTATTAAATAAATATTTATTTTTATTAAAAATTCAAATATGCTCTACATTGTGGGCCTCACAAATTCAAAAAGTTCGTATCTATAGCAATATTTTGGAATGTTGCTACAGATACCTATGGGTGTTGCCATAGACCCAAATAGGGTTCTATTGCAACAATATTACTTATGTTGCCTTAGATAGTCAAAATGTTGCCTTTGAGGTCTAAGGCAATGGCAAAAATTGCATCACCCTAAAAGTGTTGCCATAGACCTATGGCAACATTTTTCGGGCCTGAGCCAACATTTTTTTGTGTTGCAGTAGGCCATTTATGGCGTAGTGCAATGATAGCATTTGTCCATACAATTTTCTCAATATATAAACAAACCGAAGGCACAACTTCTACTGCATCCATTTCGGAATCACCCTCAGGATTAGTAGCAAGTAGCCCTTGCACTTCAAATAACTCCGTCTTTGGTTCTATTATCTTCGAAATGTTACCGGATTCGAATGCTTATGTTGGCTCGAAGTGGTTTTTCAAATAACTCATGCTATTCGATCTCGGTCTCATCGAACCAACATTCGATAATTTTAAAAGGGTCAAGTTATTGATAATGGATAACTCCACTATCAAGGGTGTGTAAAGATTTGTATATGAATAATAAGACATCTTATACTTATCCCCACTTCCCGATTTCAAACAGTACCATCTCTTGATTACAATGAAGTTGGTCAAGTTAGAAACTAACCTTAACTCGATGTAAATTCTTATTTCTCGGGATAGAGACCAGTTTCCATACCTTGGAATTTGATGTTAAGTATGCGATGGAATATCTTCCATATACTTAATTTATCATGGCCCATTTATCAAAATTGACTCCCTTATATTTATTATGCTTTTAACATTTCAACTTCTTTATCCCTCGTCTAGGACAGGTTCTAGATCTCACGGTTAGAAGGAAGCCTACTCACTTCCAATGCTAAATACAAGACGATTTACATTCAATGAAATGTGTCAATGTTTTAGTATAACTTATTCATATTTGTTTGGCTACTTAATGGCATGGATAAAGAGAATCTCTTGTATTTAAAGCATTCTTTGAAAAAGAAAACTTTTTTTAAATAAACCGATCCTTGGAAATAAAGTAATTAAAGATAAAAATATTTATTTAATTAATTAAAAATAAGCTTTGAACCTTTATTTAATGATGCTTAAAATTTAATTAAATCCTACTTCAAATCATAATTAAATCTTGAATTAATTAACAATTAATTAATAATTAACCCTGCTTGATTGATGATTAATTTATAAATTGAACCTCACTTAACTAATAATTAATAAAATAAATAAAACTTACTTAAATAATTAACTTTGTCTTAATTAATAATTAATTAACCCTTACTTAATTAACTAATTATAATAATTTATTTAATTAATACTTAAGTACTTATTACCTTTACTTAACTAATAATTAAGTACATATATCTTTATTTGATTAATTAATTAATTAATCATTGACCTTTACTTAAACGGCTAAGTAATAGTTTCTTTTTAATACATAGGATATGTTTTGAAAATACTTTTCAAAAATGTTTAAAAAAAACATTTTTAGTTTAGAAAAAGTGTTCAATTCCACGAACTGGATACATATAGACCATCGCTATGGATACCATAACTTTAAACTAGTATTACATATTCAATAACCTTCAACACTTTACTTTTTTATGTTTACTTACTTAAAATTTTGTATAAATTTTTTGGAAACCAAAAGGTAAAGTTTTGGAAACTTGTATAATTTTTGTAGAAATTAAAAATAAGTAAAATAAGCTAAATCTAAGGGATCTCGATGTCACACCAAACAAGTGCTAACTTTCTTTTAGCTTACGACATCCAAACATAAGCTCATACATTCACAACACATTTATAACCAACATACATAAGTAGAAACCGAAACTCTAAACCATAACTTCACTTTTGACTTAATTTCCAAGATCCATACAACCATTACATATGAACATACATACGTAAAGCATAACCACACTATTTTCAACCAACAACCATTAACAATTTATAAAAACATATAAAGTTTAAAACTTCAAATTTAAAAGGTGAGCTTACTCACCAAAAGCTCACAAAAACAAACCAAACTTTCACCATGTTCTGAACCGACCTAAATCTTGGATTTTCTTAAGTAAAAAATTAAAATTTTCGCTTAGGGAAGTGAACTTTGGGTTCATCCTAGAGGGATGTAAGCTCGACCTTGGGTGTTGAGGAGTGTTAGGGATTGCTTTTGAAGGAGAATGTGTTCTAGGGTAGGAAGAGTATTTATTTGGATAGGTTTTTAAAGTATTAAAAATAAAAAAGGAAGGATTTTTATTTGAAAAAGTTTATAAGGAAGCCACTGAAGAGTTTTAAAGCTTAGGAAAAGAAGATGAAGTTTTTGAAACAAAAAAATGAAAATGAAAAATGAGAGAGAAAAATAGGAAATTGTTTTTATACAAAATGGATTAAGCAAATTACCTAAATACCCCTTAGGTATATACCTTCCACTTACTTTTTGCCACATCATCACTATATTCCCCTTCACCTGTTCCACACTTAAGGCATCAAGACCCCCCTTATACTATCTTCAAACTAAATATATATTTACCATATATTACCTTAACCATACATATGCTATTAGCATATGTATACTAGAATGTACATAATAATTCCAATAACTTTTAGACAACGAATAGTCGAAAAATCGGA
Organism: Allium fistulosum; assembly: GCA_030737815.1. Taxonomy (NCBI): domain Eukaryota; kingdom Viridiplantae; phylum Streptophyta; class Magnoliopsida; order Asparagales; family Amaryllidaceae; genus Allium; species Allium fistulosum. The sequence goes on along the minus strand of CM060905.1, from coordinate 154,096,651 downwards.
AAATAATTTCTAGTCACATTTTCGATTTTTCTTCGAACTAAATATTTTTGTAAACAAATTTTGAAAACCGTTTCACCATCACTAGTCAGTATTAAAATGGGATTTATTTGAGTTATAAAATCCATAAATTAATTATTTAAAAATTTATTAAATATTCATATTCAAAGGGATTAAATTCCAGATCGTTACATTCACCCCCCCCCCCTCCTTAAAAGAATTTCCTCCCAAAATTAGCACACAAGAAGATAACTCAAAACAACTCAAAAGGCCATATATTATATAAGGTGAAACCTAACAAAGTCCATACTATGCAACTATAACACAAACAGAGAGTAAACAATCCATACAACAAGCAAACAACTTTTCTAGCACTAACTCAGGATAAGCTTCCTTCATACTATCTTTCGTGAGATGACCCACTATTTTGGACGATTTGAGTTGACAATAAACCACACATGTCTAACTCAAATAGTCCAAAAAGGCATATTATCAATGGGATTCATTTAAGAATGTAAGAAGAGAAGAGAATAATACACAAAATCTCACAGCGGAATGACAAAATATAATAATTACATAAAAAGTTCATGAAACTGCTTTACAATATACATTTCATTTTCTTTTACAATATATCCAAAGTTACACATTCAACAAACACAACAAATTAATGCAGCGGAATAATACTAATAAATACGGTCTTCCAAACTCCGTCTTCAATTTCAAGAAACGTCTTCAAAACACTGAAACAACCCAGGTTGACCCAAGCATAAAGAAAAACAATACATGAGTTAGGACTATGCATTCTTATGTAAGTAAATTCGAATCAAGCAATAAGGGTACAACAACTTAATAGATGTTACAGAATTTTCCATCTCCTAAGGATCCGTTAAACTATCTATATAGTAGGATACATTACATATGTAATGTCTATCAGTAATGTAAATATTAAAATAGTGTTAAGGCTTTACATTCATTATCCCCTTTAACACATTTTTAAGCATGTAGTCTATGCAGGTGTTGTAACACAATCAATAACGTTGGTAGCCAGTGAGTCCCCTATAGGTACAATACTAAAACAAAGTGGTATTTGTCTTACATAAGGATAATCGTATGATAAGGCATATGAGGCAATGCCTAAGGTAGGATTCTACCATTTTTCCCTTTCTGGTTGGTCGTGACCCCTAACGGCCGACCGCGTCCATCAATCTAAGATAAAGGTGCACCAATCAAGTTCAAAATTTAGATAGTAATACGAGGGAAAGATGTATGCTAACGGTTGCAAACCTATTGGCCGGACATATGCTTCTGTTTTAGTCATTTCCAATTGACATAAGTGTCGGGGTCATCCATCACTGTTCTCTAACTTCATTCTAATTGCAAATTTAACCTCTACATTCCGGAAACATCCTCCGCGTACACAATTATTAAAATGGTTCCGGTAAATGACAAAGAGTGTGCCATTATCCGACCCTGGTCATTTTAATATCATAAAGGGGTGTTGTTTTGTCCAATTTAATTTTCACAGCAAAATGAGTTAGAAATTTTAAAAAGTATTGAACATGAAAAGTTCTTCATTTTACTTTAGGAATCTATAAAAAGGTTTATGAAATTTCCAAAAATATTTGATATTTTTCATACTCAAAATACATCAGTTTTTACACTAAATAAGTTATCAGAGGCCTAAAAATTTTAAAAAAATTCCCACTTATATTTTAGAGTTCTTTAAAAAATTGTTTTAGAATTTCCAGTAAAATATCACATTTTCCAAATCAATTTAATAATTTTCCCAAATTTCCAAATGGCTAATTTCAACTATTAAACCATTAAAATTATTAGATGGCTTAATTAAATATAAGTCCCTTTATTAAATATTTTCCAAATAATATGCAGATGCTACAAAAAAGTTTCAGATCATTTTAATGCTTTCACAAAATTTAAAATTTTCAATAATCGTATTTTCAAAGAATAAAATATAGAAATTATGAGATGACATAATTTGGTATAGGTTTCTTTATAAAATATTTTTCTTTTGCTGGATTAGCATTATGGAAAAAATTTCAAGTTAACATGACACAATTTTACAAAATGCCTATTTATTCAAATTTAATTAAATATTTTATTCTAAAATCTACACGTAAACCTCTTCCCAATTTTAGACTATCCGATTAAATTTTTTTATATTTTAACATATTAAAAATTTAGAACTAAACACATTTATTTGTGAAAATAATTTCAGATAAGGACAGAACAACGTATAATTTAGATTTCCTATTCTAAGGCCAAAACAACAAAATTTCAGTTTCAATCTTTTTATTTCAATACTAAACATCAATGGTGTTTAATTTTATTATTTAGCAATATAGTAATCAATATAACATCCATACAAACTCAATGATGATACGGTGTAATGTAGTGTCAACAGGGTGTCATAATAATCAATTAATTGGAATGGCATAGGATAGTAAATTAAAAAATCACAATACATTCATAACAACTACTCAACAATACAATCATATCAACGAACATTCAATTCAATAACATGACATGGTATAAAATTTAGATTCAGTTCAACAACCAGATTTCATTTTAATTACAAAAGAAATATAAATCGTGAATTATAAAAACTCATCTTTGATTTAGCGCACTAAAGTACCAATGCATTTTTTAAGCCCATCCACGAGGCAGTTAATCCACAATGAAAGATCAATCAATAGTGTCAGATACTGGATGTTGCTTGCACAATTCCAACAATAATTATTCGTCATCTCAAGTAAGGAAGGAATAATCATATTTTCATACAAAAGCAGGTAGACAAAATACAAAAGAAAAAGTGACAGAGAAGGAGGTATAGATCTAGTTTTGAAGAAGAAGAAGAAGATCTAGATTTGGAGAAGAAAATTTGAAGAACAAGAGTTGAAGAAGAAGAGTTGAAAACAAAAGTTCAAGATTTGAAGAAGAAGATTTGGAGAAGAAGAAGAAGAACAATGTTAAAATGGAGGCTAGGGTTTTACTTTGGAGTTTAATTTTATTTCAAAAAATAATTAAAGTGGAGGGAGAGAGAGTTGAAGCAGAATTTTAGTTACAACGAATGACTTGAAAGAATTAGGATTTCATAAGCATCTTATTTATAAAGTCAGAGTTAGGTTTAGGACCATTAGATTAACCTCGGTTATCATCTAAACCAATTATCAATTTCTTCAGATGTCAGCAATCAATCAGGGGCATTGAATTAAATACACTGAACCTAAACGCTTTCCCAAACAGTAGATATTTATATTTTTAAACATTTCTTTTTATGTTGATATGTGTACATTACATTAACTCAATCAATCAATCAACTAAGCAATAAATCAATTAACCAATCAAATTATATCTTAATTTATGTTACTCAAATCAATTTTTTAATTCATGCATATATATATATATCTATGCAATTTAAAAAAATGGTTAAGAAATTTTCTTTTCTTTTCTAATTACCGTAACGGTCACATTGTCATAACTAATGCAACTAATTTACAAGTTTTAACAATATATAAAATGGAAATATAATTATATGTGAACATGTGTAATTAAATGTACAATTGTTAATCCAAATATAAGTTTCTTTTATTAAACCCATTGATTACAATGAACTTCTCTTTCTTCTTAATTGAAAGATTCCACATCAAATTAATTGCAAAATTTTTCAATACTAAATTTTAAAACGGACCCTAATTAATATATAAAAAGGAAAGATGTGCATGTAAAAAAACAGTCAAAGAACCAAATAAATAAATGAAAGAAATGAAGGATTCCAACACTGGTTTATACCCAGATTAAAATCCCAATGTCCATCACCGAATGTCCTTTATATATGCCTTTGTTGTCCCTAGCTCACTTTGAAATTATACAAAATAACAATATATGTATATTTATAGTATACGTATTTTTACTTATATATCATATGTTATAAAGTTATTTTAACAAACTAAAAGTTTTATATATTCAAAATGACAATCAATCTTAAAGTAAGCAAGTAATTAGGTGAAGAAAAGGTGGAGGAGTCATCTCCTTTCATTTACTCATCTTTAATGCTATTTCATAATAATTCAAACACTTATAAACATATTTGTATAGATATATGAATAACCACAAACTCTATTTTAAATTAAAAGAACACACACATACATATATATAAACTTTGTACTCTATTATATGTTTAAAATTTTAAATTAACAAATTGAAATTTAACTTTAACTTAAGTGGGATTCATATTGTTTATAATGTTTTCTCCCCTTTTTGGTTGAAACATCTTTTAAATAAATGTCAACAACAACAAAAAATTATATTCAAAACCAAAAATATGTGAAACATGTATTCAATCTTCAAAGTGACCTTATTAATTTACAAGTAAAGTTAATTTATATTTGTGTATATGATTAGATACAAAGTATATCAATTAATCAATTTTAGTTTCCAATCCTAAATTGTTTGTTTATTTGTTCCCCATTTGTTAAGGAAAATCAATAATTACTAAAGCAATGACAAAAATTAGATTGGACAACTTAGGCATATATAAATTTGTTGTAAAAATGAATTGGATTTAAATTACACATGTAATATGAACATATGATAAAAAGATGTAGCAAATGTGTGATCTCATGATATTATCATGATGAACGTAAAATAAATTAACACTAACTATATTTGAAAAAGATGCAAGTATTTCCAAATCTTAAAATAAGGACTGAAACTTTACCATTCCTTTTTTCAATATTAAACTTATTAAAACACATTTTTAAATCATAAAATTTAAATTTTTTGAATACTTTTATTCAAAATCGTTATTTAACACAATATTTTTAATGGTTTTAATATGGGTCATTACATTCCGTCTCCCAAGTTCAATCTCCGGGATCTTCACTCCACTGAATCTTGACTAATCTCATTACCTCATTATGCAGTCTCTTCTCATCCCGATCCACAATATGAACTGGATGTCTAATCACCATCAAGTTAGGTTCCACCTCCAAATCCTCTTGCATTGATGGCTCCATAGTCAACGACGGGTCATGCCCATACTTCCTCAGTCGGGACACATGGAAAGCATTATGGACCCCCGATAACCTCTTTGGAAACTTAATTTGGTAAGTAAGCAACCCAATCCTTTCAAGAATTCGAAAAGGTCCAACATACCTTGGCATCAACTTCCCAGCTTCCCAGCTTCTCAAATTCGAAAACTCTTTGATTGGCGAAATCTTTACAAACACAAAGTCTCCAACTACAAATTTCAAATCCCTTTGCCTCTGATTTGCATAACTCTTCTATTGCTCTGTATCTTCCTTCATCCTTCTCTTGATCACAACATCCTTTACTATAGCCTCCCTAATCATATTCGATCTAAGCACCAGTCGATCCTCGGCCTCCATCCCACATGTTGGTGACTTGCACGATCGTCCATAAAGAGCTTCATAGGGCGCCATGCCAATGCTAGCTTGATAATTGTTGTTGTAGGAGAAATCACTAAGTGTAGATGATTTTCCTACGATCCTCCAAAGTCCAAGATTCATGCTCTCAATAGATCATCTAAGATTTAGTTCACCCTCTCAGTTTAACCATCGGTTTGAGGATGGTAGGCGGTGCTCAAATATAGCTTTGTTGTAACATCTCTAATTTTTGATAACATTATTCAGGAAATTTAATTAGATAAATTGAATAGAAAAATGATGCTAATGAGATTGAGATTTGAATAAATCATATATATAGGGCCGTGCTTAGCAATAATATAAATGGGCTTAAATTGGTTTATAAGCTAATTAGTTTACACATGGGTATATTAGTAAATAGCCACCTTATTATACACGGCTATACTTCTTTGTAGTTGCACATTCACGTTTCATTTCTCATTCTCCAGAAATGCAAATAAAAAACTAAATTAGTGTCGGCCATTAACAAGGGGGAAAAGAGGAAGAATACAATCTAAAGCTAAGGATCAAAAACTAGGAAGGAATAATCAACAACAATCTCAAATTCCTTATCATATCTAAGGTGAATAATAATTTCATACCATCTCTATTTTATTCTAAGATTATATGTTTTTGGATTTATGATTAAATTCGTTTTTATAATTATATGGATGATGATATGCTTGAACTATATCATGTTTGATTTATTTTAATTCATTTACACATGAATTTACATTAGAGAAAAACCAAGAGTTTATGATTTTGGAATGCCATGGAAAAAAATTATGATGAGTACAACATGATTTTAGAGATGGGTTATACTTTTCAGAATTTTTAGGGCTATAGAAAATTTATTATGAATTTCTAAAGGAAAAGATGGTATAATTGGTTTAAAATTTATTTCGAGTACCTCAGGAAGAAATTGGGTCTGAAATTTTAATATTTTTGATTACATAATGAAAGAGATTTTCTATGATTTTTGGGGATTTTTCCCAGTTGATTTATTAAGGAAAATAAACTAATGCAAAAGAGGGACTTTTCTACAAATGATGGTTTTATTAAAAAGGAAGGTCTTAAACATTATAATTTCTTTGATTTAGATATGATAAATGCGGAAGTTTTATTTGTAAAGTATTTGAATAGTTTTAAGACAACCAATCAAAGGTTTACAAATAGGCAAGTTGTTAGAAAGCAATTACAAAATGTAGCTAAATTTCAGCATTTAACTCGGAAAAGTTGGTTTCGCCTCAAATGGCCAGTACCTTTCGACTCCATTGACTCCGCCCCATCTCATTCGAAACCCACATATTCGAAACCAATACACAAGGTATCACTTAGATGGTACATAGTGGATTAAAAGGAAGGCGGAGCCATGGTGTCAAAAGGAATGCTATTGATGGGGTCGAAACCTTGTTTGGGTTTTCAAAAGTCAAGCATTTGCATTGTTTTTATAAATAGCTTCTGGGGAAGGTTGCCATATTATGTTAAAGTATTAGCTTTCAAAAGGGGAACCTCTTTCTTTAAATAAGAACTTTCGAAAGGATTGCTTCTGACCTAGTTGAAACCAGCCGATATTTTCCTTCCGAGTGTATTGAAGCCATCAATGCCTTCGAAAGGTCATCTCTATTTTAACCTAAGCCAAGCCACTTCCTAAATGATTTCGAACGGGGTAAAGGGTTTCGAAGGCAATGGAGTCGAAAGGGATTTCGACTCTATCCTTCAAAGTTTTAATTTAAAGGTTTTTGCTTTCGAATAGATGGTTCTGACACCATCAACTTTTTACCCTCAAACAATTTTATAAGGGTTTCGAAAGAAATACTTTCGTATATAAACACTTTGACCCAAAAAATGTTTTTAAAGAGAAAACCCAATACTTTCAAAAGGGGTACTTTCATTTATTTCGAAGCTATGTTTTAAAGAACATTATGATACCATCGAAAGGTATATTTGGTTTCGAAATGGATAATTAACATGGGCTTCGAAAGGTATTCTTATTATGATTTGAAAAGAGGGTTTTTGCTTTTGAAGGAGGTCATCTAGATGTTTTGAAAGTGATGTTTTAAAGTTTCAAAACAAATGACCCACTCTCACTTTTAAAAAGGAAATACCATAGCATAAATAAAGATTTGAAAGTATTGCTTCTTCATATATCTATTCACATTGTAATTAACCCATAACGGTAATTTGGGGAAGGGCAGAATAACCGGCTAGGTTGAACCAGTAGTGAATATAATTTAAGAAATGATAAAACTCTTAACTTAAGATATTGGCAGGGGCCAATAAGTTCATAGCCATCCTATGAAAACTATGGTTTGATATTGGTAGGGGCCAATAGGTTTATAGTTAGCTTATGAAAACTATATCCGGATTATGATATTGACAGATAGTCAATAGGTTCCTAGTTAGCCCATGAAAACTAAGATAAGAGAAATGATATTGAAGTTACCAATAAGTTAGTAGTGATCTCATGAAAACTATGACATCGAGCAGATAGCCCATAAACATTTAACAAGTTAATAGTGACACTAGAAACTATAATTGAGACAGATAGTCAGAATGAATGGGAATGGGTAATCCAGATATGATTTACTTCTTTGCATACCATTATAGTGTTTTGAAATACTATATTTTTAACCATTGTGGATGCAGGAGCACAGTATATGGTTTTATAAATGTTTTAGGATACTAGTGAGGGGAAACCCGTTCCGCTAAGCGGCGTGGTCTGACTAGATATCTAAATGGATTGAGATGGTAGATTATTATTCATACTAGGCTTTTTGTCTGACTCGAAGTTTTTTTCCCCTTAAACTCTCGGGTACTCAATTGATTTTGAGTAGGTTGAGAGTTTAGGTTTCCAGGTGTTCTTTTTTAGATGAATTAAGCTTCTAAAGATGTACAGGAGGTGAGCTTGTTATTAGAGTTCTTTTATTTCCGCTGTGTGTTTTGATTGTAAAGGAAAATTTGTTTTATTGCCTTATTATATACTCTGATCATTCGAGGGGGCATCTTCATATGTTGCTCTTGGCGTATTTTGTATTAATTATATGTTATTTGAACGTGGTCTGCGTACTGGGATTATGTAATCAAATTGGAATATTATGAAATGGAATATGGAGTTTGTTCCTGTTTAAAAAATAGGGTACTTTTGGCACAGGTCCTTATTAAGTTTCAAAATTCACGAAAAGTCCTTCACTAAATTTCAGTGTAAATTAGGTCCCTGTTTTTTATTCACGATTATTGCAGATCATGATGCAACATTTCATAAAAGTTGCTGACATTTCCGCAACATTTCTGTACACTGTGAACATAGTGTATGAAAGTTGCTGAAATATCAACACTTATTTATAAAAGTTGCAGATATTTCAGCAACATTTCTGTACACTGTGAACACAGTTTATTAAAGTTGCTGAAATATCAGCACTTATTTATAAAAGTTGCTGACATTTCAGCAATAATTTTTCTTTATTTTTACAATAAAACTTTGACACAGATAGTTGCTGAAATATCAGCACTTATTTATAAAAGTTGCTGACATTTCAGCAATAATTTTTCTTTGTTTTTACAATAAAACTTTGACACGGATAGTTGCTGAAATATCAGCACTTATTTATAAAAGTTGCTGACATTTCAGCAATAATTTTTCTTCGTTTCCAGAAAACAGGGACCCGCTTTACAATGAAACTTTGACAGGGACCCGCTTTACAATATGAAAGTATGATAGGGATGTCTCCCTAATTTCCACTAAAAAATATATCATATTCTTGTGTTTCCATGTATCAATGTATCTAACATCGCCGTATTTGGTCGCTGAGGATTAGTAACTATGGATGACTGCAACATCCATAGTCGTTAGTTTTGGGTTTCAAGTAGGAGGATGTTACATTTGTTCCCAAAGCTACTAGTAATTCCTCCTAAAATTGGCTGGTAAAGATGGATCCCAATCACTCACAGTACTACTCGGAAATCTAGCAGTCAAACGATCTCCCTCACACAAATCTCTACCAATGACACTGCAGTTCTCATTAGCTTGACTGGAATAAAATGAGTAGTCTTAATTAGCCGATCTACAATGACCCACACACCTTCATTCCCTTTTCTTGAACCGGGCAACCTATCAATAAAATCCATTGATATCAGCTCCTATTTTCAATTTGGGATCTCCAGCGATTGGAGCGCCCAACAGTCCTTTGATGGTCGCTTTTGATTTTCTGGCAGTTTGCACACCTGCTCATAAAGATAGAGATATCCCTCCTCATTCCCTTCCACCAGAATAACCGCTTCATATCATGATGCATTTCGAAACCCTCAGGTGGATACTCAACTTGGACTGATAACATTCTCTTAAATCCTCATGCCAAAGACCGTCGACATTTGAAACACATATCCTCCCATCCATACTCAATACGCCATCGTGATTTGCCTCAAAACTGGAACCCTGCCCCTCCTCTACAGCCTTGATTATTTCCATTAAGCAACCGTATTCCTTTTGCTTGCTTGCGATCTTTTCCAGAAGAGTCAGAGTATCTTCCAAAAGAGCCAAAACCGCATTCTTACTTAGAGCGTCAACCACCATATTTGCTTTTCCTAGCATATAAAGAATATCCAAATCGTAGACTGCCATAAATTCTATCCATCTCTGCTGTCTCAAGTTCAAATCCTTTTGAGTGAAAAGATACTTGGGGGACTTGTGATCCGTGAAGAGTTCAAACTTCTCACCTAACAAGTAATGTTTCCACTTCTTCAAAGCGAACACCACGGCTAATAGCTCCATCTTGTGCACTGCGTAATTCTTCTCATGAGGCTTTAGCTGCCTGCTAGCATAAACAATAACCTTTCCACACTGCATCAATACTGCATCTAAACCCACTCCACAAGCATCAGTATATACAGTCAAACCTTCCCCTTCATCCGGAATGGCTAAAACTGGATTACCGGTCAATCTTCCCTTCAATTCAACAAAGGCTTCCTCACATTTTGGAGTCCAAACAAACTTCTCATCTTTCTTCGTCAACTTAGTCAAGTTCGAGGCGACCTTGGAGTAATGCTAAACGAATCACCTATACAATCTGGCCAGGCCCAAGAAACTTTGAACTTAGTAGGAGTCTGTGGTGTCTTCCATTCTTGAACAGCTCCTACCTTTGTTGGGTCAACTGAGATACCATCTCCCGACACAATATGTCCTAAGTACCTTACTTTCGACTTCCAAAAGTGACACTTAGAAAATTTTGTCATAAGAACGTGTTTCCTTAACATTTCTAACACCACTTCCAAATGGTGTTGGTGCTCTTCCTCAGACTTGGAGTAGATAAGGATATCTTCTATAAAGACCAACATGAACTTATTAGAACATCTCTAAAATGTGATTCATAAGATCAACGAAGTAAGTAGGTGCAATGGTTAGCCCAAAAGGCATAACCAACCACTCAAAGAAAAAATCTGGTCAACAAGGGATAGCAGGTCAAGTGTACGCTATCAAGGATGAACCATCGACCTCGGCAGATGTGAAGGGAAAGGGAGTTCTTGAAGGTACTTTAATGATTAATGGAATTTTTTTTAGAATATTGTTTGATACTTGTGCTTCCCACGGTTTCGTTTCTTTAGAATCGGTAGAAAAAAATGCAAATTTCCCCTAAATTTGTAGAAACCCCTATTTGTGTATCTAACCCCATAGGAAGTACCACTGATCTATGCAGGTTCTATAAGGGTGTGTAAATTTCTTACCTTGCCTACCATTTTCCTTGTAATCTATTTGTCTTAGATTTTAAAGGTTTTGACTTATACTCGGTATGGATTGGTTGTTGGAGAATGAAGCAATCTTGGATTGTGTTGTAAGGACTTTAGTGTTGAAAAAGAGGATGGGAAGGGAAGTTGAGATACCTTTTGAAGATCCAATCAGATGTATGAGTAGTTTCCTTTATGTCTTAGTATCATCCTAAGAAGAGTTAGGGTCGATAGAGATTGTTAAGAATTTTCCTAATGTCTTTGAAGAGGTTAACAATCTACCTCCACATCAGGAGATTGAGTTTCGTACTGACTTAATTCCCGGTGCGAGACTTGTTATTAAATCCATGCATAAAATGGCGCCAAGAGAGAGGAAGGAGCTAACAGATTAAACCGATGATTTTTTGAGGAAGGGACTAATTAGACCAAGCCATTCGAGTTGGGTGTCAGCTATAGTTTTTTGGCAAAGTCGAATGGTTCTTTAAGACCACATGTGGATTATTGGAAGTTAAATAAGCAAATCATTCGGAAAAAGTATCCCTTACCCCACATAGATGACCTTTTTGACCAACTCCACGGTGCTTGGGTATTTTCCCAAATGGACCTGGCTACCGAATTTCACCAGTTAGGAGTAGCCAAAAGATAGTATGCCCCTAAGTGCATTTAGATTGATAAATGGGTCATGATAAATTAAGTATATGGGAGATATTCCATCGTATACTTAACACAAAATTCCTGGGTATTGAAACTCATTCCTATCCCGAGAAGTAAGGATTTATGTCGAATCAAGGTTAGTTTCTAACTTGTTCGGCTTCATTGTTAATCAAGGGATAATACAGTCTGAAGTTGGGAAGTGGGGATAAGTATACGATGTCTTATTTTTCATATACAAATCTATACATACCCCTGATAGTGGAGTTGTCCCCTAATGATAACTTAACCTTTTAAATTTATCGAATGTTTGTTCGAAGAGACCGGATCAGATAGCATAAGTTATCCGAAAACCACTTTGAACCGACATAAGCATTTGAATTTGGTAACATCTCAAAGATAATGGAATCAAAGACTGAGTTCTTTGAAGTGTTAGGGCTACTTGCTACTAATCCTGAGGGTGATTCCAAAATATGTGTAGTAGAAGTAACACTTACAGTTTATTCATATCATAAATAACTTGTATGGACGAATGCTAACATTTCATTTTCGTTAGGAAGGCAATGTTAGCAATCAAAGTTGGATTGCTAAAGAAAAGATAAAGCGTAGCCTCAAGCCTCACAACCGGGAATGACTAAAACAAGGGATTTGCTTTAGGGCTATGTGGCTCGCACCCATTAGGGTATAGTCACCACCCAATTTAGATCGATATTTCAGATTATGTATGCTAGTGAACTGGGTATGGTTGCTGGCCACAACCAAGATAGTTATATATTTGGTACTATCCAATAAAGGGTAGGTCGGTTCTGATTTGCAAGGGGTCCATGTGAGGCCCTCGGCTAGAGGTGTACTATGGCAGACAGTATCTTAGTAGCTTTGTCATTGTATGGAATCCATTCTCCAATAAGTATCTTTACAGACTTAGTTGTATACTTATTATGCTGGAATTTAATTAATGTAACGATTTCGGCTATGATACAGTATTTACTTTAAATCGTATACATTAATACAATATCAATGGATTTCCTATAAAAGTATTTTTGGTTATTGCAAGGTAAAAATCCATCTGTGTTTATATGCAGTGTGGTCTTACGAGATACCTTTATTTTCTAAAGAGTTTTATAAGGTTAATAATTTAGTTGTTTGGATTTTACTCATACTAGACCCATGTCTGACCCAGAGATTTATTTTCTTTCCATTGAACTCATAAGTACTCAAATTTGTATGAGTAGCCAAGCAGTCCAGGTTCTCATAGATGCATTTTGGAGGAGCATGGAGCAGGTGGCTTCATTAATACTAGTTATCTTCTTATTTTCCATTGTGATTGTTTATATTTTGTATCAGCACTTTGGGCAGGCAGTTATAACTGTCTCTGGCTGAAGTTGTATTAGCGTAACTGTTATATTCATTTTGGGAAATTATGTAATGTACTATGTTATGTTAAGTATTATATGTGATTGCCTTACGTTGTTAGATTGTGTGATTCTTTCTTCTTGTTGTTTTCTTTTCTTTTACTCCAATGGCTTGTCTTTCGGACTCCTACACGATCGGCACATGAATACATGGATGTATTAAGTGTGGTCTTTGGAAGTAAGGAAGGCGGATCATTACAAGTGGTATCGGAGCTTAGGTTAAGTGAACACTTAGGCTTTGTTTGGGATCTACTCATTAGAGATAGGATTAGCAATGCCTTGGAATAATTTTGGTTTATGAGAGCACGTATTTGTGATTTTTATTCGTATGTATATTCAAGTTAGATTGATCATCTTTGATATGTTTGATTAGTACCCTTTGCTTAAGATTATCGTATCAAAGTATTCTAAGAGTTGTCTATTATATCAAGGTAGCAAGGAATGAGCAATAAGGCAAGACGAGGTAGAGGAGCTAGCTGCACCACGACCACCATCCGTCGAGCTCTAAATGCTGGAAGTGTTAGGATTGTTGAATTGGCAGCACCAGTGCAACCCCGGGTGAACTTTGCAACCACGTGCAGGGATTATACAAATCTAAGAGGGAAGCCATTTAAGGGCATATAATCAATCACCGAAGTTCAAGCTTGGCTTCATTCATGTGAAAAGATTTTCAAGGGTCTGGATATTTTGGATGAACATAAGTGGTTCTTAGCATCTTGGCAGTTACAAGATGGAGCGGTAGCTTGGTGGGACTCCATTACGTCAAATGTTCCGGAGGATGATTTTTCTTGGGCTAGATTTATGGAGGTATTTGTGGATTAGTTCATGCCTGTAGTTGGAGAAACTCGGATGTATAGAAATTTCTTGGATCTTAAGCAAAAAGACCTGTTGGTAGCTGAGTATGAAGCAAAGTTTAATAAGCTATCTCATTTTGGACCAGAGTTAATCGATATGCCTCTTAAGAACAACGAGATATTTGTAATAAGAATGAGAGAAGGTTTCTAGAAAAGGATGACTACCCATCTCAAAAGTTCTTTTGTGGATTCAGAAGACATGGCCCTAAGGTACGAAGTTTTGGAGAAAATGAAGCCAAGAACAACACCCGGTGGAAATACCAGTAACCCAAACAAGAGAAAGTTTAACCCAAAATGGAAGAAGCGGGAAAAAGGGAAGTCGGGAGGAGTCCAAGGGAACAAGTTCAAGAAGGTTGAGTGCTATCAGTGTAAGCAGAAGGGCCACTTGGCCAGGTATTGTAGGAATTCTAAAGCTTCAAAGCAATAAGGAGGACCTATCTTTCCAATGGTTTTGAAGACGCTTTGCCACAACTATCAGCAGCCAGGGCACATGGTAAAGGATTGCCCACTTGTGTTTATCAAAATCCCTTATATTTATCAATTCAGACATTTCAACTTCTCTATCCTCGTCTAGAAACAGGTTCTAGATCCCACAGGTAGAAGGAAGCCTACTCATCGGCTTTTAGTGCTAGATACAGGATGACTTACTTCCAATAAAACGTGTCAATGTTTAGTATAACTTATTCATATTTTTTTGGCTACTTAATGGCACAGACGAAGAAAATCTTCTGTATTTAAACCATTCTTTGAAAAAGAAAACTGTTTTTTAAACAAATCGATCCTTGGAAATAAAGTAATTAAAAATAAAAACCTTTATTTAATAGTTAATAATAAGTTTTAAACCTTTATTTTATAATGATTAAATCTTAATTAAATCCTAATTTAAATCTTAATTAAACCTTAACTTAATTAATAATTAATAATTAACCCTACCTGATTAATAATTAATTTATAAATTAAACCTTACTTAATTAATAATTAATTAAATAATTAAAACTTACTTAAATAATAATTAATTAAATAATTGAGCTTATCTTAATTAATAATTAATTTACCCTTACTTAATTAACTATATATAATTATTTTACTTAGTTAATACTTAAGTACTAATTACCTTTACTTAACTAATAATTAAGTACTAATTATCTTTACTTGATTAATTAATTAATTATTCATTAACCCTTACTTAAATAAATAACCAATAATTTCCTTTTAATACTTAGGGTATGCTTTGATAATACTTTCCAAAAATATTTAAAAAGAAAACATATTTAGTTTAGAAAAATTGTTCGATTCAACAAGCTGCATCCATAGCGATTATCGCTATGGATACCATAACTTTAACTAATACAACATATTCAATACCCTTCAAGACTATACATTTTTATGTTTAATTTATTTAAAACTTTGTATAAAGTTTTTTAAAACCAAAAGTAAAGTTTTGGAAACTTGTAAAACTTTTCAAGAAATTTAAAATAAGTAAAACAAGTTAAATCCGAGGGATCTCAATGTCACACAGAAGATGTGGTAACTTTTCTTTAGCTTATAACATCCAAACATAAGCTCATACATTCATAACGCATGCTATAACCAACATACATAAGTAAAAGATATAACTTTAAACCATAACTTCACTTTTGACTTCATTTCCAAGATTTATACAACATAATACATATAAACAGACAAAAGTAAAGCACAGCCACACTATTTTCAACCATAAACCATCAACCATTTATAACAACACATAAAGTTTAAAACTTTAAATTTAAAAGGTGAGCTTAGTCACCGAAAGCTCATAAAACTAAACCAAACTTTCACCATGCTTTGAACCAACCTAGATCTTAGATTTTCTAAAGTAAAAAATTGGATTTTTGGCTTTGGGAGATGAACTTTGGGTTTGGCCTAGAGGGGTGTAGGCTTGGCTTTGGGTGTGTGGGAGTATTTGGGCTTGCTTTTGAAGGAGAATGAGTTGTAGGGTAGAAAGAGTATATATTAGAATAGATTTTTTTAAGTATTAAAAATAAAAAAGGAAGGATTTTTAGTTGAAAAGGTTTATAAGGAAGCCATTAAAGAGTTTTCGAGCTTCGGAAAAGAAGATGAAGTTTTTGTAAATAAGAAATGAAAATGAAAAATGAGAGAGAGAAAAATAGGAAACTATTTATATACAAAATGGATTAAGAAAATTACCTAAATACCCTCCACTTACTTTTTGCCACATCATCACCACCCTCCCCTTCAGCTCTTCAACACGCTAGGCATCAAGACCCTCCTTTTGTCCAACATATTTTCAGCTTCCTTGTATTATGATATTATATAATGTGACATACATCTTTTCTCTATTATTATTATTTTTAAATTTTTGGAAAAAGGTCACATCTCTTATTTATTTACATATGTAAATGTATATTTACCATATATTGTCTTAACCGTACATATGTCATTAATTTATGTATGTGTATATGTAACCTAGAATGTACACAACAATTCCAACAACTTTAAGCCGTCGAAAAGTCGGTAATTCGAAAAACGATTTTTGGACACATTTTCTATTTTTCTTCGAACTAAATATTTTTGTAAACAAATGTAGAAAACCATTCCACGATCACTAGTTATTATTAAAATGAGATTTATATGAATTATAAAATCCATAAATTAATTATTTAAAAATATATTAAATATTCATATTCAAAGTGATTAAATTTCGGATCGTTATGCTTTAGGACTTATGAAATTTAACCTTGGTCAAAATTCCAATATCATCACATTCAATTTGGTTGATCCAAACAAAAAATCCTTAGTTCAATAATAACAATTACTTTTAATCTTTCTTCTCTGGCTAGAGACTTTGACTTTGAGTTGACAATAGGTCATCGTGATACTAAACACATATAACCGAGGAGAAGAGTTCTCTATTGAATAATGTTTCACTTTCAATGCTTCAATTCAGATCCAGCTATTGTCATACGATTTAACACCTTTTAAAAAAATCATTAAGGAAACAATCAAAATAAGGCTAAAAATGAAAATTTTATAAACTTTGGGATTTAGCTACGAAACTTACACCATAGCTTTCATGGTGATTTTCTGATCTACTTTCATATATATAGTTTTGCAATCGAAGTTCAAACGGAAAAGTTATTGACGTATGAAGTTTTTGAATTTAAAATAATTTGAACAAATTCAAATTTTGAATTTAAATAACATTAACGTTGAAATTTAAAAAGGTAATAAATAAATTTAATGTTAGCGTAATTTAACATTGGAATAAACGTTCATTAATATTGATAAAAGGTATAAAATGAGCGAATTTAAGCGAAATAATTATACGCCATTTATAAGGGACCAGTTGACACCCTCCCCTTAACTGATCGACTATTAGAGGTTGACCGCTTAAGGGTGAGCAGTCGACCAATGAATGTGTGGCTACTAGGGTTCGGTTGGGCACGAATGACCCAGATTATATTATTTTGAAATGACCTAAATCTGACGGTTTTGGTGCCTTATAACCACTATAAATATGAGGCTAGTCCCACTTTTATTCACAAATTATTTCGCACTAAAGAAACTCTATCGATCTTCTTCTTCAACCTTATGATTCAGAATCAATTGGATTTTCAAGTAAGAAATTTTTGATATTTATATATATGTTTTCTAATTCTATTCTTCCCTAATTTAAAATTCTGAATCTAATCTATATATCTACTGTATATTCGAAAAGGAAGAAATCTAAAGGAGGGAGTACGGGAGGCGTGAATTGAATCCAAAGGAAGGCATACAAAATATCCGTGGGTGGAAATCTTAGTTTTTTTTGCATTTTAGTATTTGTATAGTAGAACTCACACCGACCACTCTCCAATAAGGTACTCTTGGAAAAAATATTTTAAAATATTCTTTAGCGAAAAAATTTCTTTTCAAAATATCCCTTAACAAAATACTTTTCCAAAGCACTCTAAATCATAATGAGGTTACTATATACCTTCTAATATATATCTTTCTAAGGGATGTTACCAAATTAAAAATACTTCTAATCTCACTAAAATGTTCCTATGAAAATAAAATATTTTAGATCAAACATCCTTTCATAAATGTATTTCCAAATAAGACATTCTTCAACAAAAATCACTCTTTCCTTAATTAACAAAGTGCTTCTAAATCATAATACCATTATAAAAATACTTCTCAAAAGATGCTTAAAACAATGAAAGATCTCCACATTGAAATGTTTCTTTAAAAATGAATTTAACTTCCAATTACTAAGTAAAACATCTTTTTACTAAAGCATTCTTAAATAAATTATTGTTACTATGTTTACTTTTCCTTTCGATGTCTTTATAAAGATATTTTATTCCCAAATGAAATATTTTATTTTCTTTGAATTTCCAACAAATCACTTTCACGCCCGAAGATTGCCATTTTTCCTTTTTAATAAAATATCCTTAAAATCGGATGTATATATTTTATAATTTTTTCAAGCAAATAAATTTCATTTTAAAAATATGGTTCCTTTTTATTAAGGTCGGATTTCAATTATAATTTAACATTGGGTGTGTATATCACTCAGATATACTAAACACTTAACCCCTTCTATCAGTGTTCTTCTTACCTCACTCCTACTTTATTTATCTTCTGCATAAGGGTCCTCATGAATAAACATCATTTTAGGGTTGAGGTAGTGATGGTTAAATAAACAATATATACACAAAAAGCATACAATCATTAATCAAAATGCTCTCTCATTCCATATTCTCACTCAACCTAAGGTATAAATTATTATAACCTAATAGTCAAACCTCCCCAAGGCTCAGGGAATCGTAAACCTATGCTCTGATACCAAGTGTGATGACCCATTATTTTAACATCTAAAACCCATATTAAATGATGTCAATATGCATACAACTAATTTTTATATATTAAAAGTGGTGGACCTTGTATAGATAAAAATTTAAAATTCTACGACAGTGAATTAAAGGGAAAACATAACACAGTGGAATCAAACATCAATTTAAGTAACTACTAACTCAATTATACAGTTATTTTGCATCATCACATCAATTTATATTTTATTACAAAAGTTATCATCAACACATAAATAATATAACCATGATATAGAGGAATATACCAAATCAGCTATCTTTGATCTAGCCCGGCAATCCCTGCTTTGCATTCCCTCTTCTGCTCTTATCTGCAACTTTACACATGTGTATACATATATAAGATAAAAATGGTTTCAACTATGTTTTGTACTGTGCCAATTTCTACACACCCCAGCCCAACCTAAGGGATCTGATAGCTTCTGTATAGAAAAAAGGTGCCTATGTACCCATTTTGAGGGATCAAGACCACATATTTCTTTTTTTCTCTTCTCTTGTATCCAAATAATGTTACTTCATAATAACCATTGCATCCATTCAACCATCGCAATCAATGAAATTCATTACAATCAAAGCAACCACCGCAGTCAATGCAGTCAATGGAATCCAACACAATCAACGCAACCATTGCAATTAATGCAATCAATAGAAGCAGAAGATAGTATCTCTACTCATCCATCACAATAGATCATCTTATGGGCAACAATAACAATAGTGCACTTAGTCATTAAGCATCGCATACACTTGACAATATTCAACAATCAAATAAAAATATAATAACAACACAAATATACTTACATTCATACTAATCATCCATTATAGTAATACTTTACAATATAAGTATAAATCATCAAATGTATATTAATCATCCTATAATAGTCTCAAAATATCAACCATCAAATGTGTACTAATCCAAACAACATTGGTAACACAAACACCGGCATAATAAAACAATAGTCAACTGCACACAACGTTGCAATAATTGGCAGCACATCCAAATACGATCTGATTGAAATTAAATAACATATATGATAAATAAAATCAACCGTTAATCACATATTACACCCATTCAAAACATCGTATTTACAATCATGATTTCCTTTTAGTATAACATCATTTTTATTATTGTATACTACAAACTCACCTTTTATTTACTTATAATAATTCTCTTAAATTTATGGTACACTTCAAAATACTTTATTGCAATTTCATTACTTCAAATCTTTCCAAACAATATATTTGACCAAAAATAGCAATTTCATCAAATTATCTTTCAGACCAACGGTATTATTATTTTATGCCAAAGTAATAAAATTCATATTAAATCTCTTTAATATCTTCCAAAATTAGTTCATTTCCTTTTATTTCAAAACAATGTAATTTTCACTAAAACTATATTATTATTATTATTATTTACAAAATTTCAATTAATTGAATAATAATAATACACATTTCAAATTAAGTTTAAAATATATTCTCCATTATTATTTATGGACTTCCTCATAAATTCATAAATAATAATCTTATTAAATTTTTCTAACTAATTTTATTTTTTTCGTTCAAATATTGTTACTCACAAACTCACATAAAAACTATAAATAATCGCGTTAACTTTTTATTTATCTTATTTTATCCTTATCGCATAATTTACATATTTTATTTTTATGAATAATAGTCACATTTTGAAACCACAACTAATTACTACTAAAAATCCAATAATACAACAATCAACCAAAGGCTCAACATATCCAAAATGACCAAAATATCCAAACAATTATCAATATATCTTAGCATAAATCAATAATTATAATTTTCCATTAACACATATCTATTTTATGATTTAAAAAATTCAAGTAATTAAATTAAATAAACCATACCAATATGCTTTTCACAACAGTCTCCAAACTCAGCAAAATTAGTACCATTTGTTTGGATTTCCACCATGAATCCAATGGAAGAAACCTCATATGAATCATAGTTTGCATGTAGAAGATATACGAGTTATAGTATGTGAAATTTGGAATCATATTAAATAATAAAATAGAAGTTATTTACGCAGTTATGTAAGCACTCCTCCCTACCTCCTTCGTATGCACGTTGCTTTAAGCCCATTGTCGTGAAGATTCTCACCCATGCCGCCTTCAACCTAGACCTCTGACATTGATCCAAAGTCATCACCAGGACCCCTACACCATGCACCACCCAACGCCAATAATGATTGCCGCCAGAACCTCATCGTCGTCGTGCAACTCCCCCACTACCAAACATGAATTTCGTCGGAAAACTGCAAATTCTGACCGCTATGACCCTCTATAGCTTGATCCAACCGTATAGATTGACTGCTCTAGGCCTCCTCTATGCTATGGTACCCTTTGATTATCCTTTAGTCACAGTTTCACTATTGATTTCAAGGCCCAAGATAAATCACTAATTTTTGGTCAAGTAGAGCATTAGATGGAAAATGAATCTTAGATTCGTCTTTTCCTCATCGAAAGCTTCGAATCCATATATAATTTGATATTGTTTAAAAACTTTGAATTTTAATCACTTTTTAGTTAGTTTGCTGATCACTATTAGTGGTTAATTAAGAAATTTTAGGATTAGGGAATAAACTGAGAATAGAGGTGGCAGCTAGGGTTTCGTAGCCCTAAATACATAGTTATTAGGCTGGGTTATGAGCTGTGTATCTAGTTTGATCCAAAACTGCTACGCACGATGTTTAAGCACAATAATGCTTCTATTTCACAACCTGTAACTTCGATTATATCAAAACTATATATCAAATTGATCATCTTGATAATACCTTCGTAATGATTATAAATACGATAATTAATTAATCATCTTATTGAAAATGTACTTTTAATTAATTCAATATTTTGCAACGTTGAATTTGCGGGTCATTACAACATGTTAGTAAATAGTATTAAACCCATAGGAAGGAGGCTACGGATAATTGTAGATATTGGTGCATAATTATAGGCAAAATAAGGAGTTTTCCTTTTATGGCCTTGGTGTGTAAATGCGGATAAGTTGTACCATACGCATAATATATATTTTTGGTCGTATATTAGGAGAGTAGGAAACTACTAAGTTATAAGGATGCGAGGTCAGTCAAAAGCACACAGAATAGCTAATATGGTTACCAACAGTGTGACTTTGGGACTGATATGAGACATCGCCTATAATAAGTACCCATGGTGGATGCGAGGTTAGTCTCAATTCTATAGAGTAAATCAGCCTAGTTAATTTGCCTACTAGTACCTACAAATAGGCGGACTAATATAAGATATCTTGGTTTGGGTATAGGTCATAATACAGACTATCTATTAGGTGTGGTAGTAGGAAATCTTGAAAGGGGGCCATTTCGGGTTTTATGTATTAATTGGCTATTGTAGAGTCTGCCTCTTCCAATAAATGAAGTATTAAGTGGTTGTATGGGATTTCTTACGATGTCAGTTAGGAAGTACCAAGAGAGGGATCCACTTTGGGTATAGGTATTAAATGACGGGGATCTGCCTAGTGTATTGGTATTAGATGGTCAGAGTCTATCCAATTCCCATTGAAGAGGTATTAACTGGCTTAGGTACTTTCTCTTGCATCATTAGGGCATGATTGACGGTAGTACGTTGCACCCTCGTTAGAGCTATGGAGTTGAATTGGAAGAGCCTTCAGGTATACAGTTGAAGGTATACTTGGTAAGATATAGTATAAGATGCGTAAGCCACATTACTTATCTAAATGATACTGCTCAAATACTATTATGGTAAAAATTGATATTTTCATTCACCAGATATTGTTATTCTGACTCCCTCCGCACTACAACCCATAGGTTCAGGGGAACGATGCTGATAGAGATATCGGGGGCAGTATTGAAGATTTGTGGCAGTTTATTTTTTTTATCTATGTTTTAATATATTTTAATGTACCCAGTTTTAGATATATTGATGTTATTTGAGATATTGTATTATGGATATTTTAGGATGATATGTTGTATTTATGAGATTTTGAATTTTTTTGAAATTGGTACTTATTTCAGTTATTACATTTTATTCCTTCCATAATGAGATTAACTAACATTCAACTTTGGAATGGGCCTATGGTTCGATGCGCTTTTATTGGGTTAAAAATTAGGCCCGTTAGTGATAGGGCTGTTACATTTAGTATCAGAGCTTAGGTTACTCGATTAGCGGGGAGGTATACGTAAGAGTGCATATTTGTTGTTTTTGAAAGTATTTTTAAATCCCTACTATATTTATATATATCTACTTTTATGAACATATATAAACTCACTAAGCAAATCTTTATTTCATCAAATGATATTGTTTTAGGAAGTTGTAACTAAAAGCTTAAACCTATAGATGATAGATTGTAGCTAAAAGCAACTGCTCAAAGGTTGGGAACCCCTCCACTCAAGAGATACCCACTATCCGAGGGATGCCAGAATGGTTCAAGCAATACCTATGGCATGTGGTGCAAGTTCCCTATAACACCCTACCTTTATATCCATATTACCTAAGCATATTATTAAGTTATACTATCGAGTAACACGGAGAGTGAGGTGATGTGAGTGAAACATATATGAATTTTCCCTTGGACCAACACTGAATACGTCTCAATATAAAAATCACTCACCTCGATGTAAACAGTCTCGATAGAAAACAATAAACATGTGTGGTTCCTGAGGTCAGAACAATATAATATAAATAAATCACAGAGAACACAGAGTCATATACGCAACATTAACATATAATAATAAATATACACGAGTCTAAGTTGGTTTGCAAAATAGTCAATGCCCACTATCATCAAAAATATACGTACATGTCAAGTATCTACATCTCAACATCACATTAGCACATATAAAATGGCACTCGATACAGCTAAAGATATCTAGCTTCCAACTAAGCTCAATGATCCATCTGGTCACATTGTCCCTGAACTTGAAATGACTCGAACTGACCCAAGTTTATATAAATAATAAACGAGTCAGATTGTGTTTAGATTCAATGGTGAGAATATAAACGATATCTCAAGAAATAACATATACATAGCATAATAAAGTAATCCAACCAAAAGAATAACAAAACATCCACAACACATCGAACAACATCCATAACACATCAAACATCAAAACATCCCTAAGATAATGAATACAATCGCACACGCCACATAATACACATCAAGCATCCATCACATACATTACACCACAAACATGAAGCATCATCGCACACATCACACTCAACAAACAGCTCACACATCATACACATCGCACAGTCCGCACACATCCACACATCACACATCGCATACAATACACATCACACACATTACATACATCATACACATCACATGCAACACACACATCGCACATCTCACACATCACAGATCGAACCAGTCAGATTTATTTAGCAGTTATTAACCCAAAAAATGGATCAACACCCTAGATTGAGTATGAAATCACTAGCCATGTTTATCAAGGCAAACAAAGTAGAATGAACAATAGCAAATTGCACGAAAAGTAAATAGACAAGAGATTTTTATAGTGGTTCGGCTGTTAATGAAGCCTACATCCACTTTATAACTTTCTATTATTGATTCAATGCTCTTACAAGTTGAATTTGATTATAATTTCATTGGATATTGTAAGTTAGATCAAGTCACCAATGTTAGAGTTCACTGGAGAATCACAATGAACCCTTTCGATGACCGTTGTGAGGAAGGAGAAGAGTGAAGAATAGTTTCAGCAGCCAATCCAGAAGATCCTCTTTTTGTTGTAGATGGGTGAGTATTTATAGGGATTAGAGAGCTATTGGACAAAGCCGCTTTGCTAGAAGCCCATATTTGATGGTACGAAGGTGCTCAAGAAATTGCATAGCGAGGCGAGCCAATTTGATGGATCGCTAGCAATCCATAGGGCATGGATAACTAGCGATCCATAGGGCATGGATCGCTGGCGATCCATGTAGTTAGAATATTTTTCAATCATTTCACTTGGATCGTGCTTCTTGTTTTATGTAGATGCTCTCCATATAATTTCATAAATAGTTGCCTTGTTTTGATGATGACTCACGTAATATGACCAAAATCGAATGAATGCTTACTTCACGAACTAACTTGCTTGGAATATCATGAAACTTGGCAGGCATCCCAAAAAAATATATTGGTTCATTATGCAAGAGGTTTGGAAGATCCATGAGCTACCCTTATAGATCGCTAGCGATCCATAGATGATGGATCGTTCGTGATCCATAATCTTGAACTATTTTTGCTTTCTTCCACTTGGGTCTTTCTTAGTTTCTTCTTATGGTCCTTTTGGTTGATTCTTGAGTTGTTCTGACTTGGCGTGAATGTTCTAACTTCCTTTGAATTCTATTGTTTTAAAAACCCAGTTACATTTGCCCATCAGAGTATGCCTTCATTGGAAACAAGGCGTTCTCTTGAAGTAACTACTTTTGAGTTCCTGTTTGGTGAGGTTCAATTGATCATGTTGGGGTTATCATGCAAATTTGGATTTGGCTATTCAGCCATTTATTGAGTTTTGATGTGAATCGTCGTTGTTCATAATAATAAATCAATTTTGATCCCACACCTTTCAAAATGCTTGAAATAATACTAGATCATGCTTGGTGAGTTTGGAGAAATTTTGTTGTAATTCTATAGTTCGCTAGCGATCCATAGTCCATAGATCGCTTGTGATCCAATGACTTAGCAATTTTTCGTCCAATATTCTATTTAACTCCCCATTCGAGCCAACCCTTCTCTATCTTATTCTTTTTTGCAAATCGAGCTGCCTATTGTGCGACGCGAGCTAAAATGCATCCGGACCCTAATCTTTCCCTTGCCACCACCGTTGTCGATTTTCATCACCAAAACTCTCTATCGTCGCCTTCGCTTGACCTTGTCGTTATGTCTCGAGCCAACCCCAACACTTGAATTGATGCCTGCTTGAATCACGACCAATCTTGCCTACTTAGATAGCTGCCGACTTATCCACCTTGGATCGCTGTCGACCTATCCACCTTGGATCACCGCCGACTTAGAGTTTGGCTATATTCACCTTTTGATTTTTGACCTGACGTGGGTGGTATGGATTTTTGGCGCTTTGTTTTAGCAAATTGGTGATGAAGTTGTGTTGGTGACGGATGCAATGGAGAATTCAAGTTGATTGTGATTTTGTGGAAGAACATAGTAAATCGAGTCTTGAGTTTTTCAAGGAACGAAGCTTGGGTCTTGCCTCGATGCTTGACATGTTTTGCTATCTTTGTCCAAAGAATTAGAATTAACTTGCATCAAGTTACATTATTAATCCGGCACGACATCTTGCGGATTGATTTTGGTTTTTTGGGAGGTGATAATAGCTTAGGGTAGCATCTTGTGTGCAGCTTATGTTGTTATCACCATCCAGAGAGCTGAAATCGACTTATGTTGAGAATTCTCTAATTGATTTGAACCCATTAATCTATAGTTGCTCACTTCAGATTGGTCCTATCATTGCACAATCGGTGTACATGGAATGGGAAGAGCTTATGTCACTTCAGACAACGGATTCGTTATCGATCGTTGGCCGATAATAGGTAAGTGTGGGACAAATAATTTAATGAATGATAAGAAAAGCTCTTTTCATTCTTCACTACGTGCGAACTATCTGACCATGTTAGGTACAAGTTCTATAGAATGAAGCACCCGTCATCTCATCGTAAATCCAGTGGGAGAAGTTCGACACTCTCAGAAGTCGAATCATCATCAGTTGTGCCTTCACAAAAGGTATCAGTAGCGCCTACTTCTTCATTGCCGCCAGTTGAATACAGTCAATTGGTTCCGGTTGGTCCGGTTGTAGATCGGACTCCTCCAAATTTTAGAGTTCTACACAATCCTCCGAAGAGAGCTTCCTCCGTAATCTTTGCTAAGGTTCTGCATAATATTTGTTTACAACATAGCATTTTGGGCGATGACGTATGCCTTCCGTAGAAGAATGAGTTTGCACATATATCGCCTTTGGGGTACACCAGTCGCCTTCTCTTTTAGTCATTAAGAGTTAATATGTCGCCATAGGATTTCTGATAGATTGAATACTTCTTGTAGTTATTTCGAGACCGAACATAGATTCATCACTCAATTCAATCTTCCATGCTCCGAAGGACGAGATGCCGAAGAAAGATCGGTTAAGTTTCTGCTAACAGATGAGAATTTGCTTCGGTATAGGTTGTTGCATCCCAAGAGATCTGCCATAACCATTGAAGTTCCATCTTCTTCACGTCCTAGAATTTGAACACATTTCACTTCTTCATCACACGGCTCCATAGATGGCGATCCCCTAGAAGGAGAAGGCCTGTCTGGCAGGTCAACCGAAGAAATTCATGAAGGTAGAGGTGTTACGACTAAAGTCGGCTGCCTGCCTAGGATTCCCCCGATTCCAGAGGAGGAAGAAGAATTCAAGTAGCATGAGGGCAAGGCTATGGTGACAACGGAAAAGGAGGAAGGTAAAATTGAGAGCATCAGCAGTTATGATTCCTCCTCTAGTGATGATGAATTCGATGCAAGCTTCGGTAATGGAAACTTCGAATCGTGTGATGAAACTCCGGGAATGAGTCCTGTTTTCCTAGATTACCCTCCCTAAGAGATTCATATGAAAGATGCTCCCCCAACAGCCAAGCGACTTCATGATTCTCTGCTTAAGGAAACTAGTATTGACATTGGGGATTTGAGCAATGTTTATGTAGATATCAATGAACTCATGGGAGAAGATTTCGAGTTCGAGGGATTGTCTCCTCGCCGCAATCATGTTGTGTCTAGAGTTAGCGTGATTCCTACCATAGTGACTTCCCGATCTAGTTTGTGTCATCCTTATAAGTCACTTATGACATGTTACACATTTCACTAGGGTCACGTTCACTTACATATGCATTATTTAGGTTCATTTCCTATCGCTAAAGCTCTTTAATTTTTTATATTAAGTACTGTGAGAGGATGTGGACTTTACGAGGACCTTGAACAAGTTACTGATTCACAGCACTAGTCAAAACGGACTCTAAGCCGCTGTCAGCCCCGTTAAACTGAGGAAGAGTGGAGAAGGAGGAAAGATTTGGAAGCCGAAGTATGTCATCGGGACGATAGAGAATGGGGTAGGGTTTACAGGAGTGGTTATAAGAAGAAAAGGACTCCTGACGATTGAGAAGAGCCGTCCAAGAAGTCGAAGGTAGATCGTGGTTCTCATCCCTCCAAACACCAAGAATTTGCCCCGGCTCTAGTCTTTGTTGGAATTGAAGTTCCAGCTTCCACTATTCAAGTTTCACCTTCATCCCAAGCCCCGTCAACCCACGTAGTGCTGTTTCTGGTTCTTCACACCCCCACCGGAGGCCGGCTTACATTCTCCCATCCAGTCCCCATAAACTCGAAGTTGCACTCCCCGGATGGTTTCTAAAGGGAGTTAAATTTGATCATGACCCAATCTGCAAAGATGCTTATATGCCCCATCTCCAGGCAATTCAAAGCGATTTGGACAAGCTAAAGGATGGGAGAAATTATTTAAGCAACTGGCAGACACCAATCGCAACAAATACCAAGAGATCCTCCTCTTTGAATCAGAAAAGGACTATTATGAGAGGACGTTAATGGAACATGATGCTAGAATCGAGCAGTTAACGAAGGAGAGGGACAGTGTACTTCGAGAGAGTAAGAGCAACGCCAACTTTCTGAAGGAATTGAGAGAGGCCCATAAAAAAATAGAAATCATGTTTTGAGACGAAATCAAGAAGGCCCATGCAGATG
Source organism: Allium fistulosum (assembly GCA_030737815.1). Taxonomy (NCBI): domain Eukaryota; kingdom Viridiplantae; phylum Streptophyta; class Magnoliopsida; order Asparagales; family Amaryllidaceae; genus Allium; species Allium fistulosum. The sequence goes on along the minus strand of CM060905.1, from coordinate 154,067,936 downwards.
AGGTTAAGTTGAAAGTGGAGCTTGAAGCTCGTGACGAGATCATCGAAGCTCAGAAGAAAACTATCTCTGTTCCTAACGAAGTCGTCGAAACCTATAAAAAAGGCGCTTGCTGATCATGCGGGAATGATATAATTCCATGAAAAGAACATTTCTGATCAGACCCAACTATTTGCTTCGCTTTAGGATAGAGTCGCGTAACTTAACACTGAGAAGACCTAGGTTGAGTTTGAGAACGCTGTCGTGATATCGGACTACTTGGAGTTGCAGGATGCTTTCGAAATGAAAATGGAGAAGATAGATGACACCGTCTTGAATTTCTATATTAACTCCCTACTGCATCAGGTGAGCCTCAGCTATCTGGGCGCCAAATTTCCTTGTACTCTTGCTGTGGTTTGGGAAGAACTTCTAGCTCATTTCTGAGAGAACGGGGATGTATACACCGAGTATGATTTAGAGGATTCCTATATCAACGAAGAGTTGAAGAAGGCTTTGATAGAAGGTGGGGAGATCATTGGAATTGCGAGAGAACAAGAAGCCCCCATGATGCTGCAACTACAACTGCTAAAGCGCTACCAGAGCCTTTCATTTCTAAGCCTGGCAATTCGTTATAAAACCGCCTCGCAATCAGTTGGCGAGTTTGGCCGGTGCCGCCTTGTTGTGTGCCCTTCCGGCGGCGGTCTCGGAAGCCTCGGGTGGTCCTGGAACTTCTCCAAAGATTGTGCAACCATCCAAAGAAGGAGAAGGTGGGGAGTATGAGATTGAAATTCTCAGCCACTCTTCTGATGTAGGTAACCTTCTTATTTCCCCCGAGTTTGAGAATTTCCAACTCACGCCGCAAGAACAGGACAAACTGAATGCTTTCATTTTTGATCTTATAGGTCCATCTTCTTTACCTATCGACCTACCGATCCCTTTGGTCCCTAGGTCAGCTACTAGTTCAACTGCCTTGACGCTTGTTTTTGTAGCCACTTTGACTGTTGTGCCCATGTCCGGCTCATAATCAGGGCCAGAATCCGAGAAGATTGCTGCGCTGCGTGGTCTGGATGACCCTTCCATATCTCTAGAGGGAAATTTCACATCAGCTGATGCTTAAGAGAAAGAAGACCTAACGGCAAGCTAATTAAAACTAAACAGCATATGGTGGCCATTAAGAAGGAAAAGTTCAAGGGGAGAAAGTCTTCATAGAGCTCCTGCAAGTCTCGGAAGCACAAGACCAAGGGGGAGTCTTCCGAGAAGGCGAAGAACAGGGAGGAGATGCTGGCACGGAGGAGATAGTTGATATTTCAGGCAGTGACACGACTCTTGGCAGGGATTTTGAGAAGAAGAAGAAATTTCCGACGTGGGAAGGAGAGCGGTGAAAAGAAACATTGATAGGCTCAAGTAACAGTGGAGCCAAATATTGGGACATCCTGGTTTGTTTGATACGTGTTTTGTACAAGTGCAGAGTCTGCACTTATTGCTTTTGTTGTTGTATCATCTGTATTTTCTTTTTTGCTGGCAGATATTGTGTAGGTACGGCCCCTACATTTTGACTTTATATAGAAAATGTTATAAGTAATACAATGTTGAAATTTTGATTGTAACTTTATTGTCTACTTATCTATGTTTCATGCACTTATGCCAATTTTACTTACTGCTATTTTATCTAGTCCTGTAATTACTGCCAAAATTCTTTGTTTGGAGTAATAGAATTGTGAAGTACTTTGCTTTTGTTTTTGAGTATTATTGTGTGTTCACCCAGTTCACGGGGCTATTTACTTAAAACACTTGACAATTGACCGGTTGATCCGTGTGATTCTTTGGATGTCTGTAACTAAGTCTATTTTGCGGTTCTTATCTTCGAGAAATTGTGATTTGAGCGTCTTGATTCCAGTGATTCTGTGGATCAACAATTCAAATTCTTTGCCGCTTACTCCTGATGGTGGGAGTGGATTGATTCTTTTGAGTCTTGCAATATGCGAGTTGCTAGCATTAGCAAGACAATGTCGGTCCTTAAGAGTGTGCATGGCATATGAAATGCAAAGCTTTTAAGAGTATGCACGGCTTTTGGGAGTGTGCACGGCTTTTGGGATGTGTGACTTTTAGGATCGATATGACCCGTCGATCCGCAACGGTTTGGAATCTCTCTGCATTACCACTCTTCGGGCAACGTGAGGAGTTCATGTTTCGAGAGCGTGGTTTCATGACTCAAGAAGCAAAGCGTGGCTTATGGAGGCACACGGCTTTGATTGGGGCCTTCCCGATGTTGTCGGAGGAACACCGGTTCTTAGAAGGCAGGGATCGAGTTTCGTCGATCCAATGGTTTGAGTCAATTTGCTTCGATCGACCCGGCGGGTAGATGGGGCGTACTTGACCGTGGTTGATCAGATGGTTTTGAGTCAATTTGATCCCGTCGACTCAGCAGGTTACATTTATGAACACTGTTTTATTGGTTCAGAAAGGAAAGCAATTTTATTAATAAAAGTTGAGCAAGTTTTGCCTATTTACAATGCCTCCGGTATTCCGAGATGGCTTATTTGCTAGAAATAAGAAATACATAAGATAATCTTCTTAGATAAAGTAAGGACGCAACGATTCGCTATTCCATGCTCGAGGAATTTGGGCTACATTGACGGTTGTAAGCTTGAATATGCCATCCCTTAGCTTCTGACCGATCACATAGGGTCCTTCCTAATTTGGTCTGAATGCTCCCGGTACAGGGTAGACCTTCTTGAGGACAAGATCTCTCACTTCGAAGGTGCAGTTATGAACTTTGGAGTTGAAGTATCGCACGACCCTTTTCTGGTGATCAGCAGTCCTTAATTCAGCTTCTTCCCTCTTCTCATCGACCATATCAAGCGGCTCTAGTAAAAGCTACTCGTTCTACCTTTAATCAAAGTTTTTCCTTCGATGAGAAGGGACTTATAGCTCAACTGAGATCATTTCTTCCGAACCATATGCTAAGGCAAACGGAGAGTGCCCAGTTGTAGATTTGTTCATTGTCCTGTAAGCCCATAGTGCGAGTGGAAGTTCATTGTCCCAATTTCCTTTTGGTTTAGTTAGCCGCTTTTTGATAGTGGACTTGATGATCTTATTCACTACTTCCACTTGCCTGTTTGCTTATGGATGTGCGACAACGGAAAAGCTTTTCTCGATTCAGAAATGTTTGCAAAAGTCTTTGAACTCAACACTTTCGAATTGAGTCCCGTTATCCGTGATGATTTTCTATGGAACACCAAACCTGCAAATAATATTTTTCGTAACAAACTTAATGACTTTCTTTGTGGTAATAGTGACTAGCGGTTCTGCTTCGACCCATTTGGTGAAATAGTCAATAGCAACGATAGCATATTTTGCTCCTCCTTTAGCCATTGGTAATACACCAATCAAATTGATTCCCCGGATTGCAAACAACCATGGCCTGACCATCTGTATTAGCTCTGTCGAGGGGGTTCTTTTGATCTTGCTGAATCTTTGACAATGATCGCACCGTCTGGCGTAATCCGCTGTATCACAATTACTGTTGGCCAAAAGTACCCGTACCGAAAACTTTCTTCGCAAGGGTTTTCCCCCTGTATAATCTCCGAAGTTTCCTTCATGAACTTTTTTTAGGATCCTTCGAGCTTCTTTGTTGCTCACATATCTGAGTAAAGGGGTAGATAATCCCCTCCGAGTATCCCATCTTGTATTACGAATCATGGTGCCTTTCGAAGAAGCTTTTTCCATTGATTCATGTCTGTAGGGAGGATTCCTATGAGCATATAGTCCTCGATTGGCATCATGCATGACTCTGGTTCTTTGGTTGTTTCAAAAATCCAGTCGATATCCATTTCGCTTATGCTTGGAGTGGTCAGGGTTTCAACCGGGACAAGCCCCAATGATTGAACTTCTCCGGAACTGGCTAGTTTGGCTAGATAATCCGCATTTGTGTTCTATTCCCTCGGGATTGAGTTATGGTGTAATGCTCGATGTCGTTAAGCAATTCCTGCACTTTAGATAGGTACGGGGCAAGATTTTCCCCCGAGCCTGGTATCCTCCTTTCATAATATAACAAATTGGGCTATTAATAGCATTTCAAAAATGCTATCAAAACTTTCCATAGCATTTTAAAGAACGCTGTTTAACGACATGCTATAACAGATCAAAAATATATAATAGAAAAAAATGAAACGCTATGGAAAGTGGACATTTTATAGCGTTTTATAAACGCAATGAACAATAAACGCTATAACCATCTACAGCTTAAAAGAGTTTACATAGCATTTTTATATTGTTATCTTATATTTAATGTACAAAATTTTTTTAGCGTTAATGAAACGCTATAAAATTGTATATGCTTTTGGTTTTCTATAGCATTTATGCAGCTCTGTCTTACCATCCATTTATGCATTTCACACATATACACATATGAAAAACCTATTCATACACATATAATTGAATAAAACCAAAAGACAACCCATTTAAGAATAAAATGAACATCAAATATTCAATATAATCAATTTTACACATGTTCTTACATGTAATATTTCTGAAAAATATATCAATGGCAATGTTCATAAAGATTATAAAAGAGTACATGATTACCATAAATAATCCTAAGACAAAATATATCCAAATCAAAACCATGAGCTCAAACAACGTAAACTCATATGAAGTAGTTAGCTTTGCCAAAATCGTCTATGCAACTTCGGTAATTTTGTTTTCCTGCATTTAGACAAAGAATTATTTTAAATATGTAACTACATAAAATTACACAATAGATAACATCAGTTGTTGTGATGGCCAACAATCACAATTGTACAACATTAGCTTCACCGACTAAGCAGCGGCAAAACTTGGCGTGCTCAGTTGCAAAACTGGGCGCTCAATTTCAAAACTAGGGGCATGCAGTTCTGCAAGACTGGGAAAAACTAGGTGCATACGCAGTTATGAAATTAAGAACGCTCTTGGTTGAAAAACTGAGAGTGCTCTATGATGCAAAACTTCTAAAATCCATGATATCTAAGAAACAACTGGCATGATGAAGTGATTTATGTTATGACTAATAGCATGCTAGTGTTAATTACAGTATAAACACAAGATTTCCACTAGTGTGCACAGATTTTGCACAATTAAGGCACATTAACCTAACTTCTATCAAACGAGTGTTATGGATGTTCATTATATCTTTTCTTGGTTTTATCAGAGGCCTTACCTGGAAATACTTTTAAAAAAACAAAAAAATATCTATTATCAGAATAATTCAAAAGGTAGCATATAGTTCAATTATAAAAAAAGACATACTTGAAAAATGAAGCTGAATATTAGTTTGGCAACTATGGGCAAAAGCCAAATAAGAGTATACATGTACTAAGGTCAAAAACATTTTCAGGAAAAATTCAAATAAGAAGGATAATAATATCATCTTCTAATGGACTTAGTACACATAATTGAAAAGTGCAAACTAACCTTCATGCATGCCCCTTCCAAAGTAAACATTTGGCTGCATAATGATAATCACATAATGGCATTTAGAATAGAGCTTATTGAGCAAAAAAGGCTAGAAATAGAATTTATGTCAGGAATAAATTGTTTGATAAACACAGAGATGTTATTTACATTCCTTAACTTAATATTAGATAGTAAAAGTATGAATCCAACTCCATTGATATTGCTTGTATATAATTTAAAATGTACTTAACTAGGGGGATACTATTTATAGTTCCCTCTGTATTGTAGTTAAACTACAATTCTAAAAACTTTGGTATGGAATGTTTACAAATTAGACTTTTATTAATATTATTATAAAGTAGTTTTAAAAATATTAGCTCTTGCATGACAATCGGGTAATAGTTGTAAGTCTTAGCTTTGCTACTAAACTAGAATTAAACTAAAGAATGATAAAAGAACAAAAATATAAGAGTATATATATTTGTGACTACCAAAGCCTTGGGTGCTTATGTTATGAACATAATGTACGATGATAAAATTGAAATAGGTTAAACATAACTAAGCTTGCTTATACCTTGTTTGCAGATAGAAAACATAAATGAAATATTATTATTATTACAGGGAAACACAAACAAGAGAAGAGAATATATAGTACCCAAAGGGTCTATTCTGACAGTGCCTCAAGTTCCACCCTTACCAAATCCATCGACCACTACACCAATATACAGTGCTAACATTGCCACACCATCTTAGGATCCAAACGTGCATGGTTTTAGACCAGGTCCCCCCTGTTCGAGTGCTTACCCAGTACCCTGTCACCCATCAGTTGCTCCCATGTCAGCATATGTTGTTACTGCCACTTCTATTGCTCCTGTTGAACTGCATCAACTATAGTAAGGCAACAACCAACTATATACCTTTCGTAGAATTTCTTTGCATCCTTCACTGTTTAGAGGATGATTTTATACATAAAATATATTATTATCCAATGATATTTCTTTTAACTATAATATTAAAGTGTACTTTGAGTGTAGGCCTTTTAAAGCCTTGTTTGTTTCTGCATGAACTCTAAATTTGTAATAAACGTATGAGTATGCTGTCGACTTGTACTAACAGCTATTCTCTTATTTCTAGTTATAGTCTGTTATCCTTTTACTTTTTTATTTGAATTTATATTTTTCTTTTCTTCAAATAGATATATCCGTGTAATAGAACTTTAACAGTGACTTGGTTCAGAAAACAATCTTTTTGTGTAATGCAAGAAAATCAATTAGTGATTAAGTGATCACAGTCTAAAGCCAATAAAACCAAGGCTATTTTGAATATCAAAGCCAAGATATAGTTAACATTAACTCATATCTAAAAACACAGCAAATGTGAATATTCCAAAAGACGGTCATAAAAATATGCATAGAAGAAGATAGAGAATCTTACTCACTCCAACCTTTGAAGCAGCCTTGTCAACCTTATCACTCCTCTACCTGAGATCATTTTTTTGTAGTTTCCTCCATTTACATTTACAACTATGTCGCTGTTATACTCATTTGACACCTATCATTTGACACCATAATTCAACCTAACACCATCATCTGACAGTATTTATGACGTAGTTTTACTCAACGACTCCATCTTCCTCAACCTAACAGTATCATTTGTTTTAGTAACTATATTCAACATAGTTTTACATAATACATGTACAGAAAATAGAACTATAAAGAAGATAGCAACACAACTAAAAAATCAAAGAAGGAAAAACTTTACTAATAATATAAAAAGAGGAATGGTTCAGAGCCACTGCCAATATCAACGATGTTTGTTACGAACGTTTACCGTCTTAAAGTTCTTGTTTGTACAGTTCTTGTTTGCACAACTAACATAAGTTTCATTCCCTTAATGTTTCCTAGTTCCAATTAAAGGTAAACAAAAGATGAAAATAATATAATATTAATTTGCAGGAAATATATAAAACTACTATAAATGACTTTACTTGTTTAATAATATATGTTCCAATAATATTACAATTACAAATTTTCTGATAATAAAATTTAAAATATCACTACCACATTTGTAACTATTAGAGGCATTACGTTGGAGGCAGAATAAGTTAAATGTCTCTAATAATATTTAATTAGGGGCAAATATAGCATTGGTTACTAATACCAGTAATTAAGGCCCGTTTATCTGCCCTTACTATACTCCATCTTTATACCAACCGTCCTACCTAAAAGGACGTTCACGATCTGTAATACTTAGTTGCCCCTTTCTATTCTAGCTCATCAAAACCTAATTCCTAAAATCAAACAATTGAAATATGTTCATGGCGATTTTGATAAGTGGAGGAGGCTGCTACTACTCTTACGCTTATTTTACCATTGAAATGGTCGTTGATTGCATATTTGGGAAGATGCTACTGTTTTGGATCCACATCTCCAACACAAAATTAAGATAAAGATGGTAGAAGTCAAGGTCTGCAATTTTCCCTTTATGCATATTTTGATTTTAGTTTACTGTTTTAGCTACTATGAATTAAGTTTTGGTATGTTGGATTTTTTATTATTATCCTGATTGTGTTTGGATAACAAGACTATTGCAGAACAAATGATTTCCAATACTTATTATCATTTTGAATTCCCTTACACCAAAATCTAAAGGGAATTAGGTTGATGCTTCCAAGACATATTAGTACATATAACAATAAAATTTTGCATATACTTTTGGAAACATTAGATGAAAATGAACATTGGATTTCAAAACACCTTCCTAATGATGAACTTGTAAAGATTGCATGAGAAAATTAGAATACAAAAGTATATACTATACTACTAATGCATGTATATTTTGGTCCAAGTTACTTGGCATTCCACCGAAGTTTTCTTTTCTTGGATAAGACTTGATAAACTATATGTACATTTTTCGAGGAAATGCATATGCAATGTTCAAAATTGGAACTATCGTTATCTTCATTCCAAAAATACTATACATCTCATAGTATGGTGTATATTACATAATTAACTGTCTAGTTTCATACATGTTCACTTAAATGTTTCATTACATTGAGGTACAAGTAGCTTCGTGTACATATTCACCTCTAATCACTAAAACTCTAATGATCATGTTAACTTAAATCATAATTAACATATTAGTAAGATAAAACCTCAATATTTACACTTTTAACTTAGTTACTTACATGATATGTACAAGTTTGTTCTATAATTGCATGATATATACAAGGTTGTTCTATCTTATCATTTATAAGAGTAAATAGAAATGGCAAATAGGAAAATGGAGACTTCACAACATAAAAGTGCTATACACATGCCTTGATATGATTATTGTAAACTATGATATTTTATGTCTAGTTGTGCCATTAATTATTTACATATTAAGTAATTATGGAAATTCATAATTCATAGCAAATCATAGTATAATATGTAATTCTCTAGCATAACATTAATCATTCTATCTATGACAATATCTTGCGCACTAATAATTTTGCAACTTGCTCTTTACATTTACAATTATCATTGTTATTCCTATCAGTTGTATCCTCAATAATTTTTAAAAGAAGAATCTACTACTTGATTGATTTGAATATTTGATTAAAGAGCTCATTTCTTTCGCTCCAAATTTGGGTTGTATATCCGTTGATGCATACATGATACTAAAAAATGACTACATTTGAGGTGGGATAGTATGTTACATGTTAGCAGTGATGTACTAATGATAAACAGAGCTTAAAATAAGTTAACATTATCAAATAATTTACATCACATAGTTTAAAGGAAGTTGAACTTGCACATGCTCACCACTTTACTGGTGGTCAAGAGGAAAGTTTGGTTTTACGTATAGATGCTATATAGATCTGCATATTGTAGAAACATGCTTGTAAATTCTACTTGCTAATTTATCTTGATTAAGAATCCATATTCTGCATAAGGATGCATTTGAGGATACTTTTTGTTGACGTGCATTCGTGAATATGGAATTAAGTAGAAAAGAGTATCCGCGTTTGTTATCCAAAATTATTTTATTTATTAAATAACTATTTGTCCTTATCATTTGATCAATTTGGTGTAATCATATATCATGACAAAAGAAAAAGAAAATATTATCCTTTTCTTATTAAATAGAAAGCAACATAAGTCATTAAAAATTAACATTCATTTTATGTTTTTCAAATTAAATTTTCATCCCAGTAATTTAAGTTATTAAACTGTAAACATAACTCAAGAAGCTTGTTAATGTGAATTGTTTAACATGACTTGAATTGAATGTAAACTTATGTCGCATGAATGAGGCCTAGATGAATGGAGATGAAGAAATATAAGTTGGATCTAATCAGCACCAACTCATTTCTACTTGATTCATTTCTTGTACACGATTGTCTTGGACCTTAATTTCTTGAGCATGAATAATTTAAAGTAGCATTATGCTTGTGTGATGAATCATGACTCATGCGAACTCTTATTTAATAATTTATCCCAACTTAACACTTTTTTTTGTCATTTCTTATATCCAAATTTCTTTTATTGATTTTCTGGAATAGTAAATCAGTTTGATTTGTGGAGGCTCCAAAAGACTATTTTTCTTTTTCCTTTTTTAAACTACAAACATTAGTTTATTCATAAATAAATGACTAGGATGATAATATTTTCAAATAACTTGAAGAAAATCAGTTAAACTATAACCAGGTGCCAAATATATTGTGTTATGATAAAGAATAGTTCATAAATTTCAACATATCCCTTTTATGGTACTATTCATCTATAAATTTGCTCAAGTAATATGTCATACCAGAAAATTTAATTGTGAGTATTCAAATTTCTTTCTTACAGAACTACGCCAGTCTTTCAGTTTATTTCAAATATGTTTTATTTTCTGTAATTTTGTTTTTTATAACTTGAAATTAGTATATGTTTTTTTTTAATTTAACTGTTAGGATATAACATTTAATAATATTCTCAAAGATTAGAGGGAAATAAACACTTTAAATTAACATAGTAATACAATCACAAAAATTTAGGAAATAACACTATAAAATAATCTAAAAAATATTTACTTACCTACAAAGTAATATAGTTGGAAATTATCTACAGCTGAAACTAACATACCCAAACTTTTAGATCCAACTTTGGCTACGTTCATATCTCTAATCTGGCATTTAGTTCTAATTTTATGTTATGTGAAGATTTATGGTAGGTTGTAATTGTAACGTAATAGTAAGAATGCTCTGATCATTCGGGAATAATGTATGGGCCAGCTAGCAAGTGGAGATTGATCCAAATCTAAATTGAGTAGTAAAGTAGGTGTTGTAACAACATTCTATGAGAGTGAAGTAGTGCAGGCATGATTGAGAGGAACATGGCAAGCTTGCATGAGCGCTTTTGATCAGAAATGGATAACAAATTTTGTTGCAATAACATGAAGAGATTGTATACACCCGTGGCTGAAGTGTGAAAGACTGAGTGACACTGATGTTGGAACTGATGCAAGTGCGGCTTGTGTGTAGAAACCTAAGGTGCAGGCTTGAGAGATTTTGGTTTACTTAGGTTTATGAAGATTTGTCATGAAAAATTAATGGTGGTGTAATTGACCTGCAATTTTGGTTTATTTTTATATTTGGATGTTTAGTTGATAATTTGGTCTTTGGAGTTGTATAGGATATTTGTAATGTCAACTAATATTGTGGTTTATTATTTAACTTTTGGTTATTCTAAAGATTGCATGCTCGCAGCAAATGAAATTTTCTATGGTATTCATGTTTTTTCATTCGTTTTTGTATACACTTGATCTAATTCTTGTATCATGCTTATTGATGCGTGAAATCAGAATTGAGGGAAAATTAGTTGTCGTTATATATAAATAAATATAAAATAATTACTGATTTTATTTTTATTAATTCAGTCAAACTAATCTTAATAGGGGCAGTTGGATTTTCCTCAGTAAGTACCTAAAGGGACAATAAAAAGTGCCCCTAGTGCAATTATCATAGTACGTTTGCTTACATGGCATCATGCATATTAAGGGCATTTTAATGGTTCAATCTGCCCCTAAATATTATTAGGGACTTGATTATTAAGGGCAATACCTAATTTGCCTCTCCTTCTAGTGGGGGCTGTTTAGTTGAAATTTTTGCCCCTATTTGCATTAATTGTGGCAATTTTAAATGCCTTTATTATCTCTAAATTTGGTAGTGTATATTTTATTATATTATTTGGTATAGAAGAAATAATGTAGAAATATCATGTATATGTATCATGCTTTCTATAACAATATGCTAGCGGTATCCTCTACTTTTGGAAAGTAATATCTATTGAATAAGGTTAAGGTCAAAGAACTTCCTGTTCAAATGGTTCCCAAATCATACAATTTTCAGTTATATTTTATGTAAAGTATACATATTTACAAATTGTGAGCTTAGTATGGACTGAAAATTGTAAATGATTTTGAGTATTATTTATATTATATCTAGAAATTTCTGATAATGTTCTGTTATATAGAGCAAAATATTTTATATTTGCGCCTATACCCCATTTTGCTAGATAGATACATTTTTAATTTCAAACCAAACAATAGAAAGATGATTGTTACTTTCCTAGCAATCTTAAGTTTCTCATGTAGAAGAAGCTGCTATGGTGTCAAAGATATAAATACCAATTATACATATTTTATTCTAAAATATAAAAGTTTTTTTAGTAATGGGCCAGATGAAAGCATGATCATCATTTTTTGTTTTAACTTTTGAGTTAGATTATGTAACTTATGTTCAAATCTCCACAAAAGGTTATTTTTAATTTCTTTTTCAGCATACATATACAAACCTATGTACTGCTTGATAACTATGGAGCATCTAAAGGAAGATTAATCCAAATTTATCCAGATAATTTCTAAGAAATTAATCTTTAGTTCATATACAGTAGCAAATATATCCAACTTAACAACAAAAAATGATAAATAAATGGAACTGATCGGCTTTATATACATGTAAACTAAGCCTGAGTTGTTATCAGATTCACAACAAATTTTATCCATAACTTCCAATAATAAAGTGTGTGACCTCAATTCCATGCCTGAGTTGAAAAGATTAAGATATAAATTTTTACTATCACTATTTACACACCATAAACGATGTGTCTACATGATTGCTAGTTTTTTTTTTCATACTGGTAGCAAGTGACAAATATCAGCTTATTTTAAGAAACTAAAACAGAACCATAATGTATTTTCTAATATTTGAATTTGCATCAAACAAGATATTAAGTTGAGTTTCAGTAGCTAATACAATTGAGAATTTCTGCATTTTAATTCATAAGTAGAAACCTTTTAGTCGCCTTGAATTTTTTGTTTCTTTCAAAAATATCAACACTCGATAGTTTCTGGCATCATGCTAATGTACAGTGTAGAATTTTGATGTGATTTTAAGTTGGAGTATACTATTCTAGTTAAACTTGATAACATATTTGAAATTAACTTTAGTTTATATGTGGGCTTGTCGTACAAGAATTTTTTTGGGTATATAATAAATTGGATTTAACTTTGAGCTGTTTTTAGAGGTAAATCTTCCATCAATAACTGACGATAACTAGCATGGAATGGCTTCTAGTAACATTATCTACATATATATATATATATAGTTTGACAGTGAGAATTATTATTAGTCTGACATTATCTGTAGAAATATACTGGCAAACATGAACTTTCAATAACTTTAAGATTGATTAACTACATTCTTGAGACATAAATAAATTTACTTTGGAAAATATGATCCCATCTTTAAAGAAATCAACATGAAGACATTACAGATACTAGCAACACTTATAAAAAAATGAAAAAAAATGTTAAAAAGAATAAACTATGTTGGAGAATCAGCAGTATTCCATATGTTGTAGTCATATTATGTCTCAAAGAAAATGAAACTGACTTGAAATTGATTTCCAGTATCATAGAGGAGTATCTAATTAAAAAGAACTGGGAAAAAACCCAAAAAAATTGTGATATAAAACAGCCTAGAAACCCAAAATATTATATGACCCATAGACTACCTTAATATAAATTAGTTTGGTATCTTAATAATGAAACTTCATTATACCATACCTTAGCTATACAATCCAAATAAGGAAAATTTTGATTTTGACAATGAATCATATTGTTCAATGTCATTAATTTTTTTTTCTTTTTCTTGAAAAGATTTCCATATATCCATGTCATCCAAAATTTTTAAGGGGCAGCTCAAAGGCTGATGACTGTAGATAATGAGCCATACTTTTGAATGACTATCTTTCCATGATATATTGTTATGGTATTAATACTCAAATCAATGAAAAAATATTTATTAAATTGGATGACAAGAAGACTCATGCTAGTGTTCCTGGGTATAATGGTCCAACCACATGTATAATAACATAACTCATAAAAATAATGTTAATACTTACAGTCACGGGTAGGTTCTATGCAAGCCAGAAGGTCCGCTCTTCCTGAATCCCCAACTTATTGCTCTACTTATATTTTGTAAACATCCAGTTGGTATATAGTAGATGCACATTACACTTTTCCAGCCTAGTTATAATTACATATCATACAAGTTTTAGCGAGTCCCAAATGAAATTGGCTTTAATTACGTGCGTGTGCATAACTTGCAATAAATCTGCATATCTATGTACATTATGTTTTCCTACCAGACAATTTATAGATATGTGTCCCTTAGACTGAGAATTAATAGCTAAACATACAAATATTTTAAACCGTATGGCTGTGCACATGATAAATTCTTAATTAACTTGGATTTCCCTACGTACCCTACGTACATCTATAAGTAGTTAAGTTATCCAAATGTACGCTCTTTCTAGTGTATGATGGTTAATGATATACACAAACGCGGCTACATTATCATATATGGTGAAGGGTGCATGTACATTCATATGAGCAATTAACATATAAATGTGGCTATTATCATATATATATTTTAGTAACTTCCTGCATATAAACTAGCAATTGGTTACCGAGATATTAATGCTTTTCTGGTAGAAATTTCTCTCGTTAATTTGTAATGATCATTAAGTCCACTTCAGACTTTTTATTGATTGTACTGATACATGAAATAAAAAGCAAGAACTCCGAATAAGGTAATAATTTATTTATTTTAGTGAAAATTAAGAAAAAAATAGAAAGTAGTAAAATATTCAGATGATGTAGGTTGCTTATTTTCTTTTTTTTAAGGAATACATTTCCTTTTCATGAAATACATACATCATAAATTAAAAAACTTAACATGGATGGTCGAAGTGTAAGAACCGAAGATGCAACCTTTGCTGCTAAATACCGAATGACTTTGAAATTAATGTGAAATGAAGTTTTTCTTAAATGCTAAAGTGGTAACAGTGGTAACTAAAGATAGTGCAACAATTTTTTACTCATCAAATCAAATGAGATATTTAGCACTAAAGAGAATTTGATTGAATAAATGAAATCCATTCAGTAACAACACTAACTGAAAATTTTAGTGCATTAATTTTTTTTTCCAAATTTGTTTGTTTTCCCCGATTTATTGGATACCAGACTGGCAGACTGAATAAAATTACCGAACGCCTATTAGACAAATTTGTTAGTTATAAATTGATAGATTCAGTGAACCAATTATTCAAAATCGAAAGAAATTCATGTTATGAAATATAGAAAGAAAGGAAAAATGTAAAGGGATGAAGATTGATTTGAATTGAAAAATTGATAAAAACTATCCAAATGTTTCTATGTTTTTAACAATCACAATCACATGATAAGTTACAAAATAAGAAGCTTTAGTAATCTTCATTTTTAATTCCCAATACTATATACAAAAACATAACATGTCTAAAATCACCATCCATTGTCAAAGCATGTAAACACAGTTAAAGTAGTTGCATATTATATGAATGTGAAAATGGATAATAAGCATTTGTTAATTTCTTCCACTATTTGCAAGACTACCATTTCTCTTTCAAGTAACTAGGACTGTTAGAAGAATTGACAAATATCATGGTTAAATTTCATAAATTTAGTCATAGAATTTTATCTTTTAGTTGGCTCGATATCAAAATAAGTTTCTCAAACTTGACTATAAGAACTCAACGACAACTACACAAAGCAAATTGGTATTCAGCCAACCGTTTATATAAATATATAACGAAAGGAAACTAATTTTCTTAATGAAACCAAGCTACATTCATCTAAACATGACTAAGTTTCTTAAAGAAACCAAGATACAAAGGTAAGCCATTTAAGTTGTACTAGAGATAACACTCATCATGTTGGATGTTCCAACCGTTTAACAAAAATAATCTATTCCAAGTAACTCTCAAATTAAAGAAATATACCCATATCAAAAGAAATAATGGGAAGAAAAAGTAAATGATGTGACTTACTTATCTCCATATCAACCCATTCACTTCTAGCAGTAGCAGTTAATATTTAATTCTTAAACTGTATGAGGTATAGATCAAAATTAAGTATAGAAATAATGGTTAAAAGTTAGGATATTAAGAATGATTAATCATATGAAATTTAACAGCAAAGTAATTAACACATATGAACAAAATATCCTATCTTCTATACAGACCCCTATCAAAATCGATGTAGAAACAAAAAAATATCAAAAGAGGAACGCAGTTTTGATTTCACACTTATGATATAGGGAAACTGTTGGAAACAATGGCTATCTTCGGCTGAGTCGTGGACAAGTCACTCTCTTGAAGACGTTTCAGCGATCTGCTCAAAGGTGCAAGCAGTTCATCTCTATCACCGCCGCCTCTAGGATAAAACAGCCTCTCTCAAGTTTTGTGGTATCGGTTCGTTTGCACGGACGAAGCGATTCTGGTTGCACTCAAAAAACTCGTTGCTCGATAATTTTTTTAAAGGGAAAAAAATGTTGTTCTTTTTTTATTTTCGTCTTCGTATCTGTTAAGAAGATGGAAGAGCAAAAGAACGTTACGGAATGGGGGGATACGTAGTCTTGAAAAACGGATCTGAGAAATACCGGGTCAAAAAATAAATAAACGTTGCGTAACGTTCTTCAATACGGGCTTCTTACCGTTCTAGCCCGGTCAGAAAACGGTAAATAAATTTGTACCAAAAATATAAGTATTACACCACTACAAGCCCGAACCCGAGCTCGGGCCCGGCCCGGCTCGGTCGGTCGCGCGCGCGCGTGTGGTGGTCAAGCATGGTCTCCCTCCTCACAAAAGAGCATCATTGGGTGCCCAAAGGGCCCAACTTAGCTTCAAAGAATCAAGTATAAATACTTGATTCTTCTATATAATCCCACAATGTGGGACTATTCATATTCCCATAGGAGCCATATCATACTTAGTCAAATTTTTAAGAATTCATTCATAAGTAAAAACATTTTCAACAATCCCCCACTTGAATTTTTAAAACTTATTTCGAGCAATTTCTGAAAACCATAAGATTGTGCATAAACAAAGGTGTCTTTCGACTTGAACCTTTGCATAGTGGATAAGATTCAGTTTTTACTAGAGTGACACGTGGTCTTGAACTCTATTCCTGACATCAGACCACACACAATCTTTCTAGAGTGCAATCAAGTAAGCCCGTGCATTTATGGCCATGCACGTCCATCCCAGTTTAGTGAATGCTCTAGGAGTTTTGCCCAAAAACTCCATAGGAAACGGCCAAATTTCCACATTCACACAGGTGAGTCTATCAAGAGTACTCCTGAAGGTAGGTACTCCACTCCAAATGGAGTATAGATCTCATTAAGAGTTTCTATTAACTCAACCTCTAATCACTTCAGGAATATATGCTTTTATATACATGAAAAATAGCATATTCAACTCATATCACTACACAACTTGTTCTTACCCATTGAACCTAGTTCTTGGGATCTCCAGTCAGTAGGTCGGGTTACTATTGTGCGTGACTCAATAATCTAAGGGCAATAGTCCCATTTTTCTAGAAGTTGTAAAGACTTTCTCTCTGGCCAGTCCTTTCGTCAAAGGATCTGCCAAATTCTCCTCACTGCGTATGTGATCCACTCTAACAGCTCCTGAAGAGAGTAGCTCTCTAACAGTGCTGTGCTTACGACGTATCTGTCGTCTCTTACCATTATAATAACGGTTCTGTACTTTTGCAATAGCCGCGGTACTATCGCAATGAATCAACACAGCTGGTATCGGTTTTTCCCATAAGGGAATCTCAGCTAGCAGATTTCTTAAATACTCTGCTTCTTCACTAGCTGTAGCTAGTGCTATCATCTCAGACTCCATAGTAGACTGAGCCAAAATTGTCTGTTTCTTGGATTTCCAAGAAACAGCTCCTCCAGCAATGCTAAATATATAGCCACTAGTTGCTTTTGAATCATCAGATAAAGTATTCCAGTCTGCATCGGTGTAACCTTCAAGCACAGCTGGAAACTTTTCATAATGTAACCCTAGGTTCATGGTTCGTTTTAGGTATCTCATGACCCTCTCAATAGCATGCCAATGCTCTATACCAGGTCTACTAGTAAACCTGCATAATAATCCCACGACATAGGCAATGTCGGGTCTAGTACAATCAGTGGCATACCTAAGGCTGCCAATGATGCTCGCATAATCAGACTGTCTTACACCTTCACCAGTGTTCTTGAATAGCTTTACACTAGGATCATATGGTGTACATGCAGGTTTACAGTCAAAGTAATTGTATTTCTTTAAGATCTTCTCAATATAATGAGATTGATCCAAAGAAAGTCCCTTATCAGACCTAGTAATCTTAATATCAAGGATTACACTTGCTTCACCTAGATCTTTCATATCAAAGTTGGCACTTAACAAAGATTTAACAGTGTTTATGGCATGAATGTTTGATCCAAAAATAAGTAGATCATCTACATACAAACATATTATAGTGCAAATGTCATTTTCAGATTTATAATAAATGCATTTGTCACTTTCATTAACTTTGAAACCATTTGAGATTATTAAGTTATCAAATTTTTCATGCCATTGTTTAGGTGCTTGTTTTAAACCATATAAAGATTTATCTAATTTGCAAACTTTATGTTCTTGACCATGAATTACAAAACCTTCCGGTTGGTCCATATAAATTTCCTCTTCTAATTCACCATTTAAAAAAGCAGTTTTAACATCCATTTGGTGTATAATTAAATTATGAATAGATGCTAATGAAATTAGTACTCGAATGGATGTGATTCTAGTTACGGGTGAAAAAGTATCAAAAAAGTCTACATTTTCTCTTTGCCTAAAACCTTTAGCTACCAAACGGGCTTTATATTTATCAACTGTGCCATCAGGTTTTAGTTTCTTTTTAAGTACCCATTTACAGCCTATAGACTTACAATCAGGTGGTAAATCTACTAAGTGCCAAGTCTTATTGGATTCCAAGGAATCCATCTCATCATTTATAGCCTCTTGCCAAAAATCGGCATCTAATGAAGATAAGGCTTCTTGGAGGTTTGTGGGATCCTCCTCTATAGAAAAAATGCAAAAGTCTGAGCCAAAGTCTTTATCAACTCTTGCTCTTTTACTTCTTCTAGGTTCAATTTCAGAAGATTCATTAAGTTCTGTTCTAATAGGCACAGTGTTATTTGACGTGCCCCCACTATTCCTTAATTTAAAAGGAAACTTAGTTTCATAAAAATCAGCATCATTAGATTCTACTATATTATGTGTATCCAGGTTATAAAATCTATATGCTTTGTTGTTAACAGCATAGCCAATAAATACACATTCATATGCTCTACTAGCTAATTTTATTCTCTTAGGGTCAGGTATACGAACATATGCCAAACATCCCCAAGTTCTAAAGTAAGATACATTTGGTTTATAATTTCTTAAAATTTCAAAAGGTGAAATCTTACTTTTTGATTTAGGGATTCTATTCAATACATAGCATACAGTCAATAAAATAGCCCCCCACCAATGTTTTGCTGCACCCGAATTTAATAAAATAGCTACAACTAATTCAGTAAAGGTCCAAATTTTTCTTTCAGCTTTACCGTTCATTTCAGGTGAATAAGGTGCAGTTCTCTCATGAATTATACCATGCAATTTATAAAAATCAAGAAAAGGACTAGACTCATATTCAGTTCCTCTATCACTACGAAGTCTCTTAATTTTCTTATTAGATTGATTCTCGAGTTCAGTTTTAAATAATTTGAACATATCAAATGCATCACTTTTATTTTTCATAAGATATACATAAGTGAAATCAGAGCCATCATCAATGAAAGTGATAAAGTAACGGTGTCCGTGTCTAGTCAAAGTGCCATCAAGCTCACATATGTCAGAATGAATTAAATCTAAAGGTTCAGAGTTTCTATCAACTGATTTATGGGGTTTCTTAGTGATTTTTGCTTGACTACAGAATTCACACTTATCAAATTCAGATTGTGACATTTTAGGAATCAAATCTAAGATGCTCATATTATGAATAATGCGTTTGTTAACATGACATAATCGAGAGTGCCAGATATTAAAATCACATAACATATAAGCAGAACTGGTTACTTTATTAGATTCAACATTCAGTTTAAACATACCCTCACAAGCATAACCCTTCCCTACAAACATCCCCTTATGAGTCAAAGTGTACAAATCAGCCCCTATAACTTGAGTAAAACCAGCCTTATTAAGGAGAAAACCAGAAACCAAGTTCTTTCTCATCTCTGGAGTATGCATTACATCTTTCAAAATAACTGTCTTTCCAGAGGTAAACTTTATTTCCACATTTCCAATGCCAGCAACAGTAGTGGTGTGAGAATCTCCCAGTAGCACTTTCTGATCATCAGCAGCTGTGTATGTGCTAAACATAGCACGATCATAGCAGACATGGCGGGATGCACCAGTATCTACCCACCAACCCTCTGATCCACCAACTAGGTGAATCTCAAAAATCATAGCCGTAAGAGGCTCCTTAGTCAGGTTAGCCTGCGGTGCAGGGCCTGGTCTGTTCCTACACTTGCGTGCCATATGACCTGGTTTTCCACAGTTGTAACACAGAAACAACTGTCCAGAATCATTCTTTTGGGTCGGTTTTTGCTGTGCCTTTTGGTTCCCTTGCGGGTTCCAATTCTGTTTGTTGCGGTTGCGGTTCTGATTCTTAAAGTTTTTCGGATTCGGTTTCAGAACCGCGGGCTTGGACCTTTTAGTGTTGTTGTTTGTGACAACAAGCACTTCCTCTTTCTGGTCCTGCTTACGAGCCTCCTCTTCAATACGGAGGCGAGTAATCAAGCTCTCTAAGGAAAATTCCTTAGTCTTGTGCCTAAGCACATTCTTAAAATATTTCCAACCTGGGGGCAATTTATCAATAATAACAGCAATCTGAAACTGTTCATCCAAAGTCATACCTTCGGAGATGATCTCATGAGCAATTTTCTGTAGCTCATGAGATTGCATCTCTACTGACCTGTCATCTGTCATCTGGTATTTGAGGTAGCGGCTGACTGCATACTTCTTCGCTCCAGCCTCCTCAGTGTCATACTTCTTTTGTAGCGCTTCCCAGATCTCTTTGGCTGACTTGTCAGAGTTGTAGTAGTCGTAGAGGTCATCACTGAGGTCGTTGAGTATGTAGTTTCGGCACATGTAATCTTGTTCTGTCCAGGTGTGCAACTCCTTTGATTTTTCTGTCCAGGCTCGCATCTGATCAGCGTCTGCTTCGTCTGGTCTATCAGGTAAGTGCGGTTTGTCGGTTGTTAGCACAGCCACCACTTTTCTGGTTGTTAGGAAGAACTCCATCTTCTGTCTCCAACGTTTGAAGTGGAGGCCCTCGAATCTGAATGGGGCAGCAGAGATCATGGGGACCTGGAAGAACGAAGCGGGAGCAGTAGGATCTAGATTTGCAACGGAAGCCATTGATGTCGGCGCGTCTTCAATTTGTTGGAAACAATGGCTATCTTCGGCTGAGTCGTGGACAAGTCACTCTCTTGAAGACGTTTCGGCGATCTGCTCAAAGGTGCAAGCAGTTCGTCTCTATCACCGCCGCCTCTAGGATAAAACAGCCTCTCTCAAGTTTTGTGGTATCGGTTCGTTTGCACGGACGAAGCGATTCTGGTTGCACTCAAAAAACTCGTTGCTCGATAATTTTTTTAAAGGGAAAAAAATGTTGTTCTTTTTTATTTTCGTCTTCGTATCTGTTAAGAAGACGGAAGAGCAAAAGAACGTTACTGAATGGGGGGATACGTGGTCTTGAAAAACGGATCTGAGAAATACCGGGTCAAAAAATAAATAAACGTTGCGTAACGTTCTTCAATACGGGCTTCTTACCGTTGTAGCCCGGTCAGAAAACGGTAAATAAATTTGTACCAAAAATATAAGTATTACACCACTACAAGCCCGAACCCGAACTCGGCCCGGGTCGAGTCGGTCGGTCGCGCGCGCGCGTGTGGTGGTCAAGCATGGTCTCCCTCCTCACAAAAGAGCATCATTGGGTGCCCAAAGGGCCCAACTTAGCTTCAAAGAATCAAGTATAAATACTTGATTCTTCTATATAATCCCACAATGTGGGACTATTCATATTCCCATAGGAGCCATATCATACTTAGTCAAATTTTTAAGAATTCATTCATAAGTAATTAACACATATGAACAAAATATCCTATCTTCTATACAGACCCCTATCAAAATCGATGTAGAAACAAAAAAATATCAAAAGAGGAACGCAGTTTTGATTTCACACTTATGATATAGGGAAACTAAATCTATTGGGAAAAATTAGTGCGTTAAAAATAAAAACTAAAATAGATCATCTTGCTTCCAAAGGAATCACTAATCATATATGCAGACTAACTCTACTTTCAGTGGTGTAACCAATCATTTGTATATAGACTTACTATGACTCATTGAATATTTAAACTTCTGTAATATTATTTCATTAATTACTGAAGGTCACCTTTCTTATGATTGTAGCTGTTGTATCCAAAAGTAAGAATGCCTTACAAGCCTCGGTCCAACATATATTGAGCTCATTAAGCACCTCTCTTGCGGACGCTTGATTTTAGGGTTCCGAGCATGAAAACTAGGAGGATTGAGAGGGGAGCGTGAGATTGGAGAAGGGAGCGGTATGTCAAAATTAGGGCAGAATTGATTTCAAATTCAAGTCTGGTTTGGCTAATAGAGAGGAAATTCGTGGTTTTGATTTCGTCAATTAGGGCTGAGGGGAGAGACGATAGGGGGAGAGAGGGTTAGATAGCCAGTCAATTTGGGCTGAGGGGAGAGACGAGAGAGAGTGGGTGTGTGTGTTAGATAGCCACTAGAGAGGGAAATGAAAAATATCATCAGTTCCCTTTCTTTCCAGAAGTAAGATTAATTTATTAGTATCCCGCCTACTTTTATTATTTCCGCCATAATCATATAGCGTTTAACTTGGTGATTGGTTTATTATTTCCGACCTTTTATAATAGCATATGCATTTCAAACGCTATATTTCTATATTTTTAAATGCTATGAAAGCATTTTTTCTTGTAGTGTCACTTGATAGACGACTAGCTCAGAGTCGCTATTGATGTGTATGGACTTTATCCCGAGTTCCTTTACAACTTTGAGTTCGACTGTCAATGCTTTGTATTTTGCCTCGTTATTTGTTGTGGGGAATTCCAAGCATAAGGTATAGCAAACAGACCGTCCTTCGGAAGTCTCAAGCACTACTCTTGCTCTCGAGCAGAAGTTGTTAGATGCACCATCAATGAACAACTTCCAATGTGTCTCCACTTCTGAAGTCATTTCTTCCTCGTTATCTCGTATTGTAAATTCAACAATGAAATCTGCCAACGCCTGCCCGTTAATCACCTTTCAAGGATGGTATGTGATTTCATATTGAATTAATTCGTTATTCCATTTGATAAGCCATCCAGAGGTGTCGGGGTGGTATAACACTTG
Organism: Allium fistulosum; assembly: GCA_030737815.1. Lineage (NCBI taxonomy): Eukaryota > Viridiplantae > Streptophyta > Magnoliopsida > Asparagales > Amaryllidaceae > Allium > Allium fistulosum. The sequence continues at coordinate 154,044,660 of CM060905.1, read as the reverse complement.
CTTCAAGGGTTGATCTTTCAATACTCTGATCGGGGTGTGCCTGGAAGTACAATGTAACTTTATGGATACGATTAAGAGGCAATGTGCCAGTTTTCCAATTTCGAATAGTTCTTTTCTGCTTCAATGAACCATTTATTGATGTAATATATGGGTCACTGGATCTTAGCTTCTTCTCGTATGAGCGCGGCACTCAATCATGGGGCGAGACTGCTAAGTAGATGTACAAATCTTCTCCATCTATCGGCTTGGACAGGATTGGCGGGGTTCCATATGTCGCAGCAGCTCTTCAAATGCAGTTCGATAAGCTTGATTCCATTTGAAGTTCTTCTTTCCCTTCTTTAGCGCATCAAAGAATGGTACACATTTGTCATTTCCTTTTGAGATGGACCGGCTTGGTGCTGCAACCTTCCCATTCAACCTTTATAACTCTTTCATGTCCCTCGGGGTCTCGACTTCCCACAAGGTGGTTATTTGTTCGGGATTTTCTTCGATGCCTTTGGCGCTGACGATGAATCCCAAGGACTTTCCAAAGGCTACCTAGAAATGACACTTAAGTGGATTAAGCTTCATTCCATATTTACGGAGTAATTCAAACATTTCGATGAGCTTGTCCAAGTGATTTGCAGCTATGCACAATTTAACCAACATATCATCTACATAAACTTCTATAGTCTTCCTAATTTGATGTTTAAACATGGCACTCACTAGTCATTGGTAGGTTGCCCCAGCATTCTTTAAGCTAAATGGCACCACTTTTTAGTAGTATAGTCCCAGATTAGTACTGAAACTGGAATTTTCTTGATCGGGTTCGTGCATTATGTTCTGGTTGTATCCTGAGTATGCATCCATAAGTGATAGTAGTTCATGTCCAGCCATCCCGTCCATAAGCTGATCGATTATGGGTAGATGAAAGTTGTCTTTCGAGCAAGCTTTATTCAGATTCGAGTAGCAATGCAAGTTCTCCATTTCTCGTTGGACTTCTTGACTAAGATCAGGCCAGATACCTATTTGGGTTAAGTTGCATCATGGATAAAACCATTCATCGTCAATTTATCCATTTCTTCTCTTAGCGCTTTAGACCGCTCGGGTCCTAGGTTGTGTCTTTTCTGCTTCACTGGCGTATACTTAGGATCAATGTTAAATGCATGGCATGCAATCTCTGGTGACACCTTTCACATATCGGAATGCGTTCAAGCGAATATGTCCAGGTTGGCACGAAAAAATTTGATGAGTTCAAGTCCCATCTTGTTCCCAAGATGTGATCCAATTTTCAAGACCTATGTTGGGTCATCCACATCAACTGGGACAAACACCATCAATTCTGCTGGTGCTTTCTATTCCTCCTCTGAACTCTTCTTTCTAGGGTCTAAAGCCTTATCGAATCGGTTGTGGTCCCCAATCCAAGGGCGGCTTTGAAGTTGCTATTCGGTAGGTTCACGAATGTGGAGAGTTCTCCCCATATTCTTCTCCTTTTCTTTTCTTTTAGATTTGCATAGTTCCACAGTATAGCATTCTCTAGTAGCACTTTGGCTTCCTTTGATCACACCAACTCCATTTTCTGTCGGAAATTTCATAGTTAGACAACATTGAGCTAAAGCTATCCTAAATTCTACCAAGGCGGGCCTTCCCAGGAGGGAATTGTAGGTGGAAATTTCATCTATGATCACAAAGGTTTGGATGTGGGTGACTCTTTGGTCGCCTTCTCCAAGTTCTACGGATAAGTCAATCATTCCGACAGGTTGTTTGGGTTCACCGGTTAATCCTTGAATCATTATTCAGTAGGCAGATACATCTTTCATACTGATCTTCATCTGGTCAAAGGTGCATTTAAAAAGGATATTTACAGAACTGCCATTGTCTATCAATACTCATCGGACCATGACGGGTCTTATTCCTACTGTCACAACCATGGAGTCGAGAGTCGGAGCTTCTATTCCTTCAGTGTCTCGATTCTGGAATATTACGTCATTGTTTAGGGTTTTTTACTGCTTGGTAGGGTTCAATCTTCGACCGCAAAGCATGAATCTTTCGGAGCAGCTTTAATGAGCTAGCATACCGCTTTATTTCTCCCCAACTCTTCTATCAGGATGAAGTCCTCCAGATATTGTCCCAATAATGAGTCTTTGGTCAGACCGTCTGGGTATTTCTTTGCTGGTTCCAGCTTGGTTCCCTTGATCTCTAAGAGCCTAGGGTGCTATGGGTTGATCAAGATTCTATGGTTGCCTCACATACTACCGAAGATTGTTTTCCCGAATCAACTCCTCAATCAAATTCTTTAGGTGATGACACTCATTCATATTGTGGCCATGCGCCTCATGGAAGCGGTAGTACTTTCCGGAATGCTTTTGTTGTTCAATTGCTTCCTTTTTAGGTGGCCTTTTGTACTCCTCCATCCCCTATGTTGCGAGATAGATGTTTCCTGGAGTATCGTTGAGTGCGGTGTATTCTTTGGGCCTCAAACCTTTGAGTCGCTTGCTACTTCCATTTTGCTTGTTGGAATTCTGGTTCTTCTTTTTTCGATTCCCATTTTTTCCTATGTTCCCTTCAACAGTCCCGAAGGTATTTATGTTTTGGTTTGTCGCCATACCACTTTGCCCAATGTTAGTTGGTTGTAAATTAGCAGATTTCCTTTCTAATTTCTGTGCCTCTTACAATCTTAAGTATTGGCTCACCTTTTGGTTGAAGTCCTTCCCAGTGGAAGGTTTTTCATTTTGATCCATTTCTCGAATTCAGTTTCAAGGTGAACTGTGTGAACTAAGGCCATGAAAGCCATATCATCATTTGGATTACTTAATTTAGCTACTGCGACGTTGAAACAATTCATGAAAGACTTCAGAGATTCATTCCGTCCCTAGAATAGGCCGGATAAGGACATCACATCTTTTGGTTGTGTCGTGTGAAGTCTAAATTGATCAAGGAATCTTGTTGCTATTTGATTGAAGGTGGAGATGGATCTTAGCGGAAGCCTGGTGAACCACATGGAAGCAATTCCCTCCAAGAAAATTGGGAAACATTTACATCGAATGACATCTGAAGCATTTGCTCCGTTCATGTACCAACTGTACTTATACAAGTGGGTTTCGGGTCTCTCGTTCCATCGTAAGACGGAATAGCTGGCATAGTGAACATTTCAGAGTACCGCTCATTCAGAATGTCATTAGTGAAGGGAGTCCGACTTGGAGTGGAACCACATTCACCATCCCTTCTATCTTTACTTTCATCCATTAGTCGCTTGACCATGTCCGCGATATACCTCAAATGTTTGATAATATGAGGGTTGGCTATTAGTAACTACACCAATTTTGATTTTGCAAATAATCTTGGTGAGTGAGCTGAAGCCTAGACTCTACTGTCTTCGGGAGAGCCACTCTATGGTAGGGGCAGTTTGGATCTCCCTGGCGTCATTGAATGCACTGGTATTTCCATTCAACTTGTCGATGTCAAGTTGCTCACTTTTTTCTGAGTAGGAGAGATCCATAACCATATCTCCCCGTAAGGTTTTTGCTCCTAGATTCAAATTTGTAGTCGGTTGCCTTGTAGTTGGTGGAGTGTTTGTGTTTCCTTACTTATTAATTCTTATGGTTCCACATACCACTCCTTTCTGCTGTTACTTTAAGTTTCTCTTGTTTAGACCAAAGACGAAAGAATTTTCTTGTTCCATGGTAGCCGCGGGTTTTGGCATAGTTCTTGGAGTAGCATGTGACTGTAAGGTCAATAGAACATTTAATTTTTCCATAAAATCTCTTTGGGTGTTTTCCATCTTCTGATCAATTTCATCAACCATTTAATTTAATTCATCTCTAGTGACAACTTCACGTTGAATAGAGGATCTCGGCGCCTGATCTCCTATGTTGACAACGTTGACTACAAGTTGCTGAGGGTTGATCTCTTCTCCAGCAATTACAGCTCTTATGGTTCTTCCGGAAGCAGTTCTCCTTCTTTTTGGTGCCATTGATTCTCAACGGCAGATCTTTTGAGCAAAGATTGAGGACTTAACTTCTGAACTATCTGTTCCAAAATAGATAGCTAGATCTAAGCCTGGTTCAGTTTTCTCAGTGAATGCACCAAAATGTTAACACAAAAAATAGAACAACACCCTAGATTGAGTATGAAAGCACCAACCTTATTTATCAAGGCAAATAAAGTAGAACAAACAATAGCAAATTGCAGGAAAAGTAAAGAGACGAGATTTTTATAGTGGTTCGGCTGTTAATGAAGCCCACATCAACTTTATAACTTTCTATTATTGATTGACTGCTATTACAAATTGAATCTGATTACAATTTTATTGGATCTTGTAAGTTAGATCAAGTCACCAGTGTTAGAGTTTACTGGAGAATCACATTGAACCCTTTCGATGAATGTTGTGAGGGAGGAGAAGAGTGAAGAATAATTTCTGCAGAGTTTCAGCAGCCAATCTATAAGATCCTCTTTATGTTGTAAATGGGTGAGTATTTATAGGGATTAGAGAGCTATTGGGCAAAGCTGCTTTGCCAGAAGCCTATATGTGATGGTACGAAGGCGCTCAATAAATTTCATAGCGAGCCGAGCCAATTTGATGGATCGCTAGCGATCCATAGGATATGTATCGCTATTGATCTATGTAGTTAGAATATTTTTCAATCGTTTCACTTGGATCGTGCTTGTTGCCTTATGAAGATGCTCTCTATGCAATTTCATAAATAATTGTCTTGTTTTAATGATGACTCACGTATAGTTTGGATTGAACTATGACCGCAATCGGATGAATGCTCATTTCTCGAACTAAATTGCTTGGAATATCATGAAACTTAGCAGGCATCCCTAAAAAAGATATCCATTCATGATGCAAGAGGTTTGAAAGATTCATGATCTACCATTATGGATCGTTGTCAATCTATAGGTGATGGATCACTAGCGAACCATCATCTTGGCCTATTTTTGCTTTCTTCCTCTTGGGGCTTTCTTAGTTCCTTCTTCTGGTCCTTTTGGTTGATTCTTGAATTGTTTTGACTAGGCGTGGATGTTCTAACTTCCTTTGAATTCTATTGGGTTAAAAACCCGGTTAATAGCAGTATTAGATTTAGTCATTTTATTCATTAATTTTATTCTCATTATTGCTACTACTATTATATGTGTTGTTGTTATTGCTACTACCAAAAGACGAGTCTACACCTAAGCCTTGCTACTTCTCAGATGCAAAGGGAGACCCTATTTGTAAATTTTTATGAGCGTCCTCACCAATCTTTAGCTGCACAATAAACGCACATCGCTTCCTCGCTTCCTCATATCTCAATTGTCATCGTCAACTACCTCACCTCATTCTCTATTCGTCTCGTTGGCCCGTGCAATAGATGGTGACCATGCGATGAGGGGGCCATGTCACAACAACCATCGGGAAGCTACCCCACGGTCGGTCAAGCTAGGATGGGGCAAAACTTATGGTCATCACATCTACGTAAGGGACTTTGTACACCTCGATCTACTCAAAAGCGGAGATAATCAAATACCGCTTTAAAATAAAATAAGTAATAATACAATTTACCTCACATGTCAAGTTAGAAATCCAAATAATATCAATTAACATTTGTGTATAATATAGAATAATATACTAATATCCATATATCAAATATCTAGTTCTCAATGAATTACTCGACAGTACACTTTTATTAAGTAAATTCTAAAATGATAAATTAGTACTGGTCCACTTCGAAAACTCACATTTTTAGCCATGAAAACATCAAAATTTTGTGAAATAATTCAAACAAAGTTGTTACATACGTTTTAAGAGTTCTGGAGTGGGAAAAATTATCAAAATCGGGCAAATAATTCAAAAATTATGAGTAAAGTTCAGCTCAGTTTTAGGCAATTTTAGATTTTGGGACAACAACAAATATCCATTGAAAATTTCATTTTAATCTTATCTAAACTCAAAATTTTACGTTGCACTTTAAATAAAATTATTCTCTACTAACAAATCTTTCTAATGCATTTAAAATCAATAAAAATGGATCAATAATTGAAATTAAAAACTGAAACTAATTGTGGTATTTTTAAAATACTATAGAATAATTTCACTTCCAAAACAATTTCAAAACTATTTGTCAAAACATTAGACTTACAATTCTCTTTCGATGTTATTTTATCTCTTCTAAATATACCCCATCCTTCCAAAATTTTCAAATATTTTAAAATTTTCAAAACTTCCATCACCAAAAGCCTAAATATTAGTTATCTTTTTGAAATAGTAGTTATCTTGTTTTGTTATAATTCAACTTCAACATATTTATTATCACCAAAAGCCTAAATATTATTTTATTTACCACAATACATCACATTATAAATATCTTCACAACACACATTCAAATCACATAATATCATACAATACGGAAGGCATACAATCGCAAAATCACAAACCACATTTATTTCAAACTCAAATATATATTTATAATATAGCGATGCCACGCCACAAATTTTTAGTGGTTTACTTTGTTGATTGCTACAGTATTGACTGTGTGATTAACATTATCTCGCCATTGACTTCAACTATCCACTAATATTCGATGGCTGCAATCATATCAAATATCTAAATATAGAAAAATTATTTTATTATTTTTCAAAACGATTCGTTACCTCGGTATAACTGGAATGACCCTAATTTTTAGTAACATTATTTAGGATATTTAATTAGTTAAATAAAATAAAATAATGTAAATGATTAAGGGATTGGGGTTGTGTAATTAGAGGGAAGCCGTGTCATTTAAACAAATGAACTAAGAGAAAATGAAATAAATAAGTTAGGGTAGTTGATAAGGACAAGATTGGAATAAGGCTTATTCTAATACCCTAAACCCTTATGCACGTTCATTCTATACGTTCATAAACAAAATCAAATACTAGAGAGGCCGACCACCATTAAGGGAAAACAAGAAGAAGATAAAAGGAAGAAGCTTAAGCAACTTAATCCAAGATCAAATCTCAGCTCCTTAATCACAAAGCTAAGGTGAATAATATGTTATATCTCATATTTTTGATGTTTTTGGTTTCTAGATCAGATCCGAATATTTTTGCAAAGTATATTGCCATGTTTTTAATTTTTAAATTGGATATTTATGCTTGTTGATGATTTATGCTATTTCATATGGATTTTATAATAAGTTTTAATATGAAAACCCTATTAGATGACATCCAATTACCTTGAATTTTTAATATAAGGTCAAAAATGATATTCTAGAGATGAGTTTCAATTTTCATAATTTTCTGAATTAATGTGGATTTATTATTAATCTTCTAGTGAAGAAAATGGATAATTGGGTTTAAAATTAATTACAGCAATTTTATATATGTTTTGGGTCAGAAATTTAAATTTGTTAGGAAACATGTTAAACATGATTTATGGGAATTTTTGTAGAATTTTCCTAAGTGTTTTAATAAGTACATAAAATTATTTTAAGGTATGAGACTTAAATGTTTTATATATTTATAAAAGGAGAAGGGGCATTTTGTAAATCTTTTAAATTACTTACTTCTGAAATTATGGTAGCACTTTTAGAAAAGAATCTGGAAAAGAAATTAGCAACCAATAATATGTTGACAAACAAGTAGATTAGTTGGAAAGAAATTACTTTAAAAAGAAAGAAAATAGTTTTTGTATGCCTTTGCTGTTTCGCCACTTTCAGCACCTACCTTTCGACTAGATACTTTCGCCTTCATCTCCATCAAAACCAATGCGCCTGGTATCAAAGATTTGGTATGTAGCAAATTGGACATAGGTGAAAGGTATATAGTCGAAACAATGGATTCCGAAGGGATCGAAACCTTGCCTTGCTTTTAAAAGGAAATGCGCCTGCTTTGCTTTCGAGAAGAATGCTTTCGACTTAGATGGCTTTCGACTTGGTTAAATGGTTTTGAATGAGGTTGCGCTTTTGTTTCATAAAGAAGCTTTCAAACGGGGTCGAAAGCCCTAGTTGCCGCATCTTACCTTTCGAAGCAATGCTTTCGAAAGGGTTTCTTTGTTTTAAAACTTAAGCCGCTTCTCCAATGCTTTTGAAGGGATCGGTTTCGACACCATCCACTTCTTTTACTTAGGAAATAGCTTTCGAAAGAGTACTTTCGACTTAGTTGTTTTAAGACCCTTTATGCTATTGAAAGTTAAACCGAACTGGTTTCGAAAGGAATAGTTTTAAATGGTTTCGAAAGGTTGCTCCACATGTTTTACTTGAACCCAATACTTTCGAAAGGCGTGTTTATAGAAAAGTATTTGAATGCTTTCAAAAGGTTTTAAATGAAGGTTTCGAAGGGGTGGTTCCCCAATGCTTTCAAAAGGTTTTAAGCAGAAGGTTTCCAAAGGTTTCGAAAGGTATGTTTTGGCCTTTGGCCTAGTTTATAAATAAAGTAGCTTACTTTTATCAAAAGGGGTACTTTCAATGGTTTTGAAAGGGGTACTTTCAAAGGTTTCGAATGTTTTCATCGACAATCTTTTGGATAAAGTATATATAACATGGCAAAGTGATTTGAGTAAAGCATAGAGTATATTTCCTTGTTTAAGTATGATTTAAAGTGTTGAACCGATTTAAAAGAAATGTTTTCAAGGAAAATTTAAGGGAAGATGACCTTAAGTAAAATGACTTAGATATTAGAATACCAGATGGGACCGGTATAGGGTCACGCTATACATTAGCTACTAGCCCCTAGATAAATTATTCCAAAATTCCTATGTGTAGGGCTTTGTCACAGGTAAGACTAAAATGATGTTACACATAGAAAGGAATATACAGAGTGAGGATAGGTTATTGGTGAGCCCGCAAAACCATTAGGATCAATTGAACCTGAGAGAGTAATTAGGGACAGACTGTCCAGAAGAGTATCTAACAGAAGTTGGACTATTTTTTTATTTTGTCTGGTAGGCCCGAGTCAACCAAAGGTTAGTAGTTAGCCAAACTAAACTATAGTGTTTAGATAGATAGTCCATTGATTACCTAATTTTATATGCTTACATGATAGTGATATTATTGTTTTAACTGGTTTGGTTGCAGGGTTTTGGTTTGCAAAAGATATGTTTTTAAAATGGGTATTAGTGAGGGGAAACCCGTTACACTAAGGGGCGTGGTCTCACTTAATATCATATAACCGAGATGTATAGTATTATTCACACCAGGTTTTATGTCCGAGTCGAAGTTTATGTTTTCCCTTTAAACTCTCGCGTGTTCAAAATTGATTTGAGTAGGCTGAGGGTTGAGGATTTACAGGTTTTAGTAGATAGACGAATAAAGCTTCTAAAGACGAGCATAAGGCTAAAGTTAGCTATTTAGGGGTTGTTACATTTATTTTTGTTGTGTTGTATTAAGTCTATTACGACTATTTAGTATTTTGGTCATCCAAGGGGGCATCTTTATATGTCGCTCTTGGCGTATTTTATAATAATTATATTAGATCTGAACCTGGGAAACATTTAGGATTATGTAACTTGGATATGAAATGTAATCAGAAAAATGTTTTAATCTGTGATAATTTTATTTCATATTCAAGTGCTTCTGATATTATGGATACCATTAACATTACCATATTTGGTCATCGTAAGTTAATACTATAGATGACGCAGCATTTGTAGCGCTTAGCTTTGGGCCTCCAAATAGGGGATGTTACAATAACAGTAATCATACTCATATACACATATATATACTCAAGTCAAAACAATTTCTGATACTGTAAAATATTATATAATTTTCATATCTCAAACTCTACAGAATTACCATCTCAAAAAAATATTTCTCTTATCAAGATATTTCATATCATTTCTAAAATCTATATTCTTTCAAAACTCAACTCAAATGCTTCTTTAAAATATTGTTTCCATTCCAAAACTTCTTTCTCAAAATATTTCTTATAATTTTCCTTGAATTATATCCTTCTTTCAAAATAATAGTTCTTTATTCTCAAAACTAATTTTCTCGCTTTAAAATATTCTTCTTATCACTCCAATCTCTTCAAAATAATTAATATAATTTGCTTTGTAATTTTATTTCAGACATTGGTTTTTAATGCAACTCAAAATATATTACTTCTCTTCAAAATAATACATCACTCTTAAAAATCTTATGCCCATATGTATCATCCTAATGTTTAGGAATCCCTATCGATAATGTTGGCCAGATGCATGGACCAGAATTCTTAAATACTCAATGGAAAAATTAACACGAACTCAACAATAAAATTTCTTTACATATTTACATGTAAATATGCTTTGACCAACATAATCTTTTATAAAAACCACTCTCCAAACCATATATATTCATCATAACCCAAAAGTATATAGAACCAAACATACAGTTGCTTATATTAAATCATATACAAATAATATATAAGTGTACTATCAAAAATACTTGACTTATCAGAAATCCGAACATCAGCAGTTATCTGTTTATATAAAAAATAATAAGCAAGCTTTTATCTTCATGTTTATTTTTATCTCATTTTAATTTTATGAGAAAATAATTTTCATTATCCCTTATGATTACTTCATAATCGAAGACACCGCTGGGTTTGAATCATCCAAACTCATATGCGATACTAACTTGAGTGATAATTCCTATCGAATACCACACTCAAGACGAATCCTTTAAACCAAGTGTCATCATTCAATATAAACACAAAGACATCGATACATTAATTATCCAATCAAAACAGCCAAACAATTAAAATATAGTGGAAAACAATCTATATACTTCTGCTGCGCAACTCTGTTACTACTGGATCTTCTTACTCATCTCGTCTCATCACAATTTGGAATTGTGATGTATTAAATATGAAATTTGAATTAGGGTCTTTTACAGCTTCCTTAATCAAACAACTCAATCTTAATTGAAAGCCACATAGAGGTCTAATCCACTTCATTAATGCCGACACTATTGGTCGGACAATTTACTACTACCTCTTCAACCTCCATCTATTCCTCTACATTTCATACAGAGACTTACACAAAGAAAAACATATAAGGACCATATATATACATACATATACATATATATATATATAATATAATTTGAAAAATAGAAGTACGCCTCCAGATGATTACCCTCGTAATCATCGTATAATCCTATTATCATTCAAATATATACAATAATCTACCACACATGGATGGAGACAAGGACTCTAACTCTCATTTAAGGCCAAGATTTGTATCTCTTATACTCTGTATTGTTCTAAACCCACTCTGATACCAAAAACATAACAACCTACCTCTATAGCCATATTACCCAAGAGTATTATTAAGTAATACTATCGAGTAACATGGAGAATGAGGCAATGTGGTTGAAACGAATGTGAATATTCCCTTGGACCAATACTTAATATGTCTCATAATATAAAAATCACCCACCTCGACGTAAACATTATCGATACAAAGAAATAAACACATATGGTTCCCGTGGTCAAAGCAATACATAATATAAATTAATCTTAGAGAATGCAGGATCATCTACATAGCATTAACATATAATAATAAAATACACGAGTCTAAGTGGGTCTGCAAAATAGTCAATGCCCACTATCATCAAAAACATACATACATCGCAACATCACATTAGCACATACAAAATGGTACTCAATACAATTAATGATATCTAGCCTCTAACTAAGCCCAATAAGCCATCAGGTCACATCGTTCTTGAACTTGAAATGCCTCAGACTGACTCGAGTATCATATAAATGATAAATGGGTCAGACAATGTCTAGATTCATTGGTTAGAATGTAAAAGATATCCCAAGAAATAACATATATACAACATAACGAACAAATCCAACCAAAAGAATAATAAAACATCCAAAATGCATCGAAAAACATCCATAAAAAATCAAACATCAAAACATCCATAAGACAATGAACACAATCACACACAACACACATCAAGTATCCATCATATACATCACACCATACACTTCACACTCAACACACTGCTCACACATCGCACACCTCACAAATCACACACATCATACATCAATCCATCCATATTTATTTAACAGTATAAGATTTATTAATTTTATTCTTTAATTACATTTTCATTACTACTACATCTATTATATGTGTTGTTGTTATTGCTACTACCAGAAACTGAGTCTATCCCCGAGCCTCGCTATTTCTCAGAGGCAAAGGGGGGCCCTATTCATAAATTTATGTGAGCGTGCTCACCAGTCATTAGATACACAATAAATACACCTCGCTTCATCGTACACCACTTCTCATCGCCAACCACCTCATCTCATTGTGTATTCATCCCATTGGCCTGTACAGTAGACTATGACCATGGGTCGAGGGGACTATGTCACCACAACCATCAAGGAGCTAACCTATGGTTCGTCAAGCTAGGATGGGGCTAGCAAAACTTCCGGCCATCATATCTACGTAAAGGACTTTGTATACCTCGATCCACTCAAAAGTAGAGATACTCAAGTTCCTACTTTAAAATAAAATAATTAATAATAAAATTAACCTCAAGTTAGAAATCTAAATAATATCGATTAATATTGGCGTATAATATAGAATAATCCATCATTATCCAAATATCGAATACTCGATCCTCAATGAATTACCAGACATTATACTTATGTTGAGTTAATAAATACTCCCCACACGGACGTCCCATAGCGACCGATGAAATACATTTATGCACACAACGCCATCAATTAATCAATATTAAATAAATTTCCAATTCTCTTATTAATTCACTCTTTCTTAATTTTACTTGAATTCATTATTCTTCAATTTTATTACTTTATAATTCAACACAACGGGTGATTTAACTTCATCTCGTTCATAACAAAGAATTCAACAATCATCCAAATACACATCAATATATTATTTAACTAATGATTAATGAGATAAAGGGTCTTATCTAAATCCACTTCACTTTAATTTCCTCCTCTTTTTACAAAAACACTTCAACTTAATTTAACTTGAAACATCTCTTTTATTTATTTATTTCTCATTTAAAATAATAATTATTGATTCTCTTATCTAATTTCAAATCCGTATTTCAAAACAACTTATTTATATTCATAAAAATCTTTATTATAACACATCAATAAATTTTAAAAACTAAAAAGTTATAACGACCTACCATTTTGCACAGTTTAAATCGACGATAAACCACACACGTCAGACTCAAACCACTCAAAAGGGTAGATTGTTATGGGGTAAATAAGAAAACGAGAAAGAAAAAAACAAATACAGAATCTCGCAGCGGAATGACAAAATAAAATAATCAAATAACAGTTCATGAAGCTGTTTTATAAATACATTTGATTATTCTTTTACAACACAAATTAGAGTTACAGAAAACAAGAATAAAAAAATAAATGCAGCGGAAAAAATGATGCAGTGGAATAAATATAACAAATGATAATAGTACAAATCTTCGTCTTCATCCTCCAGAAATAAGGTCTTCAACCCTGAAATGCTCAAGCTGACCCGAGCGAATTGAAAAGATAAAACACTCGAGTCAGAACTAAAAGATCTTATGTAAGTTAAATGACAGTAAATAAATATGAGTGTAACGGCATCGGAGATGTTTACGGGGTTTGACATTTCCTATCCAGTGTCTAACGTGAGTGCCATAACTTAAGAGATGTTCGAGATTCTCATCTCCTAAGGATCCATTAAACTATCTACTATGTAGTACAATACGCTATTATAATATGTCTACAGTAAAGTAAAAGTATTAAAATAGCGTTAAGGCGTTACCCATATCCCCCTTAACACATTTTATATATTCCCATAGTCTATACAGTACCGTAAGCTCCTCCATGAGGTTTACTCAGAGGGCACTCCATAGGTATGGTATAAACCAAACTCGTAGAAGGTGCGCTAGGGCATTTACATATGATTTAATTAGATTTTTAAAATGATCTATATAGATTTAAAATAGATTAAATAGATTTAAATGATATTAAATAGATTTTAAATAGATTTAAAATAGATTAAATAGATTCAAATTATATTAAATGGGTTTAAAATAGATTAAATAAATTTAATTAGTTTAAAATAGGTAAAATAGGTTAACTTGGGTTAAATAGGTTGTAATAGATTACTATAAATTAAAATAGTTTTAAATTGATTAAAATATTTAATTTAATTAAAATAGTTTAAATTAGTTGAAATATATTTCAAAGTTATATCCAAACGTTTTCAGTAACTCAATTCCAACAAATTCATTTATATTTGACACTTCAACTTTGAAAAATCCAATTTAAATCCTTTGAACCATTCATTAAATCTAATTCAATTTCAACATTTACACTTGGATTAACGATGTTTCCTGGAGATTTGACCAGGCAACTGAGTACTCGGCATTGGCAAGTACTCGGCATCCAGTAGTACTCGGCATCCAGGAGTACTCGGCATTCAGTAGCACTCGGCGTCTGTAAGCGCTCGGCATCGGAAGACATTCGGCATGTGCAACTGCTCGGCATGGCTGTATTATTCGGCCAGAACCATCATTCGGCCAAAGGCACTACTCGGCTAAAGGCAACGTCCGGCCATAACTCTCGTTCGGCCAAGAAACATCGTTCGGCCAGAAGCATCGTTCGGCTAAAGCATCGTTCGGCCAGGGACATTGTTCGGCCAGAAGCATTGTTCGGCTAAAGCTATCGTTCGGCCAGGGACATTGTTTGGCCAGAAGCATTGTTCGGCTAAAGCTATCGTTCGGCCAGCACCAACGTTCGGCCAGAGACAACGTTCGGTCAAGCGCTTCGTTCGGCCAGAGGCACGTTCGGCTTCGACTGATATTCGTTCTACTCTTCCCATGCAGCAAGCGTATCGTTCGGCATAGAGAGGGTGGTTCGGCATCGTTGTGATCGGCCTATTTGGTTCGGCATACGGCGACCACTATATTTGGGCCAAGATGTTCGGCTGCCGAGCCCACCTGGGAAGTCCAACCCATCTTGTCTATAAATAGAGGGGCAGGGGCACAGTGAAAAGGGATCTTTTTTCGGGAACACTGGGGAGACTCTGCCATTTTTCAGACTCATCTTCTTTACTTAGCAACTCCATTCAAGCATTTGATCTACGAATTGTATTTGTAATCAATCATTAAGAAGATCAATAAAGTTTAACCTCAAAGTGGACGTAGGCAATTACGCTGAACCACTATAAATCCGGTGTTCTTACTTTCTGCATTTGAATTAACATATTCTTCTTTGTTTAATTTGTCTTCATCATTTATATCTCTTCACAATCTTTCTCAACGAGGTTAGTGACCAATTTTGGTGCTAACAAACGAAAATAATTCAGTTTATATAAATCAATTTCTATTTCAAAATACCAGTTAACTGAATTCAAAATTTCAAAGATTCAAAAAATCATTTAATTTAACCAATCCGGTGTCCGTATATAATTTTCTACTCTAGGGTCAAGTGATACGGATATTTATCATTTCCATCCGCAATTTAAATATTTACGGTTATATATCATTTCAAACCGCAATCCCGAATTAAATAAAAATCCATAAAATCGCTCGAGTCTATCATTTCAACCCATAATGATTTTTCCCTAATTTATAGATCATTCAGGTATGTATCATTTCAACCCATAGGGAACTTGCAGTGTTATAACAATATAAAATATAACATCCAGTCATCCAATATCAAAATCAAACATACATCACAATCATCATCCAAATCAATCAATAAACACCGATAGATAACTGATAATCAGTACAGGTATTAAATTAACAATTCAAAATTCAATATTAAATTTAAACGATAATTAAATGCAATAAAAGTCAAATTTAATCGGAATGACAATTTAACATACCAAACAGCAATCAATAAATTTCTAATCACATTATAAATTTAATTTAACTAACATAAGATAGTTTGGTAATTGTGAGTGGGTTAAAACACTCACCTTTGAATTCAAATCGATTTGAAATTCAAAATAAGGCCCAAATTCAAACAGTCTCAGAATTCACCCAAACCTCTGTAAAAAAGTCCGGAATTTCGATACGATCCCAGCGGAACAAACCGCGCGTGGAACAGACCTTGCATGTAAAAGTTATGTACGTTAGAACATTTTATGATTTTTAAGTCAAACAAAAAAAAACGAACCAATAACACAAGGCCACGTCAACGCTCTCTTCACCCTAACCCTAGCCTGTCGCATTCCAAATGCACGCACGAGAACCTGGCCGCCACCCAAAATAGTTCGACCGATCGCCGTGCCTCACGCCGCTCCACCAGAGGTGTCACCCATCATCTCCTCTCACCTTCCTCCCCACGCGATTGACCACCGAACGCCGATCAAGGCTCCCAATTCACAGCCGCCACCCCATGCCTTTAAACCCTAGGAGAATTTTAGGTGACCATCCAACCATCAACTCGTCACGCCAACCACCTGTATGAACTCCCCTCGGCCCTCTCCACAACCTAGCACCAACGGCTCGACGATCCGTTGAAGTCGATCGCGACGAAATGAACGGCAGTGACTGTTTCGAGCAATTCCGGCCAAACCATGATCCAAATCGAAAAATAGACTGTGGATTTGACTTGCGCTTGTCAAGAGCTTCAAATCGATATATAACTCGATATATTTTGAGGAGTTTAAATTTTTGATTTGAATTTGATTTGCAATTGAATTTGGAATTGGGAATTGGTTTGTTTGCCATTGGAAAGAGAGAAGCAGATAGAATTTTACATACAGACAAATGGAATGAGAAATAGTTAGGGTTTATAACGGGCTATATATATGCAGGCCAGGAATAGAAACGAATGGACAAGATTGATTTACAAGTTGAACGATAAATGACCTGAAAAGCCCGTTCTGTCTTCGGAACGAAAATATGTCATCCCATATATGAAAATGGATGTTTTCGATAATTTTAAAATCATTGGAACAGGTTTCAAGTCCTAATTCCATCGTATGAAGAAGTTAGCTTAAAATCAGCTTATTTCAAATTGCTTTCAATTAAATTGATTTCTAGGTGTTTCGAGCCCGTACGATCAAACGACAAGTCTGATCGCTACGAAACTTGAAATCCTATAATAATTCACTGTTACGGGTTCGATGAAACTAGTTTTGTTGAAATCTGAGATAGTGGCCAAAATAGCTATTTTTCACGTTAATTAAATAAATTAATAATTAATTAGTTAAATCACTTTTTCATTCAAATTTGATAGTTACCAAATTTCGTTGTTTTTAATCACTTAGACATTTACAATGACTTGACACAAGTTTATATAACAATCCAGTGTTGGTTATTACACTAATTACAGTGTTCAATTTCGACTGTAATTAAATCCAATAAATTATAATTTAATTCTGATAATTTGATTAAATTTGATTTCAATCTTTTTATTTCATCATTCATTACTCTAATAACATAGTTAACATTGTTATATTTTTTATTACATTAATATTTACCATTTTCATCTTACTTTTCATTAACGTAATCTTTAATTACATTTAATTGTAATAAATCCATTTATTATAATTTAAATTCCAATAAATTGAGCAAACTTGATTCCAATTCTTTTTATTCAATCAATTGTCATATCCTGCATAAAATTTTCGTTGGTTGCATCTTATTGAATTTAACATTCTACAATTATCAATTTAACCTACATTAACTGCACCAATTAAGTGAATTAATTGCAATTGATTTCCAATTTTAATTTAACAGGCTAAATAAATAGGTAACATATAATATTTGTCACCATTAACTTTTAGTCACATTTGTATGTGTTACCCGGTTATTTGACCATGTAACAAGAGGCTCGGCACAGGCCTCATTCGGCACACCTCCCCTTGCTCGGCATAGAGCATCGCTCGGCATAAGGCCTCGTTCGGCATTGAAGGGTCGTTCGGCATCTCACCTCGTTCGGCATTGAGGGTTCGTTCGGCATCTCACCTCGTTCAGCATGACAGGGTCGCTCGGCATGTTGCCTCATTCGGCATAGAAGGGTCATTCGGCATCTCACCTCGTTCGGCATTGAGGGGTCGTTCGACATCTCACCATTTTCGGCATTGAGCGGTCGTTCGGCATCTCACCTCATTCGACATGACAGGGTCACTCGACATGTTGCCTCGTTCGGCATAGAGGGGTCGTTCGGCATCTCAACTCGTTCAGCATTGAGGGGTCGTTCGGCATCTCACCTCGTTCGGCATGACAGGGTCGTTCGGCATAACAGGGTCGCTCGGCATGTTGCCTCATTCAGCATTGAGGGGTCGTTCGGCATCTCACCTCGTTCGGCATGACAGGGTCGCTCGGCATGTTGCCTCGTTCGGCAAAGAGGGGTCATTCGGCATCTCACCTCGTTCGGCATAGAGGGGTCGTTCGACATCTCACCTTGTTCGGCATTGTGGGGTCATTTGGTATCTCACCTCGCTCGGCACTGAAGGGTCGTTCGGCATCTCACCTCGCTCGGCATAGAAAGGTTGTTCGGCCTGGGTGTGTGGCTCAGCATACGAATGTCGTTCGGCACTAAAGCCTCGCTCGGCACACCTCCCCTCGCTCGGCAATTGCCGTTCGGCATCTACGGCTCGGTGTGTAGAAGTTACTTACCACGGGCCAAGGTACGTTGTTCCTAGGCCCACGAGGGAAGTCCAACCCATCTTCGTCTATAAATAGAAGGGCAGGGGCACGGTGAAAGGGACCTTTTTTCGGGAACACTGGGAAGACTCTGCCATTTTCAAGACTCTTTCTTTTTCAGTTAAAACTTGTATTCAAGTTGTCGGTGTACGGATTGTATCAGTATTCAATTATTGGAAAAGCAATAAAGGTTAAACTCAAAGTGTAGGTAGGCAGTTACGCCGAACCACTATAAATTTGGTGTTCTTGTTTTTTACAGTTATTATTGCATTCCACCATGTTATTCCTCAGTTTTAATTTACATTCTTCATTAATCTCTCTACACAAAACTCTCTTTGGGTGTTGGTGACCAATTTTGGTGCTAACATTTTGGTGCTTTCACTGAGAACAACATTCTCAGGTCATTAGGATCTACTTTGTAGCTACTAGATTGAAGAAATCCCCCGAAGGAGATCCAAGTCATTCACAAGAAGTCTGTTGATTCTGCTCAGAGTTTCTACCAATAACTCTACAATGGGAAGACCTCATACCAGATCAGTCTCTCATAACGCGGACGTCAACGAGACTGCGAGCGTCCAGCAAATAGGACACAGTAATTAACAAGCTAATCTTGGCGCAGGAGCTATGGCCGCCCAAAACCAGATGGAAGTTGTCACTAGGACAGAGTTCAACGAGCTAATGAGAGAACTCATGGAAAGAAGGAGACAACTTAGCGAACAGATCCAAGCCAACGCCAACCTTATGACTCAGCTTACTCAACAACAGCATCAGAATGCTGGAGGAAGCCCCGCTCCTTATTCCTCATCCGACAGCTCTGCTTCGTCTGATGAACCTCCCAGGCGTAGACGTCGTAGAACAGAAACAACACAGATAGGTGCTGCTGATCGATCAATTAGGGATGGTCCGGGTTCTCTACCTGGAGCAATGGCTCCTCACTTACACCAAGAAAATCACACTCAAGCTGGAACGAGAAACTTAGGATCTGGAGTGCGAGTGGAAGCTGGACAGTTGGCACACCAAGGTCTTAATGCTGCTAGTCTCCAATATACACACTTGGTAGATCACCAACGGAGAAGACACCGACCAGAACGGTCTCACAGGACAGACACCAACCTACCATCTTCCATACAAACCCCAGACCTACCAGCTATGGCCAGAAAGCTGATGAAAGATAATCAAGGCTTATCAAACGATGATTGGGGGGTATCCAGGAGCCATACTCTGTTCACAGATGTTATCTTACAGGCCGAGTACCCTAGGAAGTTTAACATGCCGACTATTCCGACCTATGAAGGAAAGACTGATCCCCGACAGCATGTGATGAGGTATGAATGGATGATGGACTCGGCTAGAGCGAACGATGCAACCAAGTGTAGATGTTTCCCAATAACTTTATCTGGAGTCGCTACCATGTGGTTCACCCGACTTCCTCCGCGAACTATCTCCAACTTTGATGAGTTAGCGACGAAATTTGTGGAACAATTCAGGATTCATGCCACTCATCCCAAGGAGGTGATGTCCTTGTCCAGTGTGATTCAGGCTCCAGGGGAGTCATTGAAAGAGTACTTACAAAGATTTCATGTTGCCGCAACTGAAGTTAGCAACCACTACAACAGTTTATGGGTTTCATAGCGTTTAAAAAACGCTATAACAGGCTACCATAGCGTTTCAGAGAACGCCGTGGAACCACAAGCTATGGTAGGCTGGCAACATTACATAGCAGGAAGGAAAACGCTATAATAACTAATAGCGTTTACAAAAGTGCATAGCGTTTGCACCCTACCATAACGTTTTTTCTCTGTTATTAAACTTAAACGCTATAGGGAATTTAATCCTTCATTTAACTTCTATAGCGTTTTTGAGCACATTTTATAGCGTTTCATCATACCATGTTATAGCGTTACAATGTTTTTCGATAGCATTTTTTGTCATTCTTGTATAGCGTTTTTTATTCTATTATAGCGTTTTTGATGCATAAATCTTACATCTCATATAGAGTTGCGATAGCGTTTGATGAATCAATAGCGTTTTTCAAACGCTATCCTATATAATATTAATTTTCAGCATTTATTTCAAATTTCTTTTTTTTATATTATATTATATATATATGCACACAGATAGATATATGTATATACAACATTACATAATAACAACATTACATTACATAATAACAGTCTTGGTCATAAATAGCAGTTTGCCTCCAACATTACATAATAATAGTCTTGGTCATAATTAACAGTTTACCTCCAACATTACATAATAACAACATTATCTAGCATAATGTACTAATACAAGTATGAAGAAAACATAAGCATATTACTTAGCCCAGGCATCCATCTTTCCCATCATTTTTGCTATCACAGGAGATACCTTAGGATTTGCTTGATGTTTTGCCAAACTTGCAGTATTACTCGTACCTGTGCAAATTCAATGAACACTCAGAATTTCCCAACAAAAAGCACACTCAGAATTTCCCAACAAAAAGAAAAACTGTAGAATTTCATGTATACATCTCACAGAACAGAGGTAGAACCATTTAACTGTCAAGTGTGCATAAACAGAAACGTGTTTCTACATGTACGAATCATCTCAGACTGGACATCACCGGAAACACCTACCATTGTGTACATCATTCTACAAACAACACCGTGTGTCTCTAGCTTTGACCTCAGCAGTTAACAAAGGAACTCAAAAAAAGGACACACAACATGCCTAAACTCAGACTGAACATCACCAAGAACACCAACTGGTATGAACTCAGACCGATCTCTGTGTAAACTATCTCTGTGTAACTCAGACAAGATGCGTGGTGGTCAGGTCGGAGGACCAACTGGTATGAACTCAGACTGGTAAGAACACCAACTGGTCAGAGGACCAACTGGTAAGAACACCAACTGGTATGAACTCAGACTAACTGGTATGAACTCAAACAAAGAGGGCAGACAACATGTCTGAACTCGACCCACTGGTCCAATATGATGCGTAGAAATATGATGCCAAACCCAAATAGCTCAAAAGAGAATGCAAAAGGATCTGGTTCAAGCTAAATTTACTGCTCATATAGCAATGAGACAACTATTTTGGTAAATAATGAGCTCCTCATATCATCTTCTGGAACAAACTCAAAGGTCTATATGGAACAACTCAACTGACATTATCCTTTATATGATCAAAACAAGAATATAAAGTTAGAATTGCAAAATATATACATAACTGGATCAATCTTCTTTGAATTGATATACACCATGCCGCAAAATTTTAACAGTCTTCTTGTTTGGTTTCTCCTACACTATTATTGATTAAATATTAAGAGTTCCTAAGAAACTACATAAAGGCATATTGAAAAATATCAAGGTTAAACCTTATGAACCCATTTGCTTCATCCAAGCTTATACATCACTGGAATTATTTATTACTAACAATGTATAGCTTGTACTATGGAAATTGCACCCCTTACCCGAAGAAACATGAGTATAAACGCATGCATTCATAATTTCATGTCCGTGTTATAATTGTGTGTACATGTAAATAGATAATATCCTACAGAAGGGAAGCACGTCAGTAATGAAAAAGCAAGAGTACTTTAGAACCTGCATGCAATGCTTCCTCCCTTACTGTACCTGATAGTACTCAGCCTGTGAAAGCCTTTCATTTTACTCCATATGCAGCCTGCCATTTCAGCCGCTTCTCCTATGCAAGCCTTTCAGCGTGCGGCCTGTCAATTCTGTCTACATTGGTGTGTTGCTACTTCAAGTTATATGCATCCACTCATTGCTCTATGCCATGCTTCCACTTGTTGTTCTTCAAGCTATCTAGTTCAGATTTCAGCCTGTGCAAGCCTGTCATCCTGCTCACATGTTTCAGCCTCTTCCGTACCGTGAAAGTTGGAACAAATAAATTAATACCAATTTTTTTCTTTGCTCACTGTAAACAAAACCCACATTTATAGCAAAACTCATTTTGCAAGTAAACGAAACTAACGGTCCGTTAAATTGATTCAACACAAACATCGCTTATGCTCACACTGATAATGTTCATTTAGAAGTTTTATGCACATATTCGACAAAATTTTTGCTAGAAGCAAGAATATTAATCTCAATTTGAAGGAACTAAAAGTTAGATGATCCTAGTATTTTATCGATTAATAATTTTACAAGTGAATGTATTGTTAATATTTTTAAGAGCAAAAACGTTTGCAGTTGTTGAATTTGAGTTTTAATGCAGTCTCCTTGTTTTTTAAATGAACATAGAATTCTGAAAAGGCCATTTTGTAAATGAAAATATACTGCTATGGACAAGGATCATCCTTTTACTATATTAAAAAGTGAAAATTTACTTATCATCTTCAAATAGAAAATTTCATGGTGAATGATAAGTAATGCAAAGAAAATCAACTTCACCAATATTGAGGTTGAGAGTGGAACGGTTTTACCATGAGGTAGCATGAACTGGATTACTAGAGTGCCAAAATGTACAACTTATAAATAGTTACCTAAGTTATTTAAATTTTAAATTGACTTATAAAATAAAAATATGCTATATTTAGATTTTTTAAATTTTATTTACTTCAACTTGTTTTTGTTAAATTTGATATTAATTTTTTATAACTTTATTTTTACAACTTTATTTTACATTTTTTTCATCTTTTAAGGTTGGAACTTTTAACTTTTTACGTTCTTAAATTAGAAATCTTAACCTTTAATTTCAATCTACAAATCTTTTTAAATATGAACGTTTAACTTTTTTGAATTTCAAATATATTTATCTCTGAGTAATTTAAAGTAATTTAAGTAACTTTAGTTTTATTAAATTAGAGTTTTTTATTACAATTTCTGAAAGTGGAAATGGTAGAGTGCTAATTTTCTTTATTTTGAAGTTTTCAAATTGAACTTATAAGTCAGTAACGTTCAGAGTTAATATTTAACTTTTCAACTTATGAAAAGATCATAGAAATGAGAAGGATAAAAAACATCATGTCATGTCAAAAAAGTTTTTCAAGCTTGATTTCAAGTTTCAGCAACAAAAACTCATAGCTGGCTAGAAATGTTACCATGACCAATGCAGGAGAGACAGTGCAGCACCTCTGTAGCCCTTTAATTTTCACCACACAATTCGAATTAAACAGCGTGCGCGCGTGCGTGCGTGTGCGCGTGACATAACTAAAAGTCTATGATTACCAAATGTCTAAATATAAGATAAATTAAAGGTCAAATAAACTCATACCTGGCCCGAAATCAACGCTCAAACACATCCCCATGGGAATGGCTACAATGCTACATCTTCATCTTTGCTATCCAACAGAAATGCTTGTTCTTCTCAACTGGACTAAACACATTGTAGGGATTAGGCTAACGCTAGACGGGATTAGTTCCCTGTCTAGGGTTGACAAAATATATTAGAGAAGAACAGAATATAGTGATTAGCTATAACTGAAATCATATTTTAACCCCCCAGCTAAAAACACATTTATAGAGCTATTTTCTAAAAGATTACAAAGAGATTTCAAAAACAACGGCTAACCTGAATCCAGTGGTTGGTACCACCACTGTCTAAACTTGTAAAATAAGAACAAATAAATATGCCAAGTTATCCTCCATACTATTTTATCACCTTTAAACCATTTTCAATATCCCTTGCTAAATATAAATACCCAACAACCTTAATATAAAATTACATGAAATGGGAAACATTATAATCTATTAACTGTATCCACTAATTGCCTACGAACAATATCCACCAAAAGAAACGGTTGATTTCTAGTAACTCTCCACTTCAGCCAAAAATATACCATCTGCAAAATTCATTTATGATATTACCGATAGGTTACATTAATAAAAGTAGAACATGAATATAACATTACAAATTCGGTCAACGGAAGAAATGCAGTACTGGTATAAATATGTACCATTCTTGTCTAGTCAATTCCACATCTTGCACAGTGAATCATATCAAAAGAAAGATAAGGAAAGGGCAACTGCTTTGATGCAAATGAAGCAACCATAACAGGAATATCTCTTTCAAGAGTGATTTGAACTTGACTACCCGAAGGCTCATAATTTGCAATGTACATTGTCAAAATGCGTTTAGAGAAAAGGTGTGCTCCTAAACTTCCAAATCCACATCCTATATCTAGTACATTTCTAATCTGAAAGGTTAAAAAAGAAAATGTTTCTCTCAAGAACAGAAATGAAAGGATATTTAAAGTAAGGGAACAAATAAAACGATCCTGAAAATATTGGTGAAATGATATTTAGTTTCAAATTTTATGACTGAGGAATGCATCATAAACAGTTTATTTACGATTAGGTAAAAGAATGAAGAAAAGAACTGATTTCTTGTTAAAGAATATTCCTCAATAGTCTTAAAAGGAAATATTATAATTTAATCAAGAGGAAGGTTCTTTTGATGAGGTGTCCACCATTATCCATTTAATTTCAAAAATGTATCGGTTCACATAACCAGCTCATGTCAACTTTAAACAAGTCGGTGCACATGTAACTCAACAATCAAGGTCCCAACCAGAAAAAAATGCAACAGAACAAAAGTTTGCAATAACAAGCAATGGAATATGTACAACTCAGATATATTGTATAATGTACTTAAGAAAGTAGTAGATCCTCCATAATTGTTTTGTAATATGTACTTTTTATTAGCTACAAGTGAAAAACATTGTATGATTTACTCACCCCAGCCTCATTGAAATTAGATTCATTTCTCAAACCAATTATCTCTGCTATCTGGTGCGAGTAATCTTCTACACCATCAACCATAAATGAATCTGATCTGAATGAGATTTGCTCCTCTTCCACACCATCATTCTACAATATGAAAAAAATATCATATTAGTCCAAATTATTACCAAAGGAAACTAACTATCACAATCAATTACTACCAAAAGGGTAGTACCATAATTATTTGTACCGTAAAACGAACCCAAATTTGTCTCTATCACAAAGTAAATCTGAACCACGACAGACATTTACTTGCAGGCATAGAAAACTAAAACAACAACATGAAAATCAGGACATGAACAAACCTATATTTCAGAACCTACCCAAAAGTGTTCCCGGGGTTCAGTACAGTAAACCCCAAGTTACAGTGGTAGGGCTTTAAAAATCTCAGTAAGTTGCTAGGTTGTAATGAAGAAAATGCATTCTTATTTATTTCAAAAGTAAAATTAGTTAAAGATACATATAGCCTATTACTTTTGTTATTGTTGGGTTTGAACTACTAACATGCAACGCAATTAGGAAGGACATGAGATGTAATTTCATAGTATGTAATAATGTTATGTACATTCAAGAAAGAAGTCTACTTGATGGTACCTTGTTCTCTATTAGAGACCGACTATCTTGCACCAAAATCCAACATTCCAAAAATAAAGAAAATTAAAATGGCATAATTGTAATATATTGGGCAAAATTACAAACATGTATCATTATGAGATTAAAAAAAACTTAAAGCATTAAAAAAGGCTCAGCTTGCCACTAGATATGAACTACATCACCAAAACCATGATTTTAGCAAATTGTACCATACATTAAAACTTGAAAGTATTAAGATGAGATATCATCACAAAATATTCATACATAGAATAGTGGTTGAAAAGAAGCAACTTGATGAGCGTATATACGCATCAGAAGTGATAAATGAGGATGGATATACAAAAGATGGACTTTCGGCTTCCCATAGACAAAGTGAAATGGTTAATGAAAACCGAAGTAAAAAAGACTATCGATTCATTCTAAAAGCTTAAGCTCAAGGTTACAGGGTGAACTAAAATTAAATAGTGTCCATTACCACTTATATTGATGTAGTTGAAAATAAAGAACATGAATTACCCAATTTTTTAACAATCAGCTGATAAGTATGCTGGAGAAGACGCACAATGGAGGGGAAATTTCCATTTTTCTAGGAAATCAACTTTTGCAGTTTGGATGTTTCAAGAGGTAAGAAGGTGATCAACGAGTAGACATCGGACCTTAAGTCTTGTTCCAAACAAATAAAATCAGAGTTCAAAAACAATTATAAAAGACGATGTAGGAGCTATACATAGCATGAATCAGCTGAAATTAGTCATTTAATTCCTAAAATTATATAAATAAGAAGATGAACGGACATTGTTTCAACTTTTATAAAATATAGAATAGATAAAAATGAGAAATAATGGAGTAGCATGGTAAAAATGTGAAGTTCGATGCTTTTTGTAAGCAAATCAAGACGAATGCATGCTTAACATGTGTTTGGAATCTTTGGATATTCAGTTTTGACTTTTGACCGTTTTCTAAACAGATGATGCTTAGTTACATATAGAATAGTTTGCATTGCGAATTTATTATATGTCATTCATGCTTTGTTGGAGTTTCTCAAATGATTAATTCAACTTATTTTAAGCCTCTCTCATCTTAGGAACCTTCTACATGAATATACAGATGCTGAACCAAATTGAATAACAAATATAGTTATCGTCAACAAGTGTAGTATTGCATGCTTTCAGATGCTTTGCAGGACAGAAAATTTACAACAGAGATACATGCTACCACAACTAATCATACACATACAATAACATCACTGACGAAGCAATTCTCCCTCAACCTATATATAAATAATCATATGTAAAACCTTTGCAAATCCAACACTGACAATGTCTTCTACCATCAGCATAACCTTTCTCGTAACCTTCTCCCTAACCAATCTCACCATCCCCTCCACCATCCTCCATCCAAAAGAAAACGAAACCAAACTCCAATTCTACTACCATGAAATTCTTGCTGGGCCAAACAAGACATTACTAATAGCCGTGCATCAAAAAAACACTGCCGTAGGCTCCTAAGGGACGTATTTGTGTACTATGATAACTTAAGGGTAGGACACGAGCGAAACTCAAAGGTCATTGGTTATGCTCAGGGCACTACTGTACATGCAGCCCAGCGCAGAGGTTGAGTTCATACTAACATGAACAAATTAATCTAAAATATATAACGATCAACTAAAACTTAACATACATCGAAAACATGAACTGTAAAGCAATTAATTTAGGTTCGAGGCACCTAGCTAAAATACAAACTATGAATCATATAACAACCATAAAGCAACGAGAGGAAAAAAGAAATACCATTAAAGCTTCCTAAAAAACAATAATCCATAAATAGAAATATTTCAAAAGGATAAATCACATTTGTGGGCTTGAGACTCGCACAACCACATGCTTTTGTTGCAACACCACAACAGTTGTGTTATACAATAATGATTCCAATGAAATCCGGACCAGGCTATGCGATAAAATGGAGGAATTACTTCATTAGAAAATTACAGCAAAGATTAATTAAATTTAGAACTTTGAAATAAAAGAATTCACAAAAGCAAGATTGAAAGAAGAATCAACCTTCATTCTAACCATCTACACCCAGTCGATGGCAGTTCCAGTCTCCTTGAAAAGGAACTCAGCCATCATCTCCTCAGCTATTGCAAGTAGACTATATTGAAAAAAAATATCAGCTGTTAAGCATTATATATATAAACACACACGTACACACAACAACACGCGCATGCACGCACACACATATATGTATGCATGTATGTATATATCTGTGTGTTTGTACACACACACACACGACTATATATGTATATATGTATATATATATATAGTTGTAGAATTACTTAGTTGGGTTATTAACATCCCCTTGGGGTTGCTGAGAGGTCAAATTTTGTTGTTGATGATGGAGGCCACTCTACTACATTATAGATACATTTTCAACAAACTTTGCTTCCTCTTTGCTTAGTTTGGTTGTAATAAATATGTTATCACAATCCAATGTACATATTAGCATATGAAGTGAGTATGTATATATCTTTACAATATCTTATGCATCTATCTCGGCATTAGTTCACCAAAACAAGCGTAAAAGTTCATATATGTTGTGTCCATCAAGTATGTATATGCATAACATTTTTTTTTTCTCGGTTACCATAGTTTCTTTACGAAAACTTTTTGGAAAGTATTATTAAACATATCATGTCAGTCTTTGTGATATTTTTGATTAGTGTAGCCTAGCACATATATAGTACCGACCTTTAATACATTTTCCAATATTGTATGAGATCATTTTCTTCTATTACTAACAACAATTAAACAAGGTCATTTTCAGATAACAAAATTTGATGTGAAAAAGGCACTCGAATAATATTGATATACCATTACATCATTTAACTCAAAATGAATAAAATAAGGGAATTTAGAAAGACTATACCCTTAGAAAGACGATCATCAATTGCACTGTATGAGGCTAAAGCCTAATCCAAGTAATTCTTCGTTATCAGGGATAGAAGAGAGTCTCTATGCAGATGTCAACAATATAGTGGCAACAACAGAATCCGCACCATTTGCATTATCAGCAACTGTTTTAAGTTCCAGAACTGTTTCGGGCACTGCTCTCCTACCCATCACCTGTTGGCAACAATATTCAAATTATACAAGCAGTAACGCAGTCGCATTAAATTTAGGATTGAAAGAATTTCTATTATGCTTGGATCCAAGAAAAGCAATTATATCATAATACTCTACAGTAAGTAAGCATGATAATAGTATTAATTATAAAAAATAACCAAGTAGAAAAGTAGTTTCCACATTAAATAGATCATTGACTCTGACTTAAACCATGTCAGAAATATTTCCATTTGTGGTATATGACGTTTTATAATGTGTTCGTTAGAAATCGATGAAATAAGTTATGAAACTCTTTTGACTCGTGTTATTGCATAGTTGTAAAATGCAGTGATACAGCATGTTGAAATTGCTTTCTACACTTTGGTTTATAAGAAAAGCTAGTAAAACATAGTTAAAATACTAATTAAAAGTAATAATATACAGCCTACTAGAAAAGGTACATTACAATCTAAACAGCCTATTAAAAAATATAAATTAGAAAATCATTCTTATATTGTCCGACAGCAACAAACAAACCATGTAAGAACCTCTTAATCCATTTTTATATTTAGCAGCACTACTTAACCAACTCAATTAAGTTTATACCCCCAATTAAACCAACTATTAAGACAAACAAAATTACATATCACACTCTCTAAAATACTAAAACTAGGAACAAACAAAATCTGAACTAAGTTATCAAAAAATAAATATAATATTACAATTAAACTACCTAGAATGCAACTCATATTTCAGTGACTTTCCCAGGAGATGCTGAAAGTTGCAAGAAAGCATAGAGGAGGATATTTCTATTGAATATAGCAATTGGAACAATTAGTGTAAATTGAGTTACGGACAAGATATAAGATCTTATAACTATTGAAATAGATTGAATGTTGTAAGAAATCAAATAAATCAATATGCACAAAAGCATGATAGTTTTGAAAGAGATCAAAACCGAATGACTAAGCGAATATAAATTAGAAGAAGAGGAAAGGAATATAAACAGGTACAGTTTCGAAAATCATACCCGATTGAGTTCGAAATGAAGGAATATGCTGGAGACGACTAACGTCAACAAGTGTGCGAGCATCGTACCTGATTGAGTTTTTTTAGGTTTTAAATTTTCTAGGGAAGAAGGAGAAGGACATTTGAAGCGTGAAAAGTAGAATTGCAGGAATAATACTAAAAAAAGGCGGCCTCTGGAATAAATTGGAAGCCCGCAATAGGAATTTATTATACAGCGTTGATGATTTTTTAGTACTGGTTATCAGGAGACTAAAAGAGCGTTGGGCCTTCAAACGCTATTCTAAGATGCTAGTAATTAGTAATTTTCTTGTAATGAACCCCAACGACCATGCAATTTTAATGGTCGTGATGCGAGTGGTAAATCCGGATTCAGAGTTTGGAGACTGGCTGGCGGGAAAGCCTCTGACTACGCTAGAACGTTTTTATTCAAAAGCATACCAATTTATAAGAAGGGAGGAAGCTAGGTGGACGAGGCGAGATAATGCACCGGTACATGGCAAGGAGGCCGTGCAGAGTAACATCGCTGTAAAACAATCTGGTGACAACTTTGGAAAGGTACAAGTCAATGTTCAAAACAAGCCTGAACAATCTAAAAGATCTAGTGGGGGAAATACCGGAAAGAAAAGGGAAGCTGGAAAGTGGAAACCAAGGATCCCAACTTACAACGAATATACCTGTCAACTTGTAATACTTTCCAATATCGAAAGCCACGCCCAAAAGAGTCTACTGAAGAGAAAAAGCGGACTAGGAAGTATTGCTGCTTCCATGAGACTTACGGGCACAATACCTAGGAGTGTAGGCACCTCCATGACGCTATAGAAAAGTTGATTAGACAGAAAAATTTGTTGGAGTTTGTAAAGAATCCTCAAGAGGGTGAACAGGAAACGTCCAATCTCGGTCGCACACCGGCTCCACGTCACTCTGAGGAGCCTGCTCGGACCGTGGGCAGACTGGTCATAAACACGATAGTAGGTGGACCTCACCCTGCAGATAAGAACTGGCAAGAAATGGAGCGGTATGCTAACTCCTTGAGGCATGCGGATTTTGAGTGTTGTTCGAATGTGGAGGATGGGACCCCCGCTAAACAACAACACGTGATGACGGACGATATAGTATTTAGGAGAAGAGATGCTGATCAGGTGGAGGCTCCTACCGTTGACCCGATGGTCATATCCGCGACAATCGGGCCAGCATTTGTGAAATGAATTCTGATTGATTGTGGAAGTTCTGTTAATATCATCTTCAAAAAAGCATATGACCAGATGAAGATGGAGACGAAAGATTTAAAACCATCTAAAGCTCGTATTCATGGCTTTAATGGTGCTGCAACCGATGCAGTGGGTTATGTTGAATTGCCAGTTGAACTAGGGCAAGGTGAATGTAGGAGGGTGCGAATCCTACCTTTCATAGTTTTGGATGTTGATTCTCCATACAATGTATTTCTAGGTCGACTGGCCTTGGCGGAATTCAGGGCAGCTTTGGCCCCATGGTGTTTAACTCTGAAATTTCTGACAGACAAAGGAGTTGGTGTTGTACATGGTGATCAGGCGACTGGTCGTGCATGCTATGTGGCTGAGCTGAGAGAGGACCAGCGAAGAGAGAAGGGAAAGGTTGTGGATAGCCCCGTCCACAACCGAGTCGTTGAAAATTGACAAGTAATGCCTGAGCCCTGGCTCGGGCAACATAATCGGATCTATAGAGACATAGATTCGAGAGATGATGATGAGGAACCCAGGGAAGAAAAAGCAGCACCGGCTGAACTGACGATTGACATTTCAGTCAGCCGAGACGATCCGTCGCGAGTACTTAAGATTGGGTCACAACTCAGCCCCTCGATGACCGAGGATCTCACTGATTTCCTCCGAACGAATCTGGATGTTTTCGCTTGGACACATTCTGATATGTGCGGGATTTCTCCCGCTATTGCGAGTCATATGTTGAACATAGACCCGAAGTACGTTCCGGTAAAGCAGAAAAGGAGAGGCATGGACTCGGAGAGGTCCGTGGCTCTCAAAGAGGAAGTGGACAAACTCAAAGCCAATGGGTTCGTTCGCGACGCCCTTTACCCAAAATGGGTCTCTAACCCTGTACTAGTGAGAAAAGCGAATGGGAAATGGAGGACTTGTGTTCATTACTCGAATTTAAACAAAGCATGCCCTAAGGATAGTTTCCCATTACCTAGAATTGATCAGCTGGTCGATCCAACGGCAGGGCACGAGTTATTATCATTTATGGATGCGTACTCGGGATACAATCAAATCTCGATGCACATTCCAGATCAAGAACACACCAGTTTTGTCACAGATGTTGGACTGTACTGTTATGTAGTGATGCCTTTTGGGCTGAAAAACGCAGGGGCGACTTATCAGCGCTTGGTGAATCAGATGTTTAAAGACCAAATTGGTATAACAATGGAAGTCTATGTGGATGACATGCTCGTGAAGTCGCGACAGTCAAATGACCACATTCGAGACTTGGCAGAGATGTTTGATATACTCAGGAATTATGGAATGAAAATCAACCCACTGAAGTGTTCCTTTGGTGTTGCATCGGGAAAGTTTTTGGGTTTCATTGTCAATGCACGAGGAATCGAAGCTAACCCGGAGAAGATTCAAGCTATTTGAGACATACAAGTACCCAGAACTATAAAGCAAGTACAAAGCTTGAATGGGAAAGTAGCCGCATTGAGTCGATTCATATCCAGGGCCATAGATAAGTGTATTCCATTCTTCGATGTGATAAAGAAGGGAAAGAGAAATTTTGAATGGATGCCCGATTGCGAAGACGCATTCCGAGCTCTGGTAAGGCATTTGGAAAGTCCACCGGTGCTGTCGAAGCCTGTAGACCATGAAGTATTGTATATATACTTGGCAGTGTCCCAACACGCTATCAGTACAGCTTTGGTTCGCGAGGAGGACCGAGTTCAAAAGCCGGTGTACTATGTCACTAAACGTCTAACGGGGGCAGAAAGAAATTATCCCAAAATTGAGAAATTGGCCTACTGCTTGGTGATTGCATCACGCAAGCTACGTCTGTACTTCCAGGCACACTCGATCAATGTTTATACCGATCAACCCTTGCGACAGGTACTCCAACGACCAGAAACCTCTGGAAGGATATTAAAATGGAATATCGAGTTGAGTCAGTTCGATATTACCTACCTGCCGCGAAGAGCCATACTAGGGCAAGCGCTAGCAGACTTCATTGCTAAATTCACCATGTCAGACGAATCAAACGATTATGATGTCATTCCGCCTATTCGATGGAAACTGTACACTGATAGAGCATCCAACAACCATTGTTCTGGGGCTGGTATAATTCTTGTGACTCCCGAAAACCGATCAATTTGTTACGCTTTGAAACTCAATTTCCCAGCCACAAACAACGAAGCTGAGTATGAAGCGTTGATTGCTGGATTGAAACTTATTAGAGAACTCGGAATAAGATCAATTGAAATCTTTTGCGACTCAAAATTGGTAGTGTACCAAGTTCGTGGAGACTATCAAGCAAAGGGGCAGAGATTCGCCCCATACCTTGCACGAGTTCAAGAACTGTTGGCGGACCTTCAATACTACGATATTTCCCATGTCCCGTGCGAGAAAAACAAGGAGGCCGATTCATTGGCAAAGTTCGCAAGTACAAGCGATGCACAACAAATAGGCTTGGTTCCCGTCCAAGTTTTGCAATGTCCAAGTATAGACGAAATGGAGATAGATTTTGTTCTAGAAATAGAAATTGAAAAGGAGTCGTGGATGACCCCATTCAAACAATACATACTGCACGGAACCTTGCCCGATAGGAAGAATGAGAGATGGCAAGTCCTTCGTAAAGCTTCAAGATACATAATGCAAGATGGAATAATGTATCGGAGGGGGTTCTCGGTTCCCCTACTCCGGTGCATCGCCCATGATGAGGTAAAACGAGATTTGATGGAAGTGCACGAAGGAGAATGTAGCTACCATACTGGGGGGAAAACACTCGCAAAAAAGATCCTCCGCTATGGATATTATTGGCCAACTGTAAATCGGGATGCTGTAGACTATGCAAGAAAGTGCGACAAATGTCAAAAGTTTGCGAAAATCCCAAGAGCTCCACCAACGGGACTCACGCAAATGATTAGTCCTTGGCCATTTGTGATTTGGGGGATTGATATAATCGGTTCCTTACTTATTTCTAAAGGTGGTGCAAAATATGCAATTGTTGCAATTTATTATTTTACCAAATGGGCGGAAGCCGAGCCTTTAGCCACAATCACCACCAAAAAGGTCATCAATTTCGTCGTACGAAACATTATATGCCGTTTTGGTCTCCCATGAACTATCATTACGAACAATGGAACTCAATTTGAAAGTAGGGAGTTCAAAGATTTTTGCCAAAAATATCACATTGAGAAAAGATTTTCAGCGGTCGCTCACCCTAAAACAAATGGACAAGTGGAAGCCGTAAATAAAATAATCAAGTCAATATTAAAGAAACGTTTGGAAAAGGCTAGAGGCAAGTGGGTGGATGAGCTTCCGACAGCGCTTTGGGCTTACAAAACTACCCACAAGTCCGCGACTGGCCATACTCCATTCACCTTGGCATACGGCGCTGAAGCTGTGATACCCGTCGAACTTGAAGTTCCTTCTCATTGGGTAACCTATTATGATCCCAAGACGAATCAGAATCTTATATTGGAATCACTGGACTTTGTTGATGAAAAACGTGAAGAAGCTGATTTGAGAGCGGATGCACATAGGAACAGAATTGCTCGATATTATAATGAAAAAGTCCGACCAAGAAGTTTCGATGTGGGCGATCTTGTTTTGAAGCGAGTCTTTCCGGCCCCATCACATATGAATCCCACATGGGAAGGTCCATATGTCATCGAACGGAAGCTTGGAGAAGGAACTTTCAAGCTAGTGACCGTAAATGGCGCGACACTCCCCCGAGCATAGAATGGTGAACACCTGCGCCGTTATTACACTTAGCACAACTATTTCGCATTTTAGTTGTAATTATTTCCAGTTTACGTTCCTTTCGTTGTTTTTAGTTGTCAGCATGTAATAAGACAATTTAGTTTGTTTTTATTTGTTATGATCAATAAAGGCTTGAAGCCGTCTTTTCCATGAACTATTGCTGTTACCATATAGTGCACTTCAGTGATGAAGTTTAAATTGCGTTATTCTGTCTGGCGTATGAACGCACATTCAAAACTGAAAAATCTCTAAGTCCCCAGAGCGCGGACTAGAGTACTCTGAATCCCCAGAGTGCGGACTAGAGTATAAACGACTGAAAAGTCTCTAAGTCCCCAGAGTGCGGACTAGAGTACTCTGAGTCCCCAGAGTACGGACTAGAGTATAAACGATTGAAAAATCTCTAAGTCCCCAGAGTGCGGATTAGAGTACTCTGAGTCCCCAGATTGCGGACTAGAGTATAAACGACTGAAAAATCTCTAAGTCCCCAGAGTGCGGACTAGAGTACTCTGAGTCCCCAGAGTGCGGACGAGAGTATAAACGACTGAAAAATCACTACGTCCCCAGAGTGCGGACTAGAGTATAAACGACTGAAAAATCTCTAAATCCCCAGAGTGCGGACTAGAGTACTCTGAGTCCCCAGAGTGCGGACTAGAGTATAAACGACTGAAAAATCACTAAGTCCCCAGAGTGCGGACTAGAGTACTCTGAGTCCCCAGAGTGCGGACTAGAGTGTAAACAACTTCGAAGTCTCCAAACTCCAAAGTCCCCTGAGCGTGGACTATAATGTTCTGAGTTCCCAGAGTACGGATCAGAGTATAAGCGATTCAAAAAATCTTCGAGTCATATGGAAGTGAACTAGGGCTTATATAACTCACAAGGTTTCAAATATCGACTACAAGTTATACAGTGAGCTGAACAACAGAAGTCATTTGAAAGACAAAGAACGAAATTTTATTCATTAATTCAAAATGAAGTCCTACTACAACTTCTCCCAAACTCGGGGCAAAAAGTCTATCTACAACGGCTATGAAAATGAAAAATTAATTAATAATTACATAATCCAGGCTGATTCTCGTTGAATGAGCATGATATTTACTTCTTTGACTTCTTCTCCTTCTTCGATTTCTCAGATGACTCCTCCCTCATGCATTTTCTCTTAGACGTTTTGCTCACCTGAGAAAGGGTATCAGAGGAAGGAGGAACTTCTAACGGCCTAGTTCCACCTGGAAGAATAATCTTCAAAGGCATGTTCAGTGGGTCGTCGAGTTCTACCACTTGAGGCTCGACCTTAATTTCGGCCTTCTTTCTCCCCTCTTCGGCGACCTGTTCCTTCATGCTTAGCTTTATAGTGTGTTTGGAGGCGCTAGTAATTTCAATCTCGTAAAGTTCTTCAACAGGCGACGGATTGTCGGATTTGTCTTCATTAAGCGCCTCAATCACTTGAGCGTCAGGTCCGGGGGTCTCTTCCGCTTGCGTCGTTTCTCCCGTCTTCACCTCCTTCTCTGTGGTGGCATCGCTCCTTGGAGTAGGTACGGGATCAGGATGAACTACGCGGAATCGTAAGAAACAAATGTTAGGATACATTTATCACTCACTGAAAGCAAGAACCCTTTGAACTCAGAATGAAAAGTTATGTACCAGTATCTGGTTGACTCTCAACTGTTCGGGGAGTTTCGCCTTCTGGAATGGGAGACAGAACAGAAATACCGAGACCAGGATATTCTGGGTCGTAACCAACGTGTTTTTTGAAGGGGTCAAGTGGTAGGCGATCAGTCGATTGAATAGGGGGAGAAATTATAGGCTCGGCTCCGGATGGGCCGGCAATGTCATCTTTTCCTTTCGGTGAGGAGGATTCTATGCTGTAGAGAGCCTTCGCTGCAGACAAGTCTGAAGGCTCGTTCCCTCGGAGGAATTCTTTCACTAAAGCTTCCTCATCGACTTCTTCCGTTCCCAACTCAACCTTTCTGATCTTGATTAAAGTCTCCCATACTTCGGCCAGAGATTCGAGATAACCCTCGTCGAGAAATGTTAAGTCACGATGCATGAGGACTCGAGCGTTATACTCGGCTATAAGCGGATCAAATAAGCATTTGATCTCCTCCCTACCCGCTTCGGTGGCCACCTCGAGGTGAGAATCCATCTTCGTAAATGCTATCCTTTTTCTCTCTTCGCGGGCTTCATCCTTCAGCATCTCAGCCTTGGAGAGTTCTTCGTCAAGCTTTGTCTTCGGGAGTCGTGAAGCGACAATCTCATCGCAGTAACGTTGCGACTCCTCTTGAGCAGCCACCTTTTCTTTTTTCTCTTTGAGAAATAGCTCCTCCAGCTCTTTGACTCGTTGAGCGAGCACATCTCTATCCTTTTGAACAGAATCTTTCTCTAAAGCTAAGGCCCCGCAACGTTGAACCGCTTCGTTAATTTCTTTCTTATGTGTCATCTCCAAACGACTAACGGCCTCCGCTGTGTCTTTAGCATTCTTTTGAGCAGCTTGGAGTCGAGACTTGTATGAAGAGAGCTCTTCATCCTGAGCTTTAATAATGTCTTTGTCATGAATAGACGCGAGCTTCAGACGATCGATTTCATGTTGACGCTCAATAGAGACTTCCGAGACTTTTTCAACCAAATGGACGAATGCATCATGTTGGACGTAGACATCGTTGTTACATGCAATGGCGCTTTGCTTGACGTGTCCCGGAATGGGATGGATTGCATGAAGGAACTTCAGACCATCAAAGCATATTTTAAGGAACGTAGCCTTGAGCTCGGCCAGCTTTTCTGATACTGACGGATCTTGTGCGAGAGTAGGAGGAGTTGGTTTTGAAACCACAGTTTTCTTGTGAGGCCTTGTGCTGGAAGAGCCTGAGTGTTGATCGCGGGGAATATCGGACTGGGACCCTTTATGGCCAGATTTCTCCCTGCCTTGTTCCGGGTGAGAAGGAGAATTGTAATGAGATGAAGGCTGATGGTAAGTTTTCCTTCGGGATGATGAATCCTGGGAGCGGTAATCTTTGTTGCTGTCATCATCTCTATCCCGATGTTTGCCGGAGCCCGAATCTCGTCCAGAATGATGGAAAATAGAGGAACTGCGGAGGCGATCAAATATGTGAGAACGCCCCATATCACCTGCACAAAAATTAAATGAACGCGGGTTAGCCAGAATCACATAGTGACTAAAGATTGAGTGCAGGGTGAAGTGTAAGTGTTATCGTGTGTGTCCTAGTGTTTCCTCCCAACGGACCAGTTTTTTTAGCTTTACTAATTGGAGTTTTTTCTCCTTGATTTTGGACTTGAGCATCTCCATTGCCTTTCGCGGGCGAGCGAAGCTTCAAGGCTTTCGGATCATCGAAGCCGTAATTCAGCAAATCGTCGGGAATAGTGAGGTCCGACAAGCCTTTCAATGAACTCTCTAAGTGTTGCGGAGAGGGCTCTCTCTCTCTACTGGAATGATTGTTAACTTAGAGGTTCCGCCTGCTGTCTTTTTCCTCAATTTGTAAGTCAATTTCTTCCTTCCCTTTGAAGGAGGAGGCGTTACTTCAATGTCGTGAACCTCAACTACCGGCTCCTGAGCAGGACTAACATTTTTACTCGGAACTTCGGGCATTTTAGCTTCTCTAATCTCCCCCTCCTCAGGTGTGTCAGGGGCATCACCTGCTGAAGGCGCAGCTTGCCTTTTGCCTTTATCCAAGGCAGAACCGGTTATAGTGACGCCGTGAGGAAGACTTATTCGGCGACCTTCCGCCAGCAGGCCAAATTTCGAAAGCATTTCATTAGAAATGATAGACCTGATATCCCAGTCTTTCGCGGGGATAGCTCGGATAGCTTCAACAGCCTCAGAGTACCCGGAGCCTTCAGGACGTGGGCCGATACCTTTAAAAGTAGAGAAAGAATTAGAAATGGTGCAATTCCCGCTGAATGCAAGTATTGATCTATAAAAGAGACTCACTCCCTTCCACCCATCTCCTTGTAAAGCCAGGGGGACAGCACGTAGAACCATTCCTGCTTATACTGGGCAAATTTGCTCCATGCCCCAGTCAGAATTTGACACTTGCTATGCGACTCAAGAAATATAAAGGATGGGCTGTCGGATCGTCTCTTGAAACGATAAATATAGCGGATATCGCCAGGAGTCGGGAGCCTAAAAAGGACGCTCATGAAGAGAATGCACGTGCCATATACGAACACGTGACTGTTAGGATGTAACTGT
The DNA here is from genome assembly GCA_030737815.1 of Allium fistulosum. Classification (NCBI taxonomy): domain Eukaryota; kingdom Viridiplantae; phylum Streptophyta; class Magnoliopsida; order Asparagales; family Amaryllidaceae; genus Allium; species Allium fistulosum. Next base: position 154,005,486 of record CM060905.1, on the reverse strand, counting down.
GATGGAGTTATCTCAATATATTGTAACAGGTTGTGGAGGAAGGAATTGAATGGTGGCACGCTACCAACCCAGCACATAAATTTATTGCAGGCCGTATATCCGACTGGGGGCAAGTGAGGACGATCTTGTCCCGATGGAACCAACACATCGTCGAAAGGAATCTCGTGTATTGAGCATATGCGACGAAGAGCGCTTTCGTTAATTCTCGAAGCTTGAGAATCGACCGGGTTATCTAGAAAGATCGCTGCATCCAAGGCATCGGGAGCCAAGTCGACGGATGCGATCATGGGATTCGGAATATCTTGTACAGGAGTAGTCGATGGGTTTGAAGTTCGAACTACTTCCTATCATGAAGTTTGCTCATGTCTATTTGAGACTGTGGCAGAGCTGGATTTCCAAGACATTTCTGATGAATGTTGGATCTGATGAAACACCTGTTTGAACTATACTTGAAAAACGATCGACATTAGACATAACAACAAAAATACTCCCCTCGTGTGGTGTGTGAACTAGTGCAGCCATTCAAGTATAAGTGCCAAAGAATTACAAGTCACAGAGTTGATGAAATAAAGTTAGGCATTGAACTATCATCTTCGAAGATCATCATCGCTGACCGTCTACGAGAGCTTGTCGTAAGATGGTTTATGTTTTGAACTCGACATCGACACTGTACGTTGAAGGTTATTATCCATTTTAATCAAGTTAAATTCAGGTTTATAGTTGTCAAAACAGAGGAGTAATCAATCTGGATTGTCCGACATGCTTAATTGCTTAAGTCCTTATCCTTGTTCACTGTCATATGTTCGGGCATAAAAAGTAATTTAAGTCAACAATGCATTGTGTTCGACTAGTATTGTTGTTGTACACCACTCTCCTACCTTCCCTCTCCACCGTTCGGCATGTGGCAAGTCATGCCGAACCGAAGTCATGTCGAGCCGCATCGCTCGGCATTTTTCCCTCAACTCCAACTTCCTTCCTACCCTCCATCTCTACCGCTCGGCACAGATGAGTTCTTCAGCAAGTCATGCCGAGCCGCATCGCTCGGCACTTTACCCATCTCCTACTTTTCTCCTGCACTCCCTATTACCCCGTTCGGCGTAAGGGAGTCATGCCGAGCCGTGGTCATGCTGAGCCACATCGCTCGGCACGCTAAACCCAACTTCAACTTCACTCCTACACTCCCTCACATCGTTCGACATGCGAAATTCATGCCGAGCCACGACCATACGTCCTCCTCCAACTCATTTCTTCGAACAAACTAGATACCCTCCAAGGTGGCAAGACGATCACCACTCCGATTCGCATGCCACCTTCGACCGACCATATCAACCCTCATCGATTCCTACTGGACCGACACCCTCTTCCATCCTCCTCTCCATTTAATCCTAAGGCTTGCTTAAACCTCGGATCCACCTTCCTTATCTACGCGTATTCGTGGGTTAGAGGAAGGTCGTAAATTCAAGTCTTGTCCAAAATCCCTAATTGGAGAAAGTCGAGCAAGTGAAAGGTTCGTACCTAGAAGAAGAGTTCGAAGTCTAGTGAGGTGCTCGATTTAGAAGTGGAATCCACTCAGATTTGTTGTTAAGGGTAGTCGAGGAGTAACGTGTAAGCTTCGGGTGTCTAAAGGGAAATTGAGATGTTGGTGAAAGTCTGGAAAAAGACGAGTTCGTAAGGATGTTAGAGTGGAGATAAAAGTAAAAGGGGGAAAGAAGAGAAGTATTGGGTTATATAGGAAAGAGGGAAGGCGAATAGACAGTGACCGGTAGAACCGGTCAAGACACCTCCCTCGTTCGGCATCAATGTCGTTCGGCATCCATATGTCGTTCGACATCAGCATGTCGTTCGGCATTCAATGCCTCATTCGGCATTCAGGAGGTCTAAAGAAAACGCTATCGAAAATACAGAACGAGGGCTTAAAAGAAAACACAGAGTACTCATGATTCAAAGCGCATCATGTTCATCCACATGATACACTTTGAGGGGCAAGTGTTACCCGGTTGTTTGACCATGTAAGAAGAGGCTCGGCACAAGCCTCGTTTGGCACACCTCCCCTCGCTCGGCATAGAGCATCGCTCAGCACAAGGCCTTGTTCGGCATTGAAGGGTCGTTCGGCATCTCACCTCGTTCGGTATTGAGGGGTCGTTCGGCATGACAGGGTCGCTCGGCATGTTGCCTCGTTCGGCATAGAGTGGTCGTTCGGCATCCCACCTCGTTCGGCATTGAGGGGTCGTTCGGCATCTCACCTCGTTCGGCATTGAGGGGTCGTTCGGCATCTCACCTCGTTCGGCATGACAGGGTCGCTCGGCATGTGGCCTCGTTCGGCATAGAGGGGTCGTTCGGCATCTCACCTCGTTCGGCATTGAGGGGTCGTTCGACATCTCACCTCGTTTGGCATGACAGGGTCGCTCGGCATGTTGCCTCGTTCTGCATAGTGGGGTCGTTCGGCATCTCACCTTGTTCGTCATAGAGGGGTCATTCGGCGTCTCACCTCGTTCGGCATTGAGGGGTCATTCGGCATTGAGGGGTCGTTCGGCATCTCACCTCGTTTGGCATGACAGGGTCGCTCGGCATGTTGCCTCGTTCTGCATAGTGGGGTCGTTCGGCATCTCACCTCGTTCGTCATTGAGGGGTCGTTCGGCATCTCACCTCGCTCGGCATTGAAGGGTCCTTCGGCATCTCACCTCGCTCAGCATAGAAAGGTTGTTCGGCCTGGGTGTGTGGCTCGGCATACGAATGCCGTTCGACACTGAGGCCTCGCTCGGCACACCTCCCCTCGCTCGACAATTGCCGTTCGACATCTATGGCTCGGTGCGTAGAAGTTACTTACCACGGGCCAAGGTACGTTGTTCCTAGGCCCATGAGGGAAGTCCAACCCATCTTCATCTATAAATAGAAGGGCAGGGGCACAGTGAAAGGGACCTTTTTTTGGGAACACTGGGGAGACTCTGCCATTTTCAAGACTCTTTCTTTTTCAGTTAAAACTTGTATTCAAGTTGTCGGTGTACGGATTGTATCTGTATTCAATTATTGGAAAAGCAATAAAGATTAAACTCAAAGTGGACGTAGGCAGTTATGCCGAACCACTATAAATTTGGTGTTCTTGTTTTTTACAGTTATTATTGCATTCCACCGTGTTATTCCTCAGTTTTAGTTTACCTTCTTCATTAATCTCTCTACACAAAACTCTTTTTGGGTGTTAGTGACCAATTTTGGTGCTAACAGTATGTTTGTTATTTACACACAAATGTTATAATTACTTACATAACACTTATTTTATTCAATTACCATAAATTATATATTATTTCATTAATTGATTCAATATTTACATTTGTTTTCCTATATTCACTTTATAACCAAGTATAACCTTTAAATCATTTTAATTGATTGGAATTTCATTCAAATTGTTAATAATTAACTTAAATTAACATTATTACATTTCATTTTAGTTACTATTTCATTAGTATATCACAAATTTTTATTTCTCCCAATATTAAATCACAAAAATCTAATTAAATTAACTATTTTAATTATCGAAAATTATGGGTCGTTACACTCTTCCCCACTCAAAACTTTTCATCCCCAAAAAGGAAAAAGAAGGGAAAAGAAGGAATTAATATATCTTATTCAAAATATTAGATTTATAAACAATCAGCTTACATAATTAAATAATTTAAATAAAATATATCAATTTATAACAATTAAATCCTTTATATTCAAATTAACGAAAGTTTGGAAAATATTTCACAAAATTTTCTAAGTCCAAAATTCACGGAAATTTCGGCAGAATCTCCTTTGTACGGAGAAGTCTGGAAGAAATAATAATATCAATAATAGCAATATATATCATATTTTTCAAAATAAATTATCCCAAACCACGGGAAAAATAATATAATGTCGCTAGAAAACCGTAATCCGAGAAAGTACCTATTTGTCGGGCAAACAGCGCTTATTTTATGAAACCAAAAGCAGTAGCAATTGCTTCCATAAACCTGTATTTCACTTGTATAATCCAAAAGAGTTTATAATTTTATAAAAGAGAAATATTTAAGTTGTTTCAACTAATGTTAACAAAACAATCACAACATACAATAGTCACTTGCAAACAAACAATACAACCATCATATCATCACATGCATTCAAAGAAATCAAACATGCATCCATAGAAACCAACAAATGGTTTGTTCGGTTTTAGAACTTCTAATCATATAAAATGATAAATAAACCATGAAGTAAAACATACACTCAACAGCCGTAGATAAAACTTTATAGATTATTTATACATCTTCATACAAAATAGAAGTATCCTTTCCCAACCAATCCATAAGCCAATACAAACAAAGAATCCAACACATTTTTAAGTTTCCTTTTCTTTTTCACATCATTTATTGTTCATATTTTATTATTTTCATTTTTTTCTTCATACAATGCTTTTTCTTTAATTCTCTTTCATTACTTACAAAATTTTGAATTTTGATTCATTCATGTAAGGCTTATTTCATTAATTTACATTCTTTACTTACATAAGTTATATCCATTTCAATTATTAGATTATAAATGAATTCATTATTGAAGTATTTTATACATTTTATTTCAGTTTACTTCACATTTAAAATTTAGTTGGATTTCCCTTTTTTACTCATCGTTTACTTTTCTTTTCACATTCATATAATGTTATTTTCATTAATATACATTCGTTATTACTTACAAAAGTTCATTTCTCCTTTATTCATATAGTGTCATTTCTTTTCAATTAATTACTTTACATTTATTGCTTAAATAAGTTATTTTTATTTCAATTATTGGATTATACAATACTATGTAAGTTTCTTTACAATTCCATTTACCATTTATAGGTTATTTCTCTTTTTCACATTCCTTCTTCATATATAGTATTATAGGATATTAAATTTATTTCTAAGTCATTTCAATGTTTTCAGAAGTTATAATCATTCAATTTATATAGTACTCATTTTAATTATAAATGGCTTCAATATTAATTCAAGTTCATAATTATTTACTTACAGTATTTACTTTTACCATTCAAATCTGACTATAAATAGCTTAAATGTTAACTTAAGTTTATAATCATTCTCTTACATTATTCACTTTATTACATTTAATCAGTAACATTTCAAACTATAAACTTCGGTTAATAGCAATTTATAGCATTAGAATTCTTATTTATAAAAGTAAGTCTATTGAACACTTTCATTTTCTGGAGTTTTACTTGTATAATATTCTATCACATATTCTAATTAACATTACAACTTTTACATTTTGGTAAGTTATATATATAAATGTCTTTTAGAATGCAATAGGAAGTTACACAAGTTTCTCTTATTTATTTAGTTAACGAAAAGTTCAATAGTTACCATTTCTTATTTTCATTTCCATTTTATTTACAGTTTACAAGATTTCAGTTTCTTATCTATTTCATTAATCATTTTAACATCCAATTCCTTATTTTCATTTTTTTTTTCAGTTTACAAATTTTCAATTCCTTATATTTTCCATTTATCGCTTAGCATCAGTTACTTATATTTTTCTTCATTCTAGAATACTACCAATTATTAAAATAATTAAGATTTCATTCATTTCAATAATTGAAAACTACTAATTATCAAAAAATTTAAGAACTAAATACCGAGTTCCATTTTCAAATCATTTTAAAATAAGATATATGTGTATACTCATAACTTTTATATCCAAACATATTTAAACTTCGAATTTATTATTTGTACATCAAAATAAATGTGCAGTAAAACTACTACAGCAGCCTTCCCACTTTGAAACTCGAAAATGAACGTCGATGATGCGTGCACTCATCATCGAAATAATTTTCCAACGACAAAGAGGGGAGTACAGTACTTATTTCCTTCCAAAATTCTTTTAAAACATTTCTTCGAAATCATCTTGAAATATTTATATCAGAAAGTACTTCTAAATAGTATTAATATCATATTCCAAAATATTTCAAAAAAAAATTTCAAACTCCCGAAACTTCAGTTCTAAACTTTCAATTTATATTCATTTTATTTGTAAATCTTATTTTTCCATCAGTATTTATAAAATTTCACTGCCTAACAAACAAATATATAACAACCAACTACATCATTTATAAAATTTATTATTTTATACACAAAATATATACTAGGCAAAATTATTTCATTCACCTATATTTCAAAACAGTATTGTGTCGGTTTGTCCTATTAAGTGTTCAGAAATTCCTATCGATGTCATAACGTCCTATGTACCGACCAGAATTTATAAATAACAAACGGAACAAATTAACGTAATATAAAAACCTTTTATAACAATAACAAATACGCTCTCTCATATATATACACTCAGTCTCATTTCTATTTTGGAATTTCCAAAGGTTGTAACAATCCAGCTGTCTTCTGATGATCACCTTTGATTTCCTGGTAGCTCGCACACGTGCTTACAAAGATAGAGACGTCTCTCTTCATTCCTGGCCACTAGAATACCCTTTTCATATCCTTGTACATCTTAGGAACTCCTGGATGAATACTTAATTTAGATATGTGGCATTTCAATAAAATTTCATGACACAATCCGTCTACATCTACAACGCACAGTCGTTTCTTTAACCTCAAAACACCATGATCGTCCACCTGAAAGTCTGAGTATCGTCCCTCCCCAACTCCTTGAATTAATTCCTCCAGATTTTTATCCTTTCTCTAACTACACATAATTCTTTCCTGCAAAGTTGGTGTAGTCTCCAAAAGAGATAAAACCGCATTCCTGCTTAGAGCATCTGCTACAACATTCGCCTTCCCTGGCGTATAAATAATATCCAAGTCATAGGATGCCAGAAACTCCAACCATCTCTGTTGCCTCAGATTCAGATCCTTCCGAGTGAAAAGATACTTCAAGGGCTTGTGATCCTTGAAGAGTTCAAATTTTCACCTAGTTAGAGAGGGAAGACTAACTTACTAGAATTTTAGAGATAAGAAAGAAACAAGAAGAATAGAGAGATTCTTACCTAACAAATAGTGTCTCTACATTTTCAATGCAAAGACAACTGCTAACAGCTAACGCTGTCGATTTCCAACACAACCCGAAACACGACCAGAAACACGACCCGACGATTACACAAAAATTAGCAGGTTAACCCGACCCGGTTAAGTTGGTGGGTCGTTTTCGGGTCAACCTGATTTGACCCGTTTATAAACGGGTGGGTTTCAGGTTGACCTGTGAACCCGAATTTGACCCGTTTATACTTATATGGGTTGACCCGACCCGATTATGACCCGAGAACCCGATTTTGACCCGTTTATACTTATATGGGTTGACCCAACCTGATTATGACCTGTGAACCCGAATTTGACCCGTTTATAATCGGGTGGGGTTTGGGTTGAGATATTTCTGACTTGTTTAATAAACGGGTTGACCTGACCCATTTAAAATCAACTCGAACCGTACTTGACCCGACCCAAACCCGACTCAACTCGACCCATTGACTGCCCTACTAACAGCTCCAAATCATGCGTTGCATAATTCCTTTCGTGTGGCTTCAATTGTCTGCTTGCATATGCAATCACCCTACCATTTTGCATCAAAACAGTGCCCAATCCTACTCCACATGCATCAGTATAAACCATGAATCCACTTCTTTCGTCTGGAACAGCTAGAACTGGTGCACTAGTCAGTCTCTTCTTCAATTCCAAAAATGCTTCCTCACACTTAGGAGTCCATACGAATTTCTCACCCTTCTTAGTCAACTTTGTCAAATGAGAGGAGTCTTGGAATAAACTTGTATGAACTTTCTATAGTATCTAGCTAATCCTAAGAAACTACGAACTTCCATAGGAGTCCGTGGTTGCTTCCATTATTGCACAGCTTCAACTTTTATCGGGTATACTGAAATACCCTCTCCTGACACAATATGGCCTAAAAATCTTACCTCAGACTGCTAAAAATGACACTTGAAGAACTTTGCCTTCAGAACATGCCTCCGCAAAGTTTCCGACACTACTTTCAAATGGTGTCCATGTTCTTCTTCAGACTAAGAATAGATGAGAATGTAATCGATGAAAACTAACACAAACTTATTCAGGACTTGTTTGAAAACGCGATTCATCAAGTCTACGAAATGTGTAGGTGCATTGGTTAGCCCGACAGACATAACCAACCACTCGAAAAAAAAGTCTGGACCCTTAAATGCAGTTAAGGTTATACTATCTTCGACAATTCTTAATTGGTGAAATCCTGTTGCTAGATCCATTTGGGAAAATATTGTTGCCCCATGGAGTTGGTCAAAAAGGTCATCAATGCGAGGTAGAGGGTATTTATTCCTAATGGTCACTTTATTCAATTCTCGATAGTCCACACACAGTCTTAGGGAACCATCGGATTTAGCCACAAAAACTAGGGCTGAGCCCCAACTCGAATAACTTGGTCTAATCAACCCTCTATTCAATAGATCCTGGGTTTGATTTACTAACTCCTCTCTCTCCCTTGGAGCCATCCTTCGCTTAGGTTGAACCACGGGCCTTGCACCAAGAACTAAATCAATTCGGAATTATATTTCTCGGTGAAGGGGTAAGCTTTTAACTTCTTCAAAAACATCAGGGAAGTTTTTAAAAATTTCTATGGATCCAAACCCTTCTTGAGATGTTTCAAGAGCATGCAAGAAACTACACGTATGAATTTCGAGGTTATCACATTCTATCTTTACAATCCTTCCCAACTTGATTTCTAAAGATACAGTCCTTTCGTCACAATTGAGGACAGCTCTATGCATTGCTAACCAATCCATACTAAGTATAATATCAAATCCCTTAAAATCTAATACATAAGGGTCACAAGAAAAGTTATAAGAAAGATAAGAAATTGGCATGCCTTCACAGATCATATTCAGATGGGTCACTCCCCCTATGGATTGGATACACAAATAAGGTTTTCTACGATACTAGGAATGAGATGAAATTTCCCTACCGAATCTAAAGAAATAAAGCTATGGGAGGCACCAGAATCAAATAACACTTTAACATAAATACCATTAATAAGTAAGGTACCTTCAAGGATGCCTTTCCCTTTGACATCTTCTGAAGTTGACGACTCATTCTTGAGTGCATAAACCTTAGGTTGCGTTGCCCTTTTCAAAAGTGGGTGGTCCTTCACCATATGGCCTGGTTGGTGACAATTGAAACAAAGGGTTTTCTGGACTATCGAAGTGATAGGTCCTGCTTGTTGTTGAGGTTGCTGCTGCTACTGCTTCCGAACTTCACGATTCGAACAATATCTGGCAATATGTTCTTTCTTCTTGCAAATATAACAACCACTATCCTTAGGCTTGCCTCCTTGACCTTCTTCATGTTTCCCTTTTTCGTGCTTCTTCAAATTTAGATTGAACTTTCTTTTGTTTGGGTTGTTTCCACTTGCATTCCCACTGGGTACAGCTAGAACTGGCTTCTTCTTCTTATCCAATGCTTTATATCGAAGAGCCATATCCACTAAGTCAATGGAAGATCCCTTGAGATGGCCCGTCATCTTTTCATGAAAACTTTCCCTCAGTCCAGCCATAAACATCTCATTCTTCTTTAGCGGGGTATTGATCAGTTCAGGTCCAAAGAGTGAAAGTTCATTAAACTTGGTTTCATATTCCGCTACGGACAAATCCCCTTGTTTTAAATCCATAAAATTTCGTACATCCTTTCTTACCCATAGCAGGCAGGAACTGAGCTTCAAATTCTTCCTTAATTTATTCTAGGAGAACTCTTTTTCGGGAACATTTGCGGTTAGGGAATCCCACCATGCAGCTGCTTCGTCTTGTAACTGCCAAGAAGCTAAAAAGCTTTTCTACTCATCGGCAAGATTAAGTCCTTTGAAAATCTTTTCACAGGTTCGCAACCATACTTGGACTTCCATGATAGATTTGTCCCCTTAAAAGGTTTCCCTCCCCGAGTTGAGTAGTCTTTGCACAATGTTACAAAGTTTGCCCACAGCTGAACCAACTCTGCTTCCTTAGCGATTCCTATTCTTTCGAGATTCGGGGTCCGACCATTTGTGGTTGTGGTACTGCTAGCTCCCCTTCCACTCCTGCCTTTAGTGCTCATTGCTTACTACCTGGACATAGTAGGATGATACTTAGAAAGCTTAGACGAAATACACTCTAAAGATGGCACTAATTAAATCTATCAAAGTTGATCTAACTATCAGGGATATATATATATATATATATAATTACAAATACGCTCTCTCAAGATTAATACTAACCCAAAAGCCTATGTGTTCACTCAACCTAAGCTCTGATACCAAATGTGACGAACCGCCTTTCATTCCATTGAAAGACGGGTCATTAAGAAAGAAAGTGACAGAAAAGAAGAAACTAAACAAAACATAGAATCTCACAGCAGAACGAAATAATATATATTACATAACATAAGTTTTACATAGTCACTGACAATACAATACATCAGAGTAATAGTAATACAGACAATATACTTAGACAGTCATAAATACATGTCCATACATTACAATCCAATATACATATACAGACACAACAGAATTATATAGTAACTAGCTAATGGTGAAGCCACCTACTCCAGCTCCTCCAAAATGCAATCGTGAGAATGTGAATCACTTGGCTACTCATAAAAAATTTGAGTACCCAAGAGTTTAGGGAAAACAGAAAAATAAACTCCGGGTTAGACATAGGTCTGGTGTGAGTAGAATGGTTAAATTATTTTAAATTGAAAATCATTTGAAATCAAAGGTATCTCGTAAGACCACACCGCACATATACGATAACCAAAACACTTTAATAGAAAATCCAGTGATATTATCATAGTGTCCAGGGTTTCCAAATAAATAGAACATAGCTGGAATGCTTGCATCTCACGTTCCAACATATTTGGGCATAATAAAAAACGTACGACACTTAATGGAGAATGGATTCCAAGAATGATTGGGCTACTGGGGTACCCCCCATCAAGATGCATCTCTAGATAAAATAACACCGAGGACCTCGCCTGGACCCCCTGCCAATATAAGACTGGCCTACCCCTGACCTGGATAGTACCGAATAAGATCACCCCTCACTTGGGATCACCAACTGTACCGAAGCATACACGAATTAATAGTTGGGACTCTAGATAGGGGTAACCATACTCTAATAGGAGCGACCCACTTAGCCTTGCTGCACCTCCCCAATTTTAGTCATTGGAGGTTGATGAGACTTGAGGTTACATTTACCTTTCAAGAACAATTTCACTTAGAATGCTCATTGCCCTCCAATGACGATGTTCTAAGAGCATTCGTCCATACAAGTCCGTTCTAGGTCTGAGCGAAACCGAAGGTGTGACGATCCAGAATTTTTGATATTTGAATTTGGAATATTTAATTGATTTTAAATATTTGAAAGTTAGTTTAACTCGAATTTCAAATATCACTATTTATTTGGCAATTAAATTATTAAATTTAATAATTGGAAATTGGTTAAAATGGTGAACCTTAGTTTGTAAGCTTGTTAAAAATATTTTTAAGACTTAGAAAATTCATATTGATAATACTGAAGGTAATAGAACTTTTAAAATTGAATTTGAAAGTGATTTGTTCAATTTTGAATTTATATCGTTTAAATCGATATTTAAAAATAGACTTCCGAGGCACAGTCTTGGAATTTGACGAAACTAGTCCCATTGGATCCGTAATAGTGTATTATTATTGGATTTCAATTTTCATAGTATTTGGAGTTGTCGTGTGATCGTACGGTAGATAAACGCGCTGAAATTTATATCGAAAATTTAATATTATAACTGGGTCCAAAAAGCTATCTTCTCCATACGATCGAATTAGGACTCGAAACCTTTTTCAGTGCGTTCGAAATAGGGGTATAACCTTATAAACGCCTAGCGGCACGCCTCGATAGGAGGTCGAGATTTTGAGCTGCGTTATTGTGACGATTTAAATTTAAATTTAAATTTAAAATTTAATATAATATAATTGCATTAGCAAGTACAGACACGTAAAGAAAGTTTTAAGACACGTGTTCGCCCTGGTTAGACATGCGTCTCCTTCCTTCTATAAATCATAGTCGAGCATTTTAATTGTATAGATCAAATAATTGAAAAACAAAATAAGACGAAGAAATCAAATAATGGCCGAAGCTGATGGAAATCGAAATCAGAAAAGAAAAAAAATGGCGGACGAAAGCAAAGAATCTCGCATTCGTGTGTAATTAAATCGATTGAGCAAATATCCCTCCTTTTCAATTCGAAGCCGTCTCGGAGCTAATCGAAATCAAGGATGGCTCGATTTCGATTAAAGCATGGGGGTGACGCTGTTTTCTTCGAGCACCTAGTTATCGCAGATTGGAAAAGTCATCGGGGGCAGAGGCGAGTTCGATGGAGGTGGGGGCTCACAACCTCGAACAAGGAAGTGGAGGCGTGTTCGATCTCGGCGATAGTGCTGGTGCTTCGCGATGATCGGAGGGGTGGGAATGTTTGCGATAGTGGCAGGGGTTTTGGCAGTGGGTCGGTGCTGATCTCTGTTAGGTATAAGTTTTTATTTTTATTTTATTTTCTTTTTAACATATTATTTGATTTTAGCAGTAATGTTGAGAAAGGGGAATTCTGTTTTAAAAGTTTTGAAGTGAAGTTAGTTACTATTTTATTTTTACAGAAAAGAAAAGGAAATTTTTAATATAAATACATATTCACATTTTAAAACTACTAGGTTATTTTAAAAATATGTGTTTAGGGTAATTAATGTATTTAACAAACTTATTTAATTTATTTTAGTTACTAAAGATAATTTATTAAAGGAATTTAATTTTAAATTAAATGATTAGTTAATTAAATCTATGGGAATTAATTGTTCGATCAATTCAAATATTAATAAAATCATATAATGTTATACAAGGTCCAAAATCTGAAAGGAAGCAAGCCGGATTGGAAATGGATTGCAAATAAAACAAAGGTAAGAACTTCTCACTCAATCGGATTACCGATTTAAATTTAAATAGTTAAATTTGAAATTTTTGATTGTTTGCTTGGATTAATAATTGTTATCAGTTGGATTGGTATGTTATATATATTAGTGTATATATATATATATATTGGAGTGATTGATTTCTCGCATTATATAGCGGATGAGACCATATGCGCCACATAATAGCGGATGATATGATATGAACCCATATACCGCGATATTCCACCTCGAAGTGGAATTGGTATTTTATATTATGCTAACATCTGTGGATGCAGGGAAACAGGTTGGAGGGATCCAACTGGATTCCTCAAATGTTTGAATTTATTTCATATGAAGTGATATGATTTATTGATAATCTGTGATTGATTATATTGGTAATTGAAATTAGTGGAGGCTATGGTTTAGCCGAATATATTCTGGTATTTTAAAATACCAGAAATATAAGAATTGGATTGTTGGAAGTAAAATAATTGTTAGAAAATTGTATAAATTAAAAGATTTGATTTTTGAAATCCTATTGAATAAATTCAAGTATGGGGAAAAGATTTTTATAAATGAAAATAAAGGGATTTTGAGAACTTAAGTAGTATTGTTTAAAAGTTGAAGAATTTATTTTAAAATTCAAATTTTATATGGTTTGGGAGAAATAAAGGAATTTATTTTAAAATGGAGTTAGTTTTGGGAAATCGATTTGAAAACTAATTAAATGTTTGAAACTGTGTTTGAAAGGAAGATAAGACTATGGAATTTATAAACTGGGTTTATAAAGAAAAATAATATATATCAGTGGATATTTGGAAAATATAAATTCACGGTGGAAATTTATAATGGAATGGGTAATTTGTTTTAAAAATAAACCATGATTTATTTCTAAAGGTGTGAGAGAATGTTTTTAAGTTTTCAAAGGAGTTTTAAGTATAAATTAAAAAGTTCTAAAGTTGTTTTAAAAGAATGTTTTTGAGAAATTATTTATTTAAGTTGTTTAGAATTTTAAAGTTAAATATTTATTAAATTATTATAGTAATAATTATTTTTAAAGGCTAATTGGTTTTATGATTTTTAAAAGATAATTATTAATATTTATATTTTATAAAGTAATTTATTTATAAAAATAGTTTGGCTAAAGTTTTATTTGGAAAACTTGTATAGAATTCAATAACCTTTATTTTTAAATTTGTTTTGGCTTAAGTTTTACATGAAAATTTATTATTAAATTTCATAATTGGTATTTTAAATAAAGTGTTTTAAATAGTTTTTATTCTAAGTATTTTAAAGCATATATATTTTTAGATAAAGTGATTTAAATTATTTTAAAATCTAAAGCATTTAGTCTTGGCAAATTCTTCAGTGGAGATAAACAATGTTTGGAATTTATTCCGCGAGAGGAAAGTGATTTGAAAAATTATTTTCAAAAAGGGTTGAAGTGTAGAAAAAATTTATATCTTGCGAAGATATTTTGAAATTAAATAATTTGGGAAATTATTAAAATCTGATGGTTGTTTGTGGATGTTGTATGATAGTTAAATAACCGACTATCAATATTGGCCTTTAAGACGGCATTTGAATTTCGATGCGACCGGGGGTCGGATTCCAAATGGTTATCCGAAAACCACATCGAATCTTAAAAGGTGGATCTTTTGTTTAAAAGATCAAAAGTGGAAATTTGTTGTGACTTAACTTAGAATTGAATGTATCCACTTGTTTTTAAAATAAGCGCTCATTATTCGGTTAAGCCGGGAGAGGACATTAAGTCATAAAACCCATTCCGAATAATGATACGATGAAATGAGATTGCATTTGAAGATGGTGGTTGAAGACCAGGTATTTTCGAAAACGAAAGGATTGCCTGTTGAATGTCTCTGCACCAAGTTGCTCCGGTATAGAGATTTTGATTACCCTATGTGATAGGGAGTCCGGACGTGATTAGGGAATATCCGGATTTGCAAGGACTTCTTTGAAGTGCCTTCGGTTCCATTCAGACCCAGGGTGGACTTGTATGGACGTATGTCTGACATTACACTTTGAGATATAAAGCTGGTTTCTATCAAATATATTTCTGTTGGTAGCGGAGAATTTATTCTCTTAGCTTAACACCCTTCTCTGAGACGTACGAGCTTAGAGGTTATGTAGTTGATTGTTACTAGTGATATATTCCCAATTTGGTAATGTGGCATGCTAAGTGTTGATCATTGGTTGATCGAAGCATGGCTTTTGTAAAAAGCGTAGCTTTGTGGGACGAGACTTCATCGAACCTCACACCCCGGAAATGGTCGAAACAGGAAGGATGCAGCAAGGTTATGAGGGTCGCGCCCCTCAGGGTATGTACATTTCCTTCTGGATAAAAAGTGGTATTCTGGTATGGAGCCCAGATATTTACTTATGTGGATAAAATAAAAAGTGGTATTCTGGTATGGAGCCCGGATATTTACTTATGTGGTTGTTGGAATTCAAGGCACCTCGGTAAAGGTTGATTACGACCGAGGGATGGCATACTCGTGACAGTTGGTTACCTAGTTACAGAGGTAACCCGGCCTTGTGTTGGCAGAGATCCGGTTAGGTCCTTGGGGCATACCCATTCGGAAAGGAAGTTCCTTAGCCTTGACCATTTGTTGCAAATCCAATCACTCAATACGAGCCCTGTACGGTTTTAGTTGTAAAACCTACCATCTAACATGGTAGCTATAGTAGGCATACTATAATGGTATGTATGCTGGCTAAGATTTATATTATACTTAAAAATGTTTTCCACACTAGGCACTAATAATAATATCAAAAGGATTTTCGCGTATCAAGCATGTTTGACTGCTATAAGGAGAAATCTCCCCCAAGTGTGCGATTGCATTGTGTGTGTGCCGGGAGGCCTTATGGTAGTTTCATTTTCCAAAAGCATAAACGGATTTCTTTTTGTACAAATAACTGTTTTTAGTTCTCACACCAGTCTCATGACTGACCTGGAGTTTATTGTTCCCTTTTCAAAACTCTGGGTGCCCATAATTTTCTACACGGGCAGCCTAGAGTCAGGTTATCAGTAGATTCTGGATGGATTGCTGTGGAGCTCAGGAGACGAGATGTGCGAGACGTATTTCTGTACTTGATTATTATTCCGCTGTGTATTCAGTTATGAAGACAAGTTTATATAACTGTCCAGTTGTGTGCTATGAAACTGTTGTACTCAGATGATGTAATGTATAAACAGATATAGTTCTTTTGTTTAAAAGATTTGTCATTTATCTATTATATATTGTTCCGCTGTGATTGTGAGATTCTGATACTGTTTCTCTTTCTTCTTCTACCTCTTTCTTCTTTAACCCTAACAGTTCGGTTTTCCGGCATTCGATTGTTCGGCATTTAATACAGTGGACGTATTGATGTCGATTTTCGGGCGTCGAAAAATTGGGTCGTTATAGAAGGCACCATTTCCACTACACCCATTTTTGGAATCACCCTTAGGGTTAGTGATAAATAGCCCTTGCACTTCAAAAATTTACATCCTGGGTCTTGCCTTTAGAATCTTCAAAATCGCTTGCTTAAATTGGTTCGAAGTGGTTTTCGGATAATACTGTTATCCGATCCCGGTCTCATCGAATCAAACGATAAATTTTTAAAGGCCAATTTGTTTAAAGGGGAAATTAATTTAAAGGACAAAGATTTGTATATTTTTTGCCTCAAGGACACAACCTCAATATTTTTACCACAAGGACAAACATTCTTTTAAAAATTATTCATAAGGACAAACATTTTTCAAAATTATTCATAAGGACAACAAAACTGCTACTAAGCTAAAAACTGATACCTAAAAACTGCTACCGATAACTACAAACTGATACCTAAAAACTGCTATCAATGACTAAAAACTGATACCTAAAGAAAGTTGTCCTTCAGGATAAAATATTGAAGGCCTGTCCTTGAGGTAAAAACGCTGAGAAATTTTGTCCTTGACAATAATTTCCTGTTTGTTTAAATAAAAAATTCTATAACCAGAGTGTAAATATTCACATATGGAAATTCATTCCATATGTTTACTTTATCATGACCTGTCCATCAAAATTATTTCGCTTGTAATCATCACATTTTCTGAAATTCGAAATAGTGATCAGTATAAGCCAATTTACTTTCAATAAAACGTTTTACTCTAACTACTTTAATTTGTTTGGCTACTTAATGGCATAGGCAAAAATAATTGAAATCAGTATCTATAGAAATAAAAGTCAAAGCATAGATCATTAACTCAATCAACGATTAATAATCAATATTAAATCCATTTATAATTCAGAATTGAATTGGTTTCAGTTTAGCGAGTCGAATTATATTTTTGATCCAGATTACTTGTCAATCAAAGAAATTTATAAAAAATATTTATTTTAAATTAATTAAATTAAACAATTCAGGTAAAAAAATTAATTTATTAATTAACATATAATAATAATTAAGAAGTTACTTATTCGTTCACTTCAATTATTATAATCATTAAATTTTACATTAAAGAAAAACTTGATGTTATTAGTTCAAATAAAAATACTTGGCGATAGGATCTCGATGCAAAATTCGTGCATCGATTGGATTTAAAATGAAGAAGAAATATTGTATTAAATTTATAGATTATAAAATATAAAAATTTAATTTACTTTCCTTTTCACAACACTCAGCCCATCCATATCCAAACCCGGCCCAATACTCTTCTTCCTCCTTCCCAGTTTCTTTCCTCCCCTCTTCCATTTGAACTCGACAGAACGTGCACGAATTTGTGCATGGAAATGTGCACATGTACCCTCTTTCCGACCAACCAATCTCACCGCCGACCATCCTTGCGAGTTCGCCCACGACCCCACATCACGTCCATCCACCTGGAAACGCGCCCAAGTCCTTAGTTCGACATTTCGAACTTCTAACCGAAACCTGGAATGAGATGGTGCCTACCCAAACGCCTCGCCACATCGCCTACGGCCACCATCCACCACCATATTTCGCCCAGAGACTCACCATCGTCTACTCTACCCATTCCCCCCTATGCGCATGTCTCTCCCTCTCCTCCATCATCGCCATTGCTCACAAACCCAAAACCAAACGTAACCTACCTTAAACCATAAAATGACCTCGTCTAGCCCATACACTCCACTAAAAATCGCCGCTCAATTTTTCCCATATGCACCATCACCTACACCTCCTCCACGCCAAACGGTGTGCCATGAAATTGACCATATCGGTGGAATTTGCCAAAAACCCCAAATCCGTTCATCTCCCAATCTCTCCTCCCACATGCCACTAAAAATCTTCAAACCAATCTTAAAATTCTTATTTTTCAACAACGATTACAACTGTATAATTTGTTGATTGATTAAGATAGTCGAATCTCGTCCAAAACCTACCCACTCACTGTTACATGGAGTTTTCTCCCTCCACGCTTGATGAAATTGGATGAAATAAAATTTAAAATAATCTATACTAAAAAACAAATATCTTTCCTTTTGGAATCAAGATCTAAAACTAAATGGTTGTTGAGCTATTGATTTTTGAAGTTAATAGACTTAACTGTTTTATCAAAAAAACATGTACAGAGAAGATAGTACAGGGTTTTTAAGTTGTAGGTGGTACCGACCATGTTGAGCACATACATTCATACACAAATTTACATAACAGATGCATATACACAAGACATATATCCAAGATTTCACCATAATCACTGTTATGTACATATATATTAACCAGTAAACAAACTAAGGTTGTTTTACTCACTATTTATAAAGTGATGCACACTGCTTTGTTAAAACTCCTTCTTCATGCTTTTAAACACTTAATCTATTTTTATTTTAAATGGCAGATCTTTTTTTCTTTTATGAATAAGCAGGCATGGCTATATATAGAGAAAGAAAGAAAGACAATGAAGCTATAGGGTGGCTGGAGCATACACATAGGGTGGCAGAGATTGTGCATGTACAGACTTCTTCTTTCACATTTTTTTATTCTTTTTTTTCTTTTGCTTTTGTGTGCTGATTTGATTCCTTGTATGGGCTTATTTGATTTATTATGGCTTGATTTGATTTTTTGTATGCTTGATTTGATGTTTTGCCATGATGAAGCTCATATGTGTGTGTATATACACATATATATAGATATATACATTTACATATACAAATTTTTATCATAAGTTTGAAATTTGCCATCATGAAGCTTCTATATCTATATTATCATAAGTTTGAAATGGTGAACCTTATATATATATATATGTATGTATGTATGTATGTATATTTATATTCAGCAGTTAACGTTTTAAAAATTTACATAGCTTTCATAATTCACTGATTCAATTATTCTCAATATCAGAAAATCTTTGTTATTCGACTTATAAAAATTAATATTTCAATATTTAAAATTAATTAATTACTCTTATAACAGATGGCTAAAAATCCATGTCGTTACAAATTTATTAAACCAAAATCTTATATTAAATAGATTTTAATTAACAAAATTTTACTTTTAAAATATAAATTATCAAATACCAAATTCAAACAATTTTATTTTAACTAAATTTATAGGGCGTAGAAAACAGGGTTGTTACACTTGCACATTCGTTTCACTTCAATTGGTCATACCATTCAAAAGAAAAACATTACTACAAGACGGACTATTTACAAAATTGATTTAGTCGTCCTCAGCATTTATGGATATAAAATAAGTTGCACTTTACATATACTAATTAACTCAACGGTTCAATGATCGAATTCTTAGGTACATCCTGTAGCTCTTAGTTTGGTGCTCTACCTAACACAACAAGATCTTCATTGTAATCAATTATATTGAATACAATTTCACATTATGGTTTACTTGCTTATTTCGAATGAACTAATTTCATCTAGGTTTCATACATTACGAATCATGACACTCACCATATAATGATCAAAATTGGATCAAATATCAATATTCTTGTATTGCTTTTAGAGTTCGAAACTCATAGAGGACGATACGCTGTCTTGGGCAAATAAATACGTAAGTCGCCAAGTTATGAATGTATTTAATAGTTGTATAATTAGGTGCTTGCATAGGTCTTGAAACAATAACAAGCAAAAATATTTATTAGTAAGCATATTTTATATTTCTATGCAATATTAATTTAGTTCATTTTTTTAAATAAATATTTTATCACTTACAGTAGTTGCATAAATTTATGAAAGTTGAATAGTTTAATTTATACATAGAAGATGTTCTGATATTTTTAGATATGTTAAATATTTTCATTTATCTAATAAGCTTCTGCTTGACTTTTATGTTTCTCAAAACCCTAAGTGAAAACAAAGAAACCTTGTGATTTCTATAGTAGTTGTTTGGACTCGCTTGCTTTGGGATTATGACCTTGAGGAAAGCTCAAAAAATTATAGGTCCGCATGCGATGGATAACAGCTTATCAGTTGTATCATATACAATTCCTAACCCAATGTCCAAATCTCACCTTGACCTTGAGGAAAGCTAAATAAATCAAGAGAGACTGTTCACTCGTACTTACCATTTTGCCACAGCCTAAGTGTAATCCATGTACCTTGAGGAAAGATCACTAAATACGTCCATGTATCTTTCCTCCACTAGTTAATATATTAATGGTACTGCACATAACATCTCTATGCTAGAGTTTGGTGAGTAAAAACTCACTTATTTTAGGAAAAGTTTTAGCTTTTACTTATGATGTTTAATATGGTGTTAAATGTGGTTGTTTGATAGATTTTAGTCATGGTTTAGTTTGGTAGATATGTTCTTATATGTAATGTTGATTTTAGGCTTGAAATGAGGTCTAATGTAGTGATTAGTTAAAAAGTTATGATCTTACTTGTGTTCGTTGTGATGGCTCGTAAATATATGTTATGGTGCTGTGTATGCTAAAAAGCTAGCCCCTTGACTTGTAAAATGACTTGAGATCCTTTGGAAAACAAATATTGTTTTACTAATTTTTAATTTACTAAATCGTTTCAAAGCTTCAACTTTATTTTAGTTTCAAAACTTCATGACATGTTTTTTTAAATGGTAAGTCAAAGGAAAAGGTTTTGAAGGGTATTAGACTAGTAAAACTAGTTTAAAATTTATGACATCCATAGCGATAGTCGCTATGGATGTGGTTCGGGAAAACTTAACGTTTTCTAAATTAAAAGTGTTTTCTTTTTAATGCTTTTGAAAACCTTTTTCAAATCATTAATTAAATATAAAAGATAATTATTAATTACTTAATTAAGTATGAGTTAATAATTGATTAATTAAGGATAATTAGTAGTTAATTAATAATTATTAAGAAAGTTTTAATTAATCATTCACTAAGAAAGGATAATTAGTAATTAATAATAATTATTAAGTTACTTAATTATAATTAGTTAATTAAGAAAGTTTTAATTAATCATTCACTAAGTAAGAGTTAATTATGTATTTGATTCATTTTATTTAATTAAGGTTTAAGTATTTAATTAATTATTAGTTAATTAGGGTTAAATAATTTATTTGCGTTTAAGTATTAAGCAATTTATTAATATTCAATTATGGATTAATTGATAATTAATTATGGTTTAATTAAAAGTTAATTAGGATTTAATTAGCCATTAAGTTAAGATTTAATCATTATTAATTAAGAGTTTATTTTATAAAACTATCAATTCCATTTTAAGATAGTTTCTTAAAGTAAATTGATTTGCAAACAAGGGATCTCTTGTCTATACCATTAAGTTAGCCTAATAAATATGAGTGCTTTATTGATGACATCTTTTTAGCAGAATAAACCCTCATTCTGCTATAACTTAATTGAATAGATTATCTTGGACATTTATTTAGCAGAATAAAACACGTTGTGCTATGATTTAATTAGATAAAATATAGATTACATATGTTTAGCAGAATAAATCTCCATTCTGCTATAATTAAATTAAGTAGATTATTTAGGCATCCATTTAGCAGAATAAAGCCTCATTCCATTGTTACATTGTTTTAGACATTGAATTGTATGCTAGTAAATTCTTATTGGATAAGAGACATTCTATGTATATGTATAAGGGTTACTTGCCTTTGTATTTATGCTCACCCTTATGTCATATGACGTTTAGTTGAATAAGTGACATATGAAAAGTATTTACGGAAATGTTTGTATTGCGACTATCACTATATCGGCGCTTTGAAAATGTTATTCCTCTTGAAAGTTTTTGTTAAATCTTGTGCTTGGGTTTTTGCAAAGATAAGCAATTATTCAAATAAAGATATGAATAAAGTTAATTATTTATCTTAATCATGATATTTTAAATTTAATTAATCATTTTAAATAATGATGATTAAGGTTAATTAATTATTTAAATAATAACGAGATTAAGATTAATTAATCGTTTTATTAATGATGTTTTAAAATAAATAAATTATTTTAACTAATAATGTTAAGGCTAATTAATTATTGAAGTAATGATATATTAAAGTTAATTAATCATTTTGCTAATAATGTTTTAAGATTAATTTATCACTTTAATAATAATGTTTTAAATTTAATTAATCATTTCAAATAACGATGTTTAAAATTAATTAATCATTTTAATAATGGTATTTAAGGGTTAACTAATTATTTAGATAATGATGTTTTAAAGTTAATAAATCAGTTAAACAAGGATGATTAAAGTTAATTAATCATTTTGAATAGTGTTGTTTAAAGTAATTAACAAGGATTAAAGCTAATTGATTATTTTAAATGAAGATGTTTGAAGTAGTTAGTCATTGATTAAAGTTAATTAATCATTTTAATAATGGTACCAAAGGAATTTATTAGTATTTAAAGTTGATAAATCATTTTGATAAAGTTACTTAAAGTTCATTTTTTTTAATATGAAACCCCAACTCTAGTTTGGTTTTAAAAGTAAAAGTTCAATTCAGTTATGGAAAAGTAGTTCCGTAAACGATATCGCTTATATGGAAAGGATTTAGTCATACCTTTAACACTAAACGTCGAGGCATGAACTCGTTTCTATCTCGAAGGTTCAAAATGTCGTCAAGGCAATGCCTAGAGGTAACACTACTTCAACTTGCCCGGCTTCATTATCAGCCGAGGGATAGCACAAATTTGGAATCGACGAGTAGTGGCAAGAATATGAAATTTTATTTCTATATAAGATCATTTTTAATTATCCTCGATGGTTGATTTATTAACTATCAGTTTAGCTTTCTCATTTGGATATCGTCGGTTTTAGACTTTGTTGCTTATTTGTGCTTCGTTATCCTTTGTCAGAAATGATTAAAACCAAAAAACGATTGGGGGCCAAGTTATGTAGGGTTGCTCCCATTAGGGTATATTCACATCTACTCTAGGTTGGTTTCAGTTATATGCACACTAAGATGTGAAATACTCAGATTCTCAGTAAGTTTGACGGGGTCTGGCTTGGAGTTCCGAGAGGAGTCATAGGAGAGAATGACCCTCTCCAATATATTGACTACATGTATACTTTCGGTTAGGGGGACCACTCTCCTAGTCATTTGTTGGAAAATTTCCCTTCCTTTCGTTTGATTCCAAAATTTTAAATTTACCGCTTCCTTGATTGCATTAGAAAGTGTTATGAGCACTTTGCAATATTTAATTAGCTGTATCCATTGTGTGATTGGATATTGTTATTGTGAGGGGAAACCTGTTCTGTAGTTGGCGGCATGGTCTCACATATTATTGTTTATTTCCACCATTTGGTTTAGAGATTTACTTATACCAGACTTATTGTCTAACCCAAATTGTTTATTTTCCCTGAACTCTCGGGTACTCCATTATATTTGAGTATTCCATGAGTTGTAAGTTTTTCTTTAGGCTCTTTGAAGAGATGGATGAGCAGAAGGCACCTTTATCTATCTATTTATTTATTTCCACTGTTATGTCTATTATGTATGTGTATTTTGTATCAACATGTGTAAAGGCAGAGTGTATAACTGCCTAGTCTGATAGTTGTAGTACTTTTGTGTAACTCTGATAATTCCATGTAAGGAATAACCTTATGTACTATATTATTTTGTATTATATGTAACCGTTCCATTGCGAGAATTTTCTATTCTATCGTGTTTTGTTCTTTCATTTTACCCCATGACAACTTGTCTTGCGGACGCTTGGGCAACAACACACAAATACCGTGGACGTATTAAGTGACGTTCCTAAGGGTCAGAAAGGTGGGTCTTCACAAAAAGTCTCACTAACTATAAGCAAGGAGCCATATATCTCTACATATCACCTCACGTTATCCACTCTATTTCCGTCATGTGAGTGCCATCTACTTACAATGAATAACTGGATAAATATCGCAACGTCATCCCATACCACCGCGTGATTCCTAAACATTTATTCATTACTTACAAACTCCACTCAATCACCACAATATTATATATAACGAGTCTAAAGAATAATCGAAGAAATATTACCGAATGCCCCATCCAAAACAGTATTATAACTCCATTTAATCAGATTTATCATTACATAAAATTAAATATCATGAAATCATATAAAAGATGTCATCACTGTGTCATACCAAAGCGTCAATTAAACTGTATTAATGGTGAGTCACTTATAACATAAAAATCGATAAAGAGAAATTGTGAAATCGGGAAACATAGAAAATGAATGTAAATATATTTTTAATAGACCTTGATAATTTCATAAGTAATTATATTATTAGAAAATAATATTTTAAAATAGTCAAAATGCTAATCTAAGAATTTCCCATAATTTTCTATCATTTACAAGCTTTAAATAAATAATTAAAACTAAATTTACTTTTCAATAATTTATTAATTTCTCAACCTTTTAGATGTCCAAAAATTAATCTAATAATTATTTATATACTTAGAAAATACATATACTACTTTTGAAACCCAAAATAGCTTATAAAGCTTAACATTTCATATAATACACATTCTATAATTTTCTAAGACAAAATATTATTTTTAAATAACTTCAAATCTACTAAATTTATTCTTATAATCCCATCTAATATAAAGGAAGGAGAAATCAAAAATATATAATAAGACAAAACAATAAAATAGATATAAATACAACAATCAAATTAATATTAATATAATTATATTGTTAGTGAAATTTATTTTAAATTACCTAATATATTGATTAAAAAAATATTATTCAATACATATCCAAAAGCTTATAAAAATAATTTTATATTTTTTTCAAAGTTTGAAAACTCGTTCCAAAAATATTTCAATAACCTTTATATTAAATCATTTAAAAGTAATATTGTTATTTCCATAATATATTTTATAAAATAACAATATATTATCATTTATCTTTAAAACTTTTCCAACTTATAATATATTATAAAGTTGATTTTTAAAAGAGTTATATAACCAAAAGAAATATACACTTATTTTTATAATTCATATTTTATTTGTAAATATAGAAGTATGTAATTGAAAAAAATTCAGTAAATTATTTATAAAACTCTTTTAATATAATTTTAAAACCCTTACTTAATTATTCAAGAATTTTCATACATCTTTAAAATAATAAATAAATAAATACCCACATATAAAATTATGGACTAAAATTACTCCACAATAATATCAACCAAATATTATATATATATATATATATATATTGTTCAACTTGCAATTGAATAGAATTTCGCTTGCAAATCAACACTTCAATCAATACAGTAATTTAACTTTTTGCATAACACTCAATCCTAAACCAAATCACACGACAAACAAGATAAACTACATCCAATCATACTTCAAAAGATTCCTTCATTCAAAACCAACAAAAACTACCAAACAATCCATAAAAATGGCATAAACGAATATTTGGATAACAATTTTGAGTTAGAAAATAACTCACAGAATCAATGCTCGATTCCAATTGCTTGTAACCATACAACCATTCACCTTCGTCATGTCACCACCAGTCTCATGCTCAACCTGCGATGCACGTTGCTCAAAAAATGGTACGAGCAATACCACCAGCCAACGTCTAAAGCTAATCACTAACAAGTCATGATCGAGCTCCCCCTACATCGCACAAAATTGGCTTCCTCCCCAAACACGCTCATCCCGTAGCTCCACCTCATATTCACCATGATAGCTCCAGGTCGCACACACACAAACACCCTCTTGCCTTGACATCATTTATCGTTTGAGCACCTCACGAAATATTTTTTTAACATGTGAAGTCGCAATCATTCAATTAAGTTTATTAGGGTTTTTGGTTTTGAACAAAAGGGTAGTGTTTAGGCTTCAATTTGCTAAGTAGGGGAAAGTTTCTAGAGAATGGGAGAAATATGGTTTAAATTGCCTTGAACTTTTTGATTTTAGGCCCTTATAACTTAATTTTTCATTTATTATCTTTTAAACTATTTGATATTTATGTAAAATAAACTTAAATCCAATATAAATTGATTTTCACATTATTCTACAAAATATAATTTTATAACTTCACAATTTCAATCAACTCAATATTATTTCACTTTATTTAATTATTCACTATATTATTTGAAAATAATTTATTAATTTATTTCAATTTTGTGACAAAGCGTCTTTCATTTCATTGAAAGATGAGCCATTAAGAAAGAAAGAAAGAGATAGAAAAGAAGAAACTAAAAAAACACAGAATCTCATAGCGGAACGGAATAATATATATTACATAACATAAGTTTTACATAGTCACTGACAATACAATACATCAGAGTAATAGTAATACCGACAATATACTTAGACAGTCATAACTACATGTCCATACATTACAATCCAAAATACATATACAAACATAGCGGAATTATATAGTAACTAGCTAACGGTGAAGCCACCTACTCCAGGTCCTCCAAAATGCAATCGTGAGAACATGAATCACTTGGCTACTCATAAAAAATTTGAGTACCCAAGAGTTTAGGGAAAATAGAAAAATAAACTCTAGGTCAGACATGGGCCTGGTGTAGTAAAATGGTTAAATTATTTTCAATTGAAAATCATTTGAAATCAAAGGTATCTCGTAAAACTACGCCGCACATAAACACGGATGAGTTTTTACCTTACGATAACCAAAACACTTCAATAGAAAATCCAATGATATTATCATAGTGTCTAGGGTTTCCAAATAAATAGAACATGGCTGGAATGCTTGCATCTCACGTTCCAACATATTTGGGCATAATAAAAAAGTACGACACTTAATGGAGAATGGATTCCAACAATGACTGGGCTATTGGGGTACCGCCCATCACGATGCTTCTCTAGA
This sequence comes from Allium fistulosum, assembly GCA_030737815.1. Lineage (NCBI taxonomy): Eukaryota > Viridiplantae > Streptophyta > Magnoliopsida > Asparagales > Amaryllidaceae > Allium > Allium fistulosum. The sequence goes on along the minus strand of CM060905.1, from coordinate 153,978,314 downwards.
TAAAATAACACCGAGGACCTCGCCTGGATCCCCTGCCAATATAAGACCGGCTTACCCCTGACTTGGATAGTACCGAATAAGATCACCCCTCACTTGGGATCAGCAACCGTACCGAAGCATACACGAATTAATAGTTGGGACTCTAGATAAGGGTAACCTTACCCTAAAGGGAGCAACCCACTTAGCCTTGCTGCATCTCCGTTGTTTTAGTCATTCCCGGTTGATGAGGTTTGAGGCTACGTTTACCTTTGAAGAATAATTTCACTTAGAATGCTCATTGCCCTCCAATGACGATGTTCTGATAGAATTCATCCATACAAGTTCATTCTGGGTCTGAACGAAACCGAAGGCACCATTTCCACTACACCCATTTTTGGAATTACCTCAGGGTTAGTGACAATTCGCCCTTGCACTTCAAAAATATGCATCCTAGGTCTTGCCTTTAGAATCTTCCAAATCGCTCGCTTAAATTGGTTCAAAGTGGTTTTCAGATAATATTGTTATCTGATCCCAGTCTCATCGAATCAAATGATAAATTTTTAAAGGCCAAGTTGTTTAAATAAACAATTCTACAACCAGAGTGTAAATATTCACATATGGAAATTCATTACATATGTTTACTTTATCATGACTTGTCCATTGAAATTAATTCGCTTGTAATCATCACATTTTCTGAAATTTGAAATAGTGATCAATACAAGTCGATTTACTTTCAATAAAACGTGTCAACGTTTTATTCTAACTACTTTAATTTGTTTGGCTACTTAATGACATAGACAAAAATAATTGAAATCAATATCTAATAGAAATAAAAGTCAAAGCATAGATCATTAGCTCAATCAACGATTAATAATCAATATTAAATCCATTTATAATTCAGAATTGAATTAGTTTCAATTTACTGAGTCGAATTATATTTTTGATCCAGATTACTTGTCAATCAAAGAAATCTATAAAAAATGATTTATTTTAAATTAATTAAATTAAACAGTTCATTCAAAAAAAAAAATTATTAATTAACATATAATTAATAATTAAGAAATTACTTATTTGTTCACTTTAATTATTATAATCATTAAATTGTACATTGTAGAAAAACTTGACGTTATTAGTTCAAATAAAAATACTTGATGATAGGATCTCGATGCAAAATTCACGTGTTGATTGGATTTAAAATGAAGAAGAAATATTGTTTTAAATTTATAGATTATAAAATACAAAAAATTAATTTACTTTCCTTTTCACAACACTCGACCCATCCATATCCAAACCCGGTCCAATACTCTTCTTCCTCCTTTCCAGTTTCTTTCCTCCCCTCTTCCATTTGAACTCGATCGAACATGCACGAATTTGTGCACAGAAAGATGCATATGTACCCTCTCTCCGACCAACCAATCTCGCCGCCGACTATCCTCGCGAGTTCGCCCAAGACCCCACATCACGTCCATCCACCTGGAAACGCGCCCAAGTCCTTAGTTCGACATTTCAAACTTCTAACCGAAACCTGGAACGAGACGGTGCCTACCCAAACGCCTTGCCACATCGCCTATGGCCATCAACCACCACCAGATTTCGCCCAAAGACTCGCCATCGTCTACTCTACCCATTCCCCCTATGCGCATGCCTCTCCCTCTCCTCCATCATCGCCATTGCTCACAAACCCAAAACCAAACGCAACCTACCTTAAACCCTAAAATGACCTTGTCTAGACCATACACTCCACTAAAAATCGCCGCTCCATTTTTCCCAGATGCACCATCACCTACGCCTCTTCCACGCCTAATGCTATGCCATGAACTTGACCACGTCGCCGAAATTTGCCAAAACCCCTAAATCCGTTCATCTCCCAATCTCTCCTCCCACACGCCACTAAAAATCTTCAAACCAATCTTAAAAATCATATTTTTCAACAACGATTACAACTGTATAATTCGTTGATTGAATTAAGATAGTTGAATCTCGTCCAAAACCTTCCCACTCACTATTACTGGGAGTTTTCTCCCACCGTGCTTGATGAAATTTGATGAAATAAAATTTAAAATAATCTATACTCAAAAACAAACATTTTTCCTTTTGGAATCTGGATCTAAAACTAAATGGTTGTTGAGCTATTTATTTTTGGAGTTAATAGACTTAACTGTTTTATCAAAGAAAAAACATGTACATAGAAGATAGTACAGGGTTTTTGAGTTGTAGGTGGTACTGGCCATGTTGAGTACATACATTCATACACAAATTTACATAACAGATGCATATACACATGACATAGATCCAAGATTTCACCAAATCACAGTTATATACATATATATTTTAACCAGTAAACAAACTAAGGTTGTTTTACTCACTGTTTATAAAGTGATGCACACTGCTTTGTTAAATCTCCTTCTTCATTCTTTTAAACACTTAATCTATTTTTATTTTAAATGGTGGATCTATTTTTTTTCTTTTATGAATAAGCAGGTATGGCTATATATAGAGAAAGAAAGAAAGACAGTAAAACCATAAGGTGGCTGGAGCACACATATAGGGTGGCTGAGATTGTGCATATACGGGCTTCTTCTTTCATAATTTTTTTTGTTCTTTTTTTTCTTTTGCTTGTGTTTGCTGATTTGATTCCTTGTATGGGCTGATTTGATTTATTATGGCTTGATTTGCTTTTTGTATGCTTGACTTGATGTTTTTCCATGATGAAGATCATATGTGTGTGTGTGTATATATAGATATATACATTTACATATACATATTTTTATCATAAGTTTGAAATTTGCCATCAAGAAGCTTATATATCTATATTATCATAAGTTTGAAAAGGCGAAGCTTATATATATATATTTATTTATTTATTTTTATTTTTATTTTTATTCAGCAGTTAACATTTTAAAATTTTACATAGCTTTCATAATTCACTGATTCAATTATTCTCAATATCAGAAAATCTTAGTTATTTGACTTATAAAAATTGATATTTCAATATTTAAAATTAATTAATTACTCTAATAATAGATGGCTAAAAACCGGGTCGTTACATTCCTCCCCCCTTAAAAGAATTTCGTCCCCGAAATTAGAAAGAAGGAGATAATTCAAGCTATAACAAAAAGTCATATATTTATATCAGAAAGCACATACATAAGTCATACACTAATAGCAAACAAGGTATACACTATACATATCAACAATTAGCAATCCTAACATCATCTTTGGATAGGCTTCTCTCATACGATCCACAGTTTCCCATATACAGCCTCTGGGATCCTCACTCCATTGAATCTTGACTAACTTCACCACTTTATTCCGAAGTATCTTCTCGTCCTGATCTACAATATGAACCGGATGTCTGACCACTGTCAAGTTTGGTTCTATCTCTAAATCCTCCCGAACTGATGGCTCCACAATCAATGATGGATCATGAACGTATTTCCTTAGATGAGATACGTGGAATACATTATAAACTCCCGCCATCCTTTTTGGAAACTCAACCTTATAAGTAAGGGACCCAATCCTTTCAAGAATACAGAAAGGTCTAATATATCTTGGGGCTAACATTTCCCAGCCTTTCCAAATCTAATCACTCCTCTAATTGGCGAAATTTTCATGAACACAAGATCTCCAACATAAAATTCCAGATCCCTACGTCTTTTATCAGCATACCTTTTTTGGTGATCTTGAGCTTCTTCATTCTCCCCTTTATCAATTCAACCTTCTCAGACGACTCTCGAATCATATCCGAACCAAGCACTAGACAATCTGCAGACTCTACCCAACAAGCTGGTGACTTGCATGGCCTTCCGTAAAGTGCTTCACAAGGTGTCATGCCTATGCTAGCTTGATAACTATTGTTGTAAGAGAATTCCACTAAGTGTAGATGATCCTCCCATGATCCTCCAAAATCCAAGATACGGGCTCTCAGCATAGCTTCCAAGATGCGATTAACCCTCTTAGTTTGACCATCGGTTTGAGGGTGGTAAGCAGTACTCAAACTTAACTTTGTTCCCAGGGCTACTTGCAATGCTTCCTAAAATTTACTAGTAAAGATAGAATCATGATCGCTTACTATACTTATGGGGACTCCGTGCAATCTAACAATCTCCCTCATGAAAATCTCTGATAAAGAAGCTGCGGTTCTAATTGGTTTCACTGGTATAAAATGGGCACTCTTGGTCAACCGATCCAAAATGACCCATACTCCTTCATTTATCTTTCTGGTTCGGGGTAAACTATCTATGAAATCCACCGATATCATAAATTATCTTTTAAAGGCTTAATTTTCCTTTTAAAAACATTCACAATTGTTTCTGGGAAAAATCGTTACATTTAAACTTATATTCCAAAAGTTATAGAATTCGCAGCATAAAAGTGCTATATAAGCTTATTTGATTTAAACAACTTTTAAATATTTGAAAATTCATATTTTCCAATCCAAATCTCTTTAAACTATTTAAAAAGATTTATCAAATTTATTCCACATTTTTCCAATATTAAAAACGTTCATTTAAACAGATTTCTTGTTATGGTCACTTAACTGCACTAGCGCGATTTTTCTAGAAAATTGATTTGGACTAAATTCAAAATCTACTCGACGAAATTTTGATTTTCTTTCTTCGTTTAGAAGGTATGGATATAATAGTCCGGAATTTTCTTATCTCGAAGAATTCCGAGCTATATTCCACTCTACACATTCAATTGAACTTGTCGGCGCGAAATCGCGAACTACCATTGCGCGACACACCTAGTTTTAACTTATTTTTCAATATTTGAAATAGCCAATTCAAATTGAATTTTATCACTTATAAAATCATTACAAATCATTTTAAATCAATATTTCCACTTTTTAAAGTATTTAAAATGTATTTTCAATATTTCAATATTATAATATTATTTTATTTCTATTATTTTAATATTAAATTTTAAATTCCAATTTCAATTCAATTTCAATTCTAACTTCAAATTAAACTCATTTAAAACTTAGATTTCAAATCTAATTTCAATTTAAACTTCAATTCAACCTTAATCTCAATTTCGATTTTCAAAATCGATTTCAATTTCAATTTCACCATTCATCTCAATTTCAATTTCAAATTAACTTTCCATTTCAAAACCAATTCCACTTCTAATTTCAAATTCTCTTTTATTTCCACTTTAATTTCAATTCCAATTAAAAAGAGACTTATTTTCCAAAGTATATCATATCACCAAAATTGGGTCTTATTTAACAAAGGAGATACTTAATCAAAATGAGCATAATCAAGTTAACATTTGCCACTAACATAATTATGGTCCATACATAAGCTAACATGGTAAATAATCACCACCATAAACACTTGCTACTTATTCAAACATAACACAAACATAACCAAACATCCATAGCAACATTTTAAAGGGGTGTATACTTGCATATGCCATAAGATAAATATTATAGCAAAATCAAAATACGATCTTTTAAAAGCGGTGAGAATTTTCTCACCTCTAACCAAAACGTTTTACTTCCTACCAACATTTATTTAATTCAACGCTTCACTAAACCACCACCTAAACATTCTTCCACCTTTTCCAAGTGCTCGGCCACCACCCCACATCTCTTCTTGCTCTTGGCCATTGCCTTCCCCTTCCATATTGCTCACGTCCTCTCCCTATCAACTCCCAAACTCACGGCCTAAGGCCATTTTTAAGAAGAGAAGAAGAAGAAGTGAATTAAGAAGATGTTAGAGAGTAACAAGTGGATTAGTGCTTAAGCACTCCACTATTTTTAAACCTCATACCTCTCTTAAAGAGGAGAAGCCATTAATGAGAAAAAGAAAGCTCAAAAATGAAGAAGAAGAAGAATGAGAAATGTGAAGAAAATAAGAAGAATGGATGGGTGTTTATAGGAAAAGTAAGGAGTGGTAAATTACAAAACTAACCCTTTACAAAATTACCAAAATATCCTTACTTTATCTTACTTTTTCAACACTTACCATCACCTTATCACATCATCACTTTATGTCTTAATCACTTCATATTTAAGTAAAGAAATGTAAAGATTTGGTTGGATTTGATGTGACATGTTTTGTCCTTTTGTGTTTACTTTTGCTAAATTGTTTCTAAACTTGTTTAGTAAAAGTAAACTTGATTAGTGAATTAAATAATACTTATACTATTTGAATATATGTTCATATATAAGAAAATAAAGGTGCAACAACGTTGTGACAACTTTTAATCGATAAAACGTTGATTTTCGACAAAATGTTTTACGGTCACATTTTGACGTTTTAGTTAAACTATTCATTTATGTAAACCAAATTTAAAATGAACTTTTTCCTTATTTTAAATAAATTAAAACATGTCTACTCATATTTTAAAATCATATTTAAATAATATCAAAATCTCTATTTTTACAGTGTATGTAAAACTGACAAAATGCGACAAATTTTGGTTATTTTTGTAAAACGATTATTAACATGTTTTTAAATCTTTTAATATACTTTTATTATCTTTATTAGGTGTTTTTAATAAGATTTAACTTTTCAAATAAATATTTAAACATATTTATTTAAGTTTTAAACCCTTTTTAACTTTAAAATAAACAAAATCTCTCATTTTTGAAGTAGCGAAATTACGGGTCGTTACATTCTCCCCTACTTAAAAGCATTTCGTCCTCGAAATGAAATCAAAGATACAGACCTATAAAGCTCAACAATATATGGCAAGGAAATACTACTACTAAATACTGACCATGAAATACAAACATCGATCCCAAACTCCTTAGTTCGTACTACACACTTGAGACAATACAACCAAACAAGACTATACATCCAAAAACAACCACACTGATACTATATCAATATAAATGAATACATCCAACATAACTCATCCCCTGACCTGAGCATATACTACATCTGAGGTTTATATATATACACATATAAAAACATCAGCCCAACCACTATATCTTAGTGCCTACTATTTAAGATAACTATCTAACTACTATGTAGACAGACCCAAAACACCATACTATATGTTTCGATCTATTATTTGAATCCACAAATTTACCTCTGACCTAGTATCGATCCCCCGATTTTCTACTGTAGGCTTTGATCAGACTTCCTAATCACAAACCCTTGCTCTCCTTGCATAGCTCTCAACTATGATAGAAAACTTGAGTACATAATCACAAACACTCATCAATGTTCGCCGTCAAGAATCAAGTGATAAATCCTTTCTCGGATTGGTGTAAACACCTCAAAGTTCTGTACTCAAATCTTAGATCAAAATTTATGTGTCAAAATGATCTACGTTTAACTTATGTACTTATTCACCTTCATTTTTACCTAATACATTTTTTCAAAATTTCAATTAATCCAAGTTTATTTCACAGCCATTTACTTTCTTCTGAATCCATTATTACTTAAGCATACAAATATGACTTAAACTTGTATAATATACCTTTACTTCCTAAGAGTATATATACATATCCCCAAACTTCAAACCATCATTACTTCAATTAGGATATTCAACAAATGTGGAATTCTACTATTATCTAAAATTAGTAAGTTATGAAACTTAATCCTTAGCTTTTATTTATCTAAGGTCTTAATTTAGCCAATATTATTTATCTTATCCATATATATTAATAAGACAACTTTGCTAAGTATACATTTTTTTCTTACAAATCCTATGATTATCTACTTAACTTATTTACCTATCCATTTTTTTCTAAATCAAATTTCTTAACCTTAAATCCATCAAATACCTTATAGTCAAATTGTGAAACTTAATTCATAAGGTATTTGTTATTTAAACATTTTCATCCAACAATCAACCTACTAACCATATTATTCAAAACTTTCCCTTTATATTTTCTAACCTATCCACTTCCAATCTTACTTTATCATGAATTACAAATGTTACCCTAAATGTATCACTAGTTCAAAGCTTTATATTAGGACGATATTTCTTATATCTCTTATTCTGAAATTTCACTTTAATTTTTAACCTAATCAAAGTGTCTAAATTTCAAATTACCTTATCTCCTTTATAAGTTATAGAACTTACCCTTTTATAATATATTTACAAAAAATCTCAATTTAGGTTTATCTTTTTCCTATCTTGTTGATAAGAATTTTTCTATGCGTGCATTTCTTTTTACTTTCTCTAATTACAACTTCTAGCTTCAATATTATCATCAAATATCTTATAGTCAAATCGTGAATTTTACTTCACAAGATATGTGTACTTAGCTTTTAAATCCATCCATTATGATAATCACTTAATCATTATTATTTCTTAATTCTAAATATCTAAGGGTATATGATTAAAGTTCTAAATTCTAGCTTTCAACTAATTGATTCTATATGTAATATCTTATAGTCAAATCGTGAAATTCTAATCCCAAGATATTCATATTTTAGTTTTACTAAGCAAAATTACAAACAATCCTTAATTTCAAACCAAAAATAATAATATCCTCTTTGTATATTTGAAATATAAACCCAAGGTAAAATTATTTTATTTACCAATTTCTTTAGAACCAATTTTATAAAATTAACAAATACGCACTCGTATATATAATACTCTCATACCTCATTCTAGGGTGTTACTAACCTTATCTCTAATGAGACTTACCCCTATCAGGCTTCGGTATTCGCTCAACCAAAAGCTCTTATACCAAATGTCACGGCCCGTTTTTCCGTACCCTTTGAATCGACAATAAACCACACATGTCCAACTCAAATTGCACGAAAATACGGAACATGAAGGGTAATAAAGAAAAATAGATAAAACAGAATCTCACACGAACGGAATAACATATAATATTGAACAAATTTCTTTACAGCGGAAAACTTTTAAATACATATATCAGAGTCTAACCTAAATTCAGCTTGGACAGTTATAAACATCTGTCCTTACAATTGCATATGTTAGCGCCAAAATTGGTCACTAACACCCAAGAAAGGATTTGTGTAGAAAGATTAATGAAGATAGAAAATTAAAATAGAGGAATGTATACAAAATTAACTACAGAGACAAGAACACCAGAATTATAGTGGTTCGGCGTAACTGTCTACGTCCACTTTGAGATTAATCTTTATTGCTTCTTCAAACTATTGAATACAAATACAATCCGTACACTAACGACTTGATTACAAGTTTGGATAAAAAATAGATGAGTCTTCGAAATGGCAGAGTCTCCCCGGAGTTCTCGAAAAAAGGTCCATTTTCACTGCACCCCTGCCCCTCTATTTATAGCGAAGATAGGCTGGACTTCCTCCGCGGGCCCAAGAACAAGGTACTTCGGCCCATAGCAAGTGACTTCTACGCACCGAGCCAGGCATGCCAAACAACAAATGCCGAGCGAGAAATGCCGACCCATCATGTCTGGTTGGTGGTCGATTATCAAATGACTCGAAGTAAGCCCTCAAAAGACTCGGAGTAACTCACGGTGGAACTTGGAATGAAATAATACTAAACCCCTCACTTGGATGTTGTCCTCCATGAATAAGTCAAATCCCTTACCTTGCTTTGAAACATCTATACCGAACGCTCGTGCCGGTTGGTGGTTGCCGAGCGACACTATTCGAACGAAGGCTGCCGAGCGATGCTGTGCCAAACGAAGGGAGCTTGGCGATGCTATGCCGAACGAAGGGAGCCGAGCGATGATGTGCCGAACGAAGGGAGCCGAGCGATGCTTGTCGAACGATCCTTGCCGAGCGGTATTGGTCGAACGAAGATCGCCAAGCGATGTTCACTGAGTTCCCAACAACGCCTTTCCTTCAGCCGGGCGACACCCACCATCCTTCCTCGGCCGAACCACATATTGAGGCCAAACGATGTATACAGGCCGAACGACACTTACATGCCGAGCCTCTCATAACCGGGCCAAACAACCGGGGAACATTTGCCCCCCCAAAGTGTGTCGTGTGAGGCAACACGACATGCTTTGAACCAGTAACCAATTCCTACTGTCAAAAGTCGAATGTGTTCAATAAAGGTCAAAACATGGCAGTCTTCCCTGGCATCTTGTACAGTCCCGAGTCTATCTCCTCCTCTCTCTTTCTTTATATATAAACAAGGGGTCGTTCGACATATAGAGACCAACCCACACGATCGACTTACTTGAACTAGGTCGCGCATGTCTAACAACCAACTTCTCAAACCAAATCGACCGGTTCAACAGGAGATAGCCTGTTCACCTCCCCTCCTTCATATATAAAAGCCAACGCTTCTCTTCCTCTTATCTTTACTTTCACTTTGACTCTACAGGATCTTATAACTTACTTTCTCCCAAACCTCGGCTACCTCTTCCTTTCGAAACTATATCTCCTGCCTTGCTACTTTAGACACTTTTGAACCCGAACGGACACCGGCTCGAAGCCCCACAGTTACACAAACTTCTAATTTCCTTTATAGGTATGGGTTCCTTTTTTAACTCATTCCCCTTAACTCGGAATCTCGTTTGAGGTCTTAGCACATGGGTTCCGAGATAGGAGTTAGTGGGAAGCGGCGAATGGAAGGATGAATTGGAGATAGGAGCGTGTTCTAGGCTAAATGTTTGACTCGGTTTTAATGGTAATAGGATAAGTTATTAAGAGAAGTGGTCTTGGTTCTGACTTCGAAGTCATGGACATAGAGAAGGAGAGGGCTCGATGGTTCGTGGAAATTGATGCATGCCTGTAACATTCGGCTCATCATACGATCGAGGAAGGACAGTCGGCGACCTATTCGTTGTGACGTTGGGTTGTTAGGAGTTTAGCAACAGGGTAGGTCGAAACTGTGAAAGGGAGTGTGGTTCGGCTCATTGAACGAGGAAGTTGCTCGTATTATAAGCTAAGAATTCTCGAAGGAGAGCACGGTTCAGTAGGAAGTTAGGTTGGTAGGTAAATCCCTGTTGGGAGTAGTGCAAGGGTGCGTGTGTCGCTCGACCTAGAATAAGAGAGTGTGGACCGGCCAGTCATGCGTCAAGCGATGTGACCGCTCGGTGTTTGTGGAGTGAGAGTGCGGGTCAGTGTCTGGTCTAGAGAGTCGTTCGGTCGCATGTTTTAGGAGTCGCTCAGCTTCGAGCTTTGAGGTCGGCATTGACAGTCAAAATCATTCTATCTTAAACACAACACATGCCAAATCTACTTACACCTACACCTAATCATAGGACAATGAATAAGGACAAGAACACAAGCACACAAACGTATGAAACTGATTCTGACTAATGACTCCATGATTATGACAACCATAAGCGCTAGCCCAATTTAACCAAAGTAAACAACAGCCCAAAACGTATAATGCCAATGTCCGATTTCGAGGTCGATGCTTCCGAACATAGGACGAGCTCTCGGAGACGGTCAGCGATGACGGTCTTCGAAGATGACAATTCAATGCTTAATCACACTTCATCAGTCTTTAAAGCTTTAATTCTTTTATACTCATGTCTGAATGATTGCACTAATCCACACACCACACGGGGGGAACATTTTTGTTGTTATATCTAATATCGATTGCCCTTCAAGTTTAGTTCAAACAAGTATCTATCCAAATTCGACGCTCATTGAGGATGTCTAAAAAGTCGAGCTCCATTACGATTTCAGATAAACCTGAGCCAAGTTCACGACAAGAAGTAGTAGGGACTTCGGACCCACCGACAATTTCTCCACAGGGAATTCCAGATTCATCCACTGTAGTTATTGATCCGACACCTGATGCTATAGATGGAGCCATTATCCTGGATAATCCGATTGACTCCCAAGCTTCAAAAATCAATGAAACCGCTCTTCGCCGACTATGCCTGATTCACGGAATCCCCTTTGATGACGTATTAGTACCATCGGGACGAGATCGTCCTACCTGCCCCCAACTGGATATACAGCTTGCAGCAAATTTATGTGCTGGGTAGGGAGTGTGCCACCGTTCAATTCATTTCTTCGAGAGGTGCTGCAGTACATCGAGATCGCTCCGACACAGCTTCATCCTAACAGTCATGCATTTCTCTATGGCACTTGCATTCTGTTTATGAGCATCTTATCCAGGCTCCCCACTCTCGAGGATATTCGCTACATTTATCGGTTCAAAAGGCGATCTGACAGCCCTTCTTTCATATTCCTTGAGCCGCACTCTAAGTGTCAGATCCTGACGAGGGCATGGAGTAAATTCTCCCAATACAAGCAGGAGTGGTTCTACGTGCGCTGCCCCCTTGGCTTTGTGAGAAGATGGTTGGAAGGGAGTAAGTTCCATTTTCGGACTCATTATTTACTTGAGACATGAAGTGCATTTTTTCTAAACTTCCTTTGGTCTTTTGCAGGCATTAGCCCACGCCCCAAAGGTGTGAGGTATTCTAAGGTCATCGAGGCCATTCGTGCTACTCCCGTGGAGGACCGGGAGATCAAAGTCGTAATTTCCAATGAGTCACTTCGAAAGTTTGGGCTATTGGTGGAAGGTTGCTGAACTAGTCTCCCATCCAGCGCTACTACAACCAGACCCGCGATGGAGAAGGGTAAAGAACAGGCTGGGTCTTCAGTGCCTCCTACAGGCGGGGCCTCCGACATGCCTGAAGAAGGTGAGATTAGAGAGGCCGGGGTTTTTGGAGCGTCCGACGAGCATATAAGTCCTCTCTCAGAACTGGTGATCAACGCACCCGACATCGATGAACCGCCTCCCCCATCAAAGGGGAAAAAGAAACTAGCCTACAAACTAAGGAAGAAGACAGTGGGCGGAACCTCGATGGTCACAATTACTCCGATGGAGAAAGAGCCATCTCCACAACACTTAGAGGTTTCACTAAAAGGCTTATCAGATCTCACCATTCCCGATGACTTGCTCAATTACAGCTTCGACGACCTAGAAGCCCTAAAGCTTCACTTGCCCGCGAGAGGTGATGAAGGCGTTCAAGCCCATCACTAAGGAGAAAAAACGCCGATAAGTAAAGCTAAAGAAACCGGTCCGTTGGGGGGAACACTAGGACACACACTAACACTCACTCTCCACCCCACACTTAAGCTTTAGCCATCATATGATCATCTCTAACTTGCTTTCACTTGATTTCTGTGCATGTGACATGGGACGCTCACACAGCTTCGACCGCCTTTGCAGTTCCTCTATCTTTCATGACTTTAGCCGAGACTCGGGGCCCGGAAAATGATGAGATAGAGATGACAACAGCGATAGAGACTATCGTTCTCGAGATTCACTCTTCCTATCCCAACGATCCTCCTCCTCAACCAGAGCATAGCAGGGATAAATCTGCTCAAAGGGGGTCTCAATCTGAAGCTCCTCGTGATCAATATTCCGATTCATCAAGCACTAGGCAGTCTCGTGAGCTTCACAAGAAATCTGTAGTTTTGACTAAACAAACTTCCTCCAGCCCTGCACATAATCCTTTGATAGTAGAAAAGCTAGCTGAGCTTAAAACCACATTTCCAAAAATATTCTTTGATGGACTAAAATTTCTTCCGGTGATCCATCCTATCCCGGGGCATGTTAAACAAAGTGCCATTGCTTGAAATAACGATGTCTATGTCCAGCACGACGCATTCGTTCACTTGGTGGAAAAAGTTTCAGAAGTTTCGGTGGAACGTCAACATGAAATCGATCGCTTGAAACTCGAAGCTATCCACGACAAAGACATTATCAAAGCACAGGATGAAGAGCTTTCCTCATATAAATCTCAGCTTGAAGCTGCTCAAAAAACCGCTAAAGACACAGCCGAAGCAGTTGATCGTTTGGAAGTCACACAGAAAAAGGAAATTGACGAGGCGGTTCAATGCTGTGGCGCTTTAGCCTTAGAGAAGGATTCCATCCAAAAAGAAAAGAATGCTCTCGCTCAGCGAGTTAAAGAATTGGAGGAGTTATTCCTTAAAGAAAAAGAAGAAAAAACTGCAGCCCAAGAAGAGTCACAGCGATATTGTGACGAGATTGTCTCCACATGACTTTTAAAAGCAAAGCTTGATGAGGAGCTCACCAAAGTTGAAGCGCTGAAGGATGCGGCTCGCAAAGAGGGCAAAAGAATGGTGTTCTCGTAAATCGATTCTCGCCTCGAGGCAGCTACTGAGGCTGGTAGTGAGGAAATTAAGTGCATGTTTGATCCACTCATAGCCGAGTATAACGCTCGAGTTCTCATGCATCGTGACCTGACTTTTCTTGGCGAGGGTTACCTCGGATCTTTAGCCGAAGCATGGGACACTTTAATAAAGAATAAAAAGGTCGAATCGGGAACTGAAGAGGTGGATGAGGAGTCTCTTGTGAAGGAAATACTTCACGAGAATGAGCGCACTGACCTATCTGCGACAAAGGCCCTTTACGGAAGGGACTCTTCCTCATTAAAAGGAAAAAATGACACTGCTGGTCCATCCGGAACCGAGTCCTCAGTTCCTCCTCCTATTCAGCCGACTGGTCGCTCACCACTCGATCCCTTCGAGCAACATATTGGCTATGATCCAGAGAAGCCCGGACTTGATATTCACGCTCTATCTCCTATTCCGGAAGGTGAAACTCCCCGAACCATTGAGAGTCAGCCAGAAACTGGTACATAGCTTTTTCGCCTAGAGTTCAAATGGGCCACGCTTTTGGCGAATAATAAATGTATCCTAACATTTGTCTCTTACGATTTCGTGCAGGCCATTCTAACACCGAGCCAACTGCAAGGAGCGATGCTGCCGCAGAAAAGGAGGGGAAAACGGGAGAGGCAACTCAAACTAGAGAGACTCTTGGACCCGATGCTCAAGTGATCGGGGTGCTCGATGAAGATAAATCTGAAAATTTATCACCCGTGGAAGAACATGATTAAGTTGAGATTACGAGCGCCTCTGAACACATTTCAAAATCGAGCATGGCGGAGCAAATCATAGAAGAGAAGAAAAAGAAAGCTGAGATTAAGATTGAGCCTCGGGTGGTGGAACTTGATGATCCATTGAACAGGCCCCTGAAGGTTATACTCCCCGGTGGAACCTCGCCACAGGAAGTCCCTCTTCCTTCCCCAGGCACAACTTCCCTAGCAAGCAAGGCATCTAGGAAAAAAATGCTTGGGGGAGGAGTCTTCAGAGAAACCAAGGAAGGAGAAGAAGTCAAAAAAGAAGCTATCATGCCTGGCTCAACGCGAATAAGCCTGGATTATGTAATTATCTCTATTTATTCTCGTAGTCGTTGTAAATAGATTTTTTGCTCCGGGTTCAGGAGAAGTTGTAGCGAAACTGAATTTTCGATTAGTAAATAATTTTTTTTATCTTTGCTACTTAGCTTCACCACCCATCTCGTGTCTGAAATCCAAGGTTGTGTGGGTCACTTAAACTCTCGTTTATTTCCACATGACTTGAAGATTTCTAAATCACTTATATTTTAGCCTGTGCTCCAAAGGCTAAGTTATTAGCTTGAATCATTTATATTCTAGTCTGCACTCTAGGGACTCACAGTACTCTAGTCCGCACTCTGGGGACTTAGAGATTTTTTAAGTCGTTTATACTCTAGTCCACACTCTGGGGACTCAAAGTACTCTAGTCCGCACTCTGGGAACTTAAAGATTTTTTAAGTCGTTTATACTCTAGTCCGCACTCTGGGGACTCAGTGTACTCTAGCCCGCACTCTGGGGACTTAGAGATTTTTTAAGTCGTTTATACTCTAGTTCGCACTCTGGGGACTCAGAGTACTCTAGTCTGCACTCTGGGGACTTAGAGATTTTTTAAGTTGTTTATACTCTAGTCCGCACTCTGGGGACTCAGAGTACTCTAGTCCGCACTTTGGGGACTTAGAGATTTTGTAAGTCGTTTATACTCTAGTCCACACTCTAGGGACTCGGAGTACTCTAGTCCGCACTTTGAGGACTTAGAGATTTTTTAAGTCGTTTATACTCTAGTCCGCACTCTGGGGACTTAGAGATTTTTTTTAAGTTTGGATGTGCGTTCATGCGCCAGATAGAATAATGTAATTTAATTTTTTTCACAGAACTATAACATACGAAAACATCAATAGTTCATGGAAAAGACGGCTTCAAGTCTTTATTGATCATGACAAATGGAAACAAACTGAATTGTCTTATTACATGCTAAAAACTAAGAACAACAAAGTGAACATACACTAGAAATAATTGCAACTAAAATGTAAAAGAAATAAACTAGGTGTAATAGCGACGCAAATGCTCGCTATTCCATGCACGGGGAAGTGTCACGCCATCTATGGTCGCTAGCTTAAAAGTTCCTTCTCCAAGCCTCCGTTCGATGACATGTGGACCTTCCCATGTGGGATTCAGATGTGATGGGGTCGGAAAGACTCGCTTCAAAACGAGATAACCCACATCGAAAGTTCTTAGTCGAATCTTTTGATTATAATATCGAGCAACTCGGTGCCTATGTGCGGCTACTCTTAAATCAGCCTCTTCACGTTTTTCGTCAACAAAGTCCAGCGATTCCAGTAGGAGATTCTGATTTGTCTTGGGGTCATAATAAGTTACCCAATGGGAAGGAACTTCAAGTTCCACGGGTATCACAGCTTCAGTGCCGTATGCCAAGGCGAATGGAGTATGGCCAGTCGCTGACTTGTGGGTGGTCCTGTAAGCCCAGAGCGCTGTCGGAAGCTCATCCACCCACTTGCCTCTAGCCTTCTCCAAGCGTTTCTTCAATATTGACTTGATTATTTTATTTAAAGCTTTAACTTTTCCATTCACTTTGGGGTGAGCGACCGCTGAAAATCTTTTCTCAATGTGATACTTTTGGCAGAATTCTTTGAACTCCCTACTTTCAAATTGAGTTCCGTTGTCCGTAATGATAGTTCGTAGGAGGCCGAAACGGCATATGATGTTTCGTACAACGAAACTAATTACCTTTTTGGGGGTGATCGTAGCTAAAGGCTCTGCTTCTGCCTACTTGGTAAAGTAATCGACCATAACAATTACATATTTTGCACCGCCTTTGGAAATTGGTAAGGAACCGATTATATCGATCCCCCAAATTGCAAATGGCCAGGGACTAACCATTTATGTGAGTTCTGTTGGCGGAGTTCTCGGTATTTTCGCATACTTTTGACATTTGTCACATCTTCTTATGTAATCCGCAGTATCCCGATTTACAGTCGGCCAATAGTATCCATAGCGGAGGATCTTTTTTGCTAGGGTTTGCCCCCCAGTATAGTCACTAAATTCTCCTTCGTGAACTTCCCTCAAGACTCGTTTTATCTCATCGTGGGCGATGCACCGAAGCAAGGGAACCGAGAATCCCTTCCGATACATTATTCCACCCTGCATTATATATCGTGAAGCTTTGCGAATGACTTGTCGTCTTTCGTTCTTTCTATCGGGTAAAGTCCCATATAGTAAGTATTGTTTTAATGGGGTTATCCATGACTCCCCTTCAATTTCTGTTTCTAGCACAAAATCTACTTCCTTCTCGTTTATACTTGGAAATTGTAAAACTCCGACGGGAACCAAGCCCATCTGTTGTGCATCGCCAGTACTTGCAAATTTTCCAATGAATCGGCTTCCTTGTTTTGTTCACACGGGACATGCAAAATATCGTAATATTCAAGGTCTGCCAATAGTTCTTGAACCCGAGCAAGGTATGGAGCAAGCCTCTGCCCCTTCGCTTGATAATATCCTCGTACTTGGTATACCACCAATTGCGAGTCACAAAAGATCTCAACCGATCTTACTCCGAGTTCCCTGATAAGTTTTAAGCCAGCAAGCAATGCTTCATACTCGGCTTCGTTATTTGTAGCTGGGGAATTAAGTTTCAAGGCATAACAAATTGATCGGTTTTCAGGGGTTACAAGAATGACTCCAGCCCCAGAGCAATGGTTGTTGGATGCCCCATCGGTGTATAGTTTCCATCGAATGGAGGGAATAACATCATCGTTGTTTGGTTCGTCTGATATGGTGAATTCTACGATGAAGTCTGTTGGCGCTTGCCCTTGGATAGCCCTCCGTGGCAGGTAGGTGATATCGAATTGACTCAACTCAATATTCCATTTCAGTAACCTCCCTGAGGTCTCTGGTCGTTGGAGTACCTATCGCAAAGGTTGATCGGTATAAACACTGATCGGATGTGCCTGAAAATATGGACGAAGCTTGCGTGATGCAATCACCAAGCAGTAGGCTAGCTTCTGAACTTTAGGATAATTCCTTTCTGCTCCCGTTAAACGTTTACTGACATAGTACACCGGCTTTTGAACTCGGTCCTCCTCGCGAACCAAAGCTGTATTGATGGCATGTTGAGACATGGCAAAGTATACATACAACACCTCATGGTCTATAGGCTTCGACAACACCGGAGGACTTTCCAAATGTCTTACCAAAGCTCGGAATGCATCCTTGTAGTTGGGATTCCATTCAAAATTTCTCTTCCCTTTCTTTATTACATCGAAGAAGGGAATGCACTTATCCGTCGCTCTAGATACGAACCGACTTAGCGCGACCACTTTTCCGTCCAGGCTTTGTACTTGCTTTATGGTTCTGGGCACTTGTATGTCTTGACTAGCCTGGATCTTTTCTGGGTTAGCTTCAATTCCCCGTGCATTGACGATAAAACCCAAAAACTTCCTCGTCGCAACACCAAAAGAACACTTCAAGGGATTGATTTTCATCCCGTAGTGTCTAAGTATATCAAACATCTCCGCCAAGTCTCATATGTGGTCGTTTGACTGCCGTGACTTCACGAGCATGTCATCCACATAGACTTCCATCGTCCTACCGATTTGGTCTTTAAACATCCGATTCACCAGACGTTGATAAGTTGCTCCTGCATTTTTCAATCCAAAATGCATCACTACATAACAGTACATTCCAACGTCTGTGACAAAACTAGTATGTTCTTGATCTGGAATGTGCATCGGGATTTGATTATATCCCGAGTACGCATCCATAAATGATAATAACTCATGTCCTGCTGTTGAGTCGACCAGCTGATCAATTCTGGGTAAAGGGAAACTATCCTTAGGGCATACTTTGTTCAGATCTGAGTAATCCACGTAGGTCCTCCATTTCCCATTCGCTTTTCTCACTAGTACAGGGTTAGAGACCCATTCTGGGTAGACGGCGTTGCAGACGAACCCATTGGGTTTGAGTTTGTCCACCTCCTCTCTGAGAGCAACAGACCTCTCTGGGTCCATACCTCTCCTTTTTTGCTTCAGCGGCATGTATTTCAGGTCTATGTTCAACATATGACTCGCAATGGTGGGAGAAATCCCGCACATATCGAAATGCGTCCAAGCAAAGACATCCAGATTCGCTCAGAGGAAATCGGTAAGATCCTCGATCATCGAGGAGTTGAGTTTGATCCAATCTTTAGTACCCACGATGGGTCATCGTGGCTGATTGGAATGGCAATCATTAGTTCAGCCGGTGCTGCTTTTGCCTCCTTGGGTTCCTCATTATCGTCCCTCGGATCTATGTCTCTATAGATCCGATCATGCTGCCTGAGCCAAGGCTCGGGCATTACTTGTCAATCTTCAGTGACTCGGATGTGGACGGAGTTGTCCACAACCTTTCCTTTCTCTCTTCGCTGGGCCTCTCTCAGCTCAGCCACATAACACGCACGACCAGTTGCCTGATCGCCATGCACAACAACAACTCCTTTATCCGTCGGAAACTTCAAGGTTAAACACCACGGGGCTAAAGCTGCCCTAAACTCTGCCAGGTCCGGTCGACCCAGAAACACATTGTACGGAGAATTGACATCCAAAACGATGATTGGTAGGATCTGCACCCTCCTACGTTATCCTTCTCCAAGTTCAACTAGTAATTCAACAAAACCCACTACATCAGTAGCCGCACCATTAAAGCCATGGATACGAGCTTTGGATGGTTTTAGGTCCTTTGTCTCCATCTTTATCTGGTCATATGCTTTTTTGAAGATGATGTTAACAGAACTTCCACAGTCAATCAGTATTCTTCTCACAAAATCTGGCCCAATAGTGGCCGAGATGACCATTGGATCAATGGTAGGTGCATCTACCTGATCGACATCTCTACTTCTGAACACTATATCATCCGTCATCATTCTTTGTTGCTTAGCCGGAGTTCCATCTTCCGTGTTTGAACAACATTCAAAACCTGCATGCTTTAGGGAGCTAGCATAGCATTCCATTTCTTGCCAATTCTTATCTGTAGGGTGAGGCTCACCGACTATCGTGTTTACGACTAATCTACCTCCAGTCCGAACGGGTTCCTCAGATCGTCATGGAGCCAGTCCGTGATTGGGGTTGGATGTCCCTTGCCCACCTTCCTGAGGGTTCTTTACAAACTCCTGTAACCTTTTCTGCCGAATCAGCTTTTCAATTGCATCATGGAGGTGCCTACAATCCTCGGTATTGTGCCTGTAAGTCTTATGGAAGCGACAATACTTCCCAGTCCGCTTTTGCTCTTCGGTGGACTCTTTTGGGCGTGGCTTTCGATATTGAAAAGTATTACAAGTCGATAGGTAAATATTTTCCAGAGATGCATTCAGAGGAGTGTATTCATTGTAAGTTGGGATCCTTGGCTTCCACTTTCCGGCTTCCCTTTTCTTTCCGGAATTTCCTCCTCCGAATCCTTTTGACTGCTCAGGCTTATTTTGAACATTGACCTGGACTTTTCCAAAGTTGTCACCAGATTGTTTTACAGCAATGTTGCTTTGCACAGTCTCCTTGTCGGGTCCTGGTGCATTACTCGCCTCGTCCACCTGGCTTCCTCCCTTCTTATAAATTGGTGCGCCTTTGAATAAAAACATTCCAGCGTAGCCGGAGGCTTTCCTGCCAGCCAATCACCAAACTCTGAATCCGGATCTACTCCTCGCATTACGACCATTAAAATGGCATGGTCATTCGGGTTGCTAACTTCAGTAGCAGCAACGTGGAATCTTTGTAAGTACACCTTTAACGATTCCCCTGGGGCCTGAATTACACTGGACAAGGACATAACATCCTTGGGACGAGTGGCATGAATCCTGAATTGCTCCACAAATTTCATCGCTAACTCATCAAAATTGGAGATAGACCGTGGAGGAAGTCGGGTAAACCACATGGTAGCGATTCCAGATAAAGTTATTGGGAAACACCTACATTTAGTTGCATCATTCGCCCTAGCTGAATCCATCATCCACCCATACCTTATTACATGATGTCGGGGATCAGTCTTCCCCTCGTAGGCCGGGATAGTCGGCATATTAAACTTCCTGGGGTACTCAGCTTGTAGGATATCATCTGTGAATGGAGTATGACTCGTAGATATGCCCCAATCATCATTAGTTAAACCTTGATTTTCCCTCATCAGCTGTCTGACCATGGCTGATAGGTCTGGGGTTTGTATGAAAGATGGCAAGTTGGAATCTGTCGTGCGGGACCGTTCCGGTTAGTGCCTCCTCTGTTGGCGATCTACCAAACGTGTATCCTATGGGCCGGCTTCATCATGACCTTGGTGAGCCAGTCGTCCAGCTTCCACTCGTGCTCCAGATCCTAAGTTTCATGTTTTAGCTTGAGCGCGATTTCCTTTGTGTAAGTGAGTGGCCATGGCTCCAGTTAGGGAACTTAGACCATCCCTGGTTAATCGTTCTACTGCACCTGTTTGCGTTGTTTCAGTTCTACGACGACTACGCCTGCGAAGTTCGTTAGACGAAGCAGAGTTGTTGGACGAGGAGTAGGAGTAGGAAGCGGGACTTCCTCTAGTATTCTGATGTTGTTGTTGAGTAAGCTGAGTCATGAGGTTGGCGTTAGCTTGAATCTGCTCGTTAAGCTGTCTCCTGCTTTCCATGAGTTCTCTCATCGGCTCGTTGAACTCTGTCCTAGTGACAACTTCCGTTTGGTTTTGGGCGGCGATGGTCCTTGCGCCCGGAAACTTGTTGATTGTTGGGTCCTAATTGTTGGACGCTAGCGGTCTCGTTGACATCTGCATTGTGGGAGGCAGATCTAGTACGTGGTCTTCCGATTATAGAGTTATCGGTTGGAACTCTGAATAGAATCAATGGACTTCTTGTGAATGAACTCGGATCTTCTTCGGGGGATTTCCTCAATCCGGTAACTCCAAAGGAGATCCTAACAGTCTGAGAATGCGTTCTCAGTGAAAGCACCAAAATGTTAGCACCAAAATTGGTCACTAACACCCAAGAAAGGATTTGTGTGGAGAGATTAATGAAGATAGAAAATTAAAATAGAGGAATGTATACAAAATTAACTACAGAGACAAGAACACCAGAATTATAGTGGTTCAACGTAACTGCCTACGTCCACTTTGAGATTAATCTTTATTGCTTCTTTAAACTATTGAATACAGATACAATCCGTACACTAATGACTTGATTACAAGTTTGGATCGAAAATAGATGAGTCTTCGAAATGGCAGAGTCTCCCTGGAGTTCTCGAAAAAAGGTCCCTTTTCACTGCACCCTTGCCCCTCTATTTATAGACGAAGATAGGTTGGACTTCCTCCGCGGGCCCAAGAACAAGGTACTTCAGCCCATAGCAAGTGACTTCTGCGCACCGAGCCAGGCATGCTGAACGACAAATGCCGAGCGAGAAATGCCGACCCATCATGTCTGGTCGGTGGTCGATTATCAAATGACTCGAAGTTAGTCCTCAAAAGACTTGGAGTAACTCGCGGTGGAACTTGGAATGAAACAATACTGAACCCCTCACTTGGTTGTTGTCCTCCACGAATAAGTCAAATCCCTCACCTTGCTTTGAAACATCTATACCGAACGCTCGTGCCAGTTGGTGGTTGTCGAGCGACACTATTCGAACGAAGGCTGCCGAGCAACGCTGTGCCGAACGAAGGGAACCGGGCGATGCTGTGCCGAACGAAGTGAGCCGAGTGATGCTGTGCCGAACGAAGTGAGCCAAGCAATGCTTGCCGAATGATCCTTGCCGAGCGGTATTGGTCGAACGAAGATCGCCGAGCGATGTTCACTGAGTTCCCAACAATGCCTTTCCTTCAGCCGGGCGACACCCACCATCCTTCCTCGGCCGAACCACATATTGAGGCCGAACAATGTATCCAGGCCAAACGGCACTTACATGCCACGCCTCTCATAACCGGGCCAAACAACCGGGTAACATTTTCCCCCCAAAGTGTGTCGTGTGAGGCAACACGGCATGCTTTGAACCAGTAACCAATTCCTACTGTCAAAAGTCGAATGTGTTCAATGAAGGTCAAAACATGGCAGTCTTCCCTGGCATCTTGTACAGTCCCGTGTCTATCTCCTCCTCTCTCTTTCTTTATATATAAACAAGGGGCCGTTCGGCATATAAAGACCAACCCACATGATCGACTTACTTGAACTAGGTCGCGCATGTCTAACAACCAACTTCTCAAACCAAACCAACCGGTTCAACAGGAGATAGCCTGTTCACCTCCCCTCCTTCATATATAAAAGCCAACACTTCTCTTCCTCTTATCTTTACTTTCACTTTGACTCTACAGGATCTTATAACTTACTTTCTCCCAAACCTCGGCTACCTCTTCCTTTCGAAACTATATCTCCTACCTTGCTACTTTAGACACCTTTTTTCGAGAACTCCAGGGAGACTCTGCCATTTCGAAGACTCATCTATTTTCGATCCAAACTTGTAATCAAGTCATTAGTGTACGAATTGTATCTGTATTCAATAGTTTGAAGAAGCAATAAAGATTAATCTTAAAGTGGACGTAGGAAGTTACGCCGAACCACTATAATTCTGGTGTTCTTGTCTCTATAGTTAATTTTGTATACATTCCTCTATTTTATTTTTCTATCTTCATTAATCTCTCTACACATCCTTTCTTGGGTGTTAGTGACCAATTTTGGTGCTAACAGCTGACAAACATCAAACTTAAACTAACAAAGTGCAGTGGATAATAGAATATGTCCATACGTAGATGAATATCTCTAGCTCTCCTCTGGAAACTCCAATCGTCTTCGACTAACCTGAAACTACTCGGATTTGACCCGAGTATTGAAAATACTTGGATCATGCTTGATAAACCAGCGTGAGAAAAACTCAATAATGAATGACAGTGTCATATATCAGCTTTTGAATAAAATCGTTTGAAAAGATAGAGTATCCCATAAGACCACGCCCACACATAAACACGGATGGGTTTTTACCTTATGATAACTAAAACACTTTTATATCAAAACATTTGATATTATTTCTAATGACATCTCTTTGAAAACATTTTCAAATAAACTTATTAATCTTATCTGAAATGGTTACCCATATAGCATTTCGGGGCTATTCATTACGCCAATACAAACAAAACCGCAGGTTCTTATTGGAGTGGATTTCCATACAAATGACCAGGTGAAGGGATTACCTTCCGATGGATACACCTCTAGATGGATGTCCCGAGGAACCATCACAAAGCTCCTCTACCAACACAACACCGGCCTACCTCTATAACTAGATAGTACTAAATATGTCATCCCCCGGTCGTTACCGACCTTTATCCGAGCGCTCGATTTCCATACACCACATTAATTTACATCCCGAACATCATAGCGGGAAGAAATATATCTAGAAGAGGACGATCATACCCTAATTGGGAATGACCCACTTAGCCTTGCCGCATCTAACCCTATTTCGGTCATTTTCGGTTGATGAGGCTTGAAGCAACGATTACCTTTTCACATAGCACATATCACATCTCTGAATTCCACATTGCCATTTCTGTTGACTACTAACTTCCTTCCACAAAAATACAACCCTTGAGCTCGTACGTCTCAAGGAGGGTGTTAAGCTAAGAGAAGTTGTCTTCTCCGTCACCACTGATGTACGTTTGTAAAAACCAATGTACGTAATCTTTAGAAATGCAATACCAGACAAACGTCCATACAAGTTGTCTAGGAACAGGACAAATCGAAGGCACTCTCCTACTACCACTAGTAGCGATAGTCCTAGCAATCCGAAAAATCTCCACAACGAGGAGACCACTGCTATAAATAACTCTATAATGGGAGCTACCCAGAGCATGTTCAACAAGCAGTCCTCACGCTATAAAGATCCACGGTCTTCAATAATCATCATCTTCAACATGTCTTCACATCCGAATGTATATATTGGTTCGAAGTGGTTTTCGAATAGGAATCACCCAAATCCGACCCTGGTTCCTTCGAAATCCAATTATCGATAAAAAGTGAATATGAGTATACAGGATTTATTAAGTATCTTTTCACTTTAATTCTTTTCGGATGATTTCAAAATCTCTTTCTTTTAACTTAGAATAATTCTAAGTAATTCATTCTTTTGCTTTGGATAATATCTCAAATTTCCCCATTTAACTCTCGATCCAAATTCCTTAACTTTTAGGCGGGTCAAAAACAATGTTATTTAAGACATCGTTTACGATAAACCCTAAAATCAACCTTAGCAAACATTTTTGAGTAAATAGGATCATAGAAATCATTCATTTTGGAGATTGCTTAAATTTTGGATAATACCGATCTTCTTTTATTTCAGAAACTTAATACAATATTTTTATCTTAGAGCATCCCGGCTTTCCTTTCTATCTGTTCCACCCCTCGCCTAAGAAAAGAAAACATAGGCCAGGTAAGTTCAGGGCACTGGTTGCTCCATCCCAAACCTTAGTTAAACACCTTGTTTTATCTTCCAAGATCTCACAGGCGGGACAAATGTATTAATCGTTACCGCATACTCAGATTTTCAACTTAATTTTGGAATTGATTATAAAGATTTCAAATTATCTTTTAAATGCTTAATTTTCCTTTTAAAAACACTCACAATTGATTCTGGGAAAAATCGTTACATTTATACTTATATTCCAAAAGTTATAGAATTCGCAGCATAAAAGTGTTGCGGAAAGTGCTATATAAGCTTATTTGATTTAAACAACTTTTAAATATTTGAAAATTCATATTTTCCAATCCAAATCTCTTTTAAACTACTTAAAAAGATTTATCAAATTTATTCCATATTTTTCCAATATTAAAAACGTTCATTTAAACAGATTTCCTGTTAAAGTCACTTAACTGCACAAGCGCGATTTTTCTAGAAAATTGATTTGGACTTAATTCAAAATCTACTCGACGGAATTTTGATTTTCTTTCTTCGTTTAGAAGATATGGATATAATAGTTCGGAATTTTATTATCTTGAAAAATTCCGAGCTATATTCCACTCTACACATTCATTTGAACTTGTCGGCGCGAAATCGCGAACTACCGTTGCGCGACGCACCTAGTTTTAACTTATTTTTCAATATTTGAAATAGCCTATTCAAATTGAATTTTATCACTTATAAAATCATTACAAATCATTTTAAATCAATATTCCACATTTTAAAGTATTTAAAATGTATCTTCAATATTCCCATATTATAATATTATTTTATTCCTATTATTTTAATGTTAAATTTTAAATTCCAATTTTAATTCAATTTCAATTCTAACTTCAAATTAAACTCATTTAAAACTTAGATTTCAAATCTAATTTCAATTTAAACTTCAATTCAACCTTAATCTCAATTTCGATTTTCAAAATCGATTTCAATTTCAATTTCAATTTCACTATTCATCTCAATTTCAATTTAACTTTTCATTTCAAAACCAATTCCACTTCTAAGTTCAAATTCTCTTTTATTTCCACTTTAATTTCAATTCCAATTAAAAAGAGACTTATTTTCCAAAGTATATCATATCACCAAAATTGGGTCTTATTTAACAAAGGAGATACTTAATCAAAATGAGCATAATCAAGTTAACATTTGCCACTAACATAATTATGGTCCATACATAAGCTAACATGGTAAATAATCACCACCATAAACACTTGCTACTTATTCAAACATAACACAAACATAACCACACATCCATAGCAACATTTTAAAGGGGTGTATACTTGCATATGTCATAAGATAAATATTATAGCAAAATCAAAATATGATCTTTTAAAAGCAGTGAGAATTTTCTCACCTCTAACCAAAATGTTTTACTTCCTACCCACATTCATTTAATTCAACGCTTCACTAAACCACCACCTAAATATTATTCCACCTTTTCCAAGTGCTCGGCCACCACCCCACATCTCTTCTTGCTCTTGGCCATAGCCTTCCCCTTCCATATTGCTCACGTTCTTTCCCTATCAACTCCCAAACTCACGGCCTAAGGCCATTTTTAAGAAGAGAAGAAGAAGAAGTGAATTAAGAAGAGGTTAGAGAGTAACAAGTGGAGTAGTGCTTAAGCACTCTACTATTTTTAACCCTCCTACATCTCTTAATGAGGAGAAGCCATTAATGAGAATAAGAAAGCTCAAAAATGAAGAAGAAGAAAAAAGAAATGTGAAGAAAATGAGAAGAATAGATGGGTATTTATAGGAAAACTAAGGAGTGATGAATTACAAAACTAACCCTTTACAAAATTACTAAAATATCCTTACTTTATCTTACTTTTTCAATACTTACCATCACCTTATCACATCATCACTTTATGTCTTAATCACTAAATATTTAAGTAAAGAAAGGTAAAGATTTGGTTGGATTTGATGTGACATGTTTTGTCCTTTTGTGTTTACTTTTGCTAATTGTTTCTAAACTTTTTTAGTAAAAGTAATCTTGATTAGTGAATTAAATAATACTTATACTATTTGAATATATGTTCATATATAAGAAAATAAAGGTGCAACAACATTGCGACAACTTTTAATCGACAAAACGTTGATTTTCGAAAAAATGTTTTACGATCACATTTTGACGTTTTAGTTAAACTATTCATTTATGTAAACCAAATTTAAAATAAACTTTTTCCTTCTTTTAAATAAATTAAAACATGTCTATTCATATTTTAAAATCATATTTAAATAATATCAAAATCTATATTTTTACAGTGTATGTAAAACCGACAAAATACGACAAATTTTGGTTATTTTTGTAAAACGATTATTAACATGTTTTTAAATCTTTTAATATACTTTTATTATCTTTATTAGGTGTTTTTAATAAGATTTAACTTTTCAAATAAATATTTAAACCTATTTATTTAAGTTTTAAACCCATTTTAACTTTAAAATAAACAAAATCTCTCATTTTTAAAGTAGCGAAATTACGGGTCGTTACAGATGGACTTTATTTGCTCCCCCTCTTTGAATGCTCCCTCTCTACAACAAAACTCCCCTTTCATATATGCATGAAAATAAATAAAAATATGCAAATGAGCCTAGATGCAAATAGAAAATATAAAATAAAATATTTGACCTTTATTTTCCAAAATCTTAACTTTTCTCTCCCCCTTTTGTTATCAGCAAAAGAGTAATAGTGTTAGAAAAATAAGAGATAAAGTGATAGATATTAATATAATATTAATACCTAATCGAGTATAAATATTAAATTTCAATAAGAGATCAAACAAAAATCATAAATGCTCTGTTGGGTGCATATTCCACTTTAGAATGATAGGAATGATGTCATCACATAAAACCATATAGTTGTGTCTATTTGTGGTATATTTATATAAAAAAATTGAATATCTACTAACCATGCATAACCGTTAGGACTTTTAAATGAGATTAGTAGTATTCTTAAAAAAATTTAAAATGAAATCAAGTATCTTCTAACCACGCGTAACCGTGAGGACTTTTAAATGGGAGTAGAATCAACTTGTCTATTTAATTAATCAATTTTGATATGCGTTCCATACATGTATAATCGTGAGGACTTTTAAATGAGCATGAAAGCACATAAACAAAAATTCCAAGTAATTCACGCATGCATAACTGTGAGGACTTTTAAATGAGAGTGAATATTTTGGATGTTTTTATTGCTAAAAATATAATAAAATGAAAAAAAACGAATGATTTCCCATTTAAAATACCACATATTGACATACTATATTGGATTTTGATGAGTGATGGTCGATAGAAATATAATAGAAATAAAAATGGTCATGAAATTTTTTACCAACAAAAAGTTTTTATAACTCTTGTTTAAATTTCTATAGAAATTTACTAATTATATTGTCCTAAGTTATAATATATGATTAATATCAACACTCATCACTTTTTCAATCACTATTTATCTTTTTGATAATCAGTAGGGAGTCAGATTAGTTAATGTAGTCATTTAAGATCAAATCCAAAAAATAATTATCAAATTTTATAAAAATGACTCATCTGAAACAAGGTCAACAAAAACGATTTTCTGGAAGGGATTTTATAAAAAAAATGTCTGCTAATTGAAAATTATTTGAAATGAAAAATATGCAAATTTTTTCTTTGAAAAATGCGATGCAACTAATGAATGTCTCAACATAAATCACGTTCCACTAGTAATATTTCTATCAACTAGATTACCGGTGTAATCTGCATCCGAATTTCCTTTTGGCTCAAGATTATCATTAGTTGAATGTTATAGACTAGACCGTGAAGTTGCAACAAATAACTTAAAACTTTTTATAGCTTTTAAATGAAATTCTTTTGGATTTGAATTGAAACCATGCAGATAAACATTGAACATAATGACAGGTCCAGAGTAAACAAATATATCCACATGTATCATGAGTAATCATCAATCAATAAAACACCATCATTAGTTCAAACAAATCTATATGAACTAGTCCCGAGATTCTAGGGATGCTTATAGTGTTCTCGGCATAAAAATATAATTGGCCAACAATTTTGAAAAGTCAGAATCAAAATCAACATTTATCACTTTATCACATAACTGGCTGAATTAAATCAGATTATGGTGCATATTTTCATATTTAATATATCGTTCAAGATAGATGTACTGTTACCTATTATACCTTTACGATAATTTTTCGTTGTTATCCATTGTGATTCTGTCACCTTTGCACTAGGCTAAGGAACTTTGATTTGTCGCCCGTTGTGTACCTGAAACAGCCAAAATCCAGGTAACACTGTTGTTGTTCCTTATCCTGCCACCACACCTATACGATAAAAAAAATTTGTGACCTATTTATTTTTATAGGTCCATGGTTGTTAGTGGCAACAGATTTTGAAAAATAAGTTTGTGGAGACCTAAAACTATTTATTTATGTTCCTTTTGGCACCCAGATTTGTTTGACTTTGAGGGATTTTACATTCGTGCCTTTGGGAACCCAAATTGGTATGGTTTTCACATTTTTGGGTCTATACCAGCAAATATTATGATTGTGTCCAGTTTTTTCCACATATTGTGCACTTTGAATTGACTTGATTAATTACATTTCTATCACGTTCTGATTGATTATACCCAAGTCCTTGTCTAACCGTGTTAACATTTTGTTTCCCTAATAGCATATTTAATGATCCTTCACTTTTTGAAAATTTTCCTAAAGTCGTTGACAGTTGTTGGACTTGTGTTTTGAGTGATTCATTTTCGTTCAATAATTGAGTACACCTTTTAATAAAATTTTCTCTCCTAGTATTTTCACTCTCTTTTAAAATCAGAATTTCATTTTCAAGTGATTTTATTTTAATTTCTGATTTTTTAATTTCTTCTTCAAATGATAGACACTTGTCACACTCAGGGCTTTTGGTTTGATAGTTTTTAACCAATTAATCAAGTTGTTTATTTAAATCTATCAAGTATCTCTTTGTGATTTAATTTTAGCGTGTTTCTCCCTAAGTCTTTCGAAACAGCCATTTACTTCGTGAAAATATATAAGTAATTCTGAATGAGTAAGTTTTGATACCTTACTTGACTCGTCATCATCACTGTCGGTTATATCACCTTAAAGGCACATATCTACTTTTTCGCTCTCACTGCCAGTGCTTTAATCATCTTCATCCGTTTCATCCCAAGTTGCTGCAAAACTTCTCCTTTTCTGTTTCTTTCCATGGCTGAATCGATTCTGTGGACAATTGGGCTTGATATGACCGGTGCACTTTTGGCAAATGATCTCTTGCTCGTCTGAGCTAGTGTTTTGGCTATTCTGCTTTTCAATTGTTGATTTAGATCTGGATTTCCATATTTGTGATTCCACCTTTTGAATTTCTTTATTAATAGTGCCAGCTCAACTGCTCCATCGTCATCATCACTTTCCGTTGTTCCTTTAAGAGCTATTGATTTCTTTCGAGTATCACCTCCTTCTCGTTCTTCCTTGAATTTCATTTCTAGCTCGTAAGTGGTGAGATTTCCGATGAGTTCTTCGACTTTGATTTGTTTCAAATCTTTTGACTCTTGAATGGCTGTAACTTTCGCTTCAAAATTTCATGGAAGGACTCTGAGGATTTTCGAACTATTTCCAATTCTATGTATGATTTTTTGAGAGTTTTTGATTTGTATACGATATTGGAAAGTCGTCCACACATCTCTTTGACATTTTCATCCTTGGCCATTGTGAAGTTCTCGTATTCGCTACTAAGCATGACAAGGCGAGATTCCTTGACTTGAGATGTTCCTTTGTGAGTCACTTCAAGTGTGTGCCAGATTTCCTACGCAGTTAGACAATGTGAGACACGATTAAATTCAATTTGATAGAATGAACAAATAATAGAATTCATAGCTTTAGCATTAGCATTTTGTAGTCTATTTTCTAGATCTGTCCATTAATCCATCGGTTTATTTATTTCTTGATTATCTACAACTATAGTTGGTGCTCTATAACCTATCTCAACAATATTCCAAGCATCAAAGGTTTTTAGAAAGATTTTCATTCTATTTTTCCAATAAGCATATTCAACATTGAACATTGGTGGTCTAACTATGGACTGACCCTCAGCAAATGCAGTATTAAAAGAAGCCATTTTAAAAATTCAAATTTTTAAAACAAAAATTGACTTCTGTTCCTAGCTCTGATACTACTTGTAGGATCGATTTCACCCTAGAGGGGGTGAATAGGGTGATACTATCAATTATAAAAATTTATTGTGGTAGTATATAAAATAATTGCAACACTGATAATAGCAGAATAATAGCAACACAGATAATAGCAGAATAAAAAAAACAAAAAAAAACACATAGATTTACCCAGCTTCGGCAAAACCCTACCTACGTGCTGCCCCCA
The DNA here is from genome assembly GCA_030737815.1 of Allium fistulosum. Classification (NCBI taxonomy): domain Eukaryota; kingdom Viridiplantae; phylum Streptophyta; class Magnoliopsida; order Asparagales; family Amaryllidaceae; genus Allium; species Allium fistulosum. The sequence continues at coordinate 153,946,474 of CM060905.1, read as the reverse complement.
AGGTTTCTACTAGAAATTAAGTAGTTAGACGCTTACGCACGTAAACTCGCGCCACCCGCTATCGACTAACCTAACTCTACGCTCAAAATCCTACCACAACTCAGCCACTGAGTTGCGAATTCTCGAACTGCACCACCGTAGTTCGTCCACTAGTCACACGACTAGAATTTCAAAAGTTTAAACGAGAAAATACAAATTTAAAAATAAAAATAAAAAATAAAACCCTAATTTAAAAACTAAAGCCCAAATTAGATTAATAGCCGGCCCAAAATAAAATAGTGATAAATGATGTGTCCCCTTTTCTTTTTATTAATGTCTTCGGCCCGTTTTGCTTCTGTGAAAAAAAATGGTTGCTTCTTTTCTTTCCTCGAGTACGTTCGTTCCTCTTTCTTTCTAAAAAAACTAGGGCTTTTGTAAATTAGAAGCCGCAGACTTCGGTAGATCAATCAAATGATGTTTTCACGTTGCTGCTTTGTCGATTTGTACACTGCTGCTTCAAGATCGAGTTCGACTTGAACTGGTATGTGATTTCCCTTTTTTTCTGGTTGATTTGCTTGAACTCGATTGCGATTCGAGTTATTGATATGAAACTATGCTCTTTGATTTTGTTTTTAACTCGAATGATTTTTAGGCCAATGATGACTTTGGGTTTTATAGGGTTTGATTCCCCTAATTATCGTTCGTATAAATTCATTTGAATTCGTCTGTAACTTTAGCTCAGCCATTCGATTATGATTCAATGCTTGTGATCAATCTTGACTTGTTTATTTCGTATGTGTTGCTTGATAAATTTGAATTTGCTCCGATCTTCATTGCTATGAATTGTTCATTATACTTGCTTGGTTACCATGGCTTGTTTGATCCTGACTTGTACGTTTTCTTAGCCACCACGGCTCTGACATGATTTGAAACTGTAAAACCTGCTTTGTCATTTTTAAAATTGCTGTTCTTTTCCAATCATTGAAACTTGTATTTGTGATTACTGGTTTCACATGAATTTATGTTGACTTCGGTCACTTGATTTTATGAAAATATTTACTTATTGCTATCACCTGACTTTTTGTAAAAAACTGTTTGAAATCCCCTACGACTTGTGTTCATGCCTGATAGCTTTTTCGACCTGATGCTTGTGTACATGTTTACTGCATCCTTGTACTTCATGTTGTCCGGTCTTGTTTCACTTCATTGTTCACTGTATATTCATTGTTGAGGCTGCTACACCATGTAGTAGCTTTGCTTGCATATTTAAGTGCTTCCATTGTATCCCATATATCACTGCATATGTATATATGTTATTTACTCATGTATATATGTATGCTTGTGATTGTGCTTTGCATCCATTAGTTTGGGATTTTTGTTTCACTGGTGCTCTGGTCCTCATGTATATGATGCATGTTGAATCTGGTCTGGTTGCATATATGTTACTTGTTGTGGTCATCATACATGCCATTTAAGTGATCTATTTCCATATGGTCTGGTTCACTTTGAACTTTTTGTTGCATGAGAACAGTTACTTGTGCATTTGATTTTTGCACTTGTAGTGTAGTTGTTTTATTTGTTGTGGTCATACTTGTTTATGTGCATGCTGTTTTATGGGCTTGTTCTTGTGCACTGTCTTTGAGCTTTGTACATGTTGAAAGTAGATTCTGCACTATGTCTTCATTTGGCCTTGCTCATCGACTTGTATTTGCAACTGTACTGGTTTGCATTGAGCTCTGTCCACAGTTCTTCGAGTCTGCACTGGGTAGTTGTTGTGCACTACATATATATCCATACGTGTGTGTTCATATATATATGTATGTGTGTTTGAGCTTTGAGCCAGTTCATGTAGTGTCTGGACTTGCCTTTGCTCTAACCAGTTCATTGAACATGTTACATCTTCATATGTAAATACAGTGTTGTTTCACTGTTTTTGTTTTCACTTGGATCTGGTTTGGATTCTCTGGTTTATCCTTTGAAACTGATTGTATTGTTTGTATCTGTGAATTCATGCCTCGTTGTTTTCAAAACTGTTTGTAGTTTTGTTGTTGTTTCAATTTGGTCCAGTTGGACTGTCTAGCCTCTGTTTTCATGTGTACACATTGAACTTTGGTCAAGGCTTGATCCAGTCATTAAAAACTTGACCATTTTATTTTTGTTTTTGTGTTGCACCTGAGTTGAACCTAGCTTTGGCTCGGGTTTGACCTTGTGCTCATATCGTGACTTGAGTTGAACCTAGCTTTGGCTCGGGTTTGACCTTGTGCTCACCTATCCTTGTAATTTTATCAAGTGTACATTCGTGTGCACGGCCTTGTGGCATGTACAGTGATACACTGTGCATGTCACAAGTTGTTCGTGTATGATGAATTCAAAATTAAATGATGACAAACAACCCAAATAACCGAGGCAAATAATATTTTCAAAAATACATTTTATTTTACACTGCAAAAATATTTCTTTTTCAATTTTACTGCGTCGTTGTTTATTTTACAGATCACTCAGATTCAGATGCTGGATACAAATTGGAATACAGTTGAAGATCAAATACGAGTGAACGAGTGATATGTAGTGAGGTGCAAATGTATGTATAGTGAAAAATGTGATGCAATTGAAATTGTATTGTAATTGAAAATTGTATATATAGTGAGAGCTCAAATTTGTACTATTCAAAATTGTAATAAATATTTGTTTGAATAAAATATCTGTTTGAATTTAAATTCTGTGTTATTTATTTTATTCAGCAAATATTTATTTAATTATGTGAAAAAATAAAATAGTACATTAACAAATACATTTAAATGAATATATATATATATATATATGTTTATTATCATCAAACAAAAATCATATACTTGCATATTCAACAGTAAGTTTATGATAGAATCATAGAATATAAAAGAAAAATAAATAAAATAACATGCAATAGAATAAAATGATTTGATTTGGTCGAATAAGTGAGTATATTGGAAAGAGTTCCAAATGTACCTAAAAATGAATATAGATTCAATCTCAAAAGTCACTCCTCCATGTGATACATAATGATCCCTCGTTAAGGAGTAATCAGACATTGTTGGACAATTTACGATTAATTGTGAGTGAAGTTGAGTTAGTTTCTTTCTATAAGGTCATGTACTTAAGAGTAGTACACAATGTTGATATTATTTCATCTAAACAACAGTTTACAAAATCATACAAGATAAGGGTTTGTAAGAAATCCCAACATATCCTAGACCAGGGAGTTGGCAGGTTGTGCGAGTCGAAAGATTGCACGTAATAATTATTCATGAGGAATCTTATATGAATCTCCAAAAGTTTTTTTTCGAAAGATCTGTCATCAAATGACATATTTATGTTTTGAACATAATTTTTTAAACTAAAATCAGTTTTATAAATAAAAAGGTTCATAAAGCGTTTATGAATCCCTGTTCTGTTTGCACTAAGAAACAATTGTTGTTTCAAGATATATCAACTTCATTGTGAAGGAATTTCTTTGAGAAATTTTTGGTGGTTAAATGGAATTGGATCTGATCCATATATAGGACTGATTATATGAGATGAAGTGAAATTAACTAACCTAAATGAACACATAGCATTAGAATGTCTAATAAGTATTCTCGTACATCGAGGAGAAACTACGAGTTTCTTATTAATGTCAAAAATATACATTATCCTCGGTTATTCAATTAAACCATTAAGATTGTTGACTCTATATGGTATGATGCGCAGATCTGAAAGAATTCCAAGTACGCTATCAAAATATGATTTTGGTGGACGTAACCAAAGAGATGTGATCCATCGGCCGGGATTGTGTCTTTATTGGAAAGACTAACGTGGTTGGAATTAAATGAGCAATGTTGATAAGAATAATATCGCAAATTTCAATTGTTGAAATTAGCATAACATATTCGGTATTCAACATGCTCAAGTTAATTCAGATTTACTCACAAAATTATCGCTCGACGAGACTTCCCACTATTTTGGACCATTCAAATCGATAATAATCCACACATGTCTGACTTGAATAATTCAAAATAATAGATTGTAATAAAATTTGGAGCAAATAAAATCAAACACAGAAAATCAGAATAACTCGCAGCGGAAATAAATACCATTGTAGTTCATGAAGCTACTTTATACAACTCTCAAAACATATATAAAATATCATAGTTTAAAAATGGATACAATAGAAGTCAGGATACATAAATCAATAATACCGAGACAATACTGAATAGGAAATAACTGGAATAGAAGTCGATGAACCGATAGATAAATAAGCTCCAACAGATCTCTAGCTCCAGGAGGTGAATCCAAAGCTGTGATTCTCAAGCTGACCCGAGCGTAAAGTAAAACACAAAACACTCGAGTCAGGACATACATACTTATACAATGTAAACCAACTCAAGTGAACTGTAATAGCAATGCACAATAACTTAAAGGATGCTTGGGATCGCCCATCCTTTAAGGATCCATAAAACCATCAATTAAATAGTAATATCAATATCACAGAAATGTCCATATCGAAGTAAACAATGCAACTAACAGTGTTAATGTGCATCACAGCCATCATCAGGAAATCAAATGACATACATAGAAGTATACCCGTGGTTATAATATTTCAGAACAATAATTTATACTTCAAAATTAAATATCATTTTAAATCCAAATCTTTATCAAAATAAATATTAAATCATTTCCAAACCATTTCAATTTATCAAAAGATCATATCTTTTCAAAACTTCCTTTCAATCATTATTTGAATTCAAATCCAATTTATCAAATAAAATACCTTTTAAAATTCCAAAATATCATTCATTTAATTTTATATCAAATCACCCTTAAATAGTTTATATTCCAATTAAATTAATTCATTTAACCATTTAAAAGTGAAGTTATTATTCTTTCAAGTCAAGTATTAAATTTCCAAAGTTTCGAACCATTCTGAGCTCATTTCTTAGTTAAAAATCATAAACATTGAAAATTTCAGCCTTTCACAACATTTAGAAAAAGCTGTTATAAGTTATACTTGAAAACATTTTTATTCAACAAAGACAACATTTAAAACTGCTGTAAAATCTCAATTTTAGTTGAAAATTAGTTCAATTCAGCAAAGACAGCATTTCCAGAAATGTTGTAATAGCTCAGGTTTCATAATAAAGGTTTTCATTAAATTCAGCAAAGACAGCATGCAACTACAGCATTTACTGAACTGCTGTAATAGCCCTTTATTAAGTTTTCAGCCCTTTTAGTTTACTTCAGCAACTACGGCATTTACAGAACTGCTGTAATAGCCTCTTATTTAAGTTTTAGTTCATTTCAGAAACGATAGCATTTCTGAAGTGCTATTAAAAGTATTTCCATATTTTAGTATATTTCCAGCAAACAATAAATCCCAATTTAAACCATTAAACATTATAAAAATCATACTTTAACATTCAAAACGTTCATTTAAAATACTTTTAACTTATGATTTTTATAATAAATTTTCTTATAAATAAAACCAATTTTCAAGAATTCACTTAATAAAATTTAAGTGTAAAATTTCTATTCTCTTCATTTTAACAATTAAACTTAACACTTAAATTTTTATTTCCATTTTTCCAATGTAATTAAATTTCCATTTTTATTTATATAACTCAAATTTTCTTTTAAATCCAAAAATCCAAATTTCCAGACTTAAGTTATATTTCAATAATTAAAATTTAACCATTCATTTAATTACATTTTTAACTTATAGAAGAATCAAAATTTCTTTATTTAAACGTTAAAAATCCAATTTAAATCAAATTTTCATAAATTTACACTCTTAAACATATTTAAAATATTCAAAATACTTTATAAAATAACCACGGGCCTGTATATAGTTTTCTAACCTAGGTCAAGTGATACGGATATATATCATTTCAATCCGCAGTTCACAAAGAAAAAATCTGGGTTCTATCATTTCAAACCTGCAATCCCAAGTAAAATAAAATAAATAAAAATCGTTCAGGCCTATCATTTCAGCACATAACGATTTTCCCCTATTCTAAAGTCCGTTCGGATATGTATCATTTCAACCCATAGTGATCTAATCTACAGGGAACTTGCAGTGTGATAAACATATATAACTGAACAGTTTAACAACATATATTAGTAACAGATGAGATGATAGGTAAATAAACAGGTTTAACATCATATAATTAATAATCACGGACAGGGATAACATAACATAATAGTACTACACATTCAATTGTTGTCAATTCACATTTGCATAAGTATAAATGTTAGGTGAGATTTACTCACCTTTTTATGCTGGAGTTAGCAAATCAAATGACACAAACGAATTCCAGAAAGCACGATGACCCGACAATAGACTCAAGTGGGAAGAGAACCAAGCTATTAATCTTGTGAACAACCCATAAACAAGACAAAATATAGACATAAATATTATACAACATATATTGAGATGATCTTTGAAATAAAAAGCAAATGAACACAATTGCTTTGGCCATGCTTTCAACCATCAAGTGCTCGACCTAGGGGTTTAAAATGCTCGGGTTTAGACCTAATATAGCACGGCTACATGGACTAGAATGGCTTGGGTTTGGACCTAAATTAGCAAGGCAACATGAAGATGAAGAGTGGAGGCTACAACATGAAGAAGACAAAAGGACAAGGCACTAAATGGAGTTTTGGTGCACCACAAGGCTCGGCCACATGCATTGTTTGGCTCGGCCATACACGTTTTAGATCTAGACAAGGGCTAAGTCGATGTGTGGTGGTCATATCATGGTGGTGGTGGAGCAATAGGGGGCGGCCAAGGTGATGTATGAAGGTGGTGAAGCAACTAGGCTAGGCTAGCATGCATTTTGGAAGGTTTTGTGCAACTTTTGAGGTGTTTGTCTTCATTTAAAGGCCATGGCCTGATCTGGTCAGAGGGGGGTGGAGGTGATAGGTGGTTGATGGTGAAGAGGAGGAGGAGGTGGAGGTGATGGACAAGGCAACTAGAGTGGAGAGCATGCAAATATGTGAAGAAATCATGGGCAAAACAAGGCAAAAGGAAGAAGAAAAAGTAGAAAAGAAGAGAGAGCCATTACCAAACCTTTCAGATCTGAGTTTGGCCGAAAATTTGTGATGTTGAGAAGCTTTTTCACGTGAAAAATGAATAAAAACTCACGGCTAATCAATAGAAAAGGAACGGCCAAAAATATGAAAAGGCAAGAAAGTGAAAAGTCACAAGTTATAAGGCTTTAGTCTCTTCAAATTTGCATTACTTTAAATCAAATAAAAACAAATAAAATTTCAGTAAATGCATTAGAAAACGGAAGCAAAATAAAATAAACTGAAATAAATAAATAATTTTAAGAAAAATAGAAAAAGAAATAAAGAAATAGTTTATAAATTTGAAACAAGACTTAGAAATTACAAATAAAATACCATTAACTATGGAAAATTATTACTATACTTCTAAACCAATAAAAGTCAAGTAAAATAAAAATAAATGCTGAACAAATAAAGTGGAAACGATAATAAAATAAGGTCTTAAGAAAATAGAAAATAAATAAAGAATTTCTTTAATTAATTGAAACTGGAAATTAGAAATTGTAAACAAAATACAACTGACACTGGAAAATGTCAATTACACTTTTAAAAATGTTTTTATTTAAAACCAAAATATATACATAACATGTTATTTTACCCATATAAATGTAAATTAGAACATTACATGACCAAATAAAATATTATTTATATAATTTAAGATAAACAATTTTGTTAAATACAGCAAATTTCACACAATAGTTAAAAAGGCATAACTTTCACAATATAAATCGGATTTCAACGAAACGAAAAGCAGTATTCTTAAAATTTTATTTACTTTCATAATAAAAGATAAAATTCAAATTTTCAAAATTTCAAATTTTTAAATTTAAAAGTCAAAGTTTGATCATATTGACCAAAATTCACTTTTCTGGAAAAATATTCTATTTAGTCATGTTTGGAATTCTAATTCCTATCAAAATCAAAATTTATATTTAAAATAAAAAAAATTATCCATTTAAATAAATAAAATAAAATTTTCCATCAGGAAATTCAAAAATAATTAAAATATACAATTAAAATAATCACAAAATACAGGGTTGTTACATAATGTTTGGTACTTATGTGTTGAAACAGAAAATTCTAAATAATGATTTAGAGTAAGCCATTTACATATATTAACCAAAAATGCCTCAAAGTCAGTGGGAGCGATATTGGGTTTGTGAGTCTTTGGATATGATCCTTGTATCATTTTATAAGCATCAAGATTGAATAAGTATTTTGATAGAAATATCAAATAGTTTGATTTTCAATCAAAGTGTAGAGGAAGCGTGTGTTCATAAGATAGAACGTTAAAAGGTACATTGATATTACTAAACTATAAGTAAACAACACGTTGTTGATTTTAACAATATGCTTGTATTAAAATCAACTTTAGTTGTTTTAATACTCAATTTTGTATTGTAAATTATGTCTTTTATGGTGAGTATAAAAGATATAGGGATTGTCCCAAAACGATATACAAGAGCACCCTATTAAAAAGAGAACATGTAAGTTGGATTCCTTATGCATTAGCAATAGGAATGATCATACAGGCTATGTTGTGTATGATATTATGTTTTTTTATGTATTTGATACATGGAGCAAATATAAAATCCAAATTGATATCACTAAATGTTTGTTTGAGGTATTTTCGCGTATTTATGAAATACTAGAGGATTGTTTATAGAAACAACTAACTCATTATGATGGAACTTTTGGACACAAACTTTTATAAGTGATATTGAGAATAACATGTCAATGATAAAATTCAAGCTAAAATCTTTAATTTGAAAATGTTTCAAAATAAAGGTGATTGTGGTCGATTCAACGAAATGTTGAGAACATTAACTTGAATAGCGCTACAATAAACCAATGTATATAGATATAAATGCATAAATTTATAATTGAGCCAAAGGTGATTCCAAATGTTGAGAATCCCATAATATTGTTATAAGATAACAATGTCATGAAATTGGTCATTATAGAACTTAAAGCTCACTAGAAGTTGAAAGACATACTTCGAATCGTTCCATATGATAAAGGCAGTTTATCAGTGTCATAGAGAGTTAATCGACAAAGTAAATATTAAAACATAATAACATACCCATTCACTAAGGGACTGAACTAATTGGTTTTGAGAAAACTGATTGGAGAAGTTGGAATTAGATTCCATAATTGACCCCAAGTACAAGTGGGAGATTGATAGAGTAAGGGGTATGTCATAAGGGCAATTATGTAATTTGTTACATATATCTAACTCGTTGACCAATCTTGTTCGAAATAAAAGGTATTTACTTCCTATTATATACTTGATATAATGTGATTATATTACTTAATTAACTTAATTAAAAGTATATTCAATAGAAAAATCCATAAATGGTATATTTTGTGAAAGTAGTTACAAAATGTTGTAACCGTGAGTAATTTATCACAACGAAACAAATATACCATTTTAAATGTTCCTACTCAAGATGCATCGAGACTGGAGTACGTAACGCTCTCCAAATGTTGGTCAGTGTATTACTCATGACTACTATAGGCACCTAGGGGTTACGAACTAATAGTTATTGGATAACTATGGAACGACTCACTCGATAGTTTTCTGTTGGTTAATATAACTAAGGTCAAATAGAAAATATCGATGTGACCGATTTACACAGTTCTCTCGACTTGAGAATACTGTGGATCTTCAATATGAAAGCACCGCTTTGATTATAGCCAAATCATGGCATAGCGTCCATCGAGTGACTATAGTTGGGTCGAGTGGAAGTATTGGAAGTGAAGCACTATTCAAGAGAGGATTCGTCTCCTCAGTTATAGGCGGTTAGTATCACAGTCAACTCAAGTCAACTCAAAGTCAAAGTCTCTGGCCAGAGCATTTCAGTTAATAATAATTGTTATTATTGAACCAAGGTCTTTGTATTTGGACTATAAAGTTGAATGTGGATGAGGTTAAAATTTTGATCATTACCAAATTCCATAAGTCCAAAATGATATATTTTTGACGAAGAGAATTGGTGTAACAAATGCCACAACCGGGTAACGCTTATTAAACTAAAATTGGATTTTATCGAAAAAGAGTAAGCGATAAATTTGTCCATAATCTCACACTACCTGCTAAGTGACATGTGAACGTTAACATTAGAATAGTTCGATGTTAATCGCTAATCAAATTTACACCCAAGAGTTACACAGCCGAAATGATGAATTCCCTTAAGACCGAACGATTTAATTAGTTTATAATTGTTATAAATTAATTAAATTAATTAATATTTATGAATTATTAATTATAAAATTTGAAATGATTTGAGAAATAAATAGTGTTATATATATTTATAATAATTATAAATATATCGATCGATATACAATATCGACAAGCGATTAAATTAGATTTAATTGCATAGTATTTTGGCTTAGGCTTAGATGGGTTTAAGACCCATCAATAGGGTTGCAAAATTTCGGTTTTGGGAAGGTCTAGGGGAGGCTAAAACATAGGGAATTGGCTTGGAGATAATGTGTTGAGATCAAGTGAGAATGGGTAAAAGGGTTTTCCTCGTTTCTCTCTAATACAAACCTATATATATATATGTATCTCTAAAAATAAGAAAATGAACCTTTTTGGCAGCCATTACCTTCTACATTGCTGGTTAAAACATAGCTCTCAATCCACTCCATAACTAAATCAAATAAAATTAATTTCATATATTAATATATTTGAATTTAAATTAAATAAATGATTTTATTTAAATGAAATTTAGAAATGTTCTAATTCAGTTAGACTTCATAGACCCAATAAAGATCCAATAGGATAAAAAATTTGAAATTCACCCATAACTTCCGCTGTGGGTTGGTCCACTTCCAACATTTATATATCGGTTACTTCCGCTGGTGTAGTCTTTTTCATATTGTGCATCCAGTTTGTTTATGTATATTCAGTATATAATATGTTATCATTCTATCATGAGATTATATCGATATGCCTTGGTATAGTGTTTTGTTTTAATTTTACCTCGAAAAACAATACTTTGAGGTATCCAAAAGTCGGACGTTGTTATACAATGTTGGTTTAGGGTATTATAAAGAATGGGCTGTTACAACGGGTGAAAAAGCCCATGATGAATTGTTTAGGAAGATAGTCTAGTAGAAGGTAAATTCATCGGATAAGATTTATCAATGTGTAATCCTATTGGGATTCAAAGATGAGAGTATGATATATCACTCTCATAAGGAATATTTGAATGTTGAAACCTCATAAAATGATAGTTTTGTATAATGATTTTAATTTATACAACATAAGGCAACTTATATGTAAAATGAATAGGTAATGATTCCGGTTGGTTGGAGTTGCAATTGTGTATGTTATATTGAATAGTGTCTTGACATGTGTGTTATCACCGATTTGTGGAAATAGGGATTTAGAGATTTTTTTTTGTGTGAGTGGCCCTATATGTAACAATTATGCCCCATAAAACCCAACATGGCACATTCCTTTGTACTTATTGCATGATTATACTCACTGCTAGATATCTAGCCCGACTTAAGGTTTTGTTTTGTGACATCCCTTAGGTCAGGCTAAGGTTTTTTTCGAGTATGATTTCATTTTCCTAATTCGAAGTTATCTGCTATGGCATCGAGATCGATGGAGATTGGAATATTATATGTAACTTTATAGTTGCGGTTGATCTAGAGCTACATGGATGTGCCCTTTTTATCGGTATTAAAGGATTATTAGAGTCATTTAGACTGAGAATAACCGTGAGATCGGTCTCGAGTCTATTGAGTTACGTTATTTTGTATGTTGGTTTTATTGTATATAGTTGACTGTGGTTGTACTGAGACGTCATGATTTTGAGGCAGTTTGTACATAGTATGCCTAGTTAATGATGTTGTATATATGTTAAGTTTTGATTCAACATCCAGTTGCATATAAATTTTGATATGTATGTGTGTATATATATATATGTATCTTTTATTCCATCGTGATTTGAGACCTTTATTTATTGTGTTCCTGATATGTACAAATTCTTAAACTCATGTATATTACCTAGTGTCGAAATGAGATTCGTATCATTTCAGATGCATTCACATATTAAAACGTATCCATACTAACGCAATATAGTGTATATGAGCGATCATTCCTCTTAAGTCCTTTGATTTGGGCTATCGGACAGTGACTTTACTCTCTAGGAATATGATCAATGGAATAGGGTGTCACATCATAGTACCAGAGCAAGGTCTGGGAAAAAATGGTATAAATTAGGAATTATAACACATTTGACTGTAGAAGAGTTAGACTTAGGTTGTTATCGAGTGGTATTGGGAATAACTCATGTATGTGATATACGATTTTTGATAAGTGTTCCAAGGGGAGAATGCTTGGATAATATTTGAATATGTATTTGTAGTACATACGTAAATTTTAGTGAAATCTATATATATCATATAGCATTTATCTACTGAAGTGGTAAATGATGTTTATTATAAAAATGGTAGGACCGGGTAGACCAAGAACAAGTTCGTCAATCGAGTCACCTAATGGTCAATCAAGCAATCCAAATGTGCTTCTAACTACGGATAAATGGGTTAAAGTAATGAGCCTTGTCCAAGACATAGGCATGCTTAAAAATAATAACCCAAGTCTCATATTTAAGTGTACCAAACTTTGCAATGACTGTAAAAGTTTGGGAGGTAGACCATTTCTAGGAAATGAAGGAGTGGGGTACATGCTTGGATAAGGACATATGAAAGAATTTTTGGAGATTTGATCTGTCAAATCAAGACAAAATAAGATTAGAATTACGATAGTTAAAAGCTAGTGCTTAGATTGGTATGATGCCATAACTGCAGCAATGCTAGAAGAAGATAACACCTGGCAAGAATTTAAAGATCTCTTCAAAGCTAACTTTTTACATGAAGCAAAGAAGGCAGCTTTACTTTGGTAATTTATTGATTTAACTCAAGAGAATTTATTCATGACTGGATACATGAATGAATTTAATGCACTCTTGAAGGAAAGACCGACATTGAGTAGCACTCGTAAAGAAAATAACGAGAAATCCATTCTTGGACTTAATGCTGATCTAAGAGATCAACTACTAACTCATCTTTGCTATCAATTTGAAGAAATCGTCGATGTGGCTCTAAGATATGAAATGGTACATGTAACAACCCAAAATTTGAGCTATAATAATTAATTAAACAATAAAATAAGTTTGTGAAATTGTCAGAATCGAGCTACGGGAGTTGCACCATTGGGTCTGTGGTGATTTTTTGACCAATTTCCATATATAACTTGTCGAAATCCGAGTCGGTATGTAGAAGTTATGAGAAAAACAAGAAATCACAATTAAATAAACAAAAAAAATAGACCCCATAGGGGTCGACCTTTGTATTGGTCAGGTCGACCCCCAATAAACTTAGGTCGACCCGCCTTATTTCCTGGACGCTATTTCGTCCAGGTACGAGCCGAAGAGAGTAATTTTGATTTTAGGTTAACCTATGCATTCATAGCTGCATCTGACGGTTCCTTGTGAGCCTATGACGTGGTTGCACTAGATTTTATCTTCAAATCCAACGGTCTGAGATCCCTAAGCCACACTATAAATAGAACCCTGGGCCTAGCTATTTTTCTTATTCAGATTTTCTCCCAATTGGGTTCATTGCCTGAGACTGAACCCTAAATAGAAAAAATTTCTAGGGAGGAAATTTTTTTGATAAAAATATTCTACGCCCTAGAAGTGGATCCAGGAAGGCCCAGGACTAGAGCTAAGGACCACTAGTGAGTGTTTTGTAATTATTTTAGATTTTTAAGCAATTTAAAATAATAGGGTTCTCAATGGTTGTAGTTTTTCTACAATTTTGAGACAGCTTTTATATAAATTTATTTAAAGTTGGTTTTTAGGTAAATTTCAGAAGTTCTTTTCAGTCTATCTTTATTCAGCTATTTTATTTAGTTATTTGCAGTTATTTACAGTTAATTACAGTTATTTATAGTTATTTACATCTGTTTTAAGTTGGAATTTAGCCTGTAAATATTAGTTCCTTTTTATAGAGATTTAATCTTTATTGAGGCGAATAAAATATTAAAAAGAAAAGAATTCTCTAATATGGATTAAAATAGAAAAACACTAAATTTATAGAAATCATATATAAAATGAGAAAAACTGAAATAAAAATTGAGATAGACTGAAATAGGCAAATTTAAGATATTTTCAAGCATAATTATAACAAGTGGTTATAACTAAAAAGAGAAAATAGAAGAGTAACAGTTGCAATAACAATTATAACATGTATGTTATAATTAGAAAGACGAGATAATGGAAGAGGCTTATTTTAAAATTTAGATCTTGGATTAAGTTAATAAGAAAATATAGAAGTAGGGCCCATATCGGCAGCATTCCCTTTCAGGTCTAGGACTGATGGTTTCACACGTAGGTGAGGCTGGGACATGCTTATGCTGATTGGAGTAAATAAGTGGCCAATAAATAGAGGCTCAAATCTGGGAATTGGTGAAGGGGCGCAAAGCTAGAAGATTTGTTTGTTAGGACCAATACCGACAGCATTACCTTTCAGGTTGAGGACTGATGATCTCACACATAGGTAAGGTTGGGAACGCTTATGCTGATTAGGGTGAATAAAGGGTCAAATAGGGGGTGACAGTTAGTGTGTACCAGCGATGACCGAGCATGCGGCATCGATTAGGGTAAATAATTCGCTACTGCGTCCTAAGCGCTAAAGAGGTGTCTTTTGCTATGACCAACAGGATTTGTTCGCAGTGGCACAACAGGGATAGGAAAGGCTGATCAATGGGTGGGATTAGGTTTTCAGCCTAATCAAGATTAGCAGTTGAGATAGGATTAGGGTTTTAGCTAATCACAGCAGTTTAAGACAAGTGCGAACAATCAAATCAAACAATCAAAGCAAATAGTCAAACAGAATCAAAAACGATATTTTATTCGAGTTTTATCTTTTTTGTATTTTCCTTTCAAGCTAGAACTATTGCTTAGTCTATTATCTTTATCTTGCTTAGAAATGCTAGTAATTACTTTCACTCACCAGACTTACTGTCTGACCCACTCCTCTATCTTTCCCTTTTTTTCCCAATAGGCCAACAGAGATGAGGATAGTTGATTCAGGTTGCTTGGAGATTCATTCCTAGAGTTTTCTCATTTCAGATGTATTCTTCTACTTTTCATCTTTTTCATTTGGCTTATGATGGATTGGCACTTGTGAGAGGATTATTATTGTTGTTATCTTTATACTCCGATTTTATGAGGCTGAGATGTATTTTCATGAGACATGAAAGATTTTGAGTTTTTAAGATATGTTTTTATAACTTATTTTGAGATAATATTTAATTTTGAATGATAAGTTATTATTTAAACATTTTCCACTGTTTTTACTTATTTGTCTTGTGAATCTTAGTCTTTATGATGCTTTAGCTATACCTATAACGCACCACATCCTTTGTTGTGCCCTTTTTGGGAATACTAAGGGGTATGGGGTGTTTCATTTGGTATCGGAGCCTAAGGTTACAGGATTCCTAAAAAATTGTTTTGAAAGTAAAGTATTTTTAAAAGGTAACATATCTTCAAACTAAAAGTATTTTTCAGAAAGAAACTCTTATTATAGAAATAGTTTTCAAGTATAAGAGAGTTTTTATAAAAATCTCTTCAAAGTCCAGTTCAACCTTCTTTTGATTCTTTCGAGCCTAAATTTTCTTTTCTTTGCATAGTATGGCGGACGCCCCAAATCTTCCAAAGGGTGTCCAAGTCACTGGCAGGTTCCGTAGATACCTCAAAGCTACAGCACCAGACATTTTCTGACACGGAGGATTTCATAGAGGCACGGACTTAGTTGAGGAATACAGAGTGGATATTTGGACTGTTAGGATTGGAGGACTAGAAGAGAGTTCAGCTTGCATCTTGGCAGCTGAAGGGAGAGGCTTCTTACTGGTGGGAGATTGTAGAAATGGAGGGTAGAGACATTGGTTAGTTTGGATTTCAGAAAAGGTTTGAGAGAAAGTTCTTGTCGCAAGCCGAGGAAAGCATGAAGTTGGAGAAGTTCATTAGTTTGAAGTAGGGGAGTCTTTCGATGAAAGAGTGTATAAATCAGTTTAATGAGTTATCATGGTTTGGAATGGAGCTTGTTAGTACACCACATAAGAAGGCTACCAAGTTTGCTAAGGGTTTGAACCAGTTCCTCCAAGGGTTGGCATTAACACATGTACATATGGGAGTGACGTATGAGTCACTTGTGAAAATGGCCCTCATATCAAATGTTGCTAAGAAAGAAGAGGTTAAGGAGGTTCCTAAATCAGAAAACTCTAAGAAGTAGTGGTGGAAGAATAAGAAGGATAAGGACAAGAAGAAAGGAGGAGGACCTCGGAAGGGATAGATCAAGAAGGGCGAGAAATGTCATAATTATGGATTGGTTAGGCATTTCACAAAGGACTGTAAGAAGGACACGATGAAGAGGAGGTGTTACAACTGTGGGTAGCCTGGCTACCTTAGTAGAGCATGTCCTCAGAAGACGGGGCAGAGAGCAGACGCACCTACGGCGCAAGTACAGGCTTTGGACACAACACCATCTAGTAGTGGACCGGACTGAGGTAGGAAAGTATCTGTAGAAGGTTTGATCTCTACTTCAGATTTTCCTATTTGAACTCTTTTTTACTCCGGAGCATCGTATTCTTTCATTTCTAGTTCCTTGGTTGATTGTTTGCACTTAGATATTTCTCTAGTTGTAGATCCTATGTTGTTTCAAACCCCATAGGAGGATCGGCACATTTATCCATGATTTGTAGGGATTTGAAAATTTTTATACTAGGCGTAGAGTTTGATCGTGACGCTTATGTACTGGGATTTTTGGGATATGGGATGATTTTGGGGATGAACTGGTTATCCACTTATAGGGTGATATTGGATTGCGAGAGAAAGTCGTCAGGCTAGGGACATGTAGCGGATGGACTCTCGAGGTTTCTTGCGACCCATAGGGGTCAATCATGCTGAGCTTCCTTTATTCCCTTGATTCATCACTAGGAGAGTTAGATTCAGTTCCAGTTGTTAGAGATTTCCCAGATGTTTTTGAGGAGGTTATGGGGCTACCCCCTAAGAGAGAGATTGACTTTAGGATCTATCTGAATGACAATGCTAAGCCAGTGGCATTGCCCGTGAGAAATATGGCTCCTAGGTTGAGGAAAGAGTTAAGTAAGTAGATCAGTGAGCTACTATAGAAAGGCTTCATCGGACGGAGCATATCTGAGTGGGGGCGCCAGTCGTCTTCGCTATAGGCGGATGGTTCCCTTCGACTTTGTGTAGACTATAGAGAGTTGAATAAGCTCACGAAGAAGAACCATTACCCACTTCCTAGGATAGACGATCTTTTCGATTAATTGGTTGGCTCTTCAGTATTTTCTCAGCTCAACTTAGCCACTGGATTTCATTAGCTTAGGGTCGCTGACGATAGCATCGATAAGACAGCATTTAGGACACCCGATGGATTCTTTGAGTGGTTGGTTATGCCATTTAGGCTGACCAATGCCCCAACCTTTTTTGTAGATCTAATGAGCCGTGTTTTTCGACATGTCTTAAATAAGTTCATTGTAGTGTTTGTGGATGACATTCTGGTGTTTTCCAAGACTATGGAAGAGCAGGCTATTCATTTTGAGGAGGTTCTTCGCACACTTCGTGTTCATCAGTTGAAAGCAAAATCATCGAAGTGCCACTTTTGGCAGGAGGAGGTGCATTTCTTGGGGCATGTAGTCTCAAGAGAGGGTTTAGCTATGGATCCCGCTAAGATAGTAGCAGCACAGGATTGAAAGGCCCCCAAGAATGCTACCGAAGTTAGAAGCTTCCTAGGTTTGGCTGGTTGTTATAGGAAGTTTATCAAAGATTTTGCTAAGATTTCAGCATTTGAGGTTAAGCCTACCCTCATAGATCAGATTGGCTCAAGGTAGCGAGAGGATTCAGAGCTTGTGGATATTTTGGATAGGATAAGCAGAGGAGAGGTCTCTAAACATCTCCAATGCTATTCCATCGATAGTAAAGAGTGGCTAAGGAGAGATGGAAGACTTTGTGTTCCCCGCACTGGTGATTTGATGAGTGCGGTTCTAGCAGAGGCACACCATTCTCGGATGACTATTCATCCGGGCGGTGATAATATGTATAGGGACATGAAGAGAGCGTTTTATTGAAGTGGCATGAATAAGGATGTAGCAGAGTTTGTGGCTAAGTGTCTTGTGTGCCAAAGGGTTAAGGCGGAGCAGTAGAGGCCTGGCGGATTGCTTCAACCATTGGATGTATCTGAATGGAAGTGGGATAGTATTTCGATGGACTTCATAGATGGTTTACCCCGATCTAGGAAGGGGAATATAAGTATTTGGATGATTGTATATCGTTTGACTAAGAGCGCCCACTTCATTCCGATCAAGAGTAAGAGGACAACACCTTATTTGGCATCCATATACGTTCGCGAGATAGTCCGACTTCATGGAGTTCCCTTTAGCATAGTGAGCGACAAAGACCCTATCTTTGCTAGCAAGTTTTGGAGGAGCTTGCAAGAGGCTTTAGGGACACAACTTAGATTGAGTATGGCCTATCACCCTCAAACGTATGGACAAACGGAGAGAGTTAATAGAGTTCTTGAGGATTTGTTGAGGATGTGCATTCTTGATTTTGGAGGAACTTGGGAGGAGCACCTTCCTTTAGTGGAATTCGCGTATAACAATAGTTTTCAGGCTAGCATTGGGATGGCTTCTTTTGAAGCCCTTTATGGAAGACCTTGCAAGTCACCTTCGTGTTGGTTAGAGTCTACGAAAAGATTGCTACTTGGTCCCGACATGGTTAGAGAGACTTCGAAAATGGTGGATTTGATTAGAAGAAGAATGAAGACGGCCCAAGATAGACAGAAATCCTATGCAGATAAGCGGAGAAGGGATATTGAGTTCGAGGTGGGAGAATTGGTTTTTATTAAGGTGTCTCCGCTAAGAAAGGTAATGAGGTTTGGATCAAGTGGGAAACCTGCTCCCAGATTCATAGGACTGTTCCCCATTGTGGAAAAGGTAGGGAAGATGGCGTATCGGATAAAGCTATTAGAGAGGCTCGCGGGAGTTCATGATGTTTTTCATGTTTCATAATTGAGAAAGTGCTTACATGATTCAGCAGAGGTAGTGGAACCTAGCCTACTTGAGGAAGTTGAAGTGGAGAGAGAAGCATCGGTTCATCGCATTCCAACCAAGATCATTGGGCATGATATCAAGAATCTTAGGAATAAGGAAGTCCATTTGGTTAAGGTGCAGTGAGGAGATAGTATTGAGGACGCTGCGTGGGAGGCTGAGGAGAAAATACACACCTCTTATCTGCATCTCTTCGATAGTACGTCTTGAATTTCCTATTTCCATCTTTAGTTTTGAATAGGTTCTTTCCTTTAGTATCCTTTAGGAGGGTAGATCTTAGGATTTAACCTATGGATGGTAGGACTGAATGTAAACATGTTACTAAAACATGTTATATATGATGGACGCTAGTGGTTAAAAGTGTTTGCTAGTGGATGCTAATGGACGCATACACACACACTAGGCACTATTATCTCTTAGAGATCGGCCTAACTAGGTCACTAAAGCATATGCATATGGATGTGTGCGTGCTTGCATTTTTATTTTATTTCCATGGTTGCTATAATGAGTGATTAGCATATGATTGTTGCATTTGGATGATGATTGTAGCATGCATGTAGAACTATCAGTTATCATTAGGAAATTTACATTCATTTGGATACATGGCACAGACATGATTGCATAAAAAGAAGGTCGACTGAATTAGTAGACCGTCTAATCTTTTGCATTAGTTAGAGACATTGACACTACACTATTGCATATATCATAAATTGCATTAAAAAGCTTAAGGACAATGGATGTAATGGATGATGGTTGAATATGTGGTTGTGGAATTTGGATGAAAATATTTATTTCATTCTTCTGTCCTTGGAGTTTTGGGGGACGAAATCCTTTAAGGAGAGGAGATGTAACAACCCAAAATTTAATCTATAATAATTAATTAACGAATTAATTAAAAAATAACATAAGTTTGTGAAATTATTAAAATCGAGCTACGGGAGTTGCACCATTGGGTCCGTGGCGATTTTCTGACCAATTTCCATATATAACTTATCGAAATTCGAGTCAGTATGGAGAAGTTATAAGAGAAACAAGAAATCAGAATTAAACAAACAAAAACGGAAGAAAAAAATTAGACCCCATAGGGGTCGACCCTTGTATCGGTCAGGTCGACCCGCCTTATTTCCTTGACGCTAATTCGTCCAAGTATGAGCCGAAGAGACTAATTTTGATTTTTGGTTAATCGTGTGTGTTCGTAGCTGCATCCAACGGTTCCTAGTGAGCCTATGACGTGGTTGCACCAGATTTAATCTTCAAATCCAACGGTCTGAGATCCCTAAGCCACACTATAAATAGAACCCTAAGCCTAGCTATTTTTCTCATTCAGATTTTCTCCCAATTGGGTTCATTGCCTGAGGCTGAACCCTAAATAGAAAAAATTTCTAGGGAGGAAATATTTTTGATAAAATTATTCTACGCCCTAGAAGTGGATCCAGGAAGGCCCAAGACTAGAGCTAAGGACCACAGGTGAGTGTTTTGTAATTATTTTAGATTTTTAACCAATTTAAAATAATAGGGTTATCAATAGTTGTAGTTTTTCTACAATTTTGAGACAGTTTTTATGTAAATTTATTTACAGTCGGTTTTTAAGTAAATTTTAGAAGTTCTTTTTAGTTTATTTTTATTCAGTTATTTTATTCAGTTATTTTCAGTTATTTACAGCTAATTACAGTTATTTACATCTGTTTTAAGTTAGAATTTAGCCTGTAAATGTTAGTTCCTTTTTATAGAGATTTAATCCTTTTTGACGCGAATAAAATATAAAAAGAGAAGAATTCGCTAATATGGATTAAAATAGAAAAATACTAAATTTACAGAAATCAGATTTAAAATGAGAAAAATTGAAATAAAAATAGAGATGGACTAAAATAGGAAAATTTAAGATATTTGCAAGCATAATTATAACAAGTGGTTATAACTAAAAAGAGAAAATAGAAAAGTAATAGTTGCAAGAACAATTATAACACGTAGGTTATAATTAGAAAGAAGAGATAACATAAGAGGCTTATTTTAAAACTTAGATCTTGAATTAAGTTAATAAGCAAATATAGAAGTAGGGCCCTTACCGGCAGCATTCCTTTTTATGTCTAGGACTGATGGTTTCACACGTAGATGAGGCTGGGACACGTTTATGGTGATTAGGGTAATAAGTGGCCAATAAATAGAGGCTCAAATCTGGGGATTTGTGCAAGGGGTGCAAATCTAGAAGATTTGTTTATTAGGACCAGTACCGACAGCATTCCCTTTCAGGTCGAGGACTGATAGCTCACACGTAGGTGAGGTTGGGCACGCTTATGCTGATTAGGGTGAATAAAGGGTCAAATAGGGGGCAATAGTTAGTGTGTACAGGCGATGACCGAGCGTGCAACATCGATTAGGGTAAATAATTCGCTACTGCGCCCTAAGTGCTAAATAGGTGTCTTTTGCTGTGACAATAGGATTGGTTCGCAGTGGCACAATAGAGATAGGAAAGGCCGATCAATGGGTAGGATTAGGATTCAGTCTAATCAAGATTAGCAGTTGAGATAGGATTTTAGCCTCATCACAGTAGTTTAAGACAAGTGCGAACAATCAAATCAAACAACCAAAGCAAATAATCAAACAGAATCAGAAATAGTATTTTATTCGAGTTTTATCTTTTCTGTATTTTCCTTTCTAGTGCTTAGTCTATTATTTTTGTCTTGCTTAGAAATGCTAGTAATTACTTTCACTCATCAGACTTATTGTCTGACCCACTCCTCTATCTTTCCCTTTTTCCCCCAATAGGCCAGCAGAGTTGAGGATAGTTGATTCAGGTTGCTTGGAGATTCATTCCTGGAGTTTTCTCATTTCAAATGTATTCTTCTGCTTTTCATCTTTTTCATTTGGCTTATGATGGATTGAGACTTTTGAGAGGGATTATTATTGTTGTTATCTTTATACTCTGATTTTATGAGACTGAGATGTATTTTCATGAGACATGAGAGATTTTGAGTTTTTGAGATATGTTATGTTTTTATAACTTATTTTGAGATAAAGTTTAATTTTGATTAATAAGTTATTATTTAATTTTTTTTCCGCTGTTTTTACTTATTTGTCTTATGAATCTTAATCTCGGTGATGCTTTAGCTATACCTATAACGCACCACATCCTTTGGTGTGCCCTTTTTGGGAATATTAAGGGGTGTGGGGTGTTTCAGTACATAATCGTGATTTAGCCTCTAGCGGGCGGTCAACTTAGCGGTTCGATCAAAAGAAGAAGAAAAACCATTTTATCCAAAGAAGAACCAGAAGAAGAATAAGAAGCCTTTCCAGCAGTAGTATCGTAGCACCCCATA
Source organism: Allium fistulosum (assembly GCA_030737815.1). Taxonomy (NCBI): domain Eukaryota; kingdom Viridiplantae; phylum Streptophyta; class Magnoliopsida; order Asparagales; family Amaryllidaceae; genus Allium; species Allium fistulosum. The sequence continues at coordinate 153,923,944 of CM060905.1, read as the reverse complement.
TTTTGAAGGGTCTGTAATATGAGAAATTATATTGAATTAAATTAAATTAAATTAAATTAATAATATGGAGACATTATTAATTAAATTATTAAAGTGATTTAATTGTAAGAATTGCTTAAGGTAAATTTAACTGATTAAGTGAGGGTCACTTCAAAAAGTTGATTAGATGGACTAAAGGAATTAAAGTAATTTTGGTTGGCCTTGGTTAATGAAAATGATCCATTTAAATTTTAATGATAAGGATTTAATCAAGAGGAATAAGTAACTAACGCCAAAAACCACTACCTTAGCCACACGCCCTCATTCTACCTCCATTTCATTTAACTAAACAAAATCCTTGACTCAAAACCAAGGTTGTCAATAATCTCAAGAGAGGAAGAAGAAGAAGTCAAAGCTAAAAAGATTCAAGTTTTCAATTTTAAGGAGAAGGGAGATTAAATCAAGTTTTATTAATCAAGGTGAGTAAAATCTTTCTCTAAAACCTTCTCTAACATGTGTAAATTCGGAATTTGCTGTAAATGAATGCTTGAATGATGTTTAAAGTATTTGGATGATTGAATATTGTTTTAATTACGGTTCAAAATTAATTGAGGTGAATTAGTTCATTTTTTAGGGTAAAACATCGTTAAATCATGTTCAAACACCATGAATTTTAGTATGATGTGTTTAACGATGGAATAGAAATGGATTTATAATTTCATAATTTTTGGAATTAATATGAATATTTTATGAATTTCATAAATTGGAAAAATGGTTAATTTCGGTTTAATTAATTATTAAAAATAATAAGATTAATTATTTTGACTTGAAATTTTTATGAGGTAGAATATGAAAATAGAGATTTTTGGAAAAAAAATTTGATTTTTCATTTTATATGAGTTATTTAGTGAAGGAAAATACTAATTAATTAGGGAGAAAATTAATCAATTAGTTAAGTTAATTATGGAGGTTAACATTATTTGAAAAAAGAACAAAAAAAAATGAAATTGACCAGTAGAAATTCAACACCAAATGGTGTTAGAAACATGATTACTTAAGTAAGTAATAATTAAGTTTTTAATTTAATTACAACAATGTCATTGAACCCTTATTGACCAAGTAAAAATATAACCCACAAAGGCTCTTTACTCATGAAGGATAAAGAAAATGAAAAGCACACGGAAACAAATGAAAAAAATAGTGCATGAAGGCGCGTTGACACCTCACGAAGACTCAAATATAGGGTGCCCGTTGGCATTAAATAAATTAATACGTGAAAGTTAAATTAGGATACTAACATGAAATAAAATAATAATAAAAGCTCACGGATACAAGAAAAGTGGTGGGTAATTTGGGAAGGTGACAGTTCACGATGGTAAATGGGTGATGTTAGCTCACGTGGGCATCAAACAAATAAGCATAGAATGCACAAAGAAAAAAAATTGTACAAGTTGAAAATAATACATGAAAGTTTGGGAAGGAGAAAGAAATTATAACTAGCTCACGAAGGAAAGAAGGAAATATTTTTTAAACAAGCGTGGCAGCTCACGAATTGGGTACAAATGAGAAACAAATAAAATAACATAGGTGGGTGCTTGTGAAGTGGATAACTCATGAAACAAAATATAAAGCAAATAAAAAATACTGTGGGAATAGGAAGAATAGCCAAGCAAAGAAATGGGACAACTAACGTGGATAATTAGGATGATGACAGCACGCGAAGGCTAAATGAGAAATATAATTCACGATGGTTTCTGCATGGGTAAGCATACGAAGGAAAATGATGAAACTAACATGCGATGGCATATGTTATATTGCACAAGTTAGTCTAGGTTAATAATGGTTGTTGGCAGCTGAAAAAATTGCATGCGACGACTAAATAATAACGTGTATGTGTGATGTCTGTATAAAAGCATCATGCGCGATGACTCAGATTAAACCATGGGATGTCTACTAGGTTTATTACCCAATAACTGAAGGAAGTCGATAACTCACTAGACATAGTTCACGACCGGTATGAGATAGCCAATATACAACAATTAAACGCAACTTGTAATATCTTGGAAAGCTATATTTTTCCAAGTAAAATAACAAATACTAGGGGTATTTTTGAAGATAGTTTCTGTTTCCTGGAGATTTGATGCAGGCCAAGTACTAGGTCGTGACCGACCTAACAAACTTGTAAGTCGTTCGGAAATGATAGGTCGTGTACGACCTAAGAACTTTGAAGCTGACAAGAGAGGAATACAAAATGAAGTCCTAGGTCGTGACCGATCTAACGAAGCACTAGGTCGTGACCGACCTAATAATGTCCTTAAGTCGCCCCAGCGACTTAGTGAAGCTCGCCAACGACCTAGCGGGAATGCACACGCTAAAGAGATAGGTCGCTACACCGAGTTACGACCTAAACTGGGTCGCATGAAGAAGTCCTGAAGCTGGTTAAGTCGCCGAAGAACATTAGGTCACGTAAAGAGTTGTATTGTATTTAGGTCGTAGACGACCTAAGGGCTGTATAATGTTGTGTTGTTGTTGAGTCGTTCTGTTTTAGGTCGTTTATCTGTTGTAGCTCGTATGTTGTTTTAGGTCGTGTGAGTTGTATAGATCGTAAGTCGTATGTCGTAGATCGTATGTTGTAATATGTTTGAATTTTTCTGTTAAGTCGTGTGAGATTTAGGTCGTATGCGACCTAAGTGTTGTGTTGAAAATGTGAGATACCGAAGGGTACTGTTGTTAGGTCGCGTACGACCTAAGTTGAGTCGTGTGGTGCTGATAGGTCGGCAACGACCTAGTGTGTGTTGTAGCCTATAAATAGGCGAGTCGGGTCATTTGTAAAAGTTAAGTTGATTTGAATAAAAACTTTTGTTTTGTTAGCTTTGTGCTTTCACCAAATTGGTAGTTGAGTGTAATCTCCTATCTCCTCTTTCGGCATTCGAGTGCACTCGAATCAACGATCGTAGAAGCCAATTCACGGTATCAAGTGCGCTTGATCAACGTTTGAAGAATTGCATATCTTCTTTCACGGTATCGTGCGCGATCAACGTGACGAAGATAGCTAGAATTCGGTATCTTCGGATCAACGAATTTGGGCCATTCAGTATTCTTCATTCCATCGATTGCTACTTTCACAAAATCATCATTTTGTAATTCCGCTGCTGCATCATTTGGTATCAGAGCTAGACTTAGCCAATCATAGCTAAGCCGAGTCGTGGAGCCAAGATTTTATCGAAGAATTCAAGTCGTGCATCACCTTGTTGTTCGAGACCGAGAATTTGAAGTATAAATCCGAACTAAGTGAAGTGTGAAGTGCATCATTTGGTATCATTTGATCATTTGTTTGTTCAAGGCCGAAAGTTAAAGTTTTGAAGAATCAACCATGCCGCCGAGAAGAGCTAATCGCCATCAGAATGTTGAAGCTTTGTATAGAAGAGAAGAAGCTGATGAAATAGAGCAAAGAATAAACGAAAACTTTAGTGAGAAGCTTAATGAAGGTATTGGTCGATTAGAGAAGATGATGTTAGAGATAAATCAGAATCGGAGAAGGGTTTCACCTGAATCTAACCATGGGGGAAGTAGAGTTTCACCACATTCCAATCGGGAGAGAAGTACTGCTGATAATGATCATAGAAGTGTGAATCGATATTGTTATAGAAGTGAAGATGATCGAAGACGTGATAGGAATGTGAATGATCGAGAACGGAGGAATGTAGACAGAAGGGATGTTGGTGGAAGACACGAAGATAGTAAAGATGTTGGTGGTCAGGATCGACATCGCTATACATCAGATTTCGAGGAAGAGTTTGATGGTGGTAGTGTTCATGGACAAGGACGAGGACAAGGAAGAAATCAGTCGGAGTATGATCACAAGTGGGAGTCTGGGATGAAGACTGAAATACCGGAATTCAAGGGAGGTATGCAAGCCGAGGAATTTCTTGATTGGTTAGCTTATGTTGAGGAAATATTTGACTTCAAGGAGGTTCCGGAGGATCGTAAAGTGAAGTTGGTTGCTACTAGGTTGAGGGGGAGAGCTATGGCATGGTGGCAGCAAACCAAACTTACTAGAGAACGAATGGGAAAGTCAAAGATTGTTGCTTGAAAAAAGATGAAGAAATTGATGAAGGCTACGTTCTTGCCCTATAATTACCAATCACTAATGTATCAGAGATTACAGAACTTGAGGCAAGGAACGAAGACGGTTGCTGATTATGCTGATGAGTTCTACCAATTAATTGCTCGAAATGATATCATGGAGAGAGAGGAACAATTGACCGCGAGGTTTGTTGGGGGACTTAGAACACAGATCCAGGATATGGTGAACATGTTCGACCCTAGAACTGTGGCAGAAGCACATCAAAAGGTGTTGGCTTGGGAGAAACAAGGAAGACGTGGGGGAGGCGTGTTTCCAAGTTTTACAGAACATAACAAAGGAGCGGGTAGTAGTTCTAATGTTCCTAAGGCATCGAATAATCCTGTTGTTCAGGAAGTGGCTAAACCAAAGGTCAACACTAATTTCAAGTGCTATAATTGTCAAGAAGTGGGTCACAAGAGCAGCGAATGTCCAAAACCGAAGAAGAGAACTATGATTGCTGAGGCAGAGGAAGATGAGGTAGAGGCTGACTGTTCTAATTCACTACATGATGAGGAGGAAGAAAATGTGTCGGGAGATGAAGGGTATTCATTGATGATGAAGAGGTCGTGTTTAACACCAAAGCAGGAGGAGGAAACTAGCTGGTTGAGGAGTAACATCTTTCAATCAACATGTACTATCTTGGGAAGAGTTTGCAAGTTTGTTATTGATGCAGGAAGTTGTGATAATATTATCTCTACAGAAGCTGTAAAGAAGTTATCATTGAAGACAGAGAAGCATCTGAAACCTTACAAGTTAGCTTGGTTGAGGAAAGGTGGGGAGGTGAAAGTTGGGCGAAGAGCTTGTGTTAATTTTTCAATTGGGAAGAAATACAAGGATGAAATTTGGTGTGATGTTGTTGATATGGACGTATGTCATCTGTTGTTGGGGAGACCATGGCAGTATGATAGGGTTGTGCAACATGATGGACGTACTAACAGTTACAGTTTTATGTTTGAAGGAACTAAAATCACTTTGATTCCTAAGAAGCGACATCAAGAAGAAAACAAATTGGAGGAGATTGAAGAGTTGAAAACTTTGTTATCATTGAAAGAGTTTGTTAAGGAGGTAGAAGAGGAGCCTGAAGTATTCTTGTTGATTGGACGTGAGAGTCATGAAGTGGTTGAGATCCCTGAAGAAGTGAAACCAGTGCTAGGAGAGTTTGACGATGTATTTCCTGAGGAGCTACCAACAGAGTTACCATCGTTGAGAGACATTCAACATCAAATTGATCTTGTTCCAGGTGCTGTGTTGCCACATAGACCACACTACAGAATGAGTCCAAAGGAACACGAGGAGTTGAGAAGGCAGGTGGAAGAATTGCTTGAACAGGGGCGTGTGCAGGAAAGTTTAAGTCCTTGTGTTGTGCCAGCATTGTTAGTACCGAAGAAAGATGGGACGTGGAGGATGTGCACTGATAGTCGGGCGTTGAATAAGATTACAGTGAGATACAGATTTCCTATGCCTAGACTGGATGACTTATTGGATCAGCTTAGTGGAGCTACTATATTTTCGAAGATTGATTTGAAAAGTGGTTATCATCAAATTCGAATCAGACCAGGGGATGAATGGAAAACAGCATTCAAAATGAGAGAAGGGTTGTACGAATGGCTGGTTATGCCGTTTGGGCTTTCAAATGCACCAAGTACATTCATGCGGGTGATGAATCAGATTTTTAGACCATTCATTGGGAAGTTTATGGTGGTGTATTTTGATGATATACTGATATATAGTGGAAGTCCAGAAGAACACTTGAAACATCTGAGAGAAGTGTTGATGGTACTACGACAGGAACAATTTTATGCTGCAACGAAGAAATGCGTGTTCATGACGCATAGTGTTTTATTTTTTGGGATATGTTATATCGGGAGGAGGTATACAGGTGGATCAGAATAAAGTTGAAGCAATCAGAAATTGGCCACAACCCAGGACGATAACAGAAGTTAGAAGTTTTCATGGTTTGGCGTCATTCTACCGAAGGTTCATTCCACACTTCAGTAGCGTGATGGCACCAGTTACTGATTGTATGAAAGGGAAACAATTTTTATGGTCGGAGGAAGCAGGGGTTGCTTTTGAGCGAATCAAAGAACTTTTGACGACAACACCAATTCTAGTGTTGCCAGATTTTCAATTGTTGTTTGAATTACATACTGATGCATTGAAGGTTGGAATTGGAGGGGTGTTAAGTCAGAAGGGACTTCCTATTGCATATTTCAGTGAGAAGTTATCAGGAGCAAAGATGAGATATAATACTTATGATGTGGAATTTTATGCTATTGTGCAAGCTGTGAAACATTGGAGGCATTATTTGTTTCATAAAGAATTTGTTTTATATACTGATCATGAGGCATTGAAGCATATGCAGGGACAGGACAAGATTGCTGATAGGCATGCTTCGTGGATTGCATACCTACAACAATTTACATTTGTGGTGAAGCATAAATCGGGAATTACAAACAGAGTGGCAGATGCATTAAATCGAAGGAATCATGTGTTGACTACAATGAAGGTAGAAGTGACGGGGTTTGACATATTGCCAGAACTGTTTGTTGATGATCCTTACTTTGTGAAGTATGTAAATGAAGTCAAGGAGGGAAAGACGGATGAGTTTGTTATGGTGGATGGTTTTCTTTTTAAGGGAAATCGATTATGTATACCGGAGTGCAGCTTACGTATGAAGATTGTAAAGGAGTTGCATGAGGAAGGACATGTGGGCAGAGATCGAACTTTACAGTTGATTTCTCAGTCTTACTATTGGCCCTCGATGAAGCGGGAAGTTGGAAAATTTATGGAGAGATGCCATATTTGCCAAGTTTCCAAGGGTATAGCGACGAATGCGGGATTGTATATGCCGTTACCCGTGCCGGTTAGACCATGGGTTGATATCAGTATGGATTTTGTTTTGGGATTACCGAGAACTCAAAAGGGGAACGATTCGATATATGTTGTAGTGGACAGGTTTTCGAAGATGGCACATTTTATCGCTTGTAAGAAAACAGCGGATGCCGTCCGAGTCGCTCAGTTATTCTTTAAGGAGGTGTATCGATTGCATGGGCTACCAGAATCGATTATTTCAGATCGGGATACTAGATTTCTAAGCCATTTCTGGCTAAGTTTGTAGAAGATGGTGGGAACGAAGTTGAACTTTAGTAGCGCTTATCATCCGCAAACGGATGGACAGACCGAGGTCGTGAACAGATCGTTGGGGAATTTGTTGAGATGTCTTGTGAAAGACAATCTAAAGAGTTGGGATATGAAGCTATGTCAAACAGAATTTGCTCATAATCATGCTATAAACCGTAGTACGGGTTTCAGTCCATTTCAGATAGTGTATTCAAGCTTACCAAAGGGGCCGTTGGATTTGACGATAGTACCACAACCAAAGGAAACTGTTAAACGAGCTGTTGATTTTGTTGAAGGATTGACAGAGTGTCATAGAATCGTTCAAGAACGATTGGGAAAGGCGAATGAGAAGTACAAATGATCTGCAGATTTGAAGCGAAGAAGCGTTGAATTTAATGAAGGAGATTTAGTATATGCTGTACTAACGAAAGATCGTTTTCCGGTGGGAATGTACAATAAATTGAAAGCGCGGAAGATTGGTCCAGTAAAATTTTTGAAGAAAATCAATGAGAACGCGTATCAATTGGAATTGCCGGATAATGTTCATACTTCGGATGTGTTTAACGTCAAATACTTAGTTCCATATCATGGGGATGAGTGTGTTGCGGAGGAGGAAAGTGCAAATTCGAGGACGAATTCCTCTCAACCAGGGGAGGATGATGCAGGCCAAGTACTAGGTCATGACCGACCTAACAAACTTGTAAGTCATTCAGAAATGATAGGTCGTGTACGACCTAAGAACTTTGAAGCTGAAAAGAGAGGGATACAAAATGAAGTCCTAGGTCGTGATCGATCTAACGAAGCCCTAGGTCGTGACCGACCTAATAATGGCCTTAAGTCGCCCCAGCGACTTAGTGAAGCTCGCCAACGACCTAGCGGGAATGCACACGCTAAAGAGATAGGTCGCTGCACCGAGTTACGACCTAAACTGGGTCGCGTGAAGAAGTCCTAAAGCTGGTTAAGTCGCCGAAGAACATTAGGTCACGTAAAGAGATGTATTGTATTTAGGTCGTAGACGACCTAAGGGCTGTATAATGTTGTGTTATTGTTGAGTCGTTCTGTTTTAGGTCATTTATCTGTTGTAGCTCGTATGTTGTTTTAGGTCGTGTGAGTTGTATAGGTCGTAAGTCGTATGTCGTAGATCGTATGTTGTAATATGTTTGAATTTTTCTGTTAAGTCGTGTGAGATTTAGGTCGTATGCGACCTAAGTGTTGTGTTGAAAATGTGAGATACCGAAGGGTACTGTTGTTAGGTCGCGTACGACCTAAGTTGAGTCGTGTGGTGCTGATAGGTCGGCAACGACCTAGTGTGTGTTGTAGCCTATAAATAGGCGAGTCGGGTCATTTGTAAAAGTTAAGTTGATTTGAATAAAAACTTTTGTTTTGTTAGCTTTGTGCTTTCACCAAATTGGTAGTTGAGTGTAATCTCCTATCTCCTCTTTCGGCATTCGAGTGCGCTCGAATCAACGATCGTAGAAGCCAATTCACGATATCAAGTGCGCTTGATCAACGTCTGAAGAATTGCAGATCTTCTTCCACGGTATCGTGCGCGATCAACGTGACGAAGATAGCTAGAATTCGGTATCTTCGGATCAACGAATTTGGGCCATTCAGTATTCTTCATTCCATCGATTGCTACTTTCACAGAATCATCATTTTGTAATTCCGCTACTGCATCAAGATTTGACCAGGCAACTAAGTACTCGGCATTAGCAAACGCTCGACATCCAAGAGTACTCGGCATCCAGGAGAACTCGGCATCCAGGAGTACTCGGCATCCATGTAGCACTCGGCATCCAGGAGTACTCGGCATCCAGGAGTACTCGGCATCCAGGAGTACTCGGCATCCACGTAGTGCTCGGCGTTGGCAAGCGCTCGGCATCCAGGAGTGGTCGGCATCCAAGTTCGTCCGGCATCCAAAGGCTGTTCGGCATTCACCTAACCTCAGTCAACTTCAATCATTGCTCGGCATACACTCCCCACTCGGCACCTCACCTCTGTTCGGCGTAAGAAGATTGTTCGGTATTCTTCTCAGCTTGTCCGGCTACAATTATTGCTCGGCCCACTCTTCCCACATAACGAGCATCGTTCGGCATGAGGAAGATGGTTTGGCATCATACCGTTCGGCTTGTTTGGTTCGGCATATAGAGACCAGTCAATCTGGACCGAGTTATTCAGCTACCAGGCCCACCAGAGAAGTCCAACCCACCTTTGTCTATAAATAGAGAGGCAGGGGCACAGTGAAATGGACCTTTTTTCGGGAACACTGGGGAGACTCTACCGCTTTCAAAACTCATCTTCTTTACTTATCAATTGTATTCAAGTATTTGATCTACGGATTGTATCTGTAATCAATCATCAAGTAAAGCAATAAAGTTTAATCCCAAAGTAGATGTAGGCAATTACGCCGAACCACTATAAATCCGGTGTTCTTACTTTCTACATTCAAATTAGCATATTCTTCCTTGTTTAATTTATCTTCATCACTTATACACAATCTTTCTCAATGAGGTTAGTGACCAATTTTTGTGCTAACACTTTGGTGCTTTCACTGAGAATTGAATTCTCAGACCTCAAGGATCTGCTTTGAAGCTACTGGATTGAATAAATCCCCCAAAGAAGATCCGACTCATTCATTGGATGTCCGTTGATTCTACTTAAAGTTCATACCAATAACTCTACAATGGCGAGACCACGTACCAGATCGGCTTCTCATAATGCGGACGCCCACGAGACTGCTAGCGTGCAACAAGCAGGACCTAGCAATCAGCATGCAATTCCAGGTGCAGGGACTACCGCCCAGGACCAAATGCCGGTTGTCACCAGAATAGTGTTCAACGACTTGATGAGAGAACTTAGGGAAAGCAGGAGACAACTAGGAGAGCAGATGCAAGCCAACGCCAACCTCATGGCACAACTCACTCAACAACAGCAACAGAATGCTGGGGGCAATCCCACTCCTTATTCCTCATCCGACAGCTCAACTTCCTCCGATGAACCTCCCAGGCGTAGACGCCGTAAGACTGAAACTGCGCGGGTAGGTGTTGTTGTTCGAACAGCTGGAGACCATGACCAAGCCGGAGATGGAAACTTAGGAGCCGGAGTGCAGGTGGAGGCTGGAGGCCCAGGCCATCAAAATGCTGACGATGTCGAACCTCAAGATGCACGCTTGGCAGATCGCCAAGAGAGGAGGCATCAGCATGATCAGTCACGTAGAACAGACTCCAACCTTCCACCTTCAATACAAACACCAGACCTGACAGCCATGATCAGACAATTGATGGAAGAGAATCAAGGCTTATCAAATGACGATTGGGGAGTGTCGAGAAGTCATAGTCCGTTCACAGACATTGTTCTACAGGCAGCGTACCCCAGAAAGTTTAGTATGCCAACTATCCCGGCTTATGAAGGAAAGACTGATCCCAGACAGCATGTCATGAGGTACGAGTGGATGATGGATTCAGCTAGAGCAAATGATGCAACCAAGTGTAGATGCTTTCCAATTACCCTATCTGGGATCGCTACTATGTGGTTCGCCCGACTTCCTCCGCGGTCCGTATCCAGTTTCGAGGAGTTGGCGAAGAAGTTTATAGAGCAGTTCAAGATACACACTACTCGTCCAAAGGACGTGATGTCTATATCAAGTGTAATCCAGACTCTTAGGGAGTCATTGAAGGAGTATTTACAAAGGTTCCATGTTACGACGACTGAAGTCGGTAATCCCAATGATCATGCAATTCTAATGGCTGTGATGCGAGGTGTGGATCCGGATTCTGAGTTTGGAGACTGGTTGGCAGGAAAACCCCCGATTACGCTAGAGCGTTTTTACTCAAAGGCACACCAGTTCATAAGGAGAGAGGAAGCCAGGTGGGTAAGGCGTGATAAGGCACCGAGACCTGTCTAGGAGTCCATGAAAAGCAACGTTGCTATGAAGCAGTCCGGAGACAACTCGGGAAAAGTCCAAGTCAATGTCCAGAACAAGCCTGGGCAGCCTAAGGAATCCGGAGGAAGAAGTCAAAGGAAGAAGAGAGAAGCGGGGAAGTGGAAGCCGAGAATTCCAAGCTACAACGAGTATACCCCGCTGAATGCGTCTCTTGAGAACATTTACCTATCAACCTGCAATACCTTTCAGTACAGAAAGCCACGTCCAAAAGAGTCAATCGAGGAACAGAAGCGGACTGGGAAATATTGCCACTTCCATGAGACTTATGGGCACAATACGGAAGAGTGCATACACCTACACGATGCTATAGAGAAGTTGATCAGGCAGAAAAAGTTACAGGAGTTTGTGAAGGACCCACAAGAAGGAGGACAGGGAACATCCAACCCATGTCGTGCACCAGCTCCGCATCATCCCGAGGAGCCTGCCCGGATTGTGGGTAGACTAGTCATAAACACGATCATCAGCGGGCCTCACCCCGCGGATAAGAATTGGCAAGAGATGGAGCGGTATGCTAGTTCCCCGAAGCATGCAGATTTCGAGTGTTGTTCCAACATAGAGGATGGGACCCCTGCTAAGCAGCTGTGCGTGATGACAGACGATATAGTATTCAGAAACAGAGATGCTGACCAAGTGGAGGCTCCAACCATTGACCCGATGGTCATATCTGCGACAATGAGACCGGCTTATGTGAAAAGAATTTTGATTGATTGTGGAAATTCTGTCAACATCATCTTCAAGAAGGCTTATGACCAGATGAAGATGGAAACGAAGGATTTGAAACCGTCTAAAGCTCGTATACATGGCTTTAATGGCGCAGCGACCAATGCAGTGGGGTATGTTGAGTTACCAGTTGAACTGGGACAAGGCGAACGTCGGAGGGTGCGAATCCTACCCTTCGTAGTTTTGGATGTGGATTCTCCGTACAATGTGTTCTTGGGGCGACCGGCCCTGGCTGAGTTTAGGGCAGCATTAGCCCCGTGGTGCTTAACTTTGAAGTTCCCAATTGACAAAGGAGTAGGTGTTGTTCATGGTGACCAGGCAACTGGCCATGCTTGTTATGTGGCTGAGCTCCGAGAGGCCCATCGGAGGGAGAAAGGAAAGGTTGCGGACAATCCCATCCGCATCCTTAATACTGATAATTGACAAGTAGTGCCCGAGCCCTGGCTCGGGCATAATTTTCGGATCTTCAGAGACATAGATCCGAGAGAAGACGATGACAAACCCGGGGAAGAAAAGGCAGCGCCAGCTGTGTTAACAGTTGACATTCCAGTCAGCCGAGACGACCCATCGCGAGTACTGAAGATCGGATCACAACTCGGCCCCGCAATGACTGAAGACCTTAGTGATTTCCTCCGGGCGAATCTTGATGTTTTCGCCTGGACGCATTCTGATATGTGCGGGATTTCTCCTGCCATTACGAGTCATATGTTGAACATAGACCTGAAATACGTCTCGGTTAAACAAAAGAGGAGAGGAATGGACCCATAGAGGTCTGCTGCCCTCAGAGAGGAGGTGGACAAACTCAAAGCCAATGGGTTCGTCCGCGACGCCCTCTACCCCGAATGGGTATCGAACCCCGTGCTGGTAAAAAAGGCGAATGGGAAATGGAGAACTTGCGTAGACTATTCCAATTTGAACAAGGCATGCCCCAAGGACAGTTTCCCGTTGCCTAGGATTGATCAGTTGGTCGACTCCACTACAGGACACGAGCTGTTATCATTCATGGATGCATACTCAGGCTACAATCAAATCCCGATGCATATTCCGGACCAAGAACACACCAGTTTCGTCACAGACATCGGGCTATATTGCTATGTAGTAATGCCTTTCGGATTGAAAAACGCAGGGGCAACTTATCAGCATTTGGTGAATCGAATGTTCAAAGACCAGCTTGGTAGAACGATAGAAGTCTATGTGGATGACATGCTCGTGAAGTCACGACAGTCAAACGACCACATTCGAGACTTAGCAGAGATGTTCGATATACTCAGATATTACGGGATGAAGATCAACCCTCTAAAGTGTTCCTTCGGCGTTGCGTCAGGAAAGTTTTTGGGATTCATTGTTAATGCTAGGGGAATTGAAGCTAACCCGGAAAAGATTCAAGCTATTCGAGATGTGCAAGCACCCAGAACTATAAAACAGGTGCAAAGCTTGAATGGAAAGGTGGCTGCGCTGAGTCGATTCATATCCAGAGCCACGGACAAGTGCATTCCTTTCTTCGATATAATAAAGAAGGGGAAGAGAAATTTCGAATGGACATCCAACTGTGAGGAAGCGTTCCAAGATCTGGTGAGGCATTTAGAGAGTCCTCCAGTGCTATCGAAACCAGTAGACCACGAGATGCTATATGTATACTTGGTTGTATCCCCGCATGCAATAAGCGCGGCTTTGGTCCGCGATGAGGACCGAGTCCAAAAACCGGTGTATTACGTTAGCAAATGTTTAACGGGGGCAGAAAGAAATTACCCTAAAGTTGAGAAATTGGCCTATTGCTTGGTGATTGCATCACGTAAGCTGCGTCCATACTTTCAAGCACACTCAGTCAGTGTCTATACCGATCAGCCCTTGCGGCAGGTACTCCAACGACCAGACACTTCTGGAAGGATGTTAAAATGGAATATCGAGTTGAGTCAGTTCGATATTACCTACCTGCCACGAAGAGCCATACAAGGGCAAGCATTAGCAGATTTCAACGCTGAGTTTACTGTACCTGACAAACCAGATAATCACAGTATCATTCCCCCCGTTCGATGGAAATTGTACACCGATGGGGCATCAAACAACCTTTGCTCCGGAGCTGGCGTAGTTCTTGTAACCCCAGAAAATCGATCGATCTGTTACGCTTTGAAGCTCAATTTCCCGGCTACGAATAATGAAGCAGAATATGAAGCACTGGTTGCTGGCCTAAAACTCGTTGGAGAACTTGGGGTTAAATCAGTTGAGATCTTTTGTGACTCGCAGCTGGTGGTGTATTAAGTGCGAGGAGACTACCAAGCAAGGGGACAGAAGCTTGCTCCGTACCTTGTTCTAGTTCAGGAACTATTATCGAACCTCGAACATTATGACATTTCGCATGTCCCGCATGAACAGAACAAAGAAGCCGACTCATTGGCTAAATTCGCAAGCACTGGCGATGCACAACAAATGGGATTGTTTCCCGTTGAAACCTTGCATGCTCCAAGCATTGACGCGATGAAAGTTGATTTTGTGTTTGAAACAGGAATCGAGAGAGAATCATGGATAACCCCATTCAAACTATACTTGACAATCGGGACTTTACCAGAAAAAAAGGAGCGAAAGACGACAGGTCATTCGAAAGGCCGAGCGATATGTGATACAAGATGGACTAATGTATCGAAAGGGGTTCTCGGTCCCCTTATTACGATGCATTGCCCATGATGAGACAAAGCGGGTCTTGAAGGAGGTTCACGAAGGAGATTGTGGCGACCAAACTGGGGGGCAGACACTAGCAAAAAAGATCCTCCGCTATGGATATTATTGGCCAACCGTAAATCGGGACGCTGTAGACTATGCTAGGAAATGTGACAAGTGTCAAAGATATGCGAAAATCCCGAGAGCTCCACTAACAGAACTCACATAAATGGTTAGTCCCTGGCCATTTGCAATCTGGGGAATCGACATAATCGGCTCTCTGCCTATATCCAAAGGTGGTGCGAAATATGCGATAGTTGCAGTCGATTATTTCACAAAATGGGCCGAGGCAGAACCTTTGGCCACAATCACCTCTAAGAAGGTTATTAATTTCATTGTGCGAAACATTATATGCCGCTTTGGCCTCCCTCGAACTATCATTACGGACAACGGAACGCAGTTTGAACGCAGAGAGTTCAAAGAGTTCTGTTTAAAGTATGGCGTTGAGAAGAAGTTCGCCGCTGTTGCACATCCAAAAGCTAACGGACAAGTCGAGGCCGTAAACAAAATAATCAAGTCCATACTAAAGAAGCGTTTGGAAAAAGCCGGAGGCAAGTGGGTAGATGAACTCCCGACAGCATTATGGGCTTATAGAACTACCCACAAGTCCGCGACTGGCCACACTCCATTCGCCTTGGCATACGACTCGGAAGCCGTTATACCTGTGGAACTTGAAGTTCCATCGCATCGAGTAACATATTATGATCCCAGGATGAATCAGGATCTCTTGTTGGAATCACTGGACTGCATCGATGAAAAACGTGAAGAGGCTGAATTAAGGGCGGCAGCACATAGGCACCGAGTCAAGCGTTATTACGATGGCAGAGTCCGCCCAAGGATTTTTGATGTGGGCGATCTCGTTTTAAAACGAGTTTTCCCGGTACCATCATGTATGAATCCCAACTGGGAAGGTCCATACGTCGTTGAACAGAAGCTTGGAGAGGGAACATTCAAGCTAATGACCGTTGATGGCGTGACACTCCCCCGAGCGTGGAATAGTGAACATTTACGACATTATTACATTTAGCATGTTTCTTTCCTGTTTTAGGCACAGTTATTTCCTGTATGTTTTCGTTCCGTTATCACTTAGTTTCTTTTTGACCATGTAATCAGGCAGTTTAGTGGTTTTTCATTAATAAAGGCTTGAAGCCGTCTTTCCCATAAATTACTAATGTTTCAATATCTCACAGTCGGGAGATGTATTGCTGGAGTTACATTATTCTGTATGATGTATGAACTCATATAAATGACTTCAATTTCCGAGTCTCCTGAGTGTGGACCGGAGTACTCTAAGTCCCCAGAGCGCGGACTAGAGTATAAACGACTTCAATCTCCGAGTCCCCTAAGTGCGGACCGGAGTACTCTAAGTCCCCAGAGCGCGGACTAGAGTATAAACGACTTCAATCTCCGAGTCCCCTGAGTGCGGACCGGAGTACTCTAAGTCCCCAGAGCGCGGACTAGAGTATAAACGACTTCAATCTCCGAGTCTCCTGAGTGCGGACCGGAGTACTCTAAGTCCCCAGAGCGCGGACTAGAGTATAAACAACTTCAATATCCAAGTCCCCTGAGTGCGGACCGGAGTACTCTAAGTCCCCAGAGCGCGGGCTAGAGTATAAACGACTTCAATCTCCGAGTCCCCTGAGTGCAGATCGGAGTACTCTAAGATCCCAGAGCGCGGATTAGAGTATAATCGACTTCAATCTCCGAGTCCCCTGAGTGCGGACTGGAGTACTATAAGTCCTCAGAGCGCGGACTAGAGTATAAACAACTTCAATCTCCGAGTCCCCTGAGTGCGGACCGGAGTACTCTAAGTCCCCAGAGCACGGGCTAGAGTATAAACGACTTCAATCTCCGAGTCCCCTGAGTGCGGACCGGAGTACTCTAAGTCCCCAGAGCGCGGATTAGAGTATAATTGACTTCAATCTCTGAGTCCCCTGAGTGCGGACCGGAGTACTCTAAGTCCCCAGAGCGCGGACTAGAGTATAAACAACTTCAATCTCCGAGTCCCCTGAGTGCGGACCGGAGTACTCTAAGTCCCCAGAGCGCGGGCTAGAGTATAAACGACTTCAATCTCCGAGTCCCCTGAGTGCGGACTGGAGTACTCTAAGTCCCCAGAGCGCGGATTAGAGTATAATCGACTTCAATCTCCGAGTCCCCTGAGTGCGGACCGGAGTACTCTAAGTCCACAGAGCGCGGACTAGAGTATAAACAACTTCAATCTTCGAGTCCCCTGAGTGCGGACCGGAGTACTCTAAATCCCTGTAATGCGGACTGGAGTATAGGCAATTCAAATCTCCAAATCCCTTGAGCGCGGATCAAATTACCCTAAATCCCTGGAGCGCGGGTTTAGAAAAAATTCTAAGTACTCAAGAATGTGGAACAAGAAATATGCCGCTCCAAAGAATGTTCGAACAATGTAAGAACGGATTGGGAAATTATGCAACTCATAAGAACTTGAGTTTTGACCACAGTTATTCAGAAAACCAAAAAAGCAAAAGAATCGTTCAAGTGACAGAAAAACTGAACTTCGTTTAATAGTCCAAAATGGGGTTACACAATTATTCCTCCAAAACTTGGAGTCAAAAATCTATCTACACAAAATACGGAAACGAAAACATAAAAAGTAGTTACAAGACCTAAGCAAAATCTTGTTGAACGAGTATAGCGACTATTTCTTCGGTTTTTTCTTCTTGTCCTCCTTCGTTTTCTCAGATGATTCCTCTCCCTCACGCTTCTTCTTGGATTTCTTGCTTGCTAAATAAGCGGAGTCAGGAGTGGGAGAAGGAACATCCAGCGGTTTGGATTTTCCAGGGAGAATGATCTTCAAAGGTCTATTCCGCGGGTCGGTAAGTTCCAATATTTGAGGCTCGACCTTGATCTCGACTTTCTTTTTCTCCTCTTCTGCGAGACGCTCCTTCATGCTCATCTTCGAAGTATGTTCGGAGGCGCCAGTGATCTCGATTTCATAACTCCCTTCGACGGGAGATGAAGCGTCAAACTTATCATCATCTAGCGCCCCGATCACTTGAGCGTCAGGGCCAGGAGTTACTCCCGCATGAGCAACATCGCTTGTTTTCTCTGCCTCCTCCTTGGCGTCGTCGCTCCTCGGAGTTGGCTCAGGATCAGAGCAGCCTGCATGAAAACATAAAGAATGAATATTAGGACAAATAACCGCTACCAGAAAGTGACAGATCTTTTAACTTCTAAAAGAATAATTTTGTACCGGGTTCTGGCTGGCTATTAGTTGCGCGTGGAGTTTCACCCTCTAGAATAAGGGATAACGCATGAACGCCAAGCCCGGGATCTTCTGGATCATAGCCGACATGCTGCTCAAATGGGTCAAGTGTTGGCCAACCGGCCGATTGAGAAGAAGGAGGAGCTACAGCCTTAGCCCTAGATGGACCAGCTTCGTCGTTTTTCTCTTTTGGTAGGGGAGAACCTTTGCTATAGAGAGTCAAAGCTGCAGATAAGTCCGCTGGCTCGTTCCCCCTAAGAAATTCTTTCACCAGAGCATCCTCATCGACTTCCTCAGAGCCTGACTCGATCTTTCTGATCTTTATTAAAGTTTCCCAGGCCTCAGCTAGAGATTCAAGATAGCCCTCGCCTAGGAATGTCAAGTCGCGGTGCATAAGAACGCGGGCGCTGTACTCGGCGATCAGTGGGTCAAACATGCACTTGACCTCTTCTCTACCCGCCTCTGCAGCTGCCTCGAGACGAGAGTCAATCTCCTCAGAAGCTTTTCTCCTGCCCTCCTCACGGGCTTCGTCTTTCATCATCTCAACCTTAGCAAGTTTATCATCGAGTTTGGTCTTTAAGAGCCGTGTAGCAACAATTTCGTCGCAGTATCGTTGAGACTCTTCTAGAGCGGCTATTTTCTCCTCTTTCTCCTTAGAAAATAGCTCTTTCAACTCTCTGACTTGTAGGGCGAGCGCGTCCCTTTCTTTCTGGATAGAGTCTTTTTCTAAGGCAAGAGCTCCACTACGCTGGACTGCTTCATCAAGTTCCTTTTTATGGGTCGCCTCTAGACGAGTGACGGCCTCGGCAGTGTCTTTTGCACTCTTCTCTACGGCTTCAAGTTTCGACTTATACGAAGCAAGCTCTTCATCTTGACTCTTGATGATGTCCTTGTCAAAGCCAGCTTCCAACTTCAAACGATCAATCTCCTATTGGCGCTCAACAGATACTTCCGAGACTTTTTCGACCAAGTGTACGAACGCGTCATGTTGAACATAGACGTCGTTGTTGCAGGCGATGGCACTCTGCTTGACGTGCCCTGGGATATGATGAATAGTTGGGAGGAATTTCAGGCCATCAAAGCAGATTTTTGGGAATTTGGCCTTAAGATCGACCATCTTCTCTGCTACAGTTGGGTCAGCCGCAGGAGTAGGGGGAGGAGGCTTTGAAAGTTCTATTCTTTTCCGATGCTCCCGAGTTTGCCTTGTGCTCGACGAACCAGAATGTTGTTCTCGGGAGACATCGGGTTGAGACCCCTTCTGCGAAGGCTTTTCTCTATCTGACTCAGTTTGAGGAGGAGGATCAAGAGAATATGAAGACTGGGAATATGCTTTCTTTCGATAAGACAAATCGCGAGGACGGTTGTCTTGATCCTCGTAATCGTCTCTGTCCCTACGTCTACCTGAGCCTGAATCCCGTCCGGGATGGTGAAATATAGAAGAACCGTGGAGGCGATCGAGTCCGTGGGAGCGCCCCATGTCACCTGCAAAGAATAAAAATAACAACGAGTTAAGAAAAATCGGGGTAATGGAAAAACTTGAAGTGTATGGTGAAGTGCATGTGTGCGTGTGTGTCCTAGTGTTCCCCCCGATAGACCGGTTCCTTTATCTTTACTGATTGGGGTGTTATCTCCCTGAACTGGGGGTTGAACTCCCGCGTTGCCTCTAGCGGGCGAATGAAACTTAAGGGCTTCCGGATCGTCGAAACCATAGTTGAGTAGATCGTCGGGAATGGTGAGGTTTGGCAGACCCTTTAAAGAACTTTCCATGTGCTGTGAAGAAGTCTCTTCCTCTGACGGGATGAGCGTAACTTTGGAACTTCCGCCAACTTTCTCCTTCCGTATCTTGTACGTCAATTTCTTTTTCCCCTTCGAAGGGGAAGATGACGTTTCAATATCGTGCACTTCGATCGCCGGGTCCCAAGCAGGACCCACATTCTCGCCTTGTGTCTCAGGAGCTTCATCCTCTTTGTTTTCTCCCCCTTCATGTGCATCGGGGGTATGGCATGATGACGACTCAGCTTGTTTTTTCCCTTTAACGGATGCAGACTTGGGAATAGAAACGCCCTCGGGAAGGCTAATCCGGCGACCTCCTACTAACAGTCCGAACCTCGACAAGGATTCATTTGAAATGATGGTTCGGATGTCCCGTTCCTCGGCAGGAAGAGTTCTAATGGCTTCGACGGTCTCAGAATATCCTCGGCCCTCAGGACGCGGGTTGATACCTGAAAAGATGAAACAAGAAGTTAGGAAAAGCATAAATCCGATTGAACGCAAATGTCGAATCAGGGAAGAGACTTACTGCCTTCGACCCATCTCCTCGCGAAACCAGGAGGGCAGCGCACATAGAACCATTCCTGTTTGTACATGGCGAATTTGCTACATGCTCCGGTCAAAATCTGGCATTTGTGGTACGACCCGAGGAACATAAAGGAGGGGCTATCTTTCCGCTTCTTGATCATATAGATATATCTGATGTCGCCGGGAGTTGGAGGCCTAGAGAAGACGGCCATGAAAAGTATGTATGTCCCGTATATGAACGCGTGACCGTTTGGATGCAACTGTGATGGGGCGATGTCTATGTATTGCAACACGTCCCAAAGAAATAAATTGAATGGAGGCACGCTGCCCATCCAGCACATGAACTTATTACAAGCAGTATATCCGACTGGGGGCAAATGAGGATGATCATGTCTCGACGGGACCAACACATCGGCAAAAGGGATTCCGTGGATGGAACATATTCGCCGAAGCACGACTTCGTTAATCTTCGAAGCCTGTGAGTCGATTGGATTGTCCAAGAGAATCGATGCCTCCAGGGCATCAGGAGCTAAGTTATGAGCAGGGAAAGTCGAAGGATTTGAAGTATCCGCGACTTCTTTCCTTGAAGACGGCCCTGGCCTATCAGATATAGTGGCGGAGCTGGATTTTTTAGACATCCCCAATAAATAGTGAATCTAGCTAAGCGCCTGTGAAAACTATACTTGAAAAATGTTCAGCGTTAGAATTAACAACATGAATATTCCCCCCACGTGGTGTGTGAACTAGTGCAAGCAATCGTGTATAAGCGTTGAGAACTTGAAAGTCGCAAAGATACAAAACTGAGCTTCGAATCATCGCCTTCGAAGACCGTCATCGCTGACCGTCCCCAAAAGCCTGCCTTGTGGTGATTACAGTTTCAGATTCAGAAAACATATGTTAATCTAAGTTCAGATTTATGTCTACTAAAGATAGGGAGTTAATGATACGGGTCAGTTTCATATGCTGGTAGGCTAGGGTCCTTGGCCTTGTTTTGTTATGTGATCAGGCAAGGCAAGTGTTGTTCGGCACTCATGATTGTTCGGCATTTATGTTGTTCGGCACTTATGATTGTTCGGCCTATGTGTTGTTCGGCGCTCATGATTGTTCGGCATTTATGTTGTTCGGCACTTATGATTGTTCGGCCTAAGTGTTGTTCGGCGCTTATGATTGTTCGGCATTTGTATTGTTCGGCCTAAGTGTGGTTCAGCATTTGTATTGTTCGGCCTATGTGTGGTTCGGCATTTGTATTGTTCGGCCTAAGTGTGGTTCGACATTTATGTTTGCTCGGCCTAAGTGTGGTACGGCATTTGTGACTGTTCGGCAAAGCATCGTTCGGCCAAAATCTTGTTCGACCGAGACAACGCTCGACACACCATCCTTAACAGCGACCTCATTCCCCTCTTCTTCCTCCATCCACATCTAACCACGAGGACGAATCGTTCGGCAAGTCGTGCCAGACCTTACCATTCGACACCCCTAACCATCTCCTACTTCTCCTATGTTCTTTCTTCCTCCAATCTCGTTCGGCACAAAAGATTTATGCCAAACCACAACACTTCTACCAACAGCTTCCTAGAAAGCTCATCTCTACTCACTTTTCCTTCCACCCTCATCGTGTAACTCTGAAAACTTTTAGGATACCTTAGTCAAGGCTCGATTCGCCCTACCAATTAAGGAACTCGAGCGTAAAGACCATTTTAAGCTATGGGGATTTAGGCGGAAGAATCGATACCTAATTGGTAGGTTGAAGACTTGGAAAGGATCGATGAATCGTTGAAGGATGTTAGCTGGAAACGTCAGCAGGTGCAAGGCAGAGGTGTTAAAAGTGTGAAAAGAGAAGAAGGAAGAAGGTGCCGGCTTTTATAGGAAAGAAGAAGAAGTTGAAAAGGCTATATCCGATGGAATCGGTCAAAGCCACAACCTTCGGCATCGGCATACAAGTCGTTCGGCACATGAGAAGTGTTCGGTTTCGACTGCCTCGTTCGACATCTATACCACGCTCGGCACACACCTCCACCACTAATATTCTCAAGAAGGCATCTCCAAGAAGAGTTAACCTAGATTCGAAGCGAAGTACAGGGGATATGTAATTCAAAGCGTATCACGATTCGGTCACGTAATACACTTTGGGGGGCAAGTGTTTCCTGGAGATTTGACCAGGCAACTAAGTACTCGGCATTAGCAAACGCTCGGCATCCAGGAGTACTCGGCATCCAGGAGAACTCGGCATCCAGGAGTACTCGGCATCCAGGAGTACTCGGCATCCACGTAGCACTCGGCATCCAGGAGTACTCGACATCCACGTAGCGCTCGGCGTTGGCAAGCGCTCGACATCCAAGGAGCGCTCGGCATCCAGGAGTGGTCGGCATCCAGGTTCGTCCGGCATCCAAAGGCTGTTCGGCATTCACCTAACCTCAGTCAACTTCAATCATTGCTCGGCATACACTCCCCACTCGGCACCTCACCTCTGTTCGGCGTAAGAAGATTGTTCGGTATTCTTCTCAGCTTGTCCGGCTACAATTATTGCTCGGCCCACTCTTCCCACATAACGAGCATCGTTCGGCATGAGGAAGATGGTTCGGCATCCGACCGTTCGGCTTGTTTGGTTCGGCATATAGAGACCAGTCAATCTGGACCGAGTTATTCAGCTACCAGGCCCACCAGAGAAGTCCAACCCACCTTTGTCTATAAATAGAGAGGCAGGGGCACAGTGAAATGGACCTTTTTTTGGGAACACCGGGGAGACTCTGCCGCTTTCAAAACTCATCTTCTTTACTTATCAATTGTATTCAAGTATTTGATCTACGGATTGTATCTGTAATCAATCATCAAGTAAAGCAATAAAGTTTAATCCCAAAGTGGACGTAGGCAATTACGCTGAACCACTATAAATCCGGTGTTCTTACTTTCTGCATTCAAATTAGCATATTCTTCCTTGTTTAATTTATCTTCATCACTTATATCTCTACACAATCTTTCTCAACGAGGTTAGTGACCAATTTTGGTGCTAACAGTTTCCAAGTGATATTGAACTATTTTATGGTAATGGAATAAATGAAGAATTTAATAAGATAAAAATATGTGAACTTATTTTGGAAAGGAAGAAAGCTGGAAAAGCTAACAAATGATAGAGTACCGTATAAATCAAAAATAAAAAATTTATATAATGAATGTGTAGTGTATATAATTAATGAATGAAAGAAAAGGTTTGAACCATGACCGTAAATGTTTACTAACTCATGGAGTTATTCGATGGCGAGTTGCCTTGATCGATAGTTTAATGTCCAACGGTATATGATAGTGTGCTATGATAGGGTTCAACCTAAGAATACTATCAAACTCTACAGAAGAGTTAAGGCAGGGTGCTATGGTAGAGTGCCAAAACATCAGGGTGGTGTTATAAATAAATAGGCAACATGATCGATAGTAGTTCAGGGACTAAGAGGGGTTATTGACACCTAGTAAGGATGTCTGCTAGAATATATTCAGGGTGCTTACATTCAACCTCTTAAGAGGTTTAAGGTAGCTCTAGTCGGGGTGGCTCCCATCGGAAAATGAGTCGACATTTTCACCAAGTGACATTGTTCAAGCAAAAGATTAAATTAGTGATAGGAAGGCCTAAGGAGGTGATCACCGAAATAAATTAACGATAACTTAAATGAAGAAAGCCTAAAACAAGTGATTAGGTGATGGATGAATGAATGATGAATGTTTATATGACTTAGTTTATATTTGGATGATAAGTATAGGGTATACTTAACTTGAGTTGATACATACATAAATACATATATATATATATGACATGGTTCATAATTACGTAACAAGTGTAGGGTACACTTATTAATTGCATGTATGCACATGGTTGCTTTGATGTAATGTTCATTTACACAACATGATATCTTATGCTATAATGATGAAGTGGGGGGAAAACCCCATTCCGCATTAGCAACTTGGTCTCACTGTGGATGTTTAGGGTGAAGGATTTACTCAGAACAGACTTTTTATCTAACCCATGTTTTTATTATCTCCCATAAACTCACGGTTACTCATTCTACTATGATGAGTTTATGGTCTAGACAGGTATCTTTTGAATGATGAATCTATTTCGAAGGCGAAGTAGAAGACTTATTTAGAAAATAAAAGTATTTTGAAATTTTCGCTATGTAAAACCAGAATTTGTAATTGGTTAGGTATGGTGTTGGCATCTTCATATGTCGGACACACACTACTTTGATTTTCTTATTATATATTTACCCCTACGTGGGAACGATTTGGATTTAATGATGTAGTAGATAATGTAAAACAATTTGATGTAATGAAAAAGCTATTAGGTGCTCTATTTACTTATGTTGTGCAAAATAATACTAATCTCACTTTGTCACTGGAAAATGATTTCGGGGATGACTGCAGCATCATCGGCGCCTATTTTCGAGTCTCGGAGTAGGGGATATTATAACTCGGTATCAGAGCTTAGATTAGTGAAACATCTAAGTAAAACGAAGCTAAGTAGAAACTTATTAGTAGAAAATGAGCACCTTGGGGAGGGTACACTATATATATATATATAATGTATGTATGTATATGTATGTATATAATATATTTGTATTTTGATATAGATATATATATGAGAATATATCTACCCCATTACGATTGTTTCCACTCTCTTTACTTACGTTTCTTACAAACCCTGCTTCAGTTGAAGGCTGGTATAGATATATGTAACTGATGTTTGACCAAAGGACGTATGAGAGCAAGTGTTAGCAGATAGTACTCAAACTAATGGTCGAGATGGGGAGGCAAACTTGGAAGTTCGTACTAAAATCGATACTCAAGTGTTTGCCCCAACCAAAGGAGGAATGGATGTGAATGCTTTATTCCACCAGTTTATGACGGAGATGATGAGGCAACAACTAGTTAGAGCTATTGAGCTGAGACAGCAAGAGAAGCATACTTTTCTAAGATTAATAAAGATTCCAAGAGTTATAAAGGAAAGGAGTTCACAAGGAAAGAGTCCACCTTAAAAGTATTGAATTGGTTAAAGATATGTGAACGTATTTTTGGGAGGCTTGAGATATAACAATGCTCGGAAGAGGAAATTGGCTCCTTGTCACTCCAGGAATATGTATTGGACTGGTGGGAGGTTGTAATTGCTGAAGTCCCAAAGAAGGAGATAACCTTGGGTAGTTTAAGGAGCGATTCAAGGCATGGTTTATCCCCAAATCCTAGAAGTGTGATTTGTGCCGGAAACACCTAGTAATTTGGCATTAGTTATTTAATTAAGCTCCAAAAATAGAATTTGTGCAAACGATGGAATTTGATCACGAAACTTGCACCATTGCTAGCAAAACTCTGAGAAATTTTCATATTTGGAGTTCTGCGATCGGAGTCCAAACGAAGTAGTCAAGGATGAAAAACGAATTCTCAACGAAAAGAATTCAAATAAGAAAATTAATGTTTATATATTAATTATCTAAGGGCCACAGGTCGACCAGCATATTGGAGTGGTCGACCAGGGGCGGTCGATCACATCATGTGGAAGTAGGGTTAGCCTAGGCTTAGCGATCCAAATTTGATATATTTCGATCTAACGGTTCTGATTGATTCTAGCGTTTAGAAATTCAGGCATAACCCTCCCTCTCTTCTCATATTTTTCTGGAGGCAGTAGCAAACCTCTACCATTTCTTCTTCTCCACTTTCTTTCTAAACTATAAAAATAAGATATATATATATATATATTTATATATATATATACATACAAATTGGAGAAGAATAGAAATCAAACAAAAAGAGAAGAGAATCAAAACTATACGCATATTTAAGGTAATTTATATATTTATATATATTTGTAATTATGTACTTATATTTCCCTTCAATCCCAAATCTCTTCTCAGATCTGTAATTCTAATGTATATATGTACCCTTTTATACATATATCTTGGATTAAAAGTATTTGAAGATGAATTTAAGGTTCCACTTTAGATCTGGAGATTTGGATTGCTTTTAAAAGGTGAATGGGAAATTTTATATATTGTTTATGATTTTAAATCTATTCCATTGGCATACATTTGATTGTTATACCTTAATCAATTTTATTTCTAAATTGTAGGCTTAAATTAGTGTAGAAAACTATTGCCTACATATTCTTTTTTTAGATCTAATTTGAAATATGTTTACGCCTAGATCTGGAAATCAGTCCCAAAGATTTTAGAATTTGAATGTTGTATATTTTACTCCAGATCTGTACTAGGGTATAAAATAGAATTTTTGGTTTATTGCCCAATTTGTGCTAAGTTGTAGATTTTCCATAATTTAATTTATGGGAAGTACATCCGTTTGATTTTTATAAATTTGTTTACTTTTTCCACTTTTGATTCAAAAGGGCGACGTTTGATTTAACAAGGAATACCCACAAACAAAAAAGTATTCTCCATAGTTTACACTATCTACTCCAATTATAAAGAAACTATCCATTTCTTATAATTTCAAATGAAGTCAATATTTCCCTTTTGTGATAAACTAATTTATGGAAATCATAGCGGGAAATTTTCCTAAGGAATCTAATTCTAGAAAATTAAATATGGAAAGCATATTCTAATTAAATATTTATGGCTAAAATATATTTGGATAAGAATGTATAGTTTTATTATGTAGTCTATACGCGTTCATTGCGTTAATAAAGAAGACAACATTTATTCGTGTGTTACTTATGTGCGACGTTTGTTAGTTATTGTTATATTTAGGGAAGTAGATAGGTAGAATTAGGAAATATAGTAATTTCTATTAATGGGCAATTAATTAGGAATTTACAATAATTAATAAGAGATAAAAGACCGTAACCCCCTATTAATGGGCAACAAATGGAAAATAATGATAGGATTAGATTAGGGGTTACAATTGGTTAGTATGGGAATTAAAGACTATAACTCTAATTAATGGGCAATTAATGCAAATGAGTTAGGAGTTACAATTAATGGGGATAAGTGGATTAATGATACTGATGAAAATGAAATAGATATAAAAGGTTACTAATATGAAATTAGTAAACATACGTAAATGCCTTAGAAAATGTCTGTTGGGATTTTATGGACAAATTGACATTTATGAGCATTAAAAGGGGATTTATGGGTAGATAAGCATTTAAGATAAATCTTATTGCCTTAAATAAAAAGGGAATTAGTAAACTAAGCCCAATGTCTACCTAAGATAATATAAGTAAAGACTTAGGATGGGTAATTGGACTTAGTGGGTTAGTGATGTGTGGTCAGTAGAGTCACTCGATGGAAGATTGTCCTTTACTTTGAGGCTACCAACATTCGAGTGCACTTACTACTGTTCTGAGATATCACTGATCCTAGGACCTGTGACGACGTAAGAGATTGGGTGTGCTTTCTTCATTGAAAAGTGTTAATGCGACGACCCGGAATTTCTGGATTTTAAATATTTGAAAGATAGTTTAACTTGAATTTCAAATATCACTATTTATTTGGCAATTAAATTATTGAAATTAAATTTTGAAAGTTGGGTAAAATATTGAATCTTCAGTTTTATGCTTGTTAAAAATATTTAAAGGCTTAGAAAATTCATATTGATAATACTGAAGGTAATAGAACTTTTAAAATTGAATTTGAAAGTGATTTGTTCGGTTTTGAATTTTATATCGTTTAAATCGATATTAAAAAATAGCCTTCCGAGTCAAAGTCTCAAAATTCAACGAAACTAGTTTCATTGGATCCGTAATAGTGTATTATTATCGGATTTCAATTTTCGTAGTGTTTGGAGTGATCGTTTGACCATACGGTAGATAAACGCGTTGAAATCTATATCGAAAATTTAATATAATTATTGGTCTAAAAATCTATCTTCTTCATGCAATCGAATTTGGACTCGAAACATTTTCCATTGCGTTCAGAATAGGGGTTTAACATTATAAACGCCTAGCGGCATGCCTCGATAGGAGATCGTGATTTTTAGCTCGATTTCGTGACGTTTGAATTCAAATTTAAATTAAAATTTTATAATTGTGACCAGTCAAAAACAAAACACTTTGATTCAACACATAGTTGCCTTTTCAAACACTTTTCCTTCATTTTAACACATGTCTCCTTCTTCCTTTAATAATCGTAGTCGAGTATTCTTAAAAATATAATAAAATCAAATGGTCGAACATTTCAAATTCGCCTAAACCAGTCGAGCTCGCTCGAAATCAAAATAATGGCGGCCTCTGTTCAAATTCAACTCCCTCTCCAGTTCGATTTCCTCCCCAGCTCAATTGAAATCCAAATAGAAATCGTTCGTTTATAAAAAAAATCAAAATCAATCAAGGGCACGAACGACTAGGCGAGCGGCGGGTCTCGTGGAGGTTTGTGTCGTTCGCAAGCACGGCAAGGCAGTGAGGGGTCTCGCGATGGTTGAGTGCGCGTGGGCAAGGCACGTGAGGATCGTCGAGGTCGATTGCAAGTGGAATTGAGGCGCGTCGGATTCGCGATTCAAGGTGGAGGCGCTGGTTCATTTCGAAGACGGCTTCGTGGTGAAGGATAGTTCGCCATCGATCAAAGGCGACGTGGTGGCTTTGGAGCGCGTGATATCTGGGCCACGATGGAAAGGTTGGGTGAAGCCTGGTTCGTTCGTAGTGCATGTGAGGTCAAAAATGACAGGGACGCGGAAGATGATCTTAAGGCTATTTAACACTAGAGGGGGGGTGAATAGTGTTTTAAGAATTTCTTTAAAACTTCTTTGATTTAAATTGATTTAACTAACTTAATGCAAATACACAATCACAGATCAAATCACAGAATCACAAACAGATGCAAATATAAATAAAAAGCAAGTAAAGGAAAGAACACACCAGGAATTTTATACTGGTTCGGTGTTACCCTACATCCAGTCCCGCACAACTCGTACGGCTTTCTATTCAATAATAATCTAGATTACAATCCCTCGATTCCAAGGCAACGAGGTACACCCTCCAGATTCTCAGGTCTCTAGGTAGAACCACTTGATTCACAGGACACAAGTTCACCCGATCGATTTCCAAGGACACGATCACACCTTTATAACCCTAAACAAGTTTCTTTGAGTACAAATGTATCTATAACTCTAATAAGCACTGAGATTCTTTGAAGAGAGTGGCAGAGAATCAAACTAGAGATATTCTGGTTTGATTCACTTAAGATTTCGGCAGAATATGGATATGATGATTAGAAAATAAGATAAGAGAGTAAAGAGGAGAGAAAATAAAGAAAGTAGTTACTGGAAAACGTCTATAACAGTCTCTATTTATAGAGAATGAATGGATGTGTCCATTCAAAGAGATTTAAACGAATAGACACTTCTTTTGAAAACAACCTTTGCTATAATGGGAAGCATGTCGACATGACGAGTAACTATGATGTCGACATGGTCTAGTAAAAATGATGATTTGCTTTTCTTTGAAAATGATGATTTAAAACATATGCAACTTTATTCAAATGGACTCTATGTATTTGTAGAAGGTATTTAGAAGTAGAAATACTTATGAATATATATATGTATATATACTAAAATA
Organism: Allium fistulosum; assembly: GCA_030737815.1. NCBI lineage: Eukaryota > Viridiplantae > Streptophyta > Magnoliopsida > Asparagales > Amaryllidaceae > Allium > Allium fistulosum. The sequence continues at coordinate 153,894,264 of CM060905.1, read as the reverse complement.
TATTTAAATCAAGGTAAATAAACTAAAGTAAATATAATATTAAAATAGATTTTGAGGCTAAAATATCAAGGACAATTTTGAAATCAAAATATAACAAAATGATAAATATGATTTTGAGGCTAAAACATTTTTGGAAATACGAACGAAGGTTTTTCTTTTGAAAAGGAATATTTGAAAATCATTTTATGAAACAAGAGATAATTTTGAAAATCATTTTGAATCAAAATTAGTGGATAACAAAATAGGGCTACTATCCGTTCCACTAGATATTTCGTGAGTTCCATCTCACTAGGGTTCCATCCCTTTAACAAGAACGAAGTGGATTCCATTCCACGAGTAAATTGGATAAAAAAGAATGATAGTGCTTTCAAGGAGTTTTAACAAATATCTAACCTAACTATATTATTTGTCTTGAACTCTTGAATATCTTGAATCTCATGAGTCTTCAATCTTGAACTCTTGATCTTTGTCTTCTTTACTGTACAGTCTTCTTTTGTTGATACCTGCATGTAGATTTCCTGCACATATATATTTTATAACACTTCTATAGTTGTTGTCATCAAAACCATTATCCTATAGACTAACAAAAAAAAATCGAGAAACCAAGGCAATATTGAAAATGGGTTGCATGCATAGTTAAAGGTGAGAACTTCTCACTCAATCAGATTACCCGATTTAATTTAAATAGTTAAATTTTAAATTATTGGTTGTTTGCTTGGATTGATAATTGTTATCAGTTGGATTGGTATGTTATATATAGTAGTATATATATATATTGGACTGATTGATTTCCCGCATTATGTAGCGGATGAGACCCTATGCGCCGCATAATAGTGGATGATATGATATGAACCCATATACCGCGATATTCCACCTCGAAGTGGAATTGGTATTTTGAATTATTATGCTAACATCTGTGGATGTAGGGAAACGGGTTGGAGGGATCCAACTGGATTCCTCAAATGTTTGAATTTATTTCATATGCTGTGATATGATTTATCGATAATCTGTGATTGATTATATTGGTAATTGAAATTATTAAAAGCTATGGTTTAGCCGAATATATTGTGGTATTTTAAAATACCAGAAATATAAGAATTGGATTGTTGGAAGTAAAATAATTTTTAGAAAATTGTATAAATTAAAAGAAGGAATTTGGAAAAGGATAAAAGTTGATTTTTGAAATCCTATTGAATAAATTCAAGTATGGGAAAAAGATTTTTTAATAAATGAAAATAAATGGATTTTGAGAACTTAAGTAGTAATATTGTTTAAAAGTTGAAGAATTTATTTAAAATCCGGATTTTAAATGGTTTGGGTGAAATAAAGGAATTTATTTTAAAAATGGAGTTAGTTTTGGGAAATCGATTTGAAAACTAATTAAATGCTTGAAACTATGTTTTAAAAGGAAGATGAGACTATGGAATTTATAAACTGGGTTTATAAAGAGAAATAATATATATCAGTAGATATTTGGAAAATATAAATTCACGGTGGAAATTTATAATGGAATGGATAATTTGTTTTAAAAATAAATATTGGTTTATTTTTAAAGGTGTGAGAGAAAAGCGTATTTCCCTGAAAAGCCAAGTACGTTTCCAAAGCAGATTTTTAAGTATAAGTTGGAAGTTTTAAAGTTGTTTTGGCTTAAGTTTTACATGAAAAATTATTATTAAATTTCATAACTGGTATTTTAAATAAAGTGTTTTAAATAGTTTTTATTCTAAGTATTTCAAAGCATATATATTTTTAGAAAGTGATTTAAATTACTTTAAAAATCTAAAGCATTTAGTCTTGGTAATTTTCAGTGGAAATAAACAATATTTGGAATTTATTCCACGAGAGGAAAGTGATTTGAAAACTGTTTTTCAAAAGGGTTGAAGTGTAGAAAAATTTATATCTTGAGAAGATATTTTTAAAATAAATAATTTGGGAAATTTTTTTGTGGATGTTGTATGATAGTTTAATAACTGACTGTCAATATTGGCCTTTAAGACGACATTTGAATTTCGATGCGACCGGGGGTCGGATTCCAAATGGTTATCCGAAAACCACATCGAATTTTAAAAGGTGGATCTTTTTTTTAAAAGATTAAAAGTGGAAATTTGTTGTGACTTAATTTAGAATTGAATGTATCCACTTGTTTTTAAAATAAGCACTCATTATTCGGTTAAGCCGGAAGAGGACATTAAGTCATAAAACCCATTCCTAATAATGATACGACGAAATGGGATTTCATTTGAAGACGGTGATTGAAGACCGGGTATTTTCGAAAACAAAAGGATTGAATGTTGAATGTCTCTGCACCAAGTTGCTCCGGTATAGAGATTTTGATTACCCTATATATGTGATGGGGAGTCCGGACGTGATTAGGGGATATCCGGATTTGCAAGGACTTCTTTCCTTAATTGGATGAAGTGCCTTCGGTTCCATTCAGACCCAGGATGGACTTGGATGTATGTCCGACATTACACTTTGAGATATAAATCTGGTTTCTATCAAATATATTTCTATTGGTGGCGGAGAATTTATTTTCTTAGCTTAACACCCTTCTCTGAGACGTACGAGCTCAGAGGTTATGTAGTTGATTGTTACTAGTGATATATTCCCAATTTGGTAATTTGGCATGCTAAGTGTTGATCATTGGTTGATCGAAGCATGGCTTTTGTGAAAAGCGTAGCTTTGTGGGACGAGACTTCATCGAACCTCACACCCCGGAAATGGTCGAAACAGGAAGGATGCAGCAAGGTTATGGGGGTCGCGCCCCTCAGGGTATGTACATTTCCTTCTGGATAAAAAGTGGTATTCTAGTATAGAGCCCATATATTTTTCTTTTGTGGTTGTTGGTGATAGAGGTACCTCGGTAAAGGTTGGTTACGACCGGAGGATAGCATACTCGTGATAGTTAGTTACCTAGTTACAAAGGTAACTCGGCCTTGTGTTGGCAGAGATCCGGTTAGGTTCTCGGGGTGTCCCTCCAGAGGCGTACCCTTTCGGATAAAGGAAGTTCCTTAGCCTTGACCATTTGTTGGAAATCCAAACAAAACAATACGAGCCCTTTACAATTGCAGTTGTAGAACCTGCCACCTCAGGTGGTAACTATAGTAGCCATAATATAATGGTACCTATGCTGGATAAGATTAATATTATACTTTCGAAATGTTATCCACACTATGCACTAATAATAATATCAAAAGGATTTTCGCGTATCAAGCATGTTTGACTGCTATAAGGAGAAATCTCCCCCAAGTGTGCGATTGCATTGTGTGTGTGCTGGGAGGCCTTATGGTAGTTTCATTTTCCAAAAGCATAAACGGATTTCTTTTTGTACAAATAACTATTTTAATTTCTCACACCAGTCCCATGACTGACTCGGAGTTTATTGTTCCCTTTTCTAAACTCTGGGTGCCCATAATTTTCCACACGGGCAGCCTAGAGTCAGGTTATCAGTAGATTCTGGATGGATTATTGTGGAGCTCAAGAGATGAGCTGGATTGTGAGACGTATTTCCGTATTTGATTATTATTCCGATGTGTATTCAGTTATGGGGACAAGTTATTATAACTATCCTCTTGTGTGCTATGAAACTGTTGTACTCTGATGATGTAATGTATAAACAGATATAGTTCTTTTGTTTTAAAGATTGGTCATTTATCTATTATATATTGTTCTGCTGCGATTGTGAGATTCTGATATTGTTTTTTTCTATTTCTTCTTCTACCTCTTTCTTCTTTAACCCTAACGATTTGGTTTTCCGGCATTCGATTGTTCGGCATTTAATACAGTGGCCGTATTGATGTCGATTTTCGGGCATCGAAAAATTGCATCGTTACATAGTGGTATCAGAGCTTAGGTTGGCGATAAACCTTGGCTCTGGTGGGGATTACTCTTTAGAAATAGAGTCTGTAGTACTCTAGAATGAGTTTGAGTGTATTAATAAATATGAGCGCGTATTTGTTAGTGAATATAAAATTATTTTATATTGTGTTGATTGGTTTGTCGAGTGGTATATGGATTCTGGTCAATACGAGTAATTAACGTTATTGATAGGGATCTCTAAACACTTGAATGGAACAATTTGACACGATATTGTTTTAAAATAGGATAAATGAAATAATTTTACCCAAATTATTTTTTTATATAAAAGAAATAATTTTCCATAAATTATTATAGTATATGGTTGCTTGGTTGTTAGGAAGTGATAATATTGAATTATTATCATTGTTGTATGGAAATTGAATAAGAAATTAAGGTAATAACCAAATGATGCAGCGCGATCTGCTTTGGATTTAAGTCGTTCCAGAATTTTAGGTCGTTCACGACCTAGTGAAGTTGTAGGTCGTTCACGACCTAAGGAACCTAACGAGTCAGGAGAAAAAGAGTTACGACTTATCAAAGGTTTAGGTCGGTCATGACCTAGGGAAGAAATTTTAGGTCGTCCACGACCTAACAAGTCATGTGAAAAGGAGCTACGACCTATAGTTAAGCGAGCTAACAAAGCGGCAACACGAGTTAACAAAACCTTAGGTCGCTCCGACCTAACAAGTATGAACTGGGACGAGATACGACCTATGGAAAGTCGCGAAGTGGAGTTACGACCTAAACTAGGTCGCATGAAGAAGTTCTGAAGCCGGGTCTTAAGTCGCTGCCGACCTATGTGTTGGGTCGTTATTTGTTAAGTTGTATGGTGTATATTTCTTATGTCGTAACTTGTATTGTTTTAGGTCGTGTAACGTGTTGTCGTAAGTCGCGTGGGTTGTAACGTGTTAAGTCGTGGGCCGCATCTGTTAAGTCGTTGCCGACCTAAGCATTGTCAAAGTTGAGTCGCTATTGTGTTGTAACTATAGGATAGGTCGTTGATGACTTATACTAAGTCGTAGGTCGTAAGTCGTGCGTCTGTTAGGTCGTTACCGACCTATGAGTTGTACAGTTTTTCTGAGGCGTGTGTTGTAACTCCTATAAATAGGCCGGTGGTGCCATTTGTAATGGTTTAGTTGATTTGAATAAAAAACTTTTGTTTTGTTAGCTTTGTGCTTTCACCAAATTGGTAGTTGAGTGTAATCTCCTATCTCCACTTTCGGTTAATCGAGTGCGCTCGATTCAACGATTGCTGAAGCCGATTCGCGGTATCAAGTGTGCTTGATCAACGCTTGAAGAATTGAAGATCTTCTTTCACGGTATAGTGCGCTATCAACGTGACGAAGGTAGCTAGAATTCGGTATCTTCGGATCAACGAATTTGGGCCATTTAGTATTCTTCATTCCATCAATTGCTACTTTCACAGAATCGTCATTTTGTAATTTCGCTGCTGCACCATTTGGTATCAAAGCTTGCTTTAGCCAATCATAGCTAAATCGTGTCTTGGAGCCGAGAATTTCGAAGTTGAAGATCGTACATCATTTGGTATCTTTTGATTTGTCCAAGCCGATAATTGTAGAGTTTGTGAAGTTTCAAATCATGCCGCCAAGAAGAGCTAATTGCCATCAGAATGTTGAAGCTTTGTATAGAAGAGAAGAAGCTGATGAGATGGAGCAAAGAATTAATGAAAATTTTAGTGAGAAGCTTAATGAAGGGATTGGTCGATTAGAGAAGATGATGTTAGTGATGAATCAAAATCGGAGAAGGGTTTCACCTGAATACAACCATGGAGGAAGTAGAGTCTCACCACATTCTAATGGAGAGAGAAGTGTAGATAATGAGCATAGAAGTGTGAGTCGAGATCGTTATAGAAATGTTGACAATCAAAATCGTGATAGGAATGTGAATGATCGAGAACGGAGGAATGTAGATAGAAGGGATGTTGGTGGAAGACGGGATGGTAGTAGAGATGTTGGTGGTCAGGATCGACATCGATATACATCAGATTTTGAAGAGGAGTATGATGGTGGTAGTGTTCATGGACAAGGCAGAAATCAGTCGGAGTATGATCACAAGTGGGAGTCTGGGATGAAGACTGAAATACCAGAATTCAAGGGAGGTATGCAAGCCGAAGAATTTCTTGATTGGTTAGCTTATGTTAAGGAAATATTTGACTTCAAGGAGGTTCCGGAGAATCGTAAAGTGAAGTTGGTTGCTACTAGGTTGAGGGGGAGAGCTATGGCATGGTGGCAACAAACCAAACTTACTAGAGAATGAATGGGAAAGTCAAAAATTGTTGCTTGGGGAAAGATGAAGAAATTGATGAAGGCTACGTTCTTGCCCTATAATTACCAATCACTAATGTATCAGAGATTACAGAACTTGAGGCAAGGAACAAAGACGGTTGCTGATTATGCTGATGAGTTCTACCAACTAATTGCTCGAAATGATATCATGGAGAGAGAAGAACAATTGACTGCGAGGTTTGTTGGTGGACTTAGAGCACAGATCCAAGATATGGTGAACATGTTCGACCCCAAATCTGTGGCCGAAGCACATCAAAAGGCGTTGGCTTGGGAGAAATAAGGAAGACGTGGGGGAGGTGTGTTTCCAAGTTTTACGGGGCAGAATAAAGGAGCGGGTAGTAGTTCTAATCTTCCTAAAGCATCGAATAAGCCGGTTGTTCAAGAAGTGGCTAAACCAAAAGTCAATACCAATTTCAAATGCTATAATTGCCAGGAAGTGGGTCACAAGAGCAGCGAATGTCCAAAACCGAAGAAGAGAACTATGATTGTTGAAGTGGAGGATGCGGATGTCGAAGAAGATATCAATTCACAACGTGATGAGGAGGAAGAAGAAGTGTCGGGAGACGAGGGATGTAATCTAATGCTACGAAGATCTTGTTTAACCCCGAAGCAGGAGGAAGAGTCGAGTTGGTTGAGAAGTAACATTTTCTAGTCAACATGCACTATTTTGGGAAAGGTCTGTAAATTTGTCATTGATGCTGGGAGTTGTGATAATATCATTTCAACGAAAGCTGTGAGGAAGTTGAAATTGAAAACGGAGAAACATCCTAGCCCATATAAACTTGCTTGGTTGAGGAAAGGAGGAGAAGTAAAAGTAGAGAGGCGAGCTCATGTTCCATTTTCTATTGGAAAGAAATATAAGGATGAGGTTTGGTGTGACGTGGTTGACATGGATGTTTGCCATTTGTTGTTGGGAAGGCCGTGGCAGTATGATCGTGAAGTACAGCATAATGGTCGAACGAATAGTTACAGTTTCTTGTTCGAGGGCACGAAGATCACATTAGTTCAGAAAAAGCGACAGCAGAATGAGAACAAGCTGGAGGAGATTGAAGAATTGAAAACTTTGTTGTCGTTGAAGGAGTTCGTGGAAGAGCTAGGTGAGAGTCCTGAAGTTTTTATGTTGATTGGGCATGAAAGCAGTGAAGTTACTGAAGTTCCAGAGGAAGTGAAACAGTTTTGGAGGAATTCAACGATGTGTTTCCAGAGGAGTTACCGAAGGAGTTACCACCGCTTAGAGACATACAGCATCATATTGACTTGGTGCCAGGTGCTGCATTGCCTCATAGACCACACTATCGGATGAGTCCAAGGGAACACGAGGAGTTAAGGAGACAGGTGGAGGAATTACTGGAACAGGGACGAGTTCAGGAGAGTTTGAGTCCTTGTGCAGTGCCAGCTTTGTTGGTACCCAAGAAGGATGGAACGTGGAGGATGTGCACAGATAGTAGAGCATTGAACAAGATAACAGTCAGATACAGATTTCCGATGCCGAGGCTTGATGATCTGTTAGATCAAATCAGTGGGTCTGTGATTTTTTCAAAGATTGATCTTAAAAGTGGTTATCATCAGATTCGCATTAGACCAAGGGACGAATGGAAGACAACATTCAAGACGAGGGAAGGATTGTATGAATGGATGGTAATGCCGTTTGGTCTATCGAATGCACCAAGTACATTCATGAGGGTGATGAACCAAATTTTCAGGCCGTACATTGGGAAATTTGTGGTAGTTTACTTTGATGATATTCTGATCTACAGTGCTAGTACAGAGGAGCATGTTCAGCATTTGAGGAAAGTGTTAATTATCCTTCGTGAAGAACAATTCTATGCTGCTACAAAGAAATGTGTGTTTATGGCACGGAGTGTCTTATTTCTGGGGTATGTTGTATCAGAAGGAGGAATACAGGTTGACCAGAGTAAAGTCGAAGCAATTAGAGATTGGCCACAGCCCAAGACGATAACAGAAGTTCGAAGTTTTCACGGGTTGGCTTCATTTTATTGAAGATTTATTCCACACTTTAGTAGTGTGATGGCGCCTGTGATTGATTGTATGAAGGGTAAGCAATTTGCATGGTCAGAGGAAGCAGGGGTTGCTTTTGAACGAATCAAAGAACTTTTGACGTCAGCGCCAATTTTAGCATTACCATATTTTCAGTTATTGTTTGAATTACATACTGATGCATCAAAGGTTGGGATTGGTGGGGTGTTGAGTCAGAAAGGTCGTCCTATTGCATATTTCAGTGAGAAGCTATCGGGAGCAAAGATGAGATACAGTACATATGATATGGAATTTTATGCTATCGTGCAAGCTATCACACATTGGAGACATTATTTGTTTCATAAAGAATTTGTTTTATATACTGATCATGAGGCATTGAAGCATATGCAGGGACATGATAAGATTGCTGCAAGGCATGCTTCGTGGATTGCATACTTACAACAATTTACATTTGTGGTGAAGCATATATCGGGAATTACGAACAGAGTGGCAGATGCGTTGAGCAGAAGGAATCATGTGTTGACTACAATAAAGATTGAAGTAATAGGGTTTGATGTGTTGCCAGAATTATTTGTCGATGATCCTTACTTTGTAAAGTTTGTTGATGAAGTCAAGGAGGGAAAGACATATGAGTTTGTAATGGTGGAGGGTTTTCTTTTTAAGGGAAATCGACTATGTATACCGGAGTGCAGCTTACGAATGAAGATTGTGAATGAGTTGCATGAGGAAGGTCATGTGGGGAGAGACCGTACATTACAGTTGATTTCACAATCTTATTTTTATCCATCGATGAGAAAAGAGGTTGAGAGATTTGTGGAACGATGTCATATCTGTCAAGTGTCGAAGGGAACCGCTACAAACGCAGGATTATATATGCCGTTACCTGTGCCTACTAAACCGTGGGTGGATGTGAGCATGGATTTTGTTTTGGGTTTGCCTAGAACTCAAAGGGGAAATGATTCTATATTCGTTGTGGTGGACAGGTTTTCTAAAATGGCACATTTCATCGCATGTAAGAAGACAGCGGATGCCGTCCGAGTCGCTCAGTTATTCTTTAAGGAGGTGTATCAGTTGCATGGGCTACCTGAATCGATTGTTTCAGACAGGGATACTAGATTTCTAAGTCATTTCTGGCTAAGTTTGTGGAAGATGGTGGGAACGAAGTTGAACTTTAGTAGCGCTTATCATCCGCAGACGGATGGACAGACCGAGGTCGTAAACAGATCGTTGGGAAATTTGTTGAGATGTCTTGTGAAAGACAATCTAAAGAGTTGGGATATGAAGCTATGTCAAGCAGAATTTGCTCATAATCATGCAGTGAATCGGAGTACTGGGTTCAGCCCATTTCAGGTTGTATATTCTAGTTTGCCAAAAGGACCATTGGATTTAACGATAATACCACAACCAAAGGGGACAGTCAAGCGAGCTGTTGATTTTTTTGATGGATTGGCAGAATGTCATAAAATCGTTCAGGAACGATTGGAGAAAGCAAATGAAAAGTATAAACGATCTGCAGATTTGAAGTGGAGAAGCGTTGAATTTAATGAAGGAGACTTAGTATATGCTGTACTAACAAAGGATCGTTTTCCAGTGGGAACGTACAATAAATTAAAAGCTCGAAAAATCGGTCCAGTGGAAATTTTGAAGAAAATCAATGAGAATGCATATCAGTTGAGATTTCCGGATGATGTTCAGACGTTTGATGTTTTTAATGTCAGATATTTGATTCCGTATCATGGAGATGAGACCATTGTGGAAGAAGAAAGTGCAAATTCGAGGTCGAATTTTTGTCAACAGGGGGAGGATGATGCAGCGCGATCTGCTTCGGATTTAAGTCGTTCCAGAATTTTAGGTCGTTCACGACCTAGTGAAGTTGTAGGTCGTTCACGACCTAAGGAACCTAACGAGTCAGGAGAAAAAGAGTTACGACTTATCAAAGGTTTAGGTCGGTCATGACCTAGGGAAGAAATTTTAGGTCGTCCACGACCTAACAAGTCATGTGAAAAGGAGCTACAACCTATAGTTAAGCAAGCTAACAAAGCGGCAGCACGAGTTAACAAAACCTTAGGTCGCTCCGACCTAACAAGTATGAACTGGGACGAGATACGACCTATGGAAAGTCGCGAAGTGGAGTTACGACCTAAGCTAGGTCGCATGAAGAAGTTCTTATGCCGGGTCTTAAGTCGCTGCTAACCTATGTGTTGGGTCATTATTTGTTAAGTCGTATGGTGTATATTTCTTATGTCGTAACTTGTATTGTTTTAGGTCGTGTAATGTGTTGTCGTAAGTCGCGTGGGTTGTAACGTGTTAAGTCGTAGGCCGCGTCTGTTAAGTCGTTGCCGACCTAAGCATTGTCAAAGTTGAGTCGCTATTGTGTTGTAACTATAGGATAGGTCGTTGACGACTTATACTAAGTCGTAGGTCGTAAGTCGTGCGTCTATTAGGTCGTTACCGACCTATGAGTTGTACAGTTTTTCTGAGGCGTGTGTTGTAACTTCTATAAATAGGCTGGTGGTGCCATTTGTAATGGTTTAGTTGATTTGAATAAAAACTTTTGTTTTGTTAGCTTTGTGCTTTCACCAAATTGGTAGTTGAGTGTAATCTCCTGTCTCCACTTTCGGTTAATCGAGTGCGCTTGATTCAACGATTGCTGAAGCCGATTCGTGATATCAAGTGCGCTTGATCAACGCTTGAAGAATTGAAGATCTTCTTTTACGGTATAGTGCGCTATCAACGTGACGAAGATAGCTAGAATTCGGTACCTTCGGATCAACGAATTTGGGCCATTCAGTATTCTTCATTCCATCGATTGCTACTTTCACAGAATCATCGTTTTGTAATTTCGCTGCTGCACCACCAAAGGATAAGGAAATAAATTCATTAATAGAATGAAATTTGTAGTGTGAGTTTATAAATGAGTTTTATAAATTGAAATAAGATGCCAGAGTAATTTTTGGAATACAGATTAAAAGGATTTGGGATTGAAATTTCAAAAGATTAAATTCCTTTGATTTGAAAATGGTTTTCAAAAGTTTTGGAAAAAAAATATGGTGAAATTATTTGGGAAATATTTTTTGAATTGGATTTGAAATCTGGTGGAATTTGGAATTTAAAAAGATTTTGAAAATGTTTTGAAGGGAGGAAAGCACTAAACTCTTTTCGATCGCTGGAAAATAATTCCGATGGTGATCGCGACATCATCGGTGTTCATTTTCGAGTTTCCAGGAGAGGAATTGCTGCCAAATTGTTTTAAAATTTGAGTTGTTTGCAAAACTGAGTTTGGTTTTGAAATTCAAAGAAATAAGTGAATTTACCGAAGGATTTTCGATATAATTGATTTCGACGATGATTTTGAAATGTTGAGTAGTTGTTTAAAAGACTCTGGAATCTTATTTAAAATGTTACGGAATATAAATAAGTTTGATAACTTATAAAAAATTGAAATTTGTTGGAATAAGATTCAACTTGAAAAGGGATAAACAAAAGTAAGTGTAAAACCCAAATAAGTGGGAAGGTAAGCTAATTAATTGAGGTGAATCAAAAGAAATTAGCAAATGCAATTAAATTTAGGAAACTTATAGAAGTTTAAAAATTTAAATTGAATCGAAATGTAATTAAATATAGACAAGTAAAAGTGAATTTAAAGAAAGGTCTAAGGAGACTAAGTGAAATGATTACTCAAATAAAATTTATTAAGATGGAAATAAATTTCTAAATGAATTTAAAATTGCAAGTAAATGAAATTGAAAACTAAATGTTGAAATTCATCTTGAATTTGTAAGTAAATGGAAATTTAGTGGATTGGACTAAAGATAATAATGGTTTGGAAATAAAAATGGTTGAGATATGAATAAATTAGTAAGAGGAACTAATTAAAGAAATGGATTTGAGATGAGATGAGTAGAATTCAATATTTAAAATGAAGGGTAAACTGAATTCAAATGGAATTGAAAAATGCAAAGTTGAATGGAAATGAATATATAACTTAAGTAGTGAAGTGAAAATAAATATAAGAAGTATATAAATACTTATATTGAACTTAAGAAATAAAGGGTGAAATTCTTAAGTAAAATCTGGAATTGGGAAAATATTTTAAGTTAATATTTGAACGGAAACCAAAATAAAATGTGAATAAAAGAAAAGCAATCAATTGAGATAATATGTAGTATGTACGTATATTACTTTATTCGCATAGCAATTTGATCCAGATTCGAGCACAGAATTTCGAGATAGTTATATCGATCCGAGTTGGGATTTTTCACTCGATTTTCAACGACGAACCCTGGATATGGATTTTTGATTGACTCTGGAAATTCTCTATCATAGTTTGTGGCTATGCAAGGAGAATGACGGTTTTTGATCAAGAAACCAGATCTGAGTCCGCACTAGGCAGTCGGGTGGATGATACTAGTTCGGAAGTGAAATTGTGTGATCGAGTGAGCGATCGAATTTGGTATTGCGTACGGATGATATAAGTACATCGTACGGATTTGAATGTAATAGATATTGAAACTTTTGTGAAGCAATGTATAAAATGATTTTTGAATGTTGTAATTGGACATTATTGCTAAATAAGATATACAGGTGTGTTAAGGCAAAGGGAATTGGGATTTTGATTTCGAAAGATAAATTAAATTACTCGACAAAAAGATATGTATTTAAATTTGTGTATGAAATTTGATGATTTTCCGGTCTAGTCACTAGGCTTTTTATTTTCTTTTGAAATCTGGGGGCCGTAGAGGCATTTTGTAGTCGTACCGAGCTAGCCGCGCAAAGGAGACGCTGGTGAAATTTTTTGAAAATTTTGAGAGTTAGAAATTTTTTGAGAAATTTGGATAATTTAAAATTTGAATTTAAATTTGAATTGTTGAGAATAATATTGGAACTTATGGTTGATTTTGGGAAGTTAGTAAGAATGATAGTATCTTTAATAAAAAATTGTTTTGGCAAGTTGATAAAACTGTTTGGTTTTGGGAAAATGATAAACGGGTTATGGATCATTCTTCTTAACTAGTAATTTCGGGATGAAATTCTTTTAAGGGGGGAAGAATGTGACGACCCGGAATTTCTGGACATTTGAAATGGAATATTTAATTGATTTTAAATATTTGAAAGATAGTTTAACTTGAATTTCAAATATCACTATTTATTTGGCAATTAAATTATTGAAATTAATTTTTGAAAGTTGGGTAAAATATTGAATCTTCAGTTTATGCTTGTTAAAAATATTTTAAAGCCTTAGAAAATTCATATTGATAATACTGAAGGTAATAGAACTTTTAAAATTGAATTTGAAAGTGATTTGTTCGGTTTTGAATTTTATATCGTTTAAATCGATATTTAAAAATAGCCTTTCGAGTCACAGTCTTGGAATTCGACGAAACTAGTTACATTAGATCCGTAATAGTGTATTATTATCGGATTTCAATTTTCGTAGTGTTTGGAGTAATCGTTTGACCATACGGTAGATAAACGCGCTGAAATCTATATCGAAAATTTAATATAATTACTGGTCTAAAAAGCTATCTTCTCCATACGATCGAATTTGGACTCGAAACATTTTCCATTGCGTTTGTAATAGGGGTTTAACATTATAAATGCCTAGCGGCATGCCTCAATAGGAGATCGATATTTTTAGCTCGATTTCGTGACGTTTGAATTCAAATTTAAATTAAAATTTTATAATTGTGACCAGTCAAAAACAAAACACTTTAATTCAACATGTAGTTGCCTTTTCAAACACTGGTCCTTCATTTTAACACGTGTCTCCTTCTTCCTTTAATAATCGTAGTCGAGCATTCTTAAAATTATAATAAAATCAAATGGCCGAACATTTCAAATTCGCCTAAACCAGTCGAGCTCGCTCGAAATCAAAATAATGGCGGCCTCTGTTCAAATTCAACTCCCTCTCTAGTTCGATTTCCTCCCCAGCTCAAATCAAATCCAAATAGAAATCGTTCGTTTATATTAAAAAATCAAAATCAATCGAGGGCACGAACGACTAGGCGAGCGGCGGGTCTCGTGGAGGTTTGTGTCGTTCGCAAGCACGGCAAGGCAGTGAGGGGTCTCGCGATGGTTGAGTGCGCATGGGCAAGGCGCATGGGGATTGGCGAGGTCGATTGCAAGTGGAATTGAGGTGCGCCGGATTCACGATTCAAGGTGGAGGCGCTGGTTCATTTCGAAGACAGCTTCGTGGTGAAGGATATTTCGTCGTCGATCAAAGGCGACGTGGTGGCTTTGGAGCGCGTGATATATGGGCCACGATGGAAGGGTTGGGCGAAGCCTGGTTCGTTCCTAGTGCATGTGAGGTCAAAAAAAATCGAGAAACCAAGGCAATATTGAAAATGGGTTGCATGCATAGTTAAAGGTGAGAACTTCTCACTCAATCAGAATACCCGATTTAATTTAAACAGTAAAATTTTAAATTATTGGTTGTTTACTTGGATTGATAATTGTTATCAGTTGGATTGGTATGTTATATATAATAGTATATATATTGGAGTGGTTGATTTCCCGCATTATGTAGCGGATGAGACCCTATGCGCCGCATAATAGCGGATGATATGATATGAACCCAAATACCGCGATATTCCACCTTGAAGTGGAATTGGTATTTTGAATTATTATGCTAACATCTGTGGATGTAGGGAAACGGGTTGGAGGGATCCAACTGGATTCCTCAAATGTTTGAATTTATTTCATATGCTGTGATATGATTTATTGATAATCTGTGATTGATTATATTGGTAATTGAAATTATTAAAAGCTATGGTTTAGCCGAATATATTGTTATTTTAAAATACCAGAAATATAAGAATTGGATTGTTGGAAGTAAAATAATTTTTAGAAAATTGTATAAATTAAAAGAAGGAATTTGGAAAAGGATAAAAGTTGATTTTTGAAATCCTATTGAATAAATTCAAGTATGGGAAAAAGATTTTGTAATAAATGAAAATAAATGGATTTTGAGAACTTAAGTAGTAATATTGTTTAAAAGTTGAAGAATTTATTTAAAATCCGGATTTTAAATGGTTTGGGTGAAATAAAGGAATTTATTTTAAAAATGGAGTTAGTTTTGGGAAATCGATTTGAAAACTAATTAAATGTTTGAAACTATGTTTTAAAAGGAAGATGAGACTATGGAATTTATAAACTGGGTTTATAAAGAGAAATAATATATATCAGTAGATATTTGGAAAATATAAATTCACGGTGGAAATTTATAATGGAATGGATAATTTAACAAAAAAATATTGGTTTATTTTTAAAGGTGTGAGAGAAAAGCGTATTTCCCTGAAAAGCCAAGTATGTTTCCAAAGCAGATTTTTAAGTATAAGTTGGAAGTTTTAAAGTTGTTTTGGCTTAAGTTTTACATGAAAAATTATTATTAAATTTCATAACTGGTATTTTAAATAAAGTGTTTTAAATAGTTTTTATTCTAAGTATTTCAAAGCACGTATATTTTTAGAAAGTGATTTAAATTACTTTAAAAATCTAAAGCATTTAGTCTTGGTAATTTTCAGTGGAAATAAACAATATTTGGAATTTATTCCGCGAGAGGAAAGTGATTTGAAAACTGTTTTTCAAAAGGGTTGAAGTGTAGAAAAAATTATATCTTGAGAAGATATTTTTAAAATAAATAGTTTGGGAAATTATTTAAATCTGATGGTTGTTTGTGGATGTTGTATGATAGTTAAATAACCGACTATCAATATTGGCCTTTAAGACGGCATTTGAATTTCGATGCGACCGGGGGTCGGATTCCAAATGGTTATCCGAAAACCACATCGAATTTTAAAAGGTGGATCTTTTGTTTAAAAGATCAAAAGTGGAAATTTGTTGTGACTTAATTTAGAATTGAATGTATCCACTTGTTTTTAAAATAAGCACTCATTATTCGGTTAAGCCAGAAGAGAACATTAAGTCAGAAAACCCATTCCGAATAATGATACGACGAAATGGGATTTCATTTGAAGACGGTGATTGAAGACCGAGTATTTTCGAAAACGAAAGGATTGCCTGTTGAATGTCTCTACACCGAGTTGCTCCGGTATAGAGATTTTGATTACCCTATGTGATGGGGAGTCCGGATGTGATTAGGGGATATCCGGATTTGCAAGGTCTTCTTTCCTTAATTGGATGAAGTGCCTTCGGTTCCATTCAGACCCAGGATGGACTTGGATGTATGTCTGACATTACACTTTGAGATATAAAGCTGGTTTCTATCAAATATATTTATGTTGGTGGCAGAGAATTTATTCTCTTAGCTTAACACCCTTCTCTGAGACGTACGAGCTCAGAGGTTATGTAGTGGATTGTTACTAGTGATATATTCCCAATTTGGTAATGTGGCATGCTAAGTGTTGATCATTGGTTGATCGAAGCATGGCTTTTGTGAAAAGCGTAGCTTTGTGGGACGAATCTTCATCGAACCTCACACCCCTGAAATGGTCGAAACAGGAAGGATGCAGCAACGTTATGGGGGTCACGCCCCTCAGGGTATGTACATTTCCTTCTGGTTAAAAAGTGGTATTCTGGTATGGAGCCCAGATATTTTTCTTATGTGGTTGTTGGTGATAGAGGTACCTCGGTAAAGGTTGGTTACGATCGGGGGATGGCATACTCGTGACAGTTAGTTACCTAGTTACAGAGGTAACCCGGCCTTGTGTTGGCAGAGATCTGGTTAGGTTCTCGGGGCGTCCCTTTAGAGGCGTACCCTTTCGGATAAAGGAAGTTCCTTAGACTTGACCATTTGTTGGAAATCCAAACAAAACAATACGAGCCTTTTACAATTGCAGTTGTAGAACCTTCCACCTCAGGTGGTTGCTATTGTAGGCATAATATAATAGTACCTATGCTGGCTAAGATTAATATTATACTTTCGAAATGTTTTCCACACTATGATATCAAAAGGATTTTCGCGTATCAAGCATGTTTGACTGCTATAAGGAGAAATCTCCCCCAAGTGTGTGATTGCATTGTGTGTGTGCCGGGAGGCCTTATGGTAGTTTCATTTTCCAAAAGCATAAACGGATTTCTTTTTGTACAAATAACTGTTTTAAGTTCTCACACCAGTCCCATGACTGACTCGGAGTTTATTGTTCCCTTTTCTAAACTCTGGGTGCCCATAATTTTCCACATGGGCAGCCTAGAGTCAGGTTATCAGTAGATTCTGGATGGATTACTGTGGAGCTCAGGAGAGGAGCTGGATTGCGAGACGTATTTCTGTATTTGATTATTATTTCGTTGTGTATTCAGTTATGGGGACAAGTTATTATAACTGTCCTGTTGTGTGCTATGAAACTGTTGTACTCTGATGATGTAATGTATAAACAGATATAGTTCTTTTGTTTTAAAGATTGGTCATTTATCTATTATATATTGTTCCGCTGCGATTGTGAGATTCTGATATTGTTTTTTTCTATTTCTTCTTCCACCTCTTTCTTCTTTAACCCTAACGATTTGGTTTTCCGGCATTCGATTGTTCGACATTTAATACAGTGGACGTATTAATGTAAATTTTCGGGCGTCGAAAAATTGGGTCGTTACAGTTAAATGGTCCAAATTTAGAATTAGGAGCATCGAGAGATATCTTCGTAGGGGTTCACTTCTAGTTTGAGGTATTAAGTGTTTGTAAGGTCTACCTCTCTCCTAAAAGGAAGCATTAAGTAACGTAGTGAGATTCCAAATAAATAAGGATGTCTAGAAGGGTTTACTTCAGTGTTGAGTATTAAACGGCTATTTTAAAGCCCGGCTCCCTAGTGAAAGAAGTAACCCAATGAGATACCATATTTGTAATTAAGAGTGATAGTGGATATCTCAGGAATGGTTCGCTTCGGGTTTGAGGTATTAAGTGACTGATCTAGGGTTCGCCTCTCTCCTAAAAAGAAGTATTAAATAACATAGTGAGATTCCAAGCGATGTTAGCTAGATAGTACCAATGAAGAGTCTGCCTTGGGATTAGGTATTAAATGACAAAGGCCTATCTATAAATAGGTGTTAAATGGTCTGGGGTCTGCCTAGTCCTTATTAATGAGGTATTAAGTTGCTTGGGCACAGTGCTAAGGCCGTAATAACGATAGTACTAGTTAAATGTTGAAAGCCTTAAATAGTGGTTAAAGGTCTTTGTAGCTTGGACCTACTGACCATTGACAACATTGTTAGAAAACCATCTTAGGAATAGGTCTTAAATGATGGGGTCTACCTTGATTAAGGTCTTAAATGGCATAGTCTACCTATTTCTCTTTTAAAAGTATTTAGTGGTGATTATGGAATCCCGCTTCATATTTAGAAGTATTAAGTGAAGTATTAGGTGGTTGATAAGGCTTCGTCTATATTTTATTAATCGCGAATGGGTAGGTAAGCAATCGTGTGTGCAATGCAAAGTTAGATTAGAATTACTAACCTTAATAGACATAATAATTAAATGGAAATCAATCGGTATAAATTTATGTCATGGATAGTTTATAGATTTTTTAGTCACTAGAACGTTGTTCTGACCCTCTCATTATTACATCCCATAGGATAGATTTAGAGGAATAGGTCACTAGAGCTGGATGTGTTTAGTTGTTGGAGAATCCTTCTTTTCTTTTATGCTCAATGCTGATGTGACAACCGTTATCCAAGGAATACCATTAATTCCAAGGTAGCAGTCATAATCAGTATCGTTATCCTATTATTGTTTCCGCTGTGAGTTTAGATTTTTATCAATCTCTGATAATGCTCATGCTCATTTGCAAATACCAAATCTAAAATCTGTGCTTTGATTGACTTGGGTTTTGATTTTTGTTCAAATTTAGGCTCATTAAGGTACGAGTATTATATGAAGTTCATCGACTTGAAGCAAAGAGATGACTTTGGTAGAGTACATCCAGTGTTTTAATGTTTTGCCAAAGTATGGAATAGAGCAAATTAATACTCCTTTGAAGTGTGAAAAGTTATAGAAGGACTGAAGATGGGGCTAAATCACAAGGTAATGGCTTATTTGTTAGCTTCATTTGATATAGTGGTGGAAATGGCGAGAAGGTATGACTGCTTGTATTAGGCAGAAAAGAAGGATGATGTTAAGCCCAAGGGTGAGCAGAAGAAAAGGCTTAATCCATATCAAAAGGGTGGAAATAATCAAAAGAGTGGAAAGACTTTTGAAGGAGGAACTCATAACCCAAATAGAGCTAATTTTACTTACTTTAACTATGGCCAGAAGAGGCACTACTCCACAAAGTATACCCAATCGAAAAACAAGGACAAGGCCAAGTGTTTTATCTGTAATAGGACAGGCCATAAGAAGAGGGATTGGCCGGAGACAAGGTAGCCAAAGATTTATGCTTCAGAAGGACCTTCATATGGACCTACAGTTGAGGATAAAGGAAAAGGTGTTGTACTCGGAGTTAAGATTTTGATTTCTAGTACATCAGTTAGAATTCTGTATGACACTGGTGCTACTCACTCTTTCATTTTGAGAAATTTGGTTGATCGGTTAGAACTAGACACGGCCTATTTGATTATGGCCTTTCATGTGATTAATTCGATCGGTGGGTATGACACTCTCGGGTTAAGGTGGACTAATCTTGAATTTGACTTGTGTGGATATTTGTTTGCTTGCGACCCATATGTGTTTGACTTTAAAAGGTAAAGGGTAATTTTGGGTATGGATTGGTTGTGCGAAATGACACTAAAATCTATTGTGTGGATAGGATTACTGCCTTACGTAATCCTAGAGGCGAGGAGAGAATTATGATAGCCTGGGACATAAGAAGAGAGAAGTTGAAGTTGATATTATGTGTTACGGATGATCAAGAGGATGAGATCAGTAGAGTAAGGGTAGTCCGAGGATTTGCAGATGTGTTCGAACCTACACTAGGATTACGGTCGAGAAGGGCAATCGAATTCTAAATAGATTTAATGCTAGGGTGCAACATGTTAGTAGACTGCCTAATAGAATGCCTCCTAAGGAGATTGAAGAATTGAAGAAACAGCTAGTGGAACTGGAGGATAAAAGCTTCATTAGACCAAGTAGTTCATCTTCGGGAGCAGCGGTATTCATAAAGAAGTCGAATGGAACTTTACAGATGTGTATAGATTATTGGAAATTGAGTGAGTTGTCGGTGAAGAATCATTGTCCCTTGCCCAGGATAGATGACTTCTTTGACCAACTAAGTGGAGTAAAAGCATCAACGTAGCTAGATTTGGCAATAGGGTTCCATTAACCAAGGGTAGCTAAAGATGGTGTTGCATTGATCGTGTTCAGGACTAGGTACCGTTTATATAAATGGTTAGTGATGTCGTTTGGATTAGCCAATGCCCCTAAGTTCTTCGTAGACCTTATGAACCGGATCTTTCACAATCGGTTGGATCAATTTGTGTGTTAGTCTTCATTGATGATATTCTGGTGTATTCTAAGACAGAGAGAGATCATGAAGTCCATCTTAGGCTGGTTTTGGAGATATAACTTGTTGGGAGAACGTTGTAGTTGTATACAGACCATAAGCTCCTAAAGTATCTATTCTCTCAGAAGGAGTAGAATATGAGATAGCAGAGATGGCTGCAGTTCTTGGTGTTAATTGATTTCGAGATAGAATATGCACTAAGAAAAGGGGACAAAGTTGCGGATGCTTTGAGCATAAAGCATCAAAATGGAGTGTTAGCCATGATTAAAGAATGGAAGATGTTAGAGACATTACCCTCTTATAGAGCGCATTTTAGGCAGAATATTGGATCAAGAAGAGATCCAGGCATTTTAACAAGTTTGGAGATGTGCCTAACATATATGGAGAAGATCGTTGTAAGGTAGAAAGAAGACCCGCTAAATCGCTGAAAGAATTAAGCGATTAGAGATAGGGGCAGAGATCGAGGATCTAAAAGGATTCTAGATAGACTCGAAGGGATGGCTAATAAAGAAGAGAAGACTATGTGTTCCAAATGTAGGAGACCTTTGGAAGGAAGTCTGGGAAGAAAGTCGTCGATCAAAGGTCATTATTCATCCCAGAGGCACGAAAATGTATCGTGGCATGAAAAGAGTCTTCTTTTAGGAAGGAATGAAGAGAGATATAGGAGAATGTGTGAGGAGATGCTTCACCAGTCAGCAAGTAAAGTCTAAGCACAAGAAACCAAGCAGTTTACTTTAACCTTTTGAAGTATTAACTTAGAAGTGAGATTCAATATCTACTAATTTTATTAACCGACTGCCAAGGTCGAGGATGGGAAATGATAGTATTTGGATGATAGTCGATAGACTAAATAAGAGTGCCCACTTTATCTTGGTGAAATCGACAAGGAAAATAGCTAGCTCGGCGAGGCTATATACGAAGAATGTATTGAGACTGCATGGGATACTGAGTAGTATTGTTAGTGATAAAGACCCATTGTTTAGCGCTGAGTTCTGGAGAAGCTTACAGAGCGCATTGGGTATGGAGTTAAATTTGACCACAGCTTACCACCTACAGACTGATGGTAAGACCAAGAAGGTAAACTGTGTGCTCGAGGATTTGTTGAGAGCATGTGTCTTGGATTTCAATGGATCTTAGGAAGATCACTTTCATCTGGTAGAGTTTGCCTATAATAACAGTTATTAAACGAGTATCGGGATAACACCATTGGAGGTGTTGTATGGTAGACCACATAAGTCGCCAGTTTGTTGGTTGGAAATGGGAGATAGACAAGTGTTAGGACCATATTTGGTAAGAGATGCCACTGAGAAAGTAGAATTAATTTGCACAAGGATGAAAGTAGCACAATTGAGATAGAAGAATTATGCCGACGAGTGAAGGAAAGAGCTTGAGTTTGCAGTAGGCGATCATGTATTTGTGAAGGTTTCTCTGATGTGGGGCGTTATGCACTTTGGAAATGTGGGGAAGTTGGCACTTGGCACCTAGATTTGTAGGAACAATTTTAGTGACCGAGAGGATTGGTAAATTCGCGTATCGAGTCGAACCACTAAGTAATTTAGCGGGTGTGCATAATGTTTTCCACTTATCACATATGGAAAATTTTGTGCACAATCCAAGTTTGGTAGTGGAACCGAAGGAGATAGTGGATTTATCTGTAGAGTCGGATTTGATGTATATGATAGGATCGATAGGAATAGTAGGTCATGATACGAAGGAGCTGGGGAACAACATTAACTTGTTCATGTCTAGTGGAGTGACGATAAAGAAGACGGTGCATGGGAAGTAGAAGATAGGATTAGAAATAACTATCCTAAGTTATTTTAGACATTCATGTATATAGCAATGTGCTTTGTTGTCTATTATATCGACTAATAGGGTACTAATATATTCACGTGTGATATGATTGTGTATCGGCAGTTGAACTAATACATTTATGATGGATGATTGATGGTATTAGTAGAGTACTAGTGTAATCTTTTGTACTTGTGTGTATTTATATGATGATGCTTTACACTTTAAGGGTGCCAATATTTTGTTTTCCTTATCGAGGTTTCAGGGACAAAATATTTACAAGGAAGGGAACTTGAAACACCCCACATTTTGGAGGGTCCATAATATGGAAAATTAAACTAAATTAAACTAATATATGGAGACGTTATTAATTAAATTATTAAAGTGATTTAATTACAAGAATTGCTCAAGGGAACTTTAATTAATTAAGTGAGGGTCAGTTTAAAAAGTCAATTGGATGAACCAAAGGCAATTAGAGCAATTTTGGTTGGCCTTTTAATAAAAATGAACCATTTAAATTCTAATGGGAATGGTTTAATCGAGAGGAATAAGTTAGTAAGACCCAAAACCACTACCATAGCCACATCCCCTCATTACTCCTTCATTTCATTTCACTAAACAAAACCATTAGACTCAAAACCAAGCCTAACCAACCATCTCAAGAAATGTAGAAGAGGATATCAAAGCTAAAAAGATTTAAGTTTTCAACTTTAAGGAGAAGGGAGATTAAACCAAGTTATATTAGTCAAGGCGAGTAAAATCATTTTCTAAAACCTTTCCTAACATGTTTAAATTCAGAATTTGATGTAAATGAATGCATAAATGATGTTTAAAGTGTTTGGATGATTGAATATAGTTTTTACTACGGTTTACAATTTAATTAAGGTGAATTAGTTCATGTTTTAGGGCAAAACATGGTTGAATCACATTCAAACGCCACGAAATTTTGATATGATATGCTTAATGATGAAATAGAGCTGATTTTTTATTTCATAATTTTTTAAATTAATATGAATATTTTATGAATTTCTTAAGTTGAAAAAAATGGTTAATTTCAAGATAATTAATTATTTTGGCTAGAAATTTTTATATAAGGTAGAATATGATAAAAGAGATTTTTTGTGAATTCAACACCAAATGGTGTTAGGAGTAAAGTGATTACTTAAGTAATAAGTATTTTTTAATTTAATTACAACGATGCCATTGAACCCCATGTTGACCAAGTAAAAATATAACCCACGAAGGCTTATTTACTCATGAAGGCTAAAAAAATGAAAAGGACACAAAAACTAATGAAAAAAATAGTGCACGAAGGCACATTGACACCTCACGAAGACTCAAATACAAGTGCTTATTGGCATTAAATAAATCAATACACGAAAGTTAAATCAGGCGACTGCACATGAAAGAAAAAATAATAAACACTCATAGATGTAAGAATTGTGGTGGGCGATTCAGGAAGGTGATTGTTCACGACGGTACTTGGGTGATGTTAACTCATGTGGGCATTAAACAAATCGGTACAGGAAGCATAAAGAAAATAAAAATTGTATACGTTAAAAATATTACATAAAAGCTTATAAAGGAGAAAGAAATTATAAATGGCTCACGAAAGAAAGAAGGAAAAATATGTTAAACGAGTGTGACAGTTTACGAATTGGGTACACATTGAGAAACAAATAAAATAACACACATGGGTGCTTGGGAAGTGGACAACTTATGTAACTGTTAAGAATTTTCCGGGATCACTACACAATTAGATTTAGAAGAGAAAGTAGTGAAGAAAGCAGACAAAATTAATTCCCCCAAAAACAAAAAACTTTTATTGATTCAACCAAGAAAATACAAAGAGACTTAAAATTGAGAAGAAATCTCAATCCCAAAACACCCAACAAAATACACTTTTTCCCACACATCTTATGAACCCTAGACATGTTTATTTATATAGACTTGACAAAATATCTTCGTTAATAAGTTATTGAATACTTCCATAAACCTTTCCCATGTAGATGATTTGTTGCATTCTCTAATGCAATGAAAGAGGCAACTAATCACTCTACCAAATACACACAATCTCTAAAATGTGCAATTAATCACACTCCAAAGTCTACCAAATCTATAAAATAGGTAATGAATTTGAGTCATAATTCCACATAGACTTAAATATCTCTAAGATCTACTTAAATATGGAATATTGTATCACTAAAATCTAACAATCTCCACCTTGATACAATATTCCATAAATGTCACCCAAGCTCCTCCTAGAACCTCAAACTCCAAACAATCTCCAATATTACCATAGAAACAAATGTCACTATTCCAAAAATGATCAGCCTTCAAACCACCTAATTATGCATGCTCTCAATTGAACATGCATATCATTAATAAATCAAAACTGTTTGTAATACCACAATGGCCTCCATGCGGTCTTTGTGGCTTTCCGTTGCTGACTCCACCTCGATTCAGACAGACTTGTCTCTCCAACTTCACTTGTATAAGGTTTTGCGATCTTTAAGGTTTTCCCAAGCAATGAATAAATATTATTGCTTCTTCTCTTCACGCGCAGCACCTCCCTGTTACCCTTCCAAACCCTAGTTACTCCACCTCGAGTCGAGAAGTTACAGCCTTTCCCTTCCAACTGTCCAACAGAGACAAGATTCCTTTTAATTTCTGGGATATGCCTAACCCCTGTAAGCGTCACCAACCTTCCAGTATCCACATCTTCAACATGACAGAACCCGTGCCTTGAACTTGTAGATCTCCACCATTAGTGGACTCCACCTTGCATGCTTCCTCCTTATAATCAGTGAATGCTTCCCTTTGATTGCAAATATGGAAACATGCACCAGAATCTAGCACCCACTCTCCTCCCATACTCATATCAACACAAAGAACATCATTGCTAATGCCAAAGTTTACCTCCTCATCACGGTCTACCTCCAGCTTATTTTTGCTTCCTTCTTGATTTTTCATCCTCTCTTTATCATCTCTTAATTTATTGCAAAATTTCAGCTGATGGCCTGGTTTTTCACGGTAATAGCAATGAAGTCTCGGTCCATATTTGATTTGAATGAGCGTCTTTCTCTCTTTGCAAAGTGGACCTCTGCCAATGGATTTGTAGTTTCCTTTTCTTCAGCGGCCTTTCCTTCCGATGAATTTATCCTCCGCATCTCCTCATTAAGAAGGCTGCTAACCACAGTCTCCATGGAAACAACACCACTAGAATTTGAATTGTTCAATGCGACTACTAGAGTTTCCTAACTTTCAGGCAATGAGCTCATTAATATTAAAGCTTGAGTTTCGTCATCAACTTTGAAGCTTATCTCCGTCAATTGGTTCACAATTGCTTGAAAGCTGTTGAGATGTTCGCTAATCGATTCGCCTTCCTTTAGTTTTAGATTGACCAACTTTCTCATCAGGAATGCCTTATTCGTTGTAGAATTTTTTGCATAAATTCCTTCCAATTTCTTCCATATGCCAATAGCAGAAGTTTCACAAGCAACGATATGAAACACATAATTCTCCATAAAACACCGAATTGCTGCAGCTGCCTTCCTATCCAAAATTTCCCACTTTACCTCAGTTATTCCATTTGGCTTTTCCCCTTTGTTTTCCAAGGGTTGGTGAAGATCATTAAGATAGAGATAATCTTCCATCTTCGCCTTCCATAACCCCCAGTTCCTTCCATTAAGCTTTTCAACACTTATCTTCTCCATAGCCAAAGACTCTTCCAAAAATTTGTGTAGTTGGCTCTGATACCAAATGTTAAGAATTTTCCGGGATCACTACACAATTAGATTTAGAAGAGAAAGTAGTGAAGAAAGCAGACAAAATTAATTCCCCCAAAAACAAAAAACTTTTATTGATTCAACCAAGAAAATACAAAGAGACTTAAAATTGAGAAGAAATCTCAATCCCAAAACACCCAACAAAATACACTTTTTCCCACACATCTTATGAACCCTAGACATGTTTATTTATAATAGAATTGACAAAATATCTTCGTTAATAAGTTATTGAATACTTCCATAAACCTTTCCCATGTAGATGATTTGTTGCATTCTCTAATGCAATGAAAGAGGCAACTAATCACTCTACCAAATACACACAATCTCTAAAATGTGCAATTAATCACACTCCAAAGTCTACCAAATCTATAAAATAGGTAATGAATTTGAGTCATAATTCCACATAGACTTAAATATCTCTAAGATCTACTTAAATATGGAATATTGTATCACTAAAATCTAACAGTAACAAAATGTAAAGCAAGTGAAAAATATTATAGTAAAAGGTAGAACAGCCAGCACACAAAATCAACTGTAAAGCACACAAAAGCCGAGATATAAATGACTATACAAGAAGGCATGGGAAAAAATGGATGGCACGTGAAGGCTACAGGCGAATGTAAAATTTGGACCATTCACGACAGCTACATGCGGAAGTAAAATAAAGCACGAAAGTTAAGAAAAGTAATGAGACAACTCACATTAACAATTGTGATGATGACACCACACGAAGGCTAAATAACAAATATAATTCATGAGGGCTTCTGCATTAGTTAACGCATGAAGGCAAATAATGGAACAAACATGTGATGGCATAGGCCATATAACACATGATAATCTAGATGAATAATGGTTGTTGGCGCCTGAAAAATATACACGTGATGACTAAATAAAAACAAGTGTATGATGACCGTATAAAAGCAAACATGCGATGACTCTGATTAAAACATAGGACGACTATGGGGTTTATTACGCGATGACCTAGGGAAGTTGATAACCCACAACGGCTATGGGATAACCAATGCACATGATAGCTAGGCATAGTTCATGATGGCTATAGGATAGCCAATATACAACAATTAAATGCAACTTGTAATGGCTTGGGAAACTATATTTTTATAAGTAAAATAATGGATATTTAGGGCATTTTGGAAGACAGTTTCCAAGTGTTATTGAACTATTTCATAGGGATAAAATAAAGGAAAATTTTAATAAGTTAAAAATGCGTTAACTTGTTTTGAAAAGGAAGAAAGCTAGAAAAGCTAACAAATCCTAGGGTATCATTTAAATCAAAGATAAAAATGTTTTATCTGAATAAATGTGTAGTGTACACAATTAAGGAATGAAAGAAAAAGGGTTGAACCATGATCCTAAACGTATACTAACTAATGGAGTTATTGGATGGCAGGGTGCCTTGAGTGATAATTTAAGGTCTAATGGTATATGGCGGTGAGCCACGATAGGGTTCAAACTCAGAATACTATAAAACCATACGGAGGAGTTAAGGCAGGGTGTAGTGATAGAGTGCCAATACATCAAGGTAGTGTTAAATAAATCGACAACGTAAATGATAGCAGATCAGGGACTAAGAGGGGATATTGACGCCTAGTTAGGACGCTTGCTAGAATGTATTCAAGATGCTTACATTCAACCTCTTAAGAGATTCAAGGTAGCTCTAGTCAAGATGGGCCCTATGGAAAAATGAGTCGACATTTCCAACAGGTGGCATTGTTTGAGCAAAATATTAAATTAGTGATAGGAAGACCTAGGGAGGTGATCACTAAAATAAGTTAATGACAACTTAAATGAAGTAAGCCTAAAATAAAAGATTAGGTGATGGATGAATGAATGATGAATGATTATATGAATTGGTTCATATTTGAATGATAAGTATAGGGTATACTTAACTTGACTTTATATATATACAGATATATATATATAACATGGTTCATAATTTGGTAACAAGTGCAGGATACACTTATTGATTGAATGTATGCACATGGTTGCTTTGACATAATGTTCATTTATTGTGCTAAGATGATGAACTGAGGGGAAAACTGGTTCCGCATTAGCAGCGTGGTCTCACTATGGTGCTTAGGGTAAAGGTTCACTCATGCCGGACTTTTTGTCTGATCCGTGTTCTTATTATTTCCCATAAACTTATGGGTCCTCATTCGAGTAGGCTGAATTTTTGGTCTAGACAGGTATCCTTTGAAGGATGAATAAAGATTTTGAAGACAAAGCAGAAGTCTTATTTAGGGAATAAATGTATTTTTAAATTTCCACTATGTAAAACCAAAATTTGCAACTGGTTAGGTGTGATGTTGGCATCTTCATATGTTGGACACACACTACTATGATTTTCTTGTTATATATTACCCCGCGTGGGAACAATTTGGGTTTATTGATGTAATAGATCATGTAAAACAATTTGATGTGATGAAAAAGCTATTAACTGCTCTGTTTGCTTATATTGTACAAAATAATACTAAAATCACTTCTTCACTGGGAAATGATTCTGGTGATGACTGCAGCATCATTGGCATCAATTTTTAAGTCTCGAAGTGGGGTATGTTACAAGTAGCCTAAACGAGAAAACAACCTAACCGATCTTAAGTTGAATGTCACTATTGTTGGAAAACGGTCATTAAGTGAATGAATGCAAAATGAAGATGCAAGAGCAAGAGAAGAAATGTTATAATTATAATGAAGCTGGTCATTTTGCAAACCAGTACAAGAATTCCAAGAGACTAACCCAGGGCAAGTTGTTTACTATTGAAGGACCTAGCCAAGCCTCAGCCTTAAAAGGTACTATATTCTAGAAAGATTTTTCTATTAGAATTCTTTTCGATACAAGGGCTTCTCATTCATTTGTATCAAAGGAAATAGTAAGAAATTAAAATTGGATGTTTCTATTCTTACCACTTCTCTTAGAGTAGCTAATCCAGTTGGAGGTTAAGCTTCTCTGAATACGAAATGTTATGATGTCTCTATTCATTTATTTGGTTACCTTTTCCTATGTGATTTGTTTATTATAGATTATTTAAATTTTGGAATTATCCTTGAATGGATTGGCTCGAGTGTTATCAAGCTCGATTATTCATTGTTGAGTGAGTGATTACTCTTCGACATCCCAATCACACATAATGAGTTGTAATTGCGCTAGAAGCATCGAGTGTCAGTTCAAGGTATTCTTTAAGTACAATGGAATCTTAAGGAAGTTGGATCGGGCGGATTCCAATAATCAAGAAATTTACTGATATTTTTAAGCCAGTTATGAGCCAACCACGTAGAAGAGCGGTTGAATTCAGGATTGATTTAATTCCTGAAGCTTAACCATTTAGTAGACTATCTAACCGTATATACCCTAAGGAAATGGAAGCATTAAGAACTCGGTTAAAAGAACTCGAGCAAAAATAGTTTATTAGACCAAGTAGTTCTCTGTGGGATGCATCAACTTTATTTTTCAAGAAGTCAGATGGATCTTTATGACTCTATATCGATAACAAAAGGCTGAAAAGAATAAATATTCATTACTGTGAATATATTATTTGTTTGATCAGCTGAGCAGTGTTAAAGTATTTTCACAACTCGATCTAGTAATTGTTAGGAACTGAGATGTTGGTTTTGATGACAACAACCTTTTTAACTTATCTTATTATAAAATATGCACTAAAACTATTGTCTAGATAGATATGTATATGCAGGAACTATGCAGGATATATATATATATATATGCAGGTATTGATTACTGAAGACTGATTAGTATAAAGACTCAAGACTCAAGATTCAGAATGGAGATATCAAGATTGAAGACTCAAGAGTATCAAGATCAAGATTTCAAGATAAGTGTCTAGTTTTTGTTAAAACTTCATAATAGCACGGAAATCTTCATTCCAAATTTCATTTGGGATGGAACTCATTTCTATCTTCTTAGTGGCTTACAAACCCACGACAAGTAGCTTACAAACCTACGACAAGTGGCTTACAAACCCACGAACATCCTGGTTTTGTACAAGTTCTCGAGTCCTGATGTGATGAGATATACTACAGAAAGAAGCTTGCAAAACTACTTCAAAATGGTTTTTCAAAATGATTTTCAAAACTGCTTTTCAAAATGTTTTAGCCTAAAAAATTATCTTTTCAAAAAGATGTTTTAGCCTTAAAATATTCTTTGTTTTTGTTTTTAAATAAACTCTTGTTTTAAACTTCGTTTGTTTCTAAAACTATCTTCTTTTTTTAAATATTCTTTTATAATATATATATACTTGAGATTTAAACTCAAATTTATATATACATTCTAAAAATATATTTTTCTACTCTTCTTTATTTTAAAACATAGGAAAATTAGTTTATTTTACTCCAGAATCATTTCATCTTGTTTTCCTTTCAATACCATTTTCAAAACAAATTTTACATTGTTTTTAACTAAGGGATGTCGACATCATGGGATACCCCATGTCGACATGTTGGCCGTTAAATTCAAAAGTTTCAATTTTCAAAAGAAGTGTCTATTCGTTTAAATCTCTTCACAAATGGTTATGACCGTTACTGGTCTATAAATAGCCTTCACAAACGAATTTTTTAACTAACTATTTTCTTATTTTCTTCACTTCTTCTTCTTCATAAATCCATATTCTAATATTTTCATATTTTTAAGATCGTGCTGAAATTCTGCCAAATTCTCAAGTGAATCAAATTAGAATCTCATTCTTGTTTGATTCTCTGCCCTCTCTCGAAGATCAAAGTGCTATTCAGAGTTATAGGATCAATTTGTAATCAAAAGTTTATCGAGTCTCTCTATAAGGTGTGGTTGTGCCTGGAAATCAATTGGGTGATCTTGTGTCCCATAAATCAAGAGAGTTTGCCCCGGACTCGAAGACAGGAGGGTACCTCAAGGCCTTTAGAAATTGAGGATTGTAATCTCGACATTGATATAATAAAAATCTGTACGAGGTGTTTACCTTGGTGCAGGACTGGACGTAGGGTAACTCCGAACCAGTATAAAATCCGGTGTGTTCTTTCCTTTTACTGTTTTTTATTTACTTTTTGCATCTGTGTTTGATTCTGTGATTGTTCTGTGATTAAGTTATGCATTTGTTTGTGTCATAATTTTAATTTAGTCCATATAAGTCTTAGAATCCATTAAACACTATTCACCCCCCTCTAGTGTTAAATTAGCCTTAAAATCCTTAATCCGCACTTCCTTTCAATTGGTATCAGATCATTGGTTTTCATAGTTTTCATAATCTGAAACTTGAAAATTGTTTTAATGGCTACCAACACTGGTAATGTCAACTCTGGCACTAGTTCTGTTAACACTAACACTAGTTCATTTGTAGAAGGTCAGTCTACTGTCAGACCACCATTTTTCAATGGCAGTAATTATGCATATTGGGCTTGTAGAATGAAAATTTATTTACAATCAGTAGGATTAGACACTTGGAATATCACACAAACTGAGTATGTTGAACCAACTACCGATTTTTCCCAGTGGACTGCTGAGTAAAAGGGTGTTGCAAAAAATAACTCAAAGGCCATGAATATATTATTTTGTTCACTAGATAGGAATGAGTTTAATAGTGTGTCTGTTTGTAAGTCTGCATTTGAAATCTGGAAAACTTTGCAAGTTACTAATGAAGGAACAAGCAAAGTTAAACAGACTAAAATTTCCATATTAACTAATCAGTTTCAATTGTTTAAAATGCATGCAAATGAGTCCATTTCCGACATGTATTGTCGATTTCAAGATATTGTTCATTCACTAATTGCACTGGGAAAAAGCTTTTCGGAGGAAGACCAAGTCAGAAAAATTCTAAATTCACTCACTCCAGAATAGGATCAAAAGACACTTGCAATCGAAGAAGCAAATGATATCAGTCTAATGAAAATAGAAGAATTGATTGGGAATCTGATGTCTTATGAAGTTCAACTGCAAGGAAGAAGAGAAAACAAGGCTACAGAAAAGAAGTCATTAGCATTCAATGTAATAACTGAAGATTCAGAACCAGACAATGATGTGGAGATTGCTTTCATGACAAGAAACTTCCGGAAATTCCTAAAATATAGAAAAATGAATAATTACAAAAGAAATGATCAAAGGAATTACAGAAATAATACAAAGAACGTCAACAATGATAGATGCTACAATTGCAATAAAGTCGGACATCATAGGAAAGATTGTCCATATCCAGATAAACAGTTGTTCCCTCCAAACAATGATTCGTCAAGGAAAAGAAAGAAAGCATACACAACAACTCTTGATGACTCAGACTCATCATCCAGTGACAATGAAAAAAAGACGGATAATTCAAATTTGTGTTTCACTGCTATTCATGAATCAAACGACGATGGGAGTATGGATCTAAAAATAGGTACGCATTTACATTATTTTTAATTTTTCTTGTTTGAATGGATGCTTGTTTGTTTGCTTGATTTTTTTTAAATTCCTTGAATTTTAAATTCAAATTTATCCCTTGAAATTTGAATTTTAAATTCAAAAATAATATTATTTAAATAATATTTTAAATATTAAATTATTAATATTTAAGTATTATTATATTTAATGTTATCATAGGAATTATATAATTAGAATATAGGATATAATATATACATTTATTAGAAATTAGGAATAGACACTTATCCTTTGATTCAATAGGCACATGTCGACATACCTAGATACCCCATGTCGACATGCCCCTCAGAAATTTGATTTCAAAATTTGAATTCAAACTTTTGAATTTCCCTCCACCTTTTCACCAACTTCAATGCTCTGGAAATATGCCTCTTGACCAGAGAACATGTCTATAGAATCTCTATTTAATTCACTCTCCTTATCATCACTTTTCACTTTTATTTCAAATTTCAAATTATCTTCATCATCTTCAACTCCTCTCAAACTTCTTCAATAGCCTCTTCAAGCACTCCTAACACCATTAGGCTTCCAAAAGCTATCAAAAACTTTCTTTTTAATGACCCGGAAGCTATCAAAGCTTACATCAACTATGTAAACTTTGGTAAAATTCATACGGGGAAATTTGCTATTTTTGAAGATTTTCCTTCTTATGAAATTGAAAATCTTTTTCAACAATGTTCTATTCTAAGTGTAGTAGATAACAAACAAAATGATTTTGTATGTTATCCAAATCTTGTTAAGATGTTTTATGCGAACTTGAACCGTGGTTTCTATGATGGGCAAGATGGACAAATTTGGAGTAGTGTTAAAGGAACACAAATAGTTTTGGATTGTGAAATTTTAGGAAATATTTTGGGATGCAAGTATACCGGAATGAATCTCTCGGAATTTCAAATAAATGAAAATGATCAAGAGACATTTCATCACATCTTTGAAGGGGATGACAATTTTGAATTGAAAAATCGTTATTTTCGTCCAAAAGCAAGAATTGTTAACCTTCACTAGTACAAAAAGTGCATATTGCTTCGCCTCATTTGCATCAGTTGAAGTAAAAACTGATGCAAATAGAACTATTTGCATCAGTTCTATCTTAATAACCGATGCAATTGGTACGTGAAAAGCAATAGGTAATAAAAAAATCAAATTTGCATTAGTTGTCACCAACAAACGATGCAATTGGTACGTGCAAATAGTTTTAGTCGCATCGGTTTTAAATTCAACCGATGCAACTACATTAGTTTGCATTCATTTTCCATCGGTTTGCTACTCCAACTTTCATTTTCCCTCCCCTTAACTTTTCATTTCCCGCTTAGCTTTCATTTATCCCTCCACTTCCCCCGTAACTCGTTAAGAAGAAAACAAAAGCTACTTTATATTCGTTCAATTGAACGACTTCAAATCAAATTCGACTGTGAATTTTAACTTCAAACCAAATTAGCAGTTCCTCTCAAATCGAAATCCTAAAAAAAATTGAAATTCAAACCAAATCAAAACAAATGTTTTAATTCGACTGTGAATTAGGTGGCGATTTAGGTTGAGTGGAGGTGGTAGCGATGTGCTTTGAGGTTGTTGTAGAGTTTGGTTAAAGGCAATTGTTCGATCGAGGGTTGCTCTGAAGGTCAACGAGGTGGAGTTGTAGGGATGCAGCGATTTTGATGGTCGATTGGGGAAGTTTGAGTTTGAAGTTGGGGGAGGCGGTGCTTGTTCTGGTGGCCAATTTTATGTCTGGCAATTTGTTGCTGCTGTATATACGAGACGTGAAGATGAACTGTTGCTTAGTGAATGTTGTGGTTGCAGTATGGGTTCGTTTTGGGTCTGGTCGAGGAGAGTGTTTCAGATAGTGGTTGTAACTGTTGTAGGCTGAACTGATATAGGAGGGTGGATGTGAATTGATTAGAGGTGGTAGGAGTTGTTGCGTTTGTTTGTGAAGGCAGGATGATGTGATGGAAAGTGTTTGCGCTTCCCAAAACCCACCGCTTAATTCTTCAATTCAGGTTTTCTGCTGCTGCCTCTTCCTGTTATTCCTTTATTTATTTATTTTTATGTTTTTTATTGTTGCTGAATCGAGATAGCGCTGCTGAACAAAATCTCGTTTGATTTTGTGTCAATTCGATGTTTAAATTGAAATCGCGATTCAGTATTGAACTTCAATATTTTTGTTCTGAAACAGGATCGTACATTTCACACTGGTTGCGATTCCAAACCGTGTTTTAGAACGTACGATCACGTGATTTATGCAATCACTTTGGATGGTTGAGAACTTCTTAGAAGGATGCAGCTTAAGTATGCTAGATGTTAAAATTGAAGAAACAGCTATTTGTTACTTATAACTTGTAGAATTTTATAAGTAATTTGTCGACCAAATAAATGGCTAAGAGCATTACAACCTCCATGCAATTATAAAATGTGATTTACACATTATCAATTCTTAATTTTATCCAGAATTTTATCTTCAATTACAATATTGATAACAATGTTACGATAACTTGGCACAAATTTACTATACTGTCAAAAATGTGTAGTTTTGGACACTGGACTCACGATGCGAAGTAATAAATGTATATATTAGTATACTTTTTAACATATTATTATTATTTATTATTAAATTATTTGGGACACATTTGCATAGTAGTTCTTTTTTACCTTTAGTGTCATGACTGTTTTTCCTAAACCACATCGAGTTTACATTATGAATCATCTTTTGATATATAGACTTTAGGTTGACATTACATCTCAATGCTCTAAAATAACCTTGTTGTTTCATACAATTTACAAGCAAAATGACACAACGTAACATTCACCATCTGTTTACATGGACATGTCTAAATTATGTAATCTGGTATATATTCGTTGCTTATAACTTATAAGTCATAGCAGTCATTAGTCAAACACAAAAAAAACTTATTTGAACTTAAAATTGAACTTACATTGAAATCCTTTTACCTATAACCATTTAATCAGATCTACTTAAAAATTGCTATTTAGATCTCCTTTTAAGAAGATTTAAAATAAGTGTTACGAAGCACTCTTATACTAATAATAATGATCTAAATTTGAATTACAAATTGGATTATAGTGACTTTTGTATGAAAATGCTGCTTCCTACCTAGAAAATGAGTTTTTTGACTTGAAATAAGAGTTAAAGGTAGAGGTAGTTGGATGGATAATTTACAATTTTGATAAAGCTTAGTTATAACAAATGAAATAAGTCTATGACTAATCAACTAGGTATCTTATTTCACCTTCTTATAAACTGTTTCCAAACGTTCAATTCCAAACAAGTAATTTAAAAATTACTTGTGTACCTACAAGTAGCTGCCAAACATACAATTATGAGTTACGACTTATCAATTTCTAAGCAACTTGTTTCTCCTTATAAACTGTTACAAACCTTCAACAAATAAAATATCTGATTTTTTCTTCTTCTTTGGAATATTAAAACAACTTCATTTGGGTTAATTTCACCCTTTTCTTGGTATTGTACTAAATTCAACAACTTGCACATCTTGTAAAAGAAGAAAAAACCACAAATTGTTTACCGTAACAATTCATAATCTTTGTTTTAAAGTTTTTATTTACTTAATCATGGCATTTGTAACTAGAACAAGGTATGCCTCTCTTCATAAGTTAATAATGCTGTAATTTAATTCCATTTTGTGCAGAATTTTGACATGATGTCAATTATTGAAACTTTAAATGGATATGCATCCAAAGAGATCAGTAAGTTGTTAAAAGATTCTGATAATTTCACCATTCAGTTGACTACTAAAGGTGGGTCTCTAAGGCATGCGAGGAATTGTTTTTGAAATAGTCATCATTCTGCAATAGTTCATAACTCTGTAACCAAAGTGCTTATTCAGATATTAACATTCGTGCTTATTGATGATACATATATAGGTTGTTTTAGCAGCACAATCATTTTGCTTCAGTGGACAAGTTATTGGGCATAAACATTTCGAGGTAATAACAATCATATCCATATTTTTCTACATGTATAACATGTTAGTTTGTTGTATGTGATAATAAATTCATTAGAGAGAGTTAGTAATAATAGTTTATGGCCATGCAGAAACGAGCACCAGCACTGATGGATAATTTTTGAGTTGATGTTGTGGTTTTCATTTCGAGGGCGGTTCGGTGGCTTGGATCAGAGTGTTGACGTTGCGTTGATGAATTGGCGATCTCAGGTTTGTGGCGAGGCGATTTCAGTTTGGATTGTTCGCGGTTTCAATTGGATTTAGGTAGAGGAGGCGAGGCGTTTCAATGTTTCTGGTTGCAATTTAGGTATTATCGATGTTGGCTGCTAGGTCGTGGGTTGCTGCTGCTTGTGAACTGAAAATGGCAGGTGAAGTTGATTGGTTGTATGAAGATGTTGAAAGGTAGGGGAGTACTGGGTGGTTGAGTGACAGAGATGTGGTGTTTACAGTGAAGGCAAGGTGGCAGTGTTTGTATAGAGAGAGGAAGAGGTGAAGCACTGATGATGGTCACAGTATGGTGAACTGAAGTGATGTGAACTGAAGTGGTGACTGGTGTGGACTGTTTGATGTCTGTAGATATATTTTTATGAGCAGTGATGAAGCAGGGGGATGCCTGTGCAGTGATGAAGGTAGTATGATTGAAGTGGAGAGTTGTGTGACAGTAAGGAGGAACTGTGGTGGTTTTTGCTGTGGTAGTTGATGTCATTTGGAGGTATTGAGACAGTGTATTGAAGGGGCAATGTTTGATTATGCAACAGCACTGTGATTATGCAGCAGTTTAAGGCAGTGGAGTGGCAAGTTGTTGCAGTGTTGTGAGAAGTATGGTCTTGTTGACAGGCAGTTGTATTGGCAAGATGATGAAGTTGAAGTGATTTGTGGTTGTTGTGGTCAGGTGGATAAACAAGGGTTGGGGTGGATGTTTGATATGTGAATGGTGCTGCTGCTGTGGATGGCAGTTTGTAGAGGAGTAGAATGTTATGTCTGATGTGGGTTGTGGTCGACAAGGTGGAATGAAGGAAAGTATGTGACAGTTTCTATGTACTGGTAAGTGAGGGATGTTTAAAGGTAGGATGTTTAAAGGAGTTAGTCAGTAAAGTGTAGTTGTAGTTGTGGATGGGGGGAAGTTGTATTGGAATGACGGAGTGATTGTAGTGGGAAGTGATGTAATTGTTGTCGGAGAGGAAGTTGAGAGCTGCTGTGTGAAGTGTGGTTGAGTGTTGATGAAGAAGTGGTAGTTGTTTAGATGTTGATGGTGTAATGCAAAGGGAATGATTGGGTCTGGCAGTGTAGAAGAGGAGACGGCAATGTGAAAAAAGGTGGATGTAGTTGATGAATGAAATGTAGCGGTTTAAGGAAAACAGTGGGAAGTGGAGATTAATGAAGTGGCAGTAATGAACTTGTGGTCACAACATAGTAGGAGTATGCAGAAGAAGATTGGTGGGTAGTATGAATGGGTGAAGTGTGGGTGGATGTCAGTGATATGGTGATGATGTAGTAGTGCTTGTTCACAGTGTAGAAGTGGATGTGCACTGGTATTGGGTTTTCAAGGCAGCGGGGTATATGGACGATTGTCAAGGCAAGAGAATGGGTATGGTGGTATGGTTACTGATATGAACGTGTCCGCACTGATGTGGGATGTTTGATGAATATAGTAAGTTGTTTTGGAACAGAAGTGAAGTTGAAGTGGAATGTATTTGTAATAAAAATTTGTAAAAAAAATGTAAGAGTGAAGAAAATGTAGCATGAAAAATGTGAATGTAAAAAAACAAATGCGAATAATCAATAATATATATAGTCTATTTGAGTACTATAATAATGGTTTCTGAGAATGGCTTTTTTGCATCAGGTATAAATAGCTGATGCAATAGAGGGATTAGTTTGCACCGGTTGTTATAAAAAACTGATGCAATAGAGGGATAAATTTGCATCGGTTTTCAACAACAACCTATGCAACAAGTTCCTTTGTTGCATCGGTTTTCATTGCAACCGATGCAACATGGGGGCTGTGTCCAAGCAACCAACCATGATATTTTGCATTAGTTGTTAGTAACAACCGATGCAAAAAGAACCGTTTTGCATCGGTTTCAGAACTGATGCAAAAGTGTTAAGCCTGTTGCATCGGTTGCATATGCATCGGCTGTTGAACTGATGCAAAAGGGGGGTAAACAACCGATGCAAATGGCCTGTTTTGTAGTAGTGCTTCTTATTCAACACACCCTTATACCAAGATCAAGAAACTACAACAACCCAACTTTGAAAGTTTGCAAAGCTCTTTTTGCAATTTTTGGAAATTATGATATCAATTGGGCTCAAGTTATTTTGGATGAGCTAAGGCCCAAGAATTTTACTATGGGTGAAAACACATTATATCATGGAGTTTATCTCACTTGGATTTTTAATTACTTTGGAGTTGATTTCAAAAGGGAAGAATTTATAACTAGAAAAGTGTTCAACCATGGAAACATTTCCCTTATGCAAATTTCATTAGTGTTTCAACCATATGAAACACTTACGGAAAAGGAAGAAAGGCTTGCTCACGAAGAGATGGAAGAAATGGAGGAAGAATAAGAAGAAGAGGAAGAGGAAGGAATGGAAATTGAAGAGGAGGAAGAGGAAGATCAAGAAACTTCCTTAGAGAGTATTGAATATCCTACTAATCCCGCTAATCCATCCAATAAGACCATTCTCAATAATCAAAGAATTATAGTGGAAAATCAAAAGACACTCAAAAGATCAATAAGTAAGAAAATGGAAAAGATTTCCACTAAAATCAACAAGTTCTTCGGGAAAGTTAGTAGAAAGCTTGGACTATCATCTTCTTCATCTTCATCTAATTAGTTTTAGTTCATGTTATCTTGTTTGCTTCAAGTTCTATCCACGTATTTTCCTTTATTTTAGTTAATATTATATTATTTTATGTAATGTTGACTAGAATCATTAATGAAATCTTTTATTTCTTGTTATTCAACTTCACTTGTCTTTGTAATTGCTTGTTTTTATATTATACAAATTTTAGTTGCATAGATTTGTTCATAATATTCAAAACAAAGCAAATTGTCACTTTAAGCAGAGGCATGTCGACATCCCCCATCCCCCCATGTCGACATGCAACGGGCAGAAAGTAGTTACACTTTCAAATTTTAATTTCATGTAACTAACTTGTATCTATTCATTTTAAATGACTTTCTACCCCTATTTATACCTGTTTCTTCCAGAATAAATTATCAAACTTCATTTCTAATCACTTCCTTTCATATTTCTTCCTATTTCTTGAATTATGGCTACTCCGATTAAGAATCTAAGTGATAACCTTGAGGAAACTCTCACTTCCTTCAAGAATATCCTTACATTCATACTTCGTAATCAGCGCCACTTAGAATTGAGTCAAATGCAGATGATCAAGGAGCAAGAGAGACATTTCGACGCCCTTCGTTGGATGATCTCAGCCCTTAACAAGGATGATCTCGAAGGAAATCCACCAGTCACTCTCGACAAAGATAAAGAAGAATTGGATGCCATCAAAGCAGACCCTATCTATGGAGAAGATGGATGGGTGGAAGTACCAAGGAATGTCTAGTCATTCTGTATGTTATTTGTTTGATTTGATTGGTGTGTTTTAAACTTGATTGACTTGACTTATTTAAAACATTTTGTGTGGTTTGTATATATGATTGGATTGAATAATTACTGTAAATATGATTGGATGATGATTGATTTACTTCTGGATTACACTTATGATCACACTCATGATCACATTTCACATTTATGATCACATTTCATACTTATGATCACACTAAGCACTTATTACACTTATATATGGATTACTCTATTGTATTATGGTTGATTATCTTATATCAAGTTCAGGAAATTTATAAGAAAGAAGTTTTTGTTGATGACAAAGGGGGAGAAGTTATAAAGTAGTAGTTGGCTTGGAGTAAGGGGCAGTTATGATTGGAGTAAGGGGGAGTCATGGAGTAAGGAGGAGTTATGATAGGAGTTATGGTATGGAAAGTATATTTTATAAATACAGGTTGTCATCATCAAAAAGGGGGAGATTGTTAGGAACTGAGATGTTGGTTTTGATGACAACAACCTTTTTAACTTATTTTATTATAAAATATGTACTAACATTATTGTCTAGATAGATATGTATATGCAGGAACTATGTAGGATATATATATGCATGTATTGATTACTGAAGACTGATCAATATAAAGACTCAAGAATCAAGATTTAGAATGGAGATATCAAGATTGAAGACTCTTGATTATCAAGATCAAGATTTCAAGATAAGTGTCTAGTTTTTGTTAAAACTTCATAATAGCACGGAAATCTTCATTCCAAATTTCATTCGGGATGGAACCCATTTCTATCTTCTTAGTGGCTTACAAATCCATGACAAGTAGCTTACAAACCTACGACAAGTGGCTTACAAACCCACGAACATCCTGGTTTTGTACAAGTTCTCGAGTCCTGATGTGATGAGATATTCTGCAGAAAGAAGCTTGCAAAACTACTTCAAAATGGTTTTTCAAAATGATTTTCAAAACTGCTTTTCAAAATGTTTTAGCCTAAAAAATTATCTTTTAAATGATTTTCAAAAAGATGTTTTAGCCTTAAAATATTCTTTGTTTTTGTTTTTAAATAAACTCTTGTTTTAAACTTCGTTTGTTTTTAAAACTATCTTCTGATTTTTAAATATTCTTTTATAATATATACATACTTGAGATTTAAAATCAAATTTATATATACATTCTAAAAATATATTTTTCTACTCTTCTTTATTTTAAAACATAGGAAAATTAGTTTATTTTACTCCAGAATCATTTCATCTTGTTTTCCTTTCAATATCATTTTCAAAAAAAAATTTATATTGTTTTTAACTAAGGGATGTCGACATCATGGGATACCCCATGTCGACATGGTGGCCGTTAAATTCAAAAGTATCAATTTTCAAAAGAAGTGTCTAATCGTTTAAATCTCTTCACGAATGGTTATGACCGTTACTGGTCTATAAATAGCATTCACAAACGAATTTTTTAACTAACTATTTTCTTATTTTCTTCACTTTTTCTTCTCCATAAGTCCATATTCTAAAATTTTCATATTTTTAAGATCGTGCCAAAATTATGCCGAATTCTCAAGTGAATCAAATTAGAATCTCATTCTTGTTTGATTCTCTGCCCTCTCTCAAAGATCAAAGTGCTATTCAGAGTTATAGGATCAATTTATAATCAAAAGTTTATCGAGTCTCTCTATAAGGTGTGGTTGTGCCTGGAAATCAATTGGGTGATCTTGTGTCCCGTAAATCAAGAGAGTTTGCCCCAGACTCGAAGACAGGAGGGTACCTCAAGGCCTTTAGAAACTGTGGATTGTAATCTCGACATTGGTATAATAAAAATCTGTACGAGGTGTTTGCCTTGGTGTAGGACTGGACATAGGGTAACTCCGAACCAGTATAAAATCTGGTGTGTTCTTTCCTTTTACTGTTTTTTATTTACTTTCTGCATCTGTGTTTGATTCTTTGATTGTTCTGTGATTAAGTTCTGCATTTGTTTGTGTCATAATTTTAATTTAGTCCATATAAGTCTTAGAATCCATTAAACACTATTCACCCCCCCCCTCTAGTGTTAAATTAGCCTTAAGATCCTTAATCCGCGCTTCCTTTCAGTAATAGGTTTTCACCACCTTAGAGTGGCAGAAGATAGTATATCTCGTATTGCATTTCGAATCAGATATGGTTCTTATGAATATCTAGTAATGCCATTTGGATTGACGAATGCTCCAGCTTATTTTATCGATCTAATGAATATAGTTTTTAGAAGTTATCTAGATGAAACACCCCGCATACCTTAGTATACCCAAAAAGGGCACACTAAAGAATGTGGTGCGTTATAGGTATAGCTAAAACATCACAAAGACTAAGATTCACAAGACAAATAGGTAAAAACAACGGAAACATTTAAATAGTAATTCATTATTCAGAATTAAACTTCATCAATAAGTCATAAAAATAGAATATGTCTAAAAACTCAAATTCTCATGTCTTATGAAAAATATATCTCAGTCTCGCATCATCATAGTACATAAATATTAATAATCATCCCTCTCATGAGTACCAATACATCAAAAGCCAAATGAAAAGAAGAAGAATACATGAAGAACTCCGGGAATGTATCTCCAAGAAATCCGAATCTACTGTCCTCGACTCTACTGGCCTATGGGGGAGAAAAGGGGAAATAGAGGAGTGGGTCAGACAATAAGTCTGGTGAGTGAAAGTAATTACTAGCATTTCTAAGCAAGATAAAGATAATAGACAAAGCAATAGTTCTAGTATGGAAAGAAATACTGAAAAGATAAAACTGGGTAAAATACTGTTTCTGATTCTGTTTGACTATTTGCTTTGATTGTTTCGATTGTTTGCACTTATCTTTAACTGCTGTGATTAGGCTGGAACCCTAATCCTATTTCAGTTGCTAATTTGATTAGGCTGAAATCCTAATTCTACCCATTGATCGGCCTTCTATCTTTGTTGTGCCACTGTAAACTAAGCATGTTGGTTACAGCAAAAGACACCTCTTAGCGCTTGGAACGCAGTAGCGAATTATTTACCCTAATCGATGTCGCACACTCGGTCATCGCTGGTACACACTAACTGTCGCTCCCTGTTATGCCCTCTTATTTACCCTAATCAGCATAAGTGTGCCCAGCCTCACCTAACTGTTGTGAGACCATCTGTCCTAGACCTGAAAGGGAATGCTGCCCAGCCTCACCTAGCTGTTGTGAGACCATCAGTCCTAATCCTGAAAGGGAATGCTACCGGTATTGGTTCTAACAAACAAATTCTAGTTTGCGCCCCTTGCCCAAATCCTCGGATTTGAGCTTCTTCTATTGGCGATTTATTTACCCTAATCAGCATAAGCGTGTCCCAGCCTCACCTGCTATTGTGAGACCATCAGTCCTAGATCTGAAAGGGAATGTTGCCGGTATGGACCATTACTTATGTGTTTTCTTATTAACTTATTCTAGGTTATAAAATAAGCCTCTTCTGTTATTTCTTTCTTTTTAGTTATAACCTATGTGTTATAACTGTTCTTTTGCTTATTAACTTAATCCAAGGTCTAAGTTATAAAATAAGCCTCTTCTATTACTCTTCTATTTTCTCTTTTTTTAGTTATAATCGCTTGTTATAATTATGCTTGCAAATATCTCAAATTTTCATATTTTAGTCTATCTCCATCTTATTACAGTTCTTCTTATTTTACATACTATTTTAATCCATATTTGCGAGTCTTCTTTTTAATATTTTATTCGCGTAAAAAGGAATAAAAGAAACAAACATTTACATGCTAAATTCCAAATTAAAACAGATGTAAATAAATGTAAATAACTGTAAATAACTATAAATAACTGAATAAATTAACTGAATAAAAAAAGCTGAATAAAATAGACTGAAAAGAAATTCTGAAATTTACTTAAAAGTTAACTGTAAATAACTTATATAAAAACCGTCTCAAAATTGTAGAAAAACTACAACTATTGAGAACCCTATTAGTTTAAATTACTTAAAATATAAAATAATTACAAAACACTCACCTATGGTCCTTAGCTCTAGTCCTTGGCCTTCCTGGATCCACTCCTAGGGCGTAGAATATTTTTATCAAAAAGATCTCCTCCTTAGAAAAAATTTCTACTTAGGGTCCACCCTCAGGCAATGAACCCAAATAGGAGAAAATCTGAATGAGAAAAATAGCTAGGCCTAGGGTTCTATTTATAGTGTAGCTTAGGGATCTCAGACTATTGGATTTGAAGATTAAATCTGATGCAACCATGTTATAGGCTCTCTAGGAACCGTCGGATGGAAGCATGGACGCACAGGATTGAACGAAAATGGAATTATGAGGTGCTCGCTTCGTACTGGACGAAATAACGTCCAAGAACTAAGGCGGGTCGACCTAGCTTCCATGGGGGTCAACCCTATGGTCGACCTGATCCCTTTGGGGGTTGACCTAACCTAAATATGGGTCGACCTATGCCTTTGTAATATATTTTTTTCCTTTTTTGTTCTTATTTCTTTCGTAACTTCTTCATATTAACTCAGATTTCGACAAGTTATATATGGAAATTGACTAGAAAATTACCACAGACATAATGGTGCAACTCCCATGGCTCAATTCTGATAATTTCATAAACTTATTTTATTATTTAATTAATTCATTAATTAGTTATTATAGCTTAAATTTTGGGTTGTTACACTAGATAAATTTTTTCTTGGTCTTTATTGATGACATCCTCGTCTATGCAAAAACAAAGAAAGAATGGGTAGTTCACTTGGAAATGTTTCCA
This sequence comes from Allium fistulosum, assembly GCA_030737815.1. Classification (NCBI taxonomy): domain Eukaryota; kingdom Viridiplantae; phylum Streptophyta; class Magnoliopsida; order Asparagales; family Amaryllidaceae; genus Allium; species Allium fistulosum. The sequence continues at coordinate 153,849,399 of CM060905.1, read as the reverse complement.
AAAACTTTGAGGATGCACCAACTCAAAGCAATTTTCAAAATGTTACTTTTAGCAGAAGGAAGTGAAATTTCTAGGACATATAGTCTCAAAGAAAGGAATCTTAGTTGACCTTGCTACGGTCGAAGTAATTCAAAAATGGAAGCGTTTAGAAACAGTGATAGAAATTCATAGTTTCTTAGGGTTAGATAGATAGTTAGATACTATAGGAGATTTATTAAAGTCTTCACTAAAATTTCCACTTCACTTATTGAATTTAGGAAGAAAGGTAATAAATTCTTATGGATAGATAAATGTGAAGAAGCCTATTCAAAATTGAAGTTGTTACATTCAAATACTCCTATTTTGAAAGTTCTCTAAGGAAACCAAGATTTAGTGGTTTATACCGATGCTTTTGGGAAACGTCTTAGCGTTTTGTTGATGTAGAGAGGTAGAGTTGTAGCTTATGCATCTAGACAACTCTGGTGAAATATGTCTTGATCTCGAATTGGCAACAATAGTGTTTGCTTTGAAATTTTGGCAACATTATCTGTTAGGATAAAGGTTTGTTTTATACATGGACCATAAGTCGCTAAAATATTTAGTCACTGGGAAAGATTCGAATATGTGATAGCAATGGTGGTTTGAATTTCTAGCTGCATATAAAATGGAATTTCAGTATTCACCCAACAAAAGAAATAAAGTAGCAAATGCTTTCAGCAAGAAGCATCAAGCAGTTGTATCACATATATTGGTGGAATGGAAAGAGTTAGAAGTGTTATCTTTCTATACTCTTCAATTTAAAAGGGTAGAGGATATGACAGCCATGTTAGCAAGTTTGGATATTCTATTGAGTTTACTCGATTGAATTCGAGCGAATAAAGAAGATGATCTAATCTTAACTGATCGGGTCAACAATTTAAAAAGTGGAAATGTTTCAATAGATCATAGCAAATTCAAGTTGGACTCTAATGCAAATTTAAGATTTAATGGAAGGCCGTGTATTCTTGACATAGCCAATTTAAGGAAAGAAATTCTTGATGAATGCCACTGATCTCTTTTTCTATACATCCTGGATGTATAAAGATGTAAGGATATGAGAAAGATATGCAAATGGGAGGCATAAAGAAGGATATTTGTAAGCACGTGAAATGATGTACTACATACAACCTAGTGAAGGGAAAGCATCAAAAGCCCCATGGATTACTTTTGCCTCCTAAAGTTTCAAGATGGAAATGGAAACAAATCTCCATGGATTTTATAGACGGACTTCCCAGATCAAGACAAGGAAATGAAAGCATATGGGTTATAGTCGATAGACTCGCTAAACGTGCTCATTTTATACCAGGTAAAGTAACCAGAACTACAGAGAGTTTAGGCATACTTTTTTTTAAAACATATAGTATGATTTCATTAAATTTTGAATAATATAGTATGCGATCATATCCTTTATTTATAAGTCAATTCTGGCAATGCTTACAATCATTCTTGGGAATACAACTCAATTTAAGTACCGCATACGATCTTCAAACAAATGGATAGACTTAAAGAATAAATTGGGTTATAGAAGATTTATTAAGAATATGCATTTTAGAATTTGTAAATTCATAAGAGGAACATCTACACTTAATCGAATTATCCTATAATAATAGCTTTCAATACGGTATCAATATGGAAGACCATGACGTTCTCTAACTTGTTGGTTAGAACTAGAGATAAACTGATATTAGGCCCAAATATAGTATAAGATACTATTGAAAAGATCAAACTTATTAGATATTATATGAGAACTACTCAATGTAGACAGAAAAGCTATGTTGACAAACGTAGAAAGGATTTATAATTTTCAACCGAAGATTATGTGTGTATAAAGGTATTCCGATAAAGGAGTGGTGAAATTTGGAAAAGCTAGGAGATTAGCTCCAAGATAAAAAATGTCTACATGATTCTGATGTGTTCCATGTGTCAGAGTTAAGAAAATCTCTACATGATTCCAATGTTGATATAAAACCAAGACAACTTGAGGAGCCAGAGATTGAACTAAACTTGACTTTCATTATCGAGCCAGCATGGATTGTAGATTTGAAGGTGAAGCAGTTAAGGAAAAGGTAGTTCCACTAGTCAAAGATCCAATGGTCAGACAATCCCAATGAATGCACTTGGAAAATGGAGGAACAAATTAGGAAGTCACATCCCGAGTTTTTGAAACTTGTTAGTTACGTATTTATTTATTTATTTTCTCAAGTCATGGATGTTTGGATTCAATTGATTGCTACAGTTATATAACTATAGAAATAGATTTCACTACCCTCTCTATTAATTATGAAGATGCAATTTCTTTAAAGAGTGGAGTTTGTAACACCCCTCTATTTGATTAATTCTTACAAAATTTATTTTGGACTTTTAATTTGAATTTTGATAAATAAATGAAAATTTGAAATTTCAATTGAAGAAATTAGAACCTCAACGGGATATAAAACATGAAAAAAAATTATTTGATATAGAGTTAAAATAATTAACAAATGGAATTTAAGAACACTTTTGGGAGCATTTATTGAATTTAATTCGATAAAAGTAATTTTGGAATTTAGTTGAAAAATAATTATTTGAAATTCAAATTTTAATTTTGAATTATATTTTGAAATCCAAAAGGATGTTTGGAAATTTATTCCGTTAAAAAAAATATTTGTAGAATTTTGGAAGTAAAGCGATTATTTTATAATTGTTGAAAATTTAAAAGTGATATTTTAATAAAAGAAAAACTGTTATAATAATAAAGTAAAATTTGAACTAAATGTCTCAAGTGGATTTTTAAATGGGTATGTAACGGTAGTCCATGTTATAAGGCGATTAAGGGTATGGATTCATTTAAAAGAAAATAATATTAATCGGAGATTTTTTATTGGGCCTCCACTTTTAATCTTATCTTCACAATAATTATGTTCTAACCTATTATATTTATTAACCCTAACGTATCAAAGCCTAAGCCTATTTAAACCCACACGGTACTCAACTCTCCTTCCCACTAAAAGCCAAAAACTCAATCAAGCTACCATTTTTTCCTCCTACTTCATAAGTTCATCAAGATCATCAGCACCAAGAAGTAAGTATATCATGTTTCACTTCACCAGTTATATATATTCGCAATATCAGTAGCTCTACAATGATCATATGCATTTCTTAATCCTTTTTTATGAATTAATTAAAATAATATTTGTTGTGTAATGTCCATTAGAACCCATACATGAACCTACGTCAAAGTTTGTTATCAATCACTAACGAATGCCGATCGGAATGATGAAGTTTCGGGCACCATTGCCCATAAATTCATCACCACCTGCCGACCGCTCAAAATCTCGGCGGTCAACTGATCGGGTTGATTTTCCTAGCATAATGCACATAATTTGATTAGTTTACTTTCACCTTGCTTCCTGTAACGGTCGGCCGTTTCGAACCACGTAAGTCAACACTAATACATCCATGGTATTCACATGCCGAACAACTAGGTGCCGAAAAGACAGATTGTTAGGAAAAGAAGAAGATAAAATAAAGAAGAAATAAGAAACTAAACAATCATATGATCTCACAAGGCAGCGGAATAACATATATTAATCAACATAATTCTTTACAAAGTTATTTCCAAGATGATACACCAGAGTTATACTAATACAATTCTACCCTAGGACAGTTATAACAGCCAGTCTCTACACAACTGATACAATATACATATAGTACAGCAGAAACAAAATAGTAACTAACTATCGATGAAGCCTTCTACACCAAGCTCATCCAAATTGCATTTGTAGAAACCTGAACTACTTGGCTGCCTATACAAATTTGAGCACCCAAGAGTTTCAGGGAAGAAAATAAAACTTCGGATCAAGCATAGGCCTAGTGTGAATAAACTCAAAAATACTGAATTATTACTTTAAAAACTCTTTTAAAATCAAAGGTATCTCGTAAGACCACGCCGCACATAAACATGGATGGGTTTTTACCTTACGATAACCGAAACACTTTTATATAAAATCCAGTGATATTATAATAATGTATAATGGTTCAAAGTAAATATATAAATAGCTGAAATGCTTGCATCGCACATTCCAACATAGTTGGGCACAATCAAAATCGTAATGGCTCGTACTGGAGATTGGATTCCATACTTTGGCAAGGTAAGGGACTACCTTCTAATTATACACCTCTAGAAAATGTACTTGGGTGCTACAGATGCATCTGCCTCTTTGCTGCACAGATCTGGCATGTGCGTTTAACATGACAAACTAGATTACCCCACCCCTTTGACACCGAGGCCTTTTACTACCACGGTGTTTGCGCACAAACCAACACTGAAAGGGACAATATAGAATGGGATGACGGCTCCTAATGGTAGCTAACCACATGGCTCTACTCAGTGCCCTGTTTTTGTCATTTCTCCGAGTTGTGAGGCTTGTGAGGCCACATCTTTACTTTTTTATATAGCAAACTCACTTGGAATGCTAACATTGCCCTCCAATTGTTAATGCAATGTTAGCATTCATCCATACAAGTTCGTTCTGGGACTGAACGAAACCAAATGCACAACTTCCATTATGACCATTACAAGGAATCCCTCCTAAGATTAATAGAAAACGGCCCTTGCACTTCAATAATTCATCTTCGATTTCATACTCTTCAAGATGTTTTTAGTTCGAAATACTTGAGTTGGATCGAAGTGGTTTTCGAATAACATACTGATCTTGGTCTCTTCGAAACAGCTATCGATAATTTCCGGTAAATTCAACCCAGGTTCTTTAGGAAATAAGCAAACAAAAGACAAGAGAGGAGTTCACCTCCTAACCATTGAATGAATGTATTTTCCTTATCATTCTTCCTAAAAGAACGAAACGAGATTTATACCCATAGTACATCGTCATTGGGGATGACTGTGCCATATAACTCATGTATTTCTCCTAGATAGTTCCAAAGTAACGTTTTGGTCCAGATTTGATAGTCGACGATTTAACTATCATATAAATAATCATTCAAACATTGATTAAATTCCATATGGGATCCACTAGGCCTTTATTAATTAATCTTTCAATAATTAAAACACTTTGCAAAACTTGATCAAAAGAACTTTTCTAGAACACTTTTCCAAACCCCTTACATCACTTTTATACTTGGAAAACATTTTTACTTATCATAATATAAGTATTTACCGAAAACATTTCGAAAAATTTCCCTTCTCAAATTCCATATTAAATGGCCAAATAATTTTATTTTCAAAACATCATTTACTATAAAACCCATCCACTTACCTTATAAAAAAATCCTTCTAAAAGCTCACTTCATAATTCAAACAATATATAAACTTCCAAAATAAATTTATAATCACTTTTATAAATCTCCAAGTTAATTTATAAAACCTCTTTACAAATCTCTAAAATGATTTATAAATCTTTTCCTTATTTTTAAAACTCTTTATAAATCTTCCTTTAAAACCCCTTTATAAAATTTCCTTTATAAAATATCATTTGTAAATCACTTTAAATAAACCCTTTTATTTAGTAAAACCCTATTTAAACAAGTTGTTATTCATAAATACCTTTATTAAATAACTTACAAAACCATTTATAAACCCTTAACCTCAAATTTATTGAAGAATTGGAGTTAATTCCAAACCATACTTTCATAATTCGAAGGGAGGTTTAGCAATCCCAAGGGTACTAATTTAAATTACCATTTAATTTCAGTTTTGAATTCCAATTCATTAAACAATTATTTACATAGATCAACATGTATGTAAATTCAATTCTTATCTAAACCAGGACATAACATGTCAATATAAACTAACTGACATATACATATCTAATAACATGATGGTGGTTTGTCCTGCTAAATAGATGTCCAAACAATTTACTTAATTATAGTAGAACGATGATTTATTCTGCTAGTCTATGTCCACATAATCAAACAATTACATTATAGCAGAATGGGGATTTATTCTGCAAACATATGTCCACAAAATCTAACAATTACATTGTAGCTGAAATGGGGATTTATTCTGCTAGTAGATATCCAAACAATCAAATAATTTACATAACTCATTCACAGCTGTTTCGTTACTTAATGGTATCAACACTTGAATCCCTTATGTTCAAAACTATCATTTGTAAAAGAGTTTTCTTTTTTAAAAAACAAATTGATTCTTGGGAAAGAAAGTATTATAACTCTTTTTAAATTAACTAATTACAAGTTAAACCCTTATTAAACCATAATTAAACTTAATTAAATCTAAGTTTCATTCAATTAATGATTAAAAATAATTAAACCTTAAATAAATAATTAAACAATAATTAACTGTTATATAAATAATAAAATCATAATTAAACCTTTATTAATTGAATAATAATTTAAACCTTCATTAATAATTGAATATTAGTTAATCTCAATTTATTAATTAAATAATCTTTAATTGAAAGTTAAATCATAAATTAAACCTTCAATAATTTATTAAAATATAAACCTTAATTAATTTATAATTAAAAATAATTAAACATTTAATAAATGAAATAATAAATAATCGACCTTATATTTAATTAATAATTAATTAAAAATAAATCATATACTTACCTAATAATTAATTGAAAATTAATATTAGTTAATTAATAATTAATTAAAATTGACCTTATCTTTAAAGGATAATTAATTAGTATACTTTACTTGATTAAAGTTAATAAATCTTGTTTAGTACTTAATTAATTATTAATTATCAAAACTAAATAACTAAAAATTGATTATTAAAAATTTAATTAACTTTCTAAAACATTTTTATTAAGTTTATAAAATATTTCTAAGACAATTTAAAGTATGAAAAACTAAATTTTCAAAAATCGGACTTTTATCAAAACTGTATCCATAGCGACTATCGCTATGAATGCCATAACTTGGAAACTTATTTTGCATATACAATACCCTTTAAAACTCTTACCTTTAACCTTTTAACTTCTTTTAATAACTTATATAAGTGTTCGAAAATTCTAAAAGTAAAGTTAGAAACTTTATAAAACTTTTGTTAGACAACAAAGTAAGTAAAACAACTTAAACTCAAAGGATCCCTATATCACTTAACAAATCCATCACTAACTTTTCTAACATCACAACACATATCATATGCTCCAACATTTATCACATACCATACAAACTACATAAAGTAAATTTACAACCTTCAAACCATACTACATTAACTTCCATTCCAAGTTTATACTACCACATCCAAGCACATATATACCCAATTAGCATCATAACAACATTATTATAAACCAATCTTAATAAGACAATTATCAACCACATATCATATACTAATTTTTCAACAAATACAAATTTTAAACTTTAAATTGAAAACCAAAATGTTTACTCACCAAAAGTTTGCAAAACCTTTCCTACAAATGAAATCAAACTTAGATCCTTGCTCCCTCATGCTAAAAATTTGATTTTTAAAGCCCTAAAGGCCTAGATGGCTCAACCTAAGGCATGCATGGCTCATCCATGATAAGAACAAGGATGCATGGGCTTGACATGGAGAGGTGGAGGGACTTTGGATAAGGTTGAATTCACAAAACCAGACCCAAAAATTGGTCATCTTATTTTGGATTTTGGCCATGTTACTCTCGAAATTTGGAGAAGTTTTTAAAACAAATTTTCTTAGAAATTCTCTTCTATACCATTTAAAAAAAAGAATCATTCAATTTGGATCTGTTTTTGAAGGAGATACGTTCAAAAGAAGAAGAGATATTTTCGGACTTGAAAATATGGGTTCGAAAACACTTTGCAGAAATGATATTTTGACATGTATAATCTCAAAATTTGAAGAAATGCCAAAAATAAAAGTTGTAGCCATCGGAATTCCCCATAGTTTTAAAAAAATTCTTGATTTGAAGTAGTTTAGGGGGATTTATGGCCTAAGAAGAGGAAGAAGAAAGTAGGTGATTTAAACATGATTTCAAAAGATTTAAGTACAATATTTTTGATTTAAAAACTTAGGAATATAAAAATGAAAGCCATGAAAGGTCTTTAGGAAGATTGGAGAAATTTTAGAAAGTAGAGATAAGGAAAAAATGTAAATGAGAAATGTTTAGGAAATATATTTTTATATAAAATGAAACTAGAAAATTACCAACATGCCCTTGGTACCTTGCCCTCCACTTAAACCATGCCACCTCATCTTGCCATGTCACCCTCTCTCCTCCACATCAACACACATGTTTTTTCTTTGTCTCCCCTTCTCATGAACATTAGCCAACATGTCTAGACATGTTTAAGTACTTAAGTGTACTTATGTCTAAAATGATGTGACAATTTTATATTTTTATTCTTTATATTTTCTTAAACTTATTTAGCTTAAGTATAAATACATATATACATACACTAATACGCACATCTATATATATATATACTAACTAATTTACAAATGTGTATACTTACGCTAAAGAGTTCACAACATTTTCGATAACTTTTAACCGACAAAAAGTCGAAATTTGGAAAACAAATTCTGGTCGCATTTTCGATCTTTCTTCGAACTAAATATTTTTATAAAAAAATTTGAAAAATTATTTCACCATTATTATTCATTAATTAAAAGAGTTTTATTTCCATTATAAATTAATTATTTGAATATTTAAAATTAATTAAATATTCGCAAATCAAAGTAGTGAAATTTTGGATGGTTACACTTCCTTTTCTTTTCTTTAATTGTTCTGCACATGTGTGATGATCCGCAACTTGTATTACACTTCACAAACACTCTATAATATGATTTATAACATTGAGATGATGTTTATAGTGGTATTTAACCTACTGTAAACACACACACACACACACACACATATATATATATATATAAAATTATTTACAGGAAGTAAATAAAGAACTCAAAATCCATTTAAAAATTAAATTTTCATATTTTTGAATTTCTAAAAGTTTTAAAAATAACTGTAAATTATATATGATATTTTAAAATTTTCAAATTCGAAAATTTCAAAGTATTTTTTAGCTTATTTGAATTTTAATTAAAAGAATGGTTTAATATTTAAATATTTTGAAATAAGGAAAATATTGATCTAAACACTTGGTTATTGTTTTGAAAATTCAAGAAAAGTATATTTGAAATATTTTGAGATAAACTTTATGTTTTTGAAGGGTTATTTGAATTATTTAACTATATTTTGGGATTTAAATTTAAATTAAAGGAATAAATCCTATTTAAATAGTTCAAATTCACTTCAGCTTGAATAATACGACTTGTGGGATTATGTGCTTGTGTTTATGGAATTATACAAGTTTATTTATTTATGAATTCCATCATTGCAAGTTATTATCTTTATTTTAGCATAGGAATAATATTTGATGTCTTGTTTTATAAATGTTGTTGCTATATGTAAAGTAATAAACTGCAAGTTTTAACCATGATTCACGAATGCGACAATCATATGGGATATGTGATGGACAACAGCGACATGTCGGGAGTAAATGTCATATTCAAAGTCAAATGATTTAAAAGTAATAAATTTAACTTTATCGAGAATGATATAGGGTTTTGAAAACTAGAGACCAGTATCCATTCCAATGGACCAACTCGGTGCTCGCAACCCAAATCATGACGACTTTGTCCCTTGTCGCCGTGTCCAAATGACATGTTGCATGGACATATGAAGATATAAAAGGTCATTAGAAGCGTAGTGAAATAAAGAGAAATAGCGCCACTGGATGAAAAACTTGAAGTGGACTATAGCATGCTTAAGATATATCACGCTTTCAGATGCCAAGAAGGCAGGTGCAACTAAAGAGTCGTGTGAAATGCACATCACAATTGATAGTAAGTATACAGATGAAAAAGACCGTGATGAGTTATCGAGGCAGATAGACTAGTATAGGGGAATATCCATAGATGAAATATCAACGTGCAATTATACTGGGATTCATAGAAAAGAGTATGATATAACACTCTCATAAGGAAAAATAGAAATGTGAAAACCTCATAAAATGATTGTTTTGGATAATGATTTGAATTTATAGAACATAAGGCAACTCACATATAAAATGAATAAGATATGATATCCAATTGGTTATAGTTGCAACTATGTATGTTATGTTAAATAGCGTCGTGACATATATGTAATCACCAATTTGTGAAAATGGGGAATTTGTTTAGTGTAGGTGACCCTGTGTGTAATTGTTATGCCCCATAAAACCCGACATAACACTTTCATTTTCTCTTATTACATGGCTGTACTCATAGCGAGATATTTAACCTGGCTTGAGGTTTTGTTTATAAAATCTCCTCGTGTCAAATTGAGGTTTGTCCCAGGATGATTTCATTTTCCCGATTTGAAGTTATCTCCTATGACATTGAGATCAATGGAGATTGGAATAATATATAAGTTTATAGTTATGGTTGATCTACAACTACATCGACATGCCCTTTCTACCGGTATTAGAGGAACAATTAGAGTCATCTAGACTGAGAATAACCATGACACCCATCTCGAGCCTATTGAGTTGTGTTAGTTTGTATATTTGTTCTGTTGCATATAGTTGAATGTGGTTGTCATAGGACATAATGGTCTTGAGACAATTTGTATATCGTATGCCTAGTTGATGACGTTGTATAGATGTTAAGTTTGATTCGATGTGCAGTTGTATATATATATATATAATTCCATTATGACTTGAGACCTTTATTTATTGCGTTTCTTATTATGGTACGTAAAAGTTCTTAAACTTTTATATACTGCCTTGTGTCAAGATGAGATGCATATCGTTTCAGATGTATTCGGGTAAAAAAACGTAAATGAGTTGACTTAAAGTAGTGTATACGAGAGATCACTCCTCTCGAGTCCTTTGATCCGGACTATCGGACAGTGATTTCACTCTTTGGTGATCTGGTAACTGGAAGAAGGCATCACAAAGTATTTAACTACTTTTAGCTTTATTTTACATAAATGTCCCTTAACCTGAGCTCTGATATTGAATTGTAACGTCCCATGTTTTGAAACCCAAAGATGCAACTCCAATGTGTTGCGGTCACCTTGGATTATCTTTAAACGATCGAATGAGTTTGGTATATTTTCCAATGGCTTTACGTAAATAGAACAAGTAAATACATTTCATTATGCTAATTGTCATAATATTCTTTACATGATTATATTTGCAATTTCATTAACCCAAAATGTGCTCGCACAGTGGTCAAATATAAATCAAACATGGATATGGTTCATTCCCAATGAAGATGTCGGCATGAACACTTATACAGTGGAAACATAACAATTTTTATTTACAACTATACATCTTGCTTCATCTTTGGTATTTTTATTCATCTTTCCAAAGCAACATGTATATTCCCATAAACTCATACTATTCAAATGAGTACCCATGAGTTTATGGAGAAAACAATAATAAAAGCATGAGTCAGACATAAAGTCTGGTATGAATAATACTTATTACCCTAAACAAAGTATACAATGAGACAACACCTCTAAAGTACAGAATGGCTTTTCCCCCACTATTCAACAAGATAAATTCATCAACATGAATCATAAATACAAGTCATTATATCTACACAAGTGTGCCTTACACTTACTGTCATGACTAGGCTTTATAGTCAGACCCTTTAGCTTGCCTCTAAAGCCTTATTCTTTTTGCTGCATAATATCAAGTTTATTTCGCATTCGGTTAATATTATGGCTTTATGTCTTCTCTTATGTATATGTTATGACATACGTCTAAATTTTCCTTACCCTGTTATCTTCATTTAATTGCTATGAATATGCTTTGGGATGCCACCTATGGCCTTACATCAAAGTTATTATTTAAAATTGTTAACAGATTTTCAGATGCCACTTATGGCCTCAGACTAAGCTTACGTTGAATGTCGTAAATAGAATTTCGAATGCTACCTATAGGCTTACATCAAAGCTATGATCCAATGTCATGAATTGGCTTTTAGATGCCACTTATGGCTCACATTGAATCCTTTGTTTATTACCATGAATAGGCTTTCGAACCACTTACGGACTCACGCCAAAACCTTTTTTATTGTCATGAATAGGTTTGCAGATGCTACTTATGGCCTCACGTCGAAACCTTTAATTATTATCATGGATAGGCTTTCGGATGCCACTTATGGCCTCATACCAAAACCTTCATTTTCCAAAGGGCACCTCCTACCCATTTCTACCTCGTATTGAATTTCCTCTGGATATCAAACTATCTTGGTCTAACTTTATACCAAAAGTTAACACTCCCTCAGTATCATTTAGGGAAACCTAGTTTATCATTGGGTTTGTTTTGCCATCTCAAATGCTTTCACATTAGGCTTTGGTACACACCTTTCATCATCCAGCAACTACGGCCTTTGTAGGTTGTTTATGCATTGGCCTCTAGTTACTGCCTTGTAACATCCCCTTACTTGGAGGCCCAAAACTAATGGCTACGGATGCTGCAGTCATCCATAGTTATTAATCCTCGGTGACCAAATACGGCAATGTTAGATTCATTGATACACAGAAACGCATAAATATGGAAAAAAAATTAAAACATCAAACAAATTCCATATTCCATTTTAGAACATTTGAAATTTAGCATAATCCTACATCATTAACCACGTTCAGAGAAAATATATTTATTACAACCTACACCAAGAGCGACATATGAAGATGCCCCTTGGTTGATCAGAGTATATATAGGCAACTTAACAACTCTGTCATTACAAACAACACAGCGGAATCAAAATAAAAGAAAACTCTAGATAACTATCATGCCTCCTACACATCTCCGGAAGCTTATTCGTCTAAAGAGGTATCAGAAAACCTTAACTCTCAAACTACTCAAAATCAATTGAGTACCCGAGATTTTAAGGGGAAAACCTAAACTTCGAGTCAGACATAAAGCCTGGTATGAATAATAATCTAACATCCCAAACCATTTGGATATCTAGTGAGACCACGCCGCTTAGCGGAATGGACTTTCCCCTCACTGATATCTTAAAACCTTTATAAAACCATATACCGTGCTCCTGCATCCACAATGGTTAAAACATAGTCATTTCAAAATATTATGATGATATGCATACCAGTTAATACATTCTGGATTTTCCATCCTCTGTTTAATTGACTCCCTATCATATTTATAGTTTCTAGGGTCACTATTAACCTATTAGTTTTGATGTGCTTACTAACAACCTTTAGGTAGTATTTGGAATCTCTATCCCATTTCATAGTTTTCATGGGTATACTATGAACCAGTTGGCCCACGCTATTTAACTTAATTAATTCATGGGTTCTCCTAAACCTATTGGTGACTCCAATAACTTCTTTCATACCCCAGTTTTCATGGGTTGACTAGGAACCTATTAACAACTGTCAGCAACTTAATCCGGATATAGTTTTCATGGGTTCACTACAAACCAATTGGCACCTACTAACCACTCTTTATAACATAGTTTTCATGGAATCATTGTGAACCTATTGTTAATTCCAATAAATTCCTATCATAGTTTTCATGGGTGCACTATGAACCTGTCTCCCTGTCAACTTCCATATTTAGTCATCCTATATTCTGGTCTCCCTGACCTCTTGGATGCAATTCTACCCATCTATGAGTTTAATCAATTTATATTCACTACTGGGTCAACCTAGCTTGTTCTTCTGCCCTTTATCTCCAAAATGCAGTTATGGGTTTGTTATAACGTGAATATATTTATATTTGAAGGAGTAGACATAATAACATAACAATACCACTCCTATGGGTTTTATATCCTTGAAGTCATTTTCATATAAACATGGTTAATCCCTTTAACATAACATTTTTAAGGAAAGCCACTTCTTAAAATCATTACAAAACTCCTTTAATTTAACCATGGATTTTTTCTTAAAAATCGAGTTTGAATTATTCGATTTGAAAAACAAAGCCTTTCGACTCCTTCGAAATCTTGCTTTCGACCTCACTGGATACCTTCCTTCAAAAGAATAAAAATCCATTTTCAAAACATTAGGCCCCTGCCTTTCAAAAACTTTAAAACTTTCTTTCGAAACCTTTCGAATGTATTAAAGCATTAGCATTTAATCATTTAGAAGCATGGCTTCAAAACAAATTAAAAGTACCACTTTCGAAAACATTGGGTTTATATTTAAAATATTATTTAGGTCAAGTGAATATAAACAAAAGTATCTCTTTCGAAACCATTCTTTATCTTTTAAAAGTATTGGGGAAAACTTGATGGTGTCAGCACCACCCTTTCGAAAGCATAAGTCCTTTGGGTAAAAATACTTGAAGGTTGGCTTCGAAACCCCTTTCGAGACCATTGCCTTCAAAACTCTTAACCCCTTCGAAATTTATGGGAAGTGGCTTACATTTTTAAAACAAGGGTTACCTTCTGAAAGTAATGATATCTTCAATGCCTTCGAAAGGCAAAGCAGCACAAGGGTTTCGACTTGGTCGAAACTATCCCTTCTGAACACTTAAATTTTTTAAAACTAAGTAGCTCCTTTGAAAGCTACTTCTTTAATTAATAAGGAGGCAACTCTCTTTCGAAATCTAGTTAAAGGTCACTTTTGAAAGCATCTCGACCCCTTCGAAAGCATATAAAGAAACAGTCAAGCACTTTTCTTTTAGAAAACAAAACCATAGTACCGACTCCATCGGATGCCATGTTTCGACACCCTACCTTCCGCTTTCTCCAATCCACTACGTACCAACTAAATGATACCATGTGTATTGGTTTCGGCTTCTTTAGTTTCGACCTACTAGGTTTCAACCTGATGGGTAGCAGAAGGTCTGAGTCGAAAGGGTCCTTCTGAAAGTGGCAGAACATGCTTTTCTGAGTAAAAAGCTGTTTTTACCAAATAAAGTAATCTTTTTGTAACTAACTTGCCTATATGTAAACACTTGATTGGTTACCTTAAACTTTTCAAATTATTTCATAGATGTTTGCCACATTTCCTCAGATCTAAAACAAGTTTAACTTTTAACAAATAAGCCCTCCCCATTTAACAATAATTAAATCATTTAGGTCCTCCTTTTAAAATAATTTAATTTCCATAATAAACCTCCTAGTAAAAATCCCCAAAAATCATAAAGATTCACTTTTAATATGTTATCTAACATATATGAATTTTAGATCCAAATTCATCATATAATAACCGAAAATAAATTTCTAAACCCAATAATACATATTTTTCTTTGAAAATTCATAATAAATTCTCCACGGCATGGAAAATTGTAAAAATTGAAACCCAACTCCAAAATCATGTTTCCCATAACATAAATTTTTTTCATGGCATTATAAAATCATTTGCTATCGGTTTTTCACTAAAACCATACTTATTATATTTAAACAATTTGATTTTAAATCAAACATGTTATAAAACCAAGCATGTCATCATTTAAATTAGAGATGATTAGGATTATTATTCACCTTAGTTTGGATAAGGAAATTAGAGATTTGTTTGAGATTGATTCCTCTTAGCTTGATCCTAAGCTTTTATTTTGATTACTCTTCTTCTCCTAGTAATGGCCGACTGCTCTTTTCTTTTGTTTGTGTTTTTGCTTGTGATAAAATGACGTGAATTATAAGATAATGTGAATATAGGGTAGTGAATTATGGCTGTTACAGGCTCCCCTTCTTAAAGAATTTCGTCCTCGAAATTAAGTAAGAACTAAATACTAAACATAACAATCATCTGTACCGACCCCTAACAATCATACTAGTCTACCTGACTAGGAATTATCTATATAAATCTATTATAGACATACCCTCAAAGCAGATCAGGGTAAGTATCTCGAATCTTGTCCTCTAGCTCCCAAGTACAGTCCTTCTCGTTGTCGATCCACTATACTTTTACAAACTTGACTGTCTTGTTCCTCAACCTTTTCTCATCCCTCACTACAACCTGAACTGGCTGTTTAATGTTTGCTCAAAAGTTGGACAAACGCCTCTAAATTTTATGTTTTTAGTTAAGTCTCGTTTGATTTGATTGATTTGGGGTTTTTAAATGTTCCAACATGTAATGGAATGAATTTCAGTAAGTGCAAAGACAGTTCACAAGTTCAAAGTTCGGAAAGCGGATAAGGAAAGTAAATAACACAGAGTTTTATAGTGGTTCAGCTCGAATGTGCCTACATCCACTTTCCATCTTATTATTCTCTCTTTGATTTGATTACAAGTACAAGATTATTCAAAAAGAGTAAAAACTTTAAGTGGCCGAAGTGATGGATTTTCAGCAGAGTTTTCTCTCTTTTTCTCCAAAAATCTGTCCCCGTTGTTGTTGAGAAGCTCCGGTATTTATAGAGTGGATTTGTGGAGCGTGGAGGAGAAGTTACAGCTTCCTGAGTTTGGTTCGGCATTTGAGTCAGGGACAATTGGATCGACATTTAGGTTAGGAAGTTTGCCCGGTTTGGTGGTCCTTTTTTGCTTTGGTTCAGTGATCCTACCTTGGAGTACCTTACTTGCCAGTCCAAACATTTGATTCGGCATGTTTGTCATATCGGACCAAATGTTTGGTCCGGCAATTGATGAGTTGTGCCGGACCAAATACTTGGTCCGACAAATCATAGAATGCCGGACCAAATGTTTGGTCCGGCATCTCTAAGGATACCGGAGCAGATACTTGGTCTGGTATACCCTAGGATGCCGAACCAAATATTTGGTCCGGTAATTCTGTTTCCAATACCCTTGCTTGCCTTTGCCTCCTTCTTCCTTCGCTTGCCAGAAAACCGAGCCAACACTTGCCCCCCAAAGTATGTTGTGTAACTGCACAGCATGCTTTTTTTTGATTCGGCGTTGAGCTTCCACCACTGAATGAGACTGGTGGTCGTTCGTCTTCCCCTCTTTTTCCTTTAAATACGCCTTCTTCCCTTCACTCTTTTACTTTCACTTTCTTTTAATCAAATTTCTTCAACTCTACTAGGTCGACTGCAACTATTTAAGCTCATTTTCTTCTTGTTCGAATTCAGCCTTTCTCATGCCAACATAGCTTGAGGTAAGTCTGTTTTAATTCGATCACCTACTTTTAGAGTTCTAGGGTTTTGATGTGTAGGAGAGTTTTAGAGCAGGGATGGGTGACTTTGGTCTTGAATTGGTGAGGAGGTACTTCGTTTGAACGAGCGCCCGAATGATTATAGCATTTTGATGGTCGTGAGGAATGGTAGACTGAGAGATGTTATTTGGTTGATGGAACATGAGAGGTTGTGACAGATTTCATGCAGGGCCATTTTCCCATCAGGTGTTCGATTGATTGTTTGACCGGCTAATGGTTATTACTTGGGTGTTGAAAGCATAGGTTGGTTATATCAGTCTCATTTGCAATTTGAATCGTATTGTGTATTGTCTGGGTATAATGTTAAAACTGAGAATAGGTAAGGCTGTAGGGGGGTGTGCCTTAGGTCGGCATTGAGGATTTTGGTTCGGCATTCGTTATAGGATAATACCGAACCAGATTTGCCAAGCGCATTGGTTTTGAGTTTGCCGAGCCAAAAGCAAGTCTTCCCACGAGATGGTTAGGCTAGGGGTATGGATTCAATTGGGCTAGACGATAGGAGATTTTCATGCATGTTTTAACTTTCATTTATGATTTGGACCTCCGCTTGACTTTCATTTTCTTGCACAGGAAATATGTCTTCTGGACGTGAGCTTCGTTCCAAGTTTGCTGCTTCACAGCCTGCCGGGGCTGGTCCTTCTTCTTCTGACACTCCAGCCAATCCTCCCAAGCAACCTAGTTCTGCTTACTCTTTGGTGGAAGGCTATGCTCCTAATCAAATGCTAGTTAGGCCTTCGGAGTGTTATCCCAGCATGTTGACGATAGAGAAGCTGAACTCTATAGCTACTACATTTGGGATAGATCGCCGGGACATGATATTACCTGGTCCAGATGATAAAGCATGTTTTCCCCCAGGCGGGTATATGGCATATAACAAGTATCATTGTATGTGCGGCACGATTCCTTCGCTTACCAACTGGATTGCTAGCTTCGTGATCTATTTGAAGGTCGCTCCCATGCAACTTCAGCCGAATTCTTATGCTATCCTGACATGTTTATACCTGATATTCATGAAGCGGTATCGGAGACCCCCCATCCATAGAGAGATCAGATATCTGTATAACGTGAGGAGTTATCGGAAAGGGAGTCCTTTTATCAAATCAGAGTCCGCCCACAAATTCATACCCATCCTGGATCTATATTCTAAGTTTAGTTTATTCAAGAGGGAATATTTCTTTATACGCAACGATATTGTGGCCCAACATGCTTATACTTCTGGCTATAAGTTATCGTATTATCTTTTCTAAGCTTTCTGTCGACTTGGTTTCTTATTGCTCCATAATTTTTAGGTTGTGTGAAGGCGGCGGAGGATGACGGCTTGAAAATGATGGCCAAGGAAATATTGGCTATCCCAGAGGCTGAGCGGGAAGCGTCATTCCTATTCCATGATGCAGCCGTCCGATTCTACAACTTGATTGGCCCTAGGCAATCCATGTACAAGATTAGGCCAAGTTCGGTTGAGAGAGCAACGAGAGCCGGAGGAGACGGGGGTGACGGAGACAAAGGCAAGGGCCTAGATGAGGAGGGTGGTGTGGTTGAAGCCCCGAAGAAACCGAGACATAAGAAGAGCGCAGTTCGTCCTCCCAACTCGGGAAAATCTCTGCGTATTCGAGATGATCCTTCCCCTGGCGATGAGGGAGGTTCTCATTTGGGAGGAGAAAGTAAAGAGGAGGAAGGATTGGAGAGCGACTCTGAAGCAACGGAAGGGGATGTTCATGTATCTCCAGACGTGGATATTATAAGCAGCGAGGAATTGGGCATGGATCCTTTAAAGAATGCCGAGGTTGTGCGAGAGTGGCCCGAATAGTTGGAACAATCCGAGCCAATCCCAGGGCCAACTCCTACCGCTGATTTTTCCTTGGAAAATGTGGCTCCGGGTGATTTGAGTAGAATACCGCCTCTTCCAGTACAAGGTGGAGCGGGAATCGATGAGGAATTCGGGCTTTCCCCAGGTACTTTTGATTACTGTATGGATTTTGAGATACTTCTTGAGAACTTTTTATTTTTTTGATGGGTCCCAGACTCCACCTGCTCCTCAATCCAATGAAGTTCGGTCACCGTGTGTTCTCCTTCCTTCGAGTGGAGTCCCGTCCCAGTGTATTCCCTTCTTGAGTGAGACCCCGCCCCTGTCACATGATCCAGTTTATCCTAAGGGTTTGTAGTAGCTTGTAGCGTCCAAGTGTCTCGAGTGTTTTCATTTTTATGCTCTCTCCACTTCTTGGTTCTAATGTTGTTTCTTGTATTCCATGGAAAAGGAGGAATCCAAGGAGGAATAAAGTGTCCAAGCCGCTTGATCAGTTCAAACGGATGAAAATGGCTTCCGTTTCTTCCAAGGCGACTTTTCAGGAGGAAAAAACCGGGCAAGAGAATATTAGGGAGACCCTGTCAGGCCGGGATAAGGGAGAGAGCCGTGAGTCATCCCAGAAACATGCGAGGTCCCTGGATAAGGAAGCCACCTCCCCTGGTTCCCAAACTTCCTCCCGCCGTCGTCGTCACTATCCGATGGGTTCTGAAGTGCACGAAGTGCCAGATGAGTTGGGAGAGGGCAATGTTGATCCTTTTTTCTCGAATTATCAACAGCCGATGCAGAGTACCTTTGAGAGTCATCCTGATATAATCCTGACTATGTAGGTCGACGTGCGGCGGATCCTGACACCGAGTTCCTTTTACTTGTGGTCCGGATCCTAGATGAGGCGAAGACTCTTGATTTTGCTAACTTTACAACGAGGATGGTCCAGATTACAGATGAGACCAGAAACATTGTTGATTATTAGTCCCGTTTAGCCAAAGCTAGTGAAGAAGTTGGGAGTGCCAATGTGCGGTTTTGTCTAGAGATGGAGGATCTTCGCAAGGCGCTTAGGGAGAAAGAGGCTAAGTTAGGGGAAGTCAAAGCATCCTGCGTCTCCGAGATAACGAAGACCAAGGAAGAGGCAAGGAAAGAGGCTGCCGACCTATGCAAGACACAGATTGACATGGCTATCGGTTCAGTGGATGAGGCTCCACAGAAGGATCTGGAGCGAATCCGCTCCCTTAAGGGGAAAGTGAAGAAATTGGAAGAGGCCTTAGCTGAGCTGAAGGATTCTCGGGGCAAGTGGAAAAGGAGAAGGACTCATATCAGGCTGAGATCGACAGGTTGAAGGTGGAGCGTGCTCAGTTGAGGAGAGATAAGGAGCAGTACATGAATAAGGTGGTGGCACTCCAAACCGAAGTCGATAAATCCAGCGATTTTTGTGACATAGTCAACCAGATGCTGAAGGACACTTATTATATGTTTTGGAAACAAAGGAACCTTTAGTGGATGGATGACTACCCTTAGGTTATGGCAGGAATCCATGCTCGGCTTATCAAGGAGACCAAGGCCATAGTCGCATAGGAAGAAGGGGCTGTGTACGACGTTGGGATGGTGAACAACCAGCTCACAGTGGAGGAGACCAAAGCCATTGCCAAGGGGTATAAGCTACTGGCTGAGGAGGAGGATGATGAGGACGGCTCGGATTTCAAGGGGCTTGGTGATCCACATCACGTCACTGCAGGTATCTCGTCCTTTTACTTTAACTCTGCCATTACCTATTCTGGATTGAAAAACTTATTATTATTTATATTTGCATTGTGCAGGGATGTCTTCGGGGCAAGTTGGGCCTTCGGGAAAGGAAGGCGAGTCTCTTGAGCAATCTGAGTTCCCGAAGGACATGGCTGGAGGGAGGGGGCTGAGCGGCAAGGAAGTCCCCCCTTCTTAGTAGAGGAGATTTCCTTTTCCCTTCTTTGCATGTATTTTTAGAGGATGTATGGACGTTCTGCATATATATATATATATATAAGCGATAAGCTTTGTGTGAGAAAAATTTAACGTTGTATTGTTCAACTTCTGTTTTTTGTATGTTTATCTGGGATGACTTTTGTGATGCGTGATTTTTATAGTCTGCTCTGTCTATTTGTGAGCTGTTTACGACTTAGTTAATCGTTATAGTGTTCAGATACGTAGAGAACCATAAAAGCACTGTTATATTCAAGGCCGACCGCGAATGATAACTACTCGAGCTAATGCCCGTGTTGTGAGTATAATTCGATTCATCGTTGTCGGCGTGTGTAATGTCGATCGTCAAGTGCGAACTACCCCTGGCTGCAGCCATGCCTTAATCGTGGGGCTTATAGTCAGTTCGCAGTTGCCGGCAAGCCAAACGTTAATGATGAACTGCCTAGGCTATAAATTGTGCCTAATTCATGGCTTATGGTCGGTTCATCATTGCCATCTTGGGGGTGTCGATCGTCGGCGTTGAATTGCCAAGACTTGTTTCGTGCCTTTTATCATGGCTATCTTACTTCCACTACTGCCGGCGAGTGTCTGCGATTGCTTACAGTAGGAATAGTCATTAGATAAAACAATTAAACGAAAGAACATTTAAATAAGATAAGTAATGTAAGACATAAGACTTTTATAGTGGTTCGGCCGAAATATGCCTACGTCCACTGTCTTTCTGTTATTGCTTTAGTAAATGTTTCTTTACAACTCAAGAGAAATAGCGGCGGGGGTGTTAGAGATTCCATGCTTTCCCAAACACCTCTCCATCTACGTTGACAAGATGTAAGCTCCAATGTGAAGATCCTTATGAATAACAAACGGTCCTTCCCAAATTGGATCTAGTGCTTGGGTCATGGGAAGACTCGTTTGAGTACCAAGTCTCCTTCCCGCAGTGTTTGAGGCTTCACCTTAGAGTTGTACTGCCTTGCCACTTTCTGCCTATGGGCGGCGGCTTTGAGGGCAGCATTGTTTCTTTTTTCCTCGATCAGGTCAACTGACATGTTCAAGAGTTCCTCGTTTTCTCCGGATTGTAATGTATCCTACGGTGCAAGGGGATGACTGTTTCGACGGGGAGCATGGCCTCGGTTCCGTATGCCAATGCAAATGGCGTGTGCCCTATTGCAGTCTTATAAGAAGTTTGGTAGGCCCATAAGGCAGTAGGCAGTTTGTCGACCCATGCCCCCTTGGACTTTTCTATCTTCTTCTTGATTAGTGTCTTTAACACCTTGTTCACTACTTCGACTTGTCCATTCACCTGGGGATATGCTATAGTTGAAAAGCTTTGGGCAATCCCATGTTCATGGCACCAATTGGAGAATTCTTCACTGTCGAATTGAAGTCCGTTATCTGATATGATTTTATGCGGCACCCCATACCTGCACAGGATGTTACGTATTAAGAAGTTTATCACTTTGGTAGACGAAATTTTGTTTAAAGGCTCCACTTCCACCCATTTGGTGAAATAATCCACTGCCACTATAACGTATTTTGCTCCTTCTCGACCCATAGGGAGTTCCCCAATTAGATCAATTCCCCAAACGACAAAGGGCCAGGGGCTGACCATCTGGA
The DNA here is from genome assembly GCA_030737815.1 of Allium fistulosum. Taxonomy (NCBI): domain Eukaryota; kingdom Viridiplantae; phylum Streptophyta; class Magnoliopsida; order Asparagales; family Amaryllidaceae; genus Allium; species Allium fistulosum. Next base: position 153,826,983 of record CM060905.1, on the reverse strand, counting down.
TTAAACCGGTAGGTGGCAATCTCGGGATTTTGGAAAATCTTTGGCATTTATCACAGTTCCTAGCAAACTCAGTCGCATCCTTGTTCAGCGTGGGCCAAAAGTATCCATAACGTAGGATCTTTCTGGCTAGAGTTTGCCCTCCGGTGTGGTCGCCGCAACTTCCTTGATGGATGTTATTAAGGATATCTTTTTCTTCGTTCCCGATGACACGGATTGGAAAAACCACGATGGTGCAACATGCCGTTCTGGATGGTGTAGCAAGATGCCCTCCTCAAGATTCTCCTGACTTCGTTAGATCTGCAGGTAAGGTTCCTTTTTATAAGTACTTGAAGATGGGGGTCATCCATGTCTCCTCCTTGTCCGTGATCGCTGTGATTTGCAGACACTCGAAACTCGGTGTGGATTGTCTCATGATGGGGGTTGCTGGTTTAGTTCTTATGCTAGCCCCTTTGGCGAGGGCATCCGCCTCTTGATTTCCCTCTCACGGGATGTGTTTTATTACATAGTAGTCTAGCTCATCAAGGAGGGTTTTGGCCTTTTTGAGGTAGGACGCAAGCTTTTGTCCACGAGTTTAGAATTCTCCAAGGATCTGGTTAACAATTAGTTCTGAATCGTTGTGCACACATATTGATCTAACTCCTATTTCTTTAATGATTTCTAAGCCGGCTATTATTGCCTCGTATTCAGCTTCGTTATTAGTTGCAGCGAACTCTAATCTCAGTGCATAGCTTAATTTCCTTCCCCAGGGTGTGATTATTATGACACCTGCCCCCGAGCCGAGCTCGTTCGATGCTCCATCAAAGAACATATTCCATTTCACAGCTTCCTCAACCCTTCCTGCAGCCTCCTCGTCTAACATTGTGAACTCGGCTATGAAATCCGCTAAGTCTTGTCCCTTAATTGTGGTGCGTGGGTGGTAGGTAATGTCGTACTGGATCAACTCAATGCACCATTTTAATAGTCACCCTGACGTGTCTAGTTTATGTAGGACTTGCCTCAAAGGTTGATCCGTTAGAACTTTAATGGAGTGCGATTGAAAGTAGTGTCGTAATTTCCTGGATGCTATCAACAGACAATAAGCCAATTTTTTGATCTTTGGGTATCTAGCTTCTGCCCCCGTGAATCCCTTGCCAATGAAGTATACCAGTCTTTGGATACGATCATCTTCTCGCACTAATGCGGCACTTAGTGCGTGGGCAGATACGGCTAGGTATAGGTAGAGGCTTTCTCCATTTAGCAGAGTGGAGAGTACTGGAGGCTTCTATAGGTGTTCTAGCATACTCCAAAAGGCTAAGTAGCACTCATCGGTCCTTTTAAATTTTCCTTTGTCGTTTTTGAGGGCTTCGAAGAACGAGACGCATTTGTTCGTGACCTTGGATATAAACCTGCTTAGAGCAGCTACCTTCCCGTTTAGGCTCTGCATTTCCCTCCACGTGGCTGGGATTTTTACGTCTTTCAAAGCTTGTACCTTTTCAGGATTCGCCTCTATTCCTCTAGCGTGCACAATGAAACCTAAGAATTTACCCGAAGACGCCCAGAAAGAGCATTTCAGAGGATTCAGCTTCATTTGGTATTTGCGTAATATTTGGAACATCTCGTCTAGGTAGCTCAAATGATCCATTGCTCTTCTTGATTTGACAAGCATGTCGTCGACATAGACATCCATGGAGTGACCAATTTGCTGCTCAAACATCTTATTAACTAGACGTTGATAGGTAGCGCCGGCGTTCTTAAGCCCGAAGGGCATGACCTTGTAGCAATATATGCCTAGATCCGTAATGAAGCTAGTATGTTCTTGATCCGGCACATGCATGAGGATCTGGTTGTATCCTGAATATGCATCCATGAAAGAAAATAACTCATGTTCTGCGGTTCCGTCTACCAGTTGGTCGATTCGGGGCAAAGGAAAACAATCTTTGAGGCAAGCATCATTGAGGTTGGAGAAGTTAATGCAGGTCCTCCATTTCCCATTAGGCTTTTTCACTGAAATCGGGTTGGAGATCCATTTTGGGTAAATGGCTTCGCGGATAAAAATAATTGGTGAGCGGGTTCTTCACCTCTTCGTTAAGAGTAGTCGACCGTTCCATCCCCATGCTTCTTTTGTTTGATCGGGATCTTGGCGGGTCAATTTTAAGGGAATGACAAGCTACTTCTGGGGATATTCCCACTATGTCTTCGTGGGTCCATGCGAATACATCCAAGTTCTTGCATAGAATCCTATCAGCTGGATTTTTAGGTTCTGGTTAAACTGAGACCCTATCTTTAAAAGCCTTGTTTTGTCGAGTTTGTCTACCATCACATGTTCCATAGCCTCCACGGGCTCGGCGTTGACCTCCTCCTCTCTATCTCTGGGGTCCAACTCATCAAAAGGGTCACTAGTATATTCAAGAGGAGGAGCCTTCTTTGATTGCTATGCTTCTGCAGTTTTGGCACAAAGGGCGACCCCTACGCTCTTACCTTTTTCCTTCTTTTTTTGGTGGAGTTCTGTCACGTAGCAATCGGGAGCTGCATCTTGGTCGCCTTCTACCTCTCCTATTTCGTTATCAGTTGGAAATTTCATCTTCAGGCACCATGGGGCCAAGACTATCTGGAAATCTGACAATGCGGGCCTCCCTAAAATTGCGTTGTAAGCAGAGTGTCCATCTACCAACACGAATGTTTGCTTTCGGATGATGGATCGAGGGTGACTTCATATGTCAACAAACTAGCCTAACTGTCCAAGTGGCATCGTGGCCTCCCCCATGAATCCATGTAAGGGCTTATTGCATGGGGATACATCTTTCATTAATAACTTCATTTTGTTGAAGGCATGTTTGAACAAAATATTCACTGAGCTTCCTGTATCAACTAAGATGCGGAACACCTCTGCTGGGCCGATCCAAGCAGAGATAACCATGGGACCGGTATGCAGATACTGCTTTCCAACCAAATCTTCATCGCTGAAGGCTGTGTTGGCCATTTCTCTCCATTTTGCGATGCGTCCTTCAGTAATGGAATGAACATATCCTTCCTTATCTTTCAAAGATTGTCCGTACCTCTCCATCTCGGCCCAACTTCCGTCGGCCACATGCGGGCCGCCCAATATGGTATGGACAACTATCTTCTCCTGGTTGGAGTGGCTTGTTCCTGCTCCTTCTTTGTTGTTTCCTTGCGGGTGCGGCCCAGGTCCCTCATGGACTGGAGCGGGAGAGTTGTGTCTTCATTGCACGTACCGTTCCAGTTTCTTTTTTCGGATGTACTCCTCAATGAGATCCCGCAAATGCTGACATTCTTCGGTGTTATGCCCATGAGACTCGTGGAAGCGACAATATTTTCCTGTTCTAATTGCGGCTTCTGACTCTTTTTTATATGGAGGGCGTTTGTATTTTAATTCATGTTGAGTAGCCAGGTAAATGTTCTCCATGGTGTCATTCAAAGGAGTGTATGACTCGAATCTCGGTCCAGGTCTGTATCGTCGCTTATTGCCCTTTTCAGTTCCTGAGTTGCCTTGATGGTTACTTTTTCCTTTGTTGTTTGGCTTACTCCCCTCTCCTCGGGGTGGGGCACTCATGTTTCCTTGGATGTTAGAACCCCTGTGGGTTGCTCGCTATGTCGGTGAGCCACCGCGTCTCCTAATCTCATGTATTTTCCGGCTTCATGAAAGAATTCTTAAAGAGTTAAAGGCTTTTCCTTCGTCGTCCTTCTTGCAAGCTTTGAATCGGGGTGGACGCCTCTGCATAGTGTCATCAGAGTAAGCCTTTCATCCGCATTTTGTATTGCTACTGCGGTAGCGTTGAAATGGGTAAGATATTGCTGTAGCGGTTATCCAGCTTTCTGTTTTACGTCTGACAAGGAATAATCATCTTTGGGCTGTTCCACATGGATTCGGAATTGATTATGAATTTTTCCTTCAACATTTCCCAAGAGCTAATGGAGCCATGAGGCAGGCGACAAACCATGTGGTTGCTAAGTCTAACAAGAATAGCGAAAAACATTTACACAACACACCCTATGTTGTTCCATTCATGAGCATGTGCTAGGTGTAGCACTGCAAGTGGATGATTGGGTCGGATGTGCCTTTGTAGGGATCCATAGTGGGCATCTTCCATTCTCGAGGAGTGGCTGTCGCTTCTATGTCCCTGGTGAAGGGGCTGGACACCCTTGCCCCTATCCCTCTTTCGAGTTGTTCGCGTCTGAGATATTCCCTGAAGAGGCGCGTCATCCTCTCCTCGGATTCTGGGGCAGCCCCAGGAGAAGTGGGGGCTTTCCTTTAATGGCGTCTGGAACCTTGGTTGAGGCTAGATTGGCAATGATTGGTTCGAAGCATGATAGGGTCAGCCACAGTCAGTCCTTACCTGGTGCCCCCTTGACTGGGCCCAGCTCTTGATGCTCTTTTAGGACCGGCTTCGGACTGAGTCCTGGCTCGGCTTCGAATTCTTGTATCTTCTTGATTGAGTTCTTCATTTGCAGGGGATCTGCTCCATTTACAAGACTCTCTGGATTGAGACTCACCTCGAGATTCAATGTTGTAAGTGGATTCCTCCATGCCTCTCAAGCGTGTCATGAGTTGGTCCACTAAAGCTTTTTGCTGGGCAGTGAAGCGGTCAGTCATCTCATTCACAACCTTATCTAAATCTTCTCGGGTGATAACTACAGCTGAGTCTGGAGGTTGAGAGTGGGTAGCCGGGTTTTCTTGATCTTCTTGGATGGGGTTAAGTGTATTGGTAATGGCCGCGCTCTTACCCTTATCGGTGTTGCACCCAGAGGAGGCTATTTTCTAATGTTGAGTTAAGGTTTGGAAGGATAGTGGACAAAAGAGTTCGGCTCTTCACGCGGCACGCCCTTCTCAGTCAAAGCACCAAAAATGTTTGCTCAAAAGTTGGACAAACACCACTAAATTTGATTTTTTAGTTAAGTCTCGTTTGATTTTATTGATTTGGGGTTTTTAAATGTTCCTACACGTAATGGAATGAATTTCAGTAAGTGCAAAGACGGTTCACAAGTTCAAAGTTCGGAAAGCAGATAAGGAAAGTAAATAACACAGAGTTTTATAGTGGTTCAGCCCGAATGCGCCTACATCCATTTTCCATCTTATTATTCTCTCTTTGATTTGATTGCAAGTACAAGATTATTCGAAAAGAGTAAAAACTTTAAGTGGCCGAAGTGATGGATTTTCAGCAGAGTTTTCCCTCTTTTTCTCCAAAAATCTATCCCCATTGTTGTTGAGAAGCTCCGGTATTTATAGAGTGGAGTTGTGAATTGTGGAGGAGAAGTTACAGCTTCCTGAGTTTGGTTCGGCATTTGAGTCAGGGACAGTTGAATCAGCATTTAGGTTAGGAAGTTTGCCTAGTTTGGTGGTCCTTTTTTGCTTTGGTTCGATGATCCTGTCTTGGAGTACCTTACTTGCCGGTCCAAACATTTGATTTGGCATGTTTGTCATACCAGACCAAATGTTTGTTCCGGCAATTGATGTGTTGTACCGGACCAAATACTTACTCCGGCATATCAGAGAATGCCGGACTAAATGTTTGGTCCGGTATCTCTAAGGATACCGGACCAGATACTTCGTCTGGTATACCATAGGATGTCGGACCAAATATCTAGTCTGGCATGCCAGTCCATATGTTTGGTTCGGCATTTTTGCAAATGCCGAACCAAGCATCTGGTCCGGTAATTCTGTTTCCAATACCCCTGCTTGCCTTTGCCTCCTTCTTCCTTCGCTTGCCAGAAAACCGAGCCAACATCTAACAATTATCAAATTAGGCTTACTAATCTTCCAACCTTATTGGAGGAATAGTAGTATCTGGATCATGCACATACTTGCGAAGATGAGACACATGAAATACATTATGGACACCTGCCATACTGCTTGGCAACTCTACTCTGAGAGCTTTCCAATCCTCTCTATAATCTGGAATGGACCAACATATCTTGGTGCCAATTTCCCTGACTTTCCAAACCGTACCACACCATTCGTTGGTGATACCTTAATAAAAAACATGTCTCCAACTGAGAACTCTAGGTCTTTACGCATCTTATCTGTGTAACTCTTCCGTCTAGATTGAGCTTCCTTCATCCTTTCTCGGATCAACTCAATCTTCTCTGACGCCTCTCTAACCAAATCTGGACCTAAGACCAATCTGTTTCCAGTCTCCAACCAACATGCTGGTGATTTGCATAGCCTTCCATATAGAGCTTCAAAAGGCGCCATTTCTATATTGGTCTGATAACTATTATTATAGGAAAACTCAATCAAATGTAGATGATCCTCCCAAGATCAACCAAAATCCAACACACAAGCTCTCAACAAATCCTCGAGTACCTTATTGACTCTCTCTGTCTGCCCATCCATCTGAGGGTGATATGCGGTACTCATCTTGAGCTTAGTGCCTAGCACATCTTGTAGACTCTTCCATAATTCGCTAGTGAATATAGCATCTTTGTCACTGACTATGCTATTAGGAACTTCATGTAGTCTAACTACATTCTTCATGGACAACTTAGCCAAAACAGGTGTCGTCCTGGTTGACTTTACTGGAGTGAAATGGGAACTCTTAGTCAACCTGTCCACTATGACCAATATACTTTCATTTCCTTTGTTTGACCTTGACAACCCGTCTATAAATTCCATGGATATCGAATCTCATTTCCAAACTGGAATCTCTAAAGGCTTAAGCAATCCACTCGGCTATTGATGTTCGACTTTCACTTATTGACGGTTTGCGCACTGCCTAACCCACAAGCTAACATCCCTCTTCATACCTTCCCAATATAAGCTTCACTTCATATCTTGATACATCTTGGTCCCTTCAGGATGAACCGTAAACTTGGATCGATGACATTCCCCAAGAACTTCTTTCCTCAAGTTCTCAACATCTGGAACACATAACCACCCCTTGTTTTTCAACCAACCCCTCTAGTCAAGACAAAAACCATTCAAATCATCGATCTTAGTTCCAACCCTAAGCCTTCTGATCTTCTCGGCTAATAATGGATCCTTATTTTGCTTAGCAGCAATTCTCTCGATCAACACTGGTCGAACTTATAAACGGGACAACATGGCAGTACCCTGACTAGAACTAGCAATCGATCTTAACTGCACACCGCAACAGGACAAAGCTTCTAGATCCTTCCATTCTGCCAACAAAACCAACACCACATTCCGATGTCTTCTACTAAGAGCATCCGCTACTTTATTACCTTTCCCCGATGTATACTCTATAGCAAAATCATAAGCAGCCAAAAACTCCAACCATCTCCGTTGTCTCATATTCAACTCCTTCCAAGAGAATAAGTATCTCAAAGATTTATGATCTGTGTATAGCTCAAATCTCACTTCTAAAAGATAATGCCTCCAAATCTTCAATGCGAAAATCATCGCAGCCAACTCCAAATCATGAGTAGGATATCTCACTTTATACGGTCTAAGCTGTCGTGAAGCGTAGGCAATAACTTTTCCCTTCTACATCAACACAGCTCCTAATCCAGTCCCACATGCATCAGTATACACCACTAACCCTTGGTTTTCGTCTAGAACTACTAACACTGGTGCACTGGTCAACAAATGCTTCAACTTAAGGAATGCTTCCTCACATTTTTCGGACTAAACAAACTTCACCTCCTTCTTGGTAAGCTTAGTCAAAGGCGCTGCTACCCACGAGAAATCCTTAATAAATCTCCTGTAATAGCCACCAAGTCCAAGAAAACTTCTAATCTCAGTCACCATCTCTAGTCTCTTCCAATTATTAACAGCTTCGATCTTATCTGGATCGATTGAAAACCCTTGTCTGAAACCATGTGACCAAGAAACTTAACCTCTTTCTTCCAAAAATGACACTTGGAAAACTTCGCCTTTAGCCGATTCTGCCTCAGCATCTCAAGCACAACTCTAAGATGATCTTTATGCTTCGTATCATCCTTAGAGTATACCAAAATGTCATCTATAAACACCAATATATGAATCTATCCAAGTACTCTTGGAAGACTTAATTCATCAAATCCACAAAGAAAGCAGGTGCATTAGTTAACCCGAATGACATTACCAACCACTCATACTAACCTTACCTAGTCTGAAATGATGTCCTCCGCCACTCTTAACTGATGGAAACCTGCCGCCAAATCCAACTGGGAAAACACTCTGGCTCCACACAACTAATCGAATAGATCATCAATTCTTGGCAAAGGATACTTATTCTTGATCGTCCTCTCATTCAGCTTATGATAGTCGAGTACATCTTTAACGACCCATCTGGTTTCTTCACGAATAACGCGGTCGCTCCCCAAGGGTAACTGGTTGGTCTAATAAAATTCCTTCCTTCTAGACCCATTAGTTGCACCTTCAATTCCTTCATCACAGTCGGTGTCATTCTACTAGGTGGTCTACTAACTGGTTCAGCTCCTGGCATAAGATCTATCTGAAACTTTTGACTGGCTCAAAAACAACTGCAAACTCACTTGCAACTCGAACCTGACTAAGTTCCTCTCCCACTTCCATTGCACTTAACAAAGCACAACTACTCCGGTCGGAATTCTCCACTGAGAAAATAATTCGGCTATGACTATCAGGGTGTCTCAATGATATTTCCCTATCCTGGCAAAATATCCTAACCTCATACTTACCCAACCAATCCATACCCAAAATGATTCCGAAATCTACGAAATCAAAAACATACAGACTTCATGCAAACTTATGACCTAACAAATCAAGTTCTAACTGGTCACATCTCGTCCCTAATGTTGCATACCCTCCCATTGGAATTGCAACCCTTAAAGAAGTAACAAAGTACGTCGGTTCAATGCATAACCTATCAACCAAATACTGTGATATAAATGAATGTGATGCACCGGTATCAAATAGTACCCTAACTGGTGTACTCTGAATCAAAAGTGTACCTTCCATCGCAGTTTTCCTTTTATTTACGGCAGTAGGCCTAGAAGAAGATGATGGTCCAATAGCAAAAACCTTCCCCTTGTCCGCCCTGACTGGCTCTGGACGCTGGTTCTTATAATGCACAACTTGGTCGCAGTTGAAACATTTCATATTCTTCTTTTCTGCAGGCTTCTTCCCTTTGCATGTCCGACATTCGTGAGCATAATGACCCTTCTTGTCACACTTGAAGCACACTAAATTAGCATTTGCCTTCTTGGTAGCATCCTCTTTCTGGGATCCCTTCTTCTTAAAGAATTTCCTCTTCTTTTTCTGAGGACCCTGGGATTCAATTGGCTTCTCTTTAGCACTACCAGCCAGCATCTCTTCGTGGTGAATGGCAATATCCACTACCACATTACAGGGACCACAGATATGGGTCATTCTCATTCTTGCAAGCTTAGGTCTCAATCCTCAAATGAGCCTCTCATTCCTTCTGATGTTAGTGTTTATAGTGGCATGTCCATATCGAGACAGCTCATCAAACTTAGTAGCGTACTCGATTACTAACATATTTCCCTAGACTAAATCCATAAACTTCCTCATCAACGCCAACTTAGCAACCTCAGATAAAAACTTTTGCTCAAATCTCCTTTTGAAATCAGCCCACGTCAGCTCTTCCTATGGAACCCCGGCACTCAAACTATTCCACTAATGAAGCGTTGCCCCTTGCAACTGCCTAGAGGCCAACCTTCTCTTTTGCCTATCATCCAAACCTAGACCAGTGAAGATTCTCCCACGGTGCAATATCCAATTCTTAACTTCTTTAGCATCCTCCGTTCCAACAAATGGCTTTCCACCCAAACTGGTGTAGTCTCTGCTCAACTTAGCATAATTATTCCTAGCTGAAGCTACAGGATTAGCTCCTCTAACATTTCCAGCAACGCCAGCAGCAACTCTTGCTTGCATAAGGTTAACCAAGAACTGATACATCATCCCTGCATCTACCGACGGATTTCCAGCACCCACATTGGCTTCAGCGTTTGGGTTAGCATTAGCCTGTCGACCTTGGTTCCTCATGGTATTAGGTCGAGCATTTCCATTAGTTGTGGTGCTTCCTCTACCAAGATTTCCTCTTCCATTTCTTGCTTCCATATCTTTTTTCTTGTAGATCTTCATATGAGCCTAAGTAAGATACAAAAGAATGGTCTAAGAGAGAGGGGAGTACGTACATATATATACATATATCAAATACAAGTACGTTACTATAGTGTTATCCCAAACCCCGATCATATTTTCGATTCATTGGATTATGTTACAAAAAACTTTTAGGTTTAATTTCTTTTAAAGTTTCATAAACCTATACTCTGATACCAAATTGTAACATCCCCCTACTTGGAGGCCCAAAATTAACAGCTATGGATGCTGAAGTCATCCATAGTTATTAATCCTCGACGACCAAATACGTCAATATTAGATTCATTGATACATAGAAACACATGAATATGGAAAAAATTTAAAACATCAAACAAATTCCATATTCCGTTTCAGAACATTTGAAGTTCATTACATAGTCCCACAATCGTTAACCACGTTCAGAGAAAATATATTTATTATAACCTATGCCAAGAGCGACATATGAAGATGCCTCCATTATTGATCGGAGTATATATAGGAATTTTAACAACTTTGCCATTACAAACAACATAGCGGCATCAAAATAAAAGAGAACCTAGATAGCTATCATGCATCATGCATGTCTCCAGAAGCTTATTCATCTAAAGAGGTGCCTGAAAACCTTAACTCTCAAACTACTCAATATCAATTAAGTACCCAAGAGTTTAAGGGAAAACATAAACTTCGAGTCAGACACAAAGCCTAGTATGAATAATAATCTAACATCTCAAACCATTTAGATATCTAGTGAGACCATGCCGCTTAGCGAAACGGGTTTTCCCCTCACTAGTATCTTAAAATCTTTATAAAACCATATGTTGTGCTACTGCATCCACAATGGTTAAAACATGGTCGTTTCAAAATATTGTAATGATATGCATACCAGTTAATACATTCTGGATTTTCCATCCTCTTTTTAATTGACTCCTTGTCATATTTATGGTTTCTAGGGCCACTATTAACCTATTAGTTTTCATGGGCTTACTAACAACCTTTAGGTAGTATATGGACTCCCTGTTCTATTTCATAGTTTTCATGAGTGTACTATGAACCTATTGGTCACTTCCAATTAACTTAATTAATTCATGGGTTCCCTTGAACCTATTGGTGACTCTAATAACTTCTTTCTTACCTTAGTTTTCATGGGTTGACTAGGAACTTATTGACAACTTTCAGCAACTTAATCTGGATATAGTTTTCATGGGTTCACTATAAACCAATTGGCACCTGTCAAACACTCTTTATAACATAGTTTTCATGGGATCACTCTGAACCTATTGGTAACTCCAACAACTTCCTAATCATAGTTTTCATGGGTGCACTATGAACTTGTCTCCCTGATAACTTCCATATTTAGGCATCCTATATTCTGGTCTCCCTGACCTCTTGGATGCAATTCTACTCATCCAGAAGTTTAATCAATTTATATTCACTACTAGGTCAACCTAGCTGGTTCTTTTGCCTTTTATTTCCAAAATGCAGTTATGGGTCCGTTATAATGTGAATATATTTATATTTGAAGGAGCAAACATAATAACATAGCAATACCACTCCCATGGGTTTTATATCCTTGAAATAATTTTCATAAAAACATGGTTAATCCCTTTAACCTAACATTTTCAAGGAAAGCCTCTTCTTAAAACCATTACAAAACTCCTTTAATTTAACCATGGGTTTTCCCTTTAAAATTTGAGTTTGGTTTATTCGGTTTGAAAAACGAAGCCTTTCGACTCCTTCGAAATCTTGCTTTCGACCTCATTGGATACCCTCCTTCGAAAGCACAAAAATCTATTTTCAAAACATTAGGCCCCTTCCTTTCGAACACTTTAAAACTTTCTTTCAAAACCTTTCGAATGTATTAAAGCATTATCATTTAGTCATTTAGAAGCATAGCTTCGAACCAATTGAAAGTACCCCTTTCAAAAACATTGGGTTTATACTTAAAATATTATTTGGTTCAAGTGAAAGTATCTCTTTCGAAACCATTCTTTATCCTTTAAAAGTATTGGGGAAAATTGATGGCGTCAGCACCACCCTTTCGAAAGCATAAATCCTTTGGGTGAAATACTTGAAGGTTGGCTTCGAAACCTCTTTCGAGACCATTGCCTTCGAAACCCCTAACTCCTTCGGAAGCTATGGGAAGTGGCTTATGTATTTAAAACAAGGGTTACCTTCCGAAAACAATGATATCTTCAATGCCTTCAAAAGGCAAAGCGGCAGAAGGGTTTTGACTTGGTCGAAACTACCCCTTCCGAACACTTAAATTTTTGAAAACTAAGTAGCTCCTTTGAAAGCTACTTCTTTAATTAATAAGGTGGCAATTTCTTTCGAAAGCTAATTAAAGCCAATTTTGAAAGCATCATCTCGACCCCTTCGAAAGCATATAAAGAAACAAGTAAGCGCTTTCCTTTTAGAAAACAAAACCATGGTACCGACCCCATCGGATGCCATGTTTCGACACCTTACCTTCCGCTTTCTCCAATCCACTGCGTACCAACTAAGTGATACCATGTGTATTGGTTTCGGCTTCTTTGGTTTCGACCTAATGGGTAGCGGAAGGTCTAAGTCGAAAGGGTCCTTTCGAAAGTGGCGGAACCTACTTTTCTGAGTAAAAAGCTATTTTTACCAAATAAAGTCATCTTTTTGTAACTAACTTGCCTATATGTAAACACTTGATTGGTTACCTTAAACTTTTCAAATTATTTCACTGATGTTTTCCGCATTTTTTCAAATCTAAAACAAGGTTAATTTTTAACAATTAAGTCATTCCTATTTAATAACAATTAAATCATTTAGGTCCTCCTTTTAAAATAATTTAATTTCCATAATCAACCTCTTAGTAAAAATTCCCAAAAATCACAGAAATTCATTTTTAATATGTTATCTAACATATATGAATTTTAGACCCAAATTCATCATATAATAACCGAAAATAAATTTCTAAACCCAATAATACATATTTTCCTTTAGAAATTCATAACAAATTCTCCATGGCATGGAAAATTATAAAAATTGAAACCCAACTCCAAAACCATGTTTCCCGTAACATAAATTTTTTCCATGGCATTCTAAAATCATTTGCTATCGGTTTTGTTCTAAAATCGTACTTATTATATTTAAACAATTTTGATTTTAAGTCAAACATGTTATAAAACCAAGCATATCATCATTCAAATCATCATAAAATGGATTAATTCATAAATCTGAAAACATATGATTGGAAACAAAATAGAGATGATTAGGACTTTTATTCACCTTAGTTTGGATAAGGAAATTAGAGATTTGTTTAAGATTGATTCCCCTTAGCTTGATCCTAAGCTTTTATTTTGATTACTCTTCTTCTACTCCTAGTAATGGTCGGCTTACTCTTTTTTTGCATTTTTGCTTATGATAAAATGAATGTGAATGATAAGGTAACATGAATATAGGGTAGTGAACTGTGGGTGCGGCAATTGCCCTAATCTCCTTATCACTTTACATTTACATTATTCTATTTAATTTATCTAATTAAATCTCCTAAATAATGTTATTAAAAATTAGAGGTGTTACACGCCTCCTCCTTCGGCAATCGCCTTCGGATTACCCCTATATATTTTTCTAATTTATTACTCTTAGACTTTACTTAGTCTTTACCAATTTATTTTTGCCCTCGGTTCTTCCGCAGATAATCTCTTTTGCCACTTGGGATCTATTACAAGCAGTAAAACATGATATCTATTCACGTCTGTCACTTCCCACTTATTATAGGTGTGACCACCAGATTCGTTCCATCTCTACTTTTAGTTAGTTATAGTGTCGACTATATTATTTTATAACACTTCTACATAAATTTTTACGCCGATTACTTAATATATTGTTTGCATGCATTATTTATTGGGTGCCTTATTATCAAATCTTAGTTCATAGATTTAAGCTTTCGACTATCGTATTTTTGTCTTAGAAATGCATGCTTTTAATTAAGGAAGTTTGTATAAAAATCTTAGAAAAATCAATGGGTATGTTCCAAGTGTATTTTTATCATACCTTTATATTTAAGCTATTTTTTTTATTTGCTTAACATACAGATCCTTCAAAAATTCAACACTAATTATTTTGACTAGGAAAATTCTCAAAATTAAAATCCATCTTTAAAAATACAATTTGAACATCATATTAATTATTTACATCATTTTGAAATTATTTTGGAATCATGGCTAAACATCTCTAGTGAAGTTATTTCTCTACAAAACATTCTTAAAACACTTGTCATTGTTTATAAACATGAAACATGCGAACTCCATCATATTTCATCATATCTGCAAACAAAAACAACCATAACATGTATAATAACACTCAGTTATACCTTTGATTAGCTTTGATCTTTAAGATCTTAAAGTTTTCCTCAATTTTTTAACCTTCTCCTTCTCTTTTCTTTTCTAGGTCATCATCGCCATTAACAAGTTTCAAAAGTTTTGTTTTTTAAAGAGATAAAATAAATAGAAACGAGAAAGTTTTTGTTCTTGCTACCTCTAAATAGTTGGGTCATCAGCCCTTATAGACTAATCCTTATTTTTAGTCATTCTCTCAAGTTAAATATAAGTTGCAGCATGATAAGTGAATGTACACCCAATACTTATCATGATAAATCATTATCTATTTTAGCTAGATGACAAATGTAAATAAATGTCCTCCAAATATTTACTTTGCTTAATTCACATGTTTTCCTATTCAATTCCATACTTAAATTATTTAAACTTTTATTCTCATAATTAATTCTTTAATTATTTATTTATCAATTAATGGGTTGTTATGGCAGGAGGTGGAAAAATCTTAATCACTACAAAAAAATGGAAAAGGTAAGAAGAAGATAATTTTCCACAATTCTGATATTTCGCAAAATGCAAAAATAAGAAATGTAACGACCCAAAATTTCAGCCATTCGATATTCGTATATTTAATTGATTTTAAATATTCATAAGTAAATTTTATAAGCTGAATAACTTATATTTGAAATATAAGGATTTTATTGGATAATTAAATTGTTAATTTGAAATTTGAAATTGCTGAAATAATTGAAATTTGGATTTAATGTGAATGAAAATGAATTATAAAGTTGAATTAAATTCTATTTGAATTAGAATGACGTTAGTGAACTTTTAAAATTGAAGTAAAAGTAAATTTGTAGAAATTGAATATTTTAATATTTAATTAACGTGTAAAAATAGTCATTTTTCACACAGTCTCGAATTTCGACGAAACTAGTTTCATTGGATCTGTAATGCTATATTATTGTAGGATTTCAAATTTTGTGTCAATCGGAATTACGGTTTGTCCGTACGAAGCTGAAACGCGTAGAAATTTGTTTAAGTGAATTTTAAATTTAAATAATTTGATTCAAAAAACCTATCTTCCAAATACGATTGAATTGGCTTCCATATATATATTCCATTATGTTAGGAATAGGGGTAAAACATTATAAACGTCAGGCGGCACGCTTCGTTTGGAGTTCGGAAAATTTTTGGGTGAATAGTGTCGCGAAATTTTCTATAAAAGGCCAACTTTTTTTCATATTTCACAAACCATATCTTCTCTAAACACTAGCCGCCAGTAAGGAATACACAGTCAGAAATGCATCTTCCTTCTCCTCGTTTTTCTTCCAATCCACGCATTATTTCGAGAAATCTCCAACTACAAAGATGAAGATCACATCGAGATCTATAGTTTCAACGGTTGTGATCAATTTTGGGGTGGTAGATCATCGGCAAATTCCGTTCAATGGATGCGCGTTTGGGGGGCATTATCTCATCATTGGAGAGGCTGAGTTCATCATAGTTACGGCCGTGGGTGTTGCATGTGACAAGCTTTCGAATGAAGGTCTTGGATCGAGTTCTATGGTGATAGATGACGAGCGGCAAGGGAAGAATCAAAGACGTTGGTGGGTTTTTTCTTGCATAAATAACCTGGAGGAAACGCACGATGAAGAAGAAAACACACAACGTCCATATTCTATCAAAGCAAAATAAATGGGCCACATGAATCAAGGTTTTAAAAATAAAATAAAAATTGTAAATAATTATATATATAAATTCGTAAAATCTTAAAAATTGCATAACTTCTTCATACGAGGTCCGTTTTTGATGAAACAAGTTGCGTTGGGTCCGTATTGACGAGCACTAAATTTTAGAGCTGGTTTGGAGTTGATTGGAGCTAGTGTAAATTTTGGGTAAAATTAAATGCTCGTTTAATTTTATTCGGAATAAAACACTACAACTGCTATTGGAAGCAATGTGAGTACAACTCACTCTTTCTGTCTCACTGATATTTTTATATAAGTGAGAATAAATTTATTTTCTGATGATTGATGATTGTTTGGATGATATATGATATATTACCTATATATTGATCGGTATTTGGATATATTCCTGCCTATTGAAGCAGATGAGACCCTATACGTTCCCGCGTATGAGCGGATGACCCTTTGTATGTGCGTCTGCCTCGAAGCAGACATTATACACATATTCTAATATGTATATTTGTTGAAGGTGATAGGTTGGAGGGATCCAACTGGATTCCTCACCACTTTGATTTATTTACAAATATTATGATATATGCTGTTATCATGTGATATATGATGTTTTGGATGCCGTGATTGATGTATTTAGTGTTGTTGTAGCATTGTGCCTATTTTTGGGAATTTAAAATTTTTAAAGTGGCGATTTCGAATTAAAAAGGATTTTCAAGTGATTTTGAAAATATACGTTTTATTGAATTTTGAATTGTTAAAGGAAATGGATTTATTTTAAATAAATAAAAATTATAATTGTTATGTTATAAAAATTATGATTTTTTGAAATATAATTGAAATGTGATTTTTTGGAAATATGGAGTTAACTATTTTGTAAATAGTATAAATTGAGATTTTTGAAATTATAATAAATGGTTTATACATAAGATTTATAAAATTGATATTTTATAAATAAAAATGATGGAATTGTAAAGGAGTTTTATAAGTGTTAAAATGAAGTGATAATTGAATTTTATAAGTAAATAAGATTTATAGATTTATGAATTGGTGAAGTTATAAAAAGAATGATTTTGTAAATAAAGAGAATTATAAGTGAATTAACTTATAATTTGGATTTTGGCATATAAACGAGATTTAAATGGAATTGGTTAATTAAGGGATTTTATAAATTGAAGTTTTAAAAAATAGAAATGTGAATTATAAACATTATTTTATAAATCCGAAATCAACTTATTTTGATAAGTTAACAATAGAAGTATATTAAAGGAGATATATTCACGGTTTTGGACAGTGGATAATCCTTTAATAAATATGAAGAAATATTGGATTTGGTAAATGAATTATATTCACGATTTTGGATAGTGAATAATCTTTTAATTTAAATGAATGTTTTGGAAAGTAATCTTTTAAATGAAGTTAAATGGTTTGAAGATGTTTAAAATGTGTTAAGTATCGAATACATAGATTTCAACATCCATTATTGAAATAGACGTTTTCGAGAAGTAAGGAAATGATGGACTATAACACTGTTGTTATAGTAAATGATTTAGAAAGGTAATGT
This sequence comes from Allium fistulosum, assembly GCA_030737815.1. NCBI lineage: Eukaryota > Viridiplantae > Streptophyta > Magnoliopsida > Asparagales > Amaryllidaceae > Allium > Allium fistulosum. The sequence goes on along the minus strand of CM060905.1, from coordinate 153,809,397 downwards.
TTTGTATAGTATATGGGATTTATATATCTATCTTATTTTCGAATCCCTATACTAGTGATTTTGGGTTGTCGTAACGATGTTTTACGCAACATTCGTTTTGACCCAAATAAATACGTTAAAGAGAATGTTTTCCTTAAAGAATAAAATATATACTTAATCGTGATTTAAGTATATGTAATATTTCTAGGTGTTGAAAATAAATTGGTTTGTGAATTACTTATTATTAAATAAGTATATGGAAATGTTTCCCAATGTTGAAAGTTGAAATGGTTTTGAGAATATATCTTTTTAAAGATAATTTGAAGTGAATATTTGGCAACTGATTTAATTAATGAAAGATTAATTAAATGGCTCAGTGATTGCTTATGGTGCTAAATATTTGTTTGTTTGCTTTGATAGTTAAATAACTGACTATCAAATTTGGCCATTTTAGTTCCTCGACTTAATGTGGGAACTATTTAGTCGTACACTTAGTACGTAGCCTTCAGTGTAGGCTTGATTATCGTTTGTGTTGAGGATGTTGATTCGTGTAGTGCGGATGTAACGACCCGATATTTTCAACCATTCGCATCCACACATGTCGGACTTGAATTGCTCAAAATACCGCGTTGTAAATAAAAATTTGGCAAACTCATCATTTACAGTAAATAAAAAATCACAGACATAGAGTAATATAATGCAGCGGAAGTAAAAGAGATAGTAGTCCATGAAGCTACTATATAAATACATCAGAGTTAATTAAGATACAATAGGAATACCAAGATACAACAGGAGTAACAGTATGAAAATCAGGTACAACTGGAATCAACTGGATAACAAAATGAATAGATATCTGGATCTTCAAAGCAAAACTCCAGCTCCGAAGGTGAGTCTCTAATGCTGTATCACTCAGTCTGACCCGAGCGTAAAGCAAAACACAAAACACTCGAGTCAGGACATACATACTTAGATAATGTAAACCAACTCAAGTGAACTGTAATAAAGGTACAAGTAACTTAAAGAATGCTTGGGATCGCCCATTCTTTAAGGATCCGTTAAACTATTTACTATGTAGTAATATTCGCTATTATAATAGTGTCTAAATAAGTAAAGTATAATCATATAGAAAATAGCGTTAAGGGGATGGAGAACCTTAACGCGGTCGGATCTTAAAATCATAATCGTAGTAAAGCTCGATATGGTAGGTGACACAGCACAACTAGGAAATGCCAGGGTAGATATACCAATTACGCACACGGACTGATGGATACGCATAGCAGCCACTACCGTTCCACCTCGAACAACACTCCCAAATCGGAGGATGGCCATCTAATCAATCACAAGTAAGAGTATAATATCGAAGAAATGTGTCCGAGAAGAGGTGCTACCTCACTGGTCCGAGATCGCTCCTGTTTTAACCACCTTATGCCAACTCATGGGAGTTGGGTCCACGTAACATACCTTAAGAACGTCGCCACCATCCTACTTCATTCTGGAATCTCCACCGCGTACACGGTTGTCAAAGTGGTTTTCGGTATCGACAGAGAGTATATCCATATCCGATCCCGGTCTCTTTGCCAACTAATCGTTATTATAACCCGTGGTTATAAATTTCAAAATAGTTTATGTTTCAAATCAAAATACATCCTTTAAACCATTTCAAAATCATATCATTTATTTCAAACTAATACATACTTTCAAACCCAAAACATATCTATTCAAAACCAATTCAAAAATATATCATTTCCATTTCAAAACCAATTCAATAATATATCATTTCAATAAAACCCAAATTTCAAAATCACTGAATATTTCCTTTAATTTATTAAACTTGAAATCTTTCTTTAAATTATCATAGCATTTTGGTAATGTAACCTTAAGGAATCATAGCATTTTTGGAATGTAATACTTTCCAATTTAATATTTTATATAATCAAAGTATTTATATACTTACAAATTTTTAACATGGTCATTTTATCATAGCCTTATAGTTAAATAAACTTTGTTACTGTAATATCCAATTTAATGCTGAAATTCTTATGTTAAGTTAAGAGTACCTTATTAACTTACATTATCATTACAATAAAGAAACTTTATTATTTTAGTCATTAAAATATGTCATTTACATTAATTAAAACTTACATATTAAATGTACTTTTTAACTTACATTTCTATTACAGTAAAGAGCATTTATCGTTTAATCAATATTACACTAATTAAACTTACATTCTCAAATGTACGTTTTAATTTACGTTTTATTACAAAAAGGGCATTTATTATTTTAAATCAATATTACACAAATTAAGACTTACATGTTTCTTTCATTAATTAAGACTTTACATGTTTCTTTCAGTAAGTAAAACTTTACATATTTCATTCATTAATTAGAACTTTTACACGTCTCTTTCATAAATTAAAACTGTAACGACCCTGAATTTTGAACAATTTAAATTGAAAATATTTAATTAATTTTAAATATTTGAATGATGATTTGGCTTGAATTTCAAATTATCAGAATGAATTGGCGATTAAATTTTTGAATTTAATCTATTGAAAGTTGAATAAAATTTGAATCTTCAATTTTAAGCCGGTTAAAAATAATTTAAAGGCTTAGAAAATTCATATTGATAATACTGAAGATAATAGAAGTTTCAGAATTGAATTTGAAAGCGATTTGTTCAGTTTGAAATTGTATCGTTTAAATTGAATTTAAAAATAACCTTCCGAGGCACAGTCTCGGAATTTGACGAAACCAGTTCCATTGGGTCCGTAATATTGAATTATTACTGGATTTCAAATTTCGTATTTATCAGAATTGTTGTGTGAACACACGACGTATAAACGCGTAAAGATTTAAATCGAATTCAATTTGAATTTCGGTAACAACCGGGGTTTTTGCATCGATTTGATATCATCGTTAAACGATTTCTCTACTAGCTAATTACTTATAGGAGTTTCGATTCGAATTGGAATTCGTTTAATAAAAAAAAATTGTTGTTGGAATTTTTGAATCGGTTAAAATTCTTTTGAAAAGAAAAAAAATTGTGAAGTGTTGATGGGCTTAAAAGAAAAGTATATCATGACCCATATCCCTATTTGGTACCATACTATTTTCGTTAAAACCCTTTACCCGTTTTCCCTTTCCCATTCATTCACAAACCCTAAACAAAATAAATCGAACGAAAATTAATGGCGGCCTCGTTGTCTTCGTTCGATCGTCTTCGAAAAAAAAGGCGACTCCGTTCTTTCCTTCTTCGATCTGAGAATTAGGGCTTTTCGCCTCGCGTTCGTTCTTTCGATGCTTGCTAGGGCTTCGGCTCCATCTCGTTCGCGCGACTGCTCCGATAGCTAAGGTGAGTGATTTCTTATCGCTCACATCTAATTTAAAGCTTATTGATTTTTGATTTCTTCAATTTCGTGTATTTGGTTGCTTGATAAAACAACATTGATTTGAAGTTTCGAGGCCATTCGATTTTATTTCTGTTGTGATTACGTGATAATGTTTCGATGGTTGATGCTTCTTTGACTTTATCGAGTTCGTATAAATTGATGAATTTCCGGCTTTGACATTTGTTTATATCTCAGCTTCACCTTCGAGTTTACTGCTGTGACATCGTGACATTTGCTTAGTGCATTTCTCCCTTGCATGCTTTGTCACTTAAGTTTGTGCATTTTTGTTGTTGTCTGGACACTTGCATTTTGACCTGTAGCTTCACTTGATTTTGTGACGTTGAATTGCTCCACTTGCGACCCTGTTCGATTTTCTACTGATTCATGACTCTGGCCAATTTGTTTTGTTCATCCCTGAGCACTTGCTGACCTGCTGCATACTTGTAGCTTGTAGTTCATTCTGTTGTAGTTGCACTGAGTCTTCCACTTGGCTTTGACATCAGATCATGTCTTAGTGTATTTGGTTGCATTGTTATTGAATTGCAGTCTTTATCTGATCATTTATCATGTATCATCTTGCATGAAACATTGCAGAGTCTTTGGATTTGTGGCATTTGCATTGTTGCGTGCACTTGTAGAGTTTGTATGGTTGTAGTTTCCATAGCTCGAGCTCAGGCTCAGTCCATACTTGTCCACTGATTTTGAAGTTGTAACCTTCATACTCTGGTTCAGGTAGTAGTTGGTCTGTTGGACTTGAATTAGTAGTCTGCACTTGATGTTGTAGCTGTGTTCACTCTTGTAGTATCACTGTGCATTTGTTTATGTGATGCATTCATGTCTGTGGTCTTTGCAGCTTGCATTCACACTGGTTTGCATTCATGTTGTATTGTAGCCTCCATTGACTTTTGTTGTCTGATCTGTGAGGCATTTTGATCATTTTGAAGTACAAGTGAGTTTGCTGGTTGAGTTTGCTGTCTGCATATATGTTGTTCCATATGCTTATTCTTTCAAGTCAGTTGCATTTGAATCTACCAATTGACTTCTACCTGTTGTTGCATAGTTCGGTATATTAAAACCCCTCATTTTTGTGAAGATATTACTCCTGCATTTCCATTGTGCATTCATTTCTGTTGTATTGTTTTGACCTTGCACATCTGAGTTTAACTGTGCACTGTTTCGAGTCCGATCGCATGGTCTGATCCATGACTTAGTTCACTGTACATTCATTCCCTTCAGTCTGCATTAGTTTGTACTTCGAGTTTGCTTCTTTTTCACTGTGGCATTTGTTTGTTCATATGCATTTTCTATTGAGTTTGCAATATTCAGTTTCATTTGCATAGGATTGAAATTGTATCAATTGTTGCTTATGTGCATTTGTGTTGGGTTTGCCTTATCTTTGTTTGGTCATTCGACATTGCCTGTGGACATTTACTGTGTTCATTTTGTTTGACTCTTGTACATCATTAGCCTGGAACTGCTACTTGATGCTGGTATTCATCAGATATTTTGTGTTTGACCTTGTGCACTCGAGTTGGCGAGGCAGTGCACGCATGCGTGCACTGCAGCTACCCAGAATTGACAGTTTTGAATTGATATTTTTCTTTGCGTCGTGATGCATTGATCTTTTAGGCTGTATTGGCGAGGCCGTACACGCGTGCGTGTACGGCAGCCAATCGAATTTTTGATGGGTTTAAAATGACAATTTCAATTGTTTTAAATTGATTTAGTCGATTTGATAAATTGTTTATTTATCTCTGTTGATGATTTAAATCTGCTGATTTATTGTTTAACACTGTTTAGTGTTAAATTTTCGTTATCCGATTTCTTTGTTAAAAGGATCGGACAGACGGGAATTTCTGTGACTGTCGTCTATTTGATTATTACTGCCTATATGCACTCATAAACTGGTTTGAATTAGACTGACCTGTGTATTATTTTCTTTTGAATATAATACTCGGGTCAGATCGAGTATTTTTACAGCTTGAAGATTTTCGAGCAGCGAAGTTAGAGAGAGAGAGTAAAAGAATCACTTAAGTTTTCAAGAAAATTGTATTTTAAGATATTCCGCTGTATCAGTATTAAATTGTATAAAACTCTGATGTATATAAAAAGATTTGTAGTAATGAAATAAAGATTCATTTGTTTTAATTCATTGTTATTATTCTGTGTTTCTGTGGCTGATTCTGTTTAAACCTTATAAACTAAATAACAATTCGTCTTTTTGAACGTTTCAAGTTGGTTTAATCACCGACTGGAGGCGGTCAGAAGGGGGAATGTTACTAAAGTGGTATCAGAGCTTTGGTTTACACAAAGCTTAGTTTATGATGTTTAATATGAATAGTTACGAGAAACACTTTAAAAGTAAATGTTTTTCAAATCTAAAGAAATATAAAATTGTTTGAATGGATTTGAAATTTAACTAAAGGAAGTTAAATAAATTGAACTTGATTTGATAAATTATTGAAATGGAAAGTTAAACTTGAAAGAGAAGTGATTATATGATATGAATTGGGAAGTTTAAATTAATAAGTTGTATAACTTATAAAATGAGGAAATTTAAGTAAAACCAGTTGTTAAAATGGTTAAACAGTTTTGTTAAGTAAAACAAAATCTGAATTTTGAAATGTGATATGAATTTGACTTTAGTAAAAGTTAAATAAAATAGAATTTCAAATAAATTTGAGGCGAACTTAAGTTGTATGGTGAAAATAAATGCAAGTGAAGATAAAAATGGAACATAGTTAAGTAATGTTGAATGAGGTTGAATTTGATATCAAAATGGATTAATAAAGTGAAGTAATGAATATGAATTTGAGTTATATAAAGAAAATTCAACTTTAATTGTAAAAGTGAATTAGTGAATAAACATGGATTAGAAATGTTGTGTTAAGAATTGAATAAAACTTAAGTTAAGAAGTTGTGAATATAGTGAATATTAGAATTCAATCTGAATTGGAATATAAACCAATTGAAATTAAGTGTGTTAAACCAAATTGAATGTAAGCAAAGTAAATAAATTTGGTTAAGTTGAATGTGCATTGGTTTTGCTAGTTGATTGTATAGAAATTCATTAAGTGTTAATGAAATTGAATTAATGGAAATTGAAAGCTAAGTAATTGAATTCAAATTGAAGGATAAGAAATTTAAATAGAATCAAATTTTATTTGAATTGAAAGCAAACGAACTTGAATATAAATTAGTGAATGTGAACTAATTGAATATGAATGAATGTTAGTAAAATCCAATGTGAATAAATCAAATGTGATTAAAGTGAAAATCAATTCAACGAAAGGATTTACTAAAGAACTAGTTGATTATTTTGGAAATAGGAAGTGGATGCAAAGTTCAAATGGGAATTAGATTTGAAAATTTTGAAGTTGTCAACATGACAATCCATAATAAATTTAATAGATTCAGTGATGAATTTAAATTTGAACTTGCAGAGAATTAAGTTAAGTGGAAAACTTAGTATTGGAAAATTTGAAGTTGGTTTAAAACCAATATTGTGAAAAGTATGCGGAATTCAAACTATAAATTGAAGTCTTTATAAATAGGAATGGAATTTATAAACGTTGTTTATAAATCCGAAAATGACTTATTTTGATAAGTAAATTCTTTATAGCTTGTTAAAAGTAGTATATTCACAATTTTGGACCGTGAATATATCATTGAATAAAATAGACATGTTTTGGAAAATCGATATTTTAAAACGAAGTTAATTGTTTTAAAAGATGTTTTAAAAGGCATTGAATATCGAAACCATAGATTTCAACATTCATTGTTGAAATAGACGTTTTCGAGGAAAAAGGAAATGATGGACTATAACGGCTATTGTTATAGTAAATGATTTCCGAAAGGAAATGTTTTGTATAGTATTGAGATTTATATATCTATCTAAATTTCGAATCCCTATACTAGTGATTTTGAGTTGTCGTAACGATGTTTTACGTAACATTCGTTTTGATTCAAATAAATAAATGTGAAAGAGAATGATTTCCTTAAAGATGAAATATATACTTAATTTTGATTTAAGTATATCGAATATTTTCAAATGTTGAAAATAAATTGGATTTGTGAATTACTTATTTTTAAATAAGTATGGAAATGTTTTTCCAAAAATGAAATGTTGTGAATATATTCCGTAAGGGATAAATGATTTGAAATTCATTTTTGAAGTCGAAGTTGAAAAGTTAAATGAGAAATTTGAACAATTTGTTCAATTTGAAATTTTTCAAAAAGATTGAATCGTTGAGTTAAAATTAAGTTTAACTTCGACATCAAAGACAATATAAGTTGAGCTTTGAATTTCAGATGATGATTTGGATTGTATGTCTAACATTGTGAATTGATGACATAGCAATTGATCTCTATTAAATATATATCTGTTGGTGGCGGAGAATTTATTCTCTTAGCTTAACACCCTTCTCTGAGACGTACGAGTTCAGAGGTTATATATCGATAGACATCAATTCTGTGTTGAGAATTGACGATGTAGCGTGAAATCCAAATCGAATGTGAAAGTCGATAATAAATGAAATTATGAATATGAATTAGGTTTGAGATAACCTTAAATTTCTAAATCGACTTAGAGGAAAATTTTTGAAATCCTCTATTTTGTTATGAATATGGATATGTAAGTTTTCAGAACTTATATATATATATGAATGCGGTAAATTTGAAACCGTTAGTTTAGAAAGACATTGTTATGGAAATCTTATGTAGGTTTACATGAGTATGGTATGTACGAAATGTGAAATGAAGTACTATATATGTATAGTATTATGTTTTCTAAACTGAGGATATGGAAAAGTACCTTCCATTTATTATTGGAGAAGGTATTGGAACTCGTGATGAGTGTCCATTTGAAATTCGTAGCTACGTAGAATTTTCCATAAGTTGGAATGTCCATTTGGACTAGAATCCCTCGTGATGGGATCATGTTGATTATGATGTATGTTAGCGTAATTTGAGGGGCGAGATGCCCACAGTTACAAGCGATTCCATTGGGATAATGGCGCAACCGCCGGGTAAACTGCAATCTAGATGCCAAAGCGAAATTTGAGGGGCGAGATGCCTACAGTCACAAGCGACTCTACTGGGATAGTAGCGTAACCGCCGTGTGTACTGCAATCTATGGCGACAACCATGGCGAAATTCAAGAGAGATGTGAAATCTACGGTTACAAGCGATTCTACTTGGATAGTAGCGTAACCGCCGGGTAAACTGTGATCCATGGGGGAACGTGCTTTCCATATCCATTTTTGAAAAAGAATTTTAAAAGTATTTTCACTGGGAATTGAAGCAAGTATGTTTAGTACTTGGAGATTTTTAGACCTACGCCTGGCCAGCGTATGCCTAATGTCTGTGAGAACGACGATAGACTTGTTAAATTTAGAGTTAGCAAGTATTTTCAAACTTTAAATAGCAAATCAATGATCTGAAAGTAAAATTATGAAATTCCAACTTAATGAACTAAGGAAGAGGATCTTTGAAATGTTTTGAAAGTCCACAGCTTTGGAAGAGATAATTTATAAATCTCTAGCACGACGGATTTTAAGTTTGAATCTGAGTTTTGTAAGTCGAAAATTTTGGTAAAAGACTTTTGTGTTTTGACTGTAGAAATCAATGAACAAAGGAAATAATAAACAAAGCTAATGAGATTAAACAAACGGAATGAATCCTATATTCATTTATTTGTAATAAGTTTCAAACTTAGAAAAAAATTGTGTAGGGTATAAATATTAATGAAATTTTAACAACCTTTCCTTTTCGTGGACGAAAAGTTTTAAGGAGGGGAGATTGTAACGACCCTGAATTTTGAACAATTTAAATTGAAAATATTTAATTAATTTTAAATATTTGAATGATGATTTGGCTTGAATTTCAAATTATCAGAATGAATTGGCGATTAAATTTTTGAATTTAATCTATTGAAAGTTGAATAAAATTTGAATCTTCAATTTTAAGCCGGTTAAAAATAATTTAAAGGCTTAGAAACTTCATATTGATAATACTGAAGATAATAGAAGTTTCAGAATTGAATTTGAATGCGATTTGTTCAGTTTGAAATTGTATCGTTTAAATTGAATTTAAAAATAACCTTCTGAGGCACAGTCTCGGAATTTGACGAAACCAGTTCCATTGGGTCCGTAATATTGAATTATTACTGGATTTCAAATTTCGTATTTATCAGAATTGTTGTGTGAACACACGACGTATAAACGCGTAAAGATTTAAATCGAATTCAATTTGAATTTCGGTAACAACCGGGGTTTTTGCATCGATTTGATATCATCGTTAACCGATTTCTCTACTAGCTAATTACTTATAGGAGTTTCGATTCGAATTGGAATTCGTTTAATAAAAAAAATTGTCGTTGGAATTTTTGAATCGGTTAAAATTCTTTTGAAAAGAAAAAAAATTGTGAAGTGTTGATGGGCTTAAAAGAAAAGTATATCATGACCCATATCCCTATTTGGTACCATACTATTTTCGTTAAAACCCTTTACCCGTTTTCCCTTTCCCATTCATTCACAAACCCTAAACAAAATAAATCGAACGAAAATTAATGGCGGCCTCGTTGTCTTCGTTCGATCATCTTCGGAAAAAAAGGCGACTCCGTTCTTTCCTTCTTCGATCTGAGAATTAGGGCTTTTCGCCTCGCGTTCGTTCTTTCGATGCTTGCTAGGGCTTCGGCTCCATCTCGTTCGCGCGACTGCTCCGATAGCTAAGGTGAGTGATTTCTTATCGCTCACATCTAATTTAAAGCTAATTGATTTTTGATTTCTTCAATTTCGTGTATTTGGTTGCTTGATAAAACAACATTGATTTGAAGTTTCGAGGCCATTCGATTTTATTTCTGTTGTGATTACGTGATAATGTTTCGATGGTTGATGCTTCTTTGACTTTATCGAGTTCGTATAAATTGATGAATTTCCGGCTTTGACATTTGTTTATATCTCGGCTTCACCTCCGAGTTTACTGCTGTGACATCGTGACATTTGCTTAGTGCATTTCTCCCTTGCATGCTTTGTCACTTAAGTTTGTGCATTTTTGTTGTTGTCTGGACACTTGCATTTTGACCTGTAGCTTCACTTGATTTTGTGACGTTGAATTGCTCCACTTGCGACCCTGTTCGATTTTCTACTGATTCATGACTCTGGCCAATTTGTTTTGTTCATCCCTGAGCACTTGCTGACCTGCTGCATACTTGTAGCTTGTAGTTCATTCTGTTGTAGTTGCACTGAGTCTTCCACTTGGCTTTGACATCAGATCATGTCTTAGTGTATTTGGTTGCATTGTTATTGAATTGCAGTCTTTATCTGATCATTTATCATGTATCATCTTGCATGAAACATTGCAGAGTCTTTGGATTTGTGGCATTTGCATTGTTGCGTGCACTTGTAGAGTTTGTATGGTTGTAGTTTCCATAGCTCGAGCTCAGGCTCAGTCCATACTTGTCCACTGATTTTGAAGTTGTAACCTTCATACTCTGGTTCAGGTAGTAGTTGGTCTGTTGGACTTGAATTAGTAGTCTGCACTTGATGTTGTAGCTGTGTTCACTCTTGTAGTATCACTGTGCATTTGTTTATGTGATGCATTCATGTCTGTGGTCTTTGCAGCTTGCATTCACACTGGTTTGCATTCATGTTGTATTGTAGCCTCCATTGACTTTTGTTGTCTGATCTGTGAGGCATTTTGATCATTTTGAAGTACAAGTGAGTTTGCTGGTTGAGTTTGCTGTCTGCATATATGTTGTTCCATATGCTTATTCTTTCAAGTCAGTTGCATTTGAATCTACCAATTGACTTCTACCTGTTGTTGCATAGTTCGGTATATTAAAACCCCTCATTTTTGTGAAGATATTACTCCTGCATTTCCATTGTGCATTCATTTCTGTTGTATTGTTTTGACCTTGCACATCTGAGTTTAACTGTGCACTGTTTCGAGTCCGATCGCATGGTCTGATCCATGACTTAGTTCACTGTACATTCATTCCCTTCAGTCTGCATTAGTTTGTACTTCGAGTTTGCTTCTTTTTCACTGTGGCATTTGTTTGTTCATATGCATTTTCTATTGAGTTTGCAATATTCAGTTTCATTTGCATAGGATTGAAATTGTATCAATTGTTGCTTATGTGCATTTGTGTTGGGTTTGCCTTATCTTTGTTTGGTCATTCGACATTGCCTGTGGACATTTATTGTGTTCATTTTGTTTGACTCTTGTACATCATTAGCCTGGAACTGCTACTTGATGCTGGTATTCATCAGATATTTTGTGTTTGACCTTGTGCACTCGAGTTGGCGAGGCAGTGCACGCGTGCGTGCACTGCAGCTACCCAGAATTGACAGTTTTGAATTGATATTTTTCTTTGCGTCGTGATGCATTGATCTTTTATGCTGTATTGGCGAGGCCGTACACGCGTGCGTGTACGGCAGCCAATCGAATTTTTGATGGTTTTAAAATGACAATTTCAATTGTTTTAAATTGATTTAGTCGATTTGATAAATTGTTTATTTATCTCTGTTGATGATTTAAATCTGCTGATTTATTGTTTAACACTGTTTAGTGTTAAATTTTCGTTATCCGATTTCTTTGTTAAAAGGATCGGACAGACGGGAATTTCTGTGACTGTCGTCTATTTGATTATTACTGCCTATATGCACTCATAAACTGGTTTGAATTAGACTGACCTGTGTATTATTTTCTTTTGAATATAATACTCGGGTCAGACCGAGTATTTTTACAGCTTGAAGATTTTCGAGCAGCGAAGTTAGAGAGAGAGAGTAAAAGAATCACTTAAGTTTTCAAGAAAATTGTATTTTAAGATATTCCGCTGTATCAGTATTAAATTGTATAAAACTCTGATGTATATAAAAAGATTTGTAGTAATGAAATAAAGATTCATTTGTTTTAATTCATTGTTATTATTCTGTGTTTCTGTGGCTGATTCTGTTTAAACCTTATAAACTAAATAACAATTCGTCTTTTTGAACGTTTCAAGTTGGTTTAATCACCGACTGGAGGCGGTCAGAAGGGGGAATGTTACAAAAACTTTACATATTTCTTTCATTAATTAGAACTATACACGTTTCTTTCATAATTAAAACTTTACATATTTCTTTCATTAATTAGAACTTTACACGTTTCTTTCATAAATTAAAACTTTACATATTTCTTTCATTAATTAGAACTTTACACGTCTCTTTCATAAATTAAAACTTTACATATTTCTTTCATTAATTAGAACTTTACATGTTTCTTTCATAATTAAAACTTTACATATTTCTTTCATTAATTAGAACTTTACACGTTTCTTTCACAATTAAAACTTTACATATTTCTTTCATTAATTAGAACTTTACACGTTTCTTTCATAATTAAAACTTTACATATTTCTTTCATTAATTAGAACTTTACACGTCTCTTTCATAAATTAAAACTTTATATATTTCTTTCATTAATTAGAACTTTACACGTTTCTTTCATAAATTAAAACTTTACATATTCTTTCATTAATTAAAACTTTGCACGTTTCTTTCATAAATAAAACTTTACATATTTCTTTCATTAATTAGAACTTTACACGTTTCTTTCATAAATTAAAACTTTACATATTTCTTTTATTAATTAGAACTTTGCACGTTTCTTTCATAATTAAAACTTTACATATTTCTTTCATTAATTAGAACTTTGCACGTTTCTTTCATAATTAAAACTTTACATATTTCTTTCATTAATTAGAACTTTACACATTTCTTTCATAAATTAAAACTTTACATATTTCTTTCATTAATTAGAACTTTACACGTTTCTTTCATAATTAAAACTTTACATATTCTTTCATTAATTAGAACTTTACACGTTTCTTTCATAATTAAAACTTTATATATTTCTAAATTAGTTTATATTTCCAATCACAAATTTCCATTTATTTATTTAACATTTTTAATACATATGAAATCATTTTTCACTTTATTAAATCATTTTAAAAACAAAATTTAAATTAAAATATCAAAATTTACATTTTCAAAATACTTAAAACTTCCAGAAAAACTTATAAAATAACCACGGGTCTGTATAATATTTTCTAACCTAGGTCAAGTGATACGGAAAATATATCATTTCAATCCGTAATTTACAAAGAAAAATCCGGGTTCTATCATTTCAAACCCGCAATCCCAAGTTAAATAAAATAAATAAAAATCACTTAGGCTTGTCATTTCAGCCCATAACGATCTTTCCCTATTCTAAAGTCCGTTCGGGTATGTATCATTTCAACCCATATTGATTCTATTCTACAGGGAACTTGCAGTTTGAGAACAGAATATAAATAAACAGTAAAATAAAATAAAATATAACAGATGATGTAACAGGCATATAAACAGTATTTAATATCATATAAATATATCACAGGCATGTATAACATAATATAATTATTTCTACAATTTCACTTGCTATCAATTCACAATAATATAAGTATGAATGTCAGGTGTGAGTACTCACCCTTTTACACTGAAGTTTGCAAAGCAAACACACAAACAAAAATCCGGAAAGCACGACTAGACGTAATTCTAATTTGAATGGATGGAGAGCCAAGATATTGATCTTGTATATAACAAATACACAAATCATAAGAATAAGATTCAACACAACAAAAGATGAATTAAACTATGCAATTACGAATCAAAGAACATAACCTTGCTTTCAACCACCAAGTGGGCTTTGCCATGGTCTAATAGTGAGGAGGAGGTTATGTTGTGGTGGTGGAGGCTGAGCTATGCAAGGAGAAAACAAAAGGAAAAAAAGAGGAAATAAAAAAAAGTGGAAAAAAAGAGAGAGAAGGAAACCATGGAAATAACCTAGAGCTTGTTGTATTTTCTTCACGCAAATGAAAATGAGAGGATGAGAACTTGTACGTAAATAAGAAATAAAAAGAAGGCGGCTAGGGTTTCAAGAGATTTGAATGGCTAAGATGTAGGGTTTAGAAAATGAAAGGCTAGCAAATAAAAAGGCTAGTGAATAAGTGAGATTTATTTCCTATTTTATAAAAGAAACTTACTGTAAAATATTTCAATCAGAAGAGGCAAATGAGGAACTGAGATATTGAGAAGATTTTTATGTGATTTGATAGAGTAAATGCTAGGAAAACAAAGAGACAAGAAATAAAGAGAAAAAAACTTATACATATATTATTCCTAAATGCAAGTGAAATATGTGAATCATAATGGGAAATAAATTTTGTACGTGTATGGAAAAAGGAAATACACGGCTATAGAAGAGAGAAAAAAAAGAGCTAAGGAGTTATGAATGCTAAGGAAACGAAAGGCATAAGTCAAGGAGAAAAACGTACAATATATTTTATTTTTAAATGCAATGAAAAATGAGAGATGGGAAATAAATTTTGTACGTGAATTATGAAGTGGAGTGGATGGCAAGAAAAGATTTTGAACGGCTAAAGAGGAGTAAATGATAGAAAAACAAAAAGGCTAGGAAATAAAAGGTAAGAAATAAGGAGAAAGAAACACACATACATATATATATATATATATATATATATATGTGTGTGTGTGTGTGTGTGTGTGTGTGTGTATATATGATTCTTAAATGCAATTGAAAAGAGGATATTTTGAGATGTTTGTACATGATTAATAAGAGCAATTCACGGCTATGAACGGTGAATGGCTAGGGTAAGTAATAAAGAGGGTAGGTAAATAAAAAGGCAAGCATTAAAGAAATGTAACGCATGTCTCCTTGATTTCTTCCAAGCCTTTTATGAAAAGATATACACACAAGTGAAATCCAATAAATAAAGTTTAGATAAACAAAATAGAAAAATAAAATAAAATAACATAGAAAATAAAAATATAGAAACGCACATAGAAAACTAGAAATTGAAATACAGTAAATAACTACGTGTAAAAATGCTGTAATTTATCTGATTTAAAAAGTATAACTCAGAATTTAACGAAACGAAAAGCAGAACAGATATCATAAATATATTCTGCTTCAAAGAAAAAGATTAAAATTTGAAATTCAATTTTTTTTTATATTTAAACTGAAAATTCAGATTTTGACCAAAATATAAAATTTTCAGAAATCGTTTATTTATTGCATTTGGAAAATAAATTACAAACAAATTCCAAACTTACATTGGAATAATTCTAAAAATTCACTTTTAAATGATTTAAAAAATCAAAATTTCAAATAAAAATTTAATTAAAAATATTCACAAAATTATGGGTTGTTACACTCTCCCCCACTCAAAACTTTTCGTCCACGAAAAGGAACGAGGCATGGAAACTAGAGACAACAGATAGAATGAGATAGAACCAAGACAATATAAAGAAAAAGAAGATTGAAATTATACCTGGTAACAGTCGTTACAGGTAATTCAACAAGATGGAGATGATCTTCCCCAGATCCTCTTAAATCAAGGACACAAGCACGAAGAAGATTCTTGAAAAGTTTTCCAAAACAGTCTGGTAAAGGTATTTTGGGAGGAAGAACTACAAATCGAACTTTAGGAGATAAGATCAATTTGGAATTCAATTCCCCGCTTAGGATGCTAGAGAATAGGAACAACCGAAGGATAAGAGAATGGAAAACAAAATAAGATGATAAATTTTAAAACCATAAAATTTTCAACTTAAATTAAGAATTGATTTCATCCATTTGATTTTTCCTAAGTTAATTAAATCTTATCTATTTATAATTTCATTATCTTATCACCCAATTAACCATTTCTAAAATCGTGAATTTGAGATCATTTATTATACTCAAAATTTTATTCAATAAGTTTCATGCTTCTTTATTCCAGATGGTTATTACATTTATTCCACTTAATATATGTCTAATCACATATATTAAGTATACTTACACTTATTATGACTTACTCCAATTTATTCATAAGTTCCTTTAACATCACTTTATGCTGTATATTATTCAATTAACTTTTTATTCTATTTACCTTTATTAATCCTTTATAACTAAAATTTAAGTGTATAACATTTATTATGACCACTCAATTTTTATTTATAAAATCTCCTTTATATTGTGTGTTCTCTAATTACATATTTAACTTTTAATAATTTAGGTAAGTTATATTGGAATGCAAGAGAATATTACACAAATAAAATTTCTTAACTCAATTATCCAAGCTTCAATATTTATTCAAATTTTGATTTCCTTTTATAATTGAAATTATCCTTTAAGATAAAATTTAAGAATTAGATTTCCGATTAACTTCAAACTATTCTAGAGATAATTAAATATACACAATATATATCAAATCAACTCTTAAATCACATATATTATAAATCAAGTCATAATTAGAAAGCCAAATCAATTTAATTCTCCAAAGAAAAACTGTAGCAAAACTACAGAATGGTCTCTTCGCTTCGAAACTCGAAAATGAATGTCGATGATGTTGCAGTCATCACCGAAATTATTTCCTATCGACAAAGAAAAGAACACTGATTTACAAATTAAAATCCTTTGAAACAATTTCTACGAATTACCTTAAATAATATATCCTTTTAAAACTTTCAAAACAAAGTTCGAAATCATCGGAAATTAAATTCTCACATTCTTGATTTAAATTCATTTAAATTTCCAAATTAATTTATAACCATGTTTAATTATTTAGATATGAAACTAAAGCCAATGATTATAAAATACATACAAAGTTAAATATTATTTCTTAACACCCAATTCCATTAATTATCAAAAATTTAGAAAATTAACCTTATACATATTATAATTATACAAAATTTATTCATCTACTAAATTAAAAAAAACATATTGTGTCAGTTTGTTCTGTTCAAGTGTTTTGGAGATCCTATCGATAGCGTTGATTAGACGAACCGATCGGAAACCCAAATCAACATCAACAACTCAAACAACACAATATATAAAACATCTTTAAAATATAAAAAAAATTAGAAATACAAGATTAATTTTTCAAAATAAGGATAGGGAATCAAATTGATGGACTCAAATTAAAGAGAAATTTTTTTTTTAGACAAATTGGAGGCAAAGATAAGACGATTAAATAACATAATAGGAAGATGGATAAGCCTATAAATATCGCGGGCAACCTTAACCAGGTCAACCGTGACTTAATGAATAAGATCGATGTGGATTTTCTGGGGTAAATCTACATTCGATCTCAAGAGATAGAATTCAGGCATAGCAAAAGATAGTAGCATCGTAAACCAAGGATACAGAAGTCTTCGGTGAATCTATGCTTTTTGTAAAGAAGTTTCACGCCTTTAAAAGTAATTAGAATATTGGCGAGACCGCCAATTTATTAGAAAGATTATTCAGAGTGGAGTTATGGGACACTCCAGAATCAAGAAGACACGAATAGGGGAGGACAAGAATGGACTTCGGAACTGAAGGGAATGTTCCAAAATTCAAAGGAAACCGAATCGAAGATGAAGGAATTCAAGCTCGAACGAAAGCAATTCTGTAATTAAATTTACTCTATATGCTGAGTTTGCCTAAAACCAGAGCTCTGATACCAACTGTAACGACCCGATATTTTCAACCATTCGCATCCACACATGTCGGACTTGAATTGCTCAAAATACCGCGTTGTAAATAAAAATTTGGCAAACTCATCATTTACAGTAAATAAAAAATCACAGACACAGAGTAATATAATGCAGCGGAAGTAAAAGAGATAGTAGTCCATGAAGCTACTATATAAATACATCAGAGTTAATTAAGATACAATAGGAATACCAAGATACAACAGGAGTAACAGTATGAAAATCAGGTACAACTGGAATCAACTGGATAACAAAATGAATAGATATCTGGATCTTCAAAGCAAAACTCCAGCTCCGAAGGTGAGTCTCTAATGCTGTATCACTCAGTCTGACCCGAGCGTAAAGCAAAACACAAAACACTCGAGTCAGGACATACATACTTATATAATGTAAACCAACTCAAGTGAACTGTAATAAAGGTACAAGTAACTTAAAGAATGCTTGGGATCGCCCATTCTTTAAGGATCCGTTAAACTATTTACTATGTAGTAATATTCGCTATTATAATAGTGTCTAAATAAGTAAAGTATAATCATATAGAAAATAGCGTTAAGGGGATGGAGAACCTTAACGCGGTCGGATCTTAAAATCATAATCGTAGTAAAGCTCGATATGGTAGGTGACACGGCACAACAAGGCAATGTCATGGTAGATATACCAATTACGCACACGGACTGATGGATACGCATAGCAGCCACTACCGTTCCACCTCGAACAACACTCCCAAATCGGAGGATGGCCATCTAATCAATCACAAGTAAGAGTATAATATCGAAGAAATGTGTCCGAGAAGAGGTGCTACCTCACTGGTCCGAGATCGCTCCTGTTTTAGCCACCTTATGCCAACTCACGGGAGTTGGGTCCACGTAACATACCTTAAGAACGTCGCCACCATCCTACTTCATTCTGGAATCTCCACCGCGTACACGGTTGTCAAAGTGGTTTTCGATATCGACAGAGAGTATGTCCATATCCGATCCCGGTCTCTTTGCCAACCAATTGTTATTATAACCCGTGGTTATAAATTTCAAAATAGTTTATGTTTCAAATCAAAATACATCCTTTAAACCATTTAAAAATCATATCATTTATTTCAAACTAATACATACTTTCAAACCCAAACCATATCTATTCAAAACCAATTCAAAAATATATCATTTCCATTTCAAAACCAATTCAATAATATATCATTTCAATAAAACCCAAATTTCAAAATCACTGAATATTTCCTTTAATTTATTAAACTTGAAATCTTCCTTTAAATTATCATAGCATTTTGGTAATGTAACCTTAAGGAATCATAGCATTTTTGGAATGTAATACTTTTCAATTTAATATTTTATATAATCAAAGTATTTATATACTTACAAATTTTTAACATGGTCATTTTATCATAGCCTTATAGTTAAATAAACTTTGTTACTGTAATATCCAATTTAATGCTGAAATTCTTATGTTAAGTTAAGAGTACCTTATTAACTTACATTATCATTACAATAAATAAACTTTATTATTTTAGTCATTAAAATATGTCATTTACATTAATTAAAACTTACATATTAAATGTACTTTTTAACTTACATTTCTATTACAGTAAAGAGCATTTATCGTTTAATCAATATTACACTAATTAAACTTACATTCTCAAATGTACGTTTTAATTTACGTTTTATTACAAAAAGGGCATTTATTATTTTAAATCAATATTACACAAATTAAGACTTACATGTTTCTTTCATTAATTAAGACTTTACATGTTTCTTTCAGTAAGTAAAACTTTACATATTTCTTTCATTAATTAGAACTTTACACGTCTCTTTTATGAATTAAAACTTTACATATTTCTTTCATTAATTAGAACTTTACACGTTTCTTTCATAATTAAAACTTTACATATTTCTTTCATTAATTAGAACTTTACACGTTTCTTTCATAAATTAAAACTTTACATATTTCTTTCATTAATTAGAACTTTACACGTCTCTTTCATAAATTAAAACTTTACATATTTCTTTCATTAATTAGAACTTTACACGTTTCTTTCATAATTAAAACTTTACATATTTCTTTCATTAATTATAACTTTACACGTTTCTTTCATAAATTAAAACTTTACATATTTCTTCATTAATTAGAACTTTACATGTTTCTTTCATAATTAAAACTTTACATATTTCTTTCATTAATTAGAACTTTACACGTTTCTTTCATAATTAAAACTTTACATATTTCTTTCATTAATTAGAACTTTACACGTTTCTTTCATAAATTAAAACTTTACATATTTCTTTCATTAATTAGAACTTTACACGTCTCTTTCATAAATTAAAACTTTATATATTTCTTTCATTAATTAGAACTTTACACGTTTCTTTCATAAATTAAAACTTTACATATTCTTTCATTAATTAAAACTTTGCACGTTTCTTTCATAAATAAAACTTTACATATTTCTTTCATTAATTAGAACTTTACACGTTTCTTTCATAAATTAAAACTTTACATATTTCTTTCATTAATTAGAACTTTGCACGTTTCTTTCATAATTAAAACTTTACATATTTCTTTCATTAATTAGAACTTTGCACGTTTCTTTCATAAATTAAAACTTTACATATTTCTTTCATTAATTAGAACTTTACACGTTTCTTTCATAATTAAAACTTTACATATTCTTTCATTAATTAGAACTTTACACGTTTCTTTCATAATTAAAACTTTACATATTTCTAAATTAGTTTATATTTCCAATCACAAATTTCCATTTATTTATTTAACATTTTTAATACATATGAAATCATTTTTCACTTTATTAAATCATTTTAAAAACAAAATTAAAATTAAAATATCAAAATTTACATTTTCAAAATACTTAAAACTTCCAGAAAAACTTATAAAATAACCACGGGTCTGTATAATATTTTCTAACCTAGGTCAAGTGATACGGATAATATATCATTTCAATCCGTAATTTACAAAGAAAAATCCGGGTTCTATCATTTCAAACCCGCAATCCCAAGTTAAATAAAATAAATAAAAATCGCTTAGGCTTGTCATTTCAGCCCATAACGATCTTTCCCTATTCTAAAGTCCGTTCGGGTATGTATCATTTCAACCCATAGTGATTCTATTCTACAGGGAACTTGCAGTGTGAGAACAGAATATAAATAAACAGTAAAATAAAATAAAATATAACAGATGATGTAAGAGGCATATAAACAGTATTTAATATCATATAAATATATCACAGGCATGTATAATATAATATAATTATTTCTACACTTTCACTTGCTATCAATTCACAATAATATAAGTATGAATGTCAGGTGTGAGTACTCACCTTTTTACGCTGAAGTTTGCAAAGCAAACACACAAACAAAAATCCGGAAAGCACGAAAGCACGACTAGACACAATTCTGATTTGAATGGATGGAGAGCCAAGATATTGATCTTGTATATAACAAATACACAAATCATAAGAATAAGATTCAACACAACAAAAGATGAATTAAACTATGCAATTACGAATCAAAGAACATAACCTTGCTTTCAACCACCAAGTGGGCTTTGCCATGGTCTAATAGTGAGGAGGAGGTTATGTTGTGGTGGTGGAGGCTGAGCTATGCGAGGAGAAAAAAAAGGAAATAAAAAGAGGAAATAAAAAAAAAGTGGAAAAAAAGAGAGAGAAGGAAACCATGGAAATAACCTAGAGCTTGTTGTATTTTCTTCACGCAAATGAAAATGAGAGGATGAGAACTTGTACGTAAATAAGAAATAAAAAGAAGGCGGTTAGGGTTTCAAGAGATTTGAATGGCTAAGATGTAGGGTTTAGAAAATGAAAGGCTAGCAAATAAAAAGGCTAGTGAATGAGTGGGATTTATTTCCTATTTAATAAAAGAAACTTACTGTAAAATATTTCAATCAGAAGAGGCAAACGAGGAACTGAGATATTGAGAAGATTTTTATGTGATTTGATAGAGTAAATGCTAGGAAAACAAAGAGACAAGAAATAAAGAGAAAAAAACTTATACATATATTATTCCTAAATGCAAGTGAAATATGTGAATCATAATGGGAAATAAATTTTGTACGTGTATGAAAAAAGGAAATACACGGCTATAGAAGAGAGAAAAAAAAAGAGCTAAGGAGTTATGAATGCTAAGGAAACGGAAAGGCATAAGTTAAGGAGAAAAATGTACAATATATTTTATTTTTAAATGCAAATGAAAAATGAGAGATGGGAAATAAATTTTGTACGTGAATTATGAAGTGGAGTGGATGGCAAGAAAAGATTTTGAACGGCTAAAGAGGAGTAAATGATAGAAAAACAAAAAGGCTAGGAAATAAAAGGTAAGAAATAAGGAGAAAGAAACACACATACATATATATATATATGTATATATATATATATACGATTCTTAAATGCAATTGAAAAGATGATATTTTGAGATGTTTGTACATGATTAATAAGAGCAATTCACTACTATGAATGGTGAATGGCTAGGGTAAGTAATAAAGAGGGTAGGTAAATAAAAAGGCAAGCATTAAAGAAATGTAACGCATGTCTCCTTGATTTCTTCCAAGCCTTTTATGAAAAGATATACACACAAGTGAAATCCAATAAATAAAGTTTAGATAAACAAAATAGAAAAATAAAATAAAATAACATAGAAAATAAAAATATAGAAACGCACATAGAAAACTAGAAATTGAAATACAGTAAATAACTACGTGTAAAAATGCTGTAATTTATCTGATTTAAAAAGTATAACTCAGAATTTAACGAAACGAAAAGCAGAACATATATCATAAATATATTCTGCTTCAAAGAAAAAGATTAAAATTTGAAATTCAATTTTTTTTATTTAAACTGAAAATTCAGATTTTGACCAAAATATAAAATTTTCAGAAATCGTTTATTTATTGCATTTGGAAAATAAATTACAAACAAATTCCAAACTTACATTGGAATAATTCTAAAAATTCACTTTTAAATGATTTAAAAAATCAAAATTTCAAATAAAAATTTAATTAAAAATATTCACAAAATTATGGGTTGTTACAGCGGAGTATTACTCCAATATATCGAGCTTCCTTCTTGGCCTGAAGGATAGCAAGTTGAAAGTTGGAGACGTGATAAGTCTATAAGACTTAGTTTCTGTGTGAGGTTGAGAAACGCTTTTGCATTGTTGGTGCGAAGAGACCATGACCGGTTTATCCAAAAACCACTTCGGACCAACATTTATGCGACGATTATGCAGGTTGGTTATGATGATATTGATATTCAGGATTTTCATAGTGGAGGACTACTTGTTGATCGTTTGGGGTTAAAATCCCAATATACATCCAGTAGCAGTAGTCTCTTCGTTATGAAATATCCAATGCAAGGACTATTCGCTACTAATCATAGGGATTTCCCGACAGGATGTGGTAGGAAAGTATCTTCGGTTTGTCCTGTTCCTGGACAACTTGTATGGATGTTTGTCTGACATTGCATTTCTAAAGATTACGTACATTGGTTTTTACAAATGTACATCAATGGTGGCGGAGAAGGCAACTTCTTTTAGCTTAACACCCTCCTTGAGACGTATGAGCTTAAGGGTTGTATTTTTGTGGAAGGCAATTAGTAGTCAATGGAAATAGCCATGTGGCATTCAAAGTGATGTGATATGTGAAAGGTAATCGTTACCTCAGGCCTCATCAACCGGAAATGACCGAAACAGGGATAGATGCAGCAGGGCTAAGTGGGTTGCTCCCAAGTCGGATATGATCATCCTCTTCTAGATATATCTTTACATGCTATGACGTCATGTATCTGATTATTGTGGTTTGTATGCTATGAGGGCCCTCGGAAAAGGTCGGTAACGACCAGAGGATGACATATTCGGTACCATCTAGTTATAGAGGTGGGCCGGTCTTGTGTTGGTAGAGGGCAGATGTTCTGTGCCTCGGGACATCCATTGTAACGACCCGGTCTTTTCGCGTCAGTTTATAAATGACGATTAAATCATTGTAAATTTCTAGTGTAGATTTTAAATCGAGTCGGAATCCTTTTTGTAAAAGTTTGTTATCGTCATTAGACGATTGAAATTGATAACAAAATTTCTATCAGCAATTTTAATCGTATTGAAATATTTTGGCTGTAAAAATTCTTCAAAATGTTAAGTAAAATGGGTAAATTGTTATTGGGCTTTAATTATCCACTTGTTGTTGCCGTGATAACTTTACCTACCCATTCCTCTTCGTATGGATGAGAAAAAGGAACCCGACCCATTCATTTTTCGACTTCAACCCTAACCAAACAAAGAAAGAAAAATGGCGGCCACGTGATTCTTCTCGTTCGTCCTCCTTTCAAAGATTAGGGTATAGAAATCGAAGACGATGGCCGCAAGGGTTCGAACTTCACTCGTCTTCCCTCGACTGCTACGGCCGCGACTCGTAACTGGCCTTTCGAATCATCGTCTCGCGAGGTGATGTCAGCTGCGATAGGGGCTTCGTTCGATCTCTTTGCGCCGTGATTTCGAGACTGCTCGGCTGCAAATTAGTCTGGTTCGTCGAAAAAAGGTGAGTGACCCCTCACTCACATCTAATTCAGATTCTTGATTAAATGCTGGCTTGTTCAATTTCGTGATTTAGTCGTTTTCTTATTTGATACGAATGGCTTTGAACTTGCTGGTCCTTTGTTGAATATGGCCATTTTGATCTTTGTTGACCTCTGCTTAGTCCACAACACCATTCTAGACCATTCGACCCTAGTTGAATATTCGAAATGGTTACTGTCTTGGAGATAGTTGCTGCCTTGTTTCAATTTGTAGGTATTTTGTTTGAGTTTATTGGTTACCATAGGGCTGAAGTGATTCCAAATGTTGATTTCTTTGGCCAACCGTAGTTTAATTTCTGACATTTTGATGACTTCGTTCATTTGAAGGGATTTCCAGGCTGTGACATTTGTTTGTCCATTTGTCTTCATTTTGCCTACACTTGATTTTTATGTGGCCTTGATATCTTTTACTATTTCCTGTGAACTTTGTTTCTGATCATCTTTGTGTTATCCCAGTCTTGGTCTTTGTTGTTATAGCATTGATGACTTCAGTAGACCTGCTGCTGTTGACTTCAATGTTGTTTCCAGTCTTCATTGTATACCCCTCTGTTTGATAGCGTGTCTGCTTGAGTCTTTTGTATAGTTGACATAGGTGCACTGCGATGTGTATACTTGAGTAGTTGAACGTATTTGTAGATGGTTGGTGCAATCACTATTTCACTATGAATCTGTTCCTTACTTCACTGTGATGCTTGGTCTTTGTAATCTGGTCCACTTGGTACCTCTCGTTGTTGCCCAGTTTGTACTTGTCTTGTTGAACTTGTACATGCATTTGCCTTAGTTGAGTTTTGCTTACTCGAGTGCATACACTTAACTGGGGTACTTTATCATGTATATTGTGACATGATACTCGCCTCTCTTGTTATTACTTGAATTTGCCTTGTGGTCTTCTCTTTATAGTTGTGTGAGGCAACTTGTGTATAAATTAGATGTCTTGACCACTTGAGATATTGGATTTGTTTCGTTTATACTACATCCCTGTCATGTTTGGTTGTTTCTCGTTTCAACCTCTCCGGCTCGTTGCACTGCAGTTTTGTACATACCTGTGGTCTCTTCATTTGCACTGCTATATGTTGCTTGTTGACATCTAGCTTGAGTTTTTATTGTTGCATATCTGAACTCGATTCACTAGATCTTGTAGTTGATCATGTTGTGGTCTGATGCAATCTGCATTGTATTCAGTTTTGGGTCTTGTACTATGTTGTCTTCATTGTGTTGCATCTTGTATTCATTAGCTTGCACCACTGTCTTCACTGTTGTCACTGTGGTTTGAAATTGGTTCATGTTGCCTCACTTGTTAAGATGTTGAAGTTGCTTTGGGAATTGTAATCTGCATTCATGTTGCTTTGTTGTGTGACTGTGGTCTTTGCACCTTGAGTTTTTGTGAAGTTGGTATCTTTACTTGCATATTTCAGTAGCTCCTCCTGTACATGCTGTTGAGTTCTTTGATATCACTATGTCTGGTTGCTAATTGGTTTGCGCGATCACTGTCTTGGCCAGTTCACTGTGTGGCCTTCTTGTACACTGTTCGTTTGATCATTTTCATTCATCCTTGTTATTTTGTTGCCTTCACTCAAGCTTCCATATGGTGGCTGCAGTTATCGTTGCAGTTTGCCCTTGAATCCAAAGCGAGGCTGCAGTTCATTTTTATAAAACTTTTGCACTTGATGAAATGTGCAGAGATGAGTGGTTTGGAAACTTGTTCTTGAGTTTGCTTGGGTATTGAACTGTTTCTTGCCTCTTTGATACTTGCAGTTCACTGACTTGACCTCTGTAGCTTCGATTGCTGTTAGTATTCACTCGAGTTGGCGAGGCAGTGCACATGTATGTGCGTGTGCACTGCAGCCACCCAAATCGACAGTTTTGAATTGATATTTCTTTGCGGCGTAATGCATTGATCTTTTATGCTGTACTGGCGAGGCCGTACACGCGTGCGTGTAAGGCAGCCAATCGAATTCTGATGGTTTTAAAGTGACAATTTCAATGGCTTTAAATTGATTTAAATCTGCTGATTTTTGTTAAACACTGTTAAGTGTTATGTGACCGTTATCCGGTTTCTTTGTTTAAAGAATCGGATAGACGGGAATTATTGTGACTGTCGTCTAATTAAATTATTACTGCCTATATGCACTAATAAACTGGTTTGAATTAGACTGACCTGGGTATTATTTTCTTTTGAATGTAATACTCGGGTCAGACCCGAGTATTTCAGGTTGTAGATTTCTTTCTTTGAGTTGCTGTTCGGGATTGAAGACTTTTCACATCTTCTGAAGTTGTCAGTCATTTTGTAGTAGTCGTGTCATTGTATAGAATGATATGTATTCCTGTATATTAGTCGATAATGTACTTGTATATATAACTTCTAGAGTCGACAGTTGTAGTTGTATCATATGTATAGTGTCAACTATGTATTAACTGACATCAGTTATATATATCTGAGACTTTTGTTTTTATCTGTGTTCCGCATTTATATTATCTGTGTTATTGTTATATCTAATGTCCTAAACTATTATGAACTATCGTAGTTTGTTTTATACTGATAATTGGATATGTCGATGGGAGTAAATAATTAATAGATGAAAAATAAAAAGTATATACCACTCCTATCGAGATAACCAATATTAGTGTAAGGCCAATTACGGATGGTCGCTCCTATCCAGCCTTATTCTTCGTAATAATAGACAGTATTCCTTTTAATACTCTTTGTTATTATGAGCATAGAGGTGGGGCGTCACAGTTGGTATCAGAGCTTGGGGTTTATGGACATAATATAAAACATAACTTGGATGGAACATATGTTACAACTATTGGTCGATGTTTTATTTATGATTTGAGTCAAAAATTAAAGTTTTGAAATTTTGATGAAATTTTTAAATATCTTTATTTAAAAATAATAGTGGAACTGTGTTCTGATGATTTGATTGATTTGTGTTCTGTTTATCAGAGTGCGCAGCGGAACCAGTGAAACTGTCTTCGCTGAGTACAACTGATAATCTTTTTGATTTAAAAATCAAAATACGAAAGTGATATGAATTTCAATTGTTGTTTACATAGCTGTAATTATTTTATTTCTTTGAGAATTTCGAATCCGAATTGAGGATTCGAAGAAATTGCAGATATGTGATTTTTGTTGAAATTTCCGCTGGCTTTCTTTTGTACTAATCATCTATTGATTAGCTTTTGCTGTTTCGAATTATCTTCATTGAAGATACATTCGAATGATTTCTTTGTTCATTCCGTAATACGTGCAAAAAAATTTGAATTGCACGTTACTGCATTTATTTTACGTTGAACCGATGCTTGGTTATGATACGTATTTTGTTGCCGTTATTTTTATAACGGGATTTTTACACCAAGGCTGAATTTTTGAGGCACAGTGTTTTGTTGAAAATTTTAATGAATGAAGATTCACTGATGTCACATTTTGATGTGAATTCTTTTGATGAGATATTTGTTGTTTTAAAAATTTCTGTCGCTTTGACTTCAGTAACAACCAAATTTTTAAAAGTGGATTTTCAAGCGGTTATTCCGCAATATTGATTTGTAACCGTTTTTACGGTATTTTGAGAAGTACAATTTCCTTATCGAAATTGTTACTGATTTGCTGTTTTAATCACGTGATTGGAAAATTGTTTTAAAATGAAAATTGTTTTATAAAATCGTAACAGTTTGCGTTTTCAAAAGAATGAGAAAGCGACTTAAACGATTCAGCAAAATCGAGGATTATGACCCCTTTCTTTTACTGTTTCGCTTAACTCCGGACTTGTCCAGTTGAGAATGCGAATTGTTATTTTTACAAAATAAATAAAATTGTTTTCAAAAATTTTACAGTTTGCGATTTCAAAAGAATGAGGAAGCGATTTAAACGTTTCAGCAAAATCGAGGACTATGACCCCTTTCTTTTACTGATTCGCTTAATTCCGGACTTGTCCGTTTGAGAATGTGAAATGTATTTTTACAAAATACACAATTTTGCACTTTCAAGGAAACGATGAAGAGAATCAAACGATTTAGTAAAACACGTGGTATGGGACATGT
The DNA here is from genome assembly GCA_030737815.1 of Allium fistulosum. Classification (NCBI taxonomy): domain Eukaryota; kingdom Viridiplantae; phylum Streptophyta; class Magnoliopsida; order Asparagales; family Amaryllidaceae; genus Allium; species Allium fistulosum. Next base: position 153,780,834 of record CM060905.1, on the reverse strand, counting down.
GCGTTTGCTATTTCGGTTAATTCCGGACTCGTTAATTGAAATATTTGATGATTTTGTGTGCTTTCGAGCCACTATGAGGACCTTCGGGTCATTTGTTGGACCTTCGGGTCATTTGTTGGGCTTTCGGGCCACTCTGCGGACCTTCGGGTCAAATACCAATACTAGACCTTCGGGTCACTCTGCGGACCTTCGGGTCAATCTGATGGGCGCCAAAATTATGTTGAGTACTTGGTAGGCTTCGGCCACTCTGAGATGCACGTGCGGCGAATTAAAAACTCGCCATCTGATGGGATCGATCCAAGCTTTTATGTGATTTTCTAGTCTTCTTAATTGATTTCTAGATATTTGTTGTTTCCAATTATCTGCAGGTAATTGGATATTTGTTGATATGAGTTCTGATTATCGTTTTTGATAATCAGATAATTGTTGTTTCTAATTATCGCTTGTGATAACTAGATAATTGTTAAAATGAGTTCTGATTATCGTTTTTGATAATCGGATAATTGTTGTTTTAATTATCGCTTTAGATAATTAAATATTTGCTGATTTGAGATTTAATTATCGCTTTAGATAATTAAATATTTGCTGATTTGAGATTTAATTATCGCTTTAGATAATTAAATATTTGCTGATTTGAGATTTAATTATCGCTTTAGATAATTAAATATTTGCTGATTTGAGATTTAATTATCGCTTTAGATAATTAAATATTTGCTGATTTGAGATTTAATTATCGCTTTAGATAATTAAATATTTGCTGATTTGAGATTTAATTATCGCTTTAGATAATTAAATATTTGCTGATTTGAGATTTAATTATCGCTTTAGATAATTAAATATTTGCTGATTTGAGATTTAATTATCGCTTTAGATAATTAAATATTTGCTGATTTGAGATTTAATTATCGCTTTAGATAATTAAATATTTGCTGATTTGAGATTTAATTATCGCTTTAGATAATTAAATATTTGCTGATTTGAGATTTAATTATCGCTTTAGATAATTAAATATTTGCTGATTTGAGATTTAATTATCGCTTTAGATAATTAAATATTTGCTGATTTGAGATTTAATTATCGCTTTAGATAATTAAATATTTGCTGAATTGAGATTTAATTATCGCTTTAGATAATTAAATATTTGCTGATTTGAGATTTAATTATCGCTTTAGATAATTAAATATTTGCTGATTTGAGATTTAATTATCGCTTTAGATAATTAAATATTTGCTGATTTGAGATTTAATTATCGCTTTAGATAATTAAATATTTGCTGATTTGAGATTTAATTATCGCTTTAGATAATTAAATATTTGCTGATTTGAGATTTAATTATCGCTTTAGATAATTAAATATTTGCTGAATTGAGATTTAATTATCGCTTTAGATAATTAAATATTTGCTGATTTGAGATTTAATTATCGTCTTTGATAATTAAATATTTGTTGATTTTAGATTTAATTATCGCTGTTAGATAATTAAATATTTGATGATTTGAGATTTAATTATCGCTTTAGATAATTAAATAATTGTTGATTGAAATTTAATTATCGCTGGAGATAATTAAATATTTGCTGTTTCGAATTTTGATTATCGATTTTGATAATCGAATATTTGTTGAATTTGAAATTTGATTATCGTTTTTGATAATCGAATATTTGTTTTCTGACTATCGTTTGAGATAAGTAAATATTTGAGATTTTTGAGATTGGAGTTTCGTCTTTTTCTCTGGAGATTCAGGTGAGTAATTTGATTTACTCACATTCAATTCGTGCTCTGTAGGGGATTTCTGCTCTGTTTTTCCTTCTCTGTTAGTTGCTGGAACTCGATTGTTCTTGCTCTTGTTAGTCGTCTAATTTTGATCCCTGATTCCCACGATGTTGATTCTTTTGATTTGAAGCAGTCGAACCTTTTGATTTCATATCTAGTACTTCCCCTGCTGACATTTTCTTTGTTTATGCATTCGACATTGCCATGCTCATATGGATGTTACATTTTGCCCCTTTTATTCCCTATAATTGCGTGGACGCAATTTCTTTAAGGAGGGGAGTCTGTAACGACCCGGTCTTTTCGCGTCAGTTTATAAATGACGATTAAATCATTGTAAATTTCTAGTGTAGATTTTAAATCGAGTCGGAATCCTTTTTGTAAAAGTTTGTTATCGTCATTAGACGATTGAAATTGATAACAAAATTTCTATCAGCAATTTTAATCGTATTGAAATATTTTGGCTGTAAAAATTCTTCAAAATGTTAAGTAAAATGGGTAAATTGTTATTGGGCTTTAATTATCCACTTGTTGTTGCCGTGATAACTTTACCTACCCATTCCTCTTCGTATGGATGAGAAAAAGGAACCCGACCCATTCATTTTTCGACTTCAACCCTAACCAAACAAAGAAAGAAAAATGGCGGCCACGTGATTCTTCTCGTTCGTCCTCCTTTCAAAGATTAGGGTATAGAAATCGAAGACGATGGCCGCAAGGGTTCGAACTTCACTCGTCTTCCCTCGACTGCTACGGCCGCGACTCGTAACTGGCCTTTCGAATCATCGTCTCGCGAGGTGATGTCAGCTGCGATAGGGGCTTCGTTCGATCTCTTTGCGCCGTGATTTCGAGACTGCTCGGCTGCAAATTAGTCTGGTTCGTCGAAAAAAGGTGAGTGACCCCTCACTCACATCTAATTCAGATTCTTGATTAAATGCTGGCTTGTTCAATTTCGTGATTTAGTCGTTTGCTTATTTGATACGAATGGCTTTGAACTTGCTGGTCCTTTGTTGAATATGGCCATTTTGATCTTTGTTGACCTCTGCTTAGTCCACAACACCATTCTAGACCATTCGACCCTAGTTGAATATTCGAAATGGTTACTGTCTTGGAGATAGTTGCTGCCTTGTTTCAATTTGTAGGTATTTTGTTTGAGTTTATTGGTTACCATAGGGCTGAAGTGATTCCAAATGTTGATTTCTTTGGCCAACCGTAGTTTAATTTCTGACATTTTGATGACTTCGTTCATTTGAAGGGATTTCCAGGCTGTGACATTTGTTTGTCCATTTGTCTTCATTTTGCCTACACTTGATTTTTATGTGGCCTTGATATCTTTTACTATTTCCTGTGAACTTTGTTTCTGATCATCTTTGTGTTATCCCAGTCTTGGTCTTTGTTGTTATAGCATTGATGACTTCAGTAGACCTGCTGCTGTTGACTTCAATGTTGTTTCCAGTCTTCATTGTATACCCCTCTGTTTGATAGCGTGTCTGCTTGAGTCTTTTGTATAGTTGACATAGGTGCACTGCGATGTGTATACTTGAGTAGTTGAACGTATTTGTAGATGGTTGGTGCAATCACTATTTCACTATGAATCTGTTCCTTACTTCACTGTGATGCTTGGTCTTTGTAATCTGGTCCACTTGGTACCTCTCGTTGTTGCCCAGTTTGTACTTGTCTTGTTGAACTTGTACATGCATTTGCCTTAGTTGAGTTTTGCTTACTCGAGTGCATACACTTAACTGGGGTACTTTATCATGTATATTGTGACATGATACTCGCCTCTCTTGTTATTACTTGAATTTGCCTTGTGGTCTTCTCTTTATAGTTGTGTGAGGCAACTTGTGTATAAATTAGATGTCTTGACCACTTGAGATATTGGATTTGTTTCGTTTATACTACATCCCTGTCATGTTTGGTTGTTTCTCGTTTCAACCTCTCCGGCTCGTTGCACTGCAGTTTTGTACATACCTGTGGTCTCTTCATTTGCACTGCTATATGTTGCTTGTTGACATCTAGCTTGAGTTTTTATTGTTGCATATCTGAACTCGATTCACTAGATCTTGTAGTTGATCATGTTGTGGTCTGATGCAATCTGCATTGTATTCAGTTTTGGGTCTTGTACTATGTTGTCTTCATTGTGTTGCATCTTGTATTCATTAGCTTGCACCACTGTCTTCACTGTTGTCACTGTGGTTTGAAATTGGTTCATGTTGCCTCACTTGTTAAGATGTTGAAGTTGCTTTGGGAATTGTAATCTGCATTCATGTTGCTTTGTTGTGTGACTGTGGTCTTTGCACCTTGAGTTTTTGTGAAGTTGGTATCTTTACTTGCATATTTCAGTAGCTCCTCCTGTACATGCTGTTGAGTTCTTTGATATCACTATGTCTGGTTGCTAATTGGTTTGCGCGATCACTGTCTTGGCCAGTTCACTGTGTGGCCTTCTTGTACACTGTTCGTTTGATCATTTTCATTCATCCTTGTTATTTTGTTGCCTTCACTCAAGCTTCCATATGGTGGCTGCAGTTATCGTTGCAGTTTGCCCTTGAATCCAAAGCGAGGCTGCAGTTCATTTTTATAAAACTTTTGCACTTGATGAAATGTGCAGAGATGAGTGGTTTGGAAACTTGTTCTTGAGTTTGCTTGGGTATTGAACTGTTTCTTGCCTCTTTGATACTTGCAGTTCACTGACTTGACCTCTGTAGCTTTGATTGCTGTTAGTATTCACTCGAGTTGGCGAGGCAGTGCACATGTATGTGCGTGTGCACTGCAGCCACCCAAATCGACAGTTTTGAATTGATATTTCTTTGCGGCGTAATGCATTGATCTTTTATGCTGTACTGGCGAGGCCGTACACGCGTGCGTGTAAGGCAGCCAATCGAATTCTGATGGTTTTAAAGTGACAATTTCAATGGCTTTAAATTGATTTAAATCTGCTGATTTTTGTTAAACACTGTTAAGTGTTATGTGACCGTTATCCGGTTTCTTTGTTTAAAGAATCGGATAGACGGGAATTATTGTGACTGTCGTCTAATTAAATTATTACTGCCTATATGCACTAATAAACTGGTTTGAATTAGACTGACCTGGGTATTATTTTATTTTGAATGTAATACTCGGGTCAGACCCGAGTATTTCAGGTTGTAGATTTCTTTCTTTGAGTTGCTGTTCGGGATTGAAGACTTTTCACATCTTCTGAAGTTGTCAGTCATTTTGTAGTAGTCGTGTCATTGTATAGAATGATATGTATTCCTGTATATTAGTCGATAATGTACTTGTATATATAACTTCTAGAGTCGACAGTTGTAGTTGTATCATATGTATAGTGTCAACTATGTATTAACTGACATCAGTTATATATATCTGAGACTTTTGTTTTTATCTGTGTTCCGCATTTATATTATCTGTGTTATTGTTATATCTAATGTCCTAAACTATTATGAACTATCGTAGTTTGTTTTATACTGATAATTGGATATGTCGATGGGAGTAAATAATTAATAGATGAAAAATAAAAAGTATATACCACTCCTATCGAGATAACCAATATTAGTGTAAGGCCAATTACGGATGGTCGCTCCTATCCAGCCTTATTCTTCGTAATAATAGACAGTATTCCTTTTAATACTCTTTGTTATTATGAGCATAGAGGTGGGGCGTCACATCCATCTAGAGGTGTACCCATCGGAAGGTAGTCCCTTCACCTGGTCATTTGTATGGAAATCCAAACTCCACTACGTGCTTGCCATTTTGATTGTATTACCCATTTTGGGCTATATGCTGGAATTTAATCAGACACTAGTAACAATTTCGGTTATGATTAATATTATTTGTATACTAGACACTAGTATAATATCAGATGATTTGATATGAAATGATTTAGTTACCGTAAGGTAAAAACATGTCCGTGTTTATGTGTGGTCGTGTCTTACGAGATACTTTTTTTTTGAAAAGGAAAAGTTTGGTAATCTAATAAATTCAGTTGAGTGTGTTTCTCACGTTGGTTTACCAGACTGATCCGGGCGTTCTTCCCTTTCAATGTTCGGGTCAGACTGAGTATATTTACAGGTTTAGATATAGTGCTATTGGAGCTTTAGCAAGAGAGCTGAAGATCTTCATTTTCATATACACGTATCTGTTTATTATCCGTTGTGCTTAGTTGTTTTATATTATTAGCAATTGTGAGGACAAGTTATTATAACCTTTCAAGCTGATGATTATTGATTGATTGTTGAACTCTGATTGATGTATGTATATACCGTTTCTGTTTTGTAAAGATCATTGATATGATATTATATGTTATTCCGCTGCGATGTGAGATTCTGTATTGTTCTGTTTTGTTTTCTTTTCTCTCTTTCTTCTCTTTTCTTCTTCTCTCTTCTTTTCTTTCTCATGAATATCGGTCAGTCTATGCTTTTTGGGTCGGACATGTGTGGTTTATTATCGATTCAAAGGGTACGGATTTGCGGGTCGTCACACATGGTATCAGAGCTTAGATTTTGTATATTCTTTAGCTTTGATGTGTACTCAATATAGATAGGGATAGTGTTTGCGCCAAAATTGGTCACAAACACCCAATTGTCGTTGAAAGCACCAGTTCGAAATCACAGATCACAGATCACAGATAACAAATATGTAGAAAAATAAGTATGCAAATCACTCGGGAAACTCAATAAAAATGGTAAGTGACACAGGATTTATAGTGGTTCGGCGATCTTGCCTACGTCCACTCTAAAGCTGATAACTTTATTGATATTCACTTGATGATTACAACTGATTACAGCAGGTTGCAGTGGATTAATGCTTTGAAATTCGAATACAACAGTGGTGATGAAGTGTAGGATTGAATCCGGCAGAGTCTGGATGTTGAATGGCAAAAAGATCCTTTTTCTGTAGGCTTCAGGGGGCTATTTATAGGCGTAGGAGGCTGAGATCGCGCTCAAACTTCGGGAGACTTCTTCTGGCACATGAGTGGGCCCACGCGCCCGGTCCCACCAAGTTTCGACTCAATCTGTGATCGATTCGAAACAACTTCGTATCGATCAAAAAACGCTCCAATCGAGCTGAAACTCGGCAGGGGGGTTCTTTACCTTGTATGGAAGCTACTGTGAAAATTTCGTGGCATTTGGATCAGGGATTTGTGAGATATGATCGATACGAGATCAAGGTTCCGTGTGCGCTGCCTTGTTCGAATCCATGGTTTCGAATTGATGACCTTCGCATCGATAAAGCACGTGGTTTTGCAGTGGCATGGCGCGCATCCTTCGGGTAGATCCACCTTTTACTCTGAGTCGACCGCGTCTCCCCTTAAACTTCGCCTTACTCGTATCAGAGACGTTGCCCGAATCCATCGATGCCAGTTGGATACGAAGACACGAAATCAAGGCTTCCCGATGGATTCGATCAAGCCTCTTTTCTCTTTCGATACGAACTAAGGCTTATGGGTACGAAACCGACCGACTCGAAGCAAGGTGCACCGATGGATGCGTAGCAGCGTGGATTGATCGAGTCGAACATCATAGATTCGAACATGCGGACACGAGAACACCTGATGGATTCGATCTACGCAAATATAATGGATACGAATCTGATCGATTCGAACGGGTTTTTGATGGATACGAACAGCGCATTTTATCTAACTTGTATCGATCATATCTCATTCATACGAACTCCGATTAACCTAAAATTTGGAATGCTGGTTCCCATGACTTAGCTCGTTGTTTCCTATCAATTATAGCCTAATCCGGGCTCGGACAAAATTCATCGATATCCATGGTGAAACAGTGTATAACGAACTTTTACGACGGTCTGTCTTTAGTTTTCCAGTCAACTTTTTGGTGTCACGGCCTTGCCAAAAGGCGAAATAACATTTGCCCCCCAAAACATGCCTTGCGATAGGAAGGTGTGTTTTGTAGTTCCATAAGCTGGATGTTCATATCCTGTCATCGACCTGTAAAGAACTTGATAGTCTTTCCTGACCATGAATGACGATCATTTGCGACCGTATGTCATTTGAGGTGATATGTGACCTTTCGAGGTCGGATGCCATTCGCGGCGAATAACGAAATGGGACCGTTCGCAGCAAATAAAGAAATGGGTCTGTTCGAGGTTGGATGCCGTTCGCGGCAAATAACGAAATGGGACTGTTCGAGGTCGGATATCGTTTGTGGCAAATAAAGAAATGGGACCGTTCGAGGTTGGATGCCGTTCGCGGCAAATAACGAAATGGGACCGTTCGAGGTCGGATACCGTTCGCGGCAAATAAATAAATGGGACCGTTCGCGGTCTGATGCCGTTCGCGGCAAATAAAGAAATGGGACCGTTCGCGGTCGGATGTCGTTCTAGTCGAGTCGTGACCGTTCGCGATCGGGTGTCGTTCTAGACGAATTATGACCATTCACGGTCGGGTGACGTGGAAAGAAGAATGTGATCGTTCGCGATCGTGCGCCGTACGAGGAAAAAATGTGATCGTTCGCGATCGAATGTTATACTAGATGAAGTGTGGCCGTTCGCGGTCGGGTGAATTTCTGAATCAGCGATCGTGGCGGTTCGTCGCCATACAAGGTGTGCTTGTGGAATGTTCGCGATCCAAAGCATACGCGAGTAACTTCTTCTTCAGAATTGAAAATATCAAATTAACGTTCACATGAATTTCATAACATAAATGTCCAAACAAACTAAGTCCAAACGTTCGAATCAAAACAAAACAATAGCAAAGCAAGGATGTCAAAGTGTAAATTCTCATTACGATATGGTCAATGGTCATTCAGAGCATGTCTGTGGACCGTTCGCGATCTCCCACATGTGTAAATGATTTAACCATGTTAGTGAGAAGTTTACGACTTGTTCATCGTTATTTCAATCAATTGATAACCATACGGTGCCTCGGCTCGGGGTCACCCCTAGCTGACGTAGACGGTGGTCGCTCTGGTTCCACCGTTGGAGCTCGCCTCCTCACATACTGAAGTAGCCTACCGTTCCTGATATGCCCTTCTACCTCATCCTTCAGGTGTCTACAGTCATTTATGCTATGTCCATTCAGCTCGTGGAATAAGCAATATTTGTCTGATTTTCTTTCGTCGGTAGTCGGATCTTGTCGCATTGGTCTACGATAGGCAACTCGATCTCGGGTGTCTTGGTAGATTCGCTCCAAACCCTTGTTCAATTCTGAATAGGTGGTAAATCGTGGCTCCCTCCGTTGCCGCTTTAACTTGTCATCATTTTCTTCAGCCTTTCGCTTCCCTTTACCAGTCTCGGCACCTTTTCCAGGTGAATTACCGCCTCTATCTGTGTAAACATCGATTTCTTCTTCTCTCTCCGTACGAGCATCCTCTAATCGCAAAAACTTTTCGGCTTCATGATAAAACTCTCCCAGGTCCGTAGGTGGATCCTTAGTTAGTGAATTCTTGAACTCCGTGCCATCAGATATTCCAGATACAGCTGCCATCATGACCATAGATGGATCTGGTTGATCCACTGATGCTACTGCTGCATTAAATCGCGTCAGAAAACTCCTCAAAGATTCCCCGGCCTTTTGTTTTAGAGTCGCCAAGCTCATCACGTTCTTAGGTCTCGAAATATGAACCTTGAATTGTTTCATAAACCTCTCTGTCAAATCTGTCCAAGTCCCAATGGAGCCACTCTCCAGTTGTCTAAACCATAGCGCTGTAATGTCTGTCAAATATAATGGAAAGCACCGGGCCATGACTTCCTGCGATGCCCCCAGCACTTCCATGTGCCTCATATACTTCGTTAGATGGACCGCTGGATCCGTCCGCCCATCATACATTTCCACCTATGGTAACTTGAAGTTTGGTAGGTTCCTGGCCTGCCTGGTCATAGGAGTAAAGGGACTCCTGTGTACATCCTCCAGATCTCTATTGACTAGTCCGCCTCTCATGGCCCGTCTGACCATCTCTGCCAACCTGTCGTTGTCGTCAGGCTGTGATCTTTGAGTGTCACCTTCGTTCTGCCCCCCTGGCTGTGCGTTCATCCCTCTATTGCCACCAGGTTGCTCGGATGTCCCTGAATCTGTTCCCGGGATTGGATCAACATGCTCTAAGTGTGTGCCCCCCAGCTCCGGCGCTGCGCTAGATGGTCCTGCTCCGTTCTGGGCTCTGGTTGCTCCTTGATTTTGCGCTCCAAGTTGTCCAATCTGTTGAAGAAAATTCTAGATCATTTCCTCCTGTCTCTTCATCATTGTCTCCATCTCATCCCTGGTGATGAAGATCGATGCTTGGTTTGCCCCCGAGGAAGCCTCTTGACTCCCCTCATGCTGACTTTGCTCTGGCCTTTGTCTTTTACTAATTTGCCTTGTCATATCTTCTCAGATCTGGGCTCTTAAGTCTTCAAATTCAACTTCTAAATGATAGAACTCCTGAGTTCAACTCTCAGTGAAAGCACCAAAATGTTTGCGCCAAAATTGGTCACAAACACCCAATTGTCGTTGAAAGCACCAGTTCGCAATCACAGATCACAGATGACAAATATGTAGAAAAATAAGTATGCAAATCACTCAGGAAACTCAATAAAAACGGTAAGTGACATAGGATTTATAGTGGTTCGGCGATCTTGCGTACGTCCACTCTGAAGCTGATAACTTTATTGATATTCACTTGATGATTACAACTGATTACAGCAGGTTGCAGTGGATTAATGCTTTGAAATTCGAATACAACAGTGGTGATGAAGTGTAGGATTGAATCCGGCAGAGTTTGGATGCTAAATGGCAAAAAGATCCTTTTTATGTAGGCTTCAGGGGGCTATTTATAGGCGTAGGAGGCTGAGATCGCGCTCAAACTTCAGGAGACTTTTTCTGGCACATGAGTGGGCCCACGTGCCCGGTCCCACCAAATTTCGACTCAATCTGTGATCGATTCGAAACAACTTCGTATCGATCAAAAAATGCTCCAATCGAGCTGAAACTCGGCAGGGGGGTTCTTTACCTCGTATGGAAGCTACTGTGAAAATTTCGTGGCATTTGGATCAAGGATTTGTGAGATATGATCGATACGAGATCAAGGTTCCGTGTGCGCTGCCTTGTTCGAATCCATGGTTTCGAATCGATGACCTTCGCATCGATAAAGCACGTGGTTTTGCAGTGGCGTGGCGCGCATCCTTTGGGTAGATCCACCTTTTACTCCGAGTCGACCGCGTCTCCCCTTAAACTTTGCCTTACTCGTATCAGAGACTTTGCCTGAATCCATCGATGCCAGTTGGATACGAAGACACGAAATCAAGGCTTCCCGATGGATTCGATCAAGTCTCTTTTCTCTTTCGATACGAACTAAGGCTTATGGGTACGAAACCGACCGACTCAAAGCAAGGTGCACCGATGGATGCGAAGCAGCGTGGATTGATCAAGTCGAATGTCATGGATTCGAACATGCGGACACGAGAACACCTTATGGATTCGATCTACGCAAATATAATGGATACGAATTTGATCGATTCGAACGGGTTTTTGATGGATACGAACAACGCATTTTATCTAACTTGTATCGATCATATCTCATTCATACGAACTCCGATTAACCTGAAATTTGGAATGCTGGTTCCCATGACTTAGCTCGTTGTGTCCTATCAATTGTAGCCTGATCCGGGCTCGGACAAAATTCATCGATATCCATGGTGAAACAGTGTATAACGAACTTTTACGACGGACTGTCTTTAGTTTTCCAGACAACTTTTTGGTGTCACGACCTTGCCAAAAGGCGGGATAACAGATAGTAGCACCCTAGATTGAGTTTGAGTGTATTATATATATGAGCGCGTATTTGTTAGTAATTATAAAATGTTTTATATTGTGTTTACTTATCCGTTGATCTGTTTGTGAATTCTGGTTGGTATGTGGGACGCCATGTTATCGATAGGGATTTCTAAACACTTAAACGAGGCAAGTCGACATAGTATTATTTTAAATTGGGTAAATGAAATAATTTTATCTCGATTATATTTTATATATAAAGGAAACTATTTTTCAGAAATTATTAAAGTGTATATAAATTGATTGTTTAGTTGTTTGAAAATGTGAATATATATAAGTTAATAAAAGATGTTTAGATAATCTAAATAAAAGCAACAATTGTAAAAGAATAAATTATATAAGAAAATGAATTATAAAGTATGGAATTATAATTAATATGATTTACAATTGTGAAATAATCTTATATATAAGAAATTAAACAACATGAGTATATTTATAAAAATGAGTTATAAATAAAAATGAATTTAGACTAAGAATTTGAAAATTTTGAATCCTATTGATTTTGAAAGTTATTTTTCAAAAGTTAAAGAGGTTATATTATTATAAATCTAAATAAGATAAATAAATCTGGAATGTATTTTATATAAGTAAAGTGAAATAGTGAAATTATACAAGTCAAAGTTTATAAATGTGATTTATAAATATAAAAGGAAACTTTTAAATGAATATAAAGCACTGAATTCACTACTGTTGCTGGGAAATAATAAGGGTGATGACTGCAGCATCATCAGTATCATTTTCGAGTTTCTATGTGATGGATTTGCTACCATAATAAATTGAAATTTAAGTTTTGTTGTGATAAACGAAATTGAATTTAAAATCCAAGTTGAAATTGATAAATATAAGTAAAATGAATTTGGACTTATAATATGTAATAAAAATTTAACTTTAGTAAAGTTAAATAAATTTGAGTTAGCATAATAAAATATATGATTTGAAATTTAACTAAAGGAAGGTTAAATAAATTGGATTTAAACCAGATTAGATAAGTTATTGAAATGGAATTTAAACTTAAGAGATAAGTGATTATATAATACGAATTTGAAAGTTTGAATAAATAAGTTGTATAACTTATAAAGTGAGAAAAGGTAAGTAAAACCAAATATTAAAATGGTTAAACAATTTGTTAAGCAAAACAAAATCTGAATTTGAATAGTGATATGAATTTGACTTAAGTAAAAGTTAAATAAAATGACTTAGGAAATGAGATAATGAAATGAAGTAGTTAAATGAATTAGTAAATGAAATATGGATTGAATGTTAATCAATCGAATGTAAATAAATTGATATAGAATAATGGATGTAAGTGTTAATTCGTTAAAAGCTAATGAAATTGGGAATTGAATAATTGAATGAAAGTCAATTAGATATTAAACCAATTTGAAATTAAATGTGTTAAACCGAATTGAAGGTTGAGTGTAAATTAAATTAATTTGGTAATGTTGGATATGCATTGGTTGTTAGATGGATGTTAGTTAACTGTATAGAAATTCATTAAATGTTAATGAAATTGAATTAATGAAATTGAAACCTAAGTAATTGAATTCAAATTGGAAGTGAAGTAAATCGAAATAGAATTGAATTTAATTTGAACTGAAAGTGAACCAACTTAAATGTAAATTAGTGAATGTGAACTAATTGAATATGAATAAATGAATGTTTGTAAAAAAATCCAATGTTAATGAATCAAATGTGAATAAATTGAAAACAAATTCAATGAATATTAATGAGAAATGAATGTATGTTGATTTGGTTATGGATTGATTGGATAAATATTGGTTTGTTGGATGTTAGTTGGATGATAGTTGCTTGATGGTTGGATTTGTTGCTTTTGTTGCATTTTCTATGTTGGCATATATAGTTGTTATATTGGTATATGTTGTATATTGATATTACCTTCATATATACATGTTTCTCATTTATTTATTGAGTGTTTAGTAGGTGCAGATAGCGTATGCTTGGCATTTGGAGCTCGCTTTCGCGCTATATTAGCCGTATATGCTCGCTAATAATATATAAGGTACATATCTCGGATTACATATCGTACTTTTACACTTTTTTCCCTACAGGATGCCTCATCCTCGAAGATGAGATGTATATTTGTGATATATATATATATATATGTGTGTGTGTGTGTGTGTTGTGATCCTACTATGATCGAACCGCGCAAAGGAGGCTACGGCGGAAATTTTTTTGAAAATCTAAGGCGTTAGAAAATTTTGGAAAAATTGGGAAAATTTTTTGATAACTAAAATTTTTATTTTGAGTTGAAAGTTAAACGATATTAGTTGGTTCTAAAAAGAATAACTATGAATGATTTGAAAACTTGGAAAAGTTAGAAGGTTTAAATAATGAATTTGATATCTAGTTTGAACGATTTGTTTCTGAAAAATTAATGGATTTTGTGACTTTTTCTTACTTAGTAATTTCGAGGACGAAATTCTTTTAAATAGGGGAGAATGTAACGATCCAGAATTTCAGTCATTCGATATTCGTATATTTAATTGATTTTAAATAAGTATATTTTATAAGTTGAATAACTTATATTTGAAATATAAGGATTTATTGGATAATTAAATTGTCAATTTAATATTTGAAATTGCTGAAATAATTGAAATTTGGATTTAATGTGAATGAAAATGAATTATAAAGTTGAATTAAATTCTATTTGAATTAGAATGATGTTAGTGAACTTTTAAAATTGAAGTAAAAGTTAATTTGTAGAAATTGAATATTTTAATATTTAATTAAAGTGTAAAAATAGTCATTTTTCACACAGTCTCGGATTTCGACGAAACCTATTTCATTGGATCCGTAATATTATATTATTGTAGGATTTCAAATTTCGTGTCAATCGGATATACGGTTTGTCCGTATGAAGCTGAAACGCGTAGAAATTTGTTTAAGTGAATTTTAAATTTAAATAATTCGATTCAAAAAAACCTATCTTCCAAATACGATCGAATTGGCTTCTGATATATATTCCATTGTGTTCGAAATAGGGGTAAAACATTATAAACGTCAAGCGGCACGCTTCGTTTGGAGTTCGGAAAAATTTCGGATGAATAGTGTCGCGAAATTTTCTATAAAAGGCCAACTTTTTTTCATTTTTCACAAACCCTATCTTCTCTAAACCCTAGCCGCCACTAAGGAATACACGGCCAGAAATGCAACTTCTTCCTCCTTGTTTTTCTTCCAATCCATGCATTATTTCGAGAAATTTCCAACTACAAAGATGAAGATCATATCGAGATCTATAGTTTCAACGGTTATGATCAATTTTAGGGCGGTAGATCGTCGGAAAATTCCGTTCAAAGAATGCGCGTTTGGGGGGCATTATATCATCATTGGAGAGGCCGATTTCATCATAGTTGCGGCCGTGGGTGTTGCACATGACAAGCTTTCGAATGAAGGTCCTGGATCGAGTTCTATGGTGATAGATGACAAGCGGTAGGGAAAGAATCAAAGATGTTGGTGGGTTTTTTTTCTTGCGTGAATAACCTGAAGGAAACGCACGATGAAGAAGAAAACACGCAACGGCCATATTCTCTCAAAGAAAAATGAACTGCCCAGATGAATCAAGGTTTTAAAAATAAAATAAAAATTGTAAATAATTATATATATATATATATATATATAAATTCGTACAATCTTTAAAATTGCATAACTTCTTCATACGAGGTCCGTTTTTAACGAAACAAGTTGCGTTGGGTCCGTATTGACGAGCACTACATTTTAAAGCTGGTTTGGAGTTGATTGGAGCTAGTGTAAATTTTGGGTAAAATTAAACGCTCGTTTAATTTTATTCGGAATAAAACACTACAACTGCTATTGGAAGCAATGTGAGTACAACTCACTCTTTCTGTCTCACTGATATTTTTATATAAGTGAGAATAAATTTATTTTATGATGATTGATGATTATTTGGATGATATATGATATATTACCTATATATTGATTGGTATTTGGATATATTCCTGCCTATTGGAGCAGATGAGACCCTATACGTTCCCGTGTATGAGCGGATGACCCTTTGTACGCACGTCTGCCTCGAAGCGAACATTGTACACATATTCTAATATGTATATTTTTTGCAGGTGACAGGTTGGAGGGATCCAACTGGATTCCTCACCACTTTGATTTATTTACAGATATTGTGATATATGCTATTATCATGTGATATATGATGTTTTGGATGTCGTGATTGATGTATTTAGTATTGTTGCAGCATTGGGCCTATTTTTGGGAATTTAAAAATGTTAAAGTGGTGATTTCGAATTAAAAAGGATTTTCAAGTAATTTTGAAAATATACGTTTTATTGAATTTTGAATTGTTAAAGGAAATGGATTTATTTTAAATAAATAAAAATAATAATTGTTATGTTATAAAAATTATGATTTTTGTGAAATATAATTGAAATGTGATTTTTGTGGAAAATGGAGTTAACTATTTTGTAAATGGTATAAATTGAGATTTTTGAAATTATTATAAATGGTTTATACATAAGATTTATAAAATTGATATTTTATAAATAAAAATGATGGAATTGTAAAGGAGTTTTATAAGTGTTAAAATGAAGTGATAATTGAATTTTATAAGTAAATAAGATTTATAGATTTATGAATTGGTGAAGTTATAAAAAGAATGATTTTGTAAATAAACAAAATTATAAGTGAATTAACTTATAATTTGGATTGTGGCATAAAAACGAGATTTAAATGGAATTGGTTAATTAAGGGATTTTATAAATTGAAGTTTTATAAAATAGAAATGTGAATTATAAACATTGTTTTATAAATCCGAAATCAACTTATTTTGATAAGTTAAAAATAGAAGTATATTAAACGAGATATATCCACGATTTTGGACAGTGGATAATCCTTTAATAAATGTGTAGAAATATTGGATTTGGTAAATGAACTATATTCACGATTTTGGACAGTGAATAATCTTTTAATTTAAATGAAGTTAAATGGTTTGAAGATATTTAAAATGTGTTAAGTATCGAATACATAGATTTCAACATCCATTGTTGAAATAGACGTTTTCGAGAAGGAAATGATGGACTATAACACTGTTGTTATAGTAAATGATTTCGAAAGGTAATGTTTTGTATAGTATATGGGATTTATATATCTATCTTATTTTCGAATCCCTATACTAGTGATTTTGGGTTGTCGTAACGATATTTTACGCAACATTCGTTTTGACCCAAATAAATACGTTAAAGAGAATGTTTTCCTTAAAGAATAAAATATATACTTAATCGTGATTTAAGTATATGTAATATTTCTATGTGTTGAAAATAAATTGGTTTGTGAATTACTTATTATTAAATAAGTATATGGAAATGTTTTCCAATGCTGAAAGTTGAAATGGTTTTGAGCATATATTTTTTTAAAGATAATTTGAAGTGAATATTTGGCATGTGATTTAATTAATGAAAGATTAATTAAAGGGCCTAGTGATTGCTTATGGTGCTAAATATTTGTTTGTTTGCTTTGATAGTTAAATAACCGACTATCAAATTTGGCCATTTTAGTTCCTCGACTTGATGTGGGAACTATTTTGTCGTACACTTAGTACGTAGCCTTCTGTGTAGGCTTGATTATCGTTTGTGTTGAGGATGTTGATTCGTATAGTGGGGAGTATTACTCCAATCTATCGAGCTTCCTTCTTGGCCCGAAGGATAGCAAGTTGAAAGTTGGAGACATGATAAGTCTATAATACTTAGTTTCCATGTGAGGTTGAGAAACGCTTTTGCGTTGTTGGTGCGAAGAGACCGGGATCGGTTTATCCGAAAACCACTTCGGACCAACATTTATGCGAAAATTGTGCAGGTTGGTTATGATGATATTGATATTCAGGATTTTCATAGTAGAGGACTACTTGTTTATCGTTTGGGGTTAAAATCCCAATATACATCCAGTTGCAGTAGTCTCTTCGTTATGAAATATCCAATGCAAGGACTATTCGCTACTAATCCTAGGGTTTTCCTGATAGGATGTGGTAGGAAAGTACCTTCGGTTTGTCCTGTTCTTGAACAACTTGTATGGATGTTTGTCTGACATTGCATTTCTAAATATTACATACATTGGTTTTTACAAACGTACATCAGTGGTGGCAGAGAAGGCAACTTCTTTTAGCTTAACACCCTCCTTGAGACGTATGAGCTTAAGGGTTGTATTTTTGTGGAAGGCAATTAGTAGTCAACGGAAATGGCCGTTGGCATTCAAGTGATGTGATATGTGAAAGGTAATCATTACCTCAGGCCTCATCAACCGGAAATGACTGAAACAGGGTTAGACGCAGCAGGGCTAAGTGGGTCACTCCCAAGTAGGATATGATCATCCTCTTCTAGATATATCTTTACATGCTATGACGTCGTGTATCTGATTATTGTGGTTTGTATGCTATGAGGGCCCTCGGAAAAGGTTGGTAACGACCAGAGGATGACATATTCGGTACCATCTAGTTATAGAGGTGGGCCGGTCTTGTGTTGGTAGAGGGCAGATGTTCTGTACCTCGGGACATCCATCTAAAGGTGTACCCATCGGAAGGTAGTCCCTTCACCTGGTCATTTGTATGGAAATCCAAACTCCACTACGTGCTTGCCATTTTGATTGTATTACCCATTTTGGGCTATATGCTGAAATTTAATCAATGTAACAATTTCGGCTATGATTAGTATTATTTGTATACTCGACACTAGTATAATATCAGATGATTTGATATGAACTGATTTAGTTATCGCAAGGTAAAAACATGTCCGTGTTTATGGGTGGGCGTGTCTTATGAGATACTTTTGTTTTGAAAAGAAAAGGTTTGGTAATCTAATAAATTCAGTTGAGTGTGTTTCTCACGCTGGTTTACCAGACTGATCCAGGCGTTCTTCCCTTTCAATGCTCGGGTCAGACCGAGTATATTTACAGGTTCAGATTTGGTGCTATTGGAGCTTCAGCAAGAGAGCTGAAGATCTTCATTTTTCGTATACACATATCTGTTTATTATCCGATGTGCTTAGTTGTTTTATACTATCAGCAATTGTGAGGACAAGTTATTATAACTGTCTAGGCTGATGATTATTGATTTATTGTTGAACTCTGATTGATGTATGTATATACCGTTTCTGTTTTGTAAAGATCATTGATGTGATATTATATGTTATTCCGCTGCGATGTGAGATTTTGTATTGTTTTGTTTTGTTTTCTCTTCTCTCTTCTTTTCTTTCTTATGAATTTCCGTTAGTCTATGCTTTTTGGGTCGGACATGTGTGGTTTATTGTCTATTTAAAGGGTATGGATTTGCGGGTCGTCACAAGAAAATACCATTTTCAAATTTATAAGTTAAAATGATAGCTGTTCACTATACATTTGGTTATAATCTATACACATTTATCAGAGTTATATATATATATACACACATCAGGGATAAGTGATCGCTATACAGGATAGTAAGAATAAGGGAATAATATTAATAGTAATATACCAAAATCTTCGTCTTCGTCCTCCAGAGAATAATCTTCAGTACGCTGAAAAAAACTCAAGACTGACCCGAGCGTAATGAAAGAACAAAACACTCGAGTCAGGACTAAAATACTCTTATGTAAGTCAAATCAATATCACAGAATATGAATGCAATAACTTAAGAGACGTTACATGATTTTTCCATCTCCTAACGATCCGTTATACTATTTATATATAATAGCATACGCTATAATATATAATGTTTGTCAGTAAAATAAATATCAATATAGCGTTAAGGCTTTACATTGATCCACCTTAACATATTTTACAGTCTAAACCAAAGTCGTAATGGGCTCGTATAGGGATAAATATGACAAGGCATGTGAGGCAATGCCCAAGGTAGGATTCTACCAGTTTACTCTTTCCAGCTGGTTGTAACCCATCTGTGGCCAACCGCGACAATCAATCCAAATGAACAAAGGTGCAACCATCGAATACGAAATCACAATAATAATACGATGGATCAACGTCGCTGGAGGTAGCTAACCTCAATGGCCAGACATAGGCTCGTGTTTTAGTCATTTTAATTATGACTCGAGTGTCAAAGCTATCCATCATCGTTCTCTTACTTCATTCCAGTAAACGTTCGCCAATTCAACCACTACATTCTGGATATCATCCACTGCGTACACAGTTGTTAAAGTGGTTCCAATATTGACAGAGAGTATGCAGATAAGTGGCCCCGGTCTCTTTAACAATCAAACGTCGTTTTACACACTAGTTGGTACTTTTATATTTTGAAAACAATTCGTACTTGATATCAAAATATCATATTCGCTTCAAAAAACAAATCCATTTCAAAATCATCATATTCGCTTCAAAAATCAAATCCATTTCGAAATCATCATATTTTACTTCAAAATGTCAATTCAGTTCGATATCTCGATTTCACTTCAAAATTTGTTTCGAATTACAATTTAGGTCATAACTTCACTTTAACCCAATTCACATTTAAATCCAAGATTTAAATATAACTATTTCACCCTTTTTAACCAATTTGAATTTTAAAAAATAGTTTAAATAGTTTTAAAATAATTAAATAGTAAAAATAGTTTAACAGAAGATAGTTTGAGTAGTAAAAATGGTTTATATAATAAAATAGTTTGGAAAATCAAAATAATTTGAATATTTAAAGAATATAAAATTTTAAACTGTTTATACTAAAATAATTCATTAAAAAAATAGTTTCAAAGCCAAACTAGTTCACTTTCCAAATTTTCCAATTCAAATCAGTTCCAATTTCCATTTCGATTTAGTTGATTCAATTCCGATTTCAAGTCGAATTTTACTTTGATTCCAAATTTATTTCAATTCCAATTCCAAATTTATTTTAACTCCGATCCCAAATTAATTTAAACTCCAATTCCAAATTAACTTAAATTCCAATTTTAAACCCTTTCGTTTTATATCAATTCCTAGTTCGATTTCCAAATTACCGATTCAAAACACTTAAATAAAATTTTCCTTCAACATCCAATTTAAAAACTAAATCTTCAAATATAATTAAATTCTGAACTCAATTTCAAAATATCATTTTATATCTACTTTACTTAGAAATATTCAAAGGTCGAATAAAATTCCAATCCTTTAAAATAAATCAATTTCTAAAATTTAAATCATATTTCGATTATAATTTAAAAATCTCAACTTCGATTATTTAAACAATTCCTGTTATCAATTTTAAATTCCATCATTCCGATCTCAAGTTCGAAAATAATACAAATTCCATAAATTTGATTTTTATTTCTTAAAATCAAATCATTTTAATAAACTTCAAAATCATTTAATTTAACCAATTCGGTGTCCATATATAATTTTTTATCCTATGGCCAAGTGAATCAGTTATTCCAATTTAATTCAGGGATGGATATATATCATTTCAATCCAAAATAAATGTCATAGGTATATATCATTTCAACCTATTTCTTAAAAAAATTCAAAATAATTCAATTTACAGTTTTATATACTGTAAATAATATACATGGTGCTAATAGGATATAAAACTAAAATAAATAAACATCCAAATCATCCAAAATATCAATCAATGACATCCATCACAATCAACATCCAAACAGTCAATAAATCATAGCAATTTACTGATTATCCAAAATCGGGAATTTGACTAGCAATTTAATTTTCATTTCAAATTTTAACTATCAACTTAAATTCCTATCATTTAAATTCATATCAATTTAAATGCCAGCTAAACTTTACCAAACAATAGTCAACAAATATAAATCACTTCACGATATAAATTTACTAACATAAAAATAATATTTTAGTACTTATGAGCGTATAAACACTCACCTTTTATTGAATCTGAATATAATTTTAGAGTCAAATAAATTCCAGACCAACACCACGCTATAGACGACGTAGATATAGATCTGCTGCAACTCGTTTCGTCTGAAACGGACCTCGTATGCACAATTTCAGATTTATTAGCATTCAATAATAATTAAAATTTATTTAATAACATAATTAACAAAACAATATAATTAATTACTTAATATATACCTAATCCCGCATCGTGCATTGCTTCGCTCGCGTCTGCTCTTCCCCAGGCCATTAAATCGCGACCATCTTAATTCATTTTTTCTCTTTTTTTTCGTGCCCTAAAGCAACGCAGCCACCATCACAATCGAGCGTGCTCCTCCTCTGACTGGAGCTCCAGCCACCTAGCGCCGGCGATGCGCCCCCCGCTAAGCACCGCCACCTGCCCCATGCTCCACCTTCAGGCTATCGCGCATCTCCAGGTCGTAGAAAAACAATCCAGGCGCACACGATCTATATAGCGACCCATAATTAACGATAATAAAATTTAATAATGTAATAAGATTCTGTGATTAAATATTGAAAGAAATAAAAATTTGTAATTTAATGATGAAATAATAACAAAAATGAATTGTAACAATATTATGTAAGTTAATTATTAACAAATTGAATGAAATTCCAATAAATGGAAATAATGTAAATGTTATGCTTGGTTATAAATTGAATATATGAAAACAAATGTAAATATGGAATTAATTAATGAAATAGTATAATAAATGGTAATTGAATAAAATCAATATTATGTAAGTAATTATAGTAGTTGATTGTAACTAATAAACCCTTACAAGTTTGATTAAAAGTTAAAGGGTAACAAATCTTATGTGTTACCTGTTTATTTAGTCTACTAAATTAAAATGGGAAATCATTTAAAATTAAATGAAATTTAATGTTACATTAATGAGATTAAGACAATAACTGGAATTTGTGAATGCAACAAAATGAATAGAAATGTTAATTTTATTCATAAGGTAACAATTGATTAATAAAAGAATGAAACCAAGATAAATAAATTTATTGGGATTTTAAATTATAATAAATGTGTAAAATTGACAAAAATCCAAAAATTGAAATATAGTAGTTGATTCAAATAAAGATGGAAATTTGAGTATATTAATGTAATGATGTAAAACAAATGTGAACTATGTTATTAGATTTATAATTGGTTGATTATAAAGGTTGAAATTAAATTAAAGCAATTTATTGAAATTAAATTAAAATTTATTGGATTTAATTACATTCGAAATTGAATGTAATTTGTGGAATATTGAACCCTGAATTATATGTAAACTTGTTTTAATTTATTATAAAGGTCTTTGAAATCAAAAATGATAAAAACGGTCTATTATTAAATTTGAATTGAAAAGTGATTTAATTAATTTAATATTAATTTATTTAGTTAACTTGAAATATAGCCATTTTGGCAACTGTCTCGGATTTCGACGAAACCAGTATCATTGGATCCATAACGGTGAATTATTGTAGGATTTCAAGTTTCGTAGCGATCGGACTTGTCGTTTGATTGTACGGGTTCAAAACGCCTAGAAATCAATTTGAAATAAGCTAATTTTAACATAACTTTTTCATACGATGGAATTAGGACCCGAAACCTATTGCATTGAGTTTAAAATATTTGAAAACATCTATTTTGATATATGGGATGACCCATTTTCATTCCGGAGACAGAACGGGCTTTTCGGGCCATTTATCATTCAACGTGTAAATCAAATCTTGTCCATCCATTCTATTTTCAACTTTGTCTATAAATAGCCTGTTATAAACCCTAGCCACTCCTCATTTCTTTTGTCCATACGTACATTTCAATCTTCTCCTCCTTCTCAATGGCAGACAAACCAAACAAACTTCTCAATTCAATTTTTAAATTAAATTCAAATCAAAATTTCAAACTCCTCAAACCCTATCGAATTTTATATCGATTCGAAGCTCTCAGCAAGCGCAACTCAAATCTATGGTTCATTTGTGCAATCGAGTTTTCGTTTGTCCTGTAGTGATCAAATCATTTCTGGTCGTTCGTGTGTCACCGTGGAGGGATAACGGTGGATTGGCCATTTGGGAGCGATCAACTGGTACTGTTGCGTAGAGGAGGTTGCACGCTTTCGATCCATACGGCGACTTGAGGCTGGAAGCATCTGGATTCGTGGCAGTTTTCAGTCAAAGGGGACGGTGGCGCTGCGTGTAGGGTTGACCGGAGGTGGCCGATGGGGTCGCGCGACCCACGCATGGGTGCGGCGTGTGGAGCTTGAGCCGATGGCATCGCCTGATTTGGTCGCTGGCGAACGAGGTAGCGGCAGAAATTGCATGAAGTTGCAGCAACAGTTAGGTTTAGCTAATGGGTCGAGCGAATATGCGTGATGATGAGATATGACATTGCAGTTTCGGCGAGGTGTGATTTCCTTTTTTTTATTTAAATTTAAAATTTCAACTGTTCTAATTATCGTAACTTCTTCATACGAGGTCGAATTTATGCGCAATTTTCTCCGCTAGGATCGTATCGGACATTTTGACATAGGTTTTGACGAATTCGGAGACTGTTTGAATTTTGGGTTTAAATTGGATTTTAAATTCAAAGGTGAGTGTTTTAACCCACTCACAACTTCTAAAATTTCTTATGTTTGTTAAATTAAATTTATGATGTGATTAGAAATTTATTTATGACTGTTTGGTATATTTTAAATCATCATCTCGGTTAATTTGAATTTATTTGAATTAAAATTGTTATTTAATTTATTATTGAATATAAATTGCCAGTTAAATGCCTGTTATTGATTATCAATTCTATATTGATATTTATTGATTGATTTGGATGATGTTTGTAATGTATGTTGATTGTTGATATTGGATGAATGGATGTCTTATTTTATATCGTTATAAACTGCAAGTTCACTATGGGTTGAAATGATACATACCCCAATGATCAATAGATTAAGGAAAAATCGTTATGGGGTGAAATGATAGACTCGAGCGATTTTATGGATTTTATTATTAATTCGGGATTGCGGTTTGAAATGATATATATAACCGTAACATTTTAAATTGTGGATTGAAATGATAAATATACGTATCACTTGACCCTAGGGTAGAAAATTATATACGGACACCGGATTGGTTAAATCTAATTATTAAGATTTCAAAGTATTAAACTATTTTAACCTGTATTAATTATATTAAATCATTTTAACCTATTTTAAACCATCTAATTTATTTAAACTAATTAACCTATTTTAAATTATTTTAAATCTAATTAATCTATTTTAAAGCTATTTAATCTATTTTAAAGCTATTTAATCTATTTTAAATCTATATTAACCATTTATAACTATTTAAAACTATTTTCTTCTAAATTCCAAACTAAGTAAAATGGATGAATTTATATTCAAATTCTCGATTTTTTTTGTGTGAATATGGTTAATGATGTTATAACCTAAGTTGGGAATTAAATAACATATTTGGTTTAATATGATATTTTGAAATGAGAGTTTAGCCTATTTTGGAAATATGACTTTTGAAAGGAAATATAATTTCGAACTGTGATTTCAAATGTGATATGATTTCAAAGGTGAATATGATTTCGAAAGTAAGTAATGATTTCGAAAATGATATGATTTGAATTGAATATGATATTTTGATATCAATTATGAAATGATTTTGTAAATGTAAAAGAACCATCCGGTGTGTAATAAGAGATTGGTTGTTAAAGAGACCGGGATCGGATATTGTCATACTCTCTGCCAATACCAAAAACCACTTTGACAACTGTGTACGCGGTGGAGATTCCAGAATGAAGTAGGATGGTTAGCGACGATCCTATATGAGGTATATACGTGGACCCGACTCCCATGAGTTAGCTTAAGGTGGCTAAAAAAGGAGCAATTGACGGGCCAAGTGAGGCCATTCCTCCGATCGGGCACACTCCTTCGATACTATATTCTGACTTTGCGATTGATTTGGGAGTGTGTTCCGAGGTGGGCGGTAGTAGCTGCTATGCGTTACCACCAGTCCGAAAGTGTAATTGGTATATCTACCCTGGCATTGCCTAGTTGTGCCGTGTCACCTACCCTATCGAGACCACTACGAGTTTGTTTTGTACCATATCTATGAAGTGCCCTCTGACGACGTCCAGTACGGACGGGATTACGGTACTGTATAGACTATGGGAATATATAAAAATATGTTAAGGGGGAAATGGGTAGCACCTTAATGCTATTTTAATAGTTTATCTTACTGTTGACATATTATAATAGTGTATTGTACTACATAGTAGATAGTTTAACGGATCCTTAGGAGATGTGAATCCCGAACATCTCTTAAGTTACTACACTCACGTTAGACACTGGATAGGAGATGTCAAACCCCGTAAACATCTCCGACGCCGTTCCACTCATATTTATTTATTTACCGTTGATTTAACTTACATAAGATCTTTTAGTTCTGACTCGAGTGTTTTGTCTTTTCAATTCGCTCGGGTCAGCCTGAGCATTTCAGGATTTGAAGACCTTATTTCTGGAGGACGAAGACGAAGATTTGTACTACTATTATTTACTATATTTATTTCACTGCATTCAAACTGTTCCGCTGCATTATTTGTTTATCTCTGATGTGTGTAACTCTGATTTTGTATTGTATAAGTATAATCAAATGTTTTGTATACAGCTTCATGAATTGTTATTTGATTATTATATTTTGTCATTCCGCTGCGAGATTCTTTTTTGTTTTTTCCTTTCTCTTTTTCTTATTTACTCCAATAACAATCCGCCCTTCTGTATGGTTTGAGTCGGCACGTGTGTCTGCTTAAAACGTACAAAAAGGCGGGATGTTACAATCTACTCCTTGTCGTGAGGCTTCGTTCGTGATTTCCTTAATCGCAATTTTTTTATGATCGAACTGGAGTTTTTTTTCTTTTTTCTCAGCTGAGTGATTTCATTTTTATTTTGAATGCTCGATTCGAATTAGAGGGGCTGGGGAAGGAACGAGTACTGGTTGACCAAAAAAAATAGGGCGTAGATGACATATTATTGGAAGGAGGAAAACAATTATATATTATTATTAAAAATGTCTAGCCACTTAACGCCCGGAATTCTCTAACTCCAAACGCAGCGTGTCGCCTAGCATTCATAATGTTCTACCTCCATTTCGAACACAATGGAACTAGTTTCGAGACCTAATTCGATCGTATGCGAATGATAGCTTTTCAAAATTGATAAATTTTCAGAAATTAAATTTCTACGTGTTTCAAGCTCGCATGGACAAATGACAAGTCTGATTGCTATGAAACTTGAAATCCTGTAATAGTTCACTATTACGGATCCGATGAAACTAGTTTCATCGAAATCCGAGACAGTGGCCAAAATGGCTATATTGTACTCATTAATTAAAAAGAGAAATTTCCAAAATTTAATTTAATCACTTTATATTCCATTTTAAAAGTCAAAAACCTTCATTCATATTTAAATAAAATTTATCAATTCTCGATGCCATTTTCATTCATATTAAATCCAGAATTGAATTATTCAAATAATTTCCATTATTAAATTTAAACAATCTAATTATCTAATAAACCAATATTAATAAATCACTATTTTTTTTACTTTTACCCATATTTATCCAATAATTACATTAAATTTAATAACTTACAATGGTCAAAAGTATGGGTCGTTACATACTCCCCCACTCATAACTTTTCGTCCTAAAAAAGGTGTTAAGTACATAATTTAACACTTAATATATTTTCTCGAAATAATTAACTTATAAAACATAACAATCTTATTTGCAAAACTATTACTATGCTTCTACTACGCCATTCTCATATCGGTTTACGGAAAATATAACTTATATATAAAACAATTCACAAAATTTTTAAAATCTCAAAAAATTTCTAACTCCCGGATTTACGGAAAATTTCGGCAGAGTCTCCTTTGCGCGGCTCGATCGGAAAAATTTACAATATTAATATATATCACAAATATACCAAAAAGATATCAAATATACATCTCATCTCAATGATGAGGCATTCCGAAGGGCAAAAATATAAAATCGCGGTATGTAATCCAAGATACGTACCTTATTATTAATAATACGAGCGAGTTTCCGCGTATTAAGCAAGCAAAAGCATGTAAAACCTCGCGTATACGCCGAAACGGTCTTCATATAACGGTCTTCATATGTACCTATCTCAACTCAATTTAAGATATTAGTTGCATATAACGATATAGAAGCATGTATAAGTCTAATATAACCATATAGCATGGATTTTGAATCCAAACAATAAAAACAAGCACAAATACACAACATACAACAATCATATGCAATCAAAACGGTAATAACAATGGTTTGCAACAAAAGAAACCATCCAATCATCACATCCATCCAATTAATCCAATTTAATTCATAACCGTGTGAATTTACATTATCCAATGTCAATTTTTAATTTCCTTCATTTCTTATTAACATCCATTTCATTAACAATTTAATCGATTCATTTCAATTTTATTTGCATTCAACCAACTTTTATTTAATTAGATTCACGTTTAATTGATTTTTCATTCAATTTATTTACTTCCAATTGACTTGCATGCACTTATCAACATTAATGAATTCACATTCTATTAATTTACATTTGTTTATAGTTGTATTCCCATTTCCACTTCCCTTATCTCATTTAAATAATTCATATAATTAATTACACTTAAGTAATTTAATTCCATACCACATTCCATGTATTTTAAATTGATTCACATTCACTTATTAATATTCATCTCGTTAATCATACAATGGATTTATATTCAATTCATTCGTTTTTAATTGATTTACATTCAACTAATTTGGTTTCAATCCATTTTTATTCAATCAACCATTATTCATTTCATTTACATTTGATTGATTACAATTAAATGTATTTACATTCAATCAATTTGTTTTAATTATTTACATTTGTTACATCCACATTTAATTGGTGTACATCCTATTGATTTCTTTCAATTTATTAACATTCGTTATAAATTCATTATATTCAATTTTATTCAATTCAAATTGTGAAATTCCAATTGTTTCATTTTTTTACTTATTTCATATAAATTCATTGGTGAATCATTTATAAAATTATTCCACTTAACCTTGCTTAAGTTAAATTTGTATTATTTCTACTTAGTATATCCTCTTTTTAGTTGTACTATCATCATTTATAAATTATCTAAGTTTATTATAAATATTTTATACAACATAACTCACTTTTATTAT
The DNA here is from genome assembly GCA_030737815.1 of Allium fistulosum. Taxonomy (NCBI): domain Eukaryota; kingdom Viridiplantae; phylum Streptophyta; class Magnoliopsida; order Asparagales; family Amaryllidaceae; genus Allium; species Allium fistulosum. Next base: position 153,752,192 of record CM060905.1, on the reverse strand, counting down.
TACTACTTCATATCTTAAGTTATTATTAATTCATCGCTTCACTTCATTTATTCAAATTCATCTTATTAATTTACTAAAGTAAATTTTATTTTATAACTCAATTCATATTAATAAAAAATTCACAGTTTATTTCATTAAATTTTCTTAAGTTACTTCCATCCTTTAATTTGTTTCATTACTTATTCCAATGCAATTAGCTAACATGCAATTTATTAAAACTCATTTCATTTGTATTTAACGTATTTTCATCAAATTTTAAATTAAACCCAATTACTCACATTAATTTTCTTACACTCGTTTATTTTTATACAATTTCTCACATAATTTTTTTTCTCCACACTTAAATTACATTTCATTTTAAAATTTTAGTTTATATTCATTTGATTCATTCATTTTATAGCTTAAATGAAATTAATTCACTTTACTGATTTATTTGGTTTCACTTATTATCTAATTCAATTTATTTAATATTAAGTTAAACTTCATTTTATTTTAATCCATTGCTCATTTTATTTAATCTTATTCAAGTTAAATTTTCTTATCATTCACATTCAAAAAATTTAAGCTTATTAATTCCAAATCTGTAAGTTATACAATTTATTTATTCAAAATTTCATTTTTTTCTGATTCATTTCAAATACATTTTATTTTATTTAAGCTTTCTTGAGTTAAATTTTAATTTATTTACTTAATTTTACTACCTCCATTTAATTTAACAATGCTAAGCCAATTATTTAATTTCGTACCTCAAATTCAAATTTTTTTCTTTGTTTGCTTAACCAAAATTTAACCATTTTAAATTGGTTTTATTTTCCTATTCAAATTTATAAGTTATAACTTATTTCTTTTCTATTCAAATTTATAAGTTACAAACTTATTTATATACTATTTTCGATTATAAGTCCAAACAATTTTCATATATTTACTAAATCATACGTAGAATATATTTTTCTTTTACAGTCAAAACCTGTTTTAAATCGAAAATAAATTTCTTCCGGTAGCAATTCTCACCCAGAAACTTGGAAATGAATACTGGCGATGTTGCAGTCATCCCCAGAATTATTTCCCAGCGACCAAGCGAGTTTAATGCTTTTATTTCTTTCAAAAATCCTTTCAAAATATATTTCTAGTCATAACACTTTCAAATAATACTATTATTAATTTTTAAGGCTTTGAAAACAATTTTGAAAACAAAAGGATTTTAAATTCTAAAATTCTCAATTTTTAAAGTATTTCTATATATAAGTTATATTATAAATATACTTATACAAATTTTCTCACCTTATTGCCAAAATATTTCATTAATTTACACTTGGTCATTTTAATCAATTCTTATTTTAATTTTGTTTCAATTCAATTTAATCATCAAATTCTTCCTAAAATAAAATTCATTAAGTATTCGTTTTATATTTTAATTCAACCAATAATCGATGATTTAAATATTATTATTGCCCAACAATAATTTCACTAATAATTAACCTTTTATATATATAATATAATTTAGGAAAAATTATTTCATTTACTCGATTTTAAAACAATATTATGTCGACTTGCCTCGTTTAAGTGTTTAGAAACCCCTATCGATGACACGGCGTCCCGCACATCGACCAGAATTCATAAACAACTCAACGGATAATTAAACACAATATAAAACTATTTATAACACTAACAAGTACGCTCTCTCATATATATATACACTCAAACAGACTCATTCTAGGGTATTCCTACCCTATCTCTAATGAGTCAAACCCCACAAAGCCAAGGTTATCGTTAAACCTGGCTCTGATACCAACTGTGACGACTCATATTTCGGAAGGTTTAAATCTACAATAATGCACATATGTCCAACTTAAACAATCTGGAACGTTGATAATCAATGGGTTTAAATAAGAAAAACAAGAAATGAAGAAGAAAAACAAACACGGAATCTCAAAGCGGAAATGATAAAATATAATAATCAAATAACAGTTCATGAAGCTGTTTACTATACATTTGATTATAATCTATACACATTTATCAGAGTTATATATATATTATATACACATCAAGGATAAGTGATCACTATACAGGATATCATGAATAAGGGAATAATAACAGTAGTAATATACCAAAATCTTCATCTTCGTTCTCCAGAGAATAATCTTCAATACGCTGAAAAAAACTCAGGACCGACCCGAGTGTAATAAAAGGACGAAACACTCGAGTCAGGACTAAAATACTCTTATGTAAGTCAAATCAATATCACAGAATATGAATGCAATAACTTAAGAGATGTTACGGGATTTTTCCATCTCCTAAGGATCCGTTAAACTATTTATATATAATAGTATACGCTATAATATATAATGTCTATCAGTAAAATAAATATCAAAATAGCGTTAAGGCTTTACATTGATCCACCTTAACACATTTTACAGTTTAAACCAAAGTCGTAATGGGCTCGTATAGGGATAAATATGAAAAGGCACGTGAGGCAATGGCCAAGGTAGGATTCTACCAGTTTACCCTTTTTGGTTGGTTGTAACCCATCCGTGGCCAACCGTGACAATCAATCCAAACGAAAAAGAGTGCACCCATCGAATACGAAATCACAATGGTAATACGAGGGATCAACGTTGCTAGAGGTAGCTAACCTCAATGGCCAGACATAGGCTCCTATTTTAGTCATTTTAATTATGACATGAGTGTCAAAGCTATCCATCATCCGTTCTCTTACTTCATTCAAGTAAACGTTTGCCAATTCAACCACTACATTCTGGATATCATCCACCGTGTACACAGTTGTTAAAGTGGTTCCAATATTGACAGAGAGTATGCCAATAAGAGGCCCCGGTCTCTTTAACAACCAAACGTCATTTTACACACCGGTTGGTACTTTTATATTTTGAAAACAATTCGTACATGATATCAAAATATCATATTTGCTTCAAAAATCAAATCCATTTCGAAATCATCATATTCGCTTCAAAAATCAAATCCATTTTGAAATCATCATATTTTAATTCAAAATGTCAATTCAGTTTGACATCTCGATTTCACTTCAAAATTTGTTCGAATTACAATTTAGGTCATAATTTCACTTTAACCCAATACGCATTTAAATCCAAGATTTAAATATAAGCATTTCACCCATTTTGACCAATTTGAATTTTAGAAAATAGTTTAAATAGTTTTAAAATGATTAAATAGTTAAAATAGTTTAATAGAAGATAGTTTGAGCAATAAAAATGGTTTATATAATAAAATAGTTTGGAAAATCAAAATAATTTAAATATTTAAAGAATATAAATTTTTAAACCATTTATACTAAAATAATTCATTAAAAATAATAATTTCAAAGTCAAACCGGTTCACTTTCCAAATTTTCCAATTCAAATCAGTTCCAATTTCCATTTCGATTTAGTCGATTCAATTCCGATTTCAAGTCGAATTTACTTCGATTCCAAATTTATTTCAATTCCAATTCCAAATTTATTTCAACTCCAATCCCAAATTAATTTAAACTCCAATTCCAAATTAATTTCAATTCCAAATTTAAACCCTTTCGATTTATATCAATTCCGAGTTCGATTTCCAAATTATCGATTCAAAACACTAAATCAATTTTTCCTTCAATATCCAATTTAAAAACTAAACCTTCAAATATAATTAAATTCCGAACTCAATTTTGAAATATTGTTTTATATCACCTTTACTTTAGCAATATTCAAAGGTCGAATAAAAGTCCAATCCTTTAAAACAAATCAATTTCTAAAATTTAAATCATATTTCGACTATAATTTAAAAATCTCAACTTCGATTATGTAAATAATTCCTGTTATCAATTTTAAATTCCTACATTCCGACCTCAAGTTCGAAAATAATACAATTTCCATAAATTCGATTTTTATTTCTTAAAAATCAAATCATTTAAATAAATTTCAAAACAAATTTTTTTAAATCATTTAATTTAACCAATCTGGTGTCCGTATATAATTTTCTATCCTATGACCAAGTGAATCAGTTATTCCAATTTAATTTAGGGATGGATATATATCATTTCAATCCAAAATAAATGTCATAGGTATATATCATTTCAACCTATTTCTTAATTTTTTCGAAATAATTCAATTTACAGTTTTATATACTGTAAATAATATAGAGGGTGATAATATGATAGAAAAATAAAATAAATAAACATCCAAATCATCCAAAATATCAATCAATGGCATCCATCACAATCAACATCTAAACAGTCAATAAATCATAACAATTTATTAATTATCCAAAATCGGGAATTTAACTAGCAATTTAATTTTTCATTTCAAATTTTAACTATCAATTCAAATTCCTATCATTTAAATTCATATCAATTTAAATGCCAGCTAAACTTTACCAAACAACAGTCAATAAATATAAATAACTTTACGATATAAATTTACCAACATAAAAATAATATTTTAGTACTTGTGAGCGTATAAACACTCACCTTTGATTGGATCTGGAAATAATTTCAGGGTCAAATGCATTTCAGATCCACACCACTCTGTCGACGACGTAGATACAAATCTGCTGTAACTCGTTTCGTCCGAAACTGACCTCGTATGCACAATTTCAGATTTATTAGCATTCGATAATAATTAAAATTTATTTAATAACATAATTAACAGAACAATATAATTAATTACCTAATCTATACCTAATCCCGCATCGTGCATTGCTTCGCTCCCGTCTGCTCCTCCCCGGGCCATCAAACCGCGACCATCTTAATTCAATTTTTCTCTTTTTTTCATGCTATAAAGCAACGCAACCGCCATCACAATTGCGCGTGCTCCTCCTCTGACCGGAGCTCCAGCCACCTAGCATCGGCGATGCGCCCCCTTGCTAAGCACCGCGGTCTGCCCCTTGCTCCGCCTTCAGGCTATCGTGCATCTCCAGGTCATAAACGAACAATCCAGGCGCACGTAATCTACTCCTCGTCATGAGGCTACGTTCGCAATTTCCTCAATCGCAGTTTTTTTTTATGATCGAACTGGAGTTTTTTTTTCTTTTTTCTCGGCTGAGTGATTTCGTTTTTATTTTGAAAGCTCGATTCGAATAAGAGGGGCGAGGGAAGGAATGAGTACGGGTTGATAAAAAAAATAGGGCATGGATGACGTATTATTGGAAGGAGGAAAACAATTATATAGTATTATTGAAAATGTCTAGCCACTTACCGCTCGGAATTTTCGAACTCCTAACGCAGCGTGCCGCCTATCATTTATAATGTTCTACCCTCATTCCGAACACAATGGAACTAGTTTCGAGGCCTAATTCGATCGTATGTGAAAGATAGCTTTTCAAAATCGATAAATTATAATTAAATTTAGAAATTAAATTTCTACGCGTTTCAAGTTCGCATGGACAAACGACAAGCCTGATTGCTACGAAACTTAAAATCCTATAATAGTTCACTATTACGGATCCGATGAAACTGGTTTCGTCGAAATTCGAGACAGTGGCCAAAATGGCTATTTTTTACTCGTTAATTAAAACGAGAAATTTCCAAAATTTAATTTAATCACTTTATATTCCATTTTAATAGTAAAAACCTTCATTCATATTTAAATAAAATTTAAATCAATTCTCGATGCCATTTTCATTCATATTACATCCAGAATTGAATTATTCAAATAATTTCCACTATTAAATTTGAACAATTTAATTATCCAATAAACCAATATTAATAAATCGCTAATTTTTTTTACTTTTACCCATAATTACATTAAATTTAATAACTTACAATGGTCAAAAGTACGGGTCGTTACAACTTTATTCAAGCAAAACACTCATTTTAATGTCTCAAGGGTTCGAACCCATGACATTAAGATTCTCGGTCTAATATATCATACCACTCGCTACTTGAGAGTAAAGTATAACTTTTTTTGGAACAAAGTTCAGAAGGCTTTATAATCGATTATAGCATGTACAAGGAAAGTGCAAATCATGCACTTGGAATATACATACAAATACATGGTTTATTCTTAAATATATGGGAAAACCCACATATGTTTATACCAGCCCAAAACCCGCATTTGCTTCATCGAGTTAACCCTCAAAACCTATTCGAATGCATTGAATACAACCCCATTTCATTCATTTCCTTCTACTTTCTTCCTACAGTCAATGGCATTGAATACAATCCCACCTCAACACTACTAAAAACATGTCGAAATCCCTTAAAAACTCAAGCGAGTTCCTGTGTACACTTACTCATCTTGTAATCTTTCGTATTCCATCTCCTTTAGTCTGATGTCACATCTCCTTCTTGGCCGATAGGGGTGAAAACCATATATCTACTTAGAGCAGCATCAGATTTGAGAAGATCTACTTTACCTCTCCACAAGAATGTGCTCTTATTCCTTCGGTTATTCATAACTTGTGAACTGCTGCTAGAAACGAGTCAAACACTGGCTAAAAGAATCGGGTCTAAACAGATCTGAGTAGATCTAATGATCTGAATTACATGCATGTGATATTTGTAAGATGAGGCTTGCTCTTAAGAAAGCTACAGACAAGTGTCAGTTGCTTAGTTTCTAAAAATCACCCTTTTGCCATAATAGGTAGTGTATTGCTATTTATGTGACATGGTGAGTGGTTCGGGTACCAGGCTAACTATGGCTAGATTAATAATTTGTTGTATTGGTAAAATGTAATTATAATTTATTCCCTGTAATATAAAGTGGTTAGAGAATTATGTAATTAATACAAGGACTAAGCCATACCTAAGGCGTCAAAGCATAGCATCACTCCTTGTGATGGAAACCATCCCCCGTGAGTGGTAGGTAAATTTATATCATTCGTTGCACATCTCTTCATCTGCCTGATTGTTGTATGATTTATGCTTTTATTCGTTTGATCGAATTTTAACATGATCAGTTAACTATTTGCATATTATTATTGTTGTGATTAGGTTACCACCAAACACCCAGTTGTTGTGTTCTCTTCATATAAACCATGTACACATAGAAAATGTAATTAAGGCGATATCTCTACTTTGCAATTTTATTTGAACTTCATAGACATGTTTTCTATTTTGGTTCTTAAGTCCAAAACGATTGTATGTGAAGCTGGCCATTTAAGTTTGATTCCACACTATTTCCAAATATAAGCACCAAACTTGCATTTGAAATATAGATGATCCACACTCTCTTCGTATTGATTATATAAAACAAAAAATGGGTCAATGCTAATGCACCTTTTTATGATACAATTCTTTGTTGGTAGATAATTGTTTATAGCTTTGAAAACATAAACTAGCACCTTAGGTAACTAATCTGATTCGAAATGATTTCTACCCACTGCACTTTGTCAACTGTTCGTTTTATTGCTTTCCAAACATTTTTAAAATTGCATCTACCATCTTTGGTACAAGTCCATGCCCAATAGTCTTCTTTGTTGTCATTCCAGATTTGAACTCTCTCCACCTCTTTTCTAATAGGATGCATGTAACTAAACTTATATGTAGGCAATGTGTCTTCCTCTAAAATATCGTGTACCATAGGTTTTTCACCTACTGTTCTTTCTAACAATTTGATTCCTAATTTATTGATCACCCTGCCTCCTTGTAACCTTGGGTCGAACAATAATGAGGTGGTTTTGCCATTGACTATACGTTTACCCATGCACTTACCTGCTCCATCATTGATTTATGTCATAAACTTCGATGTCCCAAAATCATCACTTTTGATGTTTGCCTCCCACATAGATTGATTCCTTAGGTATTTTTCCTTCATAAGATAAGCCCAAAGTCCTCCTCATTCATTTCTCTCCACATCAATTTAACAAACATGGATTTATTAATATCCTCCCATTTTTTCAATCCTATTCCACCTTCACCTTTTTTCTTTGCACAAGACCTCCTAAGGAATTTTGCTAATTTTACCCTTCCACAAGAAATTAAGACATAAGTGCTTTACCTTGTTAACAATAGCGACCGGGTTTTAAAACATTGCATCCAATATTGAATAATGGGGTATATTGAAGATTTAATAAGTTCCATTCTTCCTTCAAGCCCTAACATTTTTGCTTCCCAACCATGTATTTTTCCTTTGATTCTGTCTATTAGACTAACACGGTCTCTAACCTTCAAATTGACACTTGACAACGGTATACCCAAATATCTGAGTAGAAGATTACCTTCAACGATACCCAAACTCCTAGTTATTTATTCTGCATTACTCACTCTGCCTCCAAAGAAGAACTTTGATTTCTCGTTGTGCATTTGAAGTCCGATGGTTTCATGCATTATTTTAAAACATCCCTGATAGCCAGAGCCACTCAATCATCAACCTTAATGAATATCATGATGTCGTCAGCATATATGATATAAGAGATCTTAAAATTATTCACCTTGAAAAGGGCATATTTCACCCTCCCTCGACTTCTGGTCCATCAATAACGTGAAGTATTCCATTACGATTGAAAAGAGAACCAGGGAGAAGGGGTCATCCTATTGTAGACCAGTACTACTTTGGCAAAATCCATGTGGGATGTCTTGGTTAATGATCGGAAAACTTAGGGTGCATATCATTTCTCAAATGAGGTTAATCCATTTGTCTATAAAGTTGATTCTCTGAGCGTGTGGAGGACAAATCCTTTGTTAATTGAAGTGTATGTCTTTCGTAAGTCAATTTAGATGCATATGTATTTGCTGTTGGATCTCCTAAAACCTCTAACGATTTCATGGACCATCAAGATCCCATCTCTAATGGAGCTCTCTTTAATGAAGAACATCGATTTTGTAGAAAGAGTTCACTCATAAACCATCTCAATTTGTTGCACAATACCTTGGCTAAAATTTTATATGTCATATTATAACATAATGGGCCTGAAATGATGGATTTCACTAGCGGTCTTGTTCTTTGGATGAGACGAATGAAAGTATGATTACATTCCTTTAGCAGTTTTCCTTTTCCGAAAACGTCGTTGATAGAATCCATTAATAAATCCTTTTTTTGAGTCCAATGGCATTTATAAAACTTAGCACTCATGTCGTCTGGTCCTGGAGCTTTATTGTCTTTGGTGCTAAATATTGCTTCCTTAATATCTTCATGGTATATCTTATCATTTAGAAAATTTTGATCGTATTTAGAGATGGTATTCTTGTAAATAACTCAAGGGGTCTTACTCAGTTGGGCCTGGTTAGGTAGCTTCATGAAGTAGCAAATTGCTGCTTCCACGAAATCCTTTGGGTTATTACAAAAGTTACCTTCTATCGAGATGTTACTAACCCAATTGCTTTGACTCTTTTTCTTTTGAACATTTTGGCATATAAATAAGTCATCGTCTCTTCACTCGGGAGCAAATAATCGCATTTAGATTCTTGTTTTACGTTAGTGTACTCTTGTTGTATAGCTCGTTCAAGCTTTGACCTCGCCTCATGTAATTCGTATCCAGTTTCTTCGTTATGATTTATTTCTAGTTTTTGTTGTAATTCCCCACACACTCTCTTGTAGAACTCAACATCCATTTTTGTGCTATTTTTATTCTTGCTCTAAGTATGGCTATCGATGGTATGAATTTCGGCTTGAGCCCAGCACGAACCCGCCCAGTTAATGCAGATATAGGTTTTTCCCTAGCTACCCAGGCTTGATTTGGTTACTATTAGGGTCGGGTGTAATTTGATCAAACCCAATCTGGTTTGAGCCTAACCCGATTATTAGGTGTCCTAGTATCAAAACATGAATTTGTATATTATTTGTTTACTATTTTGTTTGTTTGTATATAGATTTTTTCGCATACTTTTGTTGTGAACTTGGTTACATCACCACTCAATTTGTATGTAAACATTGTTTGTGTATAGTTATTACAAAAATTGTAAGTTTAAAGTATTTTAACATTGATATTATGATTTAGGTATACGATTATTACCCAGTAGGCTTGAAAAGCCCAATGGGTTGGGTTTGGGTATTGGTTTTAAAATACCCTACGGGTTTAGGTCAGGCTTTCGTTTTGATTATTGCATCTGAGGTTGGGTCCGGGATTTAAGATACTTGGACCGAAGTCGGCCCATTGACAAGCCTAGCTCCAAGTATGGAAGTTATCCCTGGCTGCCTTTTACTTTTGGATGAACTGAAATAATGGTCTGCCTTTAGTTATCATACTACATCCTGCATTGAACACCTCTTGATAATCCTCAAATAATGCCAAGTGGTGCATATACTTGAATGGTTTAGGAAGGTCTATTAGTTGTTCCACCAACGCAGCTAGAATTGGGGCATGATCGCTAGGACCTAATGACAAATAACTTGCATAAGTCGATTGAGTTTGTTTATCCATGCCAAATTTACCAATATCTTGTCTAACCTGCTTAGTATGTTCTTCTTTATCAGACCACTAAGTGAATTTCAACCCTTTAATATATAACACAGAAACTCCAATTTTCAAAATCAGTTGGTCAAGCTCTTGCATTTTGCTAAATGGAACCTGAGATCTTCCTTTCTTTTCACTTGCTACTCTAATGCAATTAAAGTTCCCTAGGATCATCCAAGGTTTGTAGACTGTGAAAGCATCTTCATCTAGATTTCACCACAATATCTTTGTAGCGATTAACCTTTCATACCTCGAAAGATAAGCCGTTAGGGTAAAAGAAAAGAAAGACAAGAAGGAAATAAAACACAAAATCTCATAATGCAATGGATCGATATATAGTAGTCAACATAAGATCATACATAGTTACTTCCATAATAATACATCAGAGTCATAACAGTATGAATTTCAGCCAGCGACAGTTATAACTGTTTGTTGCCACACATGTTGATACAAAATACATACACACACAATGGAAATATAATAAATAGCTATATATCAATGAAGCTGCCTGCTCCAAGCTTTTCTAAAATGCATCCATAAGAAACCTGAACTACTTGGCAACTCATACAAATTTGAGTACCCAAGAGTTTTAGGGAAAGAGAATAAAACTCTGGGTCAAACATGGGTCTCGTGTGAGTAAACTCTAAACAACTGAATTATTACTTTAAAAACTCTTTTAAAATCAAAGGTATCTCGTAAGACCACGCCGCATATAAACACGGACAGGTTTTTACCTTACGATAACCAAAACACTTTCTATAGAAAATCCAGTGATATTACGATAATGACTAAGGGTTTAAACTAAATACTAAATCATTGTCAAAATTGTTACATTACTTAAATTCTAACATAATAGGTATACAACTAAGTCCGAAGGCACTAACTGGAAAATGAGTTCCATCAATGACATTACTTGGGTACCCCCGTTACAGAACACCTTTAGATAAAATGTATCGGGATCGAAAACCTTTCGACCCCTGCATGGCAAGACCGGCCTACCCTTTGCTGGATAGTATCGAATATATCACCACACCGGTTGTGATCAACAACCATACCCATGCCACTGGCATACAAAATTTGAGAATATCGATCTAGATTGGGTGGTGACTATGCCCTAACAGGAGCAACCCACTTAGCCTTGCGACATATCCCCTATTTTAGTCATTCCCGGTTGTGAGGCTTGAGACATTATACCTTCCTTTAGCACTTTCCACTTGGAATGCTAACACTGCCTTCCAGGTGACACTGCAATGTTAGCCCTCATCCATACAAGTCATTCAGAATATGAACGAACCGAAGCACTACTTCTACCACATCCATTTTGGAATCACCCTCAGCATTAGTAGCAAGTAGCCCTTGCACTTCAAAGATCTTCGTCTTCGATTCCATTTATTTCCAATTCGAATGCTTACGTTGTTTCGAAGTAGTTTTCGGATAACACATGTTATCCGATCCCGGCCTCTTCGAACCAGTATTCAAAATTTTTGAAAGGGTCAAGTTATTGATAGTGGACAACTCCACTATCTAGGGTGTGTATAGATTTATATATGGAAGATATTTCCATATACTTAATTTATCATGACCTATTCATCGAAATTAATTCCCTTGTATTTATCATGTTTTCCAACATTCGGCATTAATGCTAAATACAAGACGACTTACTTCCAATAAAACGTGCCAACGTTTTAGCTATAATTTATTCGTATTAGTTTGGCTACTTAATAGCACAAACAAAAACTCACTTATTTTAAAACGCATTCACCTATAAAGAAAGTTGCCTTTAAATAAAATAGATCCTTATAGAATAGTGAAGAATAAAACCTTTATTTATTAATAATTAATTCTTAATTAAAATCCCAATTAAATCTTAGTTAATTAATTAATAATTAAACCCAACCTGATTAGTAATTAATAAATAGTTAAACCTTAATTAATTAAATAATTAAACTTAATTAAATAAACATTAATACTTAATTAAATCTTTTCTTAATTAATAAATAAAACTCGTAATTAACTAATTATAATTAACTCACATAATTTAATACTTAAGTATTAATTACCTTTAGTTAAAGAATAATTTAAAGTCTAATTATCTTTGATTAATTATGTACTTAACTCATTAAAAATATTTAAGACAAAGCACTTTAGTTTAGGAAAAAATGTTCGATCTTCCGAACTACATCCATAGCGACTATCGCTATGGATACCCTAACTTTTCAAACTAGTTTTAGTCTAATGTCGTTCAAAACTTTTACCTTTGACCTACTTTTCAAAACATAGCAGGAAGTTTGAAAACTAAAATAAAGTCTGAAACTTTTAAAAACTTTTCTAGCAAGTTAAAATAAAAAACATAACTTTAGTTTTGAAGGGATCTCAAGTCACTCTAACAAGTCAAAATGCTAACTTTTCTTAGTATTTACAACACAAACATGATTACAACATCTATTCACATGCCATAATAACAAACCATAAGCAAGATCATGTTTTTCAACCATTCACAACATTTAGACTTCAATTTCAAGTCTAATCCAACATCACATATAAGCATTCATATGTATATTCCAAACAACACAAGTAATCCACCAATCAACCAATAATTTACAACAATAATAGTTAACATAAACAAGGTAATATCTTTCCCAAAAATAAATGAATTTTACTCACCAAAGCCATGACAACAAACCAAATTATCACTACAACTTGAAATGGCCTTAGATCTTGGATCTCTCTTAGAAAAACTTAATTTTGGCTTATGGAAAAGGATCTTAGGCTCGGCCTAGGGTGGTAAGTGGAGTTTGGATGTTGTTTTGCTAACTGGAGGTATAATAAGAGAAAAGGAAGCACTTTTAAGGATTTCTAAAAGTTAAAAGAGAAGAAGTGATTTTTAAGTTTAGAAAAAATAAATGGAATCCATTAAAGAACTTTTGAAAAGCTTAAGGAATAAAATGGATTTTAGAAAAGTAGGAAATGAAATGAGAAGTGAGAGAGAGAATTTTGAAATTGGTTTTATGAAAAATGAATTAAGGAAATTACCTAAATGCCTTTAAGTACACAACCTCCACTCATTTTGTGCCACATCACCCCCATTCACCTCCTCCCCTTGTTGTACACGCAATTACATGAAGCCCTCCCCTTTGTCCAACATGTTTTATGCTACCTTGTACTCTGATGGCGAGTGATAAGGTGAGATTTTCTTATTTATTTTTATTTAATTTAAAAAAATGTAACATCTCCCCTTTTACTTAAGTAAACTCATTTTCACAACCTTATTACTTAACCACACTTATGCTAATAATATATATATATATGTGTGTGTGTGTGTGTGTGTGTGTTTGTGTGTGTCTGTGTGTGTGTGTGTGTTTGTGTGTATTGACTAAAAATTTTACAACCTTTCTGATAACTTTTAGACGACGAAAAATCAAAAAATCGAAAAACGATTTCTGGTCACATTTTCTAATATCCTTTGAACTAAATATTTTTGTAAACACATCCTGAAAATCATTTCACTATCATTAGTTATTATTTAAAAAGAGTATTTTTGAGTAATAAAATCTATTTATCAATTATTTAAAAATATATTAAATATCCATATCTAAAGTTATTAAATTTCGGGTCGTTACAATCCCCCTAGGCCCTTAAAAAGAATTTCGTCCTGAAATTAGCACAGAAGAAGATAACTCAAACTATCACAAAATGATATATATTATAAATCATGAAACCCATACAAAAGATATACTAAGCAACCACAACATAAACAGTGCATACATAATCCTTGCAAACAAACAAACAGTTATCCTAGCAATAACTCAGGATAAGCTTTCCATATATGATCCTTTCTCTCCCAAGTACAATCTCTGAGATCTTCACTCCACTGGATCTTAACTAATCTCACTACCTTATTACATAGCCTCTTCACATCCCCATCCACAATACGAACTGGATGCCAAATCACAGTCAGGTTCGGTTCTACCTTCAAATCCTCTTGCACAAACGGCTCCACAATCAACGACGGGTCATGCACATACTTCCTTAGATGGGACACATGGATAACATTATGAACCCTCAACAACCTCTCCGACAACTCAACTCTCACTACACCAAAAAAGCCATTTCGCCACGGCTTTGGGCCGTGGCTAAACGATTTTGCCACGGCTTTAAACCGTGGCAAAATAGGCAGTGTCAAAAATTTTGCCACGGCCCAGAGCCGTGGCAAATTTTCATTTAGCCATGGCTAATTTACATATAGCCAAGGCTTTGAGCCATGGCTAAATGAAAATTTGTCATGACTCGGAGCCGTAGCTAAATGAAGAATATATAACGTAAAAACAAAATGAGTAATAATTGACATCGGTTCATAATACAACTTCAAGTGTTTGATTACAAACTTACAACTTTCAATTGATAATACAACTTCAACGAGAAAGAAATACAGTAACATACAACAAATAAACAAATCAAAGAAAGAAATAGAGTAGCATATATATACAATTTCAATTAATATTACAAATTAGTTCGTAGTAAAACAAGTAAACAACATGTACTATACATTGCAAACACTAAATAACAGAACTAAACAACAGTACTTGGCAATTGACATAACAAAGTGACACAAGCAGAGGAAGAACACAACTAGACTGAAGTTGACAGCAATTTCAAGAATTAACAGCTGATATCATCTCCAGTGCTAGTTTTGCATTTTACATTGATGATATACATACATTGACTATAATATTACAGTATTTGAAAATGTATGCTGGAAAAAAAAATTAAATTCAATGGACTCTAAATTACATAAGATAGGAATGAGAAAAATTACTCATCATCTAGTCCTGGTATGTACTCTAGACTGACATCAAAGATGACAGGGCTGAAGGCAGCTAATCTTGGCTTTCCTGGCGCTGAAGTTAACCCCTTTGGAAACGAGTGCTTTTTTATTTCATGGAAAACAAAATGCAGAGAATCAGTTATGTTAAACCAAAATTATAACATGGGTATTTCAAGCAACGCAGTTTGAATCATGTGTAGTTATTTCACCTATAACTTTTAATTCGTTATGCTACGTGCAACTTGGTCTAAGTGAAATATAATTTGGTAACTTACATGTCCTGGAACATATATCCGCCGCTTCCCTCCAACTCCAAAAACTTTTCATGTGCTAACTAGGCCGAACCTCCAAAAACCTCGATATCAGCTGTGTAGGCAGCTTTTCAGGTAACAGAAGCTAGGACCTCGATATCATCGACACAGTAATGCTGAGCTCCATGTGCTGCAGTCGTGTTGATGAATACAACATCTCTGCAGCTTGCAGAATTTGAGTTTCTGGTAAGCAAGGATTCTGTTCTTCTAAGGTTTCTTTTGCGTTGTTCTCATCATGTACAAGTTGTTTTGGGCATTCAGTATGCGCTTCTTTTAAGCAAAGAATTGATTTTGTAGCATCATCTCCTTGATCCTGTTACAGATCTTGCCCTGTATGCTTTCGGCCATTGTATCATTCTTCGTGTTACTAGCTGTTTTCAAAAAAACCTGTCACGATGAAAGACAGTTAGTGCTTCATAAACATTTCCTAAAAAACACTACAAGTACTACACTATACATATGAGGTAGAGCTGATTTTGCTTCTGAACGATTTGCAAGGTTTTCTACAAGAATAAAAAGTGGTATGAGTTTTATAATAGAAATATGATAAAGAAATGCAAATAAGTACCTGTTATATTTTTATATAACTTAGTTAATTTTTATATAAATTAGTTAATTTTTATATAAATTAGTTAATTTTTACATTTTAGTTAAATGCAGCTACTGCCTTAGCACAAGATATTATCTTTGGCTGCAATGCCATGAACAGTCCAAGACTGAACATAGCCATCCCTTTACCACCATCTGCAAGAATGGATATAGAACTAGCTACAATCTATGGCATTTCTATTCTCCACCTGAAAAAGCCATTTCATGACCAAATGAGACCTATGAGGCTTGAATACGTGTTGGGATTTCGAATGAGTTTTCTCCAAACTATGATGAGAATATAGCTAGTTGTAACACTAGCATTGTTATCAGGAAACTGCTCCATAGTCAAGGTTTTCGCTCCTTTGCACTCGAACAAGAACAGCAGGACGGTGTGCCAAATAATGCATTGAAGGACAACAGTCTCAACCACTAGAGAGGCTGAAGAAGGTCCGTACATCCCTTGGAGTAAAGGGATGCCCATGACCAAAGAGTTTGGTAGGGTAGAAAGAGAGAATAGAGTGATGACCCATTCAGTGCTGTCTTTGTTATGAGATAGTTTTGACCAAAGTGATAGAAGGGTTAAAACTATGAGTTTTTGGAGAGTGTTGGCAAGGATGAAGTGGAGGTTCATGGTGTATGGATTGTTGGAGGATATGAAGTGGAAAGAGACTAGAGGAACTGCAAAGAGGGCAACGAAGTGGTTGATGCTTGAACATTGATCAGGGTGAAGATTTTCCACCATTTGACAGAGCCATATGTTAAGACCATTGGCACGTACAATGGAACCGCTGCGGTTAAAACGTGGTAGAGGTCGGATAGTTAACAAATGTAGAGTTTCAGTACAGTGTTACTGCTATTATTATGCTAAGAAAATTTAAGGTTTGCATAGAGGCTGGAAATTGATGATGTCTACATGAAGTTATTGCTGCACTTCGAACCAAGTTTTGTTTATTTATCTTCTTTTTGAATGAATTAACAATATCGAGTCGAAGAAGAAATGAAAATTCTTGCATAGGAGGAGTTTAAATGTCAGTCATCAAGAAGTGGATATGTAGGCGAAAGAATTGAAGTCTTTTTTAGTTTCTTTTTCTAAGAAAAAACTCAATTAACTTAGTTAATTTTTATATAAATTAGTGAATTTTTATATCCTTAAATTAATTTTTATAAAACTCACTTAGTTAACTTAGTTGAATATTTATAAGACTTAGTTTATAAATTAATCAAATAATTTTAGTTAATTTTTATATAACTTAGTTAAATATTATAAGAATTAGTTAATTTTTATAAACTTTTAGTTAATCTAGTTAAACTTGTATAAAACTTGATAATGTAGTTAACTTTTATAAAAATTAGTTAATTTTTATAAATTAAGCAAAAAAGTTTGATTTTAATTATTTTTTATATAACTTAGTTATCTTAGTTAAATTTCATAAATTTATTTAAATATTTAAATATAATTTGGTAACTTACAGTAAATAAAATAAAAAAGAAACAAGAAAATGGACGGAAAAAAAGGTTGACGGTTATATATTTCAGGTTTACCTGGCCAGAACCAACTCTAAAGATATAGGGCTGCCCTTTCTCTAAGGAACTGTAGTCCCATCTGTAGTCCCATATACATGAAAGATTAACACAAATGGGAATAAATGTCATATAAATATGTATAATTATGCTCTTTACACATTACCATCTACATTGTCTAGTTGGATTTCAACCATGCTAAAAAGGAAGTTTACCTGTCAAATATTTGACCTGATGGTACCATGAAAACATAATTTGCTGCAATCTATAACATGTAAAGGATATTCTTATCATTTACACAAACATGGACATAGTATATTGTATTAAAATGAATTAGGATGAAATACCTGAAAACCAACAGGTGGACTTGGACCTTCTCCAACCTTTATATTTTTGTATTGCAAACCTGATTCTGTAGTTACCATTGGAACCTAACAGTAAAAAAGCAAAGCAAACCATCTTACATTGGTCCATTAATATTAACACCTGGAACTTTCGCAATCTTACATTTGAATCAGCTTTATATAAAAAGAAATAATACATCAAATAGTTTAATTAAATGTAAAAAATCATTTAACAAAGTTTAAAAAACTTGAAACAATATACAATTAACAAAGTTTCTTAAACTTGAAACGAAATACAACTTCCAGTTCCATCTACTTATCTTCCAACAGTCTATTTTGATCAACGGTTTATCCAAGAAATCAACATCTCTATAGACTATATAATATCTGTTTTGAAAGGCTCAATTTATTAGGTAGATCATCTACTTTAATAACTATCAAAATAAAGCAACAACAAACAATATTATTAACCACGTACTTGAGTAAAATGCATATTAAGGTCCGAATAGTGAGTATCACACGAGGATATCGAAAATCAGTAAGGATATGCAATCTCACCATACATTTTCTAACTCTTTCTCGCTTGCATCATTACACAATTATTTTTTGGTATAAATTAAAATCAAACTAAACCATAACGAACTAAAATAATCATAACCAAGCTAGCCAATGACCACATTATTTTTTGGTATAATTTTTTTGATATCATCTCCAAAATAACTTGAAAAATAATGTAGTCGAGTAATGATAAAACTAATCATGTTCTCGATACCTTTCCTAGAGGAACCAATGTTGGTATCCCAACAAAACTAACAGCAAACATAAATCCAATCACCCAACCAATCTCAGGCTCACTACACCAGAAAAGCTGGATATTGAGTAAACTGTTTGCAGGCTAACAAACGTGTGAACAATTTGATTTTATAATATTGAGTATGCATAAACATAAATGAGAAAAATCCCAAAAATTCAATATATAGGTAAACGGTCATGTTCGTAGTAAAGGTTATATTCCGAAAAGTTTTCTATGTTCAAACATAAATTAATCAAAAATCCCAAAAATGAAGTCGTTGGTTAGTTAATTAGCTTTATGGAGCATTATTTAGTTCAATGAAATTAGACATGTAACAAAAGTTATCAAAATTTCACTTGACAATACAAAGTTTGAACATCATTCACATAGCAGGTCCGCTGCCTTTGAATAGCATTTTCGCATAGCAAACATTGAAATTCGGCATAGTTCTTAAAATAAAAGTTGTTCATTAATTTCGTATCTTTCCAGCGAATACAAAATCGTCAAAATCTGATGAGTGTTTAAAAATTTATGGCCAAAACGACTGAGCACTGTAAATCTGGAAAACAGTGGTCAGGCCAGAGCTTTGCCTTAACTAAAGCAGGTTTAAATACCAATCATGAATACAACCCAGTAAAATATCAAACTACCTAAACCAGTAGCTACTACCCAATTTATAAGCTTCAGCAGGAAAGTTTATTATTTAGTTCCTTAAAGAAGTATAATCAAGTTTAGAATTAGCTTGTAAATTGGGTAGTAGCTACTGGTTTATTATATACTTCTTTAAGGAACTAATTCAAGTCTAAACATATGCAGTTGAAAATTTTATACTTTGTTTCTAGTGAACCTGATCTTTTTTCTAGTTGAAGTGAAAATTTACTTTTTCATTCTTTTATGTTCATTCCATCCAATGAATAATATTCCAAAATACATTTCCCCAGTAGCGAAAACAAAATGAAAGAAACCGTAGCCATATGGCACATCATCTTCTGATCTTGCCTCACTCTTCTTGAACTGCAGGTAGTTTCATCTACTTAAGATTTATAGTTCTCTATGTAAAACAAAATCAAACTTGATATGCAAGAATATTGCACCTGCAAGCATTTGGAATCTATTCCAGATGAAAATGTCGCCATGGCTAAAACCAGTATTGCAACAACAAAGCTCTGTTACCAGCAACACAAGTATAAACATATTAAATATGATAACGTATATTCTAAACAAAATCAACAAGTAACATTAATATATACCACAATAGTAATCCAGTCTGCATTTGTTGCAGATTCCGCTTTCTTATTGCACACTTCTGATTCAGGTTCACTTCGGTTTTACATGGAAGATACAAGCATCAACGTAACTTGTTGTTGAAGCAATTTGCATACAAAACAAAGGCATAAACTTGAAAAACACATTTACCTTCTAATAGCACACCAACAGAGAAATACCATGTAAATCCCCATCAATCCTGGTGCCAAAAACCCGGCATTGATCTATTTCAAAAGTCAAAACACACTTATAATCAAGTTTATTATATACTTCTTTAAGGAACTAAATAATAAACTTTCCTGCTGAAGCTTATAAATTGGGTAGTAGCTACTGGTTTAGGTAGTTTGATATTTTACTGGGTTGTATTGTATTTAAACCTGCTTTAGTTAAGACAAAGCTTTGGCCTGACCACTGTTTTCCAGATTTACAGTGCTCAGTCGTTTTGGCCATAACTTTTTAAACACTCATCAGATTTTGACGATTTTGTATTCGCTGGAAAGATACGAAATTAATGAACAACTTTTATTTTAAGAACTATGCCGAATTTCAATGTTTGCTATGCGAAAATGCTATTCAAAGGCAGCGGACCTGCTATGTGAATGATGTTCAAACTTTGTATTGTCATGTGAAATTTTGATAACTTTTGTTACACGTCTAATTTCATTGAACTAAATAATGCTCCATAAAGCTAATTAACTAACCAACGACTTCATTTTTGGGATTTTTGATTAATTTATATTTTAACATAGAAAACTTTTCGGAATATAACCTTTACTAATGAACATGACCGTTTACCTATATATTGAGAAAAATGAGCCATCTATATTGTTGATATGACAAACATTTAATCGGCATCTGATTTACTTGCAGATTTTCCTTGTTAATATAGAATGTTAAAAAGTTATCATGACCTCTAAACTAACTACAATTGCAATTAGTAAAAATGATGAAAACTAAAATTTGATCTTAACATAGATGGTCAGTAAATATAATTTATAAATCGAGACAAACCTAATGTCATATAGTGAAATCCAGATGTGGACATGAGGAAGTTCTCATCAGCAATCGTAGCAAAAGTTGTCAGACATATAAATTCCCAAACCAAATTAAAGAATTTAACAATCCAATTAGCAATCAACATTCGAATATAAAAATACTTACACAAGAGAGATGAAGCACAGAGTTGAAGAGGGTGCAAACTAAGCGTGATTAAAGACAAATAAGTTGTAAATCTCAAAGTTTAGCGAATACCTACCGCTACTCTGCACTGTCTAGCAAGCTGAATATTGATTGCGACCACCGAGAACGCCGATTACAGCGAACCTGGATTCACACGATTTGAGTGAGAGCGATTTGCTTTCAGAAACTAATGACACGATAGGAGCAATGTAATTGAGATTCAAGGAGTAGCGGAAATCAATGAGTTATGGCGTGGGATCGAAATTGTTAAGGCGGGGATCGAAATTGTTAAGGCGGTCGGGGATGGAAAATAATGAGTTAGGGAACACGATTCTCTACGTTGTTTTTTGAGAACGGCGCGTTGTTTTTTGAGAAAGGTTACTGTAAGGTGGGGGGTTAAAAAATTAGGATAATTTTGCAACGGTCTGAAGCCATTGCAAAATTACCACGGCCCGTAACCTTGGCAATTTATTTTAGCACGTTCCAAAACCGTTGTTAAAATTGCCACGGCTCAAGACCGTGGCAAATTTTCCGCATTGGGGCATGGCAAAATGGACAATATGGTGTAGTGTTTGTAAGCAAGTGGCCCAGTCCTCTTAGGAATACAAAAAGGTCCAACATACCTTAGCAGTAACTTTCCAGCCTTTCCAAATCTAACAGCTCTGCTAATCGACGAAATCTTTACAAAAACAAAGTCTCAGATAACATATTCCAAATCCCTTCACTTCTTATCTGCACAATTCTTCTATCGATCTTGGGCTTCCTTTATCCTTTTCTTAATTATTGCAACCTTTCCTATAGCCTTCCGAATCATATCTGGTCCAAGCGATAGACGATCCCCGGTCTCTACCCAACATGCTAGTGACTTGCACAGTCATTCATACAGAGCTTCATAAGGTGCCATGCCAATGCTAGCTTAATAACTATTGTTGTGGGATAATTCCACCAAATGCAGATGATCTTCCCAAGATTCTCCAAAGTCCAAGATGTAGGCTCTCAATGGATCCTCCAAGATTTGGTTCACCCTCTCGGTTTGACCATCGGTTTGAGGGTGGTAGGCGGTGCTCAGACTTAGCTTTGTTCTCAAAACTACTTGTAACGCCTTCCAAAACTGGCTTGTAAAGACAGGATCCCAATCACTTACTATGCTCATTGGATCTCCATATAATCGAACGGACTCTTTCATATAAATCTCTGCTAATGATGATGCAATCCTCGTCGACTTTACCGAAATAAAATGAGCATTCTTGGTTAGTTGATCCACAATGATCCACACCCCTTCATTCCACTTCCTTGATCTGGGCAATCCATCAATGATATATATTGATACATATTCCCATTTCCAATTTGGGATCTCTAACGGTTGAAAAAGCCCAGCGGTTCTCTAGTGGTCACCCTTGATCTATTGATAGTTCACACACCTACTCACAGGTAGAGATATCTCTCTTCATCCCCTTTCACCAGAACACCCGCTTCATATCTCTGTGCATCTTGGAAACACCCGGATGGATATTCAACTTAGAATGATGACATTCTAATAGACCATCCTGCCTAAGACCATCGATGTTAGAACACAGACCCTCCCATTCATCCTCAAAACTCCACGGCTATCAATTTCAAAACTTGAATGCTGTCCCGCCTCAACATTCTTGGTGATTTCCAATAAGCGCTTGTCTTCCCCTTACTTGCTTGATATCCTTTCCAAAAGAGTCGAAGTAACCTCCAAGAGAGCCAAGACTACATTCCTGTTCAAAGCGTCTTCCACCGCATTAGCCTTCCCTGGCGTATAAAGAATATCCAAATCGTAGGTCGTCAGAAATTCTAACCACCGTTGTTGCCACAAGTTCAGATTTTTCTGAGTGAAAAGATACTTTAAGGACTTGTGGTCCATAAAGAGCTCAAACTTCTCACCCAACAAGTAATGTCTCTACATCTTCAGAGCAAACATGACCGCTAACAATTCCAAATCATGCATAGTATAATACTTCTCACGAGTCTTTAGCTGCATGCTAGTATACGCAATCACATTCCCGTGTTGCATCAAAATTGCACCCAACCCTACTCTATAAGCATCAGTATAAACAGTCCATCCTCCACTACTATCCGGAATAGCTAAAACGGACGCAAGAGTCAATCTCTTCTTTAATTCCACAAACGCTTCCTCACACTTTAGAGTTCAAACAAACTTCTCATCCTTCTTTGCCAGCTTAGTTAAATGAGAGTCAACCTTAGAGTAATCCTGAATGAATCTCCTATAGAATTCGACTAGACCTAAGAAACTTCGAAATTCAGTAAGAGTTCATGGTTGCTTCCACTCCTAATAAAGCCACCACCTTCTTTGGATCCACTTAAGTTCTATCCTCCAACACAATATGTCCTAGGTATCTCACTTCTAATTGCCAAAAATGACACTTAGAAAATTTTGTCTTTAGAATGTGTTTCCTTAACGTCTCTAACACCGCTTCTAAATGGTTTCGGTGCTCTTCCTCGAATTTGGAATAGATAAGGATATTGTCATAAAGACTAACATGAACTTATTAAGAACATCCCTGAAAAACGTGATTCATAAGGTCTACGAAATATACAGGTGTATTGGTTAGTCCAAAAGGCATAACCAACCACTCAAAGAAGAAGCCTTGCCCTCTAAAGATAGTTAAGGGTATAATATCTTTAGCTACCCTTAAGTGGTGAAATCCAATAGCTAGGTCCATTTAGGCGGATACCTTAGCTCCATGAAGCTGGTCAAAAAGGTCGTATATGCGGCATAAGAGGTACTTATTTCGAATGGTCAGCTTATTCATTGATAATCCACACACAACCTTAAAGAACCTAGACTTAGCCACAAAAACCATTGTTGATTCCCAAGTTAAACGGCTTAGTCTAATCAATCCTCTGCTCAACAAATCATTGGTTTGATCAACTAGCTTCTC
Organism: Allium fistulosum; assembly: GCA_030737815.1. Taxonomy (NCBI): domain Eukaryota; kingdom Viridiplantae; phylum Streptophyta; class Magnoliopsida; order Asparagales; family Amaryllidaceae; genus Allium; species Allium fistulosum. The sequence goes on along the minus strand of CM060905.1, from coordinate 153,728,100 downwards.
CCTCTCTCTCGGAACCATCCTTCGCTCAGATTGAATCATAGGTCTTGCACCAGGAACTAAATCAATGCGAAACTCTATCTCTCGGTATAGGGGAAGACTATTGACTTCATCAAACACATCGGGAAAATTATTAGCAACTTCTATTGACCCTACTTCTTCTTGGGATGATTCAAGGGTATACAAGAAATTACACATATTTTTCTCTGGATCGGCACATGATACTTTAAAACGATTCCCTCTCTTATTTTGAAATACTATTGACCTTGCATCACAATCCAAAATAGCTTTATTTTCTAACAGCCAATCCATTCCAAGAATAACATCGAACCCCTTAAAATCCAAGACAAAGAAATCACAAGGAAAAATGTGGGTGAAGTAGGAAACCGCGGTACCTTCACAAACCATGAAAAAATTAATGGTACCTCCTATGGAGTTCGATACACTAAAAGGTTTGTCTACAATTATAGGGGAAAGTTGTAATCTACCTACCAATTCGTTAGAAATAAAACTATGGCAAGCCCTGATGTGAAACAATACTCTAACAAAATTTCATTAATCATTAAAGTACTTTCAAGGACTCCGTTCCCTTTCACATCCGTTGAAGATAATGACTCATCCGTGATCGCATAAACTTTGATAGCTGACCCTTCTACATGAGCAGATAATCCCTTACCGTATGACCAAGTTGATGACAGTTCAAACTAAGTGTCTTCTGCACCAAGGGAGAGATAGGCCCCCTGCTGCTACTGAACTCCAGAATTCTTACAAAACTTAGCGATGTGATCCTTCTGCTTACACTTGTTGCAAACAAAATCCTTGAAACAATCCACATATGCCCCACCGCTTGGCTTTCCATTCCCTTGCTTCTTCCGATTCAGGTTAAACTTCCTTTTGTTTGAGTTGTTACTACTGGTATTTCCCCTGGGTGCTGCTGATGTTGGCTTCTTATTTTTTAAAACCTTGTAGGATCGATTTCACCCTAGAGGGGAGGTGAACAGAGTGATACTAAAAGATTATAAAAATTAATGCGGCAATATATATAATAATTGCAGCACGGATAATAGAATAATAAAAGCAGAAATAGAACAACACAGATTTACCCAGCTTCAGCAAAACCCTGCCAACGTGCTGCCCCCAAGGTTTCTACTAGAAATTAAGTAGTCGGACGCTTACACACGTAAACTTGCGACACTCGCTAATGACTAACCTAACTCTACGCTCAAAACCCTGCCACAACTCAGCCATTGAGTTGTGAATTCTCGAACTACACCACCGTAGTTCGTAACCTAGTTACCAAAACAAGAAATTCACCAAAATTTAAAAGTAAATTACAAATGAAATTAAAGACTTAACAAAACCCTATTTTTTAACACTTAAGCCCAAATTATAATCAACTATAACCGCCCCACTTAGTTAAATAAACTAGAGACTTCTCCCCTTTTATTTTTGTTTAGTATCTTTGGCCGATCTTTCTTCGTTCCTCTTCAAGAAATTAGGGCTTCGTTTGCCGCTACTACAATTGATCGATTGAGGTGTGCTTTTGCTTCTGGTTGCTTCGTCAATCGTGGTGCTTGAGTTGCTCTCTATAGCTTCAATTGATTCGAGTTCGAATGACACGAGATTGGTATGTGATTTGTGCTTTATTTTACTTGATGATTTGTTTGAACTCGAATTCGTTGATCCGAGTTATTGGTTTGTGATTTTCTTTAATGAATCGCTCTGGTATTTTTTGCTTGAACTCGAATGACCAATTTGTCGATGATGTAACCGGGTTATATAGGGATGAAATCCCTAAATATACGTTCGTATAAGTATGTTTGAATTCTTCTTAATTCTTACTTGGTCGTTCGATTTTGCTTGAATACTTGTGATTAATCTTGACTTGTTCATATCATACGTATACTTCATGAATTTGAATTTAGGTCCATTCTTTTCTCTTTTGACTTCGGCATTAAAAAATTTGAGATAATCTGGAAATTTTGACTTGTTCAATTTACTGTATATACCTCTGTTTGAAAATGTTTGACCCACGACTTGATTTTCTTTTAAACACTGCTACTTCATTTTGTTCACTGCCTGGTCTGCATTGATGTATGTTGATATGGTCGCACTTCATTTCGATTGCACTTGAGTCATGTTGTTACCACTGCTTGTTTTATCCTTGTTCTGCTTCGAGTTAAACTGGTCTCCACTTTGGTTGCACCCCATACCTGAACTGATGTTGATGCTTCATGTTTTGTATTTACTTGTATGTTACCCCTGATCTTTCTGAGATGATTGTTTTCATTTTTTGCGTATGAACTTGCTGTATCACCATATATGTACATACATACATATGTATGTGTGTATGTATGTGTTGTTGATCATGCTGCACTGACCCATTCACTTGAATATGTATAGTTGACTGGGCCGGTTGTGGTTAATACTTCATGTATACTGCCCTTTGTACATGTTGATTGTTTGTGGTCTTGTTGTACACACTGGTCTCTGGAGTGCTTGGTTCACTGCTTCTGGTAATTGAAGTTGTGCGTTAGAGTATAGTCTTGGTTCTGATATTGTTGCATTGGTTGAGACTTGAACTCTGTTGACTTGTACATGGTTGCATATTTGTTTTGTTTTTGACTTGAACTTTGTTTGGTTGGACCTATATATATATATATATATGTATACATGTGTATTTAGGCATGTATATATGTATGCTGGTTGAGTCTTGTTGCTCTTTGGTATTGAGGCTTTGCTCTATTGCATTGTGTATTCATGTTGACTGGTCTGGTTCGAAGTTTGGTTCCTTGCAATGCTTTGAGTCATGTTTGTGCCTTTGATTTATGCACTTGTATTTCCATTTGAAGTTTATTTTTGTAGTCATGTAGTCAGGTCTTGATATCTTCATATATGAGTTGTTGTCACTATGACATATGCATTGTTGTCATGTGATCTTGAAGTCTTTTCCCGTTGCATAAACATAATGTCTGGTTTTTGGTTGATTTGGTCGAGACTCTATGCACTTGAGTTGAATCTAGCCTCGGGCTTGGGTTTGACCTTGTGCTCACCTGTCCCTGCAATTTTATCAAGTGTATATCGGTGTGCATGACCTTGTGGCATGTACAGTGATACACTGTGCATGTCACAAGTTGTTCGTGTATGATGAATTCAAAAGAAATGACGACGAACAACCCAAATAACCGAGGCAAATAACATTTCAAAAACACACACTTTAATTTGCACTGCAAAATATTTTCTTTTTCAATTTTATCGCGTCAGTGTTTATTTTGCCGATAATTCAGATGCTGGATACAAATTGGAATAAAGTTGAAGATAAATACGAGTGTTTGAGTGATATGTAGTGAGGTCAACATTGTAAATTGAAATTTGTGATGTAATCGAAATTGTAATGTAATTGAAATTGTGTATTTATAGTGAGAGCTCGAATTTGTACTATTCAAAATTGTAATAAAATATTTGTTTGAATAAAATATTTGTTTGAATTTAAATTTTGTGTTATTTATTATATCCAATAAATATTTATTTAATTATGTGAAAAATAAAATAGTACAATAACAAATACATTTAAATGAATATATATATATATATATATGTTTATTATCATCAAACAAAAATCATATACTAGCATATTCAACAATTTCCCCCTTTTGATGATAACAAACATATATTAAGATTTTGAATTTATCAGATGTATTTGATTATTGATGAAATCTATTTGCTCCCCCTATTTGAATGCTCCCCTACAACAAAGCTCCTCCTTCATATATGCATGAAAACAAATAAAAATATGCAAATGAACCTAGATGAGAATATGCAAATAAAAAATAAAATAATAAAATATCTGAACTTTATTTGCTAGAATCTTAACTTGTCTCTCCCCCTTTTGTTATCAGCAAAAGAGTAACAGTGTTAGAAAAATAGGGATCAAGTGATAAATATTAATACAACATTAATACCCAATCGAGTATAAATATTAAATTTCAATAAAAAAAACCAAACAAAAATCATAAATACTTTGTTAGGTGCATATTCCACTTTAGAGTGATAGGGGTGATTTCGACATGTAAAACCATATAGTTGTGTCTATTTGTGGTATATTTATATCAGGAATTTGAATATCTACTAACGATGCATAACCGTTAGAACTTTTAAATGAGATTAGTAGTATTCCCAATTTTAAAAAATGAATTTCAAGCATCTTCTAACCACGCATAACCATGAGGACTTTTAAATGGGATTAGAATCAACTTGTCTATTTAATAATCAATTTTGATATGTGTTCCATACAAGCATAACCGTGAGGACTTTTAAATGAGCATGAAAGCACACACAACACCAAACAGTCCATTTTGTCACACTTTTCCGCTTCAAATTTCTAACGGTTATAACCGTTACCAATTTATTACGGTTATTTCTGTTACAACCATTTATAACGGTTATTACCGTGGCTAAATTTGGTGATTTCGTAATAAATTTAAAGTGATAAGGATAAATTTGTAATTTACGTACTTTTGCCCTTAAAACATCTATCGCGGTTCTTTCATTCCTCGTTTGACTTTTCACGTCTCTTTCTCCATTAAGCTAGGGTTTCACCGCTCGCAATCAATATCAGGGTTTCGTTCACGGAAATCAATATTAAGGTGTCATTCTCCACCTCGATCAATATCAGGTTTTGGTATTCGCCTCAATCAATATCATGGTGCTGTTCCCTGCCTCAATCAATAGTCGGGTTTCACTGTCTGCCTCGATCAATATCTTAGGTATTTATTTCTTAAATCAAATAGTTATGCAGTAGTTGAATACGTATGTTGTTTTAGAGAGTAGTTTATGTATGTAAAATTAAAATTGCTCATTTCTTATTTGAATCCAATTTAGGGTTTTTTTTCTTCAGATTCGTTTCTAATTCGTAGATTGAATTTGGTTGGAACAATTTGGATATTTTGCGATGAGTAATAAAAGGAGCGAATCTCGTAGTTCGTGATTTTAGAAGCAACGATCTAAATTGATGGAAGCAAGATGATGTACGCCTTCAGAAATTGGTGCATACTTCTTCAAGCATTATGCATTTTTGCGTTTGTAATTCTTTTCACCATTCTTTCAAGTGGCTAGACAATTAAGTTCACATGTTCCGCTCATGGCAGATCCCACTAGCACCTGCCAGATCTCGCTTTGGTTCAGTGCATCTCAATTCGTTTCCTATGCTTAGTTGGGTCGGATTTTAAATCTCAAATTTTGTGTAAGTTATTTTTCTTTTCACATGTTATTAGGTTCCATCCAAGCTATTTAGCAAGATATTGTCAAGTTATTTGAAAGACCAAGAGGTTTGTCATCCTATACTTATAATACTTTGTAATATTGCACACATTATTTGTTTAGGACCATCATTATTTTAAACAAATTCTATTACATGCCCTTTTGCTTTTAATAGTAATTTTCTAGTGTCCTGTAAGTTTAAAACCAGTAAGTTGTAACAGAGACATAATTACTATATCTTCTAATGATTCTTCTTTCCCCAGTCCATCGTAGCTGCTAACATAGAATTACATCTCTTTCTTTTTCATATCTGAGATATGCGAGTATGATATATAATAATACAATATATTACATGTATTATTTAAACACAGACTAAAAATTCTTGGAAGGTATAACCTCTTATTTTAAACCTTTGAACGACAGCTCAATATATAGAACAAAATCACATACAATTTAGAGAACAAATTTAAATATGTTTTGTACAGGTTTCAAAATTCAACAGTCGTCTTAAATAAAATTTTACAGTTATATTTTCCATGCGTGTTGTGTGTACACGGCTGTATGCTTAAAGTTTCTCATATCTTCATTGTTTTTTACTTTTGGCAGAGTTGTAATATCTTGAAGGAAAGTTGCAATAGTCTGAATCCCATGGAGGTTCCAGTGAAGGAAATTGTGGTGAGTTATTTTATTGGAACAAATATAATTTATGTTCAGTTGTCATCAAATGAAGTGGCCAATGTAGTAGGAACAACCATATTTTAGTTGTACTCTGATTCTTTTCATTTTCCTTTTGGAACTAAAATATTTACTATCAAGGACCAAAGAGGAATTCAGTAAATTAGAGTCTCAAATGCAGAATGACATAGCACAATTAGGTAAATTTCTTTTTATGCACTTAGTAGCGCATATATAGTTTTAATGTGTGTCACTTAGGAGTATATGCAGATAACTTGTGTATGCATTGAGTGATTATTTTAAGTTGTTTTAGGAAGCGTGATGGTAGGGCTCTCCTCTATTGCCGCTGGATACTATGAAGCTGTTAAAGAAAATAGAAAATTATACAATATGGATGAAGATCTAAGAGGTTTGTGTTGCCTAATTGAACAATATTTTCTGATTTAGTTTTAATAATCTTCCCAAGTTTTAATCTTTAAAATAACTATACACCTCAGGAAATATTCGAGTATTCTGCAGAATCAGATCAAACTTCAACTCAAAGACAAAAACTTCCATCGATCACATTGGAAGTGATGGCTCCTTGATAGTTCTTGATCCACTTAAGCCATAAAATGGTCGTAGAATGTTCCAGTTTAACAAATTCTTTGGCCCTGCTTCTTCTTAAGGTGCATATAATATGCATGATTTGCATAAATAGTAAAAAAAGGTATGATATGTTTATATATTTTAGCAATTAAATTATGCAGAGGATGTTTACAAGGGAACAGTCTCTTGTTCGATCTGTCATGGGTGGATATAATGTATGCATATTTGCTTACGGTTAGACAGGATCAGGAAAAACTCATACAATGGTAAGATTCACACATTCATTCATAGTAAATTCATGTTCTTTCTTTTCATCTATTAAAAAATTTAAATAGCTACACTGAAAGTACATGCTAACTTTGTAGTAGTTAATTGATTTTCAGCCTTCCTTTCTGCCTTCTGCAGTTCTTTATTTTTATAAAATTTCACATTGAATTTTTGACAATTTGTTGTTCTGAATCTGATACTTCTAGCTCGTTTTGGGTTTGTATGATGTTGATATTAGCTGTTTTTGTACAGTATAGGGGTTCCTGATCCCAAATTTTAACTCCATACTTTTTTTAAAAATCTTGAAGTTATGTTTTCCATATAGTTTCAGACTTTTAAATGATGTATAGTCATATGAAAACAAAAATAAAAAATTTTAACCCATAGAAATCCATATTCTTCTTCCAATTTCATCATATGAAAATAAAAATATACTAAACATGCATTGAGCTACATATATGTTAGTATAGTTATCAACATTGAGAAGTTATACTTAGATAGATTCTATAAGACTGCACCCAACATGGATCCTTCTGTAAGATGCAATATTAGCTGACTCAATATTTCATGCATATTTTAAGCGATTTTAGTTGAACTTTTACCATTTCTTACTAATTTCAAATTGGTGGCTGTGATGGATAAGTTGGATAGGTTGTGTAGTTGTGAAGAGGGGAAGACAGCAGGAGGTTATGAATGGAATGCAGTGAAATTTAAGGCAGTGACAAGCGAAGAATATGGCAGCTCTGTCGGCAGCAGTGGTGAATGTCAGTGATGTTGTGGTTTCAACTATTATGGTGATATTTGATATGCAGTGATGTGGCGGTTACAACTATTAAGGAAGTAATATGTAGTGGAAGTTATGGTTGTGGGTTTGATATGTGTGAGGCAATGATTACTCGAAGCAGGTGGATGAAGCAGGTTGATGAGGCTAGTTCAGTAGGGGTATGTGCACTGGGAAATGACAGTTGTGAATGGCTATGGTATGGTCAGTTTTTGTGGTGGAAGTGGAGGAGATTTGTATGGGGTATGCAGGACAGTTTTGTTGACACAGTGGGAAGAAGTTTGGGTTGGGTCATGTATGCAGTTTGTTGGGTGGAAGTATGAAAAAGCAGGGGGGTAGAGATGATGTGGTGCTGCAGTGGTAAGGCTTGGTGCAGAAGTTTGTAGGCCGTGGTACAGAGAAATGGTGAGTGGTTTTAGGAGATGCAGAAGTTTTGTTGAAGTAGTAGGAGACTGACAATGTCCGGGTTGAAGTTTCAGGTAGAGTTATATGGTGATAGCTGAAGGTACTTGGTGATATATGACTGATATATTGGTGCAAGTGTAGTTGTTTTGGTAGATTAATGAATTGCTATTGTGCAGCAATAAGAAGGAGGGCAGGGTGAAGCAATTTTGTGGTCAGTGTAGTATGAATGATACGAAGTGGAACACTGGTGGCACGAGGTTGATGCAGTGGTGGATTTGGAACTTGTTTGAAGTGTTAGAAGAAAGGTAGAGAAGTGATAGAGAAGTATGAATGGTCTATGGTTTAGTGAAGCTTTGTTGTGCTGCAGTGGCCTAGTAAGTGTGTGATGGGATCTGTTGAATGTTGCAAATGTGCACAGTTTTGAATGAATGGTGTATGTGACTTGGCCCGAGTATCGTTTGCGTTATTAGTAAGTTACTAAACACTATGTAGTTATATTCTGAAACTGTGTTTTAAAGTTTGTTATATATACTATGCTTGTATGCTATAATTTGTGGTGTTGGTATGAAATATCCTTTGTGGTGTTTGTATGAAACATAAATGTTTGGTGTTGTTCTAATTATTGATTGAATGTTTTCTTAATGTTAATACTATATATTTTTTGTATAGATTGTTTGTAGCTGTAATAAAATATTGGTGCTATATAGTTTGTTTGATACTGTTTTAGTTATCACGGTTATAAGTGTTAGAAAATAACATTTCGTAATGGTTATAACTGTGATATAATTTGCATTTGTCACGGTTATAAGTGTTAGAGTATCCTTTTTGGTAATGGTTATAAATGTTAGAAACTATTGTTCTATCACGGTTATAAGTGTGAGAAATTACTATTTTGTCACGGTTATAACCGTGAGTAAATACTATTCTGTCACGGTTATAAGTGTGAGAAATTAATATTTTGTCACGGTTATAACCGTGAGTAAAAGTGTGACTGAATTTGCCCACGGTACCTATTTTCACGGTTATAACCGTGACAAATTAGTTTTGTCACGCTTATAACCGTGAGGAAATTGCCTTTCTGGTGTTGTGACATAAACAAATATTCCAAGTAATTCACCCATGCATAACCGTCAGGACTTTTAAATGAGAGTGAATACTTTGGATGTTTTTATTGCTAAAAAAATGAATAATTTCCCTTTTAAAATACCACATTTTGACATAATAAATTGGATTTTGATGAGTGATGGTCGTTAGAAATATGATAGAAATAGAGATGGTTATGGAATTTTTACCAACAAAAGTTGTTATAAATCTTGTTTAAATTTTTAAGGAAATTTACTAAATATACTGTCTCAAGTCATAATATATGATTAATATCGACACTCATCACTTTTTAAATCACTATCTATCTTTTCGATAATCAGTAGGGAGTCAGATTAGTTAATGTAGTCATTTAAGATCAAATCCAAAAATAAATATAAAATCAAATTTCTAAAAGCCTAATCTGAAACGAAGTCAACAAATACTATTTTCTGGAAGGCATTTTGAAAAAAAATGTCTGCTAATTGAAATGAAAAATATGCAGATATTTCTTTGTAAATGTGATGCAATTTATGAATGTCTCAACATAAAACCCGTTCCATTGGTACTTTTTCTATCAACTAGACAACAGCATAATCTGCATCTTAAAAACTTTTGAATATCATAGACCAGACCATGAAGTTGCAACAAATACCTTAAAATCCTTTTTACAGCTTTTAAATGAAATTCTTTTGGATTTTGAATTGAAACCGTGCACATAAACAACTAGTGAACATAGTGTCAGATCCAGAAGCAGTAAGATAAACAAATATATCCACGTGTACCTAGAGTAATCATCAACCAACAAAAGACACTATTTCTTACCACCTAAACTTTCAATATCGTTAGTCCAAACGAATCTATATGAACTAGTTCAAAGACTCTAGAGGTACTTATAATGTTCTCGGCATAAAAGGATAATTGGCCAATAAGTCAGAATCAAAATCAACATTCATTTCCTTATCACATAACCGGTTGATTTAAAACAGATTATGGTATAGATTTTCAACATATAATATATCGTTCAATATACCGTTACCTATTTTACCTTTACCGATAATTTTTCGTTGTTGCCCATTGTGATTATGCCACCTTTGTACTAGGCTAAGGAACTTTGATTTGTCGCCCGTCGTGTGCCTAGAACAGCCAGAATCCAAGTATCATTCTTATTGTTCCTTAGCCTGCCTCCACACCTACACAAGGAAGATTTTGTGACCTATTTATTTTTGTAGGTCCATGGTTATCAGTAACAAAAGATTTTGAAAAATATGTTTGTGTAGACCCTAAACAATCTACATTTATTCCTTTTGGCACCCAAATTTGTTTGACTTTAAGGGATTTTATATTCGTGCCTTTTGGAACCCAAATTGGTATGGTTTTCACGTGTTTGGGTCTATACCAACAATTATTGTGATTGTGTCCAGTTTTTCCACAAATCGTGCACTTGGAATTGACTTTATTAATTTTTCTTCTAACACGTTCAGATTGAGTATACCCAAGTCCTTATCTAACAGTGTTGACAGTTTGTTTCCCTAATAAAATATTTGGTGATCTTTCTCCTTTGGAAAATTTTCCTAAAGTTGTAGACAATGGTTAGACTTGTGTTTTGAGAGATTCTTTATCATTCAATAACAAGGTGCACTTTTTAATAGAATTTTCTCTCCTGGTATTTTCACTTTCTTTCAAAATCAGAATTTCATTTTCAAATGATTTAATTTTAATTTCTGATTTTTTAATTTCTTCTTCAAATGATGGACACTTATCACACTTAGGGCTTTTATTTCGATAGTTTTTAACTAATTGGTCAAGCTACTTATTTAGTTCTATCAAACTATCTCTTTGTGATTCAATTTTAGCGTACTTCTCCCTAAGTCTTTCAAAACAGCCATTTACTTCATGAAAATATAAGTAATTCCGAATGAGTAAGTTTTGATACCTCGCTTGGCTCATCATCATCACTGTCAGTTGTTTCTCCTTGAAGGCACAGATTTCCTTTTCCACTCTCACTACCAGTGCTTTTATCATCTTCATCAGTTTCATCCCAAGCAGCTGCAAAACTTCTCCTTTTCGGTTTCTTTCCTTGGCTGAGTCGATTCTGAGGACAATTGGGCTTGATATGATCGGGTTTGTTGCACTTGTGACATATGATCTCATGCTCTTCTAAGTTGTCTAGTACTTTGACTATTCTGCTTTTCAACTGTTGATTTAGAGCCGGGTTTCCATATTTATGGTTCCACTTTTTGAATCTCTTTATTATCAATGCCAATTCAGTTGCTCCATCAATATCATTATCATCATCATCATCACTTTCTGTTGTTCCTTTGAGAGCCATTGATTTCTTTCGAGTATCACTTCCTTCACGTTCTTCCTTGAATTTCATTCCTAGCTCATAAGTGGTGGGATTTCCAATGAGTTCTTCAACTTTAACTTGTTTCAAATCCTTTTATTCTTGAATGGCAGTAACTTTCACTTCAAAATTTCATGGAAGGACTCTGAGGATTTTTCGGACTATTTCCAATTATGTGTATGGTTTTTCGAGAGCTTTTGATTTGTATATGAGATTAGAAAGTCGTCCATACATCTCTTTGACATTTTCATCCTTGGCCATTGTGAAGTTCTCGTATTCGCTACTAAGCATGGCAAGGCGAGATTCTTTGACTTGAGAGGTTCCTTCATGAGTCACTTCAAGTGTGTGCCAAATTTCCTGCGCAGTTAGACAATGTGAGACACGATTAAATTCAATTTGATCCAATGAACATATAATAGAATTCATAGCTTTAGCATTAGCATTCTGTAGTTTATTTTCAAGATCTGTCCATTGATCCATCGGTTTTTCAATTTCTTGATTATCTACCACTATAGTTGGTGTCCTATATCCCATTTCAACAATATTTCAAGCATCAATGGTTTTTAGAAAAAATTTCATTCTATTTTTCCAGTAAGCATATTCACCATTGAACATGGGTGGTCTAACAATGGACTGACTCTCAGCAAAAGCATTATTAAAAGAAGCCATTAAAAAAAAAATTGTTTTTGAAAAATCAAATTTTTGAAAACAAAAATTGGTTTTTGTTCCTAGCTCTAATACCACTTGTTGGATTGATTTCACCCTAGAGGGGGTGAATAGGGTGATACTAAAAGATTATAAAAATTAATGCGGAAATATATATAATAATTGCAGCATAGATAATAGAATAATAAAAGCAGAAATAGAACAACATAGATTTACCCAGCTTCGGCAAAACCCCGCCTAGGTGCTGCCCCCAAGGTTTCTACTAGAAATTAAGTAGTCAGACGTTTACACACGTAAACTTGCGACACCCGCTAATGACTAACCTAACTCTACGCTCAAAACCCTACCATAACTCAACCACTGAGTTGCGAATTCTCGAACTACACCACCGTAGTTCGTAACCTAGTTACCAAAACTAGAAATTCACCAAATTTTAAAAATAAATTACAAATGAAATAAAAGACTTAACAAGACCCTATTTTTTAACACTTAAGCCCAAATTATAATCAACTAAAACCGGCCCACTTAGTTAAATAAACTAGAGACTTCTCCCCTTTTATTTTTGTTCGGTGTCTTTGGCCGATCTTTCTTCGTTCCTCTTCAAGAAATTAGGGCTTCGTACGTCGCTACTACAATTGATCGATTGAGGTGTGCTTTTGCTTCTGGTTGCTTCGTCAATCATTTTTCTTGAGTTACTCTTTGTAGCATCAATTGATTTCAGTTCGAATGACACAAGATTGGTATGTGATTTGTGCTTTATTTTACTTGATGATTTGTTTGAACCCGAATTCGTTGATCCAAGTTATTGGTTTGTGATTTTCTTCAATGAATCGCTCTGGTATTTTTTGCTTGAACTCGAATGACCAATTTGCCGATGATGTAACCGGGTTATATAGGGATGAAATCCCTAAATATACGTTCGTATAAGTATGTTTGAATTCTTCTTAATTCTTGCTTGCCCGTTCGATTTTGCTTGAATACTTATGATTAATCTTAACTTGTCCATGTCATACGTATACTTCATGAATTTGAATTTAGGTCCATTCTTTTCTCTTTTGACTTCGGCATTAAAAAATTTGAGAAAATATGGAAATTTTGACTTGTTCAATTTACTGTATATACCTCTTGTTTGAAAATGTTTAACCTACGGTTTGATTTTATTTTAAACACTGCTGCTTCATTTTGTTCACTGCCTGGTCTGCATTGATGTATGTTGATCTGGTCGCACTTCATTTCGATTGCACTTGAGTCATGTTGTTACCATTGCTTGTTTTATCCTTGTTCTGCTTCGAGTTAAACTGGTCTCCACTTTGGTTGCACCTCATACATGAACTGATGTTGATGCTTCATGTTTTGTATTTACTTGTATGTTACCACTGATCTTTCTGTGATGATTGTTTTTATTTGTTGTGTATGAACTTGCTGTATCACCATATATGTACATACATACATATGTATGTGTGTATATATGTGTTGTTGATCATACTGCACTGACCCATTCACTTGATTATGTACATTTGACTGGGCTGGTTGTGGTAAATACTTCATGTGTATTGCCCTTTGTACATGTTGATTGTTGGTGGTCTTGTCGTACGCACTGGTCTCTGGAGTGCTTGGTTCACTGCTTCTGGTAATTGAAGTTGTGCATTAGAGTATAGTCTTGGTTCTGATATTGTTGCTTTGGTTGAGGCTTGAACTTTGTTGACTTGTACATGGTTGCATATCTGTTTTGGTTCTGACTTGAACTTTATTTGGTTGGACCTATATATATATGTATGTATACATTTGTATTTAGGCATGTATATATGTATGTTGGTTGAGTCTTGTTGCTCTTTGGTGTCGAGGCTTTGCTCTGTTGCATTGTGTCTTCATGTTGACTGGTCTAGTTCGAAGTTTGGTTCCTTGCAATGCTTTGAGTCATGTTTGTGCCTTTGATTTGTGCACTTGTATTTCCATTTGAAGTTTATTGCTGTAGTCATGCGGTCGGGTCTTAATATCTTCATATATGAGTTGTTGTCACTATGTCATATATGCATTATTGTCATGTGATCTTGAAGTCTTTTCCAGTTGCATAAACATAATGTCTGGTTTTTGGTTGATTTGGTTAAGACTCTATGCACTTGAGTTGAATTCCGCCTTGGGCTTAGGTTTGACCTTGTGCTCACCTGTTCCTGCAATTTTATCAAGTGTATATTGGTGTGCACGGCCTTATGGCATGTACAGTGATACACCATGCATGTCATAAGTTGTTCGTGTATGATGAATTCAAAATAAATAACGATGAACAACCCAAATAACCGAGGCAAATAACATTTTCAAAAACACACACTTTAATTTGCACTATTTTCTTTTTCAATTTTACTGCGTCAGTGTTTATTTTGCAGATAATTCAGATACTGGATACAAATTGGAATAGAGTTGAAGATAAATATGAGTGTTTGAGTGATATGTAGTGAGGTCAACATCGTAAATTGAAACTTGTGATGTAATCGAAATTGTAATGTAATTGAAATTGTGTATATATAGTGAGAGCTCGAATTTGTACTATTCAAAATTATAATAAAATATTTGTTTGAATAAAATATTTGTTTGAATTTAAATTATGTGTTATTTGTTGTATCCAACAAATATTTATTTAATTATATGAAAAATAAAATAGTACAATAACAAATAGATTTAAATGAATATATATATATATATATATATGTATATGTTTATTATCATCAAACAAAAATCATATACTAGCATATTCAACAAACCTCATACCTAGAGCCATGTCTACCAAATCCATGAAAGAACCCGTAAGATAAGCAGTCATCTTTTCCTGGAAACCTTCGTTCATCCCTATAACAAACATCTCGTTCTTCTTCAATGGGGCACTGATCAACTCTGGTTCAAAATGCGAGCTCAATAAATTTCATCTCATACTCTGCCACTGACAAGTATCCCTGCTTGAGATCCAAGAAATTCTTATACATCTAGGTTTTTCCAACCGCAAGAACAAACTGTTCCTTAAACGCTTCCTTAAATCTGGCCCAAGAGAAATCATCTTTCAAAACATTAGTCGTAAGGGAGTCCCACCATGCTGTCGCTCCCTCTTGCAATTGACACAATGCCAAGAACCTCTTTTGCTCATCCAAAAAATCAAGACCCTTAATCTATTCACAAGAATGCAATCAAGCCTGAACTTCTACGATGGATTTCGTTCCCTTGAACGGCTTACCTCCCATATTTGTATAATACTTGCACATAGTTGCAAAATTCACCTGGGTTGCACTGGAGCTGCCTCTTCAACAATCCCAACTCTTCCAGCATTTGGAGCTCGACCATGAGTTGTCATGGTGCTGCTAGTTTCCCTACCTCATCTTAACCCATTGCTCATTTCTTACTACCTGAATACAGTAAGGTAATACATAGAATACTTAGACGAGATAAATCTTAAAGGAAAGGTACTAATCAAACATATCAAAGCCTATCTAACCGTCAGGATTATGTATATATATAGGAATAAAATTTACAAATATGCGCTCTCAAAGAGTTGACCCTAACCCAAAATCTAGGTGTTTGCTCAACCTAAGCTCTGATACCACGTGTAACGACCCGTCTTTCTTACTCCAAAAGACGAGCCGCTAGGGTAAAAGAAAAGAAAGATAAGAAGGAAATAAAAAATGGAATCTCACAACGTAATGGATCAATATATAATAGGAAACACAAGATCATACGTAGTTACTTCCATAATTATACATGAGAGCCATAACAGTCAAATTTCAGCCAGCGATATTTATAACTACATGTCTCCATACTTGTTGATACAAAGTACATACATACACAGCAGAAATACAGTCAATAGCTAAATATTGATGAAGCCATCTGCTCCAAGCTCCTCTAAAATGCATCCATAAGAAATATGGTACTTGGCTACTCATACAATTTGAGTAGAGTTTTAGGGAAAGAAAATAAAACTCTGGGTCAGACATGGGTCTCGTATGTGTAAACTCCAACAACTGAATTATTACTTTAAAATCTCATTTAAAATCAAAGATATCTCGTAAGAACATGACATACATAAACACTGACGGATTTTTACTATACGATAACCAAAACACTTTCTATAGAAAATCTAGTGATATTATGATAATGTTTAAGGGTTTAAAGTAAATATTAAATCATAGCCAAAATTATTACATTAATTAAATTCCAGCATAATAGGATACAACTAAATTCAAAGACACTTACTGAAAAATGGGTTCCATCAATGACAGGGTTACCGAGGCACCGCCCGTCATAGTACACCTCTAGATAAAATGTACCGAGATCGAAAACCTTTTGACCCCTGCATGGTAAGACCAGCCTACCTCTTACTGGATAGTATCGTACCCTAGTTGTTATCTACAACCATACCCGGCTTATTAGCATACAAAATCTGAGAATATCGAATCTAGATCGATTGATGACTATACCCTAATGGGAGCGACTCACTTAGCCTTACGATATATCCCATGTTTTAGCCATTCCCGGTTGTGAGGCTTAAGGCTACGCTTTACCTTTCTTTAGCACTTCCCATTTGGAATGCTAATACTATCTTCCAAGCGACAATGCAGTGTTAGCATTTGTCCATACAAGTTGTTCAGGATATAAATGAACCAAAGGCACGACCTCTGCCACATCCATCTTTGAATCACCCTCGGGATTAGTAGCAAATAGCCCTTGCACTTCAAAGATCTTCGTCTTGGATTCTAATTTCCAATTCAAATGCTACGTTGGTTCAAAGTAGTTTTTAGATAACGCATGTTATCCAATCCCTGTCTCTTTGAACCAACATTTGAAAATTTAAAAGGGTCAAGTTATCGATCGTGGACAACTCCACTATTCGGTATGTGTATAGATTTGTATATAGAAGATATTTCCATATACTTAATTTATCATGACCCGTTCATCAAAATTAACCCCTTGTATTTGTCACGTTTTCAAACATTTGGCATTTGTGCTAAATACAAGACGACTTACTTCAAATAGAACATGTCAACGTTTTAGCTATAACTTATTTATATTAGTTCAACTACTTAATGGCACGTACAAAAGACCCCTTGTTTTAAAACCCGCCTTTAAATAAAACAGATCCTTACAAAGTAATTAAGAATAAAACCTTTATTTAATAATAATTAATTCTTAATTAAAATCCCAATTAAACCTTAATTAAATCTTAGTTTAAATCTTAATTAAATCCTTCCTAATCAGTAATCAATAAATAGTTAAACCCTAATTAATTAATAATTAATTAAATAATTAAACTTAATTAAATAAAATTTAAGACTTAATTAATAATTAAAACTCTTGTAATTAACTAATTATAATTTACTTACTTAATTTAACACTTGAGTACTAATTACTTTTACTTAATTAATAATTAAAGGCTGGTTATCTTTAATTAATTATTTGTTTATTTAACTCATACTCAAATAAGTAAATAATAATAACCTTTTATACTTAAAATTATAATTAGAAAAGGGTTTCAAAAATATTTAAGAAAAAACACTTTTAGTTTAGGAAAAAGTGTTCGATTTCCCGAATCGCATCTATAGCGACTATCGCAGTGGATACCATAACTTTTCAAACTAAGTTTTACTAGTCTAATACCCTTCAAAACTATTGTCTTTGACTTAATTTTCAAAATACAGTAGGAATTTTGAAAACTAAAATATAGTTTGAAACTTTTAAAAACTTTTCTAATAAATTAAAATGGAAAATATAGCTTTAGTTTTCAGGGGATCTTAAGTCACTTTAACAAGTCAAAATTCTAACTTTTCTTAGCATTTACAATACAAACATGATTACAATATCTATTCACATGCCATAATAACAAACCATATGCAAGATCACAATTTTTAATCATTCACAACATTTAGACTTCAATTTCAAGTCTAATCCAACATCATATACACGCATTCATATGTATATTCCAAATAACACAAGCAACCCATCACTCAACCAATAATTTACAACAATGGTTAATATAAACAAGGTTATATCTTTTCCAAAATAAATGAATTTTACTCACCAAATCTATCAAAGCAAACCAAACTATCACTAGAACTTGAAATGACCTTAGATCTTGGATCTCTCTTAGAAAAAACTTGATTTTGGCCTATGGAAAAGGATGCTACGTTCGGCTTAGGGTGGTAAGTGGAGTTAGGTGTTTTTTTGGCTAAGTGAAGGTATAAGAAGAGAAAAGGAAGTTCTTTTAAGGATTTTCAAAAGTTAAAAGAGAAGAAAAAAGTGATTTTTTAGTTTAGAAAAATAAACGGAAGCCATTAAAGAACTTTTGAAAAGCTAAGGAAGAAAGTGGATTTTAGAAAAGTAGGAAATGAAATGAGAAGTGAGAGAGAGAATTTTGAAATGGGTTTTATGAAAAATGAATTAAAGAAATTACCTAAATGCCCTTGAGTACATAATCTCCATTCATTTTGTGCCACATCACCCCATCCACCTCCTCCCTTTATTGCACATGCAACTACATGAAGCCCTCCTCTTTGTCCAACATGTTTTACTCTACCTTGTACTTTGATGGTGAGTGATAATGTGACATTTCCTTATTTATTTTTATTTATTTTTTTTGAAAAAGAAATGCCACATCTCCCCTCTTACTTTAGTAAACTCATTTTCACCACCTTATTACTTTACCACACCTATGTTATTAATATATGTGTGTGTATTAACTAAAATGTTTACAACAATTCCGACAACTTTTAGATGATGAGAAATCAAAAATTTGAAAAACGATTTCTGGTCACATTTTCTAATTTCCTTTGAACTAGTTATTTTTGTAAACACATTTTGAAAATCATTTCACCACCACTAGTTATTATTTAAAAGGGGTATTTTTGAGTAATAAAATCCATTTATTAATTATATAAAAATATATTAAATGTCCATATTTAAAGTGATTAAATTTTGGATTGTTACAGTCTCCCTAAGATATTCGAAATTTTGGGCACAAATGAACAAAATATTACAACTAACACCCTCTTTGTCGAATAAATCCAAAGTTATGTGTTAGTCACTCATACTAAGAATGTTAGCATCCCAAACCTCCTTATTAAATAAAATCAGGACTCTACATTTATAATAACACAAGTCATTTCTTATTAACTGTCATTTTCCTTCATCATCTTCTCTAATACATACAGTCTTAGCTTATTCTCCAAAACTCCAATACAACCTACATTATATTTAAGCGTTATTTTATTTAACTATAACAATCTGCTAGGTTTGTGCAAACCTCGGTATTCCAACACATAATTTTCATTTGGAATTTTGGTATCTTCTCCTCGATTCCCTACCATTATATATGGCTCTTTTATTTTCCTCTTTTTCCCTATCTATATTCTCCACCCATTCAGGGTTTTTCTTAACTAACCGTTCTTTTCTGATCGAATCTAATTTTTATACTTACTAGTGAGGCTTCTGGGTTCAATTTCAGCATACTTTCCCATGCAAGGTAAATGATCACAAAAGCTAGACACACTCTGTTGCTCCTCAGTCTTTGTTGTTGAGTTTGAGTTGCCTTGCAAAATAAACATAAAATTCTTGCATATCTTGGGAATTTAAATTTTTACATTTATTAATAAGATAATTTAGGGTACTAGGTCTAGAGTTAGCCAAGGTGGAGTCCAATGATGATATGTAAGGTTCACTTTGGTGAACCGGGATATATGGCGGTATTATGTGCAAAAAAATTTCCTCTTTGGAGAAGGAACAAATAACAGATACTGGTGCACTTGGTGTTGCCCCCCTTTTTGAAGAATCTGAGGACATTAGATTCCCACCATCATTTGCTAGGTCTTCCTCTACTACTATTGGTTGAACATCGAGTTATTCCTTTTTTACTGAAGCAAGACCATGAGTCTCCCTGGCACCTGTATCTCCTGATAGTTCTTTTAGTATGATATTTTTAACTATGTTGAGTTACTCGATAGCTTCTTCCACCTCCTTCAATGATTTCTTTGGAATTTTATCACCCCTCGTTAGACCATCTTTTCTATTCTCGGGTTGGGACAAGGTCTCCACCTCCTTTTTTACTTTTGTACCTTTATCAATTTTCTCTGCTCGTTCATCCATGGCACCTGATTCACTCGCATCCTCTTCTTGGACAACAATACACTCCTTATCCGTCTTCATGGATGCTTCTTCGTTAACCCCTTTTCTTGAGCTAGGTATATTACTCTCCTTTTGGTTAATATCAGCTACTACAGGCTCCTCATTAGTTGTCACCTTAACTCCACTCTCCACTCTCCACTCTCCACTTCCTTAGGTTGTCATGATTTGACCAGTGAGCATTATTTATTGCTATGACCAATACAATAGCAATTAATACATCTCGAAGGGGGGTTCTCATAAATGACATCTTGTCTAAACATCTCCCCATCTTCTCCCACCGCTTATAAAAAGTTAGGAAAGCCCACCTCACCTTTTACATTAACAAGTACCCATGCGAATGAAATCCTTATTTTTTTTTGTGACTTCGTCAAGTTTAATTTGAGTACCTAAGTGCTGACTAAAGCGCTGATCGACTTGAGCCCCCGTAGGCAAAAACTAAGACCTGGAAGTTGCATCCACACTAGCACGGAGATAAGTAGGTCTCTATTCATCCTCATATTAGGACTTAGCTTCTTCATGATAATGAGGTTTTTGTCAAAGAACTAGAGACCTCCTTCTAAAATGTTGACACAATCTTTTTCTGTCCTAAATCTCACTACAAAGAATCTATTCCCCCTAGTTTGGATAGAAAATTCTGTCTCCGTTTTCCACACTCTCCTTGCGAACGCCTCCAAGGCTTTATATTAAGGTCTAGGTACAACCACGTAAAGCATCACACAATTCTCCTGTTTACTCTTCGCTTTCCTGATTGCTTCTTTTGAAATCCTCCATTTCCTCGTCCCATTTACAGTAAATGGATCAACAATATCTAATCTACCATACTTATTTTTGCCCAAAGGATTACATTTAACTACATTGCTATACGAGACTTTTTTGGCATCATTTGCAACTTGGAATTTGGATTTACCCTCTGCTCCCCTTACTTGGTTGCGGAAACCAACCATCTGTTCACTATGAAATCTCGTTGAGCTCCTAGGCCAGCGGCAATTTGAACCAAATCTATCTTGTTTCGCTACATATTTTCTCCTTTTCCTCACTACCTCCGTCCACCCCTCACCGTTCTCACCTCCACTTCCGCCTTGAACTCCATGATCCATAAAATTAGTTTGAGTTAATAGAAAAGGAAAAATAGATAAAGATAGAGCGATAAAATAAAGTCGATAGAATTTGAGAGAATACGAAGAAAGAGATATTTTTAGATAAAAGGATTAAGGATTCTTTTTGAAATCCTAGCCGCGTGGTTGTGATGATTTTTTTTCTACTTTTATTTTACAATACAACTCATGTTTAAAGAAGTTAAGGACCATTAGCTCTGCATGAATAAATTATCCCTCTTATTCTAGTAACATATGTGTTCTTTTATGTTATTGCAAATCGAAATTGACCTAACTCAAACTTGTGTTGATCGATTCTAGGTTTTAGAATCCAGGGTTCGAACCTGATTAACCCGACGCGCTAATAACAAGACCTTTTTCTAATAACAAGACCTTTTTGCTTGGATACGGGTCTGATCCAACCGGTACGCTTGGATAGAATAATTTAAGGGGCATTTCACCAAAAGGACAAACTTTGCAGTTCAATTAGTTTTTAGGACACACACTCAAAGAAATTACTTTCAAGGCCAAAGTCAGCAGAATAATTACTTTCAAGGACAAAGTTTGTAGTACAATTACTTTCAAGGACATAATTTCATAGGTTTTTAGGCCTTAGAAACTAATTATTTTACGTTTTGTCCTTAAAAGTAATTATTTCAATTGTGTGTCCTAGAAACTAATTCCGCTTGCTAAAGAGTTCCTCCTGGCTAATTTCCACATTATGTGTGAAATCTGTCGGTCCGGATCAGTATGATAAATAAACAGCATTGGTACCCGAACAAATCCACTGCACAAATCTCGTGTCATTACCGATCGATCTCGCCAGAAAAGCTTCACCAACCTCCGCCGACGACCCCACCTAATCTGCGACGCCATTTCTTAGCCTGGGCATCAAAACTACTTGACCACTTCAAATTTCCCCTAATTTTCAAAGCCCTAATATTCATAATTCAGATCCAGCATATAATATTCGCTTAGAAAATATGCTTCCGAGACCTACGAAATCCTCGTGTCGGGATCGGACGCATGAGTTTCTTCAAGTGACAGAAATGTTAAAGAAATCGTTTTCGGATTCGCAGCAGATCGTAAGCTCTGCTCCCAAATTCGAGGGAGCCAGATCAGATGTATCGATTCAGTCTCAGTTCAATAAAAGAGCTTCTAAGATTGGGCTTGGGATTCATCAGACCTCGCAAAAGCTTGCCAAATTGGCGGAATGTGAGTAATTTGATGTACTTATTTTATATATGGGTAAACTTTATCTCTACTTCTGATATCTGGTTGTAATTCGATAGGTTCAACCTTATTTATTGTATTATGTTCTTGAGCTTATTGGGAAAGTAACATATGTTGATTTAATTAAGTAAGCTGCAAATGACACAGCTCCGAAGGTAAGGTACAGTGGATTTTCTACTGTACAGCTAAAATAAAAGAGAATTTGGTTACAATACGAGCTTGCTATAGTTCTTTGTTCTTTTATCACACTGTATTATTTACTTAGCAACAGGGAGCAACCTGTAAAGATAAATACGAGTTAATTTACTTTGTGATGTTGGAAACGATGGAACGTAGTGTAGCTTGGTTATTTAGAGGTCAAAAGGTGTGAAAGTATGTGTGTGCTTGGTACACTTTTCGAGTACAAGAATTTACTGCGATAGAGAACTGTAGCCTAATGAGAAAAGCTATTATACTGGGTAGCGAAGATGAGAGTCTGTGTATATTTGTCTTGTACAATGCTTATTTTTGTCGAACAAGGATGCCAAGGATTTTTCCCAACTTATAAAAGAGGGTGCTAGAATGATCAGTAATTAGAGACCAGGGAAACACAGATCTGACGAACAACACAGGAAATTAGAAGGGTTGATATAAGTTTATGGCTTCAAAGATTCCTGCTTAAATCCGTGGATCCATTTTTTTGTTGGAAAAGAGTTTTCGATTATAAAATTGGCATGTTATTTGTAAGTACATACCAAAAGGAGCGGTGAAGCAAAGAGACTTTAAAGGGAAGGAGATATGCTTGTTCTCTAGGTGGTCGAAAAGGATTTTTGGCACACGCATTTTATTAAGCAAAGCATAGTTGGTTCGAAAGAATGTCCCGTAGGTCCAAAAAGAACTCCAGTATACTGAATCAGTCGCCTCACTATGCTTGCCTTGGCACCTGGATTCCCAATCATTATCTGGAAAGAAAACAACAAACTCCAATCAATATAGTGCTTCGCCTCTTAGGTTGTCTGATGTGAAACTGTGAATGATTCGATAACCAATTTGTGTGTTACACCTATTTCTCAAACTAAACTAAAGAGGAATTAAATAAAGCACAGATCTGAAAGAGCCGTCATTACAATAAAAGTTAAGACGAAAAAGAGAAGAGATTGAAGTGATCAACTGATCTTGCACAAAAAGCCGGTCTGCAGTCACTATACTCGATCCGACCAAAAGAAGTACAACCAAAAGGCTTGAAGTTGCAACTAAACAAAATATTGCGCTCATCATACGAGTCATAGAGATATGTGCTCCCATTTCCTGGTATTAATAGGTTTTAATATTACATTAAGATACTAAAATCAAGGTCCGATATAGTCACTAGAAATAGACGATAAAGTACTGCGCCTGCAAGCCATAATAAATGAATGACCAAATTGCACTGCCAACATTCTCATACTTCGTTAACGCCCTTAAGACGGATCTGCACTACGCATACTGAGGGCTACCTAAGTGGAACCGAACGGTGTCAGAAGCATCCCAAAGGGCTGCATACAAGGCTGCTAAAGCAATGCTCTACCACAGATTCACATTTACAGGAAAATAGCGAAGGTATGAGATCACCCTTGTCAATAACTCATGTAACAAGGGCAACCCAAATCACAGTCAGCTCAAATCATAAATCCCGTTCGTACATAAATTGACCGACTTCCAAGTCAGGCAAATCATGCACCATGAAGTCCAAAGCAGTTCAGAACAATCGCACTCGGGTATCAGACAAACACCGCATCATCATACAAATATCACACACCAATCAGCACAGCCTCACTCGAAATGCGCCAACAGCACCCCAAAACCAATGAGTAACTCTTATTATCCTTCCAAGGACCCATATGAAGGCCAATTCAAATTTGAGGTTTTCCGTCATGATTTTAAATATTCCCGCCACGATTTCAGGAGTTTTCGCTTTCACCTCAAACTTTCCGCCAAAAACACGTCAGCAATCCGGATATATCAAACAGACAACGCGGATAGACGACACCTAGCAGGATCTAAGGACTGAAACACAACGGCAAGAGACAGATTGTGGTGATTCGCGTACGCCATCATACTATAAATAGAAAAAACAAAAAAACACCGTGGTAAGAAAGAGACTTTGACCCTTTCCACATTTCGTACTTTTAAGGTTTATTGTGTTCTCTGCCATGAAAACCTGTGCCAGAAAATATAAAGGAAAAAAATTTCCACGTGGGTGTAGGATTCCTTAACATTCGAACCATGTAAATTCCTTGTCCTTTACTATTTCTGCATTTTATTATTTGCATACCTAGTTTTCAGTACTAGATCTTACCCTTTTTTAGTAGAATCAAATACTAGTTGGATTTGAAATTTTAACAGACGGTTAAAGTGCAACTACCTAATTGTGTAAGCATCCAGCGACATAATTGCTGCTTAATAACAAATTTAATACCACTTAGCTTTGCTAATTCAAAATCATTGAGGTAATTAGTACGATTATTACTCACTCTTCAACGGAGTGTTGTAAGACGAAAAATCTTACCAATATTTTTTGACGCAAGGAGGAGGGTTCGAACCTCCATTTATTTCCTACATCCAGTAAAGCTTTACCTAAATTTGTTCCATGCAATATGAATCCCACCGATTCACCCATCCCACCTGTTCAAGAGCACTTGCACTTAGCCTTCAAGACTGCCAACAAATCGCTCATAACTTCGAAAGCCCAAAATGAAGCAGGAGCTTCGACTGAAGCCCCTAGAGATCCCTTCGTGATCGCATTCACAAACCAAATTAGCCAACGGATGGAAGGGCTAGAGAAAATGTGGTCCAACATACTGCCCAGAGACCATCCTCTCCACCTCGGTCCACAGCTCATCGCTTTCGTTCACCTACTGGAACAGCCATTCAGCCTCACTCCCTTTCGATTATCCATTGAGTCTTACCCGGGAGTTGGTCTCAACACTCTATATCTTATTCCACCTTCCCTAGCCCTGGGAACTATAACGACACTCTTGGAACGGTGACATTGGCTTAAGAACCTATATCAAGCTGAAAGGCAAGATCCAACCAAATCCACAAATTAAGACAAAACCAGCCAATATTATAACTCTCTGTTGCTTAAGAAACAAACTCAATCTGCTCTGAAAGAGGATGAGGTCACTTTACGGTTTAAGGAAGATTCGTCAGAGTTCAGAGAAGACGAAATTAATTAGTTAAAGCCATGTAGAGCAGTTGGCTAAACTATGGTGATAGGGAATTTGGGAGAAGTTGAGTAAGGAAGGATCTTCTCCATTCATCGAGACCATCATTGAAGCAGATTTCTCTGACAACTTCAAGGTCCCGGTAATTGAAAATTTTGATGGGACTACAACCCCAGATGATCACCTCTGTACGTTTGAATATCACATGGACGTTCTGAAAGTGGGAAGGATGGCTAAATGCAAACTTTTCTCAGTCTACTAGCTAGAGCTGCAGCTAGGCGGTTTAGGAGATTTGGATTTGGGGAGGTCCGTTTATGGCGGTAACTATCCATGGATTTTCTAAGACGGTTCAATTCAGGAAGAAAAACTTCACCTGATGTAAACACAAATGTCGAGCATTAAGCAGGGCGAGAACGAAAGTTGCGCAACTTTATTAAGCGTTTCTAGTCCGAGGCTTTCAGGATTTAAGTAGGTGATGAAGGACATTACTGATGGCAGCCATGCCGAGATCAAAATGACGCCTCAATGTGGAAGAAGATAGCCGAAAGTTATGCCACATCATGAAGGCTTTCTATGAAAGAATTTTAAACCTTATATATATATCCCAAAAATTTATTTTGATGAATAATCAACAATCATTTCGAGCATGGGGTTTTCTAAATAATTTTGAAATGATTTTTAAAATAAATTGGCTTTTGAAAACTAAATCGTTTAATTCTCCTTCTCATACGCTCGAATAGTGCAAAAACGTGTATTTTATATAGAAAATAATTTGTCTGAGAAAACAAGCTTTTAAAACAATTTTCGAAATCATTTTGGAAAACACTTTTGAAATTTTCTTATCATATATATTTATAAATTATTTTAAAGCTATAAAATTATATATTCTTTATAATAAGAGAATTTCAAAAGTGTTTTCCAAAATGATTTCGAAAATAGTTTTAAAAGCTTGTTTTCGCAGACATTATTTTCTATATAAAATACACGTTTTTGCACTATTCGAGCATATGAGAAGGAGAATTAAAAAATTTGATACCAAGCTGTGACGCCCCATACCGATACTGGACTGAAAGCTGTTGTTGTAGGAGAACTCTACAAGCAGTAAGTGGTCCTCCCAACTATCACCAAAATCCAGAATGCAAGCACGAAGAAGATCCTCAAGAATACGGTTCACCCTTTCAGTCTTATGAAAGAGCCAGTGTCTACATTAGGATGGAAGAAGCTAGTTCCACCCACAGGTTGAGAAGCCTTCTGCCCTAGCTATGATAAAAAAGGAGGGTAGAAGACATCATCCATCGGCAAAATGACAGAAGGAAGTTAACATCGTGGCAGAAACCCCACTCACTCACACTTTTAGTCAGATATATGAGACGACCAAGGCATAACTTGCTTATAACTTGCCCAACAATGGGAAGAAACCAGAGCAGAAACACGGTGGGACATACTGTTGCTTCCACCGAGCTAATGACCATCATACCGACAACTGCCGACATCTAAAGAACGAAATAGAAAGACTAATCAAGAAAGGATGCCTAGGCAACTTTCAAAAGAACAACGGCAAAGGCGAAACATGAGATTTAACTTCCGACCCAAATGAGAATCAAGTTGGGAACCCCTCTAACCTGATAACATCAATCCATAGCGGGCCACACCCCGCGGATATGAGTTAGAAGGCACAAGAAAGGTATGTACATGAGGCGAGGGTCCTGCAGAAGTCAATCTTCCACATCAAGCAAAAGCCTATTCCATAGATAACGTTCACATCAGATTTGTCTTTCCTAAAAAAGATCCACTCATCATTACAACACAATATGCACTATAAAGAAAGTTTTCGTTGACCCTAAGAACTCAGTCAATGTCATCTTCAAATCTGAATACAATCAGATGAGACTTCCACCAAAAATCCTAAAGGCAAGTCCTGAATCAATTTTTAGCTTCAACAACATTGCTACTGTCCTGGTGGGATCTGCACGCTTGCTCGTTACCACCGAAACCGCCCCACTACAGTAGTTATTCTATGCCAGCTGCTTAATCATTGACCAACCCTCACCATACGATGCCTTCCCGAGAAGACCTGCTTTGATAGACATGGGAACTACCGTGTCCCAGAAAGATCTACTTATGAAGTTCAACACTCCTGTAGGAATATGGTCAATAAGAGGCGAACAAGATTTAGCTAGAGAGTTATACAACGTAAACCTTACTTCTGACAATAAAATTGTTCGAAATTATTCTGGTCTCTTCTAATATTTAAAATGACAATAACAACAAAGAAGATGAACCAGTTCATAAAACTGTGCCAGTACTAAGTACCCAAACTAGTGCAGAAATGAGTATCCTGCACCATCGAAATCAACTAAAAAGGAAAAGAGAACAGATATGCACATCATTGGCACTGATGAGTATAATACAGTTTATGCATTGTACTTCTCCGAAGGAGCTCAGAAACAGACATCCTCTGTAAATTCACCATCGGAGGAGGAAACAGAAAGTGAAATAGATCCGAGATTAGGGGCATCAAAGAAAGAGCTAAAGCCG
Source organism: Allium fistulosum (assembly GCA_030737815.1). Taxonomy (NCBI): domain Eukaryota; kingdom Viridiplantae; phylum Streptophyta; class Magnoliopsida; order Asparagales; family Amaryllidaceae; genus Allium; species Allium fistulosum. Next base: position 153,699,828 of record CM060905.1, on the reverse strand, counting down.
GTAGATGATTTCGAAGATGTACAAATAGATCCAAAGGACCTTACAAAGATACTCAAAATCGGAAAGAACTTCAGTGTAGATGCCCGTACCAAGCTGATAGACTTTTTGAAAAAATCAGTAGATGTATTCATCTGGACGCACTCAGACATGGTAGGAATATATCCAGCTATAATATCTCATGCACTCAACATTGACCCTGATGCCCATCCCGTTAGACAAAAGTGCAGAACTTTGGACGAGGAAAGTGACAATGCTCTACACGAGGAAGTTAAGAAGTTAAAGGAGAATGGATTCATTATGGAAGTATACTACCTGAAATGGATTGCCAACCCAGTACTTGTAAGGAAGCCCAACAGAAAAGGGAGAACTTGCATAGATTTCACCAACCTCAACAAGGCTTGTCAAAATGATAGTTTCCTAGACTTAGAATTAATAAGTTAGTAGACGCGACCAACGAGCACGAACTGCTCTCATTCATGGACGCATGTTCATGGTACAATCAGATAGCCATGTTTGAGCCAGATCAGGAGCATGCTAGTTTCATCACAGATAAAGAGTTATACCGTTACAAAGTCGTGTCATTCGGGATCAAGAACGCGGGGTCAACCTACCAAAGGTTGGTTAATACCATGTTTGCAGAACAGATTGGAAAGAACGTTGAAGTATATATAGACGACATGCTGGTCAAGTCCAAGGTTGCATCAAGCCACGTCCGAGACTTAGAGCAGACATTTGAAGTCCTAAGGCAAAACAATAAGAAGTTGAATCCAATGAAATGCATCTTCGCCATCCAGTTAGGCAAGTTTCTAGAATATACAATAAGCGCATGGGGCATTAAAGCAAATCTTGAGAAGATCGAGACAATAAGAGGAATTGGAATCCTTAAGAAGCCAAAGGATCCGATGAGTCTAAATGGCAGGGTAGCGACACTAAGCACATTTATATCCAAAGGAATATGCAAGTGCATTCCGTTCTTCGACTAAGTGAAGAAAGGACAAAACTTCAAACGGACCGAGGAATACAAAGCTGCATTTCGAAACCTAAAAGATCACCTGGTCAACACTCCTAAACTGTCAAAACCGATGACATGTGAGGACTTGTACATTTATTTAGTAGTAACTGATAAAGCTGTTAGTGCTGTAGTGATATGAGAAGATGAAGGGACTCAAAGATCCATCCACTTCACAAACAAGCGGCTATAAAAGGCAGAGCTAAACTACTCGGTCATTGAAAAATTGGCCTACAACCTACTTCTTACATCAAGGAAGCTGCGGCCCTATGTTCAAGCGCAGCCCATCAAAGTCCTCATAGACAAACCCTTCATGCAGATGCTGCAGAAGCCGGAGATGTCGGGTCACCTATTGAAATGGGCAATGAGGCTTAGTCGATATGACATCACCTATCGTCCCAGGAAGGCAATCAAAGGCAGATACTTGTAGATTTTATCGCAGGTTGCACCTTACCAGCTAAAACCTAACCAGATGAAGAAGCAAACAACCCACAGTTATGGCAGTTGTTCGTAGATGGAGCATCAAACGAACATGGACAAAAATTGGGTACATACCGATCGCTTCAAATGGACAGAAGCTGTAAGGAGCAATGCAGCTCGGTTTTAAAGCAACCAACGATGTGGCAGAATATGAGGCTCTCCTCGTAGGCCTAAGAATGACCCAGGTAATGAAGGCAACCCACATTAAAATTCACAGTGATTCCCAATTAATTGCGAATCAAGTGTAGGGCAATTGCCAAACGAAGGAACCAACCTTAACCAAATATGCAAAATTGTCTAAAAAGTTGCTTAGTTCGAATAATCTGAGATGGAACAAAATCTACATGAAAACAACTCATCTGCCGACTCCTTAGCAAAACTTGCTAGTATCAAAGTGACTAGTGAAATGAAGACAGTACCAATTGGACATCAAGCAGAGCCAAGTATAATGGAATCAAGTCAGATGTCGGTCATCACTCGAGCCCAACGGGACCGCCATTCAAGGGACGTGGATCAGGAGGCAGTGAAAAATTAGGAGCAACCCTTAGTTAAACCCTCGCCTCAACAAGCCGAGGAGAATAACCGGATGATTCCCATCAAGCAATTTTTGCTAAGCGGAATCTTATCCACGAATCGAAACGAAGCCCAAAAATAAGATACCAGGTTTCGTACTACTACTTCGATGGCACATTATACAAGAGAGGGTATTCAATTCCTTATCTTAAGTGCTTCCAAAGAAGACGGGGCACGAGTCATGAGAGAAGTACATGAAGGCCAATGCGAAGATTATTTAGGAGGAAACAAATCAGCAAAGAAAGTATCAAGTCATGGTTATTATTGGCCTACAGCGCTTTAGGATGCAAAAGAATTTGTAAGGTGATGTGACCGATGTCAACAATCTGCAAGCATCCTTAGACAGCCCTCCCGCGAGCTCATCCCACTTGCAAGCCAATGGTCGTTCGATGTATGTGGCTAGATCTAATAGGACCACTTCCAATGTCAAAGAGATGAACTAAATATGCTATAGTGGCAAGAGACTACTTCACTAAGTTGGTAGAAGCAGAACCCCTGGCCACAACCACAACGAAAAAGATAATTACTTTCATGGTGAGGAACGCAATCACTAGGTACATGATTCCCCACAAGATCATTTCCGCCAATGGCACTCGGTTCAAAAGTAAAAAGTTTACCGAGCTTTGTAAGAAAAATGACATAATAAAAAGTTTTTCTTCAGTCGCTCACCCACAAGCAAATGAGCAGGTAGAATCTGCAAACAAAATCATTAAGAAGCTGTAGAAAGCTAAAGGAAAGTGGGCAGAAGAACTACCTTTAGTACTGTGGGCTTACCGAACTTCAACCAGATCCCTAACTGGCGATACCCCTTTTTCGCTAACCTACGGATATGAGGTCATGCTTTCTGTCGAAGTAGAGATCCCATCACATAGAAGAATGTTGTACACATCAGTAAAGAATAAGAAATTGAAGGAAGCTATCTTAGATATCATTCGGGAAAGAAGGGATGAAACAGCAGTAGTATCGGCTGCATATTGACAAAGGATGGTAAGATGTTATAACGTCGGGCTTAAAGAAAGAAACTTATGCAAAGGGGACTTGGTACTGCGAAGAGTGATGACTAACACAAAGGATCCATCAGATAGAATGTTGCGTTCGAATTGAGAAGGTTCGTTAGTTATAGCAGAAGTCTTAGTAAACGAGGCATATCGACTATCAAGATTTGATGGCAATCTAGTTTCGAGGACTTGGAACTCAGAGCACCTTAGATCTTACTTTGTATGATCTACATTGCTTATATAATGTACATTGTAATTATTACAGAAAAATAACGATACAATGAACTGGATGTAGGCATATTAGACGGTCTAAACCGGTATAAAAATATCGGTGTTAATATTCTTTGATGTAACTAAATAATCGTGTTGGACATAGGGATATTAAACTGTCCGAACCAGTTATCAAAACGGAGCCGCTAACAATGAAGCTCGGCTTCTTCAACCAACTAATTGGACGCAAGGACATATGACGGCACGAACCAATATAAAAACCTCTCCATGTTGATGTTATTAACATAGCACATTGGATGTACGGATGTTAGACCGTCGGAACTAGTACAAAAAACCACACGCATGATTTAAAAGGCTACAAACATGCGATCTGACTTCACAATCAAAATTCAGTCCTCCCCCAAGTCACGGGGAAGACAGTGTCAAACGCACGAAACAAATAACTTTTCATAGCTCACCGCCGTCGTTCGATAACGCAGCATACGAACGAAAATGACAATTTCAGAAATGAGAACCGTGACACTAAACTAAAAGCAAGCGACATTTCATAGCTTACCGCCGCCGTTCATCAATTGTATTGACAACACAACATATGAACGGCAACGCCAATATCAGAAATGAGAACAGTAACGCTAAACTAAAAATAAACAATTTCCTGCAGATCACTACCGTCATTTAGTACTCGTACTGACCACACAACATATGAACAACAAATGACATGTTCCAAACAGCGGGGCAGACTGTGCGAAACACACAGGAAAGTTTACATGAAAGGCAACATCCAGAAAGTAGCTTATAAGATGTGAAGACCAAAAATAAGTAGAGACACACATCGACCTGTGATCGCTGCAGACTTGGGGGCAAGATGTACATCTGTATTTATCAAACTAAATTAAAGGGGAATTAAATAAAGCACAGAACTGAAAGAGCCGCCCTCACAATAAAGTTAGGACGAAAAAGAAAAGAGATTGAAGTGATCCAACTGGTACTGCACAAAGAGCCAATCGGCGGTCATTATACACGATCCAACCAAAAGAACTACAGTCAAAAGGCAAAAAGTCGCAACAGAACAAAATACTGCGCTCATCATACGAGCCACAAAGATATTAGATCTGCGTCCATCTCCTGGTTTAATATTACATTAAAATACTAAAACCAAGATCCGATATAGTAGTTAGAAAAAGACGATGAAGTACTGTGCCTGCAAGCCATAATAAATGAACGATTGAACCGTGCTGCCAACATTCTCAGAACTTGTACTTCATCAACGCTCTCAAGACGGATTTGCACTGCACATAATGAGGGTTACCTAAGCGAAACCGCACAGGATCAGAAGCATTCAAATTTCAAAGGGCTGCACACAGGGCCACTCGAGCAACCCTTCACCGCAGATCCATACTTACAGGAAAATAGTGAAGGTATGAGATCACTCTTATCAATAACCCATGCAACAAGGGCAACTCAAATTACAGTTAGCTCAAATCACATATCACGTTCGTACATATCAAGCAGCTTAGAACGATCACATCCGCTTAGAACGATCACATCCGGGTATCAGACAAACACTGCATCATCATACAAATATCACACACCAATCAACATAGTCTCACTGCAAATGTACTAACAACACCCCAAAACCAACGAGCAACTCTTATTATCCCCTCAAGGACCCGTATGAAATGTCAATTCAAATTTGAGATCTCTTGCCATGATTTTGAATATTCCCATCACGATTTCATGAGTTACCGCTTTCGTCTCGAACTTTCCGCCAAAAACACGTTAGCAATCTGAATGTATCAAACAGACAACGCAGATAGATGACACCTGGTAGGATCCAAGGACTGAAACACAACGACAAGAGACAGATTGTGGTGATCCGCGTACGCCATCATGCTATAAATAGAAAAAGCACTGTAGCAAGAAAGAGACTTTGACCTTTTCCATTTTTTGATATTTTTAAGGTTTTGTTGTATTCTCTATCATGAAAACCTGTACCAGAAAATATAAAGGAAGAAAGATTTATTTCGTGGATGTAGGATTCTTTAACATCCGAACCTCGTGAATTCCTTGTGTTCTTTACTATTTCTGCATTTTATTATTTGTATACCTAGTTTTCAGTACCAGATCTTACCTTTTATGTACTAGAATTAAATACTAGTTAGATTTGACATTTTAACAAACAGTTAAAGTGCAACTACCTAATTGTGTAAGCATCCAGCGATATTACTACTACTTAGGACAAATTTAATACTACTTGATTTTGCCAATTCAAAATCATTGAGGATCATTGAGGTAATTAGTACGATAATTACTTCATCTTCAGTTGGAGTGTTGTAAGATGAAAATCTTACTAACAATGTGGTTTCGTCAAAATGACCTGAACCCAAGGTAATAATTTAGAAAAGCGCCTAGGCATGCGTTTTGTGCAAAATTGCAAATGTTTCTTTTACGCATGTTTATTAAACTTATCATGATTCATCAAAGTTCATTTTTTGCGTGTCAATCTTTTGTTTTATTTCTCTGAGCGGTTCATGATTTTAAATTTAGAAATGTAATGTAATAAATTAATAATATTCTAAATCAGTAGTTTGTAACATTGGAATTAGTATTAAATCAAAAATCTGTTATGTTACATTAATAACACTAAATTTAAATGGAATATTAAAATCATAAAAAATGTGATAAAAACAAAATTGATAGAGTGAAGGACCACTGGCTCAAGTGACAAGTATTATGATGCTGCAGGCTGTAGAGATCATGAGTTTTGAACCCCTGAGACATAAAAATAAATGATTTGCTTGAATAAAATACCGCTCTTATTATATTAAAAGAAAACTGGTAAATAAAAAACGAATATGGAATAAATCAATCATTCAATCAATTCAAATTTCGATGGATTTTGTTTAAACAGAATTTGAACAATTCAATGACAAAGAGTGGATTTACTCCAATCGTAATATTGCTAGACATAAGGAAAGTGATTTTAGAAGAAAACGTCAAAAATAGTGTAAGAGAATGTAAAAGAATACATGAAAACTGAAGAAAAGGTTTAATATGACCATATCATACTTAATACGCAAAAAAGCGCACCTACGGCTTTTTAGTTTTAGTAGAAAAACGCGATTTTGTGCACTTTCCTTGATAGCTGAGATTTTGGAGGTTAAAAAACCCAGAGGTCGTGCAGTTTTTTGCGTCTGAGTGCGGTTTTCTGAGCCTATACTGTCCTAGCAAACTTTCTCCTTCTTCCGAATTAACAAGGTGGTCGTTTCATGCTGATTTGACGTCAGCTGTTATAGCAGTTAGACTCACAACATCCATTCATTCGGGGAGGGTTGGCGAAAGATTACGTAAAATCCTTGGCAAATTCAAGTTCCAAGTCAGTGGTGTTTTACCAAGTTTTTTTATTGTGATTCAAAATAATGGAATTGCACTCTGTTAGATCTGAACCTATTTCTTAGCGGAACGGTTAAGCCTGGGGAAAGCAGATGTTATAATAATAAATAAATAAATAAAACACACATTTTATGGCACCTTTGATCCACCTCTCCACTGATTGGTGGGACTGATTGCTCAATTGGCTATGTTCAAACTATAAGAGGATCCATGATTGCTTTCTTCAAAGGTTTGGGTTGCACCGGAGTAGTTTCGTTGGGCTCCCCTGTTACGGAAATCATGGGAAATAAACTTTTAAATGTTAACAGGGAGTTAGTAAGCAACTGCAAAGGAGCATTGTTTGGTATATGATGGTATTATAGTAAAGTGTTTTAATGATGATAATGATACTGATGCCAGTGACTATTGAGATAAATTCTACCTTCCTCATCAATTCGTTAGTTTTATTACTGATAGATACATGTATAGTGAACTATCATCTGACATGGTATGTATAGATATGTGTCGTCCGATATTTCAGATTAAGGTGGCACCTCCAAAAACATGCATTCCTTAGAGGATTTCCTTCATATTCTTTTACATCTAGAACAGGAATACTCAATATTTCCACTTGATTATTAGATTTTAGTTAACTATTTGAGTCTGATCGACCAATTGATTGATGATTACTAAATTTTGCTACTATTGTATACTTGGCTGACACTGATGATATCTCATGAAACCTTGCGTACCCATATGCTAGATCATCAAAATCAAACAGTTAATTTTTGAGGCACCACCTTCCTCCACAGAAGAAGAATCTTTGTAATAAACGTCACACCTTTTATCATGATATATGTGTAAATTTACTAGTTTTTCACTTTTATGCAGTGGCAAAGAGAACATCAACGTTTGATGATCCCACTTTAGAAATTCAAGAACTTACTGCAGTAATTAAGCAGGATATTACTGCATTAAATTCTGCAATTGTAGATCTGCAACTTCTTTGTAATACTCAGAACGAAAGTGGCAATACATCTAAAGACACAACCAGCCATTCAACCACAGTGGTTGACAATTTGAAAAATAGGTTGATGAGTGCAACGAAAGAGTTCAAAGAAGTATTAACCATGCGAACAGAGGTACTATCATGAGACGGTGATTGTTGAATGAAATTTTAGATTGAGATGTGATAAGTGATATAATATTATAGTATCATGTCAACAGAAAATGAAGGTTTATGGTGACAGAAAGCAGCTTTATTCTTCTAAAGCATCAAAAGAAGCAACCAATCCTTTCATGAGGCAGCGCCCTTGGGCTTCAAAAGGCTCTGCTGACTCTGGAGCTTCTAAAGGATCTGCCGACTCTGCTAAACCACTACCATCTTGGGCAAACGATGGGGCTTCTTCTTCGCAATCGTTTCCTGGAAGGTTTATATTTTCAGACCATTGTCAATAACAAAGTAATAAAACCGAGCACCATTAAAAGCTAAAACCACAACCATGTCCAAAAAATATTCAAGAGGATTATTGTTAATATAATTGAAAGAAGTGCCTAGATATGTTACAAAAGTATACAGCTTTCCGCAATCCTAGTTGCACAATCACTTCGTGAAGTTAAATAGGCATGTTACAAAACTCTATAACTTCGCCGTAGGAAACTGCATTAAACATAAAGATCGAAGTTAATGTAAACAGAATTGTTCGAAGAGCAAATTCGATTTGTCTCATTCTATTATCCTAAGACCCTACTACGATACTATGAATGGTTATATGTTTCCAAATAGGAAAACTATTCTATCCTGAAATTCCATGAATTATCGGATATCAAATGATGTTTTTTCCCTTGTTTAGCATCATCTAGTTCTTTTGTTAACTGCAAAATTGCATATAATTACAACTTTCTCTACCCACTTATCAAAAAGAGATCTCCTTTAAATAAACATTTCTAGTGCTCTGTATTTGCTACATATATATCCTAAAAACCTCTCATTTGAGAAAGACCTATTGTCAAATATACTTGAAATAGCTAAATAGTATACGTAATTGGAGCATATCCATTTTTATGTTAAGTAGAGTTGGAGTAGGGAGTATGATATAACTAGAGTTATCTGACACTCTGAGCTTTTGGGCCATGTATGCGAAGATTTTTTTTTTCCTAAAAAGAATTTGAAAAGCAAAACATCCATGTTTGTATTAAAATTCAAAGCTATATAAGCTTCCAATATCCATGTTATTTAATTAAGTTCAATCATCAAAGTACACAATTCAATCTACTTAGCTCGTACCATTTTCTTGATATATTCTGCTTTGCGAATATATTGATTTACCACGAAAATGTCAACTATTTTTTCATAGCAAGTGCACAATCATATCTTTATGACAAATAATCCTGAATTACAGAAGGAAGACAAATGGAGAAACGCAACCTTTATTAGCGCAGCAGCAACAAATGGTTCCAGTACAAGATACGTACATGCAGAGTAGAGCAGAGGCTCTTCAAAATGTTGAGTCAACTATTCATGAACTAAGCAATATTTTTACTCAGCTTGCTACCATGGTTTCTCAGCAAGGAGAGCTCGCAATCAGGTTCTTTTCTAAGCTGATAATTAATCCGTGTTTAGTATATTTGGTCCAATGTCAACACTCCATTCATGCTATTAAATTTTGATATTCTCAAGCTAATAATACACACACACACACACATGGAAATCATAATCAAACAATTAATCATCCCTATTCTTCATGTAAATTTGTTCTGGGACTGGCAGTCAACTAACAATTTTGTGATTATTTAGCGTACTTGACCTTGAGAAACTGAAAGTGCAGCAAAATTCTTGCTTGCTACTTATAACCTATTAGGTAAATTAGGTTGTTATTGTGCATGCTAGTGGTATGCAGTTTTATCACTTTTTAACGTGCACTTCTTGTCATCTTTAGGTTAAGTTGAACAATTTAATTCCTTGTTTTGATTTTGATGTTGGTTGTAAGAGAAAAAGAAAAAGAAACTAAGTTTTAGAATTAATCAGCACTATCCCTCACTATCTACCATGGATACAATTATTGAATCCTAAACGTCAATAATTAATTAGATTTTGGATAGACTGAGTGGAGGAATGGTTGATAATGAGCACATAGGCGAGAAGCTGTTTCTTGCAAAAAAATTTATATACTGATTTTGCACTTGTTATGTGTAGTTGATTCTGATGAGGATAAACAAAACTTCACATGTTTTTACCAGACATATTTCTAAAACTAGTACACTATCTACTGAGATAAAATGATTTTTTTTAAAATTTCCTAGTTACTGTTTCAAATTTTGATGTTTTCATATCATCGGAAAATAGTTACAGATAGGAAGTTTCTAAAAATAGTTACAGATAGGAAGTTTTTGGTTCTGGATGAGCAAACTTAAACTTAACACATTTTCAGTCTTAGTTTCGGATGACTCAGCTTTTGTTTTACCCTTAATTTATTTAAAGTTTTAAACTCACGTTTTTTCTTCATTCTTATCCATTTTGTTTATTCTTTTAACAGTAGCACTAAAAATGCAAGTTATTAACTTAATATGTGTCAATGTGAACATGCATAAAAGACTCATCATAGAAATAGATAAACCTTTGAAAATACAAAAAGCTTTATTTTGAGAATAAGCTTCACCTCAAACTTATACAAAAATAAGTCTCGTTTTCAGGTGTGCACGTACAAATCCGGAATGTACATGCACAAAAATCCGAAAATGGGGTCAATTTTTATAATAAGTTTAAATGAGATTTATTTGTGGAATGAATTTTTGAAACGAGGCATGATTCTGTAATTTACTTTTGCATAAAACTTTTAATCACAAACCTGCTATAACAGAAGTGTACATGGCATAAATTAAAATGCTCAGACCAAGTTACTAACTGTATGAATGCATGAGCTTTATCTAACTGCATGGAAATATCGACAGAATTGATGAGAATATGGATGATACACTTGCAAATGTCGAGGGAGCACAAGGGCAGCTACTGAAGTACTTGAACAGCATTTCCTCTAACAGATGGCTGATGATTAAGATATTCTTTGTACTAATGGTTTTCCTTATGATTTTTCTTTTTTTCGTGGCTTGATCCTTTGCAAAATATATACACTCTTTATTATACAGTCCCTTTGCCCATATTATGTCCATGTTATACTCGTGAAATTCTTAATACAGCTTTAAAGGTATCATCTTCTTGCAAATCAGTACTGTGGGTATCTTTTTTTTTATTTATTTTTTATTGAAGTGGTCGCAAGTGTTTGTTCTAAATTTACAGATATCAATATTGGTGTTCTCACTTGTATCAATACTTTTAAGTGTTTGTTAAGCAGTTCGTTTTTCCCCTTTTTTTTTGGCCTCCGACTGCGATATTCTTTGTATTAACAGTTTTTCTAATAATTTTTTTGCTTTATTATTTTACATGTTTTCCTATGTTTGTATGTGTTTGTTAAGCAGTGTTTTTCCATGTTTTCCCATGGCTGATGATTAAGAAGTCTGATTTTATTAATATTATCGTTAGATACCAATAATAAAGAAAAAATATGCAATGGAATGAAAAGTTTGTTGCAAATTTGAGAATAAAAGCATAAAACATAAGGCTCCGTTTGGTTTATCGTTTTTAGTTTTGTGTTTTCATCTATACAAAAGTGCATCCGTCGTATGTATCGTTGAAAAATAAATAATTTTGAAAAATGAAAAAAATTAGAAAACAAGTTTATTATGTTTTTCGTGTTTTGAAAGATGATAAAAGCACGGAGAACAATCTAACTCCTTCCTTGTTCGTTTGTTATCGCAATGACTAAGAATTGTAAATTTTTTTCTTTTATTTTTTGGTATTTCTTAGTACAAGTTGAAAACAAAAAATTCAAAATACAAAATGAAACCAAACGGGTCCTAAATTTTAAAAAAACAAACATATCAACTCTTAAACTATTTGCGATGCTCCGCAAGAAGAATGTACACTACTTTTCAAACGCTTCACTACTCTCATAGTCCAACATCAACATTAGGTATTCCAAGTCCGTAGAGATTGATAAACATCGAGTAGAATAACCCTCTTTTGTGTTGTTAGTCCCAACTAGTGCATATGTTGAATGACTTTCCCAAATCGTAGAGCGTTAGCAAACGTCGTTGCAAGGTCAAAAATAAAAGCATCAGCTTTTAGTAGGAGCAACAATTAAAGTAGGAGCATGAGCAACAAAGGAAGATTGATTCTGCCATTTGGCTTATCGTCCAGAACGGTGGCGTAATAGCGGGTTTTTCATGTGGTCGGTAGTAAATGTAATACCTTGAAGTTATCAACACTTGTATGAAAAAAGTCTCTCCACAGCTTCTTCAGTGCGTCGGCACTGCACATTCTAGGTGGGTATCTCCTGGACACGATCCTTATGACAATTGATCTTGAAGCAGGTAATCAGACAACTCTCATTCGTAAATGTGGTTAAAAATATTATCTTATTAGATTTTATCTATTATCGGAGCACGTTGTCACCACTAACTAAAGGAACTGAATCGGGTTGCGGTAGTTAAAATGAGTGAATTTCAATTATTTTTTCCATCTTTAGATCTTTATTGGGTCAATGAAGTCTAATTGATTTTAAATCCACTGCAAAATATTTCAAATTAAATCTATATTTTATTCAAATTGTTTATAAAAAAAGTATTTAATTTAATTGAGTTACATTTTATAAGTGTATCAAATACACTTATATATATATAAACGAAGGGAATTAGTGTAAATAATTGTCCCTACGTTTAATAATGTAAAATTGAATTTTACTGATGCTAAGTAAGCAATAAATTTGGTCATAATGTCGTACCACCTACTAAGTGATGTGTGAACGTTAATATTCAAATTATTCGATATTAATTGCTGATTAAATTTACACCTAAGACTAAGAGTCACACAACCAAAACATTGAATATTCCTGTTACCACCCAATTTAACTAAATTATAATTGTTATAAATTAGTTAAAATTTATGGAATATTAATTACAAAAATTTATTTGATGTTTATTGATCAATATTAAATGTATGTATATGTCATAGTTATAAATACACTAACCAATATACGATATTGATATGCGTTTAAAGTGGATTTAAATATGTCAAATATTGTTCGGACTTGAAATGGTTTCGAGACCCATATAGGGCTTATAAATTTTCGACAATTGGTGGAGCATGGTGAGGTCGGCCATGTTTGACATGGTTAAGGGGAGTTTGGATTAAAAGAAAGCAAGAAATAGTAAGAGAAATAAAGGAATCTAGATCCAATTTTTACTCTCTTGGATCTCCTTTATTTATTTCTCTTAACCCTCTTTTACTTGATCTTTTTAGCCTCCTCTTCTATCATATTTCTGGTCAAAAATCCCCGCCCTTTTCTTTAATCATTCAAGCATTTTAAACATCAAAGTAAAGTATATTCAATCGTCGGTAATAGTTGTGTTTGGGAGCTTGCAACTTCTGGATACAAGATTAAATTCAAGGAATTCCCGTTCTTTGTTTCAATGTGTATCTTCTAAGCAATAGCCAAAGGTATGTTTTCTTATACAAACAAACACACACACACACACATATATATTGATTATACTAATTATAATGTCATATGTGATATATCTAGGAATCCAATACCATAAATATGCATCTGTCAGTGCTATCACCATACGATGGTCATATATGTATATATGTTTGTATTAGAAAAATTATCATATGACTCATGGCCAGAATTATAAAATAAAATTATACTAGTTTCGCATTTAGTGTGTGTGTGTATAATTAAATTATTTTAATAAATGGATAATTTATACAGCATAAATAAAACATAATGCATGTTTTATTTCATAAATATTTACATACAAATATATGTAGTGTTCGGAAGTGATAAATAAATAATAATTTTTTATGTACATATAATATTAAATCTGAATATTTAAATATATAAATACATTACATAATTAAATTAAATTTGTATATGCAAAAATGTTTGAAATAAATGCATTTAACATATAATTTAGTTACCGTGATATAAAGTGTAAAATTTTAAAAGTCATTTTTTGTTTCTAAAATTAATTTTTAATATTACTTATAATTTTCTATATGAAAATTAATTAAAAATATATTTTATACATGGTCTTGTATTGCAGAGAGCAATTTTAAAAAATTATTGATTATAAATATTTTTATATATATATGTATTTATTTATGTCATATATATAATATTTAAGCATTATTTAATAAATAGTATATATATTTAAAAATTATATATATATATATATATATATATATTAATTTTGAAATATAGTTTAGGTGTGTGTGTGTGTGTGTGTATTATAAATATTAAAACGTTAAAATTAATTTATTATAATAAATTTAAAGTTGTTTTAATATACATGTAAATATTTATAATTAATTTTAATACATTAAATAATCTTTATCTAATTAATGTGTATATACATATATGTACCTTTTTATAATATTTTACACTTTGTACCTAATATTTATAACATATGGTACTGTATATATACATACATACTTTATATATACATATATAAATTGACAACACTTATGTATACAGAAGGGCTAGCATGTCTGTTCTAGTGTAAATCCCATCATTTATATATGGGCATGTTAAACCATGTACAACCTATTAAGTTGCACATGCACGTACACACATATGTGTATATTGTACACATATTATATAATATAACACCAAATACCAATAAATAAAACATTATTTATAAATAAAATAAAGGGGTTTTTAGGCTCTAGGAAGAAGTTGCAAAAAAATTTAGTCACAGGGACAAGAAGTTTGCTTTTTAGGCTGAAGGACATTTTCTAGTGTAAATCACAGAATGATAGTTGTAACTATCATTTTCTGTTTACACTAGAAAGTGTCCTTCAGACTAATAAGTAAACTTGTTGTCCCTGAGACTAAATTTTTTTGTAACTTCTTCCCTGTGCCTATTTTCCTGTAAAATAAAATATTGATTTTATTTAAAAAAATTTAGAAAAATTCTAAATAAATTTAGACTACATAGGCCCAATGAAAATTCAAAAAAATAAAAAAATTAAAATTTACCTAGTTACTCTACTATGGGCCGACCTAGTTCTAACAATGGTGTCAGAGCCAAATAGCCCATGCACTCTAAATTAGCAGTATCAGGGCTAACTTATTATAGCCTACCCATATAGTATGGTGTCTAGAAAATTAATGTCTATGATTTTGGGTTTGGATAATCAAGTACTCTACCTTACCGGCCTACTGATCTGGCCTAAAAGGATGAGGTAATCTTGGAGGTTATCCCTAATAGAAAAGGCCTAATTGAAATGAGCCTTGGGCTAATTTCAAATTTCTTTTGAAATTAAAATAAAAGCTATAAATTTAAATATTAAATTAAAATAAGAAAAAAAATATAAATTCTATAATATAGATTTTCAAATTGTTTTGTAAGTTAAAATAAAAGTTTTAAATTTAAAATAAAACACATATTATAAAAGTTATAATATAATTTTTTTGAATGTTTGAAAATGTTATAAAATTAATTTCAAAAATATAATTAGTAATAAGATTAATAAAATAAATGAATTAATTAGAGAAGTTAATTAATTATACACACACACATGTATAATATATATAATGATATATGTTATGTTGTCTTGAATTTTTAAGACAATATAAGTATATATGTGTGCATAAAAGAATTATTGAAATTAGTAAATTTTAATTAAAATTGTTCAATTAAATAAATTAATTAAAAGTTATTTAAAAAATTAAACTACATATATAAGATATATATGTGTATTACTATAAATGTTATAGTATATATATTCAATACAATATGTTATAATTGAATAATATAATAATTAATTAAAGTGTTAGTTAATTAAATTAAATTAATTAAATAAGATTTAATTAAAATAATGTTATACATAAAATATTATATAAGTTGAATAAAGTACAAAAGTTATATAATAATAAAACTTATATAATATAAATGTAAGAATTAAAAGTGTAACATTAAAGAAACCCTAAATAGACTTAAGGAATAAATGCATACGTATAAAAGTACATATACCGTGATTTCTGACATGTCCGACACTTGACTCACTAGGGTATTTCGTAAAAAAATACATTATTCCATTAAGTCGATAGCACTTAATTAAATATATTAAAGATTATGAATCTTTGATATAAGTATCGTCCTATACCTTTTGTATATTAATAAATTACTTGCATACTCTCTGGTTGTTGAGCGAACTCAAGCTAGAGACGTTATGTGTAGTATTATCAATATATTGAATACATAAGGTAAGATAGTTATATGTATTTATTGAGCAAACTCAGGGTACATATACTATACTTAGATTGCCGCGAAATGATAGGTATGTGAATAATTTCTTTCGATTTGTTAAGCAAACTCAAGGTCAAAATGAGATTAGGGAAAAGAACCACGGGTTATAATTTATATATGATACAACCGATAAGGAGTTATCCATTGTTTGTGGGGCTATGACTTGTTGAGAAAACTCAATGTCGGAATCTCAAGGCAGACGAGTCTTAATACCCACTAGTGAAGTCGAGAATCTTCTATGTTTCGTCTTGGGTTTGGGGAAACATAAAAGACTAGTGGGATCCTTATTAGAAAAATGAAATGGTAGCATTTGACCTTTCTAATATTGTAAGAACATCTGCTATATAAAGTTATAATAATCTACATTGATAAATTTGTGCAATTAATATAATTTATAAAATGTTTATTAATTCAAATATATGAATGAACTGAGTTAAGATTGCCAAATCAAAATATATTACTAGTAAATATTTGCATGTTGACCCATGCAAGCGCGTAATTATACAGCCACTAAATACGTTCGTAACTTGATCATTTACGAGTTTACTTTCCCAAGTCTATATATTGTCTTCAATGAGTTTCGAATTCTTAAAGCAATACAAGAATATGAATATTTGATCCATATACGATAGCATATAAATGTTATATGGTGAACAGTCACAATTCATAATGTACGAAACCTCGTTGTGATTAGTTCATTGAAACAAGCAAGTAAACTATAGTGTAAGATCGTGCACTTAATACGATTACAATAATTATCTTGTTGTGTTAAATGTAACACTAGACCAAAGGCTACAAGATATATTTAAGAATTTGATCACTAAAATGTCAGTTTGATCAGTTTACATATCACAATGTATATTTGATATCCTTAAAAGTAAAGGATGGTCAAATATACTTTTGTAAATAGTTTGTTATGATATTGTTGTAAGGATTCCTTTGAATAATTCAATTGTTTAGAAAGGAAATCGAATGTATAAGAGTGGATGTAACATAAGGGGCACGGTTGGGATAAAGAGAGTGAATGATCATTTTTGCTTCATAAAGAAATTTGGATATAAGGATTGTAAAATAATAATAACAGGTACTTAACATTGGAATGAGAAATATGATTTCTGTAACAACCCGCATATTTATCGATTTTATATTTAAATATTTTATTTAAATATTTCATCGTTCGTCGGATTATAGTCCGAAAAGCTACTTTTTGCAAACAGTCGAATTAGGACTCGAGACCACTTCCATTGAGTTCGAAATTCCGTTTGCGACTTTTTTGAGTATAAGCTTCGATATGTTTGGAGTAAGTCGAATTTTGCTATTTTCTATTGGACTTTGGACTTTGGGTTTGGTTCAGCCCATTTGCCCAATTCTGGTTTTATCAACCCAACTCCACTCCAACTCTTCATCACTTCATTTCTAATTCCTAATACTCAAGCTTTAGCAACAATGGTGGGTGAGATGGGAAATGGAAATTCCTAAGCCCTAATTTCATTTGCAAATCCTCCTTCTAGCTCCAAATTCAAAGAGAAACTATTGGTAAGCATCCTCTTCATCTTCTCCAACTCATTCTCCTTTCGATTTCAGAAATTTCCTAAACCTAACTTAGGAAATGTTACTCTTTTAAGCTTAGATTCAAGCTTGTTGAGTTGGAATTGGAGAGTGATTGTCCTTGCCATTGCTCTATAGCTTCTTCTTCATTTGTTTTGGGTTTAAAGGTGAGATTTTTATCTCACATCTATGTTTATAATTATCTTGGGTTGTTAGGTGTGAATTCCTAACACTTCTTCATGTGCATTTGCTCTTGATTTGGATTGGTTTTGTGAATATTTCAATTTTTGGTTTTTGAAGTCAAATTTGTGTGAAAATCCTTTTATAGATGTTTGATCATGCTTTTGGTGATGCATCGAGGAGCATATAGGGTCGGGTTGTCGATTGGCATAAACCCTTAGCGCCAATGTTCGTCCGGTTGCATTTTGGAAGAGTTTGCTCTTCATTTGGATAGGCTGAAAAACAGCCCAGGCATGATTCAGTCGACTGAAATCTCTATTCAGTCGACTGAACCTGGAAACAGAAAGTTTCCAGGCAGAATTCAGTCGACTGAACCTGGAAACAGAAAGTTTCCAGGCAGAATTCAGTCAACTGAAAATCTCTGTTCAGTCAACTGAATTTGTTGTTTCTGCCCACTTTGCCTTTTGGGATTGAATTTCCAATTTGAATCGATTCGTGATGATCCTATTTGTTGTTATCATTTATTATGACTTTGATGACTCCTTTTTCGGGATTTTTGAATATCCATTTCGATGGATCCTTTATCGATTTAATGGGATTTGATTCACGTCTTCGAATGTGGATTTTTGATGATTGATTGTTTCTACAATCATTTCTATGCTTTGTCACTTTAAAATACAAAGGTTTCTATACTAGTAGTAAATATTCAAACGCTTTATCAAAGATGATTTAAACTCTATTTCCAATATCAAACTCGTTTATAAAA
Organism: Allium fistulosum; assembly: GCA_030737815.1. Taxonomy (NCBI): domain Eukaryota; kingdom Viridiplantae; phylum Streptophyta; class Magnoliopsida; order Asparagales; family Amaryllidaceae; genus Allium; species Allium fistulosum. The sequence continues at coordinate 153,681,299 of CM060905.1, read as the reverse complement.
CCGTTTTCCAATCTATTAGTATATACAAACCTTTACCTCATTCGTATGAGAAAATCTAATTAAACGGCTTAGCAAAACAAGTGGTATGAAACGCTTGCGTTTACTTCATCGGTTAATTTATGGACTTGTTCGATTGAAACTCTTGTGACAATTTTCGTGTGGAAATCTACAATTCGTTCGTAAATATTTGAGTTAAGCTAGTGGTTATGGGACATGAAGCTAAACTCTTATATTTACTGGCTTAGTGTAATTTACACTTAACTTCGAGTGGAAGTCTATAATTCGTTCGTAAATATTTAAGTTAAGCTAGTGGTTATGGGACATGAAGCTAAACTCATATATTTACTAGCTTAGTGTAATTTACACTTGTGGGTCTGCGAAGATCCTTTTTGTGGAGCTTCGGCTCAATTTTTGTGGGGTAGCGACTCATGGTCTTCGGGCCGTTTTTGTGGAGCTTCGGCTCATGGTCTTCGGGCCGTTTTCGTGGAGCTTCGGCTCATGGTCTTCGTGCCATTTTTGTGGAGCTTCGGTTCAAAATTGATGGTTAGCGACCATGAGATAGCGTCTCATCTTGTGATACACGTGTTGGTGAGCTTTAATGCTCCCGTTTTAGTGATAGGCCTCTTTCCCTTTTTGTGATTTTTCTGGATTTCTAATTGACGATTTCTAGAATTTGTGTTTTCACCAATTTTGTGATTTTTATTGGTAAGCTCTATCAATTTTTGTGTTTGGTGAATAAATTAAAGAATATGATTCTTTTGGGTGCTTTAAGATTCTTGAAGCATTGTATGACTTTGTCATTGTTAAATGTATACTTTTCATAGTATGACATCCTTTTGTTATCATACATTTTTATCATATCTCTTATTATTATATCTCGTTTTATCTGATAATTATAGCTAGACTGATCCGTTTATTATTTTCTTCTTAAATAATACTCGGGTCAGACCGAGATATTACAGGTGCTTCCTCATGACTTCCTATCTGGAACCATCATTTGACTTTTGGCTAACTACTCTAGTTTAGTAGATTTTGTTGTATACATTTGAGATTGAGACTCCTTGATGTACACATATTCTTTTGCCTTGCACTTGTATCTATTCTTTTGTGTTATTGTGGATCTTATTTGACCACTACTCTGATGAACACTTTCATGTGTTATATTCATATCTATTTCGCCTTTGTGATATGATCTGTCTGTGACTGATTTATGTTATGTTTATTTCTATATTTGTTTCTGAAGATATTATAGCCACCATGTAGTAGCTTTGAGTATGTATCGGTATGTCAGATTTCCTCTTCAGATGAAAAGCATGTTATTTTATCTGACATATCGGTGCTCGCACAACGCAATTACATGGATGGTCGCTCCTCAACAGCCTTATTCTCCGCGCTAGTTGACAGCATTACCCCGTAGTGTCCTTGGCTAGCGTGGGTATAGAGGTGGGGCGTCACAGCTTGGTATCAGAGCCAAACTTCGGAACAATGTAGAATAATCTAGCAATGATCATTGTCCTAAGTCTTTCTTAGGAACCGTGCCATAGGATCTGATTCGGGTCTTCGTACCGTTCTATCCTATTTTCTTTTATGATTCCTTGTTTTATCAATTAAGTTTGATTGAAATTCATTCTGTGAATAACTTTTTCTTCTTCTTTCTTTCTTTCTTAAAGAAGAAGAAATGGTTGGATCTGGCAGTCCTAACGCTGGTCAATCTAGTATCCCTTCACTGGATGGCGTATTCATGTCTGCCCAACAACTTTTGGATCTTGTAAAGAATCAAAGGTTTATCTGTGCTTTGTGTAAGAACCCCGAAATGGTTTTACCTCTAAAACTTGAAGTTCCTTTCAATCAGCTTGTGGATATCACTCTTCGACTTGAAGAGGCCGATAAAGGAAGTGATAGTGATGTTGGAGGTTCCATAAAGAGCCTCAATAACAACAAGAAGAGGCATATTAAATTCAAAAGTCCAAATCCCAACAAGAAAGAAAGATTGACAACTTCGATAGCAAAGACTCCAATTCTTAATCGTGGAGGATGCTACAATTGTAATTCTATGGACCACTATGCAAATGAGTGTCCGAAACCCCTTACTTGTCGCTATTACAAAGGTTTGGATCATCTTTTATCTTCTTGTTCCAAACTTCAATGTAAGAAAGGGAAGCAAATAATTTCGGTAGCAAAGACTCCAATCCCTAATCGTGGACAATGCTACAATTGTGGTTCTATGGACCATTATGCTAATAGATGTCCGAAACCTCTCTTTTGTCGTTATTGCAAAAGTCCGGGTCATCTTTTATCTTTGTTAGCGCCAAAATTGGTCACTAACCCCCAAATCCAGATGAAAGCACCAAATACCAATCACAGCTCAGAGATAGAATGTATGTAGAGAGCAATAATGTGAAGAACAGTTAAAACTGAAATGAAAGCAGTAAAGAACAACAGATTTTATAGTGGTTCGGCTAACTCCGGCCTACGTCCACTCTAGAAGTTTGCTTTTTATTGCTGTAATAATCGATTACAGTTACAAAATGGCAGAGTTGCCTTAGCCTTCGAAAAGAGAAAGTAAGAGAGCAGAAAGAAGATCCCCCTTTACTGTGCCCCTGCCTCTCTATTTATAGACAAAGATGGATTGGACTTCCCTGGTGGGCCTGGCAGCCGAGTACCTCAGCCCAAATGGAGTGGTCCCCATATGTCGAACCATAGATGTCGAACGCTGAATGCCGAACAAGGTGTGAATGCCGAACGATCTCCTCATGCCGAACGTTGGGAGGTGCGAGGTACCGAGGTATCAAGGTACGGAGGTGCGAGGTACCGAGGTATGGAGGTGCGAGGTACCAAGATATGGAGGCGCGAGGTACCGAGGTATGGAGGTGCGAGGTACCAAGATATGAAGGTGCGAGGTATGGAGGTGCGAGGTACCAAGATATGGAGGTGCGAGGTACCGAGGTATGGAGGTGCGAGGTACCAAGATATGGAGGTGCGAGGTACCAAGATATGGAGGTGCGAGGTGCAATGCCGAGCGAGGTGAGGTATGCCGAACGACCCATCCAATGCCGAACGATCCATCCAATGCCGAACGTCTCCAGATGCCGAACGAGATTTATGCCGAGCGCTCCATCCAATGCCGAACGACGATCTCTCTATGCCGAACGCTCGTCCAGTGCCGAACATTCCTCTATGCCGAACGATCCTTCTAATGCCGAGCACTCGTTCAGTGCCGAACGATCCCTCTGTGTCGAACGACGATCTCTCTATGCCGAACAGCCTCCAACGCCGAACCATCCCAATGCCGAGCGATATCTGCCAAACTGCCTAGGTCGAGCCATGTAGTTTCTCCACTCCTTTTCCCAACGACATATTCAAGTGAACTTCATCATTTTAAACCGAATCCATCGTACTTTAGCCTCGATAGTTGTGAAGTTGTTTAAGTTAAATCCGTCTGTCCGTGGCCTTGCCAAAAGGCGGGTTAACAATCTTCATATCCCAAGCTTCCAAACAAGAGAGAGGGAAAGCTAAATGTTGTGCAAGCCCCTAGCAACTCTTCTCTTGGTCAAGGTATTTTTCATTCAATCCTTGATGACATTTGTTTTGTGATTATCTTATTCGAGTTTTTTTGATATGAGTTTCATCTCATTATTTTATATCAAAAGAACTTGTTGATTCTTTTTCTTTAAATATTTTAGGCTTGATGACTTCTTTGAGAATTGCAAATCCGGTTGATGGATCCGCAACACTCGGTCTATTTCTTTCAAAAGATGTCGAAATTATTTTATGTGATTTTTTCTTTTTCCGAGCCAATTTGCATGTTATGCGTTACTTGGGCTTTGGAAATTTATTTTTGTGAAAGGATTGGCTTATTATGAAGCCCATATCCTATTTCCCGAGTGGACTTTTCATCTTTGACATTCTCAATCTGTTAAGCGGATTTCTATTTTTCTTTGTGATTTCGATTTCAAATTTTTGGTGGCATCATTTTTATCCTTTAAGCCCTCATGATGAGGAAAGTGTTATTTCTCTCATCTAAATAGTTGTGAAATTTTCCGGTATTTTTGAGCTTGTCTTAGGATTATCACCTAAGCAATCTTTTGAGCAGTGTTAAGGTCTTTTTAGCTCGACCTTGCCACCTGTTTCCATTAGCTACGAGTTGCAGAAGTTAGCATTCCACTTTCCGCATTCCGCACTCGTTATGGTTCTTATGAATGACTTATTATGTCATTCAGTTTGTCCGGCTTACTTCATCCATTTTATGAATCGAGTATTCTATGAATATATCGATGACTCCATTTTTGTATTTATTGATTTTGGATGAAAATAGCAATTTAAAATTTTGAGAATCTTTTTCATAAGATTTATTTATAAGTATAATTGGATTTTTTTGTCCTTAAAACGAACAAAGAATATTCTTAAGAGTTTTTTTATCATATAGAAGATGATTTTGTGATTGTATTGCCCGTTGAGTGCTTTAAGAATTCTGGTCGGTGCGCTTGATCAATGTTATCGATAGGAATTTCCTAAACGCTTTGATGAGACAATCAGACACATTAAATTGACTTATAAAATGTAAATTTTTCTGAAAAGATAATTTCATAAAGATAATTTAATTTTGAAAGTTTTAGCTTTTCGGGAAAGAAGATTATCTAAAAGAACTTTTTTTCCGATACTTCTATTCTTGTGATTCCCGAGGGGAACCAAGACTTTATCTTTTGTACCGATGCTAATAGTATTGGTTTGGATGCCGTTCTCTTGCAAAAGAGAACGTGCTATCATTTGTGCTTCTAAATCATTAAAGCCGATCGAGACTAGGTATGCCACTCATGATCTAGTGCTCGCGGCTATTGTTTTGCTTTTAGAGTTTGGCATCATCATTTGGGGGGGGGAGAAATTTGTTCTCCACCTTGATCATAAATCTTTGGAATATTTATTTTCTCAAAGGGAACTTAATTTGCATCAACAACGTTGGCTCGAGTTCCTTACATCATATGATCTTGATATTCTTTATACTCTCGGAAAGGGAAATCGTGTTGCCGACGCCCTTAGCCGAAAGCAACAAGTAGTTGTTTCGTTGATGATATCTGAATGGAATGATCTCGAGACTTTATCCACTTGTGAGATTCGAGATCGTGAATCCAATTCATGATCATCTCTTGTTTTGTGTAGCTTCGAGGCTCATCCTTCTCTTTTGAACCGCATCCTTGAAGCTTATTATTAAGATCCCGAATTGGCATTTCTTAGCCAAAGTTGTAGGGATCCAAATAAGGTTGATGGTTTGAAAGATTTTGAAATCGATGCTCGTGGTGGCATTCGAAAATTTGATAGACTTATTGTGCCAAATATTTGTGATATTCATAAAGACGTTTTAAGAAGATTCTCATCGTTCTAAATTTACCATTCATCCCGGTAGTAGTAAAATGTACGCAGATATGAAGCGACTTTATTATTGGGAGGGAATGAAATTTGATATCGCTAACTTCGTTAAGCATTGCATGACTTGCCAACTCATTAAGGTCGAGCATCAAACGCCCGGTGGGTTATTGCAACCTTTAGACATCCCAATTTGGAAGTGGGATCAAATTTCCATGGACTTTATTGACGGTCTTTCCCGTTCTCGTTCGGGTCATGACAATTTATAGGAGATTGTAGATAGACTTACAAGATCCGCCCATTTTCTTCCCGTTCGGTCCAATCGGACCGTACCTCTTTTTACTAAACTCTATGTCTAGTTATATTGCATGGAGTTCCTACTTCTGTTGATTAGCAATCGTGATCCATTATCTTACTAGTGGATTTTTGGTAAGGTCTTCAAAAGCTTTGGGAACAAAGCTTAATTCTTAGCACTGCTTATCGTCCTCAATCCGATGGACAAATAGAGCGTGTGAATCAACTCTTGAAGATCTCTTTCTTTCATGTGTTCTTGATTTTGGTGGAAGTTGGGAAAATTATATTTCTCTTGTTGAGTTTTCTTCCAATAATAGCTTCCAATCTTGTATTGGTATGGTACCTTTCGAGCCACTCTACGGAAGGCCATGCCGATTCTCTTTGTGTTGGCTTGAAGCCGGTGAGAGGCTGGTTTCAGGTCCAGATCTTATTGGTGTTCATTCATGTTTCACCTATGATGGGTGTTGTGCATTTCAGTCGATCGGGAAAGTTAGCACCTCGATATGTTGGTCCATTTCCCATCACCGAACGTATTTATTCCGTGGCTTATCGCCTTTTTATTACCGGCTCAATCTTTTGCTATTTATGATGTTTTCCACGTCTCTCTACTATGGAAATACCTTAGGGATTTCGATTTTTATTCTTGAGCCCGGTGTTATTGTGGAAATTGAAGTTTCGCCTACTTTGACTTATAAGCAACATTCTATTCGCATCATTACTTCGGAGATTAAACGCCTTCGATATAAAGATGCTCTTCTTGTGAAAGTTCAATGGTCCTCAAATCCTAAGGATTTCTCTTGGGAATTTTGAGAACTCGTCGAGCAAACACATCCGGACTTACTCTTTCGTGCTCTTTTTTTTTGGTGAACTTCTTATTTCAAATTTTCTTTTGTGCTGATATGCTTTTATGGTTGTTACTTTTTAGATATATCTTAAGATTGCGAGGATGCAATTTCTTTAAGGAGGGGAGTCTGTAACAACCCGCATATTTATCGATTTTATATTTAAATATTTTATTTAAATATTTCATCGTTCGTCGGATTATAGTCCGAAAAGCTACTTTTTGCAAACAGTCGAATTAGGACTCGAGACCACTTCCATTGAGTTCGAAATTCCGTTTGCGACTTTTTTGAGTATAAGCTTCGATATGTTTGGAGTAAGTCGAATTTTGCTATTTTCTATTGGACTTTGGACTTTGGGTTTGGTTCAGCCCATTTGCCCAATTCTGGTTTTATCAACCCAACTCCACTCCAACTCTTCATCACTTCATTTCTAATTCCTAATACTCAAGCTTTAGCAACAATGGTGGGTGAGATGGGAAATGGAAATTCCTAAGCCCTAATTTCATTTGAAAATCCTCCTTCTAGCTCCAAATTCAAAGAGAAACTATTGGTAAGCATCCTCTTCATCTTCTCCAACTCATTCTCCTTTCGATTTCAGAAATTTCCTAAACCTAACTTAGGAAATGTTACTCTTTTAAGCTTAGATTCAAGCTTGTTGAGTTGGAATTGGAGAGTGATTGTCCTTTCCATTGCTCTATAGCTTCTTCTTCATTTGTTTTGGGTTTAAAGGTGAGATTTTTATCTCACATCTATGTTTATAATTATCTTGGGTTGTTAGGTGTGAATTCCTAACACTTCTTCATGTGCATTTGCTCTTGATTTGGATTGGTTTTGTGAATATTTCAATTTTTGGTTTTTGAAGTCAAATTTGTGTGAAAATCCTTTTATGGATGTTTGATCATGCTTTTGGTGATGCATCGAGGAGCATATAGGGCCGGGTTGTCGATTGGCATAAACCCTTAGCGCCAATGTTCGTCCGATTGCATTTTGGAAGAGTTTGCTCTTCATTTGGATAGGCTGAAAAACAGCCCAGGCATGATTCAGTCGACTGAAATCTCTGTTCAGTCGACTGAACCTGGAAACAGAAAGTTTCCAGGCAGAATTCAGTCGACTGAAAATCTCTGTTCAGTCGACTGAACCTGGAAACAGAAAGTTTCCAGGCAGAATTTAGTCAACTGAAAATCTCTGTTCAGTCAACTGAATTTGTTGTTTCTGCCCACTTTGCCTTTTGGGATTGAATTTCCAATTTGAATCGATTCGTGATGATCCTATTTGTTGTTATCATTTATTATGACTTTGATGACTCCTTTTTCGGGATTTTTGAATATCCATTTCGATGGATCCTTTATCGGTTTAATGGGATTTGATTCACGTCTTCGAATGTGGATTTTTGATGATTGATTGTTTCTACAATCATTTCTATGCTTTGTCACTTTAAAATACAAAGGTTTCTATACTAGTAGTAAATATTCAAACGCTTTATCAAAGATGATTTAAACTCTATTTCCAATATCAAACTCGTTTATAAAACCGTTTTCCAATCTATTAGTATATACAAACCTTTACCTCATTCGTATGAGGAAATCTAATTAAATGGCTTAGCAAAACAAGTGGTATGAAACGCTTGCGTTTGCTTCGTCGGTTAATTTATGGACTTGTTCGATTGAAACTCTTGTGACAATTTTCGAGTGGAAATCTATAATTCGTTCGTAAATATTTGAGTTAAGCTAGTGGTTATGGGACATGAAGCTAAACTCTTATATTTACTAGCTTAGTGTAATTTACACTTAACTTCGAGTGGAAGTCTACAATTCGTTCGTAAATATTTAAGTTAAGCTAGTGGTTATGGGACATGAAGCTAAACTCATATATTTACTAGCTTAGTGTAATTTACACTTGTGGGTCTGCAAAGATCCTTTTTGTGGAGCTTCGGCTCAATTTTTATGGGGTAGCGACTCATGGTCTTCGGGCCGTTTTTGTGGAGCTTCGGCTCATGGTCTTTGGGCCGTTTTTGTGGAGCTTCGGCTCATGGTCTTCGGGCCGTTTTTGTGGAGCTTCGGCTCATGGTCTTCGGGCCGTTTTCGTGGAGCTTCGGCTCATGGTCTTCGTGCCATTTTTGTGGAGCTTCGATTCAAAATTGATGGTTAGCGACCATGAGATAGCGTCTCATCTTATGATACACGTGTTGGTGAGCTTTAATGCTCCCGTTTTAGTGATAGGCCTCTTTCCCTTTTTGTGATTTTTCTGGATTTCTAATTGACGATTTCTAGAATTTGTGTTTTCACCAATTTTGTGATTTTTATTGGTAAGCTCTATCAATTTTTGTGTTTGGTGAATAAATTAAAGAATGTGATTCTTTTGGGTGCTTTGAGATTCTTGAAGTATTGTATGACTTTGTCATTGTTAAATGTATACTTTTCATAGTATGACATCCTTTTGTTATCATACATTTTTATCATATCTCTTATTCTTATATCTCGTTTTATCTGATAATTATAGCTAGACTGATCCGTTTATTATTTTCTTCTTAAATAATACTCGGGTCAGACCGAGATATTACAGGTGCTTCCTCATGACTTCCTATCTGGAACCATCATCTGACTTTTGGCTAACTACTCTAGTTTAGTAGATTTTGTTGTATACATTTGAGATTGAGACTCCTTGATGTATACATATTCTTTTGCCTTGCACTTGTATCTATTCTTTTGTGTTATTGTGGATCTTATTTGACCACTACTCTGATGAACACTTTCATGTGTTATATTCATATCTATTTTTGCCTTTGTGATATGATCTGTTTGTGACTGATTTATGTTATGTTTATTTCTATATTTGTTTCCGAAGATATTATAGCCACCATGTAGTAGCTTTAAGTATGTATCGGTATGTCGGATTTCCTCTTGAGATGAAAAGCATGTTATTTTATCTGACATATCGGTGCTCGCACAACGTAAGTACACGGATGGTCGCTCCTCAACAGCCTTATTCTCCGCGCTAGTTGACGGCATTACCCCGTAGTGTCCTTGGCTAGCGTGGGTATAGAGGTGGGGCGTCACAATTTCTATTCCAAAATTATCTTCATATAGAAAATTCTTTTCTATTATATTTTTTTTAAATCTAAGATACTAGATCTGAAAATTCTTGATTATTACTATAAATGAAATAAATAACCTATATTAAGTGGTTGAATAGAGCTTTGTAGTTCATACACTATTATAGTAATGACAGAAATAGTGGGAGCATGCCATATAACACTTATCTATCACATCAAGTTATGAATTTTTTTTCGTAAAACTTTCCAAACATTATTTAAATAATAATTATTTTTCAACATTGATTGAAAAATAGACATAGTTTTATTTTACTATGAATATTCGTTATAAAATAAAACTATAGTACCTGTATATGTGACACATTGAAAAATACAAAAGTATCTAAATTCATTTGCAATTATTTTGGAATTATAGACTAAGCCATAGTTTTGAGAAATAATTTTTGATTATGTGATTGTGAATCATACTGTACTAGTAAATTACAATTAAGGGCAAAACACCCATTCGTTGGAGCATCATAAGAGTTGACAAACTCTATGGATTGATACATATAGATGTATGCAATCGAAAGTCTATTAACTCAAAAATGATTCCACATACTTTGTTATATTCACCAATGAATTATCAAAAGCATGAATACACGTATATGATATGCGTGTGGTATGTTAATGATGAGTACATAGAATATAAAATAGAACTAAATAAAATAACATGCAATAGGAAATAAAATTGATTCGATTTAATCAAATAGGTGAGTATATCGAAAAGAGTTCCAAACGTACCTAGAATAAAGATTCAACTTTAAAACCCAATCTTCCCTATGATACATAATGATGTATCCATAAGGAGTAATCAAAGATTGTTGAAAAAAGTACGATTGATAATGTTGAAGTTGAGTAAACTTCTTTCTGTAAGGTCGTGTACTTAAGAGTAGTACAAAAGGTTATAATTAATTTCATCTGATGCACATTTTACAAAATTATAAAAATTAGGTATTTATAAGAAACCCTAACATACCTAGGTCAAAGAGTTGATAGGTTTGTGAGTCAAAAGACTGCATGTAATAATTATATGTGAGGGATCTTGTATCATTTGCCCCAAAAGAATTATGGAATTGATAGTCATTGGATGACCAATTTATGTTTTGAACATATGTATAGTAAACTAAAAACCAAATTAGTTTTATATATAAGGCAATTCATAGAATATTTATGAATACCCATTTCATTGAACTGAAAATAATTGTTGTTTCAAGAAATACTAGCTTTATAGCGAAGAAATTTCTTTTAGAAATTATTGGTAGCAAAATAAATTTGAATACGATCAAAGTATAAAACTAATTACGAGGGATGAAATAAAATTATCCAAAGCTAAATGAACACAATGCATCAGAATATCTAATAAGTATTCTTGCAAATTAAAGAGAAACTATATGTTTTTTACCAATGTTGAGAATAGATAATCCTAAATTGTCAATTAAACCATTAAAAGGATTGACTCTATGATATGGTACGACGTATGATCCGCAATTCCAAAATGGATTCCAAGTATATTATTAAAATATGATTTTGATAGATTTACTCGAAGGGATATGGTCCATTGACCATAACATGTCTTCTAGAGAAAGGCAAAAGTAGTTGGAATATAGTGAGCAACATTGACAAGAATAACATCATAAATTTCAATTATTGAAATTAAAGTAACAAATCCGTCATTCGATGAACTCAAGTTAACTCAGATTTTACTCACAAATTTTTTGCTTGGTATGACTTTGTGTTTTGGTACATATGCATTGAAATGAAAAATTCTGAATAATGATTTAGAATAGGCTGTTTCCACATAACTATCAAAGTGTCTCGAAGTTAGTAGGAGAGATATTGAGTTTATGCATTTTTCAGATATGATCCAAGAGCGGATACGAAGGTATCGTTTGACAAGCATCAAAATAGAACAAGTGTTTTGATATAAATATCAAATAGTTTGACTTTTAGTCAAATGGAGAGGAAGCGTGTAGCCATAAAAAAGAACTATTAAAAGATAAAGATATATAGATATTTCTAAACTATAAGTGAACAACATACTGCTTATTGTTAATGATGTACTTATGTTAAAACCAGTTCTAGTTTGGTTGTTTAATACTTAATATTGGATTTGTAAATTATATTTTTTACAGTAAGTATAAAGGATGCTGAGAATATTCTAAACGATATGCAAAGACACCATATTAAAATGCTTAATATGAAATATGTAAGATTGATTCCTTATGTATGACAATAGGAATTATCATACGTGTTGTATTGTCTACAATACCATAATTTGCTTATGTATTTGATGCATGAAGTAAATATCAAACTCGAATAATGATCACTAAATGGTAAATTAGAGTATCCTCAAGTATTTACAAAATACTAAAAAAATGTTTATATAAAAAATGAACTCCTTATGAAGGAGTGTATAAATCAAACTTCATGAGTGATATTGAGTTTTGAGTATAATATGGCAATACTAAATTCATGTTCAAACCTTAATTAAGAAGCTTTAAGTTGGAAATGTTCCAAATGAAACATTATGGCTGATTCAACAAAAAGACTAAGTACACCACTGTGAATAGCGCCACAATAAAAACGTTGTATAAATATAATGCACAAATTTATAACTGAGTTAAAGGTGATTCTAAAGTATTAAGAGTACTACATGATTGTTATATGACAACAATGTAATGATAAGATCTCACCAGAAGTCGAGAACATACTCTTACTAGTTCCACATGATCATGGTAATTCATCAGCATCGGAGAGAGTTGATTAACAAAGTTGATAATTTTTATAACATAGAAGATCCATTCACGAAGGGTCTAACTCAATCACTTTTCATCGAACTGAACGTAGAGATGGGATAGAGATTCCATAATTAGCCCTAAGTCTAATTGGTTGATTGATGGAGTTAGCGGCATTCCCTAAGGGCAATTATATAATTATTACATATATCTAACTTGATAACTAATATTGTTCAAAATAAAAGTTGTTTTCTTTCTATTATATACTTAATATAATATGTTGCATTAATTAATTAAATTGAAAGTATATTTAATAGAAAATTCATAAATGGTATATTTTGTGATAGTAATCACAATATGTTGTAATCATGAGTAATGTATCATAATGAAATTAAACATACAATTTTAAATATTCCTAGTAGAGACTAGATATCGATACATCCGTTGAGATTAGAGTACGTAACGCTCTCATGACTGTTAAGAGCGCCAAGGGGTTATGTATTGATAGTTATGAGAAAACTATGGAATGACTCGCTCGATAGTTTTCAGTTGATTAATATAACTAAGGCCAAACAGAAAATATTGATGTGACAATATTACATAGTTCTCTTAACTTGAGAATACCATTGATCTTCAACGTGGAAGTTCCGCTTTGGTTATAGTTAAATCGTGGCACGACCTACATCGAATGAATATAGTTAGGTCGAGTGGAAGCATTGGAAGTGAAACGCTGTTCAATAGAGGATTCGTCTCCTCGGTTATTTAAGGTTAGAGTCACGTATCAACTAAAGTCAACTCAAAGTTAATATCTGTGACCAAAGCAGTCCGATTAATAATAATTCTTATTATTGAACCAAGAACTTTGTGTTTGGACTATAAGTTGAATATGGACGATATTGTAATTTTGACCATTACTAAATTCCCTAAGTCCTAAGTGATATAGTTTTGACAAAGAGAATTGATGTAAATAATTGTCACTACCGGGTATCGCTTAAAAAAGTAAAATTGGATTTTGTCAATGTCAAGTAAGTGATGAATTTGGCTAGTGTCAAATCACTTGCTAAGTGACGTGCGAACATTAATATCCGAATTTTTTGATATTATTTGTTGACTAATTTTACACCTAAGTGTCACATAACCGAAACGTTAAACACTCCTCTTACCACCCGATTTAATTAAATTATAATTATTATAAATTAATTAATATTTACGCAATATTAATTAAAAAAAATTGTTTAATGTCTATTGCTCAATATTAAATGCATGTATATGTAATAGTTATAAATACACCAATATCGATACGTGTTTACATTGGATTTAAATGTGTCAAATGCTATATGGGTTTGAAATTATTTTAATGCCCATATAAGGCTTGTAATTTTCGGCAATTGGTGGAGCATGGTGAGACCGACCATATTTAATATGGTGAAGGGGAGTTTGAATTAAAGAAAGTGAGAAATAGTAAGTGAAATAAGGGATCTAGATCCACTTTTTACTCTCTTGGATCCGCTTTATTTACCCACTTAACCCTCATTTTTACTTGACCTTTTTGCCTCCTCCTCTATCATATTTCTGCCAGAAAATCTCCACCCCTTCCTCTAATCATTCAAGCAATTTAAACATCAAATTAAAGTCGATTCGATCGTCGGTGGTAGTTGTGTTCGAGAGCTTGCAACTGATTGATACAAGATTAAATTCAAGGTGTTCGAGTTTTTCGTTTCAATGTGTATCTTCTAGGAAATAGGACAGAGGTATGTTCTCTTATACACGCATGCGTGCACACATACTATAATGTCATATATGCTTTAGTTAGGAATCCAATATCACAAATGTGTTTTATTTGTTAGTGCCATCACTATACGATAGTCATATATGTATATATGTTTGCATAAACAATAAAAAAACCATCATATGGCTCATTACTAGATTTATGAATATATTTGAACTTTGAATTTAATGTCCGTGTATGCATATAATTAAACTGCTTTAATAAATGGGCAATGGATGCAAAATAGATAAAACATAATGTATATTTTATTTCATAAATATTTACATGTAAATATTCGTAGTGTTCAGAAGTAATAAATAAATAAATAACTTTTTTAGGTATAACGTTAAATCCGAATGTTTAAATATGTAAATACATTACTTAATTAAATTAAATTTATATATACAAATATGTATTTGAAATAAATAAATTTAAAATTAGGTAACATGTAATTTAATTATTGTAATATAATGTGTAAAATTTTAAAAGCATTTTCGATTTTAAAATTAAAATTTTATTTTATTTTTAAATTTTTCTATGGAAAATTAGTTAAAATATATTTTGTACACGGCCTTTTATTTTCGAAAGCAATTTAATTTTTTTATTGAATATAAATATATATGTATTTATTTATGTCATATATATATGTAACATTTAAACATTATTTAATAAATATACATACATATATTACATATATATATTATTACATAAATTTTGAAATACATTTTAAGTATATGTATATGTATAAATATATAAATATCAAAATTAATCTATTATAATACATTTAAAGCTGTTTTAAAATACATGTAAATATTTACAATTAATTTTATTACCTAAAATAGTCTTTATTTAATGTATACATACATATATGTATTATTTTATAGTACTTTACATGTTTCCTGGAGATTTGACTAGGCAACTGAGTACTCGGCATTGGCAAGTACTCGGCATCCAGTAGTACTCGGCATCCAGGAGTACTCGGCATTCAGTAGCACTCGGCGTTCAGGAGTACTCGGCTTCCAGGACTACTCGGCATTCAGTAGCACTCGGCGTCCAGGAGTACTCGGCTTCCAGGACTACTCGGCATTCAGTAGCACTCGGCGTCCAGGAGTACTCGGCATCCAGGACTACTCGACATTCAGTAGTACTCGGCGTCTGTAAGCGCTCGGCATCGGAAGACATTCGGCATGTACAACTGCTCAGCATGGCTGTATTGTTCGGCCAGAACCATCATTCGGCCAAAGGCACTACTCGGCTAAAGGCAACGTCCGACCATAACTCCCGTTCGGCCAAGAAACATTGTTCGGCCAGAAGCATCGTTCGGCTAAAGCATCGTTCGGTCAGGGACATTGTTCGGCCAGAAGCATTGTTCGGCTAAAGCATCGTTCGGCCAGGGACATTGTTCAGCCAGAAGCATTGTTCGGCTAAAGCTATCGTTCGGCCAGCACCAACGTTCGGTCAAGCGCTTCGTTCGGCCAGAGGCACGTTCGGCTTCGACTGATATTCGTTCTACTCTTCCCACGCAGCAAGCGTATCATTCGGCATAGAGAGGGTGGTTCGGCATCCAAGTGATCGGCCTATTTGGTTCGGCATACGGCGACCACTATATTTGGGCCAAGATGTTCGGCTGCCGAGCCCACCTGGGAAGTCCAACCCATCTTTGTCTATAAATAAAGGGGCAGGGGCACAGTGAAAAGGGATCTTTTTTCGGGAACACTGGGGAGACTGCCATTTTTCAGACTCATCTTCTCTACTTAGCAACTCCATTCAAGCATTTGATCTACGAATTGTATTTATAATCAATCATTAAGAAGATCAATAAAGTTTAACCTCAAAGTGGACGTAGGCAATTACGCTAAACCACTATAAATCCGGTGTTCTTACTTTCTGCATTTGAATTAACATATTCTTCTTTGTTTAATTTGTCTTCATCATTTATATCTCTTCACAATCTTTCTCAACGAGGTTAGTGACCAATTTTGGTGCTAACACTTTGGTGCTTTCACTGAGAATTGAATTCTCAGACCTCAAGGATCTGCTTTGAAGCTACTGGATTGAACAAATCCCCCAAAGAAGATCCGACTCATTGATAGGACATCTGTTGATTCTACTCAGAGTTCATACCAATAACTCTATAATGGCAAGACCACGTACCAGGTCAGCTTCTCATAATGCGGATGCCCATGAGACTGCTAGCGGCAACAAGCAGGACCTAGCAATCAGCCAGCGATTCCGGGTGTAGGAATTGCCGCCCAGGACCAGACTCCAGTTGTCACCAGAATAGAGTTCAACGACTTGATGAGAGAACTCAGGGAAAGCAGGAGACAACTAGGAGAGCAGATGCAAGCTAACGCCAACCTGATGGCACAACTCACTCAACAGCAGCAACAGAATGCTGGGGGCAATTCCGCTCCTTATTCCTCATCCGACAGCTCAACTTCCTCTGATGAACCTCCCAGGCGCAGACGCCGTAAGACTAAAGCTGCGCGGGCAGGTGCTGCTATTCAAACAGCTGGAGACCGTGACCAAGCCGGAGCTGGAAACTTAGGAACTGGAGTGCAGGTGGAGGCTGGAGGCCTAGACCATCAAAATGCTAACGATGTCGAACCTCAAGATGCACCTTTGGCAGATCGCCAGGAGAGGAGGCATCAGGATGGACAGTCGCGTAGAACAGACTCTAACCTTCCACCTTCCATACAAACACCAGATCTGACAGCCATGGTCAGGCAACTGATGAAAGAAAATCAAGGCTTATCGAATGACGATTGGGGAGTATCAAGAAGTCATACTCCGTTTACAGATATTGTGCTGCAGGCGGCGTACCCCAGAAAGTTTAGTATGCCAACTATCCATGCGTATGAGGGAAAGACTGACCCCAGATAGCATGTCATGAGGTACGAGTGGATGATGGATTCAGCTAGAGCAAATGATGCAACCAAGTGTAGATGCTTTCCAATTACTCTATCTGGGATCGCTACTATGTGGTTCACTCGACTTCCTCCGCGGTCCGTGTAACGACCCGATATTTTGGACCATTCGCGTCCATTATAAGTGTATAGGTAGACACTCATGCCGGAGTTGAATTGCTCAAAATACCGCGTTGTTAATTTAAATTTGGCAAAACTGAACATATACAGTAAATAAATAATCACAGATCACAGACACAGAGTAATAAGTGCAGCGGAAATAAAATAGATAGTAGTTCATGAAGCTACTATATGAATATATAAAATACATTAGAGTTTACAACAGAAGAGTAATACGACACATCAGATACAAATCAGCATACATCACTGGAATCATCGAATACTGAAAGCAGAATAGATGGCTGGGTCTTCAAGCAAAGCTCCAACTCCAAAGGTGAGTCTCGAATACTGGTACACTCAGTCTGACCCGAGCGTAAAGCAAAAACACAAGACACTCGAGTCAGGATTAACATTCTTATATTAATAAATCCAACTCAAGTGAAATAGCAATTGAAATACAAGTAACTCAAAGGATGTTTGGAATAACCATCCTTTAAGGATCCGTTAAACTATCTACTAGGTAGTAATGTACGCTAAGTAGATAAATGTCTATCAGTAATATAAAGATATCAAAGTAGGGTTAAGCAGGGCCCATACACCTCTTAACCTGTTTATTCCCAAAAGCATATACAAGACCGTAGTTTCCCCAAAACCGGAAGTCACCAGAGGGCAATCCATATACTAAAGGTACAAATCAAAATCGTAGTGGTCGCGCATAGGATAATCAGTATGACAAGGTACATGAGGCGATACCAACTAGGATACTAGTAGTTGCCTGATCCGGACTGATGTTGGGCATAGCAGCTACTACCCCAACACCGCGAAACAACACTCCCAAATCGAGGGGTGCACCCAAATCGAATCACAAAGTAATAGATATGGTATCGAAGAAGTGTGTCCGCTAGAGATGGCGATCCTCAATGGCCCGGCGCGGCTCCTGTTTTAGTCATGTCAAGGGTCATCCAAAATCGTTCTCTTTCTTCAGTCAACACGTTCATCAAAACCATCCACTTCGTTCTGGATCAACACTCCGCGTTTAGTTATTAAGTGGTTTCGGTTCAGATAGAGAGTATATCCATTACCGATCCCGGTCTCTTTAATAACTTTCGTAATTATTACACCGATTGGTCGTTTATATATTTCAAAAACCAAATCAATTTCAATTTCAAATAGAATTCGTAAATCAACATTTCATGTGTCTTTCTAAAACAATTTCCAAATTTTCGTTTCAAAACTTCCAATTTTCCGTTTCAAAATCTTATAATTCAATTTCAATTACTATTTAAAACAATTCAAATGTTGATTCAAGTTCGTATATCAGTTTCATTTCGAAATCATTTAAATTAATTTAATTTAACATTCAAATCAATTTAAATTCATTTATCGATTTCATTTAATATTCGTTAAGTTACTTTATCATTCAAAACAATTTCTATTAAATTTCCAATTCATTAAATCAAAACTTAAGTTCAACTTCCTTAAATCAAAACTTACAAATTTATTTAAATTAAATTTATCAAATCAAATTCTTTAAATTTCAAGTCTTACATTAATGTCAATAAATCACATTTTTATTTCTTGTTAAAGAAATTCAATTTCACTTATTTACTTACTTAAATAATTTTCCAAAACTTAATTAATAAAGAAAACTCAATTTCAATTATTTACGAAGTAAATTCACTTATTCAAAAGTTCAACTTCTTATTTGAGAATTCAATTCAATTTAATCATTAATAATTCAATCTTATTAATTATTAAATAATTCAAAACTTAATTATTCGTTTCTCAAATTAAACACCGTTCTTTCATCAATTTCAATTTTTATATTTTGTTTCAGATTTTTAAATATTCACATTTAAATTTCATTAAAATTCAATTTCAACTTCATTTCAAAACAATAATATTTTTCAAATAAAATCTTCGTTTATTTTTAATAAAATTATTGACCAATCGGGTTTTATTTAATTTTCTATCCTAGGTCAAAGTTCAATGTGGGTATTTATCATTTCAACCCGATTCCAATTCAATTCCAAAATCAAAGCATAGTAAAGGGAACTTGCAGTGTGATAACAGGGATGGTGTCAAAGTAAATAAACAAGCAATAACAACAATCAATAACAATCCAATAATCAATTCAAATAATCTCGAAATAACCTTATTAATTCGCATTGTTATTTGTACGAATTAATATAATTATTTCTAGAATCTACACTATCATTTCATGTAGATTAAAGATTATTACATTACGGTTTTCACTTGTCATCTATTTACAATTTCATACATCATCAATTTAACAACATACATTCTGTGGTTCAAAATGTAATTAAACAAATCCTACGTGTCAATAAATTCAACAGTTAAAGGGGTCATATTATACAAATGTCAGGTAATCAAATTTAACATTTTAATTATCTTATATCAAGTTTAATTTCATACTATTTATCATTTTAACATTAACAATTTATCGTCCAATATAAACATCAACAATCAATCAATTATCAGCCAAACTGTATTATCATTGCATAAATAATTAACAGATAATAGTGTCAGATGTCATAGGTGAACTGATACAGGTAATAGCATATATAACAGTGTAATTAACTAACAGCAGCGTATTTCAATTGTCGTTTCTATTGAAATCAAATTTAATAAATAAAAGAACGTTAATCGTGAGTGAGTGCTCACCTTTCGAGGCTGGAGATGAACGAAGATGAGATGGGTTACGAAATCCAAGCACGAATCTTAAACAAAGCAAGATCGAACGCGAATTGGACGAACAAGGCTGATAATCAAGAATTTATAAAATGAATCAAAATAGGGTTGATGAAGATAAATGGTATAAGTGGACTTGTATATATGACTGCATATAACTATATATATATATCTAAATCATATTCTAACTTCAAATACATTCAAATTAAAATGTATTTCAAAACATATTGTTTCAATTTAAAATACATATATGAAACTAAGCACATATTGTACATAAAACAATACTTATATATTATATTCATTTCATCCTAACATACCATGCATATATTTTCAAAATACTATATTTATACAGCCATATTAAAAATTTGTTTTTATAAATCAAATTTAAACATACATTAGAAATAAAATATATAAAATTCCTTTCTTCTACACTGTATACATATGTATGTATACAGCAGACAACATTTATTTACATCAACACATATAATGCTATATGTACAGTATCTCAAATATAGCTAATGTTTTATAAAACAATGTGTAAACTTATATAATACCTGTATATAAAACTTAATATATATATATAGCATACTAAGGTCATGCAACAAAATAAAACTTAGAATATAGTAGACTTGTATAATACAACCACTATATCACGCATGAATTTATAAAATAAACTAACAGATTATAAACTTCCATACTAACCTATATATAATTGAACAATGTAAAACGCTAACCGTATAATATAAATATACTTATACATCTTACGACAAACACTGACAACTCATTGATATATCTACACACACAATTCAAAGAACTGCTATCTCAACATATATACCTACAGATTTATATACATACGACAGCTTCAAAAATATATATAACTATTATACACTCATGGACTAAACAAACACTGACATACTTTACAATTTATATGACCGACAAGCTGCGTGCACTCAACATATAATAGAAACTATATTTACAAACTAATAATATATATAAACTTACGTGTATAGATATATTAAAACCAAATTTTCTTTCTTTGATTCAAAACCCATATTTGCTTTCAAATATCAAATTCCAAAACAAAAATTTACAATCCCAGATTTTAGTAAGCTTATAACTATATATATTAATACACGTACATACAACATATTATATAAAATATACATAAAATATAGTAGTCTATATTTATATCACACTACTACAATCAGAACCCTAATATATATGAGTTGCAGGTAAAGTTCATATGTGTAAACCACTTATATATATAATATATATACCTTACAATAATGCAGAAGAGACGGGATGGACAGCGTTCGGCAGGGAAGATAAAGGCGAGGTGGATCGGCAGGGGAATGGGTGGCGGAGCACGGAAGAATGGGTGGCGCGCATGGATTTGCTCGGCCTAGGGAAGGCACTGGATGATGTCGGCTTGCATGTGGAGTTGGGTTGGCTTTGGGTCTTGAGGGCTGCTGTGCAGGGGAAGGAGGGGAAGGACGGAGCAGAGGGGAGAGAGGCGAGGTTCAGCTCGGTGGCTGCTATGGCCGAGGCTGGAGGATGGTGATCTCGGCTCTAGGGAAGTGGTACGGTGGTGTGTGCTTCAGATGAATGGATGCGTGTGCTGTTGGGCAAGGGAAAGGAGTGGCATGGTCAGGGAGTGGTAAGACGTGGGAAAAGGAAGGGAAGAATGAAGAAGGGATGAGTGGATCTGCATATTAAAGCTACAGGAACCAAAATTTAATTTCTCTTTTTTTTTTCTTCTCGAATGAAGATGACAGCTGAATTCATAAAATGATAGGGAATAGTAAAGGCCATAATTAACTTTGCATTTATCAAGTGGCTATTGGTTTCAAGTTGAATAGCGAATAGTCACCAGAAATCCAAAAGACCCGGTTGCGGAACCGATACGCTTAGCGTATCGCAGATTGCACCGCACATTGGACCCCGAAATACCGAAGTGAATATACCGCAGGGATCAGTACGCCGAGACGATCAAAACGGTATACAGATATCAGTGGTACGATCATCCGATAAAAATCGATATCGGTACCAGAATACTGCTATTTTGCAGAAAATAAGAACGACGGAGCAATAGATGTCCGAATTTGGAAAAACGACAAACTGACATCTTGCTCAGAAGATGGTTTAGAATTTTTCTATGTAAAAATATTTAGGTTTTGGAAATATTTTATTTTCATTTCTTTTTAACTGATTAAATTGAAGTGAATCTACGCACGAAATAAACTTTCGTATTTTCGGACGAAAATTTACCAGTTGCTATGTTTAACTAGACGTATTCCAAATATTAAATTTTTATTTCAAAATTTTATCGTTTAAAATTTCACAAAATTTCAACTAATTACGTTATTCAAACAGTTGAAATTTACGGGTCGTTACACTCTCCCCCACTCAAAACTTTTCGTCCCCGAAAAGGAACGAGGTAGGAGAATAGAAACAACCAGAAAGAAAACAGATTTGAAATACAAAATAACAATTAATTTAAACCATATAAATTCAAATTTAAATTAATTGATAATCAATAATTGATTTAATCCATTTGATTTCACTAAAATCAATCTCAACTATTTCTAAATTCATTATCCCATTATCCAATTATCTTAAATTTACAATTTTTTTAAAACCATAAATTTGAATAGTCTTTTAATAAAATCATATTTATTCAACAAATTTGATTCTTCTTTATTTCAAATTATTATTAAGTTTATTTCACTTAATATATCTTATTACATATATTTAACTTATATAAATTAATTTAAACCATAAAAGTTTCGATTTAAATTAATTTACATCTATTAATTTCTTCTAAGTTCAAGGTATTTTCATATGTTGATCAAATTTCAATTTATTAATTCTTTCAAACAATTTTATTTCATCATTAACCGAGTTTTACTTATTATCCTATCTACGCTATTAACATCTTTATAATCAAAATTTAGTGTATACCATTTATTATAAACATTCAAATTTTATTTATAAATTCAATTTATCTTATATTATCCAATTACATATTCAACTTCTGAATGATTTAGGTAAGTTGTATTAGAATGCAGTTGAACAATATACAAATAAATTTTTCCCAATTCAATTATTCGAGTTTAAATATTTATTCCAAACTTTGGTCTTATTTATAATTGGAATCATCCTTTAACAGAATTTAAGAATTGGATTTCCGATTAACTTTAAACAATTTAGAGATATATATAATATATTTATATCAAATCAAATTAAATTTTAAAATAAGATACCTATATATATGTAAATCAAAATATACTGAAAAATTCAAATCAAAATATTTTTCAAAACAAAACCGTAGCAAAGCTACAGAATAGTATCTCCACTTCGAAACTCGAAAATGAACATCGATGATGCGGCCGCCATCACCGAAATTATTTTCCAGCGACAAAGAGAAGAGCACTGATTTCAACATTTTAAAATTCTTTGGAAACGATTTCTATTCGAAATACTTTCAATAATATATACTTAAAAATTTTAAAAACCAAAGTTCAAAATCACCGGAAACTAGTAAATTCTCAAATTTCTGAATTAAATTCATTTCAAATTCCAAATCAATTTATAAACCGTATTTATAAATTTATTTAGAACAATAAATAATAATCAAATATTATCATTTCAACAACAATTTAATTAACTTATTAAACTCCAGAAAATTTTAACTTATATTTTTACAATATAATCAACAAATTTATTTCATTTGCCAAATTTGAAAATAATATTGTGTCAGTTTGCTCCGTTCAAGTGTTTTGGAAATCCTATCGATAGCGTTGATCAGACGAATCGATCGGAAACCCAAATCAACATCAACAACTCAAACAACACAATATATAAAACATTTTTATATAAATTTACAAATACACTTCTTTGCTCGACGATACAGGGATGAATTTTCAAAATAAGGATAGGGTTTCAAATTTTATGGACTCAAGTTAAAGAGAATTCTGATTTAAATACAAGTTCGAAAGAAAAGATAAGATGATTCAATTAACAGAATCGGGTTGGATAAGCTTATTTAATTCACGGGCAATCTTAACCGGATCGTCCGTAACTTAGATAATAAGATCGATGCTAAATTCCGAGGTAAATCAACATCCGATCTCGAGAAATAAAATTCAGGTATAGCAGGAGATAGATAGCATCGTAAACCGAGGATATAGAAATCTCCGGTAAATCAATGCCTATTGTAAAGGAGTTTCACTTCTTTTACAAATAATTCGAAGATTGGCGAGACCGCCGATTCATCGTAAAGATCATTCGAAGTGGAGTTATGAGATACTCCGGAATTAAAAGAAGACGAATAGTGAGGGACACGAATGAATTTCGAAACCGAGGGAACGTTCCAAAATTCAAAGGAATCGAGTCAAAAGGAAGAGATTGAAACTCGAATGAGAGTGATTCTGTAAATACATTTACCCTATATGTTGAGTTTTGCCTAGAGCTACCAAAGCTCTGATACCAACTGTAACGACCCGATATTTTGGACCATTCGCGTCCATTATAAGTGTATAGGTAGACACTCATGCCGGAGTTGAATTGCTCAAAATACCGCGTTGTTAATTTAAATTTGGCAAAACTGAACATATACAGTAAATAAATAATCACAGATCACAGACACAGAGTAATAAGTGCAGCGGAAATAAAATAGATAGTAGTTCATGAAGCTACTATATGAATATATAAAATACATCAGAGTTTACAACAGAAGAGTAATACGATACATCAGATACAAATCAGCATACATCACTGGAATCATCGAATACTGAAAGCAGAATAGATGGCTGGATCTTCAAGCAAAGCTCCAACTCCAAAGGTGAGTCTCGAATACTGGTACACTCAGTCTGACCCGAGCGTAAAGCAAAAACACAAGACACTCGAGTCAGGATTAACATTCTTATATTAATAAATCCAACTCAAGTGAAATAGCAATTGAAATACAAGTAACTCAAAGGATGTTTGGAATAACCATCCTTTAAGGATCCGTTAAACTATCTACTAGGTAGTAATGTACGCTAAGTAGATAAATGTCTATCAGTAATATAAGGATATCAAAGTAGGGTTAAGCAGGGCCCATACACCTCTTAACCTGTTTATTCCCAAAAGCATATACAAGACCGTAGTTTCCCCAAAACCGGAAGTCACTAGAGGGCAATCCATATACTAAAGGTACAAATCAAAATCGTAGTGGTCGCGCATAGGATAATCAGTATGACAAGGTACATGAGGCGATACCAACTAGGATACTAGTAGTTGCCTGATCCGGACTGATTTTGGGCATAGCAGCTACTACCCCAACACCGCGAAACAACACTCCCAAATCGAGGGGTGCACCCAAATCGAATCACAAAGTAATAGATATGGTATCGAAGAAGTGTGTCCGCTAGAGATGGCGATCCTCAATGGCCCGGCGCGGCTCCTGTTTTAGTCATGTCAAGGGTCATCCAAAATCGTTCTCTTTCTTCAGTCAACACGTTCATCAAAACCATCCACTTCGTTCTGGATCAACACTCCACGTTTAGTTATTAAAGTGGTTTCGGTTCAGATAGAGAGTATATCCATTACCGATCCCGGTCTCTTTAATAACTTTCGTAATTATTACACCGATTGGTCGTTTATATATTTCAAAAACCAAATCAATTTCAATTTCAAATAGAATTCGTAAATCAACATTTCATGTGTCTTTCTAAAACAATTTCCAAATTTTCGTTTCAAAACTTCCAATTTTCCGTTTCAAAATCTTATAATTCAATTTCAATTACTATTTAAAACAATTCAAATATTGATTCAAGTTCGTATATCAGTTTCATTTCGAAATCATTTAAATTAATTTAATTTAACATTCAAATCAATTTAAATTCATTTATCGATTTCATTTAATATTCGTTAAGTTACTTTATCATTCAAAACAATTTCTATTAAATTTCCAATTCATTAAATCAAAACTTAAGTTCAACTTCCTTAAATCAAAACTTACAAATTTATTTAAATTAAATTTATCAAATCAAATTCTTTAAATTTCAAGTCTTACATTAATGTCAATAAATCACATTTTTATTTCTTGTTAAAGAAATTCAATTTCACTTATTTACTTACTTAAATAATTTTCCAAAACTTAATTAATAAAGAAAACTCAATTTCAATTATTTACGAAGTAAATTCACTTATTCAAAAGTTCAACTTCTTATTTGAGAATTCAATTCAATTTAATCATTAATAATTCAATCTTATTAATTATTAAATAATTCAAAACTTAATTATTCGTTTCTCAAATTAAACACCGTTCTTTCATCAATTTCAATTTTTATATTTTGTTTCAGATTTTTAAATATTCACATTTAAATTTCATTAAAATTCAATTTCAACTTCATTTCAAAACAATAATATTTTTCAAATAAAATCTTCGTTTATTTTTAATAAAATTATTGACCAATCGGGTTTTATTTAATTTTCTATCCTAGGTCAAAGTTCAATGTGGGTATTTATCATTTCAACCCGATTCCAATTCAATTCCAAAATCAAAGCATAGTAAAGGGAACTTGCAGTGTGATAACAGGGATGGTGTCAAAGTAAATAAACAAGCAATAACAACAATCAATAACAATCCAATAATCAATTCAAATAATCCCGAAATAACCTTATTAATTCGCATTGTTATTTGTACGAATTAATATAATTATTTCTAGAATCTACACTATCATTTCATGTAGATTAAAGATTATTACATTACAGTTTTCACTTGTCATCTATTTACAATTTCATACATCATCAATTTAACAACATACATTCAGTGGTTCAAAATGTAATTAAACAAATCCTACGTGTCAATAAATTCAACAGTTAAAGGGGTCATATTATACAAATGTCAGGTAATCAAATTTAACATTTTAATTATCTTATATCAAGTTTAATTTCATACTATTTATCATTTTAACATTAACAATTTATCGTCCAATATAAACATCAACAATCAATCAATTATCAGCCAAACTGTATTATCATTGCATAAATAATTAACAGATAATAGTGTCAGATGTCATAGGTGAACTGATACAGGTAATAGCATATATAACAGTGTAATTAACTAACAGCAGTGTATTTCAATTGTCGTTTCTATTGAAATCAAATTTAATAAATAAAAGAACGTTAATCGTGAGTGAGTGCTCACCTTTCGAGGCTGGAGATGAACGAAGATGAGATGGGTTACGAAATCCAAGCACGAATCTTAAACAAAGCAAGATCGAACGCGAATTGGACGAACAAGGCTGATAATCAAGAATTTATAAAATGAATCAAAATAGGGTTGATGAAGATAAATGGTATAAGTGGACTTGTATATATGACTGCATATAACTATATATATATATATCTAAATCATATTCTAACTTCAAATACATTCGAATTAAAATGTATTTCAAAACATATTGTTTCAATTTAAAATACATATATGAAACTCAGCACATATTGTACATAAAACAATACTTATATATTATATTCATTTCATCCTAACATACCATGCATATATTTTCAAAATACTATATTTATACAGCCATATTAAAAATTTGTTTTTATAAATCAAATTTAAACATACATTAGAAATAAAATATATAAAATTCCTTTCTTCTACACTGTATACATATGTATGTATACAGCAGACAACATTTATTTACATCAACACATATAATGCTATATGTACAGTATCTCAAATATAGCTAATGTTTTATAAAACAATGTGTAAACTTATATAATACCTGTATATAAAACTTAATATATATATATAGCATACTAAGGTCATACAACAAAATAAAACTTAGAATATAGTAGACTTGTATAATACAACCACTATATCACGCATGAATTTATAAAATAAACTAACAGATTATAAACTTCCATACTAACCTATATATAATTGAACAATGTAAAACGCTAACCGTATAATATAAATATACTTATACATCTTACGACAAACACTGACAACTCATTGATATATCTACACACACAATTCAAAGAACTGCTATCTCAACATATATACCTACAGATTTATATACATACGACAGCTTCAAAAATATATATAACTATTATACACTCATGGACTAAACAAACACTGACATACTTTACAATTTATATGACCGACAAGCTGCGTGCACTCAACATATAATAGAAACTATATTTACAAACTAATAATATATATAAACTTACGTGTATAGATATATTAAAACCAAATTTTCTTTCTTTGATTCAAAACCCATATTTGCTTTCAAATATCAAATTCCAAAACAAAAATTTACAATCCCAGATTTTAGTAAGCTTATAACTATATATATTAATACACGTACATACAACATATTATATAAAATATACATAAAATATAGTAGTCTATATTTATATCACACTACTACAATCAGAACCCTAATATATATGAGTTGCAGGTAAAGTTCATATGTGTAAACCACTTATATATATAATATATATACCTTACAATAATGCAGAAGAGACGGGATGGACAGCGTTCGGCAGGGAAGATAAAGGCGAGGTGGATCGGCAGGGGAATGGGTGGCGGAGCACGGAAGAATGGGTGGCGCGCATGGATTTGCTCGGCCTAGGGAAGGCACTGGATGATGTCGGCTTGCATGTGGAGTTGGGTTGGCTTTGGGTCTTGAGGGCTGCTGTGCAGGGGAAGGAGGGGAAGGACGGAGCAGAGGGGAGAGAGGCGAGGTTCAACTCGGTGGCTGCTATGGCCGAGGCTGGAGGATGGTGATCTCGGCTCTAGGGAAGTGGTACGGTGGTGTGTGCTTCAGATGAATGGATGCGTGTGCTGTTGGGCAAGGGAAAGGAGTGGCATGGTCAGGGAGTGGTAAGACGTGGGAAAAGGAAGGGAAGAATGAAGAAGGGATGAGTGGATCTGCATATTAAAGCTACAGGAACCAAAATTTAATTTCTCTTTTTTTTTCTTCTCGAATGAAGATGACAGCTGAATTCATAAAATGATAGGGAATAGTAAAGGCCATAATTAACTTTGCGTTTATCAAGTGGCTATTGGTTTCAAGTTGAATAGCGAATAGTCACCAGAAATCCAAAAGACCCGGTTGCGGAACCGATACGCTTAGCGTATCGCAGATTGCACCGCACACTGGATCCCGAAATACCGAAGTGAATATACCGCAGGGATCAATACGCCGAGACGATCAAAACGGTATACAGATATCAGTGGTACGATCATCCGATAAAAATCGATATCGGTACCAGAATACTGCTATTTTGCAGAAAATAAGAACGACGGAGCAATAGATGTCCGAATTTGGAAAAATGACAAACTGACATCTTGCTCAGAAGATGGTTTAGAATTTTTCTATGTAAAAATATTTAGGTTTTGGAAATATTTTATTTTCATTTCTTTTTAACTGATTAAATTGAAGTGAATCTACGCACGAAATAAACTTTCGTATTTTCGGACGAAAATTTACCAGTTGCTATGTTTAACTAGACGTATTCCAAATATTAAATTTTTATTTCAAAATTTTATCGTTTAAAATTTCACAAAATTTCAACTAATTACGTTATTCAAACAGTTGAAATTTACGGGTCGTTACAGTCCGTATCCAATTTCGAGGAGTTGGCAAAGAAGTTTATTGAGCAGTTCAGGATACACACTACTCGTCCAAAGGACGTAATGTCTCTGTCAAGTTTAATCCAAAATCCTGGGGAGTCATTGAAGGAATATTTACAAAGATTCCATGTTGCGGCAACTGAAGTCAGTAATCCCAATGATCATGCAATTCTAATGGCTGTAATGAGAGGTGTGGATCCGGATTCTGAATTTGGAGACTGGTTGGCAGGAAAATCTCTGACTACGCTAGAGCGTTTCTACTCAAAGGCACATCAGTTCATAAGAAGAGAGGAAGCTAGGTGGGTAAGGCGAGATAAGGCACCAGGGCCTGTCCAGGAGTCCGTGAAAAGCAACATTGCTGTGAAGCAATCCGGAGAGAACTCGGGAAAAGTCTAAGTCAATGTCCAGAACAAGCCCGGGCAGCCTAAGGAGTCCGGAGGAAGAAGTCAAGGGAAGAAGAGAGAAGGGGACGTGGAAGCCGAGAATTCCAAGCTACAACGAGTATACCCCGCTGAATGCGTCTCTTGAGAACATTTACCTCTCAACCTGCAATACCTTTCAGTATAGAAAGCCACGTCCGAAGGAGTCACCCGAGGAACAGAAACAGACTGGAAAATACTGCCGCTTCCATGAGACTTATGGGCACAATACGGAAGAGTGCAGACACCTACACGACGCTATAGAGAAGTTGATTAGGCAGAAAAAGTTGCAGGAATTTGTGAAGGATCCTTAGGAAGGAGGACAGGGAACATCCAACCCAGGTCGTGCTCCAGCTCCGCGTCATCCCGATGAACCTACCCGGACTGTGGGTAGGGTAGTCATAAACACGATCATCGGCGGGCCTCACCCTACGGATAAGAATTGGCAGGAGATGGAGCGGTATGCTAGTGCCCTGAAGCATGCAGATTTCGAATGTTGTTCGAACACGGAGGATGGGACCCCTGCTAAGCAGCAGCGCGTAATGACAGACGATATAGTGTTTAGAAACAGAGATGCTGACCAAGTGGAGGCTCCAACCATCGACCCGATGGTCATATCTGCAACGATCAGTCCGGCGTATGTGAAAAGAATTTTGATTGATTGTGGAAGTTCTGTCAACATCATCTTCAAGAAGGCTTATGGCCAAATGAAAATGGAAACAAAGGACTTGAAACCGTCCAAAGCTCGCATACATGGCTTTAATGGTGCAGCGACCGATGCGGTAGGGTATGTTGAGTTACCAGTTGAACTGGGACAAGGCGAACGTCGGAGGGTGCGAATCCTGCCCTTCGTAGTTTTGGATGTGGATTCTCCGTATAATGTATTCCTGGGCCGACCGGCCCTGGTGAGTTTAGGGCAGCACTAGCCCCGTGGTGCTTGACTTTGAAATTCCCAACTGACAAAGGAGTAGGAGTTGTTCATGGCGACCAGGCGACCGGTCGTGCATGTTATGTGGCAGAGCTCAGAGAGGCCCATCGGAGGGAGAAAGAAAAGGTTGCGGACATTCCTGTCCGCATCCTTAATAATGATGATTGATAAGTAGTGCCCGAGCCCTGGCTCGGGCATAATTCTCGGATCTTCAGAGACATAGATCCGAGAGATGACGATGAGAAACCCAGGGAAGAAAAGGCAGCGCCGGCCGAATTAACAATTGACATTTCAGTCAGCCGAGACGATCCATCGCGAGTGCTGAAGATCGGATCACAACTCATCCCCGCAATGACTGAAGACCTTAGTGATTTCCTCCGGGCAAATCTTGATGTTTTTGCCTGGGTGCATTCTGATATGTGCGGGATTTCTCCCGCCATTACGAGTCATATGTTGAACATAGACCCAAAATACGTCCCAGTTAAACAAAAGAGGAGAGGAATGGACCCAGAGAGGTCCGCTGCTCTCAGAGAGGAAGTGGACAAACTCAAAGCCAATGGGTTCGTCCGCGACGCCCTCTACCCTGAATGGGTATCGAATCCCGTGCTGGTGAAAAAGGCGAATGAGAAATGGAGAACTTGCATAGATTATTCCAACCTGAACAAAGCGTGCCCCAAGGACAGTTTCCCGTTGCCTAGGATTGATCAGTTGGTCGACTCCACTGTAGGACACGAGCTGTTATCGTTCATGGATGCATACTCGGGTTACAATCAAATCCCGATGCATATTCCGGACCAAGAACACATCAGCTTCGTCACAGATGTCGGGCTATATTGCTATGTAGTAATGCCCTTCGGACTGAAAAACTCAGGAGCGACTTATCAGCGTTTGGTGAATCGAATGTTCAAAGACCAGTTTGGTAGAACGATGGAAGTCTATGTGGATGACATGCTCGTGAAGTCACGACAGTCAAACGACCACATTCGAGACTTGGCTGAGATGTTCGACATACTCAGGTATTATGGAATGAAGATCAACCCTCTGAAGTGTTCCTTCGGCGTTGCGTCGGGGAAGTTTTTGGGATTCATCGTCAATGCTAGGGGAATTGAAGCTAACCCAGAAAAGATTCAAGCTATTTGAGATGTGCAAGTGCCCAGGACTATAAAACAGGTACAGAGTTTGAATGGAAAAGTAGCTGCGCTGAGTCGATTCATATCTAGGGCCACGGACAAGTGCATCCCATTCTTTGATATAATAAAGAAAGGAAAGAGGAATTTCGAGTGGACATCCGATTGTGAGGAAGCATTCCGGGAACTGGTGAGGCATCTAGAGAGTCCACCAGTGCTGTCAAAACCAGTGGACCATGAGATGTTGTACGTGTACTTGGCCGTATCCCCACATGCTATAAGTGCGGCTTTGGTTCACGAGGAGGACCGAATCCAGAAGCCGGTGTATTACGTTAGCAAGCGTTTAACGGGGGCAGAAAGAAATTACCCTAAAATCGAGAAATTGGCCTATTGCTTGGTGATTGCATCACGTAAGCTGCGCCCATACTTTCAAGCACACTCAATCAGTGTTTATACTGATCAACCCCTACGGCAGGTACTCCAATGACCAGAAACTTCTGGAAGATTGTTAAAATGGAACATCGAGTTAAGCCAGTTCGATATCGCCTACTTGCCACGAAGAGCCATACAAGGGCAAGCGTTAGCAGATTTCATCGCTGAGTTTACCATACCCGACGAACCAGATAATCGCGATGTCATCCCCCCTGTTCGATGGAAATTGTACACCGATGGGGCATCAAACGTCCGTTGCTCCGGCGCTGGCGTAGTTCTTGTAACTCCGGAAAATCGATCGGTTTGTTACGCTCTAAAGCTCGATTTCCCAGCTACAAATAACGAAGCAGAATATGAAGCACCGATTGCGGGCTTAAAACTCATTGGAGAACTCGGGGTAAAATCAGTTGAAATCTTCTGTGACTCACAGTTGGTGGTCTACCAAGTGCGAAGAGATTATCAAGCAAAGGGACAGAAGCTTGCTCTGTACCTTGTTCTGGTTCAAGAACTGCTGTCAAACCTTGAGCGCTATGATATTTCGCATGTCCCGCGTGAACAGAACAAAGAAGCCGACTCATTGGTGAAATTCGCAAGCACTGGCGATGCTCAGCAAATGGGATTGTTTCCCGTTGAGGTCTTGCGTGCTCCAAGCATAGACACAATGAAAGTTGATTCTGTGTTGGAAACAGGAATCGAGAGGGAATCGTGGATAACCCCATTCAAGCTATACCTAACAACCGGGGTTTTACCAGAAAAAAGGAGCGAAAGACGGCAGGTAATTCGAAAGGCCGCACGATATGTGATGCAGGATGGACTAATGTATCGAAAGGGGTTCTCGGTCCCCTTATGACGATGCATCGCACATGATGAGACGAAACGGGTCTTGAAGGAGGTACACGAAGGAGAATGCGGTGACCATACTGGGGGGCAAACGCTAGCAAAAAAGATCCTCCGCTATGGATATTACTGGCCGACCGTAAATCAGGACGCTGCAGACTACGCAAGGAAATGTGACAAGTGTCAAAGATATGCGAAAATCCCGAGGACTCCATCAACAGAACTCACACAAATGGTTAGTCCCTGGCCATTTGCAATCTGGGGAATCGACATAATCGGCTCTTTGCCTATATTTAAAGGTGGTGCGAAATACCCGATAGTTGCAGTCGACTATTTCACAAAATGGGCTGAGGCAGAACCTTTGGCCACAATCACCTCTAAGAAGGTCATTAACTTCGTTGTACGAAACATTATATGCCGCTTTGGCCTCCCTTGCACCATCATTACGGACAACGGGATGCAATTTGAAAGCAGAGAGTTCAAAGAGTTCTGTTTAAAGTATGGCATTGAGAAGAAATTCGCCGCCGTTGCACACCCAAAAGCTAACGGACAAGTCGAGGCCGTTAACAAAATAATCAAGTCCATACTGAAGAAGCGTCTGGAGAAGGTCGGAGGAAAGTGGGTAGATGAACTCCCAACAACATTATGGGCTTATAGAACTACCCACAAGTCCGCGACCGGCCACACTCCATTCGCCTTGGCATACGGCTCAGAAGCCGTTATACCCGTGGAACTTGAAGTTCCATCGCACCGAGTGACATACTATGATCCCAAGACGAATTAGGACCTCTTGTTGGAATCACTGGACTGCATCGATGAAAAACGTGAAGAGGCGGAATTAAGGGCGACAGCACATAGGCACCGAGTCAAGCGTTACTACGACGGCAGAGTCCGCCCAAGGATTTTTGATGTGGGTGATTTCGTTTTGAAACGAGTTTTCCCGGTACCGTCACGTATGAATCCCAACTGGGAAGGTCCGTACGTCATTGAATGGAAGCTTGGAGAGGGAACATTCAAGCTAGCGACCGTTGATGGCGTGACACTCCCCCGAGCATGGAACAGTGAATATTTGCGACGTTATTACATTTAGTATGTTTCTTTCTTGTTTTAGGCACAATTATTTCCTGTATGTTTTCATTCAGTCGTAACTTAGTTTCCTTTTAGCCATGTAATCAGGCGGTTTAGTTGTTTTTCATTAATAAAGGCTTGAAACCGTATTTTTCATGAATTACTAACGTTTCTATATCTCATGATCGGGTGATGAATTACTAGAGCTACATTGTTCTGTATGATGTGCAAACTCGTATAAACGATTTCAATCTCCGAGTCCCCTGAGGGCGGACCTGAGTACTCTAAGTCCCCGGAGCGCGGACTAGAGTATAAACGATTTCAATCTCCGAGTCCCCTGAGCGCGGACCGGAGTACTCTAAGTCCCTGGAACGCGGACTAGAGTATAAACGATTTCAATCTCCGAGTCCCCTGAGCGCGGACCGGAGTACTCTAAGTCCCCAGAGCGCAGACTAGGGTATAAACGATTTCAATCTCCGCGTCCCCTGAGCGCGGACCGCAGTACTCTAAGTCCCCGCAGCGCGGACTAGGGTATAAACGATTTCAATCTCCGAGTCCCCTGAGCGTGGACCGGAGTACTCTAAGTCCCCGGAACGCGGACTAGAGTATAAACGATTTCAATCTCCGAGTCCCCTGAGCGTGGACCGGAGTACTCTAAGTCCCCGGAGCGCGGACTAGAGTATAAACGATTTCAATCTCCGAGTCCCCTGAGCGTGGACCGGAGTACTCTAAGTCCCCGGAGCGCGGACTAGAGTATAAATGATTTCAATCTCCGAGTCCCCTGAGCGCGGACCGGAGTACTCTAAGTCCCCAGAGCGCGGACTAGGGTATAAACGATTTCAATCTCCGAGTCCCCTGAGCGCGGACCGGAGTACTCTAAGTCCCCAAAGCGCGGACTAGGGTATAAACGATTTCAATCTCCGAATCCCCTGAGCGCAGACCGGAGTACTCTAAGTCCCCAGGGCACAGACTAGAGTATAAACGATCTCAATCTCCGAGTCCCCAAAGTGTGAACCGGAGTACTCTAAGTCCCCAGAGCGCGGATTAGAGTATTAACAATCTCAATCTCCGAATCCCCTGAATACGGGTCAACTTACTATAAGTCCCTGGAACGCGAATTTAGAAAAAATTATAAGTACTCAAGAAATGTAGAACAAGAAGTATGCCACTTCGAAAAAAGATCGAACAACACGAGAATGGACTGGGAAGTATACAACTCATAAGTGCTTGAGTTTTGACCGCAGTTATTCAGAAAGCTAAAAAAGTAAAAGAATCGTTCAAACGACTAAGGAACTAAACTTTATTTAATAGTCCAAAATGAGGTTACACAGTTATCCCTCCAAAACTTGGAGTCAAGAACCTATCTATACAAACTACGGAGACAAAAGATAAAAGTAGTTACAAGACTTAAGCAAAAAACTCGTTGAACGAGTATAGCGATTATTTCTTCGTTTTCTTCTTCTTGTCTTCTTTTGTTTTTTCCGATGACTCCTCTCCCTCACGCTTCCTTTTGGATTTCTTACTTGCTAAAGAAGCGGAGTTAGGAGTAGGAGAAGGAACATCCAGTGGTTTGGACCTGCCCGGGAGAATGATCTTCAAAGGTCCGTTCCGCGGGTCGGTGAGTTCCAGTATTTCAGGCTCAACTTTGACCTTGACTTTTTTCTTCTCCTCTTCGGCGAGACGCTCTTTCATGCTCGTCTTCGAGGTATGTTCAGAGGCGCCAGTGATTTCAATTTCATCACTCCCTTCGGCGGGAGATGAGGTGTCAAGCTTATCATCATCTAGCGCCCCGATCACTTGAGCGTCAGGGCCAGGAGTTACTCCCGCATGAGCAACATCGCTTGTTTTCTCTGCCTCCTCCTTGGCGTCATCGCTCCTCGGAGTTGGCTCGGGGTCAGAGCAGCCTGCATGAAAACATAAAGAATGAACATTAGAACAAATAACCACTGCTGGAAAGTGACAGATCTTTTAACTTCTAAAAAAGAAGAGTTTCCTACCGGGTTCTGGCTGGCTATCAGTTGCGCGTGGAGTTTCACCCTCTAGAATAGGAGATAGCACATGAACGCCGAGCCCGGGATCTTCAGGATCGTAGCCGGCATGCTGCTCAAATGGGTCAAGTGCCGGCCGACCGGCCGATTGAGCAGTGGGAGGAGCAGCAATATGAGGAGCCGTAGTCTTAGCCCCAGATGGGCCAGCTTCATCACTTTTCTCTTTTGGAAGGGGAGAGCCTTTGCTATAAAGCGCCAAAGCTGCGGATAAATCCGCTGGCTCGTTCCCTCTAAGAAACTCCTTCACCAGGGCATCCTCATCGACTTCTTCAGAGCCCGACTCGATTTTCCTAATCTTCACTAAAGTTTCCCAGGCCTCAGCTAGGGATTCGAGATAGCCCTCGCCCAAGAATGTCAAGTCGCGATGCATAAGGATGCGGGCGCCATACTCAGCAATCAACGGGTCAAACATGCACTTGACCTCTTCCCTGCCAGCCTCTGCGGCCGCCTCGAGGCGAGAGTCAATCTCCTCCGCAACTTTTCTTTTGCCCTCCTCACGGGTTTCGTCTTTCATTTTTTCAACCCCAGCAAGTTCGTCATCGAGCTTCATTTTCAAGAGCCGAGTAGCAACGATTTCATCACAGTATCGTTGTGACTCTTCTTGAGCAGCTACTTTATCCTCTTTCTCCTTGGAGAGTAATTCTTTCAACTCTTTGACTTGTATGGCAAGCGCGTCCCTTTCTTTTTGGATAGAATCTTTTTCTAAGGCAAGGGCACCGCTGCGCTGGACTGCTTCATTGAGTTCCTTCTAGTGGGCCATCTCTAAACGAGTGACTGCCTCAGCTTTGCTCAGCGGCTTCGAGCTTCGACTTATACGAAGCGAGCTCTTCGTCTTGATGCTTGATGATGTTCTTGTCACATCCAGCCTCCAGTTTCAGACGATCAATTTCATATTGTCGCTCGACAGACACCTCCGAGATCTTTTCAACCAAGTGTACAAACGCATCATGTTGAACATAGACGTCGTTGTTACAGGCAATAGCACTCTGCTTCACGTGCCCAGGGATATGATGAATAGCTGGGAGGAATTTCAGACCATCAAAACAAATTTTTGGGAATTTGGCCTTAAGATCGACCATCTTCTCTGCTACAGTTGGGTCAACCGCGGGAGTAGAGGGAGGAGGCTTTGAAAGTTCCGCTCTTTTTCGATGCTCCCGAGTTTGCCTTGTACTCGACGAACCGAAGTGTTGTTCTCGGGAAACATCGGGTTGGGACCCCTTCTATGAAGGCTTCTCTCTATCCGGCTCAGTTGGAGGAAGAGGATCACGGGACTGTGAAGATTGGGAATATGCCTTCTTACGATAAGACGAATCATGGGGGCGGTTGTCCCGATCTTTGTAATCATCTCTGTCCCTGCGTCTGCCCGAACCTGAATCCCGTTCGGGATGATGAAATATGGAAGAGCCGTGAAGGCGATCGAGTCCGTGGGAGCGCCCCATGTCACCTACAAAGAATAAAGATAACAACGAGTTAAGAGAAATCCAGGAAATAAGAAAAAACTTGAAGTGTATGATGGAATGCGTATGTGCATGTGTGTCCTAGTGTTCCCCCCGACGGACCGGTTCTT
This sequence comes from Allium fistulosum, assembly GCA_030737815.1. Classification (NCBI taxonomy): domain Eukaryota; kingdom Viridiplantae; phylum Streptophyta; class Magnoliopsida; order Asparagales; family Amaryllidaceae; genus Allium; species Allium fistulosum. The sequence continues at coordinate 153,643,407 of CM060905.1, read as the reverse complement.
TTATCTTTACTAATCGGAGTATTGTCTCCCTGGGCTGGGAGTTGAACTCCCGCATTGCCTCTAGCGGGCGAAGAAAACTTGAGGGCTTCAGGATCGTCAAAACCATAATTAAGTATATCGTCGGGGATGGAAAGATTCGACAGACCCCTTAGAGAACTTTCCATATGCTGTGAGGAAGCCTCTTTCTCTGGCGGGATGAGCGTAACTTTTGAAGTTCCGCCAACTTTCTCCTTCCGTATCTTGTATTTTAACTTCTTCTTTCCCTTCGAAGGGGAGGATGACGTTTCAATGTCGTGAACTTCGACCGCCGGATTCCAAGCGGGACCCACATTCTCGCCTTGAGTCTCAGGAGCTTCATCCTCCTTGTGCTCACCCTCTTCGTGCGCATCGTGAGTGTGGCATGACGACGATCCAACTTGTTTTTTCCCTTTACCGGATGCTGGCTTGGGAATGGAAACGCCCTCCGGAAGGCTAATCTGATGACCAGGGGCTAGCAAACCGAACCTTGACAATGATTCATTTGAAATGATGGTTCGGATGTCTCGTTCCTCGGCAGGAAGAGCTCTAATGGCTTCAACGGCCTCAGAATATCCTCGGCCCTCCGGACGCGGGTTAATACCTGAAAAGATGAAACGAGGAGTTAGGAAAAGCATAACTCCAATTAAACACGAATGACGACTCAGCAAAGAGACTTACTGCCTTCGACCCATCTCCTCGCAAAACTAGGAGGGCAACGCACATAGAACCATTCCTGTTTGTACAGGGCGAATTTGCTACATGCTCCTGTCAAGATTTGGCATTTGTGGTACGGCTCGAGGAACATGAAGGAAGGGCTATCTTTCCGTTTCTTGATCATATAAATGTATCTGATGTCACCAGAAGTTGGAGGTCTAGAGAAGACGGCCATGAAGAGTAGGTAGGTCCCATATAGAAACGCATGACCGTTTGGATGCAGCTGCGACGGGGCAATGTCTATGTACTGCAACACGTCCCGAAGAAATAAATTGAATGGAGGCACGCTGCCCATCCAGCACATGAACTTGTGCAGGTGGTATATCCGACTAGGGGCAGGTGAGGACGATCGTGTCGCGACGGGACTAACACATCGGCGAAAGGAATCCCATGGATGGAGCATATTCGCCGAAGTGCGACTTCATTAATCTTCGAAGCCTGTGAGTCGATCGGATTGTCTAAGAGAATTGTCGCCTCCAGGGCATCAGGAGCTAAGTTATGGGCAGGAGAAGTCGACGGATTTGAAGTATCAGCGATTTCTTGCTTCGATGATGGCCCAGGCCTATCAGATATAGTGGCGGAGCTAGATTTTTTAGACATTCCCAATAAATAATGAATCTGTCTAAGCGCCTGTGAAAACTATACTTGAAAAATGTTGAATGTTAGAATTAACAGTGCGAGTATTCCCCCCCCCCCGTGGTGTGTAAACTAGTGCAAGCAGTCGTGTGTAAGCATTAAAAATCTAAAGGTTACATAGATACGAAAGTAAGCTTCGAATCGTCGCCTTCAAAGACCGTCGTCGCTGACCGTCTCAAAAAGCCCGCCTTGTGGTGATTACAGTTCCCGATTCAGAAAACGTATGTTAATCTAAGTTCAGATTTATGTCTACTAAAGCTAGGAAGTTAGTGATCCGGGTCAGTCTCATATATGCTAGTATGCTTAGGTCCTGGTTCTTGTTTTGCTGTATGAATAGGTATAGTTAATAAGTGTTCGGCCTAATGCCTGTTCGGTGAAAGGTATCGTTCGACCTTCATGTTTGTTCGGCATGTCTGTTGTTCGATATATATACTGTTCGGCATTTGAATAGTGTTCGGCCTTGGTTTTGTTCGGTTAAAATACTGTTCGGCATTTAAGTAGTGTTCGGCCTTGGCTTTGTTCGGCTAAGTTGTTGTTCGGCATTTGAATAGTGTTCGGCCTTGGTTTTGTTCGGTTAAAATATTGTTCGGCATTTAAGTAGTGTTCAGCCTTGGTTTGTTCGGCTAAAATACTGTTCGGCAGCCCTCCATTTCACCGTCCGGCGCATGACAACATACGCCGAACCAGAGCTATGCCGTTCAACACCCTTACCACCTCCAACACTTTCATTCTTCTTTCTTCTCCTTTAACTTCAGTTCGACACGAGGAAGCTAAGTCCAATGGTCTTATGTGCGAACACTCCTAATCATCCCTCCTCGCCTTGCATCATCGTTCAACAAAAAAGACGCAATAAAGACGACCTACTCGAAAGTTTTCTACATGACACACTCGGCCGTCTCGTTTGAAACTATTTGAATCGTACAAGGAATAATACCTAGTTTGCAGATTGGAGCTTAGGAAGGAGTAGTTAGGTTTTAAGTCTAGTCGACTGGCGAGAATTGCAAATCTTTGTGGAGTGACAGAAGTAAAAGAGTAAAGGAAAGAAGAGGGGAAGAACCTGGTTTTATAGGGGAAAAAGTGGAAGTCGAAGGGGCTATATCCGGTAGAACCGGTCAAAGCTGTATCGTTCGGCTTCAAAACGTAGAATTGGTCGGCGCATAAGGAACGTTCGGCTTCGAGCGTATTGTTCGGCATTTATACCACATTAGGCACACACCACAATCTCAAGAAGGCATCTGGACTTAATCAAGGATTTGAAACAAAACATGGAGGATACGTAATTCAAAGCGCATCACATTCAGTCACGTAATACACTTTGGGGGGCAAGTGTTTCCTGGAGATTTGACCAGGCAACTAAGTACTCGGCATTGGCAAGTACTCGGCATCCAGTAGTACTCGGCATCCAGGAGTACTCGGCATTCAGTAGCACTCGACGTTCAGGAGTACTCGGCTTCCAGGACTACTCGGCATTCAGTAGCACTCGGCGTCCGGGAGTACTCGGCTTCCAGGACTACTCGGCATTCAGTAGCACTCGGCGTCCAGGAGTACTCGGCATCCAGGACTACTCGACATTCAGTAGCACTCGGCGTCTGTAAGCGCTCGGCATCAGAAGACATTCGGCATGTACAACTGCTCGGCATGGCTGTATTGTTCGGCCAGAACCATCATTCGGCCAAAGGCACTACTCGGCTAAAGGCAACGTCCGGCCATAACTCTCGTTCGGCCAAGAAACATCGTTCGGCCAGAAGCATCATTCGGCTAAAGCATCGTTCGGCCAGGGACATTGTTCGGCCAGAAGCATTGTTCGGCTAAAGCATCGTTCGGCCAGGGACATTGTTCGGCCAGAAGCATTGTTCGGCTAAAGCATCGTTCGGCCAGGGACATTGTTCGGCCAGAAGCATTGTTCGGCTAAAGCTATCGTTCGGCCAGCACCAACGTTCGGCCAGAGACAATGTTCGGTCAAGCGCTTCATTTGGCCAGAGGCACGTTCGGCTTCGACTGATATTCGTTCTACTCTTCCCACGCAGCAAGCGTATCATTCGGCATATAGAGGGTGGTTTGGCATCCAAGTGATCGGCCTATTTGGTTCGACATACGGCGACCACTATATTTGGGCCACGATGTTCGGCTGCCGAGCCCACCTGGGAAGTCCAACCCATCTTTGTCTATAAATAGAGGGGCAGGGCACAGTGAAAATGGATCTTTTTTCGGGAACACTGGGGAGACTCTGCCATTTTTCAGACTCATCTTCTTTACTTAGCAACTCCATTCAAGCATTTGATCTACGAATTGTATTTGTAATCAATCATTAAGAAGATCAATAAAGTTTAACCTCAAAGTGGACGTAGGCAATTACGCTGAACCACTATAAATCCGGTGTTCTTACTTTCTGCATTTGAATTAACATATTCTTCTTTGTTTAATTTGTCTTCATCATTTATATCTCTTCACAATCTTTCTCAACGAGGTTAGTGACCAATTTTGGTGCTAACATTACACTTTATGTAACATCCCCTATCTTGAGGCTGGAAGCTAAGTGCTACAGATGCTGCAGTCATCTATAGTATTAACTTCCGATGACAAAATACGGTAATGCTAATGGTATCCATAATATCCGAAGCACATGAATATGAAACAAAATCACAGATTCCAAGAACAACAACTATACTGATTACATTACCAAAACATGTTTCATATTCCATTACGCAATCCAAATGTTTCCCAAGTTTTTATCAAATATAATTATTATAAAATACGCTAAGAGCGACATATGAAGATGCCCCCCTTGGATGATCAGAGTACTTAATAAACATAACAGTCATAATACATCATAGTGGAAATAAAAATAACAACCCCTAAATAGCTAACTTTAATCTCCTGCTCGTCCTTGGAAGCTTTATTCGTTCACTTACTAAACCGTAAAACCCTGACTCTCAATCTACTTAAATTAAATTTTGAGCACCCGACAGTTTAAGGGGAAAAACATAAACTTCGAGTCAGACATAAAGCCTGGTGTGAATAATACCATTACATCTCAGTTTACTGATATTGAGTGAGACCATGCCGCTTACTGGAACGGGTTTCCCCTCACTAATATCCCTTTAAAACATATCTTTTTGCAAATCAGAATCCTGCAATTAAACCGATTAAAACAATTATAACAATATCATATATGCTCATAAAAAGTAACAAATGGATATCTATCCGAACAATATAGTTTTGATTGGCTAACTACTAACCATTGGCTAACTCGGGCCTCAAGATAGTATTTTACAACTTAGTATCAGAGCATAGGTTTATAAAAAACTTAAAAGAAATTTCAAGCTTGATTTTGAAAAAATAATCCTAAGGAATTAGAGAAAAGATTTGGGTATGGGATAACACTATAGTAATGTACTTGTATTTTCTATATATAAGTATACGCTTTATCTCTATTCTCTTATAACTCTTAGTTTATTCTTCTGTGTCTTACAAAGGCTCGAATGCAGATTTTACGGACATAAGATATGGATGCTAGAAGTGGAAGAGTTAACATTGGTGGGGGAAGCACTGCAACTAATGGAAATGCCAGACAAAATACCAGGAGGAATCAAGGTCAGGCACAAGCTGCAAATGTGGGTGCTAGAGTCCCGCAAGTCGATATGGGAGCAATGTATTAGTTCTTTGTAAACATGATGCAAGCAAGAGTGGCTGCGGGGTTAGCTGGAGGAAATGCCAAAGGAAGAAATCAAGAAGCTCCAGTGGTTAATAACTATGCTGTTTTGAGTAGAGATTATGCTCGGTTGGGAGGAAAGCCGTTTATTGGTACTGAAGACGCAATCGAAGTGGATAATTGGTTACTTCATTGCAAGAGGATTTTCGCTGATTTGGGGCTCAATGATGAGTAGGAAAGGAGACTCGCTTGTAGACAGCTACAAGGGGCAGCACTATATTGGTGGAACAGTGTTACTGTTGGAGTCAATGAGGGGACTATGACTTTTGGTTGAGTTCAGGAGAAGGTTCGAAGAAAGATTTATGTCATAGATTGCTAAGTCTACTCTACTCAGGAAGTTTACCGAGTTAGAGCAGGGAGATATGAAAGTACTTGAGAATGCAACCAGATTTAAGGAACTAGCAGGGTATGGATACGCTACAGTTGATACTGTTATTAAGAGGAATGAGAAATTCATTCGTGGGTTGAAGCCTGAGCTTGCTAAGACCACATTATCGCATATTAGAGATCCATGCGATGTTGTTGTTGAAATGGCTTTAAGGCAGGAAGAGGTGCTAGCTTTTCTTGAAGGAAATAAGGCAAAGGAGACTTAAGGAGGGCAAAACCAGAAGAGGAAGTTTTTCCACAAGAAAGGAACTTAGAAGGGTGGAGCTGCTAAGAAAGGGAAGGCATAAGTTGCCTATTATAAGTGTGATAAGAAAGGTCACTATGCTCATGAATGCCGGAGTGGAAAAGGAAAGAAAACTGTTGAGAAGAAAGAAGTAAGGTATTTCAACTGCGATTAGATTGAGAACTATAAGAACCAGTGCAAGGAGCCGGCCAAGGATGGAAAAGGGAAGATGTTTGCATTAGAACCAGCTACCTCGAGACCAACAGCAGAGGAGAAAGGAAAAGTTGTGTTGGAAGGTACGCTTTTGATTTACGGTGTATCAGTTAGAGTTCTATTTGATATGGGTGCATCGCATTCTTTTATATCTCATTGTTTGGTAGATAAGCTTAACCTAGAACCCTCATACCTAGTTACTTCCTTAAGGGTTGGAAATTTGATAGGAGGGTATGCGACACTTGGGATGAAGTGTGAACAGTTAGAGTTTGAATTGTTAGGTCATACATTTGTTTGCAGTTTGCATGTGCTTGATTTCGTAGGGTTCGGAATTATTTTGGGGATGAATTGGTTAAGTAAATACGATATTAGGATATTTTTCCATGATAAGAAAATATCACTTAGACACCTTGACTGTAGTGATCGGATTGTATACTCCGTAGAAGACCCTAGTTTTGAGGTCAATGTGTTGTTGGGTGTTGTGGAGGTAGAAGATGAGTTGAATCGAGTTTTCGTTGTTAGAGAATTCGCAGATGTCTTTGAACCCGTACTAAGATTGCCGCCGAAACGAGCTACTGAGTTTCAAATAGATTTAGTATCAAGAGTAGAACTGATGAGTAGACCGCCAAGCAGAATTACACCTACCAAGATGAGGGAGTTAAAAGTGCAGTTGGTGGATTTGGAAAGAAAGAATTTTATCAGACCAAGCAGTTCGCCTTGGGGAGCAGCCGTAGTGTTTGCCAAGAAGCAGGACGGATCGTTAAGGCCGTATATTGATTATCGTAAGTTGAATGAGAAGACCATAAATAATCAATATCTGTTACCTAGAATAGATGATTTGTTCGATCAGTTGAGTGGAGCCAAAGTATTTTTCCAGTTGGATTTATCAATAGAGTTCCATAGCTTAGAGTGGCAGAGGATAGTATTCCTTTGATGGTGTTTAGAACCAGATATGGATTGTACGAATGGTTAGTAATGCCGTTCGAACTAACTAATGCACCAACATTCTTTGTAGATTTGATGAACCGAGTTTTTCGAGAGCACTTGGATAGGTTCGTGTTGGTATTCATAGATGATATTCTGATATACCCTAAAGATGAAAGGCAACATGAAGTTCACCTTAGAGTGGTGGTTGAGACGCTGAGGCAGCATCAACTAAAAGTGAAATTTTCGAAATGTCATTTCTGGAAGAAAAAAGTGAAGTTTCTTGGTCATGTAGTCTCAGAGAAAGGGTTGTCTATAAATCCGACTAAGCTCAAGGCAGTAAATAATTGGAAGAGACCTAAGTCAGTGACTGAGATAAAGAGTTTTCTTGGATTAGCTGATTATTATCAAAGATCCATAAAGGATTTTTCATGGATAGCAGCACCGATGATCAAGTTAACGCGAAAGGATGTGAAGTTCATTTGGACCGATAAGTGTGAGGAAGCATTCCAGAGATTGAAACACGTATTGACTAATGCACCTGTGTCAGTTTTCCAGAAGGGAATCAAGATTTAGTAGTGTATACAGATGCACGTGGAACAAGGTTAGGAGCCATGTTAATGCAAAGAGGTAAAGCGATTGCCTATGCTTCTCGATAGCTTAGACCGCATGAGGTTAGATATCCAACACATGATTTGGAATTAGCTACAGTAATTTTTGCATTGAAGGTGTGGAGACATTACCTTTTGGGAGAGAGATTTGAGCTGTATATGGATCATAAGTCACTGAAGTATTTATTTTCTTAGAAGGAGTTGAATATGAGACAACATAGGTGGTTAGAGTTTTAGCCTCTTATGACTTTGGTTTTGAGTACACACCAAGAAAATGCAACAAGGTTGTGGATGCACTTAGCAGAAAACATCAGAATGCAGTGTTGGTAATGATAGCTGAGTGGAAAGATTTAGAAGCATTGACAACATATAGAATACAGTGGAGTTCTGAAGCTAGATCTAGTAGGGGAACTGATATGTTGTCTTGTTTAAAATTTCGACCGGTGACGATAAAAAAGATTGCTCCTAAACAGAAGGAGGTTCCATTGTTAGTTGAACGGATTAGAAGAGCAAGGGATAGAACATAGAGCGATGACTTTGACCAGAATGGGTGGTTAAAGAAGAAAGGGAGACCTTGTGTTTCGAATGTGGGAAACATTAGGAGGGAAGTTCTTGAAGAATGCCACAGTTCAAAGTTCACTATTCATCCAGGAGAACTGAGATGTATAAGGACATGAAGAGGAGTTTCTTTTGGGAAGGTATTAAGAGAGATGTAGGCTTATGGGTGAAACAGTGTTTGAACTACCAATAGGTAAAAGCGGAACATCAGTAACCAAGCGGGTTACTTCAGCCTTTAGAGATACCAGTGTGGAAATGGGATTCTATTTCAATGGATTTTATAGACGGGTTGCCAAGGTCAAATAGAGGAAATGAAAATATATTGGTTATAGTGGATAGGTTGACCAAGAGTGCCCATTTCGTTTCAATTAAGTCAACCAGGACGACACCTGTTTTAACTGTGTTATTTATGAAGGATGTAGTTAGACTGCATGGAATTACTAGTAGTATAGTAAGTGATAGAGATTCATTATTCACCAGTGAGTTCCGGAAGAGTCTACAGGAGATTTTAGGTACCAAGCTCAAGATGAGTACTCCTTACCTTCCGCAGATAGATGGGCAAACAGAAAGAGTTAACAAAGTCTTAAAAGATTTGTTACGAGCTTGTGTGCTAGATTTTGGGAGATCATGGGAAGACCATATACACTTAGTCAAGTTTCCGTATAACAACAGTTAGTAGGCTAGTATATGGATGACACCTTTTAAAGCTTTGTATGGAAGTCCACGCAAATCTCCCGTTTGTTGGTTAGAGACCGAGGATAAGGTAGTTCTTGGTCCGATTTAGTTAGAGAAGCTACAAAAAAGTTTGAGTTCATTTGAGCCAAAATGAAGGAAGCTCGGTCTAGGTAGAAGAGCTACATTGATAGAAGATGGAAAGACTTAGAGTTCTCAGTTAGAGATCATATTTTCATCAAGGTATCACCGATGAAAGGTGTAATTCAATTTGGAAAATCAGGAAAATTGGCACTGAGGTTCATTGGCCCATTTCCCATCGTAGAAAAGATCGGAAAACTCGCATATAGAGTGAAGTTACCAGTAATTTGGTAGGAGTCCATAAATTTTTTCATATTTCTCATCTAAGGAAGTATCTTCGAGATCCAAAGACTACTGTAGCACCGATTGTGTCGGATGACTTAGTAGTGGAATCGAATTTGACTATAGTTAGAACACCGGTTCGTATAGTCGCGAGAGATGAGAAGAGGCTAAGGAACAAGACAGTCAAATTAGTCAAAGTCCAGTGGAGTGACATCGAGAGGACTGTACTTGGGAAACCGAGAGCAGGATTCGAGATACTTATCCTGACTTGTTTCATGGTATGTTTTACCTTTATGATTGATTTTGATGAGCACTTTATCGTAATTTCGAGGACGAAATTCTTTAACGAGGGGAGTCTGTAATGACCCTAATTTTGATTAACATTATTTAGGACATTTGATTAATTAATTTAAATGAAATAACGTAAATGGTTAATGGACTGAGATTTGTATATTTATAGGGTAGCCATGCCTAATGAAATAATGAATTAAGGGGAAAATAAAATGAAATAGATAAGGGTAACAAGATTAGGACAAAATAGGAATATGTTATATTTTTATACCCTAAACCCTCATGCCACTTTTATTTTACACGTTTACAAACAAAATTTAACCAAGTAAGGCCGACCACCATTAGGAGAAAGCAAGAGGAAGATAATCAAGAATCAAAAGAAGGAAGCTTAATCAAATTCATTCAAGAAGCAAATCTCAAACTCCATAATCACAAGCTAAGTTGAATAATAAATTACATCTAATATTTCTTGTTTTCGGTCCTAGATCAGATCTAAGTATGTTTTGCAAAATATTATGTCATGTTTTGAATGATAAATAGATATATAGGCTTGTTGATGAATTTTGTTTGTTCATATAGATTTTATGACAAATTTTGATTAAAACCTATCGAATGACATCCAAATGCCTTGCGATTTTGTTATGGTCATAAATAGTATTTTAGAGATGAGTTTCAAGTTTCATTGTTTTTTGAATTAATATGGATTTATTATGAATTTTCTAGTGAAGAAAATGATTAAATTGGGTTTAAATTAATTACGGCTATTATACGTTAGCTTTGGGTCAGAAATTTATATACGTTAGAAAACATATCAAAAGTGATTTATGGGAATTTTTGGAGAATTTCATAAGTGTTTTGTTAAGTATATAAAATTATTTAAGGTATTGGACTTAAATGTTTATATGTTTATAAAGGAGAAGGGGCTTGTGACGCCCCACCTCTATACTCACACTAGCCAAGGACACTGCGGGGTAATGCCGTCCACTAGCACGAAGAATAAGGATGTTGAGGAGTGACTATCTGTGTAATTGATTTGAGCGAGTACCGATATGCTAGATATAATATCATGCATTTCATTTCAAGAGGAAATCCGACATATCAAATACAAACTCAAAGCTACTACACAGTGGCTATGTGGCATTCGAAAACAAATATAAAATAAGCATAACACAAATCAGTCATAGATATTCATATCACTAAGGCGGAAACAGATATGAATATAACACATAGAAGTGAACATCAAAGTAGTGGTCATACAAGACCCACTACATAACAAAAGAATAGGTACAAGTGCTAGACAAAAGAATATGTATACATCAAGGAGTCTCTATCTCGAATGTATAAAACAAAAACTACTAAGCTAAAGTAGTTAGCCAAAAGTCAGAAGCTAGTCCCTGCTAAGAAGTCAAGTGGAAGCACCTGAAACACCTCGGTCTGACCCGAGCATTATTTAAGAAGAAAAATAATAAACAGATCAGTCTAGCTATAAATTTCATATGAGATGAGATAGGATAAGGGATATGACAAAAATACATGATATCAATAATACTATATTGTGACAAGTATATATTTGATAACAATGAAAATCATACAATATTCAAATTTTCTCAAACATCCAAAAAGAATATCATATTCTTTAGCTTATTCACCAAACCTCAAATATTGACAAAACATATCAATGCAAATCACAAAAATTGGTGAAACACAAGTTCTAAAAATCAATAATTAGAAATCCGGAAAACACAAAGGGGGAGGCCTATCACAAACGGGTGCATGAAAACTCACCAACACGTGTATCACAAATGGGATGCTATCCCATGGGTCACTAACCCATAGAGTCGGTGCAATGATGTAGTACAATGATACGCCCGAGGAACCTGAAACTCAAATAAGCTGGAACAACGACGTAGTACAACGATACGCCTGATGAACCTCAAACTCAAATAAACCGGAACAACGACATAGTACAACGATACTCCCGATGAACCTGAAACTCAAATAAGATGGAACAATGACGTAGTACAACGATACGCCCGATGAACCTGGAATCCATAAAACGGTTAAAAAAACCATAGGTCGCTAGCCCATAAAAATGAGATGAAGCTCTACAGAATAAGTGTAAATTACACCAAGCTAGTAAATAAATTTTGATTTCAAAACCAAAATTGGAAAATTCACCAAAACCAATTCAAATCAAAAGCAATTGAACATGAAATAGATGTTTGAAATTCATACCTAACAACAATGACAGCTATAGACATAGATGTGAGTTCAAGAACTCACCTTTAAATTCAAAATCAAGAAATGAGAATCTCTAAAACAAGCTTAGACCAATTCCTCTTCACTACACCTCTATAATCTTCAATCTACTATCAAATGTAAAGTTTTTCCTAAGTTAGGTTATAGGAAATATCAAGAATTGAAGAGTGATTGAGATGAAGAAGATGCAGAGGATGCTTACCTAAGCTTCTCCTTGATTTTGGAACTTGAATTTCCTAAGAGAACTAGGGCTTAGGAATTTCTAATCTCCTATCTTTCCCCCATTTTTAATTTAGCTTGAGTGTTAGGAATTATTATGAGTAGAATGAATGAAGGGGACAAGAGTTAGGGTATTTGGTAGAAGAGTTTGGGTTAGCTTATTGGGTTAATGGGCTAGAACCCAACCCAAAGCCCAAATGAAAATACCAAAATTCTAATCAACTCCAAACATATCGATGTTTATACTTAAACAAGTTGTAAACGTCATTTTAAACTCAATGGAAGTGGTCTCGAGTCCGGATTCGATTGTTTACAAAAGTCACATTTCAGACTTTAAAGTCAACTAACGATGCTATATTTAAATAAAACATTTAAATATATAATCGTAAAATATATGGGTTGTTACAGGGCTATTTGCAAATATTTTAAATTGTTAATCTTTGAAATTCGACAGCACTTTAGGAAAAGATTTTGAAAAGTATTGGCAACCAATTATATGTTGACAAACAAGGAAAGTTAGTTGGAAAGAAATTGCTTTAAAAGGTTGAAATTCAATTTTATAAAGATATACCGCTTCACCATTAATAGAAGCCACATTTCGACACCATACTTCCGCCTCCAACTAGTTTGAAACCAATGCACATGGTATCAGCTTTGGTACGTAGTGGGATTGGAGTTAGGCGAAAGGTATGAAGTTGAAACAAGGCTTTCGAAGGGGTTGAAGTAGCTTCTGAAAACTTAGAACTATTTTGGTTGTAAATGAGGCTTTCGAATGAGATAGCTTTCAACTTGGTCAATTGTTTTAAAAGAAAGAGCTTTCGAAAGAGGTTGTCACCTTTTTTTTAAATAGATGCTTTCGAAGGGGTCGAAATCCCTATTGTCACATTCAACCTTTTGAAGCAATGCCTTTGAAAGGGTTCTTTTTCTTTGTACCTTGAAGCCACTTCTCCAATGCTTTCGAAGGGGTTGGTTTTGACACCAACCACTTCTTTTATTTAGGAAAATGCTTTTGGGAGAGTTGCTTTCTTCCCAGTTCTTTTAAGACCCTTTTAATATTTTGAAAGCTAAACCCAAGGGTTTTTAAAGGAATGGTTTTAAAGGTTTTGAAACTACGTTCCACACATTTTTTCTTGAACCCAGCGCCTTCGAAAGGTTTGTTTTAAGTAAAGGACTTTAATACTTTCGAATGGTATCCAATGAAGGTTTCGAAGGGGAGGTCCCCCAATGTTTTTGAAAGGTTTACCTTTAGTGTTTGAATGGACGGTTTCCAATGTTTTCGAAAGGCAAATTTGAAGTGTTTTTAAAAGAGGATATCTAAGATTTTATAAAGCATTTGAAAGGACACTTTCAATGGTTTCGAAAGGTCTAATTTAAATGATTTCGAAAGGTATGTTTTGGCCTTTTGGCCTAGAAATCAAAGTGAAGTAGTTAACTGGTTTCGAAAGGGGTACTTTCAAGGTTTCTAAAGAGATTGTTTATAGTCTTTAAACAAGGGTTTCAAAGGTTTTCATCAACAATGTTTTATGTAAAGCATATATCATGGTAAAGAGATTTGAGTAAAGCAATAGTTTTCTTGTTTGAGTATGATTTAAAGGGTTAAATCAATTTGATAGGTTTTCAAGGAAAATTTGAAGGGTATTTAACCCTAAGTAAATGACTCAGATATTTGAATACTAGATGAAACTGGTATAGGGTTACGCCCTATACATTAGCTATAGCCCCTAGCTAATTTAGTCCAAAATTCCAGTGTGTAGGGCTTAGTCACAGGTAAGACTTTAATGATGTTACACATAGAAATGAATGTACATACAAAGAAGGAGGATAAGTTATTGGTGAGCCCGAAAAATCACTAGGATCAGGTAACCCTTGGAGAAGTAAGTAAAGGAAAGACCATCCAAAAGTGTGTCTAACGGATGTTAGATTATTTATTTTGTATAGTAGGCCCTAGTCAGCCAATGGTTAGTAGTTAGCCAAACAAAACTATATTGTTCGGACAGATATTCCATTAGTTACCTATTTATGAGCATATATGATATTGCTATAATTGTTTTAATCAGTTTGATGGTAGGATTTTGATTTACAAAAAGATATGTTTTAAAGGGATATTAGTGAGGGGAACCCGTTCAGCTAAGCAGTGTGGTCTCACTTAATATCAGTAAACCAAGATGTAATAGCATTATTCACACCAGGCTTTATGTCTGACTCAAAGTTTATGTCTTTCCTTAAACTCTCAGGTGCTCAAAAATTAATTTGAGTAGGTTGAGAGTCAGGGTTTTACAGGTTTAGTAAGTGGACGATTAAAGCTTCAGAGGACGAGCAAGAGGCTAAAGTTGGCTATTTAGGATTGTTATTTTTATTTTTGCTGTGATGTACATTATGTCTGTTATGTCTATTGAGTACTTCGATCATTAAAGGGGGCATCTTCATATGTCGCTCTTGGCGTATTTTGTGTAATGGAATATAAAATATGTTTTTGAAAAGTAATCAGTAAAGTTGCTGTTTTTGAAACTGTGATTTTGTTTCGTATTCATGTGCTTCTGATATTATGGATGCCATTAACATTACCGTATTTTGTCACCGAAAGTTAATGCTACAGATGACTACAGCATTTGTAGCGCTTAGCTTCGAGCCTCAAGATAGGGGATGTTACACTTTGGAACTAAAATTTATAACAATTATACTATATATTTACATACATACTTTACATATACATATATAAATGATAACACTTATGTATATAGAGGGGCTAGCATGCCCATTGCTATGTAAATCGCATCTGTATATGAGCATGTTAAACAACGTACACCCTATTATTTTGCACATGCACGTACATGCATATGTGTATATGATACACATATTATATAGAACAGTACTAAATAATAATTAATAAAACATTGTTTATAAATTAAATAAAATATTAATTTTATTTAAAATAAAATTTAGAAAAGTTCTAAATATATTTGGACTACATAGATCCAATAGAGACCCAAAAAGGCATAAAAAATTGAAAATTATCCAATTATTCCATTATCCCAGTTCTAACAATATAAACGACGAATATGTCCATTGCGGCATAAATCCTAGTACCTATAAACGTACACATTAACTATGTACGCCATTTACTTGTTGCACACGTACAATACACATGAGTACACTTGGACATAATCAAATTTAAATTCAAATTAAATTTATTATTTAATTAAATCAATAAATTTAAATAAAATAAAATTTATTTAAAGTAATTTTATATTGGATTTAAAATCAATTAGACTTCGTAGGTCCAACAAAGATACATTGTAGATTTTTTTTGAAATTCACCCATTTAACCCGCTGCGAACTGGACTGGCTCTGACCGATAGAGTCAGGGGTTGCTCTAGGTGAAATTCTGTAATTTATTGTAAATTATTAACTTTGTAATAAAATTTCTTTCGAAATAAAAGGTGTTTTTATTTCTTTTATATACTCGTTATAATGTATTATAATTAACTAATTTTTTTAATTTATGTATATTTTAATAGAAAATCCATAAATGGTGTGTTTTTGAGATAGTAATTACAAGCTGTTGTAATCCTGAGTAATATATGCTAATATAATAAACACGTCATTTTAAATATTCCTAGTCAAGATGTAGTGAGATTGGATACCGATGCATCTATTGAGACGAGAGTATGTTATGCTCTCTAAATGTTGGGTAGTATATTATCCATCGCTGCTAGGGTACCAAGGGGCTATGTACTAATAGTTATTGGGTAACTATGGAATGACTCATTCGATAGTTTACTATTGGTTAATATAACTAAGGTCAAACAAAAAATATCGATTTGACAATATTACAATTCTCTTGACTCAAGAATACTATCGAGCTTCAATATGGAACTCTATTTGATTATGGTAAAATCTTGGCACAATATCCATCGAATGACTATAGTTGGATCGAGTGGAAGCATTAGAAGTGAAACACTATTCAATAGAGAATTGTCTCCTCGGTTATATGGGGTTAATATCACGAACAATTGAAGTCAACTCAAAGTCACCGACTAGAGTAGTTCGGATAATAATAATTGTTACTAATGAAGCAAGGACTTTATGTTTGGACTATTAAGTTGAATACGGACGACATCGAAATTTTGACCATTATTAAATTCCATGTCTTAATGTGATATAGATTTGACAAAGATAATTGGTGTAAATAATTGTGATTACTGGATACCACCTAAAATAAGTAAAATTGTATTTTACCAAAGCTATGTATGTGATAAATTTGGCCATAGCATCACACCACTAGCTAATGTGACATGTGAGCATTACTATTTGAATCATTCAATATTAATCATTGACCGAGTGTACACCTAAGAGTCACATAACCGAAATGCTAAATACTCCAACTACCACCTGATTTAATTAAATTATAATTAAATCAATTAACATTTACTAAATATTAATTATAAAATTTTATTTGATTTTTGCTGAAAATAGTATGTATATAAAAGTTGTATGCACACATATCAATATATGATATCGATGTACGTTTAAATTAGATCTAAATGTATATTATTTGATCAGACTTGCAATGATATGGAGGCTCATATTTAGGGCAAGGCTGGTCGGCATTGGCGGGTGAATATGGAATTGAAATTGATTCAAAAGGAGTTTCAAATGGTAGAGATATTTTTGGATCCGTATCCACTTTTAGCTCCTCTCTTTCCCTACTATTTAAATGCACTTATCCCCTCATTTATCTACCTCCCTCTTTGGGTTTCTCCTTCATTCGCCTCTGGCCAAACCTAGCTCCCCTCCTCCTCCATCATTGCATGCATTAAAAACACAAATTTAAATAAAAAGAGGACAATGGTGGTAGTGCTTTAAGTCTAGTAGCTCTCACTAGAAGGATTTAAATTTAGATCTAGGTGGAGTCAATCGATTTAGCATTCAACATGTACTACTAAGGATATAATCAAGGTAACTTATCTGTTTACAATTATGTTTATTTATTTGACAATTATCTTGAATTATATACGCTCAGATTAGGCCATGGTATTATGAATCCATATATATGTGTGTGCTATCAACATTGGATGTGAATATGTGTGTATCATGATATATATATGCATATATAGTCACTGGCCAGCAAAGAAAAAAAATTGGATTTAAATAATAATTTTAAAAGGAATCTTAAAACAAGAATTGATTTTTAATGTTTAAATATAAATATATATTACATATAAAATTTTGTTGAATCGCATACATATAAGCATTTCCAAAAAATATATATATAATTTTAAAACCGTATATATTAAAATTATTTATTTTATAACATATTATACATATATGTATATATATTACAAAATATGTATCTACATATATTTTAAATATACATTATCCAGACTTATGATTGTGAAAAAAAATAGTTTTTAAACATTTCCGAACGGAAATGATTTAAATAAAAAATATTTTAGAACCGTAAGGATTTAATTACAAAAATTAGATTTTGTCAAATGCATTTTAAGTCAAAAATATATTTAAACACACAAACACACACACATATATATAATTTAATTCATTTATATTATTTATAATGTTATTTTATATTCGAAATTTGGATATTAACACACACACACACATAGTGTTATCCCGCCTTTTGGCAAGGCCAGGACACCAAGGAGTTGGATTCCAAATGTCGTTTGTCATGAATATCGTTGAATTTTGACCGAGTCCGGATAAAGTCCCAATCGATGAGACATGATCGGGAAAATAAAGCAAACCGACGCTCCAAGTTTCAGATCGATCCGAGTTCAAATGCTCGAGTTATGATGGATGCAAGGCAAAGGGGAGAGCATCTTTTCGTATCCATCAGGAAGCAGCAGTTCGTATCGATCGAAGTTAAGCATGCTTCGAATCCATCGAATTCGACTCGATGGATTTCGTATCAGTCAGCCCGGCCCAGATTTCGTATCCATCGCTATGGATGATTTCGCATCCATCGATCGCATGTCAGTCAGGATGATTAAGTCCACACAGTTATAAGCCCCGTATCGATAGAGCCTTCAGCCGGAAAGACTTGCTCGTATCCATCAATAAGCCACCTGGTTCGTAACGATCGCTTAATGTCTACTTCGTATCCATCGACCAGTGCTTGCTTCGTATCCATCATTCAGTGCCTACTTCGTATCCATCAGTCAATATTTGCTTCGTATTCATGGATGAAGTCTTACTCGAATCCATCAGGTCAACCAGCTTGGATAACGTGTCATCTCTCGAAGGAAACGAGGCGAAATACATGGAGTCAAAGCAGTCAACACGGAGCAAATTTCGGATCGAGGCGAAACGCACGCACCACGTCATCCCTTGATGCGAATGCGCCGAGATGTATGGAGTCGACGTGGTCAATTCGGAGTGAAGACCGGATCGAGGCGGAGTGTGCGTTCCACGTCTTCACAGAAGCGCGTGATACCATCGATTCGAAGCCTTCAGCTCAGAGAAATGGATTCGAACCAGACAGCCTAGCGAAGAACATCGCCTCATATCGATGATATCTCTCAATCCATTGATCCAAATACCATGAAATTTTAACTGAAGGTTGCACACATACCAAGGAACATCTCCACCAATTTTGAGCTCAATTGGAAGTAGTCTTGATCGATACGAAATGATTTCGTATCGATCACAGATTGACTTGAAACTCTCTGGAAGTGGTCGAATGGGTCCCCTCACGTGTCAGGCCAAGTCTCCTGGAGTTTGAGCGAAATCTAAGCCTCCTACGCCTATAAATAGAGCCCCAGAATCAACGGAAAAAGGATCTTTTTTCCTGAAGCGTCCAGACTCTGCCGGATTGAGATTTGCATCCTACTTTTGCTGTCAATTTCGAATTCTAAACTGTAATCCGCTGTTCATTGCTGTAAACGCTTGTAATCATTGAAAGAGAATTAATAAAATCATCAAAACTTCATAGTGGACGTAGGCTATACGCCGAACCACTCTAAATTGCTTGTCTGTGGACTTTACATTCCTGTTTGTTGGAGTTTTTGTTAGATAATCTCCGTTTTACATTTATAATCTTCATTTTATCTCTTCAAATAACTCCCGAAGAGTGTTGTGCCCATTTTTGGTACAAACACTTTGGTGCTTTCACTGAGAGAACCAGCTTTTTCTCCTGCTCATTGGATCTGCCATCGATACCGGATTGCACAAATCCAAGAGGAAGATCCAGATATCCAGTCCGGGATCCTTCCATTCTATTCAGATTTGCTCAAAATCTAGGAAAGGACTCCACCACCGAGAATGGTCAGCACAAGAACTGGCGCTACCGCTGCAGAGCAAGAAGGTAGAGATAGGAAGAATCCCACACAGCCGCCTTCTTCCAATCAAGACAATACCACTCACTCAGACTCAACAGGGCTAGTCACCCGACAGGAGTTTCAGGTATTGCTCCAGGAGCTGACCCAAAGCCGTCAGCAGTTGACGGAACAGTTACGCGCCAATATCGAGCTGACCAACCAGCTAAACCGCCGGGGGCACAGAAGGTCCAGGAGAGATGATGTCTCCAGGGCGTCTACCGAAAGCTCAGCTTCATCTGATTATCACCACCGAACTACCCGTCCTCGACTAGAGGGGAGTCGCGCTCAAGCTGCTGAATATCAGCCCGCCTTAACTGTTGGGCAACTGAGGGTAGGACCGTCGACCAGCTTCCAAACGGGTCCCTCAACGCGAGGAGGTACTGCCCCACAGTACACCACGGATAACCGCGCCACAACCGCCGCAGCAGAGACAAGGGTCGATACCCGAAATCAATCAGAGCCGATCAATCAACAGCGAGGACATACTCCTGAACCTTATGTCCCAGAAGACGTTGAGCCAAGGAGGCGAGATACAGATCGTCGACAGCGCCCGATCCCAACTCGCACCGTGGAACCCGACCACGCCTTAGCTCATCACGCTCCGAATCTGCCCGTTTCGGATATATCAACCATGATACGTCAAATGATCCGCGAGAGTCAGGGGCTCACTAATGATGACTGGGGGATTTCCCGTAGTCATACCCCTTTCACAGACGAAGTGTTACATGCCGAACCCCCTAGGCGATTCAGAATGCCGACTCTCCCGATGTATGAAGGGAATAGTGACCCCAACCAGCATATTCTGAAGTATGAATGGTCGATGAGCGCTGCAAGGGCCGACGATGCAGTGAAGTGTCGGAGTTTCCCCATCTCTCTGGGGGGAATCGCGACAATGTGGTTTACCCGCCTACCACCTAGATCGATTTCTTCGTTCGATCAATTGGCCAAGAAGTTTGTGGAGCAATTCCGGATGCATGTTGCTAGGCCAAAAGACGTCAACACCTTGTCCAGCGTCACTCAAGCTCCTGGAGAAACACTCAGGCGTTACCTGGAGAGGTTCCACGCAGCATGCGTCGAGATCACCAATCCCAACGATAATTCAATCTTAATGGCTCTGACCAAGGGGATTGATACTGATTCTGAATTCGAAAACTGGCTAGCTGGAAAACCGCCCGCGTCGTTGGACCGTTTTTACTCCAAGGCCGCTCAATTCCTGCGGCAGGAGGATGCAAAACAATCTAGGAAGCAGGACGATGCGAGGCCCAGCATTGAGGGAATACAGAGCAATGTGGCAGTTAAACAGTCCGGCGAGAGTTCCGGGAAAGTTCAACTGAATATACAAAACAAGCAAACCCAGCAGAGAGGAAACAATGGCCAGAATAAGAAGAGAGATGAGAACCGAGGTCCACGACGTAGAGCTCAGATGTTTGACAGTTATACACCGCTAAACACGTCATTGGAAAACATATACTTACAGACTTGTAACACTGTACAGTATAAGAAGCCTGCTCCGAAGCCCTCGTCGGAGAGACAGATTCAGATAGGGAAATTCTGTAGGTTCCATGAAAGCTATGGACACAATACCAATGAGTGTTGGCACTTACAGGACCTCATCGAGAAGCTGATTAGAGAGAGGAAGCTAGATCAGTTTGTACGGGCGCCGCAGTCTGGCGGGGCGGGCCCCTCGAATCAAAATCGTTCACAAAATCAGGAAAGAGAGGAGGAACCCGCCCATGCGGGCGGGAGATTAGTAATCAACACAATAAGTGGTGGTCCCCATCCGGCAGACAGAAGCTGGGGGGAAATGGAGTCGTATGCCAGTTCTATCAGGCATGCGGACTTCGAGTGTTATAGTAATTGCGAGGATGGAACCCCGGCAAAGCAACAAAAGGTAATGTCCGATGATATCGTGTTCAGGAGCCGAGACGCCGATAAAGTCGAAGCCCCTACAATCGACCCACTGGTCATATCTGCCCAGGTAGGTCCTGCTTGGATGAAGAGGATCCTGGTTGACAGTGGGAGCTCTGTGAACATCTTGCTTAAACGAGCTTACGATCTAATGAAGATGGAGACAAAGGATTTGAAACCCTGTTTATCCAGAATCCATGGTTTCAACGGAAGTGCCACGATACCCATCGGAATAACTGAACTCCCAGTCGAGTTAGGCGTTGGAGAACGCCGGAGGGTCCGAATGTTACAATTTGTTGTGCTAGAAATCGATTCGCCATATAATGCGTTTCTGGGTCGACCAGCCTTAGCTGAGTTCAGGGCGGCGATCGCCCCATGGTGTCTGACTCTGAAATTTCCCACTGATCATGGGATTGGAGTTGTTCAAGGAGATCAGGCCTCAGGAAGGGCCTGTTATGTTGCTGAGCTGCGCGAGGCGCAACGTAAAGAGAAGGGGAAGGGCGTAGAGGAATCTCTCTGCGTCTGTTCTATCGATAATTGACAATTGATGCCTGGGCCTCGGCTCGGGCACCACGACCAATTCCTGAAAGACCTGGACCCCAGGGACAACGAGGATAAAGACGAATCAACGGAGAGTCAAGCTTCTCCTGCCGAACTGACTGTGGACGTCCCAATCAGTGAGGATGATGATTCAAAGATGCTGAAAGTTGGGTCCCAACTAAACAAGCAGACACAGCAGGAGTTGGTCGAATTTCTTCGGGCGAATCTCGACGTCTTCGCCTGGACACACTCTGACATGTGCGGGATCTCGCCGAGCATTGCAAGTCACTCCCTGAATATAGATCCGCGACATGTCCCAGTAAAGCAGAAAAGGCACGGTATGGATCCAGAGAGATCTGCCGCCCTTAAGGAGGAAGTTGATAAACTACAATCGAACGGGTTCATTCGAGATGCTTTGTATCCGGAATGGGTGTCCAACCCTGTACTAGTTCGGAAACCAAACGGGAAGTGGAGAACCTGCGTTGATTACTCTGACCTAAACAAGGCCTGTCCAAAAGATAGCTTCCCACTTCCGCGAATCGATCAGCTCGTTGATTCAACGGCCGGACATGAACTACTATCCTTTATGGACGCTTATTCCGGCTACAACCAGATACCCATGCATTTACCTGATCAGGAACATACCAGCTTCGTGACCGATCTGGGACTCTATTGTTACAAAGTCATGCCGTTTGGTCTTAAGAACGCTGGAGCAACATACCAACGCTTAGTCAACCGAATGTTCGCTGATCAGATCGGGAAGACCATGGAGGTTTACGTGGATGACATGCTGGTGAAGTCCCGATTTTCCACCAATCACGTCAGAGATTTGAATTCAATGTTCAGCATCCTCCGGGAGTACGGAATGAAACTCAACCCACTCAAATGTCACTTTGGCGTTGCATCCGGGAAATTCCTTGGGTTCATCGTCAACGCTCGAGGAATAGAGGAGAATCCTGAGAAGATCTGGGCTATTAGAAATTTGCAAACCCCTAGAACTATAAAGCAAGTCCAGAGTCTTAACGGGAAGGTCGCAGCATTGAGCAGGTTCATTTCAAAGTCCACCGATAAATGCATTCCTTTCTTCGACCTGATCCGAAAGGGCAAACGAAACTTTGAATGGACCACGGAGTGTGAGGGCGCGTTCCGATCATTAGTTCAACATCTCTCCACACCTCCGATCCTATCAAAACCGGTTGACCACGAGCAACTATATCTCTACCTGGCAGTATCAGAACATGCGATCAGTGCTGCTCTAGTCCGGGAAGAAGACAAAGTACAAAACCCGGTCTACTATGTCAGTAAGCGACTAACAGGAGCTGAAAGGAATTATCCGAGACTGGAGAAACTGGCCTACTGCCTGGTCATTGCCTCAAGGAAGCTCCGTCCTTACTTCCAAGCTCATCTGCTTACTGTGTACACCGACCAGCCGTTACGACAGGTCCTTACGCGGCCTGAGACGTCCGGTAGGTTACTCAAGTGGAACATTGAGCTAAGCCAATTTGATATCGCATACGCTCCGCGGAGGGCCATTCAAGGACAAGTCCTGGCTGATTTCATAGCCGAATTCACCGTTCCAGAAGACTTACCCGAGACCAGTGAATCCCCCGAATACATCTGGAAGCTGTATACTGATGGTGCGTCAAATGACCGGTGTTCGGGTGCTGGGGTTGTACTTGAGACTCCCGAGGGCCGATCCATATGTTATGCTCTTAAATTCGACTTTCGTGCAACTAATAATGAAGCCGAATATGAAGCCCTCCTAACCGGCCTAAGGCTTGCCAGAGATTTGAGAATTATCGCTGTAGAAATTTATTGCGATTCACAGTTAGTGGTATGCCAAGTGCGAGGAGAATACCAGGCAAGAGACCGAAGACTGGCCGCTTACTTGGCACGAGTTCAGGAAATACTAAACCAGTTTGATTATTATGCCATCTATTATGTGCCTCGGGAGCACAATCAGAAAGTCGATTCACTGGCAAAGTTAGCCAGCACAGGTGAAGCGCAACAAATGGGACTTGTCCCCGTTGAAACTTTGGCCACTCCGAGCATCGATCGGATAGAAATGAACTCTGTATTTGAAACCGCTCCCAGTAGAGAATCTTGGATGACTCCGTATCGGAATTACATTGAGAATGGGGTGCTGCCTGAACCTAGAAATGAGAAGAGACAAATTCAGCGAAAAGCTTCACGGTTCGTCATCCAAAACGGAGTCATGTACAGGAGAGGTTATTCCGTTCCTCTCCTCAGGTGTATCGCCCACGAGGAAATCAAACGAGTGTTACATGACGTGCACGAAGGAGAGTGCGGCGATCATACCGGAGGGCAAGCTCTCGCTAAGAAGATACTCCGATATGGGTACTACTGGCCGACAGTGAACCGAGATGCGGCAAACTATGCCCGGAAGTGCGATAAATGCCAGATACATGCCCGAATTCCGAGAGCTCCGCCAACTGAAATAACCCAAATGGTCAGTCCCTGGACATTCGCAATGTGGGGCATTGACATCATCGGCACTTTACCTTTAGCAAAAGGCGGTGCGAAATACGCCATCGTCGCCGTTGATTATTTCACAAAGTGGGCTGAGGCCGAAGCCCTTGCAACCATTACGACAAAGAAAGTGATAAATTTCGTGGTTCGCAACATCATCTGTCGATTTGGACTCCCGCATACTATCATCACTGATAACGGAGCCCAATTCGAGAGTGCTGAATTCAAGGATTTCTGTCAACGGTTTCATATCCGCAAAAAGTTCTCGGCTGTCGCACACCCCCAAGCGAATGGACAGGTTGAAGATGTCAACAAAGTTATAAAATCGATCCTGAAGAAACGATTGGAGAAGGCTGGGGGCAAGTGGGTCGATGAACTTCCTATAGCGTTATGGGCCTATCGAACGACCCACAAAACCGCGACCGGACACACTCCGTTTTCCCTATCTTATGGCTCAGAGGCCGTTATTCCGGTCGAGACAGAAGTGCTCTCTCATCGCGTGACTTATTATGATCCAAAAACAAACGCTATACTCCTAGCCGAGTCTTTGGATCTATTGGATGAAAAACGGGAAGAGGCTGATTTGAGAGCAGCCGCACATCGAAGCCGGGTCGCCCGATTGTACAACACCAGAGTTCGACCTCGAACCTTTGAACTCGGCGACCTCGTGCTCAAGAGAATCTACCCAGTTCCTTCACACATGAAACCGAACTGGGGAGGACCGTATGTAATTACACGAAAGCTCGGAGATGGTACATTCAAGCTGTCGACTGTTGACGGTCTCGATTTACCAAGGGCTTGGAACAGCGAAAGTCTCCGTCGCTACTACCTATGACAGGCTTTATTTATTTCATTCTATTTAGCAATTTGTTTCTGCATTTCGAAATTTTAATTTTGTAATAAGGCAACTGACTTTGCCGCATTTTCTTATTTCAGCAATAAAATGCCACTTCTTCGAGCCAGAGCTATGATTCATTATGTACGATATTCTACATCACGATGCACGAAGAGCTAAATCCCATCATGCCATGCGACTTATTCAAATGGAGAGTGGCTATGATACGACCGGCCACTCACTAGGTGAAACCCGAGCTCGGGGACAAGCCATGACACCGATATTAATAGGGTTGACACACGACAATCCTACAATTAACTCCACATTCCCAGAGTGCGAAGTGGAGTATAAACATTCAACTCCGCATTCCCAGAGTGCGAAGCGGAGTATAAACATTTGACTCCATATTCCCAGAGTGCGAAGTGGAGTATAAATGACCAACTCCGCATTCCCAGAGTGCGAAGCGGAGTATAAACATTCGACTCCGTCCTCCCAGAGCACGAGACGGAGTATAAACATTTCAACTCCGCATTCCCAGAGTGCGAAGCGGAGTATAAACATTTAACTCCGCATTCCCAGAGTGCGAAGCGGAGTATAAACATTTAACTCCATATTCCCAGACTGCGAAGTGGAGTATAAACATTCAACTCCGCATTCCCAGAGTGCGAAGCGGAGTATAAACATTTAACTCCGCATTCCCAGAGTGCGAAGCGGAGTATAAACATTTGACTCCATATTCTCAGAGTGCGAAATGGAGTATAAACATTCAACTCCGCATTCCCAGAGTGCGATGCAGAGTATAAACGGTCAACTCCATGTTCCCAAAGTGCGAACAACCGCTTACGAGATGACGCATATCCCCGGAGTGTGGATGGAACGATGCATAAGAAAACAAGTGTAGTTCGGCCACTCGGTCCTCGCTTGCTGCAATCACAAGCTGATCATCACAACTTAACCCCGGAACTGGGGGCAGAGGCAAATGTTAGTCATTACCCGGAACTATGCGATGCTCAGCTCCGATGCGATCCCCTATCACAACTCAAGTCCAAGATTTCCATACTTAACAAGTAAAATGAGCTATTCTTGAAGCAATCAGATAATGCAAATACACTGGACCAAAGTCCGAACACTGCAATATTCAAGCATAGAAAGGAACATAAGCTGAAGCTAGAAAACAAAATTTTATTCCAACTAACTCAAGAACAATGGCTCATACATGAGTTTTTTCCAAAATATTCCTACTAACAGGGGCCTGACCTGCATCTAAACACGGCCTACAAAAGGGAAAAGACAGAGAAAATAACAAAAGTCCCTAACTGCCTATGAAAAGAATGTCTAATCCTTCTGCTTCCTCAGCTTCTTCTTCCTCGAGGAGCCACTGGAGCCACCAGTACCCTTTCGCTTGGAGCCTTTCTCCTTAGGCAAGCTCCCTTCGGGTGAAGGCATAATGTCAACGTCCTCGTCTGAGCTGGACTCTATAGGGATGCTTCCCGCGGGAGGAGTGGGAGGAACAGACTCCGCAGCCGGAGGAGGGGCTGGCACATTAGTATCAGTAAGTGTGCCCCCAGGAGACACAGTCATAAGAGGAGTAGGGAACTGTGCTGCTGCTCCGCCATCTACTTCGCCGCCGTGCGCCGCGGCCGCCATCTCGGCATTAATCTCGGCCAACATCGCCGCTTCCCGCCGTGCCCTAGCTTCGCTAGGAGCCGTAGTAGTCTGAGACGGGGTGTCAGAAGTAGCCGTGAATCCACCCAAGCCGAATGGCAAGTCCGCAAAAGGATCACTTTGACGGCCAAGGAGCTCGTTTATCATCTGCTCATCGAAAGAAAGTGAGCTCCCCTGCATCACTCCAACTGGTGCCATTGCTGCGACGGAGGTCGCCTCAGAGATGATGGCTCCTGGCGCTTGACCTGATTCTTGGGTGGTAAGAGGCGCGGCTGGTGCAACTCCTGTCACTGATCAAAGGAAAAGGACACGTCATTAACAACATTTCATCACAGATTCTTCAATCCAAATATACAAGAAGTTAGTTCAGAGTACCTTCCTCGGTCTGGCTCGAGGTCGTCTGAACAACTTCAGAAGGATGTTCCTTAATAGGAGATAAATGCGGTTGATCTGGATCGTATGTCGGAATAGGCTGGGGGTAGATCATCGGAGTTGGCTCAGACTGAGATGACACAACTATCTCAGAACTCATAACATGGTGTTCTGCACCAGAGCTCTCTCCGACTTCCTGGATTTGGGCACCAAGCCTCGCCTTGTCGTGGGAAATCATGGAGTCATGGAGAACCTTCTTTTCGTCATCATTAAGGATGCAGTTCTCCAGCTCGAATTCATCAAGGGCTTCATCAGGGTGCCCAGACTTCTCCTCGTCAACCAGTAGGTTCCAGGCGTTATAGAGATGCGTGGGATAATCGTCAAGCCATGTCAGATCTCGATGCCTTAGCACATTGGCGTTATAAGTGACGAGTAGCTCTTCCACCTCGGCCTCAATCCTGGCCTCCGCCTGCCGTACCTTCTCGTCAACCCCAGCCTCAGCTTCATGGGCTTGTTGTATAGCAGCTTCCTTCTCCTTTCGAAGCGTCACCGCCTGATCACAGGCCTCCTGCGCAGAGACGTTAGCTGCGTCTTTTTCCTTCGCCATCTCTGAAAACTTTGATTTCAGCTCATTAAGCTCCTTGAGAGCGGCATCCCTCTCGGCGGTAATAGAAGTGTTCCTGTGACCCATGTCCTCGATGGCGGTATAATGCTCTTGCTTCATCCTGGTCATGACCGCGTTCACTTCATCAACCTTCTTTAGAGCCTCCATCTCGGATTTACGGGAAGACTCAGCCTCCGAGTTGAGCGCTTTTATGATTTGGTCGTTGTGACCCAGCTCCTTCTCGAGCTTCTCAATGGTGACGCCCTGCTCGAATGCCACTTTAGACGCCTTCCTCGCGGCCCGTCCCCATTCCCTGTACTGGAAAAAGATGTCCGCAACATAATCATGGATAGTGGTTTCCGCGGTTGGCGGAATTCTCTTCAAGTGCGGAGGGAAGACATAACCATCAAAACAGATGTCGGGAAATTCCTTCCTCATCTGTGCCAGTTTAAGCGCTCCTTCACTAGACGCCTCGGTCGGGACCGGTACAGTAGCCGAAGAGGTGGCTATTTCAGTCCTGCGCGGAGGATCGGACCTCAAAGCTTGAGAAGGCGGCCTAGGCCGTGAAGTCTTGGGAGGACAAGTAACTGCGGCCGTAGGAGGTGCAGAGGTCCTGGGGGGAGGAGAGCGAGATCGGGATCAGCGAACGTATCCCCTATCTCTGTCAGACTTCTCCTGGCCAGAATGTCCTGAGTCGTAATCCCTCTCGCCCTCTCTCCTGCGTGGCTCACGATAACGGCGCTTATTGCGCAAACTACCAAGCACAGAACCTTGCCCAGACATCGTACCTGAAAAGAAAACCACGAAGAATCAGTAACCGTTTGCGATGTGTTGTTTACGGTTAGAAAAGTGTGTTGTGCCGTGAAGAGTGTGTGAATGTGTAACCCCCCGGACCAACCAGAAGTGTCAATCGCACTGGCAGGATCAGACTCGCTAACATCGACGATATGTCGCGGTCCACCCGATCCAACGTCGTGTTGCTCCGGCTCGATGTCCGGGATTGGAGGGTCAGCAGGCCCTTCGAATTGATCTTCAGCTTGCAGGGAGGATGCTTCCGTAATCTTAACTCCTGGCAAAGGACGGTGCAAAACCACAGACTTCCGCCTCCCGGACTTAGGCTGTTTTGAGGCCACTGCTTTACCTTTCCTCTTGGCATCGGACTCCGGGGTTGCATTAGCAGGTCCGACCAACGGTTCCTCGTCAGTATGAGTTTTCTCGGAATCGGGTTCCTCAATTATCACAACCCTGGGCTTCATCCGCTTGACCTTTTTCCTGGAGACGGTCTTTAGTGCACCATCGAGTCTTATGCTCTGCCTCCGGCCGATCAGCCCAAGAACTCTGAGATTCCGATCTGTCAATAACAGTTCAATATTCCTTTCTTCGCTAGGAATCTCTTGGAGGACCCGAACTATCTCTTTATAGTAGCCACCCTCAGGCCGCTGGATGATAGCTGAAAGAAAAAGAGAAGAAGACGTAAGTTTAATTTCACTCCGAAAATTGCCCTGTCAATTACTTAGGAAAAAAGACAATACTCACGTCTGAACAGCCATCTTCTGGCAAACCCCGGAGGACATCGGACATAGAACCACTCCGACTTAAAGTAGCTTAGCCTAGTCCACGACCCCGCGACAACTTGGCAGTTCCTTACAGACTCCAAGAACGTGTAAGATGGGCTGTCAGTCCGACTCTTGAAATTGAACAAGTATCTTATGTCGGTCATACGGGGAGGACGATGGAGGTACTCCATGAATACAATGAACAAGCTGTTGAGTGAGGCATATCCGTTTGGATGCAATTGAGACGGAGCGATGTCCAGATAAGCAAACACTTCTCTTATGTAATCATTGAACGGAGGAAGTGTGCCGGCTGCGCACGCATGTCGATTAAAAGCAGTATACCCCTCCGGGGGATTATGTGGCCTGTCATCCGGTCCAGGCAACAGTACTTCATCCAAAGATAAGCCATGCCTTAAGCATATTCTCCCTAGCATGTCTTCAGAGATATTGGACGGGACAGAATCAGGTGGACAATTAATGAAGGACGCATCGGGCAACTCATCCGGAGCTGGACCGATAGCTTCGGCCTCGATGTCCGGAATCTCAAGTCTGGGAGGGATAGGGTTCTGAGTCTTTTGCTGCTGCGAACTTGACGGTTCCATCACTAGCTAACTCAGGAGAAACCATCATTAGATGATAAAAAGCCCGTGCATTCCCCAGTGTAAAGTGCATGAATGTGTTGTGTAGTGCAAATGTTGTGCGTGACTTGAGAAAATTCTGCAGAATTAAAGAAAACACGCTAGCGACGAAACTCTGGAAGTCCGACCGACAATGACCATCATCGCTGACCGTCACGATCGTGCAACCCAGATGTCAGATGGCTGATTCAAGTGTAAGTCCGTTATATGTTCGTTAGGTTACAGTTCCATCGACGAGCTTTGAGAGTCAGCCAAATATGCAATCCTGTAATCAAGTCCAATTATGCAAGGCAGAAGCTCGTCGGAGTCGAGTATAAGAGCATGCAAAAGTTCGCTAAGTTCGTCGAATTTCAGCATGGAATCGATCGTAGTTCAGATTCAAATTCAGTCGGAGGCGTGATATCTTTTGTGTCGATCCAGTTCGAATCGATACTTTCGTATCGGTCAAGGTCGACTCGATACCTTTCGTATCGATGGCAGTTCGTATCGACCGGAGGAGTGGATTTCGTATCGATCAGAGAGGCTTACTTCGCATCGGCCAAGGGTTAACGGCTGTGTGACAACCAAGTACAATGACTTCACATCGATTTAGGGCTATCGATATTGAACCAATGAGACCTCTTGGTCTTCGTATCGATCGTGGGAGGCAGATTTTCACATCGATCACGCGGGCCAAACGCTTACATCAATCATCTCAGTTCGACACAAGCCCCAACCACCTTAGATCGATGCGAACCTCTGCATCCCCTTCAACCCATCAATCGATGCGAAATCATGAAATCTGGGTCGAGTCGAACCCTCCTGTCCCGGATCGACACGAACTAGAGGTGAAGCAATTCCTCCAGAACTCTTTCTTCTCCGATTGAAGCGAGCATCGCCATGGCCATCCTCGACCAAGCTCTGGTCCAGATCTGGCCTTAGCGCCACCAAAATCAATAATCAGCAAGGGCACGATGGATCTGAGATCTGAACTTCGTCGCTCGAATTTAGCCGTGATTGCTTATTTACCTGAATTGAATTGGAGTTTGGGGAAATAATAAAATGATGTTTGATCGATTCGAAGATTGGAACAATTCTTCTCTCCGAAGTCCGTGAATCGATACGAGAATGCAGAAGACAACAGTAAAAGTAAAAGGTAAAAAAGTGAGAAATGACGAAGTCCCAGATATTTATATGAAGCCTAGGACGGAACCGAGTCGATTCGACTCCCAGTCAATCTGACCGGTCGCAACCAATCAGACGGCGCATCGAAGCGAAGGCTCGTTTCGAACCCGCCAGACTTTATCGGTTCGAAGCGCACAGGGAGGCCACATGAATACGATGGGTCGATGCAAACGCTCTCTTCGAATCCATCAAGCTGTGCAGTCATCGAGGCAAAATGTTCACCAGACACCATCGTTTCGAAACATCCAAATTATGAGCCATCGATTCGAAACAGAGCAGACCTGTTAATACGAGCGTCACTTTCGTATCCATCAGAATCTATCGATACGAACATCCATTTCGTATCCACCAGATATCACCAATTCGAATCAGAATTCACCGCGATTTGTGACCATCGATACGAATGATCATTTTTGTATCCACCAAGTCAACCTACATCGATACGAAGAAAGGCTTTTCGACTTTAAGCATCGATTCATGAGAGGACCGATACAAGAGAATGGCTAAGGGGTACGACTTTCAAAATTATTCAAAGAAGACCTACAGCTTTTCAAAGCACGTCATGTTTTCACAAGACGTACTTTGGGGGGCAAATGTTATCCCGCCTTTTGGCAAGGCCAGGACACCAAGGAGTTGGATTCCAAATGTCGTTTGTCATGAATATCGTTGATTTTTGACCGAGTCCGGATCAAGTCCCAATCGATGAGACATGATCAGGAAAATAAAGCAAACCGACGCTCCAAGTTTCAGATCGATCCGAGTTCATATGCTCGAGTTATGATGGATGCAAGGCAAAGGGGAGAGCATCTTTTCGTATCCATCAGGAAGCAGCAGTTCGTATCGATCGAAGTTAAGCATGCTTCGAATCCATCGAATTCGACTCGATGGATTTCGTATCAGTCAGCCCGGCCCAGATTTCGTATCCATCGCTATGGATGATTTCGCATCCATCGATCGCATGTCAGTCAGGATGATTAAGTCCACACAGTTATAAGCCCCGTATCGATAGAGCCTTCAGCCGGAAAGACTTGCTCGTATCCATCAATAAGCCACCTGGTTCGTAACGATCGCTTAATGTCTACTTCGTATCCATCGACCAGTGCTTGCTTCGTATCCATCATTCAGTGCCTACTTCGTATCCATCAGTCAATATTTGCTTCGTATTCATGGATGAAGTCTTACTCGAATCCATCAGGTCAACCAGCTTGGATAACGTGTCATCTCTCGAAGGAAACGAGGCGAAATACATGGAGTCGAAGCAGTCAACACGGAGCAAATATCGGATCGAGGCGAAGCGCACGCACCACGTCATCCCTTGATGCGAATGCGCCGAGATGTATGGAGTCGACGCAGTCGATTCGGAGTGAAGACCGGATCGAGGCGGAGTGTGCGTTCCACGTCTTCACAGAAGCGCGTGATACCATCGATTCGAAGCCTTCAGCTCAGAGAAATGGATTCGAACCAGACAGCCTAGCGAAGAACATCGCCTCGTATTGATGATATCTCTCAATCCACTGATCCAAATACCATGAAATTTTAACTGAAGGTTGCACACATACCAAGGAACATCTCCACCAATTTTGAGCTCAATTGGAAGTAGTCTTGATCGATACGAAATGATTTCGTATCGATCACAGATTGACTTGAAACTCTCTGGAAGTGGTCGAATGGGTCCCCTCACGTGTCAGGCCAAGTCTCCCGGAGTTTGAGCGAAATCTAAGCCTCCTACGCCTATAAATAGAGCCTCAGAATCAACGGAAAAAGGATCTTTTTCCCTGAAGCGTCCAGACTCTGCCGGATTGAGATTTGCATCCTACTTTTGTTGTCAATTTCGAATTCTAAACTGTAATCCGCTGTTCATTGCTGTAAACGCTTGTAATCATTGAAAGAGAATCAATAAAATCATCAAAACTTCATAGTGGACGTAGGCTATACGCCGAACCACTCTAAATTGCTTGTCTGTGCACTTTACATTCCTGTTTGTTGGAGTTTTTGTTAGATAATCTCCGTTTTACATTTATAATCTTCATTTTATCTCTTCAAATAACTCCCGAAGAGTGTTGTGCCCATTTTTAGTACAAACACATAGTTCCAAAAATATCAGTTTCATATATATATATATATATATATATATATATTATCAAAATTATTTATTGATTTAAGTTTGAAATTAGAAAATATTTTAGAATATAGATCTAAATTGAAAATTTTAAACTTGAATTTTTTTTAAGACCCTACTCGAGGAGTAGACCTAGAGGATTCAGATTGCCTGCTATAACCGACCCCGCTTTTTAGCCAACCTAACACAGTGCATCAATCCTCCAAGCATTCTCACTTCTTCGAGGGATAACTGCTCCACGTTTAAATTTATAATTTTAATATTTGTATTTACAAATATAACTATTTTATAATATTTTATATACTTAAATATTTATACTATTATAAATAATATTTTACATCATATTAAATTATATATATATATATTAAACGGTAAATATGTATATGGAGGGGCTAGCATGTCTATTGCGTTAATAAAACATTATTTACAAATAAAATAAAATAATGATTTTATTTAAAATTAATTTAGATCAGATCTAAAATATATTTAAACTTTACGGGCCTAATAAGATCTAAAATGGAATTTGTTTTGACATTTACCAATTTGACCTGCTTCGCGCTGGCCTAGATCCAACAACGGTGGTAGAGTCCAATAGCCTCTACGGTCTAAATTAGTCATGTTAGTGCTAACTAACTAAGCTTACCCAGAAGGATGTTTAGAAAAGTAGTCTCTATGATGGCTTTAGGTAATCAAGTACCTTGCCCTACAAGGCTATCGGTCTGGCTTGAAAGGTGAAGTAAGCACAAAAGTTTGTCCCTAATAAAAAAGGCATGATCTGAATTTGGGTTTAAGCGAATTTTCAAAATTGTTTTGAAATTAAAATAAAATTTTAAATTTAAAGGTTAAATTTAAATAAGATATATATTATTAAAGTTATAATATAATTTTCAAAAGTCTTTTGAAAAATATAATATATATTTTTTAAAAATTAATATATTTATTAGATTAATAAAATAAATAAATAAAATAAATAGTTAATTAGTTAAAATGTGTGTATATATTATATAATGATGTATATTACATTATCTTAAACTATTTAAGATGATGAAAGTATATATGTCAATATATAAAAAATTGAAATTAATAATTAATTATATTATTTTAGTTAAATATATTAATTTAAAGTCAATAAATAAATAATAAAACACATATATTAAAAGATATATATGGATAAATGTAAATGTTATAATATGCATATTCAGTATAAAATGTTTAATTGAATAATATAAAAGTAAATTAATGTGCTAATTAATTAAATAAGATTTAATCAGTATGATGTTATACACAAGACTACCATATAAGTAAATTGATTTATAAAAGTCATATAATAATTAAAACTTATATAATATGAATGTATATTTAAAGGTGGAACAATAAGAAACACAAAATAGACTTAAAGGATAAATACATATGTATAGTACGTATACCGTGATTTCTGATGTGTTTGACACTTGAATTACGAGGTTGTTTCATAGAAAATATATTATTCCATAAGTCGATATCACTCAATCTAATACATTAAAGATTATGAATCTTTAATATATATTTGTCATCTACCTTTATATATTAACAAATTACTTACATACTCCGTAGTTGTTGGTATTCCTCAAGCTAAGAATTTTATGTGTGGTACAATTAATATATCGAATAGACTAGGGAAGATATTATACATATCTGTTGATATTCGTGACGGTACGTATATTTATACTTAAGTCATTACAAAACGGTAGGTATAAGTGAATTATCTCTTTCAATTTTCTGATATTCCTTAGGGTCAAAATGTGATTAGGACAAGAAACCATGGGTTAGGAGTTGTATATGATACAACTGACAAGGAGTTATCCATCTTTTATGGGAGCCAGATTTGTGATATTCATCATGGTTAGAATCCTAAGGTAAATGAGTCCTAACATCCACTAGTGAAGTTGAAAGACTTTTATGTTTCATCTTAGGGTTCTGAGAAACATAAAAGACTAGTGGGAGCTTGTTCGTAAAATGAAATGCAATGTTTAACCTTAATAATATTCTAAGAACATATACTATGAAAAAGTCTTAATCTACCAAGTTAAAATTTGCAAAAAAATATCTACACCCAAGTTTGTTTTCTAAAAATGACAAACTCACCTGATCTAACTACATAGACTGACTAAGGGCAATGAAGATAGAATAAATTTATAAACATCTTTGGCCATTGATAATGGAACCTCCCAATATTGGATCCACTAATGATGTGGACCCCAAAATGAGATTAGCCTATAGCAAATTGGTCTTGGACTCGAAATCTTCCAAGTTTACATGCTATTGAAGTTAGACAAACCGCTATAGAGACGACACGAAAACATGATTATCCATCAAATTTTTGATAGTCTCTGTTTGTACCAAAATTGGGCACAACACTCTTCGAAAGAGTTTGAAGAGATAAAAATGAAGAAATTAAATGGAAAAAGAGGATTATCTAACAAACACTTCAAAAAACAAATGATAAAAATGGACGGAAACAGAGGAATTTAGAGTGGTTCGGCGTATTGCCTACGTCCACTATGAAATTGATGACTTTATTGATGTTTCTCTGATGATTACCACTGATTGCAGCGGATTACAGCGGATTAAAGTTATGAAATTCGAGTACAATAACAGTAATGGAATTTAAAATTGAATCCGGTAGATTCTGGGCGTTAGAGCGTCAAAAGATCCCTCTTCTGTAGGCCCTGGGGATCTATTTATAGGCATAGAAGGCTGATATCTCGCTCAAATCTTAGGAGACTTTTTCTGGCACGTGAGTGGGCCCACGCGACGAAGCCCATAAAGTTTCGGCCCGATCCGTGATCGATACGAACGTAATTCGTATCAATCAAGATTTTTTCCAATGGAGTCGAAACTTGATGTGAGCATTCTTTAGCTTGTATGTAAGCTCCTGTGAAAATTTCATAGCATTTGGACTTGTGGATCGTGAGGTATGATCGATGCAAGCTTGTATTTTCGGCAGACTGTCTGGTTCGACTCGATGATTTCGAATCGATTACTTCGAATCGATACTGGGCACGTGCCTAGGTGATGACGTGGCGTGCGATTTCTAGATTGATCCACTTTTTATGCCGAGTCGACCGAGTCATCCCAAGATTCTCGCCTTGTTCGCATCGAAGTAGTTATCTTGTTCGAATCGATCAATAGCGTGCTCTTCGTATCGATCTGCAGTGTGCTCTGTTCGCATCGATCCAGGTTGTTCCAATTTGATGGATGCGAATGACTGATGCCTTGATGGATTCAAATAGCAGTTCCATGATGGATTCGAACAAAGCTCTCCTGATGGATTCGAACAAGCATGAGTCGATGGATACAAACAAGGCTTTCCTGATGGATTCGAACAAGCGTGAGTCGATGGATACGAACAAGGCTTTCCTGATGGATTCGAACAAGCGTGAGTCGATGGATACGAACAAGGCTTTCCTGATGGATTCGAACAAGTGTGAGTCGATGGATACGTACAAGGCTTTCTTGATGGATTCGAACAAGCGTGAGTCGATGGATACGAACAAGGCTTTCCTGATGGATTTGAACAAGCGTGAGTCGATGGATACAAACAAGGCTTTCCTGATGGATTCGAACAAGGCTTTCCTGATGGATTCGAACAAGCGTGAGTCAATGGATACGAACAAGGCTTTCCTGATAGATGCAAAGCAGTATGGTTGGATCGATGCGAATACGATCGATACGAACTGAGGTTCGATGATGGATACGAAATGAGGTTATTTCCTTCAATTTGCATCGATCATAACTTGAGCATACGAACTCGGATTGACTTGAAATTTGGAATGTTGGCTTTTTTGGCTTCGCTTGTCGAGTCTTGTCGATTGTAGCCTGATCCGGACTCAGACAAAATTTCTCAACATCCATGGTGAACCTGTGTGTACTCGATATTCGGGACGAGCGATCCTCGGTTTTTAGTCAATCCCTTGATATCTCAGCCTTGCCAAAAGGCGGGATAACATTTGCCCCCCAAAGTACGTCTTGTGGAAACATGACGTGCTTTGAAAAGTGGTAACCTTCACTTTGAACAGTTATCGTCTTTTCGTTGAAATTTGTAATCTTTGACCGATTTCCTCAGTAATGTGAACTGTTGATTGCTAACTGTTGTACCCTGTATTGTTGTAACTGATTGCTGTATGATAGTGATTAGTTGTTTGTCATCGTAATCGTTATCAGATGAGTATCCAATTCCTGTGGATGTTGAAAATTGAATATTAGTCCGACATATATGCATACGTGTTAATCTGACTCTCGTTAACGTTGCACGTTCATGAGTCGTTATCAGTTCTTTCGTATCGAATCTCGTATTGATCCTCTCCTGAACCAATGTGAAATTCAAGTTGCAACAATGCTCGATGGTTGTTTCAAAATGTCCCTTCGTATCGATCCTCTCCTGGATCGATGTAGAAGGTTGAAAGGCGGTTTCTCATATCGATGCGATTCACAGTGATGGATACGAAATGAACATTTCGCATCGATGGACATGAGCTTCGATGGACTCTAATGCAGTGGACTTCATTTCGTATCGATGAACTTGTGCTGTTGTGGGTCAAGAGCCAATGGATACGAAATAAGCATTTCGTATCGATGGAGTTCAATGCCTTCAGAACAGCCCTCACCGTGTATTTCGAATCGATGGACCCTGTGTCGTTGGATACGAATAGACAATTCGCATCGATGGGTACTGGCCTTTGGGAGCTGTGATTTGATGGACTCAAAATGCGTAGTTCGTATCGATGCATAGTGGATGGAGTCGAGAACAACGAACACAAACAACAGTTTCGTATCGATAGAGCTTGGGTTTATGGGTTCGAATAGCTTATTCGTATCGATTCTTTGGTGGAACCGTCGCTACCGGTCGAATCTACGGGGAGGCGAAACGCCTTTTCCCTCTGCACTCGGGTCCATATAAATACTGTGGACTGTCATTTTTTATTTATCTGCTTCTACTTTCCAGCTTGCCTTCGTATCGATTGAGAAACCAAGAAATTGAAACTGTCTCCATCCAAACTAACATACCTTCTTAATCCTTCGAACCTATACTCCTAATCTAGGTAATTAGATGACGAATTCATGTTAAAACGATAAGACTCGATTTCCAATATCAAACCAATCAGAGTTGCGGCCTATTCCGGCATCGTTGAGGCCGGAGTGGGGTCGAAGTGAGGTTGAGGAGAAGGTAATGGTGTTTGTGCCATTTGGAGAAGAAGTAGTGAGGAAAGAGATGAAGGAATTGTTCGATCTGGATTTCGTATCGATGGAGGGTTAGAGAAACTGGAGTTTCGTATCGATCCCCCTTCTATAACTTCGTATCGATTGTTGACCCTTCGATCCTGTTTCCCTCTCTTGGAATCGACATGGAATTCGAAATGTAATTGTGATGGTTTCGAACCGTTGCCGCAGCCTGATCGTTACGAAACCGCCTCAATTCAATCGATGCGAAGCTGCGATTTCAATCGATTCAAGATTGAAGCCGCAACGATCGATATGAGCCTTCGATTAATGGATCGATGCGAAACTCATCGTTCTGGACCGGTACAAAACATGACAAATCCTGATCGATGCGAAGAGGACGAGTAGTGATCGATACGAACTTTACCATTTTGATCGATTCGAAGCTGCGAGCCTTGATCGATACGAAACTAAGGCCTCTTCTGATCGATGCGAAACAGACTTCTGGTGATCGCTCCTAGCCTGAACCCTGGTGGATACGAAACCTTGTACAATCGATCACATGACTCCGT
Source organism: Allium fistulosum (assembly GCA_030737815.1). Lineage (NCBI taxonomy): Eukaryota > Viridiplantae > Streptophyta > Magnoliopsida > Asparagales > Amaryllidaceae > Allium > Allium fistulosum. The sequence goes on along the minus strand of CM060905.1, from coordinate 153,604,611 downwards.
CGAGCTTCATTCTTGCATATCTGGACTTAACTGTTAAACTGCATATTTGACTGCCCTTCGAAGCTCGCCGATGGAACTGTAACTTAACAAAATGATAACGAATTTTAACTCGGATCGATCACTAACATCTGGATGGTACGGTTGTGACGGTCAGCGATGACGGTCACTCCAGTTGAATTTCGAAGTCTTGTCGTTCAGACATTTTTTCTAACCTTGTATAATTTCTTAAGTATTATGCAGCACCGCACTTGCACAACACATTCACACACTTTGCACTGGGGAAAGCACGAGTGTTATTGTCGTCTAATGATGATTTCTCATAAGTTAGTTAATTATGGAACCTTCAAGCTCACAACAGCAGGAAGTTTAGGATTCGTCCTCTTCTGTCCTAGAGATTCCGGCCATCGCGGCCGAAGTTATAGACCCAGCTTCGGATGAGCTACCTGGGGCCAGGTTTATTATGAATCCACAGGATTCAGTGCCGTCCAACGTTTCTGAAGACATGCTGGGGCGAATATGCCTAAGGCATGGTTTGTCATTGGACGACGTACTATTACCGGGACTAAACGATAGACCGCACGCTCCCCCAGAGTGGTTTGCTGCCTTTAACCGCCATGCGTGTGCAGCGGGAACACTTTATCCTTTCAACCAATATATTAGAGAAGTGTTGTCTTTTCTGGGAATCGCCCCATCACAACTACATCCCAATGGATACGCTTTGCTGAATAGCCTATTTATCGTATTTATGGAGCATCTCTTCCGACCACCAATGCTGACTGAGATTAGATATCTCTTTAACTTCAAGAGTAGGGGAGATAGTCCGTCTTTCACTTTCCTGGAGTCAGTTAGGAACTGCCAAGTAGTAACCGGATCCTGGGGAAGGCTGAGTTACTTTAAAACAGAATGGTTCTATGTCCGGTGCCCCCAGGATTTGCCAGCCGATGGCTAATAAAACGTAAGTGTTACAGTACTCTTCAAGAGTTATCCAGATGATAGTAGTTGATATAAACTAACATCCTCTTTTCCTTTTACAGCCGTAATTTCACGACCTGAAGGCGGGTATTTCAAAGAGATAGTAAGGGTTCTTCAAGAAGTTCCGAGCAAAATGAGGGACATTGATTCGGTCCTAACCGATAGGAATTTGAGAATCGTCGGGCTGATTGAGCGGAATCAAAGCATAAGGCTTGAAGGGACACTAAGGGCAGTCTTAAAGAAGCGGGTGAAATGCAAAGCCCCCGGTGTCGTAATAGTTGAAGGGGTTGATCCGGAGAGAACACCCACTGATGACGAACTTATAGCTGGGCCTTCTAGCAGTTTTAAGGACTCGGAAGTAAGGAGAAAAGGCAAGGCAGTTGCTCATAAGCGTTCTAAATCCATGAGATTGAAATCCGTGGTTGTGTCTTTGCCTGTTCCTGGAATTAGAATTTCGGAGGCTCCTCCCCCATAAGTAGAGAATCCTTTCGAAGGGCTTGCTGATATTCCGATTCCGGATTATGTGTCGTTTCAACATGACACCGGGTTGGAGGAGCTTGACAGTGCTCTTGATCTGGGTGAGTCGCTTTCCATAAGTGCGACCGACATTTCCAGTTGGTCGGGGGGTTGCACATACATACACTTCACGGCACTACACGATTTACAATCGTAAATTGTCCAATTCAAGAGATCACCAACTTTTCTTTCGTTTCTCCTTTACAGGTACAATGTCTGGGAGAGGATCGATGTTAGGGAGCCTTCGCTCGGCTCGAAAGTCTTCTACTTACTATGAGCCCCGCAGGAGGGATTTGGATAGAGATCGCGATCGCGGGTACTCCAATTAGGAAAGATACGAGCGGGATAGGGATAGAGACTATAGATACCGATCTAGGTCCCGTTCTCCACCTCCTAGAATCCCCTCACCACCCTCTGTTCATGTTTCACACCCATCAGAGCCTCCGCAACACCGACCGTCTTCTCACACTTCTAGGCCCAAAACTCATCACCAACGAGTCGAAACTGTGGCTCCCATAATTGCAGAGCATTCCATAACTGAGCCCACGGGGGAAGGGGCTATTAAAATCGCTCTGCTGAGGAAAGAGTTCCCAAACATATGCTTCGACGGCTACGTCTTTCCACCTCATTTAAAGAGAATTCCATCGGGGGCGGAAAACACGATGCATGATTACATTCATGACATCTACGCCCAGTATAGAGAGTGGGTGAAGGCTGCAGAAAAAGCTTCCAAGGTGGCCTTTGAGCGAGCCAAAGCAATTGAAAAGATGGAGTTTGAACTCGCTCTAAAGGACCGAATCATCCAAGTGCTCAATACCGAAGCCGAGTCTTCTCGGAAATCTGAAATTGAGGCCACCAAAAAAGCTGATGAAGCGAATGTGGCGATGGAGAGATTAAGGCAAACACACGTTGCCTTGGTAGAGGTGATGGGCCACCGAAATACTACAGTCGCCGCCGAACGGGATGCGGTGATTAAGGAACTTAACAAGCTTAAAGCCAAATTCTCTGACACTACCAAGGAAAGGGACGATGCGAACAAAGCAGCCCAGGAGGCGTGCGAACAGGCTGTCTTGCTTCGGGGTGAAAGGGATGCGGCCGTGGCTAAGGTCCGCGAGGTGGAGACCAAGGTTGAGGAGGAGGTGAAATCGGCTGAGTCTAGGCTAGAAGCCGATATTGAAGATCTTCTTGTTGTTTACAACGCTAACGTGCTAAGGCACAGAGGCCTGGCCTGGCTCGATGATTACCCGACACATTTACACAACGCTTGGGGCCGGTTGGTTGAAGAGGAGAAAGCGGTGCATCTGGGTGAGTCAATCGATGAGTTTGAGCTGGAGAATCGTTTACTGAGTGAAGATGAACGAAAGATTCTCCACGAGTCGATGATTCTGCACGAAAAGGAAAGGCTTGGCACCCAGCACTTGGAAGTAGGAGAAGGTTTAGGGGTTGAACACCACAACGCAAGTCTTGAAATTCTAGCGTCAACCCAGCCTGTACCCTCATCTACGGTCGATCCCTAAGTTGTTCCTGCCTATAATTCGGATCAGCCGCAAATGTCCCCGGCTATAGAGCAAGTCGCTGAAGCTGTTCAGCCATCCACAAGCCAAACTGAGGAAGGTACTCTGAACATCCTATACGTCTATCTTAAGTCGAGGTCTCCATTCGAATTAAGTACTAACAGTTCTCTTGTTTTTTGTCTAGTGATTGATGCTGCACCGATCGTGCTTCCTGCAACCTAAGAATCACATCAGACGCAGGAGGCTATCGTCACCGAAGCGACCACCGTGACCACAACTACGCCACTTGATGAAATGCAGGGAAGCACGCTTGTTTTTTATGAGCATATGATGGAGGAACTCCTTGGTCGTCATAGCGATCCTTTTGCGGACTTACCATTTGTTATGGGTGGAGGCGCCCCCATTACTGGCTCTTCAATGCCAGCCACTAATGCTCCTAGCGAGGCCCAAGTGAACCATGAAGAAAAAATATTGGCCGAAATTGACGCTGAAATGGAAGCAGCGGCTCGTGGTGGCAGTTTTGGAGGTGGAATGACGACACCTGGTCCAGCTCCACTTAGAATGATATCACCTGGTGGTACAGTTATTGACACTAGTGTGTTCATTCCGCCTCCTACAGTTGATCCCGTTCCTCCGACCCCGCCTGTAGGATGCATCCCTATACATTCGAGCTCGGAGGAGGACGTCGAGATCATGCCCCCGCCTGGAGACCGATCACCAAAAAGTAAAGGCTCAAAGAGGAAAGTTAGTGGCGGTTCCAGCGGGTCTACACCGAGGAAGAAGCCGAGAGAGAAGAAGAAATAGATAGGCCTCTCTAGTTTGCTTTGAGTAGATAGGGATTTATTTTTAGTTTTCCTTTCGTAGGCCGTGTATAGATGCGGGTTCGGCCCTTGCTAGTAGGATTTTTTTGGAACAAACTTGTACATGAATTTCTTTCACAAATAGTGGAAATGAAACTCTTCTTTTTTGGCTTCTTCTCAGTTATTGTGTATTTGCAGTGTTTCAATATTTGAAGTGCACTTGTGAAGTTTCAGCTTCCGAGTCAAGTTTGTTTTTAATCGCCAGGTCCGGAAATTGTGGACACGGTTCATGACCGGGAAGTGAGTTGAATTTCGACGTCGCACTGCTTCAGTCAATGGTCGACACTTAAGTTCTGCACCCCAGTCTTGGTGATGAGTTATAGAACATCAGCCAGCAATTGCATCTCACTTATAACATGCTGAGTTTAGTGCCACTGAATGAATGTGTGAGACAAGCGGAGATTGAGTGGTTCAACCACACTTGTTCGATTATCGATGATCGTATCCGCACTCCGAGGATTTTCATTTTTTACTGGCGGTTGGTTACACCGTTTTAAGTTTTAATTATCTTTCCACGCTCTGGGGACTTGGAGTCATCATTTATACTCTGACTCGCACTTTAGGAGTTTGGAGTTGGTTCATGTTTATACTCCATTTCGCACTCTGGGAATCCGGAGTTGTAGTTTATGCTCCGTTTCGCACTTTGGGAATTCGGAGTTGATGTTTATACTCCGTTTCGCACTCTGGGAATTCAGAGTTGATGTTTATACTCCAATTCGCACTCTGGGAATTTGGAGTTGAAGTTTGTACTCCGTTTTGCACTCTGGGAATTCGGAGTTGATAAACAGACGGTCAGTCACATCTGTTGCGTGTTTTTTGGATTTCGCTCGCACTATGGGAACGAAAGGTGTATCAGGATCGTGGATGGTCAGATCACATCCACCCCGAGTTAACAAGCGAGGTCGTTAGATGGACGGATCTACCCTCCTAAAACTTGGTTCAGGTACGGACGAAGTCATTAGGTGGACGGATCCACCCTCTTCGAAGACGTATTTGTAAGTTTATACTCCAGTTCGCACTCTGGGAATCTAGAGTTAGGTGAAGGATTGTCGTGTATCAATCCTTTTTTGACTTTGGTGTGATGGCTTGTCCCCGAGCTCGGGTTTCACTTAGCGAGTGACCGGTTGCATCACAGTCACTCCCTATTTGAATAAATCCCACCATATGGTGGAACTTAGCTCTCCGTGCATGGTGATGATCATATGAAGTATTTCAAATAAATCACAGCTCTGGCTTGAAGAGATTGCATTTTATTGCTGAAATAAGAAAATATGGCAAAGTCAGTTGCCTTATTACAAATTCTAATTTCAAAATGCAGAAATAAACTGCAAATGAAAAATAAACTAAATGAATAAACATAGCCTGTTATGTGTAGTAGCGACGGAAACTCTTGCTGTTCCAGGCCCTTGGTAGAGTAAGACCGTCAACAGTCGATAATTTGAATGTGCCATCTCCGAGCTTTCATTCAATAACATATAGCCCTTCCCATGTTGGCTTCATATGCGAAGGTACCAGATAGATTATTTTCAGGTCGAGATCACCGAGTTCAAAGGTTCGCGGGCAGACCTTGGCATTGTATAATCGGGCGACTCGACGTCGATACGCGGCTGCCCTCAAATCAGCCTCTTCACGTTTCTCATCTAGTAAATCGAGAGATTCAGCAAGTAATATAGCATTTGTCTTCGGGTTATAGTATGTCACTCGATGAGAAGGTACTTCTAGCTCGACTGGAATAACAACTTCTGAACCATAAGAGAGAGAATGGAGTGTAACCGGTCGCGGACTTGTGGTTTGTTCGGTAAGCCCATAAAGCCATAGGAAGTTCATCGACCCATTTTCCCCCGACCTTTTCCAGTCGTTTTTTCAGAATGGACTTTATGACCTTGTTGACTGCTTCGACCTGTCCGTTCGCTTGAGGGTGCGCAACTACTGAGAATTTCTTTTGAATGCGAAACCGTTGGCAGAAATCTTTAAATTCAACACTGTCGAATTGGGTTCCATTATCGGTGATAATGGTGTGTGGGAGACCGAATCGACATATAATGTTGCGGACTACAAAGTTGATCACTTTTTTCATCGTTATGGTAGCAAGAGGTTCAGCTTCAGCCCACTTTTTAAAGTAATCAACTGCGACGATGGCGTACTTCGCACCACCTTTTGCCAGAGGTAGAGAACCAATGATGTCGATGCCCCATACTGCAAACGGCCATGGGCTGACCATTTGAGTTATCTCGGTAGGTGGGGCTCTTGGAATTCGAGCATGCTTTTGACATTTATCACATTTCCTGGCATAATCTGACGCATCGCGATTTACAGTCGGCCAAAAATATCTGCATCGAAGTACTTTCTTGGCAAGTGCTTGCCCCCCGGTGTGATCGCTACATTCTCCCTCGTGTACATCGTGCAATACTCGTTTAATTTCATCGTGAGCGATACACCGGAGTAAAGGAACAGAGTACCCTCTTCTGTACATGACTCCATTCTGGATGGTGAATCGTGAAGCCTTCCGAAGGACTTGTCTTTTTTCACTCCTGCGCTCCGGCAAGATTCCATGCTCATGGTAATTCCTGAATGGAGTCATCCACGACTCCTTATCGGGAGCGGCTTCACATACCCAATCTGCTTCTGCCCGGTCAATACTTGGGGAAGATAACGTTTCTACGGGAACGAGTCCAATTTGCTGCGCTTCACCAGTGCTGGCTAACTTTGCCAATGAGTCGGGTCTCTGATTGCGTTCTCGAGGTATACAATAAATGGCATAACAATCAAACTGATTCAGTATTTCCTGAACTCGAGCTAAGTAAGCAGCCAGCCTTCGATCTCTTGCTTGATATTCTCCCCGAACTTGACACACAACTAATTGTGAATCACAATAAATTTCCGCAGTGATAATTCTCAAATCTCTGGCAAGTTTCAATCCAGCTAAGAGGGCTTCATATTCAGCTTCATTATTGGTTGCATGAAAATCAAACTTTAAAGCATAACATATAGACCGACCTTCTAGGGTTTCAAGTACAACCCCAACGCCCGAACACCGGTCATTTGATGCACCATCAGTGTACAGCTTCCAGACGTATTCGGGAGATTCACTGGTTTCGGGCAAGTCCTCGGGAATGGTAAATTCAGCTATGAAATCGGCTAGGACTTGTCCTTGAATGGCTCGCCTCGGAGCATAAGTAATATCGAACTGACTCAGTTCGATGTTCCACTTGAGTAACCTACCAGACATCTCAGGCCGCGTAAGGACCTGTCAAAATGGCTGGTCGGTGTAAACAATAATAGGATGGGCCTAGAAATATGGACGGAGCTTCCTTGATGCAATAACAAGACAATAAGCCAGCTTCTCCAGTTTCGGATAATTCCTTTCAGCTCCAGTCAACCGTTTGCTGATGTAATACACTGGCTTCTCTATCCTGTCTTCTTCCCGAATTAGGGCAGCGCTGATAGCGTTTTCTGATATCGCCAAGTAAACGTACAATTTCTCATGATCAATAGGTTTTGACAGGATATGTGGTGTGGATAGATGCTGAATTAATGCTTGGAAAGCGCCCTCACACTCCGTGGTCCATTCAAAGTTTCCTTTTCCTTTTCGGATCAGATCGAAGAAGGTAATGCATTTGTCAGTGGACTTTGAAATGAACCTACTCAGTGCCGCTACTTTCCCATTGAGACTCTGGACTTGCTTTATAGTTTTCGGAGTTTCAAGATTCCTGATTGCCCAGATCTTTTCAGGATTAGCTTCGATTCCTTGAGCATTGACGATAAACCCAAGGAATTTTCCGGATGCAACTCCAAAATGACATTTCAGTGGGTTGAGCTTCATTCTGCACTCTCAAAGTATGTTTAACATTGATTCTAGGTCTTTAATATGGTCAATAGAAAATCATGACTTCACAAGCATGTCGTCTACATATACTTCCATGGTTTTCCCGATTTGATTGGCAAACATCTGATTGACCAATCGTTGATAAGTAGCCCCGACATTCTTGAGTCCGAATGGCATAAATTTGTAACAATAAAGTCTCAGATTGGTTACGAAGCTGGTATGTTCCTGATCGGGTAAATGCATTGGTATCTAATTGTAGCCAGAATACGCATCCATGAAGGATAAGAGTTCATGTCCAGCTGTTGAGTCTACTAGCTGATCAATTCTGGGAAGCGGGAAACTGTCTTTAGGACAAGCTTTATTCAGATCGGAGTAATCGACACATGTCCTCCATTTTCCGTTTGATTTTCGGACAAGCACGGGATTCGACACCCATTCGGGATATAGTGCATCTCGATTGAACCCATTCGTTTTAAGCTTTTCTACCTCTTCTTTAAGGGCGGCAGATCTCTCTGGATCCATACCACGCCTTTTCTGTTTGACCGGGACATGCCGCGGGTCAATATTCAAAGTGTGGCTCGTGATGTCCGGCGAGATCCCACACATATCAAAATGCGTCCAAGCGAATACGTCAAGATTCGCCCGTAGAAACTCAATCAATTCCTCTTGAGTCTGCTGGCTTAGCTGAGAGCCAATCTTTATCATCTTTGAATCATCATCATTGTCAATTGGGACATCAATCGTCAGTTCGGCCGGGGATGCTTGACTTTCTTTAGATTCTCCTTCATCTTCAGTATCCCTTGGGTCAAGATCCCTTTGGAATTGGCTGGGGTGCCCGGGCTTAGGCCCAGGCATTAATTGTCAATTATCAGCAAAACGGACGCAGAGAGATTCCTCTACGCCCTTCCCTTTCTCTTTTCGCTGCGCCTCCCGCAACTCAGCAACGTAACAGGCTCTCCCAGCAACCTGATCTCCTTGAATGATTCCCACTCCACGATCAGTGGGAAACTGCAAAGTCAAACACCATGGGGCAATGGCTACCCTGAATTCAGCGAGGGCCGGTCGGCCCAAGAAAGCATTATAAGGGGAGTCTATGTCCAACACAACGAACTGTAATATCTGGACTCTCCGGCGTTCTCCAACTCCCAACTCCACTGGTAGTTCCACTACTCCAGTGGATATAGTAGCGCTCCCATTGAAACCATGAATTCGAGATTGGCAAGACTTTAAATCTTTAGCCTCCATCCTCATCTGATCGTAAGCTCGTTTAAATAAAATATTCACTGAGCTTCCACTGTCAACTAAGATCCTCTTCATCCAAGAAGGACCTACTTGAGCCGAGATGACTAGTGGATCGATAGTGGGGGCTTCGACTTTATCAGCATCTATGTTTCTGAATACGATGTCATCAGTCATCGTCTTCTGTTGTTTGGCCGGAGCACCTTCATCAAAACTACTACAGCACTCGAAGTCTGCATGCCTAATAGAGCTGGCATACGACTCCATTTCCTTCCAGCTTCGGTCTACCAGATGAGGACCACCACAAACAGTGTTTATCACTAACCTCCCGCCGGTACGAGCGGGTTCCTCCTGCCTTTCCTGGTTTGGTGCATGATTCTGATTAGATGGGCCCGCACCTCCTGACTGCGGTGCCCGCACAAACTGATCCAACTTTCGTTCACGTATCAGCTTTTCAATGAGATCTTGTAAATGACGACACTCATTTGTATTATGGCCATAACTTTCATGGAATCTACAAAACTTCCCTGTTTGGATTTGTCTTTTCGTTGACGGCTTCGGGGCAGGTTTCTTGTATTGCATGGTATTACAGGTCTGCAAATACACATTTTCCAGCGACGTATTCAATGGAGTATAATTGTCGAACATGGGAGCTCTACGTCGTGGACCACGATTTTGATCTCGTTTTTTACCTTGATTTCCACTTTCCCTTTGCTGGTTTTGGTTGTTTTGTATATTCAATCGAACTTTTCCAGAACTCTCCCTGGATTTTTAACTGCAATGTTACTTTGAATTCCTTCCATGCTGGGCCCTGCGTCATCCTGCTTCCTAGACTGTTTCGCAACCTCCCTTCTCAAGAATTGGGCTGCCTTGGAATAGAAACGGTCCAATGACGCAGGTGGCTTCCCAGCTAACCAATTTCTGAACTCGAAATCAGGATCAATCCCCTTAGTTAATGCCATCAGGATAGAGTTGTCATTGGGATTGCTTATTTCTGCACACGCAGCATGAAATCGCTCCAAGTAACGTCTAAGTGTCTCTCCGGGAGCTTGTGTGACAGTAGACAGAGTATTAACATCTTTGGGTCTCGCTACGTGCATACAGAATTGTTCAACAAACTTGGTGGCCATCTGGTCGAAATTAGAAATGGATCTTGGTGGCAAACGAGTAAACCATATAGTTGCAATGCCCCCCAGGGAAATGGGGAAACTACGGCATTTAACTGCATCGTCAGCCCTCGCAGCATTCATCAACCATTCATACTTCAGGATATGTTGATTGGGATCAGAACTTCCTTTATAGACTGGCAAAGTTGGCATCCTGAATCGTCGAGGTGGTTCAGCATACAATATGTCATCGGTGAAAGGGGTATGACTCCGGGAAATCCCCCAATCGTCATTAGTGAGACCCTGACTTTCACGGATCATCTGACGAATCATCGTCGGTATATTCAGCATCTGGATATTTGGAGCATGCTCTGCCAAGGTGTGGTCGGGTTCCACAATGCGAGGCTGGACCGGGCGCGGTTGACGGTCCATGTCTCGCCTCCTTGGTTCAAGATTTTCAGGAACATAAGGTTCTGGAGTGTGTTCTCGTCGGCGACGATGTGGATCAGCTTGATTTCTAGCATCAACTCCTTGTTCGATAGTGGTGGTGGTAGCGAGGTTGCCTGTGACATGGTAAGGAGCGGCACCCCCTCGGGATGAGGGTCCGGTCTGATGGCTGGTGGATGGTCCAGTCCTGGGTTGTCCAAGATTTAGGGCAGGTTGGTGTCATGTGGCCTGGGTGTAGCTTACGTCCAGCCGTGGGCGTGTAGATCGGTGATGATCATCGGATGAGGCTGAACTCTCCGTGGAAGAATAAGAAGCTTGATCTCTTCTGGATCTTCTGCGCCTTTGGCAATTCAGCTGGTTGTTCAACTCTGCGTTGGCACACAGTTGTTCAGTAAGCCGTTGCCGACTCTGGGTCAAATCTTGAAGCAGCATCTGGAACTCTTGTCTGGTGACCGGGCCTGATGGATCTGAAGGTCCGGCGGCATCTTGGTTGGATGAAGGCAATTGTACGGGATTCTGTCTATCCCGTCCTTCCTGATCAGCAGCTGTAGAAGCAGTTCGTGTGCTTACCATGATGAATTGACGAAGTCCTTTCCTAGATCTGATGCAAATCTGAATAGGATGGAAGGGCTTCAAGGCTTGAGATTTGGATCTTCTTCTTGGATTTATGCAATCTGGTATCGATAGCAGATCCAAAGAGGAGGAGAAAAACTGGGTTTTTCTCGGTGAAAGCACCAAAGTGTTTGTACCAAAATTGGGCACAACACTCTTCGGAAGAGTTTGAAGGGATAAAAATGAAGAAATTAAATGGAAAAAGAGGATTATCTAACAAACACTTCAAAAACAAATGATAAAAATGCACAGAAACACATGAATTTAGAGTGGTTCGGCGTATTGCCTACGTCCACTATGAAATTGATGACTTTATTGATGTTTCTCTGATGATTACCACTAATTGCAGCGGATTACAGCGGATTAAAGTTATGAAATTCAAGTACAATAGCAGTAATGGAATATAAAATTGAATCCGGTAGATTCTGGGCGTTAGAGCGTCAAAAGATCCCTCTTCTATAGGCCCTGCGGCTCTATTTATAGGCGTAGGAGGCTGATATCTCGCTCAGATCTCAGGAGACTTTTTCTGGCACATGAGTGGGCCCACATGACCAAGCCCATAAAGTTTTGGCCCGATCCGTGATCGATACGAACGTAATTCGTATCGATCAAGATTTTGTCCAATGGAGTCGAAACTTGATGTGAGCATTCTTTAGCTTGTACGTAAGCTCCTATGAAAATTTCATAGCATTTGGACTTGTGGATCGTGAGATATGATCGATGTAAGCTTGTATTTTCGGCAGGCTGTCTGGTTCGACTCAATGATTTCGAATCGATTACTTCGAATCGATACTGGGCACGTGCCTAGGTGATGACGTGGCGTGCGATTTCTGGATCGATCCACTTTTTATGCCGAGTCGACTGAGTCATCCCAAGATTCTCGCCTTGTTCGCATCGAAGTAGTTGTCTTGTTCGAATCGATCAATAGCGTGCTCTTCATATCGATCTGCAGTGTGCTCTGTTCGCATCGATTGTGTTTGCTTGTTCGCATCGATCCAAGTTGTTCCAATTTGATGGATGCGAATGACTGATGCCTTGATGGATTCGAATAGCAGTTCCATGATGGATTCGAACAAAGCTCTCCTGATGGATTCGAACAAGCGTGAGTCGATGGATACGAACAAGGCTTTCCTGATGGATTCGAACAAGCGTGAGTCGATGGATACGAACAAGGCTATCCTAATGGATTCGAACAAGCTTGAGTCGATGGATACGAACAAGGCTTTCCTGATGGATTCGAACAACCGTGAGTCGATGGATACGAACAAGGCTTTCCTGATGGATTCGAACAAGCGTGAGTCGATCGATACGAACAAGGCTTTCCTGATGGATTCGAACAAGCGTGAGTCGATGGATACGAACAAGGCTTTCCTAATGGATGCGAAGCAGTGTGGTTGGATCGATGCGAATACGATCGATACGAACTAAGGTTCGATGATGGATACGAAATAAGGTTATTTCCTTCAATTTGCATCGATCATAACTTGAGCATACGAACTCGGATTGACTTGAAATTTGGAACGTTGGCTTTCTTGGCTTTGCTTGTCGAGTCTTGTTGATTGTAGCCTGATCCAGACTCAGACAAAATTTCTCAACATCCATGGTGAACCTGTGTGTACTCGATATTCGGGACGAGCGATCCTCGGTTTTCAGTCAATTCCTTGATATCTCGGCCTTGCCAAAAGGCGGGATAACAGTCTCAAAGCTCTGTTTGGGGAACAGTCTCATTCAGTAAGGTATGAACTTACAAGAAATTGTTCATGTACAAAAACGATGAAGGGACAAAAGGTAGACGACTATATTCTATTGATAAAAGACTATATTGATAGACTTGCTTAATTGGACGTTATGAAAGCCCATGAGCTACAAGTAGATCTGATCTTAGGATCTCTGTGACAACCCACACTTCCTGACATATTGATCCAAAGCCTTGGGTAACTTTCAAACTCGCGCCAATATTAAGAAGTACAAGCTAACGGGTTTTTATACATTACCAGAGACTGAAAATATATGGATAAATCTAAGGCATTCTACACTTTCAGATCTTACAATGAAAGGAATAAAATATGAGTACTAAAATAGACATTTTATAAAAACAACCTTTATAATGCTCAATTTATATACACTGTTTTCAAAGTATAATAAAAGGTCACTAGATATTTAATACAACAAATAACTATATAGGGAACAACCAAGAGTAGTGGAACTCCAATGCTTAGCTTCTTTCTCCATGCTTTATGCCAAATTAACTACTGCGTTATTATCCCGTGGTGGGGGAAAATGAAGGAAAGGAGTGGTCAGACAAAAGTCCACTGAATGAGTACATCATTAGTATATGGTGATAACATGCAGTTGACTTTAATAATACTCCATAAGAGCCAGGGTGTTCTACAAGTGTCCGTGGATGACTAGGTTTCTTTACTTAAGTATTTTTAACATAAAACACACCTACACTAACTACTCATGTAGGCTACTATAAGGATCGAATTATGGATTGAACCTCAATAACTAACGAATTGCTAATAGCTACTAGAGATTCTCTAGTGTAGGATCATCTTATAATTTTCTCGTATGGGACCACATCACACATTACGACTACGCGTAACTATCTCACGTGGGTTCCCCTCCAATTTCCATATGGGAATAAATTTCTCATAACTATGACTACATGTACCTCAACTATGCATTGAGAGGGAACCCGCAATGCCGACTTGTCCAAGTGTCACATCTGCATCCATGTCCATCTCTCAATTGTAGCATACGCCTTTTATTGCATGCACCGGGATCCACTAACAATACATCATCACATCGCGTCAGGTATTCGTGAATGCCAAGGAACTCCCTTTGTGCCAGGCCTACATACTTCATCAAGTATCAGTTAGTGATGCGCGTCCACTATAGAACCTTCTGTGAGTGGAATTGCAATAGAATCACCTCCATTCGAATAATCGACCCCCACTGGATAAATAGTATTTACCCAGTACACAACATCCCAGCATCATCTCATAGGGAACTAACTTTCCTACTATTTCTAACATCCATATGTGTATATATATATATATAATATAAATAGTTATCTACTATTTATAACTTGGGCTTTAGGCCGAGGTTCAACCTACGCTGGAAAATGCTAACCGATCGACCGCTATATATTGGGACGGTTGATCTCTTACTGTCGATCGCTCCAGGTAGTGCGGTCGACCGGTCGTGGTGTAAATTTAGGCTTGTTTATTTTGATTCCAATTTAATTATTGTTTAATTCGCTTTTGTTAGCTATTGTCGTTTTCCCAAATTTATTATCATACAATAAGCTAGTTACAATTAACCAAACTTGTTAATATCAGTTCCAATTTACATATTTACACAATTTTGAAGTGAGATAGTTTATCATAGGGATACTATTAACAATAGGAGTTATATCAATTTATAGATTTATAGGAACAACTCAAGTCTAGGGTTTACTACTAACATCAATATTAAAAAATTATATTAACATGTTACAGGATTAAAAGAATTAGAGAAATGGTTTTAATCTGGCTCAATCCCTATTTAATAGGCTTGCATCAATTTAATTCAAAATTCAATCTCAGATCTAAGCAATATGATTTACAATTTAGTTTTTAACAACCTAAATCAGATAGGGTATATCAAAATTAACTGTATATAACCATCTTATTAAAAATATACCCACTCACCTCGAAGTAATTCCTCTTCTGATTTGATTTGATTTCATATCACCACCTCTCTCCTTTGTTGATTAATTTCCTTCTTCCTTTCTCTTTTATTTAGATTCTCTCACTCCTTTAATTTAATGTGTAATCTTTTATTTATTTTTATTAAGAAAATTTAGTAAAGAGGATTGGAAATGTTTTAAGAATTTTCTTGAGGAGGAAGAAGAAGATGATGATGGTGGTGGAGGAAAGGGTTTCTAAAATGAAAAGGATTGGGTTTGACTTTGTATTTATAGTTGAAAATTTGATTTGGAAAAATTACGTGTTTATCTTTAAGTTATTTACCTTTACGTATAGAAAAAATTATTTTCCTTTTTCTTTTCATTTAGAGAAGGTAACCTCTTCATCATCCCCCTTTAATGTCATTAGTAGCCATTTATTTCAATTTATTTCCTTCACTTAATTATTTACCTTTAATGTTTTGCACCTTTACTATTATAATTCAATCAACATCCTTAATTGATTTTCTACATATATACGTATGTGTTTATTTAATTGGAAACCTTATCCATTACCAGTTAATCGGTATTAAAGTTTCCAATTTCAAATTGATTTCATTAATGATTGTAATTTAAATCAATTCTATTAATCGGCATCCTACATATATATATATATATACTATTAACCTTTATGGAGGAATCTTGATTTACATTCAACCACACACACAGATATATATATCTCTCTGTGTGTGTGTGTGCGTGTGTAAATTAGAAGTTTTAGTTTTTACCATAAATTGAGCAGTCAATTACATTAATTGACGGGTGTTAATATTTTTAATTTCAAGAACAAAACTTATCCTTAATTTTTGCAAATAAAAAATAACATACCTTACCTTTTCTTTAATAAATGATTCTCTTCCATTAACACACTCTTAACTTTTCTTTTCAAAATTTGTAATCCTTATTTAACATACCTTCTTTTTTTCATATGTATGGTTACATTACCCTTTTCACAATAACCCGTTACTTTTGTATATCGTTATCTTTACATTCCAAATATATAAATGTAGATGCACTCTTTTCTTTTTGAATATATTGTTATATCCTTTTTGCACATTCAACCTATCCTTTAAATTTAGTAAAATGATAATTTCATCACTAATGCTTTCCCCTAGAAGCATTTTCACCTTATTGCATATAAATACTTTTTCTTCTTTTCTTTTAAATGCACAAGTGTACCCTTTCTCTTTTCTTTTCTTTTCTTTTCTTAGAGTAATTTATACATATTCAAATTATTTCTTAACAACTAAGTGTTTCTTTATTATTGTACTAATTCTTAAACTTAATTTCAAAATAGACGTAAAACACGAAATGTACGCTAGGGTAAACATTCCGTATCTTCTTCATACGTTATCCATTTCTAACAACTTATATGAATTTGGGCTAGAAAAATCTACTTAACATAATGGAAAAGTCATATTCTCCAAATTCCTCCACTTATGGAATTTTAATATATTTTTTCATTTATGTGAAATTACATTTTTTACCCTTATTAATATTTTAATTGTTATTATTAAAATTTACGAGGTGTTATAGTCTCTTACTCATCAGTTTGAGCCATTTATACGAAACTATAACATGAACCATCGAACATAAGTCTTATGGAGCTACTCAATATGTTGAGGTTACCCGATTCTTCATCCAAAGATCAAAGTAAGGTCCTTATAGTTAAGAGGAACGCGTCATCTTTGAAAGGTTCAAAGAAGTGAAAAAGGGTTGATAAGAAGAGAAAGAAGACTGCTTCAGTTTATAAGGGTGAATGTCATCACTGTCACAAGAAGGGTCATTGAAAACAAAATTGTTTGGTGTAATTAAAGATTTTCAGAAAGAAGAAACAAAATAGTTCTACGACTTCTACATTATATTTACGATTAAAAATTATTTTGTAATTAATAAGTTATCTTGATTTTAGATATTAGATCTAAAACTCATATTTGTCATTCGCTATAGGGGCTTAGGAATAGGCGTCATGTGCCAAAGGGAGAAATAAGGCTGCAAGTTGCTGATGGATCTCTAGCAGATGCAGCGGTAATTGGAGATTTTCATTTAAGTTTGCATAATGGAATAGTTTTGATATTAAATGACTGCTATTATGTAAAAGACTTTATTTGTGGGATCATTTCTGTGTTTAGACCGTCTAAGACTGGTTATATTTTTTCTAAAATGCAATCAGTTTTGGAGTGGCCCACCCACTTTATGTTTAAACTATTAAAACCGGTGCTTGGTAGAAGTACCAAAGCAGCTACA
Source organism: Allium fistulosum (assembly GCA_030737815.1). Classification (NCBI taxonomy): domain Eukaryota; kingdom Viridiplantae; phylum Streptophyta; class Magnoliopsida; order Asparagales; family Amaryllidaceae; genus Allium; species Allium fistulosum. Next base: position 153,587,542 of record CM060905.1, on the reverse strand, counting down.
ACTCACACAAACAGAATTCCTAAAACAATGCCAATTACATGGGATAAAATGACAAAAGTAAACAACATGGCATGCATACTAACAACCTATGATGGGAATAAATCAGCTAACCCATACTCAATTTCGTCATCTAGATCATCATTAATGGTAGAGTGCTTACTCGGACTAGGATCAGAGCATTCGACATTGGGATTACGAGGGAAAGCAGTGGTATGGAAGGCGTTAAGCTTAGCTAAATCCGTAGGATTCGAAAGAGCAGGAGCTGGATAGAAGGAGGGGGAGGAGGAGGAGGAGGGGGCAGAGAGGCAGGAGTCACAATAAAGGGAGTAGGTTTAGGTCTCCATTTCCTGGGCGACGGTATTTACAGTGGAACCTTGTTAGGAATAGAAATAGGTTTTAATGAGTCTGGAAAGTGCCTACATGAGCTCACCGTGTATCCAAAGAAGTGATAGTGAGAACAGAACCGAGGCTACCATAGAAAAGAAACTAAAATAGTGGCATATTTATTACCAGCAATAGCAACATTAATTGTGAAGGAAGGGGCCTATCGGGAGTAATTTTAATCAAGCTCTAGCAAACTCAAGGCGATCATGACGCTTGTGTTCTCGTTAAAACAAATAATTCTCCAATATTACTTGCTAGCCAGTCTAGGCCTTCAAAAGACCGAAGAGAGGAAGGGATACATGTGAACTTAGCCCAAGCTGAAATAGACATTATATGCTCACGAGCAGAATAAACCAAAGGGCTCCAACGAGTGATAATGAAACTTTACCATTAATTAAACATGGGTCATATTCTAGAACCATATGTCTCTCTTCCTCATTACCAAAGTCAAAGAAATACATGTCCTTATCATAGCGAACTTTAAGAGAACCCTTAATTTTCCAATGGTTGTACAAAAATCTCTTTATAATACTATACGAAAACCATAATTTAAGAAGAAACCAACAAGAGTGTTTTTCCAAAACTCAACTCCTACAGAAACAACTTCTTAGAAGGGACAATAACGTCATCAACACTACCAAAATTTTTGAAGCGCTTTGATGTATACTTTCCAGCACTCTTAGGCTTAGTAGAGAATAAAGAGGACCATGATTTTTGGCACAGAGAATCATTATCAACATTAAGGCTTGACTTAACATTGTTAACATTGCACAAAACAGTAGTTGGTCGCACTGTAGTTTGGACCGAAGGTGCAGAACTTCCTGTAGAAAACATGGGGAGCTGTAACATGAACAACGAGTGCAACAATACTCACCAGTATCTTGAGAACTCAAAGCAAAATCAGAATTTGCATAAGCAGAGACAAACGCTGCAACTGGAGGTACTTGGGAAAATGCACAAGCAATATCGTGAGACACAATGGAAGATGCACAAACAAAATCTAAAGATGCAGGGAATGTTTTAGACGAAGCATTAAATTCATTAGCAACATGCCCTAAATACATTGAGGTAGAAATGCATACTGAATCCATCGAGGTAGGCGGTAGGACTATGTCGAGAAGAAATTATGGAAGGGTGATGTAGGCATATGGAGAAGAGGAGCTAGTTGTTGGAACCAGTTGTTTATGCTTGGATCAGAGATTGGCCTGGGGCTTGGCCAGCGGAGAGTAGATGGCTAGGTACGATAGAGAAGGAGGCTTGTATGATTTCCCGGATATAGTCATAAGCATACCCAACGCGGAGGAGCACAGAGGCCGATTTGGGGATTCAAAGAATCCCTTTTTCATTGAGCTTATCAATGTGGAAGTAGGAAGGGGCGGATAGGGCGAGTAGTCAAGATGAAGGCGTGAGGTAGGCGGACAGAGAAGTAATAAGGGGAGGAACAGATGAAAACCCTAATCAAATCTGATGCCATTTTGGTTATATTTTTCATTGTGCTAATAATGTTATGAAAAACATATTAGATGGTAATATAGTTTGTGATGGTATTTAGATAGTAGCATTTATGTGATCAATATTAATTATGTATGTTATGTAAGTAATTATTTGAATCATAAAATAAATAAAAATTACCTTTAGCATTATAGGCTAGGTCATATAAATGAGAAATGATAACACAAATTAAAAACCGTAAGTTTTCATCTATCATTTGATTCTGAATCATTTCATAGATTTGAGTCATGTCTCAAAGTTAAAATAACCAAGCACCTCTTTAGTGGGAGCATGAGAGAGTTAATGAACTCTTGGGTTGTAACAACCTGTCTCAAAATACACCTAATTTTTGACCCAGTAAAGACCCATCGAAACTTAGACCCATTCTAAAGCTAACCATTGATTGATAAAACTGATACAATAACAATACACATAGCTAATTATTTATGCCATCATAATATCATGGTGGAAAGGATAAAATATAATATCAGAAATAAAACCCATTTATAGAAAGGAGATTTTCAGTCAAAGGGATTGTTTGTGCAGAGTAATAAACTTTAGGGACATCACTTCTGAAAAATTAGTTTTAAGGACAATTTACAGGAAAAAGATAGATGAAATTATCATTTTCAGTTACACAGAAATAATGAAAAATAAATTTATCATTTTCCTGTATTACTTTAAAAGATAAATGAATTTATCATTTTCCTGTAAATTATCCTTAAAACTAATTATTCAGTGCTGTTGTCCTTAAAACTTATTATCTTGGAATGATAATCCTTTTAACTTAATTTCCACTTATAGAAATTTAAATCTAAGAAACATAACAAAATATCTCAATATCCGAAATACAATATCTCAACATAGTAACATCAAGTCTGAAATAAGTACATTAAAATATTACAGAACATAAATAGATAGATAACTACCACGAGACTTCGCCTCTGCGTTCATCTCCTAAATCAGCATCGTCTTCTCTAACCTATATTTTAATGACGAGGGAGTCAGAACAAGAATGTCCAGTGAATAAAATATCTAGCCTTTCCATAATAGTATTTGGGCAATATAACTTAGATAAGAAAATATCTTATGCTTCCTAACTATATCCTACATGAAATAGCTCCAACTATAAGCCCTAAGGCCCATCCAGTCAAATTATAACTACACTTTTCTAGTCCAACTTTGTAACTCACTTTCAACTGTAGGTCAAAGGCCCTTTGCAGTCTCATGCATCTACTATCAATCATGTCCTAACAATGTGAGCGAAAGTACCTAAGCCACTTAATACATTTTCAATGGGAATTAGGCAGACTCTGATCATTTAATACCAATATCTTAGGCATGACCCCTCATTTAATACCTAACCCAAGGCAAACCCCTCAATATTACTCACTAGGTGACATCACATGGAACTCATCATGCCACTTAATGCTTATTTGTAGCAAGAGACGGACCCTACAATACCACTTAATTCCTCGAACATGAAGCTGACCCCTCTTAAGATTTCCAACTACCATACCTAAACCATACCTCGACCATTTAAATCTTCTTAAATAGGGAGGAGGTAGGCCCTACAACAACCATTTAATACCCTCAACTCAAAAGCAGGTCCTTCGCGTTATGACTCGTAACCTAAACTGGCATTAATCCGTCAATTCGTAGGTGCTGGTAGTCAAATTAACTGGGCATGTTTACCCTATAGAATTGGGACTAACCTCACGTCCTCCATAAGTACTTATTATAGACGATGTCTTACATTACTCCTAAAGTGACACTATTGGTAGTTAGATTAGTTGGCAAACTTCTGTGTGCTTTTGACTGGCCTCGCTTTCCTATAACTTAGTCATAATTTCCACTCTTCAAACATACTACCATATATACCTCAACACATTTCACATTATGGCCTTATAAGGAAATCTCCTTATTCCATCTTTAATTATAAAATAATTTTCATAATTATCTCAACTTCTATCCTAAGGGAGTTTAATGCTAATTACTAACCTATATATACTACACATTTAATATGTTATTTATTATACATTATTTATACGCTAACACACACACACACACGATCACCTAAGCGTGCAAAGATTTTACATCATATACTAATTGGTTAAACTTTCAATTTATACAAGTCTAATTTCATACCATAACATACAAATTAGCTTATATCCTTAGCCCAACAATAGACTTGTAAAAGAAAATAGAATAAACTATCAATTTATTTTATATTAAAATAGTAGAATCCACACCAATAGAACATAAAATTAAAACCCTTCTGTTCTCTATTCAACTTTCACATATAAAATGAAAAAGGGACTTATATTTAAATTACGAAAATAGATAGTGCAAACTATGAATAGAAGAATCCGTATTTTACACACCATTTCCTTTTTAGAATCCTTAATCTTATCAAAAGAGAAAAGAAAGAAGTGGAATATACTATAAAATATTCATATTGCAATAACTATACAAATTACACTATTTTAATATATAATAATTTAGATTCCAATAAGGATTGACATTTCTCTTTGGGAGAATTTTTGGGTTTTAATTTGGTGTTTTCGTAAACAAAATTCCCCAAGTCATAAATCAAATCCAACTTATACTATACAAATAATAAAATGAGAAAAACTAAGGTAGCATTTGGTTTAAAATAAGTTTTATGTTCTGAGTTTTCAACATTAATTACAAAATATAAGAGGAGTGAAGGGACGACGGATAGGAGTGGAGGGAAGAAGGGGACCACAAGGAGATGGAGGAACGATGGAAGGATGGATTGTTTCTTGTGCTTCTCTTATTTCTTAGAACATGGAAAATAAAAAAGTTGTTTTCTATTTTGTATGTTAAATTTGTTTTTCTAAATTGGTGGCGATCCACAGTATACACGCGTCGTTCGCATTTTTGTATAGATGAAAACCCAAAACTAAAAAGGGTAAACCAAACACTACTTAAGATTTCCACTCACGGATGGTTTTCTACTTCCTATTGGATTTGATTACGCCTACTCCTAATCCCTTTTCAAACTTCTTCCTTTTGAAATATACAATAATTAGATAGTATATGGATTAGATTCATAATTTTAGGGAGTGGAGAAGAATAGAAATAGAAATTGAATATTAAATATCTAAAATACCATACCTAAAAATCCTAAGAAATTCGGAATCGTATAGAAGAAACGGACAGAGCTCCGCTTAAATTTTCAAATAATTTGTGAATAAAAGTGAGGGAATTAGCCTCTTATTTGTAGTGGTTAGAAGGCGTCAGATCCGTTGGATTTAAGATGGTTTAAAATAATAAAATCTGGGCCGTTCGTGCCTTACAAAAACTTAGCCATCTCTACATTCATCGGTCCACTGTCCTTCCTCAAGGGGTCGACCGACCCAACGATGGCGGTCGACCGGCCCAAGGAAGGTGGTCGACCGATCTATTAAATTTAGAAAGGTTTAATTGTTTCGCTTAATTATTATTTAATTTCTTAATGAATTTTAACATTTATGTTTATTTTTACGTTTCCTTAAACCACAATTCTAACCAACATTAACATTTTATTAATATTTTAAATTTCAAATGTTAACATTAATTTAAAATTTGGAATTTCGTACGAATTATTTTAAATTCAAAAACATCAAACGTCAATGACTTTTCATTTTGAGCTATGATTACAAAAATTTATATATGAAATTGATCTGAAAATTGCCACGAATTTAATGGTGTTACTTCCATGGCCAAATTCTGACTTTCACAAAATTTTAATTTTTAGTCTTATTATTAATTAGCTAATTTCTTATTAATTTTTATGGGGTGGTACATTCTTCCCCTTTAAAAGGATTCATCCTCGAAATCCCGAGGGAACAAATAATGTAATGCATACTTAACATCTATGCTATACAACCGAGTTATCTACACAATCATCTACTCAACCAAAAATGCAATGTGGTTATATATGCAATATACTATAGGTGAGCTCAGTCCTAATGTGAATACAAGATCATAACATATACATGTATGCAGGCATCCTAAATATGCTTGATATTCTACATGAGTGCAAAAATGATTGTAAAAAGCATGGCAACCATCCCCTACCATCCATTCTAGCAACCACGATGTAACCAAAAATCAAAATTTTGAGAAGAAAAAGTTTACTAGAGAAAAGATCAGAATGAGAAGCCTTTATCTTCTTTTCAGTGTCCCATGTGCTTTTTGCTAGATTATCTCCCCATTATACTCGGACCGGCCTAATTTTTTTATTGTGGAGCTTCCTAGTTCTGTCCTCCACTATACGTGCGGTGGCATAGGGTGCTATTGGCTCTATCTCAAAGTCTACCAACTAATCAGGCTCTACTGTAGTGGCGGTGCTATGAAGGCATCTACTTAAGTGTGACACATGAAAGATGTCATGGACTCCAGCTAGCTTATCCGAAAGGACTACACGATATGCAAGTTTCCCTATTCTTTCCAAGATCGGGAAGGGCTCGATAAACCTTAGCACCAACCTCCTTGACTCACCAAACCTCATAACCTTCCTAAGAGGGGAAACTTTAACGAATATCATGTCTCCTATCTCAAACTCTAATTCTTTCCTTCGCTTGTCTGCACATGACTTCTAATGATCCTGTGTAGCTTTCACTCACTCCTCATTATTTCTATCTTTTTCAACGTCTCATAAATAAAATCTAGTCCAAGTAAAAAAATTCATTGGTTTCCACCAACAATTAGATGATTTGCATGGCCTCCCATAAAGCGCTTCGAAGGGTGTCATGCCAAGCTTCGTTTGATGACTATTATTTTAACACTCGTAAAATAAACCCTAATTGAATATGTAAATTAAGAAAAATTCATTTAATTATGATAGGGATAAAAATGAAATTTTTGCAAAAGCTAGAATTTTACCGTGAAAGTTATTGCATCGTGGTCATGGAAAAATTATTATTAATTTTCATATATAATATGCTGAAAAGGGAGCTCAAATGAAGAAGTTATGAATGTTTTGAAGCTTCCAGATTAAAATTAGTTTAATTCGAATTAAAATTCAAATGACCAATTACATTTAAAGATTGAATTTAACAGCTAATTGTGATTAGACTTGGAAGTTAAGCAAACGTTAAAGTTAACAATTAACATTAAGTGTAATTAGGGAATTAAATAAAAAACGACTCAAAAATTAAATAACCTTCCCAAAATAAGGAGAAGAGGTCGACCCCTTGACCTCAGGAGGTCGACCCCTAGAGGTCAACTACTTAGAATGAAGAGGTCGACCGCTTCTTGTATGGTGGATATGGTTTTGGTTGCTTTGTACGCTCCAGATTTATCTGTTTTTAACCTAGTTTCATCATACGATACTGGTGCATTTAAACCACTATAAATAAGACTCTAGACCCTCACTTTTATTCAAAAATATTTTGGGAACATCAGTGAAGCTCTGTTAGTTTATCTCTTCTTAGATTCAGAAAACTCCATTAGGATTTCAAATAAGAAATTCTAATCCATCTTTGTTTACTATATAATTTTGTAAACCTCTTCTCCTCTAACCTTTCCGAATCTAATATATATAAATCACCTTTTGTATATATCAAAAATAAGAGATCGGATGGAGATTACAATAGGCATTGCAAATCCAAAGAGAAGCACAGCTAAGGACCAACTACGAGTGGAAATCTTAGTTTTTATATTTTAGTAGTTGAATGGCATAGTTAGGATTTGATATATGCCTTGAGGAGTTTTAGATTATGAAAAAATCAAATAAAAAATCCCCCTAATTCCCCCAAGTGAAATGTCAATTCTTAGGTGTAACATACCGGATTTTCGATCCTCGAAAATTGAAACTAATACATCCACTGTATCACATGCCGAACATTCAAGTGTCGGAAATACCGATTTGTTAAGGTGAAAGAAGAGGGTAGAAGATAGAAGAAAACTAAACATAGAATATCACAATGCAATGAATAATATATAATACAGCGATGATCTTTACAAAAAGGAAACATCCTTATTCATATAACATCAGAGTACATTAGAATTATCCTAAATTTGGACAGTTATAGAAACCTATCCTCACATTGACAAACATACAGACTTTATAATACAGTGGAAGTAAAAATATATGTGAATACGTCTTAACCATCCAACTCCTCTCCAACTCCAAAGTATCCAGCTAAACCTAGGTAAACATGCTCGGTCTGACCCGAGCATTACATTGAATAATGCCCGGGTCAGTCTGGTAAACCAACGTTAGTAAAACTCGATAACAAGTAACAACCAAACTGATTTCTGCATTTGGAAACTTTTCAAACAAAGAGTATCCCATAAGACCACACCGCACATAAAAACGGATGGGTTTTTACCTTACGATAACCAAAACATTTTATATCAAAATCCAGTGATCTTATCATAGTGTCTAGGTTTAAAGTAAATAGATAAAATAGCTGAAATGCTTGCATCTCGCATTCCAACATACTAGGCTCTACAATAAAAAACGTAAGGCACATATTAGAGATTGGATTCCAACAATGGCACAGTAAGGGTCTACCTTTCGATGACACACCTTTGAAAAATGCACTGATGTTAACATAGAACCGGCTGCCCCTTTAACATAGCAGACCAGATTACCTCACCCCCTTGACATCGAGGCCTTATACCACCATGGTGTTTGCATGCAAACCAACCTTGAAAGGGACATCTAGAATAGGGTAACCTCTCCTAATGGTAGCTAACCACATAACTTTGCTGCATGCCCTGTTTTTGCCATTTCTCCTGGTTGTGAGGCTTGAGCTATGCTTTACCTGTCTAAATAGCAATCCATCTTGGAATGCTAACACTGCTCTCTAGACGTCATTGCAATGCCAGCATTCATCCATACAAGTTCGTTCTAGGTCTGAACGAAACCGAAGGCACTAACTCTATTTCATCCACTTTGGAATCACCTTCAGGATTAGTAGCAGTAGCCTTTGCACTTCAAAGAGCACCATCTTCAATCATTGTCTTCCACTCGAACGTACATTTTGGTTTGGAGTGGTTTTTGGATATATAAATCCGATCCCGGTCTCTCCATACCAACATGATAATTTCCATTTGATTCATTCCCTATTCTTTGGAAGTAAGTATTCGAGTCCTTGTCGGAAAATTGAATTTACATTCATACTTACCAAGTCAAATTGGGTCAAACTTGGTAGTCGGTTATTTAACTATCAAATAAACAAACAACAACCAATTCCATTTGAGACTTATTTATCCATAGCAACCGCTAAGCCTTAGAACATATCTTTGTTTAATAAATCTCTTTCAAAAACATTCATATACTTATCTTTCTGACATAAGTATACTCACAGAACATTTGTAAGATTTTCCATTACCAAATCCCTAAAAAGGATTTAACTACATTATTTAAATTGGAAAAAAGGATAACTCTAAGCATTATTCCTTCAGTGTAAAATGTGGAATGGATATCCCATATCACCATTTTTAAAAGGTCAGCCTCGAGAAACCCAAACCTCAAATTCCCTTTTTTTTGAGAAAAATGTGTGATCCTCTAGAAAAGAGGAGAGCACACATGTAAACATGTATATATCATATAAGCCAAGGTGCTGCCAACATGCCTGGTAGGTAGCTAATCATAGTACAAAAACAATGAAAATAACTCAAGTACCCCTATAATGAGCTCCGGCAAAGCCACCATCCATTACACCCCATATCAAACTCCGGCAAGGCCACCGACCGATATTGTGGTGTTAGAAGTACCTAAAAAACTATGGAGTATCTCAGCGCTAATGATACTAGAAGCCAGCTCCATCTGGGAAGGAAACGCCACGCTGTAGACTCAAAAGAAATGGTAATGTGAAAGATCTGGGATGGAAAGCTCCTCTCTGCGGACTTGGTAGAACTGAAGAGAGCGCCTCACTAAAAAGTGGATCATCTAGAAAGTAAAACGCCAAACTAAAAATGTAGAAGAACTGAGAAGAGCTCCTCACTGCAAACCGCAATCCTTCCATCAGCTATCCCATGTACCTGCAAAAAGAATCTAACACCACTTCTAACCTAAACCTGCATCTGTAAAAGGAACTAAAAGATCATGAGAACAATACACATATATGTATATAAATGAAATTTATATACGTATATATGTATTAATAAAATAAAGTAAAGATACAAAAGCTAAGATAATAGGACATAATACAAAAACAAACAAAAAATAGAAAAATAGACAAAAAATAATCCATGACCAAAAGAAGTTAAAGATCTATAAACTATAACCAAAACAAACTAAAACTAAAATGAAAAACAAAACAAAACAAATTATAATTTATTCTTATGGTCCTTCGATCAAACGGATATTATGATAAATAGTGAAATCATCATTTAATTTGAAAAAATGTTAATACTACAATTATTAATGTCAAAAATGTTGTTTTTATGTTTAAATAACTTAATATTATTACTAACCTTATTAAGATATTATTTAAAATGATTATTATTTGCTAATTTATATTTAGAATTTGAGATCCAATTAAAACAAAATGAAGAAATTATAAAATTCAATTTATTATGATGACTATTATTATTATTAAAAATTCTCTGATTTCTCTCAAACCAAATATACTAACAAATGATGAATAGAGTGTCAAGTAAAAGTCTATTTTCCATTTTAAACTTAAATCTAAAATTATTCCAATAGTAATCACAATCAGTAATTTTAGTTGTAAGACTAAAGTTAAAATTTTTTAGAGTAGTATTCAGAATGTAGTAAGTATCCATGCAATCATAGTATACATGTTTAATATCTTCAAAATGCAGATTACAAAAATAACATTTATTTTCAATTTGCATATTTTTTCTTTTTAAAAATTCTGTAGTGTTATGTTTTCCATGCATGATCAACCACATATGAATTTTAGATTTAGAAAGAGCATTTGTTTCCCAAATAAATTTAAAAGAGTTATTAGCTACACCCGAGAAGTTAAGAAATATATAAAAAGAATTAGAAGTATATTTCTTACTCTTATCTCATTCCCAACTAATATTATCATTTTCATTATCAATATTATAGAGATTTAATCGAGCATAAAGCAAAGAAAGCTGCCTAAGAGTAGAACCTACTAAAATTCTATTAAAACGAAAATTCCAAAGGGGGTCATTTTCGAGAGAAAAAACTTCTATAATTAAAGCATTCTTAAAATTACAAATTTCGTAAAGCTCTTTAAATTCTAACTTAAGAGGGATAATAGAAATCCAACGATCATGCCAAAAAGAAGTACTATTACCTAAATGAACTATTGTATTAGTGCCTAGATTAAAAATCTCATGACATTTTAAACTTGATTTCCAAAAATTAGACAGATTACTTATAACTGTAGGAGTAATTTGATGTAAATTATTACTATCATTATAGTAATATTTAGAAATGATTTCTTTCCAAATAGGATTATCATTAATATCCTTAAAATTCCATAATCATTTACCTAACAAAGACAAATTCATGTTACGCAAATTAATGACTCCTAAACCACCTTCCGTTTTGGATTTACAAACGGTTTCCCAATTCACTAAACAATTAATACTACTGTTAGAGTTTTCCCCACTCCATAAGAAGTCCCTTCTAATTTTATCAATTTTATCAATCACCCAATCTGGAAAAAGATGCATAGACATCTAATAGATCAGAAGAGCTGATAAAACAGAGTTCCCACTCTCGATAAAAATCTCCCGTTCCAATTAGAAATCCTATTTTTAATTTTATCAATGATAATAAACCAATCATCATGTTTAAGTTTAGTTGTTCTAATAAAAAAACCAAGATAATCAAATGGAAAATTCATAGTTTTACAATTAGGCGTATTAGCAACTAAATTTTCAACCTCTTCAAAATCATTTTTAACTAAAACCGAACTTTTATCAAAATTTATTTTTAAACCTGAAAGAAGTTCAAAACTATATAAAATAAATTTAAGGGTAATAACATGATTAGGAAAATGAGAGGTAAATAGCAAGGTATCATCTACAAATTGAAGGACAGATAGACCATTTCGCGAGATTTCACTACCAACACTCCCCAAAGACCCATTATCAACCGCTTTTCTAATTATCTTAGCGAAAACATTTGCGGCTAAGTTAAATAAAAGAGGCGATAAAGGATCACCTTGCCTTAAACCTCGCTTAGATTGAATTTTATTACCTAAAATACCATTAACCATAATACTAGAGTTGTCAGTTTTAAGTAACGTCATGATCCAGCTAATCTATCTTTGATTGAAACCTCTAGCATATAACAAATCAACTAGAAAATCCCAATCCACCGAATCAAAGGCTTTAGCAAAGTCCAGTTTTAAGATCGCACAAGTAATATTATTCTTACAATAGTGATTAATGTATTCTTGAACAACAACCACTCCATCGGTGATATTTCTTCCCTTAATGAAAGCAGTTTGAGAACAATCATCAGATCATTCATTCTTTTACTAAGTCTATTAGCTAAAACTTTTGAAATAATTTTAACGGAATAATTGATTAAGGAAATAGGTCTAAAATCTTTTAAATTATTAGCACCGATTTTTGTGTGCAATAAAATAACATTTGCAAAATTAAATCTTCCTAATTACAATTTTCCATTATAGAAATCATTAAACATGCTAATTAAATCGAATTTTAAAACATCCCAAAATATTTTGTAAAAGAAAATAGGGAACCCATCAAGACCCGAGGATTTATCACCAGGCATGTCATTAATAGCTTACAAAATTTCCTCTTCACAAAAAGGATTATCAAACTTAGAAAGGTCAATGCTAGAATCAGAAGAATAAAGATCATTCCATCTGACATTGATTCTATGCTTATTTTTGTTACCGAAAATATCTCTATAATAGTCGGTTAAAGCCTTATTAAGATCTCTTTGATCGACCAATTCCACGTTATTTACAAAAATAGAATTAATCGTATTACTATGTTTTCTACCAGTGCCATATTATGAAAAGATTTGGTATTATTATCACCTTCATTAATCCATTGAATTGTAGATCTCTGTTTCCACATAACCTCCTATTTTAGTAAAATTGAATTAAGCTCTTCTTTTAGATTAGCAAGAACGTTACGCTTACCAAGATTTAGTTGTCTAGTTTCTTCTATCTTATTAATTTTAAGCATACCGGAAAGAATATTTTATTTTTTAATTTTAATACTACCGAATACATTCTTACTCCAATTTAAAGCTCCTAATACCCCTAAGCTTTAAAACAAAAAATTTAGCACAATTTTCCATATTTCTAATGTTATAAAAGCTCATAGAAGTCCATTTATTTTTAATTAAATTCGAAAAATTGGACTCTAATAATCACATTTTTTCAATTTTAAAAGATCTATTAATAACTCTATGATGATCATACGTAAGAATAGTAGGACAATGATCAGAGTAAGTGTAAGGCAATCCAGAAACCCTACAAATAGGAAATTTATCCTCAATTTCATCACTAACGAAAAACCTATCAAGAAGAGCCATAGATGGGGACTCCCTAGTATTACACCACGTAAAAGCTCTATTAGAAAGATGAATTTCAATCAAATTAGAATTAATAATAAATTGGTCGAATTCCTTCATAGTAGAGAAATCACCTTCCCGTGGTGAACGCTCTCATAGAAAACACATAACATTGAAATCACCCCCCAAAATCCAAGAACCAGGAGCTAAAGATCTAAATTCTAGACATTCGGTCTAGAGAATCCGACGACCATTTTTTGAGTTTGGCCCATAATCATTAGAAATATTTAACATAGAATTATCACTAGGTTAATGAGAATAATATGTAGTGAGTGTTGCTTAGTAATACATTGGAGCAATTTAAAAGAATTATCCCGCCACCCAATAAGTAAACCCCCAGAAGCGCCAATAGAAGGTAAATAAGCCCATTTCTTAAAATGAAAACCACCTAATCTCCTATAAAAATGAATATCAGGACATTCAGTTTTAGTTTCCTGTAAAAGTGCGATTTCAATAGAACAGTCTTTATAAAAAGCTCTTATTTTATCACACTTATGTAAATCGTGCAAACCTCTGATATTCCAACTAATAATCCTCATATACCAACAGATCTAGCCCTATCAAATTCCCTACTTCTAATATACTCAAGATCTACCTCAACATCAGAAAAAATAAAAGCGGTATCTCTAGCTAACTGACTAAACTCATAAGAAGACAACTACCTAAAGCATATGATGAATATGTACTACCCAAATCAGACATCATACCTGAGCCTGAATTCGTAGCACCACTCGTGGCACTCGAATCTGGTAACTTACCCGTAGACTGAGACTGGCTACAACGGATCCTGGCACTACGTCGAACTGATTCACTAACAGCCACAGACTTCCTACGCCTATCTCTCCTCGATGAAGAAGAACAAGAAGCAGAATTGCTGCCGATCTCACTAGCTCGAACATTTGCTAAAACACAAGAACTTCTCATCATAGCACTTTCTGAATCTCTGTTCACGTTGCTAATATCAACTTTACCTACTGATCCACCCGAAACCAAATGAATGTCATCAATCACGTGTTTATTTAAAGAATCCCTTGTCTCTAGTTGCCCCACCACATCAATTGAACCCAAAATATTCACTAATCCCCTATTCGAATCAACATCAAATTCCTTCTCCAAACATCCAGTAACCTCCTTCTCCAAACATCATCCCCAACTATAGGCAAAACCGAAGACTCAACCATATCATAAAAATCTCCAAGCTTATCGTTAAACTCATCCCCAGCATAATCTACAGACAATGGATCTCCAAGCATATCATCAAAAACTCCAACCGGTTCAGTATGATTATCAAAATAAGGAACTAGACTCAAAGATAGACTATCATCGGATAAATGCAAATTGTGTGCACCATGCACACTGACACCAGCAAGAATATCAACAACATAAACAAAAGACATGATCGAACTCTCCTCAACCGATACATCCAACAACTTGTCTATACATTTAACATCAGCAACACTTAGATTCTCATCAAAACTCTTCAAACAATTAGCCGTTCGCACATCAGAAACTATATTATCAACCAACTTGACTTTCTGGGCAAAAATATCATTATCCATAATTCCTTTAACATCTAACCATTCCACCATAGCATCCTTTGAGAGTTCACTATCATCAAAACTAACACTTTTACTTGCATCAGAATTTACATTACTTCCACTTACTATCTTCAATTGTTTTAGAGTAGAACCATCAAAAGAAGTATAACATTCTAATCCACTCTCAACTCCAGACTTTTCAGAACTAAGATCAGAGACTGTCAAAGAAGCAAGACACCTCAAAATTACCCAACTCATGAGATTTTGTTTTTGCTCGTTTATTATTGAAATGAATGAATCCATTGTTTAAATCTCTAGGCTTTGTACCATTTCCAGGATCATCCATGGATGAGACAACACAATTTATCAAAAAACTCGCCTTTGACGAACGAGAATCCACAAAACAATGAGCAACAACAGGGTCAGAAAGAATAGGATCGTATCCATGAAAATCTTCTCTCTTAGCAGTGGAAAGAAAATCAGTGTCAACACAACCATATACCATATTCAAAACATCATCTCTATCATCTTTCATATTAGAATTATGAAAAGAAGATTCAGATTTTTTGAAATACTCTTCTAGATCTCCAAATTTGTCTTTGTACCCCTTACCAATATTAGGTGAGTTGATAGCATCAAAATGAACAAACATATCCTCTAAATAGTTGATTCCCTCATTACTCTTTTGCCATAGATGATCAAGCAAAATCCCCTTTAATAACATACATTTTAAAACGAATTGAAATCCATGGTCAACCAGAGAAGGACAAGAATCAAAGAAATTCAAATTCGTTGAACATACACTATTCTTGTGACCACAATTTTCGCACCCAAACCATCTGATTGGATCGTGACATTGCTTTGCAAAATGTTTACTATCCTCACATCGGCAGCAGAATTCCTTACCCCTCTTTGCATCGATCTAGTTCTTGTTTGGGATTCGATAAAATGAATTTTGAAACTGCTGAGAAGGTAGACAATCCTTAACAACTTGCACGTATGATCAATTTGGGAAAGCATCACGATAAGGAAAGGGGGAGTGAGAAATCGAATTCAATTGCAGATAGGGATGGAACGAGGAAGACGAGATTTGAAAGCAAGAAACAGAAGATGTGGACGGCATTTTACATGTGTTTTGTTTCAAATTCCCGTTTTATGTATCTTGAATAAATCTTTTATAAATTTTCTTTATCCATGAAATCCTCTTTGCTTTAACCCAAACCCATTTACAAACATTTGTCAACTTCCATACCCATTTATGAACTCTTTATAATTATTCAAACCCGGTTATATAACTTCTTTATAAACTTTCAAACCTTATATAAAACTTTCCTTTATAGACACTCAAATCCATTATAAAATATTTGTATAAAAATTAAAAACCGTTTCTAAAACTCCTTTTTCGAATACCCAAAATCATTTATAAAACTTTTCAAACCAATTGTCAAATCATTCTTCAAATATCTTGTTCAAAATAGAATAGCTTTGAAGACCATTTCAAAAGAAAATGAAATATTTACTTTACAAAAATAAATGGAGGCTCAACGACTACAATGGATCATTAGATTTGGGTTTAACTTATCTAAGTTATATCAAAGATATTGCCTAACATCAGATATGTAAGGGATTCACACATAAAATACAATCAACCATCAGTAAATGTCCAAGTTACAAATATAGATACATCCATTATCGGTGAAAAAGTACATATAGAAGTATATTCTATATGCTTAAGTTATCATGACCCGTTTATTGGAATTAACTTCCTTGTGTCTATCACGTTACCGATATTAGGAATTTGTGCCAAGAACAAGTCACTTACTTCCCATAAAATGTGTCAATGTTTTATAATCACTACTTTAATTCATTTGGCTACTTAATAGTCCAGACAAGAGATCCTTTGATTTAAAATCAATTAACTTAAAAAGAAGATTGATTTAAAATATAACCAATTAGTTTTAAAAATAGTTTTATAAAGATTAAAATAATTTAATTAGCTTAAACCCTAATTATATCTTAATTAAATCAAGATTAATTCATAATTAAACTTTAATTAACTTAATGAATTTGGTTAAGTCTTAATTAACTTCCTAATGTATCTTAGTTAAGGTTTAAACAATTCATTATTAGTTAAATCCTGATTAATTAAAAATTAATTAAACAATCACTTAATTAAATAACAAATAATTAACTAATTAAATTAATTATTCATTAAATTACTTGTTATCTTCATTAATTGCTAGGCTAAACCTTATTATTCACAAATTAGTCATTAACCTTCTTTAAGTGTTACTTAACCCTAAATCACTTACTTAATTACTAATTACTTTTAATTAATTTACTAAAAAAATAAATTATCTAACTTAACCTCTTTTAATATTACTAATTAAGTTTGAGAAACTTTTGCAAAACCATTTCAAAAACGTTTTAAAACGAAAATCGAAAATTTTATCGAACTGCGTCCATAGCGACAATTGCTACGAGCGCAGTTCGCTTAAAGAAATTTTAAGCGAAAACACTTGCTTTTTTTCTTTCCTATTTCATGTTTAGAAGCTTAACTTTTAAATTTTTTGAGACTTAGAAACAAAGATAGAAACTTTGAAACAATTTCCAAACTTTGAAACAAGAAAATATAGTTTTTGATTTCGAATCGGATCTCACGTCCGTCGCAACACAAAAGTTGTTTCGACTCAACATACTTTGGTTCTTAAATCACAGCCATACATCCATACTACCATACTCTTAACATCACAATGCAACACACATATAAACATAAAGTTATATGCTTGCTAAATCGACAACATCACATTCAAATCTCATATTCAATACCAAACATAACATCCATCAAATCACCACCGACGAATATAATAACCATTCAATTTTCTAATCATATTATCACCACAATAAAATATCATAATAAAGTCAAAAACTTTTCAAAAACCAAGTAGTTTTACTCACCTTTATGCTAACTAACTTCGCCCGAACTTCGACTATAACTCGATAACACCTCTACGCTCGACTCTAGCTTAAAATTTTGAAACTTTAAAGGGGCTAATGTCTTAGAATGGGTTCGATTAGAGGTGATTTGGCTTGGTTAGGGCTTTTTGGGGTAGTCACGGCCTTGGTTTTTGGAAGAGAGTGTAACGACTCACCTTTTTGGACGGTTTAAATCGACAATAAACCATACATGTCAACTCAAACCATTCAAAAAGGAAGGATTGTTAATGGGGGTAAATAAAAAAATAAGAGAAAAGAAAGAAAAAACGAAACACAGAATCTCACAGTGGAATGACAAAATATAACAATCAAATAAATAGTTCATGAAGCTGTTTTACAAATAACATTTGATTACACTTTTTACAATATATCAGAGTTATATATACATCAGGAATAAATAAATAATGCAGCGAACAACATGATGCAATGAAATAATAATAATAAATAGTAGACTAATCTTCGTCTTCATCCTCCAAATAAAATGATCTTCAATACACTGAAAAGCTCAGACTGACCTGAGCGTAATGAAAAGACAAAACACTCGAGTCAGAACTAAAAAATCTTATGCAAGTTAAATCAAAATAAGTAAATATGAGTGTAACGGCTTCAGAGATGTTTATGGGATTTTGCATCTCCTATCCAGCATCTAACGTGCGTGCAATAACTTAAGAGATGTTCGGGATTCCATCTCCTAAGGATCCGTTAAACTATCTACATACATAGTACAATACACTATTACAATATGTCTACAGTAAAGTATTAAAATAGCGTTAAGGCGCTACCCATATCCCCTTTAACACATTTTATATAAATGTCATAGTCTATACAGTACTGTAAACTCCACCATAAACTAGTGGGCTATCAAGGAGCATTGCATAGGTACGACACAAACCAAACTCATAGTGGGCTCGATATGGCATATGACAAGGCACGCGAGGCAATGCTAGGCTAGGATTCTACCGTTTGCAAAACTGGGCTGGAGGTAACGAATAGCAGCTACTACCGTCCACCTCGGAACACACTCCCATAATCAAATCAAAGGGTACCCACCAAATCAATCACAAAGTAATAAATATGGTATTGAAGAAATGTGACCGATCGGGGGTGCGATCCCACTTGGCACAGGTATAGCTCCTATTTTAGTCATATCAAGCTGACCCGAGGGGGGCAGGGCTGCGTTCATACCTCATACAGTAGCGTTCGCCAAACCATCCTACTTCGTTCTGGATTCTCCACCACATGCATAGTTGTTAAAGTTATTTTCGGTATTGGCAGAGAGTATGACATAT
This sequence comes from Allium fistulosum, assembly GCA_030737815.1. Lineage (NCBI taxonomy): Eukaryota > Viridiplantae > Streptophyta > Magnoliopsida > Asparagales > Amaryllidaceae > Allium > Allium fistulosum. Next base: position 153,568,319 of record CM060905.1, on the reverse strand, counting down.
CCTATCCCGGTCTCTTTAACAACCAAACGCTTATTTCACACCGGTTGGTTTTTTTACATTTCCAAAACCGATCCATAATTGATATCAAAATATCATATTCATTTCAAAAATCATATCACTTTTGAAATCATATTCACCTTAAATCATATTCATTGCAAAATCATAACCACAAAATAGGTTAAACCCTCAAGTCAAAATATTTGCATTTAAATCAATTAAATCTAAATCATAACGGTTCCAACTTTAAACGGTTTGAATATTGAAAGTAGTTTATATATTGGAATAATTATACATTAAAAATAGTTTATATTTTTCAAATATATATTAAAAGTCGTTTATAAATTTAAAATAATATATTTTAAAATAGTTTATAATTTAAAATAAGTTATAGATTAAAATAGTATATATATTAGGAATAGTTTATATAATAAAATAGGTTATATATTAAAAATAGTTAATGTATTAAAAATTATTAATATATTAAAATGGTTTATATGAGAAAATAGTTTATATCAAGAATACTTTCCAATTAGAATTGTTTCTTCAAATTTCACAAATCAATTCAAATCAACTTTAGTTCCAAAAATTCAATTTAAATCAATCTCAGCTCAACGATTTCAATTCAAAAGGCCAAAGGTTTCAATTCAAATTCTCATTAAAAACCATTTCAATTTATATCGATTTCAAATCCATGTTTGAACTACAAATTTAAACCACTTCAAATTCAATAGGTTTCTAAGTTTAAATATTCAAACATTTACAATAACTTAATTTTGACAAATTTCATTTATATTTCAAAATTCAACTTTGAGATTCCAATTTAAATTCTTTTAAACAATTCATTTAAACCAATTTCAATATTTTAAAGCTTGGATTTTGAAAATAATTCAGTTCATATAAATCAAATTTTATTTCACAATATCATTTAACTGGATTCAAAATTTAAGGATTTTAAAATCATTTAATTTAACCAATCCGATGTTCGTATATAGGTTTCTACCCTATGGTCAAGTGATACAGATATATATCATTTCAACCCGCAATAATTTAAATTTACGGGTATATACCATTCAACCCGCAATCCCGAGTAAAATTCAAAATCCATAAAATCACTTGATTTTATCATTTCAACCCATAACGATTTTTCCCTAATCTATATGACCATTCGGGTATGTATCATTTCAACCCATAGTGTTTTCCTAACAATAACTAAGGAAACTTGCAGTATGATAATGACATATAAAATAAACATAACATCGAATCATCCAAAATGTCAACAATTAAGCATCCATCATAATCATTATTCCAATCATCCAATAAATCACAACAATTAACTGGTTATCATTATCAGGTATTTAATTAACAATTTAGGTTCAATATTAAATTAAATGGCAATTTACTTCAATATAAATTCAAATTAAATTTAGATGACAATTTAAAATACCAAACAACAATCAATAAATTTCTAATTACATCATAAATTCAATTTAACTAATATAGGATAGTTTAGTATCTGCGAATGGGTTAAATCACTCACCTTTGATTTATCGTCGTTTTAAAATCCAAAAAAGGCCCAAAAATCTAACAGTCTTAGAATTCAGCCAAACAAGTCTCGTATTATCCAGAATTTTGATACGATCGCAATGGAGAAAACCGCACGTGAATCCGAGCTCGTATGAAAAAGTTATGGATGTTAGAATGTATAGATTTAAATTTAAAATAAAAAATAAAGTAAAAGGGAAAAACCGTAAATTCAGTTACCATCTGAAACCATAGTATACAAACGCAACCTCATTCAGAAACCCTTCATCCACCATGTTGACCACGAATTACCGCCGTTAGAACCAACTACGACCAGATCTGACATTGCCACGACCATCCCCATGCAAAACCGCCTCTACCCTCGCCTGCGCGACTGTCGCGGCCACCTGGAGGAGCCGGCACCACCGCCGTCTTCAAACGCCAATCATGGCGAATTAGCTGATGCTTTCGGCGAACTAACAGCATGGATAGAAGCCGCTCGACGCCCTCTACAAGATGCAACTCCCCGATCGTCGATTGGATGAAGATCCACCGTCGATCGCGAAACCTTAGAAATGGACGGCTGAGAAAGATCGCTAATTTTTGGCCAAACTGCGATTCGATTGCAAAAAAAATTGCAAATCTAGATTGCGCTCATCGAGAGCTTTCCAACGATATATTATATGACATAGTTTGAGGAGTTTAAATTTTCGATTTGATTTTGATTTGAAATTTAATTTGGGAATTAGGTTTTGGTTTGTCTGCCATTGGAAAGAGGTGATGAGAAGGAAATGTACATACATACAAAATAAAATAGAAGGCTGCTAGGGTTTATAACAGCCTATGTATAGGCAGAGATAGATAAGAATGAATGGACAGATCGAAATTGGATCGAGACGATAACAACGACCCGAAAAGCCCGTTTCGTTTCCGAAATGAAAGTGGGTCATTCAATATATCGAAATATAGGTTTTCGATATTTTTAAACTCAATGGAACAAATTCAAATCCAAATTCCATTGTATAAAGAAGTTAGCTTTCAAAATCAGATTCATTTAAATTCTTTTAATTGATTTCTACGCGTTTCGAGCTCGCACGATCAAACGATAAGTCCGATCGCTACGAAACTTGAAATCCTACAATAATTCACTGTTATGGATATGATGAAACTGGTTTCGTCGAAATCCAAGACAATGGCCAAAATGGCTAATTTTCACGTTAATTAAATAAATTATTATTAAATTAATTTAATCACTTTTAAAATTCAATTTTAAAAGTTAATAATCTTAACATTCTTGATTAATCAGGAATTTATAATCTTTTAAAATAAATTTTTCCATGTTAATTTCAATATATATATATATATATATTGCACAAATTTCAGCGTTCAATTGTAACTGCAACAAAATTCTAGTTAATTATATTTTATTTCCCTATAATTTCTTTTATTTCGATTTACACTCTTATTATTGAATCAACTATATCTTATGAATATAATTAACATCAGTTTACATTTATTTACATTAATACTTTACAATTATCATCCTTTACCATATTAATAATAATATTTAAATTTCATTAATTCCATAAATTACCAATTTAATTCCCTATTTACAATTACAACCAAATTAAATTTACAATTATTCCAATTGGTTGAAATTGCATTAAAATAATTGTCAATAACATTCAAACAACATTATTAAATCATATTCTAATTATTTCCTCGTTAATAAATCATAAATTTTAATTTCTCATAATATTAAATTCCAAAATCTTATTTAATTTATTTTTTTTAATTATCGAAAAATACGGGTCGTTACACTCTCCCCTACTCAAAACTTATCGTCCTCGAAAAGGAAAAGGAAGGAATTAAGAATCTAAAATATTTTATTTCTAATCAATTTATAGACACTTTAAACTTACAGAATTAAGTATTTTAAATAAGATATACCAATTTATAAACAATTAAATCTTCATATTAAACTTTAATACAAGTTTGAAAATATTTCACTTTCACAAAAAATTTCGACAGAGTGTCCTTTGCGCGGTTAGGTCCGGAAAACTAACGATATCAATAATTACAATATATATATATATATATATCATATTTCAAAAATAAAACATCCCAAACCACGAAAAAAACAATAAAATATCGCTGCAAAACCGTAATCCGAAAACGTACCTATTTGTCGGGCAAACAACTTATTTATGAAACCAAAAGCAGTAGCTATTGCTTCAATAAACCTGTATTTCACTTATATAATCCAAAATAGTGAGAATTATGTACAAGAGAAATATTTAGTTGTTTTCAATTAGAAAAAAAAGCAAATCAACACAGAACATATGCAAATAAAACAACACAACCATCATATGCAAGAAAGAAATCAATCATACATCCATAGCTATCAACTAATGGTTTGTCCAGGTTCAGAAACTTTTCATCGTACAAGGGTGACAAATAAACTACTAAGTGTACCTTACGCTCAACTGCCTTAGATAATTACTTAATAGATTATTCATACAACCTTAAACAATTAGAAGTATCCTTTCCCAGACGTCCCATAAGGCAAAACAACCAAGAATTTCAAATATTATTTAAGTTTATTCTTAATAATTTCCTTCCACATTATTTACTCTTCATTTATGTTCATTCATTCATACAATGATTATTTTTTATTAATTTAACTTCATTACTTACAAAATTCATTTTCAATTCAATATTTAAAATCATCAGTGAATAAAATTTTAAAGTATGACATAATTTTCCTTGCAGTTTAATTCATATTTATATATATAACTTGATTTCAATTTAATATTTATATTTTCAAGTGAATCAATTCATACTTAAGTTTCTTTATTCTTTAATTCATATATAGTACCATTTAATATTAAAAATATTTATGAATCATCTCATCATTTCTTTAAGTTTATAATTATTTACTTAAATAGTATTCACTTTTAACTATTTAGTTTAATTGTAAATCACATCAAAACATAATTTAGGTTCATAATATTCTAGTAACATCTTAATTCTTTATATATGTTCATTTTTGAGCCATTTCTATCATTAAGCTTTTACTTGTATAATATTCTATTACATATTCCTATTAACATTTCAACTTTTAAACATTTCAGGTAATTTTATCCATGTTTTTAAGAATGCGAGTTGAATATTATACAAATTTATCTTATTCAATTTAGTTAGCAAAAGTATTCAATAATTTACATCTTCCAATTTCATTACCCTTTTATTTACAAGTGATAAATCTCCAATTTCTTTACATTTCATTAATCACTTAACTCTTAATTTCTTATTTTTCATTTTAAAAGTTTCCAACTATTAATATAGTCAAATTATAATAATTAAAATTTCAAATTTACAAAAACTTAAGAACTAAGTACCGGGTTCCATTTTCAAATCATTTTAAAATAATATATAAATATATACACACACACTCATATCTTTTATATATCCAAATCATATTTAAGAAAATAAAATAAATTTTGTTTATCAAAATAAATATGTAGCAAAGCTACTAAGTGGCCTCCCCCACTTTGAGACTCAACAATAAATGTCGATGATGCGGCGTCATCACCAAAATTATTTTACAGCGACAGAAGAGGGGAGTACATAACTTATTTCCTTTTAAAATTCTTTTTAAAACATTTCTTCCAAATTACATTGACAATATTTATCCGAAAATACTTCCAAATAATACTAATATTATATTCCAAAATCTTTTGAAAACCAATTTCAAACCCCCGGAACTTAAGTTCTCAAATTTCCAATTCATATTTACTTTATTTGTATATTTTATTTTACAACCAATATTTATAAAATTTCACTTCCTAACAAACAAACAACATATCACATACAACTATATCCATTTATAAAATTTATTCTTTTATATACAAAATATAATACTAGGTAAAATTATTTCATTTATCTATATTTCATAAATAATATTGTGTCGGTTTGCCCCATTAAGTGTTTAGAAATCCCTATCGATGCCATAACGTCCTATGTACCGACCAGAATTTATAAATACTAAACAAAACAAACTAACACAATATAAAAACATTTATAACATCAACAAATACGCTCTCTCATATATATACACTCAGACAAACTCATTCTAGGGTATTACTACCCTATCTCTAATGAGTCAGACCCTACAAAGCTTAGGTTATCGCTAAACCAAAGCTCTGATACCAAATGTAACGATCCACCTTTTTAGACGGTTTAAATCGAAAATAAACCACACATGTAAACTCAAACCATTCAAAAAGGGAGGATTGTTAATGGGGTAAATAAGAAAATAAGATAAAAGAAAGGAAAAACAAAAGACATAATCTCATAGTGGAATAACAAAATATAACAATCAAATAAACAGTTCATGAAGCTGTTTTACAAATAACATTCGATTACACTTTTTACAATATATCAGAGTTATACATACATCAGGAATAAATAAATAATGTAGCGGAATAACATGACGCAATGAAATAATAATAATAAATAGTAGACTAATCTCCATCTTCATCCTCTAAATAAAATGGTCTTCAATACACTAAAAAGCTCAGACCGACCCGAGTGTAATGAAAAGACAAAACACTCGAGTCAGAACTAAAAGATCTTATGCAAGTTAAATCAAAATAAGTAAATATGAGTGTAACGGCTTCAGAGATGTTTACGGGATTTTGCATCTCCTATCCAGCGTCTAATGTGCGTGCAATAACTTAAGAGATGTTCGGGATTCCATCTCCTAAGGATCCGTTAAACTATCTACATACATAGTACAATACGTTATTACAATATGCCTACAGTAAAGTAAAGTATTAAAATAGCGTTAAGGCGCTACCCATATCCCCCTTAACACATTTTATATAAATGTCATAGTCTATACAGTACTGTAAACTCCACCATCAGCTGGTGGGCTATTAGAGAGCACTCCATATGTAACATTCCCCCTTCTGACCGCCTCTAGTCGGTACTTAAACCAACTAGAAACGTTCAAAAAGACGAATTGTTATTTAGTTTATAACGTTTAAACAGAATCAGCCACAGAAACACAGAATAATAATAATGAATTTAAACAAATGAATCTTTATTTCATTACTATAAATCTTTTTGAATACATCAGAGTTTATACAATGTATTTAATTGTTACAGCGGAATATCTCTTTAAAATACAAATTTTTCTGAACTAAAATGATTCTTTTTCCTCTCTCTCTAACTTCGTCGCTCGAAAATCTTCAAGCTGTAGAATACTCGGTCTGACCCGAGTATTATATTCAAAAGAAAATAATACACAGGTCAGTCTAATTCAAACCAGTTATTAGTGCATATAGGCAGTAATAATCAAATAGACAACAGTCACAATAATTCCCGACTATCCAATTCTTTAAACAAAGAAATCGGATAACGAAAATTTTAACACTAAACTGTGTTAAACAATAAATCAGCAGATTTAAAACATCAACAGAGATAAATAAACAATTTATCAAATCGACTAAATCAATTTAAGACAATTGAAATTGTCACTTTAAAACTATCAAAAATATTGATTGGCTGCCGTACACGCACGCGTGTACGACCTCGCCAAAACAGCATAAAAGATCAATGCATCACGACACAAAAGAAATATCAATTCAAAACTGTCGATTTTTTTTTGGGTGGCTGCAGTGCACGCACGCGTGCACTGCCTCGCCAACTCAATGCACACGATCGAATCAAAATTTGGTTCAACACAAGTGCAAATGGCCTCGACCCAAAATATCAATGATCACTGCTAAAATGAGATTTTGCATGTACACAAGTACATGAAATAAAAATAGTTTCAAGCTCAAGAAGCAACATCAAGTTTTAAAAAAAACAGTTCAAGTGAAACAGCACTAAACAGTGCATCTGGACAACCAGAAGTAACACCAAGACCAAAGACTACAAAACAGTATGCATCAGATCTGAAAGACAAATGTATACACATTGAATTACAAGCTACTTGAATGCTCAAAAACAACATGCACATACATGAAGACTACAGGCAAATGGTCAAGTGCCCCAGTCCAAAAATGTACAAGACCATGTTCAAGTGCAGACATCAATGACTGTACAACTACAATGGCAACTACATGCAACTATATCAGATCAGATCAATGTACATATGTGAAAACTGGAATGAAGAACTCGAATGACCAAAACAACAAAAGTCTGGATGCAATGATCAGATGTACAAATGCACAATTACGGTTCATCAAGGCTACAACATTGAATCATCTACAGGTTCAAATGACCAACCAAAACAATATCAAGTACACTAGCAGCTAATCAACATGTACACATGAATGGCAACATAAATAAAGCATGAATGCTACTGGCGACAAGATGAAGACTACACTGACAAGTGCACACCAACAGTAACACTGCAATCCCAAACTGAAACAGCAAGTAATCACAGAAAGCCAATCCACAAATTCAAGTTTAAATGGTTGGTTTTGCTCACAAACAACAATATACAACAGATCCAGGCCAGGTTTGCTCGCTGCATATTTGCTTTTCCCAATTAAATTCATCTGCTAGTTTAACAAAAGTATTTATTGGAACTTATATCTTGATTTTCATAAACACCTTTTTGTTTAAACCTTTAAGCCATAAAAGGATCAGAGAACTTATATCTGTAACAAGTGTTTAAGCAAGATAATATATATTCTTTCCTTAAATTTTTAAAGTTGTAAACCAAGAACAATATACCTGTCCCTCAGACAAACACATGCAGCATTTGCCAATATCAATAAGTAAGCACAACAAGACAGTACACATATTCATAGACATTAGATTCATAGACATCACTTAACCCATTTGTTAAAACGACTCAAAGATATTTAACTTTAAACAATTTAAACTTCGAAACTTGTTAAATTTTACAACTTTGAAAACTGCAACATTTTACCATATCTAATAAGGTGAAACAAATTATAACTTAAGAGTTGATTTGTAATAACTAAAATAGTTGAGCATTACAGGAACGAAAATCAGAGGAATGCAGGTTTACATTAAGATGTTTCAGCACACATTCAGGCAAAATGGTATACTACAGATATGAACACATATGACCTGAATCGAGCAAAAAGAATTCAACACAGGGAATGGCAACTAGCAACGAGACCCAAATTACACGAAAACGAAACTGCAATTACCCAAGTATAGCAAGCACTTCCCAAAGTCAGAGACTAAAATTCCTAAAATCAAAATGAAAGTCAAGCCGAAATGGCAAAAGGAGTTCGAACATTTCTAAATCATCCAAGCCCTAAAAATGAACCAGTCACAAGTATTAGTTATACGAATTTAATTACGTCAAAGAAAACAACACATCCAAACAACAACGAAAATCACAGAGCTTCGAACTCTAAATAACTCAAAGCATGAATTAGATGTGAGCGGGGGAGAAACCACTCACCTTTTTCGAAGAGGTCGCGAGCGAAAGGAAGACGAAGCCCTAAATTTCCAAAGCTCCAAGGAGCAGCTGCGAACGAGCGCAAGGCCGAAGCAAGTCAGAGAAAAATCAAGTCGTCATCGACGAATAGAAGAAGCCGAAGCCAAGCCAAGCAGATCAACTGCTCAAGCCCTAATTTGCAAGTAGAGCGCAAAAGGAACGAAAGCCCTAATTTTGACGAAGAGGGACGAACGAGAGAATCGTGGCCGCTATTTTTTTATTTTTTCGTTTGGAAAGGAACTAGGGTTTGCGAATGAGAAATTAAAATGGGGGCGAGTTACTTAATCACGGCTGCAACAAAAATATGGGCCAACATTGAAATTAAAGCCCACCTACTCTTTTAACAAAATTGTAAAAGAATTTCGATTAAATTAAAAACTATCAATCATTAATTTATACTAACGTGTTTTACAATTAGATTTTATACTTGTATTTTGTATTGATAAAATTTATTCCATTTTATTTAAGTTAAAGAAAAAATGTTATTTAAAACTAACCATCTCAAATTTTTAAATTCAAATATGTTCTTCATATTAAACTTGAAAATTTCAAACACTTTACGGTTTCAATATGAATATTCTAAGCCTTTAAATTATTTTTAAAGGGCTTAAAATTGAAGATTCAAATTTTATTCAACTTTAAATAGATTAAATTCAAAAATTTAATCACCAATTCATTCTGATAATTTGAAATTCGAGTCAATTCATCTTCCAAATATTTAAAATTAATTAAATATTCTCGATTTAAATTGTTCAAAATTCAGGGTCGTTACACCATAGGTACGGCACAAACCAAACTTGTAGTGGGCTCGATAATGCATATGACAAGGCACGCGTGGCAATGCCAGGGTAGGATACCGTTTGTAGAACCGGGCTGGTGGTAACGCATAGCGGCTACTACCACCCACCTTGGAACACACTCCCATAATAAAATCAAAGGGTGGCTACCAAATCAATCACAAAGCAATAAATATGGTATCGAAGAAATGTGGCCGATCGGGGGTGCGACCCCACTTGGCCCAGGTATAGCTCCTGTTTTAGTCATATCAAGCCGACCCGAGGGGGTCAGGGCTGCGTTCATACCTTATACAGTAGCATTCGCCAAACCATCCTACTTTGTTCTGGATTCTCCACCATATGCATAGTTGTTAAAGTGGTTTTCAGTATTGGCAGAGGTATGACAATATCCAATCCTGGTCTCTTTAACAACCAAATGCTTATTTCACACTGGTTGGTTCTTTTACATTTCCAAAACCGATCCATAATTGATATCAAAATATCATATTCACTTCAAAAATCATATCACTTTCAAAATCATATTCACTTTAAATCATATTCATTTCAAAATCATAACCACAAAATAGGTTAAACCCTTATATCAAAATATTTGCATTTAAATCAATTAAATCTAAATCATAACAGTTCCAACTTTAAACAGTTTGAATATTGAAATTAGTTTATATATTAGAATAGTTATACATTAAAAATAGTTTATATTTTTAAAATATATATATTAAAAGTCGTTTATAAATTTAAAATAATATATTTTAAAATAGTCTAAATTTAAAAATAGGTTATAGATTAAAATAGTATATATTAGGAATAGTTTATATAATAAAACAGGTTATATATTAAAAATAGTTAATGTATTAAAATTATTAATATATTAAAATGGTTTATATGAGAAAATAGTTTATATGGTAAAAGAGTTTGTATATTAAAAGAGTTTATATCAAAAATACTTTCAAATTAGAATTGTTTCTTCAAATTTCACAAATCAATTCAAATCAACTTTAGTTTCAAAAATTCAATTTAAATCAATCTCAGTTTGACGATTTCAATTCAAAAGGCTAATGGTTTCAATTCAAATTCTCATTAAAAACCATTTCAATTTGTATCGATTTCAAATCCATGTTTGAACTACAAATTTAAACCACTTCAAATTCAACAGGTTTCTAAGTTTAAATATTCAAACATTTACAATAACTCAATTTTGATATTTCATTTATATTTCAAAATTCAACTTTAAGATTCCAATTTAAATTCTTTTAAACAATTCATTTAAACCAATTTCAATTTCAACATTTTAAAGCTTGGATTTTGAAAATAATTCAGTTCATATAAATCAAATTTTATTTCACAATATCATTTAACTGGATTCAAAACTTAAGGATTTTAAAATCATTTAACCAATCCGGTGTCCGTATATAGTTTTCTACCCTATGGTCAAGCGATACAGATATATATCATTTCAACCCACAATAATTTAAATTTACGGGTATATATCATTTCAACCCACAATCCCGAGTAAAATTCAAAATCCATAAAATCGCTCGAGTTTATCATTTCAACTCGTAACGATTTTTCTCTAATCTATAAGACCATTTTGGTATGTACCATTTCAACCCATAGTGATTTCCTAATAATAACTAAGGAAACTTGCAGTGTGATAATGACGTATAAAATAAAGACAACATCGAATCATCCAAATGTCAACAATTAAGCATCCATCACAATCATTATTCAAATCAGCCAATAAATCACAACATTTAACTGGTTATCATTATCAGGTATTTAATTAACAATTTAGATTCAATATTAAATTAAATGGCAATTTACTTCAATATAAATTCAAATTAAATTTAGATGACAACTTAAAATACCGAACAACAATCAATAAATTTCTAATCACATCATAAATTTAATTTAACTAACAAAAGATAGTTTAGTATCTGTGAGTGGGTTAAATCGCTCACCTTTGATTTATCGTCATTTTAAAATCCAAATAAGGCTCAAAAATCTAATAGTATCAGAATTCAGCCAAACCAGTCCTTTATTGTCCGGAATTTCTATACGATCGCAACGGAGAAAATCACACGTGAATCCGAGCTTGTATGAAAAAGTTATGGATGTTAGAACGTATAGATTTAAATTTAAAATAAAAAATAAAGTAAAAGGGCAAAAACGTAAATTGAGTTACCATCTGAAACCCTAGTACACGAACGTGACCTCATTCAAAAACCCTTCAGCCGCCACGTTGACCATGAATCGCCGCCGTTTGAACCAACTACGACCAGATCTGACATTGCCACGACCATCCCCATGCAAAACTGCCTCTATCCTCGCCTGCGCGACTGTCGCAGCCACCTGGAGGAGCCGGCGCCACCACCGTATTCAAACGTTGTAACAGCCCGCAGTTCCGTACCCCTTGAATCGACACTATTCTCCAACGTATCGACTCAAAGTGAACGGAAATACGAACCATTTGGGTTAAAGAAGAAGGAGATAGAAGAAGAAAATAGAAACAACATCAGAATCTAACCATCGCAGCGGAATAAAATATAATATATAACAACTGGTCTTTACACAAAAACAAATCTGTTTATACATTACATCATCAGAGTATACATAACCTGTCCTCACACAACTGAATATACACCAATCAACACAGGGGAATACATAAACAAGTACAGAAGTACGTGTCGCCATCTAGCTCGTCTCCTGAGCTTCACAGCATCCTATCATGTATCTATAATACTCGGTCTGACCCGAGCATTATAATAAAATAACACCCGAGTTAGTCTGGAAAACCAGCGTGAGGAAAACACACTCAATTGGATTATTAAAGTTTTCCAAACTCTTTGAAATCAAAAGCATCTCGTAAGACCACGCCACAAATAAACATGTCGGGTTTTTACCTTACGATAGCCAAAACACTTTTTATCAAATTCGTCTAATATTATAATAGTGTCTATAGAAAGTAAAATAGAATCTAGCTGAAATGCTTGCATCTCACGTTTAAGCAATAGTTGGGCACAATCAAAACCGTACAGGCGCTTATTGGAGATTGGATTCCATACAATGACTAGGCACTGGGGTACCACCTGTTACAGTACCTGGTCTAAATCAGTGTACCGAGGACCACACCCGATCCCCTGCAACACAAGGCCGGAACTACCTATGGGTAATTCCGAGTAAGATCACCCCACGGTTGGCGCGACCAACCGCCACACAGCCGAAATAAAAAGGGACATCTAGACATGAATGATCTCACCCTAATGGGCGCTACCCACATAGCCTTGCTGCATAACCCCTGATTTTCAGTCATTCCCGGTTGATGAGGCTTGAGGCTAAGCGTTACCTTTATAGAATATATCCCTTAGAATGCCCATCGTCCACCTGACGATGTTCCGAAAGCATTATCCATACAAGTCCGTTCCGGGTTCGAACGGAACCGAAGGCACTACTCCTACTACATCCATTTTGGAATCACCCTCAGGATTAGTAGCGATTAGCCCTTGCACTTCACTGCTCCATCTTCGATTCAAACTCGTTTCCCCACGAAACGTACAAACCGGATCGAAGTGGTTTTCGAGAAATAAATCCCGATCCCGGTCTCTTCGAACCGATCAACGCATTGGCCAATATTGATAGTCGGTTAATTAACTATCAATTAACATTCACAAACATCCATCAAACAATAAATAATTCCCCAAATTATTTATTTACCTCACATGTATCTTCGCAAGATATATTTTCACTTTTCAACTCTTTTGCAAACAGTCTCAAACCGCCTTTCTCTCATGGAATAAATTTTCCAAATATTTTCTATTTCCACTGAAATCACCAAGTAAAAACACTTTAGATTTTTTTTAAATAATTTAAAACACTATATTACAAAATATACTTTAAATCAAACATTTAAATTAAAGCTATTTTAATACTTTATTCAAAGATATATACTTTAAGAATATTCAAAATAAAGCTACTTAATAAAATATAAAACTAGATTTTTTTTTTCATTTAAAAACATAATACCAAACCATCTTTAAATAATTACTATTAAAATAAATTTGAAAAATATTTACTTTAAAATTTAACATTTAAGAATAATAAATTTTCTAAAACATATTTTAAATCAACTTTAAAACTTTTAGCTTATACTTAAAAGTTTACTTTGGAAATGTACTTGGTTATCCAGGGAAATACACTTCTCTTTCACATCTTTAAAAATAAATCACTATTTATTTTTAAACAAATTTACCCATTTCTTTAATAAATTCCCACCGTGAATTTTTCTTCCAAATATCCACTGATATATTACTTCACCTTATAAACCCAGTTTATAAATTCCAAAATCTTACTTCTCTTTTAAATTTCAATTCCAAACACTTAAATCAATTTGCAATTGATTTCCAATTTACTTCACTTTGAAATAAATTTCCTTACTTACTTTATTTATTTCAAAATCCATTAACTTTCAGATTTTATTTCTTATTATGATTTAAAAAAAATCCTTTTTAACTGAGAATACCAATTTCAGATTTCCAAATTCCTTTCTTATCCCTTTTAAATAAATTCAAAACTTGAATTCAAAATAAATTCTTTATTTCTTTAAATAATAATGCTTGAGTTTTAAAATTCATTATTTCACGGTTATTTCAAAATTCCCTTTCCATACTCGGCATTTATTTACTAGAATTTAAAAATCTCTTTTATTCTTTCTAATTCATTCCTGAATTTATTCAAATTCTCTATCATTCTCTACTTAAAAATCTTCTCTTATATTTCCCTTTCAAAAGTCCGATATATATATATTTTTGGTAACCCAGTATACCCAAATATATTTAATCAACCCGTTGCATCCAACAATCCAATTATCAATATAATTCATCATGGGATATCAAATATTCATAACAGAGAATATTAACATTCTAAATCAATTTTGAGGAATCTAGTTGGATCCCTCCAACCTGTTTCTTTGCATCCACAGACGTTAGCACAATACCAATTCCACTTCGAGGTGGAATATCGCGGTATATGGGATTAATATAATATCATCCGCTATTATGCAGTGCATAGGGTCTCATCTGCTATATAATGCGGGAAATCAATCACTCCAATATATATATACTACTATATATATAATATCACCTAACAGATAAATTATTATAAATTCAACCAAGCACATCCAATGATTTAACTTTTATCATTTAAATTAAACCATGGAATCCAAATGAGTAAGATAATCTCACCTTTGCTTTTATTTGCAGTCCACTACCGTCTCGACTTGTTTTCATGACCTTTGACCTTGTATAAACAATTTACACAGTTTATTAATATTCGAAAAATCGATCAACCAATTTTTATTTTATAATTTAATTAACTAGTAATTTATTTTAAACTAATAATTTTCCTTTTAGAAAAAGTATTTTAGTAACTAAAATAAATCAAATTTCATACAACTTCAAACCTTTAAAAATTTCCTGTTATTTTTCCCAAAACTTTATATATATACATACTTTCTATGTTTCTATATATAATAAAATATGTGCGTGTTTATGTGGATACGCCTATATTTATATTTTACCCTTTTGAAAATATCAAAACAGAACTTTCTATACCGCGAACACTTTAATACCCCTATATATATATATATATTTTCCAAAACCTTATATATACATTTTTGCTTTATAGTATACCCATATATTATTAAATTTTAAAATTCATAAACTGTTTATATATCCCTTATACTTTACTGTTTACTTTGTTTTCTATATATATATATATATATTAAAAACTGGAATGTTTTATACTTTACTGTAATCTATATATATTTTGTTTTCCCATATATATTCAAATATGTGTGAGTACTTGTATATATATATTTATTTAAAAAAAATAGGGTTTTCCTGTTCTGTCTTACTGTATATATATTCATATATAGATACTATCAAATTTAAATTAAAATAAAATAAATTATATGCATATACCTCTCAGCCAGCTCGAGCAACCCCATCGACAACACGCGCGGCTCCTGGCGACATCAACCCCAAACAAACGATGATCGCGAGCTCCCATCGATACCTTCAGCAAAACCCCTAGCCCTCACTTCCCATCGCGGCATCGACTTCGAGCTTACGCGCCCCTCCCCAAACCAATTCGCCATCTCGAAATTCGATCCTCCTTCGCGTGCGCGAGCGTGCGCGCGTGTGCCCTTCCCTCCAGCGACCGCACTCTCTCTCGATCCTCACCTTTTGCCGCGTGCTCACGAGCGGCCCCTTCTCTCTCTTTTATAGGTTTCGATTCACTTTAAAAACAAGAGATCTTGGAATTGAATTTGTAGAGGAACACCTGATTTTTAGTTTGTCCGCCATTTTTATTTTTGGGGATTTTGACTTCGCTCGGCCCTATTAATTTCTTTTGAACGAGATTTCTTTTTACTAAAGCTTTTCAATTTCTTTTGAATACGTCTGCATTTTTAATGAAAGCATGGGGGACAGGAAAAGACGTTAGCGTGAAAGATGAAGGCTACAGCAATTAGCAGAGTAGACAAAAAGCTTTGATGCTGAAAGAATTTCAGCTGATGTAAAGAAAAAGTTGATGGGAAGAATTTTGACCAGTCAACTATATAAATTATTTAAATTTTAAATCGTTTCGAAATCACAACTCAAAATCCCGATCTCCTATCGAGGCGTGCCGCTAGGCGTTTATAATGTTAAACCCCTATTTCGAACACAGTGGAAAAGGTTTCGAGTCCTAATTCGATCGTATGGAGAAGATAGCTTTTTGGACCCAGTTATAATATTGAATTTGATATAAATTTCAATGCGTTTATATATCGTACGCTCACACAACAACTCCAATCACTACGAAACTTGAAATCCGATAATAATACAATATTACGGATCCAATGGAACTGGTTTCATCGAATTCCGAGACTGTGCCTTGGAAGGCTATTTTTAAATATCAATTTAAACGATGTATTTTTAAAATTGAACAAACCGCTGTTAAATTCAAATTTAACCAATCTATTATCTTTAGTATTATCACTATAAATTTTACAAGCCGTCAAATTATTTTTAACAGGCTTAAAACTCCAGATTCAACATTTCACCCAATTTTAAATTGTTTAATTCAATAATTGAATCATCCAATAAATATTGATATTTGAAATTCAAGCTAAAAATTCACTTTTGAATATTTAAAATCAATTAAATATTCCAATTTCAAATATCTAAAATCCCGGGTCGTCACATTCCTTCCCCCTTTAAAGAATTTCGTCCCCGAAATTACTGGTCAAGAAGAATGATCCATAACCCGTTAACTATTTTCTCAAATTCAAATGGTTTCAAACAACTTTCCCGAATAATCTTTTATTAAGATACTCTTATCCTCTTCTAACTTTCTAAACCCATCCATAGGTTCCCAATAACAATACTTACTCATCAATTCAAATTTAAATTTGAAATCAAATTTGAATTATCAAAATTTTCTCAAATTTTTTTCTAGCTCCCTATAATTTTGAAATTTTTTGCCAGCGTCTCCTTTGCGCGACTAGCTCGGTACAACTACAAATGCCTCTATAGGCTCCCAAATTTCAAAAGAAAATAAAACGCCAAGTGGCTAGATCAAAACCCAATCAAATTTCAAACAGAAATTTAAATACATACCTTTTTGTTGAGAAATTTTATTTATCTTCTACAATCAAAATCCCAATTTCTCTTGTTATTAAATCACTTGTATACTACTCTGCAATAATATCCAATCATAGCATTCCAATTTGATTTTCATCCAATTATTAACTTAGTATACTCTTATATTATTACTTTCACTATACCACTTGGTTTTAATTTACTTCTATTCGAATTTTCATTTTCAAATTCATTTGAACCCAATGTCCCTTCCATTTTAAATATTTAATTCTATTCACATTATCTCATCCATTTTATTCTCCAACTTTTATTTTCCTAGTCCATTTTGAATTGATTCTTCAACTTTACTTGACCCAATTCAAAATGAATTCCACTACTTCAGTTTTCAATTCTATTTGCTTACAAATTTTAAATCAATTGTCGTTATTGAAAATTTTCAAAAATTCCAAAAATTTTCTAACACCCAAAATTTTCGGAAAATTTTGGCAGAGTCTCCTTTGTACGGAGGAGCTTTTGCAATTTGACAAGAGATATAAATATATATACATCGACCCACACGGTCGGAAAAACAAAAACAGTTCATATTTCCTATTTTTATTGCGTAGGCGTACCTCTATTTAGCATTTTTAAACAAGCGGCTTATTTATTTAGCTATTTGCGCAACCAAAATCCCGCTAAACAGCCTCCCAGTACCTGTACTTACTCAATTAAACATGTAAGTGCGAAATATATGCAATTCACTAACATTTCACTAACTTCCAATGGCTAAGCACATGCATTTCACTTATATTTACATAGCTAAAACATGGATTCTATTAACACTACATGTTATATACTTCCAAAAGCACATACGTAATGTTTCGACACTTATTTCAATTACTTTCAATCGATTCTCAAACCCTTCTATTCAATTTAAGTGATTTGCAACCCACTTGCTTGCATACAATTCATTTTCAAACGAAACGAACTCACGTTCATTTCAATTGATTCAAAAATCAATTTTTATTTACTTCTATCAATTCATAGAAATTTATTGAATCTCGTTTACGAAAATCAAAAATCAATTTCTATGCCATTTCGTCGATATTCATTCAAACAAACAATTTCTTTAGTTTGTAACCATTTTAAAATTGATTCCACTCAATTTATATTTAATTCCATCTCATTTTAATTTATTTACAAACCATATATTTGCATTTTATTTCATATTCACTTTGGTTTTATTCAACCCAATTTATTAAGCTTGACAACTTCTATACTTATAAATTAATAACCATTTCCCAATTTATATAAGCCATGCTTCTATTAATTTTAAATCTGAGTGAATTTACTTCAAATAATTCCAACTTTATTACTTCAGTTCATTTTCATTTGCAAATAAATCCCCTTTCTCTTTAATCTTGCTTCTATTTCAATCAAATCCATTTCATTTAATTCAATTAGCTCATCCTCTTAATCCACTTAAATTTCAATCCCATTAAAGTTTTAATTCACAGTTCACTTTCGAATCTATTTATTTAATTATAAGGCCATTACCAATTTTATTTCCACATTCTTGAATTTTATTTGCAATTCAAACCATTCTTGTTTTAATCCAACTTCCTTTCACTCTTTAAATTTATAAGTCACACATTTAATTATATTCACACTTCCATCCATTCATAATCAATCACATTCACATTCTACTCTAAATTCGGGATTATATATTTTTACTTAGCCAAGTATATATTTTATTTCAATGTTTTTAACCTTTATGGGTTATTTTCAATTCATTCATCCCAATACAATTCTTATTCAACTTACTTTTACTTATTAAAGTAAGAATTCAATTCCACTCAATATTATCTATAACTCAACTTAATTCTTACTTTCCCATTCAATCGAAACCATTCACCATTTATAAGTTTATAACTTAGCTCCTGATGATCTCTAAATTATTTAAATGAGGATTTCAGGATTTTTAAACACCCGGCTTTTGTTTCAAATCATTACGAAATCACCAATATCTCAAAATCACACTTCTCAAACTTTTAAACAAACCTGGCTTTATTCCCGATAAATTTCCTATGAAATTCCAAAAACAAAACTAATTTTTCTGAACAAATCAATTTTGGCAGCAATATGTCACTTAGAAACTCGAAAATGAATACTGATGATGCGGCCGTCATCATCAGAATTATTTTACAGCGACTAAAGTGAGCTCAATGCTATATCCCTTCCCAAAATCCATTTAAACCCATTTTCTTTTAGAAATTCCTCAAATCTAATAATATTGTTATTCTCCTTTCAAAATACTTTGGAAAACACTTCCAAAATTTCCGGGATTTAAATTTACCAATTTGATTAAATCAAATTTTAACTATAATTCATTTGTAATTTATGCTTGTAACGTCTCGGGTTTTGCCCGCTCGAAAATCAACATCCGTACTTCACATTGTACTAGAATGCCGCAGATTCGACCGTTCAAATCCGATTCGCCGGAGCTATAACACAATTAAGTAAATAACACAGCGAAAGAAAAGAATAATACATTGATATATATTATCTGATACAACAGAGTGATACAATGAATATCAATATACATCAGAGATATGATACAAGAAATAGCAGCGGAAAAGAAAAGATAACAACAGCAGCGGAACAATATCAATAGAAATGATAACTCCAAAATGATCTTCAGACAAGAATGAATCCACAACTCCAAGATAAGCAACTCCGATGAATGAACTAGCTCCAGATAATCTACTAAACCTGAATATCTAAAAAGAAACCCAACTCTAGACTGCTCGTGTGGAAAATTATGAGCACCTAGAGTTTAGGAAGGGAACAATAAACTCTGGATCAGTCATGGGACTGGTATGAGCAACAAAAACAGTTTATCTTTAAACAACAACAAAACGATTTTAAATATTGAAATCCGCAATGCTTTTGGAAAATGAAACTACCATAAGACCTCCCGCCACACACACAATGCAAACGCAGAATTGGAGGAGATTTCTTCTTATGATAGTCAAAGATGCTTACTACGCAAAATCATTGGATATTATCATTAGTGCATAGTATAGAAAAACATTTCGAAAGTATAATATTAATCTTAGCCAACATACGACCAGTATCGTATGCCTACTATAGCTACCATCTAAACAGTGGTGACCATCGTACGTAAATGGCAGGTTCTACAACTAAAACCGTACACGGTTCGTATTGGAAGATGGATTTCCAACAAATGGTCAGGCTAAGGAACTTCCTTCCGCCGCATGGGATCGCCTCTGGCGGGACGTCCCGAGAGACAAACTGCTCTCTGCAAACACAAGGCCGGGTTACCCCTGTAACAGGTAACTCATGAATATGCCACCCCCCGGTCATTTGGGACCTTTATCCGAGGCGCCTCTAAACCAACATCACACATAATAAAGTGTATCCACATGAGTAAGTATCTGGGCTCCATACCATGATACCACCCCTTTCCAGAAGGAAATGACATACCCTAAAGGGCGCGACCCTCATAACCTTGCCGCAACATTCCTGTTTCGACCATTTCCGGGTTGTGAGGCCCTGACGAAGTCTCGTCCACAAAGCTACGCTTTTTCAAAAAGCCACGCTTTGGGTCAACAGATGATCAACCTATGATCACAAAGATAAATGATCAAACAAATGATCATATCACAAATGATCAAACACTGATCATCACACAGCAACACTCAGCATGCCACATTACCAAATTGGGAGTATATCGCTGATAAATTTCAACTACATAACCTCTGAGCTCGTACGTCTCAGAGAAGGGTGTTAAGCTAAGAGAATAAATTCTCCGCCACCAAATAGATATGTATTTGAAAGAAATCAGCTTTATATCTCAAAGTGTAATGTCAGACATACAATCCATACAAGTCTGTTCCGGGTTCGAACAGAACCGAAGGCACTTCTCACGAAGCCCTTGCAATTTCGGATAATTTCCAATCACGTCCGGACTTCCCGTCACTAAGGGTGATAAAACCTCTATACCGGGGATCAGCCGATGTAGAGTAACTCGACGGTAATCCTTCCGTTTTCAAAAATATCCGGTCTTCAACACCGGTCTTCAAATGCTATCCATATACGACGTGTCACATATTCGGAATGGGTTATACGACCCAAAGGTCCTCTCCCGGCTAAACCGAATAGTGAGCGAAATATTTAAAAACATATGGATATGAGATTTCAATTAAGTCACAACTTATTACCCAAAACTTCTCTTTTCAAATGGTTAAAACAAATTACCATTTAAATCTTTTAAACAAAAAGATTCAATCTTTACGGTTTAAATAGTTTCCACACTTTAATCCTTTAAACAAAAGATTCATTCACAGATTTTTCCAAATTAATTTCCATTTCAATTTGATTAACTCGTTAAACCTTTAAATCAAGATTTAACTTATAGCTTTCAAAACAATCCCATTTCAAATGATTTAAACCAATCATTATTTTAAATCTGTTAAAGATAACAGATTCAAATCATAGCTTTTCAAAACAATTCATTCATAACTTGGAAAACCATTTTCAATTCAATATTGAAATTCCTTTAACTAAATTGGAATTTCATTTCTTATATGAAAGCTTTTATTCTTTTAAAACAAACAGTTTTTATTTCGGAAAATCTGATTCATCCATACGAGTTGAAATCCTTGGGTTAAGTTCAAATTCTCAAACCAATATCTTTAAAATGGTTTAAATTCATATAACTTGTACAGCATCTTAAATCCCTAGTTTTGAATCATAGAATTTAATTTCGAATCTTGAATTTAAGTTTAAATCAAATTATTTAAACTTCAAAACTTTATCAAGTTATTCAAAATAACTTTTATCTTTGAAATTCCATTTCAAAAGCTTTTCACATTTAAACCCAAATTTCTAATTTCAAAATCAATTGAAATTAAAATTTCAATTTCAAATACATCAAATTTAAATTATCTGTGACTTAACCGATTTCCACGTGAAATCCATATTTGTGTGTGTAAAAGTGTAGTCCACGGGTTTCACACAGTAGTGCAACACAATGAATCATCACATATCAAAATACAGAAATATAGTTGATAAGCGATATAACTATAACGCTTATCGTACAGATCATAGATATATATCACAGATAATAAATTACATCACAGATTAAAACACAAATCAAGGTATATCACAAATCATCACATATCAGGAAATATCAAACAATTTAACATTCAATAGAATCTAAACATTCACAAGTGAATCTATTAATCAACTGATTAATTTAAATTAGATGTATCAATTTATTAATCCGGGTTAATTATTGTAATTTAATTACAAATTATTTGAAATAAATCTTCTTTCAAATTTATTAGTTAACTCTTAATTATTAACTAATCAGTTCTTAATTCATGAATTAGTTGATTTTTAATTATTAATTAATAAACCTTAATTATCAATTAATAAACTTGATAACAAATCACTTAATCCTTAATTAATCTCTATAGATCAATCATTTCTTATTCATTAATTAATAAAACCAAGTTATTAATCAATAAGACTCAATTTCAAACTAAGTACTTCTTAATTACAAATTAATCAACCTTTAATTTCTTAATTAATAAATTTCCAATTTATTAGTCTCAAATTTATTAGTTAATCGCTCATAATCATTAATTAATTAATTTGGAAACTGAGATTCAAATTTACTTTAAACCAGATTTAAACTTGAATATAAGCTCCTTTTAAAACTTACTTCCCATTTAAACTTAGCTTTTACATTTGTACTCAAATCTGGAAATAGGGTAACAGGTTTTCAATGAAACCTGTAACCATCAAAATCCCCCGAGAACCTAGTATATGCTTCGAGTCCAACCTACCACGGCTGCGAGTGAAACCCCAATATACTCGAGAACTTCACCGAGTACCCAGACCCTTCCTCCTACTGATACATATGCTAATTCGTGCACGTGCACCGGACTGCGGTGACCTTCTGACGAACGACGAGGTCTTAGGCAAGTCGCGACTGGCCACTACGTCAACCTCAGCCCCTCGATCGACTCATTCACCTCAACAACCAAAATCGAGCATTTAACTCCAAACCTGGAAACGCCAGAGCCACCACGCCCAAAACTGTCAACACCTCGTATAGCCTCCACCGACCACCAGAGCGCCTCAAACTCCGACCATCTACTCGTCCACGTTTCCCCTACCATCGCCCCAAAACTCGTCGCACTCGATCAACTCGAGAGGACGTGTCGATCAAAATACGCAGCCTAGCTAAAACTAGGTTTACCCACTGAAATCGAAAGCCACCATCGCCACAGTGATCGCGAGTGCCTCCGACCATTTTTCATAGCCTCTCCGATCACTCATCTACCTCCCCAACAAACCTCCATCACTCCGATCAAGTGTATTGCCCAAGGGAATCCAAACTTCCCAAATTGATCAACCCAGCAATGCAAACTCCACCCATTACTAAAAAATGTGATTTAAGTTTCAAAAATCCAAATTTTGATTTAGTAATCAGTTTATAAACTTGAATTGATAATTCAAGATATTCGAAAATGTCACTTGTATTAAATTTTAACTGTTCTTAAGGTTTTCCAGAGCAGATCAACTTTGTTTAGCATGAATTCAAATTTTAAAATTTACTTTACACTTACCCAAACATGTTTTGTTTATATGCTTGTCCTAAAAATCAATAGGTTGAGCAAACATGATTTTTGAAGTAACTCAGACTGTTGAAAATTTGAACAGAGGCAACAACCAGATAAAAATACAGGCTTCATCTTATCAAAATTAAATGAAATGCATATATTTCATACAACACATCACTGATATCCATCACGCAACTAGATTAAAACTTAGAATATTTTTAAACATGAAGTTACTCACATTAGATTCCAGGAAAGAAAAGAGCTGAGCTTGCTTTTACTTTGAAACAGGCTGAACCTTGCAAGTTGAAATCTTTTCACTTGATCTTGCAGCTTTTGTTATTTGATTTCAAGTTTAGAAATATGGTGTTGTTTAATTTTTTTTTTCTTTGCTCAGGTTCTAAATGAACGAATGGGATGAATATGGATGTATATATGGAAGAAAAGAAGTGTACGGGCATTAAAATTTGTACAGGGTTATAATATTTATTTGTACAAACTTGTAGCAGTGATATTTTTCTTTGTGGAGGCTGGTGAGAAGAGAATTTGGGTGCTGCATTTATTATGTTGTACCCTTATGTTCCTCATTTTATTTACAGCAAATCAATTTGCTTTGTACTTAGATTTTTTTTCTCTTATTTCCTTGTCTTGCATTGGTCTCGGCTGAAATGTTTTTGTAAGATATTTGCATACTTGAATATTTGGTTTTATACTTGCATATATTTTTGTTGTCTTGATGTTTGCACATGTGTCTTGTTTCTTGCTTACATATATATATATATATATATATATATATATATATATATATATATATATATACTTGCTGCCTTGTATTGCATACTTGTATTCTTTTGTTTTTATTTCACAAATATTAATTCAAAAATTAATAAATTATCATTTTAAATATTTATAAAATTCGGGGTCGTTACAGACTTCCCCCCTTAAAAGAATTTCGTCCTCGAAATTACCAAGGAGACACAAAGATAGATGAAGAATATTTCATCAAATCAACTGAACATTTATTCTGCATTTGGCTCACCAAATCAGAATATCAATAACAGATACAAGAACGAATCTGTCTTAACACTTCAGAAGATACTCGGGTTATCCAGATTTACGAAATATGCAGTGGCATCGGTTAGTTCGAAGTGATAACTAACCATTCGTAGAATATACTGGGACCCAAAAGAATAGACAGATATATGGATACAATTTCAGAATTTTAGTTTAAAACTAAAGTATACCTATCAATCATAGCAAACAAAACAATCAATCCATCCAAACAAACAATTTTGGTCTATCCCGAGTTTATGTCCCATACTAATATGTCGAATTCCTTCCTGGATCTACCAGAAACTATCGAAGAATTGAGAAGAGATGTTGAACGAAAGAGATTGATAGAGAAAAGATTGTTTCCTTGTTGTTACAGAGTATTGACCATTTCTAGTCGTATTTCTCTGTCCCCTATCTCGTCCTCTTCTTGCACTCATACTCACTATCAGTGGATAGCAAGAGAATTTACTGAGGCGTACGGACAGATATCTTAGAGATTACTCATTCTAGGGTATACTTCACCCTATCTCTAATGAGCTACTTAATGTGTTACACTCCTGAGCTAAAGTTCAACCTTAGCTCTGATACCACATGTAACGTCTCGGGTTTTGCCCGCTCGAAAATCAACATCCGTACTTCACATTGTACTAGAATGCCGCAGATTCGACCGTTCAAATCCGATTCGCCGGAGCTATAACACAATTAAGTAAATAACACAGCGGAAGAAAAGAATAATACATTGATATATATTATCTGATACAACAGAGTGATACAATGAATATCAATATACATCAGAGATATGATACAAGAAATAGCAGCGGAAAAGAAAAGATAACAACAGCAGCGGAACAATATCAATAGAAATGATAACTCCAAAATGATCTTCAGACAAGAATGAATCCACAACTCCAAGATAAGCAACTCCGATGAATGAACTAGCTCCAGATAATCTACTAAACCTGAATATCTGAAAGAAACCCAACTCTAGACTGCTCGTGTGGAAAATTATGAGCACCCAGGGTTTAGGAAGGGAACAATAAACTCCGGATCAGTCATGGGACTGGTGTGAGCAACAAAAACAGTTTATCTTTAAACAACAACAAAAGGATTTTAAATATTGAAATCCGCAATGCTTTTGGAAAATGAAACTACCATAAGACCTCCCGCCACACACACAATGCAAACGCAGAATTGGAGGAGATTTCTTCTTATGATAGTCAAAGATGCTTACTACGCAAAATCATTGGATATTATCATTAGTGCATAGTATAGAAAAATATTTCGAAAGTATAATATTAATCTTAGCCAACATACGACCAGTATCGTATGCCTACTATAGCTACCATCTAAACAGTGGTGACCACCGTACGTAAATGGCAGGTTCTACAACTAAAACTGTACACGGTTCGTATTGGAAGATGGATTTCCAACAAATGGTCAGGCTAAGGAACTTCCTTCCGCCGCATGGGATCGCCTCTGGCGGGACGTCCCGAGAGACAAACTGCTCTCTGCAAACACAAGGCCGGGTTACCCCTGTAACAGGTAACTCACGAATATGCCACCCCCCGGTCATTTGGGACCTTTATCCGAGGCGCCTCTAAACCAACATCACACATAATAAAGTGTATCCACATGAGTAAGTATCTGGGCTCCATACCATGATACCACCCCTTTCCAGAAGGAAATGACATACCCTAAAGGGCGCGACCCTCATAACCTTGCCGCAACATTCCTGTTTCGACCATTTTCGGGTTGTGAGGCCCTGACGAAGTCTCGTCCACAAAGCTACGCTTTTTCAAAAAGCCACGCTTTGGGTCAACAGATGATCAACCTATGATCACAAAGATAAATGATCAAACAAATGATCATATCACAAATGATCAAACACTGATCATCACACAGCAACACTCAGCATGCCACATTACCAAATTGGGAGTATATCGCTGATAAATTTCAACTACATAACCTCTGAGCTCGTACGTCTCAGAGAAGGGTGTTAAGCTAAGAGAATAAATTCTCCGCCACCAAACAGATATGTATTTGAAAGAAATCAGCTTTATATCTCAAAGTGTAATGTCAGACATACAATCCATACAAGTCTGTTCCGGGTTCGAACAGAACCGAAGGCACTTCTCACGAAGCCCTTGCAATTTCGGATAATTTCCAATCACGTCCGGACTTCCCGTCACTAAGGGTGATAAAACCTCTATACCGGGGATCAGCCGATGTAGAGTAACTCGACGGTAATCCTTCCGTTTTCAAAAATATCCGGTCTTCAACACCGGTCTTCAAATGCTATCCATATACGACGTATCACATATTCGGAATGGGTTATACGACCCAAAGGTCCTCTCCCGGCTAAACCGAATAGTGAGCGAAATATTTAAAAACATATGGATATGAGATTTCAATTAAGTCACAACTTATTACCCAAAACTTCTCTTTTCAAATGGTTAAAACAAATTACCATTTAAATCTTTTAAACAAAAAGATTCAATCTTTACGGTTTAAATAGTTTCCACACTTTAATCCTTTAAACAAAAGATTCATTCACAGATTTTTCCAAATTAATTTCCATTTCAATTTGATTAACTCGTTAAACCTTTAAATCAAGATTTAACTTATAGCTTTCAAAACAATCCCATTTCAAATGATTTAAACCAATCATTATTTTAAATCTGTTAAAGATAACAGATTCAAATCATAGCTTTTCAAAACAATTCATTCATAACTTGGAAAACCATTTTCAATTCAATATTGAAATTCCTTTAACTAAATTGGAATTTCATTTCTTATATGAAAGCTTTTATTCTTTTAAAACAAACAGTTTTTATTTCGGAAAATCTGATTCATCCATACGAGTTGAAATCCTTGGGTTAAGTTCAAATTCTCAAACCAATATCTTTAAAATGGTTTAAATTCATATAACTTGTACAGCATCTTAAATCCCTAGTTTTGAATCATAGAATTTAATTTCGAATCTTGAATTTAAGTTTAAATCAAATTATTTAAACTTCAAAACTTTATCAAGTTATTCAAAATAACTTTTATCTTTGAAATTCCATTTCAAAAGCTTTTCACATTTAAACCCAAATTTCTAATTTCAAAATCAATTGAAATTAAAATTTCAATTTCAAATACATCAAATTTAAATTATCTATGACTTAACCGATTTCCATGTGAAATCCATATTTGTGTGTGTAAAAGTGTAGTCCAGGGGTTTCACACAGTAGTGCAACACAATGAATCATCACATATCAAAATACAGAAATATAGTTGATAAGCGATATAACTATAACGCTTATCGTACAGATCATAGATATATATCACAGATAATAAATTACATCACAGATTAAAACACAAATCAGGGTATATCACAAATCATCACATATCAGGAAATATCAAACAATTTAACATTCAATAGAATCTAAACATTCACAAGTGAATCTATTAATCAACTGATTAATTTAAATCAGATGTATCAATTTATTAATCCGGGTTAATTATTGTAATTTAATTACAAATTATTTGAAATAAATCTTCTTTCAAATTTATTAGTTAACTCTTAATTATTAACTAATCAGTTCTTAATTCATGAATTAGTTGATTTTTAATTATTAATTAATAAACCTTAATTATCAATTAATAAACTTGATAACAAATCACTTAATCCTTAATTAATCTCTATAGATCAATCATTTCTTATTCATTAATTAATAAAACCAAGTTATTAATCAATAAGACTCAATTTCAAACTAAGTACTTCTTAATTACAAATTAATCAACCTTTAATTTCTTAATTAATAAATTTCCAATTTATTAGTCTCAAATTTATTAGTTAATCGCTCATAATCATTAATTAATTAATTTGGAAACTGAGATTCAAATTTACTTTAAACCAGATTTAAACTTGAATATAAGCTCCTTTTAAAACTTACTTCCCATTTAAACTTAGCTTTTACATTTGTACTCAAATCTGGAAATAGGGTAACAGGTTTTCAATGAAACCTGTAACCATCAAAATCCCCCGAGACCCTAGTATATGCTTCGAGTCCAGCCTACCACGGCTGCGAGTGAAACCCCAATATACTCGAGAACTTCACCGAGTACCCAGACCCTTCCTCCTACTGATACATATGCTAATTCGTGCACGTGCACCGGACTGCGGTGACCTTCTGACGAACGACGAGGTCTTAGGCAAGTCGCGACTGGCCACTACGTCAACCTCAGCCCCTCGATCGACTCATTCACCTCAACAACCAAAATCGAGCATTTAACTCCAAACCTGGAAACGCCAGAGCCACCACGCCCAAAACTGTCAACACCTCGTATAGCCTCCACCGACCACCAGAGCGCCTCAAACTCCGACCATCTACTCGTCCACGTTTCCCCTACCATCGCCCCAAAACTCGTCGCACTCGATCAACTCGAGAGGACGTGTCGATCAAAATACGCAGCCTAGCTAAAACTAGGTTTACCCACTGAAATCGAAAGCCACCATCGCCACAGTGATCGCGAGTGCCTCCGACCATTTTTCATAGCCTCTCCGATCACTCATCTACCTCCCCAACAAACCTCCATCACTCCGATCAAGTGTATTGCCCAAGGGAATCCAAACTTCCCAAATTGATCAACCCAGCAATGCAAACTCCACCCATTACTAAAAAATGTGATTTAAGTTTCAAAAATCCAAATTTTGATTTAGTAATCAGTTTATAAACTTGAATTGATAATTCAAGATATTCGAAAATGTCACTTGTATTAAATTTTAACTGTTCTTAAGGTTTTCCAGAGCAGATCAACTTTGTTTAGCATGAATTCAAATTTTAAAATTTACTTTACACTTACCCAAACATGTTTTGTTTATATGCTTGTCCTAAAAATCAATAGGTTGAGCAAACATGATTTTTGAAGTAACTCAGACTGTTGAAAATTTGAACAGAGGCAACAACCAGATAAAAATACAGGCTTCATCTTATCAAAATTAAATGAAATGCATATATTTCATACAACACATCACTGATATCCATCACGCAACTAGATTAAAACTTAGAATATTTTTAAACATGAAGTTACTCACATTAGATTCCAGGAAAGAAAAGAGCTGAGCTTGCTTTTACTTTGAAACAGGCTGAACCTTGCAAGTTGAAATCTTTTCACTTGATCTTGCAGCTTTTGTTATTTGATTTCAAGTTTAGAAATATGGTGTTGTTTAATTTTTTTTTTCTTTGCTTAGGTTCTAAATGAACGAATGGGATGAATATGGATGTATATATGAAAGAAAAGAAGTGTACGGGCATTAAAATTTGTACAGGGTTATAATATTTATTTGTACAAACTTGTAGCAGTGATATTTTTCTTTGT
Organism: Allium fistulosum; assembly: GCA_030737815.1. NCBI lineage: Eukaryota > Viridiplantae > Streptophyta > Magnoliopsida > Asparagales > Amaryllidaceae > Allium > Allium fistulosum. The sequence goes on along the minus strand of CM060905.1, from coordinate 153,537,823 downwards.
GGAGGCTGGTGAGAAGAGAATTTGGGTGCTGCATTTATTATGTTGTACCCTTATGTTCCTCATTTTATTTACAGCAAATCAATTTGCTTTGTACTTAGATTTTTTTTCTCTTATTTCCTTGTCTTGCATTGGTCTCGGCTGAAATGTTTTTGTAAGATATTTGCATACTTGAATATCTGGTTTTATACTTGCATATATTTTTGTTGTCTTGATGTTTGCACATGTGTCTTGTTTCTTGCTTACATATATATATACTTGTTGCCTTGTATTGCATACTTGTATTGTTTTGTTTTTATTTCACAAATATTAATTCAAAAATTAATAAATTATCATTTTAAATATTTATAAAATTCGGGGTCGTTACAATGCTTATACAAATTTCCATTGGTTATATAAATCATTCCAATTTTATAATCTTATTTGTTTAAAATACTTTCATCCAAACATCCAAGTTATATAACAATTTAAGAAAATAGTTCTTTTATATCAAAATACATTTTTGGGTAAAATTATTTCATTTACCCGCTTTCGAAAACAATATTGTGTCGAATTGTCCTATTCAAGTGTTTAAAAACCCCTTCGATATAGTTGTCCAGACTGTGCCGACGAAGGTTCATATGCCACTCAATAAATCAACCAACACAATATAAAACCATTTATATTCACTAACAAATACGCGCTCATATCTATTATTACTCTCAACTCATTCTAGAGTACTACTGACTCTATCTCTAATGAGTAATCCCACCAGAGCCAAGGTTCTCGCTTAACCTTTCAGCTCTGATACCACTGTAACAGCCCGCAGTTCCGTACCCCTTGAATCGACACTATTCTCCAACGTACCGACTCAAAGTGAACGGAAATACGAACCATTTGGGTTAAAGAAGAAGGAGATAGAAGAAGAAAATAGAAACAACATCAGAATCTAACCATCGCAGCGGAATAAAATATAATATATAACAACTGGTCTTTACACAAAAACAAATCTGTTTATACATTACATCATCAGAGTATGCTTAACACACAGCTGGACAGTAATCATAACCTGTCCTCACACAACTGAATATACAGCAATCAACACAGCGGAATACATAAACAAGTACGGAAGTATGTGTCGCCATCCAGCTCGTCTCCTGAGCTTCACAGCATCCTATCCTGTATCTATAAAACTCGGTCTGACCCGAGCATTATAATAAAATAACACCCGAGTCAGTCTGGAAAACCAGCGTGAGGAAAACACACTCAATTGGATTATTAAAGTTTTCCAAACTCTTTAAAATCAAAAGCATCTCGTAAGACCACGCCACAAATAAACATGTCGGGTTTTCACCTTACGATAGCCAAAACACTTTTTATCAAATTCGTCTGATATTATAATAGTGTCTATAGAAAGTAAAATAGAATCTAGTTGAAATGCTTGCATCTCACGTTTCAGCAATAGTTGGGCACAATCAAAACCGTACTGGCGCTTATTGGAGATTGGATTCCATACAATGACTAGGCACTGGGGTACCACCTGTCACAGTACCGGGTCTAGATCAGTGTACCGAGGACCACGCCCGATCCCCTACAACACAAGACCGGACTACCTATGGGTAATTCCGAGTAAGATCACCCCACGGTTGGCGCGACCAACCGCCACATAGCCGAAATAAAAAGGGACATCTAGACAGGAATGATCTCACCCTAATTGGCGCTACCCACATAGCCTTGCTGCATAACCCCTGATTTTCAGTCATTCCCGGTTGATGAGGCTTGAGGCTAAGCGTTACCTTTATAGAATATATCCCTTAGAATGCCCATCGTCCACCTGACGATGTTCCGAAAGCATTCATCCATACAAGTCCGTTCCGGGTTCGAACGGAATCGAAGGCACTACTCCTACTACATCCATTTTGGAATCACCCTCAGGATTAGTAGCGATTAGCCCTTGCACTTCACTGCTCCATCTTCGATTCAAACTCGTTTCCCCATGAAACGTACAAACCAGATCGAAGTAGTTTTCGAGAAATAAATCCCGATCCCGGTCTCTTCGAACCGATCAGCGCATTGGCCAATATTGATAGTCGGTTATTTAACTATCAATTAACATTCACAAACATCCATCAAACAATAAATAATTCCCCAAATTATTTATTTACCTCACAGGTATCTTCGTAAGATATATTTTCACTTTTCAACTCTTTTGCAAACAGTCTCAAACCGCCTTTCTCTCATGGAATAAATTTTCCAAATATTTTCTATTTCCACTGAAATCACCAAGTAAAAACACTTTAGATTTTTTAAAATAATTTAAAACACTATATTACAAAATATACTTTAAACCAAACATTTAAATTAAAACTACTTTAATACTTTATTCAAAGATATATACTTTAAGAATATTCAAAATAAAGCTACTTAATAAAATATAAAACTAGATTTTTTTTTCATTTAAAAACATAATACCAAACCATCTTTAAATAATTACTATTAAAATAAATTTGAAAAATACTTGCTTTAAAATTTAACATTTAAGAATAATAAATTTTCTAAAACATATTTTAAATCAATTTTAAAACTTTTAGCTTATACTTAAAAGTTTACTTTGGAAACGTACTTGGCTATCCAGGGAAATACACTTCTCTTTCACATCTTTAAAAATAAATAACTATTTATTTTTAAACAAATTTACCCATTTCTTTAATAAATTCCCACCGTGAATTTATTCTTCCAAATATCCACTGATATATTACTTCACCTTATAAACCCAGTTTATAAATTCCAAAATCTTACTTCTCTTTTAAATTTCAATTCCAAACACTTAAATCAATTTGCAATTGATTTTCAATTTACTTCACTTTTAAATAAATTTCCTTACTTACTTTATTTATTTCAAAATCCATTAACTTTCAGATTTTATTTCTTATTATGATTTTAAAAAAAATCCTTTTTAACTGAGAATACCAATTTCAGATTTCCAAATTCCTTTCTTATCCCTTTTAAATAAATTCAAAACTTGAATTCAAAATAAATTCTTTATTTCTTTAAATAATAATGCGTGAGTTTTAAAATTCATTATTTCACGGTTATTTCAAAATTCCCTTTCCATACTCGGCATTTATTTACTAGAATTTAAAAATCTCTTTTATTCTTTCTAATTCATTCCTGAATTTATTCAAATTCTCTATCATTCTCTACTTAAAAATCTTCTCTTATATTTCCCTTTCAAAAGTCCGATATATATATAATTTTGGTAACCCAGTATACTCAAATATATTTAATCAACCCGTTGCATCCAACAATTCAATTATCAATATAATTCGTCATGGGATATCAAATATTCATAACAGAGAATATTAACATTCTAAATCAATTTTGAGGAATCCAGTTGGATCCCTCCAACCTGTTTCCCTGCATCCACAGACGTTAGCACAATACCAATTCCACTTCGAGGTGGAATATCGCGGTATATGGGATTAATATAATATCATCCGCTATTATGCGGCGCATAGGGTCTCATCCGCTATATAATGCGGGAAATCAATCACTCCAATATATATACTACTATATATATAATATCACCTAACAGATAAATTATTATAAATTCAACCAAGCACATCCAATGATTTAACTTTTATCATTTAAATTAAACCATGGAATCCAAATGAGTGAGATAATCTCACCTTTGCTTTTATTTGCAGTCCACTACCGTCTCGACTTGTTTTCATGACCTTTGACCTTGTATAAACAATTTACACAGTTTATTAATATTCAAAAAATCGATCAACCAATTTTTATTTTATAATTTAATTAACTAGTAATTTATTTTAAACTAATAATTTTCCTTTTAGAAAAAGTATTTTAGTAACTAAAATAAATCAAATTTCATACAACTTCAAACCTTTAAAAATTTCCTTTTATTTTTCCCAAAACTTTATATATACATACTTTCTGTGTTTCTATATATAATAAAATATGTGTGTGTTTATGTAGATACACCTATATTTATATTTTACCCTTTTGAAAATATCAAAACAGAACTTTCTTTACTGCGAACACTTTAAAACCCATATATATATATATATTTCCAAAACCTTTTATATATATTTATGCTTTATAGTATACCCATATATTATTAAATTTTAAAATTCATAAACTGTTTATATATCCCTTATACTTTACTGTTTACTTTGTTTTCTATATATATATTAAAAACAGGAATGTTTTATACATTACTGTAATCTATATATATTTTGTTTTCCCATATATATATTCAAATATGTGTAAGTACTTGTATATATATTTATTTAAAAAAATAAGGGTTTTCCTGTTCTGTCTTACTGTATATATATTCATATATAGATACTATCAAATTTAAATTAAAATAAAATAAATTATATGCATATACCTCTCAGCCAGCTCGAGCAACCCCATCGACAACACGCGCGGCTCCTGGCGACATCAACCCCAAACAAACGATGATCGCGAGCTCCCATCGATACCTTCAGCAAAACCCATAGCCCTCACTTCCCATCGCGGCATCGACTTTGTGACGACCCGGAATTTCGAGCAATAACAATTTAATAATTTATATTAAATATTTAATTGTTTTGTTATATCTTTGATTCATAAGGCTTGAATAAATACTTTTCTTTTAATAAATATCGTATTAGTGAGTTTTATCTTTTAAAACTAATAAATTATTTTCTATTTATAATGTATATATTTATATATATTGTAGATAGGAAAGCTTTGTTTTAAATGCAACTAATAAATTATGTTTTCAAATTTCTAATATATATTTTAGTGATTTAGGAATTTTTATTTATTTAAAATAATCTTTTCAAAGCTAATAAATAAATATGTGGGTTTTAAATATATAAGATAAATGTTTAAATAGTTTTAAAACTTGTTCTAGCTTTAGTTTAAATTTAAATTTAATTAACAAAAAGATTTGTTTTATTTTCTTTGTAAGTTTAGCTTGATAAATATAGTTTAAAAATGTATATAAGTTTTAAATTCAATTTTGGTCAAATGATACTTTAGTATATGTTATAAAAGAAGTAGTTTATAGTAAGAAATGGTTTCTTTTATAAATCATTTCAAATTGTTAAATGTGTTATTTATTTTAAAATAATAAATAAGAATGTACATATGAGATAAATAGATGAAAGAAAAATATAGGACTTCACTTATATTTTTAAAGCAACTCGACTAAAAATAACAAGAAAATATAAAGCAAGTAACAAAGTAAATGTATCAAACAAGGAAATATAAAATATACATAAGTTAAATTTTAATGTTTGTAAAGTTGTAAAACAAATACACTAAATAATCAAACAACACATTAGAATAACATTTCATTTATACAACATCATCAAACAAGAAATCTGCTTAGGGAAGTGAGCAAAGGAAATTAACAATCACTTACATTCCTTATCAAACTAGTAGCATATGTTGCATAGCACATAAGAAGATTGGCCAGCTTCAAATAAAAATCTGCTAAGTCAAAAATAAAAGTAACTTGTTAGAAAAGCTTGTTAAGATAAGTATGTAAAACAAGTGGCTCGAATATGATATGGATATGCAGTCTTTAGTACAACAAAAATCAGAATGAAAAAGGGTTTGTAGGCTGTAAAGTAAACATACAATATTAAATAAGTTTGTAGGGTATAAAATCTGGTCAAGCATTTAATGTAGCTAAGCAAATATCTTTTCTAAGTACATTAGTATACATCTCGGCCACCAAAATATAGAAAAATCTCTGAGAATTTGTACATTTTGTACACTGTTTTGCAAAAGAAGAGATAATGCCCTGTTTCATATATATCAGCCTGTAGGCTATTTCCCTACCAGTTTTCATTTCTTTCGAGCTAAGCAAAACTAAGATAAAAGCTTCATCTAAAATCCTAAACAAACATTCAAAACAACCAGCAACTCAACAAATCAGAGATCAAGAGGAGCTTCTGTTAGAAAATCCAAAACTGTTCCAAAGGCCTGTGCTAAGCAAATCTAGTTTGCTCTGTTCTTTCTTTTGAATCATGGTGAGTAACATTTTATTTAAAAATATAACTGGTCAATATGAAGCATGTTTTCTCTGAGATGCTATATATTTTGTATACATGTGATTTTGCAAGTCTGTGTATGTATGTACACTTGAATACTCTGTTAGCCTGTTACCAGTTGTTTACCTTGTTTAAGTAGATAGGAAAATAAATCTTCATCTCTCGATCTATTAATTATTTGAACTTAGTATGTAAACAAAAACTGTTTGTTTGGTTGAAATCTAATTATTAAAAATGTATTAAAGATTGAACATCATATATTGACCTCTGGTAACTCAAGAACTAAGTACCATTTCAAATAAGTCTAAAAACAAAACTCTTATTTTAGGGATTCAGGAGAATAAATTGAATCTACATCCAAAACCATGATTTTTAAAACAAGAATTATAATTTTTAAGGCAAGGGGCGAAGAGCAGTTTTGGTTTGTTTGTTTTGTGCATTTGGGGTTGCCGCGGGTGGTCCAGTCGACCGGAGATGGCGAGTTCTGGTCTGGAGATAGAGGAGTGATGGATGGTGCTTGGAAAAATAGTGAAGTGGTGGTTAGGCCAACGTGGAGGCGATGGCAGCGTTTTCTTTTTCCTAAACCTAGTTTTGCGAGTCTTTTGATTTTCGTCTCGTTCGAAGTCGTGAGTGGACCGAGTGTAGCGTGCCTTGGGGTCTTCGTAGAGGGGAGGTAGACGAGGAGGTGGCCGGAGTTTCAACTCTTACGGTGGTCGGAGGAGTGGGATTTTCGCGTTGACAGGTTTCGTGGCGTTGTCGTTCTCGATGTTTCCAGGCTTTGATTGAGGAACTCGATCTCGATCTCGATCTCGAGTTTGGGGTGTTGATCGGAGATTTGGGTTAGGACGTAGAGGTAGTCGCCGTGAAGAGGAGTTGGTCGTGGTCGATCGGCAGTGACGAATGAAGGCGTGCACGTGCACGGGGCAGTTCAGATAATCTGGAGCTGTTGTCTTTGGTTGGGGAAAACTCGAGATTTTACTCGAGTCGATACGTGTTTTGCTCGAGTGAATTTGTATTTTACTCGAAGTAAAATATAGGGGAACTCGGGTATTTGTTGTCTTCTAGTTTTTAGCCTGTAACTTGATTTTCAGATTTAAAGTATGGGTTTTAAAATTTAAGTCAAAGTTTAACTGAGTCCAAAGGAATGTTTAAATTCCAGTTTTGAAATGAAAGAAGTTTAAAATTTAAATAATTTAAATAAGTTTAAGTATTTTGAATTTGAGGGAAATTAGATTTAAAATTCTTTCATAACTAAGGTATTGCTTTAAGTTATAATTTAAAGTTTTTTTTAAAGTTAGTTTAAAGTGATTTAAGTTAAATTAGTGATAGTTTAAACTTGGAGTTTAAAATGAAAGTTCAAAGGGGAAAAATGGAATATATGTTTCGAACATATTTAAATGAAATTTAATCAATATTGAAAAAGGAGTTTTCTTTAAGTAAATGAAGATTAAAGATTTAAATTCTTTAACCATTAAGATAATTTGAATGATAGTTGATAAATTGATATTGATTAAATTAGTAATTATAAGATTAAATGTATTAATTTAAAGTAATAATGAATTAAGTAGTTAATATATAATTAAGAATCGTAGATTTGACTTTAATAAATTAATAGAGGGTTAGTGGAACTTATAATTAATAAGGAGGAAATTGTAAGTTATTATTTAAGATAAAGCAATTAATAAATAATAATGAAGATTATTAACTAGATTATTTTATGATTAATTAATATAATTGATTTTTAATAGTTAATTAGATTAATTAATTTGATAATCAACATTGTAAATGTTTAAATTACGTAATGGAAATTAAGTAAGGAATTAATTACTCACTTTAGTTAATTGGGTAATTTGATTTATTTGAGTTAATTAATTTAGTTTAATTAATTTGGATTAATCAATTGATAATTGGGAGATATAATTACTCAGGAAAGTAATTGATGAATAATTACAGGATGTAATTTATGGATAATGATTTGTTAATAGAAGTAATTTGGATATAATTACTTGAAATTAATCAAGGGATTAATTAAATCTGTTTATTGGGAGTAATTAATTAAGGATAATTAATTACTGTATGTTATTAATCAAGGTGATTAATATATGTGATTTGGAAATTAGTTTTCTTAATAAAAATTAAGAAATAAAATAACTAATTAAAAGTTAATTACTTGATGTAATTAAATTAAATAGTAAATGTAATTAGAGATCATTTATTATAAATGCTGAAATCTTAGAATGAATTTATTTGGAATTAATTAATAAATGAAGAGATTTATTAATAAAATAAATTAAGTCATGTAATTAATTTAGGTTAATTAATAAATGAAGTAAGGTAAATGTTATTTCCTATGTTTGGTTAAAGATAATTAATTTGTAAAAATAACTAAAGGATAATTTACTTTAAATGTAATTAAAGATAATTAATCAAGGACGATTAATTAAAATGAATAATTGGTTGATGATTAATTAATTGATTGATAATTAATTAATAGAAGTATAAGCAAGTTTAATAATGGTGGAGTAATTAATTTAATTTACATTAAATTAATTAAAGATTTGTAATTAGTTTAATTCATTTTAAATTAATTATAAAATGAGGTGATTATTAATCTTTGTTTATATATGATGGATGATATTGATTTCCATGATTGATTGAGATCTCAGAGATATATCTATTGAGTTATGGATGTTTGGTTAAGTATGGTGATATTGATTATCTGTTGAGTAGATAATATGGATTATCTGTTTATGATGATGATGTTATTCCCCATTGTTATATTGTGTTTTATCTATCTGTGTTGATATAGATAATAAATTGAATTGTTTTAACTTTAAAACAACTTGGCCTTAAAAGATACGGTTTGGATTTCGATGAGACCGGGATCGGGTTTCCGTATACCGGGATTCTAGGTCTGGAGACCCGAATACCACATCGATCCAAAATAACGTTAAGTCGTGAAATCCAAATGGAGCAAGTGAAGACTCGAGGTATAAGAACTATTCGTCAGTATAACTCTGTGGGTGATTCCGTAATGAGTTTGACGGAGATAGTACTTATAGATTCGAGATGGTGGTTCAAATTGCAAGGGTTATTGTCGTTAACTCTGAGGGTGATTCCAAAATGAGTGTAACGAGATAATGCCTTCGGTTTCGTTCGAACTCGGAACGAACTTATATGGATCGAATGCTTTCAGAACATCGTCAGGCGGGCGATGAGCATTCTAAGAGATGTGTTCTCTAAAGGTAATCGTGACCTCAAGCCTCATCAACCGGGAATGGCTAAAACAGGGGAGGTGCAGCAAGGCTTCGTGGGTAGCACCCACTTGAGAGCGAGATATACCCCTGTCTAGAGTCCCTTTTATTTCGGCTGTGTGGGCGGTTTAGTAGCTACAACCGTCGGGGTTGTCTTGTTTGGAACTGTCCAGTAAGGGATGGTTCCGGTCTTGTGTTGCAGGGGACTTAGGGTGGGTCCTCGGTACGGTGATCTAGGCCACGTACTGTGACGGGCGGTACCCCAGTAGCCCAGCCATTGTTGGAAACCCATTTTCCCTACGTGACCTTACGGTTTTGATTGTATACCTAGTATGCTGGAATTTAATGAATGTAACAATTTCGGCTATTTCATATTTACTTGAAAACCCTAGACACTATTATAATATAACTGGATTTCCTATCAAATGTTTTGGTTAGCGTAAGGTAAAAATATTTCCATGTTTATGTGTGGGATGTCTTACGTGATACCTTTTGTTTTCAAAGGTTTTTCAAGTTAAACAACTTTAACCTGTTACTCATACCAGACCCATGTCTGACCCGGAGTTTATTTTCTGTTTTCCTAAACTCTCGGGTACCCAAATTTTTACGGGTAGCCAAGGGATTCAGGTTAGCTTTGACGTATTCTGGAGGAGCAATGGAGCAGGAGGCTTCAGCGTATAGATATATAGTGATTCCGTTGTGTTAGTGTTTATCTGTATTTCCGCTGTGATTGTATCTCTGTATTGTATTGAGATGTATCGAGTTGTATTAACTAGACAGGTGTTTATAACTGTCTAGTATGTGTTGTATTATCTGTGTAACTCTGATATATATGATATTATGTAATCTTTTATGTGATATATTATATTTCATTCGTTCCGCTGTTGAGATTCTGGTGTTTTCTTCTTTCTTCTCTATCTTTTCTTTTTCTCACCCTTTTCTTTCTTCATAGTGATGCGATTTTCCGGTAGTGGAAGGTCGGGTCGCTACAGTTGGTATCAGAGCGCTAGGTTGAGCGAATACCTAGGCTCTTAAGTAATTTCTTTCTTGAGAGAGCGTACTTGTATTTTGATATATATATATATATATATATATTTATTTATTTCTACCTATTGTTGGGTTACCCGTTCAGGTTTTCCAATATAATTTATAAAGGTAGATAAGGTAGTGGTGTGTAACACGACTACCAATGGTTGAATTTGTTGAGGTCGGAAGTGTATCGACGGAGACGGTATTGGGTCTACAGTCCTTCTCGAGTGAATTTGTGGTGAAAGGATTTCACCAAGTCTCTGAAGGAAATCTGTTAAGATTTGGAGATCATTTTTGTAGTGTATAGTTTGGATGAGTAGAGTTGGATCTGTCGGTTGGACAGCAGCGAGTTATGATATCTTGATACCTCAGGATGTTGTAGTTGTGTGATGAGACACAGTGACTATGGATGTCTCCGAAGATGTTTTCTTTGGAACAAGTTAAGGAAGTGAGTCTGCTTCGGTGTTGTGGCTGTGTTCAGTAGGATGTTTCTGGTTGGTTTGAGGTCCGAGTTTCTCGAAGAGCTTTAGATTAGGAATTCTTTGGTATTGGTGTCAGCAGTGCAGCTCGGAGTATTCTGTGTATTGGCAAGAAGCTTTTCAGCTTAGCAGTGAGTCCAGAAGCAGCTAAGTGGTTTCGTTTCTTTGTTGGATTGGCCAGTTAAGCTTAGGCTGTTCTGTTTGGTAAAGAGAGAACAGTTTTTCTTTGGAATCAGGATGGATTAATCGCAAAAGTGACTTGCGATAGTGGGAGCGTTCTATTGTGTTTCAGATATTTTTCTGGATGACTTTAGGAAGTTAGAGTTTTGTTAGCATCTGGAGATTGAGTTGGTATCGACTGGATTCTAGAAGTGGTACTGATGGTTCAGCTTAGTAGTAGAATTATTTTTGGAGGAAGTTTTTAGTAGAGCGGCTCAGGTTTTGGAGGAACTTCTGAGTTTATTTTTGAATCTGTTGAACCATTTTTTTTTGGAATTTGTTGTCCCGTGTTTGTTTGTGTTCGTCATCAGCATTGTCATCTACTCATATCAGAGTTGTGCAGCGGAAGCAGTTGGGAGTGCATCTGCTTTTCTTTTTGGAGAAGAGAAGTTGTTTTCTACGGATGATAGTAAAGGTTGTGTTCTTGATTTTAGTGGGTTTGAGAAGATCATTCTACTGGATTGTTTTTGAATTCAGATTGTTTTGAAAGGCTTTACCGGAGATTCAGTAGGGATGGAGGCATCTATGGATCGTCCGTAGAGTTTGGTGGATAAGAGACGGAGGAATTTGGATTTCAGAGTTGGAGATTTGATTTTGGATTAATTTTCTCTGATTCAAGGAGCTCTATAATTTGGTAAGTCCGGAAGTTAGCTTCGAGGTGTTCTGGAGTTTCTCTGTGTTCTGGAGTGGGTAGGTGTTTGGTCTTCAGATTTGGATTGCCAGTATGGATAGCTGAGATTCGTTGTATTTCACGTATCTCTGAGGGAGTACGTGTAAGACTCTATCTCTGGTGTTGGAACCAGCAGTTCAGGGAGTTTTGGTTGCGAGTCAGACTCGTCTGTAGTCTGATATCCTGCCTTGTTTTGTAGATCTTGATGAGTAGAAGTTCTGTAGCTTAGTCGTATTGATTGTTTGGATTTTGTAGAGCAAGTAACCCGGTATTTATACTCGGGAAACTCGAGAGAACTCTATCCAGGATTTTTGTCTGGATAAATAGGTTTGTTTGATTTGATGATTTGGATGATATGGTTGTTAGCTTATGATTGATATATGCTTGTATTTTAAAATTAAAATCCTAAATAGATTATTAAATTAGCTTTGTTTTAAATTTCGGGGACGAAATTCTTTTAAGGTGGGAGGAATGTGACGACCCGGAATTTCGAGCAATAACAATTTAATAATTTATATTAAATATTTAATTGTTTTGTTATATCTTTGATTCATAAGGCTTGAATAAATACTTTTCTTTTAATAAATATCGTATTGGTGAGTTTTATCTTTTAAAACTAATAAATTATTTTCTATTTATAATGTATATATTTATATATATTGTAGATAGGAAAGCTTTGTTTTAAATGCGACTAATAAATTATGTTTTCAAATTTCTAATATATATTTTAGTGATTTGGGAATTTTGATTTATTTAAAATAATCTTTTCAAAGCTAATAAATAAATATGTGGGTTTTAAATATATAAGATAAATGTTTAAATAGTTTTAAAACTTGTTCTAGCTTTAGTTTAAATTTAAATTTAATTAACAAAAAGATTTGTTTTATTTTCTTTGTAAGTTTAGCTTGATAAATATAGTTTAAAAATGTATATAAGTTTTAAATTCAATTTTGGTCAAATGATACTTTAGTATATGTTATAAAAGTAGTTTATAGTAAGAAATGGTTTCTTTTATAAATCATTTCAAATTGTTAAATGTGTTATTTATTTTAAAATAATAAATAAGAATGTACATATGAGATAAATAGATGAAAGAAAAATATAGGACTTCACTTATATTTTTAAAGCAACTCGACTAAAAATAACAAGAAAATATAAAGCAAGTAACAAAGTAAATGTATCAAACAAGGAAATATAAAATATACATAAGTTAAATTTTAATGTTTGTAAAGTTGTAAAACAAATACACTAAATAATCAAACAACACATTAGAATAACATTTCATTTATACAACATCATCAAACAAGAAATCTGCTTAGGGAAGTGAGCAAAGGAAATTAACAATCACTTACATTCCTTATCAAACTAGTAGCATATGTTGCATAGCACATAAGAAGATTGGCCAGCTTCAAATAAAAATCTGCTAAGTCAAAAATAAAAGTAACTTGTTAGAAAAGCTTGTTAAGATAAGTATGTAAAACAAGTGGCTCGAATATGATATGGATATGCAGTCTTTAGTACAACAAAAATCAGAATGAAAAAGGGTTTGTAGGCTGTAAAGTAAACATACAATATTAAATAAGTTTGTAGGGTATAAAATCTGGTCAAGCATTTAATGTAGCTAAGCAAATATCTTTTCTAAGTACATTAGTATACATCTCGGCCACCAAAATATAGAAAAATCTCTGAGAATTTGTACATTTTGTACACTGTTTTGCAAAAGAAGAGATAATGCCCTGTTTCATATATATCAGCCTGTAGGCTATTTCCCTACCAGTTTTCATTTCTTTCGAGCTAAGCAAAACTAAGATAAAAGCTTCATCTAAAATCCTAAACAAACATTCAAAACAACCAGCAACTCAACAAATCAGAGATCAAGAGGAGCTTCTGTTAGAAAATCCAAAACTATTCCAAAGGCCTGTGCTAAGCAAATCTAGTTTGCTCTGTTCTTTCTTTTGAATCATGGTGAGTAACATTTTATTTAAAAATATAACTGGTCAATATGAAGCATGTTTTCTCTGAGATGCTATATATTTTGTATACATGTGATTTTGCAAGTCTGTGTATGTATGTACACTTGAATACTCTGTTAGCCTGTTACCAGTTGTTTACCTTGTTTAAGTAGATAGGAAAATAAATCTTCATCTCTCGATCTATTAATTATTTGAACTTAGTATGTAAACAAAAACTGTTTGTTTGGTTGAAATCTAATTATTAAAAATGTATTAAAGATTGAACATCATATATTGACCTCTGGTAACTCAAGAACTAAGTACCATTTCAAATAAGTCTAAAAACAAAACTCTTATTTTAGGGATTCAGGAGAATAAATTGAATCTACATCCAAAACCATGATTTTTAAAACAAGAATTATAATTTTTAAGGCAAGGGGCGAAGAGCAGTTTTGGTTTGTTTGTTTTGTGCATTTGGGGTTGCCGCGGGTGGTCCAGTCGACCGGAGATGGCGAGTTCTGGTCTGGAGATAGAGGAGTGATGGATGGTGCTTGGAAAAATAGTGAAGTGGTGGTTAGGCCAACATGGAGGCGATGGCAGCGTTTTCTTTTTCCTAAACCTAGTTTTGCGAGTCTTTTGATTTTCGTCTCGTTCGAAGTCGTGAGTGGACCGAGTGTAGCGTGCCTTGGGGTCTTCGTAGAGGGGAGGTAGACGAGGAGGTGGCCGGAGTTTCAACTCTTACGGTGGTCGGAGGAGTGGGATTTTCGCGTTGACAGGTTTCGTGGCGTTGTCGTTCTCGATGTTTCCAGGCTTTGATTGAGGAACTCGATCTCGATCTCGAGTTTGGGGTGTTGATCGGAGATTTGGGTTAGGACGTAGAGGTAGTCGCCGTGAAGAGGAGTTGGTCGTGGTCGATCGGCAGTGACGAATGAAGGCGTGCACGTGCACGGGGCAGTTCAGATAATCTGGAGCTGTTGTCTTTGGTTGGGGAAAACTCGAGATTTTACTCGAGTCGATACGTGTTTTGCTCGAGTGAATTTGTATTTTACTCGAAGTAAAATATAGGGGAACTCGGGTATTTGTTGTCTTCTAGTTTTTAGCCTGTAACTTGATTTTCAGATTTAAAGTATGGGTTTTAAAATTTAAGTCAAAGTTTAACTGAGTCCAAAGGAATGTTTAAATTCCAGTTTTGAAATGAAAGAAGTTTAAAATTTAAATAATTTAAATAAGTTTAAGTATTTTGAATTTGAGGGAAATTAGATTTAAAATTCTTTCATAACTAAGGTATTGCTTTAAGTTATAATTTAAAGTTTTTTTTAAAGTTAGTTTAAAGTGATTTAAGTTAAATTAGTGATAGTTTAAACTTGGAGTTTAAAATGAAAGTTCAAAGGGGAAAAATGGAATATATGTTTCGAACATATTTAAATGAAATTTAATCAATATTGAAAAAGGAGTTTTCTTTAAGTAAATGAAGATTAAAGATTTAAATTCTTTAACCATTAAGATAATTTGAATGATAGTTGATAAATTGATATTGATTAAATTAGTAATTATAAGATTAAATGTATTAATTTAAAGTAATAATGAATTAAGTAGTTAATATATAATTAAGAATCGTAGATTTGACTTTAATAAATTAATAGAGGGTTAGTGGAACTTATAATTAATAAGGAGGAAATTGTAAGTTATTATTTAAGATAAAGCAATTAATAAATAATAATGAAGATTATTAACTAGATTATTTTATGATTAATTAATATAATTGATTTTTAATAGTTAATTAGATTAATTAATTTGATAATCAACATTGTAAATGTTTAAATTACGTAATGGAAATTAAGTAAGGAATTAATTACTCACTTTAGTTAATTGGGTAATTTGATTTATTTGAGTTAATTAATTTAGTTTAATTAATTTGGATTAATCAATTGATAATTGGGAGATATAATTACTCAGGAAAGTAATTGATGAATAATTACAGGATGTAATTTATGGATAATGATTTGTTAATAGAAGTAATTTGGATATAATTACTTGAAATTAATCAAGGGATTAATTAAATCTGTTTATTGGGAGTAATTAATTAAGGATAATTAATTACTGTATGTTATTAATCAAGGTGATTAATATATGTGATTTGGAAATTAGTTTTCTTAATAAAAATTAAGAAATAAAATAACTAATTAAAAGTTAATTACTTAATGTAATTAAATTAAATAGTAAATGTAATTAGAGATCATTTATTATAAATGCTGAAATCTTAGAATGAATTTATTTGGAATTAATTGATAAATGAAGAGATTTATTAATAAAATAAATTAAGTCATGTAATTAATTTAGGTTAATTAATAAATGAAGTAAGGTAAAGGTTATTTCCTATGTTTGGTTAAAGATAATTAATTTGTAAAAATAACTAAAGGATAATTTACTTTAAATGTAATTAAAGATAATTAATCAAGGACGATTAATTAAAATGAATAATTGGTTGATGATTAATTAATTGATTGATAATTAATTAATAGAAGTATAAGCAAGTTTAATAATGGTGGAGTAATTAATTTAATTTACATTAAATTAATTAAAGATTTGTAATTAGTTTAATTCATTTTAAATTAATTATAAAATGAGGTGATTATTAATCTTTGTTTATATATGATGGATGATATTGATTTCCATGATTGATTGAGATCTCAGAGATATATCTATTGAGTTATGGATGTTTGGTTAAGTATGGTGATATTGATTATCTGTTGAGTAGATAATATGGATTATCTGTTTATGATGATGATGTTATTCCCCATTGTTATATTGTGTTTTATCTATCTGTGTTGATATAGATAATAAATTGAATTGTTTTAACTTTAAAACAACTTGGCC
The DNA here is from genome assembly GCA_030737815.1 of Allium fistulosum. Lineage (NCBI taxonomy): Eukaryota > Viridiplantae > Streptophyta > Magnoliopsida > Asparagales > Amaryllidaceae > Allium > Allium fistulosum. Next base: position 153,521,296 of record CM060905.1, on the reverse strand, counting down.
TTAAAAGATACGGTTTGGATTTCGATGAGACCGGGATCGGGTTTCCGTATACCGGGATTCTAGGTCTGGAGACCCGAATACCACATCGATCCAAAATAACGTTAAGTCGTGAAATCCAAATGGAGCAAGTGAAGACTCGAGGTATAAGAACTATTCGTCAGTATAACTCTGTGGGTGATTCCGTAATGAGTTTGACGGAGATAGTACTTATAGATTCGAGATGGTGGTTCAAATTGCAAGGGTTATTGTCGTTAACTCTGAGGGTGATTCCAAAATGAGTGTAACGAGATAATGCCTTCGGTTTCGTTCGAACCCGGAACGAACTTATATGGATCGAATGCTTTCAGAACATCGTCAGGCGGGCGATGAGCATTCTAAGAGATGTGTTCTCTAAAGGTAATCGTGACCTCAAGCCTCATCAACCGGGAATGGCTAAAACAGGGGAGGTGCAGCAAGGCTTCGTGGGTAGCACCCACTTGAGAGCGAGATATACCCCTGTCTAGAGTCCCTTTTATTTCGGCTGTGTGGGCGGTTTAGTAGCTACAACCGTCGGGGTTGTCTTGTTTGGAACTGTCCAGTAAGGGATGGTTCCGGTCTTGTGTTGCAGGGGACTTAGGGTGGGTCCTCGGTACGGTGATCTAGGCCACGTACTGTGACGGGCGGTACCCCAGTAGCCCAGCCATTGTTGGAAACCCATTTTCCCTACGTGACCTTACGGTTTTGATTGTATACCTAGTATGCTGGAATTTAATGAATGTAACAATTTCGGCTATTTCATATTTACTTGAAAACCCTAGACACTATTATAATATAACTGGATTTCCTATCAAATGTTTTGGTTAGCGTAAGGTAAAAACATTTCCATGTTTATGTGTGGGATGTCTTACGTGATACCTTTTGTTTTCAAAGGTTTTTCAAGTTAAACAACTTTAACCTGTTACTCATACCAGACCCATGTCTGACCCGGAGTTTCTGTTTTCCTAAACTCTCGGGTACCCAAATTTTTACGGGTAGCCAAGGGATTCAGGTTAGCTTTGACGTATTCTGGAGGAGCAATGGAGCAGGAGGCTTCAGCGTATAGATATATAGTGATTCCGTTGTGTTAGTGTTTATCTGTATTTCCGCTGTGATTGTGTCTCTGTATTGTATTGAGATGTATCGAGTTGTATTAACTAGACAGGTGTTTATAACTGTCTAGTATGTGTTGTATTATCTGTGTAACTCTGATATATATGATATTATGTAATCTTTTATGTGATATATTATATTTCATTCGTTCCGCTGTTGAGATTCTGGTGTTTTCTTCTTTCTTCTCTATCTTTTCTTTTTCTCACCCTTTTCTTTCTTCATAGTGATGCGATTTTCCGGTAGTGGAAGGTCGGGTCGCTACAGACTTCGTGCTTACGCGCCCCTCCCCAAACCAATTCGCCATCTCGAAATTCGATCCTCCTTCGTGTGCGCGAGCGTGCGCGCGTGTGCCCTTCCCTCCAGCGACCGCACTCTCTCTCGATCCTCCCCTTGTGCCTCGTGCTCACGAGCGGCCCCTTCTCTCTCTTTTCTAGGTTTTGATTTGCTTTAGAAACGAGAGATCTTGGAATTGAATTTGTAGAGGAACACCTAATTTTTAGTTTGTCCGCCATTTTTATTTTTGGGGATTTTGATTTCGCTCGGCCCTATTAATTTCTTTTGAACGAGATTTCTTTTTACTGAAGCTTTTCAATTTCTTTTGAATACGTCTGCATTTTTAATGAAAGAATGGGGGACAGGAAAAGACGTTAGCGTGAAAGATGAAGGCTACAACAATTAGCAGAGTAGACAAAAAGCTTTGATGTTGAAAGAATTTCAGCTGATGTAAAGAAAAAGTTGATAGGAAGAATTTTGACCAGTCAACTATATAAATTATCTAAATTTTAAATCGTTTCGAAATCACAACTCAAACTCCCGATCTCCTATCGAGGCGTGCCGCTAGGCGTTTATAATGTTAAACCCCTATTTCGAACACAATGGAAAAGGTTTCGAGTCCTAATTCGATCGTATGGAAAAGATAGCTTTTTGGACCCAGTTATAATATTGAATTTGATATAAATTTCAATGCGTTTATATATCGTACGCTCACACAACAACTCCAATCACTACAAAACTTGAAATCCGATAATAATACAATATTATGGATCCAATGGAACTGGTTTCATCGAATTCCGAGACCGTGCCTCGGAAGACTATTTTTAAATATCAATTTAAACGATGTATTTTTAAAATTGAACAAACCGCTGTTAAATTCAAATTTAACCAATCTATTATCTTTAGTATTATCACTATAAATTTTATAAGCCTTCAAATTATTTTTAACAGGCTTAAAACTCCAGATTCAACATTTCACCCAATTTTAAATTATTTAATCCAATAATTGAATCATCCAATAAATATTGATATTTGAAATTCAAGCTAAAAATTCACTTTTGAGTATTTAAAATCAATTAAATATTCCAATTTCAAATATCTAAAATCCCGGATCGTCACAAACGCCAATCATGGCGAATTAGCTGATGCTTTTGACGAACCAATAGCATGGATTGAAGCCTCTCGACGCCGTCTATAGGTTGCAACTCCCCGATCGTCGATTAGATGAAGATCCATCGTCAATCGTGAAACCCTAGAAATGGACGGTTGAGAAAGATCACCAATTTATGGCCAAATAGTGATTCAATTGCAAAAATGAATTGCAGCTCTAGATTGCGCTCGTCGAGGGCTTTCTAACGATATATCATATGACATAGTTTGAGGAGTTTAAATTTTCAATTTGATTTTGATTTGAAATTGAATTTGGGAATTAGGTTTTGGTTTGTCTGCCATTGGAAAGAGAAGATGAGAAGGGAATGTACGTATAGACAAAATAAAAGGCTGCTAGGGTTTATAAAGCCTATATATAGGCAGAGATAAATAAGAATGAATGGGCAGATCGAAATTGGGTCGAGACAATAACAACGACCCGAAAAGCCCGTTTCGTTTCCGAAACGAAAATGGGTTATCCAATATATTGAAATATAGGCTTTCAATATTTTTAAACTCAATGGAACTAAATTCAAATCCAAATTCCAATGTATAAAGAAGTTAGCTTTCAAATCAGATTATATTCATTTAAATTCTTTTAATTGATTTCTACGCGTTTTGAGCTCGCACGATCGAACGATAAGTCCGATCGCTACGAAACTTGAAATCCTACAATAATTCACTGTTATGGATCCGATGAAACTGGTTTTATTGAAATTTGAGATGGTGGCCAAAATGGCTAATTTTCATGTTAATTAAATAAATTATTATTAGATTAATTTATTCACTTTTAAAATTTAATTTTAAAAGTTAATAATCTTATCATTCTTGATTAATCAGGAATTTATAATCTTTTAAAATAAATTTTTCGATGTTAATTTCAATATTTATATATTGCACAAATTTCAACGTTCAATTGCAACTGCAATAAATTCCAGTTAATTATATTTTATTTCCCTATAATTTCTTTTATTTTGATTTACATCCTTATTATTGAATCAACTATTACCCCCTGAATATAATTAACATTAGTTTACATTTATTTACATTCATACTTTACAGTTATCATCCTTTACCACATTAATTATAATATTTAAATTTCATTAATTCCATAAATTACCAATTTAATTCCCTCTTTACAATTACAACCAAATTAACTTTACAATTATTCCAATTGATTGAAATTGCATTAAAATAATTGTCAATAACATTCAAACTACATTATTAAATCATATTCTAATTATTTTCCTCGTTAATAAATCATAAATTTTAATTTCTCACAATATTAAATTCCAAAATCTTATTTAATTTAATATTTTTAATTATCGAAAAATACGGATCGTTACAGAGAGGATGTTGAAATGAAAGTATAAGAAGTATAGAAGGTATGGAAGCAAGTAACAACACAAAAGCTAACTTTTTCTAAAATTTTTGAACTATGGAAGCCATGGAATTTTTATAGAAGAAGATTTAGAAAAGAATGAAGTTAGAATTTAAATGAGAATGTGTGTTTGGGTGTGTATTTATAGATGAAGGAAAGTGGGGAAATTACCATTTTATCCTTAGTTTAATATTTCATAACATAGCATTATTTTGACATGTCACATCACCACCTTCCTCCCCCTCATATGTCATATCTCCTTCCTCTCTAGTCACATCCCTCAAGCCTTGATGGGTAATGATGATGGTACTTAATAAAATGACAAGAGATAATGATATGATTTAGTATATACATAAGTTATTATTTTAAAACCATGTCTTGTCACATCACTTGCTAAACATAATTAATGTAAGATAAAATATAATTAAGTATATTATTATATGGTTAATTATCTACTATATATGTGTACATATAGTGCATAAAGGCGAATAATGTTCCCGATAACTTTCCGTTGTCGAAAATTCAAAATTCCGGAAAACGTTCTTTGGTCACATTTTCTATTTTTCTACGAACTAACTGTTTTGGTAAACAAATTTTAAAAAGGATTTTACCATCATTATTAAAATAGTTTATTTGTAAATAAAAACCCATTTATTTAATATTTAAACTTAACTTGAATTTCCGAAGAAATATAAAAAACCGATGGTATCAAATGTCGATGTCATAAATACATTTTATTTTCAAAAAATAAAATAATTTTTTTATATTTCATAATCTTGTTTGAATACATATATTGGTATATGAATCTAGATCCGTGCACGATCCTTATTGTTTAAAAGCAGATTTATTGATAAAACGATTTTCGGTTGTTTTATTGATAAATTGTTCTATACAAGTGTTTAGAGATCCCTATCGATAGAGTTGTACGGACAATACCGACCAAAATCCATATACCACTCAACAAACCAATCATCACAATATAAAACAATTTTATATTCACTAACAAATACGCACTCATATCTATATTTCACTCAACTCATTCTAGAGTACTACTGACTCTATCTCTAATGAGTAACACCCAACAGAGCAGGGTTGTCGCTTAACCATATGCTCTGATACCAGCTGTAACACCCCGCAATTTTCGACTTTCGAAAATTCGACATCGATACTCACCTTATCGACTGCCGAGCCATCGAATGCCGGAAACCCGAGAAGTTATGGTTTTAAAAAGAAGAAAAAGGTAGAAGAAGAAGAAAAGAGTAGAAGAAGAAGAGAAGAAGAAGAACAACAGAACAACATCAGAACAGAAAACAATATCAGAATCTTACACATCGCAGCGGAACAATATATAATAAATAAACACTAGTCTTTTAAAACAAAGAGCTATATCAGTTTATACATACATCAATCATCAGAGTCAATATACAACAACGGACAGTTTTATAAACTTGTCCTCATACAGAATACACAGCGGAATAATACAAAGTGTAGGTGATACGTTACGCCATTCAGCTTGCTTCCAAAGCTCCAGAATATCCAGAATATCCTGATAACATAACTCTAGGCTGCCCGTGTGGAAATTGGTGGGCACCCAGAGTTTAGAAGGGAACAATAAACTCCGAGTCAGTCATGGTGACTGGTGTGAGATCGTAAAACAGTTATTTTTCACAAAGAAAATAAAACAAATTCGCAATGCTTTTGGAAAATGAAACTACCATAAGACCTCCCGCCACACACACAATGCAAACGCAGAATTGGAGGAGATTTCTTCTTATGATAGTCAAAGATGCTTACTACGCAAAATCAAATCCTTTTTGATATTATTATTAGTGCATAGTGGAAAACATTTCGAAAGTAGAATATAAATCTTAGCCAGCATAGACATTTCGAACTATGCCTACTATAGCTACCATCCAAACAGTGGGGCGCCACCATAAGTGAATGATAGGTTCTACAACTAAAACCGTACAAGGCTCGTATTGTTTCTTTGGATTTCCAACAAATGGTCAAGCCAAGGAACTTCCTATGCCACGATGGGTACGTCCCTGGAATAGACGACCCGAGAACCTAACCGGATCTCTGCCAACACAAGGCCGGGTTACCTCTGCAAAAATAGGTAACTACTGACACGCGTATGCCATCCCCCGATCGTAACCGATCTTCCCGAGGATCCCCGATTTCCAACAAACCACATAGTAAAAATGCAGCAACCACATAGGTTAAGTATCTGGGCTCCATACCATGATACCACCTCTATCCAGAAGGAATGACATACACTAAGGGGCGCTACTCCCTAGAACCTTGCTGCATCCTTCCTGTTTCGACCATTTCCGGGGTGTGAGGCTCGATGAAGTCTCGTCCACAAAGCTACGCTTTCTACAAAGCCCTGCTTCGGGTCAAACAAATGATCAACCTATGATCACAAAGATATAAGATCAAACAAATGATCATATCACAAATGATCAAACACTGATCATTTCACAGCAACACTCAGTATGCCACGTTACCAAATTGGGAGTATATCTCTGATAAATTTCAACTACATAACCTCTGAGCTCGTACGTCTCAAAGAAGGGTGTTAAGCTAAGAGAATAAATTCTCCGCCACCAACAGAAATGTATTTGAAAGAAATCAGCTTTATATCTCAAATTGTAATGTCAGACACACAATCCATACAAGTCTGTTTCGGGATCGAACAGAACCGAAGGCACTTCTCACGAAGCCCTTGCATATCTGGATAAATTTCTAATCACGTCCGGATTTCCCATCACTAAGGGTGATAAAACCTCTAAACCGGAGATCAGCCGATGTAGAGTAACTCGACGGTAATCCTTCCGTTTTCAAAAATATCCGGTCTTCGAATGCAATTTATAACGACGTATCACATATTCGGATAGGGTTATACGACCCCATGGTCCTTTCCCGGCTAACCCGAATAGTGAGCGCTTATTCAAAAATAAGTGTGGCATTCAAATTCATCCAATTCACAACAAATACCATATTCAAGGTAATTATTGATAGTCGGTTATTTAGCTATCAATAAAGATGCGCAACATCATCAGATTCCAAATAATTTTCCAAATTATTTATTTTCCAAAATATCTTTACTAGATATAAAATTCCCACACTTAATCATTTGAAAACAATTTCAAATCAACTTCCACATTTCAATTTATCTTTAAAAGATAAAATCTCAAATTGTTCATTTCATATTGGAAAAGCATTTCCATACTTATAAAAAAATAAGTCAGCAATTCACAAATCCATTTATTTTCAACACTTGGAAAATATTCGATATACTTGAATCAAATTAAGTATATATTTCATTCTTTTAAGGAAACCATTTTCTATAACATTTATTTGAGTCAAAACGAATGTTACGTAAAACATCGTTACGACGACTCAAAATCACTAGTATAGGGATTCGAAATTAAGATAGATATGTAAATCCCAATACTATATAAAAACATTTCTTTTCGGAAATCATTTACTATAACAACAGTGTTATAGTCCACCGTTTCCTTCTTCCTCGAAAACGTCTATTTCAACAATGAATGTTGAAATCTATGGTTTCGATATTTAACACATTTTAAAACATCTTTAAAACGTTTAACTTCATTTTTAATATCACTTTCCCAAAACCATATCCATTTCACTTAATAATATATTCACTGTCCAAAATCGTGAATATATTTCACTAACCAAATTTCAATCTTTTCTACACATTTTATTTCAAGAATTATCCACTATCCAAAATCGTGGAAAAAATTCCCTTAATAACTTTTATATTAAATTCATCAAATTTGATTGATTTTCGAATTTATAAAACAACGTTTATAAATTCACATTTATATTTTCTAACAACTTCGATTTATAAAATTCTCCTTTTATTAACTTCTAAAATTACTTATCAAAATAAGTGATTTCGGATTTATAAACAACGTTTATAAATCACATTTATACTTCATAATAGTTTCAACTTATAAAATCATTTTATTAGCAAATTCTGTTCAAATCTCATCTAAGTGCAAAAATCTAATTTATAAGCAAATTCCTTATAAATCTTCTATCCTACAACTTCTATACAATTTATACTTCACAATTTATAAATCTATAAATCTCGTTCACATATGATTTTTATTATCACTTCATTTTTAACACTTATAAAAAACTCGTTTTATAATTCCAATATCTTAATTTATAAAATGTCAACTTTATAAACCTTTTAAGTAAACCGTTTATAATATTTTAAAAAATCTCAATTTAAACCATTTTATAAATCAATCAACTATTTATTTCAAAAAAATCACTTTTCGATTATATTTCACAAAGATCTTAACTTTTATAACTTTAAGATTTGAACGTTTATTTATTTAAAATAAATCACTTCAAAAATTTAATAAAACGTATAATTTCAAAGATCACTTTAAAAATCCTTTTAAATTAAAAGTCGTTATTTTTGAAACTTGAATCCGATGATGCAACAGCACCAATTAGTCAATCACAACATCAAACATCATATATCAACATATGATAACAGAATATACATCAATATCTGTAAATAAATAAATACTGGTGAGGAATCCAGTTGGATCCCCCCAACCTGTTTCCCTGCATCCACAGACGTTAGCACAATACCAATTCCGCTCCAGTACGGAATTATCGCGGTATATGGGTTTAATAAATATTATCCGCTTACTAACGGCGCAATAGGGTCTCATCCGCTATACGAGGCGGGAAATCAATCAATCCAATATATACATATGCCAATATGTATATATTGCTATATATAGATATATATCCTACTATATCTAATATCACATTCAAGCAGTCAATCAATCAATCAATAACTGTAAAAGGAAATCCACTTTTCATTTGAGTGAGAAAAATCTCACCTTAGCTTTTCATTTGTAATCCAATTTCATTTCAATCATTTCTTCAAGGTTCCAGACCTTGTATAAACAAATTTTATACAAATTATTAACATTCGAAACAAATCGAATAAATCTATTTCTATTTTACAATTTAAATTCAACTAAGATTTTTAGTTAAACTAATAATTTAATTTAAATAATTTTCCATTTATCAAATCTTATCCATTTAAACTAATCTTTTGTTTACTGTAATTTCTTTTAAACTTCACAAAATTTCTTTTAAACGATTCTCCTTTTAAACTATATATATATATATATACTCCCTTTTCCTTAAATAAACTTGGCCTAACATATTATAAAATTTACAAACCAAAATCACAAAAATTAAGTTTTAACAGTGCTCACCCCAAAAAGTCTGGCGACCCTAATACCCCCGAATGGTCACGAAAACTGGAAAAAATGTTGTACGGTAAGAACAAAAGATGCAGCAGATCTCCCTAGCTCGAATAAAGCCCTAGCGTTCGAACATCTGGAAACCCCGCGAAAGCTTGCCCTGACTTCCTTGAGTTGCCAGCCCACAACCCTTAAACAACAGTGACGAACATTCCTTCCCGGTCGCGAAACCCAATCAACATCACGAAATCGCGCTCGCGACCCATCTCAACGCTCACACCCACCCAGAATCGCGACATCTCACCCTTGCGACAATGAACTCGTCGACCATCATGAACGCAACGCCAGTCTTCACGAGATTCGTTCGCAGCCGCCGCCCCAATGCTCGCGAGTCCCCAACATCACCGCCGAGTGACCTCCTTCCACTCGCGTTCGACACTGCTCACTCGCGAAATCGAAGTCGCCTTCGATCTCGGATGCTCGTGCTGCCGCTCCTCGAAGCTCTAATCATCGCGATTTTGATTTGGAAAGAGACCCGGGTCTCGTTGATTTTTATTTGAATGATATGATTTTTTTTCTAATTGAAGATAGTGAAAAGGGAAAAGTCTCGACCCCTTAAAGAAAATGAAGAGAAAAGTTGCGTGCCTCAGACAATTAACTTCACTGACAAATGAAAGGAAAGAAAACTGCGATGAGAGATAAAAGTAGGTTGATGTTGATATAATTTCAGCTGATGGCGATTAGTATGTGAATATACCTATATTAAATTCAATTCAAATTTAAATCGTCTCGATATAAATTTCAGCGTGTTTTATAATCGTACGCTCACACAACAACTCCAATTACTACGAAAATTGAAGTCCGATAATAATACAATATTACAGATCCAATGGAACTGGTTTCGTCGGATTCCAAGACTGTGCCTCGGACGGCTATTTTACAAGCGTTTGAAATATTTTTAATCGGCCTAAATTTGAAGATTCAAATTTTTATCCAGTTTCAATAGATTAAATTATAAAATTTAATCGCCAAATTCTGAATTATATTCGGGATTCAAATTAAATCATCGTTCAAATATTTAAAATTAATTAAATATTTTCAATTTAATTTGTTCAAAATTCTGGGTCGTTACAACATTCATAGATCATTCTTATGTAAAATCTGATTCGATCACTCACTCAAATACATAACTTTTCTTCCGAACTAGTATCGCCTACTCGACTTCTTATTACGGACTTTGATTCGGCTTCTTAATTAGAAACCTCCATTCTCCATGCATAGCCATAAACTATGATAGACAACCTTTGGTTCCACATAAGAACCCGCATCAATGCTCGCCGTCAAAAATCAGGTGATAAATCTCTATTCGTAATTATGTGAAACACCTCGAGTCATGTACTCGAACCTTGGATCGAGAACTATGTGAAAAAGAGAAATGATCTACATACAACCTGCATACTAATCCCATTGGTTCCTACTTCCCAAGATTATAATTACCTTTTTTTTAAAAGAATCGCCATTTTACTTAGGAACATTACTTAAGTTTATTGACATTCTATAACTCAAATTTATTTTATTATGATACACTTCTATATCCAAAAGAGCATATACAATTTCAAATCTTAAGTTGGTTTTACTTAACCTAGGATGTCCAATAAATTTAAAACTTTATTTATTAACCCTCTCTTAATCAAGACATCCTTTTATTTTGAAAACTCTATTCTTTTAAGGGATTCGAGAACCTAATATCTAGGTTTTATTTCACAGACCTTTCGAAATGACACTTTATATTTAACCCTTTTGAAAACATAATATATAGCCCGAGTAACGTTAAAACAATATCAAGGAACCGGGCGCTACCAGATATTATTATATATCTCTTTTACTATGTTGAGAAATACTCAAGAGAAGTGTTTACCATCCGAAAACATCTCTACCCATTTTTAGTCATTTCCAAGACACTCGAACTGGTTAATCATAAAAATATTTCTTTCCTCACAAATTCCCTTTCGAAACAATACTATTTATAGATAAATAGTTATTTAATAAAATCATCCACTAGCTTTGGATTCATTCGGATTTGAACTCGTTTCGATTGTATAATGACAAAGAGGATAATTTACTAAGCGCACTATCATACCTGCCTAAGCAATCATTCGATTGTCACTTAGAAGATTATTCTGATTATCACAAAACGGATCGAAACTCCTTCCCGAACTGTCCAAATAAAACTTTATTTTCAAATCCATTTTAAAATATTTATATCTTAAAATCTCTTTAAGTACAATTACTACAATTTTTCTAAAATCATTTAAATATTTGTCAAAGCCACCGGGATTTAATATTCTCACAATCCTTTTTGTTTTCATAAGGTCGTCTAAAGACTTTCTTTTAACTAAACACATTCTATTTTAAATCCAATTTTAACCCTACATCTCATCGGTAACTATATAGAATTTTGAAAATCATTCCTTTTTATGTAAAATATATCCTAGGTAAAACTATTTCATTTACCAATTTTAGAAAATATTATGTCAATTGGACTTATTCAAGTGTTTAGGAAATCCTTATCAATAACGCTAGCCAAACGCATCGACCAGAGTTCTTAAGCCATTCAACAGATCAAACAACACAATATAAAACATTTTTACTCACTAAAAAATACGCACTCATATTTATAATATGCTCAGGCTCATTCTAAGGTCTCACTTACCCAATGCCAAATGAGTTTACCCTACCAGGGACAAGGTTCTCGCTTAACCTCCAGCTGTGATACCAAATGTAATGAATTGGATTTTCGACCCTCGAAAATCGACGCTAATACATCCACTATATCACATGCCGAACATTCAAGTGTCGAAAATACCAATTTCTTAGGGTGAAAGAAGAAGGTAGAAGATAGAAGAAAACCAAACAACACAAAATCTCACAACGCAACAAATAATATATAATACAACAATGAGTTTTACAAAAAGGAAACATCTTTATATAACATCAGAGTACATTAGACTTATCCTAAATTTGGACAATTATAGAAACCCGTCCTCACATTGACAAACATACAGACTCTATAATACAACGGAAGTAAAAATATACGTGAATACGTCTTAACCATCCAGCTCCTCTCCGACTCCAAAGTATCCAGCTAAACCTAGGAAAACATGCTTGGTCTGACCCGAGAATTACATGGAATAACGCCTGGGTCAGTCTGGTAAACCAGCGTTAGTAAAACTCGATGACAAGAAACAACCAAACTGATTTCTGCATTTGGAAACTTTTCAAACAAAGAGTATCTCGTAAGACCACACCGTACATAAAAAAGGACAGGTTTTTAACTTACGAAACCAAAATATTTTATATTAAAATCTAGTGATATTATCATAGTGTCTAGGTTTAAAGTAAATAGATAAAATAGCTGAAATGCTTGCATCTCGCATTCCAACATGCTAGGCTCTAAAATAAAAAACGTAAGGCACATATTGGGGATTGGATTCCAACAAGTGCAAGGTAAGGGACTACCTTCCGATGATACACCTCTAGAAAATGCGCTTATGTTAACATAGAGTCGGCTGCCCCTTTAACATGGCAGGCCAGATTACCTCACCCCTTTGACACTGAGGCCTTATACTACCATGGTGTTTGCATGCAAACCAACCCAGAAAGGGACATCTAGAATAGGGTGACCGCTCCTAATGGCAGTTAACCACATAGCTCAGCTGCATGTCCTATTTTTGCCATTTCTTCTGGTTGTGAGGCTTGAGGCTATGCTTTACCTGTCAAAATAGCAATCCATCTTGGAATGCTAACACTACCCTCCATACGTCATTGCAATGCTAGCATTCATCCATACAAGTTCGTTTTGGGTCTGAACGAAACCAAAGGCACTAACTCTACTACATCCATTTTGGAATCACCCTCAGAATTAGTAGCAGCATCCCTTGCACTTCAAAGAGCACCATCTTCAATCATTGTCTTCCACTTGAACGTACATTTTGGTTCGGAGTGGTTTTCGGATATATAAATCGTTCCCGGTCTCCCCGTACCAACAACCGATAATTTCCGGTTGACTCATTCTCGGTTCTTTTGGAAGTAAGTATTCGAGTCCTTATCGAAAACTCGAATTTACATTCATACTTCCTTAGTAAAATTGGGTCAAACTTGATAGTCGGTTAATTTACTATCAAATAAACAAACAACAACCAATTCCATTTGAGACTTATTTATCCACAGCAACCACTAAGCCTTAAAACATATCTTTGTTTAATAAATCCCTTTCAAAAACATTCATATACTTATCTTTCTGACATAAGTATATTCACAAAACATTTGTAAGTTTTTCCATTACCAAATCTCTAAAAAGGATTTAACTACATTATTTAAATTGGAGAAAAGGATAAATCTGACCACTATTTCTTCGGTGTAAAATGTGGAAGGGATATCCCGTATCACCATTTTTAAAGGTCAGCCTCGAGAAATCCAAACCTCAAATTCCTGTGTTAATTGTCTCAAATAAATTCTTTTATAAATTTTCTTTATCCGTGAAATCCTCTTTGCTTTAACCCAAACCTATTTACAAACATTTATCAACTTCCATACCCTTTTATGAACTCTTTATAATTATTCAAACCTGGTTATATAACTTCTTTATAAACTTTCAAACCTTGTATAAAACTTCTCTTTATAGACATTCAAATCCATTTATAAAATCTTTGTATAAACAATAAAAACTGTTTCTAAAACTCCTTTTCTGAATATCCAAAATCATTTGTAAAACTTTTCAAACCAATTATCAAATCATTCTTCAAATATCTTGCTCAAAATAGAATAACTTTGAAGACCATTTCAAAAGAAAATGAAATATTTACTTTACAAAAACAAATAGAGGCTCAACGACTACAATGGATCATTAAATTTGGGTTTAACTTATCTAGGTTATATTATAGATATTGCTTAACATCGGATATATAAGCGATTCACACATAACATACAATCAACCATTGGTAGATGTCCAAGTTACAAATATAAATGCATCCATTATCGGTGAAAAATGTACATATAGAAGTATATTCTATATGCTTAAGTTATCACGACTCGCTTATTGGAATTAACTTCCTTGCGTCTAACACGTTACCGATATTCGGCATTTGTGCCAAAGACAAGTCACTTCCTATAAAACGTGTCAACATTTTATAATTGCTACTTCAATTCATTTGGCTACTTAATGGTCCAGACGAGAGATCCTTTGATTTAAAATCAATTAACTTGAAAAGAAGATTGATTTAAAATATAACCGATGAATTTTAAAAATAGCTTTAAAAAGATTAAAATATTTTAATTAGCTTAAACCCTAATTATATCTTAATTAAATCAAGATTAATTCATAATTAAACTTTAATTACCTTAATGAACTTACTTAAGTCATAATTGACTTCCTAATGTATCTTAGTTAAGGTTTAAACAATTCATAGTAGCCAAGTTGTTAGGCAACTGTGGAACACTATCCAGAGTACTAGCTTCAGCACTGACCATTCATTAAACGTGACATGGAATAAAAAGCCCCATAGTATTAAGCGGGTCTACAAACTCTTCAGTAATGACAATGTCTACCCTGCTGCTAAATGGTTCTTTGTGCTTTGGAACAATGATTCACCCCCGAGAGAAAACTTAATGTTCTGGAAGGTTGTTAGCAATGCACTCCTCACCAGACATGTTTTAAACAGTTATGGGATTAGTAGTACCCCTGAATGTGTATTTTGTGAGCAGTATGTTGAAACAGTAGATCATCTCTTCTTCGACTGCCCTAGATTAATTGCTCTGGTTGTTATGATTGTGAGTAGACTACAAAGAACTGTTGCTGTTCCCTTTTCAGCAATTGATTGGAATATAATTCTGATGGCTACGAAGTGGAAGAATAGTGGTAACAGAGTATTGATCATATGCATTAAAATTTATATGGATGTGATATGGAAAGAGAAACACTATAGTCTTTGAAAATAAAAGGAAAAGCTTTAGTACTCTTTGGTCTGAAGTTAAGAATAGAACTTACATGCAACTGAAAAGGAGGGAGTGCCATATCCCTGGCATCATGATTGATTGCTGGAGGTGATTCTTGTTTGTTCTTTGTTTTTCCTTGTTGTCTTCTTTGTTTTCCTAGTACTTTCTTTTTCTGATTCAAAGTCTGTTTTGAGTCATTTTATTGTGTTGCAATAAACTGGTAGGGAACCAGTTAACCCCGCTGGCTTTGCCAAAAAATAATAATAATTAATTAACTAATTAACTTAATTAAATAAAAATCAATCATTAACTTACTCCTTATCTTCATTAATCACTAGTTAAAACCTTATTAATCACTAATTAGTCATTAACCTTCTTTAAGTGTTACTTAACCCTAATTCCTTTACTTAATTACTAATTAATACTAATTACTTTTAACTAATTTATTAAATAAATAAAGTATTAAATTATCTAACTTAATCACATTTTCTATTAACAATTAAGTTTGAAAAACTTTTGCAAAACCATTTCAAAAGAAAAGGTTTTAAAATGAAAATCGGAAATTTTGTCGAAGTGCGTGGATAGCGACTATCACTATGACCGTAGTTCGCTTAAACATATTTTAAGTGAAAACACTTGCTTTTTTTCTTTCCTATTTCATGTTTAGAAACATAACTTTTAAAGTTTTTGAGACTTAGAAACAAAGATAGAAACTTTGAAATAATTTCCAAACTTTGAAACAAGAAAACATAGTTTTTGATTTCGAATCAGATCTCCGTTCGTCACAACACACAAAGTTGTTAACTTTTTTCAACTCAACATACTTTGGTTCTTAAATCACAACCATACATCCATACTACCATGCTATTAACATCACAATGAAACACACATATAAACATAAGGTTATATGCTTGCTAAATCGACAACATCACATTCAAATCTCAAATTCAATACCAAACATAACATCCATCAAATCATCATCGACCAATATAATAACCATTCAATTTTTTAATCTTATTATCAACACAGTAACACATCATAATAAAGTCAAAAACATTTCAAAAACCAAGTAGTTTTACTCACCTTTATTCTAACTAACTTCGCCCGAACTTTGACTATAACTCGACAACGCCTCTACGCTCGACTCTAGCTTAAATATTTGAAACTTTGAAGGGGCTAATGCCTTAGAATAGGTTTGGCTTGAGGTGATTTGGCTTGGCAAGGGCTTTGTGGGATAGTGATGGCCTTGGTTTTTGGAAGAGAGGATGTTGAAATTAAAGCATAAGAAGTATAGAAGATATGGAAGCAAGTTACAACACAAAAGGCTAACTTTTTCTAAATTTTTTGAATTATGAAAGCCATGGAATTATTAGAGAATAAGGTTTAGAAAGAATGAAGTTGGAATGTAAATGAACATGTGTGTGTGAGGGTGTGTATTTATAGATGAAGGAAAGTGGGGAAATTACCATTTTATCCTTAGTTTAAATATCATAACATGTCATTATTTTGACATGTCACGTCACCACCTTCCTCCCCCTCATATGTCACATCTCCCCCCTCTCTATTCACATCCCTTAAGCCATGATGGGTAATGATGATGGTACTTAAGAAAATGACAAGAGATAATGATATGATTTAGTATATACATAAGTTATTATTTTAAAACCATGTCTTGTCACTTCACTTGCTAAACATAATTAACATAAGATAAAACACAATTAAGTATATTATTACATCGTTAATTATCTACTATATATGTGTACATATAGTGCATAAAGGCAAACAACGTTCCCGACAACATTCCGATGTCGAAAAGTCTAAATTCCAAAAAACGCTCTTCGGTCACATTTTTCTATTTTTCTACGAACTATCTATTTTGGTAAACAAATTTTAAAAAGGATTTTTTCCATCATTATTAAATAATTAAAATAGTTTATTTGTAAATAAAAAACCGTTTATTTAATATTTAAACTTAACTTGAATTTCCGAAGAAATATATAAAATCAATGGTATCAACCGTCAATGTCATAAATACATTTTATTTTTAGAAAATAAAATAAAATATTTTATTTCATAATCTTGTTTGAATACATATATTGGTGTATGAATCTAGAGCCATGCACGATCCTTACTGTTTAAAAGCAGTTTTATTGATAAAACGATTTTCGATTGTTTTATTGATATTTTACCTAGGACGATATTTACAAATTTTCAATATTTTACCTC
Organism: Allium fistulosum; assembly: GCA_030737815.1. Lineage (NCBI taxonomy): Eukaryota > Viridiplantae > Streptophyta > Magnoliopsida > Asparagales > Amaryllidaceae > Allium > Allium fistulosum. Next base: position 153,503,878 of record CM060905.1, on the reverse strand, counting down.
GGTAATTTATCCGCAAATATTTTTCCCAAACAAAATAACTGTTATTATTTACCACTTAAAACATGATTATTTCTTACTTTTAAATCCATATCAAAATAATTAAAAATAAATATAATTTATCCAAGTGATAAATTTACGGGTCGTTACATTAGGCTTAGAATCTTAATTCTTTATTGTTGACATAATGGAGTTTTTTTTATTTTTGCAGTTTATGATTCTACCATCTGTTCCACTTCTTTTTCTTTTTCTTTAGATCCAATTAAGGGATTTAATGGAGAAATTGTGTGTAAAGAATGAATCTTTATTCGTAATTTACACCGTCTATTTCTATAAAATTCAATAGAATTTTTCTTGTCTAAACTCATGTAAAAGAGGTTGAATAGAGTATAGAATTGATTAAATTATAAGTTTCGGTTTTTGGTATCCATTGTTTTAATATGAGATAAGTTGGATTTAGATTCTATGTACAAGTCTATTTATTACAATTTTGGATATGAGTATTGAATCCTTGTTATGGATATTAAAATCCCTTGTTATGGATATTGGAATTTGGACATTATTGGTAAAATGGAATAAAAAGGAAAGACTTGTATTATTATGGTTAAAAAGGAATTGATATTTAATGTTAGTTAGGGCGTAACCTCTGCGCGCATAAAGTAATAAGTGCGTATTTATTTATATATTAATTATCGTAGTAAATGTATAATTGCACAGTTAATTAGGTAATAACTTTCATTAAATCCCTCTTAGAAAGTAATTAAAATTTTAAGTTGCAATAAGGAAGATTCCTTATAAGGCCTTAATTATGGAACAGTGAGATGTGTATTATATATATAGAGTATTTAAATTATGGCTAAGTCATAGGGATGCGAGGTTAGTCAAAAGGCACACAGAAGTCTACTTAGCTAATCTGGCTACCAGTAGTGTGACTTTGAGGTTGATGTTAGACATCTCATATGATAAGTATTTATAATGATGTAGGGTTAGTCCCAAATTCTTTAGGGTAAATCTGCCCAGCTAATTTAACTACCATTCCTATGAATAGTCTGGCTAATGTGAGACGTCATTATGAGTATGAGACATAATAAGAAGGGTCTGCTTCGGGGTCTTAAGGTATTAAGTGGTTGTTTGAGGGCTCGCCTCTTTTCCTCAAATGAATAGTAAATTGCCAAGGGGTTAGTAATAGATGGTATGTCAATAGGGGTCCACTTCGGGATAAGGAATTAAGTGGCTGATTGAGGGTCCACCTTTCCATAAAGGAGCATTAAGTGGCTTAAGAGATTCTATGCAATGTCAGCTAGATAATCACTGATAGGGAGTTCGCTTTGGGAACATGTATTAAATGATGGGGTCATCCTCAAGTGAAGTCTTAAATGTCTATTGTCTACCTATTTTCCAATAAAAAGTATTAAGTGTCTTGGGTACTATCTCTTGCATTGATTAGACGTTTATGACGTTGGTTATGAGTTATTGGATTAGGAAACATACTTCGGGAATGGAAGATATTAAGTGATTGTTTGAGGACATGCATTATTGCCTTATATGAAGTATTAAATGGTTCTAAATATGTAAGACATATTCTTATTTGAATTATACTATCCAAGTACAAAAATAGTAAGGCTCGAGATTTCTATTCATCAGACGCTTGTTGTTTTGACTCTCTCCTCATTACAACTCAGGTTAGAGAAAGAGTTGATGATTCTTAAAGATGGCGAGAGTGAAGCTTGTGGTAGTCACTATCCATCCTTTTGTGTTATTTTCTACTATACTCGTAAAATGTATTTTGAACAAAATGTTATAACAGTTGACATTATGTAACGTTTTGTGACTTTTGAAATGACTTGAGATAAATGGGTACTATTACTATTAATATATTTTATTCCTTTCGCTGCGAGTTCTGAAGGAATAGATATATAACTCTATTTGGTTATTTTTACCAATCAACAACCATCTTTGAAATTAGTCAAAGTTTCGATGGGCTTTTCTGGGTCGGAATTTAGGTCTGTTACAAAGTGGGTTATTATACTTGGTATCAGAGCTTAGGTTACTTGATCAATGGCGAAAAGTATACATATTAGTGGCATATTTGTTATTTTTGAAATTGATTTTCAAAACCTTACTATATATAAACACTTAATTTGAATTTATGCCTGACTCTATAAATTCTGAATATAAAAGTAGCTGCTACAATATTTTGAAAGGGTGGACGAAGCAATTATGAGTTGGAAAAATTAAAAGAGTTGAATTTATACTTTTATATTGGACCTAGACTTCACTACCATTGTGGACCCTAAATAATAGGGACATGAATCGTAGAAGGAAAGATAGTAACTCCAAAAATTAAACAGGTAATGAATGAGCAATAAATGAGGAGTTATAAGAAATTAAATAGGTTAATAAGATCATTAAAGCAATTATAAGAAGATAAGGAAGAAGTTAAATAGGTAACATTGAATAAACAAATAAATGTCATTAGCAAACGTCCTTAAGATAATAATCATTTAATACGGACAAAGTGACATTTTTTAGAGTAGTAAATATAAATATTAGATAATAGTTAGATGTTATAAGGCATAGTATTTGTAAACATACGAAAGTAAGTGATATAGTAGTGAAACAAGCTTCCGTAAGTAGGTGTAAATTAATCACCACAAGAAGACAACTATATTTTTAAAACGACTGAGTAAGGAGTTCAAAGGATAGAACAATCAAAGCCAATTTTTAAACTCCCACCCCTTGAGAAAGAAAGTGGTAAAAAGGTTTTTGAAAACTCCTTGAAAGTTTTGAAAGAATTTTTCAAAAGATTATTAAGTAAAAATCTTATGTGTTGTAAGTTGAATTTTTTTGGTAGAAAGTGATTTTTGACAGCTTTAGAACTATACTACCATTTGTAAAAAGTTTTGAAAGAAGTGGCGAACCATATTAAAAATAAAATGATGGATGATTTTTAGCTACTTGAAAAGTTGAAAAAAATAGAATTTTCTCATTTATTAACTGCTCAATTTCAAATTTGTTAAATTAAAAGTTTTAACTTTTGGATTCTTATATTTTTTTATTATTTTTCTACTTTATGAATTTGATATCTATTATTATGAAAAGAGCAAGGAAATTTGGAGATTTGTAAATAGCTGAGTTAAAAGGTTCTAAATTAAAAGGATTTTGCATTCTTGGATTCTTAGTTTAAATTTATTGAGCCAAAAGTTTTTGGTTTAAAGATTTTTATTAAGAGATTTTTCTTTCATAAAATGCATGATTTTTCCTATCTTATAAAATTAGAGGTTCCTTTTTCCTTAAATTTCTTCTAAAAGGGTGTACAAATGGAAAAGGCGCTTGATTAGCATAGGATAGAAAAAATAAAAGGATAAGAATGTCCGACAACGTAGATGGGAGGAACATTCCTGTATTAGGAAACATGGACAATGATAGCCAAATTTAGGAAGTGATAGCTTGAGAATTTTAATCCAGTAACAAATGATATAAAAGAAAAGTAATAGGAATAAGATAGGAGTTACCTTTGTCTACTCCATTTTTCCATCAATTGAAGTTATAAATGGTATTATTGATAGTTGAAGGATTTGAATTAATTAATGAGTTGGGTATTTTTGGAAAAACAATTATGTAATATGAGAGTTTAATATATGCATATTTCAAATTCAGAACTTGTTTGGTAAGAATATTAGTGAATTGATAAGAAAGGAGTGTAAGGGATTTTTAGAGTTTTGAACAAGTTATTAAAATTATTTTTTCAAATAACGAGTTATTTTGAGTAATAAGCAATAGATATTAATTTATTATTTTAGAATTATATACTATTATTTTGGAAATGATAATTCATGTAACTAGAAAACTTTTTGGAATAATAAAAATCTAATTTATTATATTGGAATGATAATTGAGTTTTGAATGCTTTATGTCAAAGACCTTATTTTCAGAAGGAGTATTATAGTAAGACATTAAAAAGGGAAGTTTTCCATAATTCCTTTTTGCAAACCAAGCAGTCTTTGAATGATATGAATTGAAAGTATAATTTTAAAAGGGAAAATCTTTGATGAAGAAAGTTTTAAAAAGAGAATTATTTTGCTCCTATTTAGAACTAATAAATTTTAAATTCTTGGTAAAGGTTTCTAAGTTCATACTTTCAAAGATAAAGATTTTTACTTTGGTACTTCATGTTTGTGAAATTTTAAGTTTTGTAAGAAATGGGGTACTAAATGCTGATTTTGAATTTAACGAAATAAGTTTATTTGTATGAAAATAGTTTATTTAAAACTATTTTGTATGATTACTAAAATTCTGGTTTTACAAAAATAGTTTTTATGGAGTAAATATGGATCAAAACCTAGGTAGGACAGATTACGGTTTTTAGGATATGAATAAAATAGGAATAGAGCGTACAACCTGATATGGAAATTTGAAATCAGTCTCAAACCTCTATTTGAAGAAGTTGGTAAAGTGTAAAGATATTCCAGATCTATAATTGGGTTGAAAATTAGGTTGCCCTAGATATCCTAGAATGTAAATTTCTATTTTTTAATTTATTTAAAGCAATTTCCATAAATTACCATATTCCAAAGTATGTATGAAGTATGTTGTTTGAATTAGCAAAGGATGCACCAAAAAGGGAAATAAATGTGTAGGATATAGATATCCTTTCCATTTATTAACACCATCTCATTCAATAGAAATTTTTTTTTTGTAAATTCAAACAAAGCAAAAAATCTCATTTGTGGTTAATTTATGGGAGATTGTAACTGTAGTCCTTTTAAGAGATAGCTCTAATAAATTAAAAATGTAGAGATACGTGTTCTACTTTAGAAATTAGTATACGTATAACCATGCTTAATAACTAAGAATATGAATATATGTAAAGCATAAATTATGAATATATGCGTATGAATTAGTAATTAATAGTTATGGACATTAATTAAAATTTAACGGGCAATAAATTTGTAATTAATGAGAGGAAAAAGAAATTAAATGGGGTGATTAAGGAACTTGATATGGAATTTACGAAAGAATTTTTTTGAGTAAATAATGTATTTTGGAAACCTAAAGAAGGTTAAAGAGATTAAAGAAGGATTAATTGGAAATGATCCAATTTTGACAGTAATGATCAATGCTATGGATATATTAATTGAGGTAATGGATGGACCACATTTATTAGAAACTCTAAAGGAAAATTAAGGAAAATGGATAATAATAGAATGACATATTAGAAATACACATCTTAATTTAGTAGGGAGAGTTAGTACCTTAACGCCATTTATACCACTTTATAATAAATGGCAGCTTGCAACCGAATTTTCTTTTAGAGTTTTTGGGTTCTAGTCGCTAACTTCCTCTCTTAGAGTTACTAGAAAAGTTATAATGTTGTGTAAGATATATTCCTATTTTATTTCTATGTTTACTTTATGAATGGGATTTAAACCACTTGATAAATATATATATGCTGAGAAGCAAACTAAATAAGGATATTTCGTGGGGACACTCAATCAGCTATAAACCATAAGTTAGATTGAAAGTTAATGAGAAAATTAGATTAACAGCCTAAAATAAATAAATATTTCAATCCCAAAACTTTAGAATTTTAGAAAAAATAAAATTTAGCTCACAGGCTGTCACCATTCAAGGAAAAGATAAAATATATAGGAATGTGAAGAGAATTTTCTATTTAATAAGGATAAAGAAGAAGGTGGCAGAATTTTTCGTTAGAAGCAATGAAACCGTAGCGTCTCCAACACAGCTTCATGGAGTTGCGATTAGCATCATTACTGATAGATACCCTTAGTTTGCTTGCAAATTTTGGAGGAGTTTGCTGATAGCTTTAGGAGCTAGTTTTAGAAATAGCTTTAGGAACTTCATTAAATCTGAGCAATGCTTACCAACTGAAGATTGATAGAAAATCTGAAGGAATGAATGAGAACGTAGAGGATTTGTTGAAAGCTTGCATCTTGAACTTTGGAGTACATTGGAGCAGCATTTTCCCTTAGTAGAATTTGCATATAGTAGTAGTCACCAATAGATGATTGATATGGCACCCTTGAAGCACTTTTTGGGAGGCCATACAAATCGCCAAATTGTGGATGGGAAACCACCAACAGATTCTACTCATACCAGATTTGAATTGCGAAACTTTGGAAAGTCAGATTTGATCAGGCAGCGTGTGAAGGTCATATGATTTGGATAGTTGGAATAGTTGTCACCAAGATCTATTGGGCTTTTCCCAGTATTAGGGAAAAATAAGAAAACTTTTATGTTGGCTGGAGTCTATGACATTTTTCACATTTTGCATTTAGAAAAATACCTTTATAGCATAGTAATTGTAGTAAAGCATAACCAATTGGGGGATTTTGAGATGGAGCCAATAGTGTCCCCTGCCATTGCATGCATTATCGAGCACAAAACTAGAAAGCTCCACAATAAAGAAATTAGATTGGTTCGAGTATAATGGAGAGAAAATCCGGTGGAAGGCATGAGGACTTCTCGTTCTAAGCCTTTCTCCGGTAAAATTTTTCTCCGAAATTAGGATTTTGATTGCATCGTGGTTGCTAGAGTGGATGGTAAGAGATGGTTGCCATAGTTTTACGCTATCACTTTACACTCGTATAGAAGTTTTATGCATGTTTAGGCATCGACATACGTATTTTCATAGCACGATCACACACTCATGCTAGGATTGAGCTCATTTATAGTACGTCTTCAATACATGAACACATTGCACTTTGGTTAAGTAAATGATTGTGTAGATAACGTGGTTGTAAAACATAGATGTTATTGCACATTATGTTGTTTGCCACTTGAAAGATTTTGGGACGAAATCCTTTTTAAGGGGGAGAATGTAACACCCTGTAAAATCGACCCTAATTAAATATAAGTAAATTAAGTGAAATTAAATTAATCGGGGTAGGGATAAAAAATGAAAATTTTGCAAAAGTTGGAATTTAACCACGAAAGTTACGCCGTTGCATTCGTGGCGAAATTTTGATCAAATTCCATATATAGTATGCTAAAAATGCAACTCAACGAAGAAATTATGAGCATTCAAAGTTTTCAGATTGAAATTGGTTTAATTCAGATTCAAACGAGTAATTAAATTTAAAGTTTGAATTTCAAAAATTAGTTGTGATTAGACTTGGGGGTTAAGTAAATGTTAAATTACAATTAACGTTAAGAGTAATTAGAGATTTAAATAACCTTTCAAAAATAGGGAAAAAGGTCGACCCCTATAGGTCGACCGCTTGGAATGAAGAGGTTGACGGCTTCCTGTGTGGCGGGTACAGTTTTGGTTGTTTTGTACGCTCCAGATTTATCCATTTTCAACTTAGTTTCATCTTACGGTTCTGGTGCGTTTCAACCATTATAATTAAACCTCTCATTTTACTCATAAATATTTTGGAAACATCGGCGAAGCGCTGTCAGTTTATCTCTTCTTAGATTCAAAAAACTCCATTAGGGTTTTAGGTAAGAAATCCTAATCTATCTTTGTTTATTATTTAATTTCTAAACATCTTGTCCTCCAACCATTCTGAATCTAGTACACACACGGATATATATATATCACTTATTGTATATATAAAAAATAAGAGATCCGAAGGAGATTATAACGAGCATTGCAAATCCAAAGAAAAGCAAAGTTAAGGACCAATTATGAGTGAAAATCTTAGTTTTTCTATTTTAGTAGTTGAATTGTATAGTTTTGATTTGATATATGCCTTGGGGAGTTTTAGATTACGATAGCATCATATTAAAAATTCTCAAAATTCTGTCAAAGCGAAATGTCAATTCTTAGGATTGGAATCTTAATTGTTTTTTGCTAAAATAATGGAGTTTTGTGGATTTTTGCAGTTTATTTATTCTACCTTCAATTCCACTTTTTATTCTATTTCTTCAGATCTAATCAAGGGACTTAACTGAGAAATGGCATGTAAAGGACGAATCTTTATTCGTAGTTTGCACCGCCTATTTCTATAAATTTATTAGAACTTCCCTTGTCTAAACTCATGTAAAAGAAGTTGAATAGCATAAAATTGATTAAATTGCAAGTTTCCATTTTTTGTTTATTGCATTATTTTAATGTGAGATAAGTTGGATTTAAATTTTCTATACAAGTCTATTTATTGCAATTTTGGGTATAAGTATTGGATCCTTGTTATGGATATTAGAATCTCTTGTTATGGATATTGGAATTTGGATATTATTGTTAAAATGGAAGAAAAAGGAAAGACTTGTGTTATTATGGTTAAAAAGAAATTGACATTTAGCATTAGTTAGGGTGTAATCTCTGCACACATAAAATAAAAAGTTTGTATTTATATATTAATTAGCGTAATAAACGTATAATTATAATATATGATTGTGTAATTAATTATGTAACAATTGTAATTAAATCCCTCTTAGGAAAGTAATTAATATTTTAGGGCGCAATAAGGAAGATTCCTTATTTAGGCCTTAATTATGCAACAACGAGATGAGTATTATATATAGAGAGTATTTAAATTATAGCTAAGTCATAGGGATGCGAGTCAGTCAAAAGGCACAGAAAAATATGTCTAGCTGATCTGGCTACCAGCACTGTGACTTTGGGGATGATATGAGACATCTCCTACGATAGGAATTCATAATGACATGAGGTTAAGCCAAATTGTATAAGGTAAATCTGCACAACTAATGTGGCTACCAGTTCCTACGAATAGTCAGACTAATGTGAGACGTCATTATGAGTATGAGTCGTGATACGAAAAGCCTGCTTCAAGGTCTTTAAGTATTAGGTGGTTGTTTGAGAACTTGCCCCTTTTTTCCAAATGAAGTAGTAAATGGCCAGGGGGTACTAGTCATTAAGTATGATAGGTGGTATCTCAATAGGGGTCCTCTTCGGGATATGGCATTAAGTGGTTGATTGAGGGTCCGCCTTTCCATAAAGATGTCTTAAGTGGCTTAAGGGATTCCATGCAATGTCAGCTAGATAGTCACCAATTAGGAGCCTACCTTGGGAATAGGTATAAAATAATGGTATCTGTCTCAATTAATGTCTTACATGGCCAGAGTCTGTCTATTTTCCAATAAAAGGTATTAAGTGGCTTATGTACTATCTCTTGTATTGATTATAAATTTATGACGTTGGTTATGTGTTATGGGATTAGGAAACCTGCTTTGGGAATTGAAGGTATTAAGCGACTGTTTGACAACCTGCCTCCTTTCCTTATATAAAGTATTAAATGGTTCTAAGTACGTAAGATATATTTTTATTTGAGTTATACTGCCCAAGTACTGAAATAGTAAGGCTCAAGATTTCTATTCAATAGACACTTGTTGCTCTAACTCTTTTCTCATTGCAACACAGGTTAGAGGAGTAGATGATTCTTGAAGATGGCGAGAGAGAAGCTTATGGCGGTTACTATCTATCTTTTTGTGTTATTACCTATTGTACCCATGAAATGTATTTTGAACAAAATGTAGTAATGGTTGACATTATGTAATATTTTGTGACTAATGATTTGAAATAAATGGGTACTATTACTATTATTATATTTTATTCCTTTCGCTGCGAGTTCTGAAAGAATAGATAGCTCTATTTTGTTATTTTTACCAACCAATAGCCAGCTTTAGAATGGTTCTAAGTTTCGGTAGGCTTTTTTTGGATTAGAATTTAGGCCTATTTCGAAGCGGATTATTACAATTATTGCAAGTAAAGTGTACTAAGGGTAAGTGTTGCTCCCAATGTCCTCTGAAATCCACGATGCAAGCTCTTAACAAGTCATCCAAAATCCTATTCACCCTTTCAGTCTGACTATTTGGTCTGTGGGTGGTAAGTAGTGCTAAGGTTTAATGTGTTTCCTAAAACTGACAGTAAACTCCTCCAAAATTCGCCAGTGAATAAAGAGTCCATATCACTAACAATGCTAACTGGGATTGCATGCAGTTATACTACCTCCTTAATATAAATCTGTGCTAGAGATGACGCAGTCTTATTACTCTTAATGGGAATAAAATGGACGCTTTTAGTGAGCCTATCTACAATAACCCAGATAGCTTCATATCCCTACACATCTTGTCTTCTTCGGGGTGAATAGTCATCCTAGAATGGTGAAACTTGCTAGCACTTCAACACATCCTCAACTATAGGAATAAAAGGCATCCATCTCTCCTCAAACATTCTTTTCCATCAATTGCACACCAAGCTCCATGGAGAAAATGTTATCTTCTCTTTAGTTCACCTAAAATATCTACTATTGTCGCATCTTTCTTCTCTTGCCCAATATGGTCCATCAGTGATGGCCTAACCTCCGTTGCTGTCAAATAACCTAGAGTGGGTTCAATTGGTGGTTGGAAATTGAAAATAAAGGAACTCCAACTACTTCCACTAATCTATAGCACCAAGAGTAGCATGCCTCCGGCTAGGAGCATTGGCAACAACATTCCCTTTTCCAAGGGTATACTATATCCTAAATTCATATGATGCTATAAATTTCATCCACCTCTGCTGCCTAAGGTTCAAATCCTTTTGAAAAAATAGTTATTTGAGTGATTTGTGGCCGGCGAACAACTCAACCCTTTTCTCCCAAAAGATAGTGTCCCCGCATCTTTAAAGCAAAAGCAATAGCCACTAGCTCTAATTCGTGAGTTGGGCACTTTTCTCATGATCCTTCAATTATCTACTTGCATAAGCTATCACTCTTCCCTCTTGCATAAAAACTACTCCTAATCCCGTACTACATGCACCAATAAAAATAGTAAATGGCTTTATCCCATCGAGAATAGTAAATACTGGCACACTAGTCAACAGCTCCTTCAGCATCACAATGCTTCCGGGCACTTCTCATCGCATGAAAAAACTAGATTCTTCTTGGTTAAATGAGTTAGTAGGACTACTATCTTTACAAAGTCCTTAATGAATTTCTTGTTGTAACCCACCAACCTAAGAAACTTCTAACCTCTGTGGCATTATTTAGAATCTTTCAATCTTGAATAGCAAACCACCTTTGCGGGGTCTACAAACAATCATTTCTTGGAAATAATGTGCCCAAGAAATGTCACCTCCTTCCTCAAAAAGTGACATTTTGAGAATTTGGCTTTAAGTTGGTGCCTTCTCAAAGTCCTAGTACCTCCCTTAAGTGATTTTCATGCTCATGCTCACTTCTATAGAATAGTAAAATATCATCCATAAACACTACGACGAATTTATTGAGCTACCCCCTAAAACTATATTCATCAAATCTATAAAGTATGTAGAGGCACTCTTTAATAAAAAAGGCACCACTTCCTATTAATACAGTCCATCTAAAGTATTAAATGCGATCATCAGCTTGCTACCCTCAATTGATGAAACCCAATGACTAAGTCCAAGTGGAAAAAGATTTTGGCTCCAACAAGCTGATCAAATAGATCATCTATTCTAGGTAAGAAGGTACCTATTTTTCTTAGTTAAGTTATTGAATTCTCTATAGTCAATGCATATCCTTAATGATCCACTTGCCTTAGTTTCCCCAGTCAGAAGTACTTCGACGAATAAATCACTTCTGCAATAGCTCCAAAATCCACTTGTCCAACTCTCGTCTTTCTTTATGAGACGTGTGCCTTAATGGCAGAGCAATGGGTCTAGCATCCTTCTCTAAATTAATCCAAAATTCAATCTCTTTTCAGGGAGGGAGACCCAAGACTTCTTCAAAAACATCAGGGAATTCTCAAATCACGGGTACAAGTAAGAGCTCATCTTGTGATAGGCTAAGAGAATACATATAGCTTAACCCGATCGAGTATTGTGGTATGCATCAAACATCTATTCTTGCCCCTTAAAACTCCTTAACCATACAATCATCCTATCGCGATCTAAGACAGCCCTATAGTAGGATAACCAATTCATTCCTAGGATTTCATACCCCTGAAAACTAAGAACATGCAGGTTACATGTAAAATGGACATTATATATATCCACAACTAGGTCTTTACAAACTAAAGAAAGATGTGTCAATCCCCCAGTAGGATTTGATACCACTATTGGGTTGGTGGAAACTAGGGTTTATAGACTCAAGAAGTTGTTTGTACTTCTAGCTATGAATGCATGTGACGCTCCTAAGTCTAGTATGCCCAGAAATAACAGTTGACCTTCCATTATAGCATTCCCGTGGTCTCTACGGGAAGGTCTACTCGAGATAGGTATATCCTTAATGGCATAAGCTTGTCCATGTTGTCCCTCCTTCGCAAGCTTTGGATATTGATTCTTGTAGTGTTTCTCTTCATGGCAGTGATAGCACTTCCCTTTGAACTCGTCCCTCATCAAACTCACTTTACAGTCCTTAGCAACATGTCCTTTCTTTTAGCATCTTCAACAAGTTATACCCTCCTTCTTGATCTTTCCCTTGACATTCTTGTCACCGAAAATCCTCCCTTCTTTGCTCCACCTTGATTCTGCACTAGTCCCATGTTCTCCTTCTCTTTCTCCTTCTTCTCCAAGCCAATGGTCTAAAGTAAAGCCATCTTCATGGGGGTGTCAATCAAACTCATTCTGAACTTAGCTAGAACCTACTGATATATTCCTTCAATATGGAGTCTTCCTGTCTTAGTTGTATAAACCTTTACAATTGCAAATTCACCTCAGCCCTAGTCATGAATTATGACTACAAGCGGTTTTTGAACTCAACCCCAGTGAGTCCTTCCTCGGCATTCTCTTCAGCCACTATAGTCCGCCAATCCAAGGCTTCTCCTTTAGGATGCCATGCTTCCATTCTCCTCTTGATCCGGTCTTCCTATCCAAGTTCTCAAAATATACGCCCACAATCATTAATCCAAGTCTTCATCTCCACGAAACTTTCAACTTCTGTATACACCTTTCCCCCATATTCTGGGAGTGTTTACACATTTTGTGGAAGTCTATAAGGCGTGGTGCAACTTCAGTAGACGGGGCAAAGGGTGTATCACTGGTGTAGCTTGTTAAGAAACAGGAACTTGCTCTACATTCGGGTATTGCTTGAACCATTCAGGCATCCCTCAGATAGTGGATATCTCTTGGGTAGAGGGGTTTCCAGCCTTAGAGGAATGATTTTCTACCATAATTAACTATCTGTTGGTTTAAACTTTCAGTTGCAATTTCCTTTGACGGTATTATTTGCTAAAATAAAGGATTTGCCTAGTGTGTTTACCTATGTTCAATTAAATTTGTGTATATGCGTGTGTATATGTATGTATATGATAGGGTTTTTGAAAAATACTTTTAAAGATAACAAGTACGCACTCATATGTATACCTATTGATCAAGTAACCTCAGCTCTGATACCAAATGAAACAACCCACCTTAAAACGGGCCTAATTTTCTATCCAGTAAAGGCCCATCAAACCTTAGACCCATTCCAAATTTGGTTGTTGATTAGTAAAATTTATACATAAACAATACACAGAGCTACCTACTTATGCTATCAGAATCTAACAATAGAAAGGATAAAATACAATATTAGAAACAATACCCATTTTATAAAAAGTCAAATCTAAAAAACATAACAAAATATCTCAATATCCGATATACAATATCTCAACATAATAACGTTAAGTTTGAAATGGGTACATCAAAATATAATAGAAATTAAATAGATAGATAATTGCTACGAGACTCCACCTCTACCTTCATCTTCTAAATTAGCACTGTCTTCTCTAACATGTGTTGTAATGAGAAGTGAGTTAGAAAAACAATGTCTGGTGAACAAAATCCCAAGCGTTTCCATAATAGTATTTGGGCATATAATTTAGATAAGAATATGTATTACGCTTCCTAACTATATCCTACATGAAATACCTCCAACAATAAGCCTTAAGGCCTTTCTAGTTCAATTCTATAACCAACATTTTTCCAATCCAGCTCTATAACTCATTTCGACTATAGGCCAAAGGCCCTTTCCAGTCTCATGTACCTACCGTCAATCATGTCCTAACAATGTGAGAGAAAGTACCCAAGCCACTTACTGCATTTTCAATGGGAATTAGCCAGACTCTAACCATTTAGTACCTATATCTCAAGCAGGTCCACGTCATTTAATATCTAACCCAAGGCAGACCCCTGTCTGGGACTCACTAGATGACGACCTATGGAATCTCATTGGGCCGCTTAATAATTCACAATACCCACTTAATACTCAAACCCAAAAAGGGCTCCTCTCGAGATTTCCCACTACCGTGCCTAAATGATACCCTGACCATTTAATACTTCTTAAATAGGGAGAAAGGGGACTCTACAATAGCCACTTAATACCCCCAACCTAGAAGCAGGTACTACGCATTATGACCCTTAACCCAATCTGTGATGTTTCACATTAGTCTATCAATTCTTAGGCGCTGGTAGGTAGATTAACTGGACAGACTCACTATATAGAATTGGGACTAACCTCGCATCCTTCAAGGGTACTTATTATAGGCGATGTCTCACATCAATCTCAAAATCATACCACCGGTTGCCAGATGCTGGCCAGACTTTTGTGTGATTTTGAATGACCTTCATCCCTATAACTTAGCCATAATTTCGACTCTCCTAACATATTACCATATATACTTCACCACATTTCACATTAAAGCCTAATAAGGAAATCTCCTTATTTCTCCTTTAATTATAAATTAATTTCCATAATTATTTGAACTTCTTTCCTAGGGGATTTAATGTTAATTACTACTCTATTTATACCATGCGATCAATATGTTATTAATTATACATTTTTTATACACTACCATATATATATATATTCCTAAGCATGTGAAGATTTTGCATCCTACACTAATTGTTTAAATATCAAAACTTTCAATTTATACAAGTCTAACTCGATACCATAACATACAAATTACTAATATCCTTAGCCCAATAATAGACTTGTATAAGAAAATTGAATCAACTACCAATTTATTTTATATTAAAGTAGTAGAATCCACACCGTTAGAACTAATAATGCAAACCCTTTAACACTCTATTCAACTATCACATATAAAATGAAAAAGAGATTCATATTTAAATTACGAAAATATGCAGTGTAAACTAAGACTAGAAGAATCTGTACTTTACACATCATTTTCTAACTTATTTTCTTTTTAGAATCCTTAATCATATCAAAAGAGAAAAGTGAGAAATTGAATAGAATGTAAAATATTCAAATTGCAATAACTATGCAAATTCCACTATTTTAATATAAAATAATTAAGATTCCAATGAGGATTGACATTTCACTTAGGGTTTTAGTTTGGTATTTTTGTGAACAAAATTCCCCAAGGCATAAATCAAATCCAACTTATACTATACAAACACTAAATATGAGAAAAACTAAGATTTCTATTCATGGATGGTTTCCTACTTCCTCTTGAATTTGATTACGTTTGCTCCTAATCTCTTTTTATACTTCTTCCTTTTGAAATGTACAACTAGATTGTATATGAATTAAATCAAAATTTCAGGAATTGGAGAGGAATTGAATTTGAATATAAAATATCTAATATCCCTTACCTGAAAATTCTAAGAAATTTTGAATCGTACAGAAGAAACCGGCAGAGCTCCACTTGCGTTCCCAAATAATTTATGAATAAAAGTGAGGAGACAAGCCTGTCATCTATAGTGGTTAGAAGGCGTCAGAGCTGTCAAATTTAAGTTGGTTTAAAATAATAAAATTTAGACCGTTCGCCCCTCACAAAAACCAAGCCACCTCTACATTCACCAGTCGACGCTCTACCTCAAGCGGTAGACCGCTAGCGATCGACCGGCCCAAGGAAGGCTGTCGACCGGCCTATTAAATTTGGAATGGTTTAATTGTTTCACTTAATTATTATTTAATTCCTTAATTAGTTTTAACGTTAACGTTTAGTTTAGCTTTTCCTTAAACCCCAATTTCTAACCAGCGTTAACATATTTTTTATTGAAAATGTTCTTTATTAATGACGAAAAGAACACTAAGAAACCCTTCTCCATAAAAAGTCTTACTAGAGTAGCTAGGAAAAAGAGCGCGGTGAATCTTATACATTTCCATTAAATACAAGAAAATAATAAAACAAAAGATACACCACCAATCAAACAAGTTACAGTCCGTGTCAGCCCACCAATTTACTAATACACTTAAAACTCTAGGCAATCACTATCCAAGGTCAAAAACGATTTGCCAACTGTGAGCTATTTCCATATCTTCAAACTTCACTTCAATTCCTCTCCCAAAAAATTGGCCATTAATGTCAATCTCTATTAATCTCCACCTCTGATCTGCTGTCAGTTGTTTTTGTTCAAATAATCTCCTGTTTCTCTCACCCCAGTGTGATGGATCAAGGTACTGAATCCGACGAAGGCTATACTCTACCAAAGCCCTTTTCTATGAAAACATTGAACTAGGATCTGGATCGTGTCAATCAAACTCCATGGCCGGGGAAGTGGAAGCATGAGTCGATCACAAAGCATATTCCAATGATAAGTACTAAAATCATATGCAAAAAATAAATGTTCATGGGATTTTTCCTCCCAGTTGCACAAATTACACAGTGTGTTATCCAGTATACGCTATGAATTGAGTCTAGCTTTTGTAGTGAGTTGATATATACATGCCTTGTAAGCTGATGGCGAAATCTTTTTTGTTGTAATATGACGCCATATGATTTTGTAATAGTTTTGTGTAGGTTAATGAAGTTAAACTTTAACCCAAACTATTTAAAATTAAAACCTGCTATCTCCTCCAATTCTCCAGTAGTCAGTAGCACAATCATCATCTATAGAAACTCGATTAATTTCATTTATAAGTTCACGGGTAGAAGATAGTAGTTGAGGTCATAAGGTTCCTTCAGATATAATACTGTTGACCAATAGATTAGTTTCTGAACTCAGATTTACTCGATGCCAACCTAAAAAATCCACTATAGACTTATGATTTATCTAGGGATCATACCATAAAGACTTAGAAATTCCATCAGCTCTAATTCTTTGCATCGGGACAATAGCATCATCTCTAACTCGCAAAATAATCTTCATTGTGCATGAATAATTGTAGATAGGCATATGCCAAAAATGTTGGGTAGTTAGATATCTATTTCTCATCCAGATACTCCATAAACTATCCTTGTAAGAAAAGTCTATGGCGGTTTTAATACATATGTTTTTTTGAGGTCTTTTAACAATCTCGAACTGATACCACTTTCAGATTTGGGCCTGCATAACTGGTCCCATGCAATCTTGTGATGCCCGCCTCCTCCCTTCCCCCCACCAAAAAAACTCTGAGCATATTTTTTCTATCTTCTGAAACATTGAGTTTGATACTTGATAGATTAATAACAGTACAAGAAAACGGGGATGATAGTACTTTTTTGAGCTCAGCTCTACCTTTAGTAGACAGCAAAGCACTATCCCATCCTTCTATCTTAGAACACACCTTAGAAATAAGAGGCGCACAGTCCACAGTATGTGTGTAATCTGTGGATAGTGGTACCCTAAGATACTTTAATGGAAGAGTATCTTCTGACATGCACAAAATATTTAGAATATCATTTTTCCTTGTCACATATTTACTAAAGTACATGTCTGATTTTATCGGGTTAATGTGAAGCCCCATTGTATTATAAAGTTGAGTAAATATATTATTCATAGTTGTAGCATTAGAAATAGTCGCACTTAGAAAAATCATGACGTCGTTGGTATATAGTAAATGAAATATAGCTAGTTGAACCTGAGAAATAGGCTGTATGTAATGAGATGAAGTAACATCCTCCATTAATAAGGAAAAAGCTCCATTGCTATGCTAAATAAGTATGGGGACAGAGGATATCCTTGACGTAGTCCTCTTGTAGACATTAAAATCCATTTGGAATACCATCTGTTTTTAGAGCGACACGGTTGTGTAGCGTGGGACTACACAGCCGATTAGATATCATATAAATAGGTAAATAGCGCGATCAACAAGCCTGATCGCTGGCCAGAAAGTAGTAAGATACAGCAAGCTGGTCATTGCGAGACAGAGTTTTATATACAAAATACATATTGCGAACAACAGGAATGAAAAAAGGCTAGAACTATATAGCGGTTAGTGATGCCCTCGATGTCTGCCAGAAGGAACTGCTGATGTGCTGCCCGAGGATTCAGCTGGTGGAGAACTGGGATATGGCAATCTCAGCCTGAATGGCGCGGAGAAGCTATGACCTGATACAGATGAGAAGTAGTGAATAATACGTCTACAAGTTCCTTCGAAGTTGGATATGGACTTGCAGAATACACGTGCATTTCGCTCGGCCCAAATGCACCAACTGAATATAGCTACGATGGAATACCATCTGTTAATATGGAGAAAATAGGGGTGCTTATGCATTTGTAAATCAAATTAATAATAAATAAAGGAAACCCCATCATATGAAGCATATAACATATGAAATCCCTATTAACCATATCATAGTCTTTTTGCAAGTCAATCTTGATACACATTTCAGGCCTTCCACACTTTTTGAAATCACAGACAAATTTGTGAGCTAGTAAAATATTTTCCCTAATATTTCTTTCAGGTACAATGCGAACTGATTATCCGTAATAAGGAAAGGCAGTGAATGCTTTATCCTGAAACAAATAATTTTTGAGATTATCTTATAAAGAACGTTAGCACATGATATGGGATGATAATCTAAGTTATGTTGTGGCTTATCTTTTTTAGGTACAAGAGTGATAAAGTTATGATTCAGGCCATTAGCAAGCTTGCCAGTCTAAAACACTGTAACAACCCGCATATCTATCAATTCTATATTTAAATATTTTATTTAAATATTTTATCGTTAGTCGGATGTTAGTCCGAAAAGCTACTTTTTGCATACGGTCAAATTAGGACTCGAGACCACCCCCATTGAGTTCAAAATGACGTTTGCGATCTTTTTGAGTGTAAACTTCGATATGTTTGGAGATAGTGAAATTTTCGTCACTTTTCCCGCTTGAGACTTTGGTTTGGACTGCACTTCCTTAGTTCAGCCCAACCCACTTCCTCACTTCATTCACCCTTTGTTTTAACATTCAAGCTTCATCAAAAATGGTGGTGGGAAGTGAAAATTAAAACTCCAAACTCCAATTCCATTGCAAATCCGGGATTCAACATCAAATTCACGTGAAGACCATTGATTCAAGCTTGTTGGTGTTCTTGCTTTGCTCTCAAATCTCCATCTTCATCAAATTCCGTGAAAAGGTGAGATTTTTGATCTCACATCTTGCCTATAATCGTCATTGGACTGTTGGGAATGATTCCTCATCACTTTAGCATGTTTGTTGCATTTGGTTTGGATTGGATTGGCGAAAAATTCCAAATTTTAGTGATTTTGGTGAAAAAACTGCTACTAGGTCGTTCTGGCCATTTTTAGCTCGTTCGGAGTTAGGTCGTCCATCCATAGGTCGTAGGTCGCCTGCGAGTTAAGTCTTAGGTCACCTGCGAGTTAAGTCTTAGGTCGCTGCCGACCTATAAATCCCAGGCAAAAACTTAAGTCGTTGCCGACCTATAAATCCCAGGCAAAAACTTAGGTCGCTGCCGACCTATAAATCCCAGGCAAAAAACTTAAGTCGTTGCCGACCTATAACCTCCAGGCGAAGTCTTAGGTCGTTGCCGACCTATAATTTCCAGGCAAAATGATAAGTCGTTCAGGAGTTAAAGCCATAGGTCGTCCACGAGTTAACATCTTAGGTCGTCCCCGAGTTAGGACTTAGGTCGCTTGCGTGCTTAGGTCGTTCTGGCTTAGGTCGCAGGGAAATAAGTCGTAGGTCGAAACAGCTTTAAGTCTTAGGTCGTCGCCGACCTAAAATTCCAAGGCAAATCACTAAGTCGCTCGAATTTTGTTAAGTCTTAGGTCGTTGCCGACCTAAAATCCCCAGGCAAAACGTTAGGTCGTTGCCGACCTAAAATCCCCAGGCAAAACGTTAGGTCGTTGCCGACCTATAATCCCCAGGCCAAGTTAAGTCGTTCGCGAGTTAAACCTTAAGTCGTAGGTCGTCTCCGACTTATCCCCCAGTTAAGTCGTTCAAGTTAGGTCGTCGCCGACCTTACACTTGGTCTTTTGAGTTCGCGAATTCCTTAGGTCGTATGACCTATTTTTCCTTAGGTCGCTGGACCGCTTGCCTTCACTAGGTCGTACCGTGACGGGGCGCTGCCCCGCACCCCGCCGTGGGCGCTGCCCCCTGGACCCCCGCGACCTGACCGGGCAGGTCGAACCCCGTATTACTCTGCGTAGGCAATCTCGTCTGAAAAACATTGATCAGAATTTCTACTTTGATGGTTTTGGGATTGACTTCTTTGGACTTTACTCACGTCTTCGAACGTGAATTGATTTGTTCTACCATCGTTTTATGACTTGTCACTTTAAAGATATATGAAGGTTTCAATACTAATAGTAAATATCAAAACTCTTTCATCAAAGCGATTTCAACACTATTTTAAGTATCAAAAGTTCGTTTTCTCAAACCGATTTTCAATCTACTAGTATATACAAGCCTTTACTTCACTCGAATGAGAAATCGACTTAAACGACTTAGTAAAACGAGTGGTATGAAACGCTTGCGTTCACTTCGTCGGTTAGCTCTTGGACTTGTTCGATTGAACCCTTTTTGTGACAATTTCCTAGTGAAGATTTACAGCTTGTTCGTAAATATTTAAGTTAAGCAAGTGGTTATGGGACATGAAGCTAAACTCATATATTTACTGGCTTGGTGTGATTGACACTTCCTTATGATCATGACGATCATTTTTGTGATTTAGACTAGCGATTGAGCGATGTCTCTTTGTCTACGTGGGAGACTATACCCCGATTATGTGATGTTTCGCCATCACATTTCCTATGGTCTTCGGACCATTCATGTGTAAAAATTTAATGGATAGCTTCCATGAGATAACTTCTCGTCATGTGTTTACGCGTAGGTGAGTTTTCATGCTCCCATTCATGTGTTAGGCCTCCCCCCCCTTTTATGTGTTTTCTGGATTTCTGATGATGATTTCTGGAATTTTGTGCTTCACCAATTTTCATGATTTTCATTGATATGATATCAGCTTTTGTGCATTGGTGAATTTATGTGTAATTGACTTGTTATGAATACAAGTTTAGGGTATGATACCCTATTTTATCTTTGAGAAGATTCTTGTGATATTGATAAATCTTTTGTTGATTATCATTTACGTACTTATAGTAGTATGTCGCTATGGTTATTACATGTTCATGTCATGCCTTTTACTGTATACCATATCATCTGATATTTATAGTTAGACTGATCCGTTTATTATTTTCTTATAAATAATACTCGGGTCAGACCGAGATGTTACAGGTGCTTCTGCTTGACTTCTCTTCAGGATATTTCTGACTTTTGGCTAACTACATAGATTTGTAGTTTTTGGATGTACACCTTTGAGACATAGACTCTATGTTGTGTACTTATTCTTTTGTAAAGCACGTGATGCTATTCTTTTGTATTATCGTGGATCTTTCTGACCACTACTCTGATGTACACTTTCATGTGTTATATGTTTATTCATATCTTCTTCCGCCTTTGTGATATGGATGTCTGTGACTGATTTATGTTATGATTATTTCTATGTTTGTTTTCCGAAGATTATATATAGCCACCGTGTGATAGCTTTGTGTTTGTATCGGTATGTCGGATTTCCTCCTTAAAAGATATGCATTCTATCCTATCTGACGTATCGGTGCTCGCACAAAGAAGTTACATGGATGGTCGCTCCTCCACAGCCTTATTCTCCGCGCTAATTGACAGCACTACATCGTAGTGTTCTTGGTTAGCGTGGGCATAGAGGTGGGGCGTCACAAACACAAAGGTGATAGCTGAAAAAAAAGGATCTTTTATCAAATTCCAGTGGAATTTGTAGAGTTTTGCAGAGAAATCGTCAGGTCCCAGACTCTTAGAGTTGTCTATAGAAATAACTGCCTCTCTATCTTTCGAGACATCAACAGCAGCAGATAAGTATTTCTTACCCTCATCATTAATATCTCTTCTCAGCTGGATAGTTAGAAAAAGTCCACATGGCTGACCATTAAATATGTCACTATAGTAGGATATTGAATGTGCAATGAGCCGTTGTTGATCATAAACATAATTGCCATTAGACCAATGTTAACATATTTATTAATATTTTAGATTTAAAATGTAAATATTAATTTAAATTTGAATTCCATTTGAATTATTTTAATTTCGAAAACTTCAAATGTCGATAATTTTTCTATTTGAGCTCCGATCATAAAACTTTATGTATGAAACTTGATCAGAAAATTTCTACGAATGTAGTGGTGTAACTTTTGTTGCCAAATTTGGATATTTACAAAATTTTAATTTTTAGCTTTATTATTAATTAATTGATTTCTTATTAATTTTTACAAGGTGTTACATGGGTCTTGTACATAGTGATGTTTGTGGCCTAATGCCTATAGTTACTAAAGATAATTATTCTTATTTGGCAACATTTATGCATGATTTCTTAAGACTAGCATTTCTGTATCTCATGAAGGACAAATCTGATGATTGTGAAAAAATTATTAAATATAAAAACAAGGTTGAAAATCAAATGAATCGAAAGATTAAAATACTTTGATCTAGTCAAGGAGGAGAGTACGTTGGACAGGAGCTCCAACCGTACTTAAAAGATAATAAGATTATCTCTTAGGTTACTCCACTATATACTCTACAACACAAAAACGTTTTAGAGCAAAGGAACATAACCTTATTAGATATGGTACATTCTATGATGAGTAAGGATGATTTATCTCAATCACATTGAGGATATGCACTAGAAACTGCAGTGCATACATTGAATTTATTACCCACTAAATCTGTGCCTAAGATGTTATATGAGATGTGGCATGGGAAGAAACCCACCTCAATTATTTGAAGGTGTGGGTTTATCTAGCCTAGGTTAAGAACATCGGTTCTAATAAGTTTGAGGCAAAATCGGTCTTGAGTAAGCTCATAAGATATGCCAAGAACTACATGGGATATATTTTCTACAACACCGAGGAACAAAAAGTCATTATTTCTCAACATGACATCTTTTTAGAAAAGGACTTTTTGTCAAAAGAAACAAACAATGAAATTATCGGACCAGATGAGATCCAAGAATCGAACATGGAAACCGAACCAATGGAGAACCAAGTTCACCCGTATATGAAAACACATAATTTATTAAAAGGTCTAGAAGGGAATCTTGTGCACCAGAGAGATACTACGGTTTTCTTATGGACGATGAGGAGGAATGTGTCTTAGATGATGAGACTCCTTTATCATTCCAACAAGCACTACAAAGTAAATACTCTGTACTTTAACCTAGAGTAATGAAATTTGAGATGATTCCACGTATGAAAACAAAGTGTGGACTTTGTTTAACATACCCGAAGGGATAAAACACATTGGCTTTAAACGGATTTTTAAGAAAAAACTAAATGTAGATGGACAAGTGGAGACTTATAAAGCAAAGCTAGTTGCAAAGGGATTTCATCAAATTCAAGGCGTTGATTATGATGAGAAGTTTCCACTCGTACCAATGATTAAGTTCATTTGGATAATGCTAGCTATAGCTGCATTCTACGACTATGAAATATGGCAAATGGACATGAATATAACATTTCTAAATGGTTAGAAGAGACCATTTATATGTCACATTTCAAAGATATCGAGGTCAGTGGGAATGAAGGCAAGGGTTGTAAGTTGTTAAAGTCCATTATGGACCTAAACAAGCTTCAAGAAGTTGGAATAAGTGTTAATAAAGAGATCAAATAGTTTGGTTTTTATAAGAACACATAGGAAGCATGCGTATACTGAAAGGATTAGGGAAATGCTATCGTATTTTTGTTCTCATTCGTTGATGATCTTATGTTGATTGGCAATGACATTTCGTTATTACAATCAGTGAAAGCATAGTTTTCCAAGAACTTCTCCATAAAGGATTTGGGAGCTATGTATTAGGGATAAAGATCTACAGAGATAGATCTACGGGGCCGTGGGGATTGTTCTAATCTAGAACATAGACATCATGCTGAAAATGTCCATTATAGAGAATTCCAAGCGTGGTAATGTTCCAACACAATTTGGAATCATCCTTTCTAAGAAGGAAACTACTCAAATAGATTATGAGAAAGATCGTATGAAGAGGCTACCGTATGTTTCGATAGTTAGTTCCATAACATACGCTGTTTGCACCAAAAATTAGCACAAATACCCAATAGAGAGTTTGTAGAGAAGTAAATGAAGAATATAAAATGGAAACAGAGGAATCTAACAATTAAATAGCAGAATATAAGCAATAACAAGAAGACAATGATTTATAGTGGTTCGGCATTGAAAAGCTACGTCCACTTTTCAGAAATAACTTTATTAAACACTTGAATTGCTGAGTACAAAAGGATGGATCGGAGTAAAACCCTTAGTTACAAAGAAGTGCAAAGTAACGAGTAGCGTAGAGATCCCCCAATTGAACAATCAAGCCTATATTTATAGGGGAAGATAGTGAAATATCTTCCTGAAATTTCAGCAACGGAGCCTCCAGATCCAGAAGAGGTCATGATATCGATTGCAAGTCCCAAATCCTTGAGAATAACGATTTGTGCCAATCTTTATATTGGCTTGCTGTGGCATGCGATCGATATGGTAGGCTCCACTTTTCAATATACTAATGCGCCCAAAGTTTCATCTGCATTTGACTTTTAGATTTCGAGATATCGATTGTTTTCCATTGTGTTGAACTATAATATCAATTTGGTACGACCCATAATAAGCGAATATGGATCATAACCCTATCATTTTCAGCACATGGTGTATGAATCGTTCCGTTGAATCCGTCTTCTGCTTTCACTCTGCCACAGCTTCATATTATCATCTATGCCTAATCTTTGGGCTTTGTTATTGTTAATATGACTTGTCAACCCCAATGACAGTCGATTTTAACTTGACTAATCAATTCGAATATAGCAGGCCAAAAGGCTTAATAACACTTCCCCCTTAAAGTACGTCTTGTTTTAACATGACGTGCTTTGAATCGATGCAAGTTAGAGTCATCAAAAGGAATTCATTCAGCTTTCTGAATATTTATCAACCCTTCGATGAATTGCTTTCCTTGAAGAGTTGCATCTCTTTCTTCTTGACATGACGATTGAATGAATTTTGGTAGTATAAATTCTGAATTGTTATTTACCAGTTAATAGTTGTGCCCAATTCCATTGAGCTAGTGGGTCTTGGCCATCTGATCCGGTTCTTTCTCTGATAACTCCAGGTGAGAATTCAATTTTTGTCGATTTTAAGAAATCGAATTTTTAGGATGGACAATTGCATTTATGTACATGTTCTTGTCGTTGACTCTCGGACGTGTTCATGCGGATGTAACTCAATCATTTGCATTTTCTTCTCTTTTATTTGATGAAATGGATTGGCATGAATCCATCAGGTAAATGGATCGTGCATGATTCATTTCTAGTATGAATTGGGCCAAATCCTTTTGAAATTGATTTGGGTCTGATCGTTCCCCCCTCTCTCTTTCTTTTTTATTTGGGGATGGATCGGTATGAATCCATCATGGAACGATCTCACCCGATCGTTTCCTGGTTTGGCAATCTGAATGAATTTTAGGTTTTGAAGAATGGATCGGTGTAAGGCCATCATAGACGATCGTACCCGATCATTCATCGGTTGAGCTTCCATTGAACTGCAAACTTCGATGATTCGTATCACATCCTTCATATATATACTTGTGTACTTAAACCATTCTCTTCACTTCAATTGATTTTTTGATCATCCCTACCCAAACCAAAAAAGAAAAGAAAGATCCATTTTCATCTTCTTCTTCATAATCGATCCCCCGTGCCTTCTGATCCAACCCCAAACTCATTTTGCAACCATTTCCATAGGTCGACCTGACCCCTTGCTATTCTGACCATCATTAGCGCCGTCTCATACTGATTCGCTTCACATTTGAATCCAAATCGACACCGCTTTTCCACTTTGATACATAGGTAGGTCCGATTTTCCTCTCACTTGTTAGGATTTAGTGACAAGATGATGGGATCTCGTTCTAGCTTACATAATCCAAGTCATGTTGGTTCGATTAGTTAGAGTGAAGAGGGAAGATTGTTTTTAGCCAATTGTTTCTAACGAGGTGGATGTTGCGAAGTTGTTGGCATAAGGGAATGAAATGGAGTTTGACTGGTCGTTATGAGGGATTGGTATTTGGAAATATGAAGAGAATTTGGATCGGTCGTTATTTGTTAGGGTTGTTGGCTGATCGATTTTGGTTCGGTGCTTCGAGTTTCGAATTAGACTAAAGTATGGATCGGGGTCGAAAGTTGGAGAAAGATTGGTTGTAGACTGATTGACATGAAATGGTTGCGCAAAAACGATCGGTCGTGGGCATTAGGATCGATTGGGCGAATATTATTTTGGATTGGTTGTTCATCTAACATGGATAAACATACTAGGATAGACCTAGCTGTCAAGCAGAACAAATGGAAAGATTCTATCCATCATTTGACCTCTTCTCTATCAGTCCCGTTCTTCTAGTAGAAATGATAGACCCAGCTCCTGACAATCTAAAAGATGCTATACTTTTGGAAGATCGAGACGATTTTGTGGCTTTGAAGATTAATGAAGCCTCTTTTCGTAGTATCCATGCCAGACATGGGATTCCGTTGGATGACGTGAGCGTCCCAACTCGGGATGATAGAGCTCATATCCTTCTGAAGGGTTCACTACATGCAACAAGCTCATGTGTTGGACTGGATGCGTCCCACCCTTTAACTCATTCATTCGAGAAATGTTACATCATATGAGTCTAGCACCGGCACAACTGCATCCAAGCGGCTATGCCTTGCTTAATTATACCAACATGGAATTTATGGATTTTTTATTTCACCCTCCAACTCTTGAAGATATTTGAGATTTTCACCTTCAAGCATCGGAAGCCTTTCATTCACATTCCTCGAGTCAGCCAAGAAGTGCCAAATCCTGATTGGTACTTGGAACAAGTTGAGTGCCTTCAAAAGTGAGATGTTCTATATCCGATACACATCCGGCTTTGTCAGAGGGTGGTTAGAAGGATGTAAGTGGTACACCTTGCTTAATTTCTTGAGTGCTTATATCCAGGTCGTATTCTGAACTAAGAAATTTCTCTAGTTTGTGCTGGTTCTTAACCACGACCTGATGGGTAACAATATTCAGACGTAGCCTCGACACCAAAAAAGGTTCCATTAAAGGATAGAGTTATTGAGAATCTCCTTACAGATGAATATCTCATTACCTACGACCTGATGGAAGAGGGTCGTATCATACAGCTACCGGTCACCGTTGGAGTTACAGTGGTTAAGCAGCGGAATGCGAATGGTGATGAAGCCCATTAAGCCAATCCTGTCGTGCCCTCAGTTGAGGGAACTTAGGAAGCTACTGATAAAAAAGCAGTGGAAAGTAACGGTAACAACCTCGGCAGCGATAATGTAGGTTCTAGTTTTGGGGTTGCAGTTGGATCTTCACAAACTTCACAGCCCCCGCTTTCGAAATAAGAAGGAAGAAGCTTGTATGCAGGTTCCCCAAGAATTGTCTCTTTAAACAGCCCAAGCTATCCATCGACCCTCAAGTTGTTCTGAACCAGTCTGCTTCTCGACCATCAAAACACCTAGACGAAACATTCGAGGAATTATCCGATCTTCTAATACTGAACGACATTGATGCCTTTAATTTTACTGACATTTGCATCGGTGGATCATAATATCCCTCTAGAGCTAGGGCTAGAATCCTTCCTACCACTGGTGGAGTGGTTACTCTTGCTAGTAAAGCTTCGATAAGTGCTCCATTGGGGGATACAAGGACACACACGTTTGCATGCACTTCACAATATTGCATTACACTTATTCCAAGTCCTTCGATACTTAGAACTGATTCGTTCTTGTCTTTCTTCGTTGAAACAATGATGAGGAAGAAGCACATATTTCAATCTCTGCAAGAAATATCATGCTAGAATTCTAGTTCTCGCTTGGGCTCGTATCGCCAAGGTAGTGGTCGTGAATATAACCCGAGCCATCACTCCAGCTAGGATCGTGATTATCGAAATAAAGGCGATAGAGATAGGTCCTTCCATGACAAATATCGGTCCAAATCTAGATCTCCTCCCCTAAAAGATTCTTAAAGGCAACAAGGCCGTTGTGATGACATTCCTTCTATTGACACCTCTCGTAGTCCCCCCTCCAATTCAGTCCCTTCACAGTCTGTTGTTCGATCTTATCCCCAACGACCCAGTGATCGTCGGCATCATGATGTTCACCAAAAGTGGTTGGGCAAAGAAAGCACTGACACCCAAGTTGTCATCGAAGTTCAACAAGCCAGTGCCACCGCTTGCATGGCCCAACTCAAGTCAGATTTCTCGAATGTACGTTATGATGGAATTTTATTTGTACCTAATCTTAAGAAAGTTTCTAAAAAAGTCCAATAAACGACTATTGATTGTGTGACTAATATCCACAAGCAGTACAATGAGTGGATGAGAGCGGCGGAGAAGATTTCCAAAGTGTTTTGGGAGAGAGCGGTAGAGATTTAGAAATTAAAATGCTAAGAGGCCTAGGACAAGCGGATCATCAAAAATATAACCAACGAGTTAGAATCTTTAAGGAGTTCACAGGCAAAAGCCGGGAGAAAAGCAGAAACAGCCATCAAGGCACTTGAAGATGAGAAAGCCAGGCGTTTGGCCGAAGTTAAAGCACTTCATCGTTAGAATCATAAACTGGTGCTAGAAAGGGACGCATCTTAAAGAAGCGTAGCTGAGTATAAATTCGAGCGCAAATCCAAAAATAAAGAAGAAGCGTAGAAAATTGGTTAGGATGCCTGTGAGGAATTGGCTACCGTTGGGCTTAAAAGGGATGTGGCTGTCGAAAAGGCTAAAGATATTGATACCCCCATTAAACGAGAAGTGGAAGCCACGAAAGAAAAGTTCAGGGAGGAGGTTATGGAGGAATTGGATCTGCTGCCCATTCTTTATAATTCCAAGGTCTTAAAGTATAAAAACTTAGAGTGGCTCCGGGGTGACTACCCTTATCATTTTGTATGTGCTTGGGAACATCTTGTTTAAGAGGAGAAGGAGGCTCTCGGCACTGAAAAAATCGATTTAAAGAGGCTGTAAGGCAAAATTCTATTGGGTGATGAACCCAAAGTTCTTCATGAAACCCAGCTTATACTCCAAAAACAGCATGCCACAACTTCTCAACATGAAGCTAGTGAAGGTTTGGGTCCATGTCACATAGTGTTGGAGATGATAAGACTCCAGTGACTTAAGCTATTCCTAGAACCGCCGTGGTTCCTATCGAGCCTGGTTACAATCCAAAGAAGTTGCATATTGCTACATCTAGTGGGCTCTCCCGATTATAGAAGGAGGTTCCGGTGGCACTCCAGCTCACGTAAGATCAATTTAGAGAAGGTATTTCCTTGAACTCACCTGTCCTCCAAAAAGCTGGAGCATCCCCGGTCAATATATCTAATTTCTTTAATCATGTTTCCTCAGCTTTAGAACTGGTAGCTACAGTTCCACCTCTTTTTGAAGGATATAAACCAGGACCATAGGTGCCAACGGTAGAGTTCGTTATTGTCATGACTTCAGCAGCAACCCAAAATGTCCCAGAGGAGGAAACTTTAATGATCAACGAGCACCTGGTAGATGCTTTATTGAGGGAAGAAAGCGATCCGCATCAAGAGATTCCTGCTGATGATGACTTGTGATTATTGGAGCTTCCCAATCCTTATCAGGCCCCTTTATGCAAGAAATGGCATAGAAACTTGAAGCGGACATTTCCCTTGAGGCGAAAGTCAAGCAGAAGAGAATGGAGATCATTCCCCTCCCATCTCTATTTGTTTTCCCAGGAGAAACTATGGAGGCCTCAGCTCCTTAGCCAGAATCTGCTCAAGATGCACCTACCGGGTCAACCCAGTCAACTCCAGTTGAAGGCCAAGGAAGCGGAAAAAGAGGGGAGAAGAGGAGTGGAGAAAGCTCAAGCAAAATCTCTCCTGATTCCAAGAAGAAGAAAAGGAAGTCGAGGAGGAAGTGATTCTTCACTTACATCCATGCTCCCAAGTCTTTTGGGTTTTTGTTGGCCGAATTTGTTTGATATCAGCCCCCGTTTTTTGATTCTATTACTATGAATGCTTGTACTAGACTTTCCAAGCTTACATAAATAAAGTTCTTTTACTTTTGTCGAACTCTTGTGTGAATTTTGTCTAAGTAGGCGAGCTGTTACTTTTCCATTTAATGTACTTGTAATTCGTTGCTCGTTAATACGGACAATCATCTATTAATTTTTTACTCAAGGCCTCCAT
Source organism: Allium fistulosum (assembly GCA_030737815.1). Taxonomy (NCBI): domain Eukaryota; kingdom Viridiplantae; phylum Streptophyta; class Magnoliopsida; order Asparagales; family Amaryllidaceae; genus Allium; species Allium fistulosum. Next base: position 153,473,589 of record CM060905.1, on the reverse strand, counting down.
GTGATCGTGGCCTTAATTGTATTAAACACTGGGCTCGAGCCCTAGTATTATGCCTCCAGATTCAGCAGTTTGAGTGATTATACTCCTACCCCCGTCTTGAGTTAGAGGAGTTAGACAATGGATGGTCGAACTCCATCTTAATGAGTTTATAATTCTCCTGTCGGTTTCGGTTTGGATTTCATGGAGTAGTAAGTGGTCAAACCGCACTCATCTATTTGTTTATACTCAGATCCACACTCTGAGGATAAGAGTTAGTTGGCAGGCAATCGGATTGAATCCAATTCATGTTTATACTCCAGTCCGAGGACTTAGAATTATTTTGGAAAATAGTCGGACCATACGTTCCTAAACTGATTGATTTGCCCCTAAGTCTGGTATTTAACCTGGCAAGTGATCAATCGTGTCACAATCACTTTTGACTTATGTCTGTCCCATCGCTCGGTAGGATTAAGTGGGTTATCGGATGGTCGAGTCACATCCATTCCTCGTTAGGTATTCCATCCATTGAATTGTGAGAGAGAATCATCAAATGAATGGTCGGGCCATTCTCATTTTATTTAGTTCAATCGAGAACTTATGTAATCGGATAGCTTCAAACTCTGGGAATATGCATAGACATGTCAATGTTACTTAGTCTGGTATAGTAACCAATATGTAATGCAACAACAATCACAAATATAAAGGAAATTTCAAACTTTATTTGCCAAATAGAAAGGAACGACATAATTTGTCTTATTGCATATTTGGAAAATCAAATGCTAAATCAAATTCGAAAATTGAATACAACTGAATGAAAAAGAATAAATTAAGTGAAATAGCGTCGTAAATGCTCGCTATTCCACGCCCTTGGGAGTGTGACGCTATCAATAGTTGCTAGCTTGAAAGTTCATTCTCCAAGCCTTTGTTCAATGACATAAGTTCCTTCCCAAGTAGGATACATGTGTGATGGGGTAGGAAAAACTCATTTCAAGACGAGATCAGCGATTTCAAAGGTTCTAGGTTGGACTTTAGTGTTGTAGTATCGGGCGACTCAATGGCGATATCCAGCTACCCTCAAATCAGCTTCTTCGTGCTTCTCATCTACAAAGTCTAAAGATTATAAAAGTAGATCTCTATTCATTTTGGAATCATAGTAGGTTACTCGGTGAGAAGGGACTTCGAGTTCAACAGGAATAATTGCTTCGGAGCTGTAAGCAAGGGCGAACGGAGTACGGCCAGCCGTGGACTTGTGGGCGGTTTTGTAAGCCCATAATGCTATAGGGATTTCAACCACCCACTTACCTTTAGCTTTTTTCAAATGCTTCTTCAGAATGGACTTTATGATTTTTTTCACAGCTTCAACTTGCCCATTTTCTTGAGGGTGAGAAACTACCGCAAATCTCTTCTCAATATGGTGCCGACGGCAGAAGACTTTTAATTCAGCGCTGTCGAATTTGGTTCCATTGTTAGTCAAAATGTTCATGGATGACCAAAATGACAGACGATGTTTCGAACAATGAATTTGATTACTTTCTTTGTTGTGATCATGGCTAAAGGTTCTGCTTTGACCCATTTGGTGAAGTATTCACCTGTGACGATGGTGTACTTTGCACCACCTTTAGAGATTGGTTAGGAACCAATAATATCTATGCCACATATGGCAAAAGGCCATGGACTGACCATTTGTGTCATTTTCGTCGGTGGAGCTCTCGGGACTTTTGAATACATCTGGCACTTGTCACATCGCCTAGCGTAATTGGTAGCATCTCCATTAACAGTCGGCCAATAATACCCATACGGAGTATTTTCTTTGCTAGAGTTTGCCATCCGTGTGATTGCCACATTTCCCTTCATGTACTTCCTTTAAGACTCGTTTTACTTCATCATGAGCGATACACCAAAGCAGCGGAATGGAGAAACCCTTTCTATACATGATTCCTTCCTGAATGATATACCACAAAGCTTTGCAAAGGACTTGTTTCCTTTCATTCCTCCGTTTAGGAAGGATTCCCTGTAGCAAATAGTCTTTAATTAGGGTCATCCTCAATTCCTTCTCGGGCTCTGTCTCTTGTACCCGATCAATTTCTATCTACTTTATGCTCGAAGCATCTAGTACTTCGACTGGAACCAAGCTCATTTGTTGTGCATCATTAATACAATCAAACTTTGCCAATGAGTCAGCCTCTTTATTTTGATCTTGGGAATGTGCATGATATCATACTACTCAAAGCCTGTCAAGAGTTCTTGAACTCAGATAAGGTACGAAGCGATTCGTTGTCCCTTAGCCTAGTAATCTCCCCTGACTTGGTATACCACCAACTAGGAATCGCAAAAGATTTCAAGAGATTTTATCCCCAGTTCTCTAGCAAGTATGAGGCAAGCAACCAGAGCTTCATACTCAGCTTCGTTGTTCGTTGTAGGGAAGTCAAGCTTTAAAGCGTAGCAAATCGATCGATCCTCCAGAGTTAGTAGTCAAGTCTAACTCCAAAATAATGATCATTGGGTTCTCCATCCTTATACATTTTCCACCGAAGGGTAGGGGCTCCACCACTCTCTGGGAGATCATCCTATGCAGTGAATTTTGCTATAAAGTCTACCAGTGCCTGACCCTAGATGGCTCTTCGAGGGAGATAAGCGATGTAGAATTTGTTTAGTTTGATGTTCCATTTGAGTAACCATTCAGACGTCTTATGTCGCTATAGGACTCATCGTAACAGTCGATCGGTGTAAACGTTGATAGGATGAGCCTGAAAATATGGGCGGAGCTTTCATAAAGCAATCAATAAGCAATACACCAATTTTTATAGCTTTAGGTAGTTCCTTTCAACTCTTGTCGATCACTTGCTAACCTTATAAACCGGTCTCTAAATCTGATTCCCCTTGCAAAGCAGTGTGGCACTTATATCATGTATTGACACAACCAAGTAGACATACAAGTCATCGTGATACACCGACTTTGACAAGATGTGAGGCTTCTCTAAGTGGTTCACCAAAACTTGGAATGCATCTTCACAATCCTGTGTCTATTTAAATTTCCTCTTCCCCCTTCTAATCAAATCGAAGAAAGGAATGCATTTATCGATGGCTCTGGAAATAAACTAACTTAGGGTCGCAACCTTCTCATTTAGATTCCTTACTTGCTTGATTGTTATCGGTACTTGGATGTTGTGAATCGCTTGAATCTTCTCGAGATTAGCTTCGATTCCATGAGCATTAATAATGAACAAAAAAAATTTGATACAATGCCAAAGAACACTTCAGAGGATTGATCTTCATTTTGTAAAATCGAAGGATATCGAACATTTCTGCTAAGTCTCTAATGCGGTCGTTTGATTGTCATGACTTTATGAGCATATCATCCACATATACCTCCAACGTTTTTCCAATCTGATCTTTAAACATTCTGTAGACTAGGCATTGATAGGTGGCTCCTACATTCTTCAATCCAAATGGCATTACCATATACTAATATAATCCTACATTGATAATGAAGCCGGTGTTCTCCTAATCGGGAATGTGCATCGGGATTTAATTATATCCTGAGTACGCAACCATGAAAGATAGCAACTCGTGTCTTGTGGTTGAGTCCACTAGTTGGTCATTCCTTAGAAGGGAAAACTATCTTTTGGACATGCCTTGTGTAAGTCCGAATAGTCAACGCACATCTGCCACTTTCCATTTTCCTTTCTCATAAGTACAGGATTAGATACCATTTAGGGTAGAGGACGTCAATAATAAACCTATTGCTTTTGAGCCTATACACCTCCTCTTTAAGGGCAAAAGATCTCTATGGATCTATGCCACGCCTTCTCTATTTCACCGGGACATGCCTATGGTCGTTATTTAATGCATGGCTCGCAATGGCAGGCGAGATACCACACATGTCAGAATGAGTCTAAGCGAATACATCAAGATTCGCTTGGAGAAGACCAGCAAGTTTTTTCATCATCGGGGGGTTGAGCTGTGATCCCATTTTTAGGACATGTGGCGGATCGTCGTGACTGACCGTGATGCCAATCGTCAGCTCAGCTGGTGAAGCCTTGGTTTCTTTGGGCTCCTTCTCGTCATCCCTTGAATCTATGTCTTTGTAGAACTAACTATGGCACCCAAACCAAGGCCCAAGCGCTGGTTGTCAATCATTGGTGATTTGGATGTGGAGAGACTTTTCCATACCCTTACCTTTCTCCTTCCGTTGAGCGTCTCTCAATTCATCCACATAGCAGGCACATCCAGTCGCCTGATCACCATGCACAACTCCAACACCGTTGTCAGTTGGGAACTTCAATGTAAAACACCATGGTGCAAGAATTGCCCTGAATTCAGCTAGGGCTAATCAGCACAGAAAAGTATTGTATGGAGAGTCAACATCCAAGACAATAAATGGCAACATTCGCACTTTCCTGCGGTCACCTTCTCCCAATTCTATAGGCAATTCGACATATCTGACAGCTTCAGCCGTAACACCGCTAAAGCCATGAATGCGAGCTTTAGATGATTTCAAGTCCTTAGCTTCCATCCTTATATGATCGTAAGACTTTTTGAAAATTATATTTATGGAACTTCCATAATCAACCAAAATCCCTCTCACTAAGGCAGGGCCGATCATGGCCGAAATGACCATAGGGTCGATCGTCGGTGCCTCTACCTTGTTTGCATCTCTATTTTTGAACACAGTGTCATCTGTCATTGTATGTTGCTGTTTTGCCGGAGCTCCATCTTCTGTGCTCGAACAACATTCAAAATTCATATGCTTGATTGTGCTAGCATAGCGCTCCATCTCATGTCAACTCTTATCAACTGGATGTGGTCCTTCGACTATTATATTTGTCACTAACCTTCCACTAGTCCACGCAGGTTCCTTGGCCGTGTGCGGTGCTTGTCCTCAATTGGGGTCGGAAGTCCCCTGCCTACTATCCTATGGGGCTTTAACAAATTGTTGCAGCTTTCTTTCCCAAATCAGTTTCTCGATAACATCCTGGAGATGCCACACTCATTTGTGTCATGACCAAAGAATTCATGGAACTGGTAATATTTTCCAGTCTGCCTTTTCTTCTCCGTCGATTCCTTCAGAGGTGGCTTCCTATATTGCATGGCATTACATGTAGACAAATAGATGTTTTCTAGAGACATATTTAGCGGTGTGTAGGTATCATACATTGGAATCCTTGGTTTTCCTCTTCCAGAATCCCTCTTTCGCTCACAGTTCCTATCACCGTATTTCTTTTGCTGATTTGGTTTATTTTAGACATTTACTTGAACCTTTCCGAAACTCTCCCCATACTGTTTCACTGTAATGTTTCTTTACACTCCCTCTCTACTCGATCCAACAACATTCTTCTTCCTAGAGTATTTAGCTTCCTCTTTCTTCAAATACTGAGTTGCTTTGGCATAGAAACGCTCCAATGTCATGGGTGGTTTGCTAGCTAACCAATCGCCAAAGTCAAATTCTAGATCAATCCCTCTTGCTACTGCCATCAATATTAAATGGTCATTCGAATTATTGACTTCTATGAAAGTCATATGAAATCTCTCCAAGTAATCTTTCAGCGATTCTCCCAAAGCCTGGATCACACTTGATAGGGACATTACATCTTTCGGGCAAGTTGCATGCATCCAAAACTGCTCCACAAACTTTGTTACTAAATCGTCAAATCTAGAGATTGACTATGGGGGTAGTCTCATAAACCACGTCATCGATATGCCAGAGAGAGTGATGGGAAAACACCTACATTTATGGCATCATCAGCTCGTGCGGAATCCATTGGCCATTCATATCTCATGATATGCTGCCTGGGGTCGGTTTTTCCCTCATCGGCAGGCATCAAAGGTATGCTAAATCTCCATGGATACTCCATGTGTAAAATTTTCTGTGAATGGGGTACGGCTTATTGAGATTCCCCAGTCATCGTTGGTCAAACCTTGGTTCTCCCTTACTAGTTGTCTGACCATAGCCGACAAGTCCGGCGTTTGGATAGCTAGAACCAAACGGTAGTCATGCTCCACCTCATGTGAATGGTCTGGTCATTGTCTATGGGCCGTCCCATGCCTTCTTGGCTTAACATCCTCTCGATGTACGTTGCATGCATTTACATTGTCGCCATTCCAGTGAGGTGACTGGCCTACATTTACTTGAATTAAAGCATCCAGATCGATCGCATCATCACCAATGTGTGTTCTTTCCGTCACCTGATGTGAGCCACCTCTAAGAGTTCGGTCGACGTCAACCGTTCTAGATGGATCGGTATCGATTATTATCGATCTGTTAGGATCGGTTAGGTGATGGCAAGTCGATGTTTCAGCGTGGTATTTGTCAGTTCTACGTGGCCTTCATCTGTGATAGTTATCTGATGATGTTGAGCTCTCTGATGCAGAATAGGGAGTTGGCTCTCTCCTAGCATTCCAACCATTGTTGATCTTTGAGTTGATTCATTAAATTAATATTAGCTTGAATCCATTGGTTCAACTATCGACGGCTATTCACAAGCCCTCTAATGATCAGATTCTAGAAATCAGCCCCCGTGATTGAATCAGCCGGATTTTGGACTTCAACTGGATTGGTAGCATCAACATCTACTGGTGGATTGCTCTTGCCCCCTTGTCGGATGTTAACGTTCTCGATTCCTTCTACGTTTTGAGAGGTTGATCTGGTGTTCCTAATCATTGTTGATAGTTTTCCTTATACATTTTGCAAATCTGAATAGAACGAACAAGTTTCTTGAAGACAATTCTGAATCTCTTTGGGGGATTTATGCAATCTAGTAGCAACAAAGGGATCCAAACAGGACTGAGAATCAGTTTCCCAGTGAAGGCACCCAAATTTTTGCACCAAAAATTAGCACAAACACCTAATAGTAAGTTTGTAGAGAAGTAAATCAAGAATATAAAATGGAGACAGAAGAATCTAACAATTAAATAGTAGAATATAAGCAATAACAAGAAGACAACGATTTATAGTGGTTTGGCATTGAAAGCCTACATCCACTTTTCATAAATAATTTTATTAAACACTTGAATTGCTGAGTACAAAAAGATGGATTAGAGGAAAAACCTTAGTTACAAAGAAGTGCAAAGTAACAAGCAGCGTAGAGATCCCCAAAATGAAAATTAAGCTTATATTTATAGGGGAAGAAGGTGTAATATCTTCCTAAAATTTCGGCATTCTCTAGATCCAAAAGAGGTCATAATATCGATCATAGGTCCCAAATCCTTGAGAATAACGATCGGTGCCCATTGTTATATTTGCTTGGCATGCAATCGATACGGTGGGCTCCACTCTTCAATATACTAATGCTCCAAAAGTTTCATCTATATTTGACTTGTAGATTTGGAGATATCGATCGTTTTCCACTACATTAAACTATAATATTGTTTTCATACTTTTATGTCCTATTGAATCTGTCATCTGCTTTCACTCTACAACTGCTTTATAGTATCATCTATGCCTAATCTTTGGGCTTTATTATTGTTAATCTGACTTGTCGACCCTGATGACAGTCGATTTTAACTTGCCTAATCAATTCGAATATAGCCGGGCCAAAAGGCTAGATAACATATGTTATGCTATGTATTAGATTGGATATGGCTTACACATTAGGATGCGTAAGCCGATACCAGTCTATTCTTATTGAAAAGCATTGGATAACTGTAAAGTTTAACTAAAATGTTTAAGAAATGCTAGGGATATATTCCTAATATTTGGGAATGGAGACCTCCTTATGAAGGGGTATGTTGACTATAGCTTTCAAAGTGATATTGATAGTAGTAAATCCATGTCGAGTTACATCTTTAATACTAACAATGAGGATGTCAATTGGAATAATACCCCGCGATTCTACGATAATTAATTTAAAAAATTTAATTAATAAGTGGTAAATACAAAAAAATAGAATTTTTACAAACGTCAAAGTTTGATTACGAAACTTGCACCATTGGGTTCGTGACGATTTCCCAATCGATTTTCACAGATGAACTTTTCCAATCGGAGTTCAAATGAAAATGTCATTAATGTATGAACTTTTAGAGTCAGAAATAATTATATATGTAAATATGGTAATAAAATTAATTAACGCTAATTAATAATGTTAATGGAAACATAAACATTAAGAAAGGTCAACATAAAAATAAAATCTAATAGTGTATCTGGAAACAAATTATTGCAATCAGCGTTAAATGGGAAGAAATCAAACAATTGAATAAACAAACAGAAATAAATTAACAAATCTAATCAACGTTGATAATTAACGTAATTTACATAGTACAGGTTGACCCAGAAAGCACCTAGGTCACAGACAGTAGTTGAACCTAGGCAAGGGGAAGTCGACCCACGCTTGTGTAATTGCGGTAATAAAATGAGGCATGAACGGCCCGGATCTAAAATGGTTTAGTGGAACGGTTGGCAATGGTTTGAACCACTATAAATATAGACCTAGACCATCACTTCCAACTCATTTTCTAATGGCGTGGAAGCTTTGCCATTTTTTCTTCTCCTCCAAAACTCTAAACTCATAGAAATAGTCTAGTTTGCACGTATACACCACTAGAGGATTTTAGAAGATGATAGAGATAGAGAATAGATTAAAATCAAGTTGCTACAACCATGGTAAACTGTAAATCCGGATTTGAAATTGTAATCAACCTAAATCTCTCCTTTCTAATCCAAAATTCTATAGATCTACAACTGTATGTTATATGTGAATCCAAATAGGGAGTCAAAGTAGAAATACAGATAACAAGGATTAGATCCACAGATTTAGGAATGCTTAAAAAGAGGCGAGTGGGAAAAATTACATGTCTTGTAATATATATTAGATTTATTTCATTGTAATCTATTTTGATTATGCTTATCTACAATCGATTTGGATATAAATCTGTAAGTGCGTAATGATATATACAAATCTATAAGTGCACAACGATTAGATTTAAATCTATAAGAGCATAATGATTAGTGTTAACGAATAAATTCGCTAACCCCAAAAGTAATTAAGAAATAGAGCTAATCAATGAGAGGCCTTGTTGAGGCTTGTTGAAGTCATTGAGTTAAAGAATGTTTTCACGGTTTCTCTTAATGGTTCCATTGAAGCCATAGTTATATGAAACATGGTGTACGGTTGAAGTCAGTAAGTGAGTTGATATGCAAGTTAAGGTCGAACTACATATGCTGTAAAAGTTCAAGATCGAAATCAAATATGTTGTGCAAGTCACAAGTCCAAACAGTTCAAATGGTTAATATGCGAAGTCAAAAGATTATTCAAGTCACAAGTTCAACACAATTCAGTATGCTATGCTATGCACTTGTTTAATTTCAAATCCTTATGTATACAATGTTCGAATTGTACAATAGGCATTAAAAATCCTCAAATCAAATCAGGGTTTACAAATTTAAAAATTAAGAAATGAGATAGGAGAATTCTGCCCCTTCCATGAAGCCTCTAGGTTCATATTTATAGGGTTTTGCAAGTGGCAGGCTTTGGCATCCATTGGCTTTGGCATTTGCAGCGTTGTCGAACATCAAGATTGATATTTTATCGGCTTTGACATTAGTAGCGTCTCAAACATCAAAGCCAGTAGTTTTGTGTCCACACAGCTATACTTCAGCATTAGTTCACTTGGATCGATACTCGGTATCTCTAAACTCGGCGTTGATAGTCACTTCTTCGTTGATCAACTTTCATTACCACCACATATTAACATTGATGAAAGGTGGCTAAAAGTGGCTTCGACGACCCTTTTGGAAGTGTTGATAGTTTTCGACATGGCTAGTGAATATTGGCGACGATGAATCCATAACTTGAGACCTTCTTTGATTGATGGTTGGCGGCATTAAACAACGACGACATCGAGACCATCGATGTCGATATCTAGTAGCTTACAAAATGCGATATTAATAGCACTTGTGGACATTGACGATGATAGTCATCAACATCGCATATATAAATGTATGTTTTCTTCCAAACATGTTCATAAGAGCGACGTTGTAGTAGTATCGAACCTTGGCAACATTAATAACTTATGTTTCCCTTTATAAAGCAGTTTCGATGAGTAGCGATGTTTGGATGGAAAACACCATCAGTACTTAATAACTCTGATCCCAAGAAGCATTAAGAATGGTTAACGTTGGCAATGTTGATATTGATAGGATATGACTTCATTCAACATTGCTTCAGAAATCATGAGTCTCGATGTTAATGTCTAGTGGTTGTTGCAATGCGATACCTAGTATTACTTAGTAGTGATGGCAGTCAACGTAGCAAAAGACTGGTTCTTCCTTATGAAAGACGACATCGATGCCGGGGGCATCCTGCCTTATTGGTGCTAATGGACTTCGCTTGATGTCGCTATTCTTTAGCTTCACTTATCATAGCTTTCACATCAATGATTCTGGATGTTATTTCTTTGAACATCTTTAACGACGATGATAGTAGTAACATTTGCCTACACTAGTGTAAAGAAACCATTGACTTTTCAAGTCAATATTCTTAGGGTCATCCTTTTTCCCGCCTTTTGGGTTTCTTGTGTTGATCTATCCGTACATTTAAATCAAATCCAACGGTACCCATTTTCTTACATATTCTTTTAAATATGTAAGCTTCTCTTCTTTTTCTCCTTTACCTGCAATTTCAAAAACTTGAGCAAATAGTTAAATTCTCAAAATTAGCTACTAGCCCAAGCTCTTTATTATAAATTTTCCACCCTAGGTATAGCTTTCATTCAATTAACTCATAAATTAGTTTTCACAATTTTCTACTGAAATCATGACTAAGGTTTTGCTGGGATTTTATTACTTTTGAAATCAGCAATCAGTTTCAATTATCTGGACATAATAACTCAAATCTGTTGTGAATTGTTATTATTAACCTTCCATAACATTGGATTAGTTGTGTAACGTTCCCTATCTAGAGGCCCAAAGCTAAGAGCTACAGATGCTACAGTCATCTATAGTATTAACTTTCGGCGACTAAATATGGCTATGTTAACGGTATCCATAATATCAGAAGCACTTGAATATGAAACAAATCACAGATTTCAAAACAACATTTTCCATTATATTTCAAAACAAATGTTCCATATTCAAATTACACAATCCCATAACGTTTCCCAGGTAAGGATCAAATATAATTTTACATAAACTAGCAAAGAGCAACATATGATGATGTCCCCTTGGTTGACCAGAGTACTATATTACCATAACTGGCATAATACAACACAATGAAAATAAAACAACAAAAAGAACTGCAACTCCTAAATAGCTATCTGTCAGCCTGCTGCTCGCCGTGCTAGTTTTGTTTGGCTAACTACTAACCTTTGGCTGACTCGGGCCTACCAAACAATATAAACAAAATTTATCTAACACCTGTTAGACAATCCTCTTTTGGACGGTTTGTCGTTAACTATTTGTTAAATACTCCTCTTTCGGATAGTTAGTCCCTAAACATCTCCCAGGATCACCTGATCCTAATGGTTTTGTAGGTTCACCAATAACCTATATGCATACATATATATGTTCCATTCTGTGTGTAATCATAATCTTAGTCTTACCTGTGACAAAGCCCTACACACTGGAATTTTGGACTAAATTTGCTGGGGCTAATAGCTAATGTATAGGGCGCGACCCTATATCAGTCCCATCTGGTATTCTTTTTACTTATGGAAACCTTCCCTTAAATTTTACTAGAAAACCTTTTCAAACTGATTTAAAACCTTCAAATTAAACTTAAACAAGGAAATATATATACTCTATGCTTTACTCAAAACACCTAGCCATGTTATATATACTTTACTCAAATCTTTGTTGATGAAAACATTTAAACCTTTGAAAGTACCCCTTTCAAATCTATTAGAAGTATCCCTTTCGAAACCATTGAAAGTATCCCTTTCGAAACCAAGTAAAACCTTTTATATAACCTAGGCCAAAACCTTCCTTTCAAACCAATTCAAAATCCTCCTTTCGAAACAATTAAAAACCTTCCTTTTGAAAGCTTTAAACCTTAGACATCTTTCTTTTAAAACCTTTAGACATTGTCTTCCGAAATCTTGGAAAAGCTTTCCTTTTAAACCTTTCGAAACAGTCAGAAAAACCTTCCCTTTCGAACCTTTCGAAACCATTGGGGAACCACCCCTTAAAAACCTTTCTTTAAAACCTTTCAAAAGAATCAAAACCTTTATAAATCAAAACTTTCGAAATCATTTGGTTTCAATTTAAAACATGTGGAAACACCTTTCGAAACCCTTTAAAATCATCTCTTTCGAAACCATTTGGGTTCTACTTTCAACAGAGCAAAAGGGTCATTAAAACCAGTTAAGTCGAAAGCACTCTTTCGAAAGCTATTCCTAAGTATAAAAGTTATGGTGTCGAAACTACCTTTCCGAAAGCATTGGAGGAGTGGTTAAGTTTTAAAAGTAAGTATACCTTCCAAAACCATTGACTTTGAAAGGTAGGAAAGCGACAGCTAGGGCTTTCGACCCCTTCGAAATCAATTACTTAAAACAAAAGACGCAACCCATTCGAAACCTTTCCTTTAAAAAAATTTGACTTGGTCGAAAGCCGACCAAGTCGAAAGCACTTCCTTCGAAAGCAAAGCAAGCGTTGTTTCAATTAAAACCAAGGACATGCTTCGACCACATCGGAACCCAGACCCAGTTCCCTCCGCCTTTATCCAATTCGCTACGTATCAAGTATATATATACCATGTGCATTGGTTTCGATAACAATGGTGGCGAAACATCTAGTTCGGAACCCCTGGTGGCGAAACATCTAGGTCAGAACCCCTGGTGCCGAAAGTGGTGAAACATGCTAAAAGCATGTAAATTTTGTTTTTAACTTAAAAGAGCAATACTTTTCAACTAACCTACTATGTTTGTCAAATTCTCATTGGTTGCTAAATTTCCTTTTCAAAAGCGCTGCCAAGTTTTTAGAAATAAACAAATATTTTATTTTACAAAATACCCATTCCCCTTTTATAAATATATAAAACATTTTAAGTCTCATACCTTAAATAATTTTATATATCTATTAAAACACTTAGGAAAATCCTACAAAAAATTCCATAAAATCTCTTTTGATATGTTTTCTAACATATATTAATTTCAGACCCAAAATATTAATTATTTAGCCGTAAATAATTTTTAACCCAAATAAACATATTCTTCACTAGCAAATTAATATAAAATCCACATTAATTCGGAAATTATGAAAATTGAAATTCATCTCTAAAATATCATTTCTAATTTAAATATAAATTAGCAAGGCATTTGGATGTTATTTAGTAGGGTTTTTACATCAAAACATATCATAAAATCTATACGAACAAGCATAAATCATCAGCTTGTATATATAAACATTTAATCATTCAAAAACATGGCATAATCATGCAAAATATTTCGGATTAACCTTAAAACCGAAAACCATAAGAAAATGAGATGTAGTAATTATTCACCTTAGCTTGGAGATTAAGGATTTGAGATCTGATTGAATTTGATTTGATTAAGCTCCTTCCTTTAGCTTTCTTCCTTTTGTTCTTTTAAAAATGGTGGTCGGCCTCAATATTTTAGTTTTTCAAATGAGAATGAATGTGTAGAATACACGACCATGGGTTTAGGGTATTAGAATGATCATTTTTTTCCTATTTCAATCCTTACTTATTTCCTAACACATTTTATTTCATGTTATCTCATTTTTATTTACTCATTAACATGGCATGGCTACCCCTATTAATCATAAATCTCAATCCCTTAATCATCACATTACATTATTTAATTTAGTTTAGCTAGTTAAATATCCTAAATAATGTCACTAAAAATATGGGGTGTTACAAGTTGCTTAGTGGTGTTAGTTTGGGAATTTGGGCATTTTTTGTTTTAGGACGAAACAGGTAGCATATTAACCCTGACCCGTTACTACTTAGAATTGTGTTGGCGTCATCGCTCATGATGCAATTGACAAACTTGAAGTACGTTGATTAACTTTGTAGTTATTAATTCATTGACATAACGTTTCTATGTCGCATAAATAGACCTTGATATCGATCAATGTTGGCATGAAGCGACATATTAGGCCTGAAACTCGATATTTATTCACCCCGTCGTTACAATGATGTCGACATTGACATTCAACAACGTTGCCACTTTACTCAAAATCGACAAAACGTTGTATTATCTTATTATTTCATTAGCTGTCGTTTTTGACTCAAAGCTTTTATATTTTGAGTAATCTATCCAGAATTACAAATGTCACTTTTATTAGGACATTTAAATCGCTTGGATGCAACATCGACAATTTTGGTTTTAATTAATGTCGACGTTATAATACCGGCATGATCCTTGACATCGACAAGACTCTTCATTAACATATTGTTGGTCAAGATGTGATGTGGTAATGTTTTATTGCCGAAAGATAGTGTATACCAATTAGTTTCAGAGTTATTTAATCATAGTTGATGTTATCACTCATTGATTCATATTAACCCAAGTCGTCGCCATTCATTGATAGATGTTATCTCTCCTCGTCGTTCATTGATGTCGATGTTTTTCATTACTTTAATTTTAACTATAGTGGTAGAGTTCATTAATGCTTTGTGATACTTGTCATCATTATAATCCTTGACTTAGGTTTATTAATGTCGCCTAACCCCTATTACTTCTTGCATAATTCTTGTTCGTTAATTCTTGTCTTTGTTACTTATTAATGTCGATGATCCACATAAAAGTATAAATGTCGTCATTATTAGAATGAGACATCAATAGTCTTTGTATTAATTAAAGTTGATGTTGTGGCACTTGCATGTTCCACGACGTCAATAATACCCTTTGTGAACCAACTATTTCGATAACGTACCATACTTATAGTGTTAGTGATTAACGTAAGATATGATAACTTTGCATTTTTAAAAGAAAATGCATACCAGTTAAAAGCGATGGAATTTAATCATAGTCGACCTCGCTTATTTTGACATTGATCTGTAAAGCCTTAATTTAACGTCGGTGAGCTTCTAGCTGATCGTTAGTGTTTCGTGAGTACTTTTCGTATCATTAATTAAGCTTCATTTGACACCATTATCTACAACTTATCTTTCTTACACATTATGAGCTATTTAACCGGTTAACTTGCCAACAATCTACGTTGCCGTTACTTATTGATGTCGATGACATTTATTTCTTTGTTGTTGATAATAGTTGCAAAGCTTACTAGCAATTTAAATCATAGGTTACACGGCTTGGCTGAAATGAGTTTATTAGTGTTACATGTCCATTCTCTCATGCGACACTTCTTATTAAGATTAAAACTTAGATTTACTAACAAATTTGTCATATG
This sequence comes from Allium fistulosum, assembly GCA_030737815.1. NCBI lineage: Eukaryota > Viridiplantae > Streptophyta > Magnoliopsida > Asparagales > Amaryllidaceae > Allium > Allium fistulosum. Next base: position 153,458,303 of record CM060905.1, on the reverse strand, counting down.
CCATCTAAGGATTGTTTCCTCATAGCTAGTTCAAACTTTATCATTTAGACTTTAATAGATTATTTAGACAATGACGTATTAAATTTTCTTCAACATGAATGCGATCATTTCTTGAATTTAGAATAATATCACCTAGCAGGTTAATGGAAGGTCAACAAGTCAGCATGAAGCCTATTAAGAAGCCTAGCAAGTGGTTCAAACCTTCACTCTCAGTTGGCAAGAAAGAAGGCAATCTTTTGAATCCATCGTATATAATGACTTAGGAAGAAGTGGATTCTATTCTTGGCTGGTTTGGCATTACTGGAATAGAACCATTCTTGCAGGTCCTTTAGATAGTATTACCAATCTGCCTGAGGGATACTTTGCCTCTAATGCAGTATATATTTGGCATGCTAGCTATCTTCCGTTTTCAGGTTTCCTTCAAAGATATTTGGAGCGCCTAGACATTTCTCCCATCTAATTTTTTCCTAACTCATAAACATATATTACCTGCTTAGAGGTTCTGGCTCAAGAAGCAGGGCTCCCCTCCCTTAGCGCTGAAATCCTCCAGTCCATAGCAATCCCTACAAAAGTTTATGACCAACTGGATCGTCAACTATACCGCATTCATCCTTACCCAAAAAGCGTAATCTCTGAAGGTGTTAACAAAGCAAGGGAATGAGAGACTCAACACTTTTTCGTCAAATGGTTTTCTAACATTATAGGGTCATTATCTACCCCTAGTAAGTTGTTATTGTTGTTTTTTATACCATGCCCACTCATTATCTTTTATAATGGATGCTTCTTTCTAGAGTCTGCTCCTAAACAACTAAAACTTAAAGATCAGGAAATCATGATATCCTTAACTAAAGGACGATAAAGCATAGGGAACAGGCTTAGGTTACTGTCTCCGGCTAAACTCCATAAGTATTCCATCATTTTGGATTGTCATAAGGTCTTGGGAAAGCCCTTGAACAGACTCAATGCTAGAGGAGGATGCTCGTTGGTGATGGGAAAATCATAAATTTTTCACCTCCAACTCTCCAATTCAGCCTGATGTTGTTGGTAAGTTTTAATATAGCTAAAAGGGAATTTCTAACGTTATCAGCTTACTAACTTCATTTTTGTTTCAGGGTCATCCGCTCTTATTATCACTCCCAAGGAAATGAAAGTCTAAAAAGTGTTTCTAAAAAGAGAAAAAGTAAAGATGAAGTTTCGGCTTCATCTTAACCAACCAAGCCCGTCTCCTTTAAAGATTACATCGCTTAAGCTATTAAAGAATTAAATAAAGATGAAACGGGTGATGATGTTTTTATTGACACTCCTTTTCCTCCCCAAGATAAGAGACCCAAATTTGCAGGTGACTTCAATCCCGTTATCATAGATGAGATGGGGCATGTAAATATTGATCTAAGTCCCAAGCAACACATTTGGACAAAGCTTTGGAAAAGCCCAAAGAGGTTCAAACTAAGATACCCAGGGAGGCTCAAACTCTAACCCCATTCTTAATATTAAATTACCTACCTCTCCAATGTCAATCAGCCGCATATGCACTGAACTCGATCTTATTCTCTCTCCAAATGATCTCCTTCCTTCAAGGGTTCAAACTCAGACTTCGGCACTGAATTTTGAAGATCTTGCGCATTTGACTATTCAATCTCCTTCCCTTTCTTCTCTCGGATCACCGCAACCCCGAAATTATTCTGATGGCCATCTCTTCCTTATTTTCAAATGGCTCATATCAGTACGTTTTCTTTGTTCATTAGGTTAACTTTAATTTTATAGCTCCTATTTTAGCTTATACGGATTACATATTTTAGGTAGGAAAGTACACGTTCCTTCTATGAGGCGCTTCATAGGGGCTTTCCAACGAAGTAGTTGAGCTTAAAGGTAAAGTTTCTTCGCTCCAAAATGATATGGTCGACATTGTTGTGGCAAGAGAAGAGGAAATATTACAAAAAATAAAACTTGATTCTTCTCTTGATGAAGAAAGGAAAGCAAGGCAGCTATTGGAATAGAAAATGAAAATTTTGGAAGCTAGTCTTGAGTCGTTCAACAAGCTCAAAGCAGATCTGGAGAAATGACCAAATAAAAATCTGAGCTTGCCAATGAAAATTCAAAAGTAGCAAACAGGAACAAGTCATTATAAGATCAACTACAAAGAAAACCTAGCCTCCTAGATTATTCAAATAACATCATTAGTGACACCCTAAAAAAGGCCGCTTTCTTTCTTAACGTCGCACTTTCTAAGATCAGTAAGAGGGGTTATAAAGACGTTCTGTATGTGGAATATGCCAACAACATCAGGAAATGCCCAGATCTAGATTTCCCATCTCTTCCCGCCTTGAATGAAAAATGCAAAAGGAAATTCAGCCTTAGAATAAGGAAATACAAGAAGGCACTTAAGGTAGAGTCCCTGCCGAGGAAGAAATTGACATTGGAGAGTGGCTAACGTTCAACGATAACTTTCGTTGATAAAGAACCAAAACTTGATGAAGTGGAAGATGACGATGATGACCATGACGATCATGATGATGGGGACGATCATGGTGATGATGATAATAGTGATGGTGGAGGTAATGGAGGTGATGGAACGGGATTTTCTAGAGGGCCAGGTGACAAGGATGAATCTAGTGAAGCCAATTTGGACTCAACTGTCCAGGTGCTGAAGCTACCAACTTACCAGATCTTTCAAAAAATGATTCTCCTAAGATAGGAAGCGCTTTTCGAGACCAAGGAGCCAATAATAGAGGTAAAATCTCTTCTAATCGGTTCTAATTTCTTAGGTATAGGTCATTCTATTCAAATGTGTTAAGTTATGAAATAATTTTTAGCTAACACAGCAATTATTTTAGTTAAGAAGAAAATTAAAATACTGCTATTAAACTATACTTGAAAAGATACAAACAGAAATCGATCGATTAAATAGAGAATTGGACAAGCAAATGAAATAATATAATTAGTTGTTCGAAAAATATTAGAAACTTGTTAAAGCTCATCCAAGTTAAGATTCTTCAAAGAAAGTGAAATTTCTCCTTGGATGAATAATGCCCGTCATCACCAGGAAATACTTATGTAGGAGAATTCTGAACTGATGACTCTCTTCTGGATGCTAATTGATGAAAGAAACGGCCTGGTGGAGTTTCTATACAAGGCTTATTGTAGGGGTAAATTTGTCAATTTCTCATACTTAGGTGACAACTGTGGAGGTTTGCTTCGACGCTTTCATTGCAAATATTTGGACGAGTATGGGTCCGACCCCCACCTTGGGATGCGTTGGAACCTTCCCAAAGTAGCATTCATCCCACTTTCTTCTAGCTCTCTTCTTCCTAAAAACTCAAGTGCAATAAGAAGAGATTTATTTCTGAAATGCATAAGAAATCGATTTTGTATGAACGTGAATGTTTGTAATATTCAACTTGGTTCACTTATGAATTTTACCATTTAGTTTATTATACTTAGTTTAATTTTCAACGGGTTATATAGAAAAAAAACCTCTTGTGCAGTCTAGTTCCTAATGACCTCTTGAGTAAATTTGTCAAGTTAAAGAGAGATTTTATGGAAAAATCTTCGATTTTCAAAACATTGCAATTGGAAAGACATTGCTTCCTTAGAGATTTACAAGAAGCCTATATGCGTTACCCTCGTTTCTTCTTTGACTTTCTAGGTAATGAAAAGGACAAATTGCTTAGCGCCAAAATAATATGTGACCGTGATAGCCCTATAGTTAGGGAATGGGATTATCGCCGGTTCCCTCCCGTTTACACCTCGGAAGGAATTAAGGCTTCTTTTGATTCTATACATATGTTGTCTACTAAGTCATTTGAAAAGGCTAAAACCTTAGTATCGGGACTTTGAATGTTGATTAAAATTTTTTGAAAATAGAACCGTGATGTAGCCTTAATTTTTGTGTTACTTGTGAACTCTGCTTATTATTAATAGAAAAGTTTATATTTCATATATTACTTCTTGTCTCCCTTATTATTAATAGGAGACTCAATTAGTGCACATATTTGACTCTCTGAATGCCTCGTGAATCATAGGACAGGTTGCTCACTCACGTAGAAGAAAAAACATCATCCTTAGACGACTCAACTTTGTGATTCCTAAATAATCCTCTAGCGCAAGACTGGCATAAGAACTACTTTATATTGAAATAAGCGTTTTGGACTTATAAGAAAATGACTGTTCTCAATGAGGAGCAGCTTAAAGAAAGGGAGAAAGAACTTCAAGCGTTAAAAGAGAAAACTAACTCGATTTATGAGTCTGATCCTTGAATCGAAGTTGATGCAAAGACAGTTAAATTACATCAAAGAATAAATGATCTTGAAGTAGTCTTAATAAAGAGTCAAGTTCACCATTAATCATTAAAGCTCATTAAGTGAGGGTGAAGCCGGCCTTCTTACCCCACTCTTGGAAGAATTACTAGATTTTGCTCTCTGACGAGCTAAGAATTCCCTACTTTGTTAAACCCACCTCCGGGCTAAAGCAATGAAACAATCTTATCATGGAGCAAAAAGGACAAATTTGAGATCATACAACATTTTGGTAAGAAATGGGATGAGAAAGTATCTCAACCAAGTGAATATGAGAGAAAAGTTCAAAAGCTTAAGCGTGAGAGATATACTTTCACACACAAGATCGAAGAGTTGAACAACATAGTCAAAACTTTACGAGGAGCCAATAAGATTCTCTAGCGTGCTTTGAATGTTCAGACTTCTTCAATTGACGATGCAAATACAGTTCGAAAAAAGGAAAAGAAATTATAAGAACTTTTGGATGCTGCTATTTGCCATGTTTTTGATCCCATAATTGCCTGGGATTTAGAGGACACTACATAAAACCTCAAATTTTAGTGATGATTTGCTTTAAACTAGCTTTTTTCCATTTGATTTTTGTACCTGCCACTTTGTACATAATGTATTAGATTATGAACAAATTTACAATTGAATGAATGTTACCTCAAATACAGGGTATATAATCGTGAATTGAATTCCGATTTTGATCTGAAATTGCATGATGATTAGTATTTTAGTTTTCCATATTTGAGCTTTTCGATGGGTAGATTAACTTTCTGCTTGCTTGGAGAATCAAGAATCTTACTGATTGAGCTTGATTTAAATATCTAGTAGTTTTCTTTAGTAACAGAGATTCTCGTTAAACGAATTTGAGTTGCAAACTGACATAAAGAAGCCTTAAATAATCTAGAAACTGAAGAAGATTAGGAACCCAAATTTGATGACAATAATAGTAGATCGAAAATCTATATCTAAAAGAAGACCATAAATTCATATCTAGCAATAATTAAAAATCAGAAATTCATATCTAAAAGAAGACCAGAAATCCACATTTGGAAGAGGGCCAAAAATCCATATCTTACAATAATAGTTGAAGATTAGAATTCTTTATCTAGTAACTGGACATTGCATTTACTTGGGAGTGTTCTTAGCTCATATCTGATAGACCTTCCTCTAGAAGATAGATTAACAAGAAGCACTTCTTAGCATGGATTTTGATAGATTAGGAGCACTATTTGGCTCTAATTTTGGTAGATTTTTTGACACCATCTCAGGTGATGATCTCCACTTAGTTCGGAATCAATGTCAATGTCATAAATAATGACTTGGGTATCCTTTCTGCTGCATTTGGTTAGCTATTTTAAGCAGAACCAAAGACTTACTCGGCCTCCCTCTAGGAAGTGCTTCGATGAGGCCTTTGATGACAATGTTGAAGGCTTAGTTTGAGGCTTCTAGTGAGGCCTTTAATGACGGCACTAAAGGCTTACTCCATCCTTTCCCTAGGAGGCACTTAAACCATACCATGTATGTAGGGGTTGAAGGCTTTCCTGGTGCTTTAGTAGGCCTTTGATGGGGGCATTAAAGGCTTATTTCGACCTTCCTCTACAAGGTGCTTCAGTGAGGCCTTTGTAACAACCCTGTTTTATGTGGGATTACCTGAATAAGATAATTAAATGGTGATTTATTAAGTTAATTAAAATTAAGTTTGATTTTGAGAGGTTAACTCGTAAAATCCTTATAATTGTGTGAACCAAGGATTTTGGGAGTTATAAATGTATAAATAAGTTAGATAGTGATTGAATTATGTTAGGATGCAATTCAATCCAATAATAACTTGATAATCAAGGAAAATAATTATAAACTTGGGAAAATAAATAAATTAATCATTTAATTGATTTTTTTGATAATTTAAATAAGATTGGATTAACTTGGTGTAATTTGGGTAATTAAATAATATTGAAAATGTAAAGTTAAAGTTTTAGAAAACTTTATAATGGAATATTTGTTAAAATATGTAATTAAAAGGTCCTAATGTAATTTATTTCAATGAATTGCAATTCCGGATCAAATAGTGAATTTTAGTTGAAAACTATGTTTTCTAAATTTATTTTTGTAAATAAAAATGTAAAATGTAGAAATGATGATTCAAAATTAATATTAGAGCAATTTAAATGTTTTAAGATGGTTTGTATATTTTGTTGGGTGTAACAAAGTGTTTTGGAAAACTTAATAGTTAAAAAGTGTAATACTTGAATAATTAAAGCTTAAAAATATAAATATTTGTTAGAAAGTAGTATTTGGGAGTGGAAAACATTCCTTAACAAAAATTGGAATTTATTTTGGCGAAAGAATGAAAATTGTGGAATTTTAACGTCAAGTTGTAAGTTTTAACTGGTTAAAGGAATAAAATGGACAATGGTACAAAAATGTAAATTTTGTAGCAATTATATAACAAATGTTGTTTAAAATAATTTAATAAGGCTCAAAATATTCATGAAATTTTTTATAAGAATGTAACAAGGTTGAGTTGTGAAGATTTGGTGAAGAAATGAAGTAAAGAAGCTTAAACCATGTTAACTTAGGGTAAAATTGAGTTTAAAAGGTGTAAATTAGAAAAAGGGCCTAAACTAATTGTCATTAACTTAATTGGGTCTCTAAATTAATTCTATTCCCTAATTATTTACCTAAGGAAATATCTGAAAGGGGAAAAACAAATGGTACGTACAAAATTTGAGAAGGAAAAAATAAAAAACTCCTTCTCCTTCTTCTTCATTTTACTGTAAAAACAAAAGCTTTAAAATCCTCCTCTTAACTTAAACAAAAAATCCAAATCTTGATTCAAATTAGAAGAAAACAATCAATTTCAACTACTACAGGTAATCTCAGTTAAGAATCAGAGGTTTAATTCAACAATTTCTAATCTTTGTTGTTGTAAGTTTTGAATTTCAGCTTGCATGTTATGTTAAGCAATCTAAAGGTTCTATAAGACCTACTCAAGCCTAGAAGTTGATAACTTGCCTCAAACCATCGTTGCAAACACTTGAAATCTTCATAAAGGTGAGTATTTTCACACTTTCTTGTTGAAACATGAAGATTATGTAGAAATATTAATGTTTGTGTTAATTTTGATTCGCTGTAAATTCAGTTTTCTAATTTCTGAAGTTTACAGTCAAAACAGTGCTTCTGTCCAACATTGAGAGCTTATATCTCTCCCGTTTCTTATCGGATTGTGTCCATTCTTTTTTATATTGAAAGTAACTCTATGCATGTAAAATTTCAAGGCTTTTAGACCCCTGTAACTAGTTGAAAACCTGTTTGGAACTTTGAATCGGAACATATTTTGTTCTAGCTGTTTACAATGAAATCTGGCAGTGAGTCCAACTTTATGACCTTATATATCTCCCGTTTCTTGTCGGATTGTGTCCATTCTTTTTTATTGAAAGTAGAGTTGTTGAACTCTATGCATGTGAAATTTCAAGGCATTTAGACCTCTGTAACTAGATGAAAACTCACCTGGTGTTTTGCTCCAGCTGAAAATTTCTAAGTTGTTTTACATGGATTTCTAAAGCAAATTTCGAAGTTGTTTTTAATCGGCTTGATCCTAAGATGGAAGAGCTAACATTACCACTAATCCGTATTTCGAATTGGGGAGGTTTTAAGTGATTTTCGTATTTCGATTTCATGAATGATTTCGTGAATTTGTTGACACTATGCACGTTTTTATAAACCGATTTTTAAAAGATTTACTCTATATAAATTATTATTGTGAGATAAATGTTTTCTATGTTGTTTTAAAATTATAATTATCTCAAAGCTATATAATATACAATATTTTCCAAAATAATATAGAGATTTTCAAAGAAACAAATTCCAAATGATTTCAAAATCATTTTAAAAACTCGTTTTCTCGAACCAAGTATTTCAATATAAAAACTACACGTTTTTGCACTCTTAAAGAGAACAAGGAAATGATCTAAACGATATAATAAACCATATGGTATGGGACACGTAGGTTAATTATATCGGTTATTTCTGGACTTGTTCGATTGAAGCAGTTTTTCCAGTGTGAAGTAGGCTGACATCCTGTTGTTGTTATTGCCAGTACTTGAACTGTTGGGACCTATATAAATATATAAAGCTGTTGGGCTAATCACGGACTGTTGGGTCCTATTTGAGACTGTTAGGTCTCTTATAAATAGTACTTGGCAGGCTGTTGGGCCACTTATTAGACTGTTGGGTCCTTTCTACGTATATAGTTGTTGGGCTAATTTTTGGACTGTTGTGTCCTATTATTTACATTGTTGCTTTTCTAGATTTCTTTATATTGATTTCTAGAATTTAGATGATTTATGAATGTTTTCACCATGGTTGCCAATGTTGGTTTATTTATATAGCCTGAGTGCTATCATTTTGTTTATTTATGGTGATTTCATTCTTATTGATTCGAACTCTTGAACGGGTTCTACATGTTGTTGTTGTGATAATTTCCATCTTGTTTTCATATGTTATATAATTACGTACCATTAGCTTAGCCTTTGTGCTTAGCAATTCATTATCGATGGAAACCCTTATACCTTGTGTTGATTATTTGAACCTTACTCATATAATCTACGACATTGAGAATTCGTGTCGTCACTTCTCTTTCGAGATGTTGGGCCCTTGTAGGATATTATCTTTCACTTATTATATCCTAACTACTCTATTTTAGCTAGACTAACCCGCGTATTTATACTCGGGTCAGACCGAGTTTTTACAGGTTAGCACCTGATGTAGATTCCAGTTATCCAGCTTCCGCGTATGGACTACCTATCACTTTTTGATCACTTAAGCGTGTTTTGGTCTAGTAGTGTAGTTGTTCTATTTTGTATTCTCTGATATGTACTATATTCTTTTTGACTCGATGTATATATATGGTTTGTATAACCACTTACTCTTATGTGACACTATCTATTGTACTGTAGTTGTATCTGTGTATATAGTTGTGTTTGTTGTTCTGTGATCTGTGTTGCTTTTATAATTATGTTTTGTTCTAGATTGATCCTCTAGCCATCGTATTATTGTATTAGGCAAGAACAGAGTATGTCGATCCACATGAGGTAAGAAAAAAAAGAGCATTAAATCGACGTACTTGATAATTGTTTAATGCAAGACTCACGGATGGTCGCTTCTAACCAGCCCTATTATCTGCATTAGCAGACAGTATTACCTAGCAATACTCTTTGTTAGTGTGGGTCTCGGGGTGGGGCGTCACAGCTTGGTATCAGAGCTGAATTCAGAACAAAATGTGATGAACACAGAACGGTATACGAGCAATACAGTACAATGAAGTACAACATATATGATCACATAAATCCCAAGCATTCTTATCCTTAATCGCAGTCATGCTTAATCGTGTCCTTTGGGGGTTGATATAAGTGGGAATACGTCTAGGAATGCATTTAAAAAAAATTCCATAGTATTCCATATGTTGAATTCAATTAATAATATATTACCCCTGTGAATAATCAAAATCTTATCTTATAATTTCAGCTGATGGCTGGCTGGAAGAGGTAGAGGCCGCCATTCGGGTGCTGAGCCGTCCAGTGGCTCACATCCCGAAGGTGTTTGTATGTCCACTGAGCAGATCTTAGAGCTTATTCGCAGCACTCAGCCTCCAGCACCTTCTCGATCTTCTCCTCCGCGCAAGTCCGCATTTGCGTGTATGTGTAGTGATTTCACCCATCTTGGAGGCAAGCGCATCTTTATTAGAGGTTCGGAGTCTGTATTAGAGGTTCAAGCGTGGCTCCGTACGTGCAAGCGCATCTTTACTCGCATGGAGATATCCGACCACCACTGCGTTTTTGTCGCATCGAGCATGTTGCAAGAACGTGCGTTGGATTGGTATGAGTTGCTTGTTGCTGAGATCGATGAGGCCACCCTTGAGTGGAAGTAGTTCAAGGAATGTCTCGAGCTCAAATTCATTCTTGAGTCCGAGAAGGCTATCCTAGCTAGACGTTTCCTTGAGTTGAAGCAAGGAAAGTCATCTGTTGCTGAGTATGTTTCATCTTTCGAGGCCTTATCCAAATATGGCCTTGAGCATATTGGCACCTCTTATAAGAAGAATCTCAAGTTTGTTTCGGGCCTTAAGAAATATTTTAAGAAATCTCTTATGTTGCAACTTAAGCTATCCTTTGAAGAATTTGTTGATGCAGCGCTTCACCTGGAAGTGGTTGAAAAGGAAAAGGATAGTAGTGATGAAGCTGAGACTCGTAAGAATCCAAACAAAAAGAAATTCCCTTTTCACAAATCTAAGTCATTTCTCCAGAAGAAGAAGCCACTTGTCTCTAGCTCTCATTCTGGTGCAACCCCTCCTTCTCATAAGTCATGTTTCAACTGTGGTTTGCGTGATCATTTCATTCGGTAGTGTCCTAAGCCTATCATTTGCCTCAATTGCAAACAAGAGTGACATTGGTCTTCCAAGTGCCCTAATTCTTCTAAGGATCCTCGTTCGGGAAAGCTTAATGTAGCAGATGCTTCTAGTGGACCTTCACAACCTCGAGGTGCATCTCTTTCTATTCTTGAGGGTTCCATATTATTCCATGACCATTCTATTCGAGTTCTATTTGATACGGGTACGTAGCATTCATTCGTATCGAAGGAACTTGTTGATGTTATACCATTGGATGTTTCTTGCCTTGTTACTTCATCGAGGATTGTGAATCCTATCGGGGGATCCGCAACTCTTAGCATGTTATGTGAAGATGTTGAGATATTTATTTATGGTTCTCCTTTCTGTGCAAATCTGCACGTGGTTCATTTCCTTGGCTTTGATATGATATTGGGTATGGACTGGCTCATTCGATACGAAGCCAGAATTCTTTGTTCTGAGGGAGTTTTATATCTTTGACATCCCAACTCGCTTACTCAGCTATCTCTTATTCTTCAGAACATCGATCGTGATTTCGAAGCATCTTTATTTGCTCTTGAGTCTTGAGATGATGATGATGTATCACGAATTCCAGTTGTTTGTGATTTTGCTGATGTGTTTGAGCATGTTTCGGGTTTGCCACCCAGGCGGGCAATTGAGTTTCGTATTGATCTCATTCCTGGTGCTCAGCCTATTAGTCGTCCTTCTACGAGGATGTCCACTATGGAAAATGAGGAACTCAAAAAGCAGTTTTTGGAGCTTGAAGCCAAGCAATTCATTCAGTCTAGTTCATCATCGTGGGGTGTCGCGGTCGTCTTTGTTAAGAAATCTGATGGTACTCTTAGTCTTCGCATCGATTACCGCAAGCTTAACGAATTAACCATTAAGAACAAGTATATATTCCCTAGGATCGATGACATGTTTGATCAGTTAAGCGGTGCAAAGGTCTTCTCCCAGCTTGACCTTGCCACCGGTTTTCATCAGCTACGAGTTGTGGATGATAGCATTCCTCTTACTGCATTCCGCACTCATTATGGTTCTTATGAGTGGCTCGTTATGTCGTTCGGTTTAATGGATGCTCCATCTTATTTCTTCGATCTCATGAATCGAGTATTGAGGGAATATCTCGATAAGTTCGTCCTTGTATTCATTGATGACATCCTTATCTATTCTAAGTCCGAAGCCGATCATGCTCATCATTTGAGGATTATTTTGAGCACTCTTCATCGGCATCAACTTAAAGCCAAATCCTCCAAGTGCCACTTTTGGGAGAATAAGGTGAAGTTCCTTGGCCATGTTGTATCTTCTGATGGTATTTATGTCGATCCATCGAAGATAGAAGCTATTCAGAATTGGAAAAGGCCAGAGAACGTTTCTGAGATTCGCAGTTTCCTTGGATTGTCGGGTTATTACCGTCGATTCATTGAGGATTTTTCCCACATTGTTCTCCCTCTCACTAGCCTTACTAGAAAAGGCATTCGATTTATATGGTCTGATAAGTGTGAAGCTTCTTTCTAGAAATTGAAAGAACTTCTCACTAATGCTCCTATTCTTGTGGTTCCCGAAGGGAACCAAGATCTCATTGTCTATACCGATGCCGGTCATTGTGGTCTCAGTGTTGTGCTTATGTAAAAGGATCGGGTAGTTGCCTATGCTTCAAGGCAATTGCGTCTGAATGAGATTCGGTATGCCACCCACGGTTTGGAGTTAGCCGCCATTGTCTTTGCTTTGAAGATATGGCATCATTATTTATTGGGCGAGCATTTTATCCTCTACACCGATCATAAGTCTCTTAAATATCTTTTCACCCAGAAAGAGTTCAACATGCGACAACAACATTGGCTTGAATTCCTCACTTTATATGACTTCGATATCCTGTACACACTTGGAAAGGGGAATCGAGTTGCTGACACATTGAGTCGTAAGCAGTCAGTTGTAGTTTCCATGATGCTTGCATAATGGAACATCTTAGAGACTTTATCATATTGTGACATTCGAGATCGTGCACCATCATCAGATTCTCCTATCTTATTATACAACATGGATGTTGGACCCACTTTATTAGATCGGATTGCCGAGGCTCAGTGGCAAGATTTCGATATTGTATCTCTCATTCAATGTTGTAAGTCTAAATCCCATGATGATGAGTTAAGGATTTCAGCATCGATGTTCATGGATGTCTTCGTAAGAAGAACCGATTAGGCGTGCCTGCTATTCCTAATCTTAAGAGGGACATTCTAGCTAAGTGTCACCGCTCTAAGTATACTATCCATCCTAGCAGCAGCAAGAAGTATGTTGATATGTGTCGCCTATATTACTGGGACGGCATGAAGCGAGATGTGGCGAGTTATGTGAGCAACTGCATGACTTGACAGCTCGTGAAGGCCGAGCATCAGCGACCCAGTGGTCTTCCTCAGCATTTAAAGGTCTCGATGTGGAAGTTTGACCAAATTTCTATGGACTTTATTGATGGCTTACCTCGTTCGAGGTCGGGCCATAGCAGCATTTGGGTTATAGTGGACTGGTTGACTAAGTCCGCTCACTTCATTCCTATTAAATCTAATAGGACGACGTCTCATTTATCGAAGCTTTATATTAAGGAAATCGTGCGATTTCACGGTATTCATAGTTCCATTGTATGTGATCAGGATCCACTCTTTACTAGACATTTTTGGCAGAGCCTTCAACAAGCTTTGGGCACAAAGCTTAATTTCAGCACCGCATACCACCCACAGTCTGATGGACAGACCGAGTGGGTGAATCATATCTTAGAAGACTTACTTTGTGCTTGTATTTTGGATGTTGGTGGTAGTTGGGAAGACCACCTTCCTCTTGTTGAATTTACATATAATAATAGTTATCTATCTAGTATCGGCATGGCCCCTTTCGAAGCCTTATATGGAAGGCCGTGTCGATCTCCTTCGTGTTGGTTAGAGACCGAGGAAAAGCTAATATTGGGCCCCGACTCCATTCGTGAAGCCTTAAAGAAGATTATTCTTATTCGAGAGAGAATGAAAGAGGCACAGAGTCGATAGAAATCCTACGTGGACAACCGTAGGAAGCCTCTTGAATTCTTAGTTGGTGAAGATATATATGTTCGTGCTTCTCCTTTGAAAGGAGAGGTACGCTTCAGTCAGACTGGGAAGTTGGCTCCCCGATACATAAGGCCATTTCCTATCACTGAGCGTATCGGTCCTATTGCTTATCGAGTAGCACTTTCAGCCCAGTTTTCTAGTGTTCACGACGTGTTTCACGTCTCTCAGTTGAAGTGTCTACGTGATTCGGATTCTGTGGTTGATACTCGCGTGTTAGAGGAGCTTGAGGTCTCACCTGATCTGTCTATTGTGCAACACCCCATGTGTATTCTTGTTTCGGAGGTTAAACGCCTTCGGAATAAGAACGTGCCGCTCATGAAAGTTCAATGGTCGGATAGTCCCAATGACTACATTTGGGAAACTAGAGAATTCATCGAGCAATCATATCCTAATTTTCTATCTTCTGATGTCGAGGGTGAGAAATTCTAACTCAAGCTTGTCTGTTTCTTTTCTAGATGAAATAAAATCATGTTGAATACAGCTCTTCTCTAGAAATTATGATGACGCAATTTTATAAGAGGCGGTCTGTAACAACCCTGATTTTTATGGGATTACCTGAATAAGATAATTAAATGGTGATTTATTTAGTTAATTAAAATTAAGTTTGATTTTGGGAGGTTAACTCGTAAAATCCTTAAAATTGTGTGAACCAAGGATTTTGGGAGTTATAAATGTATAAATAAGTTTTATTGTGATTGAATTGTGTTAGGATGCAATTCAATCCAATAATAATATGATAATCAAGGAAAATAATTATAAACTTGGGAAAATAAATAAATTAATCATTTAATTGATTGTTTTGATAATTTAAATAAGATTGGGATTAACTTGGTGTAATTTGGGTAATTAAATAAGATTGAAAATGTAAAGCTAAAGTTTTAGAAAACTTTATAATGGAATTTGTGCTAAAATATGTAATTAAAAGGTCCTAATGTAATTTATTTCAATGAATTGCAATTCCGGGTCAAATAGTGAATTTTAGTGGAAAACTAGTTTTCTAAATTTATTGTTGTAAATAAAAATGTAAAATGTAGAAATGATGATTCAAAATTAATATTAGAGAAATTTAAATGTTTTAAGATGGTTTGTATATTTTTTGGGCGTACCAAAGTGTTTTGGAAAACTTAATAGTTAAAAAGTGTAATACTTGAATAAATTAAAGCTTAAAAATATAAATATTTGTTAGAAAGTAATATTTGGGAGTGGATAACATTCCTTAACAAAATTTGGAATTTATTTTGGCGAAAGAATAAAAATTGTGGAAATTTTAACGTCAAGTTGTAAGTTTAACTAGTTAACGGAATAAAATGGACAATGGTACAAAAATGTAAATTTTAGTTGCAATTATATAACAAATGTTGTTTAAAATAATTTAATAAGGCTCAAAATATTCTTGAACAAATTTTATAAGAAAGTAACAAGGTTGAGTTGTGAAGATTTGGTGAAGAAATGAAGTAAAGAAGCTTAAACCATGTTAACTTAGTGTAAAATTGAGTTTAAAAGGTGTAAATTAGAAAAGGGGCCTAAACTAATTGTCATTAACTTAATTGGGCCTCTAAATTAATTCTATTCCCTAATTATTTACCTAAGGAAACATCTGGAAGGGGAAAAACAAATGGTACGTACAAAATTTGAGAAGGAAAAATAAAACCTCCTTCTCTTTCTTCATTTTACTGTAAAAACAAAAGCTTCAAAATCCTTCTCTTAACTTAAACAAAAACTCCAAATCTTGATTCAAATTAGAAGAAAACAATCAATTTCAGCTGCTACATAATCTCAGTTAAGAATCAGAGGTTTAATTCAACAATTTCTAATTTTTGTTGCTGTAAGTTCTGAATTTCAGCCTGCATGTTACTGTTATGCAATCTACAGGTTCTACAAGACCTACTCAAGCCTAGAAGTTGATAACTTGCCTTAAATTTTCGATGAAAACACTTGAAATCTTCATAAAGGTGAGTATTCTCACACTTTCTAGCTGAAACATGAAGATTATGTAGAAATATCAATGTTTGTGTTGATTTTGATTTACTGTAAGTTTAGTTTTCTAATTTCTGAAGTTTACAGTCAAAATAGTGCTTATATCCAACTTTGAGAGCTTATATCTCTCCCATTTCTTGTCGGATTGTGTCCATATTTTTTTTCATTGGAATTAGAGTTGTTGAACTCTATGCATGCATGTAAAATTTCATGGCTTTTAGACTCTGTAACTAGTTGAAAACTTGCCTGGAACTTTGAATCGAAGCATGTTTTGTTCTAGCTGTTTATAGTGAAATCTGGCCGTGAGTCCAACTTTGTGACCTTATATCTCTCCCGTTTCCTGTCGGATTGTATCCATTCTTTTTTTATTGAAAGTAGAGTTGTTGAACTCTATTCATGTAAATATTCAAGGCTTTTAGACCTCTGTAAATAGTTAAAAACTTGCTTGGAACTTTGAATCGGAGCATGTTTTGTTCCAGCGGTTTACAGTGAAATCTGGCTGTGAGTCCAACTTTGTGACCTTGTATCTCTCCTGTTTCTTATCAGATTGTGTTTGTTCCTTTTATTATTGAAAGTAGATTTGTTGAACTCTATGCATGTAAAATTTTAAGGCCCTTAGACCTATGTAACTAGTTGAAAACTAGCCTGAAACTTTGAATTGGAGCATGTTTTGCTCCAACTGAAAATTTATGAGTTCTTTTACATAGATTTCTAAAGCAAATTTCAATGTTTTTTTTTGATCGGCTTGATCCTAAGATGGAAGATCCAACATTACCACTAATCCGTATTTCGGGTTGGTGAGGTTTTAAGTGATTTTCGGATGTCGATTTCATGAATGATTTCGTGAAATTGTTGACACTGTGCACGTTTTTATAAACCGATTTTTAAAAGATTTTCTTTATATAAATTATTGCTTTGAGATAAATGTTTTTTAAGTTATTTTAAAATTATAATTATCTCAAAGCTATATAATATACAATATTTTCCAAAATATAGAGATTTTCAAAGAAACAAATTCTAAATGATTTCAAAACTGTTTTAAAAACTCGTTTTCTCGAACCAAGTATTTCAATATAAAAACTACATGTTTTTGCACTCTTTAAGAGAACAAGGAAATAATCTAAATGGTATAATAAACCACATGGTATGAGACATGTAAGTTAATTATATCGGTTATTTCTGGACTTGTTCGATTGAAGCTATTTTTCCAGTGTGAAGTAGGTTGACATCCTGTTGTTGTTATTGCCAGTACTTGGACTGTTGGGTCCTATATAAATATATAAAGCTGTTGGGCTCATCACGGACTGTTGGCTCCTATTTTAGACTATTGGGTCTCCTATAAATAGTACTTAGCAGGTTGTTGGGCCACTTATTGGACCGTTGGGTCCATTCTACGTATATAGCTGTTGGGCTAATTTTTGGACTGTTGAGTCCTATTCTTTACATTGTTGCTTTTTTAGATTTCTTTACATTGATTTCTAGAATTTATATGATTTATGAGTGTTTTCACCATGGTTGCCGATGTTGGTTTATTTATATAGCCTGAGCACTATCGTGTTGTTTATTTATGATGATTTCATTCATGTTGATTCGAACTCTTGAACGGGTTCTACATGTTATTGTCGTGATAATTTCCATCTTGTTTTCATGTGTTATATAATTACATACCATTAGCTTAGCCTTTGTGCATAGCAATTTATTATCGATGGAAACCCTTATACCTTGTGTTGATTAGTTGAACCTTGCTCATATAATCAACGACATTGAGAATTCGTGTCTTCGCTTCTCTTTCGAGATGTTGGGCCCTTGTGGGATATTATCTTTCACGTATTATATCCTAACTACTTTGTTTTAGCTAGACTGACCCGTGTATTTATACTCGGGTCAGACCGAGTTTTTACAAGTTAGCACCTGATGTAGATTCCAGTTATCCAGCTTCCGCGTATGGACTACCTATCACTTTTTGATCACTTAGGCGTGTTTTGGTCTAGTAGTGTAATTGTTCTATTTTGTATTCTCTGATATGTACTATATTCTTTTTTACTCGATGTGTTTGTATATATATCTGTGGTTTGTATAACCACTTACTCTTATGTGACACTTTGTATTGTACTGTAGTTGTATCTGTGTATATAGTTGTGTTTGTTGTTCTGTGATCTGTGTTACTTTTATAATTATGTTTTGTTCTGGAGTGATCCTCTAGCCACCGTAGTCTTATATTAGGAAATAATTAAGTATGTCGATCCACATGAGGTAAGAAAAAAATTAGCACTAAATCGACTACTTGATACTTGTTTAATGCAGGGCTCATGGATGGTCGCTCCTAACCAGCCCTATTCTCTACACTAGCAAACAGTATTACCTAGCAATACTCTTTGTTAGTGTGGGTCTCGGGGTGGGGCGTCATAGCCTTTGATGATGACATTGAAGACTTGGGGCCTTTGATGGCGAGGGATCTCTTACAGTCATGAGCCTTTGATGGCTGGGGTCTTTGATGGCCAGGGACCTCTTGCGATCATGAGCCTTTGATGGCTAGGGCCATTGATGGCTATGGACCTCTTACAGTCATTAGCCTTTTATGGCTACGTATATATGCTTATTTTGTTCAGAAAACCTTTATCGATGATTGGCTGAACATCTTTGTACAAACTGGTTGAGGTTTCATTACCTTAGAAAATTGATAATCATTCCTTCTAAGTTATGGCATTGGTGGGTATCATGACCATTTACAAGGTGATAGTGACAATATGATTTTGTATGATCCCTCTCGAACTTAGCTCTCCTATTTTGCGAAGGCCAATAGTTAGACTTATTGTTAGTTAGGAAATAGATATTTTCAAGAGAAGTGATGAGTATGCAATCTTTTGGAAGTCGTGATTTGGAGGCTAGCCCTCTTGGTCGATGCTTAACCATTTTCCTACTTGCTATAGCTATCTCATCTTCAATAATTAGTTTCCTCTTTGATGTCCTTTGAACTTTATTGGGGGTCGATAAATGACTTGTCAGCTTATGCCATTTCGGAGCGAACGTGTCAAAATCACTTATTATCTCTTTTTCAAATATAGTTTCCTTAGCTTGGAATTGGATGGCCCTCTTTATCTTTAAGAATGAATTCTCCTTCTTTAGGCTTTCTCCTCCTAAGGCAAAATTTGGAGTAGGGCCTATATGAAAGGGATTTATGCTCCAATTGTCAACATCACAAATGGATGCCTGCTTCTTCTCATTTATAATTTGCAAGGTTCTTAATCTCAATACTTGTTCTTCATAAAGTTAAAGGTCACTAGTAACTTGATAGGTAGGCCAAATAATTCAAGGTTCAAAAGACCCTTGTTCAGACATCTTAACATGATTAAATGACATCTTAACAAGATAATTCAAGGTTATCTTGGAATGGGATATGCTTGGTTAGGAAAGTTCTTTATTCCCTAAGTATGCAAGCTAGGGAAGTTCCACTTGGGATTTTAACGAAGTCGGAGGTTCGAGCCCTCTTTCTAGCACCAAAACGTTAACGAATAAATTTGCTAGCCCTAAATGTGATTAGGAAATAGAGCTAATCAATGAGAGGTCTTGTTGAGGCTTGTCTAAGTAATTGAGTTAAAGAATGTTTCCATAGTTTTACTTAATGGTTCCATCGAAGCCATAGTCAAATGAAACATGGTGTACGGTCGAGTCAGTGAGTGAATTGATATGCAAGTTAAGGTCGAACTAAATATGTCATGCAAGTTCAAGGTAGAAGTCAAATATGTTATGCAAGTCACAAGTCCAAATAGTTTGAATGGTCAATATGCGAAGTCAAAAGATTATTCAAGTCACAAGTTCAAAAGAATTAATATGCTATGCTATGTACATATTTAATTTCCAAATCCTTATGTGTACAAGGTTCATATAGTACAGTAGGCACAAAAATCCCCTAATCAATTTGGGGTTTACAAAGTTAAAATGTAAGAAATGCGATAGAAGAATTCAGCGCCTTCCACAAAGCCCCTAGGTCCATATTATAGGGTTCGACAAGTGGCAGGCTTCGGCAATAGCAGCGTTGTCGAACATCAAGGTTGATATTTTATCGGCTTCGACATTAGCAGCGTCGTCGAACACCAAGGCCAGCATTCTTGTATTCACATAGCTAAACTTCAGCATTGGTTCAATAGGGTCGATACTCGGCATCTCTAAACTCGATGTTGATAGTCTCTTCTTCATTGACCAACTTTCATTACCACTATATATTAACATTGATGAAAGGTGGCATTAGTAAAAGCAGTTTCGAAAATCCTTTTGGATGTATTGATGGTTCTCGGCATGGCTAACGAATATCGGTGATGACAACTCCATATCTTGAGACCTTCTTTGATTGATGGTTGTTGGAATTGAACAGTTGATGACCCTTGATATCGATATTCAATAGCTTACAAAATGCAGCATTAACAGCAGTTGTGGACATTAATGACAATAGTAGTCAACATCGCATGTGTAGATGTATGGTATCTCCCAAGCATGTTTATAAGAGTCGACGTTGTAGTAGTATCGAACCTCGGCAACATTCATAACTTGTGTTTCCCTTTATAAGGCAGTTTCGATGAGCAGCGACATTGGGATGGAAAACACCATTAGTACTTAATAAATTCGATCACAAGCAGTATTAAAAATGGTTGATATTGGAAACACCGACATTGATAGAATATGACTTCATTCAACATTGCCTCGAAATTATGAGTCTTGACGTCAATGTCCAATGGTTGTTGGAATGCGATAACATAGTATTACTTAGTAGTGGGCGGTCAACGAAGCAAAAGACTGGTTCTTCCTTATGAAAGATGACGTCGATCCCCTAGAGTGTCGTGCCTTATTGGTGCTAATGGACTTCACATGATGTCGCTATTCTTCGGCTTCACTTATCGTAGCTTTCACAACAATGATTCTCGACATTATTTCTTTGAACATCTTCGATGATGATGATAGTAGTAACAATTAGATATAAATTTATTGTTTACATGTAATGAAATTACTGAAATAGATCTGATGAAAAGGATTATGGAATTGATTATCATAGGGATTTAAATAAAATTTGGAAAACTTGCCTACATAAGTTATCCCGGTAACTTGATATGAAATTGGTAATAACTAATTGATATTCAAACGTTGAAAAACAATGTAAAATAAAAAGGAACTGTACTAAGATTTTAGGGGCTTAAGTGATATTTTAATTCGTTGGAATTGGGATGTTACAAGTAGATTTCCATGTATTATCAAGTTTAAAATAAACAAAAGTACGATGTTTAGAATGACAAAGAACACGCCTGAAAATAAAGAGATGTACAAAAAGGGATGATTACCATACATTGTACCGTCTAGTTCAAGAAATAAAAACATAGTTCCTTGTAATTACAAACACAAAACAACTCCCCCTTTTTGGATAAGACATAGAAATTAATGGTGTTAACATTTTTAGAATAGAAATGTAGTTTCGACGCATTAAAATGTAGAAAACCCCAAACGTTAGTGGTAAGAAATGAATAAAGTAAATGATCCTAAAAAGTGAGGATGTGAAATATCAATAAAATTTGAAAATAAATGAAAAAAATACAGAAGATAGGTAAGAAGGAGTAAAAGGATAACATGTGATCAGAAATGGAAATCGAGAACGTATAAAAAGAAGGGATAGTTTGGCACAGGTCCCTAATAAGTTTCAAAATACACAAAATCCCCAGTAAAAAAAAGTTTGTAAATTAGGTCCCTAGAATTAAGTTACCGAATAATGGCATACACTTATGCAATTATTCACTGAATAATTGCAGACATTTATGCAATTATATCAAAAAAATGCAGACATTTCCATAATTATTCACTGAAAAATTGCGGAAAATTCCGCAATTATTCACCAAAAAATTGCGGAAATTCCCGCAATTTTTTCAAAAATTTGCGAAAAATTCCGCAATTATTCACCAAAAAAATTGCGGAAATTTCCACAATTATTCGCCGAAAAAATTGCATAAATTTATGCAAATTTTGGATATAATTGCATAAATGCCTGCAATTATTCAGTGAATAATTGCATAACTATATGCAATTACTTAGTACGTTAATTCTAGGGACCTAATTTACATACTTTTTTTACTGAGGTTTTTGTGTATTTTGAAACTTATTAGGGACCTGAGCCTAATATTCACTTAAAAGAAGTACATGAATGATATAATGAACTTGATAAGAGAAAAGTGGTGAATGAATTTAGAGTAAAGAAGAAGGTGAAACGCAAAATAAAATGAAGACCTAGGGTCAACTGTAAAATTGTAGAGGCATTATAGACACACACACACACACGCACGCACGCGTGCACACACGGATATATATATATATATGAAATATATATAAGTAGCCTTGAATATTCATTTAGGATGGCTGTGAACTATTACAATTGAAGTATAATTAAATGAATACTATGACATTTGGTCACTAGAGTGGTTTGGAATGCGAGGTCAGTAGTGTTACATAATAGAAGTCTGCCCACGACAAGGAGCTGCCAGCAGTTGTGTAACATTATACTGATGTGAGACATATCCAACCATAGGACTCATGGAGTATATTCGTTTGCGTATAGATAAAGAAATAACCCCCAATAGATATAGTAGTCTTCTTCAAATATGTTATTTATGGGGGTATTACCTTGATTACATTAGACAATCTAAATAGGATGATGAGCGGGATTAGGCATTATATAAGACGAGAACATCATCAATCCTTAGCAGTCAACGGGAAAGACATGGTTGCACCTAATCGGACTTCACCGTCTATCAGGGTAGGCCATGTTGGGTTATGCACCGCCATAGTTGTTTATTAGTTTGTTTGTTTGTTTGTTAGGGTAAGGCTAGTTAACCAAAGCGGAGTTCTTTAAAAATGGTTGGGGTGGTCCATGTAGAAGACTCCACGATATGAAGCAGACTAAGTAGTAAATCCCTGAAGTGAGATAGAGTACGGAAAAATGTATGAAAGCTGTCATTAGGCACTACGAGAGTCCCTCGATATGCATAGCGATGAGACCCTGATACAACGAGAGCAAGGGATATATATTTATATATATATATAGCTATGATTTTATAGAGGGTAGATGGGAATGGATTGTAGGTGGATGTGGAGTCGAGACAAATAATTAAAAATGTAAATAGACATAACATGAGATAGAAAATAATTGGCATAAACTATTGTTTTGTAAAAATGTATAATTATACCAATCACCAGAACGTTGTTCTAACCCCCTCCTCATTACAATCCACATGATAGTCAGAAGGACAAGTACTGGTGCTTGGCGTGTTTGGTGCTGACAAGGACACTTGACTTTGGAAATGTCAATCCTTGGTCAATAATTTATGTGATCGATTATATTTTATTTTTTAACTATAAGTTATTTAGTTAGAGCATTGATATGCACTCTTTTGTTTTATTTGCAGGATACTTAATCAACGACCCGTACTTTGATGGACTTGAGTTTTTGATTTAGCGAAAATTCAGGTCTACGGAGGTGCGCGTTGTCAGATTGGATATCAGAGCTTAGGTTAGTCGACCTCGAAAAATTAGAAAATGTTGAGTGAACGTATTTGTAGTTTTCCAACAAATATTATGTATGTTAAAGAATTCCAACCATATAATAGTTACATATGGAATGTTCTTTAAGCTGGATGGTACATGACTCCCTAATCGGGCCTCGAAAGCCCAATGATTATTGATCCCCGTATGACTATAGATAGATGATGTACAGTTGGTCCAAATAAAGAGAATGTAAGAATTCGTATGTAATAGATATCCAGAAGCAGTTTGTTCCCCGAAGGATGGTGTAAAGTAGTGTAACGCCCTAATTTTGATTAACATTGTTTAGGTCATTTAATTAGTTAAATTAAATGAAATAATGTAAATGGTTAAGGGAATTGAGATTTGAATAATAAAGGGTAGTCATGCCTAATTAAACAATGAACAAGAGAGAATTAAAATGAAATAAGTAAGGGTGATAGATAAGGGCAAAATAGGAATAAGTTATATTCTTATACCCTAAACCCTTATGCCACTTTCATTTCCATGTTCACAAACAATACTAAATTTAAGAGAGGCTAGCCATCAATAGGAGTAAGCAAGAGTAAGATAAGATAAAATCAAGAGGAAGAAGCTTAATCAATTTAATTCAAGAGCAAATCTCAACTCCTTAATCACAAGCTAAGGTGAATAATAGGTTATATCTCATATTTTCTTATTTTCAGTTCAAGATCAGATCTGAATATGTTTTGCAAAGTATTATGCAATGTTTTTAATGATAAATAGATATATATTCTAGTTGATGAATTATGTTTGTTCATATAGATTTTTATGACAAGTTTTGATTTGAAAAACATATCAAATGATATCCAAATGCCTTGCGATTTTGGTATAAGGTCAGAAATATTATTTTAGAGATGGGTTTCAAGTTTCATAATTTTATGAATTAATGTTGATTTATTATGAATTTTCTAGTGAAGAAAATGGTTAAATTGTGTTTAAATTAATTATGGCTATTAAATGTTAGCTTTGGGTCAGAAATTTATATATGTTAGAAAACATATTAAAAGTGATTTATGGGAACTTTTGGAGAATTTTCCTAAGTATTTTAATAAGTATATAAAATTATTTAAGGTATGGGACTTAAATGTTTTACACGTTCATAAAAGGAGAAAGGGATATTTGAAAATGTTTTAGTTTGATTATTGCTGAAATTCGGCAGCACTTTTAGAAAAGATTTTGGAAAAGTATTGGTAACCAATTATATGTTGACAAACAAGGCAAGTTAGTTGGAAGAAAATTGCTTTATAAAGTTAAAAATCAGTTTTAAAAGGTTTTACTGCTTCGCCACTTATAGCAACACCTTTCGACATCATACTTCCACCTCCAACTAGTTCAAAACCAATAC
Organism: Allium fistulosum; assembly: GCA_030737815.1. NCBI lineage: Eukaryota > Viridiplantae > Streptophyta > Magnoliopsida > Asparagales > Amaryllidaceae > Allium > Allium fistulosum. The sequence continues at coordinate 153,433,625 of CM060905.1, read as the reverse complement.
ACATGGTATCAACTTCGGTACATAGTCGATTGGAGTTAGGCAAAAGGTATGGAGTCGAAACGAGGCTTTTGAAGGGGTTGAAGTAGCTTCTGAGGACTTAGAACTATTTTGGTGGTAAATGAGGCTTTCGAATGAGATAGCTTTTGACTTGGTCAATTGTTTTAAAGAAAAGAGCTTACGAAAGGGATTGCCACCTTTTGTTTTAAATAGAGCTTTCGAAGGAGTTGAAACCCCTGCTGTCGCATTCAACCTTTCGAACAATGCCTTCGAAAGGGTTATTTTGTTTTAACCTTGTAGCCGCTTCTCTAATGCTTTCGAAGAGGGTGGTTTCGACACCATCTACTTCTTGTATTTAGAACAATGCTTTCAAAAGAGTTGCTTTCGTCCCAGTTCTTTTAATACCCTTTTAATATTTTAAAAGATAAACCCAAAGGTTTCAAAAGGAATGGTTTTAAGTGGTTTCGAAACTATGTTCCACAAGCTTTTACTTCAACCCAAAGCTTTCGAAAGGTTTGTTATACGTAAAGGAATTCAATGCTTTCGAAAGGTATATGATAAAGGTTCTGAAGGGATGATTCCCCGATGTTTTTGAAAGGTTTACCTTTCATGTTTGAATGGAAGGTTTCCAATGTTATTGAAACGAAAATCTGAAGTGTTTTGAAAAGAGGATGTCTAAGGTTTTATAAAGCTTTCGAAAGGCACACTTTCAAAGTTTTCGAAAGGTCTATTGTAAATGGTTTTGAAAGGTTTGTTTTGGCCCATTTGGCCTAATGTTACAAAGTAAAGTAGTTAATTTGTTTCGAAAGGGATACTTTCAATGGTTTCGAAAGGGGTACTTTCAAAGGTTTTGAAAGAGATTGTTTAAAGATTTTAAACGAGGGTTTCGAAGGTTTTCATCAATAATTGTTTTGAGTAAAACATATATCATGACAAAGAGATTTGAGTAAAGCAAATAGTATGTTTCTCTTATTTAAGTATGATTTAAAGGGTTAAATTAATTTGAAAGGTTTTCAAGGAAAATTTGAAGGGTAGTTAACCCTAAGTAAATGACTCGGATATTTAAATAACAGATGGGATTGGTATAGGGTTGCACCCTATAAATTATCTATAGCTCCTAGCTAATTTAGTCCAAAATTTCAGTGTGTAGGGCTTAGTCATAGGTAAGACTTAAATGATATTACACACAGAAAGGAATATATGCAGAGAAAGAGGATAGGTAATTGGTGAGCTCGAAAAACCATTAGGATCGGGTGACCCTGGGAGAAGTAAGTTAAGGACACGCCATCCAGAAGTTTGTCTATCAGATGTTAGATTATTTATTTTGTCTAGGAGGCCCAAGTCAGCCAATAATCAGTAGTTATCCAAACAAAACTATATTGTTCGGATAGATAGTCCATTTATTACCTGTTTATGAGCATATGTGATATTGCTAATATTATTTTTACCAGTTTGAATGTAGGATTCTGATTGAAAAAAGATATGTTTTAAAGGGATATTAGTGAGGGGAAACCCATTCTGAAGCTGTGTGGTCTCACTTAATATCAGTAAACCGAGATGTAATAGTATTATTCGCACCAGGCTTTATGTCTGACTCGAAGTTTATGTTTTCCCCCTTAAACTCTCGGGTGCTCAAAATTAATTTGAGTAGATTGAGATCAGGGTTTACAGGTTTAGTAGGTGGACGAATAAAGCTTCCAAAGACGTGCGGGAGGCATGGATAGCTATTTAGGAGTTGTTATATTTTTATTTCCGCTGTGATGTATTGAGACTGTTTTTCTATTTGCGTACTTTGATCATCCAAGGGGGCATCTTCATATGTCACTCTTGGCGTACTTTGTAATAATTATATTTGATCAAAACCCGGGAAACGTTTGGGATTGTGTAATGGAATATGAAACATGTTTTTGAAATGCAATCATTAAAGTTGTTGTTTTTGGAATCTATGATTTTTTTTCATATTCATGTGTTTCTAATATTATGGATACCATTAACATTACCGTATTTTGTCACCAAAAGTTAATCCTATAGATGACTGCAGCATCTGTAGCGCTTAGCTTCGGGCCTCAAGATAATGGATGTTACAACTTGGTATCAAAGCATATGTTTATGAAAAACTTAAAAGAAATTTCAAACTTCAATTAATTTTGATAATATAATCCTAAGGAATTAGAGAAAATATCGGGGTATGGGGTAACGCTATAGTAACGTACTTTTATTTGCTATATATAAGTATACGCTTTATCTCTATTCTCCTATCTCCTTTAGGCTATTCTTCTATATCTTATAAAGACTCGAATGCAGATTTTACGGACGTAAGATATGGGTGCTAGAAGTGGAAGAGTTAACATTGGTGGGGGAAGCACCAAAACTAATGGAAATGTCAAACCAAACATTAGAAGGAATCAAAGCCAGGCACAAGGTGCAAATGTGGGTGCTGGAGTCCCACAAGTCGACATGGGAGAAATGTATCGGTTCTTCATAAACATGATGCAAGCAGGAGTTGTTGCGGGGATAGTTGGAGGAAATGCTAAAGGAGGAAATCAAAAAGCTCCAATAATTAATAAATAACTATGATGTTTTGAGTAGAGATTATGCTTGGCTAAGAGGAAAGTCGTTTATTAGTACTGAAGATGCAATCGAAGTAGAGAATTGGTTATTCATTGTGAGAGGATTTTCACTGATTTGGGGCTCAACGATGAGCAGCAAAGGAGACTCGCTTCTAGACAGCTACCAGGGGCGGCACTGTATTGGTGGAACAGTGTTACTGTTGGAGTCAATAAGGAGACTATGACTTGGGATGAGTTCAGGAGAACGTTCGAAGAAAGGTTTATGTATAAGATTGCTAGGTCTACTATGCTCAAGAAGTTTGTTGAGTTGGAGCAGGGAGATATGACAATGCTTGAGTATGCGACCAGGTTCGAGGAGCTAGCGAGATATGTCTATGCTACGGCTGATACTGTTATCAATTGGAGTGAAAAGTTCATTTGTAGGTTGAAGTCTGAGCATGCTAAGGCCATGTTGTCACATATTAGAGATCCATGCGATGTGTTGTTGAGATGGCTTTGAGGCAGGAAGAGATGCTTGCTTTTCTTGAAGGAAATAAGGAAAAGGAAGCTCAAGGAGACAGAGTAAGAAGAGAAAGTTTTTCCACAAGAAAGGGGCTCAGAAGAGTGGAGTTGCTAAGAAAAGAAAGGCGGAGGTTTTCTGTTATAAGTATGATAATAAAGGACACTATGCCCATGAATGCCTGACAAATAAAGGAAAGAAAGCTGTTGAGAAGAAAGAAGTAAGGTGTTTCAATTGCGATCAGATTGGGCACTATAAGAACCAGTGCAAGGAGCTAGCTAGGATGGGAAAAGCAAGATGTTTGCATTGGAACCAGCTACCTCGAGACCTATAGTAGAGGAGAAGGGAAAAGCTGTGTTGGGAGGTATGCTTTTGATTTATGGTGTATCAATTAGAGTTCTATTTCATATGGGCGCATAGCATTCTTTTATATCTCATTGTTTGATAGATAAGCTTAACCTAGAACTCTCATGCCTGGCTACTTCCTTCAGGGTTGCAAATCCGATAGGAGGTTATGCGACTCTTGGGATGAGATGTGACCACCTAGAGTTTGAGTTGTTAGGTCATACCTTTGTTTGCAGTTTTCATGTGTTTGATTTCGTAGGGTTTGGAATTATTTTGGGTATGGATTGGTGAAGCAAATACGATGCCAGCATATTTTTCCATGATAGAAAAATATCGCTTAAACACCTTACAGTAGTGATCGGATTGTACATTCAACAGAAGACCCTAGATTTGAGGTTAGTGCTTTGTTGGGCGTTGTGGAGGTAGAAGGCGAGTTTAATCGAGTTTTCGTTGTTAGAGAGTTCGCAAATGTTTTTGAACCTGTAGTAGGACTACCACCGAAACGAGCTAGTGAGTTTTGGATAGATTTGGTACCAGGAGCAGAACCAGTGAGTAGACCGCCAAGCAGAATGACACCTACTAAGATGAGGGAGCTAAAGGTGCAGTTGGTGGATTTGGAAGCCAAGAATTTTATCAGACCAAGCAGTTCGCCTTGGGGAGCAACCGTAGTGTTTGCTAAGAAGCCGGACGGATCATTAAGGTTATGTATCGATAATCGTAAGTTGAATAAAAAGAGAATCGATGTCTGTTACAAAAAAAAATTGATGATTTGTTCGACCAGTTGAGTGGAGCCAAAGTATTTTCTTAGATGAATTTAGCAACAGAGTTCCATCAGCTTAGAGTGGCAGAGGATAGTATTCCTTTGATGGCGTTTAGAACCAGATATGGATCGTATCAATGGTTAGTAATGCCGTCCGGACTAACTAATGCGCCAGCATTCTTTGTAGATTTGATGAACCGAGTTTTCTGAGAGCACATGGATAGGTTCATGTCGGTATTCATAGATGATATTTTGATATACTCTAAAGATGAAAGAGAGCATGAAGCTCAGCTTAGATTGGTGCTTAAGACATTAAGGCAGCATCAACTGAAAGCAAAATTTTCAAAGTGTCATTTCTAGAAGAAGGAAGTGAAGTTTCTTGGTCATGTAGTCTCAGAGAAAGGGTTGTCTGTAGATCCAGTTAAGATAGAGGCGGTGAATAATTGGAAGAGACCGAGACAGTGACTGCGATAAAGAGTTTTCTTGGATTAGCTGGGTATTATCGGAGATTCATAAAGAATTTTTCACAGATAACAGCACCGATGACCAAGCTAATGCGAAAGGATGTGAAGTTCATTTGGACCGATAAGTGTGAGCAAGCATTCCAGAGATTGAAACACTACTGACTAATGCACTTGTGTTAGTTGTTCCAGAGGGGAATTAGGATTTAGTAGTGTATAGAGATGCATGTGGAAATGGATTAGGAACTGTGTTAATGCAAAGAGGTAAAGTGATTGTCTATGCTTCTCGATAGCTTAGACCGCATGAGGTTAGATATCCAATGCATGATTTGGAATTAGTTGCAGTAATTTTTGCGTTGAATGTATGGAGACATTATCTTTTGGGAGAGAGATTTGAGTTGTATACGGATCATAAGTCGCTAAAGTATTTATTCTCTCAGAAGGAGTGGAATATGAGACAACAGAGGTGGTTAGATTTTTTAGTCACTTATGACTGGTATTGAGTACACACCAAGGAAAGGCAACAAGGTTGCGGATGCACTTAGCAGAAAACATCAAAATGCAGAATTAGCAGTGATAGATGAGTGGAAAGATTTAGAAGCGTTGACAACATGCAGAATACAGTGGAGATTTGAAGCTAGATCTAGTAGGAAACTGTTATGTTGTCATGTTTAAAAGTTCGATCGGTGATGATCGAAAAGATTGCTTCTAAGAAGAAGAAGGATCCTTTATTAGTCGAACGGATTAGAAGGTTACGGGATGGAACAGAGAGTGATGACTTGAAAGATTTTAGTCTTGACTAGAATGATGGTTAAGAAAGAAAGGAAGACTATGTATTCCGAATGTGGGAAACATTAGGAAGGAAGTTCTTAAGGAATGCCATCATTCGAAGTTCACTATTCATTCAGGAGGAACTAAGATGTATCGGGACATAAAGAGGAGTTTCTTCTAGGAAGGTATGAAGAGAGATGTAGGCTTATGGGTGAAACAGCGTTTGAACTGCCAACATGTAAAAGCCGAACATTAGAGCCTAAGTGGATTACTTCAGCCTTTAGATATTCCAGTATGGAAATGGGATTCTATCTCAATGGATTTTATAGACGGGTTGCCAAGGTCAAATAGATGAAATGAAAGTATATGGGTTATAGTGGACAGGTTGACCAAGAGTGCCCATTTCATTCCAGTTAAGTCAACTAGGATGGCACCTATTTTAGTTAAGTTGTTTATGAAGAATGTAGTTAGACTGCATGGAATTCCTAGTGGTATAGTAAGTGATAGAGATTCCTTATTCACTAGTGAGTTCTAGAAGAGTCTACATGAGATTTTGGGTACCAAGCTCAAGATGAATGTCGCTTACCATCCGCAGACAGATGGGCAAATGGAAAGAGTTAACAAAGTCTTAGAAGATTTGTTACGAGCTTGTGTGCTAGATTTCAGGGGATCATGGGAAGACCATCTACACTTAACCGAGTTTTTGTATAACAGCATTTATCAGGCTAGTATAGGGATGGCACCGTTTGAAGCTTTGTATGGAAGGCCATGCAAATCTCCAGTTTGTTGGTTGGAGACCGGGGATAGGTTTGTTCTCGGTCTGGATTTAGTTAGAGAAGCTGCAGAAAAGATTGAGTTCATTCGTGCTAAGATGAAGGAAGCTTAGTCTAGGCGGAAGAGCTCTGCCGATAGAAGACGGAAAGACTTAGAATTCTCAGTTGGAGATCATGTTTTCATCAAGGTATCACCGATGAAAGGTGTAATTTGATTTAGAAAACCAGAAAAATTGGCACCGAGGTTCGTTGGACTATTTGCTATTATAGAAAGGATTTTGAAACTCGCATATAGAGTGGAGTTACCAAGCAATTTGGCAGAAGTCCATAATGTTTTATTTATATTTATCATATAAGGATGTGTATTTGAGATCTAGAGCCTACTATAGCACCGACTATGTTAGATGACTTAGTAGTGGAACTGAATTTGATTATAGTTAGAAAATCAGTTCGTATAGTCGCGAGAGATGAGAAGAGACTAAGGAACAAGACAGTCAGATTAGTCAAAGTCCAATGGAGTGACTACGAGAGATACTGTAATTAGGGAACTGAGATTAGGATTCAATATACTTATCCTAACTTGTTTCATGGTATCTTTTACCTTTTTGATTGATTTTGATGAGCACCTTATCGTAATTTCGAGGACGAAATTATTTAAGGAAGGGAGTTTGTAATGACTCTAATTTTGATTAACATTATTTAGGACATTCAATTAGTTAAATTAAATGAAATAATGTATATGGTTAATGGAATTGAGATTTGAATAATAAAGGGTAGTCATGCCTAATTAAACAATGAAGAAGAGAGTTAAATGAAACAAATAAGGGTAATAGACAAGAGCAAAATAAGAATAAGTTATATTCTTATACTCTAAACCCTTATGCCACTTTCATTTCCACGTTCACAAACAAAACTAAATTTAAGAGAGGTCGCCCACCATTAGGAGAAAGCAAGAGGAAGATAAGCTAAAATCAAGAGGAAGAAGCTTAATCAATTTAATTCAAGAGCAAATCTCAACTCCTTAATCACAAGCTAAGGTGAATAATAGGTTACATCCCATATTTTCTTATTTTTGGTTCTAGATTAGATCCAAATATGTTTTGCAAAGTATTATGCCATGTTCTGAATGACAAATAGATATATATGCTTGTTGATGAATTATATTTGTTCATATAGATTTTTATGACAAGTTTTGATTTGGAAAACATATCAAATGACATCCAAATGCCTTGCAATTTGATATAAAGTCAGAAATATTATTTTAGAGATAGGTTTCATGTTTTATAATTTTCTAAATTAATGTGGATTTATTATGAATTTTCTAGTGAAGGAAATGGTTAAATTGGGTTTAAATCAACTACGGCTATTGTATGTTAGCTTTGGGTCAGAAATTTATATATGTTAGAAAATATACTAAATGTGATTTATGAGAAATTTTGGGGAAATTTCCTAGGTGTTTTTAGAAGTATATAAAATTATTTAAGGTATGGGACTTAAATGTTTTATTTGTTTATAAAAGGAGAATGGGCTATTTGAAAATGTTTTAATATGATTATTGCTGAAATTCAGCAGCGCTTTTAGAAAAGATTTTGGAAAAGTATTTGCAACCAATTATATGTTGACAAACAAGGCAAGTTAATTGGAAATAAATTGCTTTATAAAGTTAAAAATCAGCTTTAAAATGTTTTACTGCTTTGCCACTTATAGCAGCAACTTTCAAATCATACTTCCGCCTCCAACTAGTTCGAAACCAATACTCATGGTATCTACTTCGGTACGTAGTGGATTAGACTTAGGCAAAAGGTATGGAGTCGAAATGAGGCTTTCGAAGGGGTTGAAGTAGCTTCTGAGGACTTAGAACTATTTTGGTGGTAAATGAGGCTTTCGAACGAGATAGCTTTCGACTTGGTCGATTGGTTTAAAGAAAAGAGCTTTTGAAAAGGGTTGCTACCTTTTGTTCTAAATAGAGCTTTCGAAGGGGTCGAAACCCCTACTGCCACATTCAACCTTTCGAAGCAATGCCTTCGAAAGGGTTCTTTTGTTTTAACCTTGAAGCCACTTCTCCAATGCTTTTGAAGGGGTTGGTTTCGACATCGTCCACTTCTTTTATTTAGGACAATGCTTTCGAAAGATTTGTTATCATCCCAGTTATTTTAAGACCCTTTTAATATTTTGAAAGATGTAACGACCCGTATTTTTACGGATCGACAAGTTCGTCGAAATCTGGAATTTTAGCATTTTTAAGTCATCTCAGATTTTTAGGCAGATTTATCTAAGTCCTAGGTCGTGAACGACCTAAGAGCTAAGTCGTGACCGAGTTAAGGAACTCGGCGAGTTAGTGTTAGGTCGTGGGTTAGTTGGAGCGACCTATAGAATTATGCAACCTAGGATTTAGTTAAGTATTAGGTCGGCAGGGCGAGTTAACGACCTAAAGAACTGACCGACTTAAGGATATGGCGACTCAAGGGTAGGCAGACCTAGTGGAGTAAGCGACCTAGTGGTTACTGGGTTAAGTGTGGTTAGGTCGGCAACGACTTAGAGCGTATAGGAGTTAGGTCGGTTGGACGAGTTAGTGGGTTGACCGACTTATGATTGTAGACGACTTAAGGTTAGAGTTAGGTCGTAGCTAAGGGATAGGTCGCTATGTGTTAGGTCGTCTGGTAGCTTGGTTGGTTAGGTCGTAAGCGACCTAAGGGTTAAGTTGTTACCAAGTTAAGTCGACTGGGTGGGTTAGCGACCTAAGGAGTTAACAAGTTGGCGACCTTAAGAGTTAGCCTATGTGTTAAGTCGTAGACGACTTAGGGGTTGAGTCGTAACCCAGTTGTTTGTTAAGTCGTAGAAGCACAGATCTGTTAAGTCGTATCTTCTGCCGAGTTATAAGTCGTGACTAGTGGTAAGTCGCTAGAGGCGCATGAGTCTTAAGTCGTAGGCGCGCATGCTATAAGTCGTGACCGACTTAGGAGATAGCAGTTGTTAGGTCGCAGATGCTTTTGGTTAAGTCGTAGGATGGCAGAGCGTTAGGTCGTAGGTCGGCATAGTGTTAAGTCGGCAGCGACTTAAGAAGATAGCCGAGTTACGACTTAGGGTATTTTCTGCTATAAATAGGAGAGCTTCTCTTCATTTTTGGGATCCGGATTTTGAAGCGACGAAGTGCTGCCATTTTGAGAGCTCGACTTCTACACTTCTTCACTTCTTTTCTCCACTCTAATCTAGTGCTTCCATCCATCCAAATCGAAGATCAAGATTGAAGATTCAAGAGCTTAGATTGAAGATCTTCATCTTTTCAAGAGAGATTTCTTCATTTGAAGCGGATTTGTGATAGATCAAGCTTGATCCTTTGCTGTCCAGATCTGAAGCGTGTTGATTTGGGGTTGTTTAGGTGATTTGGTGAGTGGTGATTATCTCTCACGCGGATCCAAAGGAGTATATCGGATTGTTGGCTCGATTTGGTGTTAAAATAGAGATTTCCATGCATTTTCTTCATCCTATGTGTAGATCCATATAGATCCATTGTTCATGATGATGTTACATCCATTTTATCATATGTTAACCTATGCAAGTTCATTCATCAAGTTTGTAGAGATATAATCCATGTTTTCATGCTTATTGGACTTTCAACTCTTTAATTACGAAAATGCCATTATTGTTATAATTGTCTACTTAGATCATTTTTGAATGCTTGATTGCTTGGATTGATGTTTGATTTGATTGATTGTTATGAACTAGATGATTGATGACTAGATTTAGATCGAAGGTGATTCAAAAGCTAAGGGAAAGGCTCTTGAATTGGAAAGCTGCTCGTGGCATATGTAGCGGGATGATGAAGCTCTTATGCATAGATTTGATGATGTGATGATGAGATGAGGCTTTGCGAGGATGTAATGAAGCGAGGCAATCATGTGATGAAGACTTGGTCTAGTCCAGACGGGATCATTCCAAGCATGTTGATAACTCGGTGATATGATTCGAGTTGAGGATAATGAATGGATATGAGAATAGTCGTCGAGGAGGATGACTAGGAGGCTTGGATAGCATCGTTGTTGAAGGTTCTAGCATGCTCTAAGCAAGAGTACGTTTGGGCAGATTCGATAGTCCCAACGGCCAACTGTTGATGGTCGAGTACTCTGGGCAGATTCGATAGTCCTAGGCACGGGCTGCGACGACGTGCGGGAGTTATGTCTAGAACCGGGGTTTCCATTAGCCCTTGACGGACGGCTGAAAGAATGTGCCGGTCATTCAATTAACGGTGATATCGAAGCAATGATAACAGTGATAGCCAGAGTCATGGATGTTTGGTTGTATCGTCATTCGGACTCAAGAGCGGTATTTTCTGGGTGCTTATCTGATTTAGGCCTTGGTATTTGGAAAACATCGCCCTTGACTCGAGTGATAGTAGTTTTACTTTAAATTGTATGCTCTGCTATGTTTGCTTCTGCTTAGTGTGTGTCTGGGGGCTATCACTGTAGAATGAGGTTGGAGTGGGAGGGTTGTATTCCTATTCCTTTTCCTTTATGCTCTTTTGGTATGTTGTTAGTTAATTTACTGCTCACTAAGACTGTTGTCTGACTCAAGGCTTTATGTTTTAATTCTTATTGCCTTGGGCTGTTCGTCCATTTTGGGACGGGCAGACTAGGTAGCAGGTGACAGGTGCTGTTCTCTTCTCACGATGCTGATATCGAAGACGAGCTAGAGGGTTGCATATTATCTTCTTATATGTACTGGATATTCCGCTGTTTTGTATTCTCTGAGAGATATGTAGTGAGGCTGGATGTATTGACTATGTGGATGCTTGTATTCAACTATTATGGAGTTTTATATGATGTCATTTTGTTCTGTAAAGCTTCACTATACTTATGTTCTATTGTATTTTGTCCATGCGCTGTGAGTAATACGATAGATTCTGTTGTTTTAAATCTTACCTTGACAATCGTCCATGGTCGCCTGGCACACTTTACAGCGCTCTATCTCTAGATTCGGTGCAGGGGTCATGGGCGGTCGTCACATTTGGTATCAGAGCATTGGTTAATCGATTTTACCCAACGCTCGTTGTCGTAACTACGTATGAGAGACGTAATTGTATTTTGATGGATGATTACTATATATAATATAGTAGCTTAGTAGAGTTTGAGTCCTTTATGCAGTTGTTTCTCTAGATGTTCTAATCATTCCTTTTTATAGATATTGAGAATGAGTCGAAGAGGGAGACCAGCTGCTAGGGAAGGCCATGCTACTGAAGAGACTGCTGATTATGCAGCCATGTTCGAAGCTATGATGACTTCGATCATGAGGAGGATACCAGTTCCGGAGGCGGCAGTTGATGTTGGAGTTCAAGTCCAAACTCCGAAACCAGTGGATTTTGCTAAGTTGTGCAAGGATTATACTGCTCTCGGAGGGAAGGTTTTCTTAGGAACAGAATCAACTATTGAAGTCCAGAGATGGATCGATGCTTGTAGAAGGATCTTTGGTGATTTGGGAATTGATGATGCAACTAAGAGGAAGTTGGCATCGAGACAGCTTCAAGGGAGAGCCTCTGATTGGTGGAATTCTATTACCATCACTACTCCGGAAGAAGAGATTACTTGGGAGCAATTCCAAGTCAGATTTGAAGCTAAGTTCATTTCTACAGCTCAGAAGTCTGTTCTGTTCAAGAAGTTTGTGGAGCTCAAGCAGGGTGGAAGATCTGTTCTTGAGTATGTTTCTGAGTTTGAAGCTTTGTCTGAGTATGCCCGGTCATATATTGAGTCTGCTTATCAGAAGAATGAGAAGTTTGTGACCGGCTTGGATAGTTATCTTGGGAGACAGTTGGTAGATCATTTGGACGATTCATTTGAGAAGCTTGTGGAGAAAGCTCTTAGGCATGAGAGTCCGTTTCCTAAGGAAGGATCTGTTGTTGCTGTGACCAAGGGAGAATCTAAACCATAGCAGGGTGGAAACCAGAAGAGGAAGCAGCAGCAGAAGGGTAAGGATGGCCAGAAGAAGCTGAAAGGCGAGGTGACTTGCTACAATTGTCAGCAGAAGGGCCACTTCTCTAAGGATTGTAAGAATCCGAAGGCACCGATGAAGTGTCACAACTGTGACAAGCCGGGACATTTCAGGAAGAATTGTCCAGAACCGAGAAGAGATAAGCAGATTGTGCAAGCTTATGCTTTGGGAGCTGTTCCGTCGTCTTCAAAAGCTCCTACTGCTGAAGAGAAGGGAAAGAGTGTGGTTGTTCAAGGTACTCTTTTCCTATGTGGTGTTCCAGTTAGAGTTCTGTTTGATACTGGAGCATCGCATTCGTTTGTTTGTAATGAACTCGTAGGCCGGTTAGGTTTGGCACCGGATATTGTTGATAGGCCATTGGTTGTGACTAATCCAGTTGGGGGTTCGTCTTGTTTGTGTATGTTATGCCGTGGTCTAGTTGTGTCGAGTCATGGTTGCTCTTTTGTTTGTGATTGCTTTGTTCTGAACTTTGCGGGGTTCGGAATTATTTTGGGTATGGACTGGCTTAGGAAGTATGCGGCTAAGGTTGATTGTGAGAGGCTGGAGGTGACAGTCGAGAATGTGGAGGGGCGAAAGGTTGTGATACGATGTAAGCATGAGGAAGGCGTCTTCATGAGCTTCATGTATTCGCTAGTTGTTCCACGGGATGGACTGTCTTTAGTGCCAATCGCAAATAGATTCGAGGATGTCTTTGACGAAGTCAAAGGGTTGTCGCCGCATAGAGAGATCGAGTTTCGAATAGATCTAGTTGAAGGAGCCAGACCTGTTGTGATGCCTCTTAGGCGGATGGCGCCTAGGGAACAGCAGGAGTTGAGGGTGCAAGTTGATGACCTTTTATAGAAAGGATTCATTCGGCGTAGCGTGTCCGAGTGGGGTGCACCAGTTGTGTTTGCAACCAAGGCAGATGGGTCGTTGAGATTGTGTGTGGATTATCGTGAGCTGAATAAGGTGACTAAGAAGAACAAGTATCCATTGCCGAGAATAGATGACTTGTTTGATCAGCTTCACGAAGCCAAGGTGTTTTCTCAGATGGATTTGGCAACGGGATTTCACCAGTTGAGAGTAGCTAAGGATAGTGTGCCGAAGACTGCTTTTAGGACACCATCCGGTTTCTTTGAGTGGCTGGTAATGCCGTTTGGATTGACTAACGCGCCAGCATATTTTGTGGATCTTATGAATAGAGTGTTCAGAGATCAGTTGAACAAGTTCGTACTTGTGTTCGTGGATGATATTCTGATTTATTCCAGAACTGAAGAAGAGCACAAGACGCACTTGTGTATTGTTTTGGAAATCTTGCGGAAACATCAGCTGAAGGCTAAGTTTTCGAAGTGTCACTTCTGGAAGAGTGAAGTGAGGTTCTTAGGCCATGTGATTTCTGGAAATGGAATAGCGGTTGATCCCGCTAAGGTGGCAGCAATCCAGGATTGGGTTAGACCTAAGAATGCATCAGATGTGAGAAGTTTTCTTGGATTAGCAGGATATTATCGACGGTTTATCAAAGACTTCTCCAAGATAGCTGCACCATTAACAGGATTGACGAAAAAGAACCAAGTGTTCAGTTGGGATGCTAAGTGTGAGCAAGCTTTCGGAATCCTGAAAGAGCGATTGACGAGTGCTCCTGTCTTGACTATTCCAAGTGGGAATGATGAGATGGTGGTTTACACCGACGCATGTGGTACTGGACTTGGAGCAGTGCTGATGCAGAAGGATAAAGTTGTTGCGTATGCCAGTCGACAACTAAAGCCGCATGAAAGGAATTACCCGACTCATGATTTGGAGTTAGCGGCGATTGTATTTGCTCTGAAGATGTGGAGGCATTATCTATTGGGAGTTCGATTCGAGTTGTTTACGGATCACAAGTCGTTGAAGTATCTTTTCTCCCAAAAGGATTTGAATCTTCGGCAGCAACGTTGGCTAGAGTTTTTAGCATCATATGATTTTGGTATAGCTTATACTCCGGGAAAAGGTAACGCAGTGGCAGATGCGTTAAGTCGAAGACATGCAGGATTGGGAGTCATGTTTTCAGAATGGAAGAATCTCGAGTATTTAGCTGGATTTGACTTCAGGCCTAGATGTGAATTGGAACCTGAGATGTTGGCAAACTTATCGATAAGACCTTCTCTTGTGGAAAGAATTGGCGAGAGCCAAAAGCGAGATGATAAGCTTGTCAAGATTATCCGTGATTTGGAATCTGGATTGGAGCCAGAAAAGGATAAAGGATTCGAGGTCGATAGAGAAGGTTGGCTTCGAAAGCAAGGACGACTAGTTGTTCCCGATATAGATGAATTGAGGAGTGAAGTTCTGAAGGAAAGTCATCACTCGAAGTTGACAATTCATCCAGGTGGAAATAAGATGTATCGGGATATGAAGAGAACCTACTACTGGGAAGGCATGAAGAAGGATGTTGGAAATTTCATTTCCAAGTGTATGAACTGCCAGTTGGTAAAGGCTGAACAGAAGAAGCCAAGTGGATTGCTACAGCCCTTAGAAGTTCCTACATGGAAGTGGAAACAAGTGTCGATGGATTTTATTGATGGATTGCCTAGAACCAGAACGGGAAATGAAGGGATTTGGGTCATTGTGGATCGTCTGACTAAGAGTGCACGATTCATTCCTGTTCGATCGACTAGAACGGCATCAAAGTTGGCTGAGTTGTATGTTAAGTGGATAGTTCGATTCCATGGTATTCCGAAGAGTATAGTGAGCGATCGAGATTCATTGTTCACTAGTGGATTTTGGAAGAGCTTCCAGGAAGTTTTGGGAACCGAGTTGTGTTTGAGTACAGCTTATCACCCTCAAACAGATGGTCAGACCGAGAGAGTCAACCGAGTTTTGGAAGATCTCCTCAGAGCTTGTGTTTTGGATTTCGGAGGATCATGGGAAGATCACCTTCATTTAGTGGAGTTTGCATACAACAACAGTTACCAGTCAAGCATTGGTATGGCACCGTATGAGGTATTGTATGGAAGGTCGTGTAACTCTCCGACATGTTGGTTGGAAACTGGAGAAAAGCTGATGCTTGGGCCAGAGATGATTCGACAGACTTCGGATTGCATAGAGATCATTCGGCAACGAATGAAGGCAGCCCAAGACCGTCAGAAGAGTTATGCCGATAAGCGTCGAAAGGATTTGGAATTCGACGTAGGAGATATGGTTTTTGTGAAGATTTCTCCACTGAAGAATGTTATTCGATTCGGGAAGAAAGGAAAATTGACTCCAAGATTTGTTGGACCATTCCCGATTATCGAGCGAATTGGAAAGCTCGCTTACAGATTGGAGTTACCAGAGAAGATGTCGAGTATGCACAATGTTTTTCATGTATCATATCTACGGAAGTATGTACACGACTCGAGTACGGTGGTTTCTGCTGATAGCTGTGAAGACTTAGAAGTTGATCCAGTCGATAGAAGACCTCGTAAGCCGCTTCGTGTTGTTGAAACTGACACGAAACAGCTCAGGAGGAAGGTAGTTAAGTTGCTCAAGATACAATGGAGTGATGATGATAACGACTGTACATGGGAGGTGGAAGAGAGGATGAAGGCAGCTCATCCTGAACTCTTCAAGGTATGGCCCTAAGGTGTCGTGTCATCTCGCGATATTGTAACTTGTTCTAATTTTAGAATTCTGTATGCTAAGTTAGAATTGGACGCATGGTTTGTTGATTGCTATGGATGGTAGGCGTACAGAATAGTTTTTGATTGCTTGGAATTTCGGGGGCGAAATTCCTAAGGGGGAGAGAATGTAACGACCCGTATTTTTACGGATCGACAAGTTCGTCGAAATCTGGAATTTTAGCATTTTTAAGTCATTTCAGATTTTTAGGCAGATTTATCTAAGTCCTAGGTCATGAACGACCTAAGAGCTAAGTCGTGACCGAGTTAAGGAACTCGGCGAGTTAGTGTTAGGTCGTGGGTTAGTTGGAGCGACCTATAGAATTATGCAACCTAGGATTTAGTTAAGTATTAGGTCGGCAGGGCGAGTTAACGACCTAAAGAACTGACCGACTTAAGGATATGGCGACTCAAGGGTAGGCAGACCTAGTGGAGTAAGCGACCTAGTGGTTACTGGGTTAAGTGTGGTTAGGTCGGCAACGACTTAGAGCGTATAGGAGTTAGGTCGGTTGGACGAGTTAGTGGGTTGACCGACTTATGATTGTAGACGACTTAAGGTTAGAGTTAGGTCGTAGTGACCGAGCTAAGGGATAGGTCGCTATGTGTTAGGTCGTCTGGTAGCTTGGTTGGTTAGGTCGTAAGCGACCTAAGGGTTAAGTTGTTACCAAGTTAAGTCGACTGGGTGGGTTAGCGACCTAAGGAGTTAACAAGTTGGCGACCTTAAGAGTTAGCCTATGTGTTAAGTCGTAGACGACTTAGGGGTTGAGTCGTAACCCAGTTGTTTGTTAAGTCGTAGAAGCACAGATCTGTTAAGTCGTATCTTCTGCCGAGTTATAAGTCGTGACTAGTGGTAAGTCGCTAGAGGCGCATGAGTCTTAAGTCGTAGGCGCGCATGCTATAAGTCGTGACCGACTTAGGAGATAGCAATTGTTAGGTCGCAGATGCTTCTAGTTAAGTCGTAGGATGGCAGAGCGTTAGGTCGTAGGTCGGCATAGTGTTAAGTCGGCAGCGACTTAAGAAGATAGCCGAGTTACGACTTAGGGTATTTTCTGCTATAAATAGGAGAGCTTCTCTTCATTTTTGGGATCCGGATTTTGAAGCGACGAAGTGCTGCCATTTTGAGAGCTCGACTTCTACACTTCTTCACTACTTTTCTCCACTCTAATCTAGTGCTTCCATCCATCCAAATCGAAGATCAAGATTGAAGATTCAAGAGCTTAGATTGAAGATCTTCATCTTTTCAAGAGAGATTTCTTCATTTGAAGCGGATTTGTGATAGATCAAGCTTGATCCTTTGCTGTCCAGATCTGAAGCGTGTTGATTTGGGGTTGTTTAGGTGATTTGGTGAGTGGTGATTATCTCTCACGCGGATCCAAAGGAGTATATCGGATTGTTGGCTCGATTTGGTGTTAAAATAGAGATTTCCATGCATTTTCTTCATCCTATGTGTAGATCCATATAGATCCATTGTTCATGATGATGTTACATCCATTTTATCATATGTTAACCTATGCAAGTTCATTCATCAAGTTTGTAGAGATATAATCCATGTTTTCATGCTTATTGGACTTTCAACTCTTTAATTACGAAAATGCCATTATTGTTATAATTGTCTACTTAGATCATTTTTGAATGCTTGATTGCTTGGATTGATGTTTGATTTGATTGATTGTTATGAACTAGATGATTGATGACTAGATTTAGATCGAAGGTGATTCAAAAGCTAAGGGAAAGGCTCTTGAATTGGAAAGCTGCTCGTGGCATATGTAGCGGGATGATGAAGCTCTTATGCATAGATTTGATGATGTGATGATGAGATGAGGCTTTGCGAGGATGTAATGAAGCGAGGCAATCATGTGATGAAGACTTGGTCTAGTCCAGACGGGATCATTCCAAGCATGTTGATAACTCGGTGATATGATTCGAGTTGAGGATAATGAATGGATATGAGAATAGTCGTCGAGGAGGATGACTAGGAGGCTTGGATAGCATCGTTGTTGAAGGTTCTAGCATGCTCTAAGCAAGAGTACGTTTGGGCAGATTCGATAGTCCCAACGGCCAACTGTTGATGGTCGAGTACTCTGGGCAGATTCGATAGTCCTAGGCACGGGCTGCGACGACGTGCGGGAGTTATGTCTAGAACCGGGGTTTCCATTAGCCCTTGACGGACGGCTGAAAGAATGTGCCAGTCATTCAATTAACGGTGATATCGAAGCAATGATAACAGTGATAGCCAGAGTCATGGATGTTTGGTTGTATCGTCATTCGGACTCAAGAGCGGTATTTTCTGGGTGCTTATCTGATTTAGGCCTTGGTATTTGGAAAACATCGCCCTTGACTCGAGTGATAGTAGTTTTACTTTAAATTGTATGCTCTGCTATGTTTGCTTCTGCTTAGTGTGTGTCTGGGGGCTATCACTGTAGAATGAGGTTGGAGTGGGAGGGTTGTATTCCTATTCCTTTTCCTTTATGCTCTTTTGGTACGTTGTTAGTTAATTTACTGCTCACTAAGACTGTTGTCTGACTCAAGGCTTTATGTTTTAATTCTTATTGCCTTGGGCTGTTCGTCCATTTTGGGACGGGCAGACTAGGTAGCAGGTGACAGGTGCTGTTCTCTTCTCACGATGCTGATATCGAAGACGAGCTAGAGGGTTGCATATTATCTTCTTATATGTACTAGATATTCCGCTGTTTTGTATTCTCTGAGAGATATGTAGTGAGGCTGGATGTATTGACTATGTGGATGCTTGTATTCAACTATTATGGAGTTTTATATGATGTCATTTTGTTCTGTAAAGCTTCACTATACTTATGTTCTATTGTATTTTGTCCATGCGCTGTGAGTAATACGATAGATTCTGTTGTTTTAAATCTTACCTTGACAATCGTCCATGGTCGCCTGGCACACTTTACAGCGCTCTATCTCTAGATTCGGTGCAGGGGTCATGGGCGGTCGTCACAAAAGATAAACCCAAAGGTTTCGAAAGGAATGGTTTAAGTGGTTTCAAAACAATGTTCCGCAAGCTTTTACTTGAACCCAAAGCTTTCGAAAGGTCTATTATAGGTAAAGGAATTTAATGCCTTCGAATGTTATATGATAAAGGTTTCGAAGGGGTGATTCCCTAATATTTTCGAAAGGTTTACCTTTGATGTTTGAATGGAAGGTTTCCAATGATTCCAAAGGCAAGTATGAAGTGTTTTGAAAAGAGGATGTCTAAGGTTTTATAAAGCTTTTGAAAGGGACACTTTCAATATTTTCGAAAGATTTATTGTAAATGGTTTCGAAAGGTATGTTCTGGCCCTTCGGCCTAATGTTACAAAGTAAAGTAGTTAACTTGTTTTGAAAGGGATACTTTCAATGGTTTTGAAAGGGGTACTTTCAATGGTTTTGAAAGAGATCGTTTACAGATTTAAATGAGGGTTCCGAAGGTTTTCATCAACAATGTTTTGAGTAAAGCTTATATCATGGCAAAGAGATTTGAGTAAAGAAAATAGTATGTTTTCCTTATTTAAGTATGATTTAAATGGTTAAATCAATTTGAAATGTTTTCAAGGAAAATTTGAAGGGTAGTTAACCCTAAGTAAATGACTCAGATATTTGAACACCAGATGGGACTAGTATAGGGTCGCACCCTATACATTAGTTATAACCCCTAGCTAATTTAGTCCAAAATTCAAGTATGCATGGCTTATTCATAGATAAGACTTAAATGATGTTACACACAGAATGGAATATATATAAAGAAAGAGGATAGGTTATTGGTGAGCCCGAAAACCCATTTGATCAGGTGACCCTGGGAGAAGTAAGTTAAAGGTAGAGCATCCAGAAGTTTTTCTAACAGATGTTAGATTATTTACTTTGTCTGGTGGGCCCGAGTCAGCCAATGGTTAGTAGTTATCCACACAAAACTATATTGTTCGGACAGATAGTCCATTTGTTACCTGTTTATGAGCATATATGGCATTGCTATTATTGTTTAAAGTTTGATTGCAGGATTCTGATTGCAAAAGGATATATTTCAAAAGGATTTTAGTGAGGGGAAACCCGTTCCGCTAAGCTGCGTGGTCTCACTTAATATCAGTAAACTAAGATGTAATAGTATTTTTCACACCAGGCTTTATGTCTTACTCGAAGTTTATGTTTTTCCCCTTAAACTCTCGGGTGCTCAAAATTAATTTGAGTAGATTGAGAGTCAGAGTTTATAGGTTTAGTATGTGGACGAATAAAGATTCTGAAGACGTGCAGGAGGCATGGATAGCTATTTAGGAGTTGTTATATTTTTATTTCCGCTGTGATGTATTGTTTTGTCTAATTTAGTACTCTGATCATCCAAGGGGGCATCTTCATATGTTGCTCTTGGCGTACTTTATAATAATTATATTTAATAAAAACTTGGGAAACGTTTGGGATTGTGTAATGGAATATGAAACATGTTTTTGAAATGTAATCAGTAAAGTTGATGTTTTTTGGAATCTATGATTCTGTTTCATATTCATGTGCTTCTGATATTATGTATACCATTAACACTACCATTTTTTGTCACCAGAATTTAATACTATAGATGACTACAGCATCTGTAGCGCTTAGCTTCGGGCCTCAAGATAGGGGCTGTCACAAGTAGTCACTTATGTTAATAGCCGGATTTTTGATATTGGAAAGAAGATGAGTCAGTAAGTTGATAAGCAAAAATTCTAGAGAAAGAACAAATGAAAATCCACTTTGAGTTCAATCCAATAGAAGATAGTTTTAAAAGTTGAGAAAAATATACATATTTGAAAAAATAAGCAAATA
Source organism: Allium fistulosum (assembly GCA_030737815.1). Taxonomy (NCBI): domain Eukaryota; kingdom Viridiplantae; phylum Streptophyta; class Magnoliopsida; order Asparagales; family Amaryllidaceae; genus Allium; species Allium fistulosum. The sequence continues at coordinate 153,413,065 of CM060905.1, read as the reverse complement.
TTAGACTTTAAAATATAAAAATATTTAGTTAAATTGAAAAGTTATCATAAATGGATTTTACAAAAAAACCAATGATTAAAAAATTATAGAGCATTTATAGCTCGCTTGTTTATTTATAAAGAAAGAAAAGTGTAAATAAAAAGTTTTGGTAGAAGTTAAAATTTTTTAAGATCCAAAGTTTCATTAAAGGAAATTTTGTAGAAAACTATTTCTTTTGAAAGAAAAATTAGAGCAATATAGCTCATGGGTTTCTATGTAATAGAACTTTTAAGCTACAAAAGCATTTTAGGGGTGGACAAGGAAGTGGTACAAGTTTGGCATAGGGTAGATAATATGGTAAAGAAGATTTAGAATCGTAAAACAAAGCCATAGCTGAATGCATTACAATGGTTTAAGTAAGAAGACGGTAACTTAAGAGAAAAATATTTGGAATAAAGGGCAGTTTAGGTAGAGGAAAGTTGAATAGTGATGGCACTGTAAAATATAAAAATAATATTAGGAATTTATATATAAGATAATGCTAGAATCTAATTAGAAGCAACATAGGAAATTTAAGGCAGAATAAAGGAAAATGAACATTTTCCATTGTTATATGTACTTATTTATCTTTTAAAAGTCCCACTTACATGATATTAGCGAATCCACCAAGGATTGGCGGTGAGGATGTTATGAGTGGTAAGAAAATGATAGAATGAGTGTTGTCCTTATCTACTCTAGTTTTATTGTCTAAAATTTATGAAAGGTGTTTTAGAAAGTGCATTTTTAGAAAGAAATGGTTTGGTGTGACAAATAAATCTTTGAAATAAAAACATAATAAATAGTTTTAAATAAAAATCCTAATTTAAGAAGTAAAAGTTGAAAAGGACTTTAAAAGAAAAGTTGATTTGAAGAAAAAGAAAAGAAACTTTTAAAATTATAATTAACATTTTCCTTAGATTTAATGAATAAGCTGAATTCAATAATCCTAAATTATAGTTTTAAAAGTTAAGACACCGAGTATTTTTAAATTTAATAAAAGGTTTCTAAGTTGCACTTTTAAAGACAAAGGTTCGTGGATTAAGCATTTCAAAAATTTTGAAGTTTTTAACTTTCAAAAAAAAAAGTCAAAGACCAAACCAAAATTTTAAATATGGAGTAGATAGGAGTGGGTGCCTAGTTAAGAGAGGGTGAAGGGTAAGGTTATGAAGAAGATAACAATGATTACTCATGGAGTAGTGATAAGGAACCCCCGTAAAGTGTAAAGAATAATGATAAGAACCTAAAAATATTTTGTTAGACATGTATGCAAGCCATATGAGGAACCTGTAAAGGGTTGATAAATGATATTAAAGTACGCTTCTATGAGTGCTAGGATATGCTCGTATGGAGGGTCACGGATAAACAAAGTAAATACTAAGATTTAAGAATACTATCAAGGAATTTGGATTAAAGGAAGATGGTAACAGAAGATTATGAGGTCGCGAACACACATGGAGGATGTTGGCAAAATCAAAGTTAAAATATTAGGATTTCAAAAGTATGACATGTTAGAAAGGTCCATTAAAGTCAGAAGTGTTAAACCACAATATCATTAGTGTTAGCTGATGTTGAAGGGCAACTTCCAGCAGTTGTTTTTTTAGGTTGGATTATAAGCATTAGTTGTCTCTATTGGGGGTAAAAGCATGTATGATATTATAGGAAATGTTCATTTTGATGTGTTTTCTTCTTAGACCGCTATGTTGTGGGAAAACAATAAAGATAAGGAAATTTTAGAAATTACAGTCAACTAATGCAAAAGAAAAGAAAATAATAGAGGCTAAAAGTCAAAAATAAATTAAGAAATTCTTAAGTTGACTACGAAAACGGAAATGAAATAAAAATTGTATGAAATAAATTTTGTTGAGCGGAGGACGGGGATAGGATGTTGTGTAGCCATGGGTCAATGTTCTATACCTCAAAGGCTGGAATTTATAATTGAACTTAGTTATTAGCTGCTATTATAAATAAAGGGAAAGTTTTTGAAACTTAAAATTTATCAAGTAAATTAAGAGGAGTCCACTGTGGACATTGTTATTGACTAAACCTCGAATTTTTGAGATGTAGAAAATTTTGTTTTGAAGAACCTACACATATGTACACTTTTGAAAAATAAAAATGTTCTTGCAAAATGTTTTGAAATATTTTTAAATTTTAATATTTTTATGGATATTTTAGAAAGTAATATAACATATTTTTAAATTGAAAAAGAAATTTTCCAATGTTGAAAATGCCACGTACTTGATAGGGGGAATAGTCGACAGCTTGGTTAGTATAGATTTTACTGTATAGTAGAAGTGGAGGTAAAATAAAATATGGTTAAGGACAAGGGGAAAAGCTATTTTAACTATGTGGTCACTTCCTCATACCTTGTCGATAGGTGAACTAAAGTGGTTTTAAAATAATTCTGTTTTAAAATTTTAAAGATCCAAAGTAAAATAATTTACTTATGTGGACTGTACATGGAAAAGTTAGAAGAGAATTAAGTGCCAAAGAGAAGTTCTAAGTTACAGCGAAAAAGGACACATAAGAGAATGATGGAAATATAAAAAAATTCTATCTAGACCTTTTTCTGACATAAGAATATAGATTTAGAAAACTGGATTTTTCTAAATTTGATTGTTAACAATGGTGTGCTAAGATTTTGGATGATAGGAATTAGATGCACAATTGGTTGAACTATACTTCTATTCATAGAAGTGTGGGAAAATTTGGATGTAAAAGCAAGTATTTGGTTTTCAAAAGTTGCATGCATATAGAATTGCTGGTATATTTAGGATGTTTGCACCATATGTTCGAAATTGTTTTAAAACTAGTGTGAACCCATGCTACGCATACGGACGTTATTATAAATCCTATACCTTATGATTAAATAAAATTAAGACTTAATCCAAGTTAGTATTGATATGAAAGTTCAATGTTATGAAAATCTTCATGCCTTATGAATTAATTAATCATTCAGCGAGCTCTTTTATGTATTCAAAAAGTTCCAAAATCTATTATGCAATTGATTATATGATAAATAATTGGGCTTAATCATGAAGAATTTGCAAATAATAAAATAAATCGAAGATATGCCTAAATTGTCTAAGCTCTTTTAAACTTAAAAGGGTTATAAGAAATAAAGCCAAATTCAAAGACCATACATTAATAACTGAAGATAAATTTATACTGAATAACATTCATAGATTTACTACACACACTCTTTGTTAACTATATAAGCAGCTTATACGAGTAGCCAAGGGATTCAGGTTAGCTTTGACGAGTTATCTGGAGGAGCAATGGAGCAGGAGGCTTCGGCGTTGTAGATATAGATAGTAGTTCCGCTGTGTTAATCTCTGAATAGAGTTTTGTGTTGAGTTGTAATAACTAGACAGATGTTTATAACTGTCTAGTATGTGTTGTATAATCTGTGTAACTCTGATAGTCGTTGTATATTATGTAATACTTTTGTTATTAATATAATTTATTCGTTCCGCTGTTGAGATTCTGTTGTTGTTCTTTCTTTCTTCTCTTCTTTTCTACTTTCTCACCTCTTTCTTTCTTATTAATGATGCGTCATTCTGTGGAATGAATGGCGGGTCGTTACAGTGGAGTATTACAGATTTCCAGGTAAGGACGTTCTGAAGCTCAGGAGGCGAGCTGGATGGCAGGAACGTATGGAGTTTACCGCTGTGTATTTGAGAGCTTATTGATAGTAGTCTGAGACAGGTTGATAACTGTCTAGTCTATTTGTGTATATGTTGTAACTCTGATGTATTGAATGTAAAGTAACAATTACAGCTTTTCTTTGTATAAATGCTATTATTTGTTATTATATTTAATCCGCTGCGAATGTGAGATGTCGTGTTTTCTTTCTTCTTTCTATTCTTCTTCTATCTCTTTTCTTTTTCTTCTAACTATCTGGAAATTTCGGGTTCGAAATTTCCGGGTCGTTACAGTTGGTATGTGCTGAGATCAATTTTGAAAATAATTAATCTAGTCTATTCTTTATATAAGGGAAAAAATTAAGGACAGTCAACCTCATACCACTTTAGCTCTATATTACTCTAAATAAATATAGCATACCTTATGTACTATAGACTGTAAAAACAATTCCACAAATAAATTATGTCTTTGTCTCTACATTGTATATGTAGTAGAAAACAATAGAAATTCAAACATTAAACAATTACATAGTTTTCAGTGGTGCGAAAAAAATCAACTGATTCCAATATAGTTGAGACACAAAGTTACTTGAATGGTTAGAATAAAGGAAACAAGAAAAGAGTCACAGGTCCCTATTTTTGATGTTGTTATACAAAAAGTCCCTGAAGAAATGAATATGTAAATTTGGTCCCTATTTTTCAAAAATAAAAAAATGCAAAGTGACTTGCACTTTTCTGACAGAAAATGCAAGATAACTTGCACTTTTCTAATTTTGAAATATTTTTCGAAATTTTTGAAAATTTTGAAAAGCGCAAGTTAACTTTCATTTTCTATCAGGAAAGCGCAAGCTAGTTTGCGCTTTCTAATTTTGAAATTTTTTTTGAAAAATTTAAAAAATTTGAAATTTTTGAAAAGCGCAAGGTAACTTGCGCTTTCTATCAGGAAAGCGCAAGCTAGTTTGCGCTTTCTGATTTTGAAAATTTTGAAATTTTAAAAAGCGCAAGCTAACTTGCGTTTTCTGATTTAGAAAAAACAGGGACTTAATTTACATACTTATTTCTACAGGGACTTTTCTTGTAACACCATCAGAAATAGGGACCTTTCGTGCAAAGCCCCTAAAGGAAAATTTCTATGAAGGTATTCTTTTATTAAATCAAAGATAATTCATGACTGATAATCAATAGGAGGTTGGTGCCGAAAAAGGTCAGCACTAACATCACATAACACATAAAAATCCTTCCCCTACATATGCAACCCCACTCTTGGTCAATAAAGTAACTTGCAATGTTCCTTAATTTCTTTCCTTCTCATTTTTGGCTGTTGTTGTGCCATATCCGATACCTATTTGCATAGACAAAATCATTAATTAGTACATTTTAATAGCTTTCCTACAAAGGCTACTTCTTTTAAATAGCATAAAAATAGACATATAAGTACATTTAATACTCAACCTTTAAATCTTCATAATGGATTAGCCACCTTTCAAAACCTTGCATTAGTTCGTGCTTTTGCAATCAATCAGTGCATTGGGTACTTCTGATTTAGATTGTTTTGGTTACTATTAAGTAATAGCCTGCTTAGTGAACACTAAATATGCTAATAATCAATCGTAAAGCTAATACCATTCAATGGTTGGCCAAAATAAAATTTCACCCCATATAAGAAATTAAACACCGTTCTTAATCCTACCCCTTTCCTATTTCAAAATGCTAAACATTAAGAAGTATCATTATTTAAATATATGATAACTTTATCAAGTGCATGATACATAGAAGACAGAGGTGCATCAGATCCTTCATGCACAATCAAATTGCAGCTTTATCAAATCTCAAAGATTTAGGGCCTATTGGTTTATTTTGTATTTTTTATTTTGAGTTTTTAACATTAGTTATAAAATATTAGAAGAGTGGAGAGACGACGGAGGGGATGAAGGGACGATGGAAGGACAAATTGTTTCTTATGCTTTCGTTATTTCCATAAAACACGAAAAATAAAAAAATTGTTTTCTGTTTTGTATGTTAACACCGTCTTCTAAATTGATCGTCTTTTATAATATGCATGCATCGTGCACATTTTTATATAGACAAAAACCCCAAACTAAAAAGGGCAAACCAACCGCAGCCTTAGCTTTTGTAACGTCAGTTTGATATTGAAATTATAATCCATAACTTATGCCAAGATGAGAAGTTGGTGTTTATGTCTGAATTAAAGAAGTGAAGTTTTAAAGTGAAATTTATACTATGAACAAATATGAACATAAGAATGATTCAAACCAAGATGAAGTACTCAAGAAAACAGTTTAACTAATAACCATGTAACAAAATATATTGAAATCCATGCATATGATATAAGGGTTGGTAATATACTAAACTTAATAACGTTGATGATATCCTCCATGTAACAAATCATATTGAAATAACCCGGTCAATGAATACCCAAAAGTATGAAATACGTCCACATCCATATCCAAAAAGAGATTAAATATACGATATCTAGAAAACCAGAAACAAACTGGGATACAAATGCATCCGCATTCGAAAATTATCCATTCAGTTTTGTTAAAGTTATAGTTTATGTTATATATATATATTTCAGTACAATGAAATATGTATTTATTGTTTTATTAAATTAATAGTTCATATTATATTCATTTAATGCATGTTAACTATTCAAAACGATTTATTATCGTCATATTTGTTTATATTTCATATTTTTATAAGTAATGAGATTGATAAAAATTAATATTAAACCAAAATTTTCTATTTATGTTTGTTGATTTATTGGTAGATAATTATCTGATATCCATCCGTTCGGATATCCAATATTTGAAAATTATATTTTGAACGGAGGCGGATATGATGCTATCCGAATCTGAAAGTATCTATTGACAGACCTATGTTGAAATCCATGCAAGATATAAGGGTTGGTGATATACTGAACTTAAATAACGCTGATATACCAAGTATCGTTTATCCAAAGCTAGTGTTGTCTTTGGATTATAGTAATAATGCATTCTTGGTGACTACAGTCACCTCAATTAAAATTCACATAGGTCTAAGCAAAGAAATATAGCATATCATTAAAGTTTGAGCAAATGGAAAAGCATTGTTGAAGTACAATGATTTTAGTCCTTGGATTATTTGTTTAACTTTTCACTCAACAATCTTACATGATCAAATATTTAAAATAGCTTAAATTTAATAAATAAATTCTATGCATGTGAAAATCTGAATGCAGCAAGTTCAAGTACTAAAAAATACAATCTTGTTTTAAGTAGGACAATTACTTCGTTTGTCTAAATTTATTGAATAACGATATTACACTAAATATGCTTATCAAAAAGGAATGCTAACATGTAACGTCCTTCAGAAAAATAATCTAATTGCAAATAGTTTAAAATTAATTTATTTAAAAAATATCAAAGATCCAAATGACCTTGGCATGATGCTAGATTGCTTTAGTGATCCGAATTTTCCCAATTTTATTTTACATTTTTCATGATGAATAATTTTAAATATGATGTTGAACTAAATGTGGTCCTTAGAGGGACTTTTGTAAGCGTCTGGATGATAAGAAGTTTATTGTTACTTTATATAGAATTTCAAATTTTATAAAGTGGACCTGGAAATATTAAGGGTATAGGAGAAAATTAATTCTCTGGTCCAAGAGGCTTGTTTATAAGTCCTTCAACATGAAGTTAGACATGAGAACAATTACCTTGGTCATCTATGAAGTGATGTTGGACCAAGTTCACCTTTTGCATGTATGCGCTTTCCATCTTTAAGCCAATTAAAAGAGGATAAAAAGTGTGTTATTTTAAGGTAAGAAAATTATTGCTCTATTATTTGAATTGCCCAAGTTAAGAAAAGTATCAAATAAACAATAATTATGAAAAAAACAAATTGTTACTGGTATTCAATGAAGGTAGAAAAAGCTCTCAGACTATTACTAACCATGGACAGGAAATGCAGATTAAATTCAAGTGCATGTATCCTGTGAGTTGCCGATTATAAAATAAAGGGAAACACTATGGCAAAAATGATATTCACGCAGATAAGGAATATTGTTAACTTTTCGTTTTTTCTTATTTATTTTGATTTGAATTTCTTTAACGAATTCAACAAACTAAATGCGCATTTTTGAAACTTTAATAAATTTAACAAACTAAATGTGTATTTTTTGCAAGAAGATCATGGTGACCAAATATTCTATGAAAGGAAAGACATGATGACCAACATTAAGTATGTTTATGGACTATTATACAATCTGAATAATGTGGAGTGTTCATTGGTCATAATTATCTAATAAGAAAATTGAGACTCAAATGTAATCAACACATAATAACTTTGTCAAAAAAGTTGATCCAGTATTATCAGTGATAAGAATTCAATAGATGTTCAAGTAAATAATGCAATACCAGGTAATCATATTGTGAACCCTAACAACATAAATTTACAATGTCCAGATACAGACGGATATTTTCAATTAGGGGCTTTGCACGAAAGGTCCCTATTTCTGATGGTGTTACAAGAAAAGTCCCTGTAGAAATAAGTATGTAAATTTAGTCCCTATTTTTTCTAATCAGAAAACGCAAGTAAGCTTGCGCTTTTTAAAATTTCAAAATCAGAAAGCGCAAACCAGCTTGCGTTTTCCTGATAGAAAGCGCAAGTTACCTTGCGCTTTTCAAAAATTTCAAAATTAGAAAGCGCAAGTTACCTTACGCTTTTCAAAATTTTCAAAATTAGAAAGCGCAAACTAGCTTGCACTTTCCTGATAGAAAGTGCAAGTTAACTTGCGTTTTCAAAATTTTAGAAAATTTCAAAAATTTCGAAAAATATTTCAAAATTAGAAAAGTGCAAGTTATCTTGCATTTTCTGTCAGAAAAGTGCAAGACGCTTTGCGTTTTTTTTTTGAAAAATAGGGACCAAATTTAGAAATTCATTTCTGCAGGGACTTTTTGTATAACAACATCAAAAACAGGGACATGTGACTCTTATCTTGTTTCAATTAAGTGTTTGTATTCGACTGAAAAAGAATACATGTTAATAGCACTTCAATACTGCTCATATATTATGAGACATTAATTTGTAATATTTGAATGTATACTTTAACTTGAACATGTATCTTGTTGGTAACCCGTCTGCCAAATACAAAGTAGTGGGTATTGTTTATTATTTGTTTTGGAGAGCTTAAAAACCATATTGATTTATAAATCTCTTACATAAATAGTCTTAGTTTCAAATTTACTACACAAAGGAATTTTTGAAAGTCAACTATCATCTAATATTTTAAAATGGGTTGTTATCCATTGCAGCAAGGAAAACAAAAGGTAAAAAGAAATTCAAATCAAAATAAATGAGAAAAAACGAAAATAAAAGTATTTGTTTTAATCAAAATCGATAAGATTTATTGCAAAGTAAACACATAGCAAAAATAAACTAAAGATTTAATTGCAAATTAGTAAAATTCAGTTTTAGTAATAAACATGTAAGAGATGCATAAAATCAAAAACAACTTTTTCACTTAAATGAAGCACATAATCGACATGAAAGATATCAGAAAGGGAAAAATTATAAAAACATAAAAAGCAGTTTTACCATATGGGAACTATTCGGTTATGCATCGAAGCTACTTCATCAATTGAGAACCTAATATCCGGGAGAGCGAAATACTTCATCAATTGAGCACCTAATATCCGGGAGAGCGAAATACTTCATCAATTGAGCACCTAATATCCGGGAGAGCGAAATACTTCATCAAGAAGGTGGTCGGCTGTCGTTCGAGCGAAGATTCGAATTTGAAGGGCCTGGCGATGGTGGTAGGAGGGGAGGTTAATGTCGCCAGATGGGAAAAGGCACAAATTTGGGGGAGTTTAATATCTAGGGTTTAGAGGATAAGAAAGGAAGTGAAGAGGTAGGTACGAATAGAAAGAAATAGAAAACGGCTGTTGATTTCACAAAATACCCAGGAGGCTTGTATGCTCTTGAAACCTAACTCAGTGATAATAGTATAATATAGATAATGCATTCATATAAAAGGCACCGATTTGGAAGTGCTCGGCTTGTATATCATATATGTTGTGATACACCATGCACTTCTTCAAGATTGGTTACAAAATTGTTTTTACATTCATTGATTGGTAGTTTAAAATGGTTTTACGTTATGTTGCATTGTTCAGTCTTCGAGGAATTTCGGGACTGGAATTCTTTTAAGGGGGAGAATGTAACAGCTTGTGATTTGTGCGATAATTAGTTTAAAAGAAATTAATTAATAAATAGTAAATACTGAAAAATAGAATTTTTTATAAGCATCAGAGTTTGGCTACAAAACATTCATTATTGGGTTTGTGGTGATTTTCTGATCAATTTTTATATATAAACTTTTTCAATCGGAGTTCAAACAAAAAAGTTATTAACGTTTGAAGCTTTAGCATCGGAAATAATTGCATGTATAAATACGGGAATAAAATTAATTAACGCTAATTAGTGACGTTAATTTGGAAACATAAATATTAAGAAAGGTTAACATAAAAATTAAATCTAAGAGGATATATGTATGTGGAAATAAATTATTGCAATCAGCGTTAAATGGGAAGAAAACAAAAGATTGAATAAATAAACGGAAATAAATTAATGTCTAATCAACGTTGATAATTAACGTAATTAGCATGGCATGGATCAACCTAGAAAGCACCTGGGTCAACCGGTAGCGGTCGACCTTAGGTAAGGGGTGGTTGACCCACGCTTATGCAATTGCGGCAATAAATTTAGGCACGAACGGTCCAGATTTAAAACGGTTTAATCAAACAGTTGGCAATGGTTTGAACCCCTATAAATATAAACCTAGACCCTCACTTTTAACTTACAGTTTTCTAATAGACGTGGAAACTCTGTCATTTTCTCTTCTCCTCAAAAACACTAAACTCATAGAAAAGTCTAGTTTGCACGTATACACCACTTGAGGATTTTAGAAGATGATAGAGATAGAGAATAGGTTCAAATCAAGTCGCTACAAACAAGGTAAATTGTAAATTCGGATTTGAAATTGTAATCAACCTAAATAACTCCTTCCTAATCAAAAATTCTAATTTTATTATATGTGAATCCAAATAGAAAGTCAAAGTGGAAATACAGATGGCAGAGATTAGATCGGAGATTTGGGAATGCTGAAAAAGAGGTGAGTCGGAAAAAATACATGTTTTATAATAAAATCAAATTTATTTCTTTGTAATTTATTTCAATTATACGTATTTATAATCGATTTGGATATAAATCTTTAAGTGCGTAATGATTAGATATAAATCTATATGTGCTTAATGATTAGATTTAAATCTATAGGAGCGTAATGATTAAATATAAATTTATTGTTTACGCATAATGAATCTAATAATATAGATCTAATGAAAAGGATTGCGGAATTAATTATAGTTAGGATTTAAATAAAATTTGGAAAACTTGCCTACGTACTTTATCCTAGTATCTTGTTATGAAACTGGTAATAATAAATTCGTACTTGAATGTGGAAAAAGAATGCAAAATAAAAAGGAACTATATTAAGATTTTAAAGGTTTAACAGATATTTTAATTTGTTGAAATTTGGGATGTTGCAAGTAGATTTCTATGTATTATCAAGTTTAAAATAAACAAAAGTACGATGTTTGGAATGACAAGGAATACACCTAAAAGAAAGAAATGTACAAAACAGGGATAATTACATATTGTGTACCATCTATTTCAAGAAATAGAAAGTAGTTCCTTGTAATTACAAATACCATACAACTCTCTCTTTTTGGATAAGATATAGAAATTTACGGTCTTAACATTTTAGAATAGAAACATAGTTCCAAAGCATTAAAATGTATTAAACCCCAAAAGTTAAATGGTAAGAAAAAAATGAAATAAAAGATCCTGAAAAGTTAAGATGTGAAATACCAATAAAATTTGAAAGTAAATGAAAAGAAAATAAGAAAGATAGGTAAGAATGAGTAAAAGGATAGCATGGGATTAGAACGTGAAATAGAGAACGTATAAAAAGAAGTATATGAATGATATTATGAACTTAATAAGAGAAAACGGTAAATGAATTTAGAATAAAGAAAAAGGTGAAAAGAATAATGAAATGAAGACTTGGGGTAAACTGTAAAACTGTAGGGGCATGATGATTAAGTAAGTGTGAATATATATATATATATGAAGTATATATAAGTAGCCTCGAATATGCATTTACGATGGTTGCAAAATATTATAATTAAAGTATAATTAAATGAATAATATGACATTCGGTCAATAAAGTAGGCTGGAATGCGAGGTCGGTAGTATTACACAATAGAAGAACACTTATATATATATAGCCTCTAATCTGTGTTTATAATGGTTGTGGACTATTATAATTAAAGTGTAATTAAATGAATAATATGACATTCGGTCACTAGAGTATGTTGGAATGCGAGGTCAGTAGTGTTACACAATAGAAGTCCGCCTACCGTAAGGGGCTATTAGTAGTTGTGCAATATTATACTGATGTGAGACATCCAACCATAGGACTCGTGGATTATATATGTTTGCATATAGATAAAGAAATACCGTCATAAGATAGAGTAGTCAGCTTCAAATATGGTATTTAGAGGGGTATTGCCTTGATCGCATTAGGAAATCTAAATAGGATGATGAGCAGGATCAGGCACCATGTAGCAATGGTTGGTACCATAATTCAGGGGTAGGGCTGCATATGGGAGAACATCATCAGTCCTTAGCGGTCAATGGGAAAGATATGGTTACACCTAACTGGTCTTCGCCGCCTACCAGGATAGATCATGTTGGATTATGCACCGCCACAGTTGTTTGTTAGGGAAAATGCTAGTTAACCTAAAAAGGAGTTCTTTCAAAATGATTGGGGTGGTCCATGGAACCGACTCCACAATAGGAAGCGGTCGAAATAGTAAATCCCCAAAACGAGATAGAGTACGGAAAAATGTGTGAAAATATTTCATTAGGTATTACGGGAGCCCTTCGATATGCATAGTGATTAGATCATGATATGACGAGAGCGACGGGGTGCTAATTGAGATATACTAGTAGGGATAGTATCTAGGTCCAATTGGGGGACCATAGGATGTTTATTTATTTATATATACATAGATATGATTATATAGAGGATGGATGGATATGGATCGTACGCGGACGTGGTGTCGAGACGATTAATTAAAAATATAAACAGACATAACATGAGATAGAAGATAATCGACATAAACTAGTGTTCTGTACAAAATATATAATTTACCAATCACCAGAACGTTGTTCTGACCCCTCCTCATTACAACCCATAGGATAGTTAGAAGGACGGGTACTGTGCTTGGCTTGTTCGGTGCTGACAAGGACACTTGACTTTGGATGTGTGAACCTAGGTTAGTAATTTATGTGATCCATTGTATTTTATTTTTCCATTGTAAGTTATTTCCACTATAAGTTATTTCATTAGAGCTTTAATATGCATTCTTTTTTTTTATTTGCAGGATACCAAACCAGTGATCCATACTTTAGTGGACTTGGGTTTTCGATTTTGTGAAAATTCAAACCCACTGGGGTGCAAGTTATTACCGTTGGAAAAGTTTCAAACAGGAAACGGTAGCTGATTACACGATGGAGTTCGAGTATAGTGTCCTCAATGGAGTAGTTAAAGAAGCGGTCTGGATACATGAGTTTTTAAGTGACCTAGGAGTGATTCACGACACGGAGAATCAAATGGCATTGTTTTGTGACAACAATACGGCGATGTAGATCGCAAAGAGCCTAAAGCATACATGTAACGACCCGCAAATTCATCGCTTCAAAAAAAATCAAGTATAAGATTTTCTAACATAAATGATAATGTTTTGAAAAATAAATAATATTGGTAATCTTATTTTGAATAAATATTTACAAAAATATATACTTTGGAAGATATATCGATAAAATGACCGAAAACCATTTTATCAATAAATAGCTCTTAGACCATCCGACATCTTGCACGGAGCTGCGTACATACACTCATTTATCTATATGAGTGAGAATATGTAATAAAATTATTTATTTTATTTTTGAAATTTAAATCCCTTAATGACATCATTAATGATATCACTATTTTGGAATAAATGATTTTTGAATTTAAATTGAGTTTAAACGATTTAATAATTATTTTAATTATTAAATAAGCCCTTTTAATTATTGTATAATGTTAGAAGAATTATTATAAAACTTTATCTATATATATATATTAAATAAGAAGTGAAAATATGATCGGAAATCGAAATCGAAACTCGTAACGATTCAACATAGAAAAGTTGTGCAACGTGATGGATCATTGTGACATACATATACATCACATACATGTCACATGAACACATATAAACATAATATATATATATATATATATTACAAAATATTTAAGATATTTTCCTAAAACTTTATCCTTAAGCAATCCAAAATAAACCTCTTACACCCTAAGTACAAGCACATGGCTACATATATAGAGGAGAACTTTGGCGTGGATGATGAGGTAGGAGGAGGGTGTGGTGGTGTTGAAATGGTGATGTGTATGCACATAAATATCATGATATTTTTATTCACTCCTTTTTCTATAAATACCACCATCCATCTTTACTTCACTTTTTCATAAATTCCTAAACTTATTCACTTCTTTATACTCCATTTTCATGGTTTCTTACCTAAGGAAAATAATGGCAAATTTTATTGCAAAAAGAAATTAAAATTATATAGTGTGTGTATGTGTGTGTGTGGTATATACAAACACCTCCAAACCAAAGCAACTCAACTCATTTCTCCACTTGAAACCCACGGCCGCCACCTTCTACCACCAAAGGTCAAGCCTTTCCCCTCTTCCTAGCAAGGCCATGAGCACCCAAGCACCAAAGGCCAAGGCCGAGCACATCTAGGAGCTTTATTGCAAGCTTAGCAAGCTAAATTTTCCAAATATCGGAGTTATAGTCGTTTTAAAGTTAGTTCAATTAAATCTATGGTGAGAAACTCTATTTATATTATGATATATTGGATGATGTATATGTTTGGTTATGCTTGGTTGTGATGATTGTGAACCATGTTTGGATATGAGAATATGTTTGTTAGAATGTGTAAACAATTCGCGTCTAGTACACAAAGGAAATAACTTTCCTTTAATAAATAAAATGGTGTATATGGGATTATTAAACCTCTTTAAAGTGGTTTAAATTGGTTTATAAAAGTTTTATAAACACTAAAACCCAATTTGGTGAAATTTTGATGGGTTATGAAAATTGAGTCAAAATAAGCGCGTCACGTAAGGTAGTTCACGATTTCGTGCCGTAATAGTTTAAATCCATTTATATGATGGATTCGGAGTTGGAATTCTTTGGAATAAGAATTTTCTGAACTCTTATAATCCTAGTTTTTAAAAAAACAAAAGGATCGAGATTTTGTTTTGTAGATTTGAAATATGAGCAAATCATTTTCAAAATAATCGCGCTTTGGCAGTTTGGAAACCAAAGCGATAAATTATTTAAAATTGATATTTTTAATTTTTTTAAAATATGAAATAAATATATTAAAATATTTTAAGAGAGATTTGAGTTATAAAAATTAATTTCTAAATGATCGAAAAGTTGTTTTGATCAAATAAGCCTTAAAAGCAATATTCGCATCACTATTCGCAGCATTTTTTGCACTGGTTTTTTAATAACTTTTGAAATATGGCTCTAAATTTAAGTATTCATTTCCAAATCTTTTATAAATGTTTTCAAATGAATAATTAATTATTTTAAAGATAACGTGGAGGTTTTATAATTTATTTTAAAGAGGTTAAATAAATGATTTAAAGAAAAGCTATTATAATCGAGTGATTTAATCTTGGCTTTAAAAGCTGATGAGTAGACTAGATTTTTCTATTCATGTGATTTGGATATGAGGTTTTTAAATTAAGGAGATGTTCTGTGACGCCCCACCTCTATACCCACGCTAACCAAGAACACTACGATGTAGTGCTGTCAATTAGCACGGAGAATAAGGCTGTGGAGGAGCGACCATCCATGTAACTTCTTTGTGCGAACACCGATATGTCAGATAGGATAGAATGCATATCTTTTAAGGAGGAAATCCGACATACCGATACAAACACAAAGCTACCACATGGTGGCTATTTATAATCTTCGGAAACAAACATAGAAATAATCATAACACAAATCAGTCACAGACATCCATATCACAAAGGCGGAAGAAGATATGAATAAATATATAACACATGAAAGTGTACATCAGAGTAGTGGTCAGAAAGATCCACAATAATACAAAAGGAATAGCAACAAGTGCTATACAAAAGAATACATCAATGAGTCTATATATCAAATGTGTACAATCAAAAACTACTAATCTAAGTAGTTAGCCAAAAGTCAGAATAATCCTGAAGAGAAGTCAAGTAGAAGCACCTGTAACATCTCGGTCTGACCCGAGTATTATTTATAAGAAAATAATAAACGGATCAGTCTAGCTATAAATATCAGATGATATAGTATAAAGTAAAAGACATGACATGAACATGTAATAACCATCGTAGCATACTACTATAGGTATGTAATTGAAAATCAACAAGAGATTAATCAATATCACAAGAATCTTCTCAAAGATAAAATAGGGTATCATACCCTAAACTTGTATTCATAACAAGTCAATAACACATGAATTCACCAATGCACAAAAACTGATATCATATCAATGAAAATCATGAAAATTGGTGAAGCACAAATTCCAGAAATCATCACAAGAAATCCAGAAAACACATAAAAAGGGGGAGGCCTAACACATGAACGGGAGCATGAAAACTCACCTACGCATAAACACATGAACGAGAAGCTATCTCATGGAAGCTATCCATTAAATTTCCACACAGAAATGGCCCGAAGACCATGGGGTGCTACCCCATATATGTGATGGCGAAACATCACAAAAGCGGGGTCTAGTCTCCCTTGCAAACAAAGAGACATCGCTCAATCGCTAGTCTAAATCACAAAAATGATCGTCATGATCATAAGGAAGTGTCAATTACACTAAGCCAGTAAATATATGAGTTTAGCTTCATGTCCCATAACCACTAGCTTAACTTAAATATTTATGAACAAACTGTAGATCTCCACTAGGAAATTGACACAAAAGGTTCAATCGAACAAGTCCAAGAGCTAACCGACGAAGTGAACGCAAGTGTTTCATACCACTCGTTTTACTAAGTCGTTTAAGTCGATTTCTCATCCGAGTGAAGTAAAGGCTTGTATATACTAGTAGATTGGAAATCGGTTTGAGAAAACGAACTTTTGATATTTAAAATAGTGTTGAAATCGCTTTGATGAAAGAGTTTTGATATTTACTACTAGTATTGAAACATTCATATCTTTAAAGTGACAAGTCACAAAACGATTGTTGAAACAAATCGAATCACATAAATTCACGTTCGAAGACGTGAGTAAAGTCCAAAGAAGTCAATCCCAAAACCATCAAAGTATGGATGTCCTTGCGACCTAACATAGCCGAGCTAAGGAATATAAGCAGGGCGAGTTAAAGAGGCAATGGAACGACCTACGGGTCAAGCGATCTAGGGTAAGATAGGAGATGGTGCGACCTATCGAGTTACGCGACCTAACAGGCAGATAGGTTGAGCGACTCAGAGGTTGCGATCCAAAGTCATGAGGTCATGCGACCTAAAAGTAAAAGGCCTAGCGACCTAAAAGGGTATAGGGTCAAGCGACCTAAGGGTTTAACAAGGCCGAGCGACCTAACGATGTCGAGTCCAAGCGACCTATCGAGGTGGGCGACCTAAGTGCAGAAATTGGCCGAGCGACCTAAAAGAGGTACGCGGCCTAAAAGGGTGCGCGACCTAACTACTGAAGCAGGAACGAGCGATATACCAAAGCAACAAGGCTAGCGACCTATAGGTGTGCGACCTAAGGTGGAGAGGTCGAGCGACCTAAGGGAAGTAAGGATTGCAGGTTGGCCAAGCGACCTATAGGGTCAAGCGACCTAAGGTTAAAAAGGCGAGCGACTTATCGTTTCTAACAAAGCCGAGCGACCTACGACCCAAAGCAATGTCGAGTGACCTACGACCTAAGGCAAAACAGGTCAAACGACCTAAAGGCGAAACAGGTCAAACGACCTAAAGCCACGCGACCTACGACCCAAAGCGACTTAAGGCCAGGACGAGCTATTTGCTGGCGAAGACCCTTCCACTCGAGCGACCTACGAGCTTTACACGCGAACGACCTATCGAGGCCAGAGCGACCTAGGGCCAGATTTTGCCAAAAACACTGAAAATTGGGGCTTTTCGCCAATCCAATCCAAATCCAATGCAAACATACATGCTAAAGTGATGGGGAATCATTTCCAACAGTCCAATGACATCTATAGGCAAGATGTGAGATTAAAAATCTCACCTTTTCACTAAAATGGATGAAGATGGAGATTGAAAGTAAGGAGAAGCAATCCAAAGCTTGAATCCACAATCTTCTACTTGAATTTGGAGTTGAATGTTGGAATTGCAATTGAATTTGATTTTGGAGTTTTAATTTCCCTTTCCCTCCTCCATTTTTGACAAAGCTTGAAGTGTTTGATAAAGTGAGGAAGAGGAGGTGGGTTGGGGCTGAATTAGAAGGTGCAGTCCAACCAAAGTCAAAGGTGGGAAAAAGTGTCGAAAATTTCACTATCTCCAAACCTATCAAAGTTTACACTCAAAAAGATCGCAAACGTCATTTTGAACTCAATGAAGGTGGTCTCGAGTCCAAATTTGACCGTATGCAAAAAGTAGCTTTTCGGACTAACATCCGACTAACGATAAAATATTTAAATAAAAGATTTAAATATAAAATCAATAAATATGCGGGTTGTTACAGACTCCCCTCCTTAAAGAAATTGCGTCCTCGCAATATATACGGTGGAAATAAGAAGTAACAACCATAAAAGCATATTAACACAAAAGAAATTGGAATTAAGAAGTTTACCTCAAAGAGTATGAGAAAGTAATTCCGGATGTGTACGCTCGATGAATTCTCTAGTTTCCCAAGAGCAAACCTTAGGATTTGAGGACCATTGAACTTTAACAAGCGGAACATCTTTATTTCGAAGACGTTTGATCTCCGAAGCAATAATTCGAACAGGATGCTGCTCATAAGTTAAATTAGGTGAAACTTCAATCTCTTCCACAACACCGGGCTCAAGCATCGAATCGGAATCCCGAAGGCACTTCCGTAATTGAGAAACGTGAAACACGTCATGCATGGTAGAAAATTGAGCCGGTGATAAAAGGCGATAAGCCATGGAACCAATACATTCAGTGATAGGAAATGGCCCAATATATCGAGGCGCTAACTTTCCCGATCGACTGAAACGTACAACACCCTTCATAAGTGAAACACGAATAAATATGAGATCTCCCACAGAAAATTCTAATTTTCTTCTTCGGTTATCGGCATACGATTTTTGTCTACTCTGGGCTTCTTTCATCCTATGTCGAATAAGTTCAATCTTTTCTGTGGAATCTCGAATAAAATCTGGTCCTAAAACCAGTTTCTCACCGGCCTCAAGCCAATAAGAAGGAGATCGGCATGGTCTTCCGTAGAGTGCCTCGAAAGGAGCCATACCAATACTAGATTGGAAGCTGTTATTATAGGAAAATTCAACAAGTGAAATATGATCTTCCCAACTTCCACTGAAATCAAGCACACAAGAACGAAGAAGATCTTCAAGAGTTTGGTTCACACGCTCCGTTTATCCTTCGGACTGGGGGTGATAAGCGGTGCTAAAATTAAGCTTCGTTCCCAAAGCCTTTTGAAGACTCTTCGAGAATCCACTAGTAAACAATGGATCACGATCACTAACAATGGAAGTAGGGACTCCATGTAATTTAACAATTTCTTTGATAAAAAGTTTGGCCAGAAGAGGAACGGTTCGGTTCGACCGAACGGGAATAAAATGGGCAGATTTAGTAAGTCTGTTAACGATCACCCATAAACTATTATGACCCGAACGAGAACGGGGAAGGCCATCAATAAAATCCATGGAAATTTGATCCCACTTCCAAACCGGAATTTCCAATGGTTGCAATAACCCACCAGGCCTTTGATGTTCAGCTTTAACAAGTTGGCAAGTCATGCAACACTTGACAAAGTTAGCGATATCAGATTTCATTCCCTCCCAATAATAAAGTCGCTTCATATCAGCGTACATTTTACTACTACCAGGATGAATAGAATACTTGGAACGATGAGAATCTTCTAGAATGTCTCTACGAAGATCACTAATATTTGGTACGATCAATCTACCAAATTTTCGAATGCCGCCACGAAAATCAATATCGAAGTCTTTCAAGCCTTCAATATCGGTTTTATCCCTAATATTCTGGCTAAGCAAAGCCAATTCAGGATCTAGCTTTTGAGCTTCAAGAATGCGGTCTAAGAGAGAAGGACGAGCCTCAAGGCTACATAAAACCAGTGATGAACATAAATCGGAAACACGATCTCGAATTTCACAAGTGGATAAAACTTCGAGATCATTCCATTCAGATATCATCATGGAAACAACCGCTTGTTGCTTGCGACTAAGTGCATCGGCAACTCGATTTCCCTTTCCGGGAGTATAAAGGATATCGAGATCATAAGAGGCAAGGAACTCGAGCCATCGCTGTTGACGAAAATTAAGTTCCTTTTGAGAAAATAAATATTTCAAAGACTTATGATCAGTATAAAGTATAAACTTTTCTCCCAAAAGATAATGTCGCCAAATTCGAAGGGCGAAAACGATAGCCGCGAGTTCTAAATCATGTGTGGCATATCTAGTCTCAGCCGGCTTCAATTGCCTAGAAGCATAAGCAATAACACGTTATTTTTGCATAAGAACGGCTCCCAAACCAACGCGACTAGCATCGGTATAGACAACAAAATCTTGATTTCCTTCGGGAATAACAAGAATAGGAGCATCAGAAAGGAGTTCTTTTAATTTCTGAAAAGAAGTTTCACATTTGTCCGACCAAATGTATTTAACACCTTTCTTTGTTAAGCCAGTAAGAGGCACGGCAATCTTAGAAAAGTCTTTTATAAAATGGCGGTAATAACCTGCCAATCCGAGAAAGCTACGGATTTCAGTCACGCTCTCCGGTCTCTTCCAATTTTGAATCGCTTCAATCTTTGAAGGATCCACTGATATTCCGGATTCGGAAATAATATGACCGAGAAACTTCACACTAGATTGCCAAAAGTGGCATTTAGAAAATTTTGCCTTTAATTGATTACTCCTAAGAGTTTCCAATACAATCCGAAGATGCTTTTCATGTTCCTCCTCGGTTGTAGAATACACAAGAATATCATCAATAAAGATGAGAACAAACCGATCGAGAAAATCTTTGAAAACTCTATTCATGAGGTCAACGAAATAAGCCGGAGCATTCGTTAAACCGAATGGCATAACTAGCCATTCATAAGATCCATAACGAGTACGGGACGAAGTCAAAGGAATGCTATCCTCTGCAATGCGAAGCTGATGAAAACCGGTAGCCAAGTCCAATTGTGAAAAGACTCTAGCACCACTAAGTTGATCAAACAGATCATCAATCCGAGGTAAAGGATATTTATTCTTAATAGTAAGATCATTAAGCTTGCGGTAGTCGATGCAAAGCCTAAGTGTACCATCGGACTTACTTACGAAAATAGCTGAAGCTCCCCAAGGCGAGGAACTAGAGCGAATAAGTTGCTTCGTCTCCAACTCGGATAGTTGTTTGTGCATCTCTTCATTCTTCTTATTGGACATGCGATAAGGAGGACGGGTAATAGGTTGAGCTCCAGGCATAAGATTAATTTTGAACTCGATTGCTTATTTAGGTGGTAATCCTAAAACGGGCTCAAAGATGTCGAAAAATTCACGAACGACGCGAATAAGAGAAATGACATCCTCCTCGTCATCATTATCATCATCACGAGGATTTAAAGAATACTAAGATGCAACCAAAGCTGAACCCGAATCTTTAAGAAAAATAGAAATCTGATTAACAGATTGCGGATGACGGAGATAAATAGTCTGCTCAGGACATAGGATATGAGCTTCATAACGAGTAAGCCAATCCATACCCAAAATCATTCCAAAGCCTAAGTAACACATGACATGCAAATCGGCTAGGAAAGAGAAATCACACAAAATAATCTCCACGTCTTTACAAAGTAAACTAAGAGTTGCGGATCCACCAACCGGATTCGCAATTCTTAAAGAAGTCATTAAAGCAACAACACTTAAGAAAAAGTATCGACAAGTTCCTTTGATATAAAAGAATGGGATGCACCCGTATCAAAGAGAACTCTAATAGGTTTATCATGAAATATAATAATGCCACCAAGGACAGAATGAGACATACCTTGACCGCGAGATGTGTTGCCAGGGGCTTGAGCAACGTTTAACTTTCCCTCCTTCTCTTGAAGCTTAGGGAATTGGTGCATAAAATGATCTGGACTTTTACAATAGCGGCAAGAGCGGGGCTTTGAACACTTGTTCGAAAAATGGCCCTTAGCACCACAGTTGAAGCATTTCTGATCACTGGGGGAAAATATCTTTGCAGCAGGAGTTGCTTGCTTACCCTTTTTGTTGGGATAAGGACCTTTGAACTTGTTAGGCCTTTTCTTGTTGTTGAAGTTTGGTTTAGCAGCCACCACTTCAACATCACTGTCCTTATCTGCCTCTTCAAGGCGAAGAGCGATATCAATGAGTTGATCGAAAGAAACTTCTAATTTTAGAAGTAACGGCTTCTTGAGATTCTTGTTTAAGCCATAGACAAAACTCTGGTTCTTCTTCAATGGGATGTTGATGTATTCAACCCCATATTTGGACATTGACTCGAAGGATGCGACATAATCTGTCATAGAGGATGCACCTTGAGCAAGATCTATGAAACGACGAGCCAATGTCACTTTCTCTGCTTCTGGTACAAATTTTAATTCGAAGCGTTCCCGGAATTGCTCCCAGGTGAGATCCGCTTCATTAATCTCAAAAATAAGAAGTTCGTACCAATCCAATGCTCTCTCTTGGAGCATACTGGAGGCCACCTGAACACGGTGAAGATCGACAAGATTCATGTGAGAAAAGATTCTATCGCATGTTCTTAACCAAGCCTGGACTTCAATAATAGTCTCGGAACCTTTGAACGGTTTCCCACCTAAGTTGGTATAATCGTTGCACAAACGTGCAAATCCAGACTTAGGATGAGTAGGTTCCTGATTAGGACCAGCTGCTTGAGCATTCTTTACTAAATCAAGAAGCTGTTGAGCAGTCATGAAAACTCTATCCTGGGGAGTGACAGTAGATGGTCCAACTCTGGGATGACCTGGTCTAGTCATTCTCTTCTTTTAGAAAGAGAGAAGAAGAAAAAGGTTATTCACCAAATGAATATCAAGCAATCTTGATAGATGAAACAAGGGATCATAAAGAAAACAGGATGAATCGGTTCGAAGACTCAAACTAAATCCTGAAACACAACTCCTAAGGTGGATTTAGGACGATGATCCTTGTTAAGTTATTCTACATTGTTCCGAAGTTTGGCTCTGATACCAAGCTGTGACGCCCCACCTCTATACCCACGCTAACCAAGAACACTACGATGTAGTGCTGTCAATTAACACGGAGAATAAGGCTGTGGAGGAGCGACCATCCATGTAACTTCTTTGTGCGAACACCGATATGTCAGATAGGATAGAATGCATATCTTTTAAGGAGGAAATCCGACATACCGATATAAACACAAAGCTATCACACGGTGGCTATATATAATCTTCGGAAACAAACATAGAAATAATCATAATACAAATCAGTCGCAGACATCCATATCACAAAGGCGGAAGAAGAAATGAATAAATATATAACACATGAAAGTGTACATCATAGTAGTGGTCAGAAAGATCCACAATAATACAAAAGGAATAGCAACAAGTGCTATACAAAAGAATACATCAATGAGTCTATATCTCAAATGTGTACAATCAAAAACTACTAATCTAAGTAGTTAGCCAAAAGTGAGAATAATCCTGAAGAGAAGTCAAGCAGAAGCACCTGTAACATCTCGGTCTGACCCGAGTATTATTTATAAGAAAATAATAAACGGATCAGTCTAGCTATAAATATCAGATGGTATGGTATAAAGTAAAAGACATGACATGAACATGTAATAACCATCGTAGCATACTACTATAGGTATGTAATTGAAAATCAACAAGAGATTAATCAATATCACAAGAATCTTCTCAAAGATAAAATAGGGTATCATACCCTAAACTTGTATTCATAACAAGTCAATAACACATGAATTCACCAATGCACAAAAACTGATATCATATCAATGAAAATCATGAAAATCGGTGAAGCATAAATTCCAGAAATCATCACAAGAAATCCAGAAAACACATAAAAAAGGGGGAGGCCTAACACATGAACGAAGCATGAAAACTCACCTACGCGTAAACACATGAACGAGAAGCTATCTCATGGAAGCTATCCATTAAATTTCCACATAGAAATGGCCCGAAGACCATGGGGTGCTACCCCATATATGTGATGGCGAAACATCACAAAAGCGGGGTCTAGTCTCCCTCGCAGACAAAGAGACATCGCTCAATCGCTAGTCTAAATCACAAAAATGATCGTCATGATCATAAGGAAGTGTCAATTACACTAAGCTAGTAAATATATGAGTTTAGCTTCATGTCCCATAACCACTAGCTTAACTTAAATATTTACGAACAAACTGTAGATCTCCACTAGGAAATTGTCACAAAAGGGTTCAATCGAACAAGTCCAAGAGCTAACCGACGAAGTGAACGCAAGCGTTTCATACCACTCGTTTTACTAAGTCGTTTAAGTCGATTTCTCATCTGAGTGAAGTAAAGGCTTGTGTATACTAGTAGATTGGAAATCGGTTTGAGAAAACGAACTTTTGATATTTAAAATAGTGTTGAAATCGCTTTGATGAAAGAGTTTTGATATTTACTACTAGTATTGAAACCTTCATATCTTTAAAGTGACAAGTCACAAAACGATTGTTGAAACAAATCGAATCACATAAATTCACGTTCGAAGACGTGAGTAAAGTCCAAAGAAGTCAATCCCAAAACCATCAAAGTATGGATGTCCTTGCGACCTAACATAACCGAGCTAAGGAATATAAGCAGGGCGAGTTAAAGAGGCAATGGAACGACCTATGGGTCAAGCGATCTAGGGTAATATAGGAGATGGTGCGACCTATCGAGTTACGCGACCTAACAGTGTGGAGCGACCTAACAGGCAGATAGGTTGAGCGACTCAGAGGTTGCGATCCAAAGTCATGAGGTCATGCGACCTAAAAGTAAAAGGCCTAGCGACCTAAAAGGGTATAGGGTCAAGCGACCTAAGGGTTTAACAAGGCCGAGCGACCTAACGATGTCGAGTCCAAGCGACCTATCGAGGTGGGCGACCTAAGTGCAGAAATGGGTCGAGCGACCTAAAAGAGGTACGCGACCTAAAAGGGTGTGCGACCTAACTACTGAAGCAGGAACGAGCGACATACCAAAGCAACAAGGCGAGCGACCTATAGGTGTGCGACCTAAGGTGGAGAGGTCGAGCGACCTAAGGGAAGTAAGGATTGCAGGTTGGCCAAGCAACCTATAGGGTCAAGCGACCTAAGGGGTCATGCAACCTAAGGTTAAAAAGGCGAGCGACTTATCGTTTCTAACAAAGCCAAGCGACCTACGACCCAAAGCAATGCCGAGCGACCTACGACCTAAGGCAAAACAGGTCAAACGACCTAAAGGCAAAACAGGTCAAACGACCTAAAGGTGAGTGACCTAAAGCCACGCGACCTACGACCCACGACCCAAAGCGACTTAAGGCCAGGACGAGCTATTTGCTGGCGAAGACCCTTCCACTCGAGCGACCTACGAGCTTTACACGTGAACGACCTATCGAGGCCAGAGCGACCTAGGGCCAGATTTTTCCAAAAACACTGACAATTGGGGCTTTTCGCCAATCCAATCCAAATCCAATGCAAACATACATGCTAAAGTGATGGGGAATCATTCCCAACAGTCCAGTGACATCTATAGGCAAGATGTGAGATTAAAAATCTCACCTTTTCACTAAAATGGATGAAGATGGAGATTGAAAGCAAGGAGAAGCAATCCAAAGCTTGAATCCACAATCTTCTACTTGAATTTGGAGTTGAATGTTGGAATTGCAATTGAATTTGATTTTGGAGTTTTAATTTCCCTTTCCCTCCTCCATTTTTGACAAAGCTTGAAGTGTTTGATAAAGTGAGGAAGAGGAGGTGGGTTGGGGCTGAGTTAGAAGGTGCAGTCCAACCAAAGTCAAAGGCGGGAAAAAGTGACGAAAATTTCACTATCTCCAAACCTATCGAAGTTTACACTCAAAAAGATCGCAAACGTCATTTTGAACTCAATGAAGGTGGTCTCGAGTCCTAATTTGACCGTATGCAAAAGGTAGCTTTTCGGACTAACATCCGACTAACGATAAAATATTTAAATAAAAGATTTAAATATAAAATCGATAAATATGCGGGTTGTTACATGTTCGGGAGCACCCAGTGCTCTAGCTCACCTGGCCTCTTTCCTAGGCTAGGAATAGATAAGGTCGAAATGTCGACGAGGCAAGTGCAAAAGATTCAAATTTACAAATTTAATACAACTTGGATTGTATAGAAATAATCTTATTATGTTTGATACTAAATTCCAAGGAGAGAATCCATACTATCCGTGTGAATTTATAAGGTGACTTCACTGTTATTCGATAGATGGTAAAGGTTGAATACAGAAATTGATAGAGTTTCTCAATTGAACTAACTTTAAAACGACTATGAAAGGTTGAATACAGAAATCGATAATTCCTAACATAACATTTATCGATAAGGTTTTGCAATGTGATTTATGAGAAATAATTTTTATTTGGTATTCCTAAAGTTAAAGAGAGGTTTAATGATTCTGTATATACCGATAAGAAATGTTTAAAAGATATTTATCTCTAGAAGATAATTTTTGATAAAGAGAAAGTAATTAATTAAATGATAAGTACCTATTTACTTAACATTTTTTTATCGATGATTGGTTCAAAGGAATAGGGATCGGATTTGGGTGATTCCTATCCAAAAACCACTTCGAACCAATTTATGCATTTGAAGGTAAAGGCATGAAATGATAATAAATTGGAAGATGGAATGTAAGGCTGCTTGCCAAATACCCTCGGGGAAAATTTCCCATATCATATATATGTGGCAGTAGTATCTTCATTTGATCTTCGATGCAAGCGCTACTCGCTACTAATCCCAGGAGTGATTCCTGATAGGATGTAGTAGGAGAGTTCCTTTGGTTTGTCCTATTCCGGAACAACTTGTATAGATGAATGCCTGACATTGCATTTCTAACATATACATACATTGATTTTTACAAACTTACATGTTTGGTGGTGTAGGAAGTAACTCTTTTACATTAACACTCTTCTCCAAGACGTACGAGCTCAGAGGTATTACATTTGTGGAAATCAATAGTGTGTGATGGAATTGGCAATGTGGCATTCAAAGTAGAATGTTTTATGTGGAAGGTAATCGTTATCCCTCGGACCTCATGCCCGGAAATGGCTTAAACGGGGCATGCCATAAGGCTATGTAGTTTGCAACCATTAAGACATGGTCATCACCTTTCTAGATTACTCTCTATATGTCGAGTATGTTGTGCATGCTATGGGATCCCAGATAGGTCGATTACGACCAGGGTGATGTCATATTCGGTTCTATCCACCACCAGATGGGTCTGCGGGTAGGCCGGTCGTGCTAGGTGCAGAGGTTTCAAAGGTGTCGATCCTCGGTACATCCCTCTATAGATGTATTGTATGAAAGGTGGTTCCTTACCTGCCATTTTGTGGAAATCGATTCTCTAGTAAGTGCCTTTGGACTTGGTTGTAGAACCAACTATGCTGGTATTTAATCAATGTAATAATTTCGGCTAAGATTATATAAGTATACTTGAAAAGTGTTTTCAAAGGAGAGCCATTAAAAATAATACCTCTGTTTTTGCATAGAAAAAATTAGGTGACATAAAGTAAAAACCCGTTTCGTGTTTATGTATGGTGTAGTCTTATGAGATACCCTTTGTTTTCAAATATCCTTATTTTGAGTTTCTCACACCTGTCCCATGATCAACGCGGAGTTTATTTTCCTTTTCCCTTAAACTCCGGGTGCCATATTTTTCGGGTAGTCAAGTAGTTCGATAACTTAGAGCCATTTGGATGGAGCATGAAGTTGGAGGGTCCTATGTAGATAGTCATCTATTTCTATTTCTGTTGTATTATGTGTTATGTATCTACCACTACACCAAAACAGACAAATCCTAACATTTATAAGTGTTACAAATAATTTCAGTAACACTTTTTAAGTGTTACTAATGGACTGTGAGGAATGAAGCGGCCAAATTTGTAACACTTATAAGTGTTACGGACATACGTATTACTAACACTTATAAGTGTTGGTACCTAAATATTCGGTAACACTTATAAGTGTTGGTATAGAAATATACGGTAACGCTTATAAGTGTTGGTACAGAAATATACGGTAACGCTTATAAGTATTGTACAAAAATATGCGGTAACGCTTATAAGTGTTGGTACAGAAATATGCGGTAACGCTTATAAGTGTTGGTACAGAAATATACGGTAACGCTTATAAGTGTTGAAAAATGATTATTTAGTAACACATATATGTGTTGTTACACATAAAATGCTTTTACAAATACTAATAACATTTATAAGTGTTGCAAATATATACTTATGATTTTACATAATTTCTTGCAATACTAATATTAAAATATTTAAAGCAAATGGAGTATAAGATATCATAAACAGTGGTCCCCATATCAGACAATTCATCATACAGATTGCAAAATTTAAAATGCTCCGCAAATGGAGTAAATATGTCATAAAAAATTATTAAAGATATCTTAATATTACAATGTCATGTATTCTGATATTACAACAACATAAGCTACGAAAATTTTAATTTCAAAATACACTTAAAGTTTAACTTAAGGTTAACCTAACCATTCTGGATCATCCACTTCAAACTATGATGGTTTGCACATTCTTCAACGTCCATGCGACAATCCAAACCTTTACACATGCCTGCATTTAATATAAACACTCAATAAAAACTTACAACTTCAAAATCAATTACATTAATGAGTTGCAACTCAGTTGTCAATTTTAACTCAAAAAGCATTCGGTTTCATAATAACTCGGCATGCAACTCAGTTTTAACACTGAGTTGCTGCAACTCAGTTTTAACACTGAGTTGCTGCCACCCAGTTTAATAGTGTTAAAACTGGGTTGCGCAACTCAGTTTTGACACCGAGTTGCTGCAACCCAGTTTAACACTTTTAAAACTGGGTTGCGCAACTTAGTTTAACACTAAGGGAACCGACTACATAGCCATACATGCACTCAGGCTGTGCACTTAGAAACCCAAGATATGTACAGTGGGCATAATACAGTTTTGGACTGAATTTGTTTTTAACCTTGGGATAATTTCTCATCCATTTTTTATTCATGGAAGCCCACAATTTTTCTACGTGTCTACAACACACCAAGATAATAATATTGTAGTTGAGTAGCATATGGCCAAATATTGTAGTTTAGCATCTTTTAACACTGGTAAAATTCTTCATGAATTAAACCACACATTTATCACTCTTATACCAAAGGTGGAAAGTCCTTCAAGGATTGAAGAATTTAGACCCATTGCTTGTTGTAATGTGTTATATAAGATTCTCAGTAAGGTGATATGTAACAGACTTACAAAGGTTCTCCCTGACCTTATATCTGAATGTCAATCTGATTTCATTAAAGGAAGACACATATCTGAGAATTCATTACTAGCTCATGAACTGATTAGGAAGTTCAATAAACCTGGAGCTGACAAGATGTGTTTAAAGATTGACCTACATAAGGCTTATGACAAAATTAACAGACAATTTATCATTCATGTTTTACACTGTATGGATTTTCCTACTTCCTTGATTAATCTTATTGAGGAATGCATCTCCACCCCCACATACTCCATTATCATTAATGGTACACCTAAAGGTTACATAACTAGTAATAGGGGTTTAAGACAAGGTGATCCCCTCTCCCCCTACCTATTTACAGTTGCAATGGAATATTTCTCACTTCAAATGGAATTAGCTTGTAATAACTCATTGTTTCAACCTCTATTTAAACATGACCCTATTGTAAATCATTTGATATATGCTGATGATTTGATTATTGCTGTAAGAGCTACCCCAACTGCTGCTCAGGGATTACTTCATATTTTCAAGCAATTTCATCTATATGTGGGTCTAGAGTTAAACACTGCAAAGTCCAAATGTTATTTTAGCAAATATTGCACTTCCAAAATAGCTATTTTGGATACTTTGCAAATTAAGGAAGGTCTGCTTCCTGTCAAGTATCTTGGGGTCCCTCTCTCAACTAATGTCATTACTGACCGTGAATGTGGTGAACTAGTTGGAAAGATTAGAGACAAACTTAATGGTTGGAGTTCTAAATTACTCTCATTTGCTGGTAGAATTGAATTGGTGCATACAGTTATTACTGCTAAAGTTAGATTTTGGCTTCAAACTTTTCACATCCCTGACAGCTCAATTGAGAAAATTAATTCAGCATGTGCTAACTTCATTTGGAGGGGGGGTTACATAAAGTCAGTTATGATATTCTCTCCAGACCTAAATCTGAAGGAGGTGTTGGGCTTTTCAACCTCAAAGACCTTCGGAAGACATATCAAGTTAAACATGGATGGAAAATTCTAACCTCTAACACTCTCTGGGCTAGGTGGATGAGGAGCAGATATTTAAAAGGGAGTTTCTGGACTATGCATGAGGATATTAACTCATCTGGGGTTTGGAAATGCATTTTAAGGAGCAGAGAACTTTTGAAAACATGCATCTCAAGGAGAATAGCTAATGGTAGGGATACTTATCTTTAGAGGGATCCCTGGATTAATGGTCATTCCCTTGCTGCCAAATATGGCTGGGGTATGGTTTAATGTATTGGAGAGTATGATGATCTAGTAGCAACCATTATCCAGCATGATAATTGGATTCCTGACCAAAAAGGACTCCATGTTATTGCTGAGGATGTCAAGTTTGTTCCTATCTATTCCTCTTAATCTAATGATACTTGGACATGGAACTACACTAAAGATGGTATCTTTACTACCAATAGTTCTTGGGAAGCTCTACGTACGAAGCATTCTATCAGATTTTGGGCAACTCCTATATGGTCTCGATCAAACAACCCAAAAATGGCGTTCACGACTTTCAAAGCCATTAATTTAAGACTTCCTACGGCTGACAGATTTGCTAGATGGGGTATGGAAGTCAATCTCAACTGTAAATTATGTAATTCCCACCCAGAATCACACAATCATCTTTTTTTTGAATGCGAATACTCTACTCGTGTTTTAAGTCAAGTTAAGAGTAAAAATCAAGACATGCATGCAATTTCTACTCTTGAAGATGAATTACTTTACCTGAGTTCCCGCAAGAAAGATGATTTGCTGACCCAATTGCAGCTTATTTGCCTCACCACTACAGTTTTCCATCTCTAGAAAGAAAGGAATCGAAGAGTCTTCCAGAGAACTGCTAAGAATCATCACCAAATTCAGATTGCTATTGAACAAGATGTCAGGATTCTAGTGAAAAGAATTAAAAGCAAGATTTTTACCTGTGCGACAGAGCTGGAGAGCAGTATCCTTCAAGATTGGAAAGTGGATCCGCCATGAATCTTCGTTTCTGAGCTTTCGAATATGTGCCAACCTTTTTAGCTTTACTGAGGAATATATGTTTTACTTTGCCGGTTTGGCTTCGTGTCTTTGTCTTTTTGTTCAAGACTTTGTAAGTTTGTATTGGTCTATTTGAGGCATCAATAAAATTTACCATTCTTCAAAAAAAAGCATATTGTGCAACTCTGCTTATTGGAAGGTAAATAGTATTTTGATATCTTATCTACAACATTCCATAAAAAATTATTTTATAATTCAACTAACTATTTCCTTCTATTAAGGATAAAATCATAATAGCTAAAGATATATTAACCAAACATGCTAAAAGCTGATCGATTTTTATTGTGTATACAATAAATCCGAATTTTGATTACATAACAAAGTGGATGAGTATTAATTTAAAGTGCCATTTTATGTATTGAAAATATACCTAATCCACTGTCTTTCTGTATTATAAGACAGTGGTTATGTATTTTGAGCATGTCAATAACTAAACAAGATTTAACATGGGTGATTTTTTACTTTATCCTAATATATCTTAGCCATTCTTAAAATACCATGCTACCTTGTATTATAATTTTTGTACAGAAAAACAAAAAATAAGCAGTAAATAATGTGAATTGAGGTGTACATCAAATATACACAAAAGATCGATGTCCTCGAGTAAAAGCCAGTAGACTAGAATATAATTCAGATATTAAATAGAATTGCATGAGCGTATACAACAAGTCATTGATCCCTAAATACTCCTATTCAGAATGACTGTTGTCTCAATATATTAACTAATATGACTTGTATAAAAATTTGAAAATGTACCGTCCTAGATTATAAACATATGCTATAAACCGAATTTTAGTTTACATTATTTGAAATTATGCTATCGTTTTTTTAAATACTAACCAATATCTCTTTTCCCGATACACGGTTTTCAACCTATTTATAATCCAACAATGCACAACATGTCTAAATTAAACTATAATCACTAAATGACTGGAACTTTTAAAATTACAAGCTTTTAGGGACAACCCTATTGTTGCACAAGTAAATGTATACCCAAATCTCCTATCATTGTCTTTCTCCAATGAAATTACATGAAAATGGCAAATTTTTCTAGAAATACCAAGAAATTATAGTTCTAAAGTAGTTTTCAAGTGCAAGTGATGATTAACATGCATTAGCAGCTTGGAAGTTTCTGTTGGAAAAAATAAAGAACAATGAACAACTTATTGAAGTGAGAAACATAGATAAAAAACAAAACAATACATTGATCGCTGTATAAAGGATAATCTGGCAGTGTACGAAGAAGAGATTATGAGGAACAAAGAATGGAAGCAAATGAAACCAGAAAATTTACTAATACAAGACCTAAAAAAAGGCATGGAAGTAACCAGTTTGTGTGTCGTGCAACAAAAAAGAGAACAAAAACCATTTATTTATTATATTAATGCCTGACTGATCAATAATTTATAAATACTACAATTAAGATGGTAACACTTTATCAAAAAGACAAATCATTGTTGAGGACAATGCCTCGATGAAAATTACCTAAGGTGAGTACTGATGTTCTCATAATATTAGATTCTTCTTCGATTGTCTAATCGTGCTTTTTTAGAAGTCGGTATTGCTTGTGAATTATTAGAACTAGAATTTATCTACAAAATAATAACCAATAAGAAAAGTAGAAAATGATTTATAAAGTATGTGATTTTAAATGTGGAAGATGTTTGAGTGTCAGTTCACCTTATCAAGCTTATCTCTGACCAATTGAACAGTCTGATTCATTGATGAAGATGGAAAGTATTCCTGTATAAATTGATTTAAGCAGCAAAGTTTGGTATGAGATTTGGATCATAACCTGAAAAAATATAAAATATAATTACATGATTTATAACATGCAAATTACCTTGTTTGATGAAACATGGCTGATGATGTTTGAAAAATGATCCGGTGGTACATATTCACTGCAGTGCAAACTTTACTCATCAAAATGCTAACATAGATCAAACAATAATAAAAGTTATCTACAATCTTTGAAAAACAGTCTTTCATACCTGTAATGAAAATTATGGAACTGAGAGGTATTTGTTGTATGAAAATCTCTACGAATGTCAGGCATCTTCTTTGATACTTCAGCTCTTCCATCTTCAAATAATATGCAATAGTTCTCATATGTAAGGAGAAGAGATAACATATATATAGAAAAAAAAAGTCAAAAGAAGATCAAAATAACGTAACAGACAAAAACAAACACAAGGCAGCAAAGCACACAACCCATACAAAAAAATCACACCTAATTGTACATATGTATAAGTACATAGCAGCAGATGCAAGATCATAAATGGACGCATAGGTATGTTTGGACGCATAGGTATATACATAAATATCCACCATCAACGCACTTATATTCATATAAATTATGAACTCAAGGTTCTATTGCCTTCATAAATAGATCAAAAGTACAAGTATTCAAATAAAGTAAAGAGCGCATCACTATATAACTCGCCAGAGCAATGAACATGAGAGAAAGAAAATGCAAGAGTAACCTATTAGGTAAAGAAAATCATAGCTAAAAACTCTTTTCATAGCCATATTTTAATTTTCTCCATTATGTTAATATGGTTCGGTCCCTGGTAATGTTATATTAATAATAATATTAGGATTGAATACTTGTTATTCTTTTTTAATGTGGTGTTCCTAATCTGTTTATGCAGTAAATGGAAATGGTGCAAACATTAACGGTGACATTGGTGGAAACATGAATTATATATGCGATATGGACAGAACCGACCACATATTATATGGGTATGTTGGTTCCTCCAACTCTGAGCAATTTATTCCGCAAAGTAGACTTTACCGTACGATAATATCGTGGAAACGTTTTTGCTAAAATTGGCCGAGCTAGATCGGGATCTATATCCATGTCAAATTCATTCTGTTTAACAAAGAAATTTCAGTACTAATGATAAATCTTGTGCAAAACATAAATGACTAAATAAGGTGAATTCATGACATACCAATAGTTCTTGCCAATTTATTTTAAGGAATGTAGGAAAGAAATTAACTTGTGTACAACAAACAATGGAAACGCATTTCTTGAAATGTCAACATTTTTCCATTGGAAACTTTATTGCTTATGGATTATGTATTGTATATCGGTGACCTTCAAACTCTTAAGTTTATGAAAGATAAGTAACATATAATGTGACGTTGTAATCAGACTCTTTTTATAAGTCATTCATATTTTCCATCTCTATACCGAAGTATGTTGCTGCCTATTTAGAAACATATACTTGAGTTGTCTGTGATAGTACATAGCCTTAGTTGGAAGTACATGTCCCATAGAAAACTCCTTAAAAATAGAAACAATATGCATCTACTAAAGCCCGCCAACCTCAGAATGATAAAAAATATTAATAACTAACCCTTGCTCCTGAAGATTAAAAGGATAAAATAAAAATAGGAACCATTAACAATACTCCCATGAACAGAGCTATATGTGGACTTGTCTATTAAATGACCTTTTATAGGATAAAATATTTTATGTTCAGGTGTTTCCAACTATAAAATAGTCTTTATTTTTCTGACTTAACCACACATGATAATACAGAGATTAAACGTAAATTGTAAATTTTCATTTTATCGGAGCCACCCCTTTGTCATGACAAAAAAACAAATACCAAAGCTACACTATCAGTTTTACGTTTGGGTTTTCAATCAAAAAATGATAATGAGTTTAATGATATAGATATTGAGCTTTATATCTAATATTTTTGTTACCATGGTGTCCAAAATTACTCAGGAATTTTATACCGAATACTAAACACAATGACAAAGGTTTCAATTCTGAAATCGAGGAAAACAAAGCATATTTGCACATATAGGTTATTCTGCAAATATAAGGTTCCTAGGGTATTGAATGAAGCATGTTCAGCACTTTGATCATCATTACGATATGGATGCAAATTCAAGAGTAAACTAAACAGAATAAACATTTCCAACAATCTATTCAAGAATAATTCATCAATCAAACCTCTAATGTCATTTTCAAACAGTCATACAAATCTGATTGATCTCACTAAGAATTTAAATATGTCGCTAGTATGTCTTTCTATGTAATTTTTGTACTTTTTATTCTTCCCCAAAATTTGTCTATATCAATAGTCATCTAAACAACCCTGAAAATGTGCACGTGTATCATTTTTTAAATCTATTATAACCCGGTGACAAAGCTATAGCACAAAATAAATTTGGAGATAAATTACCGAACGCTCCAAAAAATGTCGCCTTTTGGACGATAATTTGGGAAACTTTAGATCTTTTTAGCCGTCTAAGAACCTGCATATCTTCATGTTTTCCCTTAAACTCGATGAACTCTCCAAGAATGTGTCTATCACCTTTATATTCTATCCTATAAGTTATTGAAGATAAAACCTTCATTGTTAACAATACCGAATATTAGATAATGGCAATGCAAATTTACTGCATCTGAAGTTAGTGCACACTGAAGAAGATACAGATAACAAATTTTACTATCATGTAAGTAATTACCTATCCCACATCGGTGCTGTGCCAAGTACAAAATACAACCTTTGATGCACTGCATCCTGATTATCTTTCTTACTGCCCGGTAATGTATCTTTAATCCAAGTAGAGATATTGCCTCCTTCATCGAGCTTGAGTTCTGACCATTTCTCAAATGAAATAACCTCTAGTTGACTGTCTATTGAATAGGAAGTCCTAACAACCATTAACATAAAAAAAGTACTTTATTTAACTCCATACCTTATCACGTATAAACATCATGGTTGCTGAAAACAATGATATCATATTGGGAAACAAAAAAACCTTAGATAGGATTCACAGGAATAAAAGAGTAGCAATTTTACTCATCAAATTAGTCACACGTCTCTCATAAGATTTGAACAATTGTTTGAAAACGAACACTATTTCATATAGTCTGTACTAAATCACAACTTGAGCACAGATACATGTTGACGAAAATTATCAAAGGAAGTTCGGATCATTTCAATCTCATAAGGTTAACTTAAAGTTACAATAAATTTAGTAAAAAAGATATATCAGATACAGAAAACTTATTCAATTAATATTATCACACCCAAATGGCGGTAAGGCATGGAAATAATATAACTTCAGTATATGGTTTTTACACTATAAGCATATCATACTCCTAAGAGATGTGTTAATGATTTGAAATAAAGTTAATATATTCTTAAAATATATTAACCCTCCCACTATAAGTGTTCATAATCCATAAAATAACCCTCCCACTTAAAACTGCCTTCTAAATCGAGCTTGAGTTCTGAACATTACTCAAATGAAATAACCTCTAGTTGACAGTCTATTGATCAGTCCTAACAACCACTAATATAAACAAGAGTAAGAACTTTATTTAACTTCATAATTTATTGTATATAAACATCATTGTTGCTGAAAAAAATGATATCGTATTAGGAAACAGGTAAAAAGCCTTAGATAGGAAGCAGTTTACACATCAAATTACTCTCATAACTCTCAAATTGCTGTGCCCTTGCAATGCTAAGCCTGGAGTTGCCATCACCGTCGTCGCAATAGTTGGCGTCAGAGTCGACGATGCACCACCGATTCAATGTCTAAGTCATTGTCCGCCGTCGATTGAAGATGGAGCCGCCATTTACTTCCCGTCACAGTCAAGTCTCAGCCGTGAATTTGAATTCGTTCCCCATTTTTCGTCTTCTAGGGATCGCAATGGATGAATTTGTATATAGGATGCTGCCCTAGATTTTTTTGCAGCCCAAAGTCATTGCTTTTCTCGCTTTAGTAAAGTGCTGGCCTTGCTTGAAATCCTAATTGGATTTCGCATGGAAGAAGAAGCTTGAAACGGGATTTCGCATGGAAATAGAAGCCTCACGTCGAAGAAGATGATGCTTTGAAGAAGAGACGCCGTCGGATTTTGCGTAGAAGAAGAAGACTGAAACCCTAAAATGAAATTCAATTTTGTGCGGCCAGGAGATGCTAAGCGTGAGAAATCAAATGGGATATAAAAATTACCAGATACTCCCTATGTTAATGAATTATTTACCGAAATACTGACTATTATAACACTTATTTGTGTTGCAAATAATAACAAATATTTTGTAAAGTTTATACCAACACTTTTTTTAGTAGCCAATGCATTTTGACTGTTGTTAGTTTATAACATTTATAAGTGTTGGCAGTTGATAAATATAAAATGTTGGAAAATCAATGATTTGGTGTAGTGTACCAACACTTATAAGGATAGGCAGTTATAACTATCCTAACTGGATATGTACTTACTAGAACTCTGAAGGAGCAATTTGGAGTAATTGCATGTACTACTCATATGTAAAATTAAATGTTGAATACGACGTGAGATTCTATTTTTTGTCTTCAGCTTTTATTTTCTTTTACCCCATGATAATCTGCCTCTCCGACACTTGAATTTGCGGTATGTGAATACTGAGGATGTATTAAGGGTGGAGGAGGTGGGTCATTACAATACAAGAAATCATGACACATTCTTCAAAAGTTCCACCAAATTAGAGAATTAGTTGAGAAGAAAGTGGTCATGATATAAGGTAGATACTAAGGAAAACATAGCAGATTCATTCATGAAGGGACTAGCTCACTCAGTTCTCATCATGCTGATCGAAGGGATGGAATTGAGATTCCATTATTGGCCCTAAGTGCAAGGGAGAGATTGATAGAGTTAGGAGTATGCCCTATGGGCAATTCTGTAATTTATTATAAATTATTTACTCTGTAATAAAATTTCGTTTGAAATAAAGGTATTTTTATTTCTACTACATACTTGTTATAATGTGTTATAATTAATTGGTTGTTTAATTTAAGTATATTAAACAGAAAATCCGTAAATGGTTTTAACGAAGTGAATTTTAACATAAAATCCATAAATAGTTTTGACGAAGAGAATTAATTAACAGAAGATCTATAAATGGTATTTAATTTAAGTTTATTTAACAAAAAATTCACAAGTCTTAATGTGATATAGTTTTGACGAAGAGAATTAGTGGAAATAATTGTCGCTATCGCATACCGTTTAAAATAAGTAAAATTAGATTTTACCTAAGCTACACAAGCAGTAAATTTGACCAAAATGTCACACCACTAGCTAAAATGATGTGTGAACGTTAAAAATAAGATCGTTCGATATTAATCGCTGACTGAATGTACACCTAAGAGTCACTTAATCGAATTGTTGAATACACTGACTACCACCTGATTTAATTAAATTAAATTAATTAATTAATATCTATAAAATATTAATTATAAAATTTTATTTGATTTGTGTTGAAAATAGCACGTATATAAAAGTTGTATGCAGGCGTATCGATATACGATACCGATGTACGTCTAAACTAGATTTAAATGTATTTTATTCGATCAGACTTGAAATGATTTGGAGGTCGTGTTTGGGGCAAGGATGGCTGACCATAGATATGTGAATATGTGACTGAATTTGATTCAAAAGGAGCTTGAAATGGTAGAGATATTTGTGGATCCATATCCACTTTAGCTCCTCTCTTTCTCTACTACTTAACACCCTTAACTCTTCATTTCTCTCTACTTTGGCTTCTCCTTCATTCACCTTTGGCCAAACCAAGCTCCCCTCCTCCATCATTTCAAGGATTAAAAGCATAAATTTAAATAAAAACAGGATAAGTGTGCGTAATGCTTTCAGTCCTATAGCCTCTCTAGAAGGATTTAAATTTAGATTCAAGCGGAGTCAATCGATTCAGCATTCAACGTGTACTAATTAGGCTATAGTCAAGGTAACTTATTTATTTACAATTATATTTATTTATTTGATAATTAACTTGAATCATGTATGCTTAATTAGATTAGATCATATATCACGAATCCCAATATATGTATATTATCAACATTGGATGTGAATATGTGTGTATTGTGATAAAATTATATGTGTGTATGTGTATGTGCATATATAATTCTTGGCCAGTAAAGAAAAAAATTCGGATAGTAATTTTAAACGGGATAGTAAACAAAATTTGATTTTTAATGTACAAATATAAATATATATATATATATATATATTACATATAAAATTTTGTTAAATCACATATGTATAAGCATTTCCAAAAATTAAAAAAAATTATATATATAAATATATTATTTTAAAATTGTATGTTAATATATGCAAATTATTTATTTTAAAATATATCATATTACTTTAATATAATATATATATTACAAAATGTATATGTACATATATTTTAATATACATTAATTATACTTATGATTGTGAAATTAAAAAAGTTTAAACATTTCCGTACAGAAATGACTTAAAAAAACATATTTAAAACCTTAAGGATTTAATTAAACAAATTATACTTTGTCAAAAGTATTTAACCAAAAGTATATAATTTTATTCATTTGTATTATATATATAATGTTATTTTATATTTGAAATTTAAATATTAATATATATGTATATAAGTACATACATATTTCTAAAAAATAAAACTGATTATATATATATATATTCATTTATATTTTATATATATAATGTTATTTTATATTTGAAATTTAAATATTAATATTAATATATACACACACATATTTCTAAAAAATAAAATTGATTATATACATATGTATATGTGTGTGCAGTTAAAGCCCCATAATAGCGCTCTTCGACCGCTACGATATTTCGATTTAGCGCTATTAAACAATAGCTGCTTTAAGTCCCCGCTATTTTCCGCTACACCCACTAAGCAACGCTTCTTAGTACCAGTTTTTGCAACATTAATATATAATGGTTGACTTGACTGGTTCTCTTTTAAATCATGTCAACAAAGCTAGGGGAAAACCTGATTTTAAGGCACAAATGTTTAATATAAGTTAGTAATCCATTGTACTCATCAAAATTAGTCTGTATAAATCATGATGTTTTTCATTTTTTTATATAAGATTAAATAATATTTCTTTTTTCTATGCAAATGATGTAAGAATGAGAACAAATTAACTTTAAATATATGTTGTATACATATGTGTATCATATACACGTGTGTGTATGTGCACATATGTATCATATACATATAAAAATAAAATGTTATATAATATGAACATGTACATCACATACACATGTCTGTATGTGCACATTCAACATATACAATGTATATGGTTTAAAATGCTCGTAAGTGCTGAGATTTATACCGCACCAGACATGTTAGCCCTTCTGTATACATGTGTTTCTAGCCCTCCAATTTAAATAGTAAATGTTTCACTTGCTTCAACATTATACTATTTCCTTTATTTGCCTTACCCACTCAATCGTTGCTTGGTAGAGTTATTACAACCCTTTCAAACATCTGTTCCTTTTGTCTTCAATCGGCAGTGGACCAACATGCGCACAACATTTAAGATGCGTTTGTTTGCAAACGAAAGGGGCGTTTGATTTAAATTTATGTTAGTTTGCAACATAAATAAAATTTAAGTTTAAATATAAAAGCTAATAGTTGATATGCATTGTAAAGCAGGCAAACATGTACAAAGCTCCGATACATCAACATGTTTTTTGCTGTTTTATGATTTAATACAACTAAATAGTAAATACTAGCTTGTATAACGTAAAAAATGGTTAGCTAAGTAAATAAAATATCCATTTGTCATTTGCACTCAACTTGAGTAATTGCCAATTGTGGAAATGTAACAAATACATTCAAAATAAATAAAAAGATGCTAGTATCAGTCAAATATTTTAGCCATATGTAAAGTTATTGTTTAAAAATAAGGATACATGTACCAATCTATGGAACAAACTTGATATAACAAATAGCACTAAAATTTTTGAACATTGAAAGTGTTAAATGTTAATCAACAGTAAAAACAAATTCTATACAGCACTTTTTTTAGTAGTGCTACAAATGATTAAAAAATTGCTAAATTCTATACAACGCTTTCTTCTATAAGTGCTACAGTTAGATTATAAAAACAAAAACAAAAAATTGCTAAAACTATAATTAAACAGCAATTATAGCTCAACAAGTACATATTATCTAAGGTTGTCATGCTGATAACGTTTTATGAAATTAATTAGGTTAGCGAAAGGAAACTAAAACTAAGAGAAAATAACAAAGTACAGACCATAAATTTTAAGTCAAAATGGCATGTATAATTAATCCTACCATAACAGACAAAGCTTGCATTGTCCATCAATTGGCCAATGTTCCATCCAGCGACCATATTAATATGTTAATTTGTCTTCAGCGGATATAGCAATATCCAAATCCCCACACTAGAGGGAAAATAGACGTAATGAAGAACAATGCAACTGCATCTATTATGGAAGAACATACCACAGGGCGCAGTCCCACAATATATAACAAACTGTACTACTATGCACACTTTCATTCATAAATACATTATTGTCATATATATTGTTTAATTATACTGCTTAAATGGGTAAAACTAGCCATATACAACATGCATGAGCCTTTTTTTGCCATCTATTTCCTATAAATCTGGTAAATACAACATTAACTCATTTCCTAGACTCCTACTTACCTTAACCATATACAATATGTATCCGCTGCAATATATATAGCATAAATACATGATAATGAAGGTCTACTGAAACTATTTGAGACTATGCAACCATCACGATATACAGCAGGAAGGCAAGGGCAGCGTTTTATGGAGACATGTCTTGAAGTTATCTGATGGAGGCATAACAACATCTTCTGCAGGGTTGTAAATAAGCTATATGTAAGCCAGGGAGTTTCTGTCGCTTGCAGATTGTGGCCTTCCTCTAGTTGGGGTTGGCGGTCTTTGGATGTTTAGTTCCTGTTTGCAAACAATGCTGCATGTTAATTGTTATAATGATATGAATTTTTGTAAGAATATTTCATATTTGTTACAATTTTATAGTTCATGTGTGGTCTAGGAGATCAAGTACACAACAGGTTTGTCAAGCTATGTAATTCCAGAACCCTAGGTCTACTTGGAAGTGAAATACAACAACACATGATAACAAGGTAACATTTAATATTTGACAAACATTGCAGTTCTGTTAAAGTAATAGCTTAGACGCATTTGTGACAAACCCTCATCATCATCTTCCTTTCATTTTCCCAAATGCAGGGATTGGCCACATGAATTCTCATTCTCCATTCAATTCTACCATGAACCATGTTTTTGGGTTTAACGTTTTAAAACCAATTTTGATATTTCATTCACCTGTTAATGAAGATCTTCTCATTTTTCTTTATATGAGTTCATACCATGTAAGTCTAATTTCTCTTATTTTCTCATTTGTAGGTGTTATCTTTCTTATTTTCTTGTTTGTAATTATATCTCGTTTGACAACCTCTAGCGAGATTAAATTGCAATAAAACCTTTCCACCGCTAAGGTCTGCCAATGGATACATGATAAATGAAAAATCCATACCAAAAAATGAGAAAATATCCAGAAACGGTTACGGATGTGGAATTGAAGGTTTTTTATCAAGATTATAGTTTGTGAATTTTAGAACAATGAATGACCATAAATTTTATGTGTATTTCTTGTTTTATCAAGATAAAAGTTTATATTACATTTATATAAATTCATATTTGATGTTCGGAACTATTTTTTATCATATTCTATATTTTTCAGTTTTATAAACATTAGTACTGAAATGATATTATCTTAAACTAATATTTCCAATTTTATATTTTATATTTTATCAATTGTGAGCGGATAGACAAATATCCAACGTTTGTTCGCTTTCCACGGCTACGGATGCATATATGAAAATATCTGCATCCGAAAGCACATCCGTTGATAAGCCTATTACCTATCAGTGACTATGGTGTTCATAGCACTATTGTTTGCCAAATATGAGCGTGACTGGATAGCTTCATACAAGTAAATAAATGGTTTCCACCAATATCTCAGTGATTACGTAGTGTTCATTACTGTTTAAAGAAATGGAAGCTAAATGTACTTGGCTACTCTAATGGACCCATACTTTTCAAACCAACCGAACAAATTTCAAACATATTTATCTGGATTAGCAAAGCATTAATGAAAATATAAGAAGTAATCATTTAGACAATGCTGTGTTAGGTCTCACCTGCATCCAAGTGTCTTCCATGACATGCTCAGGTGATGACTCAGGCGAATGCAGAGGAGG
Source organism: Allium fistulosum (assembly GCA_030737815.1). Taxonomy (NCBI): domain Eukaryota; kingdom Viridiplantae; phylum Streptophyta; class Magnoliopsida; order Asparagales; family Amaryllidaceae; genus Allium; species Allium fistulosum. The sequence goes on along the minus strand of CM060905.1, from coordinate 153,369,380 downwards.
TGGAAGTGGATGAATCAATTTGGGAACAATTACTAAGCCTCTACCAACTACAAGTATTGCTCCTGCATTATTTGCTGTCCCTGATAGTATAAAGAGATTGAAGGCAGTGAGCTGTATTGCCTGCCAGATATAATTATGTATATGATGGTTGTAGAAAACAAATTTCAATTTGTACCACAATAGTTTGTTGCTGAAAATAAGGTTATTAGCTGTCCTTGTGCAAATCGCTCGAAACCATCCATAACACATTCATGAGCTCTAATGATAAGTTGCAACTTGTTCCTTTTGCAGAAATCAGTTACTCGGTCAGGCTGCACATTCAAGTATGAATGTAAAATTATAAAGGTTTAATACTGCATCTCCTTGAGCAACATCTTGCTTGAAAAGAGAACGGTTACTTGAAATTTTTACGAAATTGCCTTATCAGAAAGGTTGTAAAAATCGCTTTGCGGACGCTAGACGGTAAGTATGGATTAGGGATTAATCGCTTAGGCGGAGATTAATCGAGGATTAATTGGAGCTAGAAATTTTTGATAACTCATGTATTTTGGATAAATTTTTAGTGTTTTGTCTGGTGTAAATCGATATAAATTGAAAATTTAGGATTTTGGATATACTTAGCAGTAACCAAGAAGGCAAGACCGCCTAAAACTAGCACATCGATGCTTATATATGGCGTCGAACTTTAAACAATGTCTAACAAGTACATAAATACATGTATAGATTTTTATATGAGACAGTAAACCTTGTTTAGGCGAGCCTAGGCAGATCGCTAGACGGTAAGCCTCGCCTAGCACCTAAGCGGAGGCCTAAAAGGATTTTTACAACATTGCTTATCAGTATAATACAATAGAGGTCTTTTAGGGTAAATTTCAAGAATGAAAATTGGAAAGCTTGATCTACATTTATGAATCATGCTACATACCAAATATGAATCATTTTGATACATCTTCACTCATTCAAGTTCGCAGCATTTTCTATTGTTGGAAACTTTTACTTTTGCAACCTTCATGTCATAAGATAAAACATTTGTGTATTAAAAAAATATATATATATATATATATATATATATATATATCTTCAACAGTTGCCATCACTCAGTAACTCAGTTCAGAGACCGATTAAGCTCTAGCCTGCCAACCCATATTATTTATCACACCATATCCTGTTTCCTCATCATACATGTCCTAACAGAAGGAAACCAATCTAAACTCACTATGGATGGACATTGACCACATTAATTTTTGGTTTTTTTGAGAACTTTTACTGCAGTAATTTGAACTTGCAGTCATGATGTAAATTTAAGTTGTTGGAAGGAAAAATTGGCGGCAGTCAAGGTCTAGCAGGATAATTCAATCTTCGACAAAAATGGTGGTTTTATAGCCATTGAATACAGAAAATGTGGTACATTCAACAAAAGATTGTTACTTGGATTCAATATATCATCATGTACCAAGTACATAATCGTGCATGGAGAATTGCACTACAAACAATGAAATACAGATATAAATTATATTCAAGCGTACTCTTCTAAAAAGAAAGGTAATACATACCCCAAAAGTTACCAAACCAGGGCCTCTAGCATTTGGTCTCAAACCCTCTACACTATCATTCTCTGTTGGGTCTGACCTACAAATTATATAATAACACTAAAAGAAAAGAAAAATGTGAAACAAGGACTTTAAGAAGGAAGAACAAAATACCATAAAAGATCCATTAAAATGATAGATCCAACATCCATTGTTATGGGCCTCTCGAGCTTCTCAATCTGATCCACTGAGTTGATCGATCTACCTATCCCACCATGCATGCATATAATCTTTTTCTCAATCAAAGCAGCAAGAGGAAGATAGTTAAAAAGTTGATTGACTCGAGTCCACACCCATATTCCATCACTTTCTCCCTGTAAATTTGGTAATACATAACTGTAGCAGTAAAGATATAAATAAGCACCAAATATTAGCCATTACCATTCTCTCAATGCATTCAAGACGAAAACCGAATAAAGCATTGATATCTGCAGCTTCATGATTTCCACGGATCAGATGGATATTCTCTGGATATTCTATCTGTCAACACAGTGCAAGGTAAACATTTTGTTGAAAAGCAGGACCAAAATACAACAATGCAGATTAACATTACCTTAAGAGCAAGAAGCAATGTTATTGTTTCCAGGCTGTGTTGCCCACGATCAACATAATCACCAAGAAAAAGATAATCAATGTACCTGAATCATTATATGTTCAAATATCACATTATATGTTCAAATATCAAATTATGTACCAGACTTGATGTTTAAATGTTAATATCTTAGTATGTATTCTAACATAATCACCAAGAAAAAGATAATCAATGCACCTGAATCATTATACGTTCAAATATCAATTATGTACCAGACTTGATGTTTTATTTTTAATATGGTTCATTAATGCCGAGGTGGAGCCTTGGCGCACGATTAGGTCACCCACATGGTGATCTAGACGTCCAGGTTCGAGTCTGGAAACAACCTCTTCGCAATGCGGGGGAAAGGCTGCGTACATTATCGACCCCCCCCCCCCCCCCCGAGCTCACTATCGTGCAGAAGCCTCGTGCACTAGGTTCCACCTTTATGGTTCATTAATGCCAACAAACGTTGATCTCGAGATCGAACTCATGATTTTTAATCTCGTAGTCTGAACTACCAACCAACTAGGCCAAGCATGTTGGCAATACCAGACTTGATGTTTAAATGTAAAGATCTTAGCATGTATTCTACTTCCACAAGATAAAGGGTAATATTAGCATAGATGTGCGCATTAAACAAGATATTTATGCATCTAACATTTGAAACCAACTACTCTTTAAATTAAAAAACCACAAATTAAAATGTCAATTTTGCTGTTACAAAAAAATAACGTCGATCTTGCTTATAATCATATTTGCAATGTTTTTCAATTAGCAGCTGCAGGTTCGGAAAAATTTCAGAAAAACGTCAGATGTAACTTACGTAATATCACCAGCGGTAGATGGAAACCCGTACTCATCAAATAAACGCATTAGATCACCAAACTGACCATGCAGATCGCCAAATACTTTAACTGGTGCTTTGAGTTGTAGAACCGTAGGTTCATGCATAAAAATTTGTTCAGCAGCATAACAAAGCTCACCAACTTCATATGCATCAAGGAAAAAGTTTCTGTTAGTGGGAGCTTTCCAGTTTCGTGGTTTCAAAAGGAAGGATATAATCTGCAAGCAAAATTATATGTTAAGTATTATTCAGGATAAAACACTTAATTTAGCTAGAATATTGCCCTTTTCACCTTTTTGTGCAATCCTAGCGGAGATTTTTGCCTGTTTAGGAATTTTCTCGGTGGACCTGATTGGTCGCCGTTTGTAGTAGGATACATTCTTCTGCTCTCATTTTCAAACTGATCCAAAGAAAGTTGCCGCACTAGACCACCAAGATTTCCAACAGCTTCTTTTGCAACAACAACCTGAGACGGCATTTTTTTAAAGATATATTTGTACAAATTCGGGTATGACTTTGCAAAGATGTACAATGACTTAAGTCATATCATGCTTTATCTAAGTTTTTGCACTCAATTGCTTATTGTTTCTTGCAGTTAAAGTCTGCTTTATGAATAATTTAGTCCTGAATGCCAAGTACGAAATTACAAAGGATTCAGTAGGTAGATCCAAGAATGTGAAATTAACATGTCTCAAGAAAGTTATTACGTAAATCATAGGAAGATAAATTCAGGTACGTAGTGACAATTAGAAACTCAGTGTAAAGAATTGACAAATAAGACGTATTCATTTGGCTGAAAGAGCAACAAAATCTGTATAATTCCAATTCAGTTAAAGCAGTAAGAAAAAATGATTTCATAATTTGCATTCCTTATATTGGTTTTTTATGGTATTGGAAATATACATATCCTTGAGGAGAAATGGGTAATAAGTTTACCGCCCGAGGATGCAATTTAACATCATGCTCATTCCCATCATAGCCATCAGGGGAACCTTCAGGTGTTTCATCGATTTGAGGTGATGATTCATTATCTGAATTACTCTTCTCAGATGCTTCTCTTGCAGCTTGCCAAACAGCATTTGCAGCCTCAGCTTCAGCAGTCGACGCCTCGACTAACTTGTCAATTGATTTCTGGTCCAAACTAATCAAACAAATCATTTAAATCAATTATCCTAAGCTTCTATTGTTTAGCAACACAAGGAAAGTTACTTAAAAAAATTGGAAACCTTGAACCGCTAGAGGAACCTTCTGCTATACTATCCAAAGAAGGTTGTCCAAAATCTGCACCATGATTTAATTTTTTATATGCAGAAGATGATTTATTAACACCATACATAGAGGAGTCGATTTCAGATTGATACGGTGCATTTTCTGCCACAATAAAATCATCAAGTTGAACATCTGCAAAACGTAATTGAGGAATATCATTAAACACATGGATAAATTTGCGTCTCTAGATGGTGCCTTCAATCCAACAAATTAACTATTCAAAATAACATGAAAGGTCGAACAACCAAAGAAAAGACTACACAATTAATCTCAACTTACACTAGAGAAATCAAAAATAGGCCAACGGCCAATGACCACTTATAACAGTGGCAAGACATAGCTAAGTCCAACTCTTTGTATGTAAAAGGTCATGCAGTCAAAGGTCTTGTGTTTGACGACTCAAGGCATAAGCTAAGTTCAATAAAAGGCCAGCACCGATTCAAACGGATTAGTCATCATAAATTGACAAGAGCAGTTTCAATGCAAGTGTGGATTGGTCCATTTTTTAATTAATATATGGTACCAACCTCCACCCACCTACCTCCAACAACAAAATGCTGAAAAAAGCGAACAAAGTTGTGCGGTTTTTATGAAGCCGGCAAGCTAGGTATAATTCACTAAAGTATACCATGTAGAACGGCCTTGTGCACCACCTATCCAGCATTCAAAAAGTCGAGCATATGAAACGGTCGGATAAGTCCAACACTTGCCATATTGGTTGCTCAAAAACAACCAACTAACTATGCGTTGGGGTCAGTTGCCAAGCAATTGACCTCCTGGTGAAACTGCTCTAATGGTCACCATGTAAAATGGAATGTGCAAGGTTGGGCCAAATCAAACAAAAGCAGATGGTAAAATCTCAAATTAACCTGTGGTAGTAGATATCATGAGCATTTTTACCTCTTTCACAATCAAATCATTAGAAGAAGAAAAAAAGTTGGTGATGTCACTTGATCACTTCTTCCATGAGCATTTTTGAAATTCCTCAATCTTTCAAATCCATATCATGTTTTCAAAATCTTCAGTTATGGGATCACTCCTTAATTGATTTTCCCAGTCGTAATCTGATCTCGAGAATCTAGCTTCATGTATCATTTCATAAGATCGTTCTGATCTACTAATAATATTTCCATTCCCAGTTCAACTTTTTATGATCTTACGTTTTTTTATATTATTGTGAATGTATCATCACGCTAATTAATAAGTCATTATTATTTGCATTTAGTTTATTCCTTATTGCCATTGTTGGTTTCTGTTCATTGGTTTGGCTAATAATGTAATCTAATAGAAGAAATCATTTTCATGTTCCAAAAAAACGTATTAGGTGAATTGTCCCTTTATAGTTCACAACAATATCTCAGATTCTCAAGGAGATGTTTTCAGTATATGTAAGTTGCTGGTATTTATCTCTGCTATCTGACCATTATCATATTTGTCACTGAAAAAAAGCACAGGGCCTACCGTATTCTAATATGATATCGATTTTATCAGAAAATTTAAAAGAAACATTTTACAGTTTAAATTACTAGTTTGGATTTTAATTAGTTGCACTTAAATAGATGAATGTTCTTTTTTCTTTCAATAATTACACTATTTTGGTACCTTGGACATTTGCTGAACCATTCAGTCATATATTCAATGAGCGTAGATTCATGTCTTTATTTTCAGGCCATGTTAAATCATGGTTGAAAAAAGACATCATCTAATGTGATATTGACATTTTGCAACTAAATACCCCTCAATAGGAATTTATATGAAAATCATGTGCACAACTAGTGTCAAATGATTGATGAAATAGATGGCTGTTCTTTTATCCATAAAAGTGAACTATTTTGGTCGCTACTTCACTCATATCTGATACATTTATACAAACTATACTTCCAAACAAGGTTTTCAAAATGAGATTTAAATCGTAAATCGCAAAGTTTAAATTATAAATCAAAATAAATCGTAAATCATAGATTCAACATATCCAAATTTTAAGATTTGTATGCACTTTGAAGTTAGATTTTATTGGTTGAACTTTTATAATTAAACTTAAAACTTAATTTTCTCTCCAATTCCATTTTTATTTTGTTTTGAAAGCATTACAATGGGAACTGTGAATGTAAATAAGTATATTAAATAAGTTAGTATGAGATGAATGTGTTTTTAATTATGGTTTTAACTAAGTTTGAATCGGAATGTAAATCGAATCGTAAAGGAAGGGATCCGATATGAATCGGGATTTAAATCGTAACATTTTAAGATTTTTGACAACAATGCTTTCAAAATGTAACCAATATATCATACAAATATTTTTGCTTAATTAGCTTTCACTGCTCAAATGATAATTATTTTTCGTTCGCAGACTTTTACAACTAAATTTAACGCTGTAAAGACAATATAACTTAATAAATATTCCTTTAGACATGCAATAGGAAACCAATAAAACGGCACATGAAAATATTAAATGTGTGTGCACTATAACGAGTTGAAGAAATAGTTATAAGAACTTGCCTCCTTTTAGACCACCATGTATAAATATTTGTGATTCGACAGAAGCAGCTGCATGGCGGCAACGCTTCATGAGCTCTAAAGAAGCATCACGGCCATTAGAAGATGATTTGTGTGAACGAGATGAGGTGGTGACAATGCCATTTTTGTCCAACCATACACCAGCGGCAGTGTCCAAAACTTCGTTCAAAGAATAATTATGCAGAATAAACTTTACAGCATATAGACAGAAAAAAATAAAGTGGAACAATAAAAACTAGGAAAAGGAAATTACCGGCAACAACTCCATCATTTTCAATACCACGTCCTCCCCTAAGAACACCTCCAGTTACATGTAATCGCGCACCAACAAACACCTATTACACAAACTATTACAATAATCACATACACATACATGCACAAACATGTGTGCGTGCGTGCTTATATTATGTGTGCGCATGTACATACATAGATACATACATATGTCTGTATGTGTTTGTGTATCAGTATATACATGTATGTATATTTATTTGTGCGCGCGCGTATGCATATGGAGACCTGTCAAATCCATTGTACTAGGCAGATTACATCATTTAATATATTTCCTTCATAAATAAGCTTCACATGGGTCAGTGAAATTCATCCTAAGTTGAACTTGTACCCTCTTGAAATATTAAAAAATAATCAACAAATTCAGTTGGTGCTTACTTCAGAGTAATGTTCAGTTAACACTCTTTTTAATAAATTTGGAAATAAAATTTAAGATGTTTGCATCTTATACCGAAAATGATTTAAAAATAACATCATTATGAACCTGTGTTGAAAGTACTTACCGCAGCATGTTGGTACCTTGGTGTGGGTGACACACCAGGAGCTAGAGTCCATTCCCACTGACCATTTGTATGTAAAAGCAGCCCATAAGCGTCTGCTAATGGCTGAAGAAAGTTTTTCAATATTCATTCAGTTAGTAATTTTTTGGAAACTTTAAAAAGAATTACGTCTAATAATACAATATTTGAACATTGATTGGGTGAAAACATACAGGCAATATTAAGCATCAGAGCCAGTTGTATCACTTATTAACGAAATGCAAGAAAAATAGGGAAAATTGCATGTGGTACTCCAAAATACACCCCCCCCCCCCCGGTATGTGTTGCTAGAGTTGCAGACTAGAACATTATCATCAAAAACATAATTGAAAATGAGAATGCAATATCTTCTGTTGTTGGAAACCGCTAAATTTGGCGTTGGACGGTGACGTAAATTGTACAAAATCTCTTCAAGCTAAATTTGGCGTTGGACGGTGACGTAAATTGTACAAAATCTCTTCAAAAGTTAAACTGAAAATTGTGGCTACATGAATTATAGAAACGAACCAAAGACGGATGAAGCTGCAAAGACAACTGAATGATTGAAAAGATTTGAGTGGTGGCAGACTCGATGAGTCACATAATGAAAAAATGAATGTTACTGTCGACTTATAAAATAATTGCTGGATTGGGGGCTGGGGTTTCGGGGTTGAAAGAAATATACCGTTCCTGATACATCTCTACCACCACAGAGTAAAAGCATGCCATCCGAGCGTGCACTAGCTGTTGCATACCTGTAACAGATAACAAATACGTTGTCATGGATATAAAGAGTCTGAGAGCACTCCAATCATGTATGCACATGACATGCTGCACATAAAAGCAATTTTGCGAAGATATGCACAAACATTTAACAGCTTTTATACCTAACAATGTGTAAAAAGAACAGGAGGTACTCAGTAGGCATGAAATTAATCTTCAACAGAAGAAAGAGTGTGGTGTGTAAGTACATTCCTATGTTTATGTGTGCATATGTGAATAATGCACAAGTAACCATGGTGGAAAAACAACTATGCCTAGAAAACAAGAATGTGACACCAATAAATTTATTAATCTTATGACTGTCTTTCTGTGTGTATTAAAACTTTTGTACACGCTAAATGCTCCAAGATTGATGATAAAGGTTGAAATTAAGTTTCAGTCACATTATCATCATTTGACCATTAACCCCAAATAAGTGAAGTATCATCGATAGCTTTGCCATCTAACTGTAGAATACCTAACAGGCTATTTAAAACTATAACAAGTGGTCATAATGATCATCTCACATTCTAGCACAAGGTTTGTCGCCTTCAGGATTAATTTTCTGCCATCTGTATGGTTTTTGTGCAGTATCCAGGGCCCAGGCATCAGAAAGAACCCTCTTTCCTACAAAGGACAACTTAATAATTAGCTTTAATAAGAACGATAGTAAAATAAACTAAGCATTTATGAGTATTTTGTAGGAAAAATGTGCACATATAAGTGACTCGGCACTCTCTCGATCACATGGAAGCAGTATGGTAGCACGTTGATGTCTGTGATATATAAATCTCATACAGATACGGATTCTTTAGGAATTTGAACATCAAAAACTAAATGGTGGGAAATCAGCTTAATACTGGCACTTGATCATTCAGTGTTCTGTATGATGGCATTTCATTAGATTAAAGACTGTTGGGATATGGACCAGATATGAAATCAACTTAATACTGGCACTTGATCATTCAATGTTCTGTATGATGGCATTTCATTAGATTAAAGACTGTTGGGATATGGACCAGATATCTCCCTTTAGTTCTGTTTGGTAGGTAAACTATACATAATCTGTTGGGATATGGACCAGATATCTCCCTTCAGTTCTGTTTGGTAGGTAAACTATACATAATCACGCAAGCACTCACCAACGTGCGCGCGCGCACATACATTGCGTTAGGATAATCATTGAAGGAAATATTTATGTTCAGCATTACTCTTAAATCTTGCAACGTCAGAGGCTGCTAAAACTTGTGAAATTGCTTTACACGTATTGTGCCATGTAATAGTTGGATTAATGAACGATCAACCTCATATCATGTTAACTCAATGGTATTGTTTGTCTATAAAAACAATTAATTAGCACCTAAATAGGTAGATTCCACCTATTAACAGATCTATTTTCAAGATGAAGTGGAGATCTGTAACATCACAGCACCATGTAATCAATCAATTGTATTGATTGGTTGGTGAGATTTATGTTACCTGGTACGCGGAATGAAAAGGGAAACGGAAATGTCACATACTGCTGAATGCAATAAGTTGGGGGTAGGCTTAACCGGAACGTTTACCCGGAACGGAATATGCTTAGACGGAATGCTGAACATTTTTCAAAACGCTCCCTTTACATACAAATTTGTATAATAATGTTATCAACTACAAATGAAGGGATACAAAGTAAAGTCATTCTTGTATAAATAAACATTACCATTAACATTCATTTCTAGCTAGTTATAAATTATAGCTTACATAAGTTGAAGCTAAATAAAATTGCAAAATGTTCAAATATTGTTGCATAAGCGCTAAAGTCATGTCTTAGTTTTTCTTTTCTTTTTTTAAAGCCTCTCTTTTAAGACTTCTTTAATAATTTAAGCAGTTGAAAATTATAACAAAATTACATTGTTTTTTTCTTGATGTTGACCATCCATGTTGCATGAACCTTGAAGTTTGAATAGTTTTCATACATTGATACAACATTAGCTACTTCAAACGTATTATTATTATCATCAATATTTTTACTTTTTTCAAATACCATATTTTAATATACTGATTATTTTTGAAAAAAGAAATATGTAGAAAAAGAAAACATTTGAAAGATAGTTATGTTAAAAAAAATATGAGTATAAATGGAGAGTTCATAATTGTATGTATGTTATTTTACATTATTATGGTCAACAAGACTTTTAACCCTTTTAAGGCTGACTTATTTATTTACATTTTCGGTATAAAATCATTATTGTTTGATGTTTTATATTTTCAATAGGAAATCATTATTACTTCATACATATTAGCAGTACATTTAAAATCGTCAAACTAAACATTTTGAAATATCGAAATCAACATTTTGAAACATTTTAGAAAGCTAAATTCAATGTTTCGAAACGTCAAAATTAGTGTACCAAATCGAGTGTGTATAATGTTACAGAATGTGTTACATTTCGGGAATACGCCGGTTAAAGTATGAATTGTGGTAAACAGGGTGAGATGAAAGGTAATTTTGTGTAATTTATTCAAACATAAGATTATAAATTTACGGGGAAAGATTAAGATACAAAAAAAAACTGAACTAAACTTCTCTTATGCTTCTTTTCTTTCCTTAGCTTTTCAGCTTTGTGTCTTGGTCTCTTTTTTTTCCAATTATTTGAAGAGTGCATTCCAGTAAATATCCAAAACTGATTAACTAAGCATTCTTACAATTATAGGAGAAACTTTTGTAATTTTTATTTATTTAACCGGCATTTATATTGTTTGCACCAAAAAAAAGCATAAACACCCAAGTATCATATTACAGCGTCACTTCTAGTAAAAGGAAAAAAAACAAAAAAGTAGAATGAGATACAAGAATTTTTATAGTGATTCGGCGTAATCTCCAACGTATGTCAACTTTAATCTTTATTATTAGTTGCTTTTTCTGGATTACAACTAATTTTATCAGATCTGACCACAATCTAGTGGATCTCAGATTTACCATGGAATTTCTAGAGTATTTAAGGAAGAAAATAGGAGTGAAGAAGCAGAGTCAAGATCCTTCTTTAGTTGCTATAGGGCTTGTATTTATAGAGAAAAAGATTAATATGTTCAAAAATCCGCTTGCAGTGAGTTCCAAAAGGTAACCCGGCGTTGCACAAGTGAACCAGGGAGCCCACGAGCCAAAAGAATAACTCGATACCGAGTCATTTGACTCGGCACCGACCTATTTTCATTGGTGAAAAGGCTAATTCCTTACTTTGCTTGCTTTTCTATCTCCTTGAGTTGTTCCAGACTCTTTTCCATCAACTTGTAGTTAATTCTAGCGATCTTTCTAATAACTGCTTTCTTCGCTTTCTTCTCATCGATTCCTAGGCTCGTCCAGCCTCTGGAAAATCCACTTGACCATGAGTTGTTGAAGTAGTATAAGATGTGTATGGTGCTTAGGAGGCAAAAAGTGGAGAGGAAAAAGGACAACTCGATGTTAGAACCTTCAACTTATGTTTCAATAATAACAACTATACAATCGTATACATATATAGCCTTTACCAAGATTGCAGGCATATACTACAAGAAGACACCACGTTCGAAGATATTGAGACTCAAAGAGAACCGAAGATTTATTGACCATGCTAAGGTTATTTTACTATAAAAGAGTCCTAGATAATAATATTGTAAGGTCTCCTTGTGTATATATTCATGCATGATCACACAAACATCAAATTTTAGTACAAACCTGATTTTTCACCTCACGGACGTCTGAGGTATATTCACAGACATATGTGACAAGTCTCGGATTAAAAATTGAAAAAGTCACAGACGTCTGTCATTATACCACAGACGTCTGTCAAGGCAAAACTGTCATATTTGAAAAGCCACTTTTTGGATTCAAAGGAAATCATCTTTCACGAAGAGTTGCAGCCATTAAAACGAAAAGATTTCTTCAAAGAGTAGCAATTCTTCATCTACACCTCTGTAACTCTATAAATAGCATCTTGATTGAGAAGTAAACTAACTTAACTTAATTCTATCTATTCTATATTCTCTTGAGTTCTAAGCATCCTCCGCATATACACTGTTTACAAACTCTCAATCCATTATACATTTTGGTTAAATCACTTCCTACAACTCAAAGCAATCATATGCATATACTCAAAGGAGATCATAGAAAGATTTGTACTATAAGTTAAAAACTGTATTATTGGAACACAAGATAGTCAAAAACACTTTTGTATTAAGCTCACTCCTCCGGGCGAAGTGGGGGGTAATTTGTTTAAGGAAATACCGAAGGGGAGCTTCGAGAGTGGACGTAGGACGGGAGGTCCGAACCAATATAAAAACTCTGGTTTGCACGCTTTTATATTTTACTATTTATTATCTACCATTGCATTGATTTATAAACTTGCATATTATACACAAGTTAGATAGTGTACGATCCACTAGACTTTCAATTGGTATCAAAGCATGGTTATTTCAATCTACTATAACACGTAATTGAAATTATTAATATGGCAAGTACATTTCAAGAAGGTCGATCAACTGCACATCCATCACTATTCACTGGCTCTAATTATGCTTATTGGTCAACATGCATGCGAATTTTTATGGAAATAAATGGTTTAGAAATATGGTTAGCAACTCAAAATAAGTATGAAACACCTAACACCGATATAGGCACATGGACTGATGCACAAAAAGCAGAGGCATCTAACAATGTCAAAGCTATGAATGCTTCTTCATTCGAATATTAAATTTTTATATCCTTACACATATAAGATCGATTTTAATTACTCTTATTCCAATAAATACCCATATATAGATGTCCCACATTTGTTCATTCAAATTCCCTTTAGTAATTCTTTCAATAATTCTCTAAATTATTTCTTAATAAATTATATTATTAATTATCTTCCTAATATTATGCCTCTCTAAAATATGGGTGTTAAATCATATACCCATCCATTGCCCAAAAGCGATCAAATGCTAAGTGTATTTCCATGGAAAGGGAGCATCAAGCAGGCTTATCTTTTTGATGTAGTGTTGGCTCGGGTATAGAGGCATCACAAATATAATCATGTTCATGTATGGGATGCACGTCTTTGTTGTAGATGAAGATGGCCCTAACAAGAGCTTCAAACATGACCCTTTCCTAGGCATTGTGCATTATGGTGAAAGTGCGGGATTGTAGGCTGGATGGAAGTTCATAATTCACTATGTCTTGTGCTTTCACCTCACCCTTAGTTCATTTAAATCAGAGGCACAAATAAAGTCAAGCAAACAAAAATATCTATTCTACAAACTCAATTTTCATCTTTTAAAATGAAATCAAATGAATCAATTATTGACATGTATGCTAGATTTCAGAATATACAACACGATCTTATGGCACTAGGAGTTAAAATTTACTGATTTTGATTTAGTCACACGAATTTTGAACTCTCTGACAAACGAATGGGAAAGAAAAGTTCTAGCTATCGAAGAAGCTAACGATCTTTCCCAACTCAAAGTCGAAGAGTTAATAGGAAATCTGATGTGATATGAAGCTAATTTACAGGCATGAAAAGAACAGAATCAAGAAAAGAAAAACATCGCATTTTAGGCAAACAACGACAACTCCGACTTGGAAGAAGATGAGATTGTTTTCATCGCCAGAAATTACAACAAATTCAAGAAGTTCAAAAAGATGACGAAATTTCAAAACAACAGCAGCACTAATTCCTCAAATCAAACATCAATGAATTGCTTCGGATATGACAAATTTGGTCATATGAAGAAAGACTGTCCACTACTCAACAATGATAAAAAGAAAAACAAATTCGAAAATTTCAAGAAAAAGATAAGAGCATTTCAAGTAATTTGGGACGACTCCGACTCTTCCTCTTTATCTGATAGTAACAGTGGCTCGGAACAAGCAAATGTTTGCTTCATGGCTAACACAGATGAGGTACGTCCTGAATTAACATATGATGAACTTCTTGAAATTAGTATGAAATTAGATGACAAAGTATAGAGAATTAAAGAAATTAAATAAAGAAAATACAGGAAAATTAAACAGAGCTGAATTAGAAATTGAAATGTTAAACGATGAGAGAAGTATTTTAGAAGAAGAATTAGAATTAGCACAAAAAGAATGCAAAGAATTATCATCTCATAATGCTACTCTAACACATGATATAGAGAATAACAAAATAGATAATTATAAACTCGAAAAAGAAAAGTATGGATTAAAACAAAATTTAGTTAATATAGAAATTTCTGATCTCAGAAATAAATTAGATAAAATTACTAACCATGTTTCAAAATTTAATAGAGGAAAGCAAAATCTAGATAATTTGATAAAAATTTCAAAACTATCAGGAAATAGGAATGGTTTAGGATTTGACAAAAATATCATAAACATTCTAGAAATAATCTAGTCATTAATGATAATCAAAGTTTTAAGAAATATAGTACATTATATACAAATTTTAGAAAGACAAAACTTAATTATGAGAACAAGGAAACAAAAATGATTAAGATATAGATTCCTAGAACAAATAACAAATTGATTAGATTAAAAAACATAGATGTGTATCTAAAAGAAATAGTTCATAATGAAAATTACATTTCTAAAGGTTCCAAACCCTCATGGGTATGGCTACCTTCTCCTACTAACTCATATGACCCTAACAAAGGATATGGGTACCAATTAAAACTTTTTATTATTTTGCAGGTACCCAAAAACATAAATAAGGAAAAATGGATACTCGATAGTGGATGCTCCAAACATATGACGGGAAATGCACACATGCTATCAAACATCATTTACATGGACGGTGCACGGTCACTTTTGGAAATAATTTCAAAGGATATGTTATCGGAATTGGAAACGTCATCAATATCGGTACATCAACTTCTCCTATTATTTCAAATGTCTTATTAGTTAAAAATTTAAAACATAATTTACTTAGTATAAGCCAATTATGCGATAAAAGATTTAAAATCAATTTTGAAAAAGGTAAATGCAATATCTTTAATCAAAATAAAATTTTAATTTTTGAAGGAACAAGAAATCGAAATATTTATATTCTAAACATGAATGTTACTCATAATAATGATTTGTGTTTAACCGCAAATCATGATGATCCATGGATATGGCTTAAAAGATTTTGTCATATAAGTTTCAAATATACAAACAAATTAGCTGAAAACAATTTGGTAAGAGGATTGCCCAAAATAAATTTCAAAGTTAAAAATCTATGCGATGCATGTCAACTTGGAAAATTCAAGAAAAGCTCATTTAAATCTAAAACAGAAATCTCTACGAAACAACCTCTTGAATTACTTCATTTGGACTTATTTGGTCAAACTCAAGTACGTTCGATAAATCATAATAAATATGTTTTTGTAATTGTAGATGATTTTTCAAGATATACTTGGACATCATTTTTAAAACATAAAAGTGATACATTTGAAATGTTTAAAACTTTTGCTAAACGATGAAGACTTTAATGGATTTAAAGATAAAAAGTATAAGAAGTGATCGCGGTGGAGAATTTAAAAATGAATTTTTTACTAATTTTTGTAATAAGAAGGAAATTACTCATAATTTTTCATTTCCATGAACACCACAACAAAACAGAGTAGTCGAAAGAAAAAATCGTACCTTGCAAGAATGTGCTCGAACTCTCCTAAATGGCAGTGGCTTACCAAAAAAATTTTGGGTCGAAACAGTTGCCACTGCTTATTATGTATTAAATCGAGTAACTCTTAAACATATGACTAAAAATACATGTTATGAAATGTTTTACAAAAAAACCAAAAATATCATATTTTTGAATATTTGGATCAAAATGCTTTATTCTAAATACAAAAGGTAATCTTGGTAAATTCGATTCAAAAGTCGATGAAGGAATTTTTGTTGGATATTCTGATCAAAGTAAAGCTTGCAGAATTTTTAACAAACGAACAAATGTTATAGAAGAAAGTCCTCATATCTCGTTTGATGAAAACTTCAAAAATATAAATAAAGACGACGAAGATATTTTTGACTCTAATCAAAATAGAATCATTGAAAATAATAATAATCAAAAAATATGATTGAAAGTAATAATATTAATCAAAATAATATGATTGAAAATAATAATAATCAAAACAACAATGAGTTGAAATCACCTCCCCGCATTTTAAAAGATCATCCAATTGATAACATAATTGGAAATCTAGATAACAGAGTTTCGACTACAAGACAAATTACATCAAATGAGTAATGTAGCATTTATATCCAATTTCAAACCGAAAAATTATAAGGAAGCATCAAATGATGATTTCTGGATTTTAGCTATGCGAGAAGAACTTAATCAATTTAAACGTAATAATGTTTGGGATTTAGTACCAAGGCCAAACGATCAATCAATAACTGGAACAAAATGAGTTTTTAAAAACAAAGCCGGTGAAAACGGAAATATTATACGCAATAAAGCTATATTAGTGGCACATGGATATAATCAAGAAGAGGGCATTGATTACGAAGAGACTTTTGCACCTGTCGCACGTCTTGAAGCCATAAGAATATTACTTGCTTTTGCATGTCAGCGTAACTTTAAGCTTTTTCAAATGGATGTTAAAAGTGCTTTCTTAAACGGTTTTATAAAAAAAATGTTTACGTGGAACAACTACCACTATTTGTTCATGAAAAATATCCTGATCATGTTTTTCAACTTAAAAAAGCATTATATGATTCAAAACAAGCACCTCGAGCTTGGTATGATCGATTAAAATCACATTTAATTAATTTTGGTTTTCAAATTGGTAAAATAGATACAACATTATTTATTAAAAGAGAACAGAAGGATATATTAATTATTCAAATTTATGTTAATGACATTATATTTAGATCTACTAACGAAAATTTATGTAATGAATTTTCTACGATAATGACAAATGAATTTGAAATGTCTCATATGGGTGAATTAAATTTCTTTTTACGATTACAAATAAAACAATTAAATAATGTAATTTTTATAAATCAAAAAAAATACTGTAAAGAACCTTTATAACATTTTGGAATGTATAATACATCAAGTAAACTCACTCCAATGAGTACTACTACTCATCAAGACAAAGATGAACACGGAAAAAAGCTTGATCAAAAACTATATCGAAGCATGATAGGATCCTTACTATATTTAACCGCTAGTAGACCAGATATTATGATGAGTGTTTGTTTATATGCAAGATTTCAAGCACATCCTAAAAAATCACATCATCGTGACCAACACTAAAGATTATGGTTTATTTTATCCAAAAGACAGTACGTTTGAACTTGTATCTTACAGTGATGCGGATTTTGGAGGATGTAAATCGGATAGAAAAAGTACATGTGGCATATGTCACTTTATTGGTCAATCGTTAGTTTCGTGGTTTAGTAAAAAGCAAAATTGTGTTTCTCTTTCAACATGTGAAGCTGAATATATTTCTGCTGCTTTAGCTTGCGCTCAAGTAATATATATGCAACAAACACTTAAAGACTATGGAAAAATAATTAACAAATATCAAATATATTGCGATAATACTAGTGCTATAAATTTATCTAAAAATTCAATTAATCATTCGCGAACAAAACATATAGATATTCGTCACCATTTTCCGAGAGATAATGTTGAAAAAGAAATAATAACTCTAGAATTTGTTTATACCGAAAATCAAATAGCTTATATCTTTACAAAACCGTTAAACGAACTAACGTTTATTAAGTTAGACGGTATTTGGGAATTTGTTCGTTAAATGAATTGATTAACTAAAGTTATAGAAATAGTGTTTGGTTCACTTAAGTCTATAATAGTTTATATGAAATTTCAGTTAAAATTTGATTTATAACTTTAAATTAACCATTACCACAGAAGAAGAAAAATTTAATAAGAACCATTTAAAAACAAGTAAACAAATTACATCCATTTAAAATCCTATGGTATAACTCATTTTTCTCAACCACCTTTATAAATATAGCTATACTTTATCTTATAAATTCAGTTATATCCAACTTAGAAATAAATAAAGGCGGATAAATTTTCTAAAAAGCAAATAAAAAACAATGTCTTCCAACCACGATTTCACATATTTCGCTATCGACTATAAATCCCCCTTGTATGATAGCACTTACGTTTCCTCAACAAAAACCACTCCTACGTCATCTCCTTCTCTAAACATTATCGCATCACCAACGTATCACACTGGGTTTTCTCCAAAAGAAAAGAAAGCTAAACGATCAATTAATCTAAACTCGTCATCTCTTTCCGACAAAGTCGATGAGATATATCACTATCAACAAGAGATGATCGTCGTTCAACAAGAAATGTATTAGCGCATTCTCGTAATTTGTGGTCATTCACCAACAAAAAAACTACATATATCAGAAGTCTCCACAATTACGAGAAACTCCTATAAGAGCACACAACATTACTCCAATAAACCTATGCAAATCAGGACCATCCAACCAACCTTGGGTTGACACCCCAGCTCGTCCAAGTTTGTGTCTCCACTCAAGCCATTACTTGACGATACGAAAGTTGAACCAAATTCGTGGGATATTCAACAAAATAATAATTTCGATTTCTCTGACAAACACTAAAACTTCTGTCATATATCGTATATTTATTTACTCATGGTTGATATGTATTCTGATTATAATTTAATAAATTGTTTTCATTAATATTGTCATTTTACCTATATATCAGAATCTAATCATCACAGACGTATGTGACTAGACCACATACGCCTGGCAACATTTTCGGGAAAAGTTTCCCTGTAACCACAGACGTCACGTCTGCGAGAACTCTCTGTTTAAAATTCTTTCAGCCACAGACGTCTGTTGATCCAACATAGACGTCTGTCAAACCTTTCGGTCTAAATATTACTGAAGCCACAGACGTTTGTGCTCTCGTGACAGACGTCTATCGCGACTCAGCCAGCAGCCTTATATAAAGAAATTTACCCCTTTTTTCACCATTAACTTCATTTCAACTTCTGAATTCTAAAACCCTAGTTTTCAAATCCCCAAATTTTTGAATCAATGGCGCCTAAGAAAGTTTCCGCCTCCAAAAAGCAAAAGCAAGGCCAATCGTCTTCCTCCGCTCAAGCACCAGTTACACAAACTCATATTAAACCAATGGCTTCGCAATAATCCCAACACAATTAGACGATTCAAGGCTCTAACTCAAAAGAAGATTCACTCCGGACCTTTTTATCATCTTGCCAATGTTATGAAGTATGAAATTCTTGGAATTACAACGGATGCTCAATGTTGCAACTTGATTAGTTACGATGCAAATCATGTAATCATTGATCCTCGGGTTATTTCTCTTCTACTCCAATTTATGTAGTACGGAGATTTGGAATCCAAAAAATTATGATTGTTGGCTATGGTCTAGTGTTTATGGAAAAGTAGTTAAAATAGATGTATATACGATTGGTCGCATTTTGGGATGTTCTTATGAGGGGCTAGATTTAATTGAAATGTCGAATCACAGTCTACAACCTAGAGATGAAGTTGCTCATTTAATTTGGGAAGATAGAATGCCACAATGGAAATCTATTTATCTTCGACCTCGTGCAAGACTTTTGAATTATCTGATAATTAATACCATTATTCCTCGACTAGGCGGTCATGAGCAAATCTATCCAAATGACCATCGAGCCTTGTATACTATATTTGGTCACTTACCGGTTAATAGAGCAAAATTTATTCATGACCAAATTAAGAGTTTTTTGTCTCAACATTGTTGTTTCATTGTTTATGCTTCTTATATCATGCGCATTCTACAAAATCTCGACGTCCCTCCATATATATCACAATATGAAGAAATTCCCACAAAAGACAGTGGCCCGTGATATCTTTCACTAATGCATCCTCCCTGAAAGTCATCCTCGTATTATTCCCTTTAGCCAATGGACACAACAACGGGAAAAAGCACATCATGGTCCTCCTCCAACTAGCGCACCTCACCAAACTGACTCTCCTCCTACTTCACATCAATCACCTTCGTCCAGTCATCGTACCGAATATTATTCGGACTCCAAGATACAAGAAGCTCGTCTTGAACCAACACCAGACGAATCTCTTTCTGATTTGGCAATCAAAAATCAAAGAATCATCATGGTCAATCAACGAGCTGTAAATAGAAAGATGACGGATTGGAACGTTCAATCTCCACTCAAATAAAAAAGATGGAGAAGACCTTGGACAAAATGGTCTCCGCTTTAGGGAGAGTGATGCGCGAGGTTCGTGGCCGATCTTCCTCACGATCATCATCTTCGCATTCTCCGACACCTCCACCTCGAGGTCAAACACCGGTCTACCATGCTCAACCATCTCCCGAAGGAACATCACACGATCGCAATGCTTGAGGAAAGACTCCTATTGACGTCCAACCTGAGGAAGAGGAAGAAAACAGTGATGAGATGTATGTGTTCGATACTTCACATTTTCAACAACCATACATGGCATTTCGAGATCTTTCTATTAACCAAGATGAGAAGTACAACGATCAAACGCAGTGGTCAGGTACATATGAGCAGGATCCATCTGCATACTGGGAGTATTACGAGAATTACGGAGGTTTATCTTATTCGCACAATCAATACAATTAGACTTTATTCTCCGTTATTTTGTAACTCCTATGCTTATTTGTTTTTACAACTTCTGTCTTTTATTTTATGTTGAACATTACTATTTGATGGTTACATGCTTTGATTATTATTTTTTATGATAACATTATATGTATCATTTATCGTTCCCCTCCATTTTGATAATGACAAAGAGGGAGAAATCTATGCATATACGTAAGGGGAGAAGCATATACATAGAGGGAGACAACACATAGACAAACATACTTCCATGCTCTTGTTCATATTTGATTATATTTGAATGCATAGTTATTTTGTAACTGTATAGTTGTCATCATCAAAAAGAAGGAGATGGTTAGAACCTCCACTTTATGTTTCAATGATAACAACTATACAATCGTATACATATATAGCATTTACCAATAGCGAAGGTATATACTACAAGCAGATACCACGCTCGAAGTATTGAGACTCAAAGAGAACCGAAGTTTTATTGACCATGCTAAGGTTATTTTACTGTAAAAGAGTCCTAAATAATAATATTATAAGGTCTCCTTGAGTATATATTCATGCATAATCACACAAACATCAAAATTTAGTACAAAACTGATTTTTCACCTCACAGACGTCTGAGGTATACTCATAGACGTCTGCGAAAAGTCTCGGATTAAAAATTAAAATAGTCACAAACGTTTGTCATTATACCACAGACGTTTGTCAAGGCAAATAATGTCATATTTGGAAAGCCACTTCTTTTTGAATTCAAAGGAAATCATCTTCCATAAAGAGTTGCAACCATTAAAACGAAATGATTTCTTCAAAGAGCAAAAACTCTTTATCTGCACCTCTCTAACTCTATAAATAACGTCTTGATTGAGAAGTAAGCTAACTAACTTAACTTGATTCTATCTATTTTATATTCTCTTGAGTTCTAAGCATTCTCTTGCGTATACACTGTTTACAAACTCTACATCCATTATACCTTTTGATTAAATCACTTTCTACAAATCAAAGCAATCATATTCATATACTCAAAGGAGATCATAGGAAGATTTGTACTATAAGTAAAAAACTGTGTTATTGGAACACAAGATTGTCAAAGACACTTTGTATTAGTCTATTCCTCTGGGCGAAGTAAGGATAGTTTGTTTAAAGGAAATACCGAATGGGAGCTTCGGGACTGGACATAGGACGGGAGGTCCGAACCAATATAAAAACTTTGGTTTGCACGCTTTTTATATTTTACTATTTATTATCTACCATTGCATTGATTTATAAACTTGCATATTATACACAAGTAAGATAGTATACGATCCACTAGACTTTTAATACTCGACACCGAGTTGTGTCCTTAGCCAAATTTCCATCCAAACTTCTTGAGTTCAACTTTCTAGTCCTTTTTAGTGTGTTTCCAAGTCCATGAATCATTTCGTCCTTGTTTCGATCCTCTAAGTCTAATTGAAAGCTGTTTGGCTAAGAAACGAGTTAACACTTACCTCCCAAAGTACGTCTTTTGAATGTAATGTGTGTTTTGCTCAAGAACAAGTTCTGATAATCAATCCTCGATAGTTAAACTATCCGGCCATCCATTAATCTAAATCTCGATGAATCGTCAAATTCCTTTAGATTTTTCCTGCAAATCAGAGGTCATTCCAGACCCGGTTTAGCTAAGAATCCATCCTTTGCTTAAGTGTCTACTGTGAA
This sequence comes from Allium fistulosum, assembly GCA_030737815.1. Classification (NCBI taxonomy): domain Eukaryota; kingdom Viridiplantae; phylum Streptophyta; class Magnoliopsida; order Asparagales; family Amaryllidaceae; genus Allium; species Allium fistulosum. The sequence goes on along the minus strand of CM060905.1, from coordinate 153,346,751 downwards.
TCATGATCAAGATGTCTTCATCCGAGGGTATCATTTCACATCCAAGTCATCCCGTGTTCGTCCAAGATTTATCTTTTTTTCTCTGATTGTAAGGTGTTCAAATCCTTTTATCAAATCTGCATCCGCTTCAGGGCTTGGTCTCGCCGGACCGTTTGTCTTCCAATCTAGGGTTTGATCTCTCTGGATCGTTTATCGTCTAACCTAGGATTTTTATGTCTTCGAATCCTTGTTGAGCCCAATCCACACACTCTCCGACGAGGTAAACCAACGACCAAGTAAGCTCATCCGTCCACTCTCCGGTGATGGGACTTACTTACAAGTCCATCCACTTGCTCTCCGGCAAGTGAGCTTGCACCCGGCACTCTGATCTTGACTCTCCGACCGGAACTTAACGCGATCAATATCGTACAAATCAATCGATTTGCTTCCGGCAAGGGAACTTGCATCCTGCACTCATGTCCTGATTCTCCGGCCGAGACTTAATGCGATCAATATCAGTCATCACATTCAAGTGGATTTTTCAAAAATCAAGTATTCAAATCAAGGCAAACAAGCAGAAGTCCTAATTATTCATCCAGACATCCAACTCAAAGCGTGTCTAGAATCTAGGCCTCGTACACGTGTAAGCGGTCCGAGGTTTTTATTGTCCAAACTAGTCATCTCAGACTTCCGACCCAGAGCATGCTTAGAAATCAATCTAGGCCTCGTACACGTATAAGCTGTAACATCTCTAATTTTTGATAACATTATTCAGAAAATTTAATTAGATAAATTAAATAGAATAATGATGATAAGGGTCGAGATTTGAATAAATATATATAGGGTTGTGCTTAATAATAAAATAAATGGGCTTTAAATTGGTTTATAGGTTAATTAATTTACACATGTGCATATTAATAAATAGCCACTTCATTTTACACGACTATACTCCTTTGTAATTGCCCATTCACGTTTCATTTCTTACTTTCACAAACGTAAATCATAAACCTAAGATAGAGCCGGCCATTAACAAGGAGGAAAAGAGGAAGAATTCAATCTTAAGCTAAGGATCAAAGCAAGGCAGGATTAATCAACAACAAATCTCAAATTCCTTATCAGTTATCATATCTAAGATGAATAATAATTCATTCCATCTCTTTTTGTTTTTATAATCATATAATTTCGGATTTAAGATTTAATTTCGTTTCTATGATGTTTTGGATGATGGTATGCTTAAGTTTTTAATTGTTTGATTTAAACAATTCATTTATATGTAAAATTCGTACGGTTTTAGGATGAAAACCGAGGGTTATTGATTTTAGAATGCCATGGAAAAAATTTATGTTGAGTAAAACATGATTTTGAAGATGGGTTTTAATTTTCAGAATTTTCCAAGCTAAAGAAAATTTGTTATGAATTTCTAAAGGAAAATATGATATAATTGGGTTTAGAATTTATTTCGAGTATTTCGGAAAGAAATTGGATCTGAAATTTTAATATGTTTAATTATATGATGAAAGAGGTTTTCTGTGATTTTTGGGGATTTTTCCTAGTTGATATATTAAGAAAAATAAATTATTTTAAAAGAGGATCTTTTCTTCAAATGTTGGTTTTGTTAAATGGAATGGCTTAAACGTTATAATTCCTTTAATTCAGATCTGATTAAATGCGGCAGTTTTTAATTGTAAAGTAATGGAAAAGTTTTAAAGTAATCAAACAAGGAATTCCAACAGGCGGGTTAGTTATAAAGTGATTGCTATATTTAACTATAATCTAGCGTTTTTTAGAAAAAGGTGATTTCGCTTATTTCGGAGGTACCTTTCGACTCCTTTACCTCCGCACCAATCCAGTCGAAACCAATGCACATGGTATCAATGGTATTTGCACATGGTATAAATGGTATTGGTACGAAGCGAATTGGTAAGTAGCGGAAGGTAGGGTGTCGAAAGTAATGCTTTCGTTGGGGTCGAAACCAAAGTTTACTTTTAAGATAAGCGTATGCCTAGTTTTTGAAGGGCTTTCGACCAAGTCGATACCCTATAGGGTCGAAACCTTAGTTTGTCTTCAAAAGTTAAATTCCTGCTTTGTTTTACTTAAAGCTTTCGACATAGTCGAAACATATGCTTTCGAAAGGGTTTTTATAAATAGCTTTCGAAGAAGGTTGTCATACTATGTAAAGATGTTAGCTTTCGAAGGGGTATCTTTTTCTTTAAATAAGAGCTTTCGAAAGGATTGGTTTCGACCAAATCGAAACCCAGCCGCTAATTTTCATTTCGACTGTATTGAAGTCGTCGATGCTTTCGAATGGTATCTTTGTTTTACCTAAGCTAAGCCACTTCCTAAATATTTTCGAAAGGGGTTTAAGTGTTTCGAAGGTAATGGAGTCGAAAGGGGGTTTCGACTCTATCCTCCAAAGTTTTAATTTAAAGGGTTGTTGCTTTCGACTAAATGGTTCCAACACCATTAACTTTCCCCCAAACAATTTTATAATTGGTTTCGAAAGAGATACTTTCGTATATAACCATTTTGACCCAAATGATGTTTTTAAATAGTAAACCCAATGCTTTCGAAAGGGGTACTTTCATTTATTTCGAAGCTATTTTTAAAGGACGTTTTGATATCATCTAAAGGTATAATTGGTTTCGAAAGAGAGTATTCAACAAGGGCTTCGAAAGATATGTTTATTATGTTTTGAAAAGAGGTTTTTGCTTTCGACGGAGGCTATCCAGAGGTTTCGAAAGAGATGTTTTAAGATTTCAAAACACAAAACCCAATCTCAATTTAAAGGAATAACCATGACATAAATAAACAAAGAGTTTTGAAATAAAGTCTCTGAAGAAGTTTCCATTGATTAAAAAGGTTAAAGGGTTTAACCAGGATATATATATAAAGGATTTCAAGGATAATAAACCACAGGTGTCGGTATTATTTGATGTTATGTATACTTCTTCATATACTTATTCACATTGTTATACTCCTAACGGTAATTTGGGGAAGGGCAGAATAATCAATTAGGTTGATCCAGTAGTGAATATAATTTAAAAAATGTTAAAAATCTAAATTAAAGATATTAGCATGGGCCAATAGGTTCACAGTAAGCCCATGAAAACTGTGTATAACTAAAGATATTGGCACGGGTCAATAGGTTCATAGTCAGCCCATGAAAACTATGATTTGATGTTGGCAGGGGCCAATAGGTTTATAGTTAGCCCATGAAAACTATATCCGGATTAAGATATTGACAGTTAGTCAATAGGTTTCTAGTTAGCCTATAAAAACTAGGATAAGAGAAAAGATATTGGAGTTACCAATATGTTCTTAGCGATCTCATGAAAACTATGAAATCGGACAGATAGTCCATAAACATTTAACAGGTTAATAGTGACCATTAAAACTATATTTGAGACAGATAGTCAGAATGAATGGGGATGGGTAATCCAGATTTGACTTACTTATTTTGCATATCAACATAATGTTTTGAAATACTATGTTTTAACCATTGTGGATCCAAGAGCACAGTATATGGTTTTATAAATGTTTTAGGATACTAGTGGGGAGAAACCCCGTTCTGCTAAGCAGCGTGGTCTCACTAGATAAATAAATGGTTTGAGATGGTATATTATTATTCATACCAGGCTTTATGTTTGAGTTTTTATTTTTCCCTTAAACTCTCGGGTGCTCAATTGATTTTGAGTATGTTGAGAGTTAAGGTTTCCAGATGTTCTTTTAGACGAATAAAGCTTCCAAAGACGTGCAGGAGGCAAGCTTGTTATTAGAGTTATTTATTTCCGCTGTGTGTTTTGATTGTAAAGGCAAAATTGTTTTATTGTCTTATTATATACTCTGATCATCCAATGGGGCATCTTCACATGTCGCTCTTGATGTATTTTGTATAATTATATGTTGTCTGAACGTGGTCTGCGTACTGGGATTATGTAATCAACTTGGAATATTTTGAAATGGAATGTGCTTGCTGTTTAAAATTTTCCATATTCTTGTGTTTCTGTGTATCAATGTATCTAATATCGATGTATTTGGTCGCCAATGATTAACAACTATGAATGCCGTAGCATCCGTAGCCGTTAGTTTTGGTCCTCCAAGTAGGGGATGTTACATAAGCGTTCTGAGGTGGTTGTTATTTTAATTATTCAAATCAAAAGGCAAAGCACAGGAAAGCGAACCTGCCTCTCGTCCATCCCGATCATAGAATTTCGAATCTTGACCAAGGTCCCTGGTTGTTCCTTGATGTATTCACTGCAGATGGTGGCTGCTCCGTCTGCACCATCGCAGTTCTGTTCCTTACATATTGTTACAGTGGGTTGCTCTGAATCAGTTCCTCTATCAAATCACGAAGGTGTCGACACTCGTTCGTTTCATGTTTATCTAGCTCATGGAAGATGCAAAACTTTCCATATCTTCCCTCCCGACCAGTAGGCTCTCTTTTAACCGGCTTCCGATAGGGGATCTGCCTCTTAGTATCTAGGTATACCCTCTTCGGAGTCTTTGTTAGATCGGTGTAGAAAGAGAACTTTAATTCCCTCCTCGGCCATTTCAGTTCTCCAACATTATCAGCTCTTCGCTCTTCTTTATCATTGTCATATCTTGCTCCACAGAGTCCTCCGTCGTCCATGGCGTTAATTTCAGCATCTTCGGCTTCAGCGTATTCTTGGCGCAAATGTCTCTAAGCTTCATGATAGAATTCCGTAAGGTTCATTGGCGGATCCCTTTCCAAAACAATCTTAAAGTAGGTCATGCTTGCAACTCCTGAAACTGCCACCATCAGAATCACGGATGGATCCGACCTATCGACTGCAGCAGTTGTCGCGTTAAACCTAGTCAAGTAGCTCCTTAGGGTCTCTCCGGACCTTTGCTTTACGCTCGATAGCGTTATCACATTCTTTAGTCGTGAGATATGAACTCTGAATTGTCTTATGAACTTATTCACTAAGTCGGTCCATGTGCTCATAGATCCATTCTCCAGATGTCTGAACCACGTCGTTGCCAAATATATTAGATATAGCAGAAAGCACCACCTCATCGCCTCCTCAGAAGCACCCAACACTTCCATGTGTCTGATGTATCTCATTAAATGAACTGTTGGATCAGATTGCACATCGTACATTCTCAGCATCGCAAGCTTGAAATCGGAAGGACTCCACGCATTTCGGATGTTAGCGGTAAATGGATTCTTGTTTACGTTCCCCAAACTCTGGTCTGGGGGTCCACCTCCAACAACTCTTCTGATCATCTCAGTCATCCGGTTGTTGTCATCTAACGAAAGTCTTAGACTACTATCTACATTCTTTCCTTCTACTCCTATGGAGGAACCCCGGCACATATTTTGATAGATACTCCTCTAATCGCACATTTGCGTTTTGACTTGCTCATCTAGTTTCATTCCGTCCTCCGTTCCTACAGAAAAGCTCTGACACATACCTCTTCGATCATTGCTTATTCACATTCTGATTTGCGTTTCCAGCTCCAGCATCATTTGCTCCCGACATTACAGCATGTCCCAACCTCGCGCCAACGTTGTCCCCGAGTATAACCATCATGCATCTCCTTCATTTTTTATATCTCTTCTCTGGTCACGTAGATGGATTGAAGAGAATTTGAGGATGCCTCACGGCTGCCCCATGCTCCGGTTGGCTTCCTCCAGCCTTGGATCTGGTGTTAAGTCTCTTCATTTTCTCTAAATCTCGGATTCAAGCTTCAAATTTTCAGATCTAGCTCTTTCTCAGCGAAAGCACCAAAATCTTTACACCATAAATGGCACAAAAACCTCAAGTATCAGATGAAAACACCCGTTCTACTAAAAATAAAGGAAAAAACAGAGAAGTAAAAGGAGATACAAAATTTTTTGTAGTGGTTCGACGTAATCTCCAGCCTACGTCCACTTTATTTTTTGTTATTAGTTGTTCTCTCTTTGGATTACAACTACTTTTATCAGATCTGACCACTATCTGGTTGATCTCAGATTTACAATGGAGTTTCTATAGTATTTGAGGGAGAAGATGGGAGTGAAAAAGAAGCAGAATGTGAAGCAGAGTCAAGATCCTTCTTTAGTTGCTGTAAGACTTGTATTTATAGAGAAACAGGTAAACAGATTCAGAAACTCGCTTGCAGTGAGGTCCGGGAGGTAGCCTGATGTTGCACAAATGAACCAGGGAGCCCACGAGCCAAAAGAATAACCCGATACCGAGTCATTTGACTTGACACGACCTATTTTCATTGGTGAAAAAGCTAACTCCTTCATTTGCTTGCTTTTCTATCTCCTTCTTGAGTTGTTCCAGACTCTTTTCCATTAACTTGTAATTAATTCTACCGATTTTTCTGATAACTACTTTCTTTGCTTTTTCTCATCGATCCTTGGAATTACTCATCCAAACTCTGGAAAAACTACTTGACCATGAGTTGTTGAAGTAGTACAAGACGTATATGATGTTTAGGAGGCAAAAAGTGAAGAGAAAATAGGTCAGTGCCGACCTAAATAACTTGGCACCGAGTTGTGTCCTTAGTCAAATTTCCATCCAAACTTCTTGAGTTCGACTTTCTAGTCCTTCTTAGTGTGTTTCCAATTCCGTGAATCATTTCGCCTTTATTTCGATCTTCTAAGTTCAGTTGAAATCTGCTTGGCCAAGAAGCAGGTTAACATATATACATTCGAAATACCCACTTAACTCTATTTATTTAAAGTGTGTAGTGTGCACGTTTCAAGATAAATGCAAGAAGTGTGGTAAATTTGAAAATCACATCTAATACTAAATAGGATATTTAAAATTTTGCATCATCTTTGATAACGGCATAAGTATATTAGTTTTATGGTAAAGGATTTAAATGTTATAGAAAAAGGGAATTAATTAAAATAGTTTTTTAAATGTGCCGTTTTCAAGAAATAATACTGTACAAAAATATATTATACATAATTTTTAAAGCTTCTACCGTTTAAGTGATTTCACATTTGAATAAACACAGGAGTCGGTATTTTGGAACCGTGTATTATTATTTATATGACTACCGCTTGGTATCTCATGAAGCTTGGTCAAAACTGGATTTTATGCATCATCGTGTTTCAATGATCATAAAGCAAAATGAGAACTTTGAAACTTTGACATTAAACTTGGCTTTGTCCTCTCACTATAAATACTTCCAATTTTCACTTACTCTTATAATCACCCAACCAAATAAAAGAGTACAATTCAAATTACCCTATATCTCATAACAATAAAATGCACATTCTTTGTCAGCAATATAAAATGTAACATTAAAGCTATAAAATATTTATGTATGACTTCAAATTAAAAATATATAAATATATGTATGCGTCATTTGTCACTTAAATATGAATTATACACATAATATGACATGCGTCCAAATACTTGCCACTTGAAGAGAAAAAAGCATGCAACATGTATGGCACGTGTCAATTATTATCATTTGAAGATGAAACATATGAATATGCTATGACAAGTATCAAGGAAGTCATAGCAACTCCAGGATGGTTGTTGGAGTGTTACAAATCGAGTCCCTTGCCTACATTTAAAAAATACAGGATAAATTTATTTAGATGTTGTAATGCTTTTTTATATATAATAAAAGTGGTAATTAGCCAAGCAGAGCACTCATTTTGATATCTTGAAGGTTTGAATCCATGACCTCAAGGACCTCAACCTACAGCGCTATACCACTTGCCACTAGAGCTGGTGATAAAAAAATAATGGTAATTATGTTTTCTTCTTCATCGCGAAAGAACTAAAGGCATGTGTTAAAATGATACTGTATGCAAAAGCAAAATATGACATTTGTATATACTCATGTTTAGTGTGTCAGTGAGTTATTATAAATGTCTGTAATAATACAAAGTTTGAGAAAGTTCATTATTTTCCACAATTATTATAGCAATTTGCAAGTTAATTTACTTGCAACAATGATTTCATTTGTCGTGTTAAGTTGTTTAAATTTGTTATGTATAATGTTGCAGTATCATATGCACAACTAAAGGATTAACATGTAAGTGGTTTAAATTTGTTATGTATAATGTTGCAGTATCATATGCACAACTAAAGGATTAACATGTAAGTTGTTTAAATTTGTTATGTATAATGTTGCAGTATCATATGCACAACTAAAGGATTAACATGTTCCTATGATTACAATAATGTGTGTAGATACATACAATACATATCTAACATGTTAATGCTAAAGATTAAAATTGCTAAGTATATATGCTAACCTATTGAATGAAGTTTACTTTTTTTAATGATAAATTAAATAATATTGCCACAGTACAGAAGTTAGTGCACATAATTAAATTTTCATGCATTTGATTGACAATCAACTTACCTGTTTGCACATTAGAGAGAAGTTTTAGTACTTCAACGTTTGTAAGTGTTGGTTCATGATTTTGTGTTATCTATGATTTTAGTACAAAAAAATAACTAGACTTCATTAATTACTTCGAATAAATAATTTTGTACATGACTGATTAGTAAATTTAATCATCATTTCTGCATAATGGTATGCTAATCAATTTAAAATCAATGAACAAACCAAACGTCTAAAGGGCAAGGAGTGTAATAATGATTGGTTGGATATTAAATATCAACATTAGAGTTGTATTATTGTATAATTGCTCCCTATAAATGCTCACAGTTACACAATTCCAGAATTAGTGACAATTGTGTTTTATAAAGTATTATCATAATATCATCTACTAATGATATTTATTGAGTATTTAATGCATAGTAGTACATGAATATGGATGCAAAGATAAAGCATTTTTTACATATTTGTTCATTTTCATATGCAATTAATAAAGTAATAAGCCTACAATTTTGGTTATATTTATGTTTTAAATTCAAAGTATATAAATGCTCTCTCTAAAGTATCAAGTTACTCAAAATGAGAATATGTACCCTTAACAATGGAGATTAAATCTTGTTTTCGTATGATTGAAATTTCAGTGTAATCAAGGCATTTAAAATATTTTCCCATAACACAAGAGATTAATCTACTCAATTCTTGAATATTTTTATGAAGAGAAATCATGTGTCGATAACATAAAGTACATTATGTTAATTGACTTGATTTATGTAACATGTTATACATACGTAGACTATGCTACAAAGTTATTTGCATATACAATGCTTAATCTTTAAAGTTGATATGCGTTGACAAAAAAATAATAAAGTAATAATATGACAAGTTTTATTACATATAAGAATTAAATTGGTAAATGTTATTTCATCAATGTCATTTTGATTCACGTTATATATGATTTTATATGTGTGTGTGTGTCAGCTACACATCACATCCGGTATCAGCCACAATTTCCGAATTAAATATATAGTGGTGTAGCAACAATGCGGTGTTGCCGATCCTCGCCATATATACATGTATGTGCGTATGTAAAAGAATAAACCGTGCATATATAATTATGTATTATAACATATATTATTAGATTAATGTTAAGCACATGGCATTCACAAATAGGTGTTATACTCCAGAAGATCAAAACTGATTATCTAAAGAGTGATCATGAGAAACTACGAAAGATATATGCTACATTCATCTCCATATACATACCTTTTTTTCTTTTAAAAAAATAGTTAAATTGCAGACTCATACAAATCAGGTAGCATTTTACCCAACGAGTTTGGTAGTAGAATCGATCATAATTTTTTCCTTTGACAGACTGACATCTATCTCCAAGGAAATGCGTTATGTGAGAAATTATTAACTTTCTTTATGTATATGCAAATGCCATATCCTTGCTTTTGCTTAGTGTCATTTTAAAACATACCTTTGATGTCTTGATGTTGCAGAAGAAACCATTATTTCTTGTCTAGTACTTCTTTATCATGACATCTCTTTGATGGAAAAAAGAACTATATTAAAGCATTATAACTTCTAAATATTTTGTCATATATTTTTCATAGTGTAGGCAAGAGTGAGATTCTATTTATAGCACTCCAACCGTCATGGAGTTGCTATAACAACCTTGACACATGCCATATTGCATATGTTTCATCTTCAAATACCAAGTAATATGTTTATATGTCACCCTCAACTGAGAAGTGTCTAGACACATGTCACATTGCATGTATATAATTTATATATAAACTGCAAGTGTCTTTTACATATGTCATATTGTTAGAATTTTGCATCCACAAAGTTGTTTTATTGACATATACATTGATCAAATAATATGAGTATGTTTAATACATAAATTTATAGCTTACTTATATTTTGTTTCGATCATTAAAATAAGCTACAATGACTTTATTTTTATGTTTTATATGTAAAATAAGAAATATCATACTTCACAAATAACATAGGTAAATTTATATTAACATTAAAGTAATTAGAAATAAAAAAATTCAATGTCATTAATTAACATTAATTTTTGTAACATTAATCTTCTTTTAATTAATTTAATAACATTTAGTTTTATAAAACTCGAAACAAATTATAATCGATAATGCTTTCCAGTCCCCATTCAAATTACAAAAACAAGATTTCCTTTTGTTTCCCTTCTCCCTTCTTCCTTACTTTCATATTCTCCTTTCGTGACCATAGTTATGAAAGACACGCCAAGGTAAGGCGCGACGCGACGTTTGCGCCTTTCTTATAAGCGACGCACATGGGAAGGCGGCGCATGACGCAAAAATGACGCCTCTTTTCATTGTTTTATTGTTTTTTTTATTTTTAAATTTATTTTTAATTTTTCACAGTCTAAACTAATTTCCAACAAAGGTTGAATGTATCATATATTATTTATACGATGATACGGTTACAGTGAACTAATCTCTGACAAACTTTGAATTGTTTATTTATATTATTGCCACATCAAACTATGATGATTACTTAGAACCGAAATTCGCAAATCCAAACGAAACCGATCCAAACCTGACCTAAACTTGATAGGCCTTGGGTCGGGTCGAGGTGATGAAATATAACATGAAGAACCGATTTGACCCGCAAGGTTAGACAAAAAAGCGAGGAAGTATATGCATATCTAGTGTTATATCCCAGTCGGATCCAAACCAAAACGGCCTAAATCGAACCTCTGGACGAGTCATGATTTTGAAATATACAATTTAGACTCAACAAAACCCAACCCAACTAGAATCAAGATCCACCTGATCAAGTCCAGATGCAACCTGATGGGTCTAATTATCACTCATGCATCGAATAAATAATCTCGAATGATTGCATTATCCAAATTAATCTTGAACGAACTTTAAACTATCTGTTCTAATTGTTGTCGCATCAAACAAATAATCTCGAATGGATGTTTTTTCAAATTAATCGCCAACGAATTTCGAACTGTCTGTTTCTATTACGGTCACACCGAATAAATTATTAAATGTTGAAGCTTATGAATATAATGATACATATATTGATTTGAAAAATATAATTGTTGAATTTGATTCAAAATTTTAGTTTATCGGCAATATATACTATTATCTTTAATATTGGCTTTGAATACTATCATGCTTGAAATTCTATGTCTATGATATCATATTTGATGATGTTTTTTGCAAATTATTTAAAAAATCTTTGTTATATATGTTTTAGTAAAAGAATATATATATTATATTGAACTTTTTATTTGAATTGTCATAAATTTATAAAAAATATATTCTAAACATGCACATCAAATCAAAAGGACGTGCACTATTTTTCACGCAGTACGCCAAGGCTATGTGGTCTTCGCGTCTTTTTGCACTATGCGTCATTAATAACTTTGTTTGTGATCTCCTTTCGCTTCCTCTCGCTTCCTCACAAACGTATTTTAACTCATTTCATTTCTTAATGTTAGACCAAATTAATTGTTGTTGTATTTTATATAGTTATTCTTCTTTATGTTAATATAAATCAGATTACAATCGTCTAAATTGCTCTCATTATTCCTGTCTTTTCCATATGTTTGTTTCAAATTCATAACAATAGTGTATTTTTTTTCTTTTTCTTTATGCTTGTGGAAAACTAAAAATTTAACGAGTTTTATATTTGCATTACCACAGGTAAAGCAAACACTATACACACACATATAGACAACCCAATCTTCAATCATCTTTACAAATCTTAAGTTGTATTGTTGTGACACTTAATATAGCATAAGATTCGAAATTACGTGACACACATATGCAAGTATTACAGCATTTGCTTTCCTTATTAAGTGTTATACTTGATATTGTTCTTGGAGCAAGTTTAATTTACATATATTAAATTATATGAGACTTTACGTAAGCAAGCTTTATGATCAATACACAAATTTTACTAAAATGATCAATGTGTAATTTTATTTATAAATTCATGTCCATATCTTTAGCACGTTAAATATCCTAATTTCTTTATAATAAGACTACCGCATTAAAACATCAAAGTAGAAAATTCTTTTTCTATGGGCAAGACATACTAATCTTCTACTTCAACGTTTATTTTCATCTTAACTCAATTTATTTATACGGTCAAATCGTTTCCTTGTGGGATAGAGCAATTATTCACGTTAATTAAATGCAAATTCAGGTGTCAACATTTTATGACTTTATATGATGGTAGTAGAAATTTTATGTAGTGCATAGAATGTATTTCAATAAATATTGGAGTTTTATATATATATATATATATATATATATATATATATATATGAAATCATTGTTTATTCCATGATGGATACATCTTGTTATGTGATAAGGATGACAAAGCTCGCCGATACCTATCTCTAGTGCAACTTAGTATATAGTTGGATAGATATTATTACACTTGATATACACGTGAAAAGTTAAATGTTCATAGAAGGGAACAAATTTGTCATTATAGCTTACCATCATTTCCGCTAACTGTCACAAGGTAACGTTGTGCAACCAAGTCCATTGCATGACCATAGCGAGGTCCAGGTCCTGGCCCTTGTACCACCAACCTGTGGTTGAAAATATGCATCGTAACATGTTCAACGTAATCAGATAACATAAATGTCATCCATTATGCATAATATATTACCTGTGCCACTTATACTTATCATTTGTCATGTCAAGTACATATAAGTCATCGGTTGAATGACCTGTTGGGCCTATACCTCCCTATAAAAATATCAGAACTTGGTCAATCAGTCTCCATATGTGGAGATGTACTAAAATGAAACTTAAGGCTACCATGTATAGATTAACTAATTTGGCAACTACATCTCATTAAAGCATGTTTCATTTCCTTGTTACATGCTTATACCCATGATCTCTACAGTTCAAAATGCAGAAGAAGAAAGAAAGAAAGAAAATTAATGACATTGTTATTAGTTTCATCCTCATTGTTCTTACAAAAATCAGCAGTTTGCAGAAATTTAACATTTTACTCCAAAATAATGTTCAAAGTTCAAACTTAATGATTCAAATGGACTATGTATGTGTGCACTTTAGAGCCAGTACATCAGCAAAAATAGAAAGTATTATCCATAACTGTATAAATATGTAAAAATTAATTTATGATCGAGGGTAGTAGTGAAGAAAGCTACAGGATCCAACAACATTAAACCCCTCGCCGTAAATATAGCATCATAAAGTAAAGGGAAAACACTAAGCTGTGGAATTAGTAACTTTTTATTTTTTTTACATGCTACATAAAGTTGATGTAAGTAGGGTGATAATATTGTTGAATTAAATAGAAAAATAGAGTAAAATGAATACTGCACCAAGAATACTCTCTTTGTTAATTAGTTGTCAAACCAGATGAAGCTCCTACCAAATAACGATTAGCAGGCTTTTTTTAAGGTTTTATTTCCTTTTTTAAAAGGATTTGCAGCTTTGTATTCATCCTATACCTGAAAAACAACCATTGTGCCTACTGCAGCCGCAGCATGTGCCGCCCGTGGTGAAGGTGGATCTCCTGCTGGATGTAACCTTCCAGAAAAACATTTAAGTATAAATTAACAAAATAAGTTCACACCAACTAATTCCCAAGAATCAGGGACGGATCTATATTCATCATACCCTGGGCTATAGCCCGGGTCATTAATTTGCAACATGAACATATATTACTAAGCTAGCCACTAAAGTAAAGTTGCCCATTACTTTAACTAAAAAAACAAAGCAAAATGTGTTGTACAATTATAGCTTTGATGTTGGCAAAAGAAATCACTAAAATAATATGTTAATTGTGCAAACTGCGCAATTGATTAAATTATAGCACAATATTTATTCATTATTTTGTCCTTATTTTACCATTCTTTGTTCGCCTTGTGTTTGAAATTTAATTTGTTTCGTCGTTCACACAGTAAATTCTATTATTTTCATATTCATGCTTTGTTCTTAAAATTTTCAATTTTTTATTCATCTTATGTTATGAAGCTAGATGATTTATAGTTTAGCAATTATTTTCTATTGTTTTCTGCATTTTGATCGAGTACCAATGTTACAATAGCCCAGGGCGATCCTAATTCCTAGCTCCGCCTCTGCCAAGAATTATAGTTCAAAATTCATCAATCTAAACAAAATGCATAACTATGGTCGAGAATATCCTATACATGTAAGAGAAAAAAGGAAAATGGGTAATTCAACTAATTGAAACATACTTTCATTACATCAAACATCCAAAGCTTTATGTAGCTACAATTCGCTACTGAACTTCACGAAAAATTGCCAAAAACTAACCAAAAATCCTAACCTTGTCCACTTCTTGGTATCAACATCATAGGAATGCACAGAGTTCATTACGCCCGCCAACCCTGTGCGAAATAAACTTAGAAACCGAAACGGAAAAGAAGAAAGATAGTGACTTATAAGTAAAATTACGGATGCCAGAAGCGCCGCCTTCGATAGCGGTGGCGCCGCCGAACATAATAAGGCGATGGCCATGGTTTTTAGTGGGGGCGACGGCGGTTAGCGTGTGGGCGCAGCGCGGACCGGGAGCATCATCGTCAGTGTCCCAGCGTGACTCGATCGGCTGGTAGCTTGGCGCAGGCACTAGCCATGGCTTCGAGCTCATTGGTTTTATTTACAGTTTTATCTCTCCCCTCCCTCTTCTAGATCTTCGCCGCCGCTGACCGGAGAAGAAAGAATCTCAATAGAAGAATTTGAAGCACCCTTTTATTTTTAATTTTTGCTGAGGTGGTCATGGGAAAAATATCCTATGACTTTAGCACCTTCTTAAATGCTTCTTTCACCACTCCATAGCCCATCAAACCTAATTAAACTAATGAAAAAAATAGCATACAAAAGTTTATCACGTTCCCTCGTTTTACATACTATTGGCTATTGCTTTTGAATTTAAAAACATAATCAGTTTGTAACATGTACGATGTTTAAAGCATGTTAATTTTGCATTAACATTTGAAACATTTGATAAAAATCGAAATATTAAAACTTTCAAAAATATATTATACTTCAATACGGGTGATCATGTTAATAATTATTGAATATATTATAAACAGTAATCGAAAGTCGTTTCTTGATTAATTTATTTGCTCATTTGTTCAAACAAAATCTTTTTGATACTGTAAATATTATCGATCGAGGTAAAAAAATTAGTATGTGATTATTTTCAAGTGTTATAAATAAATAAAATAATACTCAAATTTGGATGTCATAAATGGCAGTTAGGGGTAGAGAGAAATATAATCACTTCGAAATAGAACTTTCTATTATGTGTTTCATGGCATTGGAGCTTTGATCGAGAGCTTAATACATGAAGATTTGGTTGATTTTGTTAATTTTGGCATGAGTAATAAGCTTTTTTCATGATCAATGATTATTGACCAAAAATGGATGATGATCGAAACTACTTGGTATTGGATTTTTAATTAGATGTAGTGTGGATATTTTTTTGGTAATTTAACGTATTGTCTGAGTATTTTTGGGAAATAATCATGGAAAAACATGATGTAAATAGTTGCTCTCTTGATTTATTAACTTTCTACACTTCATATAATCTTCGATTTATGGAAAATGCTATTTCTCACTAAAAAGGGTAACTATTTTTCTCACTATTAGAAAGAAGAAAGCTTGTTCAATATGAATTAACCGTGTTATTTAATATGTAGTAAGGGTTTTAAACAAGGAGACACATAATCTCCTTATATATTCTCTGTTACCATGGATGCTTCAACATCTTAAAGAATGACAAAATTAACAAAAAGAAAATAATACTAGTTTACCAAGTGTAATCAGAATAAACTCACATCGTATTTGCATATAATATTTTAGTATTCACGAAAGCAAACATAATAGGGACAATATCCCTAAGCGAAAAAATGCATAATGCAATTTTATGTTGGTTTAGAGATAAATGTCGATAAGACTAATGTTCAATTGAACAAGAAAACGTAACCATAAAGAAAATATTTCAAGCATGTTAAGGTCTTGTTCAAACAAATAACATAGTGACCATTAAAACGTAGGCTACTTACGTTCTAACTAGACGAAGTTGTTGACTAGAAATTTAGCCAACTTCGGAATTATGGTTGGGAAGTGATATTAGCAAATGTTACTTACTAATGTTTTGATTTAAAATGAGGAATGTAATACTTGCAAAAATAAGTAAAGACACACAGATTAAAGTAGTTCGATCAATGTTGATCTACGTCCACTGTAAGGATTTTCTTGTTACTTTGCTTTCTATGACAAGGAATTATAATGCTTGAGAGTTTAGGTTGTTGATCAACCTTTGTAAAAATGTATGTCTTAATGTATTTACAGTTGTTGGAATCTACATTGAATGACTGAGAGTGCACACTTGAGCTTGAAATCATGTTGGGACATTGATCATGTTACTGGCCCATATGTGTGATAGATAGAGTGTCGGTTGAATTGTGTGGTTGAGATGATTGTCAGTTGGTCGACCATACTTTGAGCATGTATCAGTCATGGAAAGGCGGCATGAGATCAGAGAGTGGTTGTGTAGACGTGCTTTGGTGGCAGCAAAAGACATGGAGTGGTTACTGCATAATAGCGCTTTTGTTAAACGAACAATGTCGCTTATACCAGTCATTTCAAAGAAACATTGCATGCGAACCTTCTTTTGGCAGTGGCAGTCTGGCACTGATGACCAAAGCCTGTTGTGTTAAAATAAACGAGCTTTTGGGAAAGTAGGTGGTTGGTGTAGAAGACTAATGGGGGGCCTGGCCAAAGATTGAATTGATGGTCTGGTCAGTTGGTCGTGGAGGGGCTCTTCGCATGTCGAGCCACTGTCTGTTGTCTCGGCCTCAATGTCCGTAGGGGCGTTGTTTGACTATTACATGTGCTGGAGCCGAGTAGGCTGATTTATTGAGTGAGCCTAGCCGCTTGAGCCGGGTGTGGGGCATGCGACATGGGCGAGCCAAACTACCTGGCTTCATGAAAATATGGGCCAAAAGACTAATTAAGGATACTCTGTTGATATCATAGGGGCCAGTCGTGAAGGGCGGGTCTGCCCACTCTGTACTTGCGAGAAAATCGAGCAACATTTGGTCCCCAAGCTCGCGTTTGTGAGCGGGCACAAGCTTGTCACTCATGTATTTAATGTCACATTTAATGCTGCTACACGTAGCATGTGACAATAATGATAGTGGTTTGCTTCCTCGGTTGTTGTAGAGACGCTTTGTCTTTTCGATGTATGATTTGACACGGTTATTGGTTGAACCTAAACGGCTTAGATTGCTTCCCACATGGCTAATCCAATAGTTAGAATCATCTACTATTGTCTATAAATATTTCTCTTCCTCTTCTCTTCACATTTTACTAAGCTTTTATATTCTGCCATTATAAAAGAAAAGAGAGCTCTTCTTACTCATTTGTTTTCATTTCCCAACTGTAATCATCAGTCTCCATTAGTGAGTTTCTTTGCCTTTGATTCACTATGTTTTTCACATTACTGCTAAGTTGAGCTTTTAACTATCTTTGGAATGATTTTATGGCTTTTGTTGTAGTTTTTTTTTCATTTCATAGTTGCTTTTGTATTTCATTTACTGTTGTTGTGTTGGCCTGAACATCATCGTTGCTTTGATGCGCTTTCTAATGAACTTCCATCGTACACAGCATCGAAATATCGTTGTTGTGGCATCATCGGCTGTCGTTTGATGTCAAACAATGGACAGATCGTATAGGAGTTTGAGTTGTTAATATTATCGAATTGCCCCTCCTCAATTTAAAGTATGAAGACGATCTATTGGGCCTTGGATTAGGTAGCAGGTGTAATACCCTGAAACTTTGATAAATATTTTAATAAAATATTAATAATAGAATAATATGAAAATATAAATAAATTAAATGTAAGAAGGGAAAAAATGTAAGACGAGTGCTCTCCTCTCCGAAGGACCACTCTTTCATCAAAAAAAGAAGGGGCAAAATGATCATTTTTCAAACATCGGAATTTGATGATGAAACCAGTATCCTTGCGACCATTTCTTTTTTTTTTATTATCGTAATATTTTAGTTTGCCTCGTTTGAGTCTATATGAAGGAATTGTTGTAACGACCCGTATTTTTAACTATTTGAAATTAGTAAATTTAATACGATTATTGAATAAAATAGTTTAAAATAAATTTTAATGAATTATTAGTGTAATTTTTTGAATATGAACTTGAATACAAATTTTGAAATAACCAATTTTGAAGCTCCTTCCCCTCCGATCTCTCTAATCTCTCAATGAAATTACTCGACCCCAAAAGGAAAGTTGTAGAGCTCGACGAGCTCTACACATCCAACGGTTGATTCCTACCGAAGCGTCTCGAATTCGCCTAGATCTGCGTTTGAAGGCCGCGTGCATTTTGGTGATTTGCTCAACAATGGCTGTTGTTGTAGTGGTCTCACCTCTCTCGTGGGTGGAGGAGCACGCGGCGCACGCGGCGGCGCTGCCTGATGGACCTCCGATCGTCTGGTTGCGCGCGCGTTTGAAGGTGGATGGTCGCGTATGGGTTGTTGAGCATACAGAGAAGAAGAGAACGATGTTAGGTTATTTTATTAATTATCTATTTAATTTGTTAACAATGTTTAATTATAATTACATAACTTTTGCATATGAGGTCCATTTTGGACGAAACAGGTGGTGTTGGAACCGTATTGAATTCCGGACATTTTGGAACTGGTTTGGTTGAATTATGAGACTGTTCAAATTTGGGCCTTATTTAGATTTTAAATCGTCGATAAATCAATGGGAGTGAGTTTGCATTAGACATCAATCGCAATCCAATGATTCCCGTTGAGGGTCGAAAATAAATAAAATCGGTACCTCAATGTACCGTAGACCCTGAGTCATATCCAGAGTGGCCGAACTCATGTAGGTCTCATTGTTCCCCTCATTAAGCATAGGTGATATTTAACATATTTTATTTACTTGAATCCTATGGAATCTCACTGTACTCCTCAGTGAACATAAATGATGTTTGATCCACTCATAGATGATCGTCATCATCTCCCTCTCGGCCATCATGGATTTCTTAATAAACTGGCATAATATCTCTATAAAAGAGATAATGGCGTATCTCGTATAATATGCCATCAGGACCGCAAAAGGACACTGATATCCTGAAGATATATATCGAATATAATGTCACGTAATCAAATACATCGAACACCGACGAAAACCGATATCTAGTCGTCATCTATCAATATGGATGGCTTATACTATAAGGCCAATAATGGGCATGACCACTAAGATAAGGCCAATACAGTGTATAGGCACTAATATAAGATCAATACTATGTACGGTCACTAATATAAGATCGATACAATTTATCAAACTATACGTACCCCGAGTCAAAGCCCGAAGGCACGCATTAACTCCGCTCAATAATATACGCACACCAAACGTGGCCGTGTAATCAATCACTACATTGATATTGTGTTCCATCATCATTAACCACACATGTATCACTATACATTGCATCCGAATCCCAAACTTCGCCTTGCATCCCACTTTCCCGAGTAGCCCAAAGCTCCCCTAAAGTCATGCCGAAGCCCTATGTCGAGTTGCATCCGGATCCAGAGAGAAAACACTGTCAAATTGCACTCTACCTGGGCTTTACTGCCCAGACAAATGCATCGCTGTTTGGCCGATGGTCCACCATCGGTCGACCGGTGGCTGTCTTTCCTGGGCAGTAAAGCCCAGGCAGAAAACTCCCGAGTCGTCGATTCGAGCTTTGCCTTCTCCATCGCTTAGCCCGATGAGTCCCCTAGCTCCCCTCGTCTGCCTTTGCCGCATCAGACCTCTTCCGGATTTCATTAGTTACTGTTTTGGAAGTGGTCTCTTAAGTATTCGAAAACCGATTTCGATACAAATCATGCTCTTTTTCGTATAGAGTCTCCCCGAGATGATTTCAACGACCCAGGCTCCTCTAACATGCCCAAAAGACTCAACCAACCTTCCCGCCTCACGTGATGCTCACACGTGCGTCGACACATCCGCTCATGCATGCATATGTGCACATGTATACACAAACATGTAAAACTTCACAAATCACATTTTGAGCGATTACTCGACCCGGTACTCTCTTACGCAATTAGCGCACCCGGTGGTCGCTATGGCTACATGAGATTGATCATAGCATATTTATACACATATCTAATCAATCACACAAATATATCCATTCATTCACACATACACAACCATTGTTAACAATTCTAATTACAATTTGAGAATTGTATTTATTATTATATAACTTCAAATACACGTATACGTATACTTACCCATATCCATATGCATACATGTATATTTAAATAACAATCTGATTATTTTAATAATCAAATCTTACTTTTATTTATCGAATATTTTCTATTAAAGTTCAATATTGTTTTCTACTATTTTATAAAATCATTCTATTATTTTATAAAATAGAAAACTAGCTTATAAATCAACTTAAGATCTTATAATACTTAATTCCTTCATCAAAAATTTAGTTTTCATTTTAAAATTATAAAAACTTATAACCACTTTATAAAATAATTCATTCTTACAATTTTAAAAAATCTCATACTTTTATAAAATACTTCCTTTATATTATTTTATAAAGTCTCATTCTATTTTATAAAATATATCATTGTCACTTTTTTATAAAATATCGTTCTATTTTATAAAGTGTATTCTTATTATTTTATAAAATCGCATTCTATTTTATATAATATCTCTTTCACTTAAAAAAATATTTCCTTAAATAGTATTTATAAGTACTAATTAAGTTTGTTAAGCCTCTCATCACTTTGTAATAATTATAGAGCTCATAACTCCCTTAATTAGCTTACTTTCTTCATTTTATAAAATATTCCTTTATTTTATAAAATGATTGCTTCTTGTAAATAATGTTTAAAAATGCTAATTAAACTTCATTAGGCCTCTAATCACTTTAATAATAAGTGTATAGCTCCTAACTCACGTAATTACCATACTAATTTTAAATTGATTCAAATGATTTAATTAATATTCTCTAATGACATTCACGTCATTATATTACTTAATTAATCTCAAATTAAACTATAACATCATATATAATTATCAAATTAACCCCAAAACCAATTCTAGGCTTGCTAACTTTTCAAAACATGGCCTTTAGGGTTTCTAATAAATAATGTGATGATCTAAACATGTTTAAGTCATAAACATAAGCCTAATTACATTACTAACATTCTCTAAATCATTCCATATCGCTTCATAATCACAAATAAATAAATATATAAAGTATAACATGTAAATTAAGTAAGAGAATTATCTCATTCATTTTGCTTTCCCCTAAATCAAGCTCGAATCGCCAAAACCCATGCTCTCTTTAAATTTTGAAATGAACACCAAGTCTTATATTCAAGCCAATTCCTTCATGCATTTTGTAGAGAATTAGAAGAGAGGAATTATGGTGATTTTTATTTGATTTTAGGTAATTTATTTGAGGGGTTTAGGGTTTGGGGATTAGAAGTGGATTAAGAAATAATTAGAGACGGATCAAGAGAGGAAGAAGAAAAGAAACTTGAGTGGAAAGTGAAATAAGGTAATGAAATGGAATTATGAAAGGGTTAGCCACTTATAGGTTAGTCAATGGGCCTTAGCCCATTTTACATCTTTCTCCAAAAATCACTATTCACTCTAAAAACTCTTCGACTCCAAACATAGTCAAGTTTATACTCATTTTACTCGAGTCGAAAAAGCGAACTCAATTAAGGGTGTTTCGAGTCCCAATTCACTTGTCTTTAAAAGTGGAGTATAAAAGGTGTTTCGTTAATTAACAGTTAAATATTTAATCATTCATTTAAATATTCGATTGTTAAAATTATGGGGTGTCACATTCTTTCCTCCTTAAAAAGATTTCGTCCTTGAAATTCCTATAAATACGAGAAAGTAACAGGACTAACCAAAAATTCCTAAGTCTAAACCTCGAAAAATCCCAGTAGTACTTCCCTTACACAGCAAACATTACATAAACTCCCAAATTAAAACACATCTCACATCTAGGAAATGTGCGATAAGCTACATTATCCCATATTTCCCAAAGATACATACCTCTTTTTAAGAAAACTTCTCACCATTTAAATGCAAATTTCAACATATAAGCATATAAATAGCTATATTTCAGCTCTCTGGTACCTAATTGTACTATAGAAAGAGGATTATGCACTAATTTTATAGCAATGCACAATCAAAACATGTATAATTTTAGTGTAGCAACCAATACTATCATAGCTTCACATGACTAAAAATTGGAGAGTAAGCTCAAATAAGTCAATATCTAAGTAGACTGTATACTCCGGGTCACATCAAAATGCAGTCGGCTTATATAGATCTTACCCCGACCTCTAAAATGGCCTTGGGTGACATGTGATCTATCCTAAAATAGCTCTCGCTATCTCTCTCCGTATATGCTATAATAGACAATTATAACTGGCATACAAGCAACCGGACACACAAAACAAGCAACATCAAGTAACAATGATCAACAAAATTCAATCAACAATTAATTAAAAGCAACACAAGCAATAATAACCAATCAATTAAGCAAGCAACAACAAGAAATAAACAAGAAAAAATAAGCAATGACGATAAATAGAAAACAACAACAATCAATAACGAGCAATAACAAGCAACAATAATCAATAAATAAAAATCAATCAATAGTCAACCAAAAACCAACATGAGCAACAAATCCAACAACTAATCAATTAATAGTAAATAACAACAATCAATCATCAAGAAACAACAAACAACAACAAATAATAGCAAGCTACAACAAACAACAATTATCAACAATAAACAATAATCCACAAGCATACGAAACAATGAAATATACTAAAGACTGTATATCAATGCACACAGTGACCAATAATAGTCGAAACATATATGTCAAACCACAAACTCCCATGAGCTTGTTCTACTTCCATAATGGACAAAATATTTAAGTGGTATAACTTCTTCTGTGATACAATACATGAAAGACTATTACATCCTACTACGAAAAGGAAAACTTCTATGATATGCTAGATCATCGAGTCTCAAAACTCTCGAATAAATCTAGTAACCTAAGTTTTAATTTTACTTTTCTTCCGAACAGAACTCGTTCTCCCAATGGAGTGAACTTTACTAATTAAATCATTATTTAAGAATTTACCAAAGCTTAGGCTAGCTCAATTTCAGACTCACCTTAATCGCACAATGTTAATAGAGATAATATACTAAGTGTACTACGACACTCGCCCAGGCAAGTATCATATCGCCACTTGGAATATTATCCAAATCTTCACAAAACTAGTTGAGAAGACCTTTCCTAATATATCCAAGTTATCCTAAACTACATTATACTTATAATTTAAAATGATTGACCTAAAATGACACGATGCTCCTTCGTTTGCTCACAAGATTCCTTTGTTAAACTAAGGTTGGTCGCTTGACTCTTCTTGTGTGAACTCCGATCCAGTTCCTTGATCCAACTACTGAAATTACCTCACATGACACGAGTCGCGCTTCGAAAATCTCTCAGTCATCTCAAAGATCCGACTCAAGTGCTCTCCTTTAAGAATCAAGTGAAAAACCCTTGCCTAACAAGTGCAAATCACCTAGGAGCCTTGCACTCGAATATGTGATTGGAGACTGGTATGTGAACAGGCCGATTCTTAGAAAATATCCTTTTAGCACATGAGATTACTACCATTGCCTAAGGTTCGGTAACTCAAAGAAAAACAATTCAAACATGAATGACTCCATGCAAAGTGTTAATAAGTCGTCTGCTCGGTCTTTGCTCATTACCGAGCAACTACCGAATCCTACTTGGATGCAAATCCAAGTTACACTTCATCGACCGATTCCACTTAACTCGAAAGCTCGTGCATGGAGTTAGAATGATAGTACTCTCGGTCATTGCACCACCCTCAACATCCACCGCAACTGCATGTATATCCCGTCTACCCATCTTGATAGCCTGACGAAAATGCCTTAGCGACTAGCGATAGAAATAACTCATAGTTCAAAGGACAAGTGGTGTAAGCAATATTATATGGTAGAAAAACACAAGTACGCTCTCTCAACGTATCTCCTTCTACCGGATTGTTTAACTCAAATTGGTCAACTTGGTACTGAGTGTTGAACCTAGGCTTTGATAGCAAATGTAACAACCTGCCTTTCGTAACACCCAAAAATCAGTGCCTTATATCAATGCCTAACTTTGAATGCCACAAAAGACGGCGTGTTGAGGAAAGAAAGAAGAATAAAACACAATGTCCAGGCACAACAACGAAATCTCACAGCGGAATGATAATATATAATATACTAAATATACATGAACGGAAGTGGATGAACAATATATAAGAGACTACACCAACGAAAAAAACCGATAAATAAATATCAATATAGAGAGTCAAAATAAAATATCTGATATAATAAGTCTCGTATGCAAATAAAAATATGTCATATTCCAATACAATATCAAGTAGATAAATATCCATATATCATCTTCGCCACCAAAGCTCCAGCCGCACCACTCAAATAGCGTATTCCCAAAAGCACTTGACTTCTAAACTGCTCAATCGAGTACCCGAGAGTTGTCATGGCATAAACATACAAAGTCAAAACGGAGGTCAGATATAATGTCTGGTGTGAGGAAAACTATCTCAAAATACTGTATATCAAAACTATATACATATAGAATAGGAACTATGAAGGCACATCCAGTCCTCTCCAAGAATGTGGCTTAAGGGTAATCCAGACAGCCCATACAAAAGTGAAGTAAACCTATCCAAGAGATAGAAAATCATACCATAACCTGCTTTTCTCTCTTGTAATCAATGAGTCGGCACAACTAATATAATGTGACTGCTACGTAACAATATACATCCAACATGCAAAGGTAGGGTGATCACAATATAAGTCTATCACAAAGTACTCATAATAATAGTAATAATAATAACATCAACCAACTATTACACACGCAACATAGCGATGAGAAACAACCAAAGAATACAAATTGATACTCATTATTACCGACGAATGGAGTCTATGGTAGACTCATGCACAAGATAGACAGAGCCAGTACCTCAGTGTACCATAGAACCTGAGTCGCATCCAGTGTGGTCGAACTTGTGTAGGCCTCATCATATCCCTCAGTGAGAATAGGTGATATATGACCCACTCTATATACCTAAAACTTGAGTCTGCGTTAGACATCAATCGCAATCCAATGATTCTCGTTGAGGGTCAAAAATAAGTAAAGTCGGTACCTCAATGTACCATAGACCTTGAGTCGCATCCAGAGTGGACGAACTCATGTAGGACTCACCGTACCCTTCAGTGAGCATATGTGATATATGACCTTCTCTTTTTACTGAAGCCTATGTGGATCTCACCGTACCCTTCAGTGAGCATAAGTGATATTCGATCCACTCGTAGATGATCTTCATTATCTCCCTCTCGGCCATCATGGATTTCTTAATAAACTCGCATAACATCTCTATAAAAGAGAATGATAGGCGTATCCCATATAATTTGCCATCGGGATCACAAAAAGACATCGATGTTGTAAAGATATATATATATATATATATCAAATATAACGTCACATAATCAAATACCTCTAATACCAACGAAGAATGATATCTTGTGCAGTGTATGATCACTAATATAAGATCAATACTATGTGCAGTCACAAATATAATACTGATATAATTTATCAAACTATACGTACCCCGATTCAAAGCCCGAAGTTATGGATTAACTCCGCTCAATAGTATACGCTCACTAAACGTGGCCGTGTAATCAATCACTACATCGATACCATGTTTGATCATCATTGACCTCACACTATCACTATACATTGCATCTGAATCCCGAGCTTCATCTTGTATCCTACTTTCCCGAGTAGCCCGAAGCTCCAATGAAGTCATGCCGGAGCCCCACGTCGCGTTGCATCCGGATCCAAGGAGAAATACCCGTCAAATTACACTCTACCTAGGCTTTATTGCCTAGGAAAGTGCATTAACGGTCGATCGGTGGTTGTTTTTCTTGGGCAGTAAAGCCCAGGCAGAAAGCCTCCGAGTAGCCGGTTCGAGCTTTTCCTTCTCCATAGCTACGCCCGATGAGTCTCATAGCTCCCCTAGTCTGCCTTCATTGCATCAGACCTCTTTCGAAGTTCATTTGTTGATGTTTTGGAAGTAGTCTCTTAAATATTCGAATACCGATTCAGAAATGAATCCCGCCCTTTTTCGCATAGAGTCTCCCTTGGATGGTTTCGATGACTCGGGCTCCTTTAACCTACCAAAAAGACTCAACCAAACTTTTGGCCTTATGTGATGCTCACACTTATGTCGATACATCCACTCATGCGTGCATATGTACACATGTGTATGCAAACATGTAAAACTTTACAAATCACGTTTTGAGCTTTACTGGAGTGATTACTCGACCCCGTACTCTCTTATGCAACTTAGCGTACCCGGTGGTTGCTATGGCTACATGAGATTGATCGTAGTATGCTTATACACATATATAATCAATCACATAAATATATCCATTCATTCACACATACACAGCCATTGTTAATAATTCTAATTACAATTCGAGAATTGTATTTATAACTATATAACTTCAAATACATGTATGCGTATACTTACCCATATCCATATGCATACACGAATATTTAAACAACGATTTGATTATTTAATAATAGAATCTTACTTTTATTTACCAAATATTTTCTATTAAAGTTAAATATCGTTTTCTACTATTTTATAAAATCATTATATTATTTTATAAAATATAAAACTAGCTTATAAATCAACTTAAGCTCTTATAATACTTAATTCCTTCATCATTAATTAAGTATTCATCTTATAATTATTTTATAAAACCTCATAACCACTTTATAAAATAATTCCTTCTTACTATTTTACAGAATCTCATATTTTTATAAAATACTTCCTTTATATTATTTTATAAAATATCATTTTATTTTATAAAATATATCACTATTTTATAAAATCTCATTCTATTTGATAAAGTGCATTCTTATTATTTTATAAAATCTCATTCTATTTTATAAAATATCTCTTTGACTTAAAAAATTATTTCCTTAAATAATATTTAT
The DNA here is from genome assembly GCA_030737815.1 of Allium fistulosum. NCBI lineage: Eukaryota > Viridiplantae > Streptophyta > Magnoliopsida > Asparagales > Amaryllidaceae > Allium > Allium fistulosum. Next base: position 153,319,249 of record CM060905.1, on the reverse strand, counting down.
AAGTACTAATTAAGCTTGTTAAGCATCTAATCACTTTGATAATAATTATAGAGCTCATAATTCCCTTAATTAGCTTACTATCTTCATTTTATAAAATATTCCTTTATTTTATAAAATGATTACTTCTTGTAAATAATGTTTACAAATGCTAATTATACTTCATTATTTAATAATAAGTGTAAAGCTCCTAACTCGCTTAATTACCAAACCAATTTTTCTTAAATTGATTCAAATGATTTAATTAATATACTTTAATGACATGCATGTCATTATATTACTTTATTAATCTCAAATTAAACTATAACATCATATATAATCATCCAATTAACCCCAAAACCAATTCTAGGCTTACTGACTTTTCAAAACATGGTCTTTAGGGTTTCTAATAATTAATGTGATGATCTAAACATGTTTAAGTCATAAACATAAGCCTAATTACATTAGTAACATTCTATAAATCATTTCATATCACAAATAAACACATATATAAAGTATAGCATGTAAATTAAGTAAGAGAATTATCTCATTCACTTTTCTTTCCCATAAATCAAGCTCGAATCGCCAAAACCCAAGCTTTAGCTCTCTTTAAATTTTGAAATGAACACCAAGATTTTGATTTAAGTCAATTCCTTCATGAATTTTGTAGAGAACTGGAAGAGAGGAATTATGGTGATTTTTATTTGATTTTAGGAAATTTATTTGAGGGGTTTAGGGTTTGGGGGTTAGGAGTGGATTAAGAAATAATTAGAGACGGATTAGGAGAGGAAGAGGAAAAGAAACACGAGTGGAAAGTGAAATGAGAGAATGAAATGGAATTATGAAAGGGTTAGCCACTTATAGCTAGCCAATGGGCCTTAGCTTATTTCATTTCTTTCTCCAAAAATCATTATTCACTCTAAAACTCCAAGATAGTCAAGTTTATACTCATTTTACTCATGTCGAAAAATGGACTCAACTGTGATGAGCGCTCTACACCATCGGCACCCTATGTATATAAAAACCGCACTACTGATATGTCTAGCCGATGTAGAACGATCATCAATATTTTAAAATGAAATAAACATCCTTGACTCGATAAGGTTGGTCTAGACAAACCATGTATAGGCTGTCTGAGCCCCCAACAAGGTTCATCATAATTAAAGGTTAGTCAACAATTTTGGATCTCAATCCTAATCTATCTACAAATCACTAGATATGAAGGAATGTGAAACCTCAATGTCAACTAAAACACGTACGGAAATGCCATAAATGGAAAGCATACTCTAAATGGTAATGTCCTTTCCCTTCTCTTTCGTCGATGAAGCACTCGAAAAAATCGGAACGGCATTCAACACATATGCTTCCATAATCTACCTCTACTTAACTTGTTTGGGATAGTCCTTCTACACAGGGTATAGGCTCTTACAAAGTAAAGCCTTCTCGATCAACTTCTCGAAGCTCGGGTTAATATGACTAACCAATTGCTTCCCAAGATGATCACTCAACCCAATGATAAATTCATCATTCTTTCTATACGGAATATCAATAAAAGATTGACTGTACTTTGACAGCACATCAAATTCGTCCATATACTCCAACATAAACATATCTCCTTACTTTAAGTCGACGAACTCCCTAAACAACATCGAATTTTGAAAAGTCGAGATAAATTTCTCCTCGATGCGAACTATTTACTAATCCCAAGTAAAATGATCCTCGAGAATCGAAGCTATAAGGGTACTTCACTAGTTCATTGTCCATCTCTGGAGTTATCTAGAGGTCAACTTCTACCTCATTGCATCATCCAACTCCAAGTCATCGAAGATCCTTTTGCAAATATGCATCTCGTCTTGCACCTCAATAGCCATGTAACGACCCCAATTTTATTTAACATTATTTAGACATTTAATTATACAAATTAAATAAAATATTGTAGAAAGTTAAGGGATTGAGATTTGTAAATTAAGGAGGAGCCGCGCCTTAATAAATGTGTTAATAAAAGGGAAACTGCACATAATTAAGAAGGAGGAATATGACGAGGGTAAAATGGGAATAGCCTTTATTCCTACACCCTTTCATTCTCTCCACTTCCTCATTCATTCTACATTCACAAACTAAACAAAAACAATACTAAGCTTAGGCCAGCCACCATTAAGAAGATTTAAAGGGAAGATAAGCTAGGATTCAAGTAGAAAGCTTAAAGCAATCAATCTAAGGGAAAATCTCAACCTTCTTAAATCAAAACCAAGTTGAATAATTAGTTTAGATCTTTATTTTTGATGGATGATTTCAGTTTATAGGTAAACCCGTTTTCTTTTGCAAGTATATACCATGTTTATTGTTTAAAAGTGATTATATGCTATGGTGATGATTTATGGTTTAAATATGATTTATTGTGTTATGTTTGAGTTATAAAACCATTCATATATCATCCGATTGACTTGAGATTTTGATATGATATGAGAATTATTATTTTAGAAGTGAGTTTCGAGTTTTATAATTTTCCAAGTTAATATGGATTTATGGTGAATTTTATAAGTTTATAAAATGATTAATTCGGCTTTAAATATTTTAAATGGTTAAAATATGTTTTCGGCCCAAAAATTTGGATATAAGGAAGAGAATGATTAATTTTATTTTATTTTATTTTTGGGGATTTTTCCTAAGAGTTTAGGATCAGTAAATAAATTATTTTCAATGACAAGGGCTTATTTGCTTAAGTAAAATGTTTAAATTTGAGCTTAAGTGTAAATTGTTTTAGTATTCATGCATATTGCATGCGGCAATATTTTCAGAGAAAGAAATTGGTAAAGTTTTCTAAACTAATCATATTATGACAAATATTATGGTTAGGTGAAAAGGAATTACTTTTAAAGGCAAAAATACAGTTTTTAATTTAATTATAGCTTCGCCACTTACCCAGGCAAGCTTCCATCACCATATTCCCGCCTATAACCCCTTCCACACCCATTCAAAACCAATACACATGGCATCAAGCATTTGGTATGTAGTGTATTAGAGTTAGGCGGAAGGAATGGATGGTGGCGAAGGCATGCTTGCAAAAGAGTTGAAGCCACTTTTATTGACCTTTCGAACCTATTGAAGTCGCTTTTAAACTGATGTGTGCTTCCGCACTTATCCCTTTGTCACCTTAGTAACTGCCACATTTATACCCTTCGCCTTAGTTAGAGCCCACTTTTTACAACCTTTAGATAATGTATGTGAATGGGGAGACTTTCATCTTCGTACCTTCCGCTAATATTGAAGCCGCCTTCCCCAATGTTTTTGAAAGGATTGGGTTAGCCGCTTTTACTAATAGTTTTGGAGGCAATGATTTCGAAAGGATAGTTTCGAAGCTATCCTTTTCTCCAATTCTTTTACTTGAGATTAATGCTTTCGAAAGTGATGCTTTCTTCCATGTTCCCTTTGACCTTATAGTTTTATTAAGTGTTGAACTTAATTATTTCAAAAGGGTTGCTTTCAATGGTTTCAAAGGGGATGCTTTCAATGATTTCTAAAGGGATGCTTTCAATGATTTCAGAAGGGATACTTTCAATGATTTCGTAAGGGATGCTTTCAATGATTTCGAAAGGGGTTGTATAAGGTTTTAAACAATGGTTTCAAAGGTATTGTTTTGGCCTTATGGTCTAATGTTTTCGAAGTTAAAAGGTTTTAACTTGTTTTTGGAAAGGGAGTAACCCAAATGATTTTGAATCTCATCAACATTGTTTTGTAAAGCATATATCATGGCATAAGTATTTTGAGTAAAGAAAAGGGTATAATTTCCTTGTTTTAAAAAGATATGATTTTAAAGGTAAATCATTTGTAAAGATGTTTTCAAGGAAATGAAATTTCAATACGGTGGTCAGTCTAGATATTTGGTAAAAGAATGACTCGGATATTAGAAAACCAGATAGGACCGGTGTCGGTCGCACCCTATACTTTAGCTAGTAGCCCCTAGCTAATATAAGTCCAAAATTCCAATGTGTAGGGCTTTTTCACAGGTAAGACTAAAATGATGTTGCACACAGAAAGAAATACACATAGTAGAGATAGGTTATTGGTGCGCCCACAACACCGTTAGGATCAGTTGACCCTAGGAGAAGTAAGTTAAGGACAGACCGTCCAGTATTGTGTCTAATAGAAGTTAGAATATTTATTATATCTGGTAGGCTCGAGTCAACCAGGGGTTAATAGTCAGCATGATAAAACTATAATGTTCGGACGGATAGTCCATTGATTACCTGATTTATATGCATATACGTTATTGCTACTGTTGTTATAATCAATTTGATTGCAGGAATTTAATTTGCAAAAGATATGCTTTTAAAATGATATTAGTGACGGGAAAACCGTTTTGCTAAGCAGTGTGGTCTCACTTAATATCAGTAAACTGAGATATAATAGAATTATTCACACCAGGCTTTATGTCTGACTCATAGTTTATGTTTTCCCCTTAAACTCTCGGGTGCTCAAAATCTAATTTGAGTAGATTGAGATTTAAGGTATTTCAAGTTTTAGTAGGTGACGAATAAAGCTTACAAAGACGTGCATGAGGCAAGGATTAGCTATTTAGGAGTCTCTCCATTATTGTCCCGCTGTGGTGTATTTAATGAGCAATATGTCTATTTAGTACTCTGATCATCCAATGGGGCATCTTCATATGTCGCTCTTGGCGTATTTTGTAATAATTATATTTATCTAAAGTTGGGAATCATTTTGGGATTATGTAATTGAATATGAAATATTGATTTGAAATGTAATCAGAAAAGCTGTTTTGAAATCTGTGTTGATTTTCATTCATATTCATGTGCTTCTAATATTATGGATACCATTAACATTACTGTATTTTATCACCGGTAATACTATAGATGACTGCAGCATCTGTAGCGGTTAGCTTCGAGCCTCAAAATAGAAGATATTACAACTTGGTATCAGAGCATAAGTTTATGAAAACTTAAAAGAAATTTTAAACCTAAAATGATTTTGAAAAAAACACATAATCCTAAGGATTTAGAGAAAAGATTGGGGTATGGGATAAACTATAGTAATGTACTTATATTTGTTACATATAAGTATAGCTTTATCTCAATCTTCCCATCTCCCTTAGGCTATTCTTCCGTATCTTACAAAGATTCGAATGCAAATTTAAAGGAAGAAAGGTACGGATGCTAGGAATGGAAGAGTTAACCTTGGTGGAGGAAGCACCACAATAAATGGAAATGCTAGATTGAATACTCGAAGGAATCTAGGTCGGGCACAGGCTGCTAATGTGGGCACTGAAGCACCTCAAGTTGATATGGGAGCTATGTATCTGTTCTTCGTCAACATGATGCAAGCTGGGGCTATTGCGGAATTAGTTGGAGGGAATGCTGGAGAAGGAATTAAAAAAACTCCGATGGTCAATAACTATGCAGCATTAAGTAGAGACTAGCTAAACTTGGAGGGAAGCCATTTATCAGGACCGAGGACGCAATTGAAGTGGCTAATTAGTTGCTTCATTATGAAAGGATTTTGCTGATTTAGGACTTTACGATGAGCAAAAAAGGAGATTAGCATCCAAATAGTTGCAAGGAGCAGCACTGCACTGGTGGAAAAGTGTTACTGTAGGAGTAGCTGAAGAGATCATGACTTGGGTGGAATTCAAAAGGAGGTTTGAGGAAAGATTCATGTTGGAGATCGGCAAGTCAACTCTGCTCAGGAAGTTTGCTGAGTTGGTGCAGGGAGACATGACAATGCTTGAGTATACTACCAGATTTGAGGAAATATCGAGATATGGATGTGCTACGGTTGATACAGTTATCAAAAGGAATGAGAAGTTCATCCGTGGATTGAGACCCGAGCTTACTAAAGCAACTTTACCACGTATTAGGGATCTGTACGATGTAGTTGTTGAGATGGCTTTGAGGAATAAGGAGATGCTTGCTTTATTTAATGGTAACAAAGCAGTGGAAACTCAAGGTAGGCAGAACCAGAAGAGAAAGTTTTTCCACAAGAAGGGAGCTCAGAAGCGTGGAGCTACCAAGAAAGGAAATACAGAAGTTATCTGCTATAATTGTGATAAGAAAGGGCATTTTGCTAATGAATGTCGTTCAGGAGATGGAAAGAAAGTAATCGGGAAGAAGAATATCAAATGCTTCTACTATGATCAGATTGGACATTATAAGAACCAGTGCAAGAAACCAGCCAAGGATGGAATGGGAGAAGTGTTTGCATTGGAACCAGCTACCTCAAGACCAATAGCAGGGGAGAAAGGAAAAGCTGTGTTGGGAGGTACGCTTTTGATTCATGGTATGTCAGTTAGAGTTCTATTTGATATTGGTGCATCACATTCTTTTATATCTTATTGTTTGGTAGATAAGCTTAACCTAGAACCCTCATACCTAATTACATCCTTAAGTGTTATGAATCCGATAGGAGGGCATGCAACTCTTGGGATGAGATGTGACCACTTAGAGCTTGAATTGTTAGCTCATATATTTGCTTGTAGTTTGCATGTGTTTGATTTCGTAGGGTTCAGAATTATTTTGGGTATGGATTGGTTAAGTAAGTAGGATGCTAGGATATTTTGCCATGATAGGAAAATATCAATTCAACACCCTAGCTGTAGCGATCGTATTATATACACTGTAGAAAACCCGAATTTAGACTCTTGCGCTCTGTTGGGCATATGGACAAAGAAGACGAATTGAATTGAGTTTTCGTTGTTAGAGAATTCGCAGATGTCATCGAGTCCATGATAGGACTACCGTCGAAATAAGCCATTAGGTTTCGAATAGATTTAGTACTAGGAGCTGAACTTGTGAGTAGACCACCAAGTAGAATGACTCCTACCTAGATGAAGGAGCTAAAGGTGCAATTAGTGGATTTAGAAGGTAAGATTTTTTATCAAACTAAGCAGTTCACCTTAGGGAGCAGCCGTAGTGTTTGCAAGGAAGTCGGATGGATCGTTAAGGTTGTGTATTGATTATCGTAAGCTGAATGAGATGACGATAAAGAACCGATATCCATTACCTAGGATTGACGATTTGTTCGACTAGAGTAGTGGAGCCAAAGTATTCTCTAAATTGGATTTGGCTATAGGGTTCCATCAACTTAGAGTAGCATAGGATAGTATTCCTTTGACAGCGTTTAGGATAAGATATGGATCATACAAATGCTTAGTGATGCCGTTTGGACTAACTAATGCACTGGCATTCTTCGTGGACTTAATGAACAGAATCTTCCGAGAGCATATGGACAAATATGTATTAGTATTCATAGATGACATACTGATATATTTCAAAGATGAAAGAGATCATGAGGTTCATCTTAGGATAGTGCTTGAGACACAGAGGCAGCATCAGGTGAAGAAAAAGTTTTTGAAGTGTCACTTTTGGAAGAAGGAAGTGAAGTTTCTTGGTCATGTAGTCTTAGAGAAATTGTTGTCAGTAGATCCAGCTAAGATTAAGGTACTGAATAGTTAGAAGAGACCCGAGATAATGACTGAGATAAAGAGTTTTCTTGGATTAGCTGGCTACCACCGAAGATTCATTAAGGATTTCTCATGGATAGCAGCATCGATGACTAAGCTAACTAGGAAAGAGGTGAAGTATGTTTGGATCGATAAATGTGAGGAAGTATTCCAGAAGTTGAAACATTTATTGACTAATGCACTGGTGTTAGTTATTCCAGAGGGGAATCGGGACTTACTGATATACACGGATGTATGTGGAACAGGATTAGGAGCTATGCTAATGCAGAGGGGTAAAGTGATTGCTTATGCTTCGCGACAGCTTAGACCGCATTAAGTTAGATATCCAACTCTTGATTTGGAATTAGCTATGGTAATTTTTGCATTGAAGGTGTGGAGACATTACCTTTTGGGAGAAAAATTCGAGCTGTTTATGGATCATAAGTCACTAAGATATTTATTCTCTCAGAAGGAGTTGAATGAGACACTAGAGATGGTTAGAGTTCATAGCTTTATACGACTTTGATATTGAGTACACACTGGGAAAAGAAATAAGGTTGCAGATGCACTTAGCAGAAAACATCAGAATGCAATATTGGCAATGATAGCCGAGTAGAAAGACTTAGAAGCATTGACTACATGCAATGTACAATGGAGATCTGAGGCTAGTTCTAGTCGAAAAACCGCCATGTTATCATGTTTAGAAGTTCGACCGATGATGATCGAAAGGATTGCTTCTAAACAAGGAGAAGATCCATTATTAGCCAAGTGGATCAAAAGGTTGGGAATGGAACAGAGAGCGATGACTTGAAAGATTTCAGTCTTTACCAGAATGGGTGGTTGAGGAAGAAAGGACGACTGTGTGTTCCAAGTGTTGGAAACATTAGGAAGGAAGTTCTTAGAGAATGCCATCGTTCGAAATTCACTATTCATCCGGGAGGAACTAAGATGTATCAGGATATGAAAAGGAGTTTCTTCTGGGAAGGTATGAAGAGAGATGTAGGCCTATGGGTGAAGCAATGTTTGAACCGTCAACAGGTAAAGACCGAGCATCAGAAACTGAGTGGATTACTTCAGCCTTTGGATGTTCCAGTCTAGAAATGGGATTCTATCTCAATAGATTTCATAGACAGATTTCCAAGGTCGAATCGAGGAAATGAGAGTATCTGGGTTATAGTGGACAGATTGACTGAGAGTGTACACTTTATAACCATTAAGTCGACTAGGACATCACTTGATTTGGTTAAGTTACTTATGAGGAATATAGTTCGACTGCATGGAATTCCCAGTAGTATAGTAAGTGATAGAGTTCCTTATTCACTAGTGAGTTCTGAAAGAGTCTACAAGATACTTTAGGTACCAAACTCAGTATGAGTATCGCTTACCATCCGTAAGATGGGCAAACAGAGAGAGTTAAAAAAGTCTTAGAGGATTTGTTAAGCTTATGTGCTAGATTTTAGAGAATCTTGGGAAGACCATCAACACTTAGTCAAGTTTTTGTATAACAACAGTTATCAGGATAGTATATGGATGAAACAGTTTGAAGCTTTGTATGGAAGGCCATGCAAATCTCCAGTTTGTTGGTTGGAGACAGGGGATAGATTAGTTCTTGGTCCAGATTTGGTTAAATAAGTTGCAGAAAAGATTGAGTTGATTCGGGCTAGAATAAAGGAAGTTCAGTCTAGGCAAAAGAGTTATGCTGATACGAGATGGAAAAAATTAGAGTTCTCAGCTGGAGATCATTTTTTCGTCAAAGTGTCACCGATGAAGGGTATGATCAGATTCGGTAGATTAGGGAAGTTGGCACCAGGGTTCGTTGGATCATTTTCTATTATAGAAAGGATCGGGAAACTCGTGTATAGGGTAGAGTTACCGAATAGTTTGGTAGGAGTCCAATATGTTTTCCATATTTCTCCTCTAAGGAAGTGTATTCGAGATCCAAAGACTACTATAACATCGACTATGTTAGAAGATCTAGTAGTGGAATCAGATATGACTATAGTTAGAAAAGTAGTTCGTATAGTTGCGAGAGATGAGAAGATACTAAGGAACAAGACAGTCAGATTAGTCAAAGTCTAGTGGAGTGACGACAAGAGAAACTATACTTGGGAAACCGAGAGCAGGATTAGGGACACTTATCCTGACTTGTTTCATGGTATGTTTTACCTTTATGTTTGATTGTTGTGGGTACCTTATTGTAATTTTGAGGACGAAATCCTCTAAGGAGGGGAGTCTGTAATGACCCTAATTTTAGTTAACATTATTTAAACATTTAATTAAACAGATCAAATAAAATAAGGTAAAAAGTTAAGGGATTGAGATTTGTAAATTAAGGAGGAGTCGTGCCATAATGAATGTGTTAATAAAAGGGAAACTAAACATAATTAAGAAGGAGGAATATGATGATATTAAAATGGGAATAGCCTTTATTCCTATACCCTAAACCATTCCATTCTCTTCACTTCCTCATTCATTCTACATTCACAAACTAAACAAAAACAATACTAAGCTTAGGCCGATCACCATTAAGGAGATTTAAAAGGAAGATAATCTAGGATTCAAGTAGAAAGCTTGAAGAAATCAATTTAAGGGCAAATCTCAACCTTCTAATACAAAACCAAGGTGAATAATTAGTTTACATCTCTATTTTTTATGAAGGATTAGGTTTAAAGGTAAACCCATTTTATTTTGCAAGTATATGTCGTGTTTAGTGTTTAAAAGTGATTATATGCTATGTTGATGATTTATGGTTTAAATATGATTTATTATGTTATGTTTGAGTTAGAAAGCCATTCATATGACATCCGATTGACTTGAGATTTTAATATGATATGAGAATCATTATTTTAGAAGTGAGTTTCAAGTCTTATAATTTTCCAAGTTAATATAGATTTATGGTAAAATTTCTAAGTTTAGAAAATGATTAATTCGATTTTAAATGGCTAAAATATGTTTTCGGTCCAAAAATTGGATATGGGGAAGAGAATGGTTAATTTGATTTAATTTATTTTTTGGGGATTTTTCCTAAGAGTTTAGGACGAGTAAATAAAATATTTTCAATGACAAGGGCATATTTGCTTAAGTAAAATATTTAAATTTGGGCTTAAGTGTAAATTATTTGAGTATTCATACATATAGCATGCGATAGTATTTTCAGAGAAAAAAATTGATAGAGTTTTCTAAACCATTCATATTGTGACAAATATTATGGTTATGTGAAAAGGAATTACTTTTAAAGGCAAAGATACAGTTTTTAATTTAATTACAGCTTCGGCACTTACCCAGGCAAGCTTCTGTCACCAATCCCCCGCCTATAACCCCTTCCGCACCCATTCTAAACCAATACACATGGTATCAAGCATTTGGTACGTGGTGTATTGGATTTACATGGAAGGAAGGGATGGCGTCGAAGGCATGCTTGCGAAAGGGTTGAAGTCGCTTTTATTGATCTTTTGAACCTATTAAAACCACTTTTAAATTGATGTGTGCTCCGCACTTATCCCTTCGTCAACTTAGTAGTTGCCACATTTATACCCTTCACCTTAGTTAGAGGCTACTTTTTACAACCTTAAAAAAATGCATGCGAAAGGGGAGACTTTCATCTTCGTACCTTCCGCTAATATTGAAGCTGCCTTCCCCAATGTTTTCGAAAGGATTGACTTAGCTACTTTTACTAATAGTTTCAGAGGCAATGGTTTCAGAAGGATAGTTTCAAAGCTATCCTCTTCTTTGATTCTTTTACTTGAGACCAATGCTTTCGAAAGTGATGCTTTCGTCCATGTTCCCTTTGACCTTATAGTTTTATTAAGTGTTGAACTTAATGATTTTGAAAGGGATGCTTTCAGTGATTTTGAAAGGGATGCTTTCAATGATTTTGAAAGGGATGCTTTCAATGATTTTGAAAGGGGTTGTTTAAGGTTTTAACCAATTGTTTTGAAGGCATTGTTTTGGCCTTCTGGCCTAATGTTTTCGAAGTTTAAAGGTTTTAACTTATTTTTGGAAAAGGAGTAACCCAAATGATTTTAAATCTCATAAACATTGTTTTGTAAAGCATATATCATGGCATAAGTATTTTGAGTAAAGAAAAGGGTATAATTTCCTTGTTTTAAAAAGATATGTTTTCAAGGGTAAATCATTTGTAAAGATTGTTTTCAAGGAAATGAAATTTGAATAGGGTGGTCAGCCTAGATATTTGGTAAAAGAATGAACCAGATATTAGAAAACCCAACGGGACTGGTGTAGGATCGTGCCCATACTTTAGCTAGTAGCCCCTAGCTAATATAAGTCCAAAATTCCAGTGTGTAGGGCTTTGTCACAGGTAAGACTAAAATGATATTACACACAGAAAGGAATACACGGAGTAGAGATGGGTTATTGGTGAACCCGCAAAACCATTAGGATCAGTTGACCTTAGGAGAAGTAAGTAAAGGACGGACCATCCAGTATTGTGTCTAACAGAAATTAGAATATTTATTATGTTTGGTAGACTCGAGTCAACCAGGGGTTAATAGTCAGCATGATAAAACTATAATGTTCGGACGGATAGTCCATTGATTACCTGATTTATATGCATATACGTTATTGCTACTGTTGTTATAATCAATTTGATTGCAGGAATTTAATTTGCAAAAGATATGCTTTTAAAAGAATATTAGTGAGGGGAAACCCATTCCGCTAAGTGGCGTAGTCTCACTTAATATCAGTAAACCGAGATGTAATGGAATTATTCACACCAGGGTATATGTCTGACTCAAAGTTTATGTTTCCCCTTAAACTCTCGGGTGCTCAAAATTTAATTTGAGCAGATTGAGATTTAAGGTATTTCAAGTTTTAGTAGGTGACTAATAAAGCTTATGAAGACATGCAAGAGGCAAGGATTAGCTATTTAGGACTCTATCCATTATTATTCCGCTGTGATGTATTTAATGACTGATATGTCTATTTAGTACTCTGATCATCCAAGAGGGCATCTTCATATGTCGCTCTTGGTGTATTTTGTAATAATTATATTTATCTATACCTGGGAATCGTTTGAGACTATGTAATTGAATATGAAATATTGATTTGAAATGTAACCAGAAAAACTGTTTTGAAATCTGTGTTGATTTTATTTCATATTAATGAGCTTCTATTATTATGGATACCATTAACATTATCGTATTTTGTCACTGAAAGTTAATAGTATAGATGGCTACAGAATCTGTAGTGGTTAGCTTCGGGCCTCGAAATAGGGGATGTTATAAGACGACTCGGTTTCAAGGGATGGTCTGCCTCCTAGACTCATGTAGTCTTATATAGCTTGACAAAGTCGACTCTAGGCGCCTGCACTTGAACACCACCACCAACGACAACATTTGGAGCGACCACTTAGGCATTTTGAAGCATGTTCACCATCATCGTCTTGAACATGGTCTGCAAGTCTGGGTTAGCAACCCTTGAACCATCTCCTTCCTCAACTCCAAAGATGGAGTTCCTCGTAGTGTTTCTTGTTTGCCAGCTCATTCATGATCTGTAATAAGAATGATTAGTCTCTCTAAAAGAAAACTGTGTCAATGGTACTCGTGTGTGCATATGACTTATACTATATATGGTATTATATAGTTTTGAAAATCAAAATATACAACAAGTACACACTCTCTCGTGTATGTGTGTGTGTATTCTCGATCCAATCTAGGGTGATAACTCCTTCCCTATCTCTACTGGACCACAGTATCAACTCAGGTTAATCATGTAACTTAAGCTCTGATACCAAATGTGACGACCGCCCTATACCTCTAATGCTCATATAACCGAATAGTGCACTAGTGGAGCATTCAGATGATGTAGGAAGATTGTCAAGGGAAAGAAATAAAAGTGAAGAAGAGGAATAGAAGAGATGAGAAGAGAAAAGAAGAAAAGAGAAAGAAGGAAACATCAATCACATCATATCATATATCTCACTGCGCATCAGATAAAATATAATAGTCATCATAGATATACAATAGGCGAGACATTAATAACTACATGAACCACAAAATCAGCGAATACAGGCTCATACAGTTACATAAAATAGTAATAGAGTTTATACAACTGATAAACAAACTCAATTGATAAAATGTCTCTATGAATAGTAAGTCAACACTATCAAGGCTTCACAGTGTCACACAGCATAATATGCAATAATAAGCCCAAATATAAGTATGAAAAAGCGTCGCCTCCTGCTAGACCATCTGTAGAACTCCAAGTACCGTTTACACCTACTTTCTAGTCTACTCATTTAAGAGTACCCAAAGTACTAAGAAGCAAAGCATAAAACCTCGAGTCGGACAATAGTCTGGTATGAGCGATAAATAATCTCAAACACTATAAAAGCCAGTATAGCATGGCTATTAGAAACGAGGAGATGCTTTGGGAAGGAGAAGCCAGTCGGAACCCAGATTTCTCAGAATAAAAAGAGGAAGTTCTTTAAGGGAAAGGGAGCTCAGAAGGGTGGGACTACTAAGAAAGGAAAAGCAGATATTGTTTGCTATAAGTGTGACTAGATGGGGCACTATGCTAATGAGAATCAATCAGGTTATAGCAAGATGGTTGCGGGCAAGTAGAACGTGAAGTGCTTTAACTGCTACTAGGTGGGGCATTATAAGAACAAGTGTCCAGAAGTAGCCAAGGCTAACAAAGGAAAGGTGTTTGCTTTAGAGCCATTTGCATCAAGACCAACATCAGCTGAGAAAGGAAAGTCTATGATGGAAGGTACGCTTTTGATTCATAGCATACCTCTTAGGGTACTGTTTGATACCGGTGCATCATATTCATTTATATCTCAGTGTTTAGTAGATAAGTTATGTTTAGAACCATAATACCTAGTTACTTCCTTAAGGGCAGCTTATCCAATAGGAGGGTACGCATGACAACTCACATCCACGAGTATGATAATCCGAAGGCAGCAATGGACTTGTCAACGGCTACTCTTTCCACCTACGGTGGGGGAAAAAAATAGAATGGGTCAGACATAAAGTCTAGTGAATGAGAACAAGACTAACAAGGAAATTAAATACAACTGACTTCAAGTCTACTCTAGATGATATAGGGTGTGTGTACAGTATCCGTGCATCTAAGATCGCAAGCATAAGGTCACTAGCCTAACGGTCATCAGTAGTCCAACATTAGGGGGATAACAACAAACCGCATCTCATCGAACGACCATCTAGTTTTGGGGGAACTACTGCCCCACTTTAACTCACACTAAGCCTGGAGAGGAAGAATACGAATGTAAACTCGCTAGTGACCTATCGTATGCACCCATGCCCAACCCTTTGATCCTAGCAGCAAAATACCTCTTACGCAAGGAGCTACTGTGCTTAACTCCGCTTGGTACTGGGACCACCTAGCTTCCAGCGTCTACGCCCATATGAGCCCACATAAATGTCCATGATCCAGTCTACAATCCTAACACCTCGACCAATGATCGAAAATCCGATCCCAATAGCCTCAACTAACGATTGGTAATTCAGTCCCAACACTTGTGCGCACCTTTTGCAACATTTGTTGCACGTCCTAATGACACTCCATATCCTACTCTACGATACCGAAACATGAACTAAGTTTTCCATCTCAGATAACAACACCTAAATTTGTCTACGCCAGTCAAGCAATTTTAGGAGCAATATGTTTCATACCCCTATCGGCTTAAGGCCCCAAACAGTCTATTAAGTCTAAAGTTAGTCGACCTACGCGAGTCTTAGGTCGATTGCCTACAATCTAGACATCTTTCGATTTACTAGTTTTAAGTAAGTTAATCATTTCATTTTATTTTCAAACATAATCCAGACACCTTTCAATTTACTTATTTTAAGTAAATTATAATTTTCATTCAATTATTAGACGTAATCCATTTCAATTATCAGAAGTAATCCATTTAATTCTTATTTCAATTGGGCTAATCTATTCGTCTTATTTTTATGACAGTCACTACAACATTTACATTATTCCAATTAGCAATTTATCAGTGTTAAATCCAATTTTAGCATATGATTTATGGTTTTATAGCTTACATATGTCAATTGCAATTAGATAAAAAGATCCATTATTCTAGATTCCCAATTTAATAAATTAATGGATTAATACTAGAATTAACAGTCAAATAAGCATAGGGTAGAAAATAAAATCAACTAATTTAATTAACTTGTTAAATCTGTGTCTACTCACCTTTGTCCTAAGCTTTTAGGTTTTCCCCAAACGCCGTAAACTTTCTCCTCTAAATCCGCTTAGGTCTGTTCTCTAATTGCTAGATCTCCTTTCTATTTAATTTAGATTGAGATTAAGAATAGATTGGGGTTTAGAAATTGATTTGGAAAATTAGGATTTAAGGTTTTATTGTGGCAGAGCTTTGCTATAATGAAGAGAATTAGGTTTTATATTAATCCTAGTATCAATTTATAGGGGAACACCTTATCTCACTACCGTCAGATCCAGCCCAAAATCATCTCATTCATCCCTAACACCGTGGCCTGCACGCAACGATCTCGCACGACGAAACGAATCTTCTCTAGGTCGCCGTGACCCTACGATCGACCATAGGTCGGGTCGACCGCCTACGGTCAACTTGGCCCTAGCTGCTTTTTTTTTCTATTTTCTATTTTTCTTCTCAAATCTTATTTATTCAATCATTTATAACCTTTTCATTTTAGCTCGTATTTCAACAAGTTACTACGAACACAATGGTGCAAGTCCTGTAGTCAAATATGGACATTTGTGAAAATTCTCCTTTCTTGTTTTTTAATTATATTTTCTTATTTATTTTCGGAAAATCCCAGGTTGTTACATTCTCCACCTTAAAGGTTTTCGTCTCCTAAATCTCCAAGGACAGAAGAATGCAAATAACAACCAATAATTAAAATCTACATTCATCTACTCATCCATCATCCATAACAACCATAGTCCTTAATAATTCTAATGCAATTATGTAATTATGCAACATGGAATGCATATGAACCTGAACTAATGCAATTAGTAGTCGGTCTACTGATTCGGTCGACCTCTTGTTTATGCAAATATGCGCATGCCATGCATCCAAATGTATGCAAAATCATAAAATAACTAATACTTCTACATGTATGCTCAGCTACACATCCAAATGTAACATCTATATGCAAAAATCATCCATGGATAACAACCAAAATCAACAAACAATTTGCATAAGGTATGAATGTGTGTGCCTAAGGGACTCAATATCCTAGTGCATGCAATGCGACCACTTGCGTCCATAAACACCCATGTACATCCAATAGCATCCATCAACCATAACATATCTCATTGACATGTTTACAAACATACCTATCATCCAAAGGTCTCTACCTAATATAGTCTACCCTCCCCCTAAGGTTCTACCTGTTAACCCCAAAAATGGATCAACACCCTGGATTGAGTGTGAAAGCATTAGCCTTGTTTTATCAAGGCAAACAAAATATAAAAAGCAATAGTAAATCGCCAAAAAAGCAAAGAGACAAGAGATTTTATAGTGGTTCGGCTGTTAAAGAAGCCTACGTCCACGTTATAGTCTTTATTGATCAACTGCTATTACAAAAGAGTTTGGATTACAATATGATTCTTCTTTCCTAAGTTAGATCAAGCCACCATTGTTAGAAACAAAGGGATGATCTCAATTGTCTCGTAATGGCCGTTGTTAGGGAGAAGAAGAGTGAAAAATAATAGCAGAGCTTCCACAGAGATCAGGTTAGGACCCCCTTTTGAATTCTACTGGGTTAAAAACCTGGTTAACACTACCTGAGGGGTCTAATGAAAGAAAGATCACAATGTGGGATGTACCAGAAAAGAGTTATGGGTGAGAAGCTCAAATCCTCTCTACGGGCTCCCAAGTACTCTCAGCTGGGTCGTCTCCCCACTAAACCTTAACTAATCTGATCTCCTTATTGCGGAGCTGCTTAGTGCCATGGTCTAAAATGCGGGTAGGTACACGACGAACAAGTGACCCATGTTCCACCTCAACCTCCTCCAAACTGCTAGGTTCTAATATAAACAGCCGAATCATGCAAGCACTTTCACAAGTGCAAAACATGGAAAACACCATAAACTCCAGCCATATTCTCCGGAAGTCTAATCTATAAGCCAATCTCCTAATCCTAGCAACAATCGAAAAAGGCCCAACAAACCTCGAAGCTAGCTTCCTCGAACTTCCAAATCTCATCACATGTCTCAGGGTCGAGACCTTTACTAATACCATATCCCCAATCGCAAATTCGAACTCAGAGTGCCTCCTTTCTGTATAAGACTTTTGTCGGTCCCGAGCTATCTTTATTTTCTACCGAATCAAGTCCACCCTCTCTGAAGTCTCTGTAACCATATCAGGCCCAAAAATAATCCTATTTGTAGTGTCCCACCAACATGATGGCGTTCTACAAGGCCTTTTATATAAAGCCTCGAATGGTGCCATCCCTATGCTAGTCTGGTAGCTATTATTATAGGCAAACTCTACTATTGGCAAATGATCCTCCTAAGAGCCTCCAAAATCAATGATACATATCCTAAGTAAATCCTCCAGAACCCGATTCACTCTCTCTTTATGACCGTCAATCTGTGGATGGTATGCTGTACTCAAGCTCAACTCAGTCCCTAAAGCCTCATGCAGACTCCTCCAAAACTCTCTAGTGAAGAGTGGGTCTCTATCACTAACTATACTGGTAGGTACTCCATGAAGTCTAACCACCTCCCTAACATATAAAGCCGCTAATGAAGCTGCTGTCCTAATGCTCCTCGCAGGTATGAAATGAGCGAACTTGGTCAATCTATCAACAATGACCCAAATTCCCTCATTCCCTCTCCTAGATCTGGGTAATCCATCTATAAAGTCCATTGGAATGCTCTCCCACTTCCACTGTGGGATGTCCAATGGCTGCAACAATCTTCCAGGCTTCTTCTGCTCCACCTTCACCCTTTGGCAATTCATAACTTAGCTACATACTCCACCATTGGCCTCTTCATCATATACCAAAAGAAAACTCTCCTCATATGTCGATACATCTTTTCTCCAATGGGATGAATTGTCATCCTAGAGCGGCGAGACTTCCATAATACTGCATCCGCCAAATCCACACTACAAGGAACACATAGTCTACCATCTCTCCTCAACCATCCCCTCGAGTCTATGGCATAATGCCTAAGATGACTTGATGACTCCCTTCTTCCTAATCTATCCAAAAGATCTGCCATCTCATCATCCTCTCCCTGCTTAGCCCCAATCTGCTCGATCAAGGTCGACTGAGCATCTAGTAATGCTAATAATCCAAGGGTAATATCAGATGATGGTCTAAAGTCAAAGGTGGAAATATACTCCAAATATCTCTACTCCAAAAATAAAGGACTCAGTGTAGCTTTGTGTCCACTCAACGCATCCGCTACAACATTCCCTTGCCTAGGGCATAAGAAATCACAAAGTCGTATGAGGCTAAGAACTCCATCCATCTCTACTGCCTCAAATTCAAGTCCTTTTGGAAGAACAAGTACCCTAAGAACTTGTAGTCTGTAAAAAGCTCAAATTTCTCACCTAGAAAATGACGTCTCTAAGACTTAAGAGAAAAGACTATAGCTGTCAACTAAAGATCAGGCGTCGAGTAGTTCCTCTCATGAGTCTACAACTGCATACTAGCATAGCATACCACTCTACCTTCCTACATCAACATTGCTCCCAGTCCCGTACCACAAACATCGGTATAAACCATAAATGGTTTACTCCCATTAGGTAACACTAATACAAGTGCACCAGTCAAAGCCTCCTTCAATCTAACGAAAGCACCCTCACACTTAGCATCCCATGCAAAAGCTAGATTCTTCTTGGTGAGGCGGGTCAATGGGGCAGATATCCTAGCGAAGTCTTTACTGAACTTTCTATAATAACCCATGAGACCAAGAAAGCTCCTCACTTTTGTGGCATCCTTCGGGACATGCTAATCCTGCACTGTCGCAATCTTACTAGGATCCACAACCAAACCACTCTCTGAAATAATGTGCCCTAAAAAGCGAACCTCATCTCTCCAAAAGTGGCACTTGGAAAACTTAGCCTTAAGCTTATGTGCTCGAAGGATCCCAAGCACCTCTTTCAAGTGCAAAGTATGCTCCTCCCTACTCCTCGAGTATACCAAGATGTCATCCACAAATACCACTACAAACTTATTCAGCAACTCCTTAAACACTCGACTCATCAAATCAATAAAATAAGCGGGAGCATTGGTTAATCCATAAGGCATGACTAACCACTCATATAACCCATCAGGAGTCCTAAATGCAGTCTTTTGAATACTATCTTTAGCCACTCTTAACTGATGGAAATATATGGCTAAGTCAAGTTGGGAAATACTCTCACTCCAACAACTAATCGAAGAGATCGTCTATGCGAAGCAAAGGATAGCGATTCTTCTTAGTTAGCTTGTTCAGCTTGCAGTAATCGACACAGAGTCAGGGAACCATTCGCCTTGGCAGAGAATACGACTGATGCCCCCCACTTAGAAATACTCCTCCTGATGAAACCTTTATCCTCGTTCACTTGCTTACTCAATTCATGTCGTTCCCTTAGAGCCATGTGCCTCATAGGTGAAGCAACTAGTTAAGCATTCTCTACAAGATAGATCCTAAAATCGATCTCTCTGTGGTGAAAGACTAGTAACCTCAGAAAATACATCTAGAAAATCCCTAACTATTGGGACAGAAACAAGCTCATCCTGTGGTAGGTATAAGGAATAAAGGTAGCTCAACATAACCGAACCTCGCGGATCACAGAAAACCTCTAAGTTACGCCCACTACAAGTGCCTAGTCTAATAGTCCTCCTATCACATTCCAGTATAGCCCCATAAATGGACATTCAATCCATGCCCAATATCAACCTGTAACGACCTGTACTCTACGCATCGGAGGACCGTAAAATATTCATATTATTTTCATATGAGGTCGTATGATTATAATATTTTGAAAAATGACTCTTAGGGACATTTCCTACACCCATGACTTTTGGCGAATTTCTACATGACCATTTTGACTTTGAAAATCTTTTATGGACTATAACTTTTGATAGGAGCCGAGTTAGAGTCTGAAACTGCTTCCATTAGATTCGGTTAATGGTTTCCTTTCCGTAAAGTGGTCATACTAAGAAAATGGACTTACTATTTGAGAGTTTTGGCTGTTTGAAGTTTTCATTGATTTTGAGCAACTTAAGTGGTTAATTTTGGTTATTAGCAACATGACCCATGACCCATTTCGGGTTTGGAGCATGTGGAGGCTGATAGGACCTCACCCCATCATTTCACGACTCTCAAGAACAGCTAAAACCTCCATTAAACTTCTTTCTTTATAAAAAGCAACATTTAATACTTTAATTAGCCAAATCACAATATGAAGAGGAGATTAGCGAGATCTTTACTTGGGATTAGAGATTTGCTATTGATAGGGTATTGGGATTCATGATATTACTGTTCATTTGCATATTTAGGCTTGGATTTGGATTAAGGTGAGTGATTAGATTTCTCACTTACTAATTAGGTTATTTAACACCCTAAATGATTTAAAAATAGTAAAAATGTTTTTAGACCATATTATACCATATATGTGAATTTTAGATGATTTGGACTTGATTTTTGAAAACGTGTTCTTATGGGTCCCTAAACATGTTCTTGTGGATTATAACCTTCACCTTAGTTAAATCTATTTAAAATGACATTCTTGGATGTTTGACTGATTGTTAATACTTGTATATGATTTATGTATGCTTGCTTAATGTTTGTATGGTTGAAACGCCGATCGAATGGAGAATTAGATAGGTAGGAGTTATGAGTCGATGATGACCTATAAAATCTCACCATATTGGCATGTGAACAATATGAGGTGACAAGAAAGGCCTCATGAGATTGCACACCAAATTTCAAGTCATTTGGAGTTAGCGTGAAAGAGTTATGGGTCTACAAAGGATGGGTCGGTGGTAGCTTAAAGTGATGGATCAGTGAGACTTCTATACAATGGATCGGTGGAGCTTCTAACTTGATGGTTCGGTATAGCTCCAAAGTGGATGGTTCAGTGTTGCTTCAAAACATGGATCGGAGGTGAGCTAAGTATATGGATCGATGGCGTTCGAGTAGATGAGTCGGTGGAGCTTCTAATTCTGTAACATCCCCTATCTTGAGGTCCGAAGCAAAACCCTACAGATGCTGCAGTCATCCATAATATTAACTTCCGGTGACAAAATACGGTAATGCTAATGGTATCCATAATATCAGAAGCACATGAATATGAAATAAAATCAACATAGGTTTAAAACAACTTTTCTGATTACATTTTAAATCAATATTTCATATGCAGATACATAATCCTAAACGATTCCCAGGTTTTAACCAAATATAATTATTACAAATTATGCCAAGAACGACATACGAAGATGCCCCCTTGGATGATTACAGTATAAATAGACATATCAGCCTTAATACATTACAGTGGAAATAAAACTAAATAGCTCCTATATAGCTAGCTTTGCCTCCTGCACATCTTCGGAAGCTTATTCGTCCAGCCTACTAAACCTAAAAACCTTAACTCTCAATCTACTCAAATTAAATTTTGAGCACCCGAGAGTTTAAGGAGAAAACATAAACTTCGAGTTAGACATACAACCTAGTGTGAATAATACTATTACATCTCGGTTTACCGATATTAAGTGAGACCACGCCGCTTTGCGGAACGGGTTTCCCCTCACTAATATATCTTTAAAAACATATCTTTTGCAAATCAAAAACCTGCAATCAAGCTGATTAAAGCAATAGTAGCAATATCATATATGCACATAAATCAGGTAATCAATGTACTATCTGTCCCCAAAAATTTAGTTTTGTTTGGCTAACTATTAACCATAGGCTGACTTGAGCCTACCAGACATAATCAATTATCTAACATCTGTTAGACACACTACTGGGCTATCTACCCTTTACTATCTTCTTCTAGGGTCAACTGAATCTAATGGTTTCACGGGTTCACCAATAACCTATCTTCTCTCTATATATTCCTTTCGGTGTGTAACATCATTTTAGTCTTACTTGTGACAAAGCCCTACACACTGGTATTTTGGACTTATATTAGCTAGGGGCTTATTAGCTAAAGTATAGGGCCCGACCCTATACCAGTCCCATCTGGTATTCTAATATCCAAGTCATTTACTTATGGTTAACTACCCCATCAAATTTCCTTGAAAGCATTTCTTTCAAATTGATTAAACCCTTTATATCATACTTAAACAAGAAAAATATACTCTTTACTTTACTTAAATATCTTTGCCATGATATATGCTTCACACAAAACCATGTTGATGAAATACAATGGGATCATATATCCCTCCAAAGTAAGTTAAAAACCCTTTTTAACTTAAAAGATCTTAGGCCATAAAACCAAGGTAAACCATTTGAAACCTTTGCTTAAAAACTTTGAACAATACCTTTCGAACCCATTAAAAGTACCCCTTCCAAAATAAATTAACTACTATACCTTGAAACACTAGGCCAAAAGGCCAAAACATACCTTTCGAAACCTTTAAAAATAGACCTTTCGAAAGCATTGAAGGTATCCCTTCGAAAACTTTATAAAACCTTAGACATCCTCTTTTCAAAACACTTCATACTTGCCTTTCGAAAGCATTGGAAACCTTCCATTCAAATACTAAGGTAAACCTTTCGAAAACATTGGGGAATCTCCCCTTCGAAACTTACATTATATACCTTTAGAAAGTACCAAACTTCCTTGCTTAAAACAAACCTTTCGGAAGCATTGGGTCCATGTAAAAGTTTGTGGAACATAGCTTTGAAACCATTTAAAACCATTCCTTTCGAAACCTTTGGGTTTAACTTTCAATATAATAAAGGGTCTTAATAGAACAGAGTGAAAGAAACTCTTTTGAAAGCATTATTCCTAAGTAAAAGATAGTGGATGGTTTCGAAACCAACCGTGTCAAAAGCATGGAGAAGCGGCATCATAGTAAAGACGAAAGCACCCTTCCAAAACCATTGTTTAAAGGCAATAAAAACGACCTTAATTAGGTTGAAAGGTAGAATGTGGCAGTTATGTTTCGAATCCTTTCAAAAGCTTGTTTTAAAGTAAAAAAGGTGGCAACCCATTCGAAAGCCTTCTTGTATAAACAAAAGCAATTAGTCTAAGTCGAAAGCTAATATAACCCCCTTGAAAGCATCCTTTATAAACAGAAAGTAGTTCAAAGTTTACAAGCGCAACTTCTACCCCTTCGAAAGCTTGGTTTCGACAGTATACCTTCCACCTTTCTCCAATCCATTACGTACCAACGAGTTGATGATATGTGTATTTGTTTCGACATGGTCAGGGGCGAAAGTATAGGGTCGAAAGCTTGCAAGGAAGTGGCGAAGTAGTAAATATTATCAAAACTGTTTTATAACTATCTAAAGCAATTGCTTTTCAACTAACTTCCCATATTTGTCAAAATACTATTGGTTGCCAATTCTTTTTCAAAAACCTTTTCTAAAAGTGTTGTCGAATTCAGTAATTAACAATTTAAAACATTTTACAAATTGTCCCTTCTCCTTTTATAAACATATAAAACATTTAAGTCTCATACCTTAAATAATTTTATATCTTTAATAAAATACTTAGGAAAATTCTCTAAAAGTTTCCATAAATCAATTTTAATATGTTTTCTAACATATTTAAATTTGTGACCTCAAGCTACCATATAATAGCCGAAAATAATTTAAACCCAATTTAACCATTTTCTTTACTAGAAAATTCATAATAAATCCACAACAACTTAGAAAATTATGAAACTTGAAAACCATCTCTAAAATAATGTCTCTGACCTTATATCATAAACGCAAGCCATTTGGATGTCATTTAATAGGTTTTTCAAATCAAATCTTATCATAAAATCTATATGAAACAATAAAATTCATCAACAAGCATATATAACCATTTAAACAATCAAAACATGGCATTTTTCTTGCAAAATAAATTTGGATCTTATCTAGAATCTAAAAGTTATAAAAATGAGATGCAATTTATTATTCACCTTAGCTTATTGTTAAGGAGTTTGAGATTTGCCCTTGAATTAATTTTATTAAGCTTCCTTCTTGAATTCTTGCTTATCTTCCTTTATATTACTTCTGATGGTGACTGGCAAGCTCTATATTTAGTTTTGTTTGTGAATTTTGTAAATGAAATTGGAATATGGGTTTAGGGTATAAGAATATAACTTATTCATGTTTTTCCCTTATCTTATTACCTTTAATTACTTCATTTTAAATTTTCATTTGTCCATTCATTCTTAAGGCACGACTACTGTATGATCATACAAATCTCAATCCCTTAACCATTTACATTATTTGATTTAATTTATCTAATTAAATGTCCTGAATAATGTTAGTCAAAATTAGGGTCGTTACAGACTCCCCTCCTTAAAGAATTTCATCCTTGAAATTACAATAAGGTACCCATAACAATCAATTATAAAGGTAAAACATACCATGAAATAAGTTGGGATAAGTATCTCTAATCCTGCTTTCAGTTTAAGTACAGTCTCTCTCGTCGTCACCCCACTGGACTTTAACTAATCTGACTACTTTTTCCTTAGTCTCTTCTCATCTCTCGCGATTATTCGAATTGGCTTTCTAATTATAGTCATATCCGGTTCCACTACTATATCGTCTAACACAGTCGGTGTAATAGTAGTTTTTGGATCTCGAATACACTTCCTTAGATGAAATATTTGAAAAACATTATGGACTCCTACCAAACTATTCGATAACTCTACTCTATATGCTAGTTTCCCGATTCTTTCTACAATAGGAAATGGTCTAACAAATCTTGGAGCCAATTTTCTGAATCTAATTACACCTTTCATCGGTGATATCTTGACGAAAACATGATCTCAAACTGAGAATTCTAAGTCTTTAAACCTTCTTTCAGCATAGTTCTTCTGCCTAAACTGAGCTTCCTTCATTCTTGCTCGAATTAACTCAATCTTTTCTGCAGCTTCTCTAACCAGATCTAGACCAAGAACTAACCTGTCCCCGGCCTCTAACCAACAAATGGGAAATCTGCATGGCCTTCCATACAATGCTTCAAATGGTGCCATCCCTATTCTAGTTTGATAACTGTTGTTATACGAAAACTCGACTAAGTGTAGGTGGTCTTCCCATGATCCCCTAAAGTCTAGTACACAAGTTCGTAACAAATCTTCTAAGACTTTGTTAACTCTTTCCATTTTCCCTTCTGTCTGCGGATGGTAAGTGGTACTCATTTTGAGCTCGGTGCCCAAAGTCTCCTGTAGACTCTTCCAGAACTTACTAGTGAATAAGAAATCTCTATCACTTACTATACCACTAGGAATTCCATGCATTCTAACTATATTCTTCGTAAACAACTTAGCTAAAATAGGTGCCGTCCTGGTTGACTTAACTGGAATGAAATGGGCACTCTTGGTCAACCTATCCACCATAACCCATATGCTTTCATTTCCTCTACTCGACCTTGGAAACCCATCTATGAAATCCATTTAGATATAATCCCATTTCCATACTGGAACATCTAAAGGCCGAAGTAACCCACTTGGTATCTGATGCTCAGCTTTTACCTTATAATAATTCAAACAATGCTTTACCCATAAGCCTACATCCCACTTCATGCCTTCCTAGAATAAACTTCTTTTCATGTCCTGATACATCTTAGTTCATCCCGGATGAATAGTTAACTTCGAACAATGACATTCTCCAAGAACTTCCTTCCTAATGTTTACCACATTCGGAATACATTGTCTTCCATTCTTTCTTAACCACCCATTCTTGTCAAGACTGAAATCTTTTAAGTCATCGCTCTCCGTTCCATCCCTTAACCTTCTGATCCATTCAATTAATGATGGATCCTCCTTCTACTTAGAAGCAATCTTTTCGATCATCACCGGTCGAATTTCTAAACACCGCAACATAGCGGTTTCCTTACTAGATTTAGTTTCAGATCTCCACTATATTCTGCATGTAGTCAATGCTTCTAAATCTTTCCACTCAGCTATCATTGCAAATACTACATCCTGATGTTTCTTGCTATGTGCATCCGCCACCTTGTTGCCTTTTCCTAGTGTGTACTCAGTACCAAAGTCATTAGCGGCTAAAAACTCTAACCACCTTTGTTGTTTCATATTCAACTCCTTTTGAGAGAATGGATACCTTAATGACTTATGATCCGTATACAACTCGAATCTTTCTCCCAAAAGGTAATGTCTCCACACTTTCAATGCAATAATTACCACAGCTAATTCCAAATCATGAGTTGGATATCTAACCTCATGTGGTTTGAGCTGTCGAGAAGCATATGCAATCACTTTACCTCTTTGCATTAACACAGCTCCTAATCCTGTTCTACATGCATCTGTGTACACCACTAAGTCCTGATTCCCCTTTGGAACAACTAACATAGGTGCATTTGTCAATAAGTGTTTCAGCTTCTGGAATGCTTCCTCACACTTATTAGTCCAAACGAACTTCACATCCTTCCGCGTTAGCTTAGTCATCGGTGCTGCTATCCACGAAAAATACTTAATGAATCTCCGACAGTAACCAGCTAATCTAAGAAAACTCTTTACCTCGGTCACTGTCTCGGGTCTCTTCCAACTACTCACTGCCTTGATCTTAGCTGGATCTACATATAACCCTTTCTCTAAGACTAAATAACCAAGAAACTTCGCTTCCTTCTTCCAGAAATGACACTTCGAAAATTTCGCTTTCAGTTGATGCTGCCTCAATGTCTCAAGCACCACTCTAAGATGAACTTCATGCTCTCTTTCATCTTTAGAGTATACCAAAATATCATATATGAATACCAGCACGAACCTATCCAAGTGCTCTCGGAAAACTTGGTTCATCAAATATACAAATAATGCTAGCGCATTAGTTAGTCCGAACGGCATCACTAACCATTCGTACGATCCATATCAGGTCCTAAATGCCGTCAAAGGAATACTATCCTTAACCACTCTAAGATGATGGAATCCTGTTGCCAAATCCGACTGGAAAAATACTTTGGCTCCACTCAAGTGGTCGAACAAATCATCAATTCTAGGTAACGGATATCGATTCTTTATCATCTCCTCATTCAACTTATGATAATTGATACATAACCTTAACAATCCATCCAATTTCTTTGCATACACTACGGCTGCTCCCAAAGGCGAACTGCTTGGCCTGATAATATTCTTACCTTCTAAATCCACCAACCACACCTTTAACTCTCTCATCTCGGTAGGTGTCATTCTGCTTGGCGATCTACTCATCGGTTCTGCTCCTAGTACTAAATCTATCTGAAACTCAATAGCTCGTTTCGGTGGCAATCATACTACGGACATAAAAACATCTATGAATTCTATAACAACGAAAACTCGATTTATCTTGTCTTCTGCCTCCATAACACCCAACAAAGCATTAACATCAAAACTAGGGTTTTCTATGGAGTATATAACCCGATCACTACAATCGGAGTGTCTAAGTGATATTTTCCTATCATGGCAAAATATCCTAGCATCGTATTTACTTAACCAATTCATACCTAAAATAATTCTGAACCCTATGAAATCAAATACATGCAAACTGCAAGCAAATACATCACCTAACAATTCAAACTCTGGGTGGTCACATCTCATCCCAAGAGTCACATATCCTCCTATCGGATTTGCAACCCTTAAGGAAGTAACTAGGTATGAAGGTACTAGGTTAAGCTTATCTACAAAACAATGAGATATATAATAATGTGATGCACCAGTATCAAATAGAACTCTAACTGATACACCATGAATCAAAAGCATACCTCCCAATGCATCTTTTCCTTTCTCCTCTGTTGTTGGTCTCGAGGTTGCTGGCTCCAATGCAAACACTTTTCCCTTTCCATCCTTGGCTGGCTCTTTGTGTTGGTTCTTATAATGATGATCGCAGTTGAAACATCTCACTCCTTTCTTATCAGCAGCTTTCTTCCCTTTGCCTGTACGACACTCATAAGCATAGTGCGCCTTCTTATCACACTTATAACAGATAACTTCCGCCTTTTCCTTATTGGTAGCTCCACTCTTGTGAGTGCCCTTCTTATGGAAAAACTTCTCTTCTGGTTCTACCCTCCTTGAGCTCCTCCTACCTTGTTGCCCTCAAGATAAGCAAACATATCTACCTGCCTTAAAGCCATCTTAACAACTACATCACATGGATCTCTAATATGCATAATCTGGCCTTAGCAAGCTCAGGCTTCAACCCGCGAATAAACTTCTAATTCCTTTTTATAACAGCGTCAACCGTAGCGTATCCATATCTAGATAGCTCCTCAATTCTGATTGCATACTCAAGCACTGTCATGTCTCCATGCTCCAACTCAGCAAACTTTCTGAGCAGAGTTGACTTCGCAATCTCCGACATAAACCTCTCCTCAAACCTTCTTCTGAACTCAGCCCAAGTCATAGTCTTCTCTCTTCTCATTGACTCCGACCGTAACACTATTCCACCAGTACAGTGTTGCTCCTTATAATTGCCTAGTATCAAGCCTCCTTTTCTGCTCATCATTGAGCCCCAAATCAGCGAAAAACCTCTCGCAATAAAATAACCAGTTCTCCACTTCAATTGCGTCCTTAGTCCCGATAAATGGTTTTCCTCTCGTCCTAGCATAATCTCTACTCAACACAGCATAATTATTGACCATTGGAGCTCTCTGATTTCCTCCTTTAACATTTCCTCCAACTAAACCCGCAGCAACTCCAACCTGCATCATGTTAACAAAGAACTGATACATAGCTCCCACATCAACTTGCGGTATTCCAACACCACATTAGCGGCTTGAGCTTGACCTGGATTCCTCCTAGTGTTTGGTCTGGCATTTCCTTTAGTTGTGGTACTTCCCTCACCAATGTTAACACTTCCACTTCTAGCATCCATATCTTACGTCCATAAAATCTGCACTCGAGTCTTTGTAAGATACAAAAGAATAGCCTAAGAGAGATAGGAGAATAGAGATAAAGAGTATACTTATATATAGCAAATGCAAGTACATAACTATAGCGTTATCCCATACCCCAATCTTTTCTCTAATTCCTTAGGATTCTATTTTCAAAATTATTTTAAGTTTGAAATTTCTTTTTAAGTTTTCCATAAGCCTATGCTCAGATACCAAGTTGTAACATCCCCTATCTTGAGGCCCAAAGCTAAGCGCTACAGATGCTGCAGTCATCCATACTATTAACTTCCAGTGAAAAAATATGGTAATGTTAATGACATTCATAATATCAGAAGCACATGAATATGAAATAAAATCAACACAGATTTGAAAAAAAAATTCTGATTACATTTCAAATCAGTATTTCATATTTAGATACATAATCCCAAACAATTCCCAAGTTTTGATCAAATATAATTATTACAAATTACGCCAAGAGCGACATATGAAGATGCCCCCTTGGATGATCAGAGTACTAAATAGACATACCAGTCTTAATACATCACAACGGAAATAAAACTAAATAGCCCATATATAGCTAGCTTTACCACCTGAACGTCTCAGGAAGCTTATTCATCCAACCTACTAAACCTGAAAAACCTTAACTCTCAATCTACTCTTTTGAGCACTTGAGAGTTTAAAAGGAACACATAAACTTCGAGTCAGACATAAAGCCTGGTGTGAATAATACTATTACATCTCAGTTTACTGATATTAAATGAGACAACGCCGCTTAGCGGAACGAGTTTCCCCTCACTAATATCCCTTTTAAAAACATATCTTTTGCAAATCAAAATCGTGCAATCAAACTGATTAAAGCAATAGTAGCAATATCATATATGCACATAAATCAGGTAATCAATGGACTAACTGTCCCCAAAAATATAGTTTTGTTTGGCTAACTATTAACCATTGACTGACTCGGGCCTACCAGACATAATCAATTATCTAACATTTGTTAGACACGCTACCATGCTATCTTCCCTTTACTATCTTCTTCTTGGGTCAACTGAACCTAATGGTTTTGTGGGCTCACCAATAACCTATCTTCTCTTTGTATATTCCTTTCGGTGTGTAACATCATTTTAGTCTTACCTGTGACAAAGCCATACACGCTGGATTTTTGACTTATATTATTAGCCAGGGGCTTATTAGCTAAAGTATAGGGTGCGAACCTATACCAGTCGCATATGCTATTCTAATATCCGAGTCATTTACTTAAGGTTAACTACCACATCAAATTTTCCTTGAAATTTTTTCTTTCAAATTGATTTAACCCTTTAAATCAACTTAAACAAGGAAAATATACTCCTTGCTTCACTTAAATATCTTTGCCATGATATGTGCTTTACACAAAATCATGTTGATGAAATATAATGGGATTGTCTATCCCTCAAAAGTAAGTTAAAAACCCTTTTTAACTTAAAAGATCTTAGGCCATAAAAATGAGTTAACTACTATACCTTGAAACACTAGGCCGAAAGGCCAAAACACACCTTTCGAAACCTTTAAAAATAGACCTTTCGAAACCATTGAAGGTATCCATTTGAAAACTTTATAAAAGCTTAGACATCCACTTTTCAAAACACTTCATACTTGCCTTTCGAAAGAATTGGAAACCTTCCATTCAAATACTAAAGGTGAACCTTTGGAAAATATTGGAGAATCTCCCCTTCGAAACTTACATTATATACCTTTCGAAAGCATCAAACTTCCTTACTTAAAACAAACCTTTCAAAAGCATTGTGTGTTTGTACCAAAATTAGGCACAACACTCTTTGGGCATGTTTTAAGAGATTAAAGTGAAGAATATAAATGGAAAATGAGGTAGATCTAACAAACACACCAAAAACAGACAAATAGAAGTATGAAAATACAGAGATTTAGAGTGGTTTGGCGTTGTAGCCTACGTCCACTATAGAAAGTTTGCTGTTTGTTGATATTACTCGCTGGTTACATATGTTTACAACAATACAATCGAGATACAACAATGATTTCGGGAGAGTATCGGCATTCCAACATCTAAAAGTCCCTTTTCTGAAGGCTTTGGACTGCTATTTATAGGTGTAGGCTACAAATATCTCCTTCAGATCTCGAAAGACTCCTTCCCTCACGTGGGTGGGCCCACGTGATCGATCCTTGGTCATTTCGACTCGATCCATAATCGATACGTATCAATTTCGTATGGATCAAAAATGATCTTTTTGGGCCGAGATCGATCCGGTACATTCTCGAGGCAGTACACAAGATCCTGTGAAAATTTGGTGGCATTTGGACTTGTAGATTGTGAGATATGATCGATGCAAGTTTGGATCTTCAATGTGCAGCCGAGCTTCGTATCGATACGTTCATATCGCTTCCTTTTGTATCGATTTTATGCACGTGACTGCTAGATGACGTGGCGCTATATTCTTGGATCGATCCACTTTTCATGCCGAATGACCGAGTCTTTTTCTTGAACGTGCCTTGTTCGTATCGAGGGACTGTAACTGCTCTGTATCGATACCAATCCATATACTTCGTATCGAGGTACTCCTTTGTTCTTCGTATCGATGCAAAGAAACCTTACTCGTATCATTCTAAGTTGTCCTATTTGTATCGATTCCCACAACCCCATTTCGTATCGGTAGGAGGTGTTATCTCGTATCGCTTATTGGATGACCCACTTGTATCGACCGTTGGTTGACCGATACGAACTATACAGATGAGATCGATATGTAGTGGCTTTAGTTGATGGATACGAAGCAGAGTACATGTGATGGATACGAAATGGAGAAGTGAGGTGGATATGAATGAGGCCTTCCCCTATGGATACGAACGTGGTGTTTCTGTTATGGATGTGAACCACTGTTTGCTTTGATGGATACGAATTGTAGCCGTCTTCCTTGATTTTGATTGATCAATATCTCGAGCATACGAACTCTGATTGACTCGAAATGTGGGACGCTGGCTTTTATAGCTTTGCTTGTCATACTATACCGATTGTAGCTCGATCTGGACTTGGAAAAAATTTACTAGCATCCATAATGAACCTGTGTATAACCGTTCTTCAGGACGAACTGTCCTTAGTTCTTAGTTAATTTCTTGGTGTCATGGCCTTGCCAAAAAGGAGGGATAACATTTGCCTCCCAAAGTACGTCTTGTGTGAACATGACGTGATTTGAAAAAGCTGCAACCTTCTGTCTGAAAAGTTC
This sequence comes from Allium fistulosum, assembly GCA_030737815.1. Taxonomy (NCBI): domain Eukaryota; kingdom Viridiplantae; phylum Streptophyta; class Magnoliopsida; order Asparagales; family Amaryllidaceae; genus Allium; species Allium fistulosum. Next base: position 153,286,620 of record CM060905.1, on the reverse strand, counting down.
TATCTAATTTGATGAGCAGTCGTCTTTTTGCCAAAAGATGTGATTTTGATTGTTTTCCGGTAATATAAATATTGGATTGTTGACTGCCAATGATTGTACAGTGTATTCTTATAACTGAGTGTTGAGTGTTAGAAATCTGTTGTTCATTGTCATAATTGTCACTAGGTGAGCATTTAATTCCTATGAATTTTGAAAATTGAATGTTAATTCATTACACATAAATGTATGTCAACCTGACTCCCGTTAACGTTTGCACGTTCACGAATCGTTGTTGGTTTTCTTTTGCATCGATTTTCATATCGATTTTCTCTTGAATCAATGTGAAATTCAAATTGTAACAACGCTTGATGGTCATTTTAAAGTATCTCTTCATATCGATCCTCTCCTGGATCGATGTGAAAAGTTGAAAATTTGTTTTCGTATCTATGGATACGAGCCTCTGTGGGTTTTATGACGATCAATGCGAACAAAGCATTTCATATCGATGCATTTCAAATGGATTCGATTGTCCAACCAGTCTTTGCTTTGCGCTTCGTGTCGATTGTCTGATGGATACGAACGAGCATTACTCTGGATTGGTGGCATATTGATATGAATGGCTGGCTCGTATCGGTTGAGGAGGTAGATCGCTTCGACCGATTAGCTTGTATCGGGAGACAAATGGTCGCTTTCCAAGTATAAATATCTTGGTACTTATAATTTTTCCCATTTGTTTGCCTTTCCTCTCTAGCCTTCGTATCGCTTTAAACAAAGGAAATCAAAATTGTTTTGGCCTTCATACCAAGTCGAGCTCTTAATCCCTCAAACCAGCTGTTAGATCTAGGTAACTAGGCAATGGACTATGTTAAAACGATGAGGCTTGAGATTCATTGTCGTTCCATTCGCCTTTGTTGCCGATTCTGGTGAAGTGGTGGTCTTGGATGGCCGGAATGAAGTCGAGGATGGTGGAGGCGGTGCCTTAGTGGGTTTTGAGAAGAAGAAGCGTGGCGATACGAAGTGTTGATGGAAGAATTACTTGGCCTTGAATTCGTATCGATGGGAGAAGGCGGGAAGTAGCACATTCGTGTCGCTCTGGGAAGAGGGATTCGTATCGATCGACAACCTAGGGTTAGGAGGAGGGAATTCGTATCGCTTCTCGAGTTATGGAGTTTTGTATCGACCCATAGCTTTCGTTATGAAGCGATGTAAAAATGATCGATACAAAATTGACTTAGATGATCGATACGAAACCCTGGATGGTGATCGATACGAACTTTGAGCTTCTGATCGATACGAAGTGATGCATAGGTGGTCAATACGAACTGCTTCCTCTTCTCATCCATACGAATTGTCTGTGCGGAGATCGATTGAACTCGATGGAGATGAAATCCTTTGCACACTCAAACATTTGACTCCGACGAGCTTCTACCTTGCATAATTGGACTTAACAGTTTCACTGCATATCTGACTGCCTCCCGAAGCTCGTCGATGGAACTGTAACTTGACAAAATTTAACAAACTTTAACTTGGATCGGTCTCCAAAGTCTGGATGGCACGGTTGTGACGGTCGACGATGATGGTCACTCCAGTTGAATTCTGAAGTCTCGTCGTTCAAATACTCTTTAAATCTCGTAGCATTTCATAGATAATATACAACACTGCATTGCACAACACATTCATGCACTTCTCACTGAGGGAAACATGGGTTTATTGTCATCTAATGATGATTTTTGCTGAGTTGATTAACTATGGAAACTGGAAGTTCACAATTGCAGGAAGCTCAGAGTCCTCCTCTTCCTATAATCGAGATGTCGGCTATCACAGCTGAAGTTATAAGTCCAGCTCCGTATGAGCTACCAGGAGCAGCCTCCATCGGGAATCCACAAGACTCTATTCCATCTAATATCTTTGAGGAAATGCTAGGTAGGATTTGCACAAGGCACGGATTGTCGGGATGACGTCCTACTACCAGGGGCAGAAGACAGACCCCACTCTCCCCCAAAGGGTATACCGCTTTTAATAGATTCTAGTGCACATCCGGGACACTCCCTCCATTCAATCAATACATCCGGGAAGTGTTATCCTACTTAAGGATTGCTCCATCACAGATGCACGTAAATAGATATGCTTCGCTGAATAGCTTATTTATCATCTTCATGGAGCATCTTTTTTGACCCTCGACTCGAGAGGAAGTCTGGTACCTGTTCAATATAAAGAGCCGAGGTGATAACCCATCTTTCACCTTCTTAAAGGCAGTTAGGAACTTCCAGGTTGTGATTAGAGCATGGACCAAGCTAAGTTATTTCAAGACTGAATGGTTCTACGTCTGTTGCCTACCGGGTATCGCCAGATGGTGGCTAATCAGGCGTAAGTACTTCAACTTTTATGCCATTTGACTGGATAATCTTATTTGATGTCGAATCTAATACTTTCTTTCTTTCACAGCTTTGATTCCGCGACCCAAAGGTGACCAATTTAAATAGGTTGTAAGGGTTCTTCAGAGAGTGCCTGTTGTGGATAGAGAAATTGATGAAGTTCTAATGGACGAGAATTTGAGGGCCATTGGGTTGATTGGTGGAAATCAAAGCATCGGGCTTGAACGGTCTCTTAGGGCGGTTCCGATGAGGCATGTTAGGAGGAGAGTTCCTGGAATCGTGAACGCCGAGCGAGGTGATGATGAAAATATGCTTGCTGGGGATGAGCCCACACCCGGACCTTCACTAAGCCATTGACATTTTGAGAGAATAAGGAAAAGCAAGGTCGCTGCCCATAAAGCTCCGAGATGCAAGTCTGTTGTAATTTCAAAGGCTCCGTCTTCACAAATAGAGAGTCCTTTCGAGGGATTTGCAGATACCTATTCCGGACGATGTGTCTCTTCACCAAGATACCGGACTAGAGAGCTTCAAAGTGCCTTAGATTTAGGAGAGCCAACCCCTCCGAGTAAGGCTGCTACATCCGGTTGGTTGGGGGGTTTACACGTGCGTGCACACACTTCACGACACCACACTCCTATTCAATCTCCTAAGATAACTAACTTTGTTTCTTCTTCCACTTTACAAATATAATGTCAAAGAAAGGATCTATGGTCAGCAGCCTCCGTGCTGCATGCCAATCCTCCAGTTCATACCGAGAGTCTCGCAGGCACGAGTCCGATTATGATCGCCACTACTCTAGTCAGGATAGGGATCGTTATGATAGGGAGAGAGACGGGGAGAGGGACAGATAAAGAGAGAGAAAGAGAGTGGCGAGATAGGCGCCGCTCCCTATCGCGCTCTCCTCCACCCAGAGTTCCCTTGCCACCCTCCGGTTCTGGAACACACACTGTTGAAACCCCGCGCTATCAAGTGCCTCCACAAACTTCAAGGCCTAGCGAGCAGCGCCACAGAACTGGGGTGGACGCTCCTATTTTTACCACACTAACGGCTACAGAGCTCATAGGGGAAGGAGCTGCCCAAATTGCTCAGCTAAAGAAGGAATTCCCCAACATTTGTTTTGACGGCTTCCACTTTCCTCCAAATTTGCAGTTGATTCCAAAAGGGGCGGAGAAAACTGTGCATGACTATGTTTACCATGCCTACAACCAATATCGGGAATGGAAGAAAACTGCAGAGAAAGCTTCGGCTGTAGCATTTGATCGGGCCAAAACAATTGAACAGCTACAAGAAAGTCTCGCCCAGAAAGATCGTATAGTCCAAGTGCTTACTAACGAGATTGAAACCCTGAGGAACTCAGAAACAGAAGCCTTGAAGAAAATTGATGAGACCAATAAGGAAATGGAGCGAATGAGGCAAGGGCATCTGAAACTGGTTGACGATATAGGCCACAGGAAAGCCATCGTCACAGCCGAAAGAGACACTGCGCTCAAAGAGCTCAACAGAGCTTAAGGTGAAGTATGCCGAAGTTGTCAAAGAAAAGGATGACGCAAATAAGGCTGCTCAGAGGGTGTATGATTAGACGGTGGAGCTTAAGGGAGAGCGGGATGCAGCAGTTCTAAGGGTTCAGGAAGCTGAGGCTAGGATTGAGATCGAAGTCGGGGCAGCAGAGGCCATGTTAGAAGGCGATATGGAAGACCTTTTGATTACTTATAATGCCAATGTCCTGAAATACCATGGTCTGAGCTGGATCGATGATTATCTGACCCATTTGCATAATGCCTGGCACCGCTTGGTGGATGATGAAAAGGCGGAACACTATGCCGAATCTATCGATGAGTTTGACTTGGAGAATCGGGTGCTAACTGAAGATGAGAGGAGAGTTCTCCATGAGGCCATCATTACATTTGAAAAAGAGAAACTCGCCACTCAGCATCCGGAGGTCAGAGAGGGTTCTGGTGTTGAGCATCATGTCACAAGTTCTGAAATTCCTATGCTAACCTAGCCTGAATCTACCCCTGCAGTCGATCCTCCACCTGTGCCTGCTTACAATCCCGATCAACCGCAATTGTCTTCGGCTCGTAAGCACATCTCCAAAGGAGTCCCGTCTCCACCCGCGAGCCAACCTAAGGAAGGTATTCTGAACACTTCTCGAATTCATTCAAAGTTTGGGGTATTATCAAAAGAAGTCACTAATATTTTCTCTTATCTCCATTTAGTTGTAGGAGCTGCATCGGCCGTGCCCTCTGCAATCCAAGAGCAGCATCAGGAGCAGGAGGCTATCGTGACGGAGGCAATGACTACCATAGCTACCGCATCGACCGAAGAAGTTCATGTGAGTGCTTTTATCTTCAACGAACAGATGATGGAAGAACTCCTCGGTCATCAGAGCGACCCACTTACAGATTATCCTTTTGTCACGGGAAAAGGCGTGTTCACAGCCAGCTCTTAGGCCCCAACCACCAGCATCCCGCCGGACACTCAAGCAGCTCATGATAAGGTGATAATGGCGGAGATCAGTGCCGAGATGGCAAGTGCCACACTGGGTAGCGATGTTGGAAGTGGAATGGCAGGTCCTGGCCCGGCCCCTTTGTGTATGGTCTCACTGTGTGGTATAATCATCATCACAAGGGTACCCCTTGTGTCTCCTCATATAGAAAGCGCACCCTTCCCTCCAACCATGCATTCTGAAAGCGTTCTAATTTTTATGAGTTCGGAGGAGGAGATTACAATTCTTCCCCCGGCTTGGGATAAGCCGGGTAAAGACAAGAGTTCGAAACGACACCACAGCGGTAGCTCCAGTGGATCGACGCCGAAGGGGAAGAAGAAGAATCATATGGAGTAGGCTTGTCTTTTTGCGTCCCTTTTTGGTATATAAGTAGGAATTTCTTTTTTGCTTTCAGTAGGCCATGCATAGATGTGGGTTCGGCCCTTGCTAGTAGGAATTTTTGGAATAAGCTTTTTTGTACTTATTTTGTTTCCAAAGAATAGATGAAATAAAATATCCTTTCGCTCTTTTGGCATAACTCTGAGTTTATTTGCCTAAGTGTTTCAATACTTGAATTTTTATTCAATACACTTGTGAAGCTTTAATCTTTGGATAGGACTCGTGTCCGGCCATTAGGTCTTGGAGTCATGGTTCCGAGTCGTAACCAAACGTTAAGTCGAGTCCTAATATTGTACTATCTCAATCGGCAGCTAGTGCTCGAGTTATGCCCCTAGTCCTGGGGACGAGCCGAAGTGGTCGGACGATGATAGCCTTTTACCATCGACACTTTTTAATTTCACTTAGTTGGAACTAAGTCGTTGTGAGATGAGTTCGAGTGGTCGGATCACACTCGTTCATGTATTGATAATCGCCTCCATACTCAAGGGAATGAACTCGCATGCGGGCAGTTGATCACGCCTGCTTAATGTTTGAAGTTACGTCCACACTCCGTGGACTTAAGTTGTTTTCCGGTGGTCAGTCACACCCGTTTTAATAATCGGAATTGCGTCCACACTCTGGGGACTTAGGTTGATTTGTGGGCGGTTAATCACACCCAATTTTGTGTTTATACTCCAGTCCGCGCTCTGGGGACTTAGAGTTAGCTGTGGGTGGCCGATCACACCCAATTAATGTTTATACTCCAGTTCGCGCTTTGAGAATCTGGAGTTAGTTGTGGGCGGTCAATCACACCCAATTAATGTTTATACTCCAATTCACGCTCTGAAAATCTGGAGTTAGTTAACAAACAGTCGATCACATTTGTTTTGAGTTTTGAGATCTCGTTCGCACTCTGGGAACGATAAACTGGTCAGGATCATGGATGGTCGGATCACATCCACCCTAAGTAAACAAGCGAAGTCGTAGATGGACAGATCCATCCTCCTTGAGTTTTGATTGTACATGGGCGAAGTCGTGGGTGGGCGGATCCTTTTTGGCTTCAGTGTGGTAGTTTGCCCTCGAGCTCGGGTTTCACTTAGTGAGTGACCGGTCGTATCACAGCCACTCCCTATTTGAATAAATCCCACCGTAGGCTGGAACTTAGCTCTCCGTGCATCGTGATGGTCGCATAACGCATTTCAAGAATCACTACTTTGGCTCGAAGAGATTGCATTTTATTGCTAAAATAAGAAAGTACGGCAAAGTCAGTTGCCTTATTACAAGTTCAAATTTCAAAATGCATAAACAAATTGCAAATGAAAAGCAGACTAAATGAATAAAAAAACCTGTTATGTGTAGTAGCGATGAAGACTTTCACTGTTCTAAGCTCTTAGCAAAGTGAGACCATCGACGGTCGATAATTTGAATGTGCCATCCCCAAGTCTTCGTTCAATAACATATGGTCCTTCCCATGTAGGCTTCATATGAGAAGGGATCGGATAAATTCTCTTGAGCACGAGATCGCCAAGTTCAAAGGTTCTGGGTCGAACCTTAGCATTGTATAATCGGGCGACTCGACTTCGATGCACGGCTGCCCTCAAATCAGCCTCTTCACGCTTCTCATCTAATAAATCCAAAGATTCGGCAAGCAATATCTCATTTGTCTTCGGACCGTAGAAAGTCACATGATGAGAAGGTACTTCCAACTCGACTGGAATGACGGCTTCTGAGCCGTAGGAATGTGAAAATGGAGTGTGACCAGCTGTAGATTTGTGGGTAGTTCGGTATGCCCATAGGGCCATGGGAAGCTCATTGACCCATTTGCCACCGGCCTTCTCCAGTCGTTTCTTTAGAATGGATTTGATAACTTTATTAACAGCTTCGACCTGTCCATTTGCTTGAGGGTTAGCAACTGCTGAGAACTTCTTCCGAATGTGGAAACGTTGACAGAAGTTCTTGAACTCGACACCGTCGAATTGGCTTCGTTGCCATTGATAATGGTATGTGGGAGGCAAAAAGGCAGATGATGTTGCAGACAACAAAGTTGATTACTTTCTTCATCATGATAGTAGCAAGGGGCTCAGCTTCCTCCCATTTGGTAAAGTAGTCAACTGCAACGATGGCGTACTTCGCACCACCTTTAGTCAGAGGTAAAGATCAAATTAGATCGATACCCCATATAAAGAACGACCATGGACTGACCATTTGAGTGATTTCGGTAGGTGGGGCTCTAGGAATCCGAGCAAGTTTCTGACATTTGTCACACTTCTTGGCATAGTCTAATGCGTCCCGATTCGCAGTCGGCCGATAATACCCATATCGGAGTATCTTCTTAGCAAGGGCTTTCCCCCAGTGTGATCGCCGCATTCCCCCTTGTGCACATCATGTAATACTCGTTTGATTTCATAGTTGGCGATACAATGGAGTAAAGGAATAGAGTATCCTTTCTATACATGACTCCATTCTAGATAATGAATCGTGAAGATTTCCAAAGAACTTGCCTTCTCTCACTTCTGCGCTCGAGCAAAACTTCATGCTCAAGATAATTTCTGAAAGAGGTCATCCATGACTCCTTCTCGGGTGTGGCTTCATGAACCTAGTCTGTCTCCATCTGATCGATACTCGGAGAGGTGAGCATCTCAACAGGGACGAGTCCTATTTGCTGTGCTTCACCGGTGCTGGCCAGTTTTGCCAGAGAATCGACCTTTTGGTTATGCTCTCGGGGTATGCAATATATGGCATAATAATCGAACTGATTCAACAATTCCTGGACCCGAGCAAGATAAGCGGCCAACCTCTGGTCTCTAACTTTGTATTCTCCCCGAACTTGGCATACAACTAATTGCGAATCGCAGTAGATCTCTACATCGATAATTCTCAGGTCTCTGGCGAGTCTAAGTCCGAAAAGTAGAGCTTCATATTCGGCCTCGTTATTGGTTGCATGGAAATCAAACTTCAAAGCATAACATACGGATCGGCCTTCTGGGGTTTTAAGTACAACTCCAACGCCCGAGCAACGATCGTTCGATGCACCATCTGTGTCTTCCATATGTATTTGGGAGATTCACTGGTTTTGGGAAAGTCCTCCGGTATAGTGAACTCAACAATGAAATCCGCCAGAACTTGTCCTTGAATAGTCCGCCTTGGCATGTAAGCAATATCAAACTGACTCAACTCGATGTTCCACTTTAACAACCTACCAGACGTCTCAGGCTGCGGAAGGACCTGTCGTAATAGTTGGTCGGTGTAGATTGTGATAGGATGAGCCTGAAAGTAGGGATGGAGCTTTCTTGAGGAAATGATGAGACACTATGCCAGCTTTTCCAACTTCGGATAGTTTCTCTTTGCTCCGGTCAATCGTTTGCTAATGTAATAGACTGGTCATTATATCCGATCCTCCTCCCGAATTAATGCGGCACTGATTGCATTCTCTGACACTGCCAGATAGATGTATAGTTTCTCATGATCAATCGGCTTTGACATAATAGGTGGCATAGATAGGTGTTGAACCAGTGCTCGGAATGCGCCCTCACACTCCTCAGTCCATTCAAAGTTCCGCTTTCCTTTCCTGATCAGATTAAAGAAGGGAATACATTTGTCGATGGATTTGGAGATGAACCTGCTTAATGCTGCTACCTTCTCGTTGAGACTTTGAACTTGCTTTATAGTTCTGGGAGTTTTGAGATTCCGAATCGCCCAGATCTTCTCGGGATTGGCTTCAATTCCTTGAGCATTGACAATGAATCCAAGGAACTTTTCGGAGGCGACTCCGAAGTGACACTTCAACGGGTTGAGCTTTATTCGGTATTCTCGAAGGATGTTGAACATTATTTCAAGGTCTTTGACATGATTGATGGAGAGTCGCGACTTTACAAACATATCGTCCACGCACACCTCCATAGTTTTCCTGATCTGGCTGGCAAACATTCGGTTGACAAGTCTTTGATAGGTTGCCCTAGCGTTCTTAAGCCCGAACGACATCACTTTGTAATAATAGAGTCCGAGATCAGTGACAAAACTGGTATGTTCTTGATCGGGTAGGTGAATCGATATCTGATTGTAGCCGGAATACGCATCCATAAAAGACAAGAGCTCGTGTCCGACCGTTGAATCTACAAGCTGATCAATTCTGGGAAGCGGAAAACAATCTTCAGGGCATGCTTTATTTAGGTCTGAGTAGTCCACACAAATCCTCCATTTCCCGTTTGGTTTCCTGATAAGCACTGGGTTGGATACCCATTCTGGATATAATGCATCTCGGGTAAACCCGTTCGTCTTGAGTTTATCCACCTCTTCTTTCAGGGCGGCAGATCTCTCTTGATCCATACCACGCCTTTTCTGCTTGACGGGACATGCCATGGGTCAATGTTCAATGTATGGCTCACGAAGTCCAGTGAGATCCCACACATGTCTGAGTGTGTCCAGGCGAACACATCGAGGTTTGCTCGAAGAAATTCAACCAATTCTTTTTTCATCTGTTGGCTTAGCTAAAACCCGATCTTTATCATTCTGGAATCATCATCATCATCGATCAGAACATCGATCGTCAACTCTACTGGGGAAGCCTAACTGACTTCCTCTTCATTATCATCGTCTCTTGAATCAAGATCTTTTAGGAATTGGTTGTGGCGCCCGGGCGTAGGCCCAGGTGTTAGCTGTCAATTGTCGGTAAAACGGACGCAGAGAGATTCCTCTACATCCTTTCCCTTCTCTTTTCGCTGTGCCTCCCATAACTCAGCAATATAACAGGCGCGTCCAGCTGCCTGATCTCCCAGAACAACTCCAACCCCGTTGTCAGTGGAGAATTTCAAAGTTAAACACCAAGGGGAAATAATTGCCATGAATTCAACCAGGGCCGGTCGGCCCAAGAAAGCATTATACGGTGAATTAATATCCAACACAATGAACTACAACATCCGGACTCTCCGGCGTTCTCCAACTCCCAACTCCACTGGTAATTTTACCATTCCAGTGGGTATAGTCGCATTTCCATTGAAACCATGTATACGGGATTGACACGGCTTCAGGTCCTTTGCTTCCATTTTCATTTGATCATAAGCTCGCTTGAAAAGAATATTCACGGAGCTTCCACTATCCACTAATATCCTCTTCATCCAAGCATGACCTATCTAAGCTGATATGACTAGTGGATCAATGGTGGGGGCTTTGACTCTATCGGCATCTCTGTCTTGGAAAACGATGTCGTCTATCATCGTTTTTTGTTATTTAACCGGAGCCCCATTATCAAGATTACTGCAACACTCGAAGTCTGCATGCCTAATCGAACTTGCATACGACTCCATTTCCCTCCAGCTCTGATCCGCTGGATGAGGACCACCACTTACTATGTTAATAACCAACCTCCCACCAGTACGCGCGAGTTCCGATCTAGCCTAATTGGTACTTGATTCTGGTTTGATGGACCCGCACCTCCAGCCTGCAGCGCCCGAACAAATTGTTCCAACTTCCTATCTCGGATTAACTTCTCAATGATATCCTGTAAATGGCGACATTCATTGGTATTGTGACCATAGCAATCATGGAATCTATAGAATTTTCCAGATTGAATTTGCTTTTCGGACGACTGCTTCGGAGCATGCTTCTTATATTGGCCAGTATTACAGGTTTGCAAGTACACATTCTCCAGGGATGTATTCAAAGGAGTGTAGGTGTTAAACATGGGAGCTCTACGTCGCAGTTCTTGATTTTGATCCCGCTTCTTACCCTGACTTCCATCGCCTTTCTACTGATTCTGCTTATTCTGTATATTTAACTGCACTTTACCGGAACTCTCACCGGTTTGCTTCACAACGACGTTACTTTGAATTCCTTCCACACTAGGCCCCGCGTCATCCTTTTTCCTGGATTGTTTATCATCTTCCCTCAAGAATTGGGCCGCTTTAGAGTAGAAAGGGTCCAGCGATGCGGGGGGTTTCCCGGCCAACCAGTTGCCAAATTCGGAATCAGGATCGATCCCTTTAGTCAGCGCCATCGATATGAAATTATCATTAGGGTTACTAATCTTCGTGCAAGCGGCATGGAACCTTTCCAGATAATGTCTGAGCGTCACTCCAGGAGCTTGAGTGATACTAGATAAGGTGTTAACATCCTTAGGTCTTGTAATGTGCATACAAAACTGTTCGACGAATTTCATAGCTAATTGATCGAAGCATGAAACAGATCGGGGCGGTAGGCGAGTAAACCACATGGTTGCGATACCCCCAAGAGAGATAGGAAAACTTCTGCATTTGACCACATCGTCAGCTTGTGCAGCATTCATCAGCCATTCATACTTCAAAATGTGTTGGTTAGGGTCCAAACTCCCTTCGTAAATAGGTAAAGTTGGCATTCTGAATCGGCGAGGCGGTTCAGCATAAAGGATGTCATTAGTGAAGGGTGTATGACTCTGGGAGATTCCCTAGTCGTCATTGGAGAGGCCCTGACTTTCACAAATCATTAGACTAATCATGGTTGGGATTTCTGGCATTTGGACATTCTGAGCATGCTGGGCCAAGGTGTGGTCGGGTTCCACAATGCGAGGATGGCCCAGGCACGGTCGACGGTCCATACCTCGCCTCCTTGGCTCTAGGTCTTCGGGCACATAAGATTCAGGAGTACAATCGTGTTGACAAAGGTTCGGATCTGTTCGGTCTCAAATGTCAGCTTCCAAGTCGATAGAGGCGGCAGCAGCACGGTTATAAGTGATGTGATAAGGAATTGTCCCTCCTCCGAAGGAGGGTCCTGCCTGGTGACTAGCAGATAGACCAGGTCCTGCTTGTCCAAGATTTAGATTACGCCGATGCCCGGGAACTTGCGCGTAGCTTCCATCCAGTCGTGAATGTGTGGATCTGTGATGGTAACCAAAGGAAGCTGAGCTCTCAGTGGATGAGTAGGAAGCTTGATCCCTTTTGGATCTCCTTCATCTTTCCTGATTCAATCGGTTGGTTAGCTCCGTGTTGGCATGGATCTACTGGGTAAGCTGCCGTCGACTTTGGGCCAGTTATTGCATCAACATCTGGAACTCCTTCCTGGTGACAGGGCCTTGTGGATCTGAAGGTCCAACTGAGTTCTGGCCTGTGGCGGGTAGCTGCGCAGGGTTCTGTCTATCTCTTCCTTCCTGATCTGCAGCGGTCAAGGTAGTCCTTGTAGTAACCATGGTGAATGATGTAGCTCTCTCCTAGATTAGATGCAATCTGAATAGGATGGAAGAACTACTGAATGTGAGATTTAGATCTTCTCCTTAGATTCTTGCAATCCAACGATGGTAGTAGATCCAAAGAGCAGGAGAAAAGCTAGGTTTTCTCAGTGAAAGTACCAAAGTGTTTGTACCAAAATTGGGCACAACACTCTTCGGGCATGTTTGAAGAGATTAAAGTGAAGTACATAAATGGAAAATGAGGTAGATCTAACAAACACACCAAAAACGAACAAATAGAGGTATGAAAACACAGAGATTTAGGGTGATTCGGCGCTGTAGCCTACGTCCACTATAGAAAATTTGCTGTTTATCGATATTACTCGATGGTTACAGATGTTTACAAAGGTACAATCGAGATACAACAATGATTTCGGCAGAGTATCGGCGTTCCAACGTCCAAAAGTCCCTTTTCTAAAGGCCTAGGACTGCTATTTATAGGTGTAGGCTGCAAATATCTCGCTCAAATCTCGGAAGACTCCTTCCCTCACGTGGGTGGGCCCACGTGATCGGTCCCTGGTCATTTCGACTCAATCCATGATCGATACATATCAATTTCGTATCGATCAAAAAATGATCTTTTTGGGCCGAGATCGATCCGGTACATTCTCGAGGTAGTACACAAGCTCCTGTGATAATTTGGTAGCATTCAATGTGCCGCCGAGCTTCGTATCGATACGTTCATTACACTTCCTTTCTTATTGATTTTGTGCACGTGATTGCTAGATGATGTGGCACTATATTCTTGGATCGATCCACTTTTCATGCCGAATGACCGAGTCTTTTTCTTGAACGTGCCTTGTTCGTATCGAGGGACTGTAACTGCTCTGTATCGACATGAATCCATATACTTCGTATCGAGGTACTCCTTTGCTCTTTGTATCATTGTGAAGCAACCTTACTCGTATCGTTCTAAGTTGTCCCATTCGCATTGATTTCCTCAACCCTATTTCATATCGGTAGGAGGTGTTATCTCGTATCGCTTATTGGATGACCCATTCGTATCGACCGTTGGTTGACCGATACGAACTATATAGATGAGATCTATACGTAGTGGCTTTTGTTGATGGATACGAAGCATAGTACATGTGATGGATACGAAATGGAGAAGCGAGGTGGATACGAATGAGGCCTTCCACCATGGATACGAACATGGTGTTTCTGTTATGGATGTGAACCACTATTTACTTAGATGGATACGAATTGTAGCTGTCTTCCTTGATTTTGATCAATCAATATCTCGAGCATGCGAACTCCGATTGAATCGAAATGTGGGACGCTGGCTTTCAAAGCTTTTCTTGTCGTACTATACCGATTGTAGCTCGATCCGGACTCAGACAAAATTTATCAGCATCCATAATGAACCTGTGTATAACCATTCTTCAGAACGAACTGTCCTTAGTTCCTAGTTAATTTCTTGGTGTCATGGCCTTGCCAAAAAGGCGGATAACATTGGGTCCAAATAAAAGTTTGTGGAATATAGCTTCAAAACCATTTAAAACCATTCCTTTCAAAATCTTTGAGTTTAACTTTTAATATAATAAAGGGTCTTAAAAGAACCAAGGCAAAAGCAGCTCTTTTGAAAGCATTATTCCTAAGTAAAAGATAGTGGATGGTTTCAAAACCAACCCTGTCAAAAGCATGGAGAAGCGGCTTCATAGTAAAAACAAAAGCACCCTATCGAAACCATTGCTTAAAGGCAATAAAAACGACCTTAACTAGGTCGAAAGGTAGAATGCAACAACTAGGTTTCGAATCCTTTCGAAAGCTTGTTTTAAAGCAAAAAGGCGGCAACCCATTCTAAAGCATTCTTGTATAACTAAAAGCAATTGGACTAAGTCGAAAGCTAATATAACCCCTTCAAAAGCATCCTTTATAAACAGAAAGTAGTTCAAAATTTACGAGTACAACTTCTACCTCTTCGAAAGCTTGGTTTCGATAATATACCTTCCACCTTTCTCCAATCCACTACGTACCAATGAGTTGATACCATGTGTATTGGTTTTGACATGGTCAGGGGCGGAAGTATGTGGTTGAAAGCTTGCAAGGAAGTGGCGAAGTAGTAAATATTATCAGAATTGTTTTATAACTATCTAAAGTAATTGCTTTTCAACTAACTTCCCATATTTGTCAAAATACTATTAGTTGCCAATTCTTTTTCAAAAATATTTTCTAAAAGTGCTACCGAATTAAAATTCCCATAAATCGCTTTTAATACTTTTTCTAACATATTTAAATTTCTGACCCAAAGCTAACATATAATAGCCGAAAATAATTTAAACCCCATTTAACCATTTTCTTTACTAGAAAATTCATAATAAATCCACAACAACTTAGAAAATTATGAAATTTGAAATCCATATCTAAAATAATGTATCTAAACTTAAATAAAAAACGCAAGCCATTTGGATGTCATTTAATAGGTTTTTCAAATCAAATCTTATCATAAAATCTGTATGAAACAATAAAATTCATCAACAAGCATATACAACCATTTAAACAATCAAAACTTGGCATTTTTCTTGCAAAATAAATTTGGATCTTATCTAGAAATCGGAAGCTAAAAATATAAGATGTAATCCATTATTCACCTTAGCTTGTTATTAAGGAGTTTGAGATGTGACCTTGAATTAATTTGATTAAGCTTCCTTCTTGAATTCTTGCTTATCTTCCTTTAGATTACTTCTAATGGTGGCCAGCCAAGCTCTATATTTATTTTTGTTTGTGAATGTTGTAAATGAAATTGGAATAAGGGTTTAGGGTATAATAATATAACATGTTCCTATTTTCCCCTTATCTTATTACCTTTACTTACTTCATTTTAAATTTTCACTTGTTCATTCATTCTTAAGGCACGGCTAGCCTATGATCATATAAATCTCAATCCCTTAACCATTTATATTATATTATTTTATTTATCTAACTAAATTTCCTAAATAATGTTAGTAAAAAATTGGTTCGTTACAAATTCGATGGGTTGGTGGAGCTTTAAGCACTTGGTTCGGTTGAGCCAAATCATACAAACTCGACTAGTCCCATGGGTCGATGACGACCCATGGGTGTTCCAAGAATTGGTCTAGTCCCATGGGTCAGCACTGACCTATGGGATTTGATCCAATTGGGAGGTGACCCATAGGGGAGCCTTAGGAGATGTGCAAGAACTCGTGGATGAAGTATGGGATCGTTAGCAATGGTTTGGAAGCCATATATCGGTGGGGATGGTTCAACAGTCATGGTTCGGTACTTACCCATAGGTTTTGTTCCAAACTTGAAGAGATTGATATATCGTGACAAGGAAAACCCCATAAGGCTATGCTTCAAATTCCAGATTGTTTAGAGTTCATATGCTTGAGTTACAGTCTTTTGATGATGGATAGCTATACTTCAAGATGACAGAGTAGGCGACAATGAGTCGGATTGAGGGAACTATTGGAGGCAGTTCACGGGATGCATGATAACACTCTATGACTTATGATGGCTGCCTAGATTAGTTCCCAACCACGATGATTTCAGAATGGAGTTGCATGGACAGTTCCGAGATGGGCTCTTCTACGGATGACGTGTGCAAAGGGATCATTGATATTCGTAGGTTTCGAAGTGTACTCGTAAAGCAAGGGTATGCGTGGATGCTCACTCGGGTGTTAATGGCCCTTGGATCGCATGATGTTTTAGTCCAATGTACCTTGGACTATGTTGATGGTAGTATAGTTCCTGACCTACTGAGTGGTATGGATTCATGTACTGAGAAACGAGGATATTAAGTAGTCATTGACCTGATGATGGGGTCATATGAGTATCATATATCCAATGCACTAAGTGAATGAATGTGAGGATGGATGCTATGTTCGTTTGATTGTTTCTACCACCTTAGGGATGTCACATAATGTAGATATTACTGATGTCGGTATCTTGACACCCTTAGTACTTTGATATATAGCACACCTATGATGATTATCATAGAGTAGCGTATATCCTTTATATGTACTAACTCTATAGATGCAGGATTAGGTCAGGTGTGGTTCTTAATACCGTTTGTCCTATTTTATAGCCTTTATAGTATTTGAGATTTCTACCACTCACACCAGATTGTTGTCTGACCTGGGGTTTTATGCTTTGCTTCCTATTACTCTGGGTACTCTTAAGATTAGTGATATTAAGTCCAGTGAGCATGTGGAGTTGGACAGGTGGCGAGCAGGAGGCTATTCTTGTATTATTATATGTACTCATTTGCTATTCCGCCGCACAACATTATGGATCTTGCTAGTGCTTTCTATTAGAGATAGTTTGATGAGTTACTATTTGATGTATAACTCTATTACTTATGTCATTTACCGCAGGGATCTATATACCCTGATGCTATGATCTATTTAGTAATTTACTGTCTCGTCTATTTTATATCTAAGATGATCATTATTATATTTTGTTCGTTGCATTGTGAGATATGCAACAAATTCCGTGCTAGTTATTTACTTTACAACTTATAGATGATTGCCTCACATCGATCGAGCACCACTGCAGTGCACTATACAAGTATATTGGGTGTCGGCGATGTTGTGTGGTCATCACACAACCCAACCTCGGAGAACCCCAATACATAGGCATCACACTCAAACCCGACCCTTAGAATCATCAACCTCAAATCCCGATATGTCATAGACAAATAAGTCGATCCCCTATGGGATTCGACACAACTATTGGGTCTGTCATAATACAGTGTCTAAGTGCAGGTCATCAACAAGTCTACTAGAGATAAAAGAATGAGATGGCCAAGTATCAAATAAAGTATGAACAGAAAGACCAGACAAAGATAACACACTTTCAATTACCACCTTCTTCCCCTTATCCAGTGCTGGCTGGAACTGGAAGTGGGAATAGCCTCCATAGCATATGCCTGGACCACCGGAGTAGAAGTCAGAGAAGCAACTCTTGGTGGTGCTAAACAATTCCTCTTAATATGCACAACCTGATCACAATTGAAGCACTTCGGCTTCGGTACTGAACACTCTTTAACAAGATGCCCTGTCTTCCCATACCTATAACACTTCAACTCCTTCTTTTGAATCTTCCCTTTAGATGGAGTTCCACCCTTCTTCTTACCTTTCTGAAAATTCTTCATTTCAGCCTTTGGAGCTTCTTCCACCTTCTTAGCAGTAGAAGTAAGCAATGTCATCTCAACTAGACCCTCCTAAGTAGCTCCTATAGGAATATGACTCACTGTTGAGCCCTGTAGTGGCTGATTCAAACCCTTAGCAAACTAGAGCGCCTTCTTATGCAGGGTATTGATCAAATCCATTCCAAACCTCACAACCTTATTAAACTGATTAACTTATTCTTTAACTAACAAATCACCCTTCTTCAGATTTATAAACTTCTCTAAAATATCTCCCTCAGCCTGCGACAAGAACTTCATCTCAAACTTCCGCCTAAATTCTCCCCAAGTCACAATACCACCACCAGTCTCAGCCTCAACAACCTCCCACCAACTAAGAGCCTCTCCTTATAGCTGCTAAGTAGCAAGCTGCCTCCTAACCTCATCTGCCAAACCCATAAGTCCAAATATCTGCTTAAAGCTATAGATCCAAGCTCTAGCATCAACAAAAGTCTCAGTGCCTAAGAATGGCTTGCCACCCAAGTCGGGAAAAGTCCTTGCATAGCTTAGCAAAGTCATGAGTGAGAAGTGGGTGGATAGGGATCCCACCAACCGGCTCCTCTATAGGCTCTCTAGTCTGATGCTCAACCGGTCCCCTAGCCTGTAAGTAACGGCAGAACCGAATGTGCATGTTCATGCTCAGAATATCAGGGATGTCGGTAGAGCCGGATCTGCAGGATCGGCCATCTCTATTTGTGAATAGTAAAGATTAAATCAGATACTTCCACAGATAGCTCAAATAAGATTTAATATAAGGGATAATACAAACAGAAATTGAAATAATCATAGGCACGAATTTAAGGGATTCTTGACAACATTTTCCAAAAATACTTATATATATAGTTACTTTGGAAACCCATTTTGAAAACAATTTCAAAACTCATTTCTCTTTTTAAAATCATATATATATATATATATATATATATCCATACAGGTCAAATACGCTCCTATCCCTAGGAATATTGAACCTAGGCTCTGATACCACATGCAACAACCCGCATCCATTGACATGCCAAACACCGCCATATCAAGAAACATGAATCATCGGTTTAAGGAAAAAGTAGCATCATGGAGACTAAGGTATCAATGAAGAAATAATATATCTAATCCAAACATCATCACAGCGGAAACATAATATCAAATATATTGGTAATCTCATAATAACAGTGATAAAAATCTCAAAAGCATCAAAATATCCAGGGTTCAAAATATCATAATATCATAGTCTTGGAAAACCATCAGTACACATTAAATATAAAAGTATCATAAAAATAATCCCTCATAAGAAAAATACTAAAAGAGAAAATGTATTGATAGGAAATACATCATAAAAGATAAAATAGAACTAGACTCCAAGCACGATAATCCAAAGGCAGCAATGGACCTGTCGATGGCTACCATGTCCACCTCTGATAGGGAAAAAATAGAATGGGTCAGACATAAAGTCTAGTGAATGAGAAAAAGACTAACAAAGAAATTAAATACAACTGACTTCAAGTCTACTCTAGGTGATATAAGGTGTGTGTACAGTGTTCGTGCACCTAAGGTCGCAAACCTAAGGTCACCAACCTAACAGTCATCAGTCTAACATCAGGGGGATAACAACAGACCGCATCTCACCGAACAACCATTTAGTTTTGGAGAAACTACTGCCCTACTTTAACTCGCACTAGGCCTTGAGAGGAAGAACACATATGTAGTGACTCATCGTATGCACCCATGCCCAAGCCCTCGATCTTAGCAGCAAAATACCACTTACGTACCCCAAGGAGGTACCGTGCTTAACTCCGCCTGATACTAGGAACCACCTAGCTTTCAGCGTCTACGCCCATACAGGAATATGGGAATGTCCATGATCCAGTTTTTGATCCCAACACCTCGACTAACAACCGAAAATCCGATCCCAACAACCTCAACTAACGAACTGTAATTCAGTCCCAACACTTGTGCCCACCTATCGCAAAATAAGTCGCTCGTCTTAAAGGCACTCTGCATCCTACTCTATGGTATAGAAACACGAACCAAGTTCGCCATCTCAAATAAGAACACCTAAATGTGTCTACGCCAATCAAGCAATTTAGAGAGCAACAAGGTTCATACCCCTATCAGCTCAAGTCCTCAAATAGTCTATTGATTCTAAAGTGACTTACGACAATCGACCTATGCTAATCTTAGGTCGATTGCCTACAATTCAGTTATCTTTCGATTTACTTGTTTTAAGTAAGTTAACCATTTCATTTTATTTTTAGACTTAATCAAGACATCTTTCAATTTACTTGTTTTAGGTAAATTAATCCATTTCATTCAATTATCAAATATAATCCATTTCAATTATCAGAAGTAATCCATTTAATTCTTATTTCAATTGGGCTAATCTATATTTCCTATTATTATTACAGTCATTACAATATTTACATTATTCCAATTAGCAATTTATAGGTGTCAGATCCAATTTTAGCATATGATTTATGGTTTTACAGCTTACATATGTCAATTGCAATTAGACAAAAAGATCAATTATTACAAATTCCTAATTTAATAAATTAATGGATTAATACAAGAATTAACAATCAAATTAGCATAGGGTAGAAATTAAAATCAATTAATTTAATTAACTTGCTAAATCTGTGCCCACTCACCTCTGTCCTAAGCTTTTAGGTTTGCCTTAGACACTGCAAGCTTTCTCCCTTAAATCCACCTAAGTCTCTTCTCCAACTGCTAGATCTTCATTTATTTTAATTTAGATTGAGATTTAGAATAGAATTGGGGTTTACAAATTGATTTGGAAAATTAGGGTTTAAGTTTTTATTTTGGTAGAGCTTAATGGATAGAATTAGGTTTTATGTTAACCCTAGCTATCAATTTATAGAGGAATACCTCAACTCACTACCGTCAGATCCAGCCTAAAATTATCTTGTTTATCCTTGAAACCGTGGCCAGCATGCAACGATCTTGCACGATGAAACGAATCCTCTCCAAGTCGCTGCGACCCTACGATCGACCATGGGTTGGGTTGACCGCCCTTGGGTTAGGTCGACCGTCGAAGGTCGATCTGGGTCCATCTGGATAGACCTGGCCCTATTTGATTTCTTTTTTTCTTCCTATTTTCTATTTTCTATTTTTCTTTTCAATGTCTTATTTATTCAATCTTTTATAAAAAAATTCATTTCAGCTCAGATATCAACAAGTTATATATGAAAATTGGCAAGAAAATTACTACAGACACAATTGTAGTCAATTTCGGATGTTTATGAAAATTCTCCTTTTAGGTTAATTCTTATCTTATAATTATATTTTCTTCTTTATTTGCTGAAAATTCCGGGGTGTTAGAATATGCAACTCTAGGCAGAAATGTGACCATCTAGAGTTTGAGTTGCTTTGCTATACTTTTGCCTGCTGTTTGTATATGTTTAATTTTTTGGGTTTTAGGATTATGTTGGGTATGGATTGGTTGAGCAAATATGATGCTAAGATATTTTGCCAAGATAGGAAAATATTAGTTAGACACCCTAATAGTAGACTCGAATTATATACTTAGTAGATAACTTGAGTGTGGATATTTGTACTTTGTTGGGAGCAATGAAAGTAAAAGATGAAGTGAATCGGGTTTTGGTTGGAAGGGAATTTGTAGATGTTTTTTAACCCGTTACAGGACTGCCATCGAAATGAGCTATTGAGTTTCGAATAAATCTTATACCTAGAGCTGAACCCATAAGTAGACCACCTAGCAAGATGACACCTACCTAGATGAAGGAGTTAAAGGTGTAGTTGGTGGACTTAAAAGGAAAAAGTTTTATTAGACCAAGCAGTTTTCCTTAGGAACGACCGCAGTGTTCGTAAAGAAACAAGACGGGTCCTTGAGATTATATATTGATTATCATAAGTTGAATGAGAAGACGATAAAGAATAGATATCCTTTGTCAAGAATTCATGATTTATTTGATCAGTTGGGTGGAGCCAAAGTATTTTCCCAGTTGGATTTAGCGATAGGGTTTCATCAATTGAGGATGGTAGAGGGCAGTATTCCTTTGATGGTGTTTCGAACGAGACTTGGTTCGTATGAATGGTTAGTGATGCCATTCATATTGATTAATGTACTTTCTTTCTTTGTGGACTTGATGAACCAAATTTTTGAGGGCACTTGGATAGGTTCATGTTGGTATTCATTTATGACATTCTTATATATTCTAAGGATAAAAGAGATAATGATATTCATCTTAGAATGGTGCTTGAAACGTTGAGGCAACATTAACTGAGAGCGAAGTTTTCGAAATGTCATTTCTGGAAGAAAGAAGTGAATTCTCCATGTAGTTTCAGAGAAAGGGTTATTAGTGGATCCAGCTAAGATTGAAGCTGTAAATAATTGAAAGAGACCCGAGACGGTGACCGTGATAAGTAATTTTCTTAGATTGGCTGGCTATTACCGGAGATTCATCAAGGATTTCTCGCAGATAGTAGCACGTCCTAAACTAACCAGCAAGGATGTAAATTTTATTTGGTTCGATAAATGTGAGGAAGCTTTCCTTGAGTTAAACATTTGTTGACCAATGCACCCGTGTTAGTTATTCCAAATGGGAATCAGGATTTGGTGGTGTATACGGATGTGCGTGGAACATGATTAGGAGCTGTATTGATGCAGAGGGGTAAAGTGATTGCCTATGCTTCTCGACAGGTCAGTCCACATGAAGTTAGATATCCGACTCATGATTTGGAATTGGCAGCAGTGATTCTCGCATTGAAAGTGTGGAGCACTACCTTTTAGGAGAATGATTCGAGTTGTATACGGATCATAAGTCTTTGAGGTATTTATTCTCTTAGAAAGAGTTGAATATGAGACAACAAAGGTGGTTGGAGTTTTTAGCAGCTTATGATTTTGGTATTGAGTATACACTAAGAAAGGAAATAAAATTGCAGATGCACTTAGCAGAAAACATCAGAATGTGATGTTAACCATGTTGGCTGAATGGAAGAATTTAGAGGTGTTGACTACTTGTAGCATGCAGTTAAGGTCGACTGCTAGTTCTAGTCAAAGTACCGCCATGTTCTCTTGCTTGGAAGTTTGACCAATATTGATCGAGAGGATTGCTTCTGAGCAGGGAAATGATCCATTGTTAGATGAAAAGATTAGAAGATTGGAAGTTGGAACCGAGATTGATGATCTAAAATATTTTAGTCTTGACCAGAGAGGATGGTTAAGGAAGAAGGGATGGTTATATGTTTCAGATGTTGGAAACCTAAGAAGTGAAATTCTTAGGGAGTATCATCGATCGAAGTTTATGATTCATCCTGAGGGAACTAAGATGTATCAGGATATGAAGAGAAGTTTCTTCTAGAAAGTTATGTAGAGGGGTGTAGGTTTATGGATGAAGCAATGTGCAAATTGCCAACAGGTGAAAGCCGAACGTCAAAAGCTGAGTGGATTGCTTTAGCCTTTTGATATACTGGTTTGGAAACGAGATTCAATATCCATGGATTTTATTGACGGGTTGCCAAGGTCAAAAAAGGGAAATGAAAGTATTTGGATCATAGTGGATAGACTGACCAAGAGTGCACACTTTGTTCCCGTCAAATCAACTAGGACGGCACCTGTATTGGCTAAGTTTTTTATGAAGAATATTGTTAGACTGCATGGAATTCCTAGTAGTATCGTCGGTGACAGAGATGCTTTGTTCACTAGTGAATTTTGGAAGAGTCTACAGGAAGTATTAGGTATCAAGCTTGAGATGAGTACCGCTTATCACCCACTGACGGATGGGCAGGCAGAGAGAGTTAATAAGGTACTTGAAGATTTGTTGAGAGCTTGTGTACTAGACTTTGGTGGGTCGTGGGAAGACCGTTTGCACTCAGATGAATTTTCCTATGATAACAGTTATCAGACTAGTATACGTATGGCGCCTTTCGAAGCTTTGTATGGAAGGCCGTGCAAACCACTAGCATTTTGGTTAGAGATCGGAGATAGATTGGTCCTTGGTTCGGATATAGTAAGAGAAGCCATAGCGAATACTGATTTAATACGAGATAGGATGAGAGAAGCTCAGTCTAGGCAAAACAGTTACACAGATAAAAAGGCGTAAAGATTTAGAGTTCTCAGTTGGAGATCATGTTTTCATTAAAGTATCACCAATGAAGGGTATGTTCCATTAGGTAACTCAGGGAAACTGACACCAAGATATGTTGGACCGTTCCCTATTATGGAAAGGATCGGGAAACTCGCGTATCAAGTAGAGTTACCAAGTAGTTTGGCAGGTGTCCATAATGTGTTTCATGTTTCTCATCTTAGGAAGTATGTGCATGATCCAGAGACTACTATTACTTCGACCACACTGGAAGATTTAGTAGTAGATCTGGATCTGACTTTTGTGAGACAAACAGTTCGAATTTTGGCAAGAGATGAGAAGAGATTAAGGAACAAGACGGTCAAGTTAGTAAAAGTCCAGTGGAGTGACAACGAAAATGACTATACTTGGGAGAAAGAGGACAAGATCAAGAATACTTATCCTGAGCTGTTATGATGGTATGTTCTATATTTGTTGTATACAGACTTTATAGCTGGCAGGATACACTAGCATTGTTTGCATGTTTGATATGCTTGTTATGCAGTCCTTAATGAATTTTGAGGACGCAATTCTTTAAGGAAATGTGTCTGTAACAACCCTAATTTTAGTTTAACATTATTCAGGATATTTAATTGGATAGATTACATAGAATAATGTAAATGGTTAAGGAGAATGAGAGTTGGTTATTAACAGAAGTCATGCTTTAATGAATTAAGTAATGAGATTGTTTTAAAAACTTAACATATAAGAGAATATGCGAGAGGAGCATAATAGGTTGAATCATCCTTTTTAACTCATAAATCTTCTTCCCCTCATATCATTCTCATTATTCATGACGTCAAAACAATCAAAGATAAGAAGTTAAGGCCGACCATTAAACTAGCTAAGGAGGATCATGAAAATAAAGGGGATTCAAGAGAAAGCTAAGGGAAAACTAAAGCAACCACACATCTCAACTCCAATAATTAATTTAAAGGTGAATAATACATGATCCATCTCTTTTGGTTGCTTTTGAATTCGGCTATGGTTAGTATCCAAATCATTTGATGATTTCCACCACGTTATGGTTGTTTAATCATTGTTTGGATAGAATAATGATTTTAGGAATTTTTATGAAATTATTTGAAAGGGTTTTATGGTAAAACCTAAGGTTTTAATCTCCAAATGATTCAAATTTTTGATATGTTGTGTAAATTGATATTTTGAGGATAGGTTTTTAATTCCATAATTTTCCAAGTTAAAATAAATATTTTATGAATTTCCTAAGGTGGAAATTGGGTTAATTTTGGGTTTTAATTGTTAAAAATAATTAAATATAATTTTTAGCCCTGAATTTTTTTAGGATGAAGAATATGGTATTTTGGAATTTCTGCAATTTCTGGGGATTTTTTCCAAGTAATTTCGAATTACTATGAATTTATTATGCTAGATAAGCATTTAAATGAATAATTAATTAAGGATATTAACAAATTAGTTTGATATATGTTTTGGACTTCGAAAACCGAGTGTGGTAGATTTTTGAAAAAAATTTGTGAAATTTTGTTATCCAATAGGAATTTGACAAAGAACAAGATTTGGTGAAAATCAATTACTTTTAGTAGTAATAAACAGTTTTCACAAGATTTACATTAACGCCATTGAGAGGCGGCAACACCATGAGGTTCGATGTCAATGATGAGAGGCAGCAACAACATGGAACAACAAATGGGATGCTTATATTCTTAGGGTGGGATGTGTTGGCGCCATGCGTGCGACAACGACACCGCATATCAACAACGTTGCCAAACATCTTGTCACTCTTCATTATTGTTAACATGCTTACCCTGGTTTATATCATTGCCGCATTTCATTGTCGCATGTTATCACCACATTCTTAAACGATGCCACATCCCACTACACTGATTTTTCTCGATAATGAATATACAAGGAGCAGTGATGCCGCTTGTCTTTAACTTTGCTCTTATACATAACCGAAGTTTTCATCAGTGTTGAGGAGGCTTATCTCTATGTAAATTAAAACAGCTTTAAAGGGGCGATATAGTCTATTTTCAAGAGGTTCGATACCCCTTTGTTTCGGAA
Organism: Allium fistulosum; assembly: GCA_030737815.1. Taxonomy (NCBI): domain Eukaryota; kingdom Viridiplantae; phylum Streptophyta; class Magnoliopsida; order Asparagales; family Amaryllidaceae; genus Allium; species Allium fistulosum. Next base: position 153,260,924 of record CM060905.1, on the reverse strand, counting down.
GATAGCCATTTGTTTTATATAATCGTAAAATTTTGTTTTGAAAGGTGAATAACCTATATCCTATGAAAGTCGACAACCTTACTTTCAGCACAGTGTTTATACTTAAAAGAGTTAAGTTCTATCTTCGACCTTGGATAAAGGTCGACAGTGTCTTAATGCCGTGTATTGTATGTTATCTTATTAAAGGGCGAAAGCCTTAAGCCTCTTTGTCGACATTGTTATTGACGTTGACATTGATCCATTTTAAACTAGTTAATGGTTGCGAGCCATATGTTTTATGATTTTAACTTTAAAACCTTGGGGATACCTATGTATAATTTTAATATGTTTAACATAGGCCATTTGGGGATACAATGCATGACACTTTGAGATGCTATTACTTTAAAGGGAGATAACCTAATTGGGACACCAATAGATATAGGTTAAACACGTGGGTAACATGAATTAAATTGTTAAATGATGGGTTTATAATTATCCTAGGAAAACTATGGGATGTGAGATGGATAGTCCACATTATGTCGAAGATGGATAGTCTCTATGAAGTGAATGAATGGTTCATAGTTAACCTAGGAAAACTATGGGATGTGTGATGGATAGTCCACATCATTTTTAAATGAATGGGATATCTGTGATGGATAGTCTACATAATTAAATAGCTAAACCATGTGTGATGAGTAGTCCATGGTAAGGGATGGGTAATCCGGGTAATAAGTACATGTGAGATGGATAGTCCATATAATTTTGTTAATGAAACCATGGGTGATGGGTTGTCAACATGGTAAGGGATGGGTAATCCAAAGAATTAATATATGTGAGATGGGTAGTCCATATAAGTATTAGATGGATAGTCGATAAAAATTTAGATGGGCAATCTAATAACTTGGGATGGGTAATCCAGTGTATATTGCAAGTTTGCACATCAATTATTATATTATAACCATTGTGGATGCAGGAGCACGTTATACGGTTTAGATATTTTAGTTATGATACCAGTGAGGGGAAAACCCGTTCCGCTCAGCGGCGTGGTCTCACTAGATATCTATTTGGTTCGAGATGGTAGGTTATTATTCACACCAGATAGTTGTCTGACCCAAAGTTTTTGTTTTTCCCCTTAAACTCTCGGGTGCTCATTTGAGTAGGTCGGGCGTAAGGGTTTTCAGGTTTCCAATTAAATGAATAAGCATTTGGAGAAGTGTAGGAGGCAGTCTAGCTATTTAGGAGTACTTATCTAATCCGCTGTGTTGTTTGGTTTTGTCTGTATGGATGTAATGGCAAGTTATTTGATTGCCAAGTGTTAAACTCTAATAAACCAACATGGCATCTTCGTATATCGCTCTTGGAGTATTTTGTAATAATTATAATTTCTCTGAAGGTGGGTTTGTGAATAAGATTATGTAATGAATGTGAAATCATATTTTTAAATGGAATGTAAAAGTTATTTTTGAATTGTCTTTGAAATTTTTTCATATTCATGTGCTTCTGAATATTGATATGATTAACACAGCTGCATTTTGTCATCGGAAATTAACACTATGGATGTCTTCAACATCCATAGCGCTTAGTTTCGGGCCTTAAAATGGGGGATGTTATAGTTGATTGATGGTTAAATATTTAAATTAATCATTTAAATATTCAATTGTTAAAATTGCGGGGTGTTATAGTGTTACTTTGAGAAATTATCAGGTTCGATCACTACTAATATTCCCCATTCGAGGCCCGACAAGAGATCAGTTCAAATGGAGAAGGAGATTGTTTCTAATCCTTGTATGGATGCCTTGAAGTGCACTTTCCCAAATCTTTTTTAACGAGATCATGTTTATCCTCAAACTGAAGGACATCCCTCAACATATTTATTTAAACCGACACCATGGCTTATGTCGATGACGTGTAAGATCAGTACTTCAAATGGACACGGTTAGCTAAGGTTATTTCTGAAGGCGCCTATAAAAGAAAAGTGGAGCTCGATGGTGTGAAGCTAGAAAAAGAGCAAGACAAACGTATCATCTCCACCCATGACTAAGAGGTCAAAAACTTAATGCATCATTGGCCGAGGCTAAAAAAACAAGTGGAGAATCTTACCAAGTCAATTAAGGAAGAGCAATAAAATCAACAAAAACAAATCAAGGACGTTCACCATAAGAGCTACAAACTGTCGCTAGAGAATGAGCAACTTAAGAAAGAAGTAGAGAAGTTGAAGCAGCTGGAAAGTGAGAAGAAGAAGAAATATGAAGCTCTCATTGAAGCCTAGGACTATTGCGAAGAGTTGTTGGATATTTGCAAGGAGAGAGACAATGCAAAAGCCTGGGTAAAAGACATCGAGAAGCAGGTTGAAGCTGCAAAGAAACGAGTTAAGGAAAAGCTCGAGCCCATGCTTATCCGCTACAATGCAAATGTGATTAAGTTCGTAACTTAAGGTGGATGGGCCAATGGTATCCCTAGCTTTGGCCCTGGCTTGGAAGGAGATTGTGAATCAATAAAGAGTGTTCTTCAGTGGGAGTGAGGTCCATGTAGAACATCTTAAAATCAAAATTTTAGACAAGGAGGACCTAGAAGCACTCAAGACTAGTGAACTTATTTTGCACCCTGAATTGGCTATAGAAACGCAAAGGTTTTAAGGTGAGAGCTTAGGGTCTGCTGTCCGCTATTCCACGGTGAACATCACTACCCCACTAACCTCTGAGTCATTGTCTACTGAAAATATCACTTCCTTTTAAGGCTCTACTGTTGATTCTGCTGCAAGGACGGTCTCTGAAGTTGCAATGTTCTCGACACCCTTGTTAGGGGACCAATACAACCCTGATGAACCCTTGCTTGTAAAGTCGTTCACCTTATCTTCTATTCTGGAGGGAGGATCTGGTGGCACTCCAGCCCACATAGTCGTTCATCTTAATCTCTGCTTTTATGTTTCTCAAGTTTCAGGTCAGTCTTCATTTGTCCCTCTGCCAGAAGAGAGCCTAACACCGGGTATGCATGCTACTTTGACCGAGTCGGTCATGGTATCTGCACCGATGTCGATCCTACCTTCTAATGTGAGCATTTCCCCCAGTTTCGGTGTCGAAATGATTTATGATTTGGATGAAGAAACTGGGGTGATGATCATGGTGCTCATGAAGAAAAGGACATCAGCATAATCAGGGCTTTCGATCCTCTATGGGGCCTACTGTGGAAGAGGTGCTCCATACTAAAGTTTTTGCTGGCCTAGGAGATTAAGAAGGAAAAAGATGTTGATATACCTCTTCCCCCATCGATCTCATTTCCCGGTTAACATACTTTTGTTCCTTTTGAAACTTCGACGAGCAATCTTCTAAAGGGTCGTAAAGGAAAAGATAGAAGTAGGATGAAAGCTAACGAGTTTGGAACACACTCTTCCGAGGAGAAGAAGAAGGAGTCGAAGAAGAGGAAAAAGGCTTAGCTGCATCCTTTCTTGTTTTTATCTTCTTCTGTTTTGTTCAAGTAATTGTGTACATAGGGTTAAGTTGTCCGAGTGCAGCCCTCGCGTTTTGTTTAAGCAGTATGTTAGTAAAAATTAGAGTTTTTTCCATTTAAGCCTTGTTCCAATATCTTAAAGCATATGGAAATGGGATTATTATATTTGCTTACATGCATGCGAACCATTTCCACATCATCATTCAGCCAAATTAATAGCTTGTTTCGTTATCTTTTAGTTGAGTTTTGTTCGACCAATGGTAATGTCAGTAATTACATTATTCTCAATCTTGGAGAATAATGGTCTGAATGTTTATCTTCAGGCATCCTTATTCGGCCAAGTCTAATTTCGGGTCTTGATCAGAATTGGTTGCTTAGAATGGCGGCTTGAACATCCATTTCGTGGACGTTTTTACCCAATCTCGTCTAAATCTGGGCGTTGACCAGGGTTGATAACCTAGAGTGGCCATTAAAGCATCCATTTCATGGATTTTTTCATTAGATCTCGCCTAACTCCTAGTGTGGATCAGAGTTGATCACTTGAAATGGTGATTAAAGTGTCAATTGCTCAAATACTTGGGGAAGAACTCGCCTAACTCCGGGCGTGGATCTTTGACTTCACCATTCTTCGGGTGAGGAGCTTGCACTCTGCCAAACTCTGGGCGAGAGAATTGGCAGAAAGTAAACTGTTAAATTTGCCTACATCGGGCAGTTATTCTTTGGGTGAACTATCTCAATCGACTCCCTATGTGTTTATACTCCAATGTCCATGTCATGGGATAAAGGAGTTATTTGGCATCTACTTTGGACTGTGAAGTTTGGTTGGCACCTATCTCCGAGCACCTACAATTATATATTATATAAGTATGTATAATTCAATCATGCTATTGTTTACAATGCAAAACTTAGCTGATGAGAATGCAAATTCATCGATCCCCAAAGACTATTCATTTCATATTCTCACGAACAGCCAACCATGCCTCTTTACATAGAGATCAACAAGTACGTAAAAAGATAGTTTTAGACAAAATAGGATCGTAAGTGTTCGCTAGTTTGAATGTTCCATCTTTGAGCTTGTGTTCGATAGCACATAGACCCTCCCAAGTTAGGCCCATGTTCATTAGACAAGGGAAGATTTGTTTAAGAATGAGATCACCGATCTTAAAGGTCCGGTTCCTGACCTTTGTGTTGTGATGTTGGGCCACTCGCTTTCAATAAGAAGTGGCTCTTAAATCAGCTTTGTCACACTTCTCATCAATCATATCGAGTAACTCAAGCAAGAGTTCATTGTTCTTTTTGGGATCATAGTGGATCTTTTGATGAGATTGCACTTCTAATTCAATTGGAATCATGGTCACCAATTCGTAGGCTAAAGTGAATGGAGTGTGACTAGTCATAGATTTTGTGAGTCATTCGATAGGTCTAATGTGCCAGCGGTAATTCATCGACCCACTTGCCTTTGGATTTTGTCAATCGCTTTTTCAAAATGGACTTGACGATTTTGTTCACTGCTACCACCTGTCCATTCCAAAGAATATTTTCTCAATCTGATACATACTGCAGAAGTTCTTGAAATTCGTGCTGTCAAATTGGGTCCCGTTGATGGAAATGCTCGTTTATGGGATCCTAAATCGACAGATAATGTTCTTGACTACGAATTTGATCACCTTCTTCCTGGTGATCGTGGCAAGTGGTTCTGCCTCGGCCCATTTCATAAAATAATAAACTGAAACAATAACGTACTTAGCCCCCCTTTGACATTGACAACACAATGATAATGTCCATTCCCCATACCGCAAATGGCCATGGGCTGACCATTTGCGATCTCCGTAGGCGGGGCTCTAGGAATTTTAGTGAAACTCTAGCATTAATCACACCTTCTGGTGTAATCGACTGCATCTCTATCGACAGTTGGCCGAAAGTATCCGTAGTAAAGAACCTTCTTAGCTAATGTTTGCCACCTGGTATTATCGCCCCAGGCTCCTTTGTGAACATCTATAAGGATCCTTTTGGCTTCTTTGCCGGGGACACACCGCAGCAGTGGTACAAAGAAACCTCTTTTGTATAGCAGGCCATTCTAGACAACAAATCGTGGATCCTGACACAGTAGTTTCCTTTGTTCTCTCCTTCCATCTGGAAAGGTTCCCTTTAGTAGGTACTCCTTAATAAGAGTCATTCATGATACCTTTTCAGGTTCAGCCTCCAAGATCCAATCGACATCCATCTGATTGATGCTCAGAGCCGATAATACTTCCACTAGAATTAGACCTATGAGTTGTGCATCCTCGGAGATAGCCAGCTTGACTAGAGAATCGGCTTTTTTGTTTCCTTCCCTAAGAATATGCATTATCGTGTTGTACTCGAAATTGTTAAGCAGTTTCAGAACCTTAATTAAATAAGAGGCTAGCCTAGCGCCCTTTGCCTAGAATTCCTTCTTTACCTGGCAAACCACCGACTGACAGTCACTGTATATGTGTAAGGTCTTGATTCCCAATTCCTTCGCGATCTTGAGTCTCGTAATTAGCGCTTTATACCTGGCCTTATTGTTTATTATGGAGAATTCAAGTGTTATAGCATAGCAAATTGATCATTTCTCGGGGATTACCCGAACCGCTCTTGCCCTCATGCAACACTTATTGGACGCTTCGTCTGTGTACAACTTCCATTGAGACTCCGCTCTGCAATTTCCTCATTTTTATCATCACGAGTAGTGAACTTGGCAATGAAATCATCCAATGCTTGGCCTTGGATCGCCCCCCGAGATGATATGATATAGTCTTAACTCAGTTTAATGTTCCGCTTTAATAATCTCCCAGAGGTCTCAGGTCACTGCATGATCTGTCTTAAGTGGTGGTCAGTCAACATCTTAATTGGATGAGCATGGAAATAAAGATGGAGTTTCCTCAAGGCGATCAACAAACAATATGCCAACTTTTCTAATTTGGATAATTCCTCTTAGCTTCTGCCAATCGTTTGCTGATATAGTATACTGGCCTTTGGATTCTCGTTTCTTCGCATATGAGGGTAGCACTCAAAGCATGAACATATATTGCCAGATAGATGAATAAATTCTCTCCTTCCAAAAGCTTCGATAAGACAGGTGACCTTCCCAGACGTTCAACCAAGGCTTGGAAAGCATCCTTGCAGTTCCGTATCCAGGCAAAGTTTTTCTTCCCCAATTTGAGGACATCAAAGTACGATATGCATTTTTCCCCAGCCCTTGAGATGAATCGGCTCAGTGTAGTTACTTTCATGTTTAGACTCTACACCTCTTTAAACATCTTTGGGGCTTCCACATTCCTCAAGGCTTCAATCTTCTTTAGATTGGCCTCAATTCCTCTCGCGTAAACAATTAAATCCAAGAACATCCCTGATGCGACTCCGAATGAGCCTTTTAGTGGGTTAAGCTTCATTCCTTAATACCTAAGCATGCCAAACATTTCTGACAAGTCCTCCAAATGGTTCGTCGATCGCCTTTACTTCACCAACCTATCATCCATGTAGACCTTTATCGCTCGTCCAATCTTATCTCCGAACATCAAACTCACCGGTCTTTGGTAGGTGGCTCTGGCATTCTTCAGACCAAACGACTTTAATAGGTAATAGTACAGTCCTAAGTAAGTTATGAAGCTGGTATATTCCTGATCTAGGATGTGCATTGGAATTTGATTATAGCCAGAGTAGGCATCCATGAATGACAACAATTCATGATCGGTGGTTGAATCTACCAGTTGGTTCATTTTCGATAGTAGGAAACTGTCCTTTGGGCATACTTTATTTAGGTCCAAATAATTGATGCATGTCCTCCATTTTCGATTGGACTTCTTGACAAAGATCGGATTGGATACCCATTCTAGGTATAGAGCATCGTGGATGAAGCCATTGTCTTTTAATTTATCCTCCTTTTCTTCAGCATAGCGGATCGCTCCGGACCTAAACTATGCCGCTTCTGTTTCATTGGGATACGCTTGGGGTTCATATTCAATGTATGGCATGCTATCTCCGGTGATATTCCACACATGTCAAAATGTGTCCAATCAAATACATCTATGTTTTCCTAGAGAAACCCCATCAATTTTTTCCTCATCCTCATGCCAAACCGAGACCCAATTTTTTGCACCCATGTAGGGTCATCCTGACTGACTGGGATGTAAAGCGTCAACTCGGTAGGGGTCACCCTCCCATTCTATGGCTCTTTCCTTGGATCCATAGCGTTTTGGAACCTTTATGTCGACCGAACCAGGGTTTTGTCAGTGGTTGCTATGGTCCACTGTCTTAACGCAGAGAGTCTTCTCTACATCCTTTTCTTTCTCACGTCGCTTTGCTTCCTTTAGCTCCATGATGTAACATTCACATTCGAAACTCTGGACTTCTTGTATGACTTCTACCCCATTTTCTATAGGGAATTTAATTGTTAAGAACCACGGGGCGAGGGCCACCGGAAAGCTAACCAGGGTTAGTAAGCCTAAGAAAGTGTTATAGGCAGAAAAATGTCAATCTCCATAAAGGTCTCAAGCCACCCTCTATTGCGGTCACCTTCATCTAGAACCTCCAGTAAATCCACAAAACCCACAGGCTTTATCGCCACTCTGTTATATCTCTGAAATTTAGATTTACATGGCTTCAGATCCTGACCAAACATCATCATTTGATTTTAAGCTTTTTCGAACTAAATGTTCACTGAACTACCACAATCAACTAAAACCTTCCTCACAGTCGCTGGCCCAATCGTGGCTGATATCACTTAGGGATCCAGCATAGGCACTTCAACCCCATTAGTATCTCTATTTCTAAACACAATATCATTAATCATTGTCCTAAGCTGCTGTGCTGGAGCTCCTTCTTCGATAGCATAACAACTTTCATGCACAATGTACTTCAAAGAACTTGCATACCTCTCTATCTCATTCCAGCTCTTCGCAGCCAGGTGAGGTCCAACCAGAAATCATGTTAATAACCAATCTTTTCTTAAGCTGCCTAGGCTCGTCATCACTAGGCCCAGCTTGACCCCTTTGGAGTAGTCTATCTTAGGGTTAAGCATTCTCTTACCTGCCATTCTACGGGGCTTTCACATACTGCTGAAGCTTCTTTTTCAGATCAGATCCTCAATCACATCTCGCAAGTGTCTACACTCATTCATGTTATGACCGTGGTCTCGTGGAAGCGACAAAACTTTCCAGACCTCTTCTCTCTTTCAGTTGACTCCCTAAGGTTCGATTCTTATATTATTTAGTAGCTCACGTCGCAGGTATATATTCCCAATCAAATTGTTCAATGGTGTATAATTTTCATATTTCGGACATCTTCTGAAATCAGGTTTCCTACCTTCATCACCTTGATTGTTTATCTTCTGGTTGTTATCTTTATTTCCCACATAACTACATTTTCAAAACTTTCATCGGATTGCTTCACAGCCACATTACTCTGTACCACTTCAGCCGATTGGTCACCGTTGGCCTTTTTGGCGGCCGCACTTGCCTCTTCTAAGCGCAAGAATTGAAAAACTCGCCTTTCTATAAAAATCATCCATGGTCGGTGGAGGTTTCATATTTCATCATCTTCCAAAGTTATTATCCGGGTGCATTCCCCTAATCAAAGCCATTAACACAATGTCCTCCTTTGCATTGCTCACATCCATCACTACTGTATTGGACCTCCTCAAAAAATCCTCACTATGCCATAAATGGCCTTCTGCAACATAAAAAAAATGTTGGGTCAGGCCCAAAAAATGTTGCCATAGGTCTATGGCAACACTTTTCGGGTGATGCAATTTTTGCCGTTGCCTTAGACCTCAAAGGCAACATTTTGACTATCTAAGGCAACATAAGTAATATTGTTGCAATAGAACTCTATTTGGGTTTATAGCAACACCCATAGGTATCTATAGCAACATTCCAAAAATGTTGCTATAGATATTAACTTTCTGAAGTTGTGGGGCCCACATCTTGTGGGGCCCACAATGTGGGGCCCACGACCCAACTGGGTCCATCCCTATGGCAACACCTTGTATGACTATTGCAACATTATTTCAAGCAACATTTATAACCCGGTGGCAACACTATTCTAAAGCTACTGCAACACTATTCTGAAGCTACTGCAACACTATACTGAAGCTATTGCAACACTATACTGAAGAGACACTAAGAGCACATAGAAAAGTCCAATATCACATAGAACACTTGCATAATACACAGTACAATATCACATAGAACACTTGCATAATACACAGTACAGATAACAATTCATACAGCAGTACACATCACAATTCATGTCAACAACTCCAAAATATCCAGTACTAACTTAAACTACTACAAAGCTACCCCAAAATATCCAGTGCTAACTTAAACTATTACAAAGCTACCCCAAAATATCCAGTACACATAACAATTCATAAATGAGACACTTAAGAGCGGAAGCACAAAACCTCCACCCTTATGAAAAATAGCCTCCCAACTCCAAAACACAAACCACCACTCACCAGATCTGAAAAGGCAACACTCAGATCCACCACCGTAACTCCAACGACAAGACAAAACGCTAACGATTAAACCCACATCCAGCTGAAGGCAGACCTGAACCAAGGCAAGGCAGATCAGGATAGAGCAAAACAATGCATCTTATGAACATCACTATAAAAGCTATGTTAGTTTATCTCCTATAAATACTTTAGAAATTATACGATGATGACTAGTAACAACATAACTTTCTTACAGGGATTTAAAGAACCAAGCAAAACTACTTCCAAGCCCATCTTTTGTTATAGATCCTCTTTACTTGTAAAAATCTGTATTCAATTTGTGTAAATAAAATAAAAAAGTAAGTAAAACAGATAAAAGATCAAACCTCGCCAAGAAGGAAGACTGAGCGGATGGAATAATACACTGATACTGCACCCCCAATGCACTACTCTGGTATTATCTAACATAGGCCTAGTCGCATAAAAGTTCTGCAATTCAATCAAAATAAAAAAACTTTTCTACGAAACCAAAAAAATACTGCGTTCTCAAAACAGGGAAACAGATCAAGAAACAAGCAAATATTATCTATCATTGGCTTTCAAATGAAAACTTAAGCTGCAACAAAAGCCTTCTTTCCACCACCCGTAGATCCAGCTGGAATAACCCTCAACACATTGAACCTCACTGTTTTCGACAGTGGCCTGAATTAAAATTAAAACAAGTGAATGTAAATAAGTTAATACATATTTCAACGTTCAAGGATTAATGTTTTTATATTCATTTAATTAAAATGGTATAACTAAATTACAACATTTTAACAATAATTCATTCCATCCTTTTTATGATAACTTCCAAGGCCATTCAAATTTTAATGACTAGTTCAAAATTATTTGGAAAACAAATTTTTGCACAAGCATGAATATGGTACCAGCAAATGGTTAATTTTATTTGCTGCACTGAGCTGGAGCTTATTTTTATTTGATGTTAATTGGTATTCAATGTTAACCTGACTTGATGGGAATGCATAAAAAGCATGGTTGATGGGAATCAGAAGGAAAAACATACACCTGGGATAGCCCATGTTAAAGGAGAAAAAGAAAACAGCTTAATTTGAAACTTCTAAAAATGAGTTTTGAATAGTAACTTCTAAGCAGTTTTAAATAACTTATAAGTAGAAGTGTTTCGATGTAATATGACTTTTACATATTATCCACTAATGCAAACTACTTATAATAAGTTCCCTAACATCAAGATTGAAATAAGTTACTCCGTAATATATAGTTTTGACTACACTTACAAAGAGTTGCCAAACATGCTCTAGAGAACAATTCACCCAAATTTATTAATTTATTATTACTCAAGTAAGAACAAAAAGTTAAATACAGCAAGTGCAATAAGCACAAAATAAACACATCACCTGCACTGGCCAATGATCACATGGTCACCTTCCTTGACATGGAAACAGGGAGAAACATGTGCAGGTATGTTTGAATGTCTCTTCTCATACCTGGAATATAAAAAATAGGATATTAGATGCTTAATGCAGTGGACAAATTAAGGCTAAAACTTTAAATGAAGAAACTTGCCTATGATATTTTTTCACATAATGAAGATAGTTCCTTCTGATAATAATAGTTATGTTCATCTTTGCGCTGTGGCATGTTCCTGCGATGATACACCTCTAATGGAGACATTACCAGTGAAAGGGCATTTCTTATCAATGTAAGTTCTTGTGCTCAAAGAAGTCCATAAACCATAATCAGTCGTATAAATTAATACTATACTGTCAAACAGAACAAAAAACTAACCTTAATATTATTTGCACCAATACATTTCAATGTTCTTACTTAACTTTATTTATACCCATAAAAAAATTCAAGTAAAAATAATTTAGAACCAAAAGGAGATTTGCTGATAGCAAAGAGAAGAATTTTGAAAAAGAATTAAATGGTGGAGTTTAGTCTTTAATGAGATGAAAAAGCAAAGGATTACAGAACCAAGCTGGGAACCCACATTGGCGAGAATCCGAAAATGGTATACAAATGTATGCGTTGAATTTGTATTATGATGAAGGATTACAGCCAAAAAATTCCATTTGTCTACTCGACCCAAACTGCCTTCCTTAAACATGCCTACTTCCTTGTCCACAAAAGGTATCAACAGCCGATTTTCTTGCATCACACACTTTCTTTTCCGCACCTTTCACATTCCAAACATCATCCACGTCACATAATTGCTCCATACCCTACTCCACCAATGTATTTGTGTTGTTTTCACTACCCCCAACAGTTTATAGACATCATTTGCCAACTTTCTTTTCCGCACCTTTCACAATTACCTCAACAGTCTATAGACATTCATTGCTCCTAGCATTTTCAATGCTAACTTCCTCTACCACCGAAACATAGCTAGTATCCCCTGTCCCAACACCTGCTTTCTCTACCATCCTCTTCACCCTAGGAAAGCCATCCACACCCCTAACCGTCACAGTGATTCCTTCTTCCACTGAAGAGACATCATTTGCTTCCCCATCAATAACACCTCTATCGGCCATGGCATATTCACTTATACAAGCCACACGATCAAGCACTCCATCCATAACTTTATAGTTAGACAAGCTCAAAACCAGAGGTTTCCTAGCTAATTGTACATTCTCCTCAGACTCTGCATTGCCTTCGGTCTCCAGTCCCCTTCAGCCATATCTGCCATGATAGTAAATCTATTTTTAGTATCAGAACAGTCCTTAAAAACTGCCCCTTTGTGCTTACCTCGTCATGAACAGGAGATATCAGCGATTGCTAGTCTAAGCATTAGATATATGGATCAAGACGAAGGGGATTTGAAACTGGTTTTATGATTGCTGGCCAATTTGAAAATTTAAGCGGCATTCTCTTAAACAAGAAATCTGCGTTTGACATCTTCCTTGAATCCAATTTTTCATGTGTAGATTGAAATATAGCCAAGTGCGTCTTTGATGGAGTATTTTTCACCGTCTTATCTGCCTCATTTTTAGACCAATAGAGACCTGAAGTGTAGAGACAAATCTTCCAGGAATCCAATCCCCACCTCTCTGTTAAGCCATAACCCTTGTAGCAGTATACGCTTCAACGCATACATTTGTATACAAATTGAAAAACGTTCTCTGCTCTCGCCTTTGTGAAGACGACGTCATGAATCCGAAAATGGTACTTTTTGAAGCAATCGAGCGAAGCTTCATCAAATTGAACTTCTTCTGAACATTGGCGAGAAAGATTCGAGCATCGGATCTAGTCGAAGGATTCTCGGGCTTTTCGAGAATGGATTTCAAGGCAGCGTATGCCGAGTCTCCTGATTTTGAATATTCCTGTGGATTCAAGAACAAAAATTAGGGCACAGACCAAATATTCGTACTAGTTTGGGGGAGAAACCCTAATTTTTTATTTCTGCGATTTGGGGAGAACGAAATGAAAAGGAAGCGCGTGAATGAAAATGTCAGCGGGAAATAAAGGAAACGTAGTAGATAGTGGATGAATGGTTGAGATTTTGTTTTAACTAATGGTGTGGATCGCTGAGGTGTAAATATTTTTTAATTGTTTTAATTAGAATATATCTATAGCAACACTATATAAAAATGTTGCATCGTGTTACACTTGTTTAGCTAGAGCAACACATTTTTATGGCTAAGGTAATACCAAAAATACAACGTTGCTGTAGGACCAAAATTTTATAGCTGTCGCAAAATTTTAGCTGGCAACACCTTGCAAAAATGTTGCAGAAGGTCATCTATGGCGTAGTGCCTTCAACGACTCTCCCACTCCCCGGAAGAGGTTCAATAACGACATCACGTCTTTGGGATGGGCTATGTGCAAATGGAATTACTCAAAAACGTCCTTGTCAGCTGGTCGAAAGACGATGAGGGCCTCTACGGAAGCCGAGTGAACCACATCATTGCTACACCTTCAAGAAAGATTAGGAAACATCTACATCTCACAGTGTAACGACCCAGAATTTCTTTCAATTAAAATTCGTATATTTAATTGATTTTAAATATTAAAAAGTGGAAATAATAAGTCGAATAATTTATTTTTCGAATATTTGGATCTAATTGGATAATTAAATCAATAATGTAATAGTGAAATTCCAGAAATAATTGAAATTGGGTTTAATGTGATTGAAAATGATTTATAAAGTTATATTAAATCATATTGAAGTTATAGTGATGTTATAGAACTTTTAAAATTGAATTTAAAGTAAATTTATGAAAATTGAATATTTTAATATTTAATCGACTAGTGAAATTAGCCATTTTTGGGACAGTCTCAGAATTGGGCGAAACTAGTTCCATTAGATCCGTAATAGTTTATTATTATCGGATTTCAATTTTCATAGTAATCGGAGTTGTCGTTTGACCGTGGCAGCTCGAAACGCATCGAAATTGTTTTAATATTAATTTGGCGAGTTAAAATAGTCAATTTTCAAAAAGTCTCGGATTTCGACGAAACTAGTTTCATCGGATCCATAATGTTGAATTATTGCAAGGTTTCCAATTTCGTGTCAATCAGATGTACGGTTTGTTCGGGGCAAGCCAAAACGCATCGGAATCGATTTAAATCGGTTTAATTTAAATCTGATCGTTTAATTTAAATCTGATCGTTTAATTCCGTAACTCGCACAGATGATCGAATTAGCTCTCGAAACACATTCCATTGTGTTCGGAACGCGGGGTAAACCTTATGAATGCCAGGCAGCACGTGTGATTTGGAGATCGTTTGAAAAGTTGCTTTAAGATGAATTAAATAATAATATAATTGGGTTATGTGTATATATATGCGTGCAAGGGGCTGAAACCCTAACTATCTTCTTCAGGCCACCACTAGAGATAATCAATGACCGAAAATATTCCATCTTCTTCTCTTAATCTCTCCAAATCCATGAAGAATTAGCGAAAACTTCCAACACGAAAGTCGGAGAGCTTGTCGAGATCTACGATATCAACGGTGAAGATCGAAAACGGAGCTACCAATCGTCGGGAAAGTGGCCGCGTTTGGGCTGCGTTTGCACACGTTTTTCTTGTGCCTAGGGGGGCCGAGCTCCACCATATGGCAGCCGAAGGTAGCTCGTGTGATGGGCTTCGAGGTGGTGTAACCTGATCGTCGTCAGGTGGCTTGGATAGGTTGCGAAAATTAGGGTTGAGGGCGGCTCTTATGGGTAGCGTGAGTGTGTTTTACTGATGATAGGGAAGAAGGCTCGTATGGCCTGGATTCATCAAAAGGAAATGGACGGCAGATGATGGTTAGGGTAAAAATAGTAAAAGGAAATGTAAATTATTATATAATTTATTTTTATAATCTTTAAAAATGTATAACTTTATCATACGAGGTCGGAAAATTACGAAACCAGTTGCGTTGGAATCGTATGGTCGAGCACTATGCTATGGAACTGGATTGGAAGCAATTGGAGTCAGTGAAAATTTCGAGTAAAATTAAACGCACGTTTAATTTTATTTGAAATAAAACGCTGGAACGGAATTGAAATCAAGGTGAGAACTCCTCACTCAATCGAATGTTTTGTTTCGATTTAAATTTTAAATAGTTAGATTTAAAATTTTTGATGGTGTGATTGGATGTTAAATTGATATCTGTTGTGTTGAAATAGACATTATACGCCGTTATTAAGCGGAGGTTATTTATTAAAAACATATACCACGATAATTCTACTGTGAAGTGAATTGGTATTATATATGTATATAGCAATATATATATTGGAATATGTATATATTGGAGTTGTTGATTTCCCGCACTGTATAGCGGATGAGACCCTATTGCGCCGCATAATAGCGGATAATATTTATAAATCCCATATACCGCGATAATTTCACATTGACGTAAAATTGGTATTGTGCTAACATCTGTGGATGCAGGGAAACAGGTTGGAGGGATCCGACTGGATTCCTCACCGTAGTGATTTATTTACAGATATTGTTGTATATTCTGTTATCATATGATGATATATGATGTTTGGATGCTGTGATTGACTAATTGGTGCTGTTGCATCATCGGATCCATTTTTGAAGTTTAAAAATAACGATTTTGATTTTAAATTGGGATTCTTGAAAAAAAATTATAAATGATTTATATAAAAGATTTATAGAGTTGATATTTATAAATTGAAGATATTGGAATTATAAAACGAGTTTTATAAGTATTAGAATGAAGTATAAATGGATTTCACATGTGAATAAAATTTATAGATTTATAAATTGTGAAGTTACGAAATGAATAGATTTTGTAAAATAAAGGATTTATAAATAATTAACTTATAAATAAGATTTTGGGTATAAAGTTGAGTTATAAATTGAATTGATTTATAAAAGGGATTTTATAATCGAAGCTTTTATAAATATAGATGTGAATTTATAAACATTGTTTTATAAATCCGAAACCAATTGAATTTGATAAATTAAACATAGAAGTTTAATAAAGGGGATATAATTCGTGATTTTGGACAGCGAATTATCCTTTAAGCTAAATGTTGTAATAACAAGAGTTTGGTTGGGAATTTTATCCACAATTTTGGACAGTGGATAATCTTTTAAGTAAAATGTGTAGAAACATTGAATTGAGTAAATAAAGTATATTCACGATTTTGGACAGTGAATATATTATTAGATAAAATGGATATGTTTTGGAGAAGTAATATTACGAAATGAAGTAATTGTTTTAAAAGATGTTTTAAAACGTGTTAAGTATCGAAAACATAGAATTCAACATTTATTGTTGAAATAGACGTTTCGAGGAATAAGGAAATGGTGGACTATAACACTGTTGTTATAGTAAATGGTTTCCGAAAGGAAATGTTTTATATAGTATTGGGATTTATATATCTATCTTAATTTTTGAATCCTTATACTAGTGATTTTGAGTTGTCGTAACGATGTTTTACGTAACATTCGTTTTGACTCAAATAAAATTTGTGAAAGAGAATGATTTCCTTAAAGAATGAAATATATACTTAAATTTTGATTTAAGTATATTGAATATTTTCAAATGTTGAAAATAAATGGATTTGTGAATTACCTATTATTAAATAGGTATGGAAATGTTTTTCCAATATGAAGTGAAATGTTTTGAGATTTTATCTTCAAAGATAAATTGAAATGTGGAAATTGATTTGAAATTGTTTTCAAATAGTTGAAGTGTGGAAATTATATATCTTGTAAAGATATTTTTGGAAGATAAATAATTTGGAAAATTATTTGGAATCTGATGATGTTGCGCATCTTTATTGATAGTTAAATAACCGACTATCAATATTTACCTTGAATGGGTATTTATTGTGATTTGCTTGAATTTGAATGCCACACTTATTTTTGAATAAGCGCTCACTATTCGGGTTAGCCGGGAAAGGACCTTTGTGTCGTATAACCCATTCCGAATTTGTGATACGACGATATGGACCGTTTTGAAGACCGGTGGTGAAGACCGGGTGTTTGTGAAAATGATAGGATGACCTATCGATTGTCTCTGCACCG
The DNA here is from genome assembly GCA_030737815.1 of Allium fistulosum. Lineage (NCBI taxonomy): Eukaryota > Viridiplantae > Streptophyta > Magnoliopsida > Asparagales > Amaryllidaceae > Allium > Allium fistulosum. Next base: position 153,243,530 of record CM060905.1, on the reverse strand, counting down.
TTAGCTACGGTATTGAGATTTCCTTTGTGATGGGAAGTTTTATCGGGATTGTGAATACCCGGATTGCAAGGGCTTCTTTGGAAGTGCCTTCGGTTCTGTTCGAACCCGGAACAGACTTGTATGGTTATGTGTTTGACATTACAATTTGAGATGTAAAGCTGATTTCTTTCAAATACATTTCTGTTGGTGGCGGAGAATTTATTCTCTTATCTTAACACCCTTCTTTGAGACGTACGAGCTCAGAGGTTATGTAGTTGATGGTTATCAGCGATATATTCCCAATTTGGTAATGCGACATGCTGAGTGTTGCTGTGAAATGATCATTGTTTGATCATTTGTGATATGATCATTTATCTTTGTGATCATTACTTTGATAATTTGTTTGACCCAAAGCATAGCTTTTGTATAAAGCGTAGCTTTGTGGACGAGACTTCGTCAGGGCCTCACAACCCGAAAATGGTCGAAACAGGAATGTTGCGGCAAGGTTATGAGGGTCGCACCCTTTAGGGTATGTCATTTCTTTCTTGAAAGGGGTGGTATCATGGTATGGAGCCCGGATACTTACTCATGTGGACACACCTTATTTATTATGTGTGATGTGGTTACCGAACGCTCGGATAAAGGCCCAAAGGACCGGGGGATGACTTATTCGTGAGTTACCTAGTTACTGGGGTAACCCGGATTTGTTGGCAGAGAGCAGTTTGTCTCTCGGAGCGTCCAGCCAGAGGCGTTTCCTACGTGGCATAGGAAGTTCCTTTGCCTGACCATTTGTTGGAAAATCCATCTTCCAATACGAACCTTGTACGGTTTTAATTGTAGAACCTGCTATTTAACATAGCAGCTATAGTAGGCATAGTATAATGGTACCTATGCTGGCTAAGATTAATATTATACTTTCGAAATGTTTTCTGCACTATGCACTAATAATGATAATCCAATGATTTGCGTAGTAAGCATATTTGACTATCATAAGAAGAAATCTCCTTCAATTCTGTGTTTGCATTGTGTGTGTGGCGGGAGGTCTTATGGTAGTTTCATTTTTCAAAAGCATTGCGAGTTTCAATGTTAAAATTCTATTGTTGTTTGTTTCTAAAGATAAACTGTTTTAGTTCTCACACCAGTCACCATGACTGACCTGGAGTTTATTGTTTCCTTCCTAAACTCTGGGTGCCCATCATTTTCCATACGGGCAGTCTAGAGTTAGGTTATCATGTCATTCTGGATTCAGGAGACGCTATGGAGCTCAGGTGGCGAGCTGGATGGCGAGACGTATCATCTATATTATGTATTATTCCGCTGTGTATTCTGTGTATGGACAAGTTCATATAACTGTCCAGTTGTGTTGTATATTTTTGCTGTAAACTCTAATGATGATGTAATGTATAAAATGATATGTTCTTTGATTTAAAGATTATTCATTTATTTATTATATGTTGTTCCGCTGCGAATGTGAGATTCTGATATTGTTTCTGTTTCTGTTATTTCTTCTTTCTTTTTCTTCTGTTTTCTTCTACCTCTTCTTTTTCTCCATAACAATTCGGTTTTCCGGCATTCGATTTTTCGGCAGTTGATACAGTGGTCGTATTAATGTTGATTTTCGAGCGACGAAAAATCGCAATCGTTACATTTGGTATTAGAGCATATGGTTAAGCGACAACCATGGCTCTATTGGGTGTTACTCATTAGAGATAGAGTCAGTAGTACTCTAGAATGAGTTGAGTGTAATAATAGATATGAGTGCGTATTTGTTAGTGAATATAAAATTGTTTTATATTGTGATGATTGGTTTGTTGAGTGGTATATGGATTCTGGTCGGTATAGTCAGTACAACTCTATCGATAGGGATCTCTAAACACTTGTTCAGAACAACTCGGCACGATATTGTTTTAAATTGGGTAAATGAAATAATTTTACCTCTATTATATTTTGTATATAAAGGAATAATTTTCTGAAAATTATTAAAATATATATAAATTGATTGGTTGGTTGTAAAAGAATAAAGTGTATAAGCAAATGAATTATAATGAATGAAGTTATAATTAAAATGATTTACAATGGTTTTATATTGTGATATATAAGAAGTGAAATTTTATATGTAAAAGATTGTAAATGTGATTTATAATCTAAAATAAAATTCCAGAGAAGTGGTTTGAAAGGATTTGATATTTTGGAAAATTGTTTTGGAGAGTTGAAAGCTCTAAACTCTTTTCAGGTCGTTGGAAAATAATTCCGATGATGATTGCGACATCATTGGTATTCATTTTCGGGTTTCCAAAAGAGGAATTGCTGCCAGATTATTTTAAATGAAAGTTGGTTGAAAAAAAATGGATTTGGTTTTAGAAATTCAAAAGATAAATTTGAATTGATTTCAAAAATAGTTTTTTGAAAGGTTGAAAAGACTCTGGAATCCTATTTAAAATATTTATGGGAATAATAAATGAGTTGATACTTATACAATTTGAATTTTGATATAATAAATTTAACTTAAAGAATGGAGTTAAATTAAAGTAAGTATAAGTGAATCAATAAAATCTAAGCTGTAATTGTTGAATATAAGTAATCAAGTTTTGAACTTATAATATGAGATAATAAATTTGACTTTGGAAAAAGTTAAATAAAATTTGAATCTGAATTGGATTTATAAGTGGAAACTTAAGTTAATTTAAACAAATGATGTTTGAAATGGAAAATAACTTAAGTAATGTTGAATGAGTTTGATTTTGATATCAAAGTAAATTAATCAAGTGAATTAAATGAATGTGAACTTGAGCTATATAAATGAAATTCAACTTTATTTGTAAAATGAATTAGCAATTGAATTAATAAATGAATTGAATGTTAATCAATCGAATGTGAATAAATTGATATGGAATAATGAATGTAAGTGTTAATTCATTAAAGCTAATTAAAAGTATTGAACCAAATTGAATGTAAGTAAAGTAAATTGATTTATTTGGTTGTATTGAATATACATTGGTTGTTATTTGATTGTTGGTTGATTGTATGTAGTATAATTCATTAAGTGTTAATGAAATTGAATAAATGGAATTGGAAGCTATGTAATTTGATTTAAATGGAAGGTGAAGTAAATTTAATTAGAAATTGATTTGAATTGAAAGTGAACCAACTTGAATGTAAATTAGTAAATGTAAACTAATTGAAAATGAATAATTAAATGTCATTATATGTGAATTGGTTGTAAACAATTACAAGTGATATTGAAATTTTATAAGTTGCTTATAAACCTTGTTTAGTATGCATTTCTTTGATATGCAAGTGTTGTAGTTGTTTAAAAGAGTAAATTGTTAATAACCTTATATATATGTCACTTACATGTTTAAATTGAGTAAGTATAGGTGCGGTGGCTACCGTTCGGTTGATTGGGTTGCGCTAAAATGCTAAATAAATAACTGCTTTGCTTAAAAATGCTAAAAAGGTACGCCTACGCAATAAAAATAGGAAATATGAACTGTTTTTCTGCTTTTCCGACCGGGTGGGTCGATGTATACATATTTATGTCTATTGTGATCCTACTACGATCGAACCGCACAAAGGAGACGCTGGCAAATTTTTCTCGAAATTTAAGGCGTTAGAAAATTTTCGGGAAATTTTGGAAATTTTTGTTAATGAAAAGTCAATTTCCAAATTGTAATGAAAACATATGAATTGAACTAGAAAATGGAAACCATTGTTTTGGTTGAAGTTGAAGGTTTTGGAAAAGGTGAATATAAAATTTTCACAAAATGGATTTCTGAAAAGTTAATGGATTTTGTGAATTTTTCTTACTTGGTAATTTCGAGGACGAAATTCTTTTAAGGGGGGAAGTTTGTAACGACCCAGAATTTCTTTCAATTAAAATTCGTATATTTAATTGATTTTAAATATTAAAAAGTGGAATTAATAAGTCGAATAATTTATTTTTCGAATATCTGGATCTAATTGGATAATTAAATCAATAATGTAATAGTGAAATTCCAGAAATAATTGAAATTGGGTTTAATGTGATTGAAAATGATTTATAAAGTTATATTAAATCATATTGAAGTTATTGTGATGTTATAGAACTTTTAAAATTGAATTTAAAGTAAATTTGTGAAAATTGAATATTTTAATATTTAATCGACAAGTGAAATTAGCCATTTTTGGGACAGTCTCAGAATTAGACGAAACTAGTTCCATTGGATCCGTAATAGTTTGTTATTATCGGATTTCAATTTTCATAGCAATCGGAGTTGTCGTTTGACCGTGGCAGCTCGAAACGCATCGAAATTGTTTTAATATTAATTTGGCGAGTTAAAATAGTCAATTTTCAAAAAGTCTCGGATTTAGACGAACCAAGTTTCATCGGATCCATAATGTTGAATTATTGTAAGGTTTCAAATTTCGTGTCAATCGGATGTACGGTTTGTTCGGGGCAAGCCAAAACGCATCGGAATCGGTTTAAATCGGTTTAATTTAAATCTGATCGTTTAATTCCGTAACTCGCACAGATGATCGAATTAGCTCTCGAAACACATTCCATTGTATTCGGAACGCGGGGTAAACCTTACGAACGCCAGGCAGCACGTGTGATTTGGAGATCGTTTGAAAAGTTGCTTTAAGATGAATTAAATAATAATATAATTGGGTTATGTGTATATATATGCGTGCAAGGGGCTTAAACCCTAGCTATCTTCTTCAGGCCGCCACTAGAGATAATCAATGGCCGAAAATATTCCATCTTCTTCTCTTAATCTATCCAAATCCATGAAGAATTAGCGAAAACTTCCAACACGAAAGTCGGAGAGCTTGTCGAGATCTACGATCTCAACGGTGGAGATCGAAAATGGAGCTACCAATCGTCGGGAAAGTGGCCGCGTTTGGGCTGCGTTTGCACACGTTTTTCTTGTGCCTAAGGGGGCCAAGCTCCACCATATGGCAGCCAAAGGTAGCTCGTGTGATGGGCTTCGAGGTGGTGTAACCTGATCGTCGTCAGGTGGCTTGGATAGGTTGCGAAAATTAGGGTTGAGGGCGGCTCTTATGGGTAGCGTGCGTGTGTTTTACTGATGATAGGGAAGAAGGCTCGTATGGCCTGGATTCATCAAAAGGAAATGGATGGCAGATGATGGTTAGGGTAAAAATAGTAAAAGGAAATGTAAATTATTATATAATTTATTTGTATAATCTTTAAAAATGTATAACTTTGTCATACGAGGTCGGAAAATTACGAAACCAGTTGCGTTGGAATCGTATGGTCAAGTACTACGCTATGGAACTGGATTGGAAGCAATTGGAGTCAGTGAAAATTTCAGCTAAAATTAAACGCACGTTTAATTTTATTCGAAATAAAACGCTGGAACGGAATTGAAATCAAGGTGAGAACTCCTCACTCAATCGAATGTTTTGTTTCGATTTAACTTTTAAATAGTTAGATTTAAAATTGTTGATTGTGTGATTGGATGTTAAATTGATATCTGTTGTGTTGAAATAGACATTATACGTCGTTATTAAGCGGAGGTTATTTATTAAAAACATATACCGCGATAATTCTACTGTGAAGTGGAATTGGTATTATATATGTATATAGCAATATATATATATTGGAATATGTATATATTGGAGTTGTTGATTTCCCGCATTGTATAGCGGATGAGACCCTATTGCGCCGCATAATAGCGGATAATATTTATAAATCCCATATACCGCGATAATTTCACATTGACGTGAAATTGGTATTGTGCTAACATCTGTGGATGCAGGGAAACAGGTTGGAGGGATCCGACTGGATTCCTCACCGTAGTGATTTATTTACAGATATTGTTGTATATTCTGTTATCATATGATGATATATGATGTTTGGATGCTGTGATTGACGAATTGGTGTTGTTGCATCATCGGATCCATTTTTGAAGTTTAAAAATAACGATTTTGATTTTAAATTGGGATTCTTGAAAAAAAATTATAAACGATTTATATAAAAGATTTATAGAGTTGATATTTATAAATTGAAGATATTGGAATTATAAAACTAGTTTTATAAGTATTAGAATGAAGTATAAATGGATTTCACATGTGAATAAAATTTATAGATTTATAAATTGTGAAGTTATGAAATGAATAGATTTTGTAAAATAAAGGATTTATAAATAATTAACTTATAAATCGGATTTTGGGTATAAAGTTGAGTTATAAATTGAATTGATTTATAAAAGGGATTTTATAATCGAAGCTTTATAAATATAGATGTGAATTTATAAACATTGTTTTATAAATCCGAAACCAATTGAATTTGATAAATTAAACATAGAAGTTTAGTAAAGGGGATATAATTCGTGATTTTGGACAGCGAATTATCCTTTAAGCTAAATGTTGTAATAACAAGAGTTTGGTTGGGAATTTTATCCACAATTTTGGACAGTGGATAATCTTTTAAGTAAAATGTGTAGAAACATTGAATTGGGTAAATAAAGTATATTCACGATTTTGGACAGTGAATATATTATTAGATAAAATGGATATGTTTTGGAGAAGTAATATTACGAAATGAAGTATTTGTTTTAAAAGATGTTTTAAAATGTGTTAAGTATCAAAAACATAGAATTCAACATTTATTGTTGAAATAGACGTTTCGAGGAATAAGGAAATGGTGGACTATAACACTGTTGTTATAGTAAATGGTTTCCGAAAGGAAATGTTTTATATAGTATTGGGATTTATATATCTATCTTAATTTTTGAATCCTTATACTAGTGATTTTGAGTTGTCGTAACGATGTTTTACGTAACATTCGTTTTGACTCAAATAAAATTTGTAAAAGAGAATGATTTCCTTAAAGAATGAAATATATACTTAAAATTTGATTTAAGTATATTGAATATTTTCAAATGTTGAAAATAAATGGATTTGTGAATTACCTATTATTAAATAGGTATGGAAATGTTTTTCCAATATGAAGTGAAATGTTTTGAGATTTTATCTTCAAAGATAAATTGAAATGTGGAAATTGATTTGAAATTGTTTTCAAATAGTTGAAGTGTGGAAATTATATATCTTGTAAAGATATTTTTGGAAGATAAATAATTTGGAAAATTATTTGGAATCTGATGATGTTGCGCATCTTTATTGATAGTTAAATAACCAACTATCAATATTTACCTTGAATGGGTATTTATTGTGATTTGCTTGAATTTGAATGCCACACTTATTTTTGAATAAGCGCTCACTATTCGGGTTAGCCGGGAAAGGACCTTTGTGTCGTATAACCTATTCTGAATTTGTGATACGACGATATGGATCGTATTGAAGACCGGTGGTGAAGACCGGGTGTTTGTGAAAACGATAGGATGACCTATCGATTGTCTCTGCACCGTTAGCTACGGTATTGAGATTTCCTTTGTGATGGGAAGTTTTATCGGGATTGTGAATACCCGGATTGCAAGGGCTTCTTTGGAAGTGCCTTCGGTTCTGTTCGAACCCGGAACAGACTTGTATGGTTACGTGTCTGACATTACAATTTGAGATGTAAAGCTGATTTCTTTCAAATACATTTCTGTTGGTGGCGGAGAATTTATTCTCTTAGCTTAACACCCTTCTTTGAGACGTACGAGCTCATAGGTTATGTAGTTGAAGGTTATCAGCGATATATTCCCAATTTGGTAATGTGACATGCTGAGTGTTGCTGTGAAATGATCATTGTTTGATCATTTGTGATATGATCATTTGTTTGATCATTTATCTTTGTGATCATTACTTTGATCATTTGTTTGACCCAAAGCATAGCTTTTGTATAAAGCGTAGCTTTGTGGACAAGACTTCGTCAGGGCCTCACAACCCGGAAATGGTCGAAACAGGAATGTTGCGGCAAGGTTATGAGGGTCGCGCCCTTTAGGGTATGTCACTTCCTTCTGGAAAGGGGTGGTATCATGGTATGGAGCCCAGATACTTACTCATGTAGACACACCTTATTTATTATGTGTGATGTGGTTACCGAGCGCTCGGATAAAGGTCCCAAAGGACCGGGGGATGACATATTCGTGAGTTACCTAGTTACAGGGGTAACCCGGCTTTGTTGGCAGAGAGCAGTTTGTCTCTCGGAGCGTCCAGCCAGAGGCGTTTCCTACGTGGCATAGGAAGTTCCTTAGCCCGACCATTTGTTGGAAAATCCATCTTCCAATACGAACCTTGTACGGTTTTAATTGTAGAACCTGCTATTTAACATAGCAGCTATAGTAGGCATAGTATAATGGTACCTATGCTGGCTAAGATTAATATTATACTTTCGAAATGTTTTCTGCACTATGCACTAATAATAATAATCCAATGATTTGCGTAGTAAGCATATTTGACTATCATAAGAAGAAATCTCCTCCAATTCTGCGTTTGCATTGTGTGTGTGGCGGGAGGTCTTATGGTAGTTTCATTTTCCAAATGCATTGTGGGTTTCAATGTTAAAATTCTATTGTTGTTTGTTTCTAAAGATAAACTGTTTTAGTTCTCACACTAGTCACCATGAATGACCTGGAGTTTATTGTTTCCTTCCTAAACTCTGGGTGCCCATCATTTTCCACACGGGCAGTCTAGAGTTAGGTTATCAGATCATTCTGGATTTAGGAGACGCTATGAAGCTCAGGTGGCGAGCTGGATGGCGAGACGTATCATCTATATTATGTATTATTCCGCTGTGTTCTGTATATGGACAAGTTCATATAACTGTCCAGTTGTGTTGCATATTGTTGCTGTAAACTCTGATGATGATGTAATGTATAAAATGATATAGTTCTTTGATTTAAAGATTATTCATTTATTTATTATATGTTGTTCCGCTGCGAATGTGAGATTCTGATATTGTTTCTGTTTCTGTTGTTTCTTCTTTCCTTTTCTTCTGTTTTCTTCTACCTCTTCTTTTTCTCCATAACAATTCGGTTTTCCGGCATTTGATTTTTCGGCAGTTGATACAGTGGTCGTATTAATGTTGATTTTTGAGCGACGAAAAATCGCAATCGTTACACACAGCATCCGCCGCCCTTGCAATGTCCATATGCAACTCATATTTCAACAAATGCTGCCTTGGATCCGTCCTTCCGTTGTAGGATGGCTTCGTCGGCATTGCAAACCTCCGAGGATAATCCTCACGTAGTATCTCCTTAGTGAATGGGTTCCTTATAGGGAAAATCCCCACTCATCATTATTTCTATGTTGGTTTTCACTTATTAATTTCTTTACGATATCCGCTAGTGATTGGCTCGAATAAATCTACTTGACGGTGATAATTATAGCTTGCCCCGAGTGTTTGTCTCTGAAAACTATCTCGGTTAGTTCCATGATACCTAGGTACTCCTATCTCCGGGAGAATCATTCGTCCAGTTGACACATTCCTACGATTTCTACGAGGTAGATCAGCCGTAGCCGCTTGAACTTCCACATTTTGGCCATCAGCAACACGACCGACATCACCATCAACATCACCATCCAAATCAATAGAAACTCCATTACCTAAGTCGAGAGCTCGGGGTTCGGTATCGATCCTCGAGTGTGGTTCGGTACCGATCCACAATCCTTTACTTCGGGCACCATCCTGCCCATCTTTCGAAGTATATGTTTCCTTTCGCTTCATTTTCTGTTTTCCATCTCGATGTTTTTTAGTAGATGAAGAAGAACTATCTTCTGAGTTAGAAGGCGATAAATCTCTCCTACTCCTTCTGCGACTACGGGTTAACTAATTCAGTAAGTCAAGACTCTCCTTCATTTGCCTCCACAATTCATCCTGACACTCTTGCATCTTGTTATTCATCTGCTTCATCATCCTATCCATCTTAACCAGTGTTACAAATCCGAGGGATTTTGAACTTCAGTAGTTACGAGTTGAGCAACTTCTTCAATGTGCTATAAACCAACATTTTCAACATCAGCAGAAAGTCTGGAGGCAACAGATTTCTCCTTTTATGGGGCCATAACTTCAATTGATCCTATGATAGATTCTATAGAAATATGAATAGCTGTGGATTATAGCAACAAAACTGATGGACCTACCTCGTGGATTTACATAGCCCAAAAGTAGGAAATAGATACTACTAGCCTGAGATCGCTATGCTCTCAATGAAAGCACCAAAATGTTTACGCTAAAAGTTGGCACAAACACCCAAAGATTAATAGTAGAGAATAAAACAAAGAAAATAAGAAAAATAAGAACATGAACAATTATAGTGGTTTGGCTAATCAAAGGCCTACATCCACTTAAACTTTGTTGAGGATTTCTGATGAGCTTTTACAAAGCTGTTCTTGGTAATCAGTGATGATCCGTGGAATTACTAGAATAACTCAAGAATTCGTTGAACTGGTAAAAAAGATCCTTCAAACAATGCCCCTACTCATCTATTTATAGTTGCAGTGTCACTGGAAAACTCTCGCCAACATTTTGGCCCACGTTCCCCATGTCCAGTATAGATTAACTGATCCATTTGGACCACGATTCCTTCTCCTGGTTGTTTGGTTGAATTGTATCTTTGTTTCTTTATTGGCAATGTTATAGGCTTTGATTTGATCGAATGTCTTGGTTTGAAGGATGAGCATAAGTGTTCGAGTTGTATATTGATTGCCTGAATCGAGACATGCTATCGAACCATCCCAAGCTGATATAGGGGAACTTGTGGTTGCTCTACTTTGTCATGGCAAGAGATGTATGCTAGTTTAGGGGAACTTTTAGGATCGGTACTAACCCCTGTTCAAGGTTCGGTACCGATCCGGTATTTCTCTTGAAGTTTTGAGTTTGGTGACCTTTTCAGGAGGTGTGTTGGCCTTCATTTGAACATTCTGTGTTATCTTTGCATTTCATTCCTCGATCTCCTTTGAAACTTGAGTATGGCTGTTGTTGCTCTGGATTCCTGCTTGATAACTTCTCAGTTTAATCGACCTAATGCGTCCGAATATGGCCTGGTCACAAGGCTGGATAACATTTTCCCTCAAAGTATATCTTGTTTTAACAAGATATGCTTTGGAACAAAACAAATTTGAAGATTCCACATCAGGATTCAAGCTTTATTCCAAACATACATTATGTTTCCAACGCTTATAGCCATTGGTAGATAGAATTTAGTAACGGGTATAAGCGTTACAAATAAATGCCCATGCCCCAATAGCAACATGTATAAATGTTACCAAAATTACTAGCGATGGTTATACTCGTTGGGAATCCTCTGTTTTGGTGTAGTATATCTTCATCTTCATTGCTTCATTTGCATTGTTATAGGCTTGGATTTGATTGAATGTCTTGGTTCGGAGGCTGAGAAAAAGTGTTCAAGTTGTCTATTGATCGCTTGAATCGAGACATACTATCAAACTATCCTAAGATGATATGTGGGAACTTGTGGATGCTCTGCTTTGTCATGGCAAGAGACGTATGCTGGTTTAGGGGAATTTTTAGGGATCGGTACTAATCCATGTTCAGGGTTCGGTACCGATCCAATACTTCTCTTAAAGGGCGATGTTTTGAGTTTGGCAATCTTTGCAGAAGGTGTGTTGGCTTTCATTTGAACATTTTGTGCTATCTTTGGATTTCATCCTCGGTCTCCTTTAACCCTTGAGTTTGGCTGTTTTTGCTCTGGATTCCTACTTTATAACTTCTTAGTTTAATCGACCCAATGCATCTGAATATGGCTTGGTCACAAGGATGGATAACATTGTATTTATGATAGAGGTGTAAAAAGGTTATGACCAGATAGGATGTAGGTGTTTCTATGTCATGTCCTATTGGAGATTTGGATGAACATAGACTAGACAATGTTTAAGTTTGGACACTATTCGTACAAGCCAAACAATGGACATACAATGTATAGACAATAGAAAAGTGTCGGACAATCTCGGACGAACATATATTCAAACATCTTTTCTTGTCCTAATTTGTGTCTTAAATGAGAATCAGATGGACATGGACTAGATGCTTTATTACTTCGTACCAAACCAGACGTCGGGCACTCGTACAAAATTTACACCCCTAATTGATGATTTGTTTGACCAACTTAGATGAGAACTTCTCGATCTCCCTATGGGTTATCATCAACTGAGGTTGGCTAGGAATAGTATTCCAAAAACTTCCTTCAGAACTCCTGATTCATCCAATGAATGGTCGGTAATGCCATTTAATCCTAGAAATGCACCATCATATTTAATTAATTTTATGAGTTGTGTCATTCGGGACAAACTCAACAAATTCGTGGTGGTATTCATTGATGATATTTTGATCTTTTCTAAAAGTAAGGAAGAATACAAATTGCATTTGAAATAAGTGTTAATAGTGTTGAGCCATAATCACTTGAAGGCAAGATTTTCTAAAAGTCACTTTTAGAGAAGAGCGGTGTGATTCCTAGGCCACATCATATCCCAACATGGAATTTCCATTGATCCAAGAAAGGTTTCCATGGTGCAAGATTGGAAGGTATCGAGTAATGTGATCGAAGTTTATAGTTTCCTTGGGTTGGTGGGATATTATTGAAAGTTTGTTAAGGATTTACAAAGGTTGCTGCACCTTGGACCTGACTAACCAGGAATAATCAAGTCTTCTTATAGGATGCACATTGCAAAGAATCTTTTATTAAGATGAAGCAATTGTTGACTAGTGTTTTGGTTCTTATTATACCAGAAGGAGCTAAATTGTTTACCATATATACACTAATTCTAGTGGTGCGGGACTTGGTGAGGTTCCTATGTAATAAGTTTGTGTATTCTAGTTGCCTAGTAGGCAACTGAAGGCCCATGAAATAAATTGTCTAACTTATGATTTGGAGTTAGCATCCATTGTCTTTTATTTGAAGAAATGGAGGCATTATTTTTTGGACGAGAGGTTTGACTTATTTAACGACCTTAAATCTTTAAAGTGTCTATTCTCCTAAAAAGATCTCGATCTTAAAGATGGATGCAACTCCTAGCATAGTATGACTTTGGTATTTTTTATACTCTTAGAAAGTGAATGTTATCGCGGATGAGTTGAGAAGAAGCATGCAATGTCGGATTCTATGTTTGCTGAATGAAAGGGCTTGATGTTTACTCCAAATTTTAATTTATGTTCTTCTTATGATGTATTTCCTGGTTTATTGGTGATATTAAAGATTAGACACACACTTATTGATCGGATTAGATCTAACCAAAGGTTTGATGCAAGCATAGTCGAGATCTTGGATCGAATTAGGAAAATAAAATTTAATCATGTTGCCTGGTATTCTATTGATGTAAAAGGGTTGGCTTCTTAGAGATAGGATATTATATGCTTTCGAAGTTGTGAATTTGATCGATGAAGTACTTCTAGAGTGTCATCGCTTTAGGGTGACTATTCATCTTAGTGGAAACAAGATGTAGAATGACATGAAACCCATCTATTATTGAATGCATATGAAAAAGGCATGTTTCAGAGTTCATAGAGAAGTGTATGGTTTTAAGAAAAGTCAAAGTCAAACATATTTAAACAGATTTTATTATTAGTTTTCCTGGAGTCGGAGCGGAAATAAGAGCGTTAGGGTTAATGTTGGCCACTTAATGAAGATTGCTCATTCTATTCGACGAAGGTTTCGAGAGCTGCTCCATCTTTAGTGATGTTATATGTGTAGGAAATAATAAGGTTACATGGTGTACCCTCTAGTATTATGAGTGATCGAAATCTACCCTTCTCGATTGAGTTTTGGAAGAGCTTTCAACATGCATTAAGCACGAATTGAACTTTAATACAGCCTATCATCCCTAAATGGATGACCAAACCAAGTGAGTGAACTTTGTGCTTAAAGACTCATTGTCAACTTGTATAATATATTTTGGAGGATCATTGGAGAATCATTTTCCTTTTACCGAGTTATCATACAACAATAGATATCAAGCTATTATTGGCTTGACACTATTTGAAGCATTGTATGGAAAGCTTTATAAGTCACGTACATATTAGTAGGAAATGTCTGGTAAGGTAATACTTAAGTCATATATGGTTCGTGAAACTTCAGAGAAAGTCAAGTTGGTACAGAAAAGAATGAAAGCATCTCAAGATTGGCAAAATTCTTATGCCCACAAGAGATGAGTTGGTTTTGAATTCGATGTTACTGATTTGATGTTTGTAAATATGTAACGCCCAAATTTCCGAATTTGAATGAGGTGTAGAGTTATATAAGGTTGACAATTCAAAGCCATCAAAGGTTTATAATGTGAAGGTTCCGAAGGTTGACAATGTGAAGCTATCGACGATTAAGAGTGCAAAGCTACCAAAGGTTGATAATGTAAAGCTATCAAAGGTTGATAATGCAAAGCTATCGAAGGTTGACAATGTGAAGCTATCTAAGGTTGACAATGTGAAGCTATCGAAGGTTGAGAGTGAAAATCTATCAAAGGTTGACAATGCAAAGCCATTAAAGGTTGAAAATGCGAAGCTATTGAAGGTTGAGTATGCAAAGCTATCGAAAGGCAAGGCCATAAGCTATCGATGGTCAAGGAGCTATCGTAAGAAAAGAACTATCATCGATACAAAAGAATTGTCAAAATTATAGGAAGAAATGCTATCAATAAAGCAAATAATTGTAGAAATGAAGATGTTAATGTTACTGCAATGGGATATGATTATTAGAGTATACTGGTGGGTTCTCATAAAACAAATCGATTTAAGAATATGCAAGAGAAAGAGATATGGGCAATATTCAACACAAAATAAAGATCAATCAATTAAATGAGAAGCTAATGCATTAATATGAAGAACGGTTTAAGTTTAACTAGTGATAGGATTGTGTACTGAAAAAAAAGCTTTGAAAAAATCTCAAATTTGGTGACTTGTTAACCATTACACCTGCTCCGCTACACTCTAACGTATTTCTCTCTCTTTCTTCCGATATTCGTGCTCTTGCTCTATCATGCTCGATTTTCTTCCTCATCCATCACCACCCCCACTATCTCGCCTTCCCCACATCCCCTATCACCACTTCCCACATCAGCTGAACTACTTGTGGCCTCCTCAGATCTAGATCTGGGTGAAATGCAATCAGGTGAGCCTTCGCCAGATGACTTCCCCCCTAGCCAGAGATTTACCTTCATCTTCAAAGCCTTCTTGACGGCTGGTTTAGTTAGTCAATGCTCCCTTTGCTTAAATAGTCAAATGTCATCTTGAGTTTCCTAAAAGATTCTCTAGCATAGTATCGGGTAGTGACAAGCCTAAACCCAACAAGCCGAAATTTAGATTCAAAGGCAAACCAGTCATATTCTTCACTAGTGATCAACTTGATCGATTTACCAAACCGCTTTGGCACACATTGATTGAGGGTTTTGTAGGAGTTAGGCCAGTGGTTGAAGCTATTAGGAATGTGTTTGCTAAATTGTTTCTTATCTCGTGAGCTAAAATTGGAATTATTGACGAAAATTACATTTTGATTCATCTATTGAATGAGTACTTTCTTCAATTATGGCTTCCTAAAGATCCAACCATCCTCAATGCCTAAATGAAAGATTTAAAATGGTCAATTAGATTCCATCCAATCCTTGATAGTCTGTTGAATACAGTTTGGCTCTCATTTCCATTCTTGCCAGCTCATTTATACAACAAAGAAGCTTAGAAAGAGCTTTGCGACCAAATTGGCAAACCTTTAAAAGTAGACGAAGCCACCATTAATCTCAACCACTCAAGCTTTGCTTATATTTACATTTAGATTGATCTTTCCCTACTGCCTCTGTTATAGATATTTGTTGGCCAACACGGTATTGACTATTGGCAATAGGTAGAATATGAAAATTTGCCTCTCTATTGTACGAAATATAGCAATATTGGTCACAAACAAGCTTTATCATTTAAGGAGTTTTATGTTAACCTTAACTATGATACTATCCTTATTTTTGCTTCACGAGAATCTAAAGCTCGTGTTATGCGAAGCGTTGCAAATATGCATGGTTAAGCTAGTGTACCCCTCGGTTACTTAAACTAGATGTGCATGCCCAACTTGATGTAAATGATGCACATCTTGATGTACATGATGCACATCTTGATGTTCATTCTTTAAAACAATAGGTGCCTACCCAAACCAAGCTCCAAACTACTCAACATCTACAGTACCCACATCTTACAATAGTCTTTGATCCCCTAACTCAAGCAGGCAACATTTGAATATGTTGCTCGTCTCTAAACCAAATATGCCTATGCAAAGAGGCTCAAGTGGATCACATTATGAATCAGTGTTGTTGGGATCTTCAGGCCCGCAAGTTGATATCTTCTATGCTTCCAAACATTCTGTACACAACAACCTCATCCCTCAAAACTCAAGTGTATCAGCCTGTGTAGAAGTTAATAGCCTACAACCTCCAAGCCCAATTACTTCAGGAAATATTTTTCCGTATTTAAATGTTTCTCAACAAACTATCTTTCAGGCAGAAGCCTTTGTTTCACGGCCCGATACACTCTGGAGTCCCATCTATAGTTATCAAAACTCAGCCCTTAGGCCTTTTAATTATCCTCAAGCATAGATTCTTATAGCAGCCCACAATCTAAGCCCATACACAGACCCAATCATTTTCTAAGCTGGTATTTCAACCATATATCCTTACTTATTTTCCTATGAAGCAGTTGGGCCTGCTAGGCCCATCAAGGCAGAATTATTAAACCAATCGTTCCATCCCACGGCCCTTATTCTTCCCAACTTGATTCAATAATTCAATACCAACAGCTTAGCTTTACAACCAAAAAGGGCCACTTCTCTACATCATTTACTCCATTGCCTTTTTTTGAAAGCTATGCCAGCTTCCTTATATCTGCAACCGTATGCTTGTCTACTACCTCATGCATTGGCATCGCTTTCCAAACACCATTAAGGTCATCCATGAAAGCTCAGCACCCCTGCCGTTGCCTCCAGCAACTCCTTCGAAGCTCTCACGTCGATCTCATATGATGAACAATCGACAAAGATCTATGACCTCATTTCCTTTCATGGTGAGGATGATGATCTATTAGATGAAGTCAAATTGATACAAAAACCAACCTCAAAGCTAGTTCTCCTATTTCCCCTAGAAAACTTCTTCGGTCGAGATCGCTTAATGACTTGGTTACTCTTAATATGGTTAATGAATCGCTGGTCTCCTTTGTCGATGATAGTGAAGCTCGGCTTGATGAGTTACTTTTAAATTATTCTTCGCCAAAGATTCCTAATAATTATACACATGTTGCTTCCAATAATTTGCACATTAACACACATGTGCACAACTCCCTACTGTTCCCAACTACTTCCCTATTGCCAGAGCAAGGCAATTCTACATCCCTCTCATCTCCACGAACAAAAGGATCATTTAATTTGCTTTCCCTACCCTTGAACTAGAACGACCAGGCATAACTTGGTATTATCCTATTTCACTTAATCATCTTTCGACTTCAACTTCGCCAAGCACTAATGTCACTTCCCATCCAAAGAGGCGCAAAGCCATTGACTTCATTCCACTTTCATTGTGCTAGATCAGCTCAAGCTAAACTATTTGAAACTTTAACTTCAACCCCGACATCGTCATGATCAACATACTTTTCTAGAATATCCGTGCGATGGGTAATGACCCAGTAGTAGCCAGACTATAACAATTCACATCTAAACACAACATTAGTGTTATTTCTATTTAGGACCGCTTATTGACTCCAATAATATCTCTTTCTTTTATTAGAAAATATAATTTCAGTGGAGGCCTTTACAACCATAATAGTAAGATATGGATTCTCTAGAAGTTCATTGGGATGCTACCCTCATACTTGATTTGGATCAGATTCTTGCTTTCTCCATAAAAGTTCTTCCTCAATGTCCGCCACAGTTGTTCACTTGTGTTTATGACAAGTGCTTTATGTATAAAAGGAGAACTTTTTCGGAGGATATTCATCATTTATCTACCTTAAACTTTCCCTCATGGGTCATCGAAGGCGACTTTAATATCATTACAATAAAGATAAGAAGATCCGGGGCTCCCCCTTCTATTCATACCATAAACAAATTCAACGCTGCTATATCTTCAGCTAGACTTCATGAAATCCTTTTCTATGGGTCGAACAATACATTTTGAAACAACAGAGAGGATGTTGATCAAATTTTTGCAAGGCTTAATCGCATATTTGGTAACGATGGATGGTTTTCCAATACTCTCTCCTTTATTGTTAACCATATTCATTGCACAAATTCAAATCACTTACTGTAACATCCTCATTATGAGAGCCAAATATGGAACCCTAATGTGCTATAGTCAAACTGGAATTATCTTTCAACGACAAGGATAAGATCAATTTATTAAACAATCTTGCATAAACAAAGCAAATATAATATAATGAAGCACAATATTTTAGATTAAGTTTTACAATTTTCATCCCAAAGTTGTGCCCACATGGCATCAAAAATATAGTACAACATAATTAATAGTGTCATGCCTAACATGTGAAGATGTGACATGAACACAAATACAGTAGAAATAAAACATAAATATAACACTCAAGCCTCCTACTTCATCTTTGGTTTGCATTATTCAACCATCCCAAAAGCAGCCTATTTGGGCCATAAACTCAGCTTACTCAATCAAGTACCTATGAGTTTATAGGAAAAACAAGAATAAACACATAGGTCATACACAAAGTTTAGTATGAGTAACATATGACTCTAAGTAAGAAAAATATAGAGAGACGGCTTCACTAGTATGCAGGATGGGTTTTCCCCTTTACAATATTAAAGCAATAAATTATCTAATTTACAAATAAACTTAAACATCGGTTTATTTAATCAAATGTAAAAGCAAAATTGGGAGGCCACAATCAAAAGCAATCTCTCGGTTTGTTTTATAGAAATAACACAATATTTCAATATAAACGAAATACCTACTCTTGACTACTCCTAAGGCTTTACGTTTTATTTGCAGCAAGCATATCGTTAAAGTTATACCATTTGGCTTCCACTAAGGCCATATGCCTATATACCATACACATTTACACTTAGCTCTCGGTTGCTACTAAGGCATTACGCCTACTTCGCATTCGTATTATAGAGGCCACGAAGGCCTTACACCAAAGCTTTTTTTTTCGGATGCCACACAAGCTTTACTCTTACTTCGTTCTAGGTGCCTAAACTTCCCCTTCAGACCTCACATCTTCCACCTTTCCCTTGGTTGCAACTTTTGCCTTACACCAACTTTTACATTATCTTGGATGCCACACAGGCGTTACTCCTTCGCTTTCAGTTTCGGATGCCACATAGGCCATACTCCTTATCTTTCGGTTTTGGATTCCACATAGGCCTTCTCCTTTGCTTTTAGCCACACGTGCCTTACTCCTTTGGTTTCGGTTTTGAATGCCATACAGGCCTTACTCTTTCATTTTCAATCCCATGGCTACCATGAAGGCGTGATATCAACTACTGAAGTTATTACCTAACCATTCACCATTAGGCTTTTCTCTTCAGCTATATGTTAAGATAACTTTTCAACTAACCATATTTTGAGTATTAATAGTACTTGTTACACTATTATCAATGTCTTCGATTCTAATCTCGACTATCTTAAATCTTAGCTTAGATTATTGTCTTTGGAAATTACTAGTTTTAGTTTACACATTCTTCCGAGAGTTACACTACTATGATAATCACTGCTCTCGATTTCCTTTAGGGAAGCCTGTCTTAGTTTAGATATGGTGATTTATGAGTTTAAATATTTAAATTTCTAAAATCCCTTCCTCTTCAACCCTCAACCGCCTCCAGCCCTCAGTTAAAACCTTGGTTATCAAATCTTATATTTACACTTAACATTACTTATCTTTCATACTTAAGACTTTATACTTAAGATTTTAGTTCATTTACTTTTCTATTTGGCTTCACTTCCTTTGGCATTACCCTTATGTAACAACCCGCACTTCTCGACACACCGATCTAAAGCCTGGTGTGACTTTCGGACTCGCGTCATGCCAAGAAATACAAGCTGTTAGGTTTTTAAAACATTATAGAGCATAATTATAAGGGTAAGTTCTAAGACATTCTACACTTTCAGATCTTGTAGTAGAAGGAATTAAAATATAAGTACTAAAAAATAGACATTTCAGAAAAAACAGTATCTGAAATACTTTATTTGTCATATACACTGTTTCAAAGTACAATATATGTTGTAAAGACTTTTAATACAGTAAGTAACTACATGATGGACAACAAAGAATATGAGAACCCCAAAGTGAAGCTCCTTTCTCCACATACTATGCCCAGTCAACTACTAACATGTTATCCTTTAGTGGGAATAATGGAAAGGAGGGAGTAGGTCAGACAAAAGTCCGGTGAGTGAGTACAAGTTTAATATGTGATGATCATGTGCAATTAACTTTAACTCTACTCTAGATAACATAGGGTGTATTACATGTGTCCATGAATTCCTAAGGTCCATTACTTAAAAGGTTCTTGTCTAATATATACCTACACTACAATTTGTGTAGGCTATTTCGAGGATGGAACTATGGGTCGAACCTCACAACCAATGATTGGCCACCGCTCTCAAAGCTACTCAAGTAAACAATGCCGCTAGGCTACTAAAACATATAAACACCTCCACAACGCTACTAAACATGGAAACACTACTCTCTTTTTTACTAACCATGAAAACACTGCGAATAGGCTACTGTGGGAATAAATTCCCACTATTATCATTGCCACTAGGCTATTGGGAATCAATCCCCCTCACTACGCCTATAGAGGAAGAACCCGAGATGCCGACTCATTGGCATCCGCGTCCATCTCTCGATCGTAGTGTTAGCCTCTTATTGCACACTACTGGATCCTCCATTTGAACTGTATCACATGTGTTGGAAATCATGCATACTGGGACTCCCATTACGCCGGACCTACTCCATCAGGCATCCTCCTCAGTGTTGCACGCCCACCGTGGAAGCTCCTATATGCACCATTTGTGAAAATACATCACCTCTAGTCAATTACTCAATCCCAAATTGGATAAAGAACATTTAGCCAATATTGCCATGACCAAGCGTCCTCTTAAATGGAATTAGCTTCCCTACTATTTCTAGCATATACACTAAGCCCCAAAATGGACTCAAACAACAATTTACACTTATATGATTTTCACTTCAAATTATATGATTTTTATTAAACCTAGGCCTTAGGCCGAGGTTCAGATTCTATATTTTTCACGCTTACCGATCGACCGTTAACCCCAACCGATCGACCGCCAAGGGTCGACCGATCGTAGGCTAAAATTAGGGTTTTCGCACTTTTTTCATGTCGATTCTTAGTTTGGGATTATTTCATTGATTATTACAGCATTTGTTAATTGTAGCAATTACCCTAAATAAGTAATTATGATGGCCCATTAATATTTCTTAATTTTAGAGATTTGTAGAATTTCAATTTCAATAGTTTAAATCTAGGGTTTATAGATTTTAGGGTTACAGTTAACTATATTAAAGCGGTGTACTAAATCAATATCAGGTTTAACAATTCATTGTAATTTCAATTCTACCCTAGATTACATATTTCAATTTTAGGGGTTTACAGTTTAAATTAGATTTCTAGTACCCTAGATCATATTGGATAGAGAAAATTTAACTATAAATAATCATCTAACTAAATATTTTCCCGATAACCTCCAGGCTCTTCCTACTTGCTTTGCCTGAGAATCGCTCCTCCATACTTTTGCTTCACTTACTCCTTCCATATTCAATTGCTTGTATTCTTCTAGGTTGATTTTATTTTGAATTTTAAGAATTTTAGGGATTAGAGCAGAGGAAATTTTTTAACGGAGTTTCATTACAACAAATAATGCACTAATTTTAGGGTTAGGTTCTACGAGAATTTATAGGGGTTGGGATTGAATTTAGGATGTTGATTTGGGCTGGAAAATATTTCTCTAACATCACGTACATTGATCTCACCTTGGCCACGAAGCGACTAATCATTGTCGTGTAAATAGGTCTGGGAAATCTCGATTTTTCAATGCCTATGGTCAACCGCCCAAGCCATCTTGGTCGACTACTACTGGTCGACCACCACCCCTCATTGGTTGACCAGTCAGTGTGTGTTTTTTCTATTTTCCTTTTTGAATTTTTATTTTATTTTCAAACTTTTCAACGCCTGTAACTTCTCCGTACGAACATTGATTTTAAAGTGTTATATACGAAAATTACCTAGAAAATCACTACGGAGGCAATGGTGAAAATTTCGTAGCCAATCTGGACGTTTGAGAAAATTTCCTTTTTGTGCTTGTTTTATTTTGATTTGATTTTCTTATTAAATTTCTTGTTAAATTTTTGGGATGTTACGTTCTCTCCCTCAAAGGATTTCTTCCCTAAAACCTCAAAGGATGAAATGTAATTTACACACACAGTAACCTTATGTACAAACATATACTCATCCATCATCCACAGACAAATCATTGTACTTAGAAATTTTCTAATGCAATATGTACTTACATCTGCAACGTAAAATGCACGTGAACCTATACTAATGCAAAAACTAGGCGATCTACTGATCCAGTCGACGTCCCATCATGCAAGTGTTCATGCCATGCATCCAAAATATATGCAACATCCTAAATAAGTATACATGCAATTCTACATGCATGCAAAACTATTCCATCCATATGCAACATCCATATGCACTATAAACAACACTCAAACATCTATATGTATCATATAAAACAGGATAGACGGTAATAAGGGATAATATGAATGTGTGTGTACTACCTAAAGAATACACTATCCTAACGTGTATAACAAGCTATTCAAATAA
Source organism: Allium fistulosum (assembly GCA_030737815.1). Classification (NCBI taxonomy): domain Eukaryota; kingdom Viridiplantae; phylum Streptophyta; class Magnoliopsida; order Asparagales; family Amaryllidaceae; genus Allium; species Allium fistulosum. The sequence goes on along the minus strand of CM060905.1, from coordinate 153,220,812 downwards.
TACATCCATTAGCATCCATTATCCATAACATGTCCTACTGATACATTTGCAACCATTTCTACCTCCAATGGTCTCTACCCAAAGGGTATACCAAGCCAAGTCCTATAAATAAGTAATTTATACTTATAAGAATTAAATTGAAAACGTACCAGTGAAGAGTTCGGGATGGGTAGCTTGGACTTTCTCATCAAGCTACCTGTAACACCCCATATAATTTATAACCTTATTTAAGACATTTAACTAGTTAAATTAAATTAAATGATGTAAAGCGTAATAGATGGAGATTTAATTAGTTAGAGGTAGCCGTGCCATAATGAAGGGGTAATTAAAATGAAATTGTACTAGGTAATGTGATAGGAAATGAGAAGAGTATTTTGGGAAATGGCAACACCTTATACCCTAAATCCTTGTGAGATTCACGTTCACTATTCTCATTTCATAAAAAATGAAAAATTGCTAAGGTCGGCCACCATTTTCAATCTCAAGAAGAAAAAAAGCTAAGATTCAAGAGGAAAGAAGAAATCAACTAATTCAACACTCTAAAATCTCATCTATAATCTCTAAAAGCCAAGGTGAATAATTACTACATCCCTAATATTTCTAGTTTTCGGTTTTTGTTTAGATACGAAATGATTTTGCTATAATATTGCCATGTTTGATGTTTTAAGATATATATGTTTGTTGTTGATGGAATTATAAATGTTTATTCGTGTTTTATGATAATGTTTAGCATGAAAACCCTATTTAATTACATCCGAGTACTTTGAAAATTTAAATGTAGGTCGGGAATAATATTTTAGAGATGAGTTTTGATTTTCATAATTTTCCGATTTAATATGGATTTTATATGAATTTTTGAATGAAGGAAATTTTTTATTGGATTTTAAATTATTTTCGGCTGAAATAATTATTATTTGGGTTTGAGATTTTAATATGTTAGGTAATATATTAAAATATATTTTCTGGAATTTTTCCAGAATTTTCCTAAGTCATTTGAGGGATATATAAAATTATTTAAGTTATGGGACTTAAATGTTTTATATATTTATAAAGGAGAAGCGACATTTTGCAAAATAAAATGTTTTATAAATCCTAGTAATTGCAGCAGCAAAATTCTGAAAAGTATTTTATTGACCAATGAGAATTTGACAAACAAAGGCAGGTTAGTTGAAAAGTTTCCTTTTTAAGTTTAAAGACAAAATTCACACTTTTTCCATGTTTCAATCCATACGGCTAAACACCTTAAGCCACAGACATTTCGTCCCAGTCGAAGGGTTAGCTTTTGATAAAGTCAAAGTTCAATGCATAAGGTATCAAGAAATTGGTACGTAATGAATTGAATATAAACCGAAAGGTTTAAGCCAAAAGGTTGATGGCCGAAAGGGTTGGAATATAATTATTTAGTAAGTGAAAAGCTTTCGCCTGCTTTGCTTTCGAACTTGAGCTTTCGGCTTGGTCACTTCCGACCAGGTCAAGTTATTTCAAGAAAGACTTCTTCCGATTTGTCGAAAGGTTGTAGATGCTACCTCCATTACTTTTTTTTGAAACCTTCCGGCATCGCCGAAGGGTTTGCACTATTTTATAAAGGTTTTACCTTGAACCTTCCGACCCAATTGAAAGGTTCGCCTGTTTTTAAAGTTAGCCATTTCTCCTAGGCTTTCAGAGGGAAGCTTACGACTTAAGTGGTTACCCTTGTTTTGTGAAATATAACCAAGGACTTCCAAAAAGTTGTTTGGATATCCTCGAAAGGTTGCTTTAATAAAGACGTAAGATTTTAAAAGATAAGTTTCCAAATTGTTTTAAAGTTGAACCCAATCTACCTTAGAAAGGTTATGTTTTAAATAGTTTAAGCATTCGAAGGGTTTATTCCTAGATCTATTTCGAAAGGTTTATTAAAGGTTTTCGAAAGGTTTTGAAGGAAAGGTTTTCCGAAGGTTTTTCTAAGGAAATGACTTAAAGTGATTTTAAAGAAGTATGTTTAAAGAATATAACTCCTGAGAGGTTTGTTTTGAATGAATATGAAAGGTTGTAGAGATGATTTTCGAAAGGTTTAAACATTGAAATTGAATGAGCTAATTTCAAAGTATGGAAAGAGGTTCTTTCAAATGGTAAAGTGTTTTCATCAACCAAGTTTTAAATAAAGAATATATATCTAGCATGGTAATATGATTTGAGTAAAGTATAAAGACTTATTTCTTTTCCTTATTCGAAGTTTGATTTAAAGGTTTAAATCTTTTTGAAATTGTTTCAAGGAAATTTATGGGAGGGGATCCTTAAGCATGAATGACTCAGATTAGAAAACCAGATGGGAGTAGTATGGGGTTGTGCCCTGTACATTAGCTTGTAGCCCCAACTAATTGTTGTCCAACATTCCAGTGTGTAGGGCTTGGTCACAGGTAGAGTAAAATTATGATTACACACCGAAAGGAACATCTGTTGTATACATATAGGTTATTGGTAAGCCTGGAAAACCACTAGGCTCGGGAGAACCTGTGAGATGATTAAGTTAGGGACAGACCGTTCAGAAGGAAGAGATTTAACAGATAGTTTAGTACAGACCATCTTGATGGGAGGTGTTAAATAGATAAATAAGGATAGACAATCCTAAATATAAAAATCTAACAGATGTTAAGTAAATTTTGATTATGATTATGTTATCTGGTAGGCCCGAGTCAGCCAAAGGTTAAACGTTATTGTGTTTGAATAGATAGTTCACTATTACCTGATATTTATGTTTGTTTACATAATGTATGTTTTGTGAGATTAACCATTGTGAATGCGGGTGCATGGTATATGGTTATATGAAAAGATTTGCAAAGATATATTTTAAAAGATGTTAGTGAGGGGAAATCCGTTCCGCTACGACATGGTTTCACTTAACATAATTAAACCGGGATGTGTAGTATTATTCATACTAGGCTTTATGTCTGACTCGAAGTTTATGCTTTCCCCTTAAACTCTTGGGTACTCAAAACTAATTTGAGTATATTGAGAGTTAAGGATCTTTTCAGGTTTTTAGGTTGTTTGGCGAATAAGCTACCGGAGGATGCAGGAGGCAACGGATAGCTAATTAGGAATTGCTGCTTTTTACCTTTATTTGATGAATTTCCGCTGTGTTATGATGTATTAGGTCTTATATGACCATTTGACTCTGATAAATCGAGGGGGTGTCTTCATATACCGCTCTCGACGTAATTTGTAATAACCATATTTATTCAGTGCCTGGGAAAATGTTTGGGTTATGTGACGAGAATATGGAACAAGTTTTATTTGGAAATGTAATAAAGAAATCCTGTGTTTTTGAAATCTGTGTTTTGTTTCATATTCAGGTGCTTCTGATATTATTGATACCATTAACATAGCCGTATTTAGTGGCCGAAAGCTAATACTATAGATGACTGCAGCATCTGTAGCGCTTAGTTTTGGGCCTCTAGATAGGGGATGTTACAACTTGGTATCAAAGCATGGTTTATGAAATACTTTAACTAAAAGTGGTTTTTGAAAACATAATCCATAGGAATTAGAGTTAAGATCGGGGTATGGGATAACGTTATAATAACATATTTGTACTTATATATATATAAGTATACACTCTATCTTTAGACTCCTATCTTAGTTAGGTTATTCATTTGTATCTCATGAGGTTTGAATACAGATATGGAGGGGAGGAGAAGCCAAGTGATTGTTGGAGGAAACCGCACCACTACCAACGGAAACGCCCGACCAAATGCAAGGAGAGGTCCTGGTCAGGCATAATCGGAGAACGTTGGTGCGGGAGTTCCCCAGGTGGATATGGGGGCGATGTATCAGTTCTTTGTGAATATGGTGCAAACTGGAGTTGCAGCAGGTGTAGTTGGAGGAAACGCTGCGGGAGGAGGAGGTTAAGGGTTTCGTGTGGTTAACTAGTATGCCTATCTGAGTAGAGATTACATTAGGCTCAGAGGAAAGTCGTTCATTGGTACCGAGGATGTGATTGAAGTAGATAAATGGCTGCTGCACCGTGAAAGGATTTTCGCTGATTTAGGGCTGAATGATGCACAGAAAAGGAGTTTGGCCTCAAGGCAGCTGTAGGGAGCTACATTATTTTGGTGGAACACTGTCACTGTCGGTGTGGATGAAGAGACCATTACTTGGGAGGAATTCAAAAGAAGGTTTTCAGAGAGGTTTATGTCCGTTATGGCACAAGCTGCATTGGTAAGGAGGTTTGCAGAATTGGAGCAAGGAGATATGAATGTGTTGGAGTATACCAAGAAGTTCGAGGAACTAGCCCGATATGGGTATGCATTGGTTAATACTGCTATCAGTAGAAATGAGAAGTACAGTAGTAGGTTAAGGCCAAAACTGATAAGTGCAACTTTGCCGCACTTAAGGGACCCTAGCAATGTTGTTGTTGAGATGGCATTGAGGCAAGAAGAAGCATTGGTTTTCCTAAGAAAGAAAGTGAAAGAGGCTCAGGCTGGACAGGCTCAGAAAAGGAAATTTTTCTAGAAAAAGATTGCTCATAAAGAAGGAGCGCAGAAGAAGAGTAAATCTGAGGTGGTTTGTTACAACTACAACAAGAAGGACACTATGCCAACGAGTGTCGAGCCAGCAAAGGGAAAGGAAAAGGAGCTGGTGAGAAGAAGAATGTTAGATGCTTCAATTGCGATCAAGTGAGTCACTTCAAGAACAAGTTCCCAGAGCCACCAAAGGAAGGGAAAGGGCGAGTATGCTTTAGAGCCCACAACCGCAAAATCAGTTGCTCAGAATAAGGAAAAGATGTTTTAGGAGGCTCACTGTAGATCCACGGTATGTCTGGTAGCGTCCTATTTGATACTGGGCATCCCGTTCTTTTATTTCTAGATGTCTTGTAGATAGACTTAACCTAGAACCCTCTTACTTAATTACTTCCTTAAGGGTTGCTAATCCGATAGGAGGTTATGCAACACTTGGGATGAGGTATGACCTGTTAGTCCCTGAGAAGTTGGTTTTGATGACAACAACCATAGAATAAGATTATAAAATATAAATACTAACATTATTGTTTAGATATATATGTATATGCAGGATATATATGCAGGTACCAAAGAATGAAGACTGTACAATATAGAGATTCAAGAACTGATGAACTCAAGATCAGAGATATCAAGATTCAAGACTCATGAGTATCAAGATTATCAAGAGTTCAAGATTTCAAGATATGTAATTTAGTTAGTAATTTTTTTAAAACTTCTAAAAAAGCACTAACATCTTAAAATCCATTTTATTCGTGGAATGGAATCCACTTCGAGCCCGTTAAAGGGATGGAACCTACAAAAAATCTAGTGGAACATTGTTTTGTATCCACTAACTTTTATTCAAATGTTTTACAAAATTATATCTTGTTTTCAAAATGATTTCAAAATCTTCCTTTTAAATCAAAAACATCTATCCTGGTTTTAAAACACTTTTAGCTTCAAAATAATATTTATTTTCAATATCAAATTATCCTTGGTTTTAAACTATCTTTTAATTATAATATATTTAACTTTTAATATTTATACTTAGATTTAAATATAAAATTATAGTAAAATTTTATATACCAAAATATTATTCTCTATACTTATTTATGTATTTTAACTATAGTTAAATATATTTATAAAGTTTAAAATAGTTTTAATACAAGATAAAAATTATTTTCAAAGAAAAACAAATTACCAAAAATAACTTAGGCCTATCGACAACCCCAAGTACCCCTTGTCGACAAGGTAACAGTTGATTTCAAAACTTTGAATTTCAAAAGAAGTGTCTATTCATCATATCCTTTCACGAATAGACATGGCTGTTGTTCTACTATAAATAGGGGATGTTTTAAACGAATTTATATTCATATTTTCTCTGATTTCACTTCTCTTCTTCTTCCACATTTCTTTATATACATTTTTACCATTACTCTGCCGAAATCACCATTGAATCTAACTAGATCATCTCTGGTTTGATTCTCTATCACTATCTCAACAAGATCCCAGTGCTATTCAGAGTTATAGATTTCTTTGTAATCAATCGAGCGAGAAAAGGTGTGATTGTAGCCTGGAAAATCAATCGGGTGAACTTGTTGCCCGTAAAATCAAGTATCTCTACCCAGAGGATTGTGAATCTGGAGCGGTATACCTCGTGGCCTTGAAATCGAGGGTGTAATTGTAAGAATTGATTTTGAAAGGAAATGCGTACTTGTATTGTGGGACTGGATGTAGGGTAACTCCGAACCAGTATAAAATCTGGTGTGTTCTTTCCTTTATTGCTTTTACTTTATATCTGTATCTGTGTTTGATTCTGTGATCATATCTATGTCTGAATATTGCATACAATTGTGTTCAAATTGATATAAACTCAAAAGGAATTAGTAATTCCTTAAAACACTATTCACCCCCCTCTAGTGTTAATTCTAGTCTTAAGACCCGTAATCCGCATTTCTCACATTTGGTATCAAAGCAAGGTTTTCAAAGTTTCATAATATGAATTTTGAAAAAGCTTTTAAAATGGCTATGTTTGAAAAACTTGTTAATACTAGTTTAGAAATATTAAAATCATCACTGTCTCATGAGTCTGCATATAATCGATATTCAAATTCAAGTTGTCTACCAAAATTGTATGATGTGCAGGAAACATGTTTTATGGGTGTTGAGGAATCAATCCACAATGGACAAATTGTGCAGATCAAAAGGAATAAGTGGATACTCGATAGTGGATGCTCTAGACACATGACTGGTAATCCAAATATGCTGAATGATATAATATACAAAGACGGAGGACTGGTTAACTTTGGAGACAACTCAAAAGGATATGTGATTGGCATCGGCAATGTCGGTAACTCTGAAACTCCTATTATTACTAATGTTTTGCTAGTTAAGAATCTGAAACATAATCTGCTAAGTATTAGTCAACTTTGAGATAAAGGATATAAAATTAAATTTGAAAAAGATAAGGGTCACATTGAAGATAATAATTCAACCATAATGTTTGAGGGAATTAGGAAAAAGAATATTTATATTCTTAGTATGAAAGTTTCAAATGATAACCTGTATCTTTTGGCAAATACAAGTGACTCTTGGATTTGGCATAAGAGATTTGGGCATTTGAATTTCAAACTCTTATCTTGACTGTCAAAACATGATCTAGTAAGAGGTCTCCCTAAAATGAATTTTAAAGTAGATAGTTTATGTGATGCATGCCAATTAGGAAAACTTAGAAAAAGTTCTTTTAAATTAAAATATATGATTTCAACTTCAAAACCTCTTGAATTACTTCATGTTGATTTATTTGGTCCATCTCAAATTAGGGGGATGGATTGCTTACTCTCAGCCACTAGAAGCATGGAGAATGGATGACTTCGCTTATGCCCTGAATGAAGGGGGCAAGTGAGGGGGATTCCATTCGAAGTAACGTTAATGCACCATCTTCAAAACTTCTCGGGATCCTGAGTTTTTCGAGAAAAGGTCCCATCCATCAATATCATGATTGGGTCGACCAGGCCAGATCATAAGAGAAATATCATGATCGGGTCGACCAGGTCAGGCCCGATCATGAGTGAATAGAAAATCGAAGTCAATAAATCACAGTAAATATGTTTTTGTAATTGTAGATGATTATTCTAGATTTACATGGACAATATTTTTGAAACATAAAAGCGATACTTTTGAAAGTTTTATGAACTTTACAAAAAGGATTCAAAATCAACTTTCTGTAAAAATTATAACCATCCATAGCGATCACGATGGTGAATTTGAAAATGAAAAGTTTGAGGAATTCTGCAATAAAAAGGGAATAACTCACAATTTCTCATTTCCAAGAACTCTACAACAAAACGGAGTAGTAGAACGTAAAAATAGGACGATTCAAGAGTGTGCGAGAACTATGCTTTCAGATAGTAAATTACCAAATCATTTTTGGGCAGAAGCAGTTGCTACCGCCTGTTATATCTTAAATAGAATTTTAATTAGACCTTTAACTGATAGGACATCTTATGAACTTCTTCACGGAAAGAAACCTAAGGTATCTTATTTTAGAATTTTTGGAAGTAAATGTTTTATTTTAAATACAAAAGATAACTTAGATAAATTTGATCCTAAATTCGACAAAGATATCTTTATCGGATATTCTAATAGAAGTAAAGTATACAGAGTGTTTAATTTAAGAACTAACACCATTGAAGAAACAATGCATGTTTCATTCGATGAAAATCTCAAAATTTTTGAAGATACAAATGATAAAGAGGATTTAATTACTCAAAATCAGGAGCCAACTGAAACTAATAATGAAATTAATCATCCTAATAAAAAGATTAAACTTCTAAAAGATCATCCTATAGAAAATATACTAGGAGATATGCAATCTGTTGTTACAACTAGAAAACAATTAAGTAAAATGAGCAATGTAGCCTTTATATCAACTATTGAACCCAAAATCCAAAAGAAGCATCAACTGATGATTCATGGATTTTGGCTATGCAAGAAGAACTAAATCAATTCACTAGAAATGATGTTTGGGAACTTGTTCCTAGACCTGAAAATAAAACTATAATTGGAACTAAATGGGTTTATAAAAATAAAATGAATGAACAAGGTGAGGTCGTTAGAAATAAAGCCCGGTTAGTCGCTCAAGGTTATTGTCAAGAAGAAGGAATAGATTGTGATGAAACCTTTGCTCCCGTAACAAGATTAGAAGCCATTAGGATTCTACTTGCTTTCGCAAATCATAATAATTTCAAATTATTTCAAATGGATGTTAAAAGTGCCTTTTTAAATGGATTTGTAAAAGAGGAAGTATATGTTGAATAACCACCACTTTTTGAAGATGAAAAATTACCAAATCATGTTTACAAACTTAAGAAAGCTCTACATGGTCTAAAACAAGCTCCTAGAGCCTGGTATGATAGACCAAAATCTTACTTATTACAATCAAACTTTGAAATTGGTAAAGTAGATAATACTCTTTTTACTAAAAGAAATAAAAATGATATTCAACTAGTATAAGTTTACGTAGATGATATCATTTTCGGATCAACTAATTTTGAAATGAATAAAGAATTTTCTAAAATAATGACAAAAGAGTTTGAGATGAGTCATATGGGTGAATTAAACTTCTTTCTAGGATTGCAAATAAAACAATTAGATAATCGTATCTTTATCAGTCAAGAAAAATATGCTAAAGACCTAGTTAGTAAATTTGGTTTGACTACTGCAAGTGGAAAACCCACTCCCATGGCAACCAATGAGTACCTAAGTAAAGAAGATCTCTCGAAAGATGTAGATCAAAAATTATATAGAGGAATGATTGGATCACTACTCTATATCACTGCTAGTAGACCTGATATCATGCATAGTGTTTGTCTTTGTGCAAGATATCAATCCCAACCTAAAGAGACCCGCTTAAAAGCTGTAAAACGTATCATAAGATATGTTAAACACACCTTTGATTATGGCTTATTTTATCCTAAAAATGATTCTTTTGAATTAATATCTTACAGTGATGCTGACTATGCTGGTTGTAAATCAGATCGAAAAAGTACAAGTGGAACTTGTCACTTTTTGGGGCATTCTCTGGTTTCCTGGTTTAGTAAAAAGCAAAACACAGTTTCTTTATCAACAACCGAAGCAGAGTATATTTCTGCTGCTTTGGCTTGTTCTCAAGTAATATATATGCAACAAACTTTAAAAGGTTTTGGTTTAAATATCTCAAAATCACCAATTTATTGTGATAATACTAGTGCAATAAATTTATCCAAAAATCCTACTCATCATGCTCGAACTAAACATATTGATATCAGACATCATTTTCTCAGAGATAATATAAGTAAGGAAGTAATTACTCTTGATTATATCAATTCCGAGAATCAAATTGCCGATATCTTAACAAAACCCTTAAATGAATCTATATTTACTAAATTAAGAAGAGAATTAGGTATTTGTTCAATAACTGAAATATAGAATATAAATATATAACAAGTATAATTAAAATTAAATTAAAATCAAATAGCAAAATATAAGTACCTTGTCGACAACCCTCTTTTACCCCTGTCGACATATAACGAATTTTTTTCTTTTGAAATTTTCCCACCAAAATTCAAATGGGTGGTTATATATTCTTCTTATTTCAAAATTATGTTCATTCTTTCTGTTCTTTCTCTGTTCTAACTTTTGAAAACAATAAAACAATGGCCTCCTCCTCCAAATCAAACAAAAATTCAACCTTTTTGTTCCCTTATCCTTCTACCGGACCATTTCAACGAACTACGCTTGCACGAGTGATGAAAATGGAGGTTTCCTTGAAGGATGCACTGCAACTTTTGACTGAAATTTAAGTGGTGCAAATCAGAATGGCCAAAGAACAAGAACGGCAAGGCAAAATCCTTAGAAACTTGCAAAAGTTTCTAATGGACAATCACGCCAATCCCATCTTGATTGATGAAGAATCTTCAGGTGTTCAAGTGCAAGAGGACAACGAGGAAGAAGAAGAAGCTCCCATGGAAGAAGAGCACGCTGAAGATGACGACAAAGTTGTTTGCGTTGGCGAAGTGTGCTTTGACAAGGATGGAAATCTAGTCGAACAACGTGGAAATTTCTATTTCCACTACCCAAATTGCTCGGTTCTTAGATCTCCCATTATCAAGGATACACATTAGTTTCTTTTCTCTCTTTCTTATCGTTATTTGTATATGATCTTACTTACGTTTTCTATGCAAATGTAACATTATATAATTAATAAATGATTTGTGTTCTCATATTTGAATTCTCACATTATCATTATTATAAATATTATCATATATGGATTCTTAGTTAGGAGAGTTTGTTATCAAGGGCTAAGTTTTAGTTTCAGAATTAAGTGTTGATTATTTATGATAACACTATCATTATAATCACATGTAATATAGTATTAGATTAAGGGGAGTTATATAGTTTGGAGTTAGTTTTTTATTGATGATAAAGGGGGAGAAGTATAAAATAGGATAGTTAGGCATAGATTAAGGGGGAGTTATTAGTTTTAGGGGGAGTTATTAGGATAAAAGTAATAATTTATAAACAAAGGTTGTCATCATCAAAAAGGGGGAGATTATTATTCCCTGAGAAGTTGGTTTTGATGACAACAACCTTAGAATAAGATTATAAAATATAAATACTAACATTATTGTTTAGATATATATGTATATGCAGGATATATATGCAGGTACCAAAGAATGAAGACTGTACAGTATAGAGATTCAAGAACTGATGAACTCAAGATCAGAGATATCAAGATTCAAGACTCATGAGTATCAAGATTATCAAGAGTTCAAGATTTCAAGATATGTAATTTAGTTAGGAATTTTTTTAAAACTTCTAAAAAAGCACTAACATCTTAAAATCCATTTTATTTGTGGAATGGAATCTACTTCGAGCCCGCTAAAGGGATGGAACCCTAAGTAGGATGGAACTTACCAAAAATCTAGTGAAACATTGTTTTGTATCCACTAACTTTTATTCAAATGTTTTACAATATTATATCTTGTTTTCAAAATGATTTCAAAATCTTCCTTTTAAATCAAAAACATCTATCCTGGTTTTAAAACACTTTTAGCTTCAAAATAATCTTTATTTTCAATATCAAATTATCCTTGGTTTTAAACTATCTTTTAATTATAATATATTGAACATTTAATATTTATACTTAGATTTAAATATAAAATTATAGTAAATTTTATATACCAAAATATTATTCTCTATACTTATTTATGTATTTTAACTATAGTTAAGTATATTTATAAAGTTTAAAATAGTTTTAATACAAGATAGAAATTATTTTCAAAGAAAAACAAATTACCAAAAATAACTTAGGCCTGTCGACAACCCCAAGTACCCCTTGTCGACAAGGTAACAGTTGATTTCAAAAGTTTGAATTTCAAAAGAAGTGTCTATTCGTCATATCCTTTCACGAATAGACATGGCTGTTGTTCTACTATAAATAGGGGATGTTTTAAACGAATTTATATTCATATTTTCTCTGATTTCACTTCTCTTCTTCTTCCACATTTCTTTATATACATTTTTACCATTAATCTACCGAAATCACCATTGAATCTAACTAGATCATCTCTGGTTTGATTCTCTATCACTATCTCAACAAGATCCCAGTGCTATTCAGAGTTATAGATTTCTTTGTAATCAATCGAGCGAGAAAAGGTGTGATTGTAGCCTGGAAAATCAATCGGGTGAACTTGTTGCCCATAAAATCAAGTATCTCTACCCAGAGGATTGTGAATCTGGAGCGGTGTACCTCGTGGCCTTGAAATCGAGGGTGTAATTGTAAGAATTGATTTTGAAAGGAAATCCGTACTTGTGTTGCGGGACTGGATGTAGGGTAACTCCGAACTAGTATAAAATCCGGTGTGTTCTTTCCTTTTTTGCTTTTACTTTATATCTGTATCTGTGTTTGATTCTGTGATCATATCTGTGTCTGAATATTGCATACAATTGTGTTCAAATTGATATAAACTCAAAAAGAATTAGTAATTCCTTAAAACACTATTCACCCCCTCTAGTGTTAATTCTAGCCTTAAGATCCGTAATCCGCATTTCTCACATGACCATCTAGAATTTGATTTGCTAGGCCATACCTTTGATTGTTGTTTAATGTATTTGATTTTGTGGGATTTGGGATTATCCTAGGGATGGAATGGTTGAGTAGATATGGCGCTAGGATATTTTGCCAAGATAGGAAAATATCACTTAGTCATCCAGGATGTAGTAATCGGATAATTTATGCCATAGAGAACCCTAGTTGTGAGGTGAATGCTTTACTGGGTGTTATGGAGTTGGAAGATGAGTTGCATCGGGTTTTTGTAGTTAGAGAATTTGCCGATGTGTTGGAACCAGTCGTTGGACTGCCACCGAAACGAGCTATTGAGTTTCAGATTGATTTAGTGCCAGGAGCTGAACTGGTGAGTAGACCGCCGAGTAGAATGACACCTACAGAGATGAAATAGTTGAAGTTGCAGTTAGTAGATCTGGAAGGCAAAAAATTTATTAGGCCGAGTAGTTCTCCATGGGGAGTCGCTGCTGTGTTTGCTAAGAAGCCGGACGAATCTTTAAGGCTATGTATCGATTATCGTAAGTTGAATGAGAGGACGATAAAGAACCGATATCCATTACCGAGAATTAACAATTTGTTCGATCAGTTGAGTGGAGCGAAGGTATACTCTCAGTTAAATTTGGCGACGGGATTTCATCAGCTTAGAGTAGCAGAGGATAGCATTCCTCTGACGGCGTTTAGAACGAGATATGGATCATACAAATGGTTAGTTATGCCGTTCGGACTAACTAATGCGCCAGCTTTCTTTGTAGATCTGATGAATAGGATTTTTCGAGAGCATTTGGATAGGTTTGTGTTGGTTTTCATTGATGACATTTTGATATACTCCAAGGATGAGAAGGAACATGAAGTTTATCTCAGAGTCATGCTTGAGATGTTGAGGGAGCATCGGTTGAAGGCTAAGTTTACAAAGTGTCATTTTTGGAAGAAGGAAGTGAAGTTCCTTAGTCATGTTATCTCTGAGAAAGGGTTGTCTGTAGACCCGACCAAGATTGAAGCGGTGAATAATTGGAAGAGGCTCGAGACGGTGAGCGAGATAAAGAGTTTCCTTGGATTGGCGGGGTATTATCGGAGGTTTATAAAAGATTTTTCGCGAATAGAAGCACCGATGACTAAGCTTACGCGAAAGGATGTGAAGTTCGTGTGGACCGATAAGTGTGAAGAAGCATTCCAGTGCTTGAAACGCTTATTGACCCATGCACCGGTGTTAGTGGTTCCGGAGGGGAATCAAGATTTAGTGGTTTATACAGATGTGTGTGGAACTGGATTGGGAGCTGTGTTGATGCAAATGGGAAAAGTAATTGCTTATGCTTCTAGACAGCTCAGACCACATGAGGTTAGGTATCAAACGCATGACTTGGAGTTAGCTGCCGTTATATTTGCTTTAAAGGTGTGGAGGCATTATCTTTTGGGAGAATGATTTGAGCTATATACTGATCATAAGTCATTGAAATATTTGTTCTCTCAGAAGGAGCTGAACATGAGACAGCAAAGATGGTTGGAGTTTATTGTTGCCTATGATTTTGGAATTAAGTATACACCCGGAAAAGGAAACAAGGTAGCAGATAGACTTAGTCGGAAACATCCGAATGCACTATTGGCTATGATTACCGAGTGGAAAGGTTTGGAGGTATTATCGAATTGTAGTGTGCGGTTTATGTCCAAGGTAGGATCGAGTGCAGGAAATACTGTATTGTCTTGTTTAGAAGTCCGACCGGCACTGATTGAGAAGATAGCTTCTAAGCAAGAAGAGGATCCAGTATTGGCTGAAAGGATCAGAAAGTTGAAGGAAGGAACATAGGGTGATGACCTAAAAGATTTCAATCTTGACCAAAATAGGTGGTTGAAAAAGAAAGGAAAATTGTGTTTTCCGAATGTAGAAAACATGAGGAAAGAGGTTTTGGATGAGTGCCATCGTTTGAAGTTCACTATCCACCCAGGAGGAACGAAAATGTATCAGGACATGAAGAGAAATTTCTTCTGGGAAGGTATGAAGCGGGATATAGGATTGTGTGTTAAGCAGTGCTTGAATTGCCAACAGGCAAAGACTGAACACCAGAAGCCAAGTGGATTGCTTCAACCGTTAGAGATTCCGTTATTGAAGTGGGATTCAATCTCCATGGATTTTATTAATGGATTGCCGAGATCTAGAAGAGGAAACGAAAGCGTATGGGTTATAGTGGATAGACTGACTAAGAGTACCCATTTTATTCCGGTAAAGTCAACTAGAACGACACCTGAGTTGGCGAAGTTATTCATGAAGAATGTAGTTAGACTGCATGAGATTCCTAGTAGTATTGTCAGTGATAGAGATTCTTTATTTACCAGTGAGTTCTGGGAAAGTCTACAAGAAGTATTAGGAACCAAGCTCAACATGAGTACCGCTTACCATCCACAGACCGATTGGCAAACGGAAAGGGTTAACAAAATCTTGGGAGATTTGTTAAGAGCTTGTATATTAGATTTTGAGGGATCATGGGAGGACCATCTTCATCTAGTCGAGTTCTCGTATAACAATATTTATCAGACTAGTATTGGGATGGCACTGTTTGAAGCATTGTATGGTAGACCTTGCAAATCTCCCATATGTAGGTTGGAGACCGGAGATAGATTAGTTTTTGGTCCGGATTTAGTGAAGGAAGCTACAGAGAAGATTGAGTTGATTCGAGCTAGAATGAAGGAGGCTCAATCTAGGCAGAAAAGTTATGCAGATAAAAGAAGGAAGGATTTAGAATTTTCCATTGGGGATCATGTGTTTGTTAAGATTTCACTGATGAAAGGTGTAATCAGATTTGGGAAGTCGGGAAAGTTAGCACCTAGGTTCATTGGCTCATTTTGTATTATTGAGAAGATCAGGAAACTCGCTTATAAAATAGAGTTACCGAGTAGTTTGGTTGGAGTCCATAATGTTTTCCATATTTCTCATCTTAGAAAATGTGTTAGAGACCCGGAGACTACTATAGCACCTACAGTATTAGAGGATTTAGTAGTAGAACCGGATTTGACTATAGTTAGGAAGCCGATTCAGATTGTGGCCAGAGATGAGAAGAAATTGAGGAACAAGATAGTCAAGTTAGTTAAGGTTCAGTGGAGCAATGATACTAGAGACTGTACTTGGGAAGTGGAGATCAGGATTAGAGACTCTTACCCAAACTTGTTTGATGGTATGTTTTACCTTTGATTATTTGGTTATGTACCTTATCGTAATTTCGAGGATGAAATTCTGTAAGGTCGGGAGTCTGTAACACCCCAAATATTTTATAACATTATTTAAGACATTTAATTAGTTAAATTAAATTAAATGATGTAAAGAGTAATAGATGGAGATTTAATTAGTTAGAGGTAGTTGTGCCATAATGAAGGGGTAATTAAAATGAAATAACACTAGGTAATGTGTTTTAGAAATGAGAAGGGTATTTTGGGAAATGACAACACCTTATACCCTAAACCCTTGTGAGATTCATGTTCACTATTCTCATTTCATAAAAAATGAAAACTTGCTAAGGTCGGCCACCATTTCCAATCTCAAGAAGAAGAAAGCTAAGATTTAAGAGGAAAGAAGAAATCAACTAATTCAACACTCTAAAATCTCATCTATAATCTCTAAAAGCCAAGGTGAATAATTACTACATCCCTAATATTTCTAGTTTTGGTTTTTGTTTAGATCCGAAATGATTTTGCTATAATATTGCCATGTTTGATGTTTTAAGATATATATGTTTGTTGTTGATGGAATTATAAATGTTTATCCGTGTTTTATGATAATGTTTAGCATGAGAACCCTATTTAATAACATCTGAATACTTTGAAAATTTAAATATAGGTCGGGAATAATATTTTAAAGATGGGTTTTGATTTTCATAATTTTTCGATTTAATATGGATTTTATATGAATTTTTGAATGAAGAAAATTGTTTATTGGGTTTCAAATTATTTTCGGCTGAAATAATTAATATTTGGGTTTGAGATTTTAGTATGTTAGGCAATATATTACAATATATTTTCTAGAATTTTTCCTGAATTTTCCTAAGTCATTTGAGGGATATATAAAATTATTTAAGGTATGAGACTTAAATGTTTTATATATTTATAAAGGAGAAGGGGCATTTTGCAAAATTAAATGTTTTATAAATCCTGGTAATTGCGGCAGCAAAATTCTGAAAAGTATTTTATTGACCAATGAGAATTTTACAAACAAAGGCATGTTAGTTGAAAAGTTTCCTTTTTAAGTTTAAAGACAAAATTCATAATTTTTCCATGTTTCAATCCATACGGCTAAACAACTTCCGCCCCAGACCTTTCATCCCAATCGAAGGGTTAGCTTTTGATAAAGTCAAAGTTCAATGCATAAGGTATCAAGAAATTGGTACGTAATGAATTGAATATAAACCGAAAGGTTTAAGCCGAAAGGTTGATGGCCGAAAGGGTTGGAATATAATTATTTTATAAGTGAAAAGCTTTCGCCTGCTTTGCTTTCGAACTTGAGCTTTCGTCTTGGTCACATCCGACCACGTCAAGTTATTTAAAGAAAGACTTTAAAACCTTCCGATGTGTCGAAAGGTTGTAGCTGCTACCGCCATTACTTTGTTTTGAAACCTTCCGGCTTCGCCGAAGGGTTTCCATTGTTTTATAAAGGTTTTACTTTGAACCTTCCGACCTAGTCGAAAGGTTCGTCTGTTTTTAAAGTTAGCCATTTCTCCAAGGCTTTCGAAGGGAAGCTTTCGACTTTGGTGGTTACCCTTGTTTTGTGAAATATAACCAAAGGCTTCCGAAAGGTTGTTTGGATATCCTCGAAAGGTTATATGAATTTTCGAAAGGTTGCTTTAATAAAGACGAAAGGTTTTAAAAGATAAGTTTCCAAATTGTTTTAAAGTTGAACCCAATCTACCTTCGAAAGGTTATATTTCAAAGAGTTTAAGCCTTCGAAGGGTTTATTCCTGGATCTGTTTCTAAAGGTTTATTAAAGGTTTTTGAAAGGTAAGGAAAGGTTTTCCGAAGGTTTTTCTAAGGAAATGACTTAAAGTGATTTTAAAAAAGGGCGTCTAAAGCTTATAACTCCTGAAGGTTTGTTTTGAATGAATTCGAAAGATTTTAGAGATGATTTTCGAAAGGTTTAAACATTGAAATTGAATAAGACAATTTCAAAGTATGGAAAGAGGTTCTTTCAAATGATAAAGTGTTTTCATCAACCAATTTTTAATTAAAGAATATATATCTAACATGGTAATATGATTTGAGTAAAGTTTAAAGACTTATTTCTTTTCCTTATTCGAAGTTTGATTTAATGGTTTGAATCATTTTGAAATTGTTTCAAGGAAAATTATGGGAGGGGATCCTTAAGAATGAATGACTCATATATTAGAAAACCAGATGGGACCAGTATGGGGTCGCGCCCGGTACAGTGTGTAGCCCCAGCTAATTGTTGTCCAAAAATTACAGTGTGTAGGGCTTGGTCACAAGTAGACTAAAATTATGATTACACACCGAAAGGAACATATGTTGTATACATATAGGTTATTGGTAAGCCTGGAAAACCACTAGGCTCAGGAGAACCTGGGAGATGATTAAGTTAGGGACAGACCGTCCAGAGGGAAGAGATTTAACAGATAGTTTAGGACAGACCATCCCGATGGGAGATGTTAAATAGATAAATAAGGATAGACAATCCTAAATATAAAAATCTAACAGATGTTAGGTAAAATTTGATTATGATTATGTTATCTGGTAGGCCCGAGTCCGCCAAAGGTTAAACGTTATTTGTGTTTGAACAGATAGTTCACTATTACATGATATTTATGTTTGTTTACATAATGTATGTTTTGTGAGATTAACCATTGTGAATGCGGGTGCATGGTATATGGTTATATGAAAATATTTGCAAAGATATATTTTAAAAGATGTTAGTGAGGGGAAACCCATTCCGCTATGCGGCGTGGTCTCACTTAACATAATTAAACTGGGATGTGTAGTATTATTCATACCAGGCTTTATGTCTGACTCGAAGTTTATGCTTTCCCCTTAAACTCTCGGGTACTCAAAACTAATTTGAGTAGATTGAGAGTTAAGGATCTTTTAAGGTTTTTAGGTTGTTTGGCGAATAAGCTACCGGGGGATGCAGGAGGCAACAGATAGCTATTTAGGAATTGCTGCTTTTTTACTTTTGTTTGATGAATTTCCGTTGTGTTATGATGTATTAGGTCTTATATGACCATTTGACTCTGATAAATCGAGGGGGTATCTTCATATACCACTCTCGACGTAATTTGTAATAACTATATTTATTCAGTGCCTGGGAAAACGTTTGGGGTTATGTGACGAGAATATGGAACAAGTTTTATTTGGAAATGTAATGAAGAATCGGTGTTTTTGAAATCAGTGTTTTGTTTCATATTCATGTGCTTCTGATATTATTGATACGATTAACATAGTCGTATTTAGTCGCCGGAAGATAATACTATAGATGACTGCAGCATTTGTAGCGCTTAGTTTTGGGCCTCTAGATCGTGGATGTTACACTTCCATATACTCTCAACTGGGTCGACTTCTTACTGGACTCTAAACAGTTTAATTATTTCATTACAGAGTCGATTTGTCCCATGCCTTAAAACTCGGGTAGGTGCATGGTGAACAAGGGACTCACATATCCTTTTTAGCTTTCCCTAATCGACTCTTTCGCAAGTACCTAATTACGGCTTCATAATATTTTAGCCGTATTTTATCTTGCCTTGGGGATTTTCTACCTTTCTGCTTCCTAATTGTGGACTCAGTTCCATGGTCTGTAAAGGACTTTGCTCCTTGGACTATTGGGAATTCGGCTCCACGGAGTACCCCATATGTCTCATGTTGGTACATGTTTTTATGCCTATCTTGTGCAGTTCTTGCCCTTCTATGAATTGATTCCATCCATTTTTTGCAACTACACTTCTTATCCTTTACCACTGGTATAAATCTTTAATTCGAATGTATGTGCATAGGTAAGTCTCTGCAATCCTTGCTACTAACTCAAATGGTGTCGACATGCACCACCCTAAATAACTTGAGCATAAGTATGCTCCCACGAAACTGTAGCTCTAATGAATCCTCAATGCACAACATATTGCCTTAACTAATCTAGTGGGATACCTAATTACCACAACTTCTAGATACCAGGTGAGACAACTCAAATGTTAGCGGTGTCTCCTTTCATGGTACTTCCTACTTAGCCCTTTGCTATTTTTCCACTTTACCAAAGGGTATCCGAACTTGGTGATTCCTTAAACTGTCGACAATAGTAAAACTTCTTTTCTAATTTGATTCAAAGTAAATCAAATCATTTTACTTATGAATGGTTCCTTCAGTCCTTCAACAATCATGATACGTATTTGTCATGTTTAAATTCTATAGGGATCCATCCTAAGTTCTACAAGTGAAAGTTTGGTCTATCTTCCTATTCAACCTTAACAATAAAAGTCCCAAAATTAATTAAAGTCATAACTTAGAATCACTCTAGCATTGGTGATAATCATCTAAGTGGTACTTTGTTCGCATGCAATTACTATGCACACAACTATGTGAAGCAAATTCTCCAATCTGAAGAATGATTGAGAAGAATCATTTTTATCCCTTCCTCCATTAAAATTTTCCAATCTAGTTTTCTATGAAAATCACTTTGACATTCCCAATGCATGAAAATAACAATATTTTTTTGTTGACTAAGACCCAAATCCTTGAATTAACTATCCCTTGCAAATCTTAACTAACATTTTATCAAGGATAACTTTTGTGGCTTTCAAAACTTTACCATCTCTTAAAATCCTCCTATAAATGATAACTTTTTACCAAACATAGCCTCTTATCACTTTATTCCAATTATTTCATGGTTAGGATAACTCAATATGGAATGATGCTCCGCTATTTTAATCCAATAAACATGATGACCAATACTTTGGTGTATACTTAAAAATTTCTATTGTAACTACATCTCTCCCAAAGGAAAGGTTAACGGTGTAAATTTCTATGTCTTACTCAAAAGGAGAATTTGTGTCATGTTTGGAATTACAACGAATTATCCTTTGCATAATTATTGAAATAGAAGGTACAAAATACGATAAGTATCCTTATTTTATACATCTCTTTATGTTTGGGTGTGTTCCTTATTGTTTCGAATGATACATTATTTATAAATTTGAACTTGATAATCCATAGGAATTTGCCTTACAACCCTCTATAGTCCAATGAATTAAAATACTTACTTAAATCCCATTTCCAATTTATCGTTGCTTACAATTATATCTACTAACCTATACCAATTATCCAACAAAATCTAGGATCACCTAAATCCCAATAATTTACCGTGATAATTTACTTTACATTTTACTTAAACACGTCATTCAAATCTACAAATTGGAACTATCACATGATCTATAAGTTTTAATGACTACTACCATCCAATACTAAATTCAGGGACTACTAGTATCTAATATTTTCTAGATTCAAATATGTGAAAATTTATAACCTTACAATTCCAAGATTTACATAGACATACTTGGAACACATCTACAATGCTAGAACCCAATAAAGTAACACCACCCATAGGCTACCGTGGAAACTAATTTCCACTAATACCACCACATAATGCTGCTGTGTGGACTGCTCTCCCCCTAATAGGACTTCCCACTCATGTCAATCTGGTCCGCATGTAGTCTCCAGTGAAACAACACCTACACGAACTACCCGTAACCTATAGGTACCCTATCCTTGTCTATAAGGTACCGACCAATATACGGATCGCCCCTACTTGGCCCTTTTTACACTTTAAACCAAATAAAACTCTTTGCATATATTGTATCCCTTGATGATAATCATCTTTGGCTTTCTCTTTCCTTATTTTGGAATATGCTTTACCTAAACCATACTTTTCAAATTTCCTTACACATAGATTCTACGATTCAAACCACACTTGGGCAAAAAGATATAAGGTGGTGCTTAACCTTCACTACTATAGGAAGTTTGACCTAATACTCTGTCATTCCAGTTCAACCGTTGATGGTAAATGTCATTAAGTTCCCATAGTTCCTTTTTATCTCTATCCCAACCATTTCTAGGCTTCCAAATTCTATAGTCAAATTCTTTCCTTGTGGGCTGTTTAATCGTATTTATCTAACTCCATTCTATTTCTTTCCTTTTTAAGTTTAAGTGATAGTCATGATATTTTCACTTTACCCTTTTTTAATTAAAACCTTTGATTTTAACTTTATTCTACAAAACTAGTAAGTTTTATAACTGTAAACCTCTCTTTTATCTTTAACAAGCATTTCCTTCTTACTAAGATCATATTATCCTTCTTTAATTAAGTTATCAAAAAACGGTGGAGCTTATCTTAGCAAAATGTCATAAAACACACCATCCTAAAAATTTCTTTCATAAATAAGAAATTCTCCCTAAAACGTATTTTTAAAGAAAATGTGGTATTTTTAAACTTATTACTATTATAATTTTAGAGTTTGACAAAAACATTAATAAAGACATTTTCAAACACTAACAATTTCTTATACATAAACGGAGTTCAAAAGTTAGACCTACATACTTCTCAATCTTTTCTATCAAAAGTTCTATTATTAAAAGCAAAGTACACATCGAGTATAAGTGCAACTATGTGGTTAAAAGACAAAACAAAAGCTTTAAAAATATTGAAAAATCGCTATTTATCTAATTCTCTACTTTTACCTTTTAAACAATTTCCATAAAGTTCGTCTGATTATTTTATATAAAATTATAAACTAATTTTTTTTCTATTTAAAATATCAAACATCTACTATTTCTAACTTTTCAAAAACATTTTCATTGGTTTATCGCCTAAATCAGGGTAGACAATAGCAACCTAATTACCTAAGCCCATGTTTGTACCAAAATTGGGCACAACACTCTTCGGACGTATTTGAAGAGATTAAAATGAAGAATTTAAATGTAAAAAGAGGCTAATCTAACAAACATGCCAAGATAAGCAAACAGAAATAGAAAAAGACAGAGATTTATAGTGGTTCGCCGTTGTAGCCTACGTCCACTCTGAATGATTTGATGTTTATTGCTGATTAACAACTGATTACAATAGTGAAATACTCTAACACTCGAGTTATAATGGAGTTGCGGCAGCGTAACGCCGTAACAGAGTGGAAAAAGGTCCTTTTTCTATTGGCATTGGGTGTTATTTATAGGTGTAGGTCTGAAATATCTGCCTTTGAACTGGGAATGCTCCTTCTCACAAGTGGGTGGGCCCACCAGATCGATCAACGATCATTTGGGATCGATTGGGATCGATCCTCATCTTGTTCATATCGATCAAAATAATGTCCATTTGGGCTGAGATCGATCAGAGACATTCTTGAGGAGGTAAGCAAGCTCCTGTGAAAATTTGGTAGCATTTTGACTTGTAGATTTCGAGTTATGATCGATCTAAGGTTGGTTTTGTAGGTAGGCTAGAGCGTTCATATCCATACTTGCGTATCGATCAGCCTTTGTATCGATCCCTCTACATATCGACCAGATGACGATGAACGATAGTTCAGGAGAGATCTAAGTTTCATGCTAGAAGACTGCTTCGTTTGGTTGACCTTGCTTTTTCGTATCGGTCTAGTGTAACCCCTTTCGTATCGATGCTTTGGATGCCGCTTCGTATCAATGTTTAGAGGCCGCCTTCGTATCGGGGCTTCATGTTGCTTTCTTCGTATCGATGAATGGTTGTTGCTCTTCGTATCGATCATTGGATGATCGATACAAAATGGATGGGGGGAGATCGATACAAAATGGACATTTGTTGATGGATACGAAGGGACTGGTTGCCAAATGAGTCGATGGATGTGAACCATATGGATACGAAGCTGATGGATACGAAATGGACGTACTTCTTATGAAACTTGATCGACCCATAACTTGAGCATACGAACTCCGATTGACCTGAAATTTGGAACGTTAGCTTTCATAGCTTTGTTTGTTACACCATGTCAATTGTAGCTCAATCCAGACTCATACCAAATTTGCCAGTATCCATAGTGAACCTATGTAAAGCCGATCTTCGGGACGGATTGTACTTGGTTTCTAGTCAAGTCCTTCATGTCCGGCCTTGCCAAAAGGCGGGATAACATTTGCCCTCCAAAGTACGTCTTGTGTGAACATGACGTGCTTTGAAAACCTGCATTCTTTTATTCCAAAAAATCTCTATCTGATTCGTTGAATAGTCGCTGCCCTTTCATCAAGAGATGTAACCTTTGATTGATTTTCAGCAGTATAAATGTTTAACTGTTGACTGCCAATGATCATGCAGTGTTTTGTTGTAACTCAAGGTCGAGTGCTAGTAATTTGTTGTTCGTTGTTCTGGTTGTCATCAGGTAAGCATTCAGTTCCTGCTAATTTTGAAAATTGAATGTTGGTTCGTCATACATGCGTTTATGTTAACCTGATTTGTGTTCACATTTGCACGTTCACGGGTCGTTGTCAAGTTTTCTTGCTTGAATTGAGTTTCATATCGATCCTCTCCTGGATCGATGCGAAAATTAAGTTGTAACAACAATTGATGGTTGTTTTGTTTTAAGGTATCCCTTCATATCGATCCTCTCCTGGATCGATCTGAGAAGTTGGAATGCATGCTGCGTATCGATGGCTATTGATACGAAATAGGTAGTTCTTGGAGGCTTCATATCGATGGATATGAAGCTTAGGTCTTCGAGCAGATGGATAGAAATGGGTGTTTCGTATCGATGGGATTTAGTGACTCAAATAAGACTTTGTTGCATCTTTCGTATCGATGGAATTTGTACGATGGATACGAAGATGATGATCGGTCATTGATGCCTACAGAATACTAATTTCTGGACCATTTTGGGTTGATGGATACGAACGAGCCTCTTTGTATCGATGGAACTTGTGACTGCTTTAATCGGTTTTGGGTATTGGGAGACGAAACGTTTTTGCCTAGTTACGAATTCGTATAAAAGGATTTGTACTTAGCCGAATTTTTTACTTGCTTTCATTCCCTTTCTGCCTTCATATCGATAGAGAACTCGAGAAAGAACTGTCTTCATCTCCAAATTGAATAACTCATTAATTCTTCGAACAGATTGTTTAAGCTAGGTAATTAACCGATCAAAACCACTCTAAAATGATGATACTTGAGTTTTAATGCCAACTCGTCCAAAGTCATTGCCGATTCCGACGTTGTTGATGTTGGAATTTGGTCGGAGTGAAGTCGAGGAGGGAGCAATGGCGTTTTAGCAGCTTGGGGAAGAAGAACTGTTCATGGATACGAAGGAATCAGTGGAGCGTTAGGAAGTAGCTCGTATCGATCTGAGAATGTGGAAGCTCGTATCGATCTGGAAATGATGGAAGCGGGTATCGATCTAGAAATGATGGATTAGCTTCGTATCGATTGAGAATGGTGGGAGTTCGTATCGATCTGGAGCGATCTATACGAAGACTTGGCCGACGATCGATATGAAGCCATAGCTAGTGATCGATATGAAGACTGATTTCCCGATCGATACGAACTGGGTTTCTTGTGGAACGATCCAAGTTTGAACTTTGATGGATACGAGACTTTTGCTTACTCGAACACTTGACTCCGACGAGCTTTAGCCTTGCATATCTGGACTTAACCGTTAAACTACATATTTGACAATCCCTTGAAGCTCGTCGATGGAACTGTAACTTGACAAACTTTATGAACTCTAGCATGGATCTTTCTCCGAAGTCAGGATGGCACGATTGTGACGGTCAGCGATGACGGTCACTCCGGTTGATTCTCGAAGTCTTGTCATTTTAATACCTTTTGGATTTGAAGAAATTTAAAGTATTATGTAGCACTGCACTACACAACATGATCTCTCACTTCACAATCACGGAGGGAACAAGGGTTTATTGCCATCTAATGATGATTTTTACTGAGTTCAATAGCTATGGATCCTGGAAGCTCCGAGCCATAGGATATCCAAAGTCCTCCACTTCCAGTTATAGAAATGCCAGAGATCGCAACCGAAGTAATAAGTCCTGCTCCGGACGAGATGCCGAGTGTAGCTTTTATTATGAATCCACAATATTCTGTCTGTTTTCAAGTTTTCGAAGATATGCTCTGCAGAATCTGTCTCAGGCACGGGCTATCTCTAGAAGACGTTTTACCAGTCACGGAAGACAGAGCCCATAATCCCCTGAAGGGTATACTGCTTGCAATAGATTCATGTGCATTGCTGGAACGCTGCCACCTTTCAATCAATTTATTCGAGAAGTGCTGCTTTTCTTAAGGATTGCTCTATCTCAATTACATCCGAATGGATACGCTCTGCTCAACAGCTTGTTCATTATCTTCATGGAGCATCTTTTTCGACCTCCGACTGTCGAAGAAATCATATATCTATTCAACATTAAGAGCCACGGGAACAACCCTTCTTTCACTTTTCTGAAGGCATTCAGAAACTGCCAAGTAGTGGCAGGAGCCTCGAGTAAACTAACCTACTTCAAAACCGAATGGTTCTTTGTTCGGTGTCCACCGGGATTTGCTAGACCGTGGTTAGTTAGACGTAAGTGTTCTAACATTTTTGTCGATTAACTGGATTAATTAATGGAGAGTCTAACACCGTGTTACTTTTACAGCTTCGATTCCACGGCCCGAAGGAGAGCACTTTAAAGAGATAGTATGGACTCTCCAATCGGTGTCGGCTGAGCTTAGAGAGATCGATGAAGTTCTCATCGACGAAAACTTAATCGTTATTGGGTTTATAGGAAGAGGCCAAAGCATTGGATCAACATGTGTTCTCAAAATGTCTCTGGTGAGGCATGGAGGAAGAAGAGCCCCAAGAGTTGTTATCAATGAACAGGGCGATGATGAAAGTGTGCCCGCTGGAGATGAGCCTGTAGCTGTGCCTTCGCAGAGTCTTCGAGCTTCAAAGTTGAAAAGAAAAGGCAAGACTATTGCCTACAAATCCACGAGACGCAAAACTGTCGTGATATCTCCGCTTGTAACAACTGCTATAAGTCCAGAGACTTCCCCTCCGCGAATGGAGAGTTCGTTGAAAGGACTGGCGGATATCCCTATTCCAGACGACTTGTCTTCATATCAAGACCTTGGATTAAATGGGCTTCAAAGTGCTTTAGATATAGGGGAGCCAACTTCTACGAGCACAGCTACCTCAACCGGTTGGTTGAGGGGTTTGCACATGCATGCACACACTTCACGGCACCACACAACTTCTAATCCATGTTTCTCAATCTCTAGAGATAACTAATTTTGCTTCTCTTTTCATTTTACAGATACGATGGTGAGATAGGGATCTATGCTCGACAGTCTTCATTCTGCGTGCCGTTCTTCCAACTCATATTCTGAATCCCATAGGCGTGAATATGAAAGAGACCATGATCACGGCCACCACTCCAGCCAGGAGCGTGATCGTTATGCAAGGGAGAGGGAGGGGCAACATCAAAGTAGGTGCTGTTCCCAATCGCGATCTCCACCACCTAGAGGTCCCTCGAAACCATCAGGCTCTGGCAGGCAATCTTCTGAGTCTACGTGCCAAGTAGTGCCTCCCTATACTTCGACATTCGATAATCAACACCGTAGAACAGAGGCAGAAGCTCCCATTGTCACTGCATCAACTGCTATGGAGCTTACGGGGGAGGGAGCCATCAGAATTGCTAAGTTAAAAACTGAGTTCCCAAATATCTGCTTCGATGGCTTCCATTTTCTCCCAAACTTGAAGCGAATTCCCAATGATGTGGAAACGATGGTACATAATTATGTGCACAATGTCTACAATCAGTACTAGGAGTGGTGAAAACTGCAGAAAAGGCTTCAGCGGTAGCCTTCGAGTGGGCAAAAGTAATTGAGAAATTGGAGAATGATCTCACTCAGAGAGACCGTATAATACAAGTGCTTAATAATGAGGCCGAATCTTCCAAGAAATTGGAAATAAAGGCCAATAAGAAAGCCGACGAGGCAAATCAGTCTATGGAAAAAAAATGTGACAGACATATTTTGCCTTGGTTGAGGAGATGGGCCATCAGAACACCACTGTTATGGCCAAAAGAGATGCTCCACTGAAAGATCTTAATGAGTTAAAGGCGATGTTCGCTAAGGTCGTCAAGGAAAAGGATGACGCTAATAAAACTACTCAGGAGGCATGTGAGCAGACGATGTCGCTTAAGGAAGAAAGGGATGAAGCAAATTTGAAGGCCCAGGAGGCCGAGGTCAGAATAAAAAGTAAAGTTAAAGCGACGGAGGTGAGGATGAATTCGAAGATCTTATGGTCACATATAATGCCAACGTTCTTAGGAATCGCAATCTCAACTGGCTCGAAGATTATCCCTTCCATCTATATAAGGCTTGGAGTTGCTTGGTCGAAGACGAGAAAGTGGCCCGCAACACTTCAACTATTGATGAATTCGAATTGGAAAATCAGATACTAGTTGGAGATGAGGCTAAGGTTCTTCATGATACCATTGTCGCCCTCGAAAAGGAAAAACTAGTAGCTAAGTACCCGGACGTTGGAGAAGGATCCAGAGTTGAGAACCACGAGGCAGGTTCTGAAGTACTTACAGTCTCTCTATCTAAACCTGCTCCTTCTATTGATCCTCCATCCGTTCCGGGATATGATCCTAACCAACCGCACCTATCTATAGTACATGAGCGCGGCTCTGAAGGTGCATCGGCCCAACATGCTAGCCAAACCGAGGAAGGTATTCTGAACACTTATTCCATTCATCCAAATGTAGGAACACTGTCAGAAGACGTTAATAATATTTTCTCCTATCTTTATTCAGCCTTAGATTCTACACCACTTGATCCTCTTGCAACTCAAGGATTGCATCACGAGTAGGAGGCACCAAAGACGGAAGCTACAATGGTCATCGCATCGGCTGGGGAGATGCATAAAAGCAGTTGTGCTTTTGATGAACAAATGATGGAAGCACTCCTCGACCATCAAAGCGACCCGATTACCAAAATGCCATTCGTCATTGATGAAGATATGGTTATTACGAGCTCCTCAGGCCCGACAAGTAGCATGCCAATGAGGATTCGAGCAGATCGGGTGATGTGCACGTAAATGTGTATATTTTTACCACCATATTTAATCTATTTAAATTAAATAAATGATCATATCGGGCATTTTAACTTGTTTAAACCAAAATTCATATTATTTTCAAATCGTCACATATTCATCTTCATCCAAGGGCAAAACGGTAATTTTTGTGCATATAATAATTTGAGAAAATTTAATTAAAAATTTCTATATTATTTTATAGGAATTTGGCTTCATATACAAGTGGTTTCATGAAGCTGTATGCATGCACAAGAGTGAAGATGGAAATAATTCAAAGGCATGATAATGGAGGACCCCACCTACCCACATATCTTAATGTACAAATTAGAGGATAATGCACATGCTTATGGAATTAATGGTTTCATGTACACTCAAATGATGATTAGGGGATGCTAATGATTACTTGGCCACCACACTACCTCAAGGACAATTTGGGCATTCCCCAAATTTATGAATTAGGGTTTCATACATGTATAAAGACCCCTTATGTTTCATGTAACCCTCCTCGTCCTTAGTCTCTCTTAGTTTAGTTTAGGCTCAAAATAAAAGACAAGTTCTCTTTCTCTTTTCATGGCTACTTGGCCATTTTTATTTCATGTAATTTTTATTTTCCTTTTAATGCAATTTTAAATACATACTCTTTTCTTCTCTTGTTTATTTCCTTTCATGTTAGTATAGATTTCTTTTCCATGCAAGTAGAATAGTTTTAATTCTTGTTAATTAGCTTTCTTTTTCATTAAGCTTTCATTTTCCTTTCATTTTGCTTTTATGTTGTTAGCTACATTTGTTAATCAAATGACAAATATGAGAGGCTAAACCCCTTCAATTTAGGGGTAATAAAGCTCTCTAATTATGTAGCTTCAACTATTTGTTAATTCATGCTCTCTTTTTGTGCTTGATGATGATGATAAAAATGGTTTACTAGTTGTTTTTGCTTTGAATTTGATAGCCTATATTGTTGACACCAAATAGGCTATGCTTAAACAATCACCAATACTAATTGCCTCTTCATCAAAATATGATTATGGCAAAAGAAAGTGATTTGAAATTAAAATTTGATGGTCTATATTTCTAATCAATAGTTAATAGGCCATACTTAAAATAGATTTCATTTTCATTTTCATTGTCAAATTTCATGAGAGTTAGTAAGTGGTTTAAGTGGTGTGTTATAGTTTGATGGCTTATGTTGGCTAATCAATAGCACAAATATGTCATACTTATGATAAGCACATCAATTAAAGCACTAATGACCATAAAAGAGAGATTATGATTTCATATATGTTGAACTACATGATCTAGAGAGTAGATTTATTCTCTAAATTGTAACTTAACTCTTATATTTGCTTCTCTTTTCTTTTAGTTAGTTAGTTAATTCTCTAATTCTCTAGCTTAACTTTCACTTGAAATTGGTATAATTTGATTGAATTGAATTTTTAAAATTATCAATTCCCGGCGGATCAACCCGTACTCGCCACGTACTTCAATAGTACGCCGTGCGCTTGCGGTTATATTTTTAATTAAATTCGTTCGACGGTTTTCTAAACCGATAGAATTTTCGTCGACGAACAAGTTTTTGGCGCCGTTGCCGGGGAATTGATTGATTTTGATTTTCTATTCTTCGAATTATTTTTGTTTGATTTTTGTGTGTTTGCATTAAAAAAAATATTGTGTGTGTTTGATTTTTGTGTGCATTTGTGTGTGCTTGTTGTTCTAGTGTTATTTCCATTTGCATTTTCATTATTATTATAAAAAACACTATTTCATTTCAAAAACTACAAAAAATTTATTGTAATTTTCAAGTATCCATTTACAAGTGTACATTTCATACAGGCATCTTCCAATTTTCATACTTCACTGTTTCTTCCCTGCACTAACCATATTCCCACTTCACCAGACAACAGCCATCATCCCTACTACACAACACACTCCATAACCAACCATTCCACCAAAACAAACAACACTGCGACAACAGTGAGCTGCTTGCCTTCATTCACAACATTCTCAACTGATCCTCTACATTTCCAGTTCCACTTCCACTTTGACCCACTGTCTTCTCCACCAACTACTCCAACCACACTGACTTGCCTGCACATCCCTTTTCTATCACAAACTTCATCAACCACTTATTGTCACCCATCTGCACAAACTTCAACAAACAGCCACTGTAACCAAATGTGCCTTCTCACTACAATGCCCTGTGCATATCAGTGCACAAACCATATCATCTACAACCACCATTTTGACCACATTCATCACCCACAGCCACAGCCTTCTCTCCACAGGCCAAATATCAAGTCAACACATCAAAAACCCCTGCACTTCTCTGGCCACAACATAACCACTGTTGCATCAACCTGCACTGCCTTACTGCTACACACCACTGTCATACAACACAGTTCAACATCCCATCCACCATCAAACCACAACATATCAGACATAACCACTTCTTCCAAATCTGTCATCACAACATTCACTATCAAGTTGCTTGCTCCACCTCCTTGCTGTCAAATATAGCAGTTCAACCATCCACTGTCCTCACAAACATCTGACAGCCACCAAGCAACATACAAGAACCATACAACTTCACCATTTCTCTGCAATACAACCAACAATAGTGCTCTACATTTCTGCAACTGCTATGCACCAAAAATCTCAAACCAATGCTTACTGTCTACTGTTAACCACCAGACACTTTCAACATAAACCACCATATCATACTTCAGACTGCCATCCACCCTCGGTCTAACCCTCCCTATCACCTTTGCTTCTCCCCAATCATCACTGACCTTACTTGCACTTCACCTGACCATACAGTGCCTGTCTGCTCCACCACAAAATTCAACAGTCTACCTATCAAACAACACATATGAGACTCCTGCAACTTCACTGAACAAACATCAAACATATCTACCCTGATCACTCATTCACTACCACAAACATCGACCACGAACCACCTGCACTTCAAATCATCCCACTTTGTTAATTCCCCTTCCCTGTCAATTTCTTCCTGCCTTCAACAAAGCAGTTTCCACTCTTTACAACATCACACTCTGTTACCACCTCACAAACTTCCCAACAACTCCACGACTTACAACTACACTGCTTCAAACTGCTAGCAACTGCAACACCCACACTGACCGCCTTCACCCCTGCCTATCTGCATAACAACATTACCAGATACATACCCAAATACCATTGCACAATCAACTACCTGCAATTGCAGCATACAGTGCACTGTCAATCACATACCCACTCCAATACATCACCAACATTGTACTCCATACACATTTCCATCACATTATCACCTTCTCCCCTACTACATTTCACAACTTGCTTGAACCACCTCCCACTACAGTACACCCATCGCCAAAAATAAGCCAACTTCCACTACTGCCCAAAATCCAACAAACATCATCAGCCACTATCCCATACATTCCTCACTCCAACCACCCACTCATCGAACCAGAAAACCATCAACCAAAAAAAACCAATATTTCAAACCTTCAACCGGCTGAACCATAATCAAACAACCAAAGAGCACCACTCCCTGTCACCACCATCTCCTCAAGTGAACAACTTTTTTTTCCTCTGACAATGGGACCAATCGAACAATCAACCTCAAATCCATCTCCAATCACCACCCGAAATAACCGCATAAAACCCAACCTTCCTCTGACCAATTCGCAAAATCACCTGAATTTCCACCTCGTTACGGCAACCACCTTCGCAAATTCACGAATCTAAGCATCGCCTCGAAACCAATACCACGACATAAATTCTTCGCATGTGAATTTTGATTGGCGACATTGATCCAAAAAATTTGATTCGAGGAATTTCGAATTCTACGTATGAATTGGATTTGGGTTTTTAATTGTAAAAGTCGCATGTTTGAATAGTGAAGAAATATCTTTTTTTTGTGAACTGTAAATCTTGTTTGGGCCGGGTAGCTGTTGTAGGCTTGTACATTTTTTTTATTTTATTATTTGCTTTCTTTTGTTGTTATTTGTTTTGTTTTAATTTTTTTTTAGACCATTCAAAAAAAAGAGTGGTTTGGTTTGACTAAAAAAAAGGGGTTTCAATTATTTTGTTTACTTTTGTGGTGTTTTCTTGTGTTTTAGTTTATTTTATTTTGCTTTGTTTTCTTTTTATCGTCTTAAAAAACAATTGTATATATCTTGGATCGCTCATTTTCAGGTTGCCGAAGCAAAAGGAGACAGCCCACTTGCCAAATTTTTTTTTGCTTAGCATGCTTGCTATAATTTTTTTTATTGCTTTTATATAGCCCCTATCTATTGTTTTTATTTGCCTTGCATTGTTAGTTGTTTGCATTTGCATAAAAAAATTTCAAAAACAAAAAAAACCCATTCGTAGTTGCATTGTTAATTCACATTTAATTTCTACTTTGCATTTCATCTTAGAATTTGATTAATAATAACGGTTAGACATCGATAACTTTTAATTATATATTGACAATTTGTCTTCTTTGAACGGTTTAATTTCTCGGTGTCCAGGCTACGGCAGAGTAATAACCATTTATAAATATTACGGTGATTCGTAAATATTATAGTGGTGGTTCCTCTGAAGGTACTTAAACCTTCGGCTGCATTACTACGGTGATTCATGGTGCACCGATAACTCCTGCCCGTTACCTGGCTGAGAACTATCTTGTTGATCTAAGACAGAGTGTGATTATACAATTCTGGGTTAACTTAGTATAAATCATTTGTAATTAGCCCTTGCATTCATTTAGTTGCATTAGTTCATGCATATTTAAAAAAAAAATTCAAAATTCAAAACTAAAAAAATTGTAAATATTTCTTTTCTTTTTCTTTGAAATTTTTTCCTTTTCCTTTGAAATTTCAAAAATCCAAAAAAAATTTAGGAAAACAAAAAAAAATCCAAAAAGAAAAAAATATAAAATCTTTTCAAAAACAAAAAAAAATTGAAAAAACAAAAACAAAAAAACAAAATAAATCAATTTTCCATTTTGAAAAATAAATTCTTTTTGTAAATATTTTTCCTTTATAAAAAAACAAAAACATTCTTGAAAATATCCGAGTTTCCCCACTCATTTGAATTTTACAATAGTTGTGAAAATCAATATAATCCATATGATTTTACTCCAAATTCGTATTGATATTTTAACGACAACTATTCTTTAAACAATTCGAATTTTGAACAAACAAAGTTTTCGAAACGATGACCAACCCTCGAATCTCAAAAATAGAATTTCATCTCTACTTGAAATCTCTACACAAAAAAATCAAATGATAAATGATTTGTGTAATTCATATTTGTGTAACAACTCGAGTCAAGGATTTCAAAATTTGAATTCAATTCAAAATTCAAAAGATTTCGATTATAACCCATGCCAATTCAATTTCGAACTCCAAAATGAATTTCAAACTCAAAATGAAAATGGAAACAACTTTTCAAACGAATTTGGCAATGGGAATAATCTTAACAACGTTACGATTGAAATTTTCTGTTCTCAACAAATCCAAATCGAAAATCCTCAGGTTAATAACTATAAATTGGATTTTGTTGAACAAATGGACGGAATCTACAATGATCACATGGATTTGTTGTTTGAAACTTATATGAAACAACGTTAACAACAAAACCAAATCACAACGTGTGACGAGTTAAGTAATAATCCATCTTTTACCCAAATCGACGATTCTCAAATAAAAACTTTTGAAATTGAAAATAATAATCTTAATGAAGTTGTTGAAAACACGGTAATTGAGTTGGATTTCAATTCTTTTGAAGGTGTGGAACCAAATTTAAAATTTGATCTTCCTTTTCTCGATTTCGAAAATTTGAATACAATAACTTTGGATTTTGAACTGGAGATACACAATGAAGTTGTTGATAATCCAACAAAGAAAGACGAATTTAATGAACACGAATTTTTTGGACATTTGGATGACGAGTTGTTAAATTCCGACGGGGAAGATTTAAGTCACCACTTTGATTTTGAAATCAATAATTTTGAAGAATTTTTCAATGACAAACTTGAACTTCAATCAATCATTTTATCAACCCCAAAAATCATTGAAATTAAACGACTCGTACAATTTTTAATAAAACGACATTCGTTTTTCCAAATCAACATTCGATTTTGAAATCTGTACGGTTTGGTTTTCCGAGCTTAAGCTGTGTCTTGCATATTTGACGAGACAAATGAATCGGTCTTTGGAAGACCGTTTCATTTACTTTTTGACGATATACTTCCTGATCTCGTGTAAATACCGTTAATTTTCATTTAAATAATGGTCATGTTTTTGTTTTTGTTTTTCTCCTTCCACTTGGGTTGACTGTGGGGACACAGTCAAAATCAAATCTGAGGGAGAGACACATCATCATTTTCGATTTTTCATGGTTTATTTATTTTTATTTTCTTTCCAAAATTAAAAAAAAATCTCAAAAACAAAAAAAACAATTTTTTTAAGCATTTTTGATTTATTTTTAAAGAAACACTATAGGATAAATATATGGTTTTGGTTTATTAGTTTGAAATTTTTGAAAATTCATTTGTCTTAACAAAAATAAATTGAAGTTTGATTACAAATAACGGTGGTTTAACTAGTACATAGGAAGATTCATACGTGTTAATTATGAAATACATCCTAATTGAAAATCTTTGTTTTAAAAAGTGGTTAATTTAAAGTAAAGAATATAACATTTTTTTTGTCTTCTAAGTTAAATGGTGCTAAGATGATTTTGCAAAACTCTCTTCGAAAAGAAATACAAAAACTATTTCTTGTATATATGTATAATTTTTTAATAAACACCTAGAGTCATGTGTTCACACTCGTGTGTTCACTCGCCATGCTCTGTACCCTTCTCACGTAAGTTCGAAAGGCAGTGCACGATCGGTATATTTGGCCTCAGTATATCTGAGTTAGGTGTATATATAAAAATTATTTTACTAATAACGCCTACAGTCAATAAGTATTCACATTTGTGTGTTCACTCGCCACGCTCTGTATTCCCCTCAAATCAGTCCGCAAGGCAGCGCATGGGTAATATATCTGGCCTCAGTTTATCTGAGTTAGGCATATGTAAATATTGCTAATATCAACAAAATTTTCAAAAGAAAAAATGGAGAGAGCAAGCAATTGAAATCCACGCACTATTTTAACTTATTTGATTTGACTTGTTATTGAAAAGAAATAAAATTACCACTTTGATAAACTTTGATAATCAACTAAGGATCCATTTTATAATTACACTTTGTTATCAACCGAAACAACGAGTTAAACTATTGTCTATTTGTTATGATAACTTGATTTTTGTTGGAAATTTTGACAAGTAAATGACTTAAATTTTCAAGATAATAACCAAACCTATATTTAACTTATTTGTGTTAATTAAAAGTAAATCCTTCATTTGTAAATATTTTCAAAAATTCGCATTCATCTCTTTGTAAATAAATCTTGTATTTTGTAAATATTTTCATCCTGCATTTGGAATTTGTGGGTAGTATCCGCTGAAAACCCTCACGAGACAACGCTCGTCCTACTGGAGACACCCAGAGGTTTAACGGCTTGTTGCATACGCTCAATGCAATCGTGCTCCCTACGAAAACGGATTTATCTTAGTTTTTCTTTATTCGAGGACGAATAAAAAGATAAGTGTAGGGGTATTTGATGTGCACGTAAATGTGTATATTTTTACCACCATATTTAATCTATTTAAATTAAATAAATGATCATATCGGGCATTTTAACTTGTTTAAACCAACATTCATATTATTTTCAAATCGTTACATATTCATCTTCATCCAAGGGCAAAATGGTCATTTTTGTGCATATATTAATTTGAGAAAATTTAATTGGAAATTTCTATATTATTTTATAGGAATTTGGCTTCATATACAAATGGTTTCATGAAGATGTATGCATGCACAAGAGTGAAGATGGAAATAATTCAAAGGCATGATAATGGAGGACTCCACCTACCCACTTACCTTAATGTACAAATTAGAGGCTAATGCACATGCTTATGGAATTAATGGCTTCATGTACACTCAAATGATGATTAGGGGATGCTAATGATTACTTGGCCACCACACTACCTCAAGGGCAATTTGGGCATTCCCCAAATTTATGAATTAGGGTTTCATACATGTATAAAGACCCCTTATGTTTCATGTAACCCTCCTCTTCCTTAGTCTCTCTTAGTTTAGTTTAGGCTAAAAATAAAAGACAAGTTCTCTTTCTCTTTTCATGGCTACTTGGCCATTTTTATTTCATGTAATTTTTCTTTTCCTTTTTATGCAATTTTAAATACATGCTCTTTTCTTCTCTTGTTTATTTCCTTTCATGTTAGTATAGATTTCTTTTCCATGCAAGTAGAATAGTTTTAATTCTTGTTAATTAGCTCTCTTTTTCATTAAGCTTTCATTTTCCTTTCATTTTGCTTTCATGTTGTTAGCTACATTTGTTAATCAAATGAAAATTATGAGAGGCTAAACCCTTTCAATTTAGGGGTAATGAAGCTCTCTAATTATGTAGCTTCAACTATTTGTTAATTCATGCTCTCTTTTTGTGCTTAATGATGATGATAAAAATGGTTTACTAGTTGTTTTTGCTTTGAATTTGATAGCCTATATTGTTGACATCAAATAGGCTATGCTTAAACAATCACCAACACTAATTGCCTCTTCATCAAAATATGATTATGGCAAAAGAAAGTGATTTGAAATTAAAATTTGATGGTCTATATTTCTAATCAATAGTTAATAGGCCATACTTGAAATAGATTTCATTTTCATTGTCAAATTTCATGAAAGTTAGTAAGTGGTTTAAGGGGCGTGTTATAGTTTGATGGCTTATGTTGGCTAATCAATAGCACAAATATGCCATACTTATGATAAGAACATCAATTAAAGCACTAATGACCATAAAAGAGAGATTATGATTTCATATATGCTGAACTACATAATCTAGAGAGTGGATTTATTCTCTAAATTGTCACTTAACTCTTATATTTGCTTCTCTTTTCTTTTAGTTAGTTAGTTAATTCTCTAGCTTAACTTTCACTTGAAATTGGTATAATTTGATTGAATTGAATTTTTAAAATCATCAATTCCCTGCAGATCGACCCGTACTCGCCACGTACTTCAATAGTACGTCGTGCGCTTGCGGTTATATTTTTAATTTAAATTCGTTCAATGGTTTTCTAAACCGATAGAATTTCCGTCGACGAACAAGTTTTTGGCGCCGTTGCCGGGGAATTGATTTGATTTTGACTTTCTATTCATCGAATTATTTTTGTTTGATTTTTGTGTGTTTGCATTAAAAAATATTCTGTGTGTTTGATTTTTGTGTGCATTTGTGTGTGCTTGTTGTTCTAGTGTTATTTCCATTTGCATTTTCATTATTATTAAAAAAACAACACAATTTCATTTTAAAAACTACAAAAATTTTATTGCAATTTTCAAGTATCCATTTACAAGTGTACATTTCATACAAGCATCTTCCAATTTTCATACTTCACTGTTTCTTCTTTGCACTAATCATATTCCTACTTCACCAGACAACAGCCATCATCCCTACTACACAACACACTCCATAACCAACCATTGCACCAAAACAAACAACAGAGCGACAACAATGAGTTGCTTGCCTTCATTCATAACATTCTCATCTGCTCCTCTACATTTCCAGTTCCACTTTGACCAACTGTCTTCTCCACCAACTACTCCAACCACACTGACTTGCCTGCACATCCCTTTTCTATCACAAACTTCATCAACCACTTATTATCACCCATCTGCACAAACTTCAACAAACAGCCACTGTAACCAAACATTCCTTCTCACTACAATCCCTTGTGCATATCAGTGCACAAACCATATCATCTACAACCACCTTTCTGACCACATTCATCACCCACAGCCACAACCTTCTCTCCATAGGCCAAATATCAAGTCAACACATCAAAAACCCCTGCACTTCTCTGGCCACAACATAACCATTGTTGCATCAACCTGCACTGCCTTACTGCTACACACCACTGTCATACAACATAGTTCAACATCCCATCCATCATCAAACCATAGCATATCAGACATAACCACTTCTTCCAAATCTGTCATCACCACTTTCACTATCAAGTTGCTTGCTCCACCTCCTTGCTGTCAAATATAGCAGTTCAACCATCCACTATCCTCACAAACATCTGACAGCCACCAAGCAACATACAAGAACCATACAACTTCACCATTTCTTTACAATACAACCAACAACAGTGCTCTACATTTCTGCAACTGCTATGCACCACAAATCTCAAACCATTGCTTACTATCTACTGTTAACCACCAGACACTTTCAACATAAACCACCATATCATACTCCAGACTGCCATCCACCCTCGGTCTAACCCTCCCTATCACCTTTGCTTTTCCCCAATCATCACTGATCTTACTTGCACTTCACCTGACCATACAGTGCCTGTCTGCTCCACCACAAAATTCAACAGTCTACATATCAGACAACACATATGAGACTCCTGCAACTTCACTGAACAAACATCAAACAGATCTACCCTGATCACTCATTCACTACCACAAACAATTCACACAAACATCGACCACGAACCACCTGCACTTCAAATCATCCCACTCTGTTAATTCCCCTTCCCTGTCAATTTCTTCCTACCTTCAACAAAGCAGTTTCCACTCTTCACAACATCACACTTTGTTACCACCTCACAAACTTCCCAAAAACTCCATGATTTACAACTACACTGCTTCAAACTGCTAGCAACTACAAACTACAACACCCTCACTGACTGCCTTCACCCCTACCTAACTGCATAACAACATTACCAAATACATACCCAAATACCATTGCACAATCAACTGCCTGCAATTGCAGCATACAGTGCATTGTCAATCACATACCCACTCCAATACATCACCAACATTGTACTCCATACACATTTCCATCACATTATCACCTTCTCCCCTACTACATTTCACAACTTGCCTGAACCACATCCCACTGCTGTACACCCATCGCCAAAAATAAGCCAACTTCCAGTACTTCCCAAAATCCAACAAACATCATCAGCCACTATCCCATACATTCCTCACTCCAACCACCCACTCATCGAAACAGAAAACCATCAACCAAAAAAAAACCAATATTCAAACCTTCAACCGGCTGAACCATAATCAAACAACCAAAGAGCACCACTCCCTGTCACGACCATCTCCTCAAGTGAACAACTTTTTTTTCCTCTGACAACGGGACCAATCGAACAATCAACCTCAAATCCATCTCCAATCACTACCCGAAATAACCACCTAAAATCCAACCTTCCTCTGACCAATTCACGAAATCACCTGAATCTCCACCTCGATGCGGCAACCACCTCCGCAAATTCATGAATCTAAGCATCGCCTCGAAACCAATACCACGACATAAATTCTTCGCATGTGAATTTTGATTCGCGACATTGATTTGAAAATTTTGATTCGAGGAATTTCGAATTCTGCGTATGAATTGGATTTGGGTTTTTAATTGTAAAAGTCGCATGTTTGAACAGTGAAGAAATTTCTTTTTTTTAGTGAATTGTAAATCTTGTTTGGGCCGGGTAGATGTTGTAGGCTTGTACATTTTTTTAATTTTATTATTTGCTTTCTTTTGTTGTAATTTGTTTTGTTTTAATTTTTTTAGACCATTCAAAAAAAAGAGTGGTTTGGTTTGACTAAACAAAAGGGGTTTCAATTGTTTTGTTTTCTTTTGTGGTGTTTTCTTGTGTTTTATTTTATTTTATTTTGCTTTGTTTTCTTTTTATCGTCTTAAAAAAATAATTGTATATATCTTGGTTCGCTCATTTTTAGGTTGCCGAAGCAGAAGGAGACAGCCCGCTTGTCAATTTTTTTTGCTTAGCTTTCTTGCTATAAATGTTTTTGTTGCTTTTATATAGCCCCTATCTATTGTTTCAATTTTCCTTGCATTGTTAGTTGTTTGCATTTGCATAAAAAAAATTCAAAAAAAATCCATTCGTAGTTGAATTGTTAATTCACGTTTAATTTCTTCTTTGCATTTCATCTTAGAATTTGATTAATAATAACGGTTAGACATCGATAACTTTTAATTGTAAATTGACAATTTGTCTTCTTTAAACAATTTAATTTCTCGGTGTCTAGGCTACGGCAGAGTAATAACCATTTATAAATATTACGGTGATTCATAAATATTATAGTGGTTGTTCCTCTGAAGGTACTTAAACCT
Organism: Allium fistulosum; assembly: GCA_030737815.1. NCBI lineage: Eukaryota > Viridiplantae > Streptophyta > Magnoliopsida > Asparagales > Amaryllidaceae > Allium > Allium fistulosum. The sequence continues at coordinate 153,179,915 of CM060905.1, read as the reverse complement.
TCGGCTGCATTACTACGGTGATTCATGGTGCACCGATAACTCCTGCCCGTTACCTGGCTGAGAACTATCTTGTTGATCTAAGACAGAGTGTGATTATACCCACTCCACCTTGATTTGGCAAGTGAAGGCGCGGATGGGAAGATCCATCCTCTTCCAATTTGGATTTGGAGTTTGTACTCCAGCTCACACTTCGGGAGCTGGAGTTCATTAGAGGATTGTCGTGTTTCAATCCCTCCTTTCTTTAGCGTTGTATGCCCCGAGCTCGGGGTTTCACTTAGCGAGCGACCGATTGAATCACACTCACTCCTAATTTTGAAAGGGACGCGGAAGATGATCTTAAGGCTATTTAACACTAGAGGGGGGGTGAATAGTGTTTTAAGAATTTCTTTAAAACTTCTTTGATTTAAATTGAATTAACTAACTTAATGCAAATACACAATCACAGATCAAATCACAGAATCACAAACAAATGCAAATATAAATAAAAAGCAAGTAAAGGAAAGAACACACCAGGAATTTTATACTGGTTCGGTGTTACCCTACATCCAGTCCCGCACAACCCGTACGGCTTTCTATTCAACAATAATCTAGATTACAATCCCTCGATTCCAAGGCAATGAGGTACACCCTCCAGATTCTCAGGTCTCTGGGTAGAACCACTTGATTCACAGGACACAAGTTCACCCGATCGATTTCCAAGGACACGATCACACCTTTATAACCCCACACAAGTTTCTTTGAGTACAAATGTATCTATAACTCTGATAAGCACTGAGATTCTTTGGAGAGAGTGGCAGAGAATCAAACTAGAGATATTCTGGTTTGATTCACTTAAGATTTCGGCAAAATATGGATAGGATGATTAGAAAATAAGATAAGAGAGTAAAGAGGAGAGAAAATAAAGAAAGTAGTTACTGGAAAACGTCCATAACAGTCTCTATTTATAGAGAATGAATGGATGTGTCCATTCGAAGAGGTTTAAACGAATAGACACTTCTTTTGAAAACAACCTTTGCTGTAACGGGAAGCATGTCGACATGACAGGTAAATAGGATGTCGACATGGTCTAGTAAAAAGTGATGATTTGCTTTACTTTGAAAATGATGATTTAAAACATATGCAACTTTATTCAAATGGACTCTATGTATTTGTAGAAGGTATTTAGAAGTAGAAATACTTATGAATGTATATATGTATATATACTAAAATATATTTAAAATCAAAGTAAATAAACTAAAGTAAATATAATATTAAAATAGATTTTGAGGCTAAAATATCAAGGACAATTTTGAAATCAAAATATAACAAAATGATAAATATGATTTTGAGGCTAAAACATTTTTGGAAATGTGAACGAAGGTTTTTCTTTTGAAAAGGAATATTTGAAAATCATTTTATAAAACAAGAGATAATTTTGAAAATCATTTTGAATCAAAATTAGTGGATAACAAAATAGGGCTACTATCCGTTCCACTAGATATTTCGTGAGTTCCATCTCACTAGGGTTCCATCCCTTTAACAAGAACGAAGTGGATTCCATTCCACGAGTAAATTGGATAAAAAAGAATGATAGTGCTTTCAAGGAGTTTTAACAAATATCTAACCTAACTATATTATTTGTCTTGAACTCTTGAATATCTTGAATCTCATGAGTCTTCAATATTGAACTCTTGATCTTTGTCTTCATCAATTTTGTTTTCTTTACTGTACAGTCTTCTTTTGTTGATACCTGCATATAGATTTCCTACACATATATATTTTATAACACTTCTATAGTTGTTGTCATCAAAACCACTATCCTATGGACTAACATTCTCCCCCTTTTTGATGATGACAACCTTTGTTTATAAAATATTTATATTCTCCTTATAACTCCCCCTAAATCTAATAACTCCCCCTTAATCTATCCCTAACTAACCTATTTTATACTTCTCCCCCTTTGTCATCAACAAAAAAAATGACACTAACTCCCCCTAAATCTATGATATTAATGATAGTGTTATCATTAATAATACTGAAACTATATATAACAATGCTAAATATTGTATACTCAGAATGATATATATGAGTAATATAAGAATGAGAATAATAAGTGTAACCACAAATTATTTTATTCATATCACTATATACATAACTGTTAAATGAAAAGAAAAATGCATACAATAAGTAGACAAATCAATCAAACATAAGCACACCTATTTATGTCTTATTACATAATCAATATAGTAAGTTATCATAAATCAACCATGTTTAAAACCAAACCAAATCAAGTATTTCAAATCAAATCAATTTTAAACCAAATCAAACAAGTTAAATGTTACGTGAAACTTCAACCCATCCCTCTTTTCCAAAGATGGGATCCGCTTTGATTACTTCCCAATCTTCATCGTCCTGGAGCAATGTCTTCGGTGGATTTACTTGGAGATACTCTTTGTTGAGAGCGGAGATCATCCATCGTAGTGCATCGAAATGCCTTTCTTGTTCCTTTATCATCTGCATTTGACTCAGTTCTAAGTGCCTCTGATTTCGTAGAATAAAAGTAAGAATATCTTTGAAGGATTTGAGAGTCTCTTCAAGATTATCACTTAGATTTGAAGAGGATGAAGCCATTTTGATGATAAGTAAGAAGGAAATAAGTTTCATTTCATACTAGAACAGAGAAGTACATGAATTTCATAAAGAAAACATAAAGATACAACTTTCAATACACCAAATTTCATTGATATACAAAAAGTAAACTCTAGAAACTAGTAGATGAGGATGAAGATGATGAGATATTGAGCTTCTTGCTGACTTTGGAGAAGAACTTGTTCATAGTATTGGACATTTTGTCCAATTTTTTGTTTACGAAGTGTTTGAGAGCTTTTTGATTTTTCACAATCACTCGTTGATTGTGAAGGAGAGTCTTGTTTGATGGTCGTGTGGGAAAATCAATACTCTCTAAGGAAGTTTCTTCACTTTCTTCCTCTTCTTCTTCCTCACCTTCTTCTTCCTCACCTTCTTCTTCCTCCTCTTCCTCTTCTTCTTCTTCCTCCTCATCTTCTTGCATTTCCTCATACTCCAATCGTGCTTCTTTTTCCGTTAGTGTTTCGTATGGTTGAAACACGTGCGGAATTTTCATAAGTGAAATATTGGAATGATTAAAAACCTTTCGTGGAAAGAATTCTTCACCTCTCATATCCACTCCAAAGTAATTAAAAATTCTAGTGAGGTATATTCCATGATATAATGCATTCTCTCCCGAATCCAAGTTTTTGTGTCAAAATTCATCCAAGATAACTTGTGCCCAATTAATATCATAATTTCCAAAAATTGCAAAAAGAGCCTTACATACTTTTTGAGTCGGGTTATTGTAATTTCCCGATCTCGGAGTAATAGTGCGTTGAAGGAGAAGATTAACAATACGAGCTTTTGGTCGAAAAAATTTGTTTTTGAAATCCATTTCTTCCTCAAAAATATTGTGAAAAGTTTCACGATCGGTTTCCTCGATTTCAAAAGAAGAAAGATTGGAACCGGTACTTTTACACTCAAGTATGGTTCCTAAAACATCGGTATCCAAAACAATTTGTGTCCCCTTGACACTACTCCACACTTCATCATCCCTTCCATTATAAAAACCACGATTTAAATTTGCATAAAACATTTTGACAAGGTTTGGATAGCAAACAAAATCATTTTGGTTATTGTCAACCAAGCTTAGAATACCATTGTTTTGAAAGAGAGCATCAATTTCATAAGAAGCGAAGTCATTAAAAATAGCAAAATTACCCGAATGAACTTTTCCATAAGTTGCATAATTAATGTATGCAAGTATGGCATCTCTATTATTGTAGAGATGATCTTTGGTGGCTCTTGACAGCCTCATTCCGGCTACGTTGCTAGTGGATGCCATTTTTGAAGAGATAAGAGTGTTTGAAGATAAAAGTTGTTTTGAATTTGAATTAAAGATGGAGATAAGTGTTGATAGAAGATAGATATAAAGAGGTTGAATAGGTGGATTCTCTGGTCAAAGAGTCATAACTATTCAGAACATAGGAGTTAGTGAAAAGGTGGAGGGAAATTTGAATTTTGGATTCAAATTTAGAAATCTGATTTGCTACAGGTATGTCGACATTTCCAATAAGTGCCATGTCGACATGCACATCAGATTTTGCAAAAATGATTTCAAGCATGTACAAGATTTATATATATATATATAAACTTATATATATTATGATTATTGTCTGAATATATTTTGAAAATATATTATACAGAAAATATATAAAAATAATATTTTATAAATTTTTTAAAAGATATTTAAAAAATTTTAAGTTAATAAAATCAATTATATACTTAACTAATAAACTATTCTAAGCAACCAATTTTCAACCAATTAAAATAGTAAACGTGTACCTTGTTTGAGTTCCATATCATCCTGATTATCTGAATTCTGAGTTGTCATAAAACACATATTTGCCAATTCTGTTTTCTGTTCATCATCACTTGAGGACGTATCTGAATCATCCAGTGTTGCTGCAAATGCTTTCTTTCTTTTCTTTGAATATTCTTTGTTTGATTGAGGAGTTTGCTTTTCTAGATGTGGACAATCTCTTTGATAATGACCAAACTCATTGCAATTGAAGCATTTGATGTTGTTGAGTGATTCAGTGTTATTTCCAAAACTTTTTCTCTTGTGATTATTCATTTTTCTATACTTCAAGAATTTTCGAAAGTTTCTTGTCATGAAGGCTATTTCTTCATCATCATCACTAGAGTCTGATTCACCAGTTAGTGCATTGAAGGCAATGGACTTTTTTTCTGATGACTTATTCTCCCTTCTTCCCTGAATTTGAACTTCATATGACATCAGATTTCCAATTAATTCATCAATCTTCAAGGTACTGATGTTATTTGCTTCTTCAATCGCCAGTGTCTTCAAATCCCATTCTGGAGTGAGTGAATTCAGAATTTTCCTGACTTGATCTTCTTCGGAGATTGCTTTTCCCAGAGATACTAGTGAATGAACAATATCCTGAAAACGACTATACATATCTGGAATAGATTCACTAGGCAACATCTTAAATAATTGAAATTGATTAGTAAGAATAGAAATTTTGGTCTGTTTAACTTTGCTTGTTCCTTCATGAGTAACTTGCAGAGTTTTCCAGATTTCATATGCAGTTTTACAAACAGATACCCTATTAAATTCATTTCTATCTAGTGAACAAAATAAAATATTCATGGCTTTTGAATTGTTTTGAGCCACTTCTTTTTGAACGGTCGTCCATTGAGCAAAATCAGTTGTGGGCTCAGTGTATTCAGTTTGTGTCATATTCCATGTTTCTAAACTAATGGATTGTAAATATATCTTCATTCTACATGCCCAATATGCATAGTTACTGCCATTGAAAAGTGGTGGTCTGGCAGTGGACTGACCCTCTACAAATGAACTAGAAATACCAGTGTAGGTAGCCATTGTTACTTTTCAAAAATCAGGTTATGAATACTTTGAAAAACTTGCTCTGATACCAAATGAAAGGGACGCGGAAGATGATCTTAAGGCTATTTAACACTAGAGGGGGGGTGAATAGTGTTTTAAAAATTTCTTTAAAACTTCTTTGATTTAAATTGAATTAACTAACTTAATGCAAATACACAATCACAGATCAAATCACAGAATCACAAACAAATGCAAATATAAATAAAAAGCAAGTAAAGGAAAGAACACACCAGGAATTTTATACTGGTTCGGTGTTACCCTACATCCAGTCCCGCACAACCCGTACGGCTTTCTATTCGACAATAATCTAGATTACAATCCCTCGATTCCAAGGCAACGAGGTACACCCTCCAGATTCTCAGGTCTCTGGGTAGAACCACTTGATTCACAGGACACAAGTTCACCCGATCGATTTCCAAGGACACGATCACACCTTTATAACCCCACACAAGTTTCTTTGAGTACAAATGTATCTATAACTCTGATAAGCACTGAGATTCTTTGGAGAGAGTGGCAGAGAATCAAACTAGAGATATTTTGGTTTGATTCACTTAAGATTTCGGCAAAATATGGATAGGATGATTAGAAAATAAGATAAGAGAGTAAAGAGGAGAGAAAATAAAGAAAGTAGATACTGGAAAACGTCCATAACAGTCTCTATTTATAGAGAATGAATGGATGTGTCCATTCGAAGAGGTTTAAACGAATAGACACTTCTTTTGAAAACAACCTTTGCTGTAATGGGAAGCATGTCGACATGACAGGTAAATAGGATGTCGACATGGTCTAGTAAAAAGTGATGATTTGCTTTACTTTGAAAATGATGATTTAAAACATATGCAACTTTATTCAAATGGACTCTATGTATTTGTAGAAGGTATTTAGAAGTAGAAATACTTATGAATGTATATATGTATATATACTAAAATATATTTAAAATCAAAGTAAATAAACTAAAGTAAATATAATATTAAAATAGATTTTGAGGCTAAAATATCAAGGACAATTTTGAAATCAAAATATAACAAAATGATAAATATGATTTTGAGGCTAAAACATTTTTGGAAATGTGAACGAAGGTTTTTCTTTTGAAAAGGAATATTTGAAAATCATTTTATAAAACAAGAGATAATTTTGAAAATCATTTTGAATCAAAATTAGTGGATAACAAAATAGGGCTACTATCCGTTCCACTAGATATTTCGTGAGTTCCATCTCACTAGGGTTCCATCCCTTTAACAAGAACGAAGTGGATTCCATTCCACGAGTAAATTGGATAAAAAAGAATGATAGTGCTTTCAAGGAGTTTTAACAAATATCTAACCTAACTATATTATTTGTCTTGAACTCTTGAATATCTTGAATCTCATGAGTCTTCAATCTTGAACTCTTGATCTTTGTCTTCATCAATTTTGTTTTCTTTACTGTACAGTCTTCTTTTGTTGATACCTGCATATAGATTTCCTGCACATATATATTTTATAACACTTCTATAGTTGTTGTCATCAAAACCACTATCCTATGGACTAACAAATTTGAATAAGTCCCACCTTTAGATGGAACTTATCTCTTCGTGCATCGTGACGGTCGCATGACGCATTTCAATAATCGCCTCTCTGGCTTGCTTAGTCTGCATTTTATTACTGGAATAAGAAAGTATGGCAAATTCAGTTGCCTTATTACAAGTTCAAATTCGGAAATGCATAAATAAATTTCAAAGGAAATGCAGACTAAATGAATAAAAGCTTGTCATGTGTAATAGCGACGGAGACTCTCGCTGTTCCACGCTCTCGGTAAAGTGAGACCGTCAATAGTTGATAATTTGAATGTTCCGTCTCTAAGTTTCTGTTCGATGACATACGGTCCCTCCCATGTCGGTTTCATGTGTGAAGGGACCGGATAAATTTGTTTGAGTACGAGATCGCCAACTTCGAAGGTTTCGGGTCGGACCTTAGCATTGTATAATCAGGCGATTTGACTATGGTATGCAGCTGCCCTCAAATCAGCCTCTTTACGCTTCCCATCCAGTAAATTCAGAGATTCTGCAAGTAGAATGGCATTTGTCTTTGGATCGTAATAGCTCACATGGTGAGAAGGTACTTCTAGTTCAACTGGAATAACGACTTCAGAGCCGTAGGAGAGTGCAAATGGAGTGTGGCCGGTCGTAGACTTGCGGGTAGTTCGATATGCCCATAGAGCCCTGGGAAGTTCATCGACCTACTTGCCTCCGGCCTTCTCTAGTCGTTTCTTTGGAATGGACTTGATAATTTTATTGACTGCTTCGACTTGTCCATTCGCTTGAGCGTGAGCTACTTCCGAGAATTTCTTCTAGATATGGTAGTGTTGACAGAAATCTTTAAACTCGACACTATCGAGTCGGGTCCCGTTATTAGTTACAATTGTGTGTGGGAGGCCAAAACAACAGATAATGTTGCGCATAACAAAGTTGATTACTTTCTTCATCGTAATAGTAGCAAGGGGCTCGACTTCCACCCATTTGGTAAAGTAATCGTCTGCAACGATGGCGTACTTCGCACCACCCTTGGCCAGAGGTAAAGACCCTATTATATCAATGCCCCATGTGCTAAACGACCATGGACTGACCATTTGTGTGATTTCGGTAGGCGGGGCTCTTGGAATCCTGGCATGCTTCTGGCATCTATCACATCTCTTGGCATAAGATGATGCATCTCGATTCACAGTTTGCCGATAATAGCCGTATCTGAGTATCTTTTTTGCAACAACTTGCTCCCTGGTGTGGTTGCTGCATTCTCCCTCGTGTACGTCGTGTAACACTCGTTTGATTTCATCATGGGCGATACACCAGAGTAAAGGAACAAAATATCCCCTCCTATACAGGACTCCATTCTAGATAATAAATCACGAAGCTTTTCGGAGAACCTGTCTTTTCTCACTTCTGCGCTCGGGTAAAGTTCCATGTTCAAGATAATTTCTGAACGGAGTCATCCACGACTCCTTCTTGGGTATTGCCCCATGCACCAAGCCTGTCTCCATTTGGTCAATGCTCGGAGCAGTAAGTGTCTCAACTGGGACGAGTTCCATTTGTTGTGCTTTACCAGTGCTGGCCAGTTTTGCTAAAGAATCGGCTTTCTGATTTTGCTCTCTGGGTATACAATAGATATCATAGTAGTTGAAGTGATTCAACACTTCTTGGACCCAAGTAAGGTAAGTGGCCAATCTTCGATCGCTGGCTTGATATTCTACTCAAATTTGGCATACGACCAATTGGAATCATAGTAAATCTCCAGAGCAATAATTCCCAAGTCTTTGGCAAGTCTGAGTCCAGTAAGTAGAGCTTCGTACTCAGCTTCGTTGTTAGTTGCACAAAAGTCAAACTTAAGAGCATAGCATATGGATCGACCTTCTGGGATTTTGAGTACTATTCCAGCGCCTGAGTAACAGTCGTTTGATGCACCGTCAGTATATTGCTTCCATACGTGTTTGGGAGATTCACTAGTTTCAGGAAAGTCCTCCGGAATGGTGAATTCAGCTATGAAGTCCGCCAGAACTTGTCCTTGAATGGTTCGCCTTGGTGTATAAGAGATGTCAAATTGACTCAACTCGAGTTTCCACTTAAGCAATCTACCAGACGTCTCAGGTCATGTAAGGACCTGTCGTAATGGCTGGTCGGTGTAGACTATGATCGGATGAGCCAGGAAATAGGGACGGAGCTTTCTCGAGGCTATGAAGAGTCAGCAAGCTAGCTTTCCCAACTTCGAGTAGTTTCTCTCTGCCCCAGTTAATCGCTTGTTGATACAATAACCGGTCGTTGGATCCGATCCTCTTCCCGAATCAACGCATCACTGATCGCGTTTGCCAAAACCGCCAGATAGATGTATAATCTCTCATGATCAACCGGCTTCAACAAAATGGGAGGTGTCGCCAAATGTTAAACTAGTGCTTGGAATGCGCCTTCACACTCCCCTGTCCATTCGAAGTTCCGCTTTCTGCACTTGTCTGTGGATCTGGAAAAAAATCTGCTTAAGGCCACCACCTTCCCGTTGAGGCTTTGTACTTGCTTTATGGTTCTGGGAGTTTCAAGATTCTGAATCGACTAGATTTTCTCAGGATTGGATTCAATTCCTCGAGCGTTGACGATGAACCCAAGGAACTTTCCCGATGCAACTCCGAAGTGACACTTCAATGGATTGAGCTTCATTCTATATTATCAAAGTATATTGAACATTGTTTCCAAATCTTTGACATGATTGATGGACAGTCGCGACTTCACTAGCATATCGTCCACATACACCTCCATGGTTTTTTCGATCTGGTTAGCGAACATTAGGTTCATGAGCCTTTGATAAGTTGCCCCAGTGTTCTTAAGTCTGAACGACATTACCTTATAACAATGAAGTCCCAGATCAGTGACGAAGCCGGTATATTCCTGATCAGGTAGGTGCATCGGTATTTGATTGTAGCCGGAATATGCATCCATGAAAGATAAGAGCTCCTGTCCGGTTGTTGAATCCACAAGTTGATCAATTTTGGGAAGTGGAAAACTGTCTTTGGGGCAGGCTTTATTCAAATTTGAGTAGTCCACACAAGTTCTCCATTTCCCATTTGATTTTCCGACAAGCACTAGATTTGATACCCACTCCGGGTACAATTCATCACGAATAAACCCATTCGACTTGAGCTTATTTACTTCTTCCTTAAGGGAGGCAGATCTCTCTGGATCCATACCGCGTCTTTTTTTTGACTGGGACATGCCGCGGGTCAATTTTTAATGTATGGCTCGCGATGTCTGGCGAGATCCCACACATGTCTGGGTGAGTCCAAGCAAACACATCGAGGTTTGCCAGGAGAAAATCAACCAATTCCTGTCTCATTTGGAGGCTGAGTTGAGATCCGACCTTTACTGTTCTAGAATCGTCATCATCATGGATCAGAACATCGATCGTCAACTCTATCGGGGAGGCCTGATTGTCTTTGGCTTCCTCTTCATCATTATTATCTCGGGGATCAAGATCTTTTAGGAACTGGTTGTGGTGCCGGGCCTGGGCCCAGGCATTAGCTGTCAATTCTCATAAAAACGGACGTAGAGAGATTCCTCTACGCCCTTGTCCTTCTCCTTACGCTGCGCATTCCGCAGCTCAGCAACATAACAGGCGCGTCCAGCCGCCTGATCTCCATGAATTACTCCAACCCTGTTATCAATGGGGAACTTTAGAGTCAAACACCATGGGGCAATCGCTGCCTTGAATTCAGCGAGGGCTAGTCGGCCCAAGAAAGCATTATAGGGGAATGAATGTCTAACACAACAAACTACAACATCCAGACTCTCCGGTGATCTCTGATACCTAACTCAACTGGCAACTCCACCATCCCAGCAGGTACAGTTGCACTTCTGTTAAAACCATGTATGCATGACAAACACGGTTTTAGATCTTTCGCTTCCATCTTCATTTGGTCGTAAGCTCACTTAAAAAGAATGTTCATAGAACTTCCACTGTCGATTAAGATCCTTTTCATTCAAGCAGGTCCTACCTGGGTCGAAATAACCAATGGGTCTATAGTAGGGGCCTCAACTCTGTCAGCATCTCGGTTGCAGAAAATGATGTCGTCTGTCATCGTTCTCTGTTGTTTCACCGGGGCCCCATCATCAGAATTACTACAACACTTGAAGTCCACATTCCTAATCGAGCTGGCATATGACTCCATTTCCTTCCGGCTCCGATCAGCTGGATGAGGACCACCACTGACTGTATTTATCACCAACCTCCCAAGTACGCACGGGTTCTTCGGGCCTAGCTTGGCCTCGACCTTGATTCGGGTTAGATGGGCCCGCACCTCCATCCTGTGGGGCCAGAACAAAATGTTCCAACTTCATTTTTATAATCAACTTCTCAATGATGTCTTGTAAACGATGGCACTCATTCGTGTTATGGCCGTAGCAATCATGGAATCTGCAGAATTTTCTAGTCTGAATTTGCTTCTCCGATGACGGTTTTGGAGTCGGCTTCTTATACTGTCCGGTAGTACAAGTTTGAAGGTAAACGTTTTCCAACGATGTGTTTAAAGGGGTATATCGGTCGAACATGGGAGCTCTGGGTCTCGATTCACGATTTGGGTCCCTCTTCTACCCCTGACCTCCGTTACCTTTCGATTGACCTTACTTATTCTGTATATTCAATTGTACCTTGCCGAAACTCTCATCGGTCTGTTTACAGCAACATTGCTCTGAATGCCTTCAACACTGGGCCCCACATCGTCCTGCTTCCTAGATCGTCTATCGTCTTCTCTCCTCAAAAACTGGGCAGCCTTAGCGTAGAAACGATCCAACGACGCGAGGGGTTTCCCAGCCAACCAATTGCCAAACTCAGAATCGGGATCGATTCCCTTAGTCAATGCCATTAAGATAGAATTGTCATTGGGATTGCTGACCTCATCACATGCAGCATGAAACCTTTCCAGATAACGTCTAAGTGTCTCTTCTGGAGCTTGGGTAACACTGGACAAGGTGTTGACATCCTTTGGCCTTGTAACATGCATACAGAATTGTTCGACAAACTTTGTAGCCAACTGATCGAAACTCGAAATGGATCTGGGTGGTAGTCGAGTGAACCACATAGTTGCGATACTTCCCAAGGAAATAGGGAAACTCCTACACTTAACCGCATTGTCAGCTCGAGCAGCATTCATGAGCCATTCATACTTTAATATATGCTGGTTAGGATCCGAACTTCCTTCATACATGGGCAAGGTAGGCATCCTGAATCGACGAGGTGGCTCGGCATAAAGAATGTCGTTAGTGAATGGAGTATGACTTCAGGAGATTCCCCAATCGTAATTAGTAAGACCTTGACTTTCTCGGATCATTTGGCGAATCATGTTTGGAATGTCAGGCATCTGAACATTTGGGGCCAAGACATGGTCGGGTTCCATGTTGTGGGGATGGTCTAGGCGTTGTCGATGGTTCGTTCCTCGCCTCCTTGGCTTCCAGTCTTTGGGAACGTAGGGTTCATGAGCATGGATGTGTTGACGATGGGCTAGTTCTGGATCTCAGCTTCCAGATCTATAGCGGCAGCAGAAGCATGGTCATGAATGGTGTGATAAGGAAGTGCCCCTCCTCGGGAGGAGGGTCCAGCTTGGTGCCCCGTAGAAGGACCAACCTCGGCTTGTCTGGGATTCACAACACGCTAATGCTCGGAGGCTTTCGCATAATTCCCATCCAGCCGACAGCGTGTAGATCTATGGTTAAAGTCAGATGAAGCCAATCTTTTAGTCGAGGAATAAGAGGCGTGATCCCTCCTAGATCTCCTTTGCCTTTCTTCGTTCAGCTGGTTTGCAAGCTCCGTGTTGGCACAGATCTGCTGAGTGAGCTGCTGACGGCTCTGAGTTAGCTCTTGCATTAGGATATGGAACTCCTCTCTGGTCACCGGACCTTATGGATCTGAAGCTCCAACCGATGTCTGGCCTGCTGTAGCTAGCTGCGCGGGATTATGCCTATCCATTCCTTCTAGATCTACAGCATTTGAAGCAGTCCTGGTAATTGCCATGTTGAATGTAGCTCTTTCCTAGATCTGGAGTAATCTGAATAGAATGGAAGGAACTACTGGATAACAGATCTGGATCTCCTCCTTAGATTTTAGCAATCCAACAACGGTAGTAGATCTGATGAATTGGAGAAAACCGGGTTCTCTCAGTGAAATTACCAAAGTGTTTGTACCAAAATTGGGCACAATACTCTTCGGACGTATTTGAAGAGATTAAAATGAAGAATTTAAATGTAAAAAGAGGATAATCTAACAAACACGCCAAGATAAGCAAACAAAAATAGAAGAAGACAGAGATTTACAGTGGTTCGGCGTTGTAGCCTACGTCCACTTTGAATGATTTGTTGTTTATTGTTGATTGACAACTGATTACAACAGTGAAATACTCTAGCACTCGAGTTACAGTGGGGTTACGACAGAGTAACAGCATAGTAGAGTGAAAAAATCCTTTTTCTGTTGGCAATTGGGTGCTATTAATAGGTGTAGGTCTGAAATATCTGCCTTTGAACCCAGAATGCTCCTTCTCACATGTGGTTGGGCCCACCAGATCGATCAGGGGTCATTTGGGATTGATCCCAATCTTGTTCGTATCGATCAAAATGATGTCCATTTGGGCTGAGATCGATCAGAGACATTCTTGAGGAGGTAAGCAAGCTCCTGTGAAAATTTGGTAGCATTTTGACTTGTAGATTTCGAGTTATGATTGATCCAATATTGGTTTTGTAGGTAGGCTGGAGCATTCGTATCGATACTTGCATATCGATCAGCCTTCGTATCAATCCCTCTGCGTGTCGATCAGATGACGTGGAGCGATAGTTTAGGAGAGATCCAAGTTCCATGCTAGAAGACCGCTTCCTTTGGTTGACCATGCTTTTTCATATCGGTTTAGTATAACCCCTTTCGTATTGATGCTTTGGATGCCACTTCGTATCGATGTTTAGAGGCCACCTTCGTATCGAGGCTTCATGTTGCTTTCTTCGTATCGATCGATGGTTGTTGCTGTTTGTATCGATCATTGGATGATCGATATGAAATGGATGGGGGGAGATTGATACGAAATGGACATTTGTTGATGGATGATGGATATGAAGGGAATGGTTGCCAAATGAGTCAATGGATGTGAACCAGATGGATACAAAGCCGATGGATACGAAATGGACGTGCTTCTCATGAAAATTGATCGACCCATAACTTGAGCATACGAACTCCGATTGACCTGAAATTTGGAACGTTCGCTTTCATAGCTTTTTTGTTACACCATGTCAATTGTAGCTCGATACTGACTCAGACCAAATTTGCCAGTATTCATAGTGAACCTGTGTAAAGCCGATCTTCGGGACGGATTGTCCTTGGTTTCTAGTCAAGTCCTTAGGTGTCATGGAATTGCCAAAAGGCGGGATAACAGCCTACTTATACCTAACAATGCTTTAAGTGCCGTCCTTCTTTTCAAAGATGGTTAACTCAAGTTTATCTTCCAATACAGTATCCATGTTTTATTTTCAAAGTGCTTAAGGATGTTTGAGAAAATTTTCTTTTTAGTCCTAGTTTTATTTTAATTTTATTTTCTTATTGAATTTATCATTAAATTTTCGGGGTGTTACACCTTAGGTACCTTGTCGGAACTGTTTTGTACATATGCCACTAACTTTTCACATATCGACTTTTGATTCATTTGACTTAGCGTTTGACCAGTTTAGTACTTTTGCTGACATGTTCAGCATAAAATATGGATCTGGAATCTTGACCTAATATTTATTAATTTTTTGTACTAATATACCTTCTAACAACAACTGTTCGCCTTTTGACTCTTTATTATAATGCTTCGACCATGCTTATTATATTTTGAAAATAACTTAATTCATCCTCAATTAATCATAATAAAATAGATCATGATCTATTTCTAAATAATTACTCAAGTTCCTCATTTCTAATCGTTTTCTATGTCATACATCCTTATATTAATTCATAACAATTTATTTACTTATGGGAAAATCATATCATCCAAAATCCATTTCCAAAAACATGTTTCTATCATCATATTAAATTCTTAGATCTTTAAGATTTCAAGGAGTATGAGCATCATTCTATATTAACTTCGCTGTGAGAGACTTAGAGAAGAAAACGAGGTTGAGGAATATATTACTTACCTATACTCTCTAGGTGATGAAGTCTCTAGTTCCTTTAGCTTTGTTCTTTCCATTTCATTTTTTCTTGTTGTTTAAGCCGTAAGCACCATTAAAGAGCTCAAGCTTTTGTTTTAAGTTTTGAATGTAGAGATGAAATGAAAAGAGGAATTGTGGTCCTCTTTATTCTAAATCAGTAATTAGGCCGTTATCCAACTATTTTCCCTTTCCATGTTTAATTCCTTCATGTTAAACTTTATTTGGAAAGGCATGTAAGTTGTCATTTAATTCTTATATATCTTAGATTTCCTACTAGGATTTTCTTAGTGTCATTGGATTTGCCCAAGCATAATAAGTAAATAAAAGTCCCATGAATATTTACTCCTTTGCGTTATTTTTATATCTTTAACTAAAATTAATTACTTAATTAATTAAATATTAATTTATAAAGTGTTATCGGCTTCCCCTTTATAGTAATTTCGCCCCTGAAAATCAAACAAGGTACGACAATAATTCTTAGGCCTATTTAAGCCTACAAGAACACACACACACATGAGTTCTTCACTCATCGGTCTTAATAAAAAAGTATCGGTGCATCTACCAACACATAACTGAGAAAACCATAACATCATGTATATACATATGGCATATAACCGAATATAGCAAACATACATGCTAATCTAAACAAATAACTCAGGATAAGTTCTCTTGACTTTATCCTCCATTTCTCAAGTACAATCATCCGAGGGATCACTCAACTGGACCCGAACAGGCTTTACTTCTTTATTTTAAATATTTTTCTCATCCCAACCTACAATTTGGATAGGCTTCTGAACGTAAGTCGTGTTTGGTTCAACCACTAAGTCTTCCATTGCTTTTGGAGTCACGACATCCTTAGGGTCTCGGACACATTTCTGTAGATTTGATACATGAAATACATCATGCACCCCTGCAAAAGCACTCGGCAAATTGACTCTACAAGATACATTATCGATCTCTCTAGTATCCGAAATGGGCCAACGTATCTCAGCTCCAACTTTTCGGCTTTTCCCAACCTCATAGTGCCTTTCAAAGGTGACACTTTCACAAAAATATGTTCTCCTAAATCAAACTCTAGGTCTCTTTGCCTTCTATCGACATAGCTCTTTTACCTGGGTTGTGCATCTCTCATCCTTTTCCTAATCAATTTGACTTTCTCTGAAGCTTCTCTTACAAGATCTGGACCTAACAAAAATATGTCTCCCATTTTGCACCAAATTACTAGCAACTTACAAGGCCTTCCATGCAACGCCTCAAAAGGTGTCATCCAAATACTAGATTAGTAGCTATTATTGTATGAAAATTCCACTGAGTGTGGATGATTTTCCTAAGATCCATCAAAGTCTAACACACAAGCCCTTAGCAAATCTTGCAACATTTGGTTGACCCTTTCGGCCTAGCCTTCTATATGTGGATAGTAGGCAGTACTCATGCATAACTCTAAACCCAAAGCGTCTGTAGGCTTTGCCAAAACTCACTGGCAAACAACGGGTCTCAGTCACTCACTATAGTCTTAACATATATTTCAACTAACCCGATTGCCTTCCTTGTGGTCTTCACTGGAATTAAATGGGAGCTCTTAGTTAACCAATCAACTATAACCCACATACTTTCATGTTCGACACAGTCCTTGGCAAACCATCAACAAAGTCCATTGAAACTAAATCCTACTTTCGTACCAAAATTTTCGAAAGCTGCAAAAGACCACTTGGCTTCTAATGTTCTTACTTAACTTATTAGCATGTGAGGCATCTCCTTAAACACTCTCTAATATTTGTCTTCATTTCCAGAAGAAGCTATGCTTCATGTCTCGGTACATCTTGGTACCTCCTGGGTGAATTTCAACCTTGGAATGATGACTTCCATCCAAGACCAGCTTCCAAATGGCCCCTATTTGTTTTGGACCGTTCACCTTCCCTTCTTCTGAAGCCAACCTTTCTCATTAATACCGAAGCCCTTCAGCTCTTCAGTTTTGGAACCATTCTTCAAACAATGGGTCCATTCAACACATAGCAAATCTTCCTACTACCCATTTGCAATCCTTTCCATGGGCATTAAATGAATTTCTAAGCAAGATAACGTCCTCGAGTTCCGACTCGAACCAGCTTTTGACTAAACTACATATCACAAGAAGCTAGTATCTCTAAGACATTCCACTCTTCGATCATAGTCAAAACACAATCCTGTTGTATTCGGCTCAAGGCTTCAACAACTTTATTCTCGTTCCCTAGGGTATACTCTATTCCAAAACCATATGATGCCCTAAACTCCAACCACCTTTGTTGCCTCATGTTTAGCTCCTTTCGAGAGAATAAATATCTGAAAGGCTTATGATCAGTATACATCTCAAACCTTTCTCCAAAAAGGTAATGCCTCCAAATTTTTAGCACAATGGTAGCTGCCACTAACTCTAGATCATGGGTTGGATACCGAATCTCATGGGATCTCGGCTGGTTAGATGCATAAGTTATAATCTTGCCCTTCTGCATCAACATTGCTCCTAAACCTGGACCCAAAGCATCTATATGCACAACTATATCCACATTTCCTTCCAACATAACTAAAACCGAAGATTCTTGTTAGCCGAAGCTTTAACTCTTGGAATGATGCTTCATATTCTCTCATCCAAACATACATTTCATTCTTCCAGGTAAGTCTGGTCAATGACACTGCTATCCTAAAGATGTCCTTGATAAATCTCTAATAGTATCCAATGACCCTAAGAAACTTCTTATCTCGTTAACTATCTTCGGCTCTTCCAATCATTCACGACTTCAACTTTTGAAGGATCTTCAGCCAATCCCTCCTTCGAAACTACATGGTCTAGGAACTTCACTTCCAGTTTCCAAAAATGACACTTGGAAAACTTCGCCTTTAACTCATGTTGTCTCAAGGTCTCTAGTACTAATCTAAGATGAACTTCATGATCTCGCTCATCTTTAGAATATACCAACATATCATCTAAAAAGACCAACACAAATTTATCTAACTAATCGCGAAAGACTAGGTTCATAAGATCAACAAACAATGTGGAAGCATTGGTTAGCCCAAAGAGCATAACAACCACACATGTGAAACATATCTTGTCCTAACTGTGGTCAAAGGAATACTCTCCTCGATAACTCTTTGTTGATGGAATCTCATACCCAAATCTAACTGCGAGAATACTCTAGCTCCATTCAACTAATCAATCATCTATCATTGGCAATGGATAATGATTCTTCACTATCAGCACATTTAGTTCCTAAAATCAATACGTAGCCAAAGCGACCCATCAGACTTCTTCCAAAACACCACAAAATCTCCTTATGGAGATCTTCTCAGTCCAGTGAAATTTCTATGCTAAAGTTCCACCAAAGCTTCTTAAGCTGTAACAACCCGCATTCTAGTGGGCCCAAATTTTCGCAAAACCAGAAAACCCAAGTCCAACAGAACACAGGTCGTAGAAATGGTATCCTGTAAATAAACAAATGGAAGTGCATATCAGAGCTCTATCAATAATAACTCACAGCGGAACAATTAAATATAGTATAAACATAGACACTGACTAGAGTCAACACTCTGAGACGAGTGTCCATATCTGTATTGAAACTGTCCAAATACCAGAGATAACCTTCTAATCTATACCCGTGGGTTTTAATGAGGAGGGGGTCGGAACAATCGTTTTGGTGAAGGGAAAAGCTATACTCTTTTTACATAGCATCATCATATGCCAATTATTTAATTTTACTATTATGTTTCAAATTATATTTTAAGTCCCTTAGAATTATCACTGCGTATCGTCCGTACCCATCTACACCTCGTGTAGAATGAACTCACCAAATATAATATATGTATATATATATATATATCCCGATACTGTCCCCTAGTATCATATTCGCCTCGCTGAAACCGCCAAATGCCGAAATATATCGAGACGTGACCTGGACCGCCAAAATGCCTACAGGCCGGATACGTTACCTGGACCGCCCAAATGCCTATAGGTATAACCGAAATCGTCATCATGTATACGACGAGAAAGTCTCTCACCCTCCCATAAGAGAAGGCTATAAATGCAAGCTCGCGGAAGTGACTCATCACCCGCATTACACCCTTCTCCAGTACTGTAGATGGTGAACTAACCCATCCTACCACAAAATCGTCAACGTATATGTTACGACCCCAACTTGGGTTGTACACTTGTGGGGATTTCCAACTATCCTGAATCGTCAATAATGCCTACAGGAATAAACTGTCTACTTCCTAATAACATGGGTTCGGCCCTGCTGCCACCCCACTAATATTTAAAGGCGCATTTTATGGGTTAACTAGCCCTGCCCTAATCAAACAAACTAACAAACAACTGTGGCATTGCATTACCCCGCTGAATGCCCCGGTAGAAAGGCTTACTCAGCAAAGATGTAACCCTGCCTTTCACGTAACCGCTGAGACCGATGTTGACCAAAGAAACGTGCAATCATCTACCCTTTTGGTCTATGACCGTGCGCTAGGTTGCCCCACTTTCTTTGCCTACACAACGTCTATTTAGATTGCCACTTGTAATTAAGGCAATATCCCACCTATACTCTGGAAGTAGGCCTATTATTAATTTCTGGGGTATCCCTTACGCTTAATATCTGGACCGCCGTTGCCTACAGATATATACGATAACTTGGACCGTCGTTGCCTACAGGTTATAAACGATACCTGGACCGCCGTTGCCTACAGGTATAAACGTGAGCCAAACCTCTATTACAGCCAATGGGCCGCCTAACGCCTACATTGCAGTAAATCGAGCCTACTTTCCTGCCCGTGACGGACCGCCTAAACGGCCTACGTCATGGACCACACAAATAAAACCATCAATGCATATACGAGGCAATTTATTTATTTTCATTCACTTATGCACATTTTATAATGTTCATACTTTCCGCCTCCAACATCACATATTTATGCGTTAATTTATTTTAACCGATTTCCTGTTTACATTTCATTTTCATTGTTTGACCATTTTGTTATCTTTTCTCCTTATTCTTGAATTTCCATACTTGCTTATAATTTACTTTCCCATTTATTTTACGCCTATTTCTCTTCTATTAACACCTCTAATTTAATTATTATAAAGGTACGACTTTTGGCGTTTATTGTAAGTATGGTGAAGTTGGAATTACTGCTTAGTCCATTTCCATATTTCTCCTAAGAGGTTAACTTTCACGACACTATTATTTCAAGGAATTTCTTTTTATTTATTTGCTTAATAAGTTGTACAAAATACGGCATCGTGCTCATTTTGTAGACCTTAGTCATATAGAGGAAATATGTCTCCATTCATTGAAATTCTATCCATCGCTAGTTTAGAGGAATTATTTAGTAAAACATGGAAATTAATTATTTCAGTACTTATTCCAACTTCTAAAACTAACAACTCTCCCAAAAGTGCAACCAAGATATTTGTTTATTTAGTGTACATTTACTGTCACTTTTATTCCATGAAAAACAATTTTAATTTGGCGTAAAATAACAAATGTAACATATTTTTACATTTTCATTTCAATACAGTAAATTTAATGCAATCTGCAATTTTCTCCATAAGCAATATTCCATATTTTAATTCCAACATCTTTTCTTTTTGTCTTGCACATATTAAATATTTTCTTCTTTCACTGTAATCTTACATGTTTTGTAACCGTATTATACAACCAATTCTTCGTTTCATTCATACTGTACAAGTTACAGTATTTTCAATTTCCAATAATCCAAATTACTGACATTTTTAATCACAAAAATGACTACACATAATAGTTTTATTTTTCTTTGTCTATTTTTTTCACTTTCATTTTCCATGTTAGTGAATCACAATATTTTTATCACCTTTTTAAGGAATTGTTGCGAACAACTTATTTTCAGATTATTAAGTTTTATACAACAATTTTAACATGCAATTAACGATTTACTATGAATTTACAGTGTTTGGAATCACATAATAATAGTATGAAAAATCATATGAAAATCCCACTCACCCGAAGTCCTAAGCTTCAATCTCTATTCCCTTTTAATTTGTTATGGTTTTCTCTGATTTTTCCCTTTTTTGATTTGTTGTTAATTCCCTGATTCATTTGTGCAATTCTCCGATTTGATTGTGTAAATTCCTCTGATTTATTCATGCAAATTTGTTTAGTTTTTTGCACGAATTTATTTGCTTAATTTTGTTTTTTGTTTGGAGAGATTTGGATTTACAGAGAAGGAGAAAGAGGAGGAAGAACAGAGAATACTCTCCGTAAATGCCATTGCTTACAGAGCAACAGATCGGCTAAGAAAACAATCGGCTTAACCTAAATTACATTGTTTATATAGAGTTAGGAAACCCTAGATTCAATCCAAACCATAGGAAAACTCGATCCAACTATTTTAATTATAACGCGGGGTGTTACATAAGCTCTTCCATTTTCCTTAGGTGACATCCTACTAGATGGTCTACTAATAGGTTGTTCCTTTGGCAACAAGTCGATGCTGAATTCAATTGCTCTTCTCAGTGGTAAATCTATCACTGTTCAAATAAATCGATGAATTATCTAACCATAAAAACTCTATCTATCTCCTCTTCAAAGCTCTCCATTGCACATAATGAAACTCCTGACCTTGCTTTTATCTGTTTCAAAGATACCAAGAACTTGTCTCTTCGTTTTGGATTCTGAAGGGCAATGATTCTTTCAGCATAACAAATTCTGGACTCATCTAATACTAACTAATCCATCCCAAAATCACTCGTACCCTTCGAAGACCAATACAAAATGGGTCATACAGAAACGATCGGTTATAGAGAATAAACTCTAGGTCGGTGCACCTTAACCCAAGAATGGCATATCCATCAATCAGATTATCTACATTTAAAGAAGTTACTAAGTAGGTAACATTCAATCCTACTCTATCAATCACATTTTTAGAAATAAAAGAATGTGTAGCACCAGTATAAAAGAGAACTCTAACTGAAAAAGAATATCATACCTTCCAACACAACATTATTGCCTTTCTTCTCGATAGAGGATCCAACTCTTGGCCCTTCTAAGGCAAATAACCTTGTCTACTTATGCTTAGGGCAATCCCTCTTCTTATAGCCTGGTTGATCATAGTGAAAGCATTTGAGCTTAGACATTGCAGCTTGTTGCAAATACTTTGATCCATAACATGCCTTATGTCCACAACTATAACAAGTAATTTCCGAAAGATCCTTTCGGCATCCCCCTTTCAGAGCCTTCCTTTTGGTTGCTGCTCCTTGTTTCTCTTCTAGTAAGGAGTGAAACTCTTTTTTTGTTCAGGCTAGGCTTCTCTTCCACACTCCTCTCTGCCATATACATACTATCATATCTCCTTTCTATATCCGTAAAGATTTCAAAAGGAGATACCGGGTGTTTGATCATCTTATGATCAAGACCTTGCTTCAAACCCCTAATAAATTTCTCATTCTTCTTCATCGGGATGTCAATCAACTCTGTCCATACATTGCCAAGGCATTGAAACTCTAAATGTACTCTTTAACAAAAAGGCCTCTTTGTTTGAGATCGAGGAACTCTCTCAACAAAACACTCCTCTATGACTCATAGATAAAATGAGCCTCAAACCTCTCCCTAAACCGTTCTTAAGAAATCTTGGCATTTGGGATTTTAGTGGTCACATCTCCCACCAGTATAAGGAGTCTTTACGCAACTGCCTAGAGGTCAGCAACCTCTTTTGCACATCATTCATCCTTAAGTCTCGGAAGATATGCTTACTTACTTTCAGATATTTTAACACCTCCACCGCTGGCTCTTTCTCAGTAAACATCTTTCTTACCAGGTTTCGATGGTCTTGATTTGACTTTGAAAAGTCTCTCTTGCAATCAGTCCGGGCCTAGCCACTTTTGGCATAGCTTCTCTCATTATCTATGTTATAAACTGCCAGAACAAAACATTCACATCCATCCCTACAACAGGTGGTACTACCTCATTCACCACTATTGGAGGCACTTCCCCACAATTGCCTTTGACGATCTGAGTACTGCCATTTTCTCTTCTAGTATTTTCACCTCCAACCCTGACTCTTTTGCTTCTCAAATCCATTTGGCTAATAAAGAATTCATTAGAAACAGAAGAAAGAAAGTGATTTAGAAATAGAAAATCTATACTAAACTCATTTATATCTCTATATAGAAAATACAAGTACATCATATACTAGCGACACCTTTCCTAAGGCTTCTATTTATTTATTCCACACTTAGTCCTACTTAAATGTCCCATAATCTAGCTTTGATATGAATTGTAATGTCCCTCATTCTGATACCCAAGATGGAATCCCAATATGACGTTGTCACCGTGCAATTATCTTTCAATAATGGAGATGAGATTAGTTATATTACACAGCCTTAAGTAAAAAGAGCAGATATGCAAAAATGAAGCTTAATATTACACATTAAGTTTCAAAATTTAAATCCCAAAGTCCTGCCTATGCAAGGTATAAAATATAATACAACATAGTCAATAGTGTCATGCCCAACATGTGAAGACGCTAACACAAACACTGATATAGCGGAAATAAAACATAAATATAACACTCTAACCTCCTTCTACGTCTTCGGCTTGCATTACAAGACCAACCTAAAAGCAACCTGTCTAGGCCCATAAACTCAGGTTACTCAACCGAGTGCCAATGAGTTCATAAGGAAAACAAATATAAACACACAAGTCAGGCATAAAGTATGGTATGAGTAACATATTACCCTAAGTAAGAAAAATAAAGAGAGACTGCATCATTGATATGCATGATGGGTTTTCCCCTTTACAATACCCAAGCAATAAATTATCTAATTTACAAATAAACCTAAATCATCAGTTTATTTAACTCATGTCAATGCAAAACTATGAGGCCACAACCGAAAGCAATCTCTTGGTTTGTTCCATAGAAATATCACAGTATTTCAATATAACTGAAATACCCTAATCTTGACTACCCCTAAGGCTTTACGTATTTTATCGGCATATATATATATATATATATATATCATTAAAGCTCTACCATTTTGCTGCCACTAAAGCCTTAGACTATATACTATATACATTTACACTTGGCTTCCGGCTGCCACTAAGGCCATAAGCCTACTTTTCTTTTGTATTATGGTTGCCACGAAAGTCTTACTCCAATGCTTTTGTATTTCGAATGCCACATAAGCCTTACTCCTACTTCATTATTGATGCCAAGACTGCCCCTTATAGTATCCCATAAATTAATAATTAATCAATTAAGTAATTCATTATGAAGTAAAGAAATTGAAATAATGCAAAGGAGTAATATTCATGTGACATTTATTTACTTATTATACTTGTGAAAATCAAGTGATACAAGGAAAATCCTAGTTGGAAATTTAAGATAAATAAGAAATTAAATAACAACCTACGTGCCTTTTCGAATAAATCTTAACTTAAAGGAGTTAAATAAGGAAAGTGAAAATAGTGGGCAGGCGGCCCAATCATTCGTTTGGAATAAAGAAAACCACTTTCCTCTTTTCATTTCATCTCTACATGCAAAACTTAAATAAAAGCTTAAGCTCTTTAATGGTGTTTGCAACCTAGATAACAAGAAGAAAAGGAAAGATTAAAGCTAAGGGAACTAAAGACTTCATCAACCAAAGAGTATAGGTGAGTAATGTATTCCTTAATCCTACTTTCTTCTCTAAATCTTTCACGACCAAGTTAATATAGAATGATTCTCATACTCCTTGAAATGTATAAGATTTGAGAATTTAATATGATGATATAAACATGTTTATAGAAATGAGTTTTGCATGATATGACTTTCCCATAAGTAAATACTTTTGATGAATTAATAGAAGTTCGTATGGGGCAGAAAATGGTTAGAAATAAGGAACTCGAGTAATTGCATAAAAATAGTTCATGATTTATTTTACTACGATTAACTGGGGTTGAAGTAAGTCATTCCCAAAAGAAAATAAGCATGACCGAAGGGTTATAATAGGGAGCCGAAGGGTAAACAGTTGTTGCTGGAAGGTATATTAGTATAAACAAGTAAGAATCATTGGGTCAAGAGCCTAGATCCACTTTTTATGCTGAACTTGTCAGCAAAGTACTAAATAACGAGCAGAAGGACTTAGTCAAATGAATCAAAGTTGACATATGAAATGTTAGTGGCAAATGTGCAGGAACGATTCCCAACGTGTGTCGTAGGGCAATGTTGAAGGAAATGGGCCTAAATGGAAAAGTAAATGAACTAAAATCTTAAGTATAAGAACTTAAGTATGAAAGCTAATTAATGTTAAGTGTAAAGCTAAGGTTTGATAACCAAAGGTTTTAACCGAGGGACAGAGGCTGTCGAGGGTTGAGGAGGAATTATGGAAAGAGGAAGAAATTTTGGAAATTTAAAGGTTTAGTCTCAGAAATCATAGTAACTAAACTAAGACAAGCTTCCCTAGAAGTGACCGAGGGTAGTGATTGTATAGAGTAATTTAACTCTTGGAAGAATGTGTAATCAGAACTAGTAATTTATAGAGACAATAATGTATGCTAAGGGTTGAAATAGCATAGATTAGAACCTAAGACAATGGCAGTAGTGTAGCCAGTATCATTAATAATAAAAATATGGTTAGTTTAAAGGTTAGCTTAACATATAGCAAAAGAGAAAAAGCCTAATGGTGAATGGTTAGGTAGTAAGTTTGGTAGTTGATATAAGGTCATCATAGCAGTCAAAGGAACTCACAACACCAAACAGTCCATTTTGTCACACTTTTCCGCTTCAAATTTCTAACGGTTATAACCGTTACCAATTTATTACGGTTATTTCTGTTACAACCATTTATAACGGTTATTACCGTGGCTAAATTTGGTGATTTCGTAATAAATTTAAAGTGATAAGGATAAATTTGTAATTTACGTACTTTTGCCCTTAAAACATCTATCGCGGTTCTTTCATTCCTCGTTTGACTTTTCACGTCTCTTTCTCCATTAAGCTAGGGTTTCACCGCTCGCAATCAATATCAGGGTTTCGTTCACGGAAATCAATATTAAGGTGTCATTCTCCACCTCGATCAATATCAGGTTTTGGTATTCGCCTCAATCAATATCATGGTGTTGTTCCCTGCCTCAATCAATAGTCGGGTTTCACTGTCTGCCTCGATCAATATCTTAGGTATTTATTTCTTAAATCAAATAGTTATGCAGTAGTTGAATACGTATGTTGTTTTAGAGAGTAGTTTATGTATGTAAAATTAAAATTGCTCATTTCTTATTTGAATCCAATTTAGGGTTTTTTTTCTTCAGATTCGTTTCTAATTCGTAGATTGAATTTGGTTGGAACAATTTGGATATTTTGCGATGAGTAATAAAAGGAGCGAATCTCGTAGTTCGTGATTTTAGAAGCAACGATCTAAATTGATGGAAGCAAGATGATGTACGCCTTCAGAAATTGGTGCATACTTCTTCAAGCATTATGCATTTTTGCGTTTGTAATTCTTTTCACCATTCTTTCAAGTGGCTAGACAATTAAGTTCACATGTTCCGCTCATGGCAGATCCCACTAGCACCTGCCAGATCTCGCTTTGGTTCAGTGCATCTCAATTCGTTTCCTATGCTTAGTTGGGTCGGATTTTAAATCTCAAATTTTGTGTAAGTTATTTTTCTTTTCACATGTTATTAGGTTCCATCCAAGCTATTTAGCAAGATATTGTCAAGTTATTTGAAAGACCAAGAGGTTTGTCATCCTATACTTATAATACTTTGTAATATTGCACACATTATTTGTTTAGGACCATCATTATTTTAAACAAATTCTATTACATGCCCTTTTGCTTTTAATAGTAATTTTCTAGTGTCCTATAAGTTTAAAACCAGTAAGTTGTAACAGAGACATAATTACTATATCTTCTAATGATTCTTCTTTCCCCAGTCCATCGTAGCTGCTAACATAGAATTACATCTCTTTCTTTTTCATATCTGAGATATGCGAGTATGATATATAATAATACAATATATTACATGTATTATTTAAACACAGACTAAAAATTCTTGGAAGGTATAACCTCTTATTTTAAACCTTTGAACGACAGCTCAATATATAGAACAAAATCACATACAATTTAGAGAACAAATTTAAATATGTTTTGTACAGGTTTCAAAATTCAACAGTCGTCTTAAATAAAATTTTACAGTTATATTTTCCATGCGTGTTGTGTGTACACGGCTGTATGCTTAAAGTTTCTCATATCTTCATTGTTTTTTACTTTTGGCAGAGTTGTAATATCTTGAAGGAAAGTTGCAATAGTCTGAATCCCATGGAGGTTCCAGTGAAGGAAATTGTGGTGAGTTATTTTATTGGAACAAATATAATTTATGTTCAGTTGTCATCAAATGAAGTGGCCAATGTAGTAGGAACAACCATATTTTAGTTGTACTCTGATTCTTTTCATTTTCCTTTTGGAACTAAAATATTTACTATCAAGGACCAAAGAGGAATTCAGTAAATTAGAGTCTCAAATGCAGAATGACATAGCATAATTAGGTAAATTTCTTTTTATGCACTTAGTAGCGCATATATAGTTTTAATGTGTGTCACTTAGGAGTATATGCAGATAACTTGTGTATGCATTGAGTGATTATTTTAAGTTGTTTTAGGAAGCGTGATGGTAGGGCTCTCCTCTATTGCCGCTGGATACTATGAAGCTGTTAAAGAAAATAGAAAATTATACAATATGGATGAAGATCTAAGAGGTTTGTGTTGCCTAATTGAACAATATTTTCTGATTTAGTTTTAACAATCTTCCTAAGTTTTAATCTTTAAAATAACTATACACCGCAGGAAATATTCGAGTATTCTGCAGAATCAGATCAAACTTCAACTCAAAGACAAAAACTTCCATCGATCACATTGGAAGTGATGGCTCCTTGATAGTTCTTGATCCACTTAAGCCATAAAATGGTCGTAGAATGTTCCAGTTTAACAAATTCTTTGGCCCTGCTTCTTCTTAAGGTGCATATAATATGCATGATTTGCATAAATAGTAAAAAAAGGTATGATATGTTTATATATTTTAGCAATTAAATTATGCAGAGGATGTTTACAAGGGAACAGTCTCTTGTTCGATCTGTCATGGGTGGATATAATGTATGCATATTTGCTTACGGTTAGACAGGATCAGGAAAAACTCATACAATGGTAAGATTCACACATTCATTCATAGTAAATTCATGTTCTTTCTTTTCATCTATTAAAAAATTTAAATAGCTACACTGAAAGTACATGCTAACTTTGTAGTAGTTAATTGATTTTCAGCCTTCCTTTCTGCCTTCTGCAGTTCTTTATTTTTATAAAATTTCACATTGAATTTTTGACAATTTGTTGTTCTGAATCTGATACTTCTAGCTCGTTTTGGGTTTGTATGATGTTGATATTAGCTGTTTTTGTACAGTATAGGGGTTCCTGATCCCAAATTTTAACTCCATACTTTTTTTAAAAATCTTGAAGTTATGTTTTCCATATAGTTTCAGACTTTTAAATGATGTATAGTCATATGAAAACAAAAATAAAAAATTTTAACCCATAGAAATCCATATTCTTCTTCCAATTTCATCATATGAAAATAAAAATATACTAAACATGCATTGAGCTACATATATGTTAGTATAGTTATCAACATTGAGAAGTTATACTTAGATAGATTCTATAAGACTGCACCCAACATGGATCCTTCTGTAAGATGCAATATTAGCTGACTCAATATTTCATGCATATTTTAAGCGATTTTAGTTGAACTTTTACCATTTCTTACTAATTTCAAATTGGTGGCTGTGATGGATAAGTTGGATAGGTTGTGTAGTTGTGAAGAGGGGAAGACAGCAGGAGGTTATGAATGGAATGCAGTGAAATTTAAGGCAGTGACAAGCGGAGAAGATGGCAGCTCTGTCGGCAGCAGTGGTGAATGTCAGTGATGTTGTGGTTTCAACTATTATGGTGATATTTGATATGCAGTGATGTGGCGGTTACAACTATTAAGGAAGTAATATGTAGTGGAAGTTATGGTTGTGGGTTTGATATGTGTGAGGCAATGATTACTCGAAGCAGGTGGATGAAGCAGGTTGATGAGGCTAGTTCAGTAGGGGTATGTGCACTGGGAAATGACAGTTGTGAATGGCTATGGTATGGTCAGTTTTTGTGGTGGAAGTGGAGGAGATTTGTATGGGGTATGCAGGACAGTTTTGTTGACACAGTGGGAAGAAGTTTGGGTTGGGTCATGTATGCAGTTTGTTGGGTGGAAGTATGAAAAAGCAGGGGGGTAGAGATGATGTGGTGCTGCAGTGGTAAGGCTTGGTGCAGAAGTTTGTAGGCCGTGGTACAGAGAAATGGTGAGTGGTTTTAGGAGATGCAGAAGTTTTGTTGAAGTAGTAGGAGACTGACAATGTCCGGGTTGAAGTTTCAGGTAGAGTTATATGGTGATAGCTGAAGGTACTTGGTGATATATGACTGATATATTGGTGCAAGTGTAGTTGTTTTGGTAGATTAATGAATTGCTATTGTGCAGCAATAAGAAGGAGGGCAGGGTGAAGCAATTTTGTGGTCAGTGTAGTATGAATGATACGAAGTGGAACACTGGTGGCACGAGGTTGATGCAGTGGTGGATTTGGAACTTGTTTGAAGTGTTAGAAGAAAGGTAGAGAAGTGATAGAGAAGTATGAATGGTCTATGGTTTAGTGAAGCTTTGTTGTGCTGCAGTGGCCTAGTAAGTGTGTGATGGGATCTGTTGAATGTTGCAAATGTGCACAGTTTTGAATGAATGGTGTATGTGACTTGGCCCGAGTATCGTTTGCGTTATTAGTAAGTTACTAAACACTATGTAGTTATATTCTGAAACTGTGTTTTAAAGTTTGTTATATATACTATGCTTGTATGCTATAATTTGTGGTGTTGGTATGAAATATCCTTTGTGGTGTTTGTATGAAACATAAATGTTTGGTGTTGTTCTAATTATTGATTGAATGTTTTCTTAATGTTAATACTATATATTTTTTGTATAGATTGTTTGTAGCTGTAATAAAATATTGGTGCTATATAGTTTGTTTGATACTGTTTTAGTTATCACGGTTATAAGTGTTAGAAAATAACATTTCGTAATGGTTATAACTGTGATATAATTTGCATTTGTCACGGTTATAAGTGTTAGAGTATCCTTTTTGGTAATGGTTATAAATGTTAGAAACTATTGTTCTATCACGGTTATAAGTGTGAGAAATTACTATTTTGTCACGGTTATAACCGTGAGTAAATACTATTCTGTCACGGTTATAAGTGTGAGAAATTAATATTTTGTCACGGTTATAACCGTGAGTAAAAGTGTGACTGAATTTGCCCACGGTACCTATTTTCACGGTTATAACCGTGACAAATTAGTTTTGTCACGCTTATAACCGTGAGGAAATTGCCTTTCTGGTGTTGTGACTGAAAGCGAAGGAGTAAGGTTTATGTGAAAATGAAAGCAAAGGAGTAAGTCATGTGTGGAATCTAAAACTGAAAGTGGAGTAAGGCCTTTGTGGCATCTGAAACAAAAGGAAAAGGAGTAATGCCAATATGGCATCCAAAACAGAAAGCAAAAGAGTAAGGCTTGTATGGCATCCAAGACACATAAATGTAGGTGTGAGGACAAAGTAGAAACCAAGGGAACCGTGTAAGATGTGAGGCCAAGAGGGGCAGTCTTCACACCAAGAACGAAGTAGATGTAAGATTTGTGTGACATCCAAAATACAAATGCGTTGGTGTAAGGCCTTTATGGTAACCATAATATGGAAGTGAAGTAGGTATAAGGCCTTACTAGCAACCGAGATCTAAGTGTAAATGTATATAGTAAATAGGCATAAGGCCTCAGTGGCAATCAAATGGTAGAACTTTAACAATATATATCTACCAAAAAAATACGTAAATCCTTAGGGGTAGTCAAGAGTAGGGTATTTTGGTTATATTGAAATACCGTGATATTTCAGTGAAATAAGCCGAGAGATTGCAATCAGTT
This sequence comes from Allium fistulosum, assembly GCA_030737815.1. Classification (NCBI taxonomy): domain Eukaryota; kingdom Viridiplantae; phylum Streptophyta; class Magnoliopsida; order Asparagales; family Amaryllidaceae; genus Allium; species Allium fistulosum. Next base: position 153,148,736 of record CM060905.1, on the reverse strand, counting down.
GTAGCCTCATAGTTTTGCATTGACATTTAATTAAATAAACCAATGATTTAGGTTTATTTGTAAATTAGATAATGTATTGCTTTGGTGTTATAAAGGTGAAAAACCGTCTCGCATATTAGCAAAGTGTTCTCTCTCTATCTTTCTTGCTTAGGGCAATATGTTACTCATACCAAACTTTATGTTTGACCCATGTGTTTATTCTTGTTTTCTCTATAAACTCACGGGTAATCGATTGAGTGGGCTGAGTTTATGGGTCTAGACAGGTTGCTTTTGGGATGGCCAAATAATGCAGGTTAAAGACAAGGTAAGAGGCTTTAGTGTTATATTACTGTTTCATTTCTGTTGTATTGGCATTTATGTTAGCATCTTTACATGTTAGCATGATGTTATATTATATTTTTGATCCCGTATGGGCAAGAGTTTGGGATGTAAATTGTAAAACTTAATTCGTAATGTTGTGCTTCATTTTAGTACATCTTCTTTGCTTACTTAAGACTATTTGTATAACATCTCATCTTTGTCGTCGAAAGACAATTCCAAGGTGACTGTAGCACATTGGGTTTCCATCTTTTGGTCTCAAAATGAGGGATGCTATACTCACCCATAATTCTATTCCTAACCTTTAACTCTATCTTCGTTCCTAAACCATTTCGATTTCAAAATATGTGTACTTCACATCGCACATTTCTGGACATGATGAAAGACGCATGCACCTTGCCCACTTTAGGTCCACCGATGATAACCTTCGTGAATATACTTGAAAATGTGAAGAAATGTTCATGAAACTGAAATTTAAGAACACGATCTCAAATATATTTTACCAATTAAATTATGCGAAATTGGACATTTCTATGTAAGAAGCTATCATTGACTCTGATCCATCCCCTACTCATCGGCAAGCATGGAACTTAGCCAAAGCGAATATCAATCACGAACTCCTAATTGAAGAGATGCAATTGAAGCAAAAAGCGCATATCAAATGGACTGTTCACAGAGATTTGAATTCCAAATTCTTTCATTCAGTAATCAACAAAAACAAAAAAAGACTTTCTTTGCATAAGATTAAAAAGCCGGGTGACTCATGGACTTCCTCTGGATCTGAAATGTAAATGGTCATCACAAGCCACTTCCACGAACTACTTGGAGCAACTTCTACCACCTACATAAATGTCGATTTTTTGAGTTAAATCCCTCACGTCTTGACTATATTTTAAAATTTCACTTTATACAACGTCCCAAACTCGAATAAAAATCGAAAATGTCATATTTGATCTCGATAAGGATAGTGTGGGGGAAATCCCTCTACAAAGTTAGATGGCCACCAACATTGACTTATCCTTAAGAAGGACAACCCTTAGACTTATTCTTACTTAAGGCCCCTATGCCCCTCTGATTTTTTCAACTAGATTATATCAAAAATTCTAGCCTTGCAATCAAAGAATCATTTCTCCCTCTCAAGTTGAATTCATTAAAGAAATACCGATCATAGAAAATATCTTGCTTGCTTAAGAACTTGTATCCAGATTAATCCAAAAATATTTAATATTTTAATTATGCTCAATATGGCTAAGGCCTATGACCGTATATCTCGACTTTACATCATTAGAGTTCTTAAGGCCTATGACTGTACCTAGGAATTCGGATTTATAGGGGTAGGAAAAAGAATTTATATTTTCGAAGTCTTAATGCCAAACTTCACAAGCTTATAGGAAAGTGGAGCTTATTCTTTATTTCCTAAGCAGGCAAATTAGTCTTGACTACATCGGTCCTAAGCTCTATTAGGTCTCATATATTTGTTGCTGCTACAACGATAGAAGCCTTTTTTGATGATTATCAGAAACAATGCACTAACTTTTTTAGGGTTTCTCTGATTGGTCTAGGAAACATCATTAGGTTTCCTGAAACCGCATCTATTAGCCTAAGGGTGCAGGCAGTTTGGGGTTGTGTGACCTTCGCTACGTCTACAAGGTCTATACACACAAACTTTAGGTTTGCTTATTTCTAAACAACTTTCTCTGGGCTAAATTCCTCAGGTATAAATATTATAGGCTTGCGACCCAAAAGAACCCAACCTACCTTTAGCAAAACATGGAACATATTCAAAAATATAAAACATCTTTCGATTAGCATATTACGATTCCCTCCGGCTCTGATTAGAGGGACTTAGATTTCTCTCTAAAATCTGCTCAGAACACCATTCAGGATCATCATCCCACTAGTCTACCATTTCATATGAAATGGAGTCCATGCATTCCCATGAAAGTTTCCATTTTCATGTGCATACTACTATATAGGGACTTCTCCTTGACTTAAAACCTCACTAAAATTAATATTCCCATAGTCTCTAAATGTTGATGTTCCAAACGTAGTTCAAATGAATATATTCCACATCTTTCCAGCTCTAGTGAATTGTCTATGGTTATCTCAGAGCACTTTGAAGGCCTAATGGGACTTCTTCATATATCATGCTTCATTCACTATAACTCATCCTGTGGCGGTCTCAAAGTAGGGGAAAATTCATTCTAGTCGTCCTTTTTTGTATTTTTTAATCCTTTATTTGCTAGCGAATTTGGTTTTTCAAAACCAATCTATCTTCGATAACCAATTAACCAACACATCTGTATCATAGCCCTTATATTAAATGACTTAAAATTAACCTTTAGAGCCAAACCATACACCAACCCTTATAATCACTTCCTAGATTCATATATCTCAGGCTTCTCTGTGTTATCTAGCTAATGGTTTTTTGACAATTCATTTCATGTACTGAACCATCACTGTCCACCACACTTTAATTGCACTTACTATTATCATACATGTTTGCTTCTCTTGCTTCTTCTTGGTCACATGTGTTTTGGACGACATGTTGGGCTTCTTGGATGAGTCATTGTCTAGGAATCTTGCCCAACTCCCTTCTGGTTTTGACTCCTTCGAGTAGCTCCCAGTTTTGCTCATTGCCATAGATGTTATACCATGGTTGTTATCCCATTTTTGGTCAAAACTGGAATATCAGTGTTGGGTGCGTTTCCTCCACGACTGAACCAAGAAGAAGCAGCCAGCAAGCGTATATAAGTCTGGGATTTCACTCATGATTCAAGTATAAAAGTCCATTCGGTATCAAAGGTTTAAAGTTTCATTCGGTAATCAGCATCACCAAGGTCATTCGGCATTCACCTTCCCAATATCATTCGGCATTCAAGATGCCTTGGTTCATCCGGCATTCCCAGTACAATAGCTCATTCGGCACTCCCAAATATAGAAGTTCATTCGGCATCTCACTGCCGAACCAGCTGCACCTCCATGAACCACTGAATCACCTCCACCGAGTCACCTCCACCGAACCAAGGAGTACCGGACCAACATTGCCAGGCCAGATTGCATCAGGCCAGGCCCACTAGCAGCTATCTACATCCAAGACCCCTACCCCCAGCCTCACTCTATAAATAGAGGGGCAGGGGTACAACAATGGGGGACAAGTTTGAGAGCTCAAGCACGGAGAGAACTTTCAAACAACTTTCTTTTACTTGTATCAAAGCTGTGTACTTGTAATCTAAAGAAGAGAAGAAAAATAACATATAAAGTGGACGTAGGCACATTCTGGCTGAACCACTATAAATCTGCGTGTCTTTTTACAGTTTAGCCCCTGCTTTTCATATATTTGCATCCAAATCACTAAGAACAACATAAGATCTACTAAATCATACAACTTTGAGGTGTTTGTCCATTTTTTGTGCAAACATTTTTGGTGCTTTCACTGAGAACTAAACTCAGGAGTTCTACCACTTGGAAGTCGGATTTGAAGGTTTAGGAGTTCGAATTTAAAAAGCTATGTCGAGACAATCAAGTAGAAGGCAGAGACAAGAGAAAAGTCAACATGAAGGAAGTCAAGAGGCTTCCTCCGGAGCGAACCAAACTTCAGTCTTCATCACAAGGGAGGAGATGGAGGCAATGATGAGAAGGCAAGAAGAGATGATCCAAAATTTACTCCAAAAGATTGGGCAACTCGGAGCTCATCACCAAGGAGCAACTGGAGTTCAGAATGAGGCAGGACCATCTGGCGCAGTGCCAGAGCTAGGGGGCACTTACCCGGATCATGTTGACCCGATCCCAGGAGCAGTACCAGGAGGAGCCGTGTAGCGCGGCGTCGATAGAGAAGCAAATGCTCGTTCAGGAGAGCAGACTCCAGGAATCCCTCGTGAACTCGGGGGGCAAATCGGAAACGAAGGACCAGGACTACAACTTGGAGATAGTGACAGACTGGCGGAGATGGTCAGACGAGCCATGAGAGGCGGACTAGTGAATAGAGACCTGGAGGATCTGAATAGGAGTCCTTTTACCACAACAATCAGGCGAGCTAGGAACCCATCAGATTTTAAGCTACCATCATTGGATATGTATAATGGAAGGACAGACCCTACGGTTCATCTGACAAAATATATAAGGCATATGGAAGTGCTGGGGGCATCAGAGGAGGTTATGGCCCGGTGCTTTCCATTGTACTTGGCAGATATTGCGGCGTTGTGGTTCAGACAACTGGAAAGTGGATCAATCGGGACATGGAATGATTTGACTCAAAGATTTATGAGGCAATTCAGGGTCCACATTTCAAGGCCCAAGAATGTGATGAGTTTGGCTGCACTAAAGCAAAGAACTGGAGAATCTTTAAGAAGCTTTTTGACGCGATTCAATGCAGCTGCAGCATCAGTGGATCGACCTGATCCATCCATGGTCTTGATGGCGGCTGTGTCAGGCATAGCCGACGGCACAGAGTTCAAGAACTCGCTAACAAGGGATCCACCTATGGATCTGGGGGAATTTTATCATGAGGCTGAAGGGTTCTTACGGTTAGAGGATGCAAATGCCGAAAGAGAGGAAGGAGAAGGAATCGACGTTTATGCGGTCAAGGTTGGAAATCTTCCTGAGAAAGGTACAGAAACTAGCAAGGGAAAGCGGAAGGCCGAGGATAATGATAATAGATCTACACGACCACGAAAAGGACCAAGATTTACCTCATACACGGAGCTGAATGAGACTTTGGAGCGGATCTACCAGGACACCAGGGGACAGGTTCCTTATCGAAAGCCGGTAAGGAGAGATTCGACTGGCAATGAGAGAGAGTCAGACCAATACTGTTCATTCCATGAGTTGAATGGTCACCGCACAAACGACTGCAGACATTTAAAAGATGAAGTCGAGGGGCATATCCGGAATGGTTTGCTATCACAATATGTGAGAAGGAGGGCCACGACGGTGGAACAAGAACGACCACCGCCCGCACCAACTGAAGACGGCTCGGGATCAAGACGTCGGCTTGTTATCCATTGATTGAAATAACGACGGACGAGCAGCAAACTCCACACTGATACGGTTAAGTTGTTTACACATGTACAGGACCACGAACGATCCTCAGGCATGCTCTGATACAACTATAAACCACATCGATATAGGCGTTTGCACTCCGACGTCACTGCTTTGCTTTTGTTCTTTATTTCTTAAATTTGGATTTGACTTTGCTGAACATTTCTATTTTCAATTTCATCAGTTGAATGGATATTTGATTTTGATAATTCTAAAATGGCTAAGCTACTTACACATGTGCGGGGTCGCGAACGGTCCTTAGGCATGCTCTGAGATGGCAGTAAGCCGCCCTGATAAACGATCCAGGAACTCACTCGAACGTGAACCTGGTATCAATAATACCAAGTCCCTCCCCGGGCACACACAATCTGCCTCGAACGGCACCCGACCTCGAACGGTCACAATTCGCCTCGAACGGCACCCGACCTCGAACGGTCACAATTCGCCTCGAACGGCACCCGACCTCGAACGGTCACAAATCGCCTCGAACGGCACCCGACCTCGAACGGTCACAATTCGCCTCGAACGGCACCCGACCTCGAACGGTCACAATTCGCCACGAACGGCACACGATCGCGAACGATCACAATTTGCCGCGAACGGCACCCGACCGCGAACGGTCTCATTTCCATATTTGCCGCGAACGGCACCCGACCTCAAACGGTCCCATATTACCTCAAATGACGCACGGTCGCGAATGACCGTCATTCGCGGCTAGGAAAGATTATCAAGCTCTTTACAGGTTGTTGATAGGATATGAACATCCAGCTCATGGCATTACAAAACACGTCTTCCTACTGCAAGTCATGTTTTGGGGGGCAAAGTGTTATCCCATTTTTGGTCAAAACTGGAATATCAGTGTTGGGTGCGTTTCCTCCACGACTGAACCAAGAAGAAGCAGCCAGCAAGCGTATATAAGTCTGGGATTTCACTCATGATTCAAGTATAAAAGTCCATTCGGTATCAAAGGTTTAAAGTTTCATTCGGTAATCAGCATCACCAAGGTCATTCGGCATTCACCTTCCCAATATCATTCGGCATTCAAGATGCCTTGGTTCATCCGGCATTCCCAGTACAATAGCTCATTCGACACTCCCAAATATAGAAGTTCATTCGGCATCTCACTGCCGAACCAGCTGCACCTCCATGAACCACCGAATCACCTCCACCGAGTCACCTCCACCGAACCAAGGAGTACCGGACCAACACTGCCAGGCCAGATTGCATCAGGCCAGGCCCGCTAGCAGCTATCTACATCCAAGACCCCTACCCCCAGCCTCACTCTATAAATAGAGGGGCAGGGGTACAACAATGGGGGACAAGTTTGAGAGCTCAAGCACGGAGAGAACTTTCAAACAACTTTCTTTTACTTGTATCAAAGCTGTGTACTTGTAATCTAAAGAAGAGAAGAAAAATAACATATAAAGTGGACGTAGGCACATTCTGGCTGAACCACTATAAATCTGCGTGTCTTTTTACAGTTTAGCCCCTGCTTTTCATATATTTGCATCCAAATCACTAAGAACAACATAAGATCTACTAAATCATACAACTTTGAGGTGTTTGTCCATTTTTTGTGCAAACAATGGTTAAGCCAACACCGTATGATATGGAGGTATCTTGGTTCTCCAGCCTTTTCCTAGGCAAGTCATGGCTTCGAAAGTCGACATTTACTTAGAGACTACATAATTTCTATATTGGTTAGAACATCTTGCTTATACATTACTCTATCTTGTATGCTTGTGTCTATGAGAGCTTAGTTTTGTATTTACTCTTTTTTATGTTATGTATGCCACTGGAGGAAGGTATTTTTCCTCCTTACTAGTTATATAGCATTGCCCCTTTTTCCTACCAGTTCCCATTTGGAGCTAGCATGATTTTTTGGGGGCAGACCTAAAAAAATTTAATTAGTGATAAGAGCTTCAAAGCATCCCTATGCAAACATGCCACTTTTGTTAATGCCACGGCAAAAATAGTTATCCACATGAACTATTCTCATTATGGGATTATTACATATGGCACCATCAAGACTGTCCATTTTGCCAAGTCATCAATATGCTTCAACTTTAATCAACCAATACGAGCAATAATGCCCCTCTCATAATACCATAAATATAGACCTATCTCCCCATAATAAGTGGATACTCTCCTCTCTCTCCTTCTTGGCACAAATTATTTATTAGACTTGACATTTCTGAGCATACATGGGAGCCTCAGGGCTATTTTAATGGCCAGTGAAGAAGAAGATGATTTAAACTATTGGACATAAGGACCCATAGAAATAGGAAATTACACATAGGCCTTATTTTTCACGTTTGGAGTGAAGAAGAAGATGACTTGTAATTTTGATGTATTGACTAATATATGAAGGGATATTGCACATGTACTCAAATTTTATAATATTTGCTTATAATTGGGATATGACTTGAATTTTGGACATTTTTGATAATTTTATTTTGACGGTGGGCATATTTGGAATCATTATTGAATGATACATCTTTTTAAAGTATTTTGGATGTTCGACCAAAAATTAGTTTAACATTTTGGTGCTTTCACTTAGAATTGAATTCAGGGCTTTTGAAAAATAATCAAAGTGCCCCTGATTTCAAAAGTTTTTGAAAGGTTTTAAAAAATTCTGAAAAATAGAAAATAATTTTATGAATTTGGCCGAAGAAATCTTCAAATCTGATCATTTTTGACAAAGCTACTGTTTGTACCAAAAATGGGCACAACACTCTTCGGAAGTTTTTGAAGAGATAAACGTGAAGAATGAAAATTAAAACTGTGGATTATCTAACAAAAACTCCAGATAACAGAAATGTAAAGTGCCAAGACAAGCGATTTAGAGTGGTTCGGCGTTTTCGCCTACGTCCACTATGAAGTTTGATGATTTTATTGCTCGATGCTTGAAGAATACAATTTCTTATATCGTAGTACAAATGGTTTTACGAGCTAAGTCTGAATTTAAGACAACTGTGGTGATTCTGAGTAAATCTGGCAGAGTCTGGGCGCTCTTTAGCTCTTAGAATTGTCCGACCCCTTTTCTGAATGACCTGGGGCTCTATTTATAGGTGTAAGAGGCTGATATTTCACCTAAAATTCGGGGAGACCAGTTCTGGTATGTGAGGGGGCCCACATGCCCGCTTTCAGGAGATCCGGGCCCACTTCGGAATCGATTCGAACTCAACTTCGAATAGATCAAGATTTGCTCCGATTGAGATGAAATTTGGCATGAACATTCTTCTATGCATACGCAAGCTCCTGTGAAAATTTCATAGCATTTGGACTTGTAGATCTCGAGTTATGATCGATTCAAGAGGACGTTCTTCGTCCTATGGATTCGTTCGAATCGATATGGTTCGAATCCATAGGGTCGACTCCATGCTCCTGCACGTGAAAACGATAACGTGGTGCGTGTTCCTCGGGTCGATCCTCCTTTTTCTCCGAGTTTACTGGGTCGAATCCTTGGTTTTAGCCACGTTTACCTGGTGGACTCGAGATGTTGGATTCGAAGGTTCGCTTCCTTCGAATCGAGGGAACCGGTACTTGTTCGAATCGATCTAGATGTGCTACTGTGGATCGATTCGGAGTTGTCTCATCATGGGGATTCGAAGGCAATGGAGTCGAAGCACCCTTAATTGCCTGGATTCGAAGGTCTTCTACCTCACTGGATTCGAAATGATGGCACGCTCGATGGAGTCGAAGCTAAGGTACTTTTCATGGATTCGAAGATGGGAATACTCAATGGATTTGAGGTAATGGGTTCGAAGACAATTATAGGATGGAATCGAAGCTCCTTCCACTTCATGGATTCGAAGGGTGTTCCCTTGATGGACTCGAAGCAAGAAAAGCTTCAATGGATTCGAACCAAGGCACATGAGGATGAATTCGAACTATGGCTCGCTCCTGGTGGATTCGAATAGATGGATTCGAATCATTGCTTCTCTTCTAACTTGCGTGGATCATAATTTGAGCATACGTACTCGGATCGACTTAAAACTTGGAACCTTGGCTTCCCTGGCTTCAATTGTTATGTCCCGTTAATTGTGGCTCGATCCGGACTCGGACAAAATTCAATGATATCCATAGCGAGCCTTTGTGTAATCGATCTCCAAGACGAACTGTCGCTGAATTCTAATCAAGCTCTTGGTGTCACGGCCTTGCCAAAAGGCCGGATAACATTTGCCCCCCAAAGTACATCCTGTGTAAACATGACGTGCTTTGAAAAACTGCGGTCTTTCATGCTGAATATATCCGTTCAGCTGATTGCTTAATAGTCGTCTTTTATTCATCTCGTTGCAGTCTTCTCTTAGATAAACGCTCAACCGGCGTGCTTTGCTTTGGTCCTACCCCCAGTCTTGGGGATGAGTATGGAATTGATGTATGTTTATACTCTGTCTCGCACTCTGGGAGTACGGAGTTAAGGAATGTTTATACTCCGTCTCGCACTCTGGGAGTACGGAGTTGAGGAATGTTTATACTCCGTCTCGCACTCTGGGAGTACGGAGTTGAGGAATGTTTATACTCCGTCTCGCACTCTGGGAGTACGGAGTTGAGGAATGTTTATACTCCGTCTCGCACTCTGGGAGTACGGAGTTAAGGAATGTTTATACTCCGTCTCGCACTCTGGGAGTACGGAGTTGAGGAATGTTTATACTCCGTCTTGTACTCTGGGAGTACGGAGTTGAGGAATGTTTATACTGGGAGTACGGAGTTGAGGAATGTTTATACTCCGTCTCGCACTCTGGGAGTATGGAGTTTAGTGAGAGATTGTCGTGTATCAACCCATTTCTAGCCTTGATGTGATGGCTTGCCCCCAAGCTCGGGTTTCACTTAGCGAGTGGCCGGTCGCATCATAGCCACTCCTTTCTTGAATAAATCCCATTGCATGATGGAATTCAGCTCTTCGTGCATCGTGATGTTGTGCATTGTATTTAATGAATCACAGCTCTGGCTCGAAGAGATGGCATTTTATTGCTAAAATAAGGGAAAATGGCAAAGTCAGTTGCCTTATTACAGATTCTAATTTTGAAATGCAAAAGCAAATTGCTAAACGGAAAAAATATAATAAATAGAGCCTGTTATGTGTAATAGCGACAGAGACTCTCGCTATTCCAGGCTCTTGGCAAATCAAGACCGTCAACGGTCGATAGTTTGAATGTGCCATCTCCAAATTTTCGTGTAATTGCGTATGGTCCTTCCCAATTTGGTTTCATGTGTGAAGGAACCGGATATATTCTCTTGAGAACAAGATCACCGAGTTCAAAAGTTCGAGGTCGAACTTTGGCATTGTACAGCCGGGCGACTCGACCTCGATGAGCGGCCGCTCTCAAATCGGCCTCTTCTCGCTTCTCATCTAGTAGATCCAAAGATTCAGCAAGCAATATAGCGTTTGTTTTCGGATCGTAATAAGTCACGCGATGAGAAAAAACTTCTGTCTCGACTGGAATAACGGCTTCTGAGCTATAAGATAAGGAAAACGGGGTGTGTCCGGTCGCGGTCTTGTGAGTCGTTCGATAAGCCCATAATGCCATAGGGAGTTCATCAACCCATTTGCCCCCGGCCTTTTCCAATCGCTTTTTCAGAATGGATTTTATGACTTTATTGACAGCTTCAACCTGTCCGTTTGCCTGAGGATGTGCAACTGCCGAGAATTTTTTATGAATATGAAACCGTTGACAGAAATTCTTGAACTCTGCACTTTCGAATTGGGCTCCATTATCGGTGATGATGGTATGCGGGAGTCCAAATCGACAGATGATATTGTGAACTACGAAATTTATTACTTTCTTTGTCGTAATCGTTGCGAGAGCTTCGGCTTCAGCCCATTTTGTAAAGTAGTCAACGGCGACGATGGCTTACTTCGCACCACCTCTTGCCAGAGGTAGAGCTCCGATGATATCGATGCCCCACATCGCGAATGGCTAAGGACTGACCATTTGAGTTATCTCGGTAGGTGGGGCTCTCGGAATTCGGGCGTGTTTCTGGCATCTATCGCACCTTCTGGCATAATTTGCTGCATCTCGGTTTACTGTCAGCCAGTAGTATCCATATCGGAGTATTTTCTTGGCGAGAACTTGTCCACCGGTGTGATCGCCACACTCTCCTTCGTGCACGTCATGTAACACTCGTTTAATTTCATCGTGCGCGATACACCGGAGGAGAGGAACAGAATAACCCCTTCTATACATGACTCCGTTTTGAATGACGAACCGTGAAGCTTTTCGTAGAATTTGTCTCTTCTCATTTCTGTGCTCAGGCAATGTCCCATTCTCGATGTAGTTTCGATATGGAGTCATCCACGATTCTCTATCGGGAGCGGTCTCAAGCACAAAACTCGTCTCTATTTGATCGATGCTTGGGAAGGATAAAGTTTCGACGGGGACAAGTCCCACTTGCTGCGTTTCACCTGTGCTGGCTAACTTTGCCAATGAATCGGCTTTTTGATTGCGTTTTCGAGGTATATAATAAATGGCATAATAATCGAACTGATCCAGTACTTTCTGAACTTGAGCCAAGTAAGCAGCCAGTCTTCGATCTCTCGCTTGATATTCTCCCCGTACTTGACATACCACTAACTGTGAATCACAATAAATTTCCACAGCGATAACCCTCAAATCTCTGGCAAGTTTTAGGCCGGTTAAGAGGGCTTCATATTCTGCTTCATTATTAGTTGCATGAAAATCGAACTTCAAAGCGTAACATATAGATCGGCCTTCGGGCGTCTCGAGTACAACACCAGCGCCCGAACACCGGTCGTTTGATGCACCGTCAGTATGCAACTTCCAGATGTATTCGGGGGATTTACTGGTTTTGGGAAAGTCCTCTGAAACAGTAAATTCTGCTATGAAATCTACCAGGACTTGTCCTTGAATAGCTCTCCGCGGAGCATAAGTGATATCAAATTGGCTTAATTCAATGTTCTATTTGAGTAACCTACCAGACGTCTCAGGCCGCGTGAGGACCTGTCATAACGGCTGATCGGTATACACAGTAAGAGGGTGAGCTTGGAGGTAAGGGCGGAGCTTTCTTGAGGCAATGACCAGGCAATAAGCCAGTTTCTCTAGTCTTGGGTAATTTCTTTCAGCTCCTGTTAGCCGTTTACTAACATAGTATACCGGTTTCTGCACTTTGTCTTCCTCCCGAACTAAAGCAGCACTGATCGCATGCTCCGATACTGCCAGGTAGAGGTACAATTGTTCGTGGTCAACTGGTTTTGACAAAATCGATGGTGTGGAAAGATGTTGAACCAGCGATCGGAATGCGTCTTCACATTCCAGGGTCCATTCAAAGTTTCGCTTCCCTTTTCGGATCAGATCGAAGAAAGGAATGCATTTATCAATGGATTTTGAAATGAACCTGCTTAGTTCTGCCACCTTCCCGTTGAGACTCTGGACTTGTTTTATGGTTCTTGGAGTTTGTAAGTTCCTTATTGCCCAGATCTTTTCGGGATTTGCTTCTATCCCTCGAGCATTAACGATAAGCCCAAGGAACTTTCCAGAGGCGACACCAAAATGACACTTTAATGGGTTGAGCTTCATTCCATATTTTAGAAGAATGCGGAACATTGCATTTAAATCTATGACATGATCTGTGGAAAATCGGGATTTTACTAGCATGTCATCCACATAAACCTCCATGGTCTTCCCGATCTGGTCGGCGAACATCCGGTTGACCAGGCGTTGGTACGTTGCTCCGGCATTTTTTAGGCAAAAAGGCATGACTCTGTAGCAATAGAGTCCAAGATCAGTCACGAAACTGGTATGTTCTTGATCAGGTAAATGCATAGGTATTTGATTGTAGCCAGAATAAGCATCCATGAAAGATAATAATTCGTGTCCAGCCGTGGAGTCTACGAGCTGGTCAATTCGGGGAAGTGGAAAACTATCTTTTGGGCAAGCCTTGTTTAAGTCAGAATAGTTGACGCAAGTTCTCCATTTCCCATTCGGTTTTCGAACCAATACTGGATTTGACACCCATTTTGGATATAAAGCATCTCGGATGAACCCATTTGATTGTAACTTATCAACCTCCTCTTTAAGGGCGGCAGATCTCTCTGGATCCATACCACGCCTTTTCTACTTGACCGGAACATGTTGTGGATCAATATTCAGGGAGTGACTCGCGATGTCTGGTGAGATTCCGCACATGTCAGAGTGTGTCCAGGCGAAAACGTCGAGATTTGCTCGAAGGAACTCAACCAATTCCTGTTGCGTCTGTGTTCCCAGCTGAGATCCAACTTTTAGTGCCTTCGAATCATCATCCTTGCTGACTGGGATGTCCACAGTCAGTTCGGCCGGGGAAGCTTGATTTTCTTTGGATTCGTCTTTATCTTCGTTGTCTCTAGGGTCAAGATCCTTAAGGAATTGGTTGTGGTGCCCGGGCCGGGGCCCAGGCACTAATTGTCAATCATCAGCAAAACGGACGCAGAGAGATTCCTCTATGCCCTTTCCTTTCTCTTTTCTCTGCGCCCCGCACAGTTCAGCAACATTACAGGCTCTTCCTGCTGCCTGGTCTCCTTGAACGACTCCGATTCCATGATCAGTAGGGAACTTCAGAGTTAGACACCATGGGGCAATGGCTGCCCTGAACTCAGCAAGGGTCGGACGGCCCAAAAATGCATTGTAAGGTGAATCAATATCTAAAACGATAAACTGCAACATTCGGACTCTCCGGCGTTCTCCCACTCCCAATTCCACCGGTAGTTCTGTTACTCCAATGGGTATCGTAGCACTCCCGTTGAAACCGTGGATTCGGGATTGGCAGGGTTTTAAATCCTTTGCTTCCATCTTCATTAAATCGTAAGCTCGTTTAAGTAAGATATTCACAGAGCTCTCACTGTCATCCAGGATCCTCTTCATCCAAGCAGGACCTACCTGGGCAGATATGACCAGTGGGTCGATTGTAGGGGCTTCGACTTTATCAGCGTCTCGGCTCTTGAATACGATATCGTCAAACATTATCTTTTGTTGTTTAGCCGGAGTTCCATCCTCACAATTACTGCAACATTCGAAGTCCGCATGCCTGATCGAACTAGCATACGACTCCATTTCCCCCCAGCTTCTGTCTGCTGGGTGGGGACCACCACTTATCGTGTTGATAACTAGCCTTCCGCCCGTACGAGCGGGTTCCTCCTGTCCTTCTTGATTTTGTGCACGATTCTGATTTGAAGGGCCCGCTCCGCCAAACTGCGGCGCCCGTTCGAACTGGTCTAACTTTCTCTCCCTGATCAACTTTTCGATGAGGTCCTGCAAATGTCGACACTCATTGGTATTGTGGTCATAACTCTCGTGAAATCTACAGAACTTCCCTGTTTGAATCTGCCTCTCCGACGATTGCTTCGGAGCAGGTTTATTATATTGCACAGTGTTGCAAGTTTGCAAATACACGTTTTCCAGCGATGTATTCAATGGCGTGTAATTATCAAACATTGGAGTCCTACGTTGTGGGCCTCGATTCTGGTCTCTTTTCCTGTCCTGGACACTGTTGCCCCTTGGCTGAGTTTGTTTATTCTGTATGTTCAAATGAACTTTTCCGGAACTCCCACCGGACTGCTTGACTGCCACATTACTTTTATTCCTTTAGTTCTGGGTATCGCATCATCCTGCTTCCTGGACTGTTTTGCGTCCTCTTGTCGTAGGAATTGAGCGGCTTTGGAGTAGAAACGGTCCAACGATGTGGGTGGTTTCCCAGCTAACCAGTTTCCAAACTCAGAATCGGGATTGATTCCTTTGGTTAACGCCATTAAGATTGAGTTATCATTAGGATTACTAATCTCTACACATGCCGCATGGAATCTTTCTAAATAACGTCTGAGTGTTTCTCCCTTAGCTTGGGTGACGCTAGATAAGGTGTTAACGTCTTTCGGTCTAGCAACATGCATACGAAATTGCTCTACAAACCTTTTAGCCAGTTGATCGAATGAGGAGATAGATCTAGGTGGCAACCTTGTAAACCACATTGTTGCAATTCCCCCCAGAGATATGGGGAAACTTCGACACTTTACTACATCGTCAGCTCTTGCAGCACTCATTGACCATTCATATTTCAAAATATGTTGATTCGGGTCACTGTTCCCTTCGTACATTGGGAGAGTCGGCATTCTGAATCGCCGAGGGGGTTCAGCGTATAGTATCTCGTCTGTAAATGGGGTATGACTACGGGAGATTCCCCAATCATCATTAGTGAGCCCTTGACTCTCGCGTATCATCTGACGTATTATGGTCGAGATATCTGATACTGGCACATTCTGGGCATGCTGAGCTAAGGTGTGGTCGGGTTCCACAGTGCGAGTTTGGACCGGGCGCAGTCGACGGTCCATATTTCGCCTCCTTGGCTCGGCATTTTCTGGGACGTATGGTTCGGGAGTATGTCCGCGTTGTTGATTGTTCGGCTCTGGCAGATTCCGAGTATCAGCCCTCGTTTCTACCGCGGTGGTTGCAGCGCGGTTGTCCGTGGTATATTGTGGAGCAGTGCCTCCTCGTGTTGAGGGTCCTGTTTGGAAGCTGGTCGACGGCCCCGTCCTTAATTGTCCAACGGTCGGAGCGGGTTGATATCTAGTAGTCTGTGCGTGGCTCCCTTCTAACCGGGGACGGGTAGACCTGTGGTGATAATCAGACGAAGCGGAACTTCCAGTAGATGCGCGGGAAACATCGTCCCTCATGGACCTTCTGCGGCTCTGGCGGTTTAGTTGGTTGGTCAATTCAATGTTGGCACGCAACTGTTCAGCCAACTGTTGTCGGCTTTGGGTCAGTTCTTGGAGTAATGCCTGGAACTCTTGTCTGGTTACTGGCCCAGACGGATCTGAGTAAGCAGTGTTGTCTTGATTGGATGGCTGCTGTTGTGCAGGATTCTGGCCATCCCTTCCTTCTTGTCCAACAGCTGTAGAGGTAGTTCTTGTACTAACCATCTCGAGTAGTGGGTTCCTTTCCTAGATTTTATGCAAATCTAAATAGAATGGAAGGATTCTGGATTAGAGATCTGGATCTTCCTCTTGGATTTATGCAATCCGGTATCGATGGTAGATCCAAGGAGCAGGAGAAAAAGATGGTTTCTCAGTGAAAGCACCAAAGTGTTTGTACCAAAAATGGGCACAACACTCTTCAGAAGTTTTTGAAGAGATAAACGTGAAGAATGAAAATTAAAACCTTGGATTATCTAACAAAAACTCCAGATAACAGAAATGTAAAGTGCCAAGACAAGCGATTTAGAGTGGTTCGGTGTTTTCGCCTACGTCCACTATGAAGTTTGATGATTTTATTGCTCGATGCTTGAAGAATACAATTTCTTATATCGTAGCACAAATGGTTTTACGAGCTAAGTCTGAATTTAAGACAACCGTGGTGATTCTGAGTAAATCTGGCAGAGTCTGGGCGCTCTTTAGCTCTTAGAATTGTCCGACCCCTTTTCTGAATGACCAGGGGCTCTATTTATAGGTGTAGGAGGCTGATATTTCGCCTAAAATTCGGGGAGACCAGTTCTGGTACGTGAGGGGGCCCACATGCCCGCTTTTAGGAGATCCGGGCCCACTTCGGGATCGATTCGAACTCAACTTCGAATCGATCAAAATTTGCTCCGATTGAGATGAAATTTGGCATGAACATTCTTCTATGCATACGCAAGCTCCTGTGAAAATTTCATAGCATTTGGACTTGTAGATCTCGAGTTATGATCAATTCAAGATGACGTTCTTCGTCCTATGGATTCGTTCGAATCGATATGGTTCGAATCCATAGGGTCGACTCCATGCTCCTGCATGTGAAAACGATAACGTGGTGCGTGTTCCTCGGGTCGATCCTCCTTTTTCTCCGAGTTTACTGGGTCGAATCCTTGGTTTTAGCCGCGTTTACCTGGTGGACTCGAGATGTTGGATTCGAAGGTTCGCTTCCTTCGAATCGAGGGAACCGGTACTTGTTCGAATCGATATAGATGTGCTACTGTGGATCGATTCGGAGTTGTCTCATCATGGGGATTCGAAGGCAATGGAGTCGAAGCACCCTTAATTGCCTGGATTCGAAGGTCTTCTACCTCGCTGGATTCGAAATGATGGCACGCTCGATGGAGTCGAAGCTAAGGTACTTTTCATGGATTCGAAGATGGGAATGCTCAATGGATTTGAGGTAATGGGTTCGAAGACAATTATAGGATGGAATCGAAGCTCCTTCCACTTCATGGATTCGAAGGGTGTTCCCTTGATGGACCCGAAGCAAGAAAAACTTCAATGGATTCGAACCAAGGCACATGAGGATGAATTCGAACTATGGCTCGCTCCTGGTGGATTCGAATAGTTGGATTCGAATCATTGCTTCTCTACTAACTTGCGTGGATCATAATTTGAGCATACATACTCGGATCGACTTGAAACTTGGAACCTTGGCTTCCCTGGCTTCAATTGTTATGTCCCGTTAATTGTGGCTCAATCTAGACTCGGACAAAATTCAATGATATCCATAGAGAGCCTTTGTGTAATCGATCTCCAAGTCGCTGAATTCTAATCAAGCTCTTGGTGTCACGGCCTTGCCAAAAGGCGGGATAACAGCTACAATTTTTGAAAATTCACATTTATAGAATATCTTGCATAAAGCAGCCATCGAAGGTTGAAGTGCTATTGTAGGTTAAAGTTTGAAGTTCAATAGCCCTATTCCTTCTCCTGTTCATCAATTTGTAATAGTAAGTTTTAATACTCAATAGCATGTCAACTTATGATAGCTTCTGCTTCAATTACACTTTTCAATTTGTGATGGCATGTCAACTTGCAATAGCCGTCTACATAATTCCTTAAGCTTCGATAGCCACTCCTTTTCTTTAATCTGAGATAGCTCTTTACATAATTCCTCAAGCTTCAATAGCTACTCCTTTGTCATGGCCTGGAGGTTCTTCTGCTGAAATTTCAGCCTGATCCGTGCATGTCTTCCCCTATAAATACAGCAGGCATGACATTAGATAAAGTATCTTCTTTCTGCTTCTCTTTATCTTTAACCTAGGCTACACTCTGCAAATTTTATTCTTGGATTTCGGATTGTAATTGTAAACAAACTATAGTATAATAAAAAGGATTATTTTAGAGTGGACGTAGGCCGGAGTTAGCCGAACCATTATAAATCTTGTCTCTTTTAACTTGCTTTCATTTTTAATTTGTTTGTTCTTCATATTATATTCTCTGCATTAGATATTATCTGAGATCTGTGACTGGATATTGATGCTTTCATACAACTGGATGTTGGTGGCCATTTTTTCCACTAACATTTTGGTGCTTTCATTGAGAAGAACTTGCACCTATGGATTTGGAAGCTTAGATACTTGGATCTAGAAAGTAATAGCTAGGCAATCAATAAGGAGACCATTAGCAGATGAGAGTCGCCATGGAGGGAATCAGGAGGCTTCCTCTAGAGGTGGAGCTAATCAAACATCTATCTACATCATTAGAAATAAAATATAAACAATGATGGACATTATGAATGAACGGATGTTGAAAAGACTGGAGGAAATGATGCAGAATCTACTCCGACAAATCGAACAGGCTGGAGCCATATGAGCTGCTGGAATGCAAAACCAAGGAGTTAGAACGAAAGGAACTACTGGAGCTATGGATGAAGGAGTTGAGACGGCAAGAGTCGCTGGAAATCAGAACCAGGATCATGGAGATGGAAATATTAGACAAAGGAATGGAACATAGTAGTCGGGGCAGCCCCCAACCAACAAATAGGGATCGGCCATGATCCCTCCATAGGGATCATCCCGATCCCCAAAGACTTGGGGGCATGCCCCCGGGTCTGGACGGTCATGATGCTGGAGGACCTGCAGTTGATGCTGTCCAATTTGAAGTCAATCGGAATGCAGATGTGCGTCATGAAGAGTATGTTACAAAATACCCACGCGGAGTCGCGGGGTTAGATGAATACATGGATCGAAGACCACCTATGAATGAGAACAAGCGGATAGTTGTGCTAATAAGATGGATAATGAGAAGTGGATTGCCCAATAGGAGCTTGGATGATGTTAATCGGAGTCCATTCACTCCGAATATCAGGAATGCAATGAACCCGCCAGAATTCAATTACCAACGTTGGAGGTATATGATGGAAAATCAGACCCAACAATGCATATGATAAGGTATAACCGGCATATAGAAGTGATGAAGGCATCGGAGTAAGTCATGGCAAGGTGTTTCCCACTCTACCTGACGGATTTGGCTGCGCATTAGTTTAGACAGCTTAAAAATGGATCAGTCGGGACATGGAGTGAGTTAGTAGATCGATTCATAAGGCAATTCAGGGTCCACGTCTCACGACCCAAGAACGCAATGACACCGGCGACAATAAAACAGAGGACCAGAAAGTCCTTGAGGAGTTTTATAACACGATTTAATGCGGCTGTGGCTTTGATGGATCGCCCGGATCCATCAATGATTTTGATGACGGCAGTAGCAGGAATCGCTGATAACACAGAGTTTAAAGATTCATTGGCATGGGATCCACCATAGGATCTCGAAGAGTTTTCCACGAGGAGGAGAGGTTCCTGCGGTAGAAGGGCGCATGGACCGATAAACAGGAGGTGAACGCCACGCAAGGTGAGGGATCATCTGGAGAAGGATTCGAGAAGGAAAAAGGAAAACAGAAACTAAACGATAGATATGATGGATCAAATAAGCAAAGGAAGGATAAGGAACCAAAGTTCACCGCGTACACGGATTTGACGAATAGTTTGGAACGGATTTAATTAGATACAAGAGGGTGACTCCCCTATCGAAAACCATCAATGAGGGATCCCACAGAACGAAAATGCAGAACTTGAAAAAATTGCATATTCCATGAACTGGATGGGCACACCATGGAATGCCCACTTAAAGGATACGGTTGACGAACACATCAGGAATGGCAGGCTGCTACAGTACATGAGGAATCGAGCAACAGCGGTGGAACAGTAACGGCTACCATCCACATCAAACACGAACTGCACTAGATCGGGGTCACGACTCATCATCAACTGATTGTGATGGAATGAACCAAGTTCAGGACTTGGACTCCGGTCATAAAAATAATTTTTCAACTCTATTTTCTAAAATAAAGTGGCTAAGCCACTTACTCATATATGGAAACCAAAGTGGTCCCTAGGCATACTCTGAGATGGCAATAAACCGCCTTGCCCGGAGAGGCAACACCCAGTTTTTTCTAGTTTTTTTGGACATTTGCAATTTGAATTTAATAAATGGATTTGGATTTTATGGATTAAGTCCTTGATCGAAGAGCCAAGGACAGAGAAAGGTAGTCAATATGGATTAGATCGCTTTATGTCCTGGGACATAGGACCAGAGTGCAAGAAGTGAGTCGCTTCGCCGGAGAGCGGCATGATCGACTCACTTATCATTGTTCCCCCTATCTCTGGAGAGAAAATGGATGGCGTTCGGCAAGAGCCCAGAGAGGCTATGATCGGCTTAGGACTTAGGCCAAGACATCGCTTAATGTTTAGGGACACTGAACCGGAGTTCATGGAGTAATGCCGCTTTGTCGGAGAGTGATAGGATCGACTTACTCATCGTTGTTTCCCCTTCACCGGAGAGTGACAGGATGGGATCCAGCAAGAGCCCTAAGAGGCTATGATCAGTCTAAGAGGACCAAGGCATCACTATATGCTCCTAACAGGGCCAGAATGCAAGGTATAGGTCGCTTCGCTGGAGAGCGACGAGATCGACCTATTCAATCGTTAAGTTTGGATCGAGCTTAGCAAGGGTCCAGAGAGACCATCTACGATCCAGAGAGATCGTAGGATTGGAACACTACCTTCTAGGATTGCAAATGGATATGGATTTGGATATTGACCCGGAGCAGTTACGGATTTGGATATGGACCCGAAGCGGTCCCAGATTTGGCTAACGACCCAGAGAGGTCATGGATTCTGATATCAGCTTCGAACAACAATGCAATTGGCTTTGGATGGATACAGATTTGGATAAAACGATCCGGAGAGATTGTGGATTTGGTTAACGAATTTGGAATGGATCCAAAATTGGATATCGACTCAGAATAGTCATGGATTTCACTAACAATTCGGAGAGATCAAGGAATTAGATTGGCAACAAATTGGACTCTGTACTGGATAATATGGCTATCGATGGATTATGGACTTCATATTTTGGATTTATGTCAATTCAAAACACGCCTTCCTATCACAAGCATGTTTGAGGGGGCAAAGGTTATACTTCCTTTTGGCTAGGCAGTATACCATCAGATTTGGCCAAACAGACTTTGTGATCATAAAGGTGGGAGGCCCTGAGAGATGGTTATAAGGCTCGGAGATCGGCTATAAATAAGACTATGGATGATGGTCAAGCGGATTCAGATCAGATCCCTAACTTTTGTCCCAATTAAGGTGCAATCTGTAAAAAGTGACAAGGAAGCCCTCAGGAGGCTATATTAAAATTTTCAAGTCGATCAGAGTTTGTACACTCGAGTTATGTGCAAAAGAAGAGGGATCGAATCGTATTCAGCTCAATAGTACAAATCAACAATGATCGCTCCATAACTAAACAACCACAAGGCGGATTGAAGCGAAACTTTGGAAACAGGAAGAGAGGACCCTAGGGAGTCTACCCTATGGATCGCATGGCATTTGGAGAGGTTTGGAGGGATCAGCCCCTATCCCTCAATAGGGATCGGCCCTCTTCCCTCTTCCCTCTTAGGGATCAGCTAAAACCAATTGCAGCAAAGATCGATCAATGTCTCAACATTTGCATATCCAATTGACATGAAACTTGAAGAATAAGCTTAGTACAACATGTGGAACACCCTATGGGGATCGCACATCGAATGGGATAATTTGGAGGGATCGACCCCTATCCCTCCAAAGGGATCGGCTGAAATCAGAATACATACAACACCACTTCACGGAAAATGCGATATCTCACAAACCGTAAGTTGGAATGACATGAAATTTGGAGGGAAAGTAGCTAACATCATGAGAAATGCCCCAGAGGGATCGCACCCCATTTGGACACCAAATTAGGGATCAGGGTCGATCTCTATTGTAGGCCCCAATGGGCCTGAAAATTCTTGTGTGGCCTCGTCATGGCCCGAAGGTTCTTCTGCCGAAATTTTAGCCTGATCCATGCATGTCTTCCCCTATAAATACTGCAGGCATGGCAATAGAAAAAGAATCTTCTTTTTTCTTCTCTTATCTTTAACCTAGGCTACACACTGCCAATTTATTTTATTCATTGATTTCGTATTGTAACTGTAAACAAACTACAGTATAATAAAAAGGATTATTCTGGAGTGAACGTAGGTCAGAGTTAGCCAAACCACTATAAATCTTGTCTCTTTTTACTTGCTTTCATTTTTAATTTGTTTGTTCTTCATATTATATTCTCTATATTAGATACTATCAGAGATCTGTGATTGGATATTGGTGCATTCATACAACTGGGCGTTGGTGGCCATTTTTGTCGCTAACACATCAAAATGAAACTATTAAAATATAGACTTAAATATATACTTAGTTCATATTTCAATTAAAGCATGATATATGACCTATTATACAAGTATAGATTTACATAAGCATAGAATTAAAATGATATAGATACACTTAAGCAATAAGCATAGATTTACAGTTCATACACATACATACATACATACATACATACATACATACATACATACATACATACATACATATATATATATGGCAACCTAAATATATAACTGTTCATTTAAAATAAAATGACACACACTGACACAGTTTGCATTCATACACACACACACTAACACAGTTCATATGCATATACATACATACATACATACATACATACATTCATTCATACATACATACATACATACATATATATATATATAACATCTTCATCGTAGAAATCAAGCGTAACATCAACCTATCAACATATGTAAACATCGTAACAGCAGTAAAAATCAATGATTTATTTAAAAAAAATCAAATATTCACACTATACTCACCTCACTTCAACTATATCATTATCAAAGTCAATCACAAAGCACGATTAACCCTCAATTTTCTTATATGTAAACCATATATCCATATGCTTGAACTAATATAATTTCACCCAAGTGATTCAATCATTATGTTGCAAATATAATTACTATCATATCAATTTTAGAGCATATCAGATCATGGAAAGGCGTAGAATTAATCCAAACAATATTTATATTAGTTGAATTTATAGGAAATTCACCCTTATACATAATGGTGTTGTTTATATACCTGATGCTATTACCATTTATGCAAATCAACTTATATACAAGCTTTTACTATCAGATTTATAGCATATTAATCCACAGTAGGATCACAACAATCAAACTGTATGTTGTATTTCAAAACCAAATAAATAAACTTACCAAAACGATCTGGCTAAGACGAATATCATCTTAGCCCATTACTTCATTGCTGCTTTTCTTAGACCAGCTATTCTTCACATCTCGTGCCTAATACCATCAGTGCCTTCCAGAATGCCAGCATCACCGTACCTCACTTTCATTAGCTCTAAAGTCCATCGTACAGGCTGTAACAATCGGTTCTGCTATCACCTGGACATGAGCAGCACCAACCCAAACACATCTTCTCATCGTGCGCGCAAGCAACCACCGGCACCCAAGTAATTGACGGCTAGGGAGGCGCTGCAAATTTTTGTTGATCTGAATTTTTTTGATAACGATAAGGGAATGAAGATATTTGTAGATCTGAGAATTTTGGGAACGAGGTCGATAAGCGTTGAATCAATGAATTGAAAGCGATGGCAGGGCACGATAAAAATTTAGGGTTATTTGGTTTGTTATGTGATATTAGGATGAGCCGGCTAGCATCATAGTGGAGCGGTTAATTTGAGTAGGGGGAAATTATTTTCAATTAATATTTAACCGATAGATATCATATGGTTAACCGTTAACCAAACCGACTTTTGTCGGTTAACCGAATATTCGGTTAACTAAATTTGTCAGTTAATCCGGTTCGATTAAGGTCAGTTAAGTTAGTTAAATGCCTACCCCTATCTGCAAGGGTCTGGAGAGATCAAACCCTATCAAATCCTAGATAGGATGATAAACGATTCGAAGAGATTGAAACCCTAGATTGAATGATAAACGATCCAGAGAGGTCGAACCCTAGATTAGGTGATAAACGATCCAAAAAGATTGAATCCTAGATTGGATGATAAACGATACGGAGAGATCAAACCCAAGATTGGATGGTAAACGATCTGGAGAGATCAAACCCTATATTGGGAGATAAATGATCTAATGAGATCAAAACCAAGATTGGAAGACAAAAGATTCGAAGAGATCTAACCCTGGAAATGTTGATTCGATAAAAGGATTTGAGTGCCTTGAAATTGGAAGGAGATGGATAAATCCTGGGCAAAGACGAGACGATTTTGATATACAAAATGATACCTCTGGATAAAGGAAAAATCGATCATGATTCATGGATGACACTTGAGCAAGGACTGGAATCCAAATCTATAACAGGTTCGGAACAACCTTGGCCAACAAGAGAATCTAAATGAACCGGACGATTCACTAAGATTGAGGTCAGTGGATAGCCATAGAGCTCAACTATCAAAGGATGATTGCTGTTGGAACTTGTTCTTGAACAAAGCACACCTTACATTCGAAAGACGTACTTTGGCAGGCAAGTGTTAACCCGCTTTTTGACCAAAGCAGATCTCAATCAGAGTTAGAAGGCCAAGGAGAAGATGAAACGACTCGTAAACTTGGAAGTACACTTGTGAGAAATAAAGAAACATCTAGGAGAAATTTCAATGGAAAGGGGATTAATGAGATAACTAGGTGCCAACCCATTTGGGTCGGTGAAGAGTTGTTTTTTCTTTTCTTTCTACCTCCCCAACTCCATAAACTTCTTATGCTACTCCAACCACTCATGGACAAGTGATTTTCCTAGAGTTTGAACGAGCAATTCCAAGGATTAATGAGAAGAAAGCGAACGAAGCGGGATAATTCAAGTACTATCGGGAAGATCATTTAAATCAACTCAAAGTCGATGGAAGAAAGCTTGGAACACATCAAATAGAGGATAGAAGAGAAAAAAAAGTGAAAGACTACACGTTGTAACAGGAAAAACAGATTGGTACCGATCCATTTTAGATTGGTATCGAGTTGTTTTCTTGGTTCGTGGGTCTTCGTGCTCACTTGTACAATACCGGGCTAGCTTTTGGACTTCACTACAAGCGAGCTTCTGAACCTGTTTATGTGTTTCCCTATAAATACCAGCCCTACTGCAACTAAAGGGGGAATTCACACAATGTCTCTTCTTCATTCCTATCTCCTCCCTCAAATACTCTAGAAACTCCATTGTAAATCTGAGATCTACTAGATTGTGGTCAGATTTGATATAACTAGTTGTACTCCGAAGATAAAACAACTAATAATAAAGATTAAAGTGGACATAGGCCGAAGGTTATGCCGAACCACTATAATAATTCTTGTCTCCTTTTACTTTCCTCTTAGTTTTCTTATTTGATTTGGATCTCTATATTTTGGTGCTTTCATCTGATATTTGGGTGTTGGTGCCATTTTTGGCGTCAATACGCATCACACCAAAGAATTGCACATGCCTACGGACAAAATAAAGGGATGAAAAGGTAATCCTTAGATTTATAGGTTAATATACCAAGTTGCATTAAGAACGATGGAATATCAAAGAACAATTACCAAGTATTACAACTTAAAGGAAAAAAGTGCCTTCCAAAAATGTGATTTGGGACTCAGAAGAGTAATGGAAAATACCAAGAATCTAGTAGATGGTTCACCGAGACTAAGTTAATAAGGACCTTAAGTAATTCACGAAGTTATTCCACCAGGAACTTATCGATTAGGTATGCCGAAAGGAAACATAACAGTAAGGACATGGAATGTCATGCATTTGAGATCCCATTTCACTACTTTGGACAAATAAAGAGATAAAGGATTTTAAAAATTCATTCTAACAAACATCCCCCAGGCTGGGATACATTATGCTTAACATATGTAACACACAAAAAATTTGAGTGGAAATTTAATAAAAGAATTAAATTAAAATATAATATGGGCAACAATGTAATTTTCACAAAAGTTCGAATTTTGCTACAAAACTTGCACCATTGCATTCCTTTTCTGGACAACTTTCATATATAATATTTTAAAAATGGAGCTGATATGAAAAGGTTATTAATGTTCAAAGAATTGAAATCAGAAACAATTAAA
The DNA here is from genome assembly GCA_030737815.1 of Allium fistulosum. NCBI lineage: Eukaryota > Viridiplantae > Streptophyta > Magnoliopsida > Asparagales > Amaryllidaceae > Allium > Allium fistulosum. Next base: position 153,122,157 of record CM060905.1, on the reverse strand, counting down.
TTAATAAATAAGGAAAGAAAAATATATTAATTAAGAAACTCCACAGGTCGACACCCTGACCGTGACCGGTCGACCCCCAACTATTGACTGCTCAAGGTCAAGTGGTCGACCAATCATCAATTTTGGATGAGGTTTTGAGCGGTCGATTGGCCTAGATTTGATAATAATTAATCTAACGGTTGAGATGAGATTCTACCCCTATAAATACAACCCTAAGCTGATTGTCAAAACCCTAATTTCATTATAGTACGTCCAAACCCTATCAAAATTTCTCTTCCTCCCCAAATCAAACTTTCTTCAAAAACCTAAATTAAAGTAAAAAGTAGAAATATTGAATAAGATTAAATCAAGCGAAGATCTGTAGTGAACGGAGGAGATTTCAAGCGAATTATGGAGGGAATAGCTTTGGTTTAAGGTGAGTGGGTTCGTTAGTAGTAAGATGATACATGTAATTAATTTGATTATACCCTATTTGATCTAGGATTGTTTAAAATTAAATTAAAAACACTATTTATATATATTGGGACTTTAACAGTAATTATAATCTAGACCCGGTTGATGTAATTTGTTAAATAAGAATTAATTCAAGTTATACCCTTTTATCAAAAAAAATATGAATTGTTATAACCCTTTTTATGCTACACCTAGGTCAAGTTGGTTACTGAAATTGAATATGAGTTTATATAGCCTGTCAATTTAACCCTAAACTGAATATGAAGTTTTTAGGATAATTATAAAGTGTAGATTCACTAATTTGGGTTCACTGTAATTAGGTTTGCTATAATATCAAAATCTGTAAGTTTACTATTCATGATTTGGGAATGATGATAATTAATAAAAATAAAAAACAGTAATTAAATTAACCCAAAATTTACACCTCGACCAGTCGACCGCTCACTAAAGCCATTCGACAGCAAGCGATTGACCGCTCTAGGTCAAGTAGTTGACCGGTTAACATTTTTGGTTGCGACCTGAACCTCTACCTAAGGCCCAAGTTATAAATTAACTAGTATATATATTATAGATGTAGATATATTGATGTTAGTAATAGTAGGGAAGCTAGTTCCCCATGTTGACGACACTAGGACGTTGCAGGACTAGATAAATGATATTTATCCAGCAAGGCCGATATTGAACTGGGGCAATTCTATCTCAAATTGCACTCACATGAGGTTCTATGTTAGATGCGCAACAATGACATTGATGCCTGATGGAGTGTGCAGCTCGGCACTAATGGGAGTTCCGTGTTGTTCACGGTTATAGGACGTGATGTTGTGTTATTGATGGATCGCCGACGTGTGCAATAAGAGACGTTATGTTACCATTAAGAGGTGGACATGGATGTAGCGATGATGGACACTTCAACGAGTCGGCATTGCGAGCTCCCCCTCAATGCGTAACTAGGATACATATAGTTGAAGTTGTGGGAATATATTTCCATAGAGGAAATTGTAGTGAAATATATGTGGATTAGTTACGTGTAGTTATAGTTGCAGGAATATAGTCCCATGGAAGAAATTGTAGGGAAATCTATATGGATTGGTTACGTAATAGTTGTGGGAAACGTTGTCCCAGAGTTTGAAATTATAGGGCATCCTATGTGGAATAGTTCTAGTAGTTACTAGCCAATCATTGGTTGTTTGGAAATTCGATTAGTTGTTCAACCCTAAGTATTAGCCTGCACAAGTCATTAGTTTAGGTATGTATTGAGATAAATCCATTAAATTAAGTAACAAGTAATCCATGGACACTTGTAGGACAACATAGGTCACATTGAGTATTACTAAATTCATTTGCTTGTGATCGCCGTATATTAATGATGTACTCATTCACTCGACTTTTGTTTGACCCACTCCTTTCATTTTTTCCCCCAACAGTGGATGACATGACAATACTTGATTTGGCATGATACATGGAGAAATAAGCCAATCGTTGGGGTTCCACTATTTTTCATTGTTCCTCACATAGTTATTTGTTGTATTAAATGTCTATCAAACTTATATTGTACTATGGAAACGGTGTATATGAATTAAATATTTTGGAGATTGTTTTTTCGAAATGTCTATTTTTTAGTGCTTATGTTTTTATTCCTTCCACTGTGAGATCTAAAAATGTAAAACGCCTTAGACTTTATCTTTATATTCTTAGTCTCTATAATGTCTAAAAACCTGATAGCTCGTACTTTTTGACACCAATGCGAGTCCTAAAGTCACCATAGGCTTTGGACTGATGCGTCGGGAGGTGTGGATTGTCACAACATATCTCCTTACCCGACGAGGTACATAAGATTCATTGAGTGAAGGCACACCTCACACCCGATAGAGGACAAATAAAGCCTCTGGTCCCACCTCTGTGCCAAGCCAAAGCAACTATTCAAAGAGTGATGATCAAGTTAGCTCTTGTCCTGCTTCCACGCCTGGCTAAAGCTACCACCTAAAGATTGTTGGTCAAATTAAGCTTTTGGTCCTTCTTCCACGCCTGGCTAAAGCAACCATCTAAGGAGTGATGGTCAATAAAGTCTTTGGTCCCGCTTTCACGCCTTGTCAAAGCAACCACCCAAAAAGTAGTGGTCAAGTTAAGCCAGTCCTATTTATGTAAAAGTATAACAAGAAAGAACGCTATCATTTATTCTTTCCAGTACTATATATGGAAAATTTGAAAATAATTCCTAATCACAGATAGTGAAAATGAGTAATTTTGATGGGAATGGCTCAGATGAGGCAACTAAGATTCTGAGCGTGAACATCCTTTTATTGTTCCACCAGTATTTGCAAGCGAGGAGACAAACTAAGACTAATCCGATTTAAGGGGCATATTTGAAATTTTCTAACATGTATATTAATACTCAACACCTTATACATTTTGACTCATAAGTTGGTTGTTGGCTTATCCCTTATATAAACAAACAATTGTGGGTTAGAGTAAATGTTAAGATTATAACATTTGAGATGAAAAATAAACCCTTCACATTTATTATGACCCCATAAAGAAACGCTAGTGGAGGATTCCTATACCAACAAGTAATAGCAAGTAAATTATGGATTTAAGAGTTGGTAAAGAAGATTTTTACCATGGGACCTATATAATTAAAATGGGATGTGATAAGGCGAAATAGGGAACATGAAAGAAGGACTTCACAAACTTGGAGCAAATCTCCCAAGTTAAAGTGGAAATCCTATTTTTATATTGGTAGAAGTTGCAAAGACACATTTTTACTTAACCGTATAACTAGAATGTTTCTATATTGGAGTTGGACACTGTATTTAAAGATAAACTCGAGTTAACCATATCTTAAAAGGACGGAAATCATAAGTAATTAAAGCATTGTTAGGTATAGTTGGTCTTGTGTAAATTTGGTTGCTTTTATCTACTCCGATTTAAGTGGTAAACTAGTAGAAATGTTTTCTAAAAGTTAGAAATAATAGAGGTCTGATATTTTAAAAAGAAAAATAAATTGGTAAAATGATCAGGCGAACTTTATGAATTTGTTTAAAAAGAAAAAGAAAAAAGAATTTGACAAAAACCAATTTTCAACAACTGCTTTAAAGCTTCTGTTTTTTAGGCACATTGTTGCGCATACCTTTGATGCGTACTTTGCTTTTAAAAATGAAATTTTTGAAAAAAAATCGAGAAGTATGTAAGACCCAACTTTTGAACCTCTTTTATAAATATGAAATGGTTAATACTTGAAAATGTCTTTTATAAACGTTTCTTTCGTATTTTAAAATAAATAATAATATTAAGTTGAAACATCACATTTTCTTTTAAAATACACTTTTGTAAAAATTTCTTACTTATAAAGGAAAATTTTAGAAAGATATGTTTTATGTACATTTTGCTAAGTTAAGTTAAACCGTTTTTGATAATTTAAATTAAACAAAAATGTCATAATCTTTATAAAAAGGAACGTTTGTTTAAATGAATGGAAGCTTTTATAGTTTTAGAAAATTACTAGTTTTATGGAGATAATGTTAAAAATCAAAGGTAAATTAAAGATTTGACTATCACTTAAACTTTAAAAGAGAATAATTAAAATGGAGTTAGATAAATAGGATTACACGGCCTACAAGGGCTGCATTGATTATGAAGTTTAGAAGCATTCAAATATATAAGGGTAAAGGTAGGAAGTAGTATGGAGATTTAGTGACATTTCAATCAACATTTGAATTGAAATTTTACCGTACTATATCAACTTCCTATAATAGTAAAGAGTGAACACCATTTTTGTGTTTTTTTACCTAAGTATGGATTGAATTGTATAATTTTTACGTAAGAAAGTTTGGAAAGTATGATTTGGCTAAAACATACTTTAGGGCAAAGAAAGAGTAACCTAAGATGTTTTATGGTATCAAAGAATATTGCAGATACAAGAAGTTTTCCATGTTTGGTTGGCAGTTATATGAAGAATTTAGTTTTTCATAGAACTTGGAATATAAGCAAGCTTTTAGTTAGCTAAAGGAATTGTTGACTAGTATACCTATTTTAGTACCCTTGATAGTTCGAAGGCAGTTGTTGTGTATACCAATGCTTGTAGTATAGGACGGAACACTATTTCGATACAGGAGGGTAGATTTTTTTGTTATGCTAGTCAACAGTTGGAAGTACACGAGAAGAATTATCTAACCCATGATCTTGAGATGACAACTACTGTTTTGCTCTCAAATCTTGGAGGTGATTAAGTTGTTTGTATATTATAAGTCCCCAAAGTATTATTTGTTTGAACATCGCTGAAAAAGGAAGACGATTAGGATTACTTATAGGTGGGTGGTGTTGATCCGACATCTTAGGTAACGTTATGCCATGCTTGTTGCTTTTGGCTTGGGAAGTCATAGGTACCTGGCATGTTGTTTTGACTTGGTGAAGTATAGCTAACCAAGCAAGTAGGTTGTCGTCTTATTGTATACGTTATACGGTGATATTTATAAAGTAATTGTTACTTGAGTTGTCGTCGCAATTACAAGTATGTTGTAGGGGATGGAGTGCCATAAGTTCCATAAGATGTTTACTAGGCTAGGACATCGTCCATTTCAAATGTTCTTAAAGGATTTTTTGGGTATGATATTAGTTAAGTGTTATGGATTAAAATGGCATGACACTTTTCCATATTGAGTTGTCTTGACCATAAAATAGTTGAAATAAAGTGGTGAGAAGTTACATTGGTAAGGAGGTCCCTTTGATGGGATCGCACTAAGGAATGGTAAAATTTGGAAGTTCAGACCATAAAAGATATCCTAGGTGGAGTTGGAGTCAAGATTATGCAATGAATGGTTAATTCAAGGATTTGGGTTTCAGCTAAGAAAAAGATATTACTATTTGCATGCATTGAGAATGCGAAGGCGATTTTCATAGAAAATAAGATTTGGAAATTTTCGGTAAGATTTGGTGGAAAGGATAACATGATTCTTTTCAATCATCCCTCTAATTGGAAGAAGGTTATTTAAGGATATTCAAGAAGGACGGACTTAGGATACTGTAACGACCCCAGATTTTATATAAATTTAAATTGATAATTAAATTAATTTTTGAATAAAATTTGTAATTCAGTCGATAAAGTGATGCGAGTTTCCCCGAATTCAAATATATTTTGTATAAATCTTCTAAATTTAAAAATATTATAAATATTGTATATATGTGAATATATATGTATATGGGCATATATGAGTGGATTTGAAATTATATATATATATATAGATATATATTTGATTTGAATTTAAATCTTTGACAAATGGTTTAAAAATAAATATAAAAATATGGAAATTTGACCCAAGTATAAAAATAAATAATTTTGAATTTATAATTGATAAAAGTAGAAATAAAAACAGATATATATCTTAATCTCATATTAATAAATCAATATAAGATAATACAAATAGAGTAGACTACAAAAGTAATAAAAGCAAAATTAGAATAGTAGTTATTTATATTATAAAGTAATAAACAAACAAAGTATGAAAACCAAATTCATTCAGATCTGGGAACAAGTAAAATATATACATAAGTATGAACACTTGTAAAAGAAACAAGTAAATGTATATATGAATAAGCTTGTAAAAGAAAGAAAAACAAGACAAAGTGATTAATGCTAGCCAAACCATATCTCACCAGCAAAACGAATCTGCATAGTCAAACAAGACTTGAAAACAAATAAGAAAAAGAAGATACTAGTATTATATATAAATTTGTACAAAGATAATTAATGTTGTACACAACAATATCATTTCAGCCACATAAACAAAACAAGAAAAGAAAATATCATCAGCCGAGTCAAACAAGCAAATAAAAGATAGGGATGTACACTTGCTAAAGAAAAGAAGAAATACAAATATATAGGTGAAGAAGTTTGCAAAGTAGAAGCCACCAGACCTTTTTCTCATGCACGTACAGCTGAAATAAAGGAGGAAAAGTATAATTTGTACAAGTCTAATTAATGCAAGCATGCTAAGAATTCACATCAGCCAACAATGGGGAAGATATCTCTGTTACAATTTTGTACCAAAATATAAATAATTGTTGAATAGAACTTCATCTTAGCTCAAACAAATAAACATATATACCCTATAAAAAACTTCACTTCTATATCAATTTATTCCATTTCGTCCACCATTGAATAAACTGAGATAGTATCACTTTGTAAACAAACAAACTACAACTAAAAAATTTAAACATCAACTTAATTCAAAGCCAGAGATCAAAGAAAAGAAAAGCTTTCAACTTGCAAATTTTCAAGCTCTATTCTTTCTTCTTTAAGCACTGTGAGTAGCATCTTTCTGTTTATATGTTGTTGTTGGTGAGCAAACTAGCCTTGAAACTGCTATGTGTCTTGATGCGTACTTGAATTGATTTGTCTTCTTTAATACTTGATATGTTGAAATATAAATCTTCCTACATATATGTGATGCCTGTCTGGAAATAGGCAAACTTTGCCTCTGTATATACATCCCAGATTTTTAAACCCGTTAGAAAATTTAATCACCCCAAACCAAATCATTTTAGACCTTGCTTGCTAACTGAAAAATGTTTATATGAATACAACATCACATTTTAAAATAAATTTAATTGTGTTCATTAAGTGTTTGCTTATAAAATGATAATTGTCAGTAAAGTTAATCAAAGACTTAAAATTTTATGTTCGAGAATTCTTGTTTTGAATTTATAGCCTGATTAGAGTTACAAATTCATGAATTTTAATGATAATATCATGATTTTTAGATTTGGAAATTGTTTGGATTTTAGAATTGAACAGAATCGTGAAAACCATCAATTTTCGATCGTCGACGTGATGATGATCGCCGTGATCAATACTGAAGGTGGAGTGATGGATGTAGATTATGGGAAAAATATGGAGTAAATTTATCAATGATCAAATTGATGGTACGAGGTTAAAATAGGGTTTAAGGAGTTAGTTTTGTCGTCATGGTTTCTCGAGGCCGTGCGACACCAATGGTTCATCGGAGATGATCGCGATGAGGGGAATCGTTGCTGGAGGTTGAGGTGAAGCTGCGGTGAGGAGGTCAGGCGATCTCGTGGTCGGAGGCAAAGGGTATGGATGGTTTTCCGGCAAATGACATTTCCTGATGGTCGAGATAATCGCTCGATTTGGATTCGTGGATGTTTTCGAGATTCTGGGTGTTTGGGATGCTCGAGGGGGTTGACGTCGGCGTATCGATGACCATGGTGATGATCGGAGATCGCTCTGGCGATCGTGCATGTGCACCGCATATCACCAATATCTGTTATTATTATCGTTTTGGGGAAGAAGCTTCTGGTTCGGGGAAGGCTCGTGAGTGACTCGAAGTTGAGGGGTGATTGTCTCGAAGCAGGGTGATGAAGGCGAGAAACCCAAAGTTTTACTCGAGGAATTTAGTTGCTGGCTCGGGTTAAAATGATAAACAGGTTTAAACAGAAACCTGTTTGTTCTGTTTTAAAATTTTAAAATGAATTTAAAATGCAATATATTTTAAAGCTTAAATTTTAAATAAAAAACTTAAGTAATTTAGTTAGAACTTTCTTGTATAGGTTTATAAGTGGATATTTAAATTTGGTAAATGTTTAAATATATAATCATTTTGAAATCTTAAATTCAAATGGAATTTGAATTTAAATTTAAAGTGTAATGTTTAAAATACACTTAAATGTTAATGAAATCATTAATAAAGAAATTAATTATCTTAGAGCTAATTAAGGTAATAAAATGATTTAAATTAATAAGGTAATTAAAGAATGATTTATTTAATTTATAAATAATGAATTAATCTAAGATAATTTCTCAAGAAAGCAATTAAAGAAATGTTATTAGTTAATAAAGATAATTAACTAGAAATTATTAGGTAATTAAATTAATGTGATTAATTTTGATTATTAATTTGATTAATTAATTAAGATAATCAATTGTAAATTGTTAATTACTTAGTGAAAGCAATTAAGGGGTTAATTAATTATGCAATTGGTTTAAAGGTTGATTAATTAATATGATTTATTAATTAAGGTAATTAATTTGAGGATAATTAATTAATTAAAAGTTAATTAATAAATGATTAAAGGTCAGTTAATTAAAATGGTTTATCATTAATTAATGATTAATTAACCAAGACTTGTAGTTATTCATAAGTAATTAATCTGGTATAAATTAATTTTTTTAATCAAATATTAATTGATCCTACTTGTGAATGTTTAAACTTGACTGAAGAATTGAATTGTCTGATATCTCTGAATTGTGATGCCTTGTGACATATTACAATTTGTGATATAATTTATTTTCTGTGATATATATCTGTGATCTATGAATGAACGATAAGCGTTATAGTTTATATTGCTTATCAACTATATCCTGTATTTTGATCTGTGATGATTCATTGTGTTGCACTATTGTGTTAAACCCCTGGACTACACTTTACACACACAAATATGGATTTCACGTGGAAATCGGTTAAGTCACAGATGATTTAAATTTAATATTTTTGAAATTGGAATTTTAATTTCAATTGATTTTGAAATTGGAAATTGGAGTTTAATATGAAAAGCTTTCGAAAGGAGTTTTAAAGATATTTTGGATATCTTGAAATTTAAATAATTTGATTTAAATTTGAATTCAAGTTTGAAATTGAATTCTATGATTTGAAACTAGGGATTAAAGATGCTGTACAAGTTATATATGGGTTAAACCATTTTAAAGGTATTAATTTGGGAATTTGAATTTAATTCAAGGGTTTTAACTCGTGTAGATATAACTGGATTTTTCTGAAACGAAACTATTTGTTTTCAAATAGTAAAAGCTTTCACATAAGTAATGAACTTCCAATTTGTGTTGAAAGGTTTCAAGTTTGAAATAGAATTGAAATGTTTTGAAAGCTATGAAATGAATCTTTGATTCAAAGACCGAATGAGTTAATCCAACTTGAAATAGAATTGTTTTGAAAGACTAAGAATGAATCTTTGGAAACGAGTTTTGGAAGCTATAAGTTAAATCTTGTATTAAAGATTTAACGAGTAAACCTATTCAATTAAAAATGGAAATTGTTTTGAAATCCATGAATGGGGTGAACTTTGTGAATTGAATCTTTTGTTTAAAAGATTGGAAATGGTAATTTGTTTTAACCATTCGAATGAAAAGTTTTGGGCTTTAAGCTGTGATTTAACTAAGACCCCAGTATCCATATGATTTTTAATTGCGCTCGTTATTCGGTTTAGCCGGGAAGGGACCTTTGTGTCACATAACCCATTCTGAATAATGATACGACGTATATGGATAGCATTTGAAGACCGGTTGTGAAGACCGGATACTTTCGAAAATGAAAGGATTACCATTGATTGTCTCTGCATCGGCTGATCCCCGGTATAGAGATTCTAGCACCCTTTGTGATGGGAAGTCCGGACGTGATTAGAAAATTATCTGGATTTGCAAGGGCTTCTTCGGAAGTGCCTTCGGTTCTGTTCGAACCCGGAACAGACTTGTATGGTTACATGTCTGACATTACATTTTGAGATATAAAGCAGATTTCTTTCAAATACATTTCTGTTGGTGGCGGAGAATTTATTCTCTTAGCTTAACACCCTTCTCTGAGACGTACGAGCTCAAAGGTTATGTAGTTGAAATTTATCAGCGATATATTCCCAATTTGGCAATGTGGCATGCTGAGTGTTGCTGTGTGTTGATCATTTATTGATCAATTGTGATCAAAGCACGGCTTTGTGAAAAAGCGTAGCTTTGTGGACGATACTTCGTCAAACCTCACAACCCGGAAATGGTCGAAACAGGAATATGCAGCAAGGTTATGAGGGTCGTACCCTTTAGGGTATGTCATTTCCTTCTGGAAAAGGGTGGTATCAGGTATGGAGCCTTGGTATTTAACTTATGTGGATACTCCAATCTCATTTATTGTGTGATTGTGTGTTTATCGAGGCGCCTTGGATAAAGGTCCCAAAGGACCGGGGGATGGAATATTCATGAGTTACCTGTTACAGGGGTAACCCGGCCTTGTGCTGGCCGAGAGCAGTTGTCTCTCGGGACGTCCAGCCAGAGGCGATCCCATGTGGCGGTAGGAAGTTCCTTAGCCTGACCATTTGTTGGAAATCCAAAGAAACAATACGAGCCTTTACGATTGCAATTGTATAATCTGTCTCCTCGGGCGGTAGCTATAGTAGGCATAATATAATGGTACCTATGCTGGCTAAGATTAATATTGTATTTTCGAAATGTTTTCTGCACTATGCACTAATAATAATAATATCAAATCCAATGATTTGCGTAGTAAGCATGTTTGACTATCATAAGAAGAAATCTCCTCCAAGTCTGCGATTGCATTGTGTGTGTGGTGGGAGGTCTTATGGTAGTTTCATTTTCCAAAAGCATTGCGGATTTCAATGTTTAAAATCCTTTGTTGTTTGTTTTAAAGATAAACTGTTTTTGTTGCTCACACCAGTTCCACGACTGACTCAGAGTTTATTGTTCCTTTCCTAAACTCTGGGTGCTCATAAATTTTCCACACGAGCAGTCTAGAGTTGGGTTTTTCAGATAATCAGGTTCAGTTGATATTGGAGCTAGTTCAGTTTTGGAGATCACGACTGACATTGCTTACCTTGTCTTACGTGATGGTAGTTCGAGCTGATGTTGGAGTTGTTGGAGTCATTCTCTGACTGATCATTTGGAGTTATCATTTCTATTGATATTGTTCCACTGCTGATGTTATCTATTTTCTTTCCGCTGCTATTTCTTGTATCATATCTTTGATGTATATTGATATCTGTTGTATCATTCTGTTGTATCATATTGTATTAGATTTTGTATCTGTCATTGTATCAATGTTATGTATATTGATATATTCTTTTTCTTCCGCTGTGTTGTTGTACTTAATGGTGTTATAAGCTCCAGTGAACCAGATTCGGCGTTTGAGTCTGCGGCATCTTGAGTACAAGTGAAGTACGGGTGCCGATTTTCGAAGGCCGAGTTTTTGGGTCATTACAGATACATAGTTTGTGTTGCATAACAACTGCACGCGAACGACATATCGCTTAGGCGATTACCGTTAGTGCTAAAATGATTTTAGGTTAAAATTCATTTAAATTTAGGACTTCACTTAGATTTAGGATTTTAACTGTTAGCTTTGAATAGGAAATAGACCAAGTTTACCTTACTAGAATACTTGAGTATATACTTACTTGTAGACCTTAGGATAAATCCCTGTAGACTATAAAAGTGATACATAGTACCACGATTAAAGAAAGACTGGAGAATCAAATCAGAAGTAAAATGAAATAACTTTAAGTTAAATTGAATTGGAAAAGAAGTTATGCTATTTTCAACGGTTTAAGAGATCACCAGGTTTGGATATCTTTGGGTGAAATGGAGAAATAACAAAAAGAGCTAAGCAGAAAAAACTGGGGGAGGGGACACCGTCCACTTTCTGGATGTCTTAACCTAGTTTCAAGAAGATGCAGTGATCAAGCATACTACTGGATGATTTAAGATAGTGTGTATGTGCATTGAGTATTGCATAAGGCTACAGTTTCGGTGGGGTATACTTATGTTCAAGTTAACTAGTATGGTCCATGTTGGCATCATTTTATTTGAGTTGGTAACAAGGATTGCAGAGGGTTGCCTATGCACATACATTTGGGTTGAAGTTACATGCCAGTAGTAAAGATGATAAGTGTAGTTGGAAGAATAGTTAGAAGTGCTTAGAAAGTCGATTTGATCCATAGAAGGATAAGGACTGCACAAGATAGGCAAAGAGCATATGCTGACAGGGGACACACGGAGTTGAAGTCCGCAGCGATGACATGGTCTATGTTAGCATCTTGCTGCTAAGATACGTTATTAGATTAGTAGTTCAGAAAAGTTAGTGCCGAGTGCTGTAAGGCCTTTCCTGATTTTAGATAGAGTGGGGAAGTTATCTTATGGAGCAAAGCTTCCTGGAGGGTTGGTGGGAGTTCACAATGTTTTCATGTGCCACACTTATGGAAAGTGTTTGTACGATGTAGCTACCGTAGTTGAGCCCTGTCGGTTAAGAGAAGTCGAAGTGGATAAGTGAGTCACTTGTTTACCATGCACCTATCTACATTATTGGGCATGGGACAAAGCAACTTCGCAATAAAATAATTAAATTGGTTAGAGTCCGGTAAGGGGACGACCAAGTTGAGGGTACATGGGAGCCAGAGGAGAACATCCGAGCTACCCATACAAACTCTTTTCTGGTACCTTTCCTGTAACGACTCGTAATTTAATCACTTTGTATTTGAATATTTAATATACTTTTAAATATTTAAATAATGGAATTTATAACTCAAACAGACCTCTTTCTAGTAATAACAATTAATGGTAAAGTTGTTTTAAAATTTGGTTTACAAAAATAAGTAGTTCGGAGAAAAATCGAAAATGTGAACGAAAATCGTTTTCTGGATTTTCGACTTTTCATTGACCAAAAATTATCAAAACATGTTGTGTACATTATGGTATATACATACACACATATATAAATAACATATACTTTAGTTAAGGAAGTGGTTAGAGTTTAATAAGTCTAAATTTATACTTAAGTAAATAAAGTAAGTATTGACTTTTCTTTTAAAATTTAAAAATGAAAATGGTATAAAATGATGATACATCAAGTCATGTTAAGTGTTGAAGTGATGATGACTAGATGGAGGGTGTGGCTTGCGTGTGGATGAAGGCAAGGGGAGGGGTGAGTTGGTACAAAGTTATGGAGGGTACTAGATAAGGGTATTTGTGTAATTCACCATTTCCTATTTTTTATAAAAGAAGACTCCACCTCCTTATTTCCTTCTTTACCCCATTTATTTTCATTTTCATTCTCTTATTTCCCCTCTTTCCATTCTCTTCTCTCCTTCCATGGAGTTTTAGTTAATATAATTTAAAAGTTGCTTCTTTTTCCACTTTTTCCTTAAACAAAATTGCTAAAACCACTTCCATTCTCATCTACATCACTCCTCCACCAGAACAAGACCCAAAGCTCCCATTTTTAGCTAAGGCTGTACCCCTTAGCATCATGGTCGAACCATGTTGACCCCCTTTAGGCCCTAAAAGTCAATTTTTTCCAAGCAAAAGCTAGGTTCATGGGTTGTTTGCGAAGTTGTGGTAGTTTGATTAAAGTTCGTGCTGATTTAGGTGAGTAAAGCTCACTTTAAAAAACCAAGTTTTAAACTTTATTATTTGTTGCAATAATCTTAGTTAATTACTTTTATTATTAAGTATTTGTAAATATTATTGTTTGGTTTGGTTCCTGCATGGATGGGATGATACATATGTTATTTGCAGGAGACTTAAATTGGAGTCGAAGTGTTCGTAGCGAAAAGGTCGCTATGACACACGTCGAAGTGTATAATAAAGATTTTACAGGGGACTTCTATAGAGAGACCCTAAGGGGTTTCTCACATATAATGATTCACTTTAATTTTTATGTTGTTTATAAAATTGAATGTATATGACACATAGCTTGTTTCCATGAAAGTGTCGTTATAGCGACTATTGTTATACCGACACTTTAAAATATCATTTCTTTGAAATCTTTTGTGTGTGATTTTGTGCTTAGGTTTTACAAAACAAATAGTTAGTTGTGTTTTGGCTCTTTTAAATGTTGTTTGAACCAAGGTTTGAAGCAATTTTGAGTAACAAAACAAGTTTAGAAGTTATGGTCCATTTAGCGATAGTCGCTATGGATGCAGTTCAGAGATATTTGGTATCTTAAAGTAAAAGGTTGTTTTGAGATATAAATAATAAATTGTTTTAATTAATAATTTTAAAAATGATGCTTAAAGTTAATTAATCATTTTAATAATGATGTTTAGGGTTAATTAATCATTTTGATAAATATGTTTAAGGTTAATTAATCACTTTAATAAAGATGTTTAAAGTTAATTGATAATTTAATTAATCTGTTTAAAGATAATATTTGTGATGTGAAAGCCAAGCACAAGTTCAGTTTTTAAAAGTTTAAAAGTTTGATTCGGTCATGGAAAGTATAAGAAATTAAATTTCCGTAAACAATATCGCATATATGGAAAGGATTTAGTCGTATTCTTAGCATTAAATGTCGAGGTATAGAAACTCATTTCTATCTCGAAGGTTAAATATGTCGTCAAGGCAAGACTTGGAGGTAACACTACCTTAACTTTCCCGCCTTTATTTTCAACCATGGGATAGTACAACTTTGAAATCAACGAGTGGTGGTAAGGGCATGAGAATTACGATCATTGCGATAATTCCCAATAATTGATTTATCGACTATCGATTTCGCTATCTTCTTTGTGTATCGTTAATCTAAGATGATTTGTTGCTCATTTGAGTATTGATATCCTTTGTCAAAAATGACTAAAACAAAAGAGTAAGTGGGGCTGAGCTATGGGGTTTGCTCGCATTAGGTATTATCACATCTACTCTAGATCGGTTTCAATGGTATGCGCATGGAGATGTGAAATACTCGGATTCTCGGTAAGGTTGGCGGGGTCCAACTTGATGGTTCCCGAGAGAGTCACAGAGTAAATGACTATCTCAAGTATATTGTCTAGAGATATACTTTCGGTAAAGGGTGGCACAGCTTCCTAGTCATTATTGGAAAATTTTCCTCCCTTATTTTTAGATTCAAACCTCTGAATTAATTCTTTCTTAATATCATTGGGAAGTTTCTTACACACTTTGTGATGTGCAATTATTTGTGTCTATTCCTTATACTTAGACATTGTTCTTGTGAGAGGAAGCCCATTTCATGTTTTGGAGTGTGGTCTCACATGCTCTTTATGTGTTTCATTTTTATTTAAGGTTTTCTTATACTAGACTTATTGTCTAACCCGAGTTGTTTGTTTTCCCTAAACTCTCAGGTACTCATTTATATTTGAGTAGTCCAAGAGTGACAAGTTTCTTAGAGCTCTTTTGAAGATCGTGGTCGAGCAGGAGGCTCCTTATCTACCTAGCTATCTATTTCTGCTGTTATGTTTATTTATGTATGTGTATTTTGTATCAGCAAATGTAAAGGCAGGTTATTTTAACTACCTATGCTGGTGGTAGTACTTTTGTTGTAACTCTAATAACTCCATGTTGGAGAGTAACCTTATGTACTATCTTATTGTTATATTATATATAACTTGTCTTTCGGATGCTTGGACAACGGCACACGAATGTCGTGGATGTACTAAGTGTCGTTCCCAGGGGCTAGAAAGGTAGGTCCTCATAGTTGGTATCAGAGCTTTGGTTGAGTGAACACCTTAGCCTGATTGGGGTACAACTCATTAGAGATAGGGTACTTGATGCCCTAGAATGATAAATCTTGAGATAACGTATTTGAATTTTTATAATAATAATATCTATCCTCTAAAGTCTCATTTTAGATCGTTTGGTTTTGTTTCCTTTAACCGTATTAATCATATTTTTGTATTCTAAAGATACATGTTATTTGTTCAGGTAATAGAAGATGGATACAAGAAGAGGAGGAAGGAGAGGATCTGGAACTAGCACGGCTACTAACAGCAGGGTACCTAGAAATGCTTCTATGCTAGTTGTAGATCTAGTAGAGGAAGTGGTAGTGCAAGTTCAGCCCCCTATGAACTTTGCGGCTTGTTTTAGAACTTTACTACTTTGGAAGGAAAACCATTATATGGAACTGAAGATATTCTTGAAGTGCAGATGTGACTTCGACCTTGTGAAAGAATATTTCGGGATCTTCATTTGGGAGATGCGGAGAAGCGGCTGTTAGCATCACGACAACTTCAAAAGTCGGTGATGGATTGGTAGGATTCAGTAATATCTAATACTTTAGAGGAGGAGTTTTCTTGAGCTCAGTTCAAGGAAGTTTTTGAAGTGCAGTTTATTTTAGAGGCCGGTGGAACTCGGTTGTTTAGGAGTTTCATTGATTTGAAGCAAGGTGATTTGACTGTGTCACGGTATGAGCATAAGTTCAATTCATTTTTCTATTTCGAACTTGGATTGATAGACACACCGCTTAAGAAAAATAAAATGTTTGTGAATGGGATACGACCAGAGTTTCATCGTGAAATGACCAATCATCTTATGGGTACTGTGATAACCCTGATTTTTGTGAGCAATTTCATGATTTAAATTAGTTTATGTTTGTTTAAAAATTGCATTGAGAAATATAGGAATGGAAACTGATTGCAAATGTATGGTTTAAACATGTACATGTGCACAAGATAGTGCACACACATGCATACATTTTTTTGTATAATGAAATAGGCAGAAATCAATATATAAATTAGAATAAATAATTTAGAATGTCTTTAATAAGTTTGGCACAAAGAAAATAAATGTTAGGCAGGAATAAATACATGCAAGAAAAATATTTAGGTACTTAAAATTATTTAAAGAAAGAAAATAAGGACTTATGCAAAATAGGCATAAATATATTATATATGTGCACAAGCAAACACTTGCTGGAAGAAAACAAAAATTGCATGGAAATGGCATGAACCCTTAAGCAAGCACTTTATCCATTTCCAGCAATCCTTTTACTTTGGAAAATAAGAGTCATGCATATAACATGCCCGGGGTGAGATTAAAGTGATAAGGCTTATTTCTGAAAATAAAAACAAGGACCACATACCCTTTTCTCTCTTGAATCAAAATGAGAGGCGGATCATGTTTTATAGGGTAAAAATGACATTGGGTAATTTCACTAAACCCTAGTAGCATCCAGGGTTTTGTATAAGGAGGCTTAGTGTAGTGAGACCTTTCACAATTGCTCTTCATCATTTAAAGAAAAATAAAATATAAGCCAGAGAAAAATAAGGAGCGCCGGCCATTAGAATTAGAAGAAGGCAGAAGACCAAAAGGGTTCAAAAAGCTTAGGAAAAAGAGGGATTAAGGTGAGTAACCTCACTGGAAACTTGGCAATAAGTCCTAAATATTGAGGTAGCCTAATTAAATTTATATTTCACTTTTGCAAGCTATGTTCATTTTTATGATTTGATAACTTTGGCTTGTCAATGATCTGCTCAAGTGTAAAACCCTTTGTAGTGACTTATCCAGTATAAAAGAGTCATGGATTTCATGTTTAAATATGGTTATCTGTGTTGTGGTTTAACTTTGAGATGAAGTAGATTTTTTTATGGGTTTTCTTTATGCATTTATTTACTTAAAAACCTAGGATTTATGTTGTAGATATATGGTCTAAAAATGAAAGAAAATGTGGGGCTGCAACATTGTGTTGTTGCTTATGTCTCATATCAACTAAAATAAAGATAAATGTAGAGGTGCAATGTTATACATGTGCTGAGCTTCTATGTTTTATGAACTCTCCAAATCAAAGCATATACTTGTGGTTTAGCCAGATCTTAAAGATTAACAAAGATCTGATTGAACCAGAGGTAAAGGAGACAACCAGAAAACTATCTATGACCATATGTTTGTAACTTGATCCATTGAAACCCATAGACAAAATAATATGCTTAGAAATCACATCTGTTTGCATGATTAAATGCTTGCTTATGAAAACATGACTTACCAATCTCTGGATGAATACATGTTGGCTGAATGTTTATTTCTCTGATTGAAATATGATATGCAGAAGGGATTAGCATAGGAATGAGAAAGGGAAAGTAACACTTAGTAATTTAACTAAGGACTTTTGGATCTTAGGGCTACAAAATATGGCTTGGCAAGGTGAACATTGCAAGCTCACACATGGTATGCTTATACCCAAGGGCCTGAGTGTGCTGGGTTAACAGTGATATGTCCCAGGCAGTGTGTGGTTTAGCAAGAGAAAGTAGCTAAAGACCATAATATACTTGATAGTGAACAATAGAAATAGGTTCATGAGAGGGCTTGGGTAAAATCCCTTATGGCCAGTAATCTGGTAGAAAAGGCTTAATGATTGAATTGATGAATGTGTTGATTGGTTTATGATGTTTTATGGATGGATCCTATGATTGTTATCACTGAACTAAACCATTGAATCATGTATAATTTGTTGTGCACTAATGTATATGCACATGTATCACAGGAACATGCACAAGAGTGGTATTGAGTTCCTTTATCCATTTTGAAGTTATTTGAATATGAATAAGTGTCATATAAAATCATGTTTTCAGTTAGATTACTCATACCGGACTTTAGTCTGACCCTTGTGTGTTTTATGCACCATTGGGTGTCTCATGTTTATATGGGGCAGTTCATGGTGATTTTGCAGGAAAGTAGGAATTTCTTTGATCAGGCTTTGGATGTTTAGCTGCTTAAGGAATTGGATGCTATAATTAAAGATTTGCTGAAGTTAAAATAGATGTTTATGCTGAATTATGTTAAGCTATTTCGTTTAAATTTGCTTTGAAAACTAATGTATTGTTAGAACTACTGTTTTGCAAGTGTTGAACCTATATGTGTATCAGCTGAAACTATGTGCTTTGTTTTGCAAATGTTTTGCTAAGAAATGGAACTTTTAAGCTTTAAGAACAGTTAGTTTATAATGGTAGAAAATCTGAGATTGAAAGGATTTATGGATTGAATGTACAATCAAGTATTTGACATAGGAAAATCCATGTTTAAGTTGATATAAAATCTAGCAGAATAAAGGTTTTGAGTTGCTTTGAAAAGAAAACAAAATGACATGTATTTTGCTTAAGAATAAGTGCAAGTTGAATATGGCTAACATGACCATTTTATTGAGCCTGGGTTAAGCCAGCACTAAAGAGTTTTAAGCTCAATTTTCAGTAAAGTTTTACAACCCAAATATAGGGTAGACTCAGTCATTTTTGCTAACAAGAAGAGGTAAAATTAGGCACTTAAATCTTCCACTGACACACACATGCACAGGAACATGCACACACATGCACATGCAAGAGCACAGTTCATACAGTAACAAAATTATGGAAATACATGCAAAATGCTAAGTCTTGAGACATGAAACCAATAGTTATGCAATAATCTAAGTATGCTTGGAAAACCTGGTTTTTAGAAACACTGTTGCTATGTAGGAATTATTTCTTTTAATGATTCCCAAACAAATTTCTACTTCCAAACTTTTGTACTCTGATTCAAGTAGAAAGTAACTTATATATCTTCACATATGTAAGTTTAAGATGATTTGAGCAAACCAATATTTTTATATTGGCATAAAGATCCTGGATAGAAGAAAATTAGAGTGTAATATTTTCTTGATTAAATGACCACTGCATATATATATGTAAAAAAAAACTTTAGGAATAGAAGGTGGGTCATTTCAGGTACATTCATTAACCTTATCATCATGGATTTGAGGTTTGCAGCTCTAGATATTAAGGAGGGGGTCCAGAAATGTAATGACCCGTATTTTTACAGATCGAAACATAGTAAAAACTGTTGCTAGAGCGTCCAGAGTTAGGTCGTTCGGAGCTTAGGTCGTATAGTAGTTAGGTCGGTGGAGCGACTTAAGGGAGTTGGCGACCTAAGGATTATGGGATAAGTCGTGTAGAAGTTAGGTCGTGTGGTGGCTTAGGTTGAGTGAACGACTTAAGGGGTTTAACGACCTATACGATTTGACCGACCTAAGGATTGGAACGACCTAAGAGTTAGCGGCATAGGGATAGCGACCTAGGAAACTGGGGCGAGCTAACGACCTAAGGAGATAGGTCGTGAGCGACTTAGGAGCGAGCTAAGTTTAGGTCGTAAGATCCTATGTGTGTAGTTAGGTCGTAGATGACCTATGTTAGTATGATGAGCATAATTAGGTCGTTAGACGACCTAAGAGTGTTAGGTCGTGAGTCGTTAAGTCGCATCTCTGTTGAGTCGTAAGTTGTTAAGTCGTCTAAACGACTTAAGGAGTAGCACGCATGTGTGTTAAGTCGCGCAAGTGTTAGGTCGCGACTGTTGATAAGAGTGTTAGGTCGCGCATATGTGTTAAGTCGCGCAAGTGTTAGGTCGCGATTGTTGTTAAGTCGCGTAAGCAGTTAAGTCGTTAGGTCGTAGGTCGCGCAGTAGTGTTGAGTCTTAGGTCGTGACATTTTTTAGGTCGTGGAAGCGCATATGCGTTAGGTCATAGGTCGTGTGGATGGGTAGGTCGGCAAGAGTTAGGTCGTGGATGACTTAAGGGGGCGGACGACCTAAGGATTTCCAGCCTATAAATACACGTCCATTTCCTCACTTTTTGGGATCCGGATTTTGAAGCAACGAAGTGCTGCCATTTTGAGAGCTTGAGTTCTATACTTCTTCACTTCTTTTCTCCACTTTGATTTAGTACTTCCTTCCATCCAAGATCGAAGATCCAAGAGCTAAAGTTGAAGATCTTCATCCATCGAAGAGAGATTTCATCGTTTGAAGCGGGATTGTGATAGATCGAGTTAGATCCTTCGCTTTCCAGATCTGAAGTGTGTTGCTTTTGAAGTGTTTAGGTGATTTGGTGAGTGGTGATTATCTCTCACACGGATCCAAAGGAGTATATCGGATTGATGGCTTGATTTGGTCTTAAAATAGTGATTTCCATGCATTTTCATAAACTTAAGTGTAGATCTATTGTTCATGATGATTTGACATCCATTTTACTACATGATTAACCTATGCAAGTTCATTCATCAAGTTGTAGAGATATTACCCATGTTTCATGCTTGTTAGATTTAGACTCTTTATTTACAAGATTGCCATTATTGTTATAATTGTTTATTTGATCATGTTTGAATGCTTGATTACTTGGATTAATGTTTGACTTGATTGATTGTTGTAAATTAGTTGATTGATGATTTGATTTGGACAAGTTAGTCGAAGATGATTCAAAAGCTAAGGGAAAGGCTCTTGAATTGGAAAAGCTGCTCATGGCATATGTGGCAGATGATGAAGCTCATATGGATAGATTTGATGATGTTGATGTTGAAATGAGGCTTTTCTATGATGGGATGAAGCGAGGCATGGCATGAGATAGCCTTGGTTTAATCCAGACGGGATCATTCCAAGCATGTTGATAACTCGGTGAAAGGGTTCGAGTTTGAGGATAATGGTTTGCTCGAGAGGCGCTTGAGCTAGTATGGAAATAGTCGTCGAGGAGGATGACTAGAAGGCTGAGGTTTCAACGTTATTGAAGGTTCTAGCAGACTCAAAGCAAGAGTACGCTGGGAAAATTCGATAGTCCCAAAAGACTATGATTGTAGTCGAGTACTCTGGGAAGATTCGATAGTCCTAGGCACGGGCTGCGACGACGTGCGGAGTTCTGTCTAGAACCGGGGTTGCCATTAACCCTTGACGGACGGCTGAAAGAATGTGCCAGTCATTCAATTAACGGTGGTATCGAAGCAATGATAACAGTGATAGCCAGAGTCATGGATGTTTGGTTGTATCGTCATTCAGTCTCAAGAGCGATGTTTTCAGGGTGCTTATCTGATCTTGGTTTAGGCCTTGGGGGTTTGTACTTGGAAAACACTGACCTTGACTCGAGTGATAATTGCTTTACTTTAAATGTCTGCTTTGCTATGTTTATTTCTGCTTAGTGTGTCTGGGGGCTATCACTGTAGAAAGAGGTGGAGTGGGAGGGTTGGATTCCTATTCCTTTTACCTTTATGCTCTTTTGGTATGTTGTTAGTTAATTTACTGCTCACTAAGACTGTTGTCTGACTCAAGGCTTTATGTTTAACTCTTATTGCCTTGGGCTGTTCATACGCTTTGGGATGGACAGACTAGGTAGCAGGTGACAGGTGCTGTTCTTAGTTTCCGACGATGCTGATGACGAAGACGAGCTGGAGGCTTGCATATTATTTTCTTACTATATGTATTGGATGTTCCGCTGCTTTGTATAATTCTCTGAGTGATATGTAGTGAGGCTTGATGTATTGACTATTCAGATGTTTGTATTCAACTATTATGAAGCTTAATTGATGAGATTCTATTTTGAGATGCTTCACTATATATATTCTATATTGTATTTTATCCATGCGCTGTGAGTAATACGATAGATTCTGCTGTTTTAACTTAACCTTGGCGATCGTCCATGGCTGCCTGGCACACTTTACAGCGCACTATTTCTATGTTCAGTGCAGGGGTCATGGGCGGTCGTCACAAGAAAGGAGTAGTGCCAGCGGTTAGTGCCAAGCCTTTATCAGTTATACCAGTTGGAGGCAAGCCAAATTTCAAGCGCAAGGGAAAGAAGCAGTGGACTGAGAAGAAATCCAGAGGTGGGGCTCTAGCATAGACGAAGCTGCTTGACTTGGCTAATGTTACTTATTTCAAATGCAATAAGATGGGCTACTTCTCAACTCATTGCCCAACTGCCATCTATTACAATTACCACCAACAAGGACACATAAAGAATGAGTGCCCTTTTCCAAAGAAGGGGTCTCAAGGATAGGCATTTACCATTAAAGAGATATCATCCACTTTTTCGGGCCAAAAAGGGAAGCAAGTGTTGCAAGGTACATTATCCATCTATGATATTCCTATAAGATTATTATTCGATGCGAGTGATTTCCGTAGTTTTATTCAGTTGATCTTATTGATAAACTTAACCTTAAACCCATCCTTGTGAGTAATCCTCTTTGTATGTCAAAATCTATTGGGGGTTCGACCAAGCTTAACACTGTTTGTTCAGAAATACCAATTTCTTGTCCAAATCATCTCTTTCCTTTTGATTTGCTGGTTCTTAGGTTCATGGGTTTTGGAGTGTTGTTGGGAATGGATTAGTTACCTAAGTTTAAAGCTGTCTTGGATTGTGGTAGATGAAGAAGGGTCATGGTAAAGGATGCGGTAAGAAGAAGCATTCATATATGTTGTAAAGAGCCTAATAAGTTAACGAGCAGCTTTATTTGTTTGCTCGAAGTGGATAAAGTAGAGCTAGGAGATGTACCAGTTGTTTGAGAATTCATAGATATTTTTGATGAAGTACAAGGTTTACCTCCTCACCGCGTAGTGGAGTTTCGTATTGATTTGATTTCAGGAACCAGACCTATTGTACAACCTCCTTGAAGGTTGGCTCCAAAAGAGAAGAGGGGTTAGAAGGCTAGACATTCGACTTGTTGCAGAAGGGTTTGATCCGACGCAGTACCTCAAGTAGGGGATCGCCGGTCGTCTTTGTTACAAAGGCAGAAAATTTTCTAAGGTTATGTGTAGACAACCGAGAATTGAACAAGAGGACTATCAAGAATAAATATCATTTACCAAGGATCGGCGATATGTTTGATCAGCTCTATGGTGCTCGGATATTTTCTCAAGTGGATCTTACTATGGTTTCCACCAATTAAGGGTAGCAGAGGAGAGTGTGCCCTTAACCGCTTTTCGGACTCTAGAACATTTCTACGAATGGTTAGTTATGACGTTTGGGCTGGCTAATGCACCTGCTTATTTTGTGGACTTAATGAATCGAGTATTTTGAGATGTTCTTAATAAATTTGTTCTTATCTTTATTGATTAAATTCTTATCTATTCGAAGATAGAGGAGGAGCACAAATATCATCTCCGTGGCATACTCAATATCTTAAGGAGCCATGTGTTGAAAGCCAAGTTTTCTAAGTGCCATTTTTGGAAATCCAAAGTTAGGTTTCTAGGGCATGTTATTTTGGGAGAAGGCATATCAGTTGACCCAACTAAAGTTATTATGGTTGAAGATTGGAAGAGGCCTGAAAGTGCGATGGAAGTTAGATGTTTCTTGGGATTGGCTGGTTTTTACCGAAGGTTCATCAAAGACTTCTCGAAGATCTCTTCTCTTTTGACAAAGTTAACAAAGAAGATGTTAATTTCATGTGGATGCCTAAGTACGATCAAGCATTCAATGAATTAAACGAGAAGTTGACTAGTGCTTCTGTTTTAACCATTCCAAATGGGAGCGAAAGTTTAACCGTGTATACATGGATGCTTGTGGAACCAGATTGGGAGCAGTTCTGATGCAGCATGGGAAAGTTATTGCCTATGTGAGTCGACGGCTAAAGCCACATGAAAAAAATTATGCTACGCATGATTTGGAGCTTTTGGCTGTTTTCTTCACGCTTAAGATGTAAAGGCATTATCTTTTGGGTGAAAAGTTTGAGTTATGCATGGACCAGAAATCCTTAAAATACCTCTTTACCCAGAAAGATTTGAATTTGAGGCAGCAGAGATGGTTGAAGTTTCTTTCTTCTTATGATCTGGAGACACTTTATACCCTGGCGAAGCAAATGCCGTTGCTGATGCGCTGAGTAGGAATGAAGCGGTGGTTGTAAATTTAGAAGTTAATTCAGTTATGACGGAGAGGATTACATCTAGTCAGGAGGCAGATCTTATTTTGGATCGACTGAAGAAGGATGTTCAAGAAGGTGTTGTTTCTAGCTTTGAGATTAATCCTCGAGGCGTATTGGAAGTAAATGGGTGTATATGTTTTCCAAATGTTAATGGACTTAGGCAAGAAGTGTTGGCCGAATGCCACTGTTCAAAGTTATCTTTCGATCCAGGAGTGAACAAGATGTTCAAAGATATGAAGAGAGTATTCTAGTAGAAAGGGATGAAGCAAGATATTTCGATCTTTGTGGGTTAGTGTGCAAACTATTAGCAGATTAAAAGTGACCAGCAAAAGATAGCTGTATTGCTTCAACCACTTGAGATCCTGAAGTGGAAGTGGGAGAAGATCTCTGTGGACTTTATTGATGGGCTTACAAGGTCAAGAAGAGGAAATGAAGGCATTTAGGTTATAGTCGATCAACTACCCATGGTTTCCCATTTCATTCCTATTAAGCTGACTAGGACAACTGCAAGTCTGGCGAGTTTGTATGTGAAGGAGATTGTAAGAATCCATGGTATTCCTTGTAGTATTGTAAGTGACCGAGACATGATATTCACTAGCAGGTTCTGGAAGGGACTGTAAACTGCTTTATGGATCGAGCTAAGTCTGAGTACAACTTACCATCCCCAAACAGATAGGTAGACATAGAGAATGAACCAGATCTTGGAAGATTTATTACGAGCATGCATTCTCAACTTTGGGGGTTCTTGGGAAGATCATTTACCCTTAGTCGAATTCACTTACAATAACAGCTATCAGGCAAGCATTGGTATGGCTCCTTTCAAAGCTCTTGATGGTCGTTCATGTCGATCTCCTTCGTGTTGGGTTGAATCTGGAGATAGAACTGTTCTTGGACCTGACGTGATTTTAGAAGTCAATGAGAAGGTAGCTGACATTAGAAGAAAAATAAAGGAAGCACGGGATCGGTAGAAGTGTTATATGGATTGAAGGCGCAGGGATCTAGAGTTCTCAGTGGGAGATTTGGTGTTTATAAAAGTTTCTCCATTGAGAAGTGTTGTGAGGTTTGGGACCAGGGAAGCTAGCCCCTCTTTTTATTGGCCTTTTCCCATACTGGATCGGATTGGTAGACTTGCATATAGAGTGAAGTTACCAGATAGACTATCAGACGTGCACAACATATTTCACATTTTCTCATTTATGTAAGTATGTACATGACCCTTTGACGATACTAGAACTGGCACAACAAGTGGATTTGGAAGTTCAGCATAACCTAACCATTCTTAAGCGACCTATTCGTATCATCGCTTGAGATATAAAGTGATTAAGGATGAAGGTTGTGTTTGCGCCAAAAATGGTCACAAACCCCAAGTATTGTGAAAGCACCAGTGTATGAATACAAATTAGCAATATTCAGACACAAATCTTAGATATAAGCAAACAACAAACAGCAATCCAGAAACAAAGAACAGTGACACGCAATTTATAGTGGTTCGGCTATCTCCGGCCTACGTCCACTTCAAAGTTTTATCTTTTATTGACTATCCTTGCTGGTTACAGATGATTGTAGCAAATACAGTGAATGAATTTCGAGTATAACAACAATGGAAAGAAGTAGAATTGAATCCGGCAGAGTCTGGGCGTTCGATGGCCAAAAGATCCCCTTTCTGTAGACTCCAGGGGGCTATTTATAGGCGTAGGAGGCTGAGATCGTGCTCAAACTTTAGGAGACTTCTTCTGGCACATGAGTGGACCCACGTGACCGACCCCACCAAGTTTCGACTTGATCTGCAATCGATACGAAGCAATTTCGTATCCATCAAGAAATGACCCAATCGAGCTGAAACTTGGCAGGATTGTTCTTTACCTTGCATGCAGGCCACTGTCAAAATTTCGTTGCATTTGGATCAATGGCCTAGGAGATATGGTCGATACGAAATTGATCTGCTCTATGGCTGTTTGGTTCGAATCCATTCATTCGAACCGATCCCTTCGACTCGATGGCAACGCGCGTGAGCAGGTTGACGTGGCGCGCGCTCTTCGTGTCGATCCGCTTCTTACTCCGATTTGATCGAGCCACTCCGAGTATTTCGCCGCGTTCGCATCCATAACTCACGCGTCATCTCTGGCCTGCTTGACTCAGTGGATACGAACAAGCAATTATTCATGGATTCAAACAAGGACTCCTGATGGATACGAAGCGGCCAGCGCCTGATGGATGCGAAGTCATCTGATGGATTCGAGACAGATGGGTACGAAGGACTTGCATGCCTGACCGATACGAAGATGATGGATTCGAATGGAAGCTCATCCATGGTTACAGACCGTGTCTAGCCGGATGGATACGAAGCAGGACGTTGCTGATCGATACGAAGCGCATGTCCTCTTGATGGATACGAAAGTGTGACTTTTGTCATCAACTTGCATCGATCATATCTCGAGCATACGAACTCGGATTGACTTGAAATTTGGAATGCAGGTTTCCATGGCTTTGCTTGTCATATGTCAATTGCAGCCTGATCCGGACTCGGACAAAATTCATCGATATCCATGGTGAACCTGCGATGCACAATCAATATTCATGACTAGTAATCATTGATTTTCAGTTAATTTTTGGATATCTCGGCTTTGCCAAAAGGTGGGATAACAGGTTGTGAATCTTGTTAAGGTTCAGCAGAGTGGAGATGATAGAGATTGTACTTGGGAAACCGAGGACTATATTAGGGATTCTTATCCCAAGCTGTTGTTGTAGTTGTTTGTACTTTGTTGTATCTTTTTAGTGTACTCATCTTATCATGTAGGAATCACTTTCTTTGTATATGTTTATTATATGAGATCGTTTGGGTTTCTTTTGAGATCTTTTATTGCGTGTGATTAATTTCGTGACAAAATTTCCAGTAAAGAGGGGAGGATGTAACGACCCACTTTGTATTTGAATATTTAATATATTTTTAAATATTTAAATAAAGGATTTTATAACTCAAATAGACCTCTTTTTAGTAATAACTAATGATGGTAAAGTTTTTCTAAAATTTGGTTTAAAAAAATAAGTAGTTCGGAGAAAAATTGAACATGTGATAGAAAATTGTTTTTCGAATTTTCAACTTTTCATCAATCAAAAGTTGTCAAAACATGTTGTGTACACTAGGGTGTGCGTGCGTGTGTGTATAACATATAATTTAGTTAACGAAGTGGTTAGAGTTTAATAAGCTTAAATTTATACTTAAATAAATAAAGGAAGTTTTGACATTTCTTTTAAAAATTAAAAAGGAAAATGGTACAAAATTACGATACACGAAGTCATGTAAAGTGTTGAAGTGATGATAACTAGATGGAGGGGTGGCTTGCGTGTGGATGAAGGCAAGGGGAGGGGTGAGTTAGCACAAAGTTGTGGAGGGTATTGGATAAGGGTATTTGTGTAATTCACCATTTCCCATTTTCTATAAAAAGAAGACTTCACCTCCTTATTTCCTTCTTTACTTCATTTACTTTCATTTTCATTCTCTTATTTCCTTTTCCATCCTCTTCTTTCCTTCCATGGAGTTTTTGTTACTATTTACACTTTTTCTTTAAATAAAATTGCTAAAACCACTTCCATTCTCCTCTACATCACTCCTTCACCAAAACAAAACCCCAAGCTCCCATTTTTATCCAAGGCTGAGCCCTCTAGCATCACGTTCGAACCATGTTGATCCCCTCTAGGACCTAACAGTCAAGTTTTTCCAAGCAAAAGCTAGGTTTGTGTGTTGTTTGCGAAATTGTGGTAGTTTGGTTAAAGTTCGTGTTTATTTAGGTGAGTAAAGCTCGCTTTAAAAAATCAAGTTTTAAACTTTATTGTTTGTTGCAATAATCTTTTTTGGTTACTTGTGTTGTTGAGTATTTGTAATGATTATTGTTCGGTTTGGTTTCCGCTTGAAAGAGGATGACACATAAAGGTTTTGTAGGGGACTTAAATTGAAGTCGAAGTGTTCGTAGCAAAAAGGTCGCTACGAACACTAAGGGGTTTCTCGCCTATTATGATTCACTTTCATGTTTATGTTGTTTATAAAAATGAGCGTATAGGACATGTTGCTTGTTTCCATGAAAGTGTCGTTATATTGACTATAGCTATACCGACACTTTGAAATATCATTTCTTTGAAATCTTTTATGTGTGATTTTGTGCTTACGTTTTACAAAACAAATATTCGGTTGTGTTTTGGCGTTTTTAAATGTTGTTTGGACCAAGGTTTGAAGAGATTTTGATTTACAAAACAAGTTTAGAAGTTATGGTTCATATAGCGATGGTCGCTATGGATGTAATTCAGAGATATTTGATATCTTAAAGTAAAAAAGTAATCTTGAGATATTAATAATAAATTGTTTTAATTAAACATTTCAATAATGATGTTTAAAGTTAATTAATCATTTTAATAATGATGTTTAAGGTTGATTAATCACTTTAATAATGATGTTTAAGGTTAATTAATCATTTTAATAAAGATGTTTAAAGTTAATTAATAACTTTAATAAAGGTGTTTAAAGTTAATATTTGTGACGTGAAAGCCAAGCATGAGTTCGGTTTTTAAAAGTTTAAAAGTTTGATTTGGTTATGGAAAGTATAAGAAATTAAATTTCCGTAAACGATATCGCATATATGGAAAGGATTTTGTCGTATTCTTAGCATTAAATGTTGAGGTATGGAAACTCATTTCTATTTTAAAGGTTAAAACTGTCGTCAAGGCAAGACTTGGAGGTAACACTACCTTAACTTTCCCACCTTCATTTTCAACCATGGGATAGTACAAGTTTGAAATATTCTTTGTGTATCGTCAATGTAAGACAATTTGTTGCTCATTTGAGCGTTATATCCTTTGTCGGAAATGACTAAAACAAAAGAGCGAGTGGGGCCAAGCTATGTGGGTTTGCTCCCATTAGGTATTATCACATCTACTCTAGATTGGTTTCAAGGGTATGTGCATGGAGATGTGAAATACTCGTATTCTCGGTAAGGTTGGCAGGGTCTGGCTTGGAGGTTTCTAAGAAAGTCATAGAGTAAATGACCCACTCAAATATATTGTCTAGAGGTATACTTTCGGGTAAAGGGGGGCGCACCCTCCTGGTCATTGTTAGAAAATTTCCCTTTCCTTGTTTTTGGATTCAACCTCCGAATTAATTCCTTCTTAATTGCATCGGGAAGTGTCTTGCGCACTTCACTATGTTTAATTATTTGTGCCCATTCTTTATGCTTGGATGTTCTTCTTGTGAGAGGAAACTCGTTCCGTGTTTTATGGCTTGGTCTCACATGTTGTTTATGTGTTCCATTTTTATTTGGGGTTTACTCATACCAGACTTATTGTCTGATGCAAGTTGTTTGTTTTCCCTAAACTCTCTGGTACTCATTTATAATTGAGTAGTCCGAGAGTGACAGGTTTCTTAGTGCTCTTTTGAAGATGCTGGTCGAGCAGGGACTCCTTATCAACCTAGCTATCTATTTCAGCTGTTATGTTTATTTATGTATGTGTGTTTTGTATCAGAAAGTGTAAAGGCGAGTTGTTATAATTGCCTAGGCTGATGGTAGTACTTTTGTTGTAGCTCTAATAACTCCATGTTGGGGAGTAATCTTATGTACTATCTTATTGTTATATTATATTTAACCATTCCATTGTGAGTATTTCTGATATGTTCTTTTTTTTACCCCAGGACAACTTGTCTTTTGAATGCTTGGACAACGTCACATGAATATCGTGGATGTATTAAGTGTAGTTCCCAAGGGTCAGAAAGGTGGGTCGTCACAGTTCCATTTTAGAAAATAAGTATAGACTGCTTATGTGTTAGGTTCTAGCTTAGTATACCCCATATGTAGGGACTATTGGATGTTAGGAATGGTTGTGAATGTGTGAACAGGACATGTTTTGGATGATGGATGCTAATGGATGTATTATTTAGAATTATCTTGCACACTTAGGCAAATATATTCATGATTTAGCATACACTCACACCGTCATTGTTTTATTTATTGAGTTATATGCATATGGTTATTACATATGCATTAAATGGTTGTGTATACATGTAGAATTGCTAGTATATATTACATAGGATGTTGCATACATTTGGTACACGGCATAAGCACTTGCATTTCAGGAGGTCGACTAGATCAGAAGACCGTCTAATTTTTTCATTAGTATAGGTTCATATGCATTCCACGCTTGCACGTACATATTGCATTAGAAATTTAACTAAGGACGATGATTGTCAGTGGATTATGGATGAGTGGATGGTCGTAGTTATTGATTTTTTACGCATGACTTACATTTATTTTCACCCTTGCAGATTTCGGGGATGAAGGCCTTAGGAGGGAGAATGTAACCACCCCGAAAATTTAATTGGAAAATTGATAAAAGAATTAAATTTTAATATAATAAGTAAAAAATAATAATTTTCACAAACATTTGAATTTGGCTACAAAGCTTGCACTGTTGTATCGTAGCGATTTTCTAGACAATTTTCATATATAATGTTTTGAAAACGGAGCTAATACGAAAAAGTAATTAACTTTCGAAAATTAGAATAAAAAATAATTAAATAAATAAATAAGGAAAGAAAAATATATCAATTAAGAAACTCCACCGGCCGGCACCCTGACCACGACTGGTCGACACCCTAGCGGTCGACCGGTCATCGATTCTGGACTAGGTTTTATGCGCTCGAACGACCCAGATTTGATAATAATTAATCTAATTGTGGAGATGAGATTCTACCCCTATAAATACAACCCTAAGCTAATTTTCAGAACCCTAATTTCATTACAGTATGTCCAAACTCTATCAAGATTTCTCTTCCTCCTTAAACCAAACTTTCTTCAAAAACCTAGATTAAAAAAAAGTAGAAGGATTGAAGAAGATTAAATCAAGCAGAGATCTATAGCAAACGAGAGAAGATTCCAAGTGGATTATGGAGGGAATAGCTTTGGTTTGAGGTGAGTGGGTTCATTGTTAGTAAGATGATTTATGTAATTAATTTTACCCTATTTGATATAGGATTGTTTAAAATTAAATTGAAAACACTGTTTGTGTACATTGGGACATTAATAGTAATTATAATCTAGATCTAGTTGGTGTAATCTGTTAAATAAGAATTTATTCGAGTTATACCCTTTTATCAGAAAAAACATGAATTGTTATAACCCTTTTATGTTACACCTAGTTCAAGTTGATTATTGAAATCGAATATGATTTGATATAGCCTGTCAATTTAGTCCTAAGTTGAATATGAAGTTTTTGGGATAATAATAAAGTGTAGATTCACCAATTTGGTTCCAATATAATTGGTGTTGCTGTAATATCAAAATCTATAAGTTTATTATTCACCATTTAGGAACGATGATAACTAATAACATCAAAAACTGTAATTATATTAACCTAAAATTTACACCTCAACCGGTCGATTACTCACTGGAATTAGTCGACAATAAGCGGTCGACTGCTCCAGGTCAAGCGGTCTACTGGTTAACGTTTTCAGGCTGCAACCTGAACCTCAACCTAAGGCCCAAGTTATAAATTAAATTAACTAGTGTATATATATGTATATATTATATTTATATATATGGATGTTAGTAATAGTAGGGAAGGAAGTTCCCTATGTTGAGGACAATAGGACGTTGCGAGACAGGATAAATGTTATTTAACCAAAAGGGTTAATATTCGACTAAGGCGATTCTATCGCAAATTACACTCACAGGAGGTTGTACGGTAGATGTGCAACACTGACGATGATGCCGAATGGAGTGTGCACCCAGGCATTAATGGGAGTTCCTTGGTATCCATGGTGACGTGACGTGATGTTGTGTTGTTGACGGATCCTGGAGCGGTGCAATAAGAGGTGTTATGTTACCATTGAGAGTTGAACATGGATGCAGTGACGATGGGACACTTCGACGAGTCGGCATTGCAGGCTCCCCCTCAATGTGTAACTGGGATACGTGTAGTGGAAGTTGTGGGATTATAGTGCCATTGATGAAATTGTAGGGAAACCTATGTGGATTAGTTATGTGTAGTAGTAGTTATGGTAATATTGTCCTATAGAGGAAATAAATGGGAAACCTATGTGGATTAGTACGTGTAGTCATAGTTGTGGGAAACGCAGTCTCATAGTTGCAAATTATTGGGAAACCTATGTGGAATAGTTCTAGCAGCTATTAGTCGATCATTAGTTATCTTGAGGTTCGATTAGTTGTTCACCTTAAGTATTAGCCTGCATAAGTCATTAATGTAGGTGTGTCTTGAGCTAAACCCCTTAAATTAAGAAACAAGTAATCCATGGACACATGTAGGACATCCTACTTCACATAGAGTATTACTAAAGTCAATTGCATGTGATCACGATGTATTAATGATGTACTCATTTACAGGACTTTTGTCTGACCCACTCCTTTCATTTTCCCCTACCACAGTATGATAGGACAACAGTTGATTTGGCATGATATGTGAGAAAGGAGCCGCATTGAAGTTACACAATTTTTTTTGTTCCTCAAATAGTTATTTGTTGTATTAAATGTCTATCAAACTTATTTTGTGCTTTGGAAACATTGTGTATGAATTAAGTATTTTGGACATTGTTTTTTTGAAATGTCTATTTTCAATACTTGTATTTTATTCCTTCCGTTGTGAGATCGGAAAGTGTATAATGCCTTAGATTTTATCTTTATATTCTTAGCCTCTATAATGTCTAAAAACCCGATAGCTCGTACTTCTTGGAACCGATATGAGTCTGAAAGTCACCATAGGCTTTGGATCAGTGTGTCGAGAGGTGCGGGTTATCACAACATATCTTCTTACCTGAAGAGGTAAATGAGATTCATTGAGTAGAGGCACACCTCACACCCGATAGAGGACAAATAAAGCCTTTGGTCCTGCCTTTGGGCCTAGCCAAAGTAACCATGCAATGAGTGATGGTCAAGTTAGGTCTTTCCTCGTTTCCACGCTCAGTCAAGGTTAGTGGTCAAATTGAGCCTTTTGTCCCACTTCCACGCTTGGCCAAAGTAACCATCTAAGGAGTGGTAGTCAATAATGCCTTTGGTCTCGCTTTCACGCCTTTTCAAAGCAACCACCCAAAGAGTGGTGGTCAAGTTAAGCCTTTGGTCCCGCTTCCACGCCTGGCCAATGCAACTGTCCAAGGAGTGATGGTCAATAAAGTCTTTGGTCCTGCTTCTATGCCTGGCCATAGCAACCACCCAAAGAGTGGTGGTCAAGTTAAGCTTTTTATCCCACTTACATGCTTGGCCAAAGCAACTATCTAAGGAGTGATGGTCAATAAAGCCTTTGGTCCAACCCCACGTCTGCAGAGAAACTATCCAAGAAGGATGGTCATGTTAAGCCTCTGTCCCGCTTCCTCGCCTGACCAAAGCAACCATCCAAGGAATGATGACAAACTAGGATCTTCAAAAGGCTTTAGAAGAACTTCCATACATTGAAAAATTAATTTTGAAAAATAACTCTTTAATATATATATATATTCAATTTCTATATCAACTGTTTTCCAAATGAAGCCATAGGATCTTTCATAAAGGTATATAGAAATGCATTTTCAATCATAATAATAATTGTATACATATATTTCAAAGAGATTACAGAAAGGCCTTGTGTTTAGAATTTTTTTTTGATAAAATGGTTTGTAGCAAAATTGTGTTATACCCTAAAAATTTTAAGTTTAAAAGCTATCTTTAGCCTAGATGCAAAGCTATCTATAATGAAAAATTCGCAACAAGGAATGACAATTTGAAAAGATGAAAAGATAAAGCTAAAAAAACAGTTTACTTACACAAAAAAATAAGAAAACTTCTTATGGGTGGGCAAAACGTTACACCCATAACTTCCAAATCCGAATGAGCGTAAAGTCATCAAAGGTTTGACAATGGGAAGCGACCGATGGTTGAAAATGCAAAGCTAACGAAGGTTGGCAATGTGAAGCTATCGAAGGTTGAAAATGTGAAGCTATCGAAGTTGAGTGTGCAAAGCCAACAAATGTTGACATTGTGAAGCTATCAAAGGTTGATGTAAAGCTACCAAAGGTTGATAATGTGAGGCTATCAAAGGTTGAGACTGCAAAGCTATCAAAGGTTGACAATGTGAAGCCATCAAAAATTAGCAATCTAAAGCTCTCGAAGGTTGAGAGTGCAAAGCAATCGAAGGTTCACAATGATAGAGTTAAGGGTATGCCTAGGGGAAATCTTGTAGTTTGTTACATATATCTAAGTTTGTGATTGATCTTGTCCAAAATAAATGTATTATATACTTTGTCATATAGTAATATAATTAATTAAGTAATCAATGTAAAGTATACAAATAAAAAATCCTTAAATGAAATGTTATGTGATTGTAGTTGCAAATAGTTGCAATCATGAGTAATTAACCACGGTAATAAAATAATATTATATTTTAAATATTCTTTGTCGAGATGTTTCAAGAAAGGATATCGATACATCCGTTGAGGCCAGAGTACGTAACGCTCTCAAAATTTTAGGTAGTGTATTACTCATGGTTGTTGGGGGCACCAAGGGATAACGTAATGATAGTTATTGGATAACTATGAAATGATTCGCTCAAGAGTTTCATGTTGGTCAATCTTAACTAAGGTCAAATAGGGGATCTCGAAGTGATGATGTTACATAGTTCTCTTGACTTGAGAATTTATGGAACTTCAATATGGATACTCCACTTTGATTATAATTAAATCATTGCATGATGATCCATCGAGCGACTATATTTGGGTCTGAGTTGAAGCATTGGAAGTAAAACACTATTCAATAGAGAATTCATCTCCTCGGTTATAAGTGGTTAGTATCACGGTCAATAGTAGTCAACTTAAAGGAAAAGTCTTTGGCTAAAGCAGTATGTTATTGTTGAACCAAGGACTTTGTTTTTGGACTGACCAAGTTGAATGTGGATGACACTGGAATTTTGACCAAAACCAAATTCCATATGTCTTAAAGTGATGTAGTGTTGGAAAAGGGAATTTGTGTAAATAATTGTTACTAAATGGTACCACTTAAAATTATAAGATTGGATTTTACTGAGGAAGATGTATAAGCGATAAATTTGCTAAACTATTACACTACTACCTAAGGTGAGGTGTGAACGTTAGTATTCGAACTATTCGATATTAATCACTAGCTAAATTTACACATGCGAGTCGCATAACCGCATTGTAGATTCTCCGAAATACCACGAGATTAAACTTATTTATAAATTATTATATATTAATTAAATTAATTAAATTTATACAATATTATTTATTTATTTATTTGATGTATAAGGTGCCATTTTTTTGAAGTCATTAGAAATTAATTGGGTGCATACATAAAAGTTATATATGTGTGTAGTAATCGATATACGATATTGATGCACGTTTGAATTTGATTTAAAAATAATTGATTGCTATAATGTTTTGGAACATTCGAATGGTCCATCTTGCCTTGTCATCGTCCGCCATGGAGTGAGAAAAAAGGGTTTGAAAATCCAAATGTTGGATCTAGAATGTGAAAGAAGGGGTTAAGGAATTAAAGGAAGCAACTAATATTTGATTTCTTCTATAAACCATATTTAACTCCTCATTTCCTAACTTAATCACTCTCTTTCAAAACCCTAACCTCTATCTTCATTCTCCCACTTTCATCGCCAAAAATTCAAAGAACAATAAAGAAAATATATATTTTAATAGCATCCAATTAAATCAATCAAATAAAAGGTGGTACTCCTTCTCATGCAAAGCTAGGAGACTGGTTCGGATTTGGATATAGGAGCTTCTATCATTCAAGGTGCATTCAAGAACAACATTGATAAGGTAATATCTAAAACTAAATATATATTTATTACACTTATCATCTAGATCTTTGAATGTAAATACACATATATTAGTAGATACGATCAAAACTTTTATTCGATTGATTTTGTTGGAAAACAAAACAATTCTTAATCTTATGATTTGGTTATAATTTAAAAATAAAGATATTTTTATTAATTTTAGTTTTAAAATGAAATAATGAAAAACCCTACTCCGTAGAGTAGAGCTAGGGAATTCAGTTGGCCCGCCCCAACCGGCACCCCTTTTTAGTTGGGCTCTCACAGATGCACTTTTCGATCCTGAGATTTTCAACTCATTTTAAGGGATTATTACATGCCTTAGCAAATTACAAGCTACTAAAGTGTAGCTGCCAGGGCTCGAACTTTCTCCCTTTGTTGGGGAGTTGGGAACCCCTACCAACTCCACTATAGATGCAGACTAATTTTAGTATTAAAGTTTTAAAATGTTTCAAATAACATAAGAGTTTTTATTATCTTAATTAATTATAAACATGTGCTATAAATATGTTGAAATTATTTCATTTGTACCTTTATACATAACATTTATTTGTTAATTAATATAAACTATTTATTAATCATCAAATTTTCAATATAATATTTTTAGTGTTTAAAATACATACATACATACATGTATTCACACACACATACATACATACATATGTAAATACATACACACACAGTCATAACCAGATCTACGAGATATTAATACCTTATTTGAATTGTTCTTCTTTATCAAAATCAGATACGTAAGATGTTGATTCCTTGCTAAAAATAAGTGTCTATATTTAAAATAAATGATTTTACCTTAACAATACCAGATCCGTAAGATATTGATTCTTTACTTAAAATATGTGTGTTTGTGTGTATTTAAATCAAATTGTTTAGCTTTATCAAATCAGATCTGTAAGATGTTAATTTCTTGTTTAGTTGGTTTACTTTATCAAATCACATCTATAAGATATTAAATCCTTATTTAATTGATTTGCTTTATCAAAATCAAATCTATGAGATATTGATTCCTTGTTTAAATAAGTACTCATATTTAAAATGACAGTTAATGCATATTAAAGGGAAAATGTGTTCATTGTAGTGTAAATCCCATTACCTATACACGCACCTTAACGACCTGCAAATTTAACATTATTAATATTAAAGTAATTAAAAAAAGATTTTTTAATTAAATGGTGAATTAAGTATCATATTTATATTGGTTACATCGGTCTCTCCAAGGCTGAGCAGATCAATTTGGTATATAATTTTGATGGATTTGGAGTTATGGTTTGTGAAATAGAAGCATTACAGTGATTAAGTAGGGTAAGTAGGTAGTCTTATTCTATGCAATTGCCAACGGTTCCCTTGTGGTCGTAGTGTACAGAAATTGGCATAGTCCAAACATAGTTGACACCTTTTCCTATATGTATATATCTATTTGCAAAGATGGAAAGTGAAAGAAAACAAAAGGAAAGGGAAGAAGTTTTGGTTGTATGCTATATTTACATGTTGTTTACTTAAAATTATTTCCATGTATTACTGTTGTATCTCTTATAAATTAAATGAAGGATTAATGGGTAGAAAGATAAAAAAATTATTTATTTATTTACTAAGCCTTGTATGGTCTATTGGGATTTGTATACAATGTTGAGACTTTATGAATGTTTTTAATTTTATTCCATTGTGAGTTTTCCCTTTATGTTCATTGTTTTAGACTTTTCAATTTTATATATCCATGATCCACTTACTTTGATATATGAATTTAGTTGTAAGCGTATTTTGATGATGTTTATAATTGACTTTAAATGTTAAAAATAGTGGGTCGTCACATATACAAATTAACTATGTACACAATATGAATAATTGCATTTACACTATACACATATAAGTATATTTAGATATACTCATAAACATAACAGGTATATACTTGGTCAAATTAATCATTTAAACAAATTAGCGAAGTTAAATGAAAAAGAGTTTATATTTGAACATATTAGATCGGATCTAACATTAAATTCATACTTCATAAGTTCAATAAAGATCTAATTAGGAGAAAAAAATTGAAATATTCTCAGTTCACCCACTGCAACTGGGCTCGGACCCATCAATGGTATCAGAGCTCAGTTTATGACGCTTAATTTGTCAACATATGGAACAATTAATTAAGCCTATTTATCTAACAGGTGTCTTAAAAAAGCATTGTCTATGGTTAGGTTTAAATAATCAAGTATTATGCCCTCCCCGGCTATTAGCCTAGCCCAAGGGATAGAATAAGCCCAAGAGACTAATCCAAACGGAAGGCCCGAATTAATTTGGGTCCTATACTGATTTTCAAATTCCATTTTAAAATTTAAAACATATTTTAAACTTAAAAGTTAAATTTAAAATATAAAATAAATATTACTAAGTTTACAAAATTAAAATTTTTAATTTTTCAAAATTGTTTTGAAAATTTTAATATTTCTTAAATTTTATTTAATATTTAATTAACTGGATTAATTAAATAAATAAATAATTAAAAGTTAATTAATTAAAAATGAATATATATATATATTTGTAGAATATGCTAGTGTATGATTTTTGTTTGATGATAATAAACACACACATATATATATATATATATTCATTTAAATGTATTTGTTATTGTACTATTTTATCTTTCCACACAATTAAATAAATATTTGTTGAGTAAAATAAATAACTCAGAATTCATATTCAAACAAATTTTTATTTAAACAAATATTTTATTACAAATTCAACAGCACAAATTTGAGCTCTCACTACATTTACACATTTTCAATTACAACACAATTTTCACTTTACAATTCTCAACACTCGTATTTGATCTTCAACTTTGTTCCATCCTGTATCTAGCATCTGAACTATCTGCAAAATAAACACTGATGTGGTAAAATTGAAAAAGAAAATATTTTGCAGTGTTCACTAAAGTGTGTGCTTGAAAATATTATTTGCCTCGGTTATTTGGGTTGTTCGCCATCATTTTCTTTTGAATTCATCTTACACGAACAACTTGTGACATGCACAGTGTATCACTGTACATGCCACAAGGCCATGCACATCGATATACACTTGCTTGTTAAAACTGCAGGGACAGGTGAACGCAAGGTCAAACCCAAGCCAATGCTGGATTCAACTTGAGTGAAAATGCTCGATCAAAGCAATAACCAGCAATACAAACATGCAGCTACCTCCAGATAAAGTTTCAAGGCATGGTCAGGTTTAATGCAATGGTTAGGAGCATCATAGACAAGACTACATGAAAAAAGCAAGTATGGCTCAAACAATACAAAATTGAGGTGAACACAGACCAAATCTCAAATGGGTCAAGACAAAATGAACAGTAGAGACTCAAGTGGAACAAGTCCAGTTACAACATGAACTAGCACAATATACACATGCATATGGTTAAAGAAAAATATGGTGCACAATGGATATACAATCACTCAAGTTCAACATGCTCACATAACAAAGCGGTGAACCAGACAAAGGCAATCAAACTGCATAGATGAAGCTCGAAGCAAATACAATGTTCAGGCATGAATTTGACTACTAGTAAAGCCTCAACCAAAACATAAATGCAAAACATGAAGCAGCAACGCCAGTTCAGGTATAGGGAGCAACCACACCAAACATGAAACAAAGCCAGTGCACAAACAACAAATCCAGACCAGAGAAATAAAATAACAAAACCAGACATGTACAAGCTACATTCAGATAGGTGAATGGTCAGAGCAAGTCATTTAGAGGAAAACAGTGAATAAAACCATGAAATGACTCGAAGCAATGCAAACACGGACCAGAAACAAGTGCAGACAACAAAATGTACATGCATACAAACCAAAACATAGAACCAGTCTGCAGCACGGTAACAAGATCACAAGAAATGAACCGACTCAAAGCAACTGGAAGTTTAACATGAAGCAGTTCATATATATATATATATATATATATATATATATATATATATATAGCGAATGCAACCAGAGCACTTGGAGTTCAAGTTCAACCAGATCAACTCAGTTTAATGTTGCAGTGAAATCAATCAAATGAAACATGATAAACAAGTCAACACACTCGGGTGGACAACACATATAAAAAAACAACCGTGTTTCAAAAATTCAAGGCCGCAAAGGCCGCAGTTGAAGAATTAACAAATTTGAACATATTTGAATATATCAGAAATCAGAGCAAAGAATGGAACGAAGAAAGTAAACCAATAAATTTCTCAATTTCAAGTCGAAGAAAAAACAACGGATTCGAACTCATTCAAATTTGAATATAGTCAATCGGATATCAAGGCAAAAATCATCTTAATCGCGCGATCAAAAAACGTATGGCTAAGCAAAGATATGGACTGATTCAAACACTTCAACTAAGTTTGAGCATATCAGAGATGGAACAAGTCAGCAAATAACAAGTCGTACGATCAAAAATCAACGCAGAGGAAAAAATCACGAAGTATTCAAAACTCAAATATACGAATGTAAATATAGGGAATTTATCCCTATTTAGCCCATCATCATCATTGGCATACAATAATTCGAGTACAAGCAAATACCAGAGCAAGCTATTGAAATAAATCACAAACCAATAACTCGAATCAAAGTCGAGTATTATCGAAAATTGAAAAAGGGAAAAATCGCATACCATTTTAACATTCAAGCTTGACATATTTGAAGCAACCGTGAACAATTCAACTGATCAAGGAAGTATCGAAGTGAATTGAGAGCATACCAGCAAACATTTCGAGCATCAATTTTTCAACCGGCGGCTCAAATGATCAGAACCTTAATTTGAGAAGAAGAACGAAAATAAAAGAGGCGGCCGAAGTTACTACAGAAATAATAAAGGGTAGACTGTCTTTTATTAATTTAGTGGGCCGGTTTCATTTTTAGGCTTGAGTTATAAAGAATGGGGTTTTGTTTCTTATTTTTAGTTTTATTTTACATTTGTAATTTTACTTTTAAATTGAGTAACTTTCTATATATGTAACTAGGTTACGAACTACGTGGCGTAGTTCGGAGAATTCGCAACTCAGTGGCTGAGTTGTGGTAAAGTTTTGAGCTTAGAGTTAGGTTAGTCAAGTTAGCACGTGTAGCGAGTTTATGTGTGTTTGTAAGCGTCTGACTACTTAATTTCTAGTAGAAACCTTTGCGGCGGCACGTAGGCAGGTTATTGCCGAAGCTGGGTAAATTTGTGTGTGATCTCTACTGCATTATTTTCTGTTATTTTTTTTTATTTCCGCATTAATTTTTATTATTATTAGTATCACCCTATTCACCCTCCCCCCCCCTCTAGGGTGAAAAGGATCCTACAAGTGGTTTCAGAGCTAGGAACAAAAACCAATTTTTATTTTTTAATGGCTTCTTTTAATAATGCTTTTGCTGAGGGTCGGTCCATGGTTAGACCACCCATGTTCAATGGTGAATATGTATATTGGAAAAATAGAATGAAAATTTTTCTATAAACCATAGATGCATGGAATATTGTTGAGACAGGATATAGCACACCAATAATAATGGCAGATAATCAAGAAGTTGAAAAACCTATGGATCAATGGACAGATCTTGAAAATAAACTACAAAATGCTAATGCTATGAATTATATTATTTGTTCATTAGATCAAATTGAATTTAATCGTGTCTCACATTATCTAACTGCGCAGGAAATTTGGCATACGCTTGAAGTGACTCGTGAAGGAAATTCCCAGGTTAAAGAATCTCGCCTTGTCATGCTTTGTACTGAGTACGAGAACTTCACAATGACAAAGGATGAAAGTGTCAAAGAAATGTATGGACGACTTTCTAATCTTGTATACAAGTCCAAATCTCTAGGGAAACCACACACAGAACTGGAAATAGTCCAAAAAATCCTCAGAATTCTACCACGAAATTTTGAAGCAAAAGTGACTACCATTAAAGAATCAAAGAATCTGAAACAGATTAAAGTTGAAGAACTCTTTAAAAATCTCACCACTTATGAACATGAAATCAAATTCAAGGAAGAATGTGAAGGAGGTGATACGCGAAAGAAATCAATAGCTCTCAAAGGAACAACTAAAAGTGAAGATGATGATGATGGAGCAGCGGAACTGGCACTGTTAATAAAGAGATTCAAAAGGTGGAACTGAAAGTATGGAAATCCATCTCTAAATCAATAATTGAAGAACAGAATTGTCAAAGTTCTAGACAACCAAGAAGAGCAGGAGATCATTTGTCACAACTGAAATAAACCTGGTCATATCAAGCCAAATTGTCCTTAAAATCAATTCAGTAATGGAAAGAAACCGAAAAGGAGAATTTTTGCAGCTACGTGGGATGAAAGTGATGAAGTTGATAAAAGCACTGGCAGTGAGAGTGAAAAAGCAAATATGTGTCTTCGAGGAGAAACAACTGACAACGATGATGACGAGCCAAGCAAGGTATCAAAACTTACTCACTCGGAATTACTTATATATTTTCATGAAGTAAATGGCTGTTTTGAAAGACTTGGGGAGAAGTACGCTAATATTGAATCACAAAGAGATAGTTTGATAGAACTAAATAAGCAGCTTGATCAATTGGTTAAAAAGTATCGAAATAAGAGCCCTAAGTGTGGCAAGTGTCCATCATTAGAAGAGGAAATAAAAAAATCAGAAACTAAAATTAAATCGCTTGAAAATGAAATTTTGATTTTGAAAGAAAGTGAAAATGCTAGGAGAGAAAATTCTATTAAAGGTGCACTCTGTTATTGAATGAAAATGAATCTCTCAAGACACAAGTCCAATAGTTGTCTACAACTTTAGGAAAATTTTCCAAAGGAGAAAGATCACTAAATATGTTATTAGGGAAACAAACTATTAATACTAATAGAAAAGGACTTGGGTATACTCAATCTGAAAGAGTTAGAAGTGAAACTAATCATGTCAATTCCAAGTGCACGATTTGTGAAAAAATTGGACACAATCAAAACAATTGCTGGTTTAGACCCAAACAAACAAAAACCATACATATTTGGCTTCCTAAAGGCACGAATGTAAAATCCCTTAAAGTCAAACAAATCTAGGTGCCAAATGGAACAAACATAAACTATTTTGGTTCTACGCAAACTTGTTTTTCAAAATCGTATGTCACTAACAATCATGGACCTATAAAAACAAATAGGTCACAAAAATCTTTCCTCGTGTAGGTGTGTTGGGAGGCAAAGGAATAGCAAGAGTGGTACTGGATTCTGGCTGTTCCAGGCACATGACGAACGATAAATCAAAGTTCCTTAGCCTAGAGAAATACAAAGGTGATAGAGTCAAAATGAGCAACAAACAATGTATTATACATTGAAAATCTGCACCATAATCAGATTTCAATCAGCCAGTGATCAACTGAGAAAATTTGAGCACCACAATTAAATTTGACAAGGATGAAAAAAGTAAGGTAGTTGATCAAAAGAAAAATCGAGGTATGATTGATCACTTCTTCATCTTACTACTTCTAGACATTATGTTCTCTGCTTACTTGTGCATACGGTTTTAATCAAATCCAAAAGAATCTCATTTTAAAAGCTATAAAAGGATTATGAGGTATCTGTTTCACACACCACGATTTGGTCTATGGTATCCAACTTATGAAAACTTTGATTTAAAGGGGTATTCGGATGTAGATTATGTTGGTAGTCTAGCTGATAGAAAAATTACTAGTGAAATGTGTTTTATGTAGGGACATTCATTAGTTGCATCACTTTCACAAAGAAAATATCTACATAAATTTTATTTCAACAGATTTTCAATTGGCAGAAATTTTTACAAAACCCCTTCTAGAAAATAGTTTTTGTCAACTGCATCTCAATTTAGGCATTTTAGAAATTTGATTTTATATTTTTGGATTTGATCTTAAATGTCTATGTTAACTAATCTGACTCCCTACAGATTATCGAAAAGGAAACCAGTGACTAATTTTTTTTGATGAGTGTTGATATTATTCATACATTATAACTTGAGACAGTATATTTAGTAAATTTCTTTAAAAATTTAAACAAAATTTGTAATAACTTTTGTTGGTAAAAATTCCATGATCATCTCTATTTCTATCATATTTCTAACGACCATCACTCATCAAAAATCAATATAGTATGCAAAATGTGGTACCTAAACAGGAAATTATTCCTTTTTTAATTAACTAGCAATAAAATTATCCAAAAGTACTCACTCTCATTTAAAAGTCCTCACAGTTATGCATGGTTAGAAGATGCTTGGAATTCATTTTTCTAAATTAAAAATCGAGAATACTACTAATCTCATTTAAAAGTCCTAACGGTTATGCATGGTTAGT
Organism: Allium fistulosum; assembly: GCA_030737815.1. Taxonomy (NCBI): domain Eukaryota; kingdom Viridiplantae; phylum Streptophyta; class Magnoliopsida; order Asparagales; family Amaryllidaceae; genus Allium; species Allium fistulosum. The sequence goes on along the minus strand of CM060905.1, from coordinate 153,077,383 downwards.
AAGTATTCAAATTCATGTCATAAATATACCACAAATAGACATAACTATATGGTTTTCTATACCGACATCACCCCTATCACTCTAAAATGGAATATGCCTCCAAAAGAGTATTTATGATTTTGTTTGATTTTGTTTGATTTTTTTTGAAATCTAATAAATATACTCGATTAGGTATTAATGTTGTATTAATGTCTATTACTTTATCTCTATTTTCTACGCTATTACTCTTTTGCTGATAACAAAAGGGGGAGAGAGAAGTTAAGATTTTGGCAAATAAGTCATATTCTTTAATTGCATCTAGCTTCATTGCATATTCTTTATTTTTATTTTCATGCATATGTGTAGGGGCAGTTTGTTGTAGGGGGAGTATTCAAATAGGGAAAGCTAATAGAATTCATCATCAAATACATTCAATAGACTCAAAATCTTAATATAGTTTGTTATCATCAAAAGGGGGAGATTGTAGAATATGATAGTATATGATTTTTGTTTGATGATAATAAACATATATATATATATATATATTCATTCAAATGTATTTGTTATTGTACTATTTTATTTTTCCACATAATTAAATAAATATTTGTTGAATAAAATAAATAACTCAGAATTCATATTCAAACAAATATTTTATTACAAATTCAATAGTGCAAATTTGAGCTCTCGCTACATTTACACATTTTCAATTACAACAAAATTTTCACTTTGCAATTTCACCTCACTACATATTCACTCAACACTCGTATTTGATCTTCAACTTTGTTCCAGCCTGTATATATCATCTGAACTATCTACAAAATAAACACTAACGCGGTAAAATTAAAAAAGAAAATATTTTGCAGTGTTCAATAAAGTGTGTGTTTGAAAATATTATTTGCCTCAGTTATTTAGGTTATTCATCATCATTTTCTTTTGAATTCATCTTACATGAACAACTTGTGACATGCACAGTGTATCACTGTACATGCCACAAGGCCGTGCACACCGATATACACTTGCTTGTTAAAACTGCAGGGATAGGTGAGCGCAAGGTCAAACCTGAGCCAAGGCTAGATTCAACTCAAGTGAAAATGATCGATCAAAGCAATAACCAACAATACAAACATGCAGCTACCTCCAGACAAAGTTTCAAGTCATGGTCAGGTTCAATGCAATGGTTAGGAGCATCATAGACAAGACTACATGAAAAAAGCAAGTATGGCTCGAACAATACAAAACTGAGGTGAACACAGACCAAATCTCAAATGGGTCAAGACAAAATGAACAGTAGAGACTCAAGTACAACAAGTCCAGTTACAACATGAACTAGAATAGTATACACATGCATATGGTCAAAGCAACATATGGTGCACAATGGATATACAATCACTCAAGTTCAACATGGTCACATAACAAAGTGGTGAACCAGACAAAGGCAATCAAACTGCTCAGATGAAGCTCGAAGCAAATACAATGTTTAGGCATGAACTTGACTACCAGTGAAGCCTCAACCAAAACATAAATGCAAAACATGAAGCAGCAACATCGGTTTAGGTATGGGGAGCAACCACAACACATGAAACAAAGACAGTGCACAAAAAACAAATCTAGACCAGAGAAATGAAATAACAAAACCAGACATGTACAAGTTACATTCATACATGTGAATGGTCAAAGCAAGTCATTCGGAGGAAAACAGTAAATAGAACCATGAAATAACTCGAAGCAATACAAACATAGACCAGAAACAAGTGCAGACAACAAAATGTACATGCATACAAACCAAAACATAGAACCATTCTACAGCACAGTAACAAGATCACAAGAAATGAACTGACTCGAAGCAACTGGAATTTAACATGAAGCAGTTCACATATATATATATATATAGCGAATGCAACCAGAGCACTTGGAGTTCAAGTTCAACCAGATCAACTCAGTTTAATGTTGTAGTGAAATCAATCAAATGAAACATGATAAACAAGTCAACACACTCGGGTGGACAACACATATAAAAAAACAGTTGTGTTTCAAAAATTCAAGGCCGCAAAGGTCGCAGTTGAAGAATTAACAAATTCGAACATATTTAAATATATCAGAAATCAGAGCAGAGCAAAGAATTGAACGAAGACAGTAAACCAATAAACTTCTCAATTTCAAGTCGAAGAGAAAAGAATGGATTCGAACTCATTCAAATTCGAATATAGTAACCGGATATCAAGTCAAAAATCATCTTAATCGCACGATCAAAAAATGTATGGCTGAGCAAAGAAATGGACTGATTCAAACACTTCAACCAAGTTTGAGCATATCAGAGATGGAACAAGTCAGCAAATAAAAAGTCATACGATCAAAAATCAACGCGGAGGATAAAATCACGAAGTATTCAAAACTCAAATATACGAGCGTAAATATAGGGAATTTATCCCTATTTAACCCATCATCATCATCGGCATACAATCATTCGAGTTCAAGCAAATACCAGAGCAAGCCATTGAAATAAATCACAAACCAATAACTTGAATCAAAGTCGAGTATTATCAAAAATTGAAAAAGGGAAAAATCACATACCATTTTAACAATCGAGCTCGACATATTTGAAGCAGCCGTGAACAATTCAACTGATCAAGGAAGCATCGAAGTGAATTGAGAGCATACCAGCAAATGTTTCGAGCATCAATTTTTCAACCGGCGGCCCAAACGATCAGAACCCTAATTTGAGAAGAAGAACGAAAATAAAAGAGGCGGCCGAAGTTACTACAGAAAGAATAAAGGGAAGACTGTCTTTTATAATTTAGTGGGCCGGTTTCATTTTTCATTTTTGGGCTTAAGTTATAAAGAATAGGGTTTTGTTTTCTTATTTTTAGTTTTATTTTACATTTATAATTTTACTTTTAAATTGAGTAACTTACTAGTTGTGTAACTAGGTTATGAACTACGTGGCGTAGTTCGGAGAATTCGCAACTCAGTGGCTGAGTTGTGGCAGGGTTTTGAGCTTAGAGTTAGGTTAGCCAAGTTAGCGGGTATCGCGAGTTTACATGTATTTGTAAGCTTTTGACTACTTAATTTCTAGTAGAAACCTTAGGGGCAGCACATAAGCATGTTATTGCCGAAGCTAGGTAAATTTGTGTGTGATCTCTACTGCATTATTTTCTGTTATTGTTTTTATTTTCGCATTAATTTTTATTATTATTAGTATCACCCTACTCACCCCCCTCTAGGTTGAAAATGATCCTACAATAATGATATGTGTGTGTGTATTTATCTTGAACTGTTTAAGATAAATCATAAATCAAATTTTCAGATTATTAAAAATGTTTAATCAAAAATGTTTTAATTAAATATATGTTCAAATAAATTGAATATTAATTAATACAAACATGTATGGATAATGATATATGCATGTAACCCTAATTGTTATTGTTATACATTTATCTTAAATTAGTTAAGATGGATAAAATTAAATTTTGATTTAATCTAAATATTTATTTCAGATGTATAATCAAATAAAAGAATTTATCAAATAAAATTAATTAAAAGTTAATTAGTTAAAATGTATGAATATGTTGATATATGTATATTAACAAACTACAAATGTTGTAGTTAATTATATATTTTAAATAGTCTAAGGCGGGTAATATAAAATTTCAAAAATTTATATAAAATAAAATAAATAAATATAATATGATTTGATTAATAAGAATTAAAATTAATCAAATATGATTTAATTAATTAGATATATACATACATACATATATATTGTAAGTTAATTAAATTATAAAAGAAATAAATTAAAGCTTATATATTTATATGTGTATGTATTTATGTATGTATGTATAAACATAAGTGAAACTATAAGAAACCTAATGTAGGCTTAAGAAACTAGTACATACATATTGTAAGAAACCCAACTTATGTTAATATATACACTTGAATCACAAGGGTATTTCATAAGAAATGTAATTTTCCTAAATCGATATCACTCAATGCGTACGTGTGTGTATGTGCATTAAAGATTATATATCCTTAATGTATAAGTTGTCCTCTAATATTTATATATTAATAGATTACTTCATACTCTTTAGTTGTTGATATTCCTCAAGCTAGGGATCTTATGTGTAGTACTATTTGTTTGCACAAAAAATGGACAAACACCTCAAAGTTGTATGATTTAGTAGATCTTATGTTGTTCTTAGTGATTTGGGTGATTTATGCAAATATATGAAAAGCAGGGGCTAAACTGTAAAAAGACACGCAAGTTTATAGTGGTTCAGCCAGAATGTGCCTACGTCCACTTTATATGTTATTTCACTTCTCTAGTTTTGATTACAAGTACAAAGCTTTGATACGAGTAAAGGAAAGTTGTTTGAAGAGTTCCTTCCGTGCTTGAGCTCTTAAAACTTGTCCCCATTGCTGTACCCCTGCCCCTCTATTTATAGAGTGAGGCTGGGGGTAGGGGTCTAGGATGTGTATGGTTGCTGATGGGCCTGGGCTAATACAACCTGGCCTGGTGGAGTTGGTTCGGTTTACTTTGGTTCGGCGGAAGAGGATGAGACCGGTGGAAGCTTGGTCCGGTGGTAGGAGCATGGTGGTCCGGTGGAAGCTTGGTCCGGTGGTAGGAGCATGGTGGTCCGGTGGAAGCTTGGTCCGGTGGTAGGAGCATGGTGGTCTGGTGGAAGGTTGGTTCGGTGGTAGGAGCATGGTGGTCCGGTGGAAGGTTGGTTCGGTACTGAGGAATAGAGGGATGATGCCGGATCGGTAACAACTGGTTTGGTGTAGAGTTTTGGAGGGGTTGGTTCGAAGGTGAGGGAAACGAACTTGGTTCGGTGATGTCGTTGGCAAGGTCAAAATATACCCAACATCTGCCCCCCAAAGCAGGGTAGGTGCATGCACGTATCCTGCTTTGTTTTTGACCATCCTAATTCTCCATTTTCATCTGGTCCGGTAGTCCGCTTTCGCCTATAAGTAGAGGATTAGGGCCTCCGTTCTTTCCATCTACCGAACCATTCCGTTGTCTCTTGCCGAATCAAAGAGAGCCGAATTAGTTTGAGCGCCGAATCAGCTTGAGACCGAATCAACTTAGCATCGAACCAGACAAGGACCGAATCAAACAAGCACCGAACCATGTACGTTTTCTTTCGCCGAACGAAGGCGACGAGGTTGGGTGTTGAGCGCCGAATGAGATACGTGGTGTACCACCGAATGACCTCAGAAGCTTTCAACACCGAATGAAATTTAAACTTTTAATGCCGAATGGACTCTGAATCTTGAACAACATCCTATGCTTATATATACTTGCTTGGTTATATTTCTGTATTTCTTGTTCTAACAATCATATCTTTCGCTTTCGTGCGCGCAGATAATGTCCCAAAGAGTCGAAACCCGGTCAGATAAGAAGAAGTCTGGGGGCGAAGGAGAGTCCTCGGCCGCGCCCCCAGCTCAATCAGGATCGGAGCGTCATGGGCCCGCCCCAAGGTCATTAGTGGATGGACATGGTCCCCAGGAGCTGCTGGATTCCCCGCCTGACTGCTTTCCTAGCTCTCTCAAAGAGGAGCAGCTCGATGTTATATCTCGCTCCTTTGGGATCGATAGAGCCCTCATGCTGTTGCCGGGCCCAGGAGTCATGCCATACAATCCTCCCAAAGGGTACTTTGCTTATAGTAGGTACCATTGTATGTGTGGTGCTATCCCGCCTCTCAATGCTTGGGTAGTCAGCTTCCTCACGTATCTAAAGGTGGCCCCATTCCAACTTCAGCCCAACTCTTATGCCATACTGGCGAGCCTTTTCGTCATCTTTCAGAGGAAGTACGGGCGCCCTCCTTCCAACCGGGAGATCCGGTACTTATATAATTTGAGGGGCTACAAGAAAGGATCCCCATACATTAGCTTGGAGTCAGCCGTGACCTTCAAACCGGTCTTGGATCTATACTCTAAATTCAGCATGTTCAAGAAGGAGTGGTTCTTTGTTAGGGACGACTCTGTTTCAATCCGGCGCTTTACCTCTGGATGTAAGTTGATGCTTTTACTTATAATTTCTATTCCGATTGTGATGCTTCTTCTCATACTTTCTCATTTTTGCTAGCGACAGGTGGCTTTCCGGTTGTGGAGACTGACCGCCTGGTTCAGACGGCGGCGGAGATAGAAGCCATTCTTGGGAAATACAGATCATCTGCCTTCTTGATTAGAAATGCGATTCTTCTGGAATATAACTTGATCCTTCCGCAGCAGTCTGTAGTTAAGTTGAGGGAAACGGCGGAAGAGAGGGCGGCTGCTCAGGCTAAGGGAGGCGTTGCGGCAGAGGGTGGAAAGAGAAAACCATTCACGAAACCTCCAGCCGTCGGAGGTAAGAAACTTAAGAGGTCGGACGGTCCTTCTCCCAGCAATTGTCCACTTACTCAGGGGGAGATAGATGCGGAGGAAGAAAGAGGTGAGGCGGAGGGCGGAAGTGACGTTGAGCGTCTTGGTGATGATGGTGGCGATGGACAGGGTGGTGATGGTTCCAGGGCTCTGTCTTCTGGGCAAGTAGGCGAAATGCAAGAGTGGACGGATGATGCTCTCCGCCAAGCTTTTGAGGGGTTGGATGATGATCCGGCTTTGGTAGAGAAGACCGGGAAGGCAGACAAAGCCGGGACTGGTGCAAGTGAGTCTTTTCCGACCATTCCGGCCAAGGTGGCTCTGACGACTCAAGGTGAACTCTTGACCCCTGCATGCTTCACTAATGATAGGGACTTAGGAATATTTTATGACCCGCTCCCGTCCTGGAATGAAATCCAGGACTTATTGCAGTATCCCACTCCTCCCCAGGGTTTGTACAATCACAGCTGTGTTTCTTTTCCCCTTTTTTAACTTGTAATTTACCGCGTTTCTCGAATCGTATAGTGATGTAAGATTGTGACATTTGTTCTTTATATCAGGAGCAGGCAAGACGTCCAAAGCTTCAGACCTTCGACACAGGCTTGAGCAATATAAACTTTCCAAAATTTCTGCTAAGCCGAAGCCCTCAATCCAACGCTCCGGGGATGTAGTCGGATACCGTCCTCTTCTTGGGGTTATCGAAGAGGGTATTCAGCAGAGGAAGAGGAGTCATCTTTTATCCGAAACTTTGCCCGGTCCTCAGCCTTCGGCTCAGCCTATCCATGATATTACTGAGGAGGGTAGCGAGTTTGTACCCTCTCCGCACCCGTCCGGAAACCCTTCTGTTATTCATATCGACCGTCCCGACTTGGCCCGTAATCCATTTGCGGGTCATCCTGATCTGGATCCAGGTTCTCATGATATTACTTTTGACGAAGTCACTGGCGAACACCTTCTCCCCCGTAACCCCATGGTACGAGTACTTGATGAAGCCAAGTCTTTAGATCTCGATCTACTCACTACTCGTATAGTCACTATGGGAGACGAGGCCAAAGCTAACATTGATCGGGTGGCCGAGGAGACCAAGAAGCTGATGGGGCATCATGCTCGGCTGGTTAAGGCCGGAGAGGAGATTGGGAGTGCTAATATCCAACTTCGATTGGTGGTTTCGGATCAGTCCAAACAGCTTGCGGAACAGGCTATCCAGATTTCTCAGCATGAGGCTGCTACTGGGCGACTAAGGAAAACCATGGAAGAGGCCAGTCGGGCTGAATTGCGGAAAATGGAAGCTGCCTGCATAGAGCGGATTGACATGGCTATTGCCATGGTGGATGAGGTTCGGAGAGCGGATCTCGAGCAGGTGGAGGGGTTGTCCGAGAAACTTGAGGCTGCAGAGCTTGCTCAAGCTAAGTTGAGGGAAGAGATGGAGGTGATGCGGAGGTCCCTTCAGGCTGATTGCTCGAGATACAGACTGGAGAGAGATGCTGCCGTCGAAAGGTTGTCGGCTTCCGATGCCCGGATGAGGGAGTTTGAGGAGAATGAGGGAATGATGGATGACATGCTCCAGGACATGTATTTCCGGACTTGGAAGCAGGGTAATCTCTCTTGGATGGATGATTATCCCAGGGTCATGGCCAAGATCTATCTTCGGGCTTTGGAGGAGGCTCAGGCTGACGCAGATAAAGAGGGTGGTACGGTCTTCAGTATGGATGTGGTCACTGCCCAGTTCACCAAGGAGGAGAAAGTGGCGGTAAAGGAGGGTATGCGGCTGCTTGCTGCTGAAGAGGCAGGTGTGCAGGTAGAGGATGACGACCAGGACGGTCAAGAAGCAGGTACTGGTAAGTCTTCCTTTCTAGTCTTTCTGTTAACTTGGTTACTCATTACTAATGAATCCTTTTTATGACCGGACAGGCGGGCAAAAGAGCAAGGACAAGACTTCGACGCAACCGGCTCCCTGATTGGACCTGGAAAATTCTTTTTGTAGGCTTGGCATTGCTGTATCTGTTAGTCTTAAGACAGTAGAGTAACTTCTAAGTTGTAATTCTTGCTACTTGTAATAACATTATTCTTGACGTGTAATTTTTTAACTTAAGCTGATTTTGCCGTTTCTTGAATATTTGTTGCTATTTCGACATATCGTATGAGAAATGTAGCTATGTATATTCTTGTAATTAAATTGTGTTTGATGTTAGATTCTGGTTCTAAACCATAATTTTATGACTTGCAATATTAGTGTGTGGTGTGAACAAATTATAGTCATGTGTTTGTACATAAAAGAAGAAAATACCGCCTTTCATGTTTTAATCGTAGATGGCAGCCTTGAATATCTTGTAGGACCGAGCATGGAATGTAGCCGAATGTCCTGCCACTGTGAGTCCCCACACCCATTGGCGAGTATCTCCTACTCTGTATCGTGTACTTTGGGGATTGTTATAGGGGATAGAAAAAAAAGCTTTTTAAGTAAAAATTGAAATACGTGAAAAAGTAAAACTTCCAGTCACGGAAGGCCTTCGATGTGCTTAAGTTCGTGGCAAACGGGTTTTGTAGTCACTTTCCCTAGCTGTGGGTCTTGGAGACATTCGTCACCCATCTTACGCCTCCGCGAGGAGTTAATTCTTTTTTACCACAGTCGCACTTAAGACACATCGGAGCCGAGATCGCGCACAGTAACTACCCGGGCCATTATGGCCCGTAATCGTGGGTATTATTCGATTTACTATGGCCGGCTAGCGTGGGTGCCGATCGTCAACTGTGAACTGCCCCTGGCTGGCCACACCTTATGTTGGGGCTTATAGTCGGTTCACAGTTGCCGGCGAGCCTAACGCCGTAATGAGCTGCCTCGGCTATAGTCGGCCTTCTCGGTGGCTTATAATCGACTCATTACAGTTGGCTTTAAGAGCCGTCGCGAGCAATGAGTTAACCCGCAGCAGAGGGATGCTGGAGCAAAAGTGTCTCATTGGCGAGGGCATAGATTCGCATAGTACCTGTTGGGTCTTGTCCACGTGAAGTTGCATTGTGGAGTGCTTTGAATAGAAATGCTATATGCTCAGGATTTTGTTCAACAGAAAAGGATAAAGTTAACAAGCAGCCAAGATACAAAGGAACAAGTTAAAAAAGAGACAAGGCTTTTTTAAAGTGGTTCGGCACGAAAAAATGCCTACGTCCACTGATTCTCTTTGTTAATTCACTTCATATGGGCAATACAAGTTAAGAAAAGTATCGACGGAGGTGTTGGATGTTCCATGCCCTCTGGAACACCTCTTCGTCCACTGTTGACAAAATATAGGCTCCGTTGTGGAGATCTTTATGAATTACATATGGTCCATCCCAGATTGGGTCTAGTGCTCCGGGGCGAGGGAAGATTCGCTTGAGGACAAGATCCCCTTCTCGTAAGGTACGATGCTTGACTTTGGAGTTGTATTGTGCTGCCACCTTTTGCTTGTGGGTTGCTGTTTTTAGGACTGCATCATTCCTTCTCTCCTCGACTAGATCCAAAGACATGTTGAGGAGCTCTTCGTTCTCTTCTGGGTTATAGTGGATCCTATGGTGGGAAGGCACAATGGTTTCAACTGGGAGCATAGCCTCCGATCCGTATGCCAAAGAGAAAGGAGTGTGCCCTGTTGATGTTCTGAAAGATGTGCGGTAGGCCCATAGTGCCGTAGGGAGTTCATCCACCCAAGCGCCCTTTGACTTTTCGAGCTTCTTTTTTATCAGAGTTTTCAGAATTTTGTTGACTGCTTCGACTTGTCCGTTTGCTTGGGGATATGCTACGGATGAGAAGCTTTTGTGAATTCCGTGTTCTTGGCACCAGTTGGCGAATTCCTCGCTGTCAAACTGAAGTCCATTGTCTGATATGATTTTTAGTGGGACTCCGTACCTGCACAGAACATTTTTGATTAAGAAGTTGATAACTTTCGCTGAAGATACTTTATTTAGAGGCTCTGCTTCCACCCATTTGGTGAAATAGTCGACTGCTACTATAGCATATTTGGCGCCGCCTCGACCCATTGGCAGTTCACCGATTAAGTCAATTCCCCATACTGCAAAGGGCCAAGGGCTGGTCATCTGAGTAATCTCGGTTGTTGGTAGCCGAGGGATCTTAGCAAATTTTTGGCATCTGTCACACTTCTTGACGAAATCTAAGGTGTCCTTGCTTAAGGTGGGCCAGAAATATCCGTATCGTAGTATCTTTTTTGCCAACGTTTGCCCTCCGGTGTGATCTCCGCAGCTTCCTTGATGAATGTTGGATAAGATTTCCTTGGCTTCCCTTCCGGCGACACACCTTAACAATGGGTTAGAGAACCCGCGCCGATAGAGGATGTCTCCTTGTATTGTGTAGCGGGACGCTTTCCTCAAGATTTTCTTGACTTCGTTACGCCCGTCGGGTAGTGTGCCATTTTGTAGGTAGTCTCGGATGGGAGTCATCCAAGTCGCTTCTTCGGTTGCAGCTATCAGATTCACTTGCTCAAAACTTGGGATCGTCTGCTTTGAGACAGTTACTGCCCCGAAGATGGCGATGTCTCTCATACTTGCTTGCTTTGCCAATTCGTCGGCCTCTTGGTTCTCTTCCCGAGGGATGTGTTTGACTGAGTAGTGGTCCAATCGGTTGAGAAGTAACTTGGTCTTCTTTAGATATGCTATGAGTCGTTCTTCTCGAGCTTGGAATTCCCCTAGTATTTGATTAACAATAAGCTGAGAATCGCTGTGAAGACACAAAGAATTGACCCCGATCTCGATGGCAATTTCTAATCCGGCTATTACTGCTTCATATTCTGCATCGTTGTTGGTGGCAGCGAACTCCAACCTTATAGCATAGTGCAGTTTATTTCCCCTGGGAGTGATTATTACCACGCCTGCCCCCGAGCCTTGTTCGTTAGATGCACCGTCCACAAAGAGATTCCACTTGATATCTTCTGTTATTTCCAGTTGCTCCTTATCCTCGTTGGTAGTGAATTCTGCAATGAAATTAGCCATGACTTGTCCCTTGATGGCGGTGCGAGGATGATAGGTGATATCATATTGACTCAGCTCAATACACCATTTAAGTAGTCGCCCGGAAGTGTCGGGACGATGGAGTACCTGCCTCAGTGGTTGATCGGTCAGAACTTTGATGGAATGGGATTGGAAGTAGTGACGTAGTTTTCGTGAAGTGATTAGTAAACAGTATGCTAACTTTTCAAGCTTAGGATATCTGACTTCTGCCCCAGTAAACCTTTTACTGACGAAGTAGACTGGTCGTTGCGTGCGGTTGTCTTCCCTTACCAAGGCAGCGCTTAGAGCGTGAGATGACACAGCAAGGTATAGGTATAATTCTTCGCCTTTGCTTGGGGTCGAGAGTACTGGTGGTTTCTGGAGGTGTTCGATTAGGTTAAGGAAAGCGGTTAAGCATTCGTCCGTCCATTCGAACTTTCCTTTATCTTTCTTTAGAGCTTCGAAAAAGGGGACGCACTTGTCCGTTGCTTTGGAGATGAATCGGCTTAGGGCAGCCACTTTTCCATTTAGGCTTTGCATTTCCTTTCGGGTGGAAGGTATCTTGATGTCCCTTAATGCTCGGACTTGTTCAGGGTTTGCTTCTATCCCTCGGGCATGGACGATGAATCCTAAGAATTTTCCCGATGACACTCCGAAGGAGCACTTTAGTGGATTCAACTTCATTCCATACTGTCGAAGTACCTGGAACATTTCGCCTAGGTGGCTTACGTGATCTTTGGCTTTTCGTGATTTTACCAGTATGTCGTCTACATATACTTCCATTGTTCGTCCTATTAGCCCTGCGAACATCTTGTTGACGAGGCGCTGGTAGGTGGCTCCTGCATTTTTAAGTCCGAAGGGCATCACTTTGTAGCAGTACAAACCCCGGTCGGTGATGAAACTAGTGTGGTCTTGGTCGGGAGCATGCATAGGAATTTGGTTATATCCTGAGTATGCATCCATAAAAGACAGGAGTTCGTGCCCGGCTGTGCTGTCTACAAGTTGATCGATTCTGGGAAGCGGGAAGCAATCCTTTGGGCAGACGTCGTTTAGGTTGGAGAAGTCAATGCAGGTCCGCCACTTCCCATTAGCCTTCTTTACTAGTACCGGGTTGGCGATCCATTCTGGGTAAATAGCTTCTCGTATGAAGTCATTGGCGAGTAGATTCTTTACTTCTTCATCGAGGGCTGCTGATCGCTCTGCCCCCATACTTCTCTTTTTTTGTTTTACAGGCGCCTTGGTAGGATCAACGTTTAGTACGTGGCACGCTATGTCGGGGGAGATTCCGGTCATGTCAGCGTGTGACCAAGCGAATACATCCAAGTTGTGGCGGAGAAAATCAATGAGTTGTTCCTTCAGTTCAGCTTTCAGCTGGGACCCAATTTTCAGTAGCCTACTTGGGTCATGCTTGTCTACAGATATAAACTCCATAGCCTCCGCAGGCTCGGCGGTGACCTCCTCCTCTTTGTCCCTAGGGTCTAATTCATTGAAAGGGTCGCTGGTGTATCGAAGAGGAGGGGCTTTCTTTAGTTGCTATGCTTCAAGGCTTTTTGTGCAGAGGGCAATCTCTGCACCTTTCCCTTTATCTTTCCTGTGGTTGTTGCGAAGTTCGGTTACATAGCAGTCTCGTGCAATATCCTGGTCTCCTTCCACTTCCCCTACCCCATTGTCTGTTGGAAATTTCATTTTCAGGCACCACGGGGCTAGGACAATCTGGAAGTCAGATAAGGCTGGTCTTCCTAGGAAGGCGTTGTAGGCCGAATGGTTTTCTATCAGCACAAACGTCTGTTTCCTTATAACGGAGCGGGGATGGCTTCCAATTTCAACGAAGAGGTCCAGCTGCCCGATGAGCATTTTCGCATCTCTAGTGAAACCGTGTAGTGGTTTATCGCAGGGAGATACATCCTTCATTGATAGCTTCATTTTGTTGAATGCGTGTTTGAACAGGATATTTACAGAGCTTCCAGTGTCTACCAGGATTCGGTAAACTTCGGCGGGACCGAGTCGAGCAGAGATAACCATGGGATCCATGTGAGGGTACTGTCTTCCTTCTAGGTCGCGTTTACTGAATGTGATGTCATCACTTTCTTTCCGCTTTGGGTGGCGCTCTTCTATAACCGTATTGACACAGTCCCTATTGTCTCTAAGCGACTTCCCATATCTTTCCATCTCTTTCCAACTTCTGTCTGCGATGTGCGGACCTCCTGAGATGGTATGGACCACTATCTTCTCTTGACTAGAGCTGCTAGCGTTGCGGTCGCCTCTGCCGGTCCCTGGTGAGGGTAGCCTTGGGTTTTCATTGGCAGGAGCTGGAGTCCTGTCTTGACTTTTTACATAGCATTCCAGTTTTTTCCTTCTGATGTGTTCCTCAATCAGATCTCGGAGATGATGGCATTCGTTGGTATCATGTCCGTGAGACTCGTGGAAGCGGCAGAACTTTCCAGACTTCTGTGCGTTATCTGATTCCTTCTTGTATGGTGGGCGTTCGTATCTAACTTCGCCTTGGGTGGCAAGGAAGATATTTTCGACGGTCTCGTTCAAAGGGGTGTAAGAGTCGAATCTTGGTCCTGGCCGATATAGGCGTTTTTCTACTTTCTTGCCCCCAGCATTGTCTCTGGAATCATTTCTTCGAACATCCCTCGCCACAGCAGGGGCGTTGCCATGGGTCGTCTTACTTTGCTGTCCTGACTGCCCCTCAATGGCAGCATCCTCAAGCCTCATGTATTTCCCGGCTTCATGGAAGAAATCGGGTAAAGTAGCTGGTTTTTCTTCTGTCAATCTTCTAGCAAATTTAGTGTCCGGATGCACCCCACTGCAGAGGGCCATTAGGATAAGCTTCTCATCGGCATCTTGAACTGCGGCTGCTGCGGCGTTGAATCTGGTTAGGTATTGCTGCAGCTTTTCTCCAGGTTTCTGTTTGACGCTGGATAAGGAATAAGCGTCCTTAGGTTGCTCCACATGAATGCGGAACTGACTGATGAATTTTTCTTTCAACATTTCCCATGAGCTGATGGATCCTTGGGGTAGATGACAGAACCAGGAGGTAGCAAGATCTGCTAAGAAGAGCGGGAAGCATTTGCACAGTACTCCCTCTGTTGCTCCACTCATGAGCATATGCTGCGTGTACCTCTGTAAGTGTACAACGGGATCGGAGGTTCCTTTGTAGGGTTCCATTGTTGGCATCTTCCATTCTCGGGGGGTGATAGCAATTTCGATATTGCGGGCGAAAGGGCTGGTTACCCTAGCGCCTATCCCTCGATCTCTTTGCTCCCGTTGGACACACTCTCTGAATAAGCGCGCCATCCTTTCATCAGAATTTGGAGCGGACAGAAATGAGTTTGGTTCTGTTCTGTGGGGTTGATTCCATCCAGACAACCTGTAGGGATGGTATCGTCTATCATTCCTCATATTTTCCAGTGGCTGCCTTTGATCTTCTGGGAGCATGCTTGGGTCAGCTACAGTTGGCCCTTGCCTTGATCTTCCCCTGTTGGGTTCTGATCTAAGCACTTCCTCGGGTCCAAGTTCGGGCTGAACTCTAGCTCGGCCCCGTTCACTGGTGTTTCTGTGGTTAGGCAGCATGACAGGCTCAGCTGCAGTTGACCTTCGCCCGGTACCTTCCCCGTTAGGTTCGGCACCAAACGTTTCCTCAGGCCTAACTTCGGGCTGGGCTCGGTCTCGGCTCCTACCACGGCTACTCCTGCCGTTAGCTCCTTCCAAGAAGGAAGATCTTTGCTGTCTCTGAGATCCTCCAGACTGGGACTCGCCCCATGATTCAGTGTTGCGGTTGGATTCTTCAGCGTCCCTCAAGCGTGACATGAGATGGTCCACCAAGGCTTCCTGCTGGGACGTGAAGCGGTTAGTTACTTCAACAACAACTCTGTCCAAATCTGCCCTAGTAATTGCTGCAGGCTGTTCTGTGGCAGAAGTGGTTGGGTTAGCCTGTCCTTCATTTGTTACCGTTGCTGGAGGAGGACGATTTACTTGATTCGCGACAGCTGGATCAGGAATACTACTGGATGCGATGTTTTTTCCTTTGTTAACATCTTTTCTCTGTTTGGGAGGCATGTTTTCCAAGTGGCGGGCGATGCTGTTAGGAAAACTCGTTAAGTAGATGAAGCTGAAGCTTCGAGCTTCTAGCTCTCAATGAAAGCACCAAAAATGTTTGCACAAAAAATGGACAAACACCTCAAAGTTGTATGATTTAGTAGATCTTATGTTGTTCTTAGTGATTTGGGTGATTTATGCAAATATATGAAAAGCAGGGGCTAAACTGTAAAAAGACACGCAAGTTTATAGTGGTTCAGCCAGAATGTGCCTACGTCCACTTTATATGTTATTTCACTTCTCTAGTTTTGATTACAAGTACAAAGCTTTGATACGAGTAAAGGAAAGTTGTTTGAAGAGTTCCTTCCGTGCTTGAGCTCTTAAAACTTGTCCCCATTGCTGTACCCCTGCCCCTCTATTTATAGAGTGAGGCTGGGGGTAGGGGTCTAGGATGTGTATGGTTGCTGATGGGCCTGGGCTAATACAACCTGGCCTGGTGGAGTTGGTTCGGTTTACTTTGGTTCGGCGGAAGAGGATGAGTGGACCGGTGGAAGCTTGGTCCGGTGGTAGGAGCATGGTGGTCCGGTGGAAGCTTGGTCCGGTGGTAGGAGCATGGTGGTCCGGTGGAAGCTTGGTCCGGTGGTAGGAGCATGGTGGTCCGGTGGAAGGTTGGTTCGGTGGTAGGAGCATGGTGGTCCGGTGGAAGGTTGGTTCGGTACTGAGGAATAGAGGGATGATGCCGGATCGGTAACAACTGGTTTGGTGTAGAGTTTTGGAGGGGTTGGTTCGAAGGTGAGGGAAACGAACTTGGTTCGGTGATGTCGTTGGCAAGGTCAAAATATACCCAACACTATTAAAAATATTGATTAGACAAGGTAAGATACATGTACGTATTTGTTTATGTTCCTAAGGGACGTGCATTATACTAAGGGTGTTGTGAAATAGTGAGTATGAATGAATAATCTCTTTCGATTTATCGATATTCCTCAAGGTCGAGTGAGATTAGGACAAAGACCACAGGTTAGGAGTTGTATATGAGACAACTAATAAAGTGTAATCCATTGATTGTGGGCCTATGATTTGTTGATATTCCTTAATGACAGAATTATGAGGCAAGTGAGTAATAATGCCCACTAGAGAAACCGAAAGATTTTATGATTTCCTGAGGTTTTGAGAAACATAAAAATCTAGTGGAAGCCTTATTAAAAAAATAAAATGAATACATTAATAAAGTAATGACTATGTTAGATTTGTGCGACCAATATAAGTAATAATTTTTTTTATTAGTTATTAAAATATAGAAATGAGCTTAAGTAAGATGGACATAAAAATATAAAATATACTTACCACTAGATATTTTGGCATGTTGTTACTTCAAGACCGATGCAAGAGCCAATTTGAATAACCACTAATACATTCATGCCTCGGTCGCTTAAGTGTTTATTTTCTCAAGACTATGCATTGTTTTTTATGATTTTATACTCTTAAGCAATACAAGAATATAGATATTTGATCCATATTCAATCACGTATAAATGTTAAATGGTGAACAGTCGTGATTCGTAATATTGGGAACTTCGATGAAATTAGTTTATTCAGAATAATCAAGTAAATCACAATGCAAGATCATGTATTCAATACGATTGATTATAATAAGAATCCTTTTGCATAAGTTGTAGCACTAGACCAAAAGCCACAAGATGTACTAGGACTTCGATCACTAAAATATCATTTTGATCGGTTTACGTAAAGTGCAACTTATTCGATATCCTTAAGTATTAAGGATGACCGACCAAATGCATTTTTGTAAAGAGTTCGTTATGGTCTTGTAGCAAGGGTTTTCTTTTCAATGGTTTGATATTTTAAAAGAAAAGCGAATGTATGAGAGTGGATGTAACTTAGGCACAGTTGTGATGAAGAGTGTGAATGGTTACCTCTGCTTCATGTGGAGGCATTTGAAACGATAATCATATAAAATACTAAAAGATGCTTAATATGAAATGAGAAATGTGATTTCTATTCCAAATGTATTTTAATATAGAAATTGTTTCCTATGAAAGTTATTTCTTCAAGTTTAAGATATTTGATCTAAAACTTTCGACTGCAAATTGGTTGTAGTGTATAATATAAAATTCTGTAATAAGTGGTTGAACGGAGCTTCATATTTTGTAAGCTATTATAGTAATGACAAATATAATAGGAGCATACCATATAACACTTCTTAATAGATGCACCAAGTTATGAAAAATTGTTTTCATAAACATATCAAATATTATTTATGAAATAATAATTGATTTCAATATAGACTGATAATATACATAGTTTTATTTAATATAATATTATGAAAATTAGTTATAAAATAAACAATAATAATGACATTTGTTTTTATAACAAAAGTGATGCATTAGATAATACAGAAATGTATGAAAAAAATTTCAATTATTTTGGAACTATGGACTAAGCCATAATTTTGATAAATAACTCTTTAATCATATGATTGTGAAACATATGGTATTGGTGAATTTTATCTCAAATGATTAAGCACAAAGCACTCATTCAGTGGGAGCGACATAAGAGTTGGTGGACTATTCATATTGATACATTTAGGTGTATGCATCGTAGATCTAATGGTACCAAAATGGTTCCACTTACTTTGTTAAATTCATAAGTTATCATAGAAATAAAACGTGCATGTTTGATACACAAATGTATATTTATGGTACATTCATTAAATTTAAACGAAAGTAGAAAACATAACATGCAAAGGAAATAAAGAATTCAATTTAATCAAATAAGTGTGTATATTGGGAAAGAGTTCCAAGTGTACCTAAAAATAAATAAGATTTGTTCTCAAACGTCACTCCCCCTTTTGATACATAATGATATATCGATAAGGAGTATTCGGACATTATTGGAAAAAGTACAATTGATGATGAGTAAAGCTGGGTTAACTTCCTTCTATAAGGACGTGTACTTATGAGTAAGTACATATGTTAAATTTAATTTCATCTAATACAAAGTTTATGAGATCATACAAGATAAGAGTAGATTACAAACCCTTACATATCCTAGGTCAAAGAGTTGACTGGTTGTGTGAGTCAAGAGGTAGTATGTCATACATGCTTGTGAAGGATCTTGTGTGGATGACCCCAAAAAACTTTAGGATCGACCAACATTGGTTGACTGTTCTATGTTATGAACAGAAATTATCGTGTACTCAAAACTAAATCATTTTTATACATATATAAAGGCAGTTCATAAAATGTTTATGAATACATGTTCCGTTGTACTAAGAAACAACTGTTGTTCTAGAAAATGCTATTTTCGTGACGAAGGAATTTCTTTTAGAAATTATTGGTAGTGAATTAGATTTGGATACAATTCAAAGATAAAACTGATTATGTAGGATGAAATGAAATTAACGAAGCCTAAATAGGCACAACACATTAGAATTTATAAGAAGTATTCTCGCATATTAAAGAGAAATTATGAGCTTCATATCAATGTTGAGAGAAAATTTTCCTTAATTGTCAATTAGCCATGAAGAGATTAACTCAGCCAAATGGATTTTTTGCTCAAATCTTAAATGGATTTCAAATAAAATATATCAAAATATGATTTTGATAGTTGTATCAAAAGGGATTTGATCCATTAGCCATAAAAGTTTCTTCAAGAAAAATACCAATGCAATTGAATATAGTAAGCTACGTTAATAGAACAACATCGTAAATTTTAATTGTTGAAATCAGTATAATAGATTCGTCATTCAACATGCTTAAGTTAATTTGTATTTTAATCGCAAAATTATCGTTATATATGATTTTGAGTTTTTTTCCGTGCATGTTGAAACGGAAATTCGAAATAATGATTTGGAACACGTTGTTTGCTCATAACAACCAAAGTGTCTCAATGTTAGTAGAGGCAGTGCTAAGTTTGTGGGTGTCGGATAGGATCCAAGAACTGATATGAATGTTCGCTCAACAAGCATCAGAGTTGAGTAAATATTTTGACAAAAAAATCAAATTGCTTGAATATCGATCAAAATGCAGAGCAATTGTGTGTCTATAAGAAATAACTATAAAGGTACTAGAATACTTCTAAAACTATAAGTAAATAAAAAAATTATGATTGTTAACAATGTGCCATTGTTAAAATTGTTTTAGTTTAGTTGTTTAAATACTCAACGTTGGATTTGAAAATGACATCTTCTATAATGTTATAAAGGATATTGGTATTGACCCAAAGAATATATACATACACAATATTAAAATATTTAATATGGAGCATATGAGATAGATTCCTTATGCTTCGATAATAGAAATTATCATATATATGTTATCTACTATATCAGTACTTGCTTATGTAACTGATACATTGAGAAAATATCAAATCCAAATTAAAATCACTAAGTGGTTGGTTAGAGGGTTCTCAAGTATTTACAAAATACTAGAGAATTGTTTATAGAAACAAAACTCTTAAAGAAGGAGTATTCAGACTCGAATTTCATAAATGATATCGAGTATAATATATCAATACTAAATTCATTTTCAACCTTAGTTAAGGAGCTTTAAGTTGGAATTGTTCCAAAGGAAAGGTTGTGGATGATTCTACCAAAAGACTAAGTATATCGCTTTGAATAGCACCGCAACAAAACTGTATACATACAATGCACAAATTTATAACTAAGCTAAGGGTGATTCCAAATGTTGAGAATCATAAAACATTGTTATGCGATAAAAATGCCGCAATCCAGATCGTAAAAGAATATACAACTCACTAGACATTAAGAAACATACTCCAGATGGTCCTACGTGATAAAGTTGTTTATCAGTGTTGAAGAGAGTTGATTAACATAGCAGATTGATAAGACATTATAAAATATCCATTCACAAAGGGACTAGCTCGATCGGTTTTGAGAAAACTGATTAGAGGAATGCCAAGTGCAAAAGGAAGATTCCATAACTGACCCCAAGTGCAAAAGGAAGATCGATAGAGCTAGGAGTATGCCCTCGGGGAAATTATGTAGTTTGTTACATATACCTAACTCTGTGACCAACCTTGTTCATAGTAAAGGAATTTCATTTCTATTATATACTTTGTTATATAGTGATATAGTTAATTAAGTAATTAATTTAAAGTATATAAAATAGATAATCCTTGAATAAAATGTTATGTGATTGTAGTTTTAAATGATTGCAATCATGAGTAATTAATCGCAGTAATAAAATAACATTTTATTTTAAATATTTCTTGTCGAGATGTCTCGAAAAAGGATATCGATACATCCGTTGGGACCAGAGTGCGTAACGCCCTCAAAAAGTTGGACAGTGTATTACTTATAGCTGTTGGGGGCACCAAGGATTATGTAGTGATAGTAATTAGATAAATATAGAATGAATCACTCGAGAGATTCCTATTGGTTAATTATAAATAAGATCAAACAAGAGAACTCGAAGTGACGATGTTACATGGTTCTCTTGGCTTCAGAATACTATGGAACTTCAATATGGATACTCCACTTTGATTATAGTTAAATCATGGCATGGCGATCCAACGATCGACTATAGTTGGGTCGACTTGAAGCATTGGAAGTGAAATATTATTCAATAGAGAATCCATCTCCTTGGTTATAAGAGGTTAGTATAATGGTCAACCGTAGAAGACTCAAGGTCAAAGTTTCTGGTCAGAGCATTATGGTTAACAATAAATATTATCATTGAACCAAGGACTTTATTTATGGACTAACCAAGTTGGATACGGAAGGCATTAGAATTTTGACCAAAACCAAATTCCATAAGTCCTAAAGTGATATAGTATTAACGAATGGAATTGGTGTAAATATTCATTACTGAAAGGTACTTCTTAAAATTATAAAATTAGATTTTATCGAAAAGATGTATAAGCAAAAAATTCGGCCAAACTATCACACCACTAGCTAAGGTGAAGTGTAAACATTAATCGTTAAACACCTGCGATACGCACAACCACACTAATACGTTCTACGAATACCTGATTATTTAATTAATGTAACATCATTATAAATTAATTAATATTTATAAAATATTATTTATTTGATGCATTAGATGGCATTTTTTTAGGGCTATAGTTAATCTGGTCCATATATAAAAGATATATATGTACTAATAGATATATGATATCGATACACATATGAAATTGATTTAAAAATAATTAATTGCTAAAATATTTTGGAACATTTGAAGGCTCCATCTAGCCTTGTCATGGCAGGCCATGGAATGAGGAAAAAGGGTTTGAAAATCCAAAGGTTGTATCTAGAATATGAAATCAAGGGGTTAAGGAATTAAATGAGGTGTAACATCTCCTATCTAGAGGCCCAAAGCTAAACGCTAAAGAAGCTGTAATCGTCTATAGTATTAACTTCTGATGACTAAATATGGCTATGTTAATGGTATCTAAAATATCAGAAGCACTTGAATATGAGACAAATCACAGATTTCAAAACTGAGTCTATACCAGTCTCATATGGTATTCTAAAATCTAAGTCATTTTACTTAGGGATACCTTCCCATAATTTTCCTTGAAAACCTCTTCATCTGAAATTGATTTAAAACCTTTTAAACTAATATTTAAATAAGGAAAACATTTATACTTTATGCTTTACTCAAAACCACCTTGCCATGTTATATATATACTTTATTCCAAACTTTTGTTAATGAAAACATTTAACTTTTGAAAGCACCCCTTTCGAATCCATTGAAAGTACCCCTTTTAAAACCACTGAAAGCACCTTTTTCGAGACTAGATAAAATCCATTTTCTAACTTAGGTCGAAAGGCCAAAACCTTCCTTTCGAAACCATACTCAAAACCCTTTCGAAACCCTTGAAAAACCTTTCTTTCGAAAGCTATAAAACCTTAGACATCATATCTTAAAACACTTCAAGACATAGCCTTTAGAAACCCTTGCAAAAAACTATCCCTTTAACCCTTTCGAAACAATCAGAAAAAACATAACATTTCGACTCCTTCGAAACCATTGGGGAACCACCCCTTCAAAACCATTTTTAAATCCTTTCGAAAGCACCAAACCTTTAGAAACTCAAACCTTTCGAAAGCACTTGGGTTTAATTTAAAACATGTGGAAAAACACCTTTCGAAACCATTTAAACCTTCTCTTTTGAAACCATTGGGTTATACTTCAACAGAACAAAAAGGGTCTATAAAATCATTTAAGTCGAAAGCCAACCTTTCGAAAGCATTCCTAAGTAAGAAGTGATGGTGTCGAAACCACCTTTTCGAAAGCATTGGAGAAGTGGCTAATTTTAAAAGCTAAGTATACCTTTCGAAACCATTGACTTTGAAAGGTAGAAAGGCAGCGGCTAGGGGTTTCGACCCCTTCGAAAGCATTACTTAAAATAAAAGTGTGCAACCCATTCGAAACCTTTTCTTTAAAAATATTTGATACAGTCGCAAGCCAACCGTGTCGAAAGTTATCCCTTCAAAAGCAAAGCAGGCGGTATTTTAATTTAAAATAAAGGCATATTCCAACCTCTTCGTAACCCAATGTTTCGACTATGTACCTTCCGCCTTTATCCAATACGCTACGTACCAAGCAACTTAATACCATGCGCATTAGTTTCGAAAGCATGGTGGCGAAACGTCCTAGTCGGAACCCCTTGTACCGTAAGTGGCGGAATATACTAAAACATGTAATTTTTGTTTTTAACTTAAAAGAGAAGCACTTTTTAACTAACTGCTATTATTTGAAAAAATTTCATTGGTTGCTAAATACCGTTTTCAAAAGTGCTGCCAATATTTTCAAAAATAAACAATAATTTTATTTTCCAAAATACCCCTTCTCCTTAATTAAATATATAAAACATTTAAGTCTCATACCTTAGATAATTTTATATATTCATTGAAACACTTAGGAAAATTCTATAAAAATTCCAGAAAATCCTATTTTATATGTTTTCTAACATATATGAATTTTAGACCTAAATAATTAATTATTTAGCCGTAAATAATTTATAACCCAATAAATTGTTTTCTTCTCTAGAAAATTAATATAAAATCCACATTAATTCAGAAAATTATAAAAATTGAAACCTAGCTCTAAAATATCATTTTGGATCTATATCTGAGATCGCACGGCATTTAGATTTCAATAAATAAGGTTTTCTGATGTGCACGTAAATGTGCATATAATTACATCCATATTTTTCTCTTTTTATTTGAATAAACATCATATATGGGCATTTTTACATGTTAAAACCAAAATTCAATCATTTTCAAACCATCATATTTTCATCTTCATTCAAGGGCAAAATGGTCATTTGTGTGCATGTGTTAATTTAAGAATTTTTACTTGGACATTTTTTGATTTTTATAGGAATTTGGATACATATGGAAGAGGCTTATATGAAGATTCATGCATGCACAAATGAATACAAAGGAAAGAAGAGGGAAATAATTTAAGACCATGAACATGGAGGACCCCACCCACTTGCCTAAATCTACAATTAGAAGCTAATGGACAACTAAGTGGAGGTTAAAGCTTCATGCACTTTTAATGAGGGATTAATTAGTGGCTAATGGTTACTTGATGGCCACACTTCCTAAAGGGAATTTTGGGAAGCTCCCTAAAAATAGAATTAGGGTTTTATGCATGTATTAATAGCCCTCTTATGTACATGTAAATCATCTTCTACTCTCTCATTTTACTTAGGAAATTAAGAGATGGAATTGTAAGCTCAATGTTACATGAAATAAAAATGGCTTCCAAGTCTCTATCTTCTCTCTTTTCTACATGCTTTTCTTTGTTTTATTGTTAATGTTCATTTCTATGCTCTCTTTCTCTTAATGTTCATAGCTTAGATTTACATTTATGCACTAGTCTAATCAATTTTCTTCTAGTAGTTAATCTTCTTATTCTTTGTTTATTCTCTACTTTCTTTCATTTTCAATGTTGAAACAACTTGTTTTTTTTTAATAACAATTTAACAAAACAAAAGTAAAACACAAAAAAAAGAAAAATAAATTACAAAAACAAAAAAATATAAAAATTTGAAAAACCAAAAACAAAACAAAAATCAAACTTCTCTTTTGAAACACTTGGTAAATATTTTTCTCCCTCTAAAAAAACAGAAACAAAATCAAAAACAATTTTACGCTTCGTTTTTCAAATCTTCTTTCATTCACTAAACTCGATTCTAATTTGTTTCTCTTCCCGACTTTCACTTGTGCATGAGTACTTGGACTCGTGACACAACAACAAATCGTTGGACTCGCGACTCAACAACTAATCGTTTAACTCGAACAAACGACGCTCCCGAAATGGCGAACGAGAATGCCCCACGAACTCTTATGGATAGAATCTTTCCCGATAGAGTTTCTATTCCATCTTGCATCACGTTACCCACCCCTACGGGTAACCATTTTGAAATTCACTCGAACCATATTGCCACGCTTCCGAAATTTGGCAATTTAGAGCACGATGATCCATACATATTTTTGACTAAATTCGAACAAGTTTGCGCAACCATTAAACTCCAACAACTTTCCGATGACGGAATCAAACTTCGATTAATCCTATTCGCTCGTACGGATTACGCTGAAAAATGGTTGTACAACTTACCATTGAACTCGATTAAAACGTGGGAAGAATTTGTAAAGCTTTCTTGAAAAAATTCTACCCCTTGGAAAAAACGAGTAGTATCCGAAACGAAATTGTAAATTTTCATCAATTCAAGGGAGAACCATTCAGAAAATATTTTGAAAGATTCAAAGAGCTTTTGATAAAATGTCCACACCATAACTTTGAAAAATGGACGATTTGCAAAATCTTATACGATGGACTCGAAAACAGCTCACGAACCATGCACGAATCAATGTGCCAAGGCAATTTTCTTGCCCAACATCATGACGATGCTTGGCAATTTCTTGAAAACCTCGCCGAAAAATCCTCCCAATGGGAATGTTCGAACAAAAAATCAATTTACTCACGATCGAGTGCACACTCGATAGGGTCTTTTGTTTCTTTGGAAGCTAAGATCGATGCAATGATCAAAAAATTCGATAACGTTTTCTCATAGAATCAAATGAACCAAGCTTCCCAACCGATGTATTATAAATGCAACGATCCTAATCATATAGCCGATCAGTGTCCCAATTCTGTCGAACAAATCAATGCTTTCAATAAAGCCAAAAATGACCCGTTTTCTCCAACGTACAACCCTGGTTAGAGAAATCATCCGAATTTTGCGTGGAACCAAAACAATCCCAACAAAAATATGATTCGTCCCAATTTTCAAGCATTTCCGAATAATGCTTCGAATCCTCCCTTTCAGCCCAACAATTTTCAACCAAACTTTGCGGGTCCGTCGCATAATCAACCGCAACAATCAAATTTTCAACCAAATTCTACTCATCCTCCCCAAGATGATAAACGTTTAACTTCGCTTGAGAAAACTCTTGAAACGTTGGCCAAAGCAACTACTCAAAGCCTTCAATCAAACAGCAATTTGCAAAATTTATTGACCTCATATATGTAAAACAGAAACCAATCGATTGCAAAACTTGAAATGCAAATGAGTCAATTAGCCATGTCTGTAAGCGAACGTGAACAAGGAACATTCCCAAGCCAACCCATTTCAAATCCCAGAAATCAGAACGCAAATTCAAATCAAGCCCATGTTGTTCAAGATAGCAACGTCACCTAATTGAATGCTATCACAACTCTCTGTTCCGAAAAACAAATCGATAATCAAGTCGTTAATCCAAACGATTTACCGAAAACCTCTCTCGACACTTCTAAAACAACGAACGAATCTGAACAGAATGTGGAGCCAAACGTTGAATCAAATGCCAATCAAAACTCTTCTTCTTCTACTCGAGTTGACCCGCCTACCGAGTATCGTGTTCCATTTCCACATCGTCTTCAACCAAGGAAACACTCGGACCAAATGGAAAAGATGTTGGAAATTTTTAAACAAGTCAAAGTTAACATTCCGCTTCTTGACATCGTTCAACTAGTCCCCACTTACACGAAATTTCTTAAGGACTTGTGTACCCAAAAGCGACACACTCAAGTGCCC
Organism: Allium fistulosum; assembly: GCA_030737815.1. NCBI lineage: Eukaryota > Viridiplantae > Streptophyta > Magnoliopsida > Asparagales > Amaryllidaceae > Allium > Allium fistulosum. The sequence continues at coordinate 153,050,963 of CM060905.1, read as the reverse complement.
AAAAAAGTCTTCTTAGCCGCCAGTTTGATTGAAGTCTTGTCCCAATCCATGCCCGTTAAATACAAAGATCCTGGCTGCCCTACAATTTTGTGCACAATTGGAGATAAGACGATTAACAAATACTTGATAGACTTAGGTGCGAGTGTCAACTTGATTCCATACTCCGTGTATGAACAATTAGGCTTAGGTGAGCTCAAACCCACAAAAGTAACGCTTCAATTCGCCGACCATTCCATTAAGAAGCCCGTAGGAGAAATCGAAGACGTGCTCATTCGAGTAGGGCAATTAATATTCCCCGTTGATTTTATCGTTCTCGAAACACAACCGGTGTCAAATCCCGCGAGTCAAATTCCATTGATTTTAGGCCGACCATTCTTAGAAACCTCGAACGCCTTAATCAATTATCGTAACGGTTCGATGAAAATCTCTTTTGGAAACATGACTTTGGATCTCAACATTTTCAATCTTGAAAGCCAATCGAATGAACCTCGTGACCAAACGTTGGAAGTTAGTGCCATTCACGAAAACTTTGAAAACGAAACACTTGATCTTAACGATGAACGCGAGGCCGAATACGAAAAATTGTTTCATGAAATTCCCAACGAGATTGAATACACCCTTCCTTTTGAATCACTTCCAGTTGAGTCCGAATCTCAACCCAATTCCTTGATCGAAAAACTCCCGAAGTTGGACCTCAAACCACTTCCCGATCACCTTAAGTACGCATACTTAGGTGATAACGAAACATTTCCCATCATAATTTCCGCAACTCTCTCTCTTGATCAAGAAACTTCTCTTCTCTCTATTCTTTCAAAAAACAAGGAAGATTTTGGATGGTCGATCTCCGATATAAAGGGGATTAGCCCTGCTATTGTTACATCGTATCCATTTAATCGACGATGCCAAGCCTGTTCGTGACGCGCAACGAAGGCTTAATCCAAAAATGAAAGATGCGGTGCGTGATGAAATTCTTAAACTTCTCGACAACCAAATCATTTACCCAATCTCTGATAGTTCATGGGTTAGCCCAATTCACGTTGTATCGAAAAAGTCTTGGCTAACCGTTGTCAAGAATGATTCAAACGAACTTATTCCAACTCGTACTCAAATGGGTTGGCGTGTTTGCATTGACTATCGAAAACTAAATGCCGCAACACGAAAAGATCACTTCCATCTTCCTTTCATTGACCAAATGCTCGAACGTTTAGCCAGCCATGGATTTTACTGCTTCCTTGATGGTTATTCTAGTTATAACCAAATTCCCATTGCTCCCGAAGATCAAGAGAAAACGACTTTCACATGTCCATTCGGTACCTTTACTTATCGACGTATGCCATTCGGACTTTGTAACGCTCCTACGACTTTCCAACGATGCATGGTTGGAATCTTTTCCGACATGATTGAACGCTTTCTAGAAGTTTTTGTGGACGATTTCCCAATCTTTGGCGGTTCTTTTTCCCAATGTTTACATCATCTCGAATTGGTTCTAAATCAATGTAAAGAAAAACATTTGACTTTGAATTGGGAAAAATGCCACTTTATGGTCAAACAAGGCATAGTCCTTGGACATATCATCTCAAATAAAGGCATTGAGGTAGACAAAGCAAAAATCGATGTCATTACAAATCTACCCATTCCCAAAACTGTTAAGGACATTCGATCATTTCTAGGACACGCTGTCTTTTACCGATGCTTTGTGAAAGACTTTAGTAAAATCGCTCATCCTTTGACGACTCTTCTCGGAAAAGGCGTTCCATTCGATTTCAACTCTGAGTGTATCTCCTCTTTCGAACGTCTTAAGAAGGAACTCATTTCTGCTCCAATCATTTGCGCACCCAATTAGGATCTTCCTTTCGAAATCATGTGTGATGCTTCGAACTTTGTCGTTGGTGCTATCTTAGGACAATGCATCAACAAGATCCTTCACATCATCTACTACGCGAGTATGACTTTGAATGACGCTCAACTCAACTACACAACAACCGAAAAAGAGCTTCTAGCTGTCGTTTTTGCTCTCAAAAAGTTCCGACAATACTTGATAGGTTCATACATTACTGTGTACACAGACCACTCTGCGCTTCGATATCTCTTCACTAAAAAGGATGCTAAATCCCGTTTGATTCGTTGGATCCTGTTACTTCAAGAATTTGACCTTACAATTAAAGACAAAAAGGGATCCGATAACGTCATAGCCGACCACTAGTCTTGTCTTCCAAACGCACCATCTTCTTTGCCAATCAATGAAAACTTCCCTAATGAACAACTTCTTTCGATTTCTATCGACCAATGGTACGCTGATATAGTGAACTACTTAGTCACTAAAGAAACTCCCTTATCTTGGTCCAAACTGGACAAACACAAATTCATGTCCCAAGTGAAATATTTCCATTGGGACTAGCTATACTTGTTCAAATATTGTCCCAACCAAATCATCCGACGTTGTATTCCGGATAATGAGATAAAGAGTGTTCTTTCATTTTTCCACGATCAAGCTTGCGGTGGACATTTCGGTCCTCGAAAAACTGCGGAAAAAGTGCTACAGTATGGTTTCTATTGGCCTTCTCTTTTCAAAGACTCGTTTGAATTTTGTAAAACTTTTGATCGATGTCAAATGCTTGGACGAATTTCTCGACGAGATATGATGCCTCTAAACCCCATTCTTACGATCGAAATCTTTGATGTTTGGGGTATAGACTTTATGGGACCTTTTCCCAATTCTTTTGGAAGCTTGTATATCCTTCTCGCTGTCGATTACGTTTCAAAATGGGTCGAAGCCGTTCCTTGCAAAACCAACGACCATAAAATTGTTGTGAAAGTCTCAAAGAAAACATCTTTTCGAGGTTCGGCACACCTCGCACAATAATCAGTGATAACGGGACCCATTTTTGCAACCGTTCTTTTGAAACTTTAATGAAAAAATACTCGATAACCCACAAGTTATCCACTTCGTATCATCCTCAGACTTGTGGCCAAGTTGTAGTTTCAAATCGACAAATAAAACAAATCTTGGAGAAAACTGTCAATAAAAATAAAAAAGATTGGTCTTAGAAATTGACCGACGCGCTTTGGGCTTATCGTGCTACTTTTAAAACTAACCTAGGGATGACCCATTTCGTTTAGTTTACGGTAAAGCTTGCCACTTACCCATTGAAATCGAACACAAAGCGCTGTGGGCAATTAAGAACTTAAACTTTGATCTTGAGAAAGCTGGCGAAAACCGAAAACTACAACTCAACGAACTAGAAGAACTTAGGAACGACGCGTATGAAAACGAGAAAATTTACAAAGAAAAAACCAAAGTTTTTCATGACAAGTCAATCCTAAAGAAAACGTTTTCGCCTAACCAAAAAGTTCTTTTATATGACTCAAGACTTCATTTATTCCCTGGGAAACTTAAATCAAGATGGACCGGACCATTTGTGGTACGAACTGTTTTTCCACATGGTGCCGTAGAAATAGAAAACCCCAGGGATGGATCAGTTTTCAAAGTCAATGGTCATTGTCTGAAACCTTTCTTGGAATTGCCAAATAACCAAGAGGAGGAGCTCATGATCCTTCATGAGCCAAGCTACGTCTAGTAAGAATGTTAACCCTCTTTTGTAAATATGTACATAGTTTTCCCCGTTACACTCATTTTATCATGCATTGACTGTGGGGACACAGTCAAAATTAAGTGTAGGGGTGTTACCCGGATTGTTTGGCCCGGTTACAAGAGGTTCGTCAAGCAAGCACCCCTGGCTCGGTTTGGATACGGTTCGGCATGGACACCTGGCTCGGCATGGATGCCTCGCTTGGCGTAGATACCTCGTTCGGCATGGATGCCTCGCTCGGCGTAGATACGTCGTTCGGCATGGATGCCTCTCTCGGCATAGATACCTCGTTCGGCACGGATACCTCGCTCGGCCTAATTGCCGCTCGACCTAAGTACCGTTTGGCTTAGCTCCATCGCACGGCATTTTCCGATTCGACCACCATCGCTCGGCACAGGAGAGTTCGGCTCAAATGAACATTACCAAGTATTCCAGAACGCACCTCTCGGCCAAGAGAGTGAAGCCGTACAACAAACTTCACCGTTCGGCATTACTTCGCCTCGAGTCAACCTGCTATCTGGTTCGGTTCTCCTGAGGGTTTACCTCGAGTCACTTGATGATCGACCAGACCATTCTCGACCAGCATTCCTCGCTCGGCAACTGCCGTTTGGCATCCCTGGCTCGGTGCGCAGAAGCCACTTACTAAAGGTCGAAGCACCTTGTTCCTGGGCCCGCAAGGGAAGTCCGGCCTATCTTCGCCTATAAATAGAAGGGCAGGGGCATAGTGAAATAGACCTTTTTTCGGGAACTCCGGGGAGACTCTGCCATTTTCAAGACTCACTTGTTCTCTGTTCAAACTTGTATTCAAGTTGTTGGTATACGGATCGTATATGTATTCAATTATTTGAAAAAGCAATAAAGATTAAACTTAAAGTGGACGTAGGCAGTTACGCCAAACCACTATAATTCTGGTGTTCTTGTTTGTTACATTAAGTTTTGCATACATTCCTCTATTTTAATTCTTTATCTTCATTAATCTCTCTACACAAATCTTTCTTTGGGTGTTAGTGACCAATTTTGGTGCTAACATTTTGGTGCTTTCATTGAGAGTTGAACTCAGGATACTAGGATCTACTTTGTAGCTACTGGATTGAAGAAATTCCCCGAAGGAGATCCAAGTCATTCACAAGAAGTCCGTTGATTCTACTCAGAGTTTATATCAATAACTCTACAATGGGAAGACCACGTACTAGATCAGCCTCCCACAACGCAGATGTCAATGAGGCTGCTAGTGTCCAACAAGTAGGACCCAGCAATCAATTGGTTAATCTGGGAGCAGGGACTGTCACTGCCCAAAACCAAATGGAAGTTGTAACTAGGGCAGAGTTCAACGAGCTGATGAGAGAACTCATGGAGAGAAGGAGACAACTTAGCGAACAGATCCAAGCTAACGCCAACCTTATGACTCGGCTTACTCAACAACAGCATCAGAATGCTGGAGGAAGCCCCGCTCCTTACTCCTCATCCGACAGCTCTTCTTCGTCCGATGAACCTCTCAAGCGTATACATCGTAGAACAGAAACAACGCAAGCAGGTGTTGCTGAGCGATCAATCAGGGATGGTCCGGGTTCCCTACCTAGAGCAATGGCCCTTCACCTACACCAAGAAAATCACACTCGAGGTGGAATGGGAAACTTAGGATCTGGAGTACGAGTGGAAGCTGGACAGCCGGCACACCAAGGTCCTAATGATGCCGGTCCCTAGGATACACACTTGGCAGATCGCCAACAAGGAGACACCAACCAGAGCGGTCTCGCAGGACAGACACCAACCTGCCATCTTCCATACAAACCCCAGACCTATCAGATATGGTCAGACAGCTGATGAGAGAGAACCAAGGCTTATCAAATGATGATTCGGGGATATCCAGGAGTCATACTCCGTTCACAGATGCTATCCTACAGGCCGAGTACCCCAGGAAGTTTAACATGCCGGCTATTCCGGCCTATGAAGGAAAGACTGATCCCCGACAGCATGTGATGAGATATGAATGGATGATGGACTCAGCTAGAGCAAATGATGCAACTAAGTGTAGATGCTTCCCAATAACTTTATCTGGAATCGCTACCTTGTGGTTCACCCGACTCCCTCCGCGGACTATCTCCAACTTTGATGAGTTAGCGACAAAATTTGTGGAACAGTTCAGGATACATGCCACTCGTCCCAAGGACGTGATGTCCTTGTCCAGTGTGATTCAGGCTCCAGGGGAGTCGTTAAAAGAGTACTTACAAAGATTCCACGTTTCCGCAACTGAAGTTAGCAACCCCAACGACCATACTATTTTAATGGCCGTGATGCGAGGAGTAAATCCGGATTCGGAGTTTGGTGATTGGCTGGCGGGAAAGCCTCCGACTATACTGGAGCATTTTTATTCAAAGGCACACCAATTTATAAGAAGGGAAAAAGCTAGGTGGACGAGGCGAGACAATGCACCAGTATGTGGCAAGGAGACTGTGCAGAGCAACATTGCTGTAAAACAATCCGGTGACAACTCTGGAAAGGTACAAGTCAATGTTCAAAACAAGCCTGAACAATCTAAAGGATCTGGTGGGGGAAATCCGGGAAAGAAGAGGGAAGCCGAAAAGTGGAAACCAAGGATCCCAACTTACAACGAATACACTCCTCTGAACGCATCTTTGGAGAATATTTACTTGTCGACTTGTAATACTTTCCAATATCGAAAGCCACGACCAAAAGAGTCCACCAAAGAACCAAAGCGGACTGGGAAGTATTGCCGCTTCCACGAGACTTACGGGCACAATACCGAGGAGTGTAGGCACCTCCACGATGCTATAGAAAAGCTAATTCGACAGAAAAAGTTGTAGGAATTTGTCAAGACTCCGCCGGAGGGTGGACAAGGAGCATCAGACCCCGCTCGCGGTCAAGCTCCACATCATCCTAAGGAACCAGCTCGGACCGAGGGAAGACTAATCATAAACACGATAGTCGGAGGGCCTCACCCGGCAGACAAGAGTTGGCAAGAGATGGAATGTTATGCTAGTTCCCTAAAACATGCAGATTTCGAATGTTGTTCAAACGTGGAAGATGGTACCCCAGCTAAACAGCAGCGAATGATAATGGATGATATAGTTTTCAGAAGTAGAGATGTCGATCAGGTGGAGGCAACTACTATTGACCCGATGGTCATCTCGGCCACTATCGGGCCAGCATTTGTGAGAAGGATACTGATTGACTGTGGAAGTTCTGTTAATATCATCTTCAAAAAGGCATATGATTGGATGAAGATGGAGACAAAGGACCTGAAACCATCTAAAGCCCGTATTCATGGCTTTAATGGTGCGGCTACCGATGCGGTGGGCATTGTTGAATTGCCAGTTGAACTTGGGGAAGGTGAACGTAGGAGGGTGCGAATCCTACCGTTGGTAGTTTTGGATGTCGACTCCCCGTATAATGTATTCTTGGGCCGACCGGCCCTGGCAGAGTTTAGGGCAGCTTTGGCCCCATGGTGTTTAACTCTGAAATTTCCGACATAAAGTGGAGTTGGTGTAGTGCATGGCGATCAAGCGACTGGTCGTGCATGTTATGTGGCTGAGCTGAGAGAGGCTCAGTGAAGAGAGAAAGGAAAGGTTGTGGACAGCTCCGTCCGCATCCAAGTTGCAAAAGATTGACAAGTAGTGCCCGAGCCTTGCCTCGGGCAACATGATCGAATCTATAGAGACATAGATCCGAGATATGACGATGAGGAACCCAAGGAGGCAAAAGCAGCACCGGCTGAACTGACAACTGACATTCCAGTCAGCCATGATGATCCATCGCGAGTACTTAAGATTGGATCACAACTTCACCCCTCGATGATCGAGGACCTTACTGATTTCCTCCGGGCAAATCTAGATGTTTTCGTTTGGACACATTCTGATATGTGCGGGATTTCCCCCGCCATTGCAAGTCATATGTTGAACATAGACCCAAAATACGTGCCAATAAAGCAGAAAAGGAGAGGGATTGACCCGGAAAGGTCCGCCGCTCTCAGAGAGGAGGTGGACAAACTCAAAGCTAATGGGTTCGTCCGCGACGCCCTCTACCCTGAATGGGTATCTAACCCCGTGCTAGTGAGAAAAGCGAATGGGAAATGGAGAACCTATGTTGATTACTCAGACTTGAACAAGGCCTGCCCTAAGGATAGTTTCCCTTTACCCAGAATTGACCAGTTGGTCGATTCAACCGCCGGGCATGAGTTATTGTCGTTTATGGACGCGTACTCGGGATACAATTAAATCCCAATGCACATTCCGGATCAGGAACACACTAGCTTTGTCACGGACGTCGGACTGTATTGTTATGTGGTGATGCCTTTTGGGATGAAGAATGCAGGAGCCACTTATCAGCGCTTGGTGAATCGGATGTTTAAAGACCAAATCGGTAGAACAATGGAAGTCAATGTGGATGACATGCTTGTGAAATCATTACAGTCAAACGACCACATTCGAGACTTGGCGAAAATGTTCGATATACTCAGGTGTTATGGAATGAAAATTAACCCGATGAAGTGTTCCTTTGGTGTCGCATCGAGAAAGTTTTTGGGTTTTATTGTCAATGCACGAGGAATTGAAGCTAACCCAGAAAATATTCAGGCTATTCAAGACATTCAAGTGCCCAGAACTATAAAGCAAGTGCAAAGCCTGAACGGAAAAGTGGCCGCGCTGAGTCGATTCATATCCAAAGCGACCGACAAGTGTATTCCCTTCTTCGATGTGATAAAGAAGTGGAAGTGAAACTTTGATTGGACGCCCGACTGTGAGGATGCATTTCTAGCTCTGGTAAGGCATCTGGAAAGTCCCCTGGTGCTGTCAAAGCCTATAGATCACGAAGTGTTGTATGTGTACTTGGCCGTATCTCAACATGCCATCAGTACGGCTTTGGTTAGCGAGGAGGACCGAGTTCAAAAGCCAGTGTACTATGTCAGTAAACGTTTAACGAGGGCAGAAAGAAATTATCCTAAAATTGAGAAGCTAGCCTACTGCTTGGTGATTGCATCACGCAAGCTTCGTTTGTACTTTCAGACACACCCGATCAGTGTTTATACCGATCAACCTCTACGACAGGTGCTCCAGCGACCAGAAACCTCTGGAAGGTTGCTAAAGTGGAACATCGAGTTAAGTCAATTCGATATCACCTACCTGCCGTAGAGAGCTATTCAAGGACAGGAGTTAGCTGACTTTATTGCAGAATTCACGATGCCTGTCGAGCAAAGCAATGAACACACCATTCCCCCCATTCGATGGAAGTTATACACCGATGGGGTGTCAAATGACCGTTGTTCCGAAGCCGGTGTTATTCTTGTAACCCCTAAAACCCGATCTATTTGTTATGCTTTGCAGCTTGATTTCCCAGCTATGAATAACGAAGCAGAGTATGAAGCATTGCTCGCTGGCTTAAAACTTATCAGGGAGCTCGGAATAAAAAAGGTTGAAATCTTTTGTGACTCTCAATTGGTGGTGTACCAAGTGCGGGGAGATTATCAAGGAAAGGGGCAAAGGCTTGCTCCATACCTCGCTCGGGTTCAAGAACTTTTGGCAGACCTGGAATATTATGATATTTCGCATGTCCCGCGTGAACAAAACAGAGAAGCCGATTCATTAGCAAAATTCGCAAGCACTAGCGATGCACAACAGATGGGCTTGGTTCCTGTTGAAGTTTTGCAATTTCCAAGTATAAACGAGATGGAAATAGACTTTTTGCTAGAAGCAGAGATTGAAAAGGAGTCATGGATAACCCCATTCAAGAAGTACCTGTTACACAGAACTTTGCCTGAAAAGAGGAACGAAAGGCGACAAGTCATTCACAAAGCCTCAAGATATGTGATGCAGGATGGAATAATGTATCGAAAAGGGTCACGGTTCCATTACTTCGTTGCATCGCCCACGACGAGATAAAACGGGTCTTGAAAGAGGTTCATGAGGGCGAATGTAGCGACTATACTGGGGGGCAGACACTGGCAAAATAGATCCTCCACTATGGATACTATTGGCCCACTGTGAATCGGGATGCTGCAGACTACGTAAGAAAATGCGACAAATGTCAAAAGTTTACGAAAATCCCGAGAGCTCCGCCAGCGGAACTCACACAAATGGTTAGTCCCTGGCCATTTGCGATTTGGGGGATCGATATAATCGGTTCCTTACCAATTTCCAAAGTTGGTACAAAATATGCAATTGTTGCAGTCGATTACTTTACTAAATAGGCGAAAGCGGAGCCTCTAGCCACGATCACCACCAAAAAAGTAATTAATTTTGTTGTACGAAACATTATATGCCATTTTGGCCTCCCACGGACTATCATCACAGACAATGGAACTCAATTTGAAAGTAGAGAGTTCAAAGAATTTTGCCAAAAGTATCACATTGAGAAAAGGTTTTCTGCGGTCGCTCATCCTAAAGCGAATGGACAAGTGGAAGCCGTAAATAAAATAATCAAGTTAATATTAAAGAAGCGATTGGAGAAGGCTAGAGGCAAGTGGGTGGATGAGCTTCCGACGGCGTTTTGGGCTTACAGAACCACCCACAAGTCCGCGACTGGCCATACTCCATTCACCTTGGCATACGGCACCGAAGCTGTGATACCCGTGGAACTTGAAGTTCCTTCTCATCGGGTAACTTATTATGATCCTAAGACGAATCAGAGTCTCCTATCGGAATCATTGGACTTTGTTGATGAAAAAAGTGAAGTAGCTTATTTAAGAGCAGCTGCGCATAGGCACCAAGTTGCTCGATATTATAATGAAAAAGTTCGACCGAGAATTTTCAATGCGGGTGATCTTGTTTTAAAGCGAGTTTTTCCAAGTCCATCACACCTGAATCCCACATGGGAAGGTCCATATGTCATCGAACGGAGGCTTGGGGAAGGAACTTTCAAGCTAGCGACCGTAGATGGCATGACACTTCCTCGCGCATGGAATAGCGAGCATTTGCGTCGTTATTACACCTAGTCTATTTTCTTTCGCATTGTAGTTGCAATTATTTCCAGTGTATGTTCGTTTTATTGTTTTTTAGTTTTTGGCATGTAATAAGACAATTCGGTTAGTTTCCATCTATTATGATCAATAAAGGCTTGAAGTCGTCTTTTCTATAAACTATTGATGTTTCCGTATGATACAATTCTGTGACAAAAATTAAATTACATTGCTTTGTCTGGCGTATGAACGCACACCCAAAATGAGAAAATCTCTAAGTCCCCAGAGTGCTCTAAGTCCCCAGAGTGCGGACTAGAGTACTCTGTGTCCCCAGAGTGCGGACTAGAGTATAAACGACTTGAAAAATCTCTAAGTCCCCAGAGTGCGGACTGGAGTACTCTGAGTCCCCAAAGTGCGGACTAGAGTATAAACGACTTGAAAAATCTATAAGTCCCCAGAGTGCGTACTAGAGTACTCTGAGTCCCCAGAGTGCGGACTAGAGTATAAACAACTTGAAAAATCTCTAAGTCCCCAGAGTGTGGACTAGAGTACTCTGAGTCCCCAGAGTGCGGGCTAGAGTATAAACGACGAAAGAATCTCAAAATCCCCAGAGTGCGGACTAGAGTATAAACGACGAAAGAATCTCAAAATCCCCAGAGCGCGGACTAAAATTGAAGCAATTCAGAAAACTCCGAGTGACGTGGAAGAGATCAAGTACTTGCCTGACCCACATGACTTTGGATTTCAAACGCAAGACGGATGGTGAAGCTAATCATCGAACATCATCAAAAGAACAAAAATTTTATTCACTAATCCCAAAACAGAATTCCACTACAATTCCTCCTAAACTCGGAACTAAAAATCTATTAACATCGACTACGAAAATAAATAGAAATAATTACATGATCCGGGTAGCTACTTCTTCGACTTCTTCTCCTTCTTTAGTTTCTCTGAAGACTCCTCCCCCATGCGTTTTTTCTTGGACATTTTGCTCACTAGAGAAGGGGTGTCAGAGGAAGGAGGAGGAACTTCTAACTACCTGGTCCCACTTGGAAGAATAACCTTCAGGGGTCTGTTCAATGGGTCATCGAGTTCCACCACCCGAGGCTCAATCTTAATCTCAGCCTTCCTTTTCTTTTCTTCTATAATTTGCTCCGCCATACTCGATTTTGAAGTATGTCTAGAGGCGCCAGTAATTTCAACTTCGTAATGTTCCTCGACAGGCGACGGATTGTCGGATTTGTCTTCGTTAAGCGCCTCAATCACTTGAGCGTCAGGTCCGGGAGTCTCTTCCGCTTGATTTGTTTCTCCCGTCTTCTCCTTCTTCTCCGTGGCGGCATCGCTCCTTGGAGTGGGTATGGGATCAGGATGACCTATGCGGAATCATAAGAAACAAATGTTAGAATACATTTATCACTCACTGAAAGCGAGAACCCTTTGAACTTTGAAGGAAAAGTTATGTACCAGTCTCTGGTTGACTCTCAACTATTCGGGGAGTTTCGCCTTCTGGGATAGGAGATAGAACGTGAATATTAAGTCCAGGATCCTCTAGATCATAGCCGATATGTTGCTCGAAGGGGTCAAGTGGTGGACGACTGAACGGCAGGGTAGGGGAAGGAACCGGAGACTAGGTTCCGGACGGACCGACAATGGCATCTTTTCCTTTTGATAAGGGGGAGTCTCTGCTGTAAAGAGCCTTCACCTCAGACAAGTCCGAAGGCTCATTCCCCTAAGAAATTCCTTCACTAAAGCATCTTCGTCAATCTCTTCCATTCCCAACTCAACCTTTTTGATTTCGATTAAAGTGTCCCATGCTTCGGCCAAAGATTCGAGGTAACCCTCGCCAAGAAATGTTAAGTCGCGATGCATGAGAACTCGAGCATTCTATTCGGTTATGAGCGGATCAAACATGCACTTGATTTCCTCCCTACCACCCTCGGTAGCCGCCTCAAGGCGAAAATCGACTCCTGAGAGCGCTATTCTTTGACCCTCCTCACGGGATTCATCTTTCAGCGCTTCGACCTTGGAGAGTTCTTCATCGAGCTTTGTTTTCAGGAGTCGCATAGCAACAATTTCGTCGCAATATCGTTGCGACTCCTCTTGAGCAGTAACCTTTTCTTCTTTCTCTTTGAGAAGTAGCTCTTCCAACACTTTGACTCATTGAGTGAACGCATCTCTCTCCTTTTGAACGGAGTCCTTCTTTAAAGCTAAAGCGCCACAGCGTTGGACAACTTCATCGATCTCCTTTTTGTGTGTGGCCTCCAGGCGACTGACTGTCTCTGCAGTATCTTTAGCATTCTTCTGGGCAGCCTCAAGTTGAGATTTATACGTGGAAAGCTCTTTATCTTAGGCCCTAATGATGTCTTTGTCATGGATGGCCTCGAGCTTTAGACGATCGATTTCATGTTGGCATTCCATAGAAACTTCAGAAACTTTTTCTACCAAGTGAACAAATGCGTCGTGTTGGACATAAACATCATTGGTGCAAGCTAGGGCACTCTGTTTAACATTCTCCAGAATAGGATGGATGGCTGGGAGAAATTTTAGTCCGTCAAAGCATATTTTTGGGAATGTCACTTTAAGATCGGCAAGTTTCTCCGCTATCGAGGGATCAGGTGCAGGAGTAGAGGAGGTTTGCTTTGTCGAAACTATGGACTTCTTATGAACCTCCCAAGATTGCCTAGTACTTGAGGAACCCGAGTGTTGGTCGCAAGGAGTTTCATATTGTGGTCCCCTTTTACCTGATTTCTCCCTGCCTTGTTCCAGTGGAGGTGGAGGATCGTTGGAGTACGATGAGTGACTGTGAATTTTCCTTCGAGAAGACGAATCTCGAGAGCGATAATCTCTATCGCTGTTGTCACCTCTATCTCGGCGTTTTCCATATCCAGAGTCTCGGCCGGAAGGATGGAAAATGGAAGAGCCGCGAAGGCGGTCGAATCCATGTGAGCGTCCCATATCACCTACGCAGAAGTTAAGTGATGACAAGTTAGCAAAAATGGCATGACGCTGAAGTTTAAGTGCAAGGTGAAGTGTGAGTGTTCGTGTGTGTCCTAGTGTTTCCCCCCAATGGACCAGTTTCTTTAGCTTTACTTATCGGAGTTTTTTCTCCTTGGTGATGGCCTTGAACGCCTTCACTGCCTCTCGCCGGCAAATGAAGTTTTATGGCTTTCGGGTCGTTGAAACCGTAGTTGAGCAAATCATCAGGAATTGTAAGGTTAGACAAGGCTTTCAATGAACTCTCTAAGTGTTGTGCAGACGGCTCTTTCTCCATCGGAGTAATTGTCACATTCGAAGTTCCGCCCACTACCTTCTTCCTCAACTTGTAAGCTAGTTTCTTTTTTCTTTTGAAGGGGGAGGTGGTTCATTAGTGCTATTTGCTTCAAGTGTTGGTTCCGGAGCAGGACTTACACCCTCACCCGGAGCTTCAGCCTCCTTTATTTCACCTTCCTCGGATACATCGGGAGTCTCTCTTGTCGAAGGCACCGAAGGCCCAGCTTGCCTTTTGCCTTTATCCAAGGCAGGTCCAGTTGTGGTGGCACTGTGAGGAAGACTTATCCGGCGACCTTCCGCCAACAATCCAAAACTCAAAAGCGATTCATTGGAAATGAGGAATTTGATGTCCCGGTCTCTCGTGGGAACAGTTCAAATAGCTTCGATGGCTTCAGAGTACCCAGAGCCTTCGGAACGTGGGCTGATACTTGTAAAAATCGAAAAAAAAGGTTTAAAAAGAATGCACTTCCTGCCGCGTACAACTATTGATCTAGAAAAGGAGCTTACTTCCTTCCAACCATCTCCTCGCAAAGCCAGGGGGCAGCGCACATAAAACCATTCCTGCTTGTAAAGGGCAAATTTGCTCCATGCCCATGTTAAGATTTGGCACTTGGAGTGTGGCTCAAGGAATATGAAGGATGGGCTATCGGACCGTCTCTTGAAACGATAGATATATCGGATATCCCCGGGTGTGGGTAGTCTGAACAGAACACTCATAAAAAGAATACATGTGCTGTAAAGGAACGCATGACTATTGGGATGTAATTGTGCTAGGGCGATCTCCATAACTGCAGCACATCACGAAGGAAGGAGCTGAAAGGTGGCACACTATCAACCCAGCACATGAATTTGTTGCAAGCCGTATACCCGACTGGGGGCAAGTGGGGACGATCCTGTCCCGATGGAACCAGCACATCATCAAAAGGGATTCCATGGATAGAGCATAGTCGGCGAAGAGCGTTTTGGTTGATTCTCGAAGCTTGAGAATCGACCGGATTATCGAGGATAATGGCTGCATCTATGGCATCAGGAGCTATGTCAATAGTCGCAGTTGTTGGATCCGGGAAATTTTGTGCAGGAGTCATCGATGGATTTGAAGTTTCCACCACTTCCTGTCGAGAACTTGGCCTGGGTTTATCTGAAACTGTGGCGGAGCTTGACTTTCTAGACATCTTCAATGAATGTTGAATTTGATCAAACACCTGTTTGAACTATACTTGAAAGGCAATTGATATTAGTCATAACGACAAAAGTGCTTCCCCGTGTGGTGTGTGAACTAGTGTGATGGTTCATATAAAGAATATAAATAAATTAGGGTTTTGAAAAGTAAAGTGCAGCACGACGAGCTTTAAGTCGCCCTCTTTACAGAATTTTAAGTTCACATTTATTATAGTTTCAATCGTGAAGTTATCAGTCCAAATCAGTTCGATATGCTTGTTTGCTTAAGTTCTTGTCCTTGTTGATTAGTCCTATGATTAGGCATGGGAGATAAGTGGACTTGACATATGTTGTGTTCAAGGTGGAATGATTTTGACTGTCACTGCCTACTTCAAGGCTCAATGCCGAGCGACACTCAAAACATACGGGCGACTGACCGCCTAAACCACACACCGACCCACTTACTTCCTACCTCCCTAGCACCACTCTCACATGAAGACTACACCGACCCACTTACTTCCTACCTCCCTAGCACCGCTCTTACATAAAGACCACCGGGCCACCTACTTCGTACTCGGACGGTTTCCCACTTACCTACCTAGACACTCGCCTCTTCCTCGCTTCTAAGTTGCCGAACGACCTCGACCAACAGTTTAGTTACGCTTCGACAACCTAGCTACCATGCTCGGCGACCCAGCATGAGCCTACAACCTAGAGACCATCGGTGTCTTTTTCCCCTTCTCCTTTCCATTTCACCAACCTTAAAATCGGTTCGTACCAAGTTCCGTCCCTAAAGCATGTTCAAACCTCGTATCGTCTTCCTCATCTACACAACTTCTACCGTCCATAATCAAAAGAAAGTTCGCGAAATTGAATTTTGCGCTAAACTTCCTAGTTTGGAAGAAACGTTTGAGAGAGAAAGTCTTACGCAAGAGGATGATCGAAGCTTAGGGATCTGTTAGGTTTGAGATTGAGAGTCGTTTAGACTCGATCTGGGGAGGAGCTATATGGAGAACTTACAAGATTCAGGGTAAGGGAGGAATGTTAGAGAGGTAGCCGAAGTTCGAGGGAAAGTAAGCTACGAGTTCCTGTAGAGTCGAAGTGAAAGTAAAGAGGGAGAGTAGAGAAGTGTTGGCTTTAATATAGGAAGAAGGGGAGGTGTACAGGCATCAACCAGTGAGCCGGTCGAGATATCTTGGTGGTTTGGTAGGAAAACGTGCCGAGCGCCAGTGAACATGCCTTGGCGTGTAGTTCGGTATCTATATGCCGAGCGGCCCCAAGGTTCCAAGGAGGACTGTCATCTTTTGACCTACATGGACCACACTCAACTTTTGATGGTAGGAATTGGATGTTGGTTCAAAGCGTGTTGTGTTGCCTCACACGACACACTTTGGGGGGCAGATGTTACCCGGATTGTTTGGCCCGGTTACAAGAGGTTCGTCAAGCAAGCACCCTTGGCTCGGCTTGGATACGGTTCGGCATGGATGCCTCGCTCGGCATAGATACATCGTTCGGCATGGATACCTAGCTCGGCCTAATTGCCGCTCGGCCTAAGTACCATTCGGCCTAGCTTCATCGCACGACATTTTCTGATTCGACCACCATCGCTCGGAACAGGAGGGTTCGGCTCAAATGAACGTTACCAAGTATTATAGAACGCACCTCTCGGCCAAGAGAGTGAAGCCGTACAACAGACTTCACCGTTCGGCATGACTTCGCCCCGAGTCAACCTGCTATCTGGTTCGGTTCTCTTGAGGGTTTACCTCGAGTCACTTGATGATCGACCATACCATTCTCGACCGGCATTCCTCGCTCGGCAACTGCCGTTCGGCATCTCTGGCTCGATGCGCAGAAGCCACTTACTAAAGGCCGAAGCACCTTGTTCCTGGGCCCGCAAGGGAATTCCGGCCTATCTTCGCCTATAAATAGAAGGGCAGGGGCACAGTGAAATGGACCTTTTTTTCGGGAACTCCGGGGAGACTTTGCCATTTTCAAGACTCACTTGTTCTCTGTTCAAACTTGTATTCAAGTTGTTGGTGTACGGATCGTATCTATATTCAATTATTTGAAAAAGCAATAAAGATTAAACTTAAAGTGGACGTAGGCAGTTACGCCGAACCACTATAATTCCGGTGTTCTCGTTTGTTGCATTAAGTTTTGCATACATTCCTCTATTTTAATTCTTTATCTTCATTAATCTCTCTACACAAATCTTTCTTTGGGTGTTAGTGACCAATTTTGGTGCTAACAGTGGGGGAGTCTCATATTCATTTTTTTAGTTTCATGGCATTTTTGAATTTTCATTTTTCTTTTAACTTAAAAAAAATCTCAAAATTTCAAAAACATTTTCTTTTTAGCATTTTAATTTATTTTTAAAGAAACACTATGGGATAAGTATAAGTTTTGGTTAATAAATTGAAATTTTTGCTAATTTATTTGTCTTAACAAAAATAAAAATGAAGTTTCATTACAAATAACAATGGTTTTACTAGTATATAGGAAGGTTTATATGTGTTAATTATGAAGTATGTTCTAATTGAAAATCTTTGTTTAAAAAAGTTGTAAATTTAAAGTAAAGGATATAACATTTTTATCTTCTAAGTTAAATGGTGCTAAGATGATTTTGCAAAACTCTCTCTTTCTAAAAAAAATAAAAAACATTTGTATATATGTATATATTTTAACACCTAGAGTCATGTGTTCACACTCGTGTGTCACTCGACATGCTCTGTACCCTTCTCACGTAAGCCCAAAAGGCAGTGTATGATCGGTATATCTGGCCTCAGTTTATCTGAGTTAGGTGTATGTATATAAAAATTCTTTTTAATAACGCCTACAGTCGATAAGTGTTCACACTTGTGTGTTCACTCGCCACGCTCTGTATTCCCCTCACATCAGTCCGCAAGGCAGTGCACGGGTAATATATCTAGCCTCAGTTTACTTGAGTTAGGCATATGTAAATATTGTTAATATCAATGAAATTTTCAAGTAAGAGAGAGTAAGCAATTGAAATCCAAGCACCATTTTAACTTGTTATTGAAAAGAAATGAGAATACCACTTTGACAAACTTTGATAATCAACTAAGAATCCATTTCATAGTTACACTTTGTTATCAACCGAAACAGCGAGTTAAACTATTGTCTATTTGCTATGATAACTTGATTTTTGTTGGAAGTTTTGACAAGTAAATGACTTAAATTTTCAAGACAATTACCAAAACCTATATTTAACTTATGAGTGTCGAATTGAAAGTGAATCCTTCATTTGTAAATATTTTCAAAAACTTGCATTCATCCCATTGTAAATAAATCTTGCACTTTGTAAATATTTTCACTTTGCATTTGGATTTTGTGGGTAGTATCCGTTGAAAACCCTCATGAGACAACACTCGTCCTACTGGGGATACCCAGAGGTTTAACGGCTTGTTGCATATGCTTAATGCAATCGTGCTCCCTACGAAAATGGATTTATCTTAGTTTTCCTTTATTCGAGGACGAATAAAAAGGTAAGTGTGGGGGTATTTGATGTGCACGTAAATGTGCATATAATTACATCCATATTTTATCTCTTTTTATTTGAATAAACATCATATTTGATCATTTTTACATGTTAAAACCAAAATTCAATTATTTTCAAACCATCATATTTTCATCTTCATTCAAGGGCAAAATGGTCATTTATGTGCATGTGTTAATTTAAGAATTTTTACTTGGACATTTTTTGATTTTTATAGGAATTTGGATACATATGGAAGAGGCATATATGAAGATACATGTATGCACAAATGAATACAAAGGAAAGAAGAGGGAAATAATTCAAGACCATGAACATGGAGCACCCCACCCACTTGCCTAAATCTACAATTAGAAGCTAATGGACAACTAAGTGGAGGTTAAAGCTTCATGCACTTTTAATGAGGGATTAATTAGTGGCTAATGGTTACTTGGTGGCCACACTTCCTAAAGGGCATTTTGGGAAGCTCCCTAAAAGTAGATTTAGGGTTTTATGCATGTATAAATAGCTCTCTTATGTACATGTAAATCATCTTCTACTCTCTCATTTTACTTAAGAAATTAATAGATCAAATTGTAAGCTCAATGTTACATGAAATAAAAATGGCTTACAAGCCTCTTTCTTCTCTCTTTTTTACATGCTTTTCTTTGTTTTATTGTTAATGTTCATTTCTATGCTCTCTTTCTCTTAATGTTCATAGCTTAGATTTACATTTATGCACTAGTCTAATCAATTTTCTTCTAGTATTTAATCTTCTTTTTCTTTGTTTATTCTCTACTTTCTTTCATTTTCAATGTTGAAACTTACATGTGTTGATTTGATAACACAAATGAGTAGCTAAACCCCTTTAATTTAGGGGTAATGAAGCTCTCAAATATTATGTAATTTCAACATTTTTTATGATTTATGATCTCTTTGTTTGTGCTTCATGAAAGTAAATTTTGATGCAAGTTTATACAAGTGGGTTTGATAGCTTATATTGCTTATGCAAATGAGCTATTCTTATTCAACATAAACACAATTTGCATCATCATTTGCTAATCCATTTTTGATTATGAAATTAAAGTAAAAATGAAATTTGATGATCTATATTACTAGTTACAATATTAAATAGATCATACTTAAAATAGCTTTTGCTTTGGCTTCATTTTCATAAGAATTATAAGTGGTTTATTTGTTGTATTATAGTTTTATGGTTTGAGTTATGTTAATTAACAACATAAACAAACCATACTTATGATAAATACAACAATATTTCACTTAATATCAAACTAGAGATCATAAATTGTTTGTTTGTTGATTTACACAAATATGAGAGTGGATTTGCCTCTAAATTGTTCTCTAGTGCAATAGTTTTTAAATCAAATTTTAATTCTAGTTTTAGCTTCATTTTATTTCTAGTCAACAATTTCTCCTCCATTTGGCCGAATTTGATTGAATAGATTTTTAAAACTCTAACAATTCCCTGCGGATCGACCCGTACTCGCCACGTACTAACTATTGTACGATGTGCACTTGCGGTATAAATTTATTTCAAAATTTATCGGTCGTTTTCTAAACCGATAGAAATTCTTCCGTTTAACATTTTCACATCAAAACATATCATAAATCTATATGAATAAGCATAAATCATCAACAAGCATATATAATCATTTAAACATTCAAGAACATGGCATAGGCATGCAAATAATTCGTATTTTACTTTAAAACCGAAAATCATTAATAAAAATGAGATGTAGTCATTATTCACCTTAGCTTTGTGATTAAGGATATGAGATTTGAATGAATTTGATGTTGATTAAGCTTTCCCTTTATCTTTCTTCTTCTCACTCTTGCAAATGGTGGCCGGCCTATCTTTTAGTTAATTTTTTTTCAAATGAAATGAAGTGATACTTACGGCTAAGGGTGTAGGGTATTAGAGAGCTTTTTTCCTATTTTATCCCTCCCTTATAACACTTATTTTCCTATTACATTTTATTCATGCTATCTCGTTTTGACTTACACACTAATATGGCACGGTTACCCTTGGTTATAATCAAATCTTAATCCATTAATCATCTTACACTATTTTATTTTATTTAGCTAATTAAATATCCTAAATAATGTCACTAAAATATGGGGTGTTACATGAGGCAAATAATATTTGATTCCCTCTATAAATATCATACTTAACTCCTTATTTCCTGACTTAATCACTCTCTTTCAAAACCTTAGCCTCCATCTTTGTTTTCTAACTTTCATGGTCAAACATTCAAAGCAAAATAAAGAAAAGGATATTTTAGTGGCATCCAATTAAATCAATCAAATAAAAGATGGTTCTCCTTCGCTTGTAAAGCTAGGAGATAGATTCAGATTTGGATTTAGGATCATTTATCTTTCCAGGTGCATTCAAGGGAAACATTAATAAGGTAATATTTAAAACTAAATTTATATTTATTTCAACGGTTATATAGATGGTGATTAGAATGAATTTACATATACATTAGTAATCCAGTACAACATAAATCTATGATTGTAAATATACATAATGTATCAGATTTGATCAAAAATTTCATTTGATTGATTTTGTTGAAAAACAAAACAAGTCTTAATCTTATGATTTTGTTATATTTTAAAATAAAGAATTTTTTTATTAATTTTAACGTTAAAAATTAAACTATTTTAAATAAAAAATGGTTTTATTATCTTAATTAATCATAAACATGCGTTATAAGTATGCTGAAATTATTTAAAATCTATTTTGAACCTTTTTACATAACATTGATTTGTTAAGTAATATAAACTATTTATTAATCATCAAATTTTCAATATAATATTTTTGGATTTTAAAATGTGTATGTGTATTGATTTACTTTGTCATAACCAGATCAAGGAGATATTAGTACCTTATTTGAATTGTTCTTCATTGTCAAAATCAGATATGTAAGATGTTGATTCCTTATTTAGAATAAGCATCTATATTTAAAATAAATGGTTTTACCTTGACAACATCGGATCTATGAAATACTTATTCCTTGTTTAAAATAAGCATATATATATATATATAATTTGTAAGGTGTTAATTCCTTGTTTAATTGTTTTACTTTGTAAAATCAGATCTATGAGATATTAATTCCTTATTTAATTGATTTACTTTATCAAAATCAAATATGTGAGATATTGATTCCCTACTTAAAATAAATACCTATATTTAAAATAAATTGACAGCCAATGTATATGTAAAGAGCGAATGTGTTTGTTGCTGTGTAAATCCCATCACCTACACACATACACATTAACTACATATACAATATGAATAGTTGCACTTACACTATACACATATGAGTACATTTAGATATACTCGTAAACATACAAAGTATATATTGGTCAAATCAATCATTTAAAAAATAGCAAAATTAAATAAAATCAATTTTTATTTAAACGTATTAGATCGGATCTAATAATGAATTTAGACTTCATAAGCCCAATAAAGATGTAAATAAGGAAAAATATTTGAAATCTTTCGATTTCACCCGCTACAACGGGACCTTGAGCCATCAGACAACTCAAAGCTATCGAAGGTTGAGGGTGCAAAGCTATCAAAAAGCAAGGTCATAAGCTATCAAAGGTCAAGGAGTTGTAGTAAGCAAAGAACTATCATCGATACAAAAGAATTGTAAAAATATAGGAAGAAATGTTATTGAATCAGAGAAAATAATTATAGAAATGAAGACATTAAGGATACTGCAATGAGATATACTTATTAGCCTATATTGGTAGGTTCTCATCAAACAAATCAATTCAAAAATGCAAGAAAGAGATATGTACCATATTCAACACGAAAAAATAAAGATAAATCAATTACATGAGAAGCTAGTGCATTATATAAAGAAGGGTTTACATTTAATTAGTGATAAAAGCTTCAAAGTGTCCCTATACAACCATGCCACCTTTGTTAATGTCATGGCTAAGATAGCAATCTGTGTGAACTACTCTAATCATAGGCTTATGACATATGGCACCATTAAGACCGTCCATCTTTTCAAGTCATCAATCTACGTCAACTTCAATCGACTAATATCAGCAAGTCATGCCCCTCTCCAATTACTATAAATAGGGTCCTACCCCTTATAGGGGATCCTCTCATATTTCATCTTCTTAGCACAAATATATTTTTTGACCTAACATTTTTAGCTTACTTGAGATCTTAAGGACTGTTTTAATGACCAAGGAAGAAGAAGGTGACTTAAAATTTTGGCCATAATGACCCATAGAAATAGTATATCGCACATAGACTCCATTTTTGACATTTTGGACTATGAAGAAGGAGGTGACTTGTAATTTTGACACATTGACTAATGATGAAGGGATATTACACATGTATCGAATTTTATAATATTTGCATATGAATGGAATATGACTTGAATTTTGGACATTGACAATTTTTATTTTGACTATGGGCATATTTGGAAATTTTTATTGAATGATGTATATTTCCAAAAGTATTTTGGACATTGGACTAGAAATTGATTAACAAAAAACATTACCATTGAAGAGAGTTGTAAGATTTGAAAATTATGGGAAACTTGCATCTAGATTCCTTAGATCATTTACTATAGTGGAACAAATCAGAAAGCTTGCATATAGAGTTGATCTTTGCGAAAAGATGTCCAGAGTATATAATGTGTTTCATGTTCACACAAGTGTCTGCATGACACTATGCATAGTGGGGTCAGGTCAATCAAAGGAAGTAGATATTGAACCGAAGGTTTTTTTGCCTAGAGGACATATTTGTATTATTGATAGTAGTGTCAAGAGATGTTAGAAAAAGGTTGTTAAACTTATTCAGGTTAAACAGGGTAGAGATTTTGTAAATGGCACTTAGGAGCCGAAAGAAAAGATGTATGCTTTCAATCTGGAACATTTTATCGGTATTATTTCATCTACTCCAAGTAAATTTTGTTTCCTTATGGTTGATTAGAATTGCATGCTAGTATAGAACTTGCTTTGTATTGTTATGTTTGATTTGCTAGTTTTGTTATTAAGATGCTAAGTGTTAGTGACATGGGTATGTTGGGGTAAGTGCGATACATTTTTCCATTCTTGATGATTTCGGGGACGAAAACCTTTTGAGAGGGTAGGGGCAGAATTTAACAATCCATATTTTAACGCTAGTACTTAAATGATTTAATAGTTTTAGATAGAACTAAACAGCTTAAGCGAACTAACAGATTTAGAAAAGAATTTCTAATGATGAATGAATTAGTACTCAAGACATATTGCATTGTGTTTTAATGTCATTAATATATGAAACGTATATAAGATTTGCTAAAATCGGATAAGATTAATAAAATGAGAAGAAAAGAGAAGCTAATGGCAATTGGTCATTTGGCCAGAGTCTGCCATATTAATTCTGAAATAAAGCATCTTCCTTCATTTATTTCATTCCTTTTCTTTTTCATCTTCTCAAATAGATAAATTTAGGTTTTTAAAACTAAAATCAACATAACTTCTTCATTTATCCACTGAAAATCCCAAAATAAATGTCTAAATTAAAGTTAAAAACTTTACAAATCTATCTCCTCGAGTTGAAATTTTGGATAATTTTGGAGTCGGATTTTATAAATAAATAGAGAACATCAATGTAGGTTTCATTGACACTTGGATTTTTTAGTAATTGGTGAGTGGGATTGATTCTCTATGATATATGATCACTAAATATGCTAGAAATCATGTTAAATATCCAATGTTGGTTAGGGCTTGATTAATGAATTTGAATGGAAATTTTAGAGATCGAAATCTTGTTTTAATAAATGCTTAAAAGAGTTAACTATATATTGAATGTTTTGTAAATCTTCAAAACAAATGTTGATATATTTGGTTTGATTATTAGATTGGTTATTGGTTTGAGAATTTATAGAATGGTTAAGGGATGATTCACGACATTGGTAATGATATGGTTGAACAAATGTAGATGTTGGAGTAATGGTCAGGAAATAACTTGAGCGGTAGTAGAAATGGTTCACCGCCTCAAAGTCATTCGTGAATATGAAGTTATACTCATCTGGATGTTGAATGACTTATAACATAGGTGTGAGTTTGTGCAAAATGATGTAAGTGTAAAATGTCACGGTGACATGGAGTCGAATGTTGAGGACATGAGAAAGAAAGGCGAATGGTAAAAGGTGGGAAGAATTTCCATGAAGGGAAATTCTCGCATCTAGGTTCAGATTTGGCCCAGAACATCGGCCAGATGTTTGAAATCCAAGTTTGGATGTCTAACTTTAGGGATTTTACCCTGTACTATTCATGTGTTGAGATGAGGTTTCAAACATCTGAAATAAGGGATTGGATGTCTAAATCGGATTCGGACATCTGAATCTCCAAGTCAAATGTCTGAGGTGTTGTAGTTAGACCGTGAGCTTTGTGTTTTGAAGTTTAATGTTTTAGGAGTTTAGTTTCATTTCAGGTCCTTGCATGATGCTCCTAAGGTGTAGAGTGACTATAAAGAAAGGTGATGAGTTTGAGGATGGTACGTAAAGCCTCGAAAAACCTGTGATTCATGTTGGATGAGAAAGAAACTATGGCGATGGTTCGAGATGCGATTTGATTTATATGGTGGATTTTATTGAGTCATCTGGTTGATTTGAGACGTGACGAGTAGGGTATTGTAATATATGATTTGATAAGATATTGCATATATAGAGTAAGTTTTATCCCTTAACTAAGACTTGAGATTTGATATTTACAAGCCATTTGTTGCATGAGGTGTTATTGTGTCGATTGGGCATGTTAGGGCGGCATCGATACATTTATAGAAGATGTTCTATCTTGGTAACGTAGGTAATAGACCTCAAGCGATATTGTAGTAAAAATTAATGACCTCGTGTTACCTTCGTAGTGCTCATGGTAAACAAATGTTAGCGGTTAGGCTCGTATATATCCATTCGAGTTTGATATGATTATTAGTGGCGGAAGGTGCATTGGAGAGTCATAATATCGGTCTTACAGTAGTGACCATGCTTAGAAGGTCTTGGCCTTACCGATAAATCTGAGGTCCACTAGTCTTGTGTGTGATGATTGAGTCATGATTGATACCATATTGATTAATATCTGATAGACTTATCATGTATTGTGTAACATTATAGTATAAATGTGCTAATTCATTGGATGCAGGTGAAGATGCGGGTTGAGGTTTGGTTTCATTACCTCATAAATTACCATTTGTTATTGCACATAACATATTTGTAATCATGCAAAATAGTGATATTCACTTTTCACCAGACATTATGTCTGTACCTATCTTTGTTGTCTCTTTTGTTGTATATTCTTTAGATGGTTGACAGAAAGGCGAGGATTTTGCTAGCTGGAGGCGATTTATAGAGCCATAGGTATTAACTACTATATTTATATCTATCTAATAATTTTGCGATATTGACATGTTAGACTATATATTTAGTTTGAGATAAGTAGTACATGAAGTTCGATGTACCATTTGCATGTTGTATTATGATATTGAATCTTATGTATCTTGATATGATATGCACTTAGTCTTTTACATGTTTATGTTGATACTATATTTTATTCCTTCCACTATGAGATTTAGTATGATTATAGATGTGATAGATAAGCTTTGTGTTATTTATTTAGATTCTACCTTTAACGGAATGTTATCCATGATACTTATGGAATATGGTTACTTACATGTGTGGATATGCTACGGATGGCGGGTTGTTATAGTCCACTGAATAATAAATGTGAAAATTTACCTGGAATACAAATGGTGGCCCCAACTTAGTCTCTCAAAGCTGGGTTTTACATCCAGCCTCTCGACCCAACCTAACCATCATAGGGCCCGTATGAAGTAACATTCGATGCTTTGCCACAAATCACATTACAAAACTTCCTTATCACGCATCAACTGGTGTTGTTACCACTCAGATAGGTTTATTATGCATGCAGAATCCCCACAAATAAACTCTTAAAAAAATCCATCTCTAAACAAATAGATTACCACCCAAAAATCATCTAATACACTTTCTAACAACTCAGTTCTTCAAATAGCAAACTTCGTGCATCTCTAATTAGTTATGATCAAACTCTAAAATTTCTCTAATAAACTGGATGTCGATGAATCAATGATGATTTAGTAATAACAAATACAATTAAATATAAGAAAGATCGAACACTACTCTGATACATTTTCGAAATATTTAACAAGAGTAAAAGTCTAATACCAGAACATAAATAAAGGAGGATTAAACAGAAAAGAAGAAAGAGAGGGAGAAGAAGAATGTTAATATAATTTGAGGCGGCCATTTTTACTAATTATTTGATGAAAACCTCTTATATAGAATATACTTTTAGTCATGTTTACTTGGAGGTTAAGTAAATGTGTAAAAAAAATGTTAAAGGGAATGTAATAAAGACAAACACAAAAGTGATAATTATAATAAAAGAAAATACAAATGAGGTAAATAGATAAGGTAATTTTAGAAAGTGCTCTATTCTTAACGATGAAATTACATAAGTAGATAAAACACACAAACGCCATCATCATAATGACAAAATTATCTAGTAACGAACATGCCTTCCATTATATTAGTTTATTTTCTTCATTGCAAATCTCAACCATATTTAAACCTGTTAAGCAAATTGCTAAATGTAAAGCTCCACTATTCTTAACACCTAAGATTAGTGTCAAAAACAGTCTATGCTTGCGCACTAACCTCAAATGTTAAAAATAGTGGGTCATTTGGGTGAATAAATTAAAACAAGTGTATGATTACATTTAAATACATCTCACAATGGAATTAAACTAAAATATCTTACTTCATCATATATGTTAAATAGAAGTACCAATATCACAAGTAACACATCATCTATTTGTCCACATCCATAGTACAATCATGGGTTCTTTAATATAAGACAGGAGAACAGGTACTCGATAAAAATGTAAGAAAATGTAATCTGAAAGCATGAGTAATAGACTCGCCTCATTCCATTTTTGTTGTATTTACCTGTAAACCTAAGAAATCTATATATAGACGTTGATATGCATAATATTAAAAATACAAAAGAAAATGGAAAAGGTTTCAACTAGTTTTGACTGTACATAACTCTTTGCACCATATTGCAACAGAAGGGATTTGGTGATTATTGCATAGAAAAAGACTGCCTACGTACCCACTTGGAATCAAGTCTATGTAGTTCTACCTTCATACCTAGAAATTCTCCTCTCGGGAAGTTACAAATGTTAGCACAAAAGTAACATTTATTGTTAGCACATCCACACAATAATCAAGAATATATATCATATTAACCATAATATGATAATACAAAATAGGAAACAATGCTCCAACACACAAACACAACCAAAAGTCATCCAATCCCGGTTTTCAATAACGTCAATCAAAAGCATCACCAAACACCAATTGTAAACACAAAAGTGAATACACCAATTCACCAGCAATAACAGCACTAGTCACTCATCAAACAACTACAACAACTTTCAGCGAAAACCAATAATCTACATGCTAAAAAAGGAAATACTATCAACTCTCTCTATATATATCAACATTAGGAGAACTCCAATAAATAGCAATTACTCGCTCCAAACGGTAATCGCCTTCCTACATGGTAAATACAAAAAGGTGTATCCCCAAGTAGTAAATATCTACCCAAATAGCATGCCTCTTAATGGTAACACTGACTTACATAATAAATGAACAATAATAGACGATAATACATCATTCCCAATGTAGTAGAATCATTTTATTATTATATATTCAAGCATTATCAATTTACTATGGATATGTTATTTAATTATCATCTACTAACTCTAAAATAATAATTTTTTATTTCACATATCTGAAGTTCACTTTATGGTTATATTCCCCAAATAATGACATTGATTAACTTTAAATACCTTGAAAAAAATTATATTATAATTTTTGAAATAATAATTATTACAAAACCCTCTTCTAATACATATTGCTGTTTTTTTTTCAAAATAGTAACATCTCCATAAGAACCCATTTTTAATCACTTTATTCTTTCTAATCCAAAATAATAGTAATAATACTCCAAATTAGTTATTTTAGAAATATATATAATATCTCACTTTTAAAAATACTCAGACATTATAAATATCTGTCTTAATAATAATAATAATGTAACTCAAAAATACTTCTTAAAATATCCCTTTATTATTTCTCGAAATATCTTTCGGTGTTTAAATAATAATAAAAAAAAGTGATACTATTATTTACCCAAAAAATACTCATTTAAATTTCTAAAACGAAAAATATTACTATTTGTCTCAAACAACGTCAATTTATCCTCAACTCTTACATTTAATTATTATTGTAAAACTCCAAAATAAATCAGCAATAAAACATCATTTTTAAATTAATGAAATGAAAATTTAAACATCGTCGACCAGTAAATCTCATATGCATAGTTTCTAAAACGATGGTCATATAAAATTCTCTTGTTTAAGTGATAAATCACTTTTATATATATACCTCATGCTCCACTGAACCAATAATGTTAATCCAACCAAAGTTGCACTTGAACAATATAAATCCCATGTTTGACAGAATCGAATAACAAATTTTATCAATATGTAAATTTTAAAACATTGTTCATATTGAAATATTGTTTTAAAATAATAAATCTCAATTATATAAATCAACGTACACCTCAAATGAATATTAAACCGTATCTATTTCAAATCAATGAAGAATAACATTTTTCTCTTCTAACGCAACTCAGTTTGCTCCCAAAATCCGGGTGTATGCATTATTGAATGAATCCCGAGATTTTTTGGAGTGAATTACTATTTCACTTTTCAAATAGAAGTTTTTCGAATTAATAAAGGAATGAAGATTTAAGAAAAATGCTTCATGGTTGCTCCTAAAAGTTAATTTCATCTCTCTGCGGCCTTCTCTATTTATTTTCATCCTGATGAGGGTGGGAGGAGGGACAAAGGAAATTTAAACATACCATGTAAAGAGTGTAACGTATGAATATGTTTTAATTTATTAAAAAGTTACTTTTTGAACACTTAAAATTGATATCCAATCTATGGGGAATTAATCTCCTAAAATAAAAAAGATTAATGTACCCATATGTCAATCAATATGCATTTAATTGCTAATCTATGCAATTAATCTCATAATATAGGAAATTAATATAAAATTGAATTATATATATATATATATATCCAACAATTATGATGTATGAAATAAATTCATCGTATTGAATAAATGTGTGTATATATATACATACATAATCTATACATCCATAAGTCATATAATCCAAATTTTTGCACAGTTGCCAAATTTATATTTTTTGGTTAACTACATATAGATATACACACACATGTATCTATACAGACACAAAAATTCCTTTATACACACACGCGCATAGATGTCCGTGTATAAATAAATACACATACACACACTATGTCACCATGGATATGTATTTTTCTGTTAGTTTTCAAAAGATTTCAAAAGATTTCAAAAAATGTGTTATTAGCCAAGATCGAACCCATCCCTTTCCAACTAATGTCTGCACTCTTAACAAACTTCAATAAATACGTTTTGATTTTCAAAAATAGTACATCGATAATCATTCATTGGAGGTGCAAATCTTTTAGATTATAAATTTAATATCTTCTAAACTGTAATTCCTAATACAAAAAACTCATAGTCGAAATTGATTAACTTGAAAAGATCTATGCAACAATTATGAATAAAACATTAATACATAGTGTTGCTCTAAATTCATTTTTAATTAATTACTTCACTATATACGATGATTTATGATTTATTATTCCAAATAAATATGTGTAAATCTATGGGTTGTTACACTAAAAAATAAGTTTCATTTGTTCTTGACAATTTGTTAAGAGCTTAAAAACTTTTTCTACCTTCAAATTTTTAGGCTTCGCTTTTTTCCATTGGCTTTCAACGCTGTAAAGGGAAAACTGAAACTAGAGTTGATTATATTGAATTGTTTATAGTTTATGTTGGAAATTGTTTAGGATTTATAAAATGACAGATGAAAAATTACTTTTCTCCAATTTTCTTACCGTTGGATAGACCCATTAGATATAATACTCTCCCTTAAAGGACACATGTCACTTTGGAAGAGAGTAGTTTGGTTTCTAAATGTTAAAAAACTTAAACTATGTGTTTTCACTTTTGGACATCTATAATCTTTATGTACACCATTATTAATTAAGGTGCATCTAAGATTGGGATTGCCGTAGTGATAATTAATGTGCATCCTATTAATTAAGTACCTCTAGAATCTTTATGTGCATGCTATTAGATAAGGAACATTCTATTAAAATTATATTCATGATAAAAAAATTGATTTTCTATTAAAGACATAAAAAATTAAGTTTCACTTCAAAAATCAAAAAAAGTACATTGGAACCACAATATAAATTTTGAGCTGTCATAAATTTTACTCTCTCCATCATTGTTGAGCTTGAACTCAAGATTGTTATTATGGGCATTTTCACCCATAGAACGGTGAATACAAAAGGATGCTATAAAAAGTAGAAATGGTTGAATAGTTTGTAATTGGAACAGCACCCCTTGATCAAAAGTATAGGGCAGGAAGGCAGGAAGGTCAGAGAATAACACGAATATGAAAAGTATAAGAGACAAGTTTTTCCAAGAGTAGGTGTTCGGTTTGACTGTCTACTGGATAGGATTTCTTGTCTAGCAGTTCACCGATCAAACATGAAATCTTGTTTGGTAGTATACACCTAACTGTATTTGTTGTCCAGTAGGAGCAGTGCCGAATTAATAATGCCGATCGCACACACTGAACTGAATCGGTTAAATAAAGAAATATATAACCGAGCAAATTGAATAAGGAAACTACCTAATTTGTAGGCCTAGCCTTCATATATCCTGACTCCTATAAATACCCAAGTTGTGGACAACAATTGAGAGCAACTCTGAGAGCAGAAACAAGTTACCACGACAAGTTGGACAGATCTTCTGAAAACTACATACTACTTTCTTTTATGCATTAGGTCATTGAATTTTGCATTTCTATCATTGTACAACTGATCTATAAGAAAAGTAATGAAAATACACATGTATGGATGTTGTTACCGAACCACTATAAACTCGTATTCTGTAATTTATCGCATTCATTTCATACATATCATAGTTTTGATCGGATCTATAATAAACTATAAAATCATAAACATAACATATGTGTTCTACACCTCGTATTCATAGTTCTACAACAATGACTTTGAGGTGTTTTCCCATCTTTTATGTAGACATTTTTACTACTGTCACTAAGAGAAAACTAAAAAATGCCTCTGAGATTAAAGAACAAAGTTGGTGCCACCAGCGGGAACATGGGAAACACCAACACGCCTAATCAGACGACTGCCAATTAGGATAATCAATCATTGAGTACTCCAGCACTAACAAATGTGGTTACTAGAGGCAACCCAGATAGAGTTGTGGTGGAGCTCGATGAATGTTTCACTGCCCAACAACAAGCTATCATATACCCAATTATGACATGCTTCGAGCAAGCACAGACTGTTGGTCATAATACTGACCACAAGGATGATCCCGGTCTAGGGGATTTAGGAGATGAAGGAGTCGCATTCTAACGGTGAAATTGATCTAGAGAATCAAAGAACCCGAACAGGGAACATCAAGGTGCTGGAACGAGTAACGGTTTGGCACAAAGCTGGGCTCATGGATCAGTTTGGTACCGAATCGAACAGAGGAGGTACCAAAATAGGGTATTTGTTCTCTTACCCTTATTGAAATAGTTGTTAATAGAGGATGGCCTGATCATTGGGAATAGTCTAGGAGCCGAGACCGAGACCAAGACCGAAGGTTGAATCATTATAGAGAGAGTGACAGAGACATTCCACCTCGAAGGGAAAGGTCGTCCCATTGCCAACAATCACCTAAGCTAGAAGATCGAATCGCATGAATCATTAGAGAATGTGTTCGATATGAGCAATTGGAACAAAGTAGAGGAGCCAAAGTTGGTAGCCTTTTCTCCCAAGTTATAGAAACCGTTCGGAACCCCAAAGGTTTTAGGACGCCCACTATAGTCCCGTAAAAAGGATTGGCTAACCCTATAGTACATCTGCAATGCTATACTCAACATATGCTGATGAGTGGAGCAATAGAGGAAGTATTGTGCAAATGATTTCCTTTATTCCTAGAAGATTTAGCCACTTTATGGTTTTGTCGTTTAACCCCAGGTTCAATTCACTCTTGGGCAATGTTAAAGGAGAAGTTTATAAGCTAATTCTGAGTGCATGCAGAGCAACCAAAGGATCTGTAATCATTGTCTGATGTGAAGCAAAGGGAAGATGAATAACTCCAACGATACTTGACTCGGTTTAACGCCACGGCAGCTAGAGTCACTAGTACAAAATATGTCTGTTGTTTTGCCTCATTTGTATCGGTTGTTGTCATAACCAAAGCAAATAGTGTCATTTGCTTTGATTCTAGTTAAACAACCGATGCAATTGGTACATGGAAAGCAACAGAAAATACAAAAATTCAATTTGCATCGGTCATCATCAACAACCAAAGCAAATACACCAAAGTAAACAGTCTTATTTGTATCGGTTGTCTTCACAACCGATGCAAATAGTGTTATTTGCATCGATTTTTCATTTTTGGGAACCGATGCAACTGCAAATAATTCTAATCTAACGTCTTATTTCAACCCGCTTCCTTTTCCCCAATTATTCCAATTCCCGCTTAAAAACAAAATGAATTAAAACCTATTGCCCGCTACCTTTTCTTCGATTAATTCCATTTCCAGTTAAAACTAAAATAAAATAAAACCCTATTGCCCTGTCGTTGATCAATTTTCTACTTTTGTAGATTTTGGTTGCCCATCTCGGCTTCCCTCAGGTACTGAATCTCCTTTTTCTTAGTCATTATCTATTTCAATTTCAGTTCTTTTCTTTTTTTCGGCCGATTTTTTGGATCGGTTCATTTTTTCTGACATTATAAATTGATTTCGAAATTGATTTGGACTGGATATTGGTGCTTTCACATAACTGGGTGTTGGTGACCAATTTTAACGCCAAATTTTAGTGCTTTCACTGAGAAAGCTAGCCCCTATGGATTTGGAAGTTGGATTTAGAGTTTGGAAAAGATCTAGAGCTTAAACTTGGAGCAATGGTGAAAAATTCAACATAGAGAGTGCTACCGGAAAGGAGCCATCATGGAGGGAGTCAAGAGGCATCCTTAGGAGCTGGAGCTAATCAAACATCTATCTACATCACTAGGAATGAAATAGAAACGGTGATGGATGCTATGCAGGAAAGGATGCTGAAAAGACAGGAAGAGATGATGCAGAATTTACTTCGACAAATTGGACAGGCTAGAACACAGAATCAAGGGAATAGAGCAGCAGGAGCTAATGACAACTTAGATCAAGGAGTTGAAGCAGTAGGAATCATTGGAAATCAAAACCACGAACATGGAGATGGAGCTATTGGACAAAGGGATAGAACAAGCAGTCGGGTGCAGTCCCCTGCCATCTTAGAGGGATCGGCCTCGATCCCCAAAGGTAAGTGGGCATGCCCCCGGGTCTAGTTAATCGCGATGTTGGAGGACCTGCGGTCGATCCCATAGAGCTTGGTGCAATTCAGAATTTGGATGCTCGTCCGGAGGAGTACGTTCCGAATTTGCCTCGTGGACTCGGGAACGGTTTGGAAATGATGATAGGAGACTACTGTTGGATGACAATGACTTGCAGAGATGATTAAGCGAGCTATGCATGGAGAATTGATGAACAAAGATCTGGAGGATGTAAACAGAAGTCCTTTCACTCCTAATATTAGGAATGTTAGAAATCCACTAGAGTTTAAAGTACCAACGCTGGAAGAATATGATGGAAAGTCAGACCCAACTATGCAATGATGAGATATATACAACACATGGATGTACTGGGGGCATCGGAGGAGGTTATGACAAGTTGTTTTCCACTTTATTTGATGGAGTTGGCCACACTCAGGTTTAGGCAGCTAGAGAATGGTTCAATAAGGACATAGAACGAGTTGGTATATCAATTCATGAGGCAGTTTCAGGTCCACATCACATGACCTAAGAATGTTATGAGATTGGCAGCACTGAAACAGAGGATCGAAGAGTCTCTAAAGAGTTTTCTAACAAAATTTAATGCCACAGCGGCATCGGTGGATTGGCCAAATCAACCATGTTTTTGATGGTAGCTGTATTAGGAATTGTCGATGGTATGGATTTAAAGGATTCTTTGGCGCAGGATCCACCTATGTATCTCGGGGAGTTTTATCACGAAGCAGAAAGGTTCTTGCACTAGGAGGATGCACGAACTGACAAACTGGAGTGAACGCTGTGCAAAACGAAGGATCATCAGGAGATGAAAACAAGAACGATAAAGGCAAACGAAAACTGGATTATGGGTATGATGGGAGAAAAAGGCGATGGAAAGAGCGAGAGCCGAAGTTCTCCTCCTACTCAGATTTGATGGAAATAGTGGAATGGATTTATCTGGACACTAGGGGCAACTCCTTATCAAAACCCGGGAAGGAGGGACCCCACGGAGCGGGAGTGTATGTCTGGAAAGTACTGCTTGTTCCATAAACTAAACGGGCACACTAGGATGAATGTAGGCAATTAAATGATATGATTGAGGAGCACGTCAGGAATGGCAAACTGTCGTAGTACGTGAGGAATCGAATAATGGCGATGGAACATGAGCAGCCACAGTCCGCATCAAATGGAAATAGGAATGGCCTTGGATCGGGGTCACGGATTGTCATCAATTAATCATGATGATAAGGGTCGAGTTCAGGACTTGGACTCCGGGCATAATAATATGATAAACTCTATAATAAGGCGCTAAGTCACTTACACATGTACGGGATCAAGGACGGTCCATAGGCATGCTATGAGATGATGATGAGAACCGTCATGCCCGAAGAGGCATCCATTTTGCTTTTTTAATTTTTTGGATTTATGGATGTACGATCTCTTATTTATTAGGTTATTTATGATCCGCATTAATACGATGGATAAAACAGGACGTGATTATTGTCAAGACCGGAGTGATAGGGCGGTAACCGCAAGATGCAAGTCCCTTCGTCAGAGAGCGACATAATGTACTCACAAATGGATTAAGTCCTTGACTAGAGAGTTGAGGCCAAAGAATAAAACCCAATAGGGTGCCAAGTAGTCCTGTCAATGGGTAGGGTTCGGTATAAAACCCGGACCCGAGTCCAATTACAATAATTAAAACTCGAGCCCGACCCGAACCCACAGGGTATTTCAACCCAATATCCGAGCCCGGCCCGTCAGGCTTTTTAAGCCCATTGGATAATAATAGTATACCTATCTTAGAATATTTATGTTAAAACCATATTTTAAAACTGCAACTTTGGTAAAATTTGTTTACAAACAATGTTAACATATAAATTGGGCAGCAATGTAGTCAAGCTCATAATAAAAGTATGCAAAAACATCTGCATGTAAACGAACAAAATGGTAAATAAATAATATACAAACAAATGTTTTGATATGACGAAAAACTATAGTCGGGTCGGGCCCTAACCGGGCGGGTTTTGATAAAACCGTACCCGACCCGGATCGGGCATGAGTTGGGCTTGGGTAGTAAAAGGCAAAACCCGTACCCACATAAATTGGGCGGGCTCGGGCCGGGCTCGGGCCGAAACCCGTACCATTGACAGGCCTAGTGCCAAGTATGGATTATGCCTGGCAAGGAGTAGGTCCCTTTGTCCGAGAGCGACAGGATCGACCTACTCAAGTCATCGAGTATGGATTATCTCGGTAAGGGTCCGAAGAGGCCACTATCGGCCTAGGACTTAGGCCATGACACCACTTAATATTCAAGGACACTGAACCAGAGTATAGAAAATAATGCCACTTCACTGGAAAGCTACAGGATCGGCTTACTCGAACGACGAGTATGGATTATGCTTGGTAAGGACCAAGAGAGATCACGGATTTGGATATCAACTTCGAACAGCTATGGATTTGGATATGGACCTGGAGCGGTCACGGATTTGGATATGGACCCGGAGTGATCCCGGATTTGGCTAACGACCCGGTGAGTTCAAAGGTTTGGATAAAATGATTAAGAGAGATTGCAGATTTGCAATGAATACGGATTTGGATAAAGAGATATGGAGAGATTGTAGAATCAGAATTGGATATCGACTTGGAATGGTCATGGATTTCACTAACGATCCGGAGAGATCATGGATTTGGATTGGCAACATATTGGATTTGGATTGGACAATATGGCTATCGATGGATTATGGACTTCGGAAATTGGATTTATGGCAATTGAAAACACACCTTCCTATCGCAAGACATGTTTTGTGGGGTAAAGTGTTAACCCACCTTTTTCTAAGGCAGTACACAGGCAGATTTAACCCAATAGACTTTACACTTATCAAGGCAAAAAGCCCGGAGAGATGGTTACCGGGATTGGAGATCGATCATATTTGAAATTATGGACTATAGTTGAATGGATTCGGATGGACATCATTCAAAAAATGGCTAAGTATGAAACAAATACTTTCCCTAGAAGAGGGATCGAAATAGAGGGATCGGATTAAATAGGATGCACACAGCACAACTCAACGATGATCGCTCCATAACTTAACAACCACGAGGCAGATTGAAGTGAAACTTTGGAAACAAGAAGAGGGGACACTGGGGAGTCTACCATAGGGATCGCATGGCATTTGGAGAGGTTTGGAGGGATTGGCCCCTATCCTTCTATAGGGATCGGCCCTCTTCACTCTTAGGGATTGGCTAAACCTGACTTTATAGCAGAGATCGATCAATATCTCAACATCTACACATCCAATTGACATGAAACTTGGAGCATAAGCTTACTACAACATATGGAACACCCCATAGGGATCACACATCAAACGGGATGTGACGAACGCCCCATACCACCCGCACATCAATGACCTAGAAGAGCGTTGTAACTGTGCCAGCAGATACAGAACGATCATCAAGGTTGAAATTTAAAGTAGAAAATTTGTTGCATATCTCATAGTGCATGGATAAAATATAATATAGAAAATATACAACTGAATATAGTGAGCCATAATAAATAAGAATAACATCTCCACAAAATCATGAGTTATGGTACAAATGTCATAATATCTTAGTACAACATTTCCTCACTACATCCCTCAGAGTACATAGAAACAGACAACATAAACTACAAATATAGTATAATACGTCTTAGCTTCTCTAATCTTGTCTTCGTATAGCAGCTACGACTCCAAACCTGTCATCTAGTCTACTCATTTAAGAGTACCCAAGATGATAAGAGGAAACATAAAACCTTGGGTCAAACAACAGTCTGGTGCGAGCGGTAAATGATTATCAGAAGTTATACTGAAAAATATGGTACTAGATGGGCACATAAACCCATACCTGACCTGTCCGTACAACCAAAGAGTTAGCACATAATAATAAGATATAAAATGCTACTTAAACAAACAACAATAGGAACTGTAACAGAATAGGATAAAAGAATCTAAGCAGCCTCCTCCATTGGTCCTATTCCTAACCCCTTCTCCAGCATTCCTATATATGATAGCCTACCCAAGAGTAATAGCAAACATAGCATCCATCAACCAAAACCTAGCTATCATCTTCTAAAGCCTTGAATATATGATAACTCGTATGGCCGCATCCTCGCTTGCCAGAGACTAATGGAAATCCCAGTTCTCGATTCTATTCCCCCGTACTTTCAGGGCCAAAACCCTACACGGCTGTCTCCTACAGTACCTCTATACCGTCTGACAGTAGACTCTCTCGGAGCAGTCCAGGATACATGCCTAGCGCTACCAGCCCTCGAGTGCCCCAGCATATAGTACCCCTGCTTGAACCCAACCAAAACACTCCGAGTTATCAACGATTCCTAGGAACTCCCAAATCTTTAGAGCTTTCACAAGTCCAATCCATTTCCGGGCACGAGTCCTTCCACTTAACCCAGTCCATTATACCACAATCTTATTCCATCCTGAGCTGTCTATGAACTCCTTCGATCCTACTCCTTATCCTAGCCCACGACCGAAGAGCTGAAACTTCATCATGCAATAACTTCCAAATCGTAGAAGCAATCAACGAATCACAACTTTCAGCATGATCTTATACAACCCCAGAGTCTCCACCCCGGATCTCACATTCAATAGAAATTTGGATCGGTACTGATCCGATCCAATTGGATCAGTGCTAATCCAAATACTTAACCAATTTGGACTCCGTTTTTCTTTCATCCTCTAGTGCACTCCCTCTAAATTCCATAGACCCTTGGTCATCTCTCTTAGCCTTTAGGTCTTCTCTTCTATGCACCATACCCGATCCAATGAAGATGATCCATCCAATCTTCAACACTTGGCCTATCCTCCTATCCAACTTCATAGAGCATCTATAGAAACCATAATCTAGCTCCCCTTGGATCTCACTTCAATTGGACTGAGCATTTTGGATCAGTGCCGATCCGAATCATTCGGATCGGTGCCGAAATCAACACTTAGCTCCAATTCTCGTGAAATCTTCAAGGCTCCATCCCGCCGTGTTTTAGAGCCTATCCTCCAAGTTTCGTGCGATTCTGACGAACTTTGCTCCCGATATGCTCCAATCACCAATCTAAGTCTTAAAACATGCACAACACTAGCAAACCAATCAAGCATAACGAGCAATTCAGACATAACACCAGATCAAACATAGCAAATCATCTAATTACATCCAATATGAACATAAAATTCATCCAATTCAGTCTATCTTCACAATTCTAGCATAGATCTAATCTAACATAGAATTTCATAGCCAAATATACACAAATGGCACTAGCCAATGATCCAATCCCAATTACATATTTTAATTAGGTTAATCTGGGTTTCTAAATTTGAAATTACCTAGGTCTAATCAATTTATAGTTTAATTTTACTATTCTGGCCTATAATTACCTAACTACAACATATAATCCATCATAGACTAGTGAGAGATCATAACCACTCACCAAGTCAACCAAACGTATGAAATATGATAAAGATCCAATCCGAACAGCGATAAAATGGATGAAGATGCAATCCAAATGACGAAATCAAGCTCCTAGATGAAGATCTAGCCTCTTATTTGCAATTAGAGACGATTTGAGATAAAATCGAATGAGATGAACGGAGAATTAGAGAGGAATTAGGGTTTGGGGCTGATATCAAATTAGAGGCAAACTTTCAAATGGTCTCTCTCACCTCATATTTATAACCAAACCTGATTAGACTAATGGACTTGCTAATTCAGCCCACTAATCTCCTTCTAATTCTGGTTAGCAGATTTTAAAACTTAAAACTGCTATAATTTCCTAACCACTTATCCGAATTTCCTATATGACCACTCTACGGAATGGGAAACCACCATCCAGAAGCAATGAAATATGATATAGCATATAATTCAGCTTCTATCAAAAGTTATGGTCGAAATAAGATCTCCAGAGGCAATATGGTCATATAGAAATTCGGAAAAAATCATAGATGTGTAAGACATTCCTAAAAACCATATCCCAAAATATTAGAATCATACGACCACAAATGAATTAAATAAAATTATTTTACGATCCTTCAATACGTAAAATACGGATCATTGCATGCGTTAGAGGGATCGGCTTAAATCAGAATACATGCAACACCACTTCACGGAAAACGTGATATCTAATAAACCGTAAATCAGAATGGCATAAAATTCGAAGGGCAAGTAGCTAACATCATGGGGAACCTCCAAGTGGGATCGCACCTCATTTTGACACCAAAATAGGGATCGAGGCCGATCCCTATTATGGACCCCCAATGGGCCTGAAAATTCTTGTGTGGCCTCGTCATGGCCTGGAGGTTCTTCTGCCGAAATTTCAGCCCGATCCGTGCACTTTTTCCTCGATAAATATAGCAGGCATGGCATCAAAAAAAGGATCTTCATTCTGCTTCTTTTCTTTTCAACCTAGGCTACACTCTACCAATTTTATTCTTGGATTTTGGATTGTAACTATAAACAAACTACAGTATAATAAAAATGATTATTCTGGAGTGGACATAGGCCGGAGTAAGCGGAACCACTATAAATCTTCTCTCTTTTTACTTGCTTTCATTTTTAATTTGTTTGTTCTCCATATTATATTCTCTACATTAGATACAATGTGAGATCCGTGACTGGATGTAAAACCCCATATTTTTAGTAACATTAGTTAGGCTATTTAATTAGTTAAATTATATGAAATAATATAAGATGATTAATGGGTTGAGATTTGATTTAACCAAGGGTAGTCGTGCCTATATGTGCTAAGAAAATAAGATGGGGATAAGTGTTAGGAAATAAGTAAGGGGTAAAATAGGAAAATGGTCATTTTAATACCCTAAACCATAGCCGTGAATCCTCACTTTCACTCATTTGCAAAATTTAAAATTAAGAGAGGCCGGCCACCATTCTCAATCTCAAGTGAAGATAAAGCTAGGATTTTCAAGAGGATGAAGTAAATCAACATAATCAAGATCAAATCTCACATCCTAATCACAAAGCTTAGGTAAATAATGGCTGCATCTCACTTTTCTATATGTTTTCGGTTTTAAGGTGAAACCCGAATTTATCTTGCATGATTTAGCCATGTTTTAGAAGAGAAAATGTTTATATATACTTGTTGATGATTTATGCATATTTATATTGATTTTTATGATATGTTTGACATAAAAACCCTATTAAAAGACATCCAATTGCCTTGCGAATTTAAATATAGATCAGAAGTGATATTTTAGAGGTGGGTTTCAATTTTCATAATTTTCTGAATTAATGTGGATTTTATATTAATTTTCTAGTGAAGAAAATGATTTATTGGGCTATAAATTATTTACAGCAAAATAAATAATTATTTGGGTCCGAAATTTATGTGTTAGAAAACATATTGAAAAGGATCTTTTGAAATTTTTATAGAATTTTCCTAAGTGTTTTGATAAATTGTAAAATTATTTAAGATATGGGACTTAAATGTTATATATATTTAATTAACGAGAAGGGGTATTTTGTAAAATAAAATTATAGTTTGATTCTGAAATTATGGTAGCACTTTTAGAAATGAAAATTTAGCAACCAATAAGTAAACAAGCCAGGTTAGTTAAAAAGTTTACTTAAAAAGGTTTTAAATCAGAAATTCATGCTAAAAGCATGTTTCGCCTATTTCGGCTTCGCCTAGGTAGCTTTCAACTAAGACCTTCAAACTCCTTCCACCAATGCACATAGTGTCAATATGTTGGTACATAGTGAATTGGACAAAGGCAGAAGGTAAGAGTCGAAACCATGGGGTTCCGAAAAGGGTCAAAGCACATTTTTGTTTTAAAATAAAAGGCAACGCCTGCTTTGCTTTTGAAAGGTTAGGTTTCGACTCAGTTGGCCTTCGACTGGGTCAAATATTTTAAAAGGAAAGGTTTCGAATGGGTTTCACTCTTATGTTTTAAATAATGCTTTCGAAGGGGTCGAAACCCGTAGCTTTCGCCTTTCTATCTTTCGAAGTCAATGGTTTTGGAAGGTATACTTTGTTTTAAAAGTTAACCACTTCTCCAATGCTTTTGAAGGAATGGTTTCGACACCATCACTTATTCACTAAGGAATAGGTTTCAAAAGGAAGGCTTTCGACTTAGATGTTTTAAATGACCCTTTTGTTCTGATTGAAGTATAACCCAATGGTTTCGAAAGAGAATGGTTTCGACTTAAATGGTTTCGAAAGGTATTTTCCACATGTTTTAAATTGAACCTAAGTGCTTTCGAAAGATTTAAGTTTCAAAAGGATTAATGCTTTCGAAAGGTATTTAAAATGGTTTCGAAGGGGTGGTTCCCCAAAGGGTTTCGAAGGAGTCGAAAGGTGCTATTTTCTGATGGTTTTGAAAGGATTGAAGTGGAAGGTTTTCCATGGTTTTCTAAAGGCGATGTTTTAAAGTGTTTTAAGATATGATGTCTAAGGTTTTAATGCTTTCTAAAGGAAGGTTTTTAAAGGTTTCGAAAGGGTTTAAGTGTTGTTTTGAAAGGGAAGGTTTTGGCCTTTTGGCCTGGATAAATGAAGGGTTTGACATGGTTTCGAAAGAGATGCTTTCAATGGTTTTGAAAGAGGGACTTTCAATAGAATCAAAGGGGTACTTTCAAGTGTTTAAATGTTTTCATCAACTAAGGATTGAGTAAAGTATATATATAACATGGAAAAGTGATTTTGAGTAAAGCATAGAGTATATGTATTTTCCTTGTGTAAGTTTGATTTAAAGGTTTTAAATCATTTTGAAAGAAAAAAATTCAAGGAAAATTTTGGGAAGACATCCCTAAGTAAAATGGCTCGGATATTAGAATACCATATGGGACTGATATAGGGTTGCGCCCTATACATTAGCTATTGTCCCCAGCTAATTTAGTCCAAAATTCCAGTGTGTAGGGCTTTGTCACAGGTAAGACTAAAATTATAATTACACACAGAAGGGAATATATATTTGTATACATATAGGTTATTGGTGAGCCCGCCAAACCATTAGGATCGGGTGACCCTGGGAGATGTTAAGTTAGGGACAGACCATCCAGAAGAGAAGTATTTAATAGATAGTTAAGGGTAGACCGTCTAGAATAGGATTGTCTAACATATGTTAGATTATTTTGTTTATATCGTCTGGTAGGCCCGAGTCAGCCAAAGGTTAATAGTCAGCCAAAAAAACTAAAGTGTTTGAACAGATAGTTCTTTTATTACATGATATGTATGTTTACATAATGATGCTTTACAGTATTTAACCAGTTGTGGTTGCAGGAAAATATTTGCAAAAGCTATGTTTTAAAAAGAATGTTAGTGAGGGGAAACCCGTTCCGCTAAGCGGCGTAGTCTCACTTAACATTAATAACCGGGATGTATAGTATAATTCACACCAGGCTTTATGTCTGACTCGAAGTTTATGTTTTTCCCTTAAACTCTCGGGTGCTCAAGATTGATTTGAGTAGGTTGAGGATTGAGGTTCTTTCAGGTTTTAGTAGGATAACAAATAAAGCTATCGAAGACGAGCAGGAGGCTAACGGATAGCTATTAGGAGTTGCAGTTTTTGTTTTGTTATTTATTTCCATTGTGTATGTATTAAGTCAATTATGACTATATGACTCTGATCATCCAAGAGGGCATCTTCATATGTCGCTCTTGGCGTATTTTGTAATAAGTATATTTTATCATTGCCTGGGAAAACGTTTGGGATTATGTAATCTGAATATGGAACATCTGTTTTGAAATGTAATGGATAAATGTTGTTTTGAAATCTGTCATTTGTTTCATATTCAAGTGCTTTTGATATTATAGATACCACTAACATAGCCGTATTTAGTCGGCGGAAGTTAATACTATAGATGACTGCAGCATTTGTAGCGCTTAGCTTTGGGCCTCTAGATAGGGGATGTTACAACTTGGTATCAGAGCATAGGTTTATGAAATGCTTTAACTAAAAAATAATTTTTTGAAAACATAATCCTTAGGAACTAGAGTTAGGATCGGGTTTGGGATAACGCTATAGTAACGTACTTGTATTTGCTATATATAAGTACACGCTTTATCTCTAGACTCCTATCTTTGTTAGACTATTCTTCTGTATCTCACGAGGCTTGAATACAGATAAGGACGGAAGAAGAGGCAGAGTTAATCTAGGAGAAGACAACACCACCACAAATGGAAATGCCTGACTGAATGTTAGAAGAACTTAAGGTCAGGCTCAGGCTGACAATGTTGGTGTTGGGGTTCCACAAGTGGATATAGGAGCCATGTATCATTTTTTCGTAAACATGATGTAAGCTGGAATCGCAGCTAGAGTTGTTGGAGGAAACGCTGCTGGATGAGGAGTTCGGGAAGCTCTGATGGTCAATCAGTATGCTAACTTGAGCAGAGACTGTGCTAGGTTTGGAGGAAAGCCGTTTATCGGAACTGAGGATGCTATCGAGGTGGAAAACCAGCTGCTACACTGTGAAAGGATTTTTGCTGACTTAAGGCTCAATGATGAGAAGAAAAGGAGACTTGCTTCAAGACAGCTTCAAGGAGCTGCTCTGTTTTGGTGGAATACTGTAACTGCTGGTGTGGATGAAGAGACTATGACATAGGCAGAGTTTAGAAGGAGGTTTCAAGAAACGTTCATGTCAGTAATGGCGCAGTCTGTGTTGGTCAGGAAGTTTGCTGAGCTGGAACAAGGGGAGATGTCCGTTCTAGAGTATGCTAGAAGGTTCGAAGAGTTAGCCCGGTA
This sequence comes from Allium fistulosum, assembly GCA_030737815.1. Lineage (NCBI taxonomy): Eukaryota > Viridiplantae > Streptophyta > Magnoliopsida > Asparagales > Amaryllidaceae > Allium > Allium fistulosum. The sequence continues at coordinate 153,006,201 of CM060905.1, read as the reverse complement.
TGGGTATGCCACTATTGACATAGTGTTGAAAAGGAATGAATATTTATCAGAGGGTTGAAGTCGGAGTTGGCTAAGGCCACTTTACCGCACATCGGAGATCCATGTGATGTGGTAGTGGAAATGGTGTTGAGACACGACGAGATGTTAGCTTGTTTGGAGAAGAAGAAGGAAAATGAGGTCCAGGTTGGACAGGGCCAAAAGAGAAAGTATTTCCACAAGAAGAATGCTTAGAAGGGAGGAATGGCAAAGAAAGGAAATTTTAAGGTGGTCTGCTATAAGTGCGATAAGAAAGGACATTATGCTTACGAGTGTCGTACTTGGAAAGGAAAAGGAAAGGAGGTGATTGGAAAGAAGAACATCATGTGCTTTAATTATGATCAGACCGGCCACTACAAGAATCAATGCAAGGAGCCCGCAAAGGATGGAAAGGGCCAAGTGTATGCATTGGAGTCCACTGCTTCGAGGCCAGCAGTGTAGGAGAAGGGAAAGGCTGTGTTAGGAGGTACACTTTAGGATCACGGTATGTCTGTTAGCGTTTTGTTTGATACCGGTGCATCTCATTCTTTTATATCTCGATGCTTGGTAGATAAACTTAACCTGGAACCCACATATTTAGTTACTTCCTTAAGAGTTGCAAATCCAATAGGAGGGTATGCGACGCTTGGGATGAAATGTGACCACTTAGAGTTTGATTTGCCAGGTTACACCTTTGTTTGCAGTTTGCATGTATTTGACTTTATAGGGTTCAGGATTATTCTTAGGATGGATTGGTTAAGTGAAAATGATGCTAGGAAATTTTTCCACGATCGAAAAATATCACTTAGACACCCTAGTTGTAGTGATCGGATAGTTTATACTGTAGAAAACCCTAGTTGCAAAGTGAATGCTTTGTTGGGTGTTATGGAGTTAGGAGATGAGTTGAGTCGCGTTTTCGTAGTTAGAGAATTCGCGGATGTGTTTGAACCTGTAGTTGGATTGCCGCCAAAACGAGCCATTGAGTTTCAGATATATTTGGTGCCTGGAGCAGAACCTATGAGTAGGTCGCCAAGCAGAATGACACCTACAGAAATGAAGGAACTGAAGGTGCAGTTGGTGGATTTGGAAGGTAAGAGTTTTATTAGACCAATTAGTTCGCCTTGGGGAGCAGCAGCAGTATTTGCCAAGAAGCCGGATGGATCGTTAAGGCTATGTATCGATTATTGTAAGTTGAATGAGAAGACGATAAAGAATCGATATCCATTGCCAAGAATTGACGATTTCTTCGATCAGTTGAGTAGGGCTAAGATATTCTCTTAGTTGGATCTGGCAATAGGATTTCATCAGCTTAGAGTAGCAGAAGATAGTATACCTTTGACGGCGTTTAGGATGAGATATGGATCATACGAATGGTTAGTTATGCCGTTCGGACTAACTAATGCACCGACATTCTTTGTGGATTTGATGAAATGGATTTTCCGAGAGCATTTGGATAGGTTCGTGTTAGTCTTCATAGATGATATTCTGGTATGCTCTAAGGATGAGAAGGAGCATGAAGTTCATCTTAGAGTTGTGCTGGAGACACTGAGGCAGCATCAGCTAAAGGCAAAATTTTCAAAGTGTCATTTTTTGAAAAAGGAAGTGAAGTTTCTTGGTCACGTGGTTTTAGAGAAAGGATTGTCAATCGATCTAGAAAAATCGAAGCCGTTAATAATTGGAAGAGACCAGAAATGGTAACTGAGATAATAAGTTTCCTTGGGTTGGCTGGGTATTATTGGAGGTTTATAAAGGATTTCTCGTGGATAGCAGCACCGATGACCAAGATAACGTGAAAGGATGTAAAGTTTGTGTGGATCGATAAGTGTGAGGGAGCATTCCAGAGCTTGAAACACATATTGACCCATGCACCTGTGTTGGTGGTTCCAGAGGGGAATCAAGACTTAGTTGTTTATCCATATGAGTGTGGAACAGGATTGGTAGATGTACTAATGCAGAGAGGTAAAGTGATTCCTATGCTTCTAGACAGCTTAGACTGCATGAGGTTAAATATCTGACGCATGACTTGGAGTTAGCTGCATTTATTTTTGCTTTGAAGGTGTGGAGGCATTATCTTTTGAGAGAGGTTCAAGCTCTATACAGATTATAAGTCATTGATGTACTTGTTCTCTCGGAAGGAACTGAACATGAGACAGCAGAGGTGGTTAGAGTTTTTAGCCGCTTATGATTTTGGAATAGAGTACACACCAGGGAAAGGCAACAAGGTTGTAGATGCGCTTAGTAGGAAGCATCAAAGTACAGTGTTGGCTATGATAGCAATGGAAAGACTTGGAGGCACTAACAGCTTGTAGAGTGCAGTGGAGATCCGAGGCTGAGTCTAGTGGAGGATCTGCTAGGTTATCTTGTTTAGAAGTCCGATCGGTATTAATTGAGAAGATTGCTTCTAAACAAGAAGAGGATCCAGTGTTAGCTGAAAGGATTAGGAAATTAAGGGAATGAACAAAGAGCGATGACTTAAAGGATTTCCGTCTTGGCCAAAGTTTAACCACGATCTACACCCCAACTAATTCTTCCTTCGAGCCCTCCTAAGCTCGAGGCAGTGCTCCCTAGCTGATTCTTGAGGGGAGCTAAGTTTAACCACGATCTGCACCCAGTTCGCAAAGAATCATGCATGCCACACCTTCAGGCTATTTAACACGATTTAGACCAAGTCGAAGGGTGGAAAAAATTGTGTAAGCAGTTGGCAGACACCAATCGTAGTAACTACCAGGAAATCCTCTCTTTTGAGCCAGAAAAGGATGATTTTGAAAAAGTGTTGTCAGAACGTATGCCAAAATTAAACTGCCGGAGGATAAGAAAGCGGCGGCGCTGCAAGAGGGCAAAAGGAACGTCGACTTGCTAAAAGAAGTGAAAGATGCTCACGCCAGAATTGAGATCGTCTATATGGACGAGATAAAAAAGGCTCATGCCGAGGAGGCGAAATTAAAAGGAGAGGTGGCTGCTTATAACGCAATGATTGAAGCCCAAAAGAAAACTATCTCTGACCATGACCTTATCGTCGAGGGGCACAATAAGACTATATCTGATCAAGCTGCGATGATCGCCCGACTGCAGGACCAAGTTGCACAGCTTAGCGCTCACAAGTCTCGCGTTGAGGTCGAAAAGGCATCCGTTACGGCGGATTATCTGGAGCTTCAAAATGCTTTCGAGAGGAAGATGGAAAAGGTGGACGTGGCCATCTTGAATTTCTACGTTAACTCCCCGTTGCACCAGGGGAGTCTCAGCTACTTCGGCCCGAAATTCCTACGCACTCTTGCTTTGGTATGGGAAGAAGTATTGTCTAGCTTTTCTAATAGCGGTGATGTCTACATCGAGCGGGAGTTGGAGGACTCTTACCTTAATGAAGAATCAAAGAAGGCGCTGCTTGAGGGTCGGGAAATTCTACGAGTTGAGAGAGAGAAAGAAGTCGTTGATGCTGTCGTGACAGCTACTGCCAAAGCACTCACCGAGCCTTTCATTTTCGGTGCCGGTAGAACACCGGAGCAGCCCCACGACCTGCCAACAAGTTCAGGGCTTGAGACTTTTCGTTGGGTAGTGGAACCGTCGAAAGAAGGCAAAGGCGGTGAGTATGAAGTTGATATTCTTAACCATTCCTCCGATGTAGGTAATGTTCTTGTTTCCTCCAAGTTCGGGAGCTTCCATCTTACGCTGCAAGAGCAGGAAGAATTTAATGCTTTCGTTTTTGATCTTATAGGTCCGTCTACCCTTCCTGTTGATGTGCCAGCTTCCTCGGCTCCCGGAACTGTTGCTATTTCCACAGCCTTCGTGCTCATTTCCATTCCTGTTCCTGTTTCCACATCTGTGTCCTTCTTGCAGCCGGGGTCGGAATCCGAAAAGATAGCCATGCTCCATGTCTTGGATGACCTTTTTGTGTCTTTGGAAGGCAACGTAACAGCAGCAGAGGCTAAAGAGCAGGAAGTTCAAACGGAGCAGCCTTGTAAGACTCAACATGAACTGGTCGCTATCAAGAAGGAGAAGGTTGAAGCGATCAAAGCCTCGAAGAGCTCCCACAAATCACGAAAGCGCAAAGTGAAGGGAGAATCTTCTGAGAAGGCTGTGGAGCAAGAGGAGGACATTGCCACTGAGGAGTTCATTGACATTACTGGCAATGACACCACTCCCGAGACGAGGCAGAAACTGCAAACAAAGGGCGGAAAGGGGAGCGGTGGAAGGAAGCATCGATGAGCTTGTGCGAAGACCGATCTGATTTTGGTTCTTTTTGAGTCATTTTGTTCAAGTGCAGAGTCTGCACTTAGTGTCTTTGTTGTGGGGTCAGTATTTTCTTTTTGTTGGCCGGTGTTATGTGGGTACGGCCCCCACCCTGTGTAAAGAAAATTATAAGCAATGCATTGATATTTTGACTATACTCTTGCCTATTTGTTCATATGTATTCTGTGCACTTGTGCTTGTTTTGTTTACACTTATCCAATTTTGTGATTGCCACCAAATAAATTATTTGGAGCAACAATTCTTTGTTTGGAGTAACAGAACTTGTGAACTTATTGTTTTCAATTGTTTTTATTTAAGTACCGGTGCATGTCCCTCAGTTCACAAGGTTATTTACTTCAAATGACCATTAACTTATGGTTTAGGTAATTTTCATATTAAACCTGAAATTTGGCTAAGTCACAGCTTGATTTTCCTTCTTTCGGAAGTTTTACAACTTTAGCATGTAATCCAAGTTTCTTGTGATATTCTGGTAAGTATGCAATATAAACGTGTTCGAGAGAAGCACGTTGCATGGGTTAACTGAAGGTAGTTTTAATCATTAAGTGTCGTCAGTTGAAATTTTTTCTTTGGCTTGTAGCACTCCAATTTTGTTGTAGTTGTGCCCATTATTCCCAATTATAGAAGTGGTTGGCGCTGGTTATGAGATGCGCGGAGTTTGGGATCGATATGGCCCGTCGATCCGGTTCTGATACTCCTCAGCGTTGCCTATCTTCGGGCAACGTGAGGAGTTTACGCTTTAGAAGCATGATTTTTTAGCGATGTTCCTCGGTGTTGTCTAACTTCGTGCAATGTCGAGGAGTTGGTGCGCGGCTTACGGGCGCGCGGCTTTTGATATTCCTTTGTGTTGCCAATCTTCGGGCAATGTAAGGGGTTTGCATTTTGAAAGTTAGTGCACGGCTTATTGGATGCGCGGCTTTTAGTTTTCTTCGGTGTTGCATATCTTCGGGAAACGTGGGGAGCTTAAGTTTTTTAAGAGTTAGTGCGCGACTTACGAAATGCATGGCTTTTTGTACTCCTCGGTGTTGCCTATCTTCGGGCAATGTGAGGAGCGTACATTTTAGGAGTAAATGCGCAGCTTATGAGACGCGCGGTTTTTGGTACTCCTCAGTGTTACCTATCTTCAGGCGACGTGAGGAGCGTATGTTTTGGCACAGCTTATGAAATGCGCGACTTTTGGTACTCCCCGGTGTTGCCTATCTTCGGGCACTGTGAGGAGCATATGTTTTGGCACGGCTTATGAAATGCACAGCTTTTGGTACTCCTCGGTGTTGCCTATCTTCGGGCAACGTGAGGAGTGTATGTTTTGGCGCAGCTTATGAAATGCGCGGCTTTTGGTACTCCTCGGTGTTGCCTATCTTATGGCAATGTGAGGAGTGTAATTTTGGGCCTTCCCGATGTTGCCGGAGCAACACTGGTTTTTAGAAGGCAAGGATTGGGTTCCGCCGATCCAGCGGTTTGAGTCGATTTTCTTCCATCAACCCGGCGGGTGTTAATATGAACACAGTTTTGTCGGTTCAAAGAGTGAATCAAATTTTATTAAGGAAAGTAGGGCAAGTTTTTTGCCTATTTGCTTCCCCCGGCATTTCGGGACGGCTTATTTGCTAAAAAATAGAGGCTACATAAAGTAGTTTTCAAATGAAGTAACGGCGGAGTGATTCGCTATTCCATGCCCTAGGAATTTGGATTCCATCGACGGTTGTTAGTTTGAAAGTTCTGTCTCTTAGCTTTTGATTGATGACGTACGGTCCTTCCCAGTTTGGTTCGAAGGCCCCCGGAATGGGGTAGACTCGCTTGAGCACAAGATCTCCCACTTCGAAGGTTTGGTTGTGAACTTTGGATTTGAAGTACCATGTGACCCTTTTTCGGTGGGCGGCGGTTCTCAACTCGGCTTCTTCCCTTCTTTCATCGATTATATCTAGCGAGTAGAAGTTGCTCATTTTTCTTTTGATTGAAAATTTTCCTAAGTTGTGAGGGGACAACAATTTCAATAAAGATCATTGCTTCTGAGCCGTACGCCAGAGCGAATGGAGTGTGGTCGGTTGCCGCATTGTGGGTGGTTCGGTAAGCCTATAGTGCGAGTGGAAGTTCATCGACCCAGTTTTCCTTGGATTCAGTTAGTCACTTTTTGATGGTAGATTTAATGATCTTGTTTATTGCTTCCACTTGCCCATTTGCTTGTGGATGAGCTACTACCGAGAAGCTTTCCTCAATCCGGAAGCGTTTGCAGAAGTCTTTGAACTCGGCGCTTTCGAATTGGGTTCCATTGTCAGTGATAATTTTCTATGGCACACCAAACCAGCAAATAATGTTTTTAGTAACAAAATTAATGACTTTCTTTGTAGTTATGGTGGCCAGCGGTTCCGCTTTGGCCCACTTTGTGAAATAATCTACAACACCTATAGCATATTTGACTCCTCCTTTTGCTATCGGTAGGACTCCCTATTCCCTATATTGTGAATGGCCACGGGCTGATCATCTGCGTTAACTTTGTTGAAGGAGTTCTTTTAATTTTTATGAATCTTTGGCAGCGATCACATCTTCTGGCGTAGTCTACAGCATCACGGTTTATTGCTGGCCAGAAGTATCCGTACCGGAGGATTTTCTTCGCAAGGGTCTGCCCTCCAGTGTGGTCTCCGCATTCGCCTTCGTGCACTTCCTTTAGGATTCATCGGGCTTCATCATCGGACACACACCTAAGGGGGGGTCGAGAATCCCCTTCGGTAGAGTATTCCACTTGGATCATGAATTGGGGTGCTTTTCAGAGAAACTTTTTCCGTTAATTCCAGTCAGTTCGAAGAGTCCCTGTAAGTAAATATTCCTTTATTTGTGTCATCCACGTATCTGGTTCGATGGTGATCTCGAGGATCTAGTCGACGTCTGTTACCCTGCCTTTTGGTCAAGGCCGGGATATCAACAAATCGGTTAAAAAGGACGGATATCAAGATTGGAGATCGATTGGAAAGGAGGCTATGATCGATACCATCAAAATTGGACCAAGCTCCAATCAAGGTGAGATCGATTGGGAATGATGAAGAAGGCTAGGAAAGGCTAAATTTCAAATTTCAGGTCAAACGGAGTTCGTACGCTCAAGATATGGATGGATCAATATTCATGGGAAATTGGTTCGTATCGATATGGTTCGTAATCGATCAACATGGGCTCGGCTATTTACTTCGGATCGATGCTTTCGTATCGATCAGCATGGGTATGGATATGGAAAATGCACTTAGCTTCGGACGAAGGGCGGCAATTGTTAGATATGGAAGCACACTTCGTATCGATCGTGTTCGTATCGATCGATACGAAGCGGTTAAGATGGAATGCAAAGCAAAGGATCGATACGAACAACATGGACACTTGGGATCGATATGAAGAAGGGATGGATACAAAGGGCAGCAAGCGTTCAGGGATCGATATGAAATGATGGACACGAGGCAATGGAATGTGATGGATACGAAGCATTGATGGATACGAAGCTACCAGCCTACATTGAAAAATACTTACTTGGATCGATCATAACTCGCACTCTACGAGCCCAAATGCTATGAAATTTTCGTAGGAGCTTGCTTATTAACTCAAGAACGTCCATGATCGATCTCAGCTTCATTGGACTGTTTTTGGATCGATACGAATTATACTTGGATCGATCGGGATCGGTCCCAAACGACTCCAGATCGATCTGGTGGGCCCACCTGCGCATGAGAAGAGGTATTCCAGGTTTTAGGGCGGATATTTTCAAATTTGCACCTATAAATAGCAGCTCAATGGCAACTAAAAAGGGATCCTTTCCTTCTTTTCTAGGCGAAACTCTGCCATTTTTGTTATTGATTTCAAAGGCTTGTAACTGTAATCATGGTATAAAAGGAATAAAAGGATTAATTCAAAGTGGACGTAGATCGGAGATAGCCAAACCACTATAAACCTTGTGTTCTTTGCTTCTCATTCGAATTTTGCTATTTCTGCATTTTAATCTCTACTTTTATCTGGATCTGAGATCTGTGTTTGGATATTGAGGATTTGTGTGTAAACACTAGTGCTTTCACTACTTTTGAGGTTTGTGACCAATTTTGGCGCAAACACTTTGGTGCTTTCATTGAGAGCACTAGCACTCAGGGATTCTAAAGCTTGGATTTTGGATTTGAAGGCTTAGGAGCTTGGATCTAGGAAACAATGGCTAAGCAATCAGCAAGGAGACAGAGAACGGAAAGGATTCAGCATGAAGGAAGTCAGGAGGCCTCTTCAAGAGCTAATCAGACCTCAGTTTCCATCACCAGAGATGATATGGAGATGATGTTGGATGCTATGCAGAAAAGGATGCTGAAAAGGCAGGAGGAGATGATGCAGAACCTACTCCGACAAGTTGGACAAGCTAGAGTGCAAAATCAAGAGAACATAACTGCAGGAAATGCTGTAAATAAGGATCGTGAAGCTGGAGCAACAGGAGTGGAAACAGTCCGAAATCAGGATCACGAGCATGGAGCAACCGAGATTCAGGATAGACTAGGACCATCAGGAATAGTCCCTGAGCTAGGGGCACGCCCCCGAATCATGTTGGCTCAATTCTAGGAAGGGTACCAGGCAGCGCTGCACAGTTTGGCGTTGATCGGCATATGAATGCTCGTCCAGAAGGATAGGTTTAAGGATTCCCTCGTGGAATCAGGTGGCAGGTTGGAGATCACAAACCGAGGCTACCACTTGATGACAACGACACGTTAGCAGACATGATCAGACGGGCTATGAGGGGAGGATTGGTGAATAGAAATTTGGAGGATGTGAATAGAAGCCCCTTTACTCCTACGATCAGGCAAGCTAGGAATCCACCGGACTTCAAACTACCAACGTTGGATATGTATAGTGGGAGAACGGATCCCGTTGTTCACTTGACAAGATACATGAGACACATGGAAGTACTGGGGGCATTGGAGGAAGTCATGGCACGGTGCTTCCCTTTGTATTTGACGGATATAGCAGCATTATGGTTCAGATAGCTGGAAAGCGGCTCTATTGGCACATGGATGGAGTTGATTGAGAGATTTATGAGGCAATTTCGGGTCCACATCGTGAGACCTAAGAATGTGATGACTTTAACATCGATGAAATAGTAGAAGGGAGAGTCACTTGGGGTTTTCTTAACCAGATTCAATGCGGCAGTGGCTTCGGTGGATCGACCCGATCCGTCGATGGTTTTGATGGCAGCAGTCTCAGGAATTGTGGATGATTCAAATTTTAAGATATCGTTGGAACGGGATCCGCCAATGGATCTCGAGGAGTTTTATCACGAAGCAGAAAGGTTTTTATGACAGGAAGATGCAAAGGCTGAAAGAGAGGGGAGAGAGGCTGAAGTTTATGCGGTAAAAGGTGGAGGTCCGCCTAGGGAGGATTCAAACAAGGACGATAGAGGCAAAAGGAAAATGAACGACAACGGTATCACATCGAAAAGGCAACGGAGGGGATCTAAATTCTCTTCTTACATCGATTTAACTGAAACTCTAGAAAGGATTTACTTGGATACTCGAGGGCACCTCCAGTATCGAAGGCCGGCAAAAAGGGAACCCTCTGAATACGAACGGGCATCGGGATAGCATTGCCTATTCCATGAGCTAGATGGGCATGACATGAACGATTGCAGGCATTTCAAGGATATCATTGAGGAGCATGTAAGGAATGGTCATCTACAACAGTACGTAAGGAATCAAGTTGTGGCAGTGGGACGAGCAGCTACCGCCCACCTCAGACGAAGATGGCACTGGATCTAGGCATCGTCAGCTTATTATCGGCTGAATGGATTTATGGCTTTGAATAAGTAATAAACCCCGAAGTGATGCGACTAAGTCACATACACATGTACGAGATCGAGGACAGTCCATAGGCATGCTCTGAGATGATGATAAATTGTGATGCTCGGGTTTATGAAATCTTGTTTTCTTTCTGTTCTCTATGGACTCTGGTTTCTTTCTTGGTACTATGGACATTTGATTTTCTTGGTTGTATGGACTTTTATTTTGTTAATTGGACTTTTTGTTGATTGGATTTGGATTAATGTAATAAATAACATAGGTCATGCGATTACGGTCCCAACCAGAGAGACGAGGCAGTAATCGCAAGTTACGAGTCCCTTCTTCGGAGAGCGATGGAATGGACTCAAACGCAATATAAAAGTCCTCGACCGGAGAGTCGAGGCCAGAGAATATAAAAGTCCTCGACCAGAGAGTTGAGGCCGAAGAATACAAAAGTCCTCGACCAAAGAGTCGAGGCTGGAGAATATAAAATCCCCCGACAGGACAGTCGAGGCCGGAGCAGGATAAAATGCTCAAGGTATGGATGGATCAATATTCATGGAAAATCGGTTCGTATCGATATGGCTCGTATCGATCAACATAGGCTCGGCTATTTACTTCGAATCGATGCTTTCGTATCGTTCGGCATGGGTATGGATATGAAAATTTCACTTTGCTTCGGACGAAGGGCGGCAGTTGTTGGATGGAGGCACACTTCGTATTGATCGTGTTCGTATCGATCGATACGAAGCGGTCAAGATGGAATGCAAACAGGGGATCGATACGAACAGCATGGACACTTGGGATCGATACAAAGAAGGGATGGATACGAAGGGCAGCAAGCGTTCAGGGATCGATACGAAATGATGGACACGAGGCAATGGAATGTGATGGATAAAGAATTGATGGATACGAAGCTACTAGCCTACATTGAAAAGTACAAACTTGGATCGATCATAACTCTCATTCTATGAGCCCAAATGCTATGAAATTTCACAGGAGCTTGCTTATTCACTCAAGAACGTCCATGATCGATCTCAGCTTCATTGGACTGTTTTTGGATCGATACGAATTACACTTGGTTCGATCAGGATCGGTCCCAAATGACTCCAGATCTATCTGGTTGGCCCACCTGCACATGAGAAGAGGTATTCCAGGTTTTGGGGCGGATATTTTCAGATCTGCGCCTATAAATAGCAGCTCAATGGTAACTAAAAACGGGTCCTTTCCTTCTTTTCTAGGCGAAACTCTATCATTTTTGTTAGTGATTTCAAAGGCTTGTAACTGTAATCACGGTATAAAAGGATTAATTCAAAGTGGACGTAGGCTGGAGATAGCTGAACTATTATAAACCTTATGTTCTTTGCTTTCTTACTCATTTGAATTTTGCTATTTCTTCATTTTTATTCTGTAGTTTTATCTGGATCTGAGATCTGTGTTTGGATATTGAGGATTTGTGTGTTTTGACGCAAACAACGACCATTTCGTATATGCTTGGGTTGGTTAGAGTCTCAATTGGGACTAGCCCCAATGACTGAGCTTCTCCGGAACTCGCTAGTTTAGCCAAATAATATGCCTTGGTGTTTTGCTCTCGTGGAATGTGAGTTATAGTGTAGTGTTCGATGTCGCTTAGCGGTTCTTGTACTTTGGACATGTACGGGGCAAGATTCTCCCCACGAGCCTTGTACTCCCCTTTTACTTGACAGACGACCAGCTAGGAGTCGTTGTATATGTGAATAGATTTTATCTTGAACTCTTTCACAACTTTCAGTCCAGCAATCAGTGCTTCGTATTCCGCTTCATGGTTTGTACCAGGGAATTCCAAGCGCAAAGCATAGCTAATGGCTCGCCCTTTGGGTGTTTCAAACACTACTCCTGCTCCCGAACAGAGGTTGTTAGATGCGCTGTCGACAAAGAGCTCCCATTGTGTGACTACTTCCAGCTGAACTTCTTCTTCGTCATCCCGTATAGTAAATTCAACGATGAAGTCTGCTAACGTTTTCCCATTGATGGCTTTCCTTGGTGGTATATGATATCATATTGGCTCAATTCTATATTCCACTTGAGAAGTTGTCCGGAAGTTTTCAGTCGGTATAACACTTGCTTCAAGGGCTGGTCAGTCAACACTTTAATTGGATGAGCCTGAAAGTATGGCCGTAACTTCCTAGATGTGATCAAGAGGCAATACACTAGCTTTTCCAGTCTCAAGTAGTTTTTCTCTGCTCCAGTGAACCGCTTGCTAATGTAATACAAGGGTCGCTGGATTTTTGCTTCTTCACGCACCATAGCATGGAGTGAGATTTCTAAGTAAATGAATAGGTCTTCTCCATCCATGGGCTTTGATAGGATTGGCGTAGCCTCCATGTGCCGCAGCAGTTCTTTGAATGCTGTTTGACAAGCTTCACTCCATTTGAAGTTCTTCTTTCCTTCCTTCAGTGCATCGAAGAATGGTATACACTTGTCGGTAGCTTTCGAGATAAATCGACTTAGTGCTGCAACTTTTACATTCAAACTTTGTAGTTCCTTCTTATTCTTCGGAGCTTGGACTTCTCGTAGCGCCGTTATTTGTTCAGGATTTGCTTCGATGCCTCTAGCACTTACGATGAACCCCAGGAATTTTTCAGAGGCCACTCCAAAGTGACACTTGAGTGATTGAGTTTCAATTCATATTTTTGGAGTATTTAGAACATTTCAGCGAGGTTATCCAGGTGGTTAACAGCTACTCATGATTTGACTAACATGTTGTCCACATAAACCTCCATTGTTTTCCCGATCTGGCACTTGAACATGGTATTTACCAACCTTTGATAAGTTGCCCCTGCATTCCTCAAACCAAATGGCATTACTCTATAGTAGTATAGGCCTAGGTTCGTGATGAAGCTGGTGTCTTCTTGATTGGGTTCATGCATCGGGATTTGGTTGTACTCGGAGTATGTGTCCATTAATGATAGCAGCTCGTGTGTTGCCGTTCTGTCCACAAGTTGGTCTAATCTGGGGAAAGGGAATCTGTCTTTTGGGCAAGCTTCGTTTAAGTGTGAGTAGTCGATACAGGTTTTCCACTTCCCATTTGACTTTTTAACTAAGACCGGATTAGATACCCATTCTGGATAAGTTGCATCACGGATGAAACCGTTCACCATTAACTTGTTCACCTCTTCTCTTAACGCCTTGGATCGTTCGGGACCTAGGCTGCGCTTTTCTTGTTTTACTGGTGTGAACTTGGGGTCAATGTTGAGCACGTGACATGCGATTTCTGGAGACACTCTACACAAATCGGAATGTGTCCATGCGAACACATCCAAGTTGGCACGGAGAAATTTAGTAAGCTTCATACGCATCTTGCTTCCAAGGTGCGATCCGATTTTCAAAACTTTAGTTGGGTTGTCCATGTCGACCGGGATGGACACCGTCAATTCTGCCGACGCAGCCCGTTCCTCCTCTGATCCCTTCTTTCTAGGGTCCAAAGCCTTATCGAATCGGCTATGGTCCCCAAGCCATAGGCGGCTCTGTTGTCGCTATTCGGAGGGTTCAAGGATGTGGAGAGCTCTCCCCACGTTCTTCCCTTTTCCTTTCTTCTAGATTCACATAATTCTGCAATGTACCATTCTCTGGCAGCACACTGATCTCCTTTCACCACTCCGATTCCATTTGCAGTAGGGAACTTCATGGTTATACATAATTGGGCTAGAGCTATTTTGAAATCTGCTAGAACGGGCCGCCCCAAGAAGTTGTTATATGCTGACATTTCATCCACAATTACAAAAGTCTGAATGAGGGTGACTCTTCGATCGCCCTCTCCAAGCTCCACTTGCAGGTCGATTGTTCCCACAGGTTTCTTGGGCTCGCCGGTGAACCCTTAGATCTTTGTTTGGCATGCAGAAATGCTTTTCATGCCGATTTTCATCTGGTCAAAAGTACGTTTGAAAAGAATATTAACAGAGCTACCACTATCAACCAACACTTTCCGAACAATAGCGGGATCGATTCCCACTGTTACCAACATTGGATCGAGAGTTGGGGCTTCGACCCCTTCGGTGTCTCGATTTCGGAACACTAAGTCATCACTCAATACTTTCTGCAGCTTGGCTGGGGTTTCATCTTCTAGTGCGAGACATGAGTCTTTGGGAGCATGTTTCAATGAGCTTGCATACCATTCCATTTCTCCCCAACTTATTTGCACGGGGTGTGGTCCCCCAGATATCATTCCAATAATGAGCCTTTGGTTGGTTCGTTTCGACCCTTCGTCACTAGATCCATCTTGATTTCTTTGTTCTTTAGGAGGCTGAGGGGCCACAAGTTGATTGGGGTTTTGTGGCTTTCTCACGTACTGTTGGAGTTTATTGTCTCAGATCAACTCTTCAATGAGATTCTTTAGGTGGCGGCATTCATTTGTATTATGGCCATGTGTCTCGTGGAAGCGGTAGAATTTCCCTGAGTGCTTTTGCTGCTCAGTTGCCTCCCTCCTAGGAGGTTTCTTTTATTCTTCAATTTCCTGTGGTGCGAGATAAATATTATCCGAAGTGTCATTTAGAGGGGTATAATCTTCCTTTCGGAACTCTTTAAACCTTTTGTTGCTATCGTTGCTATTTCTTTTATTGGAGTTCTGATTTTTCCTCTTTTGATTCCCACCTTTCCCCCAACTCCTTGAGCATATCCAGAATCGTGCATGTTTTGATTCATTGCCACATCGCTCTATCTGATGCTCATCGGTTGAACACCAGTAGACTTTATTTCCAACTCCTGTGCTTCCTCCAATCTTAAGTACTGACTCGCTTTATGATTGAAGTCATTCCTTATGGTAGGCTGTTTCATTTTAATCCATTTCCCGAATTCAGTCTCCGGGTGAATGGCACGGACTAACGCTATAAAAACTATGTCCTCATTGGGGTTGCTTACTTCCGTCACCGTGGTATTGAACCGGTTCATGAAAGATTTCAACGACTCGTTGCGTCCCTGGAACAATCCGGATAGGGACATGACATCTTTTGGTTGCGCGGTATGGAGCCTGAACTGGTTAGGGAATTTTATTGCTAATTGGTCAAAGGTAGAAATAGATCTCGGGGTAAGTCTGTTGAACTACATAGATGCAACTCCTTCTAGAAAGATAGGGAAACATCGGCAGCGAACGGCCTCTGGAGCGTTGGCTCCATCCATATACCAGCTTTACTTGTATATATGGGGTTTTGGATCCTTCGTACCATCGTAGTATGGGATAGCTAGCATTGTGAATTTGTTAGGATATCTTTCATTCAAGATTTCAGCGGTAAAGGTAGTCCGACTTGGAGCAGATCCCCATTCATCATCTCTTTGGTTTTTATTCTAATCCACCAACCGTTTGACCATGTCTGCTATATATGCCTCTGATGTCCGGTAATCCTGGGGATGGAAATCAGTCACTACACCAAGTGTTTGGCTTTGCAAATGGTCTTGGCAGGTGGGTTGAAGCCTAGGCTCTCTTGTCTTCAGGAAAGCCACTCCCATGGGACCCCATTGGCTCGCAGTTAGCCTGATTGGGGGCAGTTTGAACGTTCCTAGCATCATCGAACGCATTAGCATTCTCTTCCAATTGATTGTCTTGCTTTCCATCTTCTGAATCGGAGAGATGCATAGCTATATCTTCTTACGGGGTCTTGGCCCCATGATTCAAATTCAGAATTAGTTGCCTTGCGACGGGTGGAGTATTCTCTTTTTCTTCCAGTTAAGTCCAGTTATCGCCCTTTTTGTGGTTGTTTTCCAATTCTTCTATGTAGACCAAAAACGAGGAGTTCTCTTGTTCTATAACAGCCACGGGTTCAGGCATAGTCCTTGGAGCAAGGTTTGACTGTAGGGTTAAGAAAGCATTGAGCTTATCCATTTGAGCCTTTTGGCTACTTTCCATTTTTTGGTTGACCTCATTAACCATCTTATTCAACTCATCCCTGGTGACAACTTCATGTTGGCTGGAGGATGCTGGGGCCTGATTTCCCAAGTTAGCACCACTTACTTCAATTTGTTGGGGATTGACATCTTCTCCAGCTATTATTGCCCCTATGAATCTTCCATGGGCGGTTCTTCTTCTTCCAGAAGCTATTGATTCCAAGTGGTAGATTTTTCAGGCAAAGATTGGGGATCTAACTTCTAGACCTATGGGATCCAAAGTAGATAGCTATATCTAGATCCTAAGTTGGAGATCTCAATGAAAGCACCAAAATGTTAACCCAAAAAATGGATCAATACCCTGGTTTGGATTTGAAAGCACTAGCCCTGTTCTTACAGAGAAATAACACAGATAATAGGTATAGGAAAGAACAGTAAAAGAAAGAATACAAGATATTTTTATAGTGGTTCGGCTGTTAATGAAGCCTACGTCCAATTATAGTTTCATTATAGACTAATTGATGTTACAAGCAGTGTTTGGTTACAAGGCTTTTGATTATCCTTAGCTAGATTGAATCCCCAGAGTTGGAATCCACTGGAGAATCACAGTGAATCCCTTTGGAGATTGTTGAGATGAAGAGTGAAGAAAATTTCCAACGGAGCTTCAGCAACCAGTCCGGAGAAGATCCTCTTTATGTTATAGGTAGGATGGTATTTATAGAGATTGGAGAGCTTCTAGGCCAGGCCAATTCGCCAATTGCTTGCAGATGGATGTAGGAGGACCTATAGGAGTCCAGCTCATGACCCGAACCAAAAGCTTGGATTGCTAGTGATCCATGGTCTATGGATCACTAGCGATCCATAGATTTATCTTGCTCACGAACTAATGACTTAGCTGTTATCCTATCATTTCCCCATGCTAGGTCACAAGTGCATCGTGCCTTCACATGGATTGCTGGTGATCCATTGTGTATGGATCGCTAGCAATCCATACACTTAGTATATTTTGTGTTTTGTCTTCTAGGCTCCTTAGCTCTTGTTTCTCTCAACGAACCATGATGTTGGATGGATCGCTGGCGATCCATAGAGTATGGATCGCTAGCGTTCCAAGTACTTGGATTGTTTTAGGAGTTTGGAGTTTGGAATGCTTTCATGGCCTTGTACTGATGTTGTTCGTGTTGTCTCGTTGCTTGGTGCTCCATTTTGATGACGATCTACTAGTCGGTTGTGCATAGCTGCCAATTGGGCTGAACGAACGCTGGTCCCTTGGTTTAATCAAATTCAACTGATGCTTTAGTAATATGATTTGGCTCTATTTAATTTGTTTCTTTAACCCTTTTGGCTGAGTTCCGAGCCATTCTGACTTCATCAACTTATTCCATCTTCTATTGGATCCTGTTGGGTTAAAAACCCGGATAACAGAACCCTTCATGGCCATATCCTTGAATTGTGATTTCAACTTGAAGTCTCCATAGAAGATAGTTATCTTCTCTAAGATGAATGGTGATTAGCTGACTTTGTGGAATGATGACAATTTTGATTAGTTTTTCAATGGCTTTTGCAGTCTGCTGTTGAGAGTTAGCCATATTTTCAGAAGTTGCTGGGGTGTTGTCCCCTTTATCCACGATGATACAACAGAGAGACAATCAAACTTGATGATTCAAGATCTCGCAGATGCAGGATTGCTTCAACTGCAGTGTGAACGGGTATGCTATAGCCAAACTCAAGTGATGAGCGAGTTCTGATGGGTTCTTGGCAAAGCAATTGCTTTCTTTCTACTTTTGATTGTTTTCTTGATTTTTGTTTTCAGTATTCTGAATCTTCTTGTTTGAGAATTTGCTTATTTTCTTGATGAAAAATCGTTGCAACCAGAAATCAAATTGATTTCTTTTGCACGGCAGAAATCAGATTAATTTCTTTTGCACGGCACATGTTTTTCATAAGCAAATTTAGTTATAACCCAAATAATGAGAATATACCTGATGGGTTATCATGATATCAAGTGATGAGGATGTTCTAATGATATCTTGATATGAATGCCCCTGCTTTCGATGATAAGGCTTTGATTTCCTTTAAAACTTGATATGAATGTCATTAGGCTTAATGATGCTCTGATACCATGTAAAGAATTGAGAGATTTCGATTTGCAGAAATGAAATGCTAAAGTAAAGAGCAAACCGATGTCTTATTTTATTGAAAAATGATCTCTGATACAGCTTGTAATTTTCATGATACATATGGTTTGGTTTTATAGAGTTTAAGTTTACTTGGGTAGGAGAAAGAATGCGGCCCATATGCTCTAATACATGAACCGGTAATGCAAGATAATATGACAAAGAGGTGAGGATGGTTGGTTCACTTATTTCTTAGTTCCAATATTTTGCAATATTACTTTGTTTTGGTCAGAGATGAAAGCATGGTTGTTTGTTCCTAGTGCACAAAGCAAAAAATGTATGGATCAATCTCAATAATGATGTAGTAAGAAATGCAATTGATTTCTTGAAATGTATGAAGCTTATAAAGAAAAGGAAGAGGTTTTGTCTCCATGCTTGTTGTAGGTACATCCACTTTATCATTCTGGCATTCTCCCTTGTTAGACAATTCAATCAAATTCACGTGCTGCAATTACTTGTGTACTACGTGTTGTGCCATGTTAGCGCGGGTAATTTAGCATCCTGACAGTTACCCTTGTTAGACAATTAAATAAACTATAACTGAAATTTCAAGTTGTAGTACAAGACAATATTGTAAATGCAGTTGTAGTATAAGATACTTTTGTGAATTTCCTTTTTATGTATTAAGCTTTTTTTGATGTATTAAGCTAAAGTGCATGAACCTTATTGTGTCTTTATTAAACTGTAACTGAAATTTCAAGTTGTATGTATGTTGAGTACATAATATTGTAAATGCAGCTTCATTGTGCATTAATACTTCCATCTACAATTGTAGAGGAGAATTATAAAAGAAACTATTGATGGTAGTGCAGGGCAATGGCCTTATGTAACGATGAAACCTATGTTGTAATTTGATTGAAATGGTATTGTCAAACTGCGCATTTGTAATAATTGAAATGTGATCAGTTTTGACATTTCCATTGTATCCATTATGCATTGTTTAATTATATTTGTCGACTGAAATGTAATAATTGTTTGTTATG
Source organism: Allium fistulosum (assembly GCA_030737815.1). NCBI lineage: Eukaryota > Viridiplantae > Streptophyta > Magnoliopsida > Asparagales > Amaryllidaceae > Allium > Allium fistulosum. Next base: position 152,987,148 of record CM060905.1, on the reverse strand, counting down.
ACATATATGTATGTATGTATGTATGTATGTATGTATGTATGTATGTATGTATGTATGTATGTATGTATTATTGTCTATTCAAGTATTTTGGGGATTTGTGAGGAGGGATTTTTGCATCGGTTGTTACTAACAGCCAATGCAAAAGGGTTGTATTTTGCATCGATTGTCAACACTAACCTATGCAAAAGAGGAAACTTTTTTGAAGCCAATAGCCCCCTTTTGCAATGGCGATGCAAAATACAACCCTTTGGCATATCCAAAAAACCATTTTTTGCTTCGGTTGCACAACCGATGCAACAATTTTAGGCTTATTGCATCGTCCGCATTTGCATCGGTTGTCAAACCGAAGCAACAAGGGGTAAACAACCAATGAAAATGATCTGTTTTGTAGTGGTGAGTTCAGAACATGGACGAATGACTAACAATGATGGAATTGTGTGCTAAAAGGGATTCAAGAATGAAGCTCACCGAGAGACAAGGAAAATTAACGACCTTAAGATTTCTCATACAAAGCAAAAAAATATGAGACTGGAAGATGTTGCATCAGAAAGAAAGTCTGGTGGGGGCAGCTAGGGTGGTAGAGGCATCTAATAGTGTGAACGTTGTGGAAAAAGGAAGTGGAAACCATTTTGCTCAAAAGAAGAAGGACAGCAATTATAGTGCATAGGAGGAAAGGATGTAGAATATAAATGGTTTAGGTCAGGACCGAGGTTTGATGCTTATATGGACATGAATGGTATCGTGGATGACATTTACCTAGTGAGGCAAGCATAATTAAAGTATAATAGGCCTCAACCCTGGAAAGGAAACCGAAGTTGATCTAAATTCAGGGAGGTATTGTTGTTTTCATGAGTCTTACGGGCATGACACCACTTAGTGTCACCACTTGCACGATATTATTATGGAGTATATCAAAAATAAAAGGTTGGAGCGATATGTCAGAAATCTCAATGCCCCTCTTATTGATGTTCGTCAACCATTGAGGAAACCCCCGCATAGGGATAGACGAGAGGGAAATAGCGCTAACCATGCAAAAGATGCTATATTGATTATCAATACCATAATAGGAGGGCTCCATGTAGCAGATAAGAGTTGGGCTGAAATGAAATGGTACGCTAGGTCTTTGAAGAATGGTGATGGATTCGTGTTTTCCATAGGCGAAGAGCACCATGCTAAGATCCCTCGTTGAGAACAATCTGAAATAGTTTTCAATGACAATGACTTGTAGGGAAAGCAGTACCCACACACGAACCCTATGATGATCTCAGCCATGCTTGGCCCGATAGAAGTCCATCAAGTATTGGTAGATAGTGGAAGCTCAGTCAATATCATATTAAATAATGATTTCGACAAGATGGGATCATCTACAAAGGATGTCACTTCATGCAACAAACAGTTGCATGGATTCACTAGAGTAGGAAAAATGCCCTGAGGGAAGCTAGATTCTTTTTCTATCAAGCTTAGGAACCGTCCTAGATCAACGTACAAATGCAGACTTTCATTTTGCTGGATGGTTTTTTAGCATACAATGCTTTCCTAGGACAACGAGTTTGTCAGACTTTCGCTTAGACATATCCTAGTGTTGCTTTAAAATGAAACTTCCTGCGGGTAATGGAGTAGGGATGGTCAAAGGCGATCAAGACGCTACTAGAGCATTCTACATGGCATAGTTCTACGAGAACATGCACATGGGAAAAGGAAAGCAAGCAGAGACTACTCTTTGCATCAAAAAGATTGCACGACAATTAAATGAGGGCCCCACACTTAGGTACACCAGTGATCCTTTCAATGAACTGGACCTAAGGGATGGAGAGGTGGGAGCAGAAGCAGAGTCTAAAGAGGGGATGGAATTTATAGATGTTTACAAATACAATCCAACTAAACTAATGAAAATTGTATCCCAACTAGGGAAGGAACTGGAAACGCAACTAGTGAGTTTCTTACAGAGTAAGCAAGATGTATTTGCATGGTCTCACGTAGACATGTATGGAATCTCTCTCAGCATTGTGTGTCATGCACCTAACATTGATCTAAGGAAACCTCTGGTAAAACAAAATAAGAGGAGCATGGGATCCGAGCAGTCAGCGGCCCTAAATGAGGAGGTTAGGACTTTATTGGCAAACAGATTCATTAGAGAATCCCACTACCTGAAGTGGATAGTTAATCCGATGTTGGTCAAGAAGTTGAATGGAAATGGTAGATATGCATTGACTTCTCAAACATGAATGATGCTTTCCCAATAATTGTTTCCCGCATTCGAGAATATACGAATTGGTGAATGGAATAGGAGGGCATGAGTTGCTATCTTTTATGGATGCTTACTCTGGATACAATCAAATAGTTATGTATGTCTTCGACCATGATAATACTAGCTTTATTACTGGTTTAGGCCTATACTATTATAAATTCATGCCCTTTGGATTGAAGAACACTGGAGAAACATATTAATGTATAGTGAATAAGATGTTTACTAACCAGATCAGACGAACCATTGAGGTGCACGTGGACGACATGCTAGTGAAGTCAAGAAAGGCCAAGAATCACATTGATAGCCTAGATTAGACGTTCCAAGAACTTTGGGAATTTGGAATAAAGTTGAACCCTTTGAAGTGTTCTTTTGGAGTTTCCTCTGGGAATCCTTGGCTTCATTATGCATGCTAAAGGAATAGAGGCCAACCCGGAGCAAGTCCGAATGCTGAAAGACATCAAGATCTTGGAGACCCCAAAACAGATACAAAGCTTAAATAGTAAGGTAGCAATATTAAGTAGATTTATATCTAAGGCAACGGATAATGTGTCCCATTCTTTGGAGTGTTCAAGAAGGAAAATTGCAGATTTGCTTGGACGGATGAGTGTTTAGCTGCATTTTTTAACATCATGGAGCATCTGTAGAAACCACATATCATGTCCACACCTATAGAAGGGGAATATATGTCTTATACCTAGCGTTGTCGGCTCACATCTTGAGTGCAGCATTGGTGAAAGAAGAAGATAGAGTACAACGCCCGTTATACTATGTAAGCAAGCGATTTACCGGGTCAGAGTCCAGGTACCTGAAGGTGGAAATAACCTATTGCCTATTGATAGCATCCAGGAAACTAAGACATTACTTTCAATCTTATCGTCTTTGGGTGTTGACTGATCTGCCATTGAGGCAAGTCTTACATCACCCAGATACATCAAGGAGGTTACTAAAGTGGAGCATTAACCTAAGCCGGTATAAAATCACATACCACCCTCGATCAATGATCAAAGGACATGCCTTAGCTGATTTTATTGTGTAGTTTACTATCAGAGATGATGAAATATGACCCCTAGAGAAGAAGCACATAGGTGGCTTATGTTAGTGGAAGGAGCTTCAAATGATTATAACTCTAGAGATGGAATAGTTTTAGTCACACCCAAAGGGTAGAAACTGTGTTATGTCTTAAGACCAGGGTTCGAAGCAACATATAACAAAGCAGAATACGAAACATTGAAAGTGGGATTGGAAATTGCAAAGGAGTTGGGAATCTAATTATTATGTGTCTATAGGGATTCAAAGCTAGTGGTCAACCAAGCGCTTGGAGAGTTCTGAACTAAAGGAGAATGGATGGCATCTTATCTTAAGAAGGAAAAAGCTTTGCTCAATGAGTTAGAATATTGTGCGATAAAACACATTCTTTGAGAAGAAAATCAGGATGTGGCTGACTTCGAAAAATTAGCAAGCTTTAGAAATAGACCACTTCTTGGATCGGTCCCGGTAATGACTCTACCAGCACCGAGTTTTAAGAAGGTGAGTATTATAGCGGCTCTTGATGAGGAAGAGACTTGGATGACCCTTACGATTGAGTACTTGAATAGTTGAGTCTTGCCGACTAACTGGAACAAAGATAGAAAGGTATTACAGAAGGAGCCTCGCTTTTGAATACATGATGGTGTCTTGTACCAGAAAGAATTCTCTAATCCCTGCTAAGATGTGTTGCTAAAAGGAAAGCTCATGAAGTGTAAAGTAACGTGCATCAAGGCAGTTGCGGAGACCACACCGGGGGCAAAATTAGATAAAGAAGGTGTTGTGATATAGATACTTTTGGCCAACTTTGAACCACTATGCAGTGGAGTATGCAAAAGTATGTGAAAAATGTCAAAGGTTTTCCAAAATCCTAAGACTACCTCCAACCAAACTAACTCATATGGTCAGCCCATAGCCATTTTTTGTTTTAGAAATCAACATGACTGGAATGCTTCACATGGCTAGGGCGACGCTAAGTATGCGATAATGGTGATAGATTAATTTTATAAGTGGGTTGAAGCAGAACCACTCACTAAAGTGTCTTCCACCAACGTCATCAACTTTCTTGTCAGTAATATTATATGTAGGTACAGAATCCCGCTTTAGATTATATCGGACAATGGGTTGTAGTTTGATAGTGAAGAGCTCGCTGGCTTCTACCAGCAACATGGAATTGAGAAAAAAAATTCGGTAGTAGCACACCCACTGGCCAACAGACAGATGGAAGTAGTCAATAAAATTCCTAAGACCCTCATAAAGAAATGACTAGAAAAGGCTAAGGGGGCTTAGGTGGACGAGCTTCCATTGGCGCTTTGGGCTTACCACACTTCTTACAAGATTGCAATAGGGCATACCCTTTTCGCTCTGGCTTATTGATCATAGGTAATGCTTCTCATTGAAACTACAGTCCCATCTCATAGGAATTCACTATGATCTGGATGAGAATAAGGATCATCCATTTGAGAAAGGAGACCTAGCCTTTTATCGGATCTTCCCATGACCGGGGGCACTCGACCCAATTTAGGAAGGATTGTATGTAATCAATAGGGTCAATAGCAATGGAGCATGCATTCTCAACATGGTAGACAGAGAAATATTTAGGAAGCATGGAATGCTCGGAACCTCTATCGTTATTTTTTTTAATTTCTATTATTTTAATTTGAATGAATTATAATTCAATAAAAGCAATTTTTCCATAGTTATCAATAACGGTGCATTTCTAAAATCTGTTTGTGTTAAGTTCCCTTTTTATGCATGGATTATTATAACTGCTTGGATAATGACTTGAGATGTTACCGATGATCACGGTTTTACCAAACCCTGCTGATAGGGTGTGTGAAACCATGATGAAAGAACGATACTACCTGACCATCATGGAGACCACCTGCTCATATTGACTAAAGTACTCGACTGGCACAACTATAGTGCATCATAAGGACCTTGGACAAACTTTGGCCAGCAACAGTGAACTGATTTACCAATAGTCAAAATATGATCGCCGATAGGGTAGTTCACTGTTGACAATCAACACAGGAACCTTGGCCTGCAGTGGATGAATCGATTACCCACGATCGGAATATGATCGCTAATTTGGCAGTTCATTGTTGATGATCGACCTACCAACTTTGGCCAGCAATAGTGAATCAATTTACCCACGGTCAGAATATGATTTCCAAATAAGTAGTTCACTTTTGACGATGGGCTTGCAAAACTTGGTCGGTAGTTGTAAATTGACTTACGCACTGTTAGATAATAACCGCCAACTGGGTAGTTCGTCGTTCATGGTTGTTGAAAAACTTAACTGGCAATGACAAACTAATTCACCTGCGGTCTGAATACGATCTCCGACTGGGTGTTTCGCCATTGACGATTGGCTTCTAGATTTACTTAGTTCGGGCCTAGGGCAAAGAAACCGGAAAGATTCGCTCAACCTAAGATGTCGCTTACCCTATCAAACTTGACGGTGATTGATCCTATGCAAGTGTATAGGGTAGTGGCATGAAAGCAACCAAAGGAATCAACAAGGCATCGAAAGGTGACATCGCTAAGATTGCTCATTTGATAAAACTTGTCAATGATTGATATTGTACAAGTGCGAAAAGAATTGTTGGCAAACCGCCACTCGAGCAATAGCCTTGTACGCACCAAACATGTCATAACAATGAAACTTGTTAAGGTACAATAGTTTTCAAAGTTTACATATATTCTGTATGTGTTTGTACGAATTTTCAAGCGGGGAACATAAGATGCAAAATAAAAGAAGCATCGGTAATCGAACAGTTCAACGTCCAAAGTAGTCCCAATACAGCTAAATAACCATCAACATATCTAATACACAAACCCAAGAGTCATAGGCATCGAAGTATCGCACTTATATCCTTAAAAAAATCAAAGTTGTCGAAATTGGACTTATATCCCTACAATGTCAATGTGATCAAGTCATGATAAGACAAAAGACTATGAGGGTGGCATCACTTGCTGAAGGGAGATGCTCTTTGTTGGGAACTTTAAGTCAAGATGATCCCACGTTCTACTTATCCTCTTTAGATTTAGCCTTAGCAGCGACGTCAATTTCTTCATGTTTCTTCTTCATGATCCAAAGCTCCCTTGCCGCCTCAATCTTAACTCTAGCCATATCCATGGGTAAGTTATCCATCACACTAACCCTAAATGCCTCATCCCTATCAATGTCCTCTTGTCCCTCTCGATAGTCCACTATCTCTAAATCCACATCATATCTTCCATAGCAGCAATTTTTTCTAGATGCTCCTCTTCTTAGTAGGACTAGAGGGACTCGAGGGCACGTGCACTACCTTGGTCGAAGATGAGGTCACCACACTCCAATAGAGTCCACCAAGTTGACTCGCCTAAATGAAAACAAGGAGGAGTGTCAAATACTAGTCTTCCCAAGCGGGGTCGTATCAGTTAAGTAGTGGCCCGAGGACTAGAAAGGATAATCATTCCTTCCTAGGCAATTGCCAGAGCATTTCCTAGGAGTTTAACTCCAGTATCGACATCTGAAGTGCAAACTTGAAATACGGTTAGTGGGACATCGTGCATCAAGGCAAAGTGAATTGGAGATGAATTATGACCCACGGAAACAACTGTAGAACTAGAACCACCTATGTTCTCATTTTTCCTCTTCTCCACTTCAAAAGCAGCTAATATAAGATAATCTTGGCGGATAGATCCTAGGTCATCATTTGAAAATCTGGCCTCGACTAAATCTAAGCCATAGGGTAGCCCGCCTTCTCGCTCGCTGGCCTACTTTTCTTCTTGCACTAGTCTCTTATGTATGAAGGCTATGACCTCTAGATAGTCATCAATCCATTTCAACTTCCCCTTGGTATACATTCGAAAGTACACTATATCCAAAAGAGAATCTACCCTCTCCAACTAACCGCCTAATCTCTCAACCTCTTCTTAGAGAGTGTCCATGTAACGGCTCGTATTTTACGTATTGGGGATCATAAAATATTAATATTATTTTTATTTAGGGCCAATGATTCTATAATTTCAGGAAATGATTACTAGAGACATTTTTCATCTTTAAATTTTTTATCAAACGATTTTGACCTTGAAAATCTTATATGGTCTATAACTTTTGATAGGAACTGAATTAGGGTTTGAAACCACTTCCATTAGACCGGAATGATGGTTTCTCTTTTCATAGAGTGATCATAATAGGAAAATGGACTTACCATTTAGAAGTTAGGGTTCTTTGAATTTCACTCGATTTTGAACAGCGTAGTGGGTAATTAAGGAGATTAGTGGCTAAGCATAAGACCATTTCGGGATTAGCACCCAAAGAGGGCAGATGTGACTTCTCCTTCTCACTTTCACACTTTCCAAAATAGTTAGAGAGCCACCATTAACAACCTCTAAGCCAAAAAGCTACAATAAACCCTACTTTAATTAGCCAAATCTTGACATTAAGGAGAGATTAGCAAAATGAAGGCTGGCTTGGGGTCGATGGAGGAAAGTTTCCTGAATGGGCATGAAATGGTGAAGTGTGGGACCGCTGGCCATGGATTGGTTCCGATCCATGAGGTTTAGGTTGGTAGTGATGGTTCGGTGAAGAGACTTGGTTCGTGGCTGCGTGGAACAATGGAGGCGCATGGATCTGAGTACTTTGATTTTTGTGATTCATTCGGTTATTACTGTCTCGGTTGTTTTATATCTATGATGATTATTATATTTTATTTGATGCACTGTGAGATATACAACAAGTTCTATGATTGATTTATTTTACTACAAACCCTTTTGATGATCGTCTTACATCGACCGATCACCGACTACAGCGCACACTACAGGTTATCATCATTATTGGGTGCTGGTGGTGTAGGACGGTCGTTACATTTGGTACTAGAGCTCAGGTTGCATAGTTCAACCTAAGGGATACTAAGATCCAATGGAGATAGGATAAGAATTCTCACCCTAGACTGGATCGAGAGTGTGTGTGTATATACGAGAGCACGTACTTGTTATATATTTTGGTTTTCAAAACTGTATAATAGCATATATATAGTATATAAGTCGCATTGCACATACGGGTACTACTTAAGAAGAATTCTCTATAAGGAGACTGGCTGTCCTTATTACAGATTGAAGGATGAGTCGTCAAACAAGGAATGTTGCTAGGAACTCCATCTTTGGAGTCGAAGAAGGAGCTAGCTCGGGAGCTGCTAATCCCAACCTACAGATGATGTTCAATACCATGATGTAGAACATGTTGCAGAATGCTCAAGTAGCCGCTCCAAATGTTGCTATTGATGGTGGTGCTCCAGTGCAGGCGCCCAGAGCCGATTTCGCTAAGCTGAACAAAGACTTTGCTAGTATAGGTGGCAAACTGTTCCAAGGAACGGAGCCGGTGATGGAAGTGCAGGATTGGCTTGACACCTGCAAGAGGATTTTTGATGACTTGGAGCTGAATGATGCTATGAAAAGGCAATTGGCTTCCCGACAGTTTCAAGGGTGAGCCATGAACTAGTGGAATGCAGCGAGGGCTACTACTCCCGAGGATAGGTTTACTTGGGACTAGTTCAAAGCCAAATTCGAAGAAAAATTTATATCAGCATCTCAAAAGTTGGTCTTGTTCCGTAAGTTTGCCGATTTGAAGGAAGGAGATATCACTGTTTCCGAGTATGTTGCTGATTTCGACGCCTTGTCGAAATATGGGATGTCATTCATTGACACTCAATTAAAGAAGAACGAGAAGTTCATCATCAGCTTGGATGACTACTTAGGAGAGAAGCTCATGAGTCATATTTGTAACAACCCGCAAACCCGTACCCCTTAAGTTAACACTATTCTCCATCATATGCTTGAGTTGATATGATGGAGAATAGTGTTAACTTAAGGGGTACGGGTTTGCGGGTTGTTACAATATTAATGAGACTTTTGAGATGATAGTTGAGAAGGCTTTGAGGCATGAGACTTTGTATCTAAAATCGAAAGTTATTTTTCCTAAAGAAGAGACAAAGCCACAATTGGGAAGAAAAGGCAATAAGAAATGGAATAATAACAAGAGGAAGCAATTTTAGAATAGAGAAGACAAAAGGAAGAAGATCAAAAGTAGGCCAATTTGTTGTAATTGCTTGGGAAAGAGTCACTTTAGCAGAGACTTGAAAGTAAGGGGAATAAGTGTTTTGTCTGTAATAAGTTTGGGCATCTCATGAAGGATTGTCCAGAGCCGTCTAAGCAGAAGCAGGTGGTGAAACCGTATGTTATCAACGCTATCCTGACTTCGTCGAGTGCTCAATAGACGAAAGAGAAGAGGAAGAGCGTCGTTATTCAAGGTATGATTTCTATTTATGATGTTCTCATACATGTTTTATTTGATATCGAGCCTTCACATTCCTTCATATCTAGTAATTTGGTAGATATTAGGATTGGAACTTAAAATTGTCGGCCGGCCTTTGATTGTGACAAACCCTATTGGAGGCTCCACTAGCCTGTGTATGGTCTGTCGTGGTTTGTTCTTATCGAGTCATGGATCTTCTTTGATTATGATTACATTGTTTTGAGTTTTGCGAGGTTTGGTATTATTTTGGGTATGGACTAACTTTATAGATATGGAGTGATGGTGGATTGTGAGAAGTCATTGGTGATGACAGGGGTAGATGTTGGGCGGATGGTAGTGTTAGGATGTCTACCAGATGATGAGGTGATGGTTAGCTTTCTATATTCACTCGATATCTCACACGATGAGTTGTCATCGGTGCATATTGCTAGGGGGTATTCGGATGTATTTGAGGAGGTAATCAGACTTCCACTACACACAGAGATCGATTTTTGTATTTATTTAGTTAAAGATGCCACACCGGTGATGCCTTTGAGGAGGATGGCACCTAGAGAGCAACGAGAGCTCGAGGTGGAAGTGAATCACCTATTAGAATGAGGGTTCATTCGTTAAAGTATTTCTAAGTGGGGAGAGCCTGTAGTATTTTCCAAAAAAGCCGATGATTCACTTAAACTCTGTGTCCACTACCATGAGCTGAATAAAGTGACGAGGAAGAAAAAGTATCCACTCCCACGTATCGATGACTTGTTTGATCAGCTTCATGGTGCTACAGTATTCTCTCGGTTGGATCCTACGACGAGATTTCACCAGTTGAGAGTACCGAAGGAGAGTATGTCGATTACAACATTTCGCATGCCATCTAGATTCTATTAGTAGTCAGTTATGCCATTTGGGCTGACTAACGCACCGGCATACTTTGTTGGTCTCATGAATCGTTTTTTTAAGGGTTAGCTAAATAAATTTTTTCTTATGTTCATCATTGATATTTTCATCTACTCACAAACAAAGCAGGAAGACAAGACGCATTTAAGGATTGTGCTTGAGGTGTGAGAGAGCACTGACTAAAAGCAAAGTTTTTGAAGTGTCACTTCTAGAGGAGGAAGTGTGATTATTAGGTTATGTTGTTTATGAGCAGGCATTGCCATGGATCCTACAAAAGTTTTAGCGGCTCAAGATTGGACTAGACCCAAAAATGCTACGAATGTGAAAAAATTCTTGGGGTTAGCTGGGTATTATAGATGATTCATTTAGAACTTCTCCAAAGTAGCCGTACTATTGACTCGATTGGCGGAAATGAATCAGACTTTTAATTGGGATGCAAGATGTGAACATGCATTCATGAGTCCGAAAGAAAAGTTGACAAGTGCACCAATATTGACCATTTCGAGCAGGAATGAAGAGATAACGGTATACACTAATGCTTGTGGTACTGAATTAGACGCGGTATTGATGTAGAGAGGAAAGGTTGTTGCATACGCTAGTCGAAAACTGAAGCCAAGTGTGAAGAAATACTCGACCCATGATTTGAAATTAGCAGCGACTGCGTTTGTGCTGAAGATTTAGAGGCATTATCTTTTAGGATAGAGGTTCGAGTTGTTCGCCAACCATAAATCATTGAAGTATCTCTTTATGCAGAAGGACCTTAACCTTAGTTGGCAACGATGGTTAGAGTTCCTAGCCTCCTACGGCTTTGATATTGCATATACACCCAATAAAAGGGAATGCGGTTGTTGATGCATTGAGTAGGAGACATGCCAACTTGGGATCTATGTTCCTAGAGTGGATGCAATTAGAGTATATTGTCGGTTATGATTTCCGACTGAGATGCGAGCTAGAGCTAGAGATATTGGCGAGCTTGACTATCAAGCCTACTTTGATTGAGCAGATCGGTACTAGTCAAAGGCGTGATGCCAGATTAGCTGAGATCATTGCTAAGATCAAAGATGGAGTAGAGTCGGAAGAGATGAGACGGTATGGATTCGATCAAGATGGTTGGCTCCGTAAAGATGGGAAATTGTTTGTTTCTGATGTCGATGGGTTAAGGGATGTGGTGCTACGAGAGTGCCATCCTTCGAGATTGACTGTCCATTCCGACGGTAGTAAGATATACTATGATATAAAGCAGATTTATTATTGGTAAAGGATGAAGAAAGGCACTGGGACATTCATCTCAAAATGCATGAACTTCCAGTTGGTTAAGGCAAAGCAGAAGAAGCCTGGTAGTTTGATGCAACCGCTATAAGTTCCCCAGTGGAAGTGGGAACAAGTATCGATGGATTTCATCGATGGACTGTCAAGGACTCGAGCAGGGTACGACAATATTTGGGTCATAGTCGATCGATTGACCAAGAGTGCTAGATTTATACCCATCAAGTCAAGTAGAACGGCAGCCAAACTGGCTGAATTGTATGTGAAATGGATAGTACTATTCCATGGTGTATCGAAGAGCATTGTGAGTGGCTGAGACCTGTTGTTCACTAGTGGGTTTTGGAAGAGCTTACAAGAGGCGTTGGGGATAGTGCTGCATCTGAGTATAGCTTATCGCCCGCAAACTGATGGACAAACTGAAAGAGTGAATCATATCTTAGAGAATCTCTTGCAGGGTTGTATACTCGACTTTGGAGGCTCGTGGGATGACCACTTATATCTTGTCGAATTCGCATTCAATAACAGTTATCATTCCATCATCTGTATGGCACCATTCGAAGCATTGTATGGCCGAACGTGTAATGCTCCTTCGTGTTGGTGGAAAGCTGTGTAGTTAAAGCCCTGCAAAATCCCCACTATAGTGCATAGGGTTCTTCGATCGCTACGCCATTTCAATTTAGTGCTATTCAATAGTAGACTCGCTTTAAGCCCTGCTATTTTCCACTACACCCGCTAAATCAAGGCTTTTTAGCACCCGCTTTAACAACATTAATAAAGGTTGATTTGACTAGTTATTTTTAAACCAAATCAAAAAAGTTGGGGTAATGGCCTAATTTTGTTGAACAAGTGCTTAATATAAGTTAGAAATCCATTGTAGCCACTAAATATAATTTGCATAAATCATGATATTCTTCGGCTTTGTTATATAAAATTAAACAATATTTCTTTTTTCTACCCAAATGGTGTGAGAATGAGAATGAATTAACTTTAAATATTTGATGTTATATCTAATAAAGCTTTTTCACTCTGCTATTTTCCGCTATATCTTCGCTTTATCCCCGCTGTAACTTTTTGGACCTCCACCGCTATAGAACCGCTAAGCGCTTTAACTGCATAGGTGGGAAGTGGGCAAAAAGCTGATACTTGGGCTAGATATGATTGGAGGAATTGTGGAGAAGATCAAGATCATTCGACAGTGGATGAAAGCTTCTCAAGATAGACAGAAGAGCTATGCTAATAAGATACGTAGAGATTTAGAGCTCTCAGTCGACGATATGGTATTTGTCAAAATCTCTCCATTGAAGAATGTGATTCGGTTTGGTAGTGAAGGGAAGTTGACACTGAGATTCGTAGGTCCTTTTCCAAGATTAGAGAGGATCTGGATACTTGCTTACAAAGTCAACTTACCTCAAAGAATGGAGGGAGTGCACAATGTGCACGTCTTCCACATGCGGAAATTTATACATAGCTCAGGTGTAACTATCACACCGGATCAACTAGATGATATAAAGATTGAACCATAGGCTTTGGGACCTCGTAGGCCTATTCATATCATTAGACATGATACAAAGCAGCTTAAGAGGAAGATGGTGAAGTTAGTGAAGGTTCAATGGAGCGAAAGCGAAGACGATTGCACTTGGGAGACTGAGGAAGCGTGCGGACGGCTTATCCAGACTTCTTTACTTGGTGGGACTTTCTATTTATCGTATTTACTTTCACTTAGGATATCATAAAGTATACCTTAGTGTAGTATCCTTCATGCAAGAATAGTCTTGGATGTTATCTTTTTATCTGTTATTGTGTATGCATGTTTGATGTGTGATGATTGCATATGCTTTTATATGGTTATTAGGCATTCGAATAACCTTATTGATTTTGTTTGGGTTTCGGGGGCAAAATTTATGAAGGAAGGAGAATGTAATGACCGTGTTTTACCTATCGGAGTGAAGGGTGGCTTGGGGTCAGTGGAGGAAAGTTGCTTGAAGGGGCATGAAACGGTGAAGTGTGGGATCGGTGGCCCTGGATCGGTACTGATCCACGGGGTTCAGGTTGGTTATAATGGTTCGGTGTGAATGGAACGGTGGAGGAGCATGGATCCAAGTACTCTAATTTTTGTGATTCATTCAGTTATTACTGTCTCACCTGTTTTATATATGTGATAATAATTATATTTTATTCGATGCGTTCTGAGATATACGGCAAGTTCCATGATTGATTTATTTTACTACAAACCTTTTTGATGATCATCCTCTATCGATTGGGCACCGACTACAATGCATCATATAAATTATTATCATTATTGGGTGTCGGTGGTGTAGGACAGTCGTCGCAGTCCACACGAGCCTCTAAAGCGGTCTTGTCGCTCCTAAGCGTATGCCTCTCCAGCGAGACCAAAGTGAGTTGTGCCTTGATGATAGTTTTCTCCTCCCTCCATTTTCTAAAAGTTCTAATGAACCTTATTTATATCCTGCCCAACTTCGGTGATCCTTTCTTTGACCCTTCCACCCTCTCTTTGTATTAGATGTGGTGGCCTCGAAAATTTCATATGTTTTGATAATTTTCATATTGAACCTGGTTCTCCCAGCCTTAAGCCCTTCGGTGTGCTCTTGTTTTAACTTTTCAATTTCTTCAAGATGTGCATTTTTAAGCTCCTATCTCTCATCAACATTGGTTCGTCCTAGGTCATCAACGACCTCTTTACATGACTTTTCAATTTTTTTAATCTCCTTGCAGAGCTTGAAGATGTCCGTGTTTTGGTTCACTTTCTTCCTACCAATTTCTTCTCCAGCATGCACCACCTTGGAGTGAAATTTAGAAAGCACCTTCTTATTAGTGATTTTCTTCCCAAGGCTTCTTATGATCTCTGCAAATGGAGTAGGAGGGGCACCCTCCAATAGCCTAGTCAAGGGATTCTTGGGATGGTAATCCTGATCGAACTCCTTGTAGTCAGGGTGGCTCGGGTCAGTGATTACCAAGGCCTTATCCTTTTCTTTGGTGATAACATCCTTCTCCTCTTCAGCAACATAAACCTTGATGATTGTCGTCGAGGTGGAGGTCGTTTGAACGGATTTGAAGGGCTCCCTTCAATTGGTCTTCTCTTGTTGTTTAGATGTGTTGGAGTCCAAAAGGACGAAGGGCGATAACCGGGGAGACTTTGCAAGAGGTGGTGGTGTCCTAGATTTTGATTTTCCAGGAGTGCAAGACCTTTTCGAGAACCTCGGCGATCATTGTTGACCTGATCTTCTATTGGGTGATATACGAATTTCTGCCCAGTCCTAAATTTCATGGTAGGTTGGCCCACATTATGGCTAGGACCCAAAGATGAAGCTGTTACCCTGAGTTCCTTTGGATCATCCTCTCGATCCATCCATTTAAACATAGCTTCCAAATTCCTTCTAGAACCCATGTGCTTTATAAAAGAAAAGAAAGTGGAGTGTTAGAACCATTTACCAATAAATGGCAGTTAATAGTGCATCAAACATAAACGTGTGTGTGGAGTGCATCTAATAATCGGACAAACCCTTAGGTTCCTCAGATAGCCCCAATTGATATTGTATCTCATTTAGGGACTCCGCGTCCCCATTTAATATCGAGCTTTGGGTCTTACAAGTAATCTGAAACCGAGATATGTCCCAGAACAAATTCCTCCTTATCATTTTACCAAAAGACCTTGTGCATTGCCTCATCTATATCAACATAGGCTAGCTGATTTAGCCCAATCTCCTCATGGAATGACTCCTCCCTATCTGAAACTGTTGCTTCACTATCTATAGGATGTGATTCCTCTTCAGCGGCCACACTCTCCATGTCGTTATCCTTCCACTCCCTAACGAACTTCATTCGATTAGTCTGAAGGGGAGGAACCTTTGATTCCTTAACCTCTATGTCAGCTTCTTAATCTACATCGGATCGGGGCACACCCACGTTGGCAAAAGCTTCGGGAGCATAGATTGGTTGCTCCCCACTAGTTTCCCCACCCTTAGTAGTTTTGGTTTTTCCCTTTCGAGCAGGCCTATAGACCAAAGGAGCTCTAGCCCTACCAGTTGAACGACTCTCCGTTATTAACCCATATTGCTTAAGTATTTCATCGGGTTATCAGCCATGGGACTTCTCTTGCTTTGGACGGAATCCTTTTCAACTTTTCGATCATCTCCTCAAGATTGGATCCTGAAGCAGCCTTCACAACACCTGAAAAGCGATATTATGCACGATTAGTACTAGGGCTCCAAAATAAAAGGAATCTAGTTGCAATATTAAATCTCACTTATAGCCCCAGTGCCATTGGTGGAAACACATAGACTTATCCCAGATGAAAAAGTATTCGCATTTGAACATGTTATATTTAGAATATAAGTCCTCCACGTGCTTGAATTTGCTACCCGACTCAAGATAGAAGAAGGGAGAGCCCTCCATTTTTCTATTAACCGCGTATAAGTATTTAACTTGTCTACGAGTCGAGGTGTTTGAGACTCCCTCATAAACATAATATAAAGGCCCATTAGGATATCATAGCCATCCAGATGGAGTTGAAATGGAGCGATCTTCAAAAACACAAGATTTCCAGTTATCCACTTATAAAGTGGAGGTGGAGCCCTCGCCATGTAATGATAGGGGTATAGGCCATATAGCCCTCCAAATGGGCATGAGCTCGCTGCTTTGAAGTCGATAAAAGCATGTCCTTCCTACATAGTCCATGGGCGGCGGCAATGATATCCAATTGCCTAGGAGTCAACGTAGTAGCAACAGATTCTATAGGGTCCTTACAACTATGAGGACCGTAGCTAGAAATCAAAGAACGTGTTGAGCTGGGCCGACTAACCCTAGTTTTGGAAGATGAAGAACCCACAACGGTAGAAGAAGAGGGAGCCTGAGCTCCGGTAGCAATCAAAGTTCGAGTTAGCATCTCAAAGACATACATGTCTGATATATTAATCTATCTCATTCGTTATCAACTACCATATGTGTGTGCAGTGACAATTACTTTATAAGATACATACAAACAAATGCACGTTGGAAAAAGAGTCAACCATATGCATTTTGACTCTGGCTATAGTGTGAACCTTAGTCGACTAAGCAGACCAAACTTCCTTAAGAACTCACTAAGTAAATGGTCTGACATTCATTGGGCTACTGGTTCGAAGTAGAGTCCTGAACCGAGCTTAAGTTTTAACCACCGAACCAACTCAAGATTTTTCCTTACTCATGCCCAAGGCAAATGCAAATCTAAACTGCTTTGTGTAATAGATCATAAGGCTATTCCCTATCAACGCATAATAATGATTGCAAAACATTTTGGCATGCCCCTGCCAGTATGTTAAGTGGTTAAACCTAAACTCTAGTGCCAAGCTCGCATTACCTTACACCAAGCCCCAATCATGAGACGTATTTAAATCCATTTAATCAAGTTAACAAATTAAACGATGGCCTTAATACTACAACCTAGGAGAGTATAACCATTTCTACAAATTTTGTTCGATCATCCACTTAAACCCACCACTACCGAACCATCTTAACATCTAGTCAACACCAATGGAAACAAGAAACAATGTGACTATAGTGTTTAGATTGTGAGACTGATGACTGTATTGAGAGGCCTTGATAACGTCAATGCTTGGGCAATATACAAACTTTCTCATGTGTTCTGTGGTTAAACCTCATACCCCTAATTGAACTCCAAACCACAAATCATCAAAAACAATCGAAATCAAGTCAAGTATTCCTATGTACTAATCTAAGATGACAAACAAACAATACCCACACACATACACGGTCATACCCGGACAATGCCCAAAAACCCCTAATAAACATAGAATCAAACTTAATAAACCTAAAATGAATCAATTATGATTAATCAAGGCATTACCTTGCTTAATTGATGGATGGATTAATGGAATCGAAGTTTGGAGCAAGCTGGACTCGAATTTGGACGCGTGATTGTTGAGGAGACGCACGGTTTTTGAATTTAGAACAAGGGGCTAAGGAAGTAAAAATATGGATGGTGAAGAGTTCGCAATTTACATAGCTCAGTTAGATTGGTCCAGTGCTGAACACACCACTATAGAGCCAATGTGTATTGCCGAACCAGAATGTCACAAGCATAATTATGATTGACCAAAGAGAGTGAAAGAGCAACTTGGGAAATGATGTGTGCGCTTTAAAACATGAACACGAATAAACTTTGATGTGAAAATCAACAAAGCTTACTTCGTAGTCTACAAAGCATGCTTTGGGGGGCAAATGTTGTAGGCGTTTTCATCCACGGAACGGTGAATACGAAAGGATGCTACGAAGAGCAGAAACAGCTGAAAATTTTATAATTGGAATATCACCACTTGGCCAAAAGTCTAGGATGGGAAGGCGAGAAGGTCGAAGAATAACACGAGAAGAAACAAGGACAAACGTGGAGTTCGGTTCAGTTGTGTACCTGACAGAATTTCTTTTCCGGTGGTTCACCTACCGAACAGGAAATCTTGTCTGGTAGTATACGCCGAATAGAATTTTATGCTCGGTAGTAGCGTTTTCGAACAAAAAATTTTGAACCCACACTCCGCACTGAATCGGTTAAATAAGGCAATATCAAACCGAGCAAGTTAAATAAGGAAATTGCGTTAAACCTATCATTCGTATATCTTTACTCCTATAAATATCAAGTTGTGGACAGTAATGGCAGACAATTCTAAAAGCAGAAACAACTGATCACGACAAGCCGAATAGAAATTCTGAGTACTACATACTACTTTCTTTTATGCATTAGATCATTGTATTTTGCATTTCTATCATTATACAACTCATATGCAAGAAAAGTAATGAAAATGGAAAGTGGATGTAGACGCGTTCTAGCCAAACCACTATAAACTTTGGTGTTCTTTAATTTTTTGCGTTCATTTCATACATATCATATATGTGATTTGATCTATAATAAACTATCAACGTACAAACATAACAGACGTATTCTACATCCCATATTCACGGTTCTACAAAAATGACTTAGAGGCGTTTGTCCATTTTTTAACAAACGGTTGTTTAGTCCATACCTACCACATATCAACAAAATGTTTTTATGAAAGAGCGGTCCTCGAAAAGAGGATCGAGGAGAGCATTCATTATTTAATTTTAAATGTAAATCCCAAAATCCATCAACACGCCCGATGGATGATGATGTATAATGTTCGAAGTTAAATGAGAACAATAAATGATCATCACCTAGATAGTCAACTAGATGTTTGAAGTGTTACCATAAAATTTTTGTTTTCATGTAATCAAGAAGTCGTTTATAATCTTTTAACGGAACAAATTATGATCTTCTAACCTGTGCAGTTAGTATCTTTACTGTTTAATGACGGTGAAGGTACAAAATGTTAAAGCGGTGATATATGACAAAATAATGGAGGTAAAAGGAAATCTTTATTGGAGATAAAATCAAATATCCAAAATTGATTTATTCTCATTTCCATGTCATTTGCATAAAAAAGAAAAACATTATTCGTCCTTATATAACAAAACCGAAGAATATCATGATCCATGCAATACAGACTTGACGAATAAAATACAGTCCTACTTTATGTTGAGCACTAAAGACTTAAACTTTGATCTATTCCCTAAATTTAGTGATTGCGTTTATAAGAGAATTGATCAAGCTGACATTTGAATATTAAAGTTGTCAAAGTGGACGCTAAAACCTCTGATTTAGCAGACATAATGGAAAATAATTGGATTTTAAACGGATCATTATTTAGTAGCGTTAAATTGAAAAGGTATAATGATCGTATTGCGTTAAGCGTTTCATCGTAGCTTTAACTGCATACTTCAAACAATAAAGATCACAAGATAAAAGCTTGAAAAGGCACACTTTCTCAAAAGGAAAAGCAGGAAAATTCTACTGAAAACAAAGTATGCAGTTTCTATGTAAATGCATGAAGCCATTAGTTTGAAATTAATAGGAAAAAAACAAAAAATTTAGGTCACAAATCTTCAAGCATCGTATACCAGTTCAACACACATGGACTTGGCTGTGTCCCGACTTCATTTGACTTCCAGCAAGCTAGCTTCTTGACTGAATCCCTATATCATGCATGTGTAAGCAGCAGCTTTTGATATATAAAAATGGAATAAAAACGATTTGTAAAACATTAAATTCACTAACATTCACATTTTACAAGGTAGCATTTTGCGTATTGATGTGGAAACCCTGTACATTTTGCATATATTGCCGTAATGAATAACGACTAATATCAAAAATATACAATTGCAGGTTCAGATTTGAAACAAAACAGTGTAAGCTGTATTAATTTACACATTCTTTTTGGTCCAGACTCCAGACAATTTCCTTACAAGGAAGAAAAGGTCAAAGATGGATGATGAAACTTCCTAAATTTGTCTGTCACGTTGACCTCTACATACTATATGAGGCTGGAGAAGTCAAATGTGAGCTTCTACAGAAGCTTGTATTATATAATGCACATATATATATATTGCTACATCAAGCTTTCTAAATTTGTGCTGATGTGAGAATAAATTCAACAAGTGGAAACTCCCAACCGTTCTCTTAAACAATGCGTAAGTTGATAAAAACAATAAGATAGGAAGTCAATGAGTTCTTGACAAATAAACAAATAATAATTTAATTATAACAAATTTAAAATGTTGTATTATAATGTAACATTTTTACAGCTTTTTGCTTTTGAGAACGCTCCCAATGGAGTGAAAGTAATGCACTGTCCTAAATTCTACAGGTCGGTTACCAGCGGGTCCAGCCTTCTATGTTGCATTTGCAACATTGATTATTAGACATGTTAGAGATCCTTGCGCAGAACGGAAGAGCTTAATTGTAACACCCCGCATTTTTATAAAATTAAACAATCAAAAAACGATGAACAGTGAAAGTAAACATTTTTGGAATTGTCAGAATATGACCTCGAAACTTATACCATTGTGTTCGTGGCGATTTTCTGTTTAATTTACATATATAATATGCCTCGAACGGACTTCGTATGAAAAAGTTATTGACGTTCGAAGTTCCGTATCAAAAAATAATTATACGTATGAATGTGCGTGAATATGTTTGTTTATAAATATATGCGTGTATGAATTCCAGAAATAATGCGTGTTTGAATTTCAAAATAGACGCGCGTCATAAAGAAAATTAATTAACATCAGCAATTAGAGGTAATTAATTAACATTAGTAGACAATGTTAATCAAATCAGCAATTAAAGGAAATTAATTTACATTAATTAGCAACGTTTGAATTTTAAAACAAACATGTGTTATAAAGGGAATTAAATTTGCAATTGATGGAAATTAATTAGAATGAATAGGCAACGGTTAAAAGTTAACGTTTAATAATTTGACTTTCGCGCAATCTCAAGCGTTGTTTTCTGGATCCAACGATTCACAGCAAGCCTGTGACGTGGTTGCACCAGATTCAATCCAAAAATTCAACGGTCTGAGATCCCCAAACTCCACTATAAATAGAACCCTAGGCCTAGCTATTTTCTCACAATCAGATTTTCTCCCAATTTGGTTTATTGTCTAACACTGAACCCTAAATAGAAAATATTTCTAGGGAGAAGATCTTCTTAATAAAAATATTAGACACCTTAGAAGGGGATCCACGAAGGCCATGGAGTAGAGCAAGACCATGGAGCAAAGCTAAGGACGACATGTAAGTGGATTTAAATTATGTATCTTTTACGTTTATGATATATTATCGTTAGATTCCCGTTAAATATTTAATTCAGCATTTATTTTCAGTAATTAGTTCCGTTAATTAATTATGTTGAAACTGTAGATTTTATAAGATAACTTATATTTAACTATTATTTATATGGAAAAGAAAGAAAGGAATCCAATTAAATACGAATAATAGGCTTAACAGTTATAGAGAAAGGCTTAAGCCTAAAAGCAAGAAATTTATAATAAACGATAAATGTAATTGCAAGAATAACGATAAACGTAATTGCAAGAATACATTTCCATAGAAAAGAGGATACATTTTCATAGTTTAATATATTTAAAAGATAACGATAAACGTAATTGCAAGAATAACGATAACCGTAATTCCAAGAATACATTTCCATAGAAAAGAGGATACATTTTCATAGTTTAATATATTTAAAAGATAACGATAAACATAATTGCAAGAATAAAAGAAAGAAAAAGAGAATTAGTGTAAAATAGAGACATTTCTGTATTTTACATTACCCAACAATTAAAGAAACAATAAAAAGAAATATCTTGCAATTACGAGTTATTGTTTATAGCATCATTTAATATTTAAAATATGGAAACGAATTTTTAGAACAATTTTTGTAACCAACCAAATAGAATAGAACTACTTCCTAGGATAAAAGAAAATAAAGTGAAGATAAAGAAATTAAAGAAGAAATCAAGTTAATTATTTGACAAGACTAGAAACAATAAACAGAAATGTGTCTAGATCTGCATTTACGGTGCAGATAGTGGAATAAAAGCAAAGCAGTTATTATGATAAGTAAATTTGTGACAATCGGACGTAGTTCCAAGTAGGCCTGTCAATGGTGCGGGTTTCGGCCCGAACCCACCCTATTAATACGGGTAAGGATTTTGCGTTTTACTATCCAAGCCCGACACGGGCCCGACCCGGGTCGGGTATGGTTTTATCAAAACCCGGCCCGGTTAGGGCTCGATCCGACTATTAGTTTTTCGTCGTATCAAAACATGAGTGTATGTGTTATTTATTTACCATTTTGTTTATTTACATGTACATATTTTTGCATACTTTTGTTGTTAACTTGACTACATAACCGTCCACTTTATATGTTAACATTGTTTTTATACAAATTTTAACAAAGTTGTAGCTTTAAAATATGAATTTAACATAAATATTCTGAGTTAGATATACGATTATTACCCAACGGGCCTAAAAAGCCCGATGGACCGGGCTCAGATATTGGGTTGAAATACCTTGCGGGTTCGGCCCGGGCTTGGGTTTTAATTATTATAATCGAACTCGGGTCCGGGTTTTATAATACCCGAACCGAACCCGGCCCATTGACAGGCCTAGTCCCAAGCCAAGATTGTCATATAATATAAGAGAACTAAAGATAGTTCAATATCATAATAAAAGAAGACAGACTAGAATATAAAAGAGACACTTGCAATTATATTTATAACATATAGATTATAAAAGAATATAGAAGTAACAATTGCAAGTATAATTATAACATAGGTTATAATTAGAGATAACAGAAAAGGCTTATTTTAAAATATACGCTAAGTTAATAAATAAACATAAAAGAAAGGCCCATACCAACAGCATTCCCTTTCAGTCAAGAACTGATGGTCTCACAATAACTAGGTGAGGCTGGGACACGCTTATGCTAGAGTAAATAAGTAGCCAACAGAATTAGAAAAGTAAACTAAACGCATAATAAAAGATTAGACGTAGGGTCTAATAAAATGGTAAAATGCGTTTGAAGCAGCCCAAAGAATGAAGAGCCTAACGAAGCAGTTCATCATAGATTTTTAGCACAGAAATAGCACGTCCAACTTAGTTAATTTTGGCTAGAAGGAAGTACGAAACTTCAACGCGACGTGAGGGTACTCTAGGATGGCCCTCTGGGGTAGGCCTAACGAAGTTGCACCCCCGGAGGCAGATTTGTAGGTGTTCCATCAAGAGAGTATGCCTTGATTGCATTTGCATTGCAGGCCTAACGAAGCGGACCTTTGTAGGCAGTCAAAAGATTGATGAATGGAGTAGGATATTCGTATGACACCGTACTCTGACTTGCGAGTAGGTTTTTGTGGGCAGGACCTAAAAGAATAGTCGCATGTGGAGATCAAGCCATCATCAACCAATAGCGAGTTCGAGAAAGACTAGAGTTAAACTAACAGGCCAATGATTCTTTCACTATCAAGACATTGGATAAGGGGCGCAGCCAATTGGATGTTAGATTGTTTGCAGTAGAGCACATCTACTTAGCTCTTTAGAGGTCTTTCGATTAGTTGAGGGGTGGCTGCGTGGGGCCATAGCTATGATGAGAAAAGAGACAGACCAAGTAGAATATATGTATTGTAGGCCTAACGAAGCTGTCTTTTACAGATATAGAAAATCCCCGACTAAGTTCCGTACAAGGTAGACCTTATTTGTGGGATTTAGGGAGTAGACAGAACGATTACGTATAGTTCTCAAGGTACGCATTGGG
The DNA here is from genome assembly GCA_030737815.1 of Allium fistulosum. Lineage (NCBI taxonomy): Eukaryota > Viridiplantae > Streptophyta > Magnoliopsida > Asparagales > Amaryllidaceae > Allium > Allium fistulosum. Next base: position 152,963,241 of record CM060905.1, on the reverse strand, counting down.
TGGTACATTGTGGATGTCCGAGCATTAGTATAGGCTAGTGCGGACGCAGTTTTACTTTTTCATAGTAGACGACCACTACAACAAAAACACCTTTTCACAACTGCCAAAAACAGTTGTAATAGATCTATTACAACGGACAACCGCCCGTCGTTATATCCAGAGTTGTAATAGAGCCTTATTTTTTTACAACGGTCTTTGGCAGTTGTAAAATAATTTTTTACAACTGCCTAAAACAATTGTAAAAACATCTTACAATTGTTAATGGCCGTTGTAAAAGATTTTTTACAACTGCTATTGGCGGTTGTAAAAGACTATTTTACAACTGCAATTGGCAGTTGTGATAAAAAGAATGCAAAATAAAAAAAATTCTAAACACATCTTGTAAGTAAATCAAGAAAGATAAGCATAAATAATAAAATAAACATAATAGTACACCGTAAGTAATTCAAACGTTACATTATTATTATCTTTTTTTTTTGAAAATTAAGAAGCAAATTTATTCCAAACAGACAGATCCGAACAAAGACTATAAACAACAAGTAGAAGCTACTCCATATCAACAAAGATCAGAATATTCCACTCCATAAGACTCTTAAACAAAAGCAAACTCATAACGAGACTGGACACAACAGTACACATTTATTTATTAGACACTAAACAAGTACTTAAAGATAGTCAAACCCAAGACGATCAACATGCAACGAAACCAAAGCTTGATCGCTTCAAATGATCAGTAGTGGGCATCTTATTCTTCCTCAACTCATTGCTGTGGCCACACTTCTTGTTGATGGATCTTCGACTTGACATGGCTGATTGTTTCAGAATTCTCCACCTCAAGAGTGATTGTTTTCTCTGCTTGCACGAATATCTGCATTTTTACTTTCTTTCTTTTGTTTTTGGATACATTATTATTATCTACAAAACTAATACATCAAACAAATCAAACTACCAAATCAAAGCAAACCAAAAAAGTACAATGCAACTTCATCAATCCCAATTCCAATTCCAACTCCTCTTATATTTAGTGCAACCAATATAATCCCAATTCCAATCCCAATTCAAACAGGAGTAAAAAGTAACGTAGCCATAGAATAGGTGGAACACACATAAATGGAATGCAGGCATACAAGTTATATAGGCATATGTATAAGAGATCATGGATTGAAAAGATCAGATATTTGTAAGAACCTGTTTCTGTAAATTGAGCAGTGTAAGAATTTCTCTCTGTAGATCATGATTGTTTTCTCTGCTTGCACGAATATCTGCATTTTTACTTTCTTTCTTTTGTTTTTGGATACATTATTATTATCTACAAAACTAATACATCAAACAAATCAAACTACCAAATCAAAGCAAACCAAAAAAGTACAATGCAACTTCATCAATCCCAATTCCAATTCCAACTCCTCTTATATTTAGTGCAACCAATATAATCCCAATTCCAATCCCAATTCAAACAGGAGTAAAAAGTAACGTAGCCATAGAATAGGTGGAACACACATAAATGGAATGCAGGCATACAAGTTATATAGGCATATGTATAAGAGATCATGGATTGAAAAGATCAGATATTTGTAAGAACCTGTTTCTGTAAATTGAGCAGTGTAAGAATTTCTCTCTGTAATTCAAGATGCTCTACACAGACTGACCTTGTAGGAACCTTTGGCTTCAAGTGGGCCTACCATAAGTTATGAACTATGTTGTCAAAGCAGTTGTAGGAATGACCAACTTTCATGCATTTCCAAGTTACAAACATAAAAATGCAAAAGCCATGAATGGGGAATCTACATGCAAGTAAGTTGGGTGAAGAAAGTCTACAACATTTTACATGAACATGCTCAAAAGGTGCATAACAGGAAAAACATACTATTGTCATTAACTACACTTCTTTGAACCCTTACTATGCTATATTCATGTAGTTGATTTCTTAACTGTAAAAAAACAAATGTGGTTCTAGTTCTACATTTAGGGATAGATGGATTGTCAAAACTAATATATGTGAATCTCAACTTAGTGATATGATGATAAATAAAAGTTGTGGTATTTTGCAACTATAGGACCTTGTGCCTTGACAACTAGTTATTCTTTTTCTTACCAGTTATAGAAAGACGGCCAAAAGAAAACAGGAGTGACGTAATTTGATGTGCAACTGAAATTTAATGGGACATACCCCAAGGTCTTGTAAAGTCTATTCAATTCTTTTAATTGCTTGGGGTCCGGCAGTGTCATTTGCTGCTTGGACCGTTTGCTCAAGTGCATAACTTCTCAAATATACCCTAGCTGAAACTATGTCATCAAAAATATTTCACATGAAATTTAGAGAAGAATACAAAGCAGAACAAACTTTGGGATTTTAAATTTTTGTATAGTATTAGCATCTCCCGAGCAAAATAAAAAAGTGCGGTGCTATATTTACCATGCGAAGAGCAGCCGAATTGATGGAGTCTTAGTTGTTGTAGGTATAAGTGGCGAAGTTTCAGTGGCGGCGGGAGATTTCTTCATACCATCGATATCAGTGTTATTTGTTGGTAATTCATCAGCTTCAACACCCTATAATACATTGAAGTTTTAAAGACAATTTATATCAAATGGTCAAATAAGCTGAGGATCAAAATATAGGACTATGGCTTAACCAGTTTTGGATGGAGTCATATATAAGAAACATTAATAAAACTAATCAACTGATGTCCAAAATCGTGTAGAAAAACTACAGGCTATGTTAACATATTCTAGATCTATTTTTGTAAAAGCACTATAATAGAATGGGAACCTGAAGAAAATAGTATTCATGAAATTAAAAAATATATCAATTCCTGGGTTGTTGCCCATCTTTGGTTGAAAAAATGAATAGAGATACTAGGGAAAATTTCAAAAAATCAGCAGAAAAGGATAAACTCGTATCATCACCATACAAGAGATCGTCCCTCGTCGGGAAAAATTAGAATCCAACTGAGCACTCCAAGGCATCAGGCAGTGGTAAGGTGGAGTTTCTAAAACTATGTGTTTCCTTCTCATGTAGCCACTTTTGTGTAAGCGAATCAAGCTGTGAACGACAACTCGAGTTGATGGAAATGTGTTCGAATAAATGATGGCTTTAGATCCAGTAATTTCAAATGATAGATCTAGTTTTAGCAACTCTAGTGGTGGAAGGCAAGTTCAGGCGAATCGGTTAAAGCCGATGAGGAGTCACATGCGACAATCAGTGGAATCAAAAGACGGGAAAACGCGAATCAAATCGTGGATCGAATCCATCGTCATCAACATCGTTTTGTCATCGGCAATCGGCGTTCGGCGGCATGATTTTGTTGAGGAGTAACTTTGATTGAGGAAGGAAGAATTTGTGATCGATTTTGTTTTAGGGAAGAATATGGGACGAGGCTGGCCCATATGAAGGAGTAGAAATATTAGACATGGATTATTTTGGAGCCAATTTTTCACTTTTCCCGCCTAAAATTTCATGCTTTTGCGCTCTTGCAAAGTTATAATAGGCACCTATTACAACTGACAAAACGAGTTGTTAAAAATAGTCATCTATTACAACTGAAAAAAAAAGATTGTAATAAGCATCAATTACAACTAGCAAAAAAGAAGAGTTGCAATACACATCTAATACAACTGACAAAAAAAAGAGTTGTGATAAATAGGCTTCTATTACAACTGGCAAAAAAGAAAAGTTGTAATAGGCATTTATTACAACTAGCAAAATAAAAGAGTTGTTGAAAATAAGTTTATTACAACTTTCTGAAAAAAAAACGTTGTAAAAAACCATTATTACAACTCGCATTTTGTGGCAGTTGTAAAATTACAGTTGTAATATAGTGTTTTTGTTGTAGTGGACGGAACATATGTATTGTAGGCCTCACGAAGCTACCCTTTACAGATGTAGTTACAAAATGCTCTATGAGCAAGACGATGGAGTCCTTTTCGAGGAGGATACGGAAGGTACTAAGGGTAGTACCTAGGACCGTTGCGGTTATTGGGCATATAGCTACATATATATTTGTTATTAGGTTTTAATCTACTAGGGAGTAGATGGGTACGATTCACGCACAGAGGCGAGAGTATTATAAACCTAATATAACAGAAAATGAAAATAAAACGATATATGTAGAATTAGCTTAGAAGTATATAATCAGTCCATTCACCAGAACTTTAGTTCTGACACCCTCCTCATAACATCCTACAGGTTAGGTAGATGGCAGAGACTTTTCAGCTTTAAGATACTTGTTTAGAAAGTGTTATTATCTTGGTGAGTATTTACTATTATATTTTAGTCAGTTCCGCTGTGAGATATTTATTTAAGCTCTGATATATTTGTCTTTGCCTATTTGCAGGATTCTAGATACCCAACTCGGGCTTCAGTGGGCTTGAGTTTTAGCATTTTTTCAAATAATCCGGACCCTCTGGAATTCGGGTTGTTACATTTGGTATCAAAGCCTAGGATTAGGGTTCCTATGTAGATAATGGGTGAACGTATTTGTATTTTTGAAAAAAAATATAAATATATTATGTACTAAAATCTAAATAGCCCCCAATTATAGATTTTAACATTCGGAAAGTTTTTAGAAGTACAATTGTACATAGTTTGCTAGTTGGGTTTGGGATGACCCAAAGGTGTTGAGCCCTAAGTTATTACCGATTTATAGTGTACAATAAGCTATGTTTTGAGAAAATATTAATATCCATATGTTATAAAAAGTGGGAAAGTTCCCTAGGGATAGTAGGGAGAGTATTCTTATTTTGGAAGGAATAAGAGATTTTAGTAAGGAAATGAGATTTCCAAGGTTTAAGGAAGGGTATTCCTGGGGTAGTAAGAAGAAAATCCACTTTATGTCTAGCCTAATAAAATGAAACTTTTGGAATTAAAAATTTGAAAAAAAAATAACATATAATTGTTAATATGTTTGAGGAAGTAAATATTGGGTTTTTATATTGGTATGAAAATTAAATTGGTTTTTATATGATATAAATTTTGTTAAAAGTGAAATTCTCTTTGAAGAATTATAGAGCATGTATAGCTCGTTATTTTCTTTGTAGATAAACAAAAATTTTAAATATAAAAACCTAGAGTGTGTTAAGTATCGAAAACGTAGGTTACAACAATTATTGTAATAGATGTTTTCGGTAAAAATAAAGGAAGCATAGACTATGACACTATTGTTACAGTAGATGACTCCCAAAGGAAATGTTTTTACATAGCATATGAGATTTATTAATATTGAATCCATAAACCAGTATTTTTGGGTTGTAGTAACGGTGTTTTACGCAACATCTGTTTTGACCCAAATAAAAATGTGCTTTGAAGATAATTTCTAAGTATCGAAATAAAGTGGTTTGTAAGTACACTTATTATTTAAATAAGTATTTAAAAATGTTTTCTAGTTATGAAAATATTAAAACAGTTTTGAAAATGAGTTCTTCTGAAGAAAAGATGTAAGTTAAATCAATAAATTTAGTAGGAAGTATCTTTTGTAAGTGAATATAGATTAAACATACTTTAATCTATTGGAATGAAATGAATAATGATATAATTTTCTATGAATCACAAATAAAGATGTTTTATGCAAGTTGTAGGGAATACGTAAAAGAGATGTACAAGGTATGGAAAGCACCATATTTTGTATAGCCTATTTCGATAAATTATAAAATAAGTTCCTTGTAATTTCACATAAACATGGAATCCTCTTTTAAAGGATTCATAGAAGGTTTTAGCGTTAATGGTTTCTCATAAGAGAAAGTAGTTCCAATACATTAAGGTATAAAGCCATTAGGTGTAATAAGAAGCGTAATAATTAGAGACTGTGTTAGTTAGAAGGGATATTATAGAGAGTCGTAGTAGGAAAACCAAGCAATGGAAGTTTCATATTTTTCCATTGATTATACACATTGGTTGTTTGCCTTTGTAGAAAGTCCTCATTTGTAGTAAATTAGAAACTCCTCCAAGGTTATGCAATTAGAAGAGTGGGAAAGTTAAGGGATTTTTGATAGAATAATTGTTCTTATCTACTCCAGTTTTTGGTAAATTTGAAAATCTATGAAAAGAAGATGTTTTGAAAACATGTAAGGACATTTTTGAAGGTCAAGAAAAAAAATGTTTTAAGAACAAGCAAGGCATGTTTTAAAGAAAAATGCTTTGGTGAAAAAGTCAATAAGTTTTTGGAAGAGAAAAACTTAGTAAACGGTTAAATTCAAAAAGTCCAAAATATTTTTAAGGAAAGCTGTAAAAGTCTTTAAAAGAAAAGGAGAAATAAGTTTTGAACTTAGAATTTGTAAGTTTTCTCCTCTAGGTTTGGGAAATTATTTAAATTCAAAAAAAAACTATAAAGATGCAGGTCTAGAAAGATAAAATGTTAAATAATCAAGTACTTTTGAATTTAATAGAAACTTTAAAGTAACACTTTTAAAGGCAAGGATTTTGGGATTTGATGTTTCAAAAATTTAGAAGCTTTAATTTCTGAAATGAAATGATAAATATCAAACTAAACTTTTAAATATGGAGTAGATAGAAATCATTTCCTAGGTCTGATGGGAAAAGTGTAAGGCTATAGCAGTGATTATTTTTAGTAGTAATATTAGAAGTTTTTGTAAAGTGTATAGGACACTAGTGAAAACATAGGCATGTTGCTTCTTGTGTGTAAACTATAGAAGAATAGTAAATTAATATTAGTAAGATAGTAAGACACACGTGATTGGGATAAATAGACCTTAGTTGGGGGGAAAATAAAGGGTAAAGGTAAAGAGAAAATTTCCCCAAGCTTAATTGCTTTTTTTAGATAGAGACTACATAGATTGAAATTCTTAGTCGTTGCAGTAAATGAGACTTGGTTATTCCATTTTGAGTATGGAATGGAAGAGATGGATAGATCTTATTCATCGTGAGTAACACAGCGTAAGTTAGTACCGAGTAATAGACGGTAGGAGGAGCATATGAGTTACTTGGATTCCTAGAGTAGGACCCTTCTATGTCAGAGTGGACATGGTCCTAGGCCTCCTAGCCCTAGATGATAGATGTGTTTAACTGCTATATTTACCTATCTAGTATCGCTTTGTAGTAGGACTTGTTTTCTCTTTTAGTTATGAGATTGTACTCTTATGTAAGCATTTAGTTCCTATTGTAGTAAATCAGTGATGACTAGTATGATGCTCTTTTTCTGTGATGTTCACAAGAAGAGAATAAAAACATAGGATGTAAGTAATAAAAGAAAAGTAAAAGCCAAAAAGGAGTAACTAATAGGAAAACAACAAATTTAAAGAAAGCGACAAAAACGTCAAAAAAATAAATAAATGAGAATTGCAAAAGAAAAATACAATTTTTTTTCAAAAATTAAGCTTGGGAAAATTTTTGTAAAGAAAGTTTTTCTTATGTAAACCGTGGTTGGGAAAGAAAATAGAGATTTTTATAGAACAGCGGCATAAGTTCCAAGTACGGAAAAAGAGGTGCGCAAAAGTAAAAGGGTAAATGTGAGATTTTCCGTTTTCTACCTTCTTTCTGACATAAGAAATCGAGTTTGGAAATTAGATTTTTTTTAAAATTCGAATATTAAAAGTTGTGTGGTAGGATTTAGATGTAAAATTCATCGAACTACACCCCTATTCAGTAGGAGTGTGGGAAAAATTGGATAAAAAACGTTTTGAGTTTTCAAAAGATTGCATTCATATAGAAATTACAAGTATATTTAGGATGTGTGCATCATATTTTAAAAGGATTTTTTAAAGAAGAAAAGCATTCATATAGGAGGTACCGTTTAGAAATTTATGTACATGTATATAATTTCTGTTGAATGACACTTTGTACAAGAACACGGATGGTCACAAAATTGGATGTACACAAAATGGATGTGATTGATGCGAGAAATTACATAGTTTTACCCTTGTCGAATTTCGGGGACGAAATTTCCTAAAGGGTGGGAGAATGTAACACCCCGCATTTTTAGATAATTAAATAATCAAATAACGATGAACAGTGAAAATAATTTTTTTTGGAATTTCCAGAATATGGCCTCGAAACTTATACCATTGTGTTTGTGGTGATTTTCTGATTAATTTACATATATAATATGCCTTGAACAGACTTCGTATGCAAAAGTTATTGACGTTCGAAGTTCCGTATCAAAAAATAATTATACGTGTAAATGTGCGTGAATATATTTGTTTATAAATATATGTGCGTATAAATTCCAGAAATAACGCGCATTTGAATTTCAAAATAGACGCGCGTCGTAAAGGAAATTAATTGACATCAGCAATTAGAGGTAATTAATTAACATTAGTAAGCAATGTTAATCAAATCAGCAATTAAAGGAAATTAATTTACATTAATTAACAACGTTTGAATTTCAAAACAAACATGTGTTATAAAGGGAATTAAATTTGCAATTGATGGAAATTAATTAGAATGAATAGGCAAGGTTAAAAGTTAACGTTTAATAATTTGACTTTCGCGCAATCTCGAACGTTGTTTTCTAGATCCAACGATTCGCGGCAAGCCTGTGACGTGGTTGCACCAGCTTCAATCCAAAAATCCAACGATCTGAGATCCCCAAACTCCACTATAAATAGAACCCTAGGCCTAGCTATTTTCTCCCAATTTGATTCATTGCCTGGGGCTGAACCCTAAATAGAAAATATTTATAGGGAGAAGACATTCTTAATAAAATTATTAGACACCTTAGAAGGGGATCCAGGAAGGCCATGGAGCAGAGTTAAAACCATGGAACAAAGCTAAGGACGACATGTGAGTGGATTTAAATTATATATCTTTTACGTTTATGATATATTATCGTTAGATTCCCGTTAAATATTTAATTCAGCATTTATTTTTAGTAATTAGTTCTGTTAATTAATTCTGTTGAAACTATAAATTTTATAAGAGAACTTATATTTAACTATCATTTATATGGAAAAGAAAGAAAGGAATCCAATTAAATATAAATAATAGGCTTAAAAGTTATAGAGAAAGGCTTAAGTCTAAATGCAAGAAATTTACAATAAACTATGCTAAAATGGAAGAAATAAATTAAAAAGGAGAAAATCTAATAACTTGATTTGGAAGTTAGTGATAGAATAATTGGTTGGTTTAGAAAAGAGGATACATTTCCATAGTTTAATATATTTAAAAGATAATGATAAACGTAATTGCAAGAATAAAAGAAAGAAAAAGAGAAATGGTGTAAAATAGAGATATTTATGTATTTTGCATTACCCAACAATTAAAGAAACAATAAAAAGAAATATCTTGCAATTACGGGTTACTGTTTATAGCATCATTTAATATTTAAAATATGGAAACGGATTTTTAGAACAGTTTTTGTAACCAACCAAATAGAATATAACTACTTCCTAAAATAAAATAAAATAAAGTGAAGAGTTAAAGAAAATAAAGAAGAAATCAAGTTAATTATTTGACAAGACTAGAAACAATAAACAGAAATGTGTCTAGATCTGCATTTACTGTGCAGATAGTAGAATAAAAGCAAAGCATTTATTATGATAAGTAAATTTGTAACAGTCGGACGTAGTCCAAGCCAAGATTGTCATATAATATTAGAGAACTAAAGAGAATTCAATATCATAATAAAAGAAGACAGACTAGAATAGAAAAGAGATGCTTGCAATTATATTTATAACATATAGATTATAAAAGAATATAGAAGTAACAATTGTAAGTATAATTATAACATATGTTATAATTAGAAATAACAGAAAAGGTTTATTTTAAAACTTACACTAAGTTAATAAGCAAACATAGAAGAAAGGCTCATACCAACAGCATTCCCTTTTAGTCACGAACTGATGGTCTCACAATAATTAGGTGAGCCTAGGACACGCTTATGCTAATTAGAGTAAATAAGTAGCCAACAAAATTAGAAAAATAAACTAAACGCATAATAAAGGATTAGACGTGGGGTCTAATAAAATGGTAAGATGTGTTTGAAGCAGCCCAAAGGATGAAGAGCCTAATGAAGCAGTTTATCACAGATTTTTAGCATAGAAATAGCACGTTCAACTTAGTTAGTTTGGGCTAGAAAGTACGAGACTTCAACGGGACGCGAGGGTACTCTAGGATGCCCTCTGGAGTAGGCCTAACGAAGCTGCACCCCCGAAAGCAGGTCTGTAGGTGTTCCATCAAGAGAGAATGCCTTGACTGCTTTTGCATTGCAGGCCTAACGAAGCGGACCTTTGTAGGCAGTCAAAAGATTGATGAATGGAGTAGGATATTCGTATGACACCATACTCTGACTTGCGAGTAGGTTTTAGTGGGCAGGACCCAAAAGGATAGTCGCGTGCGGAGATCAAGCCATCATCAACCAAGAGCGAGTTCGAGAAAGACTAGAGTTAAACCAACAGGTCAATGATTCTTTCACTATCGAGACATTGGATGATGGACGCAGCCAATTGGATGTTAGATTGTTTGCAGTAGGGCACAACCACTTAGCTCTATAGAGGTCTTTCGATTAGTTGAGGGGTGGCTGCATGGGGCCGTAGTCACGATGAGAAAAGAGACAGACCAAGTAGAATATATGTATTGTAGGCCTAACGAAGCTATCCTTTATAGATATAGAAAATCCCCGATTGATTTCCGTACAAGGTAGATCTTGTTGGCGAGATTCAGGGAGTAGACAGAACGATTACGTATAGTCCTCAAGGTACGCACTGGGTAGTACATTGTGGATGTCCGAGCATTAGTATAGGCTAGTGCGGGCGCAGTTTTACGTTTTCATAGTAGACGACGGAGCATCTGTATTGTAGGCCTCATGAAGCTGTCCTTTACAGATGTATTTACATAACGCTTTAGGAGTAAGACGATGGAGTCCTTTTCAAGGAGGATACATAAGGTACTAAGGATAGTACCTAGGACCGTTGCGATCATTGGGCATATAGCTACATATATATTTGTTATTAGGTTTTAATCTACTACGGAGTAGATGGGTATGATTCACGCACAGAGGCGAGAGTATTATAAACCCAATAAACCTAATATAACAGAAAATGGAAATAAAACGGTGTATGTAGAATTAAGCTTGGAAGTATATAATTAGTTCATTCACCAGAACTTTAGTTTTGACCCCCTGCTCATAACATCCTATAGGTTAGGTAGATGGCAAAGACTTTCCAACTTTAAGACACTTGTTTAGAAAGTGTTATTATCTTGGTGATTATTTACTTACTATTATATTTTAGTCAGTTCCGTTGTGAGATATTTATTTAAGCTCTGATATATTTGCCTTTGCCTATTTGCTGGATACCAGATACCCAACTCGGGCTTCAGTGGGCTTGGATATTAGCATATTTGCGAAAAATCCAGACCCCTTGGAATTTGGGTTATTACATTAATGAAGATATTGGTTTATGTTGCCAAAAATAAAGAAGTTTTGCTGTTTATATACTATTTTCCATCAATCTATATTGAATTTTAGGATCATAAAATTTTGTACGATAGAGGACCTACATTGTTGGATATTTTCAAGTTCTTCCATTGTTTTTGTTTTCAAGAAAAGAGAAGAAAGAAAAAGGGAAGAAAGAAAAAGGGAAGAAAGAAGAAAAACAAAAATCCTACATCTTGGGATATTGGGGACCATACTTGTTTATGTATGGGTTTCTCATGAAGGAGTTGGGGCCTTGGGGCTCCCAAATGTTTGCTTTGTTGGTCCAAGCTGGGTACGGGTACTGGTCAAACGACGATATTTTTGGAGCAAATCTAAAAACAGTAACGGGCCGGATTTCAGCCCGTTATGGACCCAGAATTCAAATAAGGTGGGACATTGAAATTTAAAAGGGTGCGACCATTGCTAACGAGTCTGAACCATTGGACGCAACCCTTGATGAATGAAAAGACACCTCCTCAAACTCTATATAAAGGACAGACGGCCAGAATAGTAAACACGGAAAAATTATCTCTTTTCTCCTTCTTCTTCCAACATAATCTGCAACGCCATTAGAGTGTTGTTGAACGCTTTCGTATCAAACGAATTTGTAACGCCTGCAAGGTGTTGCAAATTCAGTCAGACTGTCACAACTGTACGGCGTTGCAGATTCCACCTTTCTCTTCTTCAATCTACCTGCCTTCGAATTTTGCACTATCTGAAATAAAACAAAGTGTTCTTAGGCAGATCAAAATCGTACAAATTTTGAATTTGGTTACGCTGTTCTAAGGCTTCATTGAATTCTGAAAGTCAATAGTTCGATAACCCGTTTGTACTTGGCGGGTTGAACTATTGTCTGAAAGAATCTATTTCATAGATCCTTGAAGTCAGAAGTACGGCATTATATTCGTCAGATTCGACTCGAACCGCAAATTTCCCAACATACATGGCCATTGTTCATTAGGTACGCCCATCGCCCGTCCAATTCAAATATGGGTCCAAAAGACTGGACCGTGTTTTATTTTTGCTGAACGAAATTAACAGTTTTGGGCTATTTAAATTCAAACGGTATAAATGTTGGATGGATGCAATTTTTACCAATGGACATGACCATTGCCAACTGCCTTGATTCAAACGAGCAAATACAACCTTCTGAACGGACGCGACCGTTGAAGGCTATAGAAGGAGAGGAATACCGATCACATTCCTACTCTTTTTCTAATTTTTTCTTCCTCTTCGTTCTGTTCTAAAATCAAAGTAGTCTCATATCATGGAACAGTCATACTCATCACAATCTCGAGCAAATCATTATCTGTTATAACTTGAGAGACTTGAAATTAAGTCTTAAGGAAATTGTCACGACAAGCCTCAGACGAAATTTCCTTCTAATCTCGGTTAGATTGTTATATTTTACCGATTCTGCATTATGTTTTGTTCTTTGTTTTTCAATTCATCTTCTCCTTTTTGCCACATTGTTATCACTACACTCATGTGTAGTGTTTGTGCAACCTTGTGCATGAAATCTATGCATCTTTATGCACTGGTTCTCGCTGTTATTTACTGTTTTTGTAGTTAAGTTCATACATCTTAAGATTTTACAGTTTTCACTGAAATAGAAATGGCAGAGTTGAGTTATCAGCAAAAACTGATGCTCACAACAGACCTGAACCTTTCAAAGGAGATGGTAATGACTTCCAGAAATTGCAAAGTCAAATGCTATTCTATCTGATTACGTTGGGTCTGCAAAGGTGTCTCGAAGAGGAGGAGCCTATGCCAAAACCAGGCGAAACCAGCGAAACACATAAAGATGTGTTTCTGGCTGCCGATACATGGAAACATTCATTACTTCTTGTCCAAGATTTACATTATGAACTGTCTGGACAAGGTGTTGTATAAAGTGTATCAGACAGCAAAATCTCTCCGGATTGCACTTGCAAACAAGTACAAAACCCATACTGTTAGTTCATAGTTGACAAATTTATGGACAACAAGATGGTAGATACCAAATCAGTGGCTACTCAAGTGCAAGAACTTCAGCTTATCATTCATGAACTTGAATCAGAAGAACATAAAGTTGGAGAGTCATTCCTTGTTGAAGCAATAACAGGAAAGTTGCTCCCATCATGGAAAGACTACCACAATTATCTAAAATACAAGAAGAAGGAGATTTTCCTTAGAAAATTTTCTTGACGGATTGAAAATTGAGGCAGATAATCACGGAATGACACAACCAAAAAGCGAAGATGCATTTATTACAGAAGGATCAAGGAAGAAAGGACACTACAACAACAAAAGGTAGAAACTTCCAAATAAGAGGAAAGCGCCAGAAAACAAACCTATAGAAAATAAGTCGTCCAAAAAGTTTAATGGTTAGTGTTGAGTTTATGGAAAGACAAGACACGCCGCTAAAGATTACAGACACAAGAAGGAGATCAATTCAAAAGCAAATATGATGGACAACATGGACGTTGATGATTCGAATTTCTCTGAAGTTGTAATAAAATGCTGCTTGGTTCAGAACTTTACACTGTGGTGGGTGGACACAGACGCTGCTCGTTATGTTTGTTCCGACAAATCCATATTCTCCATTTATAAAAAATTCGATCAGGAAGAAAAAAATTCTATATGGGTAATTCTGCAGTTTCCATGATCAAAGACAGTGCCACCATCATTCTCAAATTTACTTCTAGAAAATTTATTACAACGAATAAAGCCCTTCATGTTCCGGATATACACAAAAACCTAATCTCTAAACCTGTGCTTTCAATGAAAGGATTCATAATGGTTTTCGAGTCGGACAAGATGGTTTTGTCCAAGGCTGGAATTTATATGGGAAGGGGATATATATGTGATGACCTATAAAAGGAAAATGTAGTTGTAGTCGGTAATAATTCTATGAATTTTGATTATGCAATGAATAAAAATGAAGTTTCTCATGTGGTCGTGCATAAAACTCTTTAATGGCATGATAGATTAAGACGCTAATTTTCAAAAAATTAAAAACTTGCATATTTAGGATTAATTCCAAAATTTCAAATATACAAAAAATACAAATGTGTGAATGTGTAGAAGCAAAAATGGTCAAAAAAACCATTTCACACTATTGATAGGAGTACCGAACCATTAGGGATGGTTCATACTAACTTATGTGATTTTAAGTCATTATCTACAAGAGGTGAAAAAAGTACTTTATCACATTTATTGACGATTATACATGATATTGCTATATATAACTTTTAAATAGTAAAGATGAAGCAATTACATCGTTTACAAAATACAAAGCTGAAGTAGAAAATCAACTTAAGAAAAAGATCCATATATTTAGATCTGATTGAGGTGGAGAATATGAATCACCATTTTGAACAATTCTTTGCAGAAAATGGTATAATTCATCAACGAACAATCTCATATTCACCATAATAAAATTGTATTACCGAAAGAAATAATAGAACGTTAAAAGACATGATTAACGCTATGCTTTTAACTTCAGGCCTAGCAACGAACTTGTGGAGGAAAGCCCTAAATATGTCTAATCACATACCAAATAGGTTCCTCACAGCAAAATAGGAACAATTCCATATGAATTATAGAAAAGACACTTACCAAGCTTCAAATACCCCAAAGTGTGTGGTGCTTGAAAAAAGTTCTGGTTTCACCTCCTAAGAAGGTCAAATTTGGGCCAAAAACTGTTAACTGTTACTATCTAAGACCCATCGAAAATAGTACTGCCTATAGATTTTTAGCCTTCAAGTCTGATATAAATGAGATCAGTATAAATACAATCATTGAGTCAAGAGATTCTCATTCTTTGAAGATGTGTTTCCGCATAAAAGGAATGATGGAACTTATGTCCCTAAAAGGACAAGATAAGAAAGGGATGAACCATATGAAGATGAAACTCATCGTGATAAAGGTGACATTAAACCCAGAAGAAGCGTAAGGGAAAGAACTTCCCAGTAATTTAGTTTCTGAATTTCTAACAAACAATAGAAAATGAACCTCAAACGTACAAAAAAGCGATGTCATCTTTTGAATCTTCCTGTTGGAAAAAAGCAATTAAAAGTGAAATTAATTCAATTCTATGTAATAAAACTTGAGAAATAGTTGAAATCCCATCTGGAATAAAACCAATTGGCTGTAAATAGGTCTTCAAGAAGAAGTTGAAACCAGACGGCTCTACTGACAAATATAAAGCCAGATTGGTAGACGAAGGATGTCGTCGGTTACATGAATAACCTCTATAAGAATGTTAATAAAAATTGCATCTATCTATAATCTAAAAATTCATCAAATGGATGTAAAGACAGCATTCTTAAATGGAAATCTCGATGAGGAGATATATATGAAGCAACCTTAAGGTTTTATTTCTAAGGGAAATGTGAACAAAGTCTGTAGGTTAGTGAAATCATTATACGGACTTAAACAAGCTCCAAAGCAATGGCATGCAAAATTTGATAGCGGCATGTTGAAAAATAATTTTCATATAAATGAATGTGATAAATGTGTTTTTTACAAAAAAGTTGGTCAATCATATGTAATGATTTGTTTATATGTGGACGATATGCTAATCGTTGGTCTAGAGACCATAAAGAAAATGTTAATCAACAACTTCGACATGAAAGACTTAGGAGTAGCAAACGTTATTTTGGGAATAAAATTATAAAAACACCTAATGGAATTGAATTATCTTAATCACGCTATGTAGACAAAGTAATTGAAAAATTCAAAGACTATGGAATCAAAGGAGTAAGAGCATCTTTTAATTCATCGGAAGTTCTATATAAAAACACTGATAAGACTGTAATGCAACTAGAATATTCTCGTGTAATAGGATGTCTAATTTACCTCATGAATTGCACAAGACCGGATATAACTTATGCAGTAAGTCGACTGAGCAGGTATACAAGTAACCTACGGAAGGAACACTGGAAAGCAATAATAAGAGTGTTGGAATATTAAAGAATATCACAAACTTTTTCTTAGATTACGGAAAATACCTGTCATCTTAAAAGGATATAGTGATGAAAACTGGATTTCTGATTCAAAGGAATCTAAATCAACAAGTGGTTATGTATTTACTCTTGTAGAAGCAGTAGTGTCATGGAAATCAACTAAACAAACATGCATAGCTCGATCCACTATGGAATCTGAGTTCGTTACTTTAGATAAAGCGAGCGAAGAAGTAGAATGGCTTCGCCAATTTTTAGAAAATATTCCATTTTGGCCCAAACTTGTATCGGCTATATGTATTCACTACGATAATCAAGCAGCATTAAGAAGAGCACAAAAATTTGTGTGTAATGGAAAGTCACGATACATTCGTCGACGTCATAACGCAGTAAGGCAGTTACTCTCAAATGGAACTATTTTCATTGATTATGTAATAATAAATGATAACCTAATGGATCCATTTACTAAAGGTTTATTAAGAGAGAAAATTGATTACGCATCGAGGGAAATGGGTATCAAAGCCTAAACCAACAAGGATTACTTTATACGAAAACCTATCCTAGCATTGGAGATCCAACGAACTAGGTTCAATAGGCAAATCAGTTCTATGTAACTCAAGAAGTAATGCATTTGTTTGAATTTAGTCCTACACCATTCTTATGGTGCACAATAAAATGCATGCCTACATATGTATTAAAAAGGTTAAGCTATGTTTTTAATAATGTCCATGTCTTGAAAACGTCAAGTGGAGTATACGTAGGATACTTTTTTATGGATGCAATCACCTATGTAAAGGTGAGCTGGGTCGGCTCTATGAGAATATTAACACTTAAATTCTCTAAATACAGTCGCTGCACTCCTGTGTAGTGTTTGTACATCTTTGTGCACGATATACGTGCATTTCTATTGACTGGTTCTTGCTGTTATTTACTGTCTCTATAATTAAGTTCATACGAGACATTTATGCATGACTCAAGGTTAAAACCAAGATCAGGAAACCCAAACTGGGTTGAGAAGATCTGAAATCGATCCAAACCTGTTGGGCCTCGACTTGATCAAACTCGACCTAGAATGATTCAATCAAAAAACAGAAGAAGAAAAATATACATTTTAAACGTTATTACCCAAGCGGATCCAAACTTCGAGTCAATATGAATTTTAAAATGTGGAACATTGACCCTAAGAAAACCACTCGTTTAGAACATATGACAATATCATGGTTTGTGGTTTGAGGTATCAGACGGTACCTCAAATTTCGGTGCTATCGTACCGGTGCCAACGATTAGTGAACTGAAACCAATTAAAAAAATCGATTTCAATTACGATGTTAAAAAAACGAAGTAAGAAAGGATAACCAAAGTAAAACCTAAATCGAAGAAAATTATTCAAAAATTGTGTGCACCAGTAAAGATCGGCCTCGAAATTGTGTGCGGCGGTGAAGATCAACCTCGAAAACAATGTGCGACGATGAAGATTAACTGTGAAATTGAAACTAAATTGTTGACGATGAATCTGAGCATCTTTTGTTCTTCAGCGTTATTTTCTATGCCTTGGCTGTTTGTGGACAGTGAACTTGAGTGGCAGAACAATGCAGCATAAATAATTTGCCTAGTTTAGCTTTATTAGGTTAAAGTTATGTTGAGTTTTGTTACGTATTTTAGCTTTATTGGATTTAACTTGTATTGTGTTGAGTCCAAAATTAAGAAATTCTAAATGGCTGAAACCTAGATCAAATCGAGTTCTCGAGCTATGATCAAGCTCGAATGCAACCCGATCGATCTAATTGTCACTTCTAAATTTATCCTAATTTAATAATCTAAAGTGAGCTTATTCAAGTTTATTAAAAATGGATAAGTTGTGCAGTAGCGTTATAAGCTTTGATCATTATAGATGAAAAGCATTTAAACATCTGAAATTGCATGTTGAAAACCATAAAGAAAGCGGTCGTTTTCATGTTTATCTGAATTTTAATATTTTTAGACAAAATATTGTTAGACGTAACCTCATCAATGTAAAAACTAATGAATAAAGTTAAAGTAGCCATTTTCACGTTTACTTCGACTGTTATCTCAAAAAACTTGCAATTGTTCTTCTTTTTTTTAATGCCTTTCTTCTAGTTTTGCTCTATTTAGTCATTCAAACATAATAGGCTTAATAGAAATGTTTTCTTGAACTATAATAGATTAAGACTGTTATGTTTTCCAATCATCTATTACTAAAATATAATTAGTTGCGTGCAATTTAACCTGTAACACTGTTACGGTATTATGGCCTTTATGAGCTTTATTAAGCTCTTTAATTAGACTTTGCCCTAAACCTATCAACGGATACTTTCGGATAGGGTTGTTATGGTAATGGTTACCGTTACCATTTTGTAAATACCATTATCGTATCGTTTTTACTGATAAACTAAAATTGTTTACCGTTACCGTTACCGATTGACTGGTATACCGATAACTGGTATACCGATAAACTGGTAACTGTTACACTGGTAATGGTAAATTACCGTTTGTCTAAAAAAATAATAAGTTCATATATTTTTACACTGAATGATGATTCATTAAATATCTCATTGGATCATTTAATAAAGAACATAGAAAAGAAGTATATTTATCATCATTTGAGTTGAATTACTGAAATAAATTAAACTGTTTTCTTACTTCTAAATGCTCATAATACAACATCTTACATGAATATCAATGTATTATAAATGGATCGGTAAATTACCATTACCGCTGGTTTTAAAAAAATATTACCGATGTTTTACCGTAAAAAATGTTAAATTTACCGTTACCGTACCGATTATGCTGGTATACCGACTTTACTTTAAAATGGTAACCAATTGACTGGTAATAGTATAGTAATGGTAAATTTACCATTACCATAACAGCCCTACTTTCGGATACGAATAAAGATAAACAGATACTTTCGGATACGGATAATGTCACACCCGCATCCGAAATAATTTTCGAATATCGACATCTACATCAAGGTATACTGTCGGACATTGGATAATTATCATATCCGTTAACAAACCATAAATCAAAAAACATAAATGATAAATTCTAATTTAACATAAAAAAATTCAATCTCATTGATTATTAAAATATTAAAAATAAACAAATATAATGATAATAAATAGTTTTGATCAGATAAAATACATTTAATGTGTATTATATAAACTTCTACCTTAATAAAACAATAAATAAATATCTTTTATGTTACTAAAATACATATAATTTAAACTATATTCTTGAGAAAAAAACGAATAATTTTCGAATTTGGATGACTTCGTATTCGCATCCGTTTTTTTTTTTTGCTTTTATAATAAAGTTTCATACAAAGTCACGAACCAGTGTCGCGTTTATGTAAATTCAAAAATATACATGGCACAGTTGCATGTCAAGATGTGTGGTAGTTACCATCAACTACAGATCTCCAAGGTCTACTTCTCTTTCTATAACATCAATGCAATATCCTACAGACTTTCTTAACGCCATGGCTTTTGCTAACTCTGATCTTGCTTTTTCATGTCGTCGCAAGAGTAATACAGTGTTCAGTACAGCCCATCTTACTTGAGAGTCTGCTTTCTTCTGTGTAAATCCCAAGCTTTTCAGCAGGTTGTCCAACTGCAGTACGTTTAAAATGTCAAGAATATTATCAGGTCCGGTCCAATGTAAATTTGGGTCATGGGCAAGTATTACACAAAATTGACTTTGAGATTGGACATTGCTTTGCATGTATAAAACAACATGATGCTAAATGCCAATCTACATGATAGTAGTTGAGGATAGTAGTAAAGGATATTTCAGCCCACATGATAGTAGTAGAGCATAGAAATGTCGTAATTGCATTAATTTCAAACAAAAAACTTACAAAATATCTTCTACCAATCAATTCATTATGTAACATTTTTACTTTTTACTTATTCTCCATATCATAAACTCACCAAATAAATCATATTCTTATTCGTTAAAGGGTTATTAAGTCTGATTGGCTTATAATAGTAGTTGAAGGATTAAGTGTTAAGGATACTATGTCTAATTATGTTACAGTGGTAGTTGAAGGACAGGCCCCTTCTTTTAAAAAAAAAAAAAATCTAAAATTTTGAACCCCTCCTCTATATTGGGCCCTGAGCCATCGCCCGGCTAGCCCATACCCAGGGCCGGCCCTGAATATTATATACTTCACCACTAGTCACATACAAATATACAAGTTGTATGTATATATAATAAGATCATACATTATATATGTCGGATAGTCCTCCTTCGGAGTAACCAAATAGAAGATACTCAGTCGCTACACCAGCCAATGCTATACACGAAAACTTGTTCAACATCTGTAGAAGGAAACATATAAGTTATTGTATTTAATGAATTCAATGATCTTTATGACCGAAGAAGTTTCTTTTACCTTTGCAGATACTTTTCCTCTATCAACCTGCATGCAAAATAACCTATAAGTTGAAGCTATTTAAATGCTCTAGTTGTTTAATGTACCGTATATAAGAACCATGCTTGATGATTAACAACTAAATCTTCAAAAGATTAAAATAGCCACAATGTTTGCTTCAGCAACTCCTTCAAAGACAGCTAAGGTGTTTGGCATGTTAACATCAAGGGTGGCTTTCAGTACCAAAAGGAAAGGAATGGATACCAAACCAACCAGGGAAACACTCTTTGGCAAACTACTTTACATTAGCTCTGTATAATCACAAACGTAGAATAGTCAGAACACAAATTGGTCATCGTTATTATGTTTTTTTAACATTGATGATGGTACTCCTTTTATGTAGAAATATTGTCAAATTGCCTTGTTAATTTCAGAATAGAAGAGCATGTCTCTCTTTCTGAATGATAGCTTATAGACTGCACCACTACTGATGAATACCAAGGACACATGCCCAAAGCTTTTATATTCATCATTCATCACTAACACTAAGAAAATGAATAACTTTTCATCAAAAAGAATAAAACCATGAACAACAACTAGTTTGCTTCAGCATTGATTCTGGAAGCTGACTTCCAATTCTACCCTATTGCCTATTGGGTCTCACTCTCATCATAAAGGGTGATATCCATCACTCTCATTTTCAAATCAAACAAGCCCTGATACTCTAGATGCACAATCTTCTACCAGTGGTCGTTAACAATTCTTACTGAGATCACTAGTACAAATTATGAAGTCCAAGCACAATTTTCTTTCTACGGGCATGTTATGCAAAGTAGGGCTGCACACAACCCATATCCAACTCGACCCAACCCACCAATCCGACCCAACCCACATAAACTCAATCCAACCCATCCTAGTTCGGGTCGGATATGGGTTACAATTTGTAACACATACTATGTATGGGTCGGGTGTGTTATTTTGTTCAACCCAACCCTACTTTAACCCAACCCAACCCTATATTAAAAACCTAATTTAATATCAATACACTT
The DNA here is from genome assembly GCA_030737815.1 of Allium fistulosum. Lineage (NCBI taxonomy): Eukaryota > Viridiplantae > Streptophyta > Magnoliopsida > Asparagales > Amaryllidaceae > Allium > Allium fistulosum. Next base: position 152,941,487 of record CM060905.1, on the reverse strand, counting down.
AAAATTAGAATAGTCTAATCCTAGAATAATGTTTATGTATTCTACAGTAAATATACGAAAAAGCATATTTTATGTCAACCCAAACAAGATAGAATTTGGCAAAGATATTCCAAAGGGCATTTTAATGTATTTTAAAATGAAACACTTGTTCTACTATGTAGTGAACTAATTTCATATGATGTGTTTTACAATGAAATTTTAATAAAATATATGTTATAATGAATTAGTTAGTTTAAGTGCGTTATGCTAGCTAAAATCTAATATATTATGTTAAACATTTTAATGTTATTTTTTGAAAATATTCCCTTATATTCTCATTTTTTATTAGATTCATGCAACCCAACCCAACCCTACTAAATCCGACCCAACCCATACTTCGACCCCACCCATATCCAACCTCATATAGGGTCGGATACGGGTTGAACTACCTTAAACTCATACCTATGCGGGTCGGATGAAATATTTGGTCTGACCCGACCCAACCCATACTTTGTGCAGCCCTAATGCAAAGCTATAAAAATACCATAGTACATATCTTCAATAACCAAATGTTTGGGTTGTCAAGGTTGGTCTCTTATTTTTGTAGCGCTTTCTAGACAACTTAACCGGATAAAGGTAAACAATAATGAATTAAATCCACATGAAGTGGACACACTACTAGAAAAATTCTAAATACCGACGGAGGGGGGCGACGGCTTCCGACGGCCTATTTCCGACGGCTTCCGACGGACCGTCGGATGCCGTCAGAAATTTGCAAAATACAGGCTCAGCCGAGCCTTCTTCCTCCTCACTTTTCATACGAAAATAATTCACCCTAAATCCCCAAATCTCTTCCTCAAGCTTCCAATCATCAATTTCGAGCTTTCGGATCCTCCCCGGTTGCATAATCAACGTCTGTTGCTCTCTAGGTCAGGTATAATCTCTTATTTTTGCCAAAAATCTAATTTTTACCCTAAATCTAGATTTGCATAAGTTGTTAAATTAGAGCTAATTGGTGATTGAAATTATTTCCAATAGTGTTATAATAGTTTCTAGCATTCCATGGTATTCCTATTTCATCTTTTATCGTGAAATTGTGAAAAACATGTATAATTTGTGGTTGTTCGTGTATATGTAAATCGTTGTGTATACCTTGATTCTACGATTGTATATGTGTGTAGCGCTGCTATCATTGTATTGTGTTAGTTGGAATAAGATAAAATGAATGCACGAGCTAGGAATATTATATTCTGCACGTATTGACTTATGCAACAACAAAAATGCGTCGAACGAGCCTTAAGTTGATGGAATACGTCGAATAAATGTGTTAAATTAAAATATATTTTTGTAAATGTGAACAGTTAGTAAAACTGTAATTTTTCGTAAAATGCGCACATTTAATTAACTAATGTCCCTTAGACAGTTTTTGGCCCCGTCTAACGAATGTTGTACACGATCGTTATATAAATAGTCGTTTTTTTTTTAAAACGACCATTTATATTCATCTGGTACAATGTTTGTTGGATTTGTCCCTGTATTGGACAAGTTATGAACACAGTAAGCATTTAAATTTTGTATATTACTTCGTCTCAAACGGTTCATAAAATTTCGGCCTAACTTTTCTTTTTTGTTTATTGCATACACGCATTTATGTACAATGCAGGGAACAAAAGGGAAATGCTGCCGAAATTTTGTTGAATCGTTTGAGACGAAGTAATATACGAAATGTAAATGCTTACTGTGTTTGTAATGGAAAGTAGGATGTCTGACCATGGAAAAAAAAATTTATACAGTTTTTTATATCGATACGTTAAAAAATAAAATGTGCCCTATTTGAAAATATTTTTAAATTTGTGAAGTTGTTCTTTAAATTCAAATATTATACGACCATGAAATAATCTTTTTCGAATTTGTATTCTTGAAAATAAATATTAAATTTTGAACTTCTAATTTTCTCAAATAGGAAAAATGATTGATTATTTTGTTGATCGGAGGAGATGGATGTACCAAAGAAAAGAACTGAGGGGCTCAATAAAAGAAGATTTTTATAATGGTATAAACGTGTTTGTTGAATTCGCTTTAAGTAATAACGGAAACGATCCAGAAATTCGTTGTCCGTGTAGTAGGTGTAGACATTTGAAGTATTTGTTACCAGATATTGTGAAAGTTCATTTGTGCAAACACGGTTTCGTACCCGAGTATTATGTTTGGGATCGGCATGGAGAAGTTGTAGCAAATACTTCTGTAGAGTCTGAAAGTGTCGTTAACGAAATAGTTAGGACGACCCGTATAGAAAATATGGTCGAAGATGCAGCACGATCAATGTTTCCTATGGTTGAAGTTGACGACGATGATGGAAATGTTGAAGAATCAAATATTGAAGCAAAAAAAATTTATGATTTACTAGATGCTGCTAAGAAACCTATTTGGGATGGTTGTAAAAGTGGCACTCAGCTGTCAGTAATCGTAGAATACATTGCGATGAAGTCAAAATACAACATCACTGAAGCTGGGTCTACGGCTGTTGTACAAGCTGCAACAAGACATATGCCGCCCGATAATCTAATGTGTGAAAATCACTATGAAGTTAAAAAACTTATGTCGGCTTTTGGTTTACCTTATCAGAAAATAGATACATGTTTAAAAGGTTGCATGTTGTTTTGGAAAGAAGACGCAAACCTTAGAAATTATAAAATTTGTAACCAGGAGAGATACAGACCAAGAAAAAAGAAAGGGAAGGAAGTTTCGTACAAACGTATGCATTACTTACCCATAACTCCAAGACTTCAAAGATTATATGCATCTTCTATAACTGCATCTAATATGAGATGGCATAGTATGAGAACGGAGGAAGAGGATACATTGACACATCCGGTCGATGGAGAAGCATGGAAACATTTTGATAAAACGTATCTAAATTTTGCAGCGGAGAGTCGAAATGTTAGATTAGGATTATGTACGGTCGGTTTTTCTCCATTTTCTCAATTTGGTTCTAAATATTCATCATGACCCATTATCGTCACACCGTATAATTTACCTCCATGGATGTGTATGAAAACGCAATATATGTTTCTTACTGTTGTCGTTCCTGGCCCCGACGATCCGACACAAGAAATCGATGTATATTTACAACCGTTGATTGAGGAGTTAAAAATACTGTGGAACGAAGGAGTAGAAACATACGATGTGTCCAAGAAGAAAAATTTTCGTATGTTTGCTTCTTTATTGTGGACTATAAGTGATTTTCCTGCCTATGCAATGCTTTCAGATATGATGTTATTTATTTGTTAATGCAGGAAAAGTTTATGGAGCAGCGTCGAAAACTCCTTGCTGATACGGGTCGAGAACAGCTGACGACTGATGAGAAGGATGCTATTTTTGAGTCCGTTATGGATCCAGCAGAGCATGACAGACGATACGGATTTGGCAATCAAGTGGTAAATAATTTATTTTACTGCTAATTTGATATTTAAGTCAAAATTCTATGTTGGAATATATAATTTTATCTTGAATACTTCAAATATGCTATTTGGACCTTTTCAAAACAATAAACTTGAATTTTATTCATTTACAGAGATATGCAAGCATACTGTTTGGGCCTTTTATCTGTTTCACTGTAACGACCCGGAAATTTCGAACCCGAAATTTCCAAATAGTTAGAAGAAAAAGAAAGAGATAGAAGAAGAAGAAAATAGAAACAAGACACAGAAACCTCACATTCGCAGCGGATAAAATATAATATCACATAATAATATCAGTTATACAAAGAAAACTGTATCAATACACTTATATTTATACATCAGAGTTACAACATTCACAAATATACTAGACAGTTAGAATTAACATGTCTCAGACAACTATAATATCACAGCGGAATATACTCCATACGTTTCTGCCATCCAGTTCACCTCCTGAGCTCCAGAACGTCCTTACCTGAAATCTGTAATACTCGGTCTGACCCGAGCCTTTTATCTGTTTTCTATCTATATAAACTTATCTCTGTAACCCTAATGTAATCAATCTTTTTGCTCAGCCGTCTTGCTGAATAATATGAATTATCTTCTTCTTCTTCTTCTTATTTGATTTTATAAACGTTTTACAAACGTTAACATGGTATCGGAGCAAGGTTCCTGTTTTTGCCTCGTCGCTGCCTCAACCTGAAACCCTAGCCTGCTTCAGCCCGAAACCCTAGCCTCGTCGTCGAGCTCTCAGCCTGAAACCCTAGCCTCGTCGCCCCTCGCCTCAGCCCCAGCCTCTGCCGCTGCCCCAGCCTCGTTGCCCCTCGCCTCAGCCCCAGCCTCTGCCGCTGCCCCAGCCTCTGCCGCCCTCGTCCCAGCCCCAAGGCCCCACGGCCGATCAGCCCCAGCCCCACAGCCGATCTCCCCAGCCCCTGCCGCACTCGTCTTGCTTCAGCCCGAGCCCCGATCAGCCCCAAGGCCCCACAGCCCCAGCCCCTGCCGACCTCGTTCCTGCAGCCCTTGTCCCCACCTAAACCCTAGCACACCGAAACCCTACCCTTGTCTCGAAACCCTAGTTCCCCGAAACCCTAGTCCAATTGATATCAGTCTCGACCTGAAGCAGTTGCTGACTTCAAAATATGGCAGGAGGTGATGATTCATTACAGGCTATTAGTGTTCGTTTAGATGGAAAAAACTATTCTTATTGGAGTTATGTCATGAAATTTTTTATAAAAGGCCAAACAGATAAAAGGCCCAAACAGTATGCTAACATACTTTCTAACATATTCACGGCTGATGGTACTTTGCATCAGTCTTCCTGCACTGATACCCCGCAACAAAATGGTGTTGCTGAAAGAACACATAGACACATTGTTGAAACTGCCCGTTCTACGATTCTTTCAACTAGTGTTCCAAAAGAATTTTGGGAAGAAGCTGTTCTTACTTCCGTTTATCTTATTAAAAAAATCTCAATTTCTCATAAGCCATTGTAAATATCCAGAATGGTCGTGATTGTAACCTTGCTCCGATACCATGTTATTGCTGTTGCGTCCAGTCGTAAGTAGGACATCTCTCAAATGAATGTTAAAAATGCTTTTCTTAATGGAGATCTTAAGGAAGAAGTTTACATGGTTGCTCCACCTGGCGTTTCTCATGCTCCAGGTCAGGTTTCCAGGCTTAAGAAAGCTCTATATGGTCTTAAGCAAGCACCTCGTGCTTGGTATGAGAGATTTTCGAATGTTGTTACATCACTTGGTTTTACCTCTAGTCCCATGATTCAGCACTTTTTGTCAGATTAACTTCTGCAGGCCGTATTCTTCTTCTACTATATGTAGATGATATGATCATTACAGGTGATGACAGTAATGGTATTATGAGCATTAAAGCCACATTGTCTCGTTGTTTTGATATGAAGAATTTGGGTCATCTACGTTACTTTTTAGGCATTGAAGTAGCTTTCTCAGAAAAAGGCTATCTTCTTTCCCAATCCAAATACGCCACTGACATTATTCATCGTGCTGGTCTTACTGATACACGTCATGTTGATTCACCACTTGAGGTAAATGTCCGATATACTCCGACAGATGGGAGTCCTATTTCTGATCCCACTTTATATCGTTCTATTGTTGGTTGCCTTGTATATCTGACCATCACTCGTCCAGATATTGCCTATGCTGTTCACATTGTTAGTCAGTTCGTATCTTCCCCTACCTCTGTTCATTGGGCTGTTGTTATGCGCATTCTTCGTTACTTGCAAAGAACACTTTATCAGAGTCTTTTGTTTCCATCGACCTCATCTTTGGAGCTTCGTGCTTTCTCTGATGCAGATTGGACTGGTGATTCAACGGATAGAAAATCCACAACTGGCTTTTGCATATTTTTAGGTGATTCCCTTATTTCATGGAAGAGCAAGAAACAGGATGTTGTTTCTCGGTCTTCTACTGAGGCAGAGTATCGTGCTATGGCCTCCACTATATCTGAGATCATTTGGTTACGCTGGCTATTGGAAGATATGGGTGTTTCGATTTCCTCTCCCACTCCTATGTATTGTGACAATAAGAGTGCTATTCAAATTGCTCACAATACTGTTTTTCATGAGCGCACCAAACATATTGAGATTGACTGTCATTTCACTCGGTATCACTTGCTGCATGGAACCATTTCTCTGCCTTTTACTTCGTCATCGACGCAACTTGCAGATTTCTTCACGAAGGCTCACACTATCGAACGTCATAGATTTTTCATTGGCAAACTCTCGATGCTTCTTGCTGTACCATCGCGTGTTTGAGGGGGGATGTTAGCATACTGTTTGGGCCTTTTATCTGTTTGGCCTTTTTGCATTTTATCTGTTTGGCCTTTTATCTATTTTCTATCTATATAAACCTATCTCTGTAACCCTAATGTAATCAATCTTCTTGCTCAGCCGTTTTGCTGAATAATATGAATTATCTTCTTCTTCTTCTTATTTGATTTTATAAACGTTTTACAAACGTTAACAATATGCACATACACTTACAGAGATCACACAGCTAAATTTAATATTTATTGCAGGTCAGCAGTCAAAGACGGGGTCGGCGGAATAGAGCTCAGAGCGATCTAGCCGATATAGAAGAATTGCGGACTAGAGTGTCCCAGCTGGAGGAGCAGAACCGCCAACAGGCCATGCAGACCACACAGTTGTTAGAGTACATGCAGAGTTTGGTGGCCGCTTCCCTTCTTCGGCTGGCTCTGGATCTGGAGGAGATTGATTCATTGCTTTCTTGCTTTTTCAGGTATTATTTTTTTAGTTTTATATGATTATTTTTAATACACTTGGTTGTGTGGTTGTATAATGATGTGGATGTTAATGATTTTGTGTATGTATAACATGGTATAACACTTATTGTTGGGGTTGTTGGAATGGTTATGTATATTATGTATTTTATTTTGATGTTATTTGATAAATTTGTGTGTTTAATTAATTTTGTGTACTTTTGGTTTTGATATTTGGTTGGTATATTGTATATTGGATTGTGCAGTATTGGTGCAATAGTTTTTGGAAAAGAAATGTGGATGGAAGGCTATATTTGCAGCAGTAATAAAAAAACAGCAGATTTCCGACGGCTTCCGACAGTTTACAGGTAGACAATTTCTGACGGCTTCCGACAGCCTGTAGGACATTTTTTTCGACGGTTTCCGACGGGTCCCGACACGTGTCGGAAGCCGTCGGGAATATGTACGACGACCTCCGTCGGAAGTACTGCTCCCCGACGACGTCTGTTCCGACGGCTTTTTCCGACGGCCGCCGACGGTTTTCAACCGTCGGAAATCACTGTTCTCCTTGCAGTGACAAGTGATCTGTAAGAAGCGAATTTAAGGGGATGTACACGCAAATAAAGAATGGGGTCGTAACAAAATTTTCTTACAAACACAATCACTTCATGTGTTCATGCCACCATGAAACACAACAGTGTTTGGGGCGTTGATATGAACATCAAATCAAATGCTTGGTTCAACATTGTGGTATGTCTGGTTTGCTATGATTTGCATAAATTCATAATGTTCTAAACTCAACAAATGAAGATTTTGAGAAATTTTACTTCTTCGACAAATTCATAATCCACAAAAGCAGTTCCAGCTTGAACATTGAGAGAGCCTTCCTTCGTGAAAGCTTCCAAACTTGATAAAGTATATCCTTTGGGAAGAACCCCAAGCAAGTAAGCAATTAAAAAATGTCCAGCTTCATGCTGTGACAAGTACATAACTGGAGTTGAGCTAACACACATGTTTCAAACACAATAATCAAGAAATGTTGCTGAAATACAAAAACAACAAAGTAAGGCTACCTCTATAACCCTGTCACGGTATTTCCGGCTCAGCTTATGACCAACTGTGTCAAGTGCTAAACTATAAACCCCGCCATTAAACCCAATCTAACAAATAAACCATAATTAGTGGGCAATAAGAATATTTAAGCTTAGTAATTATGTTGTAAAAGGTGCAAGAAAATAGTGTAGCGTCTACTCAGAGCAAGGCAAAATAAAGAACTGCATAAGTAAACAAATGTCATTAAAATATCCATTAAGTGTGGTAACTTCTAAGTAGAAGAGGCTATATCATCTACAAAGGTCGAACTTCAAGCTTCAGTACTGCACTCAGCAGATATTAGATGTTTGAATTCTATAGAAAGCATACAGAAAAAGGTTCATTTATGGTGCTATGTTATCCACAGGACTATGATATATAGCTACTATTAGAACATATGGAAATTTAAACTCACCAAATCCAGTGACCACAGGAATAGTACTCCAACTGTTATATACAATAGCTGTTGCTGAGACAACCCGAATGCATACCATGCTGATATCCCAAACAAAGCTGCGGTAATTTGAAGATTTCTTTCTATTGAGCCTAATGTAATATCAACTGGTGATAAGAAAGAAGTTGTATCTATTCCATTTAACTTCAGTTCATCCAAGGTGTATAATTTGAATGGCACCTGCATTTGCCATAATTTAAGACTATTACAACCAATGGACAAGGAAATTAACAGGTTTAAAATATAGGCTTGTTTTAAGAATTATGAATATAATTGCCAAAATATAAGGCCGTGCTTGACTTAAATTTTGAGTTTTGTATAATAAACTTGTACTTCAAAATGCATGGGAGGAGGCAGGGATGCAAAAACTCTACTCATTACAACAAAAAGGGAGGAAGTGGATAGAAGGATTTTGACATGTTTTTTTATATTTCCCAAAAGATGGGAAAAAACCATTTTCAATTTTATATTTCAAAACCATTTTCTTAATTGACCATTTTCAAAAAAGATTTCAAAATTGCTCAATTGTTTGTTGCTAAAACACAGAATTGAAAACCAAACTTGGCATAAGTTGCTCGAGTTAACCATACCTGCCTGGCTGTTCCAAAGCATTTTAAACCATCTGGTTTCTCTAGCAAATCCCTAGTAAAAGACAAAGCAGTTCTATCGTTACCCTTCTTCAGCTCTTCATCAACTATTTCCAAATCTTTCAGTCTTTGATTAACTGTTCCAGTAGATTTTACTGCTCGGACAGCAAAAGAAATTTGCTTGACATGAAAACAAGAAGCTTGGTAACAGATAGAATACATATAACTAAATTTGCACTCAGAACAGAATAGACTTATTAAAGATTAAGGGCTCAACCATTTCAAACGTTGCAATACATAAGGACCACAGAAAACAAGCAAACTTCGACCACAAAAAACTTTAGTACATCCAAAAGGGCCAATTAGCGATTTCATCATTATATCAATACAACTGTTCATATATGACAACTCATAGGTAAAGCTGATACAACAAATGAATTTAATAGGAGTCACGGCAACGCAAATGAGAAGGAGAAGAGAAAACCCCCACAGCAGCAAGACCAGAAAATTTAACACCGTCAGAAATTACTAATAAGACGCTAAACAGTCCATAACCATAGGAAAAACAGTTTGTGATACTGAACGTTGATCAATAAGATAATTTATGTATATAGAGGAAAAAAAGAATCTCGAAGAAATATACACGCAAACCGACAAAGAAGATTAAATTCAACCAAAATTCATTAACTTCTGATAAACTTCCCAAATATGGTACAAAAATTCAATAGCGCCAACATAAATTCAAAACAAACTAGATTTCATTTCCCAAAACAAACCAGCTACACAGAAGCTAAACTAATAAAAAGCATGCAATCAATTAGAATTCTTGGGATGCCGAGCCTATATCTCCCTTCCCTTTCCCATCCTTCTTGGGCAAAAGAGTAGAGTGAATATTAGGCAACACTCCTCCATTTGCAATAGTCACGGTCCCAAGAAGTTTACTCAACTCTTCATCGTTTCTAACAGCAAGCTGAATATGCCTTGGAACGATTCTGCTCTTCTTATTATCTCTTGCAGCATTTCCAGCAAGCTCCAGAACCTATTTGAACACAGTAAGATAAGAAATTTATTATCTTCTACTCCAATATTCACACAGTAAAGCATAGGAATTTAATTAAAAAATGAGGGAAAAACAGAGAGAGAGAGAGCACAAGCTAACTTTCAAAACCCTAATTTAGTACGGACAATTTGAAATTTTGTGACGAAGTACTAAAACCCTAGGAGGAGGGCAAATTAACCCTAATTGAAAGACAAAAGGTACCTCGGCAGCCAGATATTCAAGCACCGCTGACAAATAAACTGGAGCTCCGGCACCGACTCTCTCAGCATACTTCCCGGTCTTCAAAAACCGAGCGATTCTTCCAACGGGAAACTGCAGTCCTGCTTTACTAGATCTAGAAACCGACTTTGTGCTCTTTGGCTTGCCTCTTCCTCCCTTAGATGCTTTTGAACTCATTCTCTGATTTTAGTATTTATGCTAGACTCTAGAAAATTGAATTCGAAGAGATGACGAATGTTTAAGAAGATGTGCGAGAGTTTATATATATAGTAAGGGGTTTCGGATTTGATTGGTCTACCAGGACAGAGTTGGATTGATGACGTGTATGGTTAGGATTGCCTTTGGGAAATTATGGCGGGAAAGGGAATTTTTGCAAATGATTTTGAAAGGTTTGGATTGTGTTAGTTTGAAAGCAGATGTAACCGAGCTAGACGTGTTGTAAATGTGGGCTTTTGTTAAGCGGATGCACAGCCCAGCTGAGTGGATCATTAGAGCATCCCAATAGGAGGTAAATTGCTTCATGACACGTGTAAAATTTTGAATTCAAAGAGAAGTCCACTATGGATTTTGGATTGTTAAAACAAAACAGAAAATTATTGTCAAGGACAAAATTTCTCAACGTTTTAGCCTCAAGGACAGACCTTTGGTATTTTAGCCTGAAGAACAACTTTTTTTAGGTATCAGTTTTTAGTTATCGGTATCAGTTTTTAGTTATCAGTTTTTAGTTTGGTAGCAGTTTTGAAAAAATGTTTGTCCTTATGAATAATTTTGAAAGACTGTTTGTCCTTATGAATAATTTTTAGGAGAATGTTTGTCTTTGTGGTTAAAATATTGAGGTCGTGTCCTTAAGGCTAAAAATATACAAATTTTTGTACATTAAATTAATTCCCCATTGTTGAAATGCATGAGATGTAAAAAATATGTTTTCAAAAAGCTATACATATGTATATTTTTGAAAGATAAAATATTTAAGCAAAATACTTTGGAAAATTTTAAAGTTTAAATTTTATGGATTTTTTAGAAAATAATATAAAAGTTTTTTTAGATTGAAAAAGAAGAAAATTTTCATATTTTGGAAATGCCGCGTACCTAACATTGAGGAATAATTGACATGTTGGTTGGTATGGATTTTACTATGCATCAGAAGTTGTAGTAAACTAAAATGCAGTTAGAAATGAGAGAGAAAGTTGTTGTAGTTAGAAAATCACTTTATGCACATCTTATTAGTAATAAAAAGTTGATTTTTCAAACAAATCATGTTTTCAAAACTTAAAAAGAAATTGATTTATGCGAACTGTACTTGGAAAAGTTGGAAGAGAATTGGGAGCAAAAGAGAAAATTCAAGATGCAGCGAGAAAAAGGGTACACAAGAGAAGGATGAAAATATGAAATTTTCTATCTAAACCCTTTTCGGACATGAACTATAGGTTTAGAAAATCTAATTTTTCGAATTTGGATGTTAGCAATGGTATGCTAGGAATTTGGATGGTAGGAATTGGATGAAAAATTAGTTGAACTGCGCTTCTATTTATAAAACCGTGCAAAATTTTGGATGAAAAACAGTTTTTGATTTTTCAAATAGTTGCATTCATGTAGAACTGCTAGTATATTTAAGATATTCGCATCGTATATTCAAAAATGATTTAAAAGAAATCATTCATATAAGAGGCACCAATTAGAATTATTTTTTATCTATATCATATGTATTGTGATACACCGTGCATATGTACACGATTGGTTGCAAAATTGGTTGCACGACAATTGATTGTTAGCGTAGAATAGATGTGCATTAGGTTACATGATTAAACTCTTGAGGAATTTCGGGAATAAAATTCTTTTTAAGGGGATAAGAATGCAACATCCCACGATTTTTGCGATAATTAATTTAAATAGAAATTAATTAATAAATAATAAACGGTTAAAAAGGGGATTTTTTTAAGCATCGGAATTTGACCATGAAACTTGCACCACTAGATTCGTTGCGATCTTCCGATCAATTTTCATATATAAACTTTTTCGATCGGAGTTCAAACGAAAAAGTTATTAACGTTTGAATTTTTAGAATCGGAAATAACTATATATGTAATTAAGGAAATGATTAGTAACTAATTAACATTAACTGATAAATAAATTGTCAACGATATTAAGAACTTGATAAAAAGAAACGGTAAAGGAACTTGAAGAAGAAAAAGGAAATACATAATAAAATGAAGACTAAGGGTCAACTATAAAAACTATAGAGGCAATGGAAAAAAAGTAGTGGAAATTAGGGAGGCATCCCCATCATACTTTCATATTATAAAGCGGATCTCTGTCAAAGTTTTATTGTAAATCCGGTCCCTATTTTCTAGAAACAAAAAAAAATTATTGCTAAAATGTCAGCAACTTTTATAAATAAGTGCTGATATTTCAGCAACTTTCCTTGTCAAAGTTTCATTGTAAATCCGATCCCTATTTTCTAAAAACAAAAAAAAATTATTGTTGAAATGTCAACAACTTTTATAAATAAGTGCTGATATTTCAGCAACTTTCATACACTGTGTTCACAGTGTACATAAATGTTGCTGAAATGTGAGCAACTTTTATAAATAAGTGCTGATGTTTCAGCAACTTTCATACACTATGTTCGCAGTGTACAAAAAAGTTGTGGAAATGTCAGCAACTTTTATGAAAAGTTTCATCATGCTCTACAATAACAGTGAATAAAAAACAGGGATCTAATTTACACTGAAATTTAGTGAAGGATTTTTCGTGTATTTTGAACCTTAATAAAGACTTGTGCCAAAAGTACCCAAAAAAGTAAGTAAGAATGTATAACAATCCGCCTCTTCAACCCTCAAAAGTCGATAATAATATATACGGCATTCACGTGCCAAGTGTTCAAGTGCCGGAAAGATAAACTGTTGAGGTGAAAGAAAGAAAGAAAGAAAGACAAAACTGAATCTCACATCATGATGAGTAATATATATAACATAGAACAGATCTTTACAAAAGAAAACTGTAATATACATACATTAATCGGAGTAAAATAACCAATCATTGGCATAGACGGTTATAACAACCCGCTCTTATAAATGCCGATAAATATAAACAACCAATGCGGTGCAAATTAAATATACATGAATATGTCTTGGGTGCTTCCAGCTTGACTCCTGAAGCTCCAAAGCATCCAAGTAAATATGGGAAACATGCTCGGGCTGACCGAGCATTATAAGAAAATAATGCCCGGATCAATTTGGTAAACTGGCATGAGAAACACACATTAAATGAATTTTTAATATTATAAAACCTTTCGAGAATAAAGGTATCTCGTAAGCACATACCGCATATAAACGCGGACAATTTTTACTTACGATAACCAAATCATTTCAAATAGAAAATCCAATGATATTATAACAATGTCTAGGGTTTAAAATAAACATATAAAATAGCTGGAATGCTCGCATCTCACGTTCTAGCATAGTTGAACACAACTAAGTCCGCAAAACACTTATTTGAGAATGGATTCCATACAATAATGACAAGGCGACAGAGGTACCGCATGCCACAGTACACCTCTAGAAAATGTACCGAGGCCTCACATGGACCTCCTACCAACATAAGACCGGCCTACCCCTTACTGGATAGTATCGAGTATATCATCACTCCGGTTGCTTTGCAACATTTTCTCGATAACTCTCATGCATATACCAAATCCATAATTCCATATATAAAGATCTAGAAGGGTGATGCCCATACCTTAATGATTGCGAACCACATAGCCCCGGTGCATATCTCATGTTTTAGTTATTCCCAGTTGTGAGACTTAAGGCTACATTTTACCTTTTTAGCAAATCCCATTTGGAATCCTAACACTGCCCTCCAAGCAATAAGCAATGTCAGCATTCATCCATTCAAGTTGTCCAGGATATGGACAAATCAAAGGCACCACTTCTACTGCATCCTTTTTGGAATCACCTTCGGGATTAGTAGCAAGTAGCCCTTACACTTCAAAAAAAACCCATCTCCGATTCCATCATCTTTGCGATGACCCGCCTTTTTGACCCTTGAAAATCGACATAAATATGCTCATCGTATAACATGCTGAACGATCGAGTGCCGGAAAGACAGATTGTTGAGGTAAAAGAAAATAGGTAAAAGAAGAAGAAACTAAACAAAACAGAATCTCACAGCGGACTGAATAACATACAATATAAATAGTTCTTTACACAAACCCAAAACTATAAAACGACAGCCGTAGTGAACTTCAGATCTGAAAATTGTTTTGGTTAATCATTTAATTCTCCTCCCTCTTCGCTCGAAGTGCAAAATTGTGTGTTTTATATAGAAATTAAGTTGAAGAAAACGAGTTTTAGGAACGTTTCGAAATCGCTTTAGAAATTACCTTTGAAATTCTCTTATTATAGATTATATAATTTTTATACTAAAAAATAATATATACTCTATGACAAGAGAATTTCAAAGGCAATTTCTAAAGCGATTTCGAAACGTTCCTAAAACTCGTTTTCTTCAACTTAATTTCTATATAAAACACACAATTTTGCACTTCGAGCGAAGAGGGAGGAGAATTAAATGATTAGATAAAACGCATGCTCACATCAGAGTACACAAATCAATAATTACCAGCCTGGACAGTTATAACAACCTGCCCTCACAATTGCTGGTAATATCAACAAAACTCTACAGCGGAATAAAACAAGTACGAGAATACGTCTCGGTCTCCAGCTTGTCTCCTGAGCTCCATGGCATCCTAACATGAACCTGAAATACTCGGTCTGACCCGAGCATTATAATAAAATAACACCCGAGTCATTCTGGAAAACCAGCATGAGAAAACACACTCAATTTTAATTATTAAAGTTTTCAAAATCCTTTGAAAATCAAAGTTATCTCATAAGACCATGCCACACATGAACACAACGGGTTTTTACCTTACGATAACCAAAACATTTCATATCAAATCCTCTGATATTATAATAGTGTCTAAGTACAAATATTATTCAAATAGCTGAAATTGTTACATTAATTAAATTCCAACATACTAGGCTCTACAACCAAAACCGTAAAGGCACGCATTGGAGAATGGATTCCATACGAATGACTAGGTATTGGGGTATCACCCGTCACAGTACATGTCTAGAACAATGTACCGAGGACCACGCCGGGATCCTCTGCTACACAAGACCGGACTATCCCTAACCTGGATAGACCGAATATGCTACCACCCCGGGTGTTCCCACCCTTTTCGAGCTCCTTCCATGAATCGTAGTAACAATATCCAAGGGTATCTAGAAAGGTGATAAACATACCCTAATTGGGTGTTGCCCACGTAGCCTTGCTGCATCTCCCCTGCTTTTCAGTCATTCCCGGTTGATGAGGCTAGAGGCTACGATTACCTTTTTAAGGAATTTTCACTTGGAATGCTCATTGTCCTCCAATGACAATGTACTGATAGCATTCATCCATACAAGTCCATTCTGGGTCCGAACGGAACCGAAGGCACTATTCCTACTACATCCATTTTGGAATCACCCTCAGGATTAGTAGCAATTAGCCCTTGCACTTCACTGCTCCATCTTCGACTCCATGCTATTGTCTTCATTTCAAAAACGCACTCGTTCGATTGAAGTGGTTTTCGGATAACTTACCTGATCTCGGTCTCTTCGAAACAACCTTCGATATTTTCGGTAAACTCAACCCCGGTTCTTTAGGAAATAAATAGACGAAGATAAGATCGGAGATGACCTCCTAACCGTTAGTGGACGGATTTCCTTGACATCGTCCCAGAAGAACGAAACGAGTTTATACGTACAGTATAGCACCTCGAACGGTAAATGTACCATATAATCCCCGCGTTTCCCCTAGATATTTCCAAAGTTATATTCTGGGTGCAGATTTGATAGCCGGCTATTTAACTATCAAATAAAAAATCATTCAACCAAATATTCCATTTTCCACTGAAAACACTAAATCTCTTTTTAATTTAATTTTAATAAAATTAAATCTCTTTATCCAAAAGTATGTACTTATCTTATCGAATTCAGTATATTCACAAATTATCCTTTTCAAAAAATATTTGAAAAAAAACCCTTTTAAAAATAATATGGAAAGTACCACTGCTGTATCAAACCATGGATTCACAGCTCAATGGTTACGTCTCTATCCCAAAGAAATCCAAAACTCAACTGTAGGCACTCACTGCCTCCGATTACGCCATGCGAGTATACCATTACTTTCCGAAACTTTATTTAAAAATTATCTCAAAATAATGCTTGTAGGTTCTAAAATAAATTTACAAGTTTAATCTAGGCAAATATACTTAAATAAAAGTTATTATGCGAAGCCATATTAATATTTAATAATTTATCTTTTAAGACAACAATGCTGACTAATTCTTAAATGATAATAATAAATCTTTAACATTCATTATAAGGTAACTAACTAATAATTAAATATGCTTTAACAATTTAAAATTATTAAATAACTAATTTTCTGGAATATCTTTACACTTTTAAAATTACCCAGTTAACAGTCAAAAATCATCTTTTTAAAACAAACTCAATTCCTCAATAACAATATAACTCTTATCGATTCCAATATAACCAATCCAATACTTATAAATCTCTCTTGATTTCAAAACCCTTTTATATTTAAACAAGTGCCACTTAAGAATTTATTATTCAAATTTCTTTTATATACTTTTATTCCAAAGTCTCTATTTACACTATTTCGGATTGGTTAAATACAAATTTCAAAGCTATTATTTTATCAAATCAATTTACCCAAAATTCCATGTAAATACTTTACTTCAAAAATCCCTTTGAAATTCTTTTTCAATTCAAACCATATATTACTGGTATTTAAAATTACCAAAATTTAGGCTAAAACTGCCATAGTATCCAATCAATTCAAATCACACAATAATTCATCACAGATTATTCCCACAAAACATATATCACTATATATGAAATTTCATTCAACATTTTTGAGTAATCCAGTTGGATCCTTCCAACATGTTTCCATGCATCCACAGATGTTAATACAACAATAAAAAAATACCGATTCCGCTTCGAGGCCGAATATCGTGGTATATAGGGTCATCCGCTATTATGCGGGGCGCATAGGATCTCATTTGCTATATATATGTGGGAATATCAATCACTCCGATATATATATACACTACTATATATAATATCACATTCAACTGATAAAATGTATCAATTCAACCAATCAATCATCAATTAATTTTAACTATTTAAAATTAATATTAGCAGTCCAAAATTGAGTGAGATTAACCCACCTTGAGTTTTTAATTCGCAAAACGTTCCAATTTTAAATTAAATTGAACACGTTAGATTTAACATAAAATTTTAACTCATTCTAAACATCTCCAGATATGTTCCAGAGCGTAGTGCTCGTCACCACGATTCCGTCGTCGCTTGTTTCGTCCGATTTCAACCTCGTATGAAATAGTTATGCTATTTTAAAGATTACCCAAATTTTAAATATAAATGAACTTACAAAATCAATTTTGTTTTTACCCTAGATCACGGCCTTTCGTTTTTGCTAGCTCTATCTCGACCACTTCTATTTGCTTCTTCTTCCTTGCGTACACCAGGTCGATAACTCAAGTCAGCCGCCTCCATCATCTACGTATCGCGCCCACCACAAGCCCCTAGAACATGATCGACCACCTCCAAACGACGCGCCATAGCACACTCTACCCACGCCTGAAGCCAAATGAAGCTCGGCTGCACCTAGATCTCGAGAAACATGCGTGAATGCCGCGCCTTCAAACCCCGTTTTCGACCACCATGAAGCACCATTTCCGATCTCAACCGTTGGATTGGAAGATCGTGCCGAGCTCTACAACTTTGTAGTTGAGAGTTTCTCGTATAGGTGCGTGGATTTGGAGATTGGAGGGAAGAAAGATGGGAAGGATTTCGGCCATTGAAATATAAATGGCGGCTGCGTGAAGGTTCTTTGGTATATATATAGGATTATATATATTATTTTATTATTATTTTCAAAATTTACGTGCTTTTTCGAACGAACTCCAATCGAGACGTGCCGCTAGGCTTTTATAATGTTTTACCCCTATTTCAAACACAATGGAACATGTTTCGAGGCCTAATTCGATCGTATGTGGAAGATAGCTTTTCGAATCGAATTAAAATCTTAAATTTTTGATAACTTATTTCAACGCATTTCTATCCCGTACGACCAAACGGTAACTCCAAACGTTACAAAATTTGAAACCCGATAATAATAAACTGTTACGGATCCAATGGAACTAGTTTCGGCGAATTCCGAGACTGTGTCCCGGAAGGCTATTCTAACTCGTCGATTAAATCGAGCGATTTTCAAAATCGACGGAATCACTTGAAATTCAAAATTTAAAAACCTACCAACTCAGTTATAAATCACATAGAATTTATATTCATATTGGAAATCACTTCGATTCATACTAAATCAAAATTCAATTATTTACACTATTACCATATATTACTTTCACTATTAAATTAATATATAAATTTCAAACTTTAAATTTATCGACTTTTAATTCCATTCAAAGTCCATTACCATCACTCTAATTCAAATAGAGTTTTAAATCAACTTAGAAATCATTTCTATTCACATCTAACTCCAGATTCCCATATTTACCCAATTTCAAATATTAATTTACTATTTACCAAATCAAATTGATCACTATATTTGAAATTTTAACCCATTTAACTAATTCAACCAAAATCTCCATATTCAAAACCAATAAATAATTCGAATTCAAAATTTAAAAATAAATTAAATGTTCAAAACTAAACGACCAAAATTCCGGGTTGTTACAATCTTCAAGATGTCTTTAATTTGGATGCTTATGCTGGTTCAAAGTGGTTTTCAGATAATATATCCGACCCTGGTCTCTTTGAACCGACAATGATAGTTTAAAAACTGGCTAAGATTTTATAGTAGGTTATTTAACTATCAAATAAACAAACAATCAAATTAGAGATTTAACCAAGAATGGTTAAGCCAAAGCAACCGCTGTGCCTCTTTGGTTAATCCTTTCATTAATTAAAACCACTTTGTAAATTCTTGTATTAAAATACTTTTACAAAGATATATTCACAAACCCTTCTACTCCCTTTAATACTTGAAAAAATATTGATATACTTATCTCAACTGTATAAGTATACTCATAAAACATTTCACTTTTAATACTTAGAAAACTTTTCTATATATTTATATCAACAGTATAAGTATATTCACAAAGCACTACATTTCCAATACTTAGAAAATGTACCCATATACTTATCTCAATGTATAAGTATATTCACAAATCCTATGAAAGACTACATTTCTAAAACCATACTTAATTGGTCTAAAACAATTGTCATTTAAAACATTGATGACAATAAACCCAAAACACTTTCCTTTTTGAGTAAGCAAACAAATCGTATAGAAATTAAACCAAATATACTTACCACTACTTTCTGATTTCAAACAGCACCATCCCTCGATTAACAATGAGATCAGACAAGTTAGAAATCTATCCTTGTCTCGACACAATTTAATTCTTAAGATAGAGATGACTTTCCATACCTCATAGTTTTGTGTTGAGTATAAAAAGAAAACTTTCCATACCACCATAATTTAAAATGATCATTCATGGAAATTGGGTTTATGCTTTTTATCAAAATTCTTTTTATAAATCTCTTTCATAAAATTAATTTTATAAATCTCCAAATACAATTATAAAACTCCTTTATGTTTACAAACTCCTTTTATAAAATATTATTTATAAGACTTCTTCATATTTCTCCAAATTCATTTATAACTCTTTTATATAACCCCAAATTCATTTATCAAATTCCTTTTATAAAACTCGTTTCTATTTATAAAGCTGCTTTTATAAATCTCCAAATATAATTGTAAAACTCCTTTCGTAAATCTCATTGTTTATTTATAAAACTCCCTTTTATAAACCTCAAGATTTAAATCTTATATACTTACCACGAAACTTCGATTTCAAGAAAGGTCTAAATACTTTCCATAAAACGATCATTTCATAAATGACTATAAATTCACAAATGCAATTTATTATTCCAATTTATCAAAATGGAATCATTTCTTTTTTATAAAATAACATTTATAAATCTAGTCTTTTATTTATAAAATACCATTTATAAATCTATTCTTTTATTTATAAAATACCATTTATATATGTCTCTTTTTTACAATATTTTATACAAAACTTTTCACAAATATTTATTCCAAAATATTTCTACCTTCTTTTAAAAACAAAATCACTTTAAAATAAAAGATAAACCCCTTTTGTTTCTTTTAAAATAAACATTCATTATTATAATATATAAAGATAAATACTTTCCAAAATAATTTTTAAACATTTACACACATACCTATATTAGAAAAATAATAATAAAAGAAGTTGAAGTAAAATTGAGAAGTTCAAAAACCCATTTTAAATAAAATATCATAGAAATTCCAAAAGAGTTAGATTTAAAAATCATTTTTGGAATCAAAACCATTTTCAAATCAAAACAGCAATTAACAGTATTTCAAAATACTGTAGCAAGGCCAATAGTTACTATAGCACTTAACCAATGTTATTACTGCTTTTATCACTAAAAAAGTTCAACTTTTAGCATATATCAATGTCACATCCAATATGGTCAAACTACAAACTTTAGCATTCAAAATTTATATAACAGATATATAAATGGAATCAAAATCAATATGTATATAACTGAAATTAAAAACCACAACGGCGAGAAATCTGGATTTCTCTACAAAATTCCCTGTATTTCATTTTAATTGGCAGTTACTTTTAAAGTGGAAATTCAACCAAACCAAATTAATAAATCAGTCAATCATGTAAACAATATTTTGTATATACTATATATCATTATAGTAATTATTCAGATGTGGGATAACTCACTGAGATTTCAGTTGACACCGAAACGTTCCGCTTTGATCAAAAATCAAATGACATTCAATTTTAGCTTAAAATTCAGTTTTTTCCAAACTCGACGAAATTAGCTCCAGCACATAGCTAACGTTCCTACGAGCATAATTCAAAAGACCGCGTCTCGATTAGACCTCGTATGGAAAAGTTATACATTTTATAAGTTTTTACGAGATAATTAATTAATTAATCAGTTGCCATTACACTTAATTACCATCTCATCTCTAATCCCCTTTCCAAAACCTTCCTTCCCCATTGCAAATCCCCGTACATAATACCTAGTGAACCCAAACATGCACGCACACTACAAATATGCACATTTATGTACACATCATAACGTTAAATGTCAATTCTTTTTAAACCATAATAATACAAGTCTTTCATTTTTCCTCCAATTAACCAATAATTTCCAAATTCCAATTTCTATAACAAGGGATTCTAATACCCATAACAAGGATTCAATACTCATATCCAAAATTGCAATAAATAGACTTGTATATAGAATCTAAATCCAATTTATCTCATGTTAAAACAATAGAATAAACCAAAAATGGAAACTTACATTTTAATCAATTCTACACTATATTCAACTTCTTTTACATGAATTTAAATAAGGGAAATTGTATTAAATTTTATAGAAATGGTCAGTGTAAACTACAAATAAAGGTTCTTCCTTTACACACCATTTCTCAATTAAATACCTTAATCAGATCCGGAGAAGAAGAATAAGAAGTGAAATAGAAGGTAGAATACATAAATTAAAAAATCCACAAAACTCCATTATTTTAACACAAAACAATTACGATTCCTATCCTAAGAATTGACATTTCACTTTGGGGGAATTGTGGGGATTTTTAATATGATGTTTTCGTAATTCAGAACTCTCCAATGCATATATTAAATCCAAACTATACTATTCAACTACTCAAATAGAAAAGCTAAGATTTTCACTCACAATTAGTCCCTAGCTTTGCTTCTCTTTGGATTTGCAACTCCCATTATATTCTTTTTCAGATCTTTTATATATATATATATATATATACAACAAGGGATTTGTATATATATTAGATTCAGAAAGGTTCACAACAAGAAAACTTACTTGTAGTTGCACTTGATGGTAGCGTTTGTAGCATGAATGCATCTAATACTATTTTTACTTTTTCTTTTTTCGTGTTTTAGTTTTACTGAACGCTGCCAAATTTTGCCGCCTTCCCGCCAAATACTAAAAAACTTATCATGTTTCTCCATCTCCTTCCCTAATCCATCGTTACCCCTACCCTCGTTCAAAAAAATACTTCGGGCTTCTGCTGTCACATTTACTCCATCTCGTGCTACTTCTCTTTACAATCTGCTCCCCTCCACTTCATCGATCCATTCTTCCTTTAATCTGCTCCCTTTCACCTCCTTTAGATCTGTTCACAAGCCCTAAATCAAAAATCAAGGTAATCGCCAAAACCCTTATTCGGCCGGGATATTTTAATTTTCATCAATAAAGTTTTGCCACTCTCAGAGTTCTCTCAACTTTGCAACCAAGATTCTATTCTCTTACGCTTTCCTCTTCTCTCCACATTTTTCAAGGAACCCATGAAGCTCTCATCTCTGTTTTTGCTTCTTGGATTTTGTTTTCTCGAACTCATTACTGGGTTTGATTATGGGAACGAGAATGATTATTATTATATTAAGACTGGAGAAGCAGCAATGAGTAATCCATTGCTTGTGAATCTAACTCTTATTCAATCTGCTGTAGAGAAAGGAGCTGGTAATTTATTCTGCTTATTTTTTGTCTATTACTTTATTTCCTTTTTTTCTGCATAAATTAAATGGGCTGAGTTTGGTGTAGATTTTTTTGTTTTTAATAGGAATATTTCATTTCCAATTTATTTTTATGTTGTTAAAAATAGAAGCTTATGATACTTCCCTTTTTTTCAATAGGCACGTAGCACGTATAATTAAACATCAGCTACTTCAATTTCTATCAGTTCGAATTTGTATTTTCATGAAATGTTACAACTAAAAGGATTGCTCCTCGGGAACTAGTATTAAAGTCAGTAATCACTTTTGGGACTACTGGATAATGGGATACAAATTATATGTAACGACCCGTATTTTTACGGATCGAAACATCGTAAAACAGTTATCATTTGGTCGCATTGTTGATAAGTCGTCCATAGCCTAAGTCTTAGGTCGTATGAGAGTTTGGAGCGACCTAAGGATTTTGGGATAGGTCGTATAGGAGTTGGGTCGTATGGTGGCTTAGGTCGTGGGGTAGGTTAGGTCGGTTGGAGCGACCTATAGGAAGATAACGACCTAAGGTTTGAGCGACTTAAGGGAAGGCAGCGACCTATAAGAGTTAGCGACCTAAGAGTTGGCGACCTAGGAAGTTAGCGACCTATAGGAGTTAGCGATCTAAGGGTTAGTAACCTACAGTAGTTAGCGACCTAGTGGTTAGCGACCTAAGAGCTAACGGTATAAGAGTTAGCGAGTTAGCGTAGTTAGGTCGTGAGCGACCTAAGGTGTTAGGTCGTATCCTAGCTAAGATAGTTAGGTCGCGTGTGTGTTAGGTCGCAGGAGTGTTAGGTCGTAGAAGCGATCTGTGTTAGGTCGCTAGGCTACATCTTTGTTAGGTCGTAGGTCGCAAGGATGCGCTGATGCGCTAAGTCGTTAGGTCGTAGAAGCGCTGATGCGTTAGGTCACGTGGATGCGCATCTGTTAGGTCGTAGAGGAGCGTTTGTTAGGTCATGGGGTTTTTAGGTCGTGGGGTTTTTAGGTCGTGGACGACCTAAGAGCGAACGACCTAAGCTTTTCCAGCCTATAAATACACGTCCATTTCTTCATTTTTTGGATCCGGATTTCGAAGCGATGAAGTGCTGCCATTTTGAGAGCTCGAGTTCTACACTTCTTCACTTCTTTTCTCCACTTTGATTTAGTACTTCCTTCCATCCAAGATCGAAGATCCAAGAGCTAAAGTCGAAGATCTACATCCATCGAAGAGAGATTTCATCGTTTGTGGCGGATTTGTGATAGATCGAGTTAGATCCTTCGCTGTCCAGATCTGAAGTGGGTTGTTTTTGAGGTGTTTAGGTGATTTGGTGAGTGGTGATTATCTCTCACACGGATCCAAAGGAGTATATCGGATCGTTGGCTTGATTTTGTATTAAAGTAGTGATTTCCATGCATTTTTGTAAACCTAAGTATAGATCCATATAGATCCATTGTTCATGATGATTTGACAACCATTTTAC
Source organism: Allium fistulosum (assembly GCA_030737815.1). Classification (NCBI taxonomy): domain Eukaryota; kingdom Viridiplantae; phylum Streptophyta; class Magnoliopsida; order Asparagales; family Amaryllidaceae; genus Allium; species Allium fistulosum. The sequence continues at coordinate 152,917,160 of CM060905.1, read as the reverse complement.
TACATGATAACCTATGCAAGTTCATTCATTAAGATTATGGAGATATTTCTCATGTTTTCATACTTGTTAGATTTTAGACTCTTTATTTACGAAATTGCCATTACTATTATAATTGTCTATTTAGCTCATATTTGAATGCTTGTTACTTGGATTAATGTTTGACTTGATTGATTGATATGAATTAGATGATTGATGATTTGATTTAGACCGAAGATGATTGAAAAGCTAAGGGAAAAGCTCTTGAATTGGAAAAGCTGCTTGTGGCATATGTAGCAGATGATGGAGATCATATGGATAGATTTGATGATGATGTTGAGATGAAGCTTTGCTATGATGATGATGAGGCGAAGCATGATATGAGATAGCCTTGGTCTAATCCAGACGGGATCATTCCAAGCAGACTGATAACTCGGTGAAATGGTTCGAGTTTGAGGATAATGGTTTGCTCGAGAGGCGCTTGAGCTAGTATGGAAATAGTCGTCGAGGAGGATGACTAGAAGGCTGAGATCTCATCGTTGTTGAAGGTTCTAGCATGCTCAAAGCAAGAGTACGTTGGGCAGATTCGATAGTCCCTGAAGGCTACTGATTGGTAGTCAAGTACTCTGGGCAGATTCGATAGTCCTAGGCACGGGTCATGACGACGTGCGGAGTTATGTCTAGAACCGGGGTTTCCGTTAGCCCTTGACGGACGGATGAAAGAATGAGCCGGTCATTCAATTAACGATGATATCAAAGCAATGATAACAGTGATAGCCAGAGTCATGGATGTTTGGTTGTATCGTCATTCGGTCTCAAGAGCAGTGTTTTCTGGGTGCTTATCTGATCTTGGTTTAGGCCTTGGGGGTTTGTACTTGGAAAACATCGCCCTTGACTCGAGTGATAATTGCTTTACTTTAAACTGTATGCTTTGCTATGTTTGCTTCTGCTTAGTGTGTGTCTGAGGGCTATCACTGTAGAAAGAGGTGGAGTGGGAGGGTTGTATTCCTATTCCTTTTCCTTTATGCTCTTTTGGTATGTTGTTAGTTAATTTACCACTCACTAAGTTTGTTGTCTGACTCAAGGCTTTATGTTTTAACTCTTATTGCCTTGGGATGTTCGTCCATTTTGGGACGGGCAGACTAGGTAGCAGGTGACAGGTGCTGTTCTTGCTTTCTACGATGCTGATGACGAAGACGAGCTGGAGGATTGCATATTGTTTCTTACTATATGTACTGGATGTTCCGCTATTTTGTATAATTCTCTGAGTGATATGTAGTGAGGCTTGATGTATTGACTATTCAGATGTTGTATTCAACTATTATGAAGTTTTATTGATGAGATTCTATTTCTGTGAAGCTTCACTATATATATATTCTATTGTATTTTGTCCATGCGCTGTGAGTAATACGATAGATTCTGCTGTTTTAATTTACCCTGACAATCGTCCATGGTCGCCTGGCACACTTTACAGCGCACTTTCTCTAGGTTCAGTGCAGGGGTCATGGGCGGTCGTCACATTTGGTATCAGAGCTTTGGTTAATCGATTTTACCCAACGCTCGCTGACGTAACTACGTATGAGAGACGTAATTGTATTTTGATGGATGATTACGATATATAATATAGTAGCTTAGTAGAGTTTGAGTCCTTTATGCAGTTGTTTCTCTAAGTGTGCTAATCATTCCTTTTTATAGATATTAAGGATGAGTCGAAGAGGGAGACCAGTTGCAAGGGAAGGCCGTGCTGCTGAGGGAACTGCTGATTATGCAGTAATGTTCGAAGCTATGATGACTTCGATCATGAGAAGGATACCAGTTCCGGGGACAGCAGTTGATGTTGGAGTTCAAGTTCAAACTCCAAGACCAGTGGATTTTGCTAAGTTGTGTAAAGACTATACTGCTCTTGGAGGAAAGGTTTTCTTGGGAACAGAATCAACCATTGAGGTCCAAAGATGGATAGATGCTTGTAGAAGGATCTTTGGTGATTTGGGAATCGATGATGCAACTAAAAGGAAGCTTGCGTCAAGACAGCTTCAAGGAAGAGCTTCCGATTGGTGGAACTCTATCACCATTGATACTCCGGAGGAAGAGATTACTTGGGTGCAATTCCAAGCCAGATTTGAAGCTAAGTTCATTTCTACAGCTCAGAAGTCTGTTCTGTTCAAGAAGTTTGTGGAGCTCAAGCCAGGTGGAAGACCAGTTCTTGAGTATGTTTCTGAGTTTGAAGCTTTGTCCAAGTATGCCCGGTCGTATATTGAATCTTCGTATCAGAAGAATGAGAAGTTTGTGACAGGCTTGGACAGTTATCTTGGGAGGCAGTTGGTGGATCATTTGGACGATCCATTTGAGAAGCTTGTAGAGAAGGCTCTCAGGCATGAGAATCTGTTTCCTAAAGAGGGATCTGTTGTTGCTGTGACCAAGGAGGAGTCTAGACCACAGTAGGGTGGAAACAAGAAGAGGAAGCAGCAGCAACAAAAGGGTAAGGATGGCCAGAAGAAGCCGAAGGGCGAAGTGACCTGCTACAATTGTCAGCAGAAGGGCCATTTCTCCAGGGATTGCAAGAATCCGAAGGTGCCGGTGAAGTGCCACAATTGTGACAAGCTGGGGCATGTTAAGAGGAATTGTCCAGAACCGCGGAAGGACAAGCAGATTGTGCAAGCTTATGCTTTAGGAGCTGTTCCATCATCTTCGAAAGCTCCTACCGCTGAAGAGAAAGGAAAGAGTGTAGTGGTTCAAGGTACTCTTTTCCTATGTGGTGTTCCTGTGAGAGTGCTATTTGATACTGGGGCGTCGCATTCGTTTGTTTGTAACGAACTTGTAGGCCGGTTGGGTTTAGAACCGGATATTGTTGATAGGCCATTGGTTGTGACTAATCCAGTTGGGGGTTCGTCTTGTTTGTGTATGCTATGCCGTGGTCTGATTGTATCGAGTCATGATTGCTCTTTTGTTTGTGATTGTTTTGTTCTGAACTTTGCGGGGTTCGGAATTATTTTGGGTATGGACTGGCTTAGGAAGTATGCGGCAAAGGTTGATTGTGAAAGGTTGGAGGTGACAGTCGAGAATGTGGAGGGGCGAAAGATTGTGATACGATGTAAGCATGAAGAAGGCGTCTTCATGAGCTTCATGTATTCGCTGGTTGTTCCACGGGATGGACTGTCATCGGTGCCAATCGCTAATGGATTTGAGGATGTCTTTGACGAGGTCAAAGGGTTACCGCCGCATAGAGAGATCGAGTTTCGTATAGATCTAGTTGAAGGAGCCAGACCTGTTGTGATGCCTCTTAGGCGGATGGCGCCTAGGGAACAGCAGGAGTTGAGGGTGCAAGTTGATGATCTTTTACAGAAGGGATTCATTCGGCGTAGTGTGTCCGAATGGGGTGCACCAGTTGTGTTTGTAACCAAAGCGGATGGATCACTGAGGTTGTGTGTGGATTATCGTGAGCTGAATAAGGTGACTAAGAAGAACAAGTATCCATTGCCAAGAATAGATGACTTGTTTGATCAGCTTCACGAAGCTAAGGTGTTTTCTCAAAGGGATTTAGCTACGGGATTTCGCCAGTTAAGAGTGGCTAAGGATAGTGTGTCGAAGACTGCTTTCAGGACACCATCCGGTTTCTTTGAGTGGCTGGTAATGCCGTTTGGATTGACCAATGCACCAGCATATTTTGTGGATCTTATGAATAGAGTGTTCAGAGATCAGTTGAACAAGTTTGTGCTAGTGTTCGTGGATGATATTTTGATTTATTCCAGAACTGAAGAAGAGCACAAGACGCATTTGCGTATTGTTTTGGAAATCTTGCGGAAACATCAGCTGAGGGCTAAGTTTTCGAAGTGTCACTTCTGGAAGAGTGAAGTGAGGTTCTTAGGCCATATTATTTCTGGAAATGGAATAGCGGTTGATCCCGCCAAGATAGCAGCAATCCAGGATTGGGTTAGACCTAAGAATGCATCTGATGTGAGAAGTTTTCTTGGATTAGCAGGATATTATCGTCGATTTATCAAGGACTTTTCCAAGGTGGCTGCACCATTGACAGGATTGACGAAAAAGAACCAAGTGTTCAGATGGGATGATAAGTGTGAGCAAGCTTTTGGAATCCTGAAAGAGCGACTGACAAGTGCTCCTGTTTTGACTATTCCAAGTGGAAACGAAGAGATGGTGGTTTACACCGACGCATGTGGTACTGGACTTGGAGCAGTGCTGATGCAGAAGGATAAAGTTGTTGCGTATGCAAGTCGACAACTGAAGCCGCATGAAAGGAATTATACAACTCATGATTTGGAGTTGGCGGCGATTGTTTTTGCTCTGAAGATGTGGAGACATTACCTATTGGGAGTTAGATTCGAGTTGTTTACAGATCATAAGTCGTTGAAGTATCTTTTCTCCCAAAAGGATTTGAATCTTCGGCAGCAACGATGGTTAGAGTTTTTAGCATCATATGATTTTGGTATAGCTTATACTCTGGGAAAGGGTAACGCAGTGGCAGATGCGTTAAGTCGAAGACATGCAGGATTGGGAGCCATGTTTTCAGAATGGAAGAGTCTCGAGTATTTAGTTGGATTTGACTTCAGGCCCAGATGTGAATTGGAACCTGAGATGTTGGCAAACTTATCGATAAGACCGACTCTTGTGGAAAGAATTGGCGAGAGCCAAAAGCGAGACGATAAGCTTGTCAAGATTCTCTGTGATTTAGAATCTGGATTGGACCCAGAAAAGAATAAAGGATTCGAGGTCGATCGAGAGGGTTGGCTTCGGAAGCTAGGACGACTAGTTGTTCCCGATATCGATGAATTGAGGAATGAAGTTCTGAGGGAAAGTCATCACTCGAAGTTGACAATTCATCCAGGTGGAAATAAGATATATCGGGATATGAGGAGAACCTATTACTGGGAAGGTATGAAGAAGGATGTTGGAAATTTTATTTCCAAATGCATGAACTGCCAGTTGGTAAAAGCCGAGCAGAAGAAGCCCAGTGGATTGCTTCAGCCGTTAGAAGTTCCTACATGGAAGTGGGAGCAAATATCGATGGATTTTATTGATGGGCTACCTAGAACAAGAACGGGAAATGAAGGGATTTGGGTCATTGTAGATCGTTTGACTAAGAGTGCAAGGTTCATTCATGTTCGATCGACTAGGACTGCATCAAAGTTGGCTGAGTTATATGTTAAGTGGATAGTTCGATTCCATGGTATTCCGAAGAGTATAGTGAGCGATCGAGACCCATTGTTCACTAGTGGATTTTGGAAGAGCTTCCAGGAAGTTTTGGGAACCGAGTTGTGTTTGAGTACAGCTTATCACTTCCAAACAGATGGTCAGACCGAGAGAGTCAACCGAGTTTTGGAAGATCTCCTCAGAGCTTGTGTTTTGGATTTCGGAGGATCATGGGAAGATCACCTTCATTTGGTGGAATTTTCATATAATAACAGTTACTAGTCAAGCATTAGTATGGCACTGTATGAGGCATTATATGGAAGACCGTGTAACTCTCCAACATGTTGGTTAGAGACAGGAGAAAAGCTGATACTTGGGCCAAAAATGATTCGACAGACTTCAGATTGCATAGAGATCATTCGACAACGAATGAAGGCAGCCAAGATCGTCAGAAAAGTTATGCCGATAAGCGTCATAAGGATTTGGAATTCGACGTAGGTGATATGGTTTTTGTGAAGATTTCTCCTCTAAAGAATGTTATTCGATTCGGGAAGAAAGGAAAATTGACTCCGAGATTTGTTGGACCATTCCCGATCATCGAGCGAATTGGAAAGCTCGCCTACAGATTGGAGTTACCAGAAAAGATGTCGAGTGTGCACAATGTTTTTCATATATCATATCTACGGAAGTATGTGCACGACTCGAATACTGTGATTTCTGCTGAAAGCTGTGAAGATTTCGAGGTTGATCCAGTCGATAAGAGACCTCGTAAGCCGCTTTGTATTGTGGAAACCGACACGAAACAGCTTAGGAGGAAGGTAGTTAAGTTGCTCAAGATACAATAGAGTGATGATGATAACGACTGTACATGGGAGGTGGAAGAGAGGATGAAAGCAGCTCATCCTGAACTCTTCAAGGTATGGCCCTAAGGTGTCGTGTCATCTAATGACATTGTAACTTTTTCTAGTTTTAGAATTCTGCATGCTAAGGTAGAATTGGATGCATGGTTTGTTGATTGCTATGGATGGTAGGCATGCAGAATAGCCTTTGATTGCTCTGTTTGTTTGGAATTTCGGGGGCGAAATTCCTAAGGGGGAGAGAATGTAACGACCCGTATTTTTACGGATCGAAACATCGTAAAACAGTTATCATTTGGTCGCATTGTTGATAAGTCGTCCATAGCCTAAGTCTTAGGTTGTATGAGAGTTTGGAGCGACCTAAGGATTTTGGGATAGGTCGTATAGGAGTTGGGTCGTATGGTGGCTTAGATCGTGGGGTAGGTTAGGTCGGTTGGAGCGACCTATAGGAAGATAGCGACCTAAGGTTTGAGCGACTTAAGGGAAGGCAGCGACCTATAAGAGTTAGCGACCTAAGAGTTGGCGACCTAGGAAGTTAGCGACCTATAGGAGTTAGCGACCTAAGGGTTAGTAACCTACAGTAGTTAGCGACCTAGTGGTTAGCGACCTAAGAGCTAACGGTATAAGAGTTAGCGAGTTAGCGTAGTTAGGTCGTGAGCGACCTAAGGTGTTAGGTCGTATCCTAGCTAAGATAGTTAGGTCGCGTGTGTGTTAGGTCGCAGGAGTGTTAGGTCGTAGAAGCGATCTGTGTTAGGTCGCTAGGCTACATCTTTGTTAGGTCGTAGGTCGCAAGGATGCGCTGATGCGCTAAGTCGTTAGGTCGTAGAAGCGCTGATGCGTTAGGTCGCGTGGATGCGCATCTGTTAGGTCGTAGAGGAGCGTTTGTTAGGTCGTGGGGTTTTTAGGTCGTGGACGACCTAAGAGCGAACGACCTAAGCTTTTCCAGCCTATAAATACACGTCCATTTCTTCATTTTTGGGATCCGGATTTCGAAGCGACGAAGTGCTGCCATTTTGAGAGCTCGAGTTCTACACTTCTTCACTTCTTTTCTCCACTTTGATTTAGTACTTCCTTCCATCCAAGATCGAAGATCCAAGAGCTAAAGTCAAAGATCTACATCCATCAAAGAGAGATTTCATCGTTTGTGGCGGATTTGTGATAGATCGAGTTAGATCCTTCGCTGTCCAGATCTGAAGTGGGTTGTTTTTGAGGTGTTTAGGTGATTTGGTGAGTGGTGATTATCTCTCACACGGATCCAAAGGAGTATATCGGATCGTTGGCTTGATTCTGTGTTAAAGTAGTGATTTCCATGCATTTTTGTAAACCTAAGTATAGATCCATATATATCCATTGTTCATGATGATTTGAAACCATTTTACTACATGATAACCTATGCAAGTTCATTCATTAAGATTATGGAGATATTTCTCATGTTTTCATACTTGTTAGATTTTAGACTCTTTATTTACGAAATTGCCATTACTGTTATAATTGTCTATTTAGCTCATATTTGAATGCTTGTTACTTGGATTAATGTTTGACTTGATTGATTGCTATGAATTAGATGATTGATGATTTGATTTAGACCGAAGATGATTCAAAAGCTAAGGGAAAAGCTCTTGAATTGGAAAAGCTGCTTGTGGCATATGTAGCGGATGATGGAGCTCATATGGATAGATTTGATGATGATGTTGAGATGAAGCTTTGCTATGATGATGATGAGGCGAAGCATGATATGAGATAGCCTTGGTCTAATCCAGACGGGATCATTCCAAGCAGATTGATAACTCGGTGAAATGGTTCGAGTTTGGGGATAATGGTTTGCTCGAGAGGCGCTTAAGCTAGTATGGAAATAGTCGTCGAGGAGGATGACTAGAAGGCTGAGATCTCATCGTTGTTGAAGGTTCTAGCATGCTCAAAGCAAGAGTACGTTGGGCAGATTCGATAGTCCCTGAAGGCTACTGATTGGTAGTCAAGTACTCTGGGCAGATTCGATAGTCCTAGGCACGGGTCACGACGACGTGCGGAGTTATGTCTAGAACCGGGGTTTCCATTAGCCCTTGACGGACGGATGAAAGAATGAGCCGGTCATTCAATTAACGATGATATCGAAACAATGATAACAGTGATAGCTAGAGTCATGGATGTTTGGTTGTATCGTCATTCGGTCTCAAGAGTAGTGTTTTCTGGGTGCTTATCTGATCTTGGTTTAGGCCTTGGGGGTTTGTACTTGGAAAACATCGCCCTTGACTCGTTAATTGCTTTACTTTAAATTGTATGCTTTGCTATGTTTGCTTCTGCTTAGTGTGTGTCTGGGGGCTATCACTGTAGAAAGAGGTGGAGTGGGAGGGTTGTATTCCTATTCCATTTCCTTTATGCTCTTTTGGTATGTTGTTAGTTAATTTACCGCTCACTAAGACTGTTGTCTGACTCAAGGCTTTATGTTTTAACTCTTATTGCCTTGGGTTGTTCGTCCATTTTGGGACGGGCAGACTAGGTAGCAGGTGACAGGTGCTGTTCTTGCTTTCTACGATGCTGATGACGAAGATGAGCTGGAGGATTGCATATTGTTTCTTACTATATGTACTGGATGTTCCGCTGTTTTGTATAATTCTCTGAGTGATATGTAGTGAGGCTTGATGTATTGACTATTTAGATGTTGTATTCAACTATTATGAAGTTTTATTGATGAGATTCTATTTCTATGAAGCTTCACTATATATATATATATTCTATTGTATTTTGTCCATGCGTTGTGAGTAATACGATAGATTCTGCTGTTTTAATTTACCCTGACAATCGTCCATGGTCGCCTGGCACACTTTACAGCGCACTTTCTCTAGGTTCAGTGCAGGGGTCATGGGCGGTCGTCGCAAATGTGACGACCGCCCATGACCCCTGCACTGAACCTAGAGAAAGTGCGCTGTAAAGTGTGCCATACCAATGCTTGACTGGTAACTGTTATTATACGAAAATTCCACCAAATGAAGGTGATCTTCCCATGATCCTCCGAAATCCAAAACACAAGCTCTGAGGAGATCTTCCAAAACTCGGTTGACTCTCTCGGTCTGACCATCTGTTTGGGGGTGATAAACTGTACTCAAACACAACTCGGTTCCCAAAACTTCCTGGAAGCTCTTCCAAAATCCACTAGTGAACAATGGGTCTCGATCGCTCACTATACTCTTCGGAATACCATGGAATCGAACTATCCACTTAACATATAACTCAGCCAACTTTGATGCAGTCCTAGTCGATCGAACAGGAATGAACCTTGCACTCTTAGTCAAACGATCTATAATGACCCAAATCCCTTCATTTCCCGTTCTTGTTCTAGGTAGCCCATCAATAAAATCCATCGATATTTGCTCCCACTTCCATGTAGGAACTTCTAACGGCTGAAGCAATCCACTGGGCTTCTTCTGCTCGGCTTTTACCAACGGACAGTTCATGCATTTGGAAATAAAATTTCCAACATCCTTCTTCATACCTTCCCAGTAATAGGTTCTCCTCATATCCCGATACATCTTATTTCCACCTGGATGAATTGTCAACTTCGAGTGATGACTTTCCCTCAGAACTTCATTCCTCAATTCATCGATATCGGGAACAACTAGTCGTCCTAGCTTCCGAAGCCAACCCTCTCGATCGACCTCGAATCCTTTATTCTTTTCTGGGTCCAATCCAGATTCTAAATCACAAATAATCTTGACAAGCTTATCGTCTCGCTTTTGGCTCTCGCCAATTCTTTCCACAAGAGTCGGTCTTATCGATAAGTTTGCCAACATCTCAGGTTCCAATTCACATCTGGGCCTGAAGTCAAATCCAGCTAAATACTCGAGACTCTTCCATTCTGAAAACATGGCTCCCAATCCTGCATGTCTTCGACTTAACGCATCTGCCACTGCGTTACCCTTTCCCGGAGTATAAGCTATACCAAAATCATATGATGCTAAAAACTCTAACCATCGTTGCTGCCGAAGATTCAAATCCTTTTGGGAGAAAAGATACTTCAACGACTTATGATCTGTAAACAACTCGAATCTAACTCCCAATAGGTAATGTCTCCACATCTTCAGAGCAAAAACAATCGCCGCCAACTCCAAATCATGAGTCGGATAATTCCTTTCATGCGGCTTCAGTTGTCGACTTGCATACGCAACAACTTTATCCTTCTGCATCAGCACTGCTCCAAGTCCAGTACCACATGCGTCGGTGTAAACCACCATCTCTTCGTTTCCACTTGGAATAGTCAAAACAGGAGCACTTGTCAGTCGCTCTTTCAGGATTCCAAAAGCTTGCTCACACTTATCATCCCATCTGAACACTTGGTTCTTTTTCGTCAATCCTGTCAATGGTGCAGCCACCTTGGAAAAGTCCTTGATAAATCGACGATAATATCCTGCTAATCCAAGAAAACTTCTCACATCAGATGCATTCTTAGGTCTAACCCAATCCTGGATTGCTGCTATCTTGGCGGGATCAACCGCTATTCCATTTCCAGAAATAATATGGCCTAAGAACCTCACTTCACTCTTCCAGAAGTGACACTTCGAAAACTTAGCCCTCAGCTGATGTTTCCGCAAGATTTCCAAAACAATACGCAAATGCGTCTTGTGCTCTTCTTCAGTTCTGGAATAAATCAAAATATCATCCACGAACACTAGCACAAACTTGTTCAACTGATCTCTGAATACTCTATTCATAAGATCCACAAAATATGCTGGTGCATTGGTCAATCCAAACGGCATTACCAGCCACTCAAAGAAACCAGATAGTGTCCTGAAAGCAGTCTTCGGCACACTATCCTTAGCCACTCTTAACTGGTGAAATCCCATAGCTAAATCCATCTGAGAAAACACCTTAGCTTCGTGAAGCTGATCAAACAAGTCATCTATTCTCGGCAATGGATACTTGTTCTTCTTAGTCACCTTATTCAGCTCACGATAATCCACACACAACCTCAGCGATCCATCCGCTTTGGTTACAAACACAACTAGTGCACCCCATTCGGACACACTATGCCGAATGAATCCCTTCTGTAAAAGATCATCAACTTGCACCCTCAACTCCTGCTGTTCCCTAGGCGCCATCCGCCTAAGGGGCATCACAACAGGTCTGGCTCCTTCAACTAGATCTATACGAAACTCGATCTCTCTATGCGGCGGTAACCTTTTGACCTCGTCAAAGACATCCTCAAATCCATTAGCGATTGGCACCGATGACAGTCCATCCCGTGGAACAACCAGCGAATACATGAAGCTCATGAAGACGCCTTCTTCATGCTTACATCGTATCACAATCTTTCGCCCCTCCACATTCTCGACTGTCACCTCCAACCTTTCACAATCAACCTTTGCCGCATACTTCCTAAGCCAGTCCATACCCAAAATAATTCCGAACCCCGCAAAGTTCAGAACAAAACAATCACAAACAAAAGAGCAATCATGACTCGATACAATCAGACCACGGCATAGCATACACAAACAAGACGAACCCCCAACTGGATTAGTCACAACCAATGGCCTATCAACAATATCCGGTTCTAAACCCAACCGGCCTACAAGTTCGTTACAAACAAACGAATGCGACGCCCCAGTATCAAATAGCACTCTCACAGGAACACCACATAGGAAAAGAGTACCTTGAACCACTACACTCTTTCCTTTCTCTTCAGCGGTAGGAGGTTTCGAAGATGATGAAACAGCTTCTAAAGCATAAGCTTGCACAATCTGCTTGTCCTTCCGCGGTTCTGGACAATTCCTCTTAACAGGCCCCAGCTTGTCATAGTTGTGGCACTACTGGATAATGGGATACAAGTTATAACTATTGGAAATCAAGTTTATAAAAAATTTACATACCAATTTAAAAAAAATTCTTGCAGTTTGAATATTTCTCTGGTGATATTTAAAATTAAATTTAATAAACCCAGTTGTGTACACTTGTGTCTGAAATTATGTTCTATTTGTATTTGTACTGCTGCTTCTTATTGAGAAAAAAAGAAGCTGGATGTATACTCAAGTGACATCTCTATCAGAAATAAGTAATAATGATAAGTCATCTCCATATGATTTACATATTCTAACCAAATTTTAAAATAGCTTTTATATTCTAAAATATCAGGAACCAATTAAAACAGTAATGACTTGTTTTACGTGTTTTGATATTATCTAACTTTTGCTCCTATTAAACAAAGATTTCTTGATACATGGATTAGTGCTAATTCTGGTTCTAGACTTGGGCAGTTTGTTTAGACAGAACTCTACCTGGTTACCACCTAGATCGTGGCTTTGGATCTGGTGCAAATAATTGGTTAGCCAATTTAGATGTAAGTGCTGTTGCTTCTTCGATACCAATCAAATATATACAACGTAGCTCATTTTGATATATTGGAACGTTGAACATACATGCTTTACATCTGTACATGGTTTATGGTTATCTTTACGGCAGTAAACTTTTATGACTTCTGTCATTAAATATCATAAATAGTTGATCCAGTGTATAATATAATAAGCTATTTCATTTTTCTTTATTATATGCTAGGCGGTTGATGTGGCCTTTGCCGAGGATCAACATCAGATAGCATTACTTATCAGCCTTCGCCTTAATGAGGATTCATCGATAAAAAATGTATCTTTGCAGTAAATCCCTTAGATATAAGTGTTGTTGTTTCTTCGATACCAATCAATTATATACAATGGTTAGTCGAGGCTTTTGGAGATCTCATAGAGAATTGTACACATCTTGAATTTTGCCTTCAGCAGTGTCGGGTTTGTTTCTGGATCAATATTTATGTTTTAATAAAGTAGAACATGCTTAGATTATTCAAATTTTTATTGTTTTAGGAGCTCTGTAAGGCCCATTGTTAGTTTATTCATCAAAATTCTCGAAATCTTCTCCCAGCTCTAAAATCCTTGCAAAAATCAATTGCAAAAATGCATCAAGATCTGTCTGATATTGTTCCTCAAACGAGTATATGCTGAAATATCTATGTTCAACTGGAGCAACAATTTGATATTAAGAGGTACTTTTTTTTCATTTGCTAAACAGTTCGTGATGTTAAATGATCTTTTAGACCACGGGATTGGTTATCACTCTTAAATAACTCTATTTGCAGCACATTATAATATATTACATAAATAGTATTTGAGTTCTTATTTTCTTAAACAACTCTAGCCTGTAAATTATCTCTCTTTTATCTAAGAATACTGTCAAAAATTAACTAATATAAAAATCTGTCACGTTGATTTGAGTTTGTTTAATATCCATAGTATTGACATGTTGCCATCATTATTTATAATTTAAGAGAGACATGTTCTTCTCTTATTAGCATTCATTCTGACATATAAAAAAGATCTGTGAGCTGATCACCCATTATTAACCATTTTATTTTGGCTTTTTGCTGTAACTCAATAGCATATGCATTCATTAACTTATTCAGTTGGTTGCAGCTCTCCATATAATTGTTTACCAAATTTTGACCCTGACGAACATTTACTAATTTTTCGTATAATGAGTTATTCTTCTCTCTGAAAATGTCACATTGATCTTTGAAATTGGAATTCGTTTATGTTATCATGATTGTTATAATCTTTCTGATCGTCTTCTTTTGATTTCTTCTTGTTCTGCTTTCTTCTCGACCTACAACCACACTTTCTTGGAGACAGTCAAGAGCTTTTGCATATGTGTATTGTTTCTTTGCATGATATCATATATCAACAGTCAAGAAAAGCATATTTTGCATTTCAATTGCTTATGTGGTATGTGTATTCCTTCTCTTAATTACTTCTTGATGCATGATACTCAATGATATTCAAGTAAATTAACATTGATTTATCTCCTTCTTGATTTGTTCATAAAAAAAGATCGCTTTGTTTATGAAAAAGAATACGTGCTTACTTCTCGAACATGTGTGTATGTGTGTTTATTTATATATGTGTGCGTAGTTGGTTGTAAATTTTGTAGTGTAACTTTATCCCCATCCGCTAGCTTTATCCCTCTACTCGCAAAGACCTAGCATGACAGCGAGTCTCGACACTGCTTACCAATCTGTGTTTCAGTCATGTGCCATAAGCCTGCTACTCTTTGTCTAGAGCTTGCTTAGTGTAGCAGCTCATCGAGTCATCATTTGCATGTCCACACTTCAGCACACTCAATTTCATTTGCATCTTACAATTCAACATTAAAGACTGATGCCTACAATACACTTGCAGCATCCATCCTGAGCTTCTTGACAGTAATGCAACGTTAATTTGCACTAGCTGAATCTCTGTCCAGATAGCTAACTGGTGTTCGCCTGCCTGCACTCAAGTTTGTCCACTCATCGGATGTAGCTGCCTACTTCTCTCATAGTTAACCTTAACTACCATTTCAACACCTGCTATTCATAGTGCGCACTCATAGGTCCATACACCTGCCTCATTCTGAATTGGACACAATGCATGCTATTTTAGTTTCAACCTGCCTATACGTGTGTGTGTCTATATTTAGTTGTGTGTACAAAAAAGTATAAGAGAGGCTCTAAAAAATAATAGAAAGTGGGTTTTCTTTTCAAGCTATGTTTTCATGGTATCGGAGCTACGGTTCTTTCAGATCTAGATCTGATTTCTCCTTCTTCTTCGATTTCTTTTTCTTCCTCGATTTCTTCTTTTGATTTCTTATTCTCTAATTTCTTTTCTTCCTTTCTTCCTCAAAAATGGTAAACAATAGTTCGGAATCGACTCAATCAGAGTCACCTATTCAAAATAATCAACCTATTAATTTCAATGATCCGTACTATCTCTCAAACTCAGATCATCCAGGTATGCAGCTTGGAAATCACATTTTAACTGGTTCAAATTACTTAAATTGGTGTAGAACAGTTCGGATGGCTTTAATTGCTAGGAACAAGTTACAATTTGTTGATGGTACTCTTCCTATGCCTTCGATTGAGACGGCTGATTATCAGAAGTGGATCAGGAACGATTATATGGTTATGTCATGGATTTTGAATTCCATGGATAAAGTCTTGTCAGAGAGTTTCATGTTTGTTGATTCTTCATATCAGTTATGGAAAGAATTGGCAGAGAGATTCGGTCAGACAACAGCTCCAAGATTGTTCGAATTACATCAGAATTTGACTTCTACATATCAGAATGAACTCAGTATTGCTGAGTACTATGGGAAACTGAAAACAATATGGGATCAACTGCAAATTCTTGAAGGTTTTCCAGAATGCACATGTGGTGTTTTGTCAAAGTGTTCTTGTGGAATTCTTAAGAAGATAGTTGAGAATGATCAACGAAATAAGCTGATGCAACTATTATCTGGTCTTACAAAAGAATATGATCAAGTTACAACAAATATTTTGAGCACTGATCCACTTCCTACTGTTTACAAAGCTTATTACATTTTACAACAAGTTGAACACCAGAATAAGCTTGGAGAGAAAAATGCTAATCAGCCTGACACAAATGCTTTTAATGCTATGAAGTATAATCCCAAATTGAATTTGCAGAATGCAAAAAGAGAAGCTAAAAGACTGAAGAGTGAGCTCTATTGTGATCATTGCAAGAAAAAGGGACATTCGATTGAGCAGTGTTTCAAGTTGGTTGGTTACCTTGATTGGTGGAATAAGGAAGGAGTTTCAAAGACAAAACAATTTTCAAAAAATGCCAATGTTGCTCAAGTACAAGCTGACAAAGGGATACTTGGAAGCAAACCTGAATCAGCTAATGTTGCTATGAATCTGGTTACCGCTGAAGATGAACAGTATGATCCAGTGATGGTTTCTGCATTATACAATCAAGTTATGAAAATGGTTCATCAATCCAGTTCTAGTTCTCGGTTTGAAGATAATCCTCTTGCATCTTCAATCAATCAAGCAGGTAAAATTTCTTCAATCACTGAAGAAAGTTTTAATAACTATTCAGAACAGAAATCTTGGATAGTTGATACTGGAGCAACTGATCATATGAGATCTAACATAACACTTTTTGCTTCATTAAGAAAAGTTCAAATTCCTATAAAAGTTAATCTGCTTGATGGATCTATAATTCTTGTTCATTATATTGGATATGTAAATCTGAGTCCAACTTTACATTTACAAAATGTTTTGTACATTCCTACTTTCAAAAATAATCTTCTGTCTGTAGGAAAACTTCTCGATCAAAACAAAATTACTGCAAAATTCACAACTTCTTCTTGCTATTTTCAGGACATTGAGTCAAATGAAATTCAAGCTGTTGGATCAAGGATCTCTGGTCTATACAGATTATCTTTTTCATCTTTTTCATATATAGTTGTTTCAGATTTTCACTCTGTAGTTGAGAATAGTTGTTTCCTTGTTTCCATAAACAATACTATAACATCATGTACTAATCCTAGTGTTGATATTCTTCATGCTAGGTTAGGTCATCCTTCTTTTAATAAAATGAAATGTATCCAAAATCTTGTATCAGGCAGAATACTTAAGGATTTTTCTTGTGAAGCATGTGTGTTAGGAAAACATCATAAATTTCCTTTTTCTAATTCTGATTCATATGCTATGTCCCCATTTGATTTAGTTCATATTGATCTATGGGGAAAATATCATAGACCAGCTCTTTGTGGTGAAACTTATTTTCTCACTATTCTTGATGATCATACTAGATATACTTGGACATATTTAATTCATTCTAAAGTTCAAGTAGTATCTATTATTAATGCTTTTATTGAATATGTTTCAACTCATTTTGAGAAAAAGCTAAAAGTGATCAGATCTGATAATGGGACTGAGATTGTTCAAGACTCTTGTAGAAGATTATTTGCATCAAAAGGAATAGTGCATCAGAGATCTATTCCAGGAAATCCACAACAAAATGGCAGAGTTGAAAGAAAACATAGACACTTGATTTAGACAGCAAGAACAGTTAGACTCCATGCTGGTATGCCTTACAAGTTTTGGGGTGATTGTCTTTTAGTTGCTACTTACCTTATTAATTTGATGCCAAGTTCTGTATTAAACTGGAAGACACCATATGAACTATTGATGAATAAAACTCCTGATTATGCACATCTTCGGGTCATAGGTTGTTTATGTTTTCCTTTTCAAAAGCTACATGATAAATTTGCTGAAAGAGCAAAGAGATGTGTTTTGATTGGATATCCACATGGACAAAAAGGATATAAGTTGTATGACTTAGAAATACATAAAATTGTTTTTAGTAGAGATGTTCATTTTGTTGAAAATGTTTTTCCATTCATGAAGAATTCAAATGCTAGTCTTCCTACTATTTCTACACCTGCAACTTCAGATTTTGTTAACCCAGCTTTAGATCAACATGATTGTACTCTTCGGTCTTCACAAATTATTACCAATCAAGATGAATCAATGCCATTATCTCATGATAATTCAGTTCATTCACATAATCCTGCTAATTCAGATCAGTCATTATCTTCTCTTTCAAATGATGTTCCTATTGTTCCACCTTTGCCTACTAGAACTTCTTCGAGAATTTCTCAAGTGCCAAAGAAATATGATGATTATGTCACTGCAAAATTTCCTACAAGAGAGAAAAATACTTCTACTTCATTTAATGTTTTCACTGAGTCTTCTTTTGCTCATTTGAGTGACACTGAACTACACAGTCTTGCAAATGTATTTTCCTCTTTTGAACCATCTTCTTATGCTCAAGCTAAGGAGCATCCAGAATGGGTTCATGCTATGAAACAAGAATTAATTGCTTTAGAAGAAAATGATACTTGGGAACTAGTCAAGCTTCCCAATGATAAAAAGCCTATTGCTTGCAAGTGGGTATTCAAAACAAAGTTCAAGCCAAATGGTGAAGTTGACAGGTATAAAGCTCGATTAGTTGCAAGAGGAGATAGACAAATTTCTGGTAAGGATTATAAGTATACTTTTAGTCCTGTTGCCAAACTTACAACAGTTCGTATTGTATTAGCTGTAGCTGCAATAAGGGATTGGACAGTTCAACAATTGGACATTAACAATGCTTTTTTGCATGGATATCTTGAAGAAGAGGTGTATATGCTTCCTCCTGCAGGTTATAATACAGCAAAATCAGACCAGGTTTGTAAACTAAAGAAGTCTATTTATGGTTTAAAGCAAGCTTCTAGATGTTGGAATCAAGAGTTAAGTAAGTTCTTAACTAGATGGGGTTTTGTTCAATCCAAACAGGACTACTCTATGTTCATTTTTAAGAAAGACAATGATTTTATTGTGGTTGTGGCTTATGTTGATGATTTACTTATAACTGGTAACAATTCTTCTCTCATTGGTACATTGAAATCTGATCTACATCAAGCTTTTACAATTAAGGATTTAGGTGACATCAAATATTTTCTTGGCATTGAAGTTTCGAGATCAAATTCTGGAATTTTTCTAAATCAGAGAAAGTACATTCTTGATCTTCTTCGAGAATTTAATCTAGAGCAGTGTAAACCAGCAAATTTTCCTATGCAAAAAGGATTGAAACTCAGTAAATTTGAAGGTGATGTTATGTTAGATCCTGAAATTTATCGAAGAGTGATTGGTAAGCTCTTATATTTGAATTTAACACGGCCAGATATATCTTATGCTGTTCAACAATTAAGCCAATTTCTTCAACTTCCTCGAATTCCACATTTCAATGCTGCAATGCATATTTTGAGATACTTGAAGGGTACTGTAAATTTAGGATTAACTCTTCCAGCAAAATCTGAATTCGTTCTCACTGCTTACTGTGATGCTGATTGGGGGATGTGCACTGATACAGGTAAATCATTGTCTGGATATTGTGTTTTTCTTGGAAATGCATTGATTTCATGGAAAACTAAGAAGCAGAAAGTGGTGTCTAAAAGTAGTACCGAGGCAGAGTATAGGAGCATGAGCTATGCAACAAGTGAAGTGGTTTGGATTGAAGGTTTATTGGCAGATTTAGATGTTTCTGTTTCTACTCCAATTGTTCTTCATTGTGATAATGTTTCAGCCATGCATATAGCTCAAGACCCTTGTTTTCATGAAAAGACTAAGCACATGCGAACTAAGCATCACAAATTGGATGTTCATTATGTTAGAGAGAATATTCAATCAGGTTTTTTGATCACCAAATATGTTAAATCTGCACTGTAGTTGGCAGATATCATGACCAAGCCACTTGGTGCTGATCAACACAAGAGTTTGCTGTATAAGCTTGGTATGGTGTCTCTTTTATCCTGTCAAGATTGTCCTTCTTCACCACAAGTCAATCTTGAGGGGAGGATGTAGAGTTGACTGTATTTCATTATCGGTTTTTCGTTCTTTGTTTTTTTTTTGGGGTTTATAAGAGAGGCTCTAAAAAATAATAGAAAGTGGGTTTTCTTTTCAAGCTATGTTTTCAAAAAGACAACCAAACTAGTATTAGAATTGTAAAAGTAGGGGACACAACAAGTAAATAATATATTTATGATAATGTTTCATGATAACCAACTGTCTAGATTGATTTTAGATTTATAAATTGATTTTCATGCTATTGTTTAATCAAGAATTGGTACCTCTATTTTATGTTCTGGAGTTAGCTCTCATTGTTGATTGTATGATCTAGAATTAGTTATACAATCACAGATGATTACTTGGTATAATCTCTTTACACAACCAATTACTTTCGTGCATGATTATTTTTCTCCCGTATTATCATATATAAAGCAAATATGTGGTTTTGCACTAACTTTGACTTGGATGATGACTAAATTTATGCCAGTACACTATTATTGTTTCATGTAAGAACTCCATTATAGCTTCTATGACAAACATATATTAGATATAAGGAAGTCTATGTTTAGCTTGTTTTTTATGCAAAACTAGCTTTATTATTATTATTTTACAGAGCATTGTTGTTTTACTCCCTTGTACTCCAATAGAACAGTGCTTTTCTCACATTGCTATTTTTAATTTGCAGAGTGCAACGCATCTGGCATAATAATAGTTTATCTTGGAGGAGCAGAACTCATCCCTGAAGTCCAACAAATTCTGTGAAGATGTATTAATTAGTAAGGTATTATGAGTTTGTAATTCATGTAGTTTAAACTTCCATATACTTGATAGAGAAAACAAAAAATGTTTTAAGCATATTTAACACATAAATACACTTCCACAAGTGTTTACAAGGTTACATAAAAACGGACACAAAGGAGATCATCAAATAGATTATTTTATAATACTTAATACAAGCATATTTTAATATAGTTGCATTATTATTATGCAGTGAAGTTACGATGTAGGAGAACTACAGTGGGTGGATAAAAATGAGTTGGTACTATATAACGCAGGGAAGTCGCGAACCATAAGAAACCACAATACTTCGATGAGTTGCTTTCAGGCAAGATGTCGAATGCAAATAAAATTGAATAAAAGCAACAAGTGCTGAGAGGACTGCTATGCTCAAATATATATGCACTAAGGGAAGTTGTAGATATACATGCTGAAATTGAAAAAACAGGTGTATATGTTTGCTGATAAATGTTGAGAAAAACTTGTATGATGAGGCAGATGATAACAGCTAGGCAACTGATGGCTATGGCGATTTGAAGTTTGCAAAGAAATAGGGTAACAAGTCGGAATCAAGCCACCAATAGACCACTCCCACTTCGTCGATCCATCAATGACCAAGGAGCTGCACCCTTCGTGTTACAAAGCTATGATGACTGGTCTACTTGACAACAATCAATCAACTGTTGGTGCTTTGGAGTGCAGGCAGTGATATTGTTATAATTTGCTCCTTTTTTTGGAGTTTTCCTGGTAAAGGTTAGTTTTGGATTTTAATTATGAATTAATCTTGGCTCCATCTTCATTTATATGCGAGATTCTACTAATTAATCCTTCAAATAAAACCCCAACTTTTAGTGCATAATCAAATTGTAGTTGTTGAGTGTAGATACGTACGTTTTTTTAATGAAATTGACCGCTTGGATAAGATTATAGGTTTTTAGCTCCATACATATAGTTATAATCTTGAGTAATTCCCTCTAGATAGGAAAAAAAGAATACAAAATAGTTGTTGTATCCGTGGACGTAGGTCTTTAGGCTAAACTGCGTTAAATATGTTGTTCTTGCTTTCCATTATTGTTGAAGACCATTTTTGGTGTAGTGATTTAAGGTATATCTGTGTGTATTCATTTTATTTGTTGGTTCAGTTAGAAAATATTTTTGTAACCTTAAACAATCTAAACTTATTCTTTGCTTACCTGTTACAATTTATTGATAAATCTGGGTCTTATTTCAGCAAAACGGCTAACAAGTTGTAGCAAAGCTTGATCCTTCTTTATAAATCATTTGGAACTTCGTTGATATTACATGTTTTTAACTATGGTTTGTTGATTCACCGGGTGTATATTTTATTTTTATTCTATTTCATTGTACATAATATTGCAAAAAGGAAATTGATGCTCACACATTTTGCTTTGATCATTTCAGCACACATCTGTTGTAACTCTGATCATTTGGCGGTAAAATGCATCATTGGTGGGTTGTCTTCTTTTGCATTGCAGTGAGTTGCAAGATCAAATACCAATGTTTAATTATTTATTTTATGGTTTCAAATGCTCGATTGATTAATGGTGGTTCCAAATAGTGAAAATCCAAACAATAATATAAAATTAGAAATAAAGACAAAGTTGTAGACGAGTTAATATAGAATTGATAACAATAGGTCCATAAAATAGTACACTCTTGGTCCAAAACGAAACAAATTTCAAAGCATTCACTGTACACAATTAGATAACTCAACGTCTCAGCCCTGCATATTATATATTATCCATATACAAAAAAAAACAAAAAAATATATATAATATTGTCCATTAGCATTGATATAACATTTGACTACATTGCTGTTTGCTGTAAATAGACTATAACATCAAACATATTCGAGACCATATATATTTACTAGGCACACAATGATAGTTCGTACTGCGGAGCTGAATCAAAATAAAAGGGTGCAGTGAATCACAATTAGAAACTCATGCCTTGCTCAAATAATTTAATATTTCGCTACTATATAGTTAGTGTAGTTTATTATTTTGATTTTATATTCACGTGGACCATCAATTCAATCTACCCATGTTAGTTCAGTATAACTTTATACATGTTAGAATATAAAAATTAACAAGTTTATAATAATAATGATGATGATGATGATAAACTAAGTCTATAATAATAATAGTAATAATAAACTATAATTTGACAAAAATTAACTAAGTTTATAATAATAATAATAAAAGATTAACCAAGTAAACTATGTTTTATAATAATAATAATAAATAATAGTTTGAATATAACTAAGTTTTATAAAAAAAATACGTTTGTAATAATTAACTAAGTATTATACAAATTAACAAGTTTAAAATAATAATAAACAACTAAGTTTGATAAAATTAATTAAGTTTGATAAAAATTTAACTGATTTTTATAGAAATTAAACTAATTTTTTAAAAATTAACCAAAATTTTAAAACTAACTAAGTTTGATATAATTTAACACCGTTTTATAATAATAAACTAAGCTTGATAAAAATTAACTATGTTTATAATAATAATAATAATAAACAACTATAGTTTGATAAAAATTAACTAAGTTTATAATAATAATAATAATAAACAACTATAGTTTGATGAAAATTAACTAAGTTTATAATAATAATAATAACAACAATAATAATAAATTAAAAAATCAACTAAGTTTTATAATTATTATTAGTAATAATAAAAACAACAATAATAACTAAAACTAAGTTTATAAAAATTAACTAAGTTAGCTAAGTTTTATAAAAAATAAATAAGTTGATAAAAATTGACTACGCTTATAATAATAATAATAGTAATAAATTAACTAAGTTTAGAATAATAATAATAATAATAACAATAAATTAACTAAGTTTATGAAAAATTTATAAGTTTGAGATAATTTATAAAAATTAACAAGTTAATAAAATTTAAGTTTGACATAATTTATAAGTTTAAGTTAACTAAAATATAAGTCATAACATTTAAGTTCTACTACTTGAGATAATTTATAAGATTGAGTTAATATAAATAAATTTATAAATAAGTTAACCGAGCTTTATAAAAATTTAACTAATTTTCATAAAAATTAACCAAAATTTAAAAAAATAACAAAGTTTTATATAATTTAACCATGTTTTATAAAAATTAAATAAACATATACAAATTAATTAAGTTTTATAAGAATTTAACTACATAAATAAGTTTTTAAAAATTAAATAAGTTTATTATAAAAATTAACCAAGTTTTATAAAAAATATTTAAGTTTAAGAAAAGTCCAACTAAGGATGTTTGATATACTTTAAATATGAAACAGTTTCATAATCATTTGTTAATTGTTAAACTTGTCTACAGGTAATTAGATTTTTAGGAGTAAAGACCAACTGCAGCAAAGAATTGTGGGTAATCAAGTAATGAGCATGTCTTTAATTGTTATATATACTATAACATTTTTTGGTACTTATTGTGTAAACTTGTTTATGAATGGTTATGGATTTATGTGAATTTGCTCGGTTTGTCGAAAAACTATTATCGAAATGGTTATGGATATTATATTTGATTATGTGATTAACGTGTTTTTTTAATTGTTTGAATAGATGTTTATGTGATTGATTGATTGTTTGAAAACGACGATTATGTGATTAATTGCTGGTTGTAATAAGACAATTATGTGAGCGATGACTGGAAATGGTACAAGCCATTAACATGCAATACTAGCGTGCACAATATGTTACAAAACAGTTAATAACTTTTAGTAGCGTTTTAAAAACGCTATAAATGTAAATAGATGCGATAAGACTTTTGAAGTGTTGAAAAAACGCTACCAAAACTTTTAGTAGCGTTTTATTAAACGCTAGGATACGACATGCTACTAAAAGTCTCAAACTTTTTGTAGCATTTCTAAAACCCTACAATAGGTCAAGTATTGGTAGCGTTTTCTACAACGCTCCAAAAAGTTTCAGACTTTTAAATGCATGTCGTATCGCAGCGTTTATCAAGAAACTACTAAAAGTTTTGGTAGCGTTTTTTCAATGCTAGAAAAGGCCTTTTCTGGTGTAGTGGTTGGAGAAGAAGGGGTTCGGAAATTAAATAATAAATAAAGATAGGTATATAGGATTCCTTACCTGAAACCATAATGGAGTTTTCTGAATCTGAGAAGAGATGAACTGATAGAGCTTCACTGATGTTCCCAAAATATTTGTGAATGAAAGCGGAGAGGGTGGGGTTTTATTTATAGAAGTTGAAACGTACCAGAACTGTAGAATGAAACTAGGTCAAAAACGGATAAATCTGGAACATTTAACATCATAAAACCCTAGCCGCCACAGTGTAGTAGCGGTCAATCACCCCTCCTTGATCGATCGACCGTTAAGGGTCGACCGGTTGGGATGCACTGGTCGATCGCTCCACTATTTCGGGAACGTTTTATTTGTTTTTGTTGCCTGATTATTTTATACATTAATTAACTTTTAACATTCATTGCAAACTTTAACATTTACTTCACCCCAAGTCTAGTGATAGTTAATTTTTGAAATTCAAACTTTAAATTTAATTACCCTTTTGAATTTGGATTCAAATTATGCTAATTTAAATTTGAAAACTTCAAACTCTCGTAACTTTTTCATTTGAGCTCCATTTTCAGCATAGTATATATAGTAACAGATCAGAATTTCACCGCGAATGCAATAGAATAACTTTCACAATCAAATTCCAATTTTTAAATTTTTTTTATTTGTCTCCCTACCTTAATTAATCGAATTTCTATTAATTTACTTATTTAATTAGGGTTGATTTTACGAGGTATTACATGAACCCTAAGTTCTCCATTCTTCAGGAAAACCACTCCTTGGAGTTCCGTTGGTGTGTGGTTGGACTTCCCACGATAGTTTGAGCTTCGACTCCAGTGTTCTGTTCGTTAACACCAGTATTCAATTCTAAGTCTTTACCATCAAGCTGCATACGGTCTTCAGAGTCAAAAACGAGCACTGCATGGCCTACTTGAGGAGTGTTCACCCTAAAGTTTGGGTTGGTACCATATTATTTTAGCTTGGTACCGATTTGTCTCCTTAAAGGTGAACCCCTACTTCTTCTCTAACATTCTTTGAAACTCCAATAGTTACTTCCTTCTATTTTGCGTTCCATCCCTCTATTTTAGGCCAAAATGGAGGAATTTCCTATTCAATTTCCGGAGAAGTTTCCTTTCTAGTTCTTGTTGTTGTTGGCGGTTGTATAGTTAGCAACGCATCCATCTTATCCATGAGAGTTTCCTAACTATCAGTAATTTCTGGTTAAGGTCAATGATAATATGATTAAACTCTCCTTTAGTAATAACTTCTTGTTGAGTAGAAGGTCTGGGTAGAGGATTTCCATTGTTTACTTTTATTTGGTGGGAGTTTGCTTTATCACCACCAACTGTTGCTCCTACAGATCTTCCAGATGAAGATGTTCGTTTCCTTGGAGGCATTGGAATAGCAAATCTTCAATTTCTCCAAGAAAACTTTCTGGATCTAACTTCCAGATCTTATGCAATCCAAAGTATAGAGCTAGATCAAAGCCTAGGTTCAATTCACTCAACGAAAGTACCAAATTGTTGACGCCAAAAGTGGATAAACACCGAAAAATGAGTTGTAAGGAACCCGTGAGACCTCGATCTAGCAGATAATAATAGAAATAAAACAAAAGTAGCAGAAATAAAGTAGAGAATCATAAGATTTTACAGTGGTTCGGTAATCTTTGGCTTACGTCCACTTTATAGCTTTGTTGCTTATAGATTTGATGTAGTTTTTTTGAGATTACAAAAGATTAGAGAGAGAATAAGTCACTAGTACATGGATTAGACAGATTCTAAGTCCTAGAATTGCATAAAGTAGCTGCCTTGGTGACTTTGTGTGGAGACAAAAGGTAAAGAAGAGGCAGAGCTTCCACATGGTGATGGCAGAAACCAGATCCTCTTTTAGTTGCCCCTGGGTTTGTATTTATAGAGGTAGAGGAGGTGTTGGGTCAAAAGCCCATTAGTAGTAGAGTTTAGTAATCGGCCCAGAGTCGCACAGAAGAAACCAACTCCATACGAGTTGAGAAAACAACTCGATACTGAGTCATTTAACTATGTACCGAGTCATTTCCTTGAGTGGAAATGACTTAACTCCTTTTCCACTTTCATCCTATCCCAAGTTGATGTGTCCTATGCTTTTTCTATAGTCCTTTGGTTCACTTCGGTGATAATTCCTTCATTACTTGTATGCCTGGCTACTTGTTTTCTTCCATTCAAACTTGATGATGGGTCGTCAAAATCTTATGAAAATACTTAGGCACACTCTGGGGAATAGAGAATAGGTCGTAGGGAGTTTACAAGTTGATTTGGGGCCAAAAAATGGCTCGGCTCGAGTTGAACAATTCTATGCCAAGTTGTTTACTAAGCTTGTTTTTGGTTGGAATCTCTCTGAGCCTCTTCTTTGCTTCTAAGCATGCCTGTCAAGTTTCAAGTCCTTTTGTCTTCGTCTTGATGTTCAACTTCTTTTGATCCATGCTTGGTTAAAAACCCAGTTAACTCTGTCATGGCAAGAGACTTTGACTTTTGACTTAGGAAGGATATTCTCCTGGACTAATACTAGTACGTATTTAAACATCAAATAAGTAACACATACCTATACGTGCACGGTGTCGACACAAAGCAATAAACATGTATGCCTCTAGGATAGAACAATACAAAATATACAGTACATAAATAGAGAACACAATGTTAGAATAGCAAAGATAAAATATAACACACAATATTCTATATCTGTTCAAAATACAATCTCATCTTATAAAATGAAATCATTAAATAAAAAGGGCTAACACATATCAATTGCTGAATACAATAATATAAAATCATGGATCAATAAATAACGTGAAATAGCCCGTCAAATCATCCAAATAATATCTAATACTATACAAATCACAAAGATAACCCAACACAATCCAATTCACACTCAATAATAAAGGTTATCACAAAATATCAAACCATCAAACAATATGGATATAATGGGGATTGACTACACTTTAGACTCAACCAGTCACTAGTCTAGTCAACTCATTATAACAATGAGACATACATGCCAATCCACTACACACTCACAACCCTGAACCAGAAAGGGAAACTGATAGCACACATCCTGTTCCAGGAACCCAGGACTACTCACTATCCACAAAGTACCATCCATTCCCACAATCTTAAGTTACCTCCACGGACATAGTGATCCCATTCACCAGTGGCTCGTCTACGCATAGCCCCGGTCACAACCCTATTTTGCCTCTGCAAATAACAGATTGCTCGCCTATACGACACAAGGGGCTGTAGGGTACATACCCTACCAACTAACAATCCTGTGATATACACTGAATATAATAACCAACAACAGTGTCGTGGATTTGGGGCGTGACCCCACGATCTTGCCGCCAAGGTAATACTGACCAATCTCATTCACTCCCAAACCATAAACAAAGCGGGATACAATGTTGGTGGTCATATAGTTCTCAACCTATAAATGTATACATCTCCGACCGTAGGCCGACTCATGGCTTGCATAGTCAACCCATGACCATCATATACTCACCACAGTGAGTATCACCATATACATATGAGCATATCCTCGTTTGAGTGGTATTTACTTACAATGAATAATCAAACGAATAACATAACAACGTTCTATACCACCACACATTACTCGAATAATTATTTAATGCGCATAAACTACACTCAATCCATACCAGATATCTCTATATGACAAGTTTGATGAATAACTGGAAAAATGTTACTGAAAGTCCTATACCAGACGGTATCACTAATCCATTTATTCAAATTTCTCGACACACAAAAATGAAATTTTAGAAGTCAAATATAAAGATGTCATCACTGTATCATATTAAAATCATCAACTAAATCAGTATCAATTGTGAATCAATAATGTAATCCTATTCAATATATAAAAAGGAGTAAAATCAGAAAAACAAAAAACAAAAAATAGATTATCTGAAAAAATGGCGTGTCTCCGAAATAATGGCGTGTCTCAATGTTCGTTCTCTTCTGAATCATTGAAGTTAAAACAAGAAATAAATTATCTGAAATAATCACATTTTTTAGATTTAATAATAACAACTTTTTTTTCATCGAGTTAATTGCTTATTGATTCTCCGAAATAATGGCATGTCTCCAGGAATTGTAGATCTTTGAAATAGCTCATCTCCAGTTCGTTCTCTTCTGAATCGTTGTCCTTTCCCCCTTTCTCCCTATTCCGCCTCCACCTTGTCTCTCTCTCATGCCTTTCTCTAAGAAGTCTATTCCCCCCTCGCCAGATCTGGAGCGCTCTGTCACGTGCTCTAGTGTTATGTTCAATGGCACTTCTCGCATGGATGGTGCGTCTACGGGCACACCTACTATACTGGATTTGGCTTTGAGAATTCATGTCGCAAGTGAGAATGTCGATCATGTTGTTACTGTGAATTCGTTGAGTAATGACAACTCCCTCGTGCGACTGCTGACAGATATTGACTGCGCTGCTTCAAATTTGCTTATCTGCCCATTGTTATTTGGCGAGCATTCCTTAACACTCCTCTTGGCTTCTGTTGGAAAAAAATTTGGTCCCAGTCTATTGTTGGATTGAGCGACGATACCATGCGAGGTGATGTTGTATCTAACCCTTGTGAGTGTGGTAAAGGGACTATGGCTGATGCCAGTCATGGAAATGATGTGTGTGATACTGTGCGTGAAGAATTTGGGTCCAAACATATTGACAGTGATAAATTTCGTGGAAGCACACAATGTGCTTGTGGAAATGCCGAATCCAATATCTCCCATGTCTGTTCTCCTATTAGTCGTCCATTGCCCGCTATTTTTTCTTTCGTCCCTGTGGTTCCTACACTACCTATGGCTGCCCCTTCGTGGTCGTCATTGTTCACTAAAATGCCGAATAATGTAGGTGCGCATTCTCCATGTTCGTTTGAAAATGTTGAGATTGATGGTGTTATGATTCCTCCGTCGGAAGTAATTGATGCCGGTGTTGTTTACTGGAAACATTTTTTAGTAGGCTTTTTCCTCGACTCCAATCCTTCCTACCATCTTGTTAAGGCTAGATGCAACCAGGTATGGAGCCCAGAGGAGGCTTGAGTGTTCATTTTGATAATGAAATGTTCTATTTTAAATTCACGCGAAATGATAAAAGACAACGAATATTAGAAGCCGACCCAATTCTCATAGAAGGGAAACCTTTCATTATTACCACCTGGAGTCCGTTAATGGATAGGGTACGTTCTTAGGTTTTATCTATTCTAGTTTGGGTCCATTTTTCTCACATTCCCTCTGTTCTCCAGCCTCTTATCGGGATTGACTGGCTTGCAGGCCTTGTTGGTAAGGTGATATGTTATGATGCAAACACAGTAGCCAGAAATAAATTATTTTATGCCAAAGCTCTGATCGAAATAACCCTGCCAAGCCTCTGCCTTCGGTGCTAAAAGTCAGAATCGATGAGGGTCATTTTGCTGAGGTTAGAGTAAGATACAGTTGGAAACCGGAGATATGTTCGGTCTATCAGTCCTTTGGGAATATTTCAGAGATGTGTTCCAATTCGGCCTCTGCTAGCATTTTATCTCTTTCTGATCGGGTTCCTTTGCCTCGTCCTCCTATCAGGAGGTGGATCCTGAAGGTTGCTCTGCCTCCCTCTGTATCTCCACCCATTGTCGCTACTGCTGATGTGTCTCCTGCTATTGATGCTCCTGTTGTAGTTCCTATCGATATGTCTCCTACTGTTGATGCTCCAACTGTCAATTTTGCTGTTGTGTATCCTGATGTCGACGATCCTATTATTGTTGATCCTTTTGGCGGGGACCAGCCTGTCGTTGCCTCTCCTATTCTAACTGATACCATTGTTTGGAATTCTTAGGAGCGTGCCTGGATATATGTCCCTTCTGATATGCGTTACTCCCCGGTTACTGACACTTACTATGCCTTTATCAGTGATGTTGGGGGTGAGAGTTGTTACCTTTTGTACCATATTGAGGGTGAGGGTCTATCTCTTACTAGGACTGGTGATATTGGTGAGGAGAATAAAAGTAAGTTTTATGACGTCACTTGGAATCAGAAATTTATTTACTCACCTGCTTCTGATGGTTATGATCCTGACCTTGCTGCTTTTTTCTCAGTGTTTTTTCATGTTATTAGCCCGTCGTCCGATGATTGTACTGGCCGCTCCACTTCGGAGGGCGTGTAGTCTTGTTCTTTAGTAGTCTAGGCTCCTTTTGCCTAGCTATGTACTTTATTTTTTTGTGGTTGGGCTGGTTGCTTCCATTTAGCTATTCTGTGCATGTGCAGAGCACCTATTTTTCCATTATATATATAGTAGCACGACCCACTTTAAAGCCGGCTAGCTTTGCTAAAAAAAAGAAATAGATTATCTAAAAACACAATGTGAATAAAACAAACAAATCTACGGTCAATAGTAAATCAATTGCAACATGTAATTTTATATAACAAAATTAATACTTCTTAGAAAATAAATAATTAACATACATTCTAGAATTAAGTAGATAATTGATAAACTCAAATATAAGATATTCAATTCAATAAATAACTAACTTCTCAATCTTTTATAAAATTTGTCAGTTATAGTGTAACGACCCGTAAATTTCAACTGTTTTAATAACGTAATTAGTTGAAATTTTGTGAAATTTTAAACGATAAAATTTTGAAATAAAATTTAATATTTGGAATACGTCTAGTTAAACATAGCAACTGGTAAATTTTCGTCCAAAAATATAAAAGTTTATTTCGCGCGAAAATTCACTTCAATTTAATCTATTAAAAAGCAATGAAAATAAAATGTTTCCGAAACCTAAATATTTTTACATAGAAAAATTCTAAACCATCTTCCGAGCAAGATGTCAGTTTGTCGTTTTTCCAAATTCGGACATCTTTGGCTCCGTCGATCTTATTTTTCAGCGATTTTCTTACATTTTCCGCTAGTAGAAAATTGGAATTTTATAATTCGATCATACCGCTGATATCTTAATACCGTTTTGATCATATCGTCGTACTGATCTCAACAGTATATTCATATGCTTGTTTCGACGTGCAGTGGACGGCGGAATCTGTAAACGTTGGACCGAACGGATAACCGGTTCTGTCCTTCTGTTTTCTATAACCATTCATTTCTCTTCGAATGAACCAACAGCCACTAGCATTTAAATTTACAGGAATCGATATTGACTTTTGTCATTCCCATTGAAATTGTCGGTTCCATTTTCTCTATTCCCTATGGTTAATACTTGTTGGTTCGTTTCTTAACTCTATGCCTCTTCATTTCTTTGTGCAGTTGAAATATATCTGAAGCATTTCTATTCAAAGGCTCTTATGTCTCTGAGAATATCATTGCTTTCCCAAATATGGGCTTCAACAAAAATGCATGAACTTCCTCTGCTTTACATCTCCCACCTTCATTTTCCCTCTCCTCTCTTCACGCACGTCCCCTCTTCCAAGGCCACCCCTCCACGCGAAGCCACCCCATCCTTCCCCTCAACCCGATCGCCAGTGCAACCCCGGCCCTCATCCCCTAGTCTTCTACAGCCTAGCCCAGATCACCACCGAGAGGCTTCTCCTCCCTCAACCCGAGCATCACCATTCAAAAGAACCCATTTCAATTTTCGTGATTTCCATGTTTGATCGAAGCAAACCCAGCCTCGTCGACTTCCCTCTCCAGATCCAAGTGCAGTCGCCCATGCAGTCTTCAACTCACACCCAAGTATCAACAACTCGCCCCAGCCGCCACAGCCTTTGGCATTTCCCCCTGATCTCTAGCTAAGCATTGCACGCAATTGTTTTTTCAGCAAAAGGGTGAGCTTTCATATGACTACTATATATATAGGTATTGATTTTTATGTTATAGTATATATATAAATATGTTTTGGTTATAAATCAAATGGTTTCTCTATTGTTTACACATATATTCTAGTATATATATCCTTTTCGCATGAGGCATGTTTGGCAATTTATATAGTATAGTATGTTCTCACATATAAGTTATGATTTGGTTTTATATTTTCTCTTTTACAGTTAGTTATATATATGTATACTTTGCTACCAACTGCTAATGTTTTGAACGTATAATTTTATAATTTATATGTGTAAGCTATAGCTTATAAGTCTGTAATATATTATACTACTGAATTACATATATTATCTATATATAATTTTGTTCACGTGAGTTGCGTATAATATATATAAGTTTATATAGGGAAGTTGTATGTGCTTGTATATTCTACCTGTTGGGTGTATAATATTTTATACAGGTTTGTTTTGATGGTTTAAAGGGTAGAATATAATAATATAGTTATATTAGTTTTATATACCCGTTTATATATATAGGCAAGTTATATCGGCTGATATATTAATTTTATATATGTGTATTTTTGATTTCAAGGTATATATTTTTATACGTCTACCATATATAGAGGTATCAGTAGCATATTTTATTATTTTACTGTGTGTGTGCGTATATTTTTTTGTTGTGTGTATATATACATATAAAATTTTACGAGTTGTATACACATAAATTTACAAAGTTGTATATATTGGTTCATATAAAAGTTTATGAATATAAAAAGTTTGAACAAGATAAGAATAACTAGATCTGAGATTTTAAGTTGTATATGTTAGTTTATATAGGTTGTAAAATATCAGTTTAGATATATGTGTATCTTAGAGCATTTTACATATTGTGTTCTGTTTTTTAAGTAAAAGGTGTATATGTCAGTACGGTATACTATATTATATTGTTTACAGTTTGATAGTAATGTATATGGAATATATATGTTCCGGTATATACACATAAATGCGGAAGTTTCATGTATACCTTAGTTTTATACATGTTTTGTTTTGAATTTATATATCGCGGTTTATTCAACATGTGTTTTAAGTACTTATATACCGTGTAGCTTTAATATTAGTTTAAGTGTATGCCTGTAGGTTTACTTCAGTGTGTGTCATCCCTATGCATTGACTAAATATATATTATTTGTTGATGGTTACAATACTTTGATGATTTATAATAGTTGGATATTATATATATACTCAATTTTGAATATATGCACTTTTAAATTCTATTATTGATTTTATATATATATATATACTTTGAGTCCGTATATATGAGGTTTCAAATTATAATATATTTATTTTATTTTATATATACATGCTTTAAATGGATATCGATTTTAAAAGATAACAATGTACACAAAAGTGATCCTGATATATGTCGAATTGAATTTCATAAATATTGATTTATAGATATAAGGATTCACTTTGATATTGGTTTAAATATTTGTATAGAAATCTTAATTTGTATTTTGTTTTATCAAATTCTAGTTCGTCGTGCCTGCTTTCTTCATCAAATTCACGTTCGATCTTGCTTTGCTCTGGAATTCGTGCTTGGATTCGTAGCTCATTTCTTTGTCAAATCTATCTAGCATCGAAAGGTGAGCACTCACTCACGATTAACGTTCTTTTATTTATTAAATTTGATTTCAATTGAAACGACAATTGAAATATGCTGCTATTAGTTAATTACACTGTTATATATGCTATTACCTGTATCAGTTCACCTGTGACATCTAACACCATTATCTGTTAATTATTTATGCGATGATAATACAGTTTGGCTGATAATTTGTTGATTGTGATGTTTATATTGGACGTTAAATTGTTAATGATGTAAGTGAATAATTTGAAATTGAAATTGACGTAGGATAGTTAGATTTGATATATGTGTTAAAATTGATTAAATGACATTTGTATAGACCCCTTTTAACTGTTTAAGTTATTGACACGTAGGATTTGTTTAATTACACTTTGAACCACTGAATGTATGTTGTTAAATTGATGATGTATGAAATTGTAAATAGATGACAAGTAAAAACCATAATGTAATAATCTTTAATCTACATGAAATGATAATGTAGATTCTAGAAATAATTATATTAATTCGTACAAATAAAAATGCGAATTAATACGATTATTTCGGGATTATTTAAATTGATTATTGGATTGTTATTGATTGTTGTTGCTTGTTTATTTACTTTGACACCATCCCAGTTATCACACTGCAAGTTCCCTTTGCTATGCTTTGATTTAGAATTGAATTGGAATCGGGTTGAAATAATAAATACCCAAATTGAACTTTGATCTAGGATAGGAAATTAAATAAAACCCGATTGGTCAATAATTTGATTTAAAAATAAAACGAAGATTTTATTTGAATAAATAATATGGTTTTGAAACGAAGTTGGAAATTGAATTTTTATGAAATTTAAATGTGAATATTTAATAATCTGAAACAAAATATTAATACAGAAATTGATGAAAGAATGTTGTTTAATTTAAGAAATGATTGAATTAAGTTTGAAATGATTTAATAATTAAGTTTGAAATTAAAATTAAGTTTGAAATTATTAAACTCTGAAATTATTTAATAATTAAACTTCGAAATATTAATAATTAAGTTTTGAAATTATTTAATAATTAAGTTTTGAATTATTTAATTATTAAATAAGATTGAATTATTTAATGATTAAATTAAATTGAATTTGTGAATAAGTGAATTTTACTTCGTAAATAATTAAAATTGAGTTTTCTCTATTAATTAAGTTTTGGAAAAATTATTTAAGTAAGTAAATAAGTGAAATGGAATTTCTTTAACAAGAAATGAAAATGTGATATTTTAGAATTAATGTAAGATTTGTAATTGAAAGAATTGATTTGACGAATTTAGTTTAATTCAAAATTGTAAGTTTGGATTTAATGAAGTTGAACTTAAGAATTGATTTAATGAATGAGAAGTTTAATAGAAACTGATTTGAATGATAAAATTTACTTAACGAATATTGAATAAAATCGATAAATGAAGTTAAACTGATTTGAATGTTAAATTAAATTGATTTAAATGATTTCGGAATGAATTTATATACGAATTTAAATTGATATTTGAATTGTTTAAATAAAGATTGAAATTGAATTATAAGATTTTGAAATGATAATTTGGAAGTTTTGAAACGTAAAATTTCGGAAATTGGTTTTGAAAGACAAATGAAACGTTGGTTTACAAATTCTAATTGAAATTGTATTTGATTTGGTTCTGAAATATATAAACGACCAATCGGTGTAATAATTACGAAGTTATTAAAGAGACCGGAATTCGGTTATGGATATACTCTCTATCTAAACCGAAAACCACTTTAATAACTATACGCGGAGTGATGATCCAGAATGAAGTGGTTGAAATGATGTACGTGATGACTGAAGAAAGAGAACGATAATGGATAGCCTTGACACTTGTGTCAAATTGGAAATGACTAAAACAGGAGCTGTGCCGGGCCAATGGAGGATTAGCTACCTCAAGTGGACACACTTCTTCGAACTACTTATACTTGTTGTCGATTGGTGCACCCTTGATTTTGGGAGTGTTGTTTCACGGTGTTGCGGGCGTTGCGGCGTTGCGTTCTCACCAGTCCGGATCAGGCAAACGGTAGTATCACTACCTTGGGTATTGCCTCATGTTCCTTGTCATACTTGTATTCCCTATTCGCGACAACTACGAAATTGTTTTGTACCTTTAGTATATGGATTGCCCTCTGGTGACTTTCGGTTTTGGGGAAACTACGGTCTTGTATATGCTTTTGGGAATAAAAATGTGTTAAGGGTGGAATGGGCCATGACTTAACACTATTTTGATATCTTTTTATATTACTGATAGACATTATCTACTTATCGTACACTACTACCTAGTAGATAGTTTAACGGATCCTTAAAGAATGGTTATTCCAAACATCCTTTGAGTTACTTGTATTTCAATTGCTATTTCACTTGAGTTGGATTTATTAATATAAGAATGTTAATCCTGACTCGAGTGTTTTGTATTTTGCTTTACGCTCGGGTCAGACTGAGTGTACCAGTATTCGAGACTCACCTTTGAAGTTGGAGCTTTGCTTGAAGATCCAGCCATCTATTCTGCTTTCAGTATTCGATGATTCCAGTGATGTATTCTGATTTGTATTTTATGTATCATGTTACCCTTCCATTGTATCTGGCTTAACTCTGATGCATCGTATTACTCTTCTGTTGTAAACTCTGATGTAACTTATACATTTATATAGTAGCTTCATGAACTACTATCTCTTTTATTTTCGCTGCAATTATTACTCTGTGTCTGTGTTCTGTGATTATTTATTTACTGTATATGTTCAGTTTTGCCAAATTTAAATTAACAACGCGGTATTTTGAGCAATTCAACTCCGGCATGAGTGTCTACCTATACACTTATAATGGACGCGAATGGTCCAAAATTCCGGGTAGTTACAGTTGGTATCAGAGCTTTGGTAGCTCTAGGCAAAATTCAACATATAGGGTAAATGTATTCACAGAATCACTCTCATTCGAGTTTCAATCTCTTCCTTTTGACTCAATTCCTTTGAATTTTGGAACGTTCCCCTCGGTTCCGAAACTCATTCGTGTCCTTCACTATTCGTCTTCTTTCAAATTCTGGAGCACCCCATAACTCCATTTTGAATGATATCTATAATAGATCGGCGGTCTCGCAAATCTTCGAATGATTCGTAAAGGAGCAAAACTCCTTTACAATAGGCATTGATATACCAGAGATTTCTGTATCCTCGGTTTACGATGCTATCTATTTCCTGCTATATCTGAATTCTATTTCTTGAGATTGAATGTCGATTTACCTCGGAATTCTACACCGATCTTATTATGAAGTCACGGTCGACCCGGTTAAGGTTGCCCGCGATTTATATAAACTTATCCGTCGCCTTATTTTGTTATTTAATTATCTCGTCTTTGTTTCAAACCTATCTTCGAATCGAAATTCTCTTTGATTTGAGTCTATCAAAAATTTGAATCTCTATCCTCGCTTTGAAATCCATTATTGTATCGTTAGGTGAGGAAGTGTATTTGTAAATTAATATTTAAAATGTTTTAATATACATTGTGTTGTTTGAGTTGTTGATGTTGATTTGGGTTTTCGATCGATTCGTCTGATCAACGCTATCGATAGGATTTCCAAAACACTTGAGCAGAGCAAACTGACACAATATTGTTTTTCAAATTTGGTAGATAAAATAAAAGTTTTGTATGATTATATTATATATAAATATAAGTTTTTTGAAATTAAATTGTTTGTTTAAAATGATAATATTTGATTATCATTTATTGTTCTAAATAAATTTATAAATACGGTTTATAAATTGATTTGGAATTTGAAATGAATTTAATTCAGAAATTTGAGAATTTAGTTTCCGGTGATTTCGAATTTTGGTTTTAAAGTTTTAAAATGTATATTATTGAACGTATTCTCGAATAGAAATCATTTTCAAAGAATTTTTAAAATGTTGAAATCAGTACTCTTCTCTTTGTCGCTGGAAAATAATTTCGATGATGGCGGCCGCATCATCGACATTCATTTTCGAGTTTCAAAGTGGAGAAACCATTCTGTAGCTTTGCTACGGTCTTGTTTTGAGAAAAAAAAAATATATATTTGATTTGAATTTCTTCAGTATATTTTGATTCACATATATATAGGTATCTTATTTTAAAATTTAATTTGATATAAATATATTATATATATATCTCTAAATTGTTTAAACTAAATCGGAAATCTAATTCTTAAATTTTGTTAAAGGATGATTTTAATTATAAATAAAACCAAAATTTGGAATGAATATTTAAACTCGAATAATTGAATTGGGAAAATTTTAGTTGTGTATTGTTCAACTGCATTCTAATACAACTTACCTAAATCGTTCAGAAGTTGAATATGTAATTGGATAATATATAAGATAAATTGAATTTATAAATAAAATTTGAGTGTTTATAATAAATGTTATACACTAAATTTTGATTATAAAGATGTTAATAGAGTTAGATAAGATAATAAGTAAACTCAGTTAATAATGAAATAAATTTGTTTTGAAAGAATTAATAAATTGAAATTTGATCAACATATGAAAATACCTTGAATTTAAAAGAAATTAATAGATGTAAATTAATTTAAATCAAAATTTATATGGTTTAAATTAATTTATATGGTTTAAATATATGTAATAAGAGATATTAAGTGGAATAAACTTAATAAAAATTTGGAATAAAGAAGGATTTAAATTGCTGAAAAAAATGTGATTATAATAAAAGACTATTCAAATTTATGATTTTATAAATTGTAAATTGAAGATAATTGGATAATAAGATAATGAATTTAGAAATAGTTGAGATTGATTTTGGTAAAATCAAATGGATTAAATCAATTATTGAATACCAATTAATTTAAATTTGAATTTAAATGGTTTAAATTAATTGTTATTTTGTATTTCAAATCTGTTTTTCTTTCTGGTTGTTTCCATTCCCTTACCTCCTTTCTTTTCGGGGACGAAAAGTTTTGAGTGAGGGAGAGTGTAACGACCCGTAAATTTCAACTGTTTTAATAACGTAATTAGTTGAAATTTTGTGAAATTTTAAACGATAAAATTTTGAAATAAAATTTAATATTTGGAATACGTCTAGTTAAACATAGCAACTGGTAAATTTTCGTCCAAAAATATGAAGTTTATTTCGCGCGAAAATTCACTTCAATTTAATCTGTTAAAAAGCAATGAAAATAAAATGTTTCCGAAACCTAAATATTTTTACATAGAAAAATTCTAAACCATCTTCTGAGCAAGATGTCAGTTTGTCGTTTTTCCAAATTCGGACATCTTTGGCTCCGTCGATCTTATTTTTCAGCGATTTTCTTACATTTTCCGTCAGTAGAAAATTGGAATTTTATAATTCGATCATACCGCTGATATCTTAATACCGTTTTGATCATATCGTCGTACTGATCTCAACAGTATATTCGTATGCTTGTTTCGACGTGCAGTGGACGGCGGAATCTGTAAACGTTGGACCGAACGGATAACCGGTTGTGTCCTTCTGTTTTCTATAACCATTCATTTCTCTCCGAATGAACCAACAGCCACTAGCATTTAAATTTTCAGGAATCGATATTGACTTTTGTCATTCCCATTGAAATTATCGGTTCCATTTTCTCTATTCCCTATGGTTAATACTTGTTGGTTCGTTTCTTAACTCTATGCCTCTTCATTTCTTGGAGCAGTTGAAATATATCTGATGCATTTCTATTCAAAGGCTCTTGTGTCTCTAAGAATATCATTGCTTTCCCAAATATGGGCTTCAACAAAAATGCATGAACTTCCTCTGCTTTACATCCCCACCTTCATTTTCCCTCTCCTCTCTTCACGCACGTCCCCTCTTCCAAGGCCACCCCTCCACGCGAAGCCACCCCATCCTTCCCCTCAACCCGATCGCCAGTGCAACCCCGGCCCTCATCCCCTAGTCTTCTGCAGCCTAGCCCAGATCACCACCGAGAGGCTTCTCCTCCCTCAACCCAAGCATCGCCATTCAAAAGAACCTATTTCAATTTTCGTGCTTTCCATGTTTGATCGAAGCAAACCCAGCCTCGTCGACTTCCCTCTCCAGATCCAAGTGCAGTCGCCCACGCAGTCTTCAACTCGCACCCAAGTATCAACAACTCGCCCCAGCCGCCACAGCCTTCGGCATTTCCCCCCTGATCTCTAGCTAAGCATTGCACGCAATTGTTTTTTCAGCAAAAGGGTGAGCTTTCATATGACTACTATATATATAGGTATTGATTTTTATGTTATAGTATATATATAAATATGTTTTGGTTATAAATCAAATGGTTTCTCTATTGTTTACACATGTATTCTAGTATATATATCCTTTTCGCATGAGGCATGTTTGGCAATTTATACAGTATAGTATGTTCTCACATATAAGTTATGATTTGGTTTTATATTTTCTCTTTTACCGTTAGTTATATATATGTATATTTTGCTACCAACTGCTAATGTTTTGAACGTATAATTTTATAATTTATATGTGTAAGCTATAGCTTATAAGTCTGTAATATATTATACTACTGAATTACATATATTATCTATATATAATTTTGTTCACGTGAGTTGCGTATAATATATATAAGTTTATACAGGGAAGTTGTATGTGCTTGTATATTCTACCTGTTGGGTGTATAATATTTTATACAGGTTTGTTTTGATGGTTTAAAGGGTAGAGTATAATAATATAGTTATATTAGTTTTATATACCCGTTTATATATATAGGCAAGTTATATCGGCTGATATATTAATTTTATATATGTGTATTTTTGATTTCAAGGTATATATTTTTATACGTCTACCATATATAGAGGTATCAGTAGCATATTTTATTATTTTACTGTGTGTGTGCGTATATTGTTTTGTTGTGTGTATATATACATATAAAATTTTACGAGTTGTATACACATAAATTTACAAAGTTGTATATATTGGTTCATATAAAAGTTTATGAATATAAAAAGTTTGAACAAGATAAGAATAACTAGATCTGATATTTTAAGTTGTATATGTTAGTTTATATAGGTTGTAAAATATCAGTTTAGATATATGTGTATCTTAGAGCATTTTACATATTGTGTTCTGTTTTTTAAGTAAAAGGTGTATATGTCAGTACGGTATACTATATTATATTGTTTACAGTTTGATAGTAATGTATATGGAATATATATGTTCCAGTATATACACATAAATGCGGAAGTTTCATGTATACCTTAGTTTTATACATGTTTTGTTTTGAATTTATATATCGCGGTTTATTCAACATGTGTTTTAAGTACTTATATACCATGTAGCTTTAATATTAGTTTAAGTGTATGCCTGTAGGTTTACTTCAGTGTGTGTCATCCCTATGCATTGACTAAATATATATTATTTGTTGATGGTTACAATACTTTGATGATTTATAATAGTTGGATATTATATATATACTCAATTTTGAATATATGCACTTTTAAATTCTATTATTGATTTTATATATATATATACTTTGAGTCTGTATATATGAGGTTTCAAATTATAATATATTTATTTTATTTTATATATACATGCTTTAAATGGATACTGATTTTAAAAGATAACAATGTACACAAAAGTGATCCTG
Organism: Allium fistulosum; assembly: GCA_030737815.1. Lineage (NCBI taxonomy): Eukaryota > Viridiplantae > Streptophyta > Magnoliopsida > Asparagales > Amaryllidaceae > Allium > Allium fistulosum. The sequence goes on along the minus strand of CM060905.1, from coordinate 152,876,080 downwards.
ATATATGTCGAATTGAATTTCATAAATATTGATTTATAGATATAAGGATTCACTTTGATATTGGTTTAAATATTTGTATAGAAATCTTAATTTGTATTTTGTTTTATCAAATTCTAGTTCGTCGTGCCTGCTTTCTTCATCAAATTCACGTTCGATCTTGCTTTGCTCTGGAATTCGTGCTTGGATTCGTAGCTCATTTCTTTGTCAAATCTATCTAGCCTCGAAAGGTGAGCACTCACTCACGATTAACGTTCTTTTATTTATTAAATTTGATTTCAATTGAAACGACAATTGAAATATGCTGCTATTAGTTAATTACACTGTTATATATGCTATTACCTGTATCAGTTCACCTGTGACATCTGACACCATTATCTGTTAATTATTTATGCGATGATAATACAGTTTGGCCGATAATTTGTTGATTGTGATGTTTATATTGGACGTTAAATTGTTAATGATGTAAGTGAATAATTTGAAATTGAAATTGACGTAGGATAGTTAGATTTGATATATGTGTTAAAATTGATTAAATGACATTTGTATAATATGACCCCTTTTAACTGTTTAAGTTATTGACACGTAGGATTTGTTTAATTACACTTTGAACCACTGAATGTATGTTGTTAAATTGATGATGTATGAAATTGTAAATAGATGACAAGTAAAAACCGTAATGTAATAATCTTTAATCTACATGAAATGATAGTGTAGATTCTAGAAATAATTATATTAATTCGTACAAATAACAATGCGAATTAATACGATTATTTCGGGATTATTTAAATTGATTATTGGATTGTTATTGATTGTTGTTGCTTGTTTATTTACTTTGACACCATTCCAGTTATCACACTGCAAGTTCCCTTTGCTATGCTTTGATTTATAATTGAATTGGAATCGGGTTGAAATGATAAATACCCAAATTGAACTTTGATCTAGGATAGGAAATTAAATAAAACCCGATTGGTCAATAATTTGATTTAAAAATAAAACGAAGATTTTATTTGAATAAATAATATGGTTTTGAAACGAAGTTGGAAATTGAATTTTTATGAAATTTAAATGTGAATATTTAATAATCTGAAACAAAATATTAATACAGAAATTGATGAAAGAATGCTGTTTAATTTAAGAAATGATTGAATTAAGTTTGAAATGATTTAATAATTAAGTTTGAAATTAAAATTAAGTTTGAAATTATTAAACTCTAAAATTATTTAATAATTAAACTTTGAAATATTAATAATTAAGTTTTGAAATTATTTAATAATTAAGTTTTGAATTATTTAATTATTAAATAAGATTGAATTATTTAATGATTAAATTAAATTGAATTTGTGAATAAGTGAATTTTACTTCGTAAATAATTAAAATTGAGTTTTCTCTATTAATTAAGTTTTGGAAAAATTATTTAAGTAAGTAAATAAGTGAAATGGAATTTCTTTAACAAGAAATGAAAATGTGATATTTTGGAATTAATGTAAGATTTGTAATTGAAAGAATTGATTTGACGAATTTAGTTTAATTCAAAATTGTAAGTTTGGATTTAATGAAGTTGAACTTAAGAATTGATTTAATGAATGAGAAGTTTAATAGAAACTGATTTGAATGATAAAATTTACTTAACGAATATTGAATAAAATCGATAAATGAAGTTAAACTGATTTGAATGTTAAATTAAATTGATTTAAATGATTTCAGAATGAATTTATATACGAATTTAAATTGATATTTGAATTGTTTAAATAAAGATTGAAATTGAATTATAAGATTTTGAAATGATAATTTGGAAGTTTTGAAACGTAAAATTTCGGAAATTGGTTTTGAAAGACAAATGAAACGTTGGTTTACAAATTCTAATTGAAATTGTATTTGATTTGGTTTTGAAATATATAAACGACCAATCGGTGTAATAATTACGAAGTTATTAAAGAGACCGGAATTCGGTTATGGATATACTCTCTATCTAAACTGAAAACCACTTTAATAACTATACGCGGAGTGATGATCCAGAATGAAGTGGTTGAAATGATGTACGTGATGACTGAAGAAAGAGAACGATAATGGATAGCCTTGACACTTGTGTCAAATTGGAAATGACTAAAACAGAAGCTGTGCCGGGCAATGGAGGATTAGCTACCTCAAGTGGACACACTTCTTCGAACTACTTATACTTGTTGTCGATTGGTGCACCCTTGATTTTGGGAGTGTTGTTTCACGGTGTTGCGGGCGTTGCGGTGTTGCGTTCTCACCAGTCCGGATCAGGCAAACGGTAGTATCACTACCTTGGGTATTGCCTCATGTGCCTTGTCATACTTGTATTCCCTATTCGCGACAACTACGAAATTGTTTTGTACCTTTAGTATATGGATTGCCCTCTGGTGACTTCCGGTTTTGGGGAAACTACGGTCTTGTATATGCTTTTGGGAATAAAAATGTGTTAAGGGTGGAATGGGCCATGACTTAACACTATTTTGATATCTTTTTATATTACTGATAGACATTATCTACTTATCGTACACTACTACATAGTAGATAATTTAACGGATCCTTAAAGGATGGTTATTCCAAACATCCTTTGAGTTACTTGTATTTCAATTGCTATTTCACTTGAGTTGGATTTATTAATATAAGAATGTTAATCCTGACTCGAGTGTTTTGTATTTTGCTTTACGCTCGGGTCAGACTGAGTGTACCAGTATTCGAGACTCACCTTTGAAGTTGGAGCTTTGCTTGAAGATCCAGCCATCTATTCTGCTTTCAGTATTCGATGATTCCAGTGATGTATTCTGATTTGTATCTGATGTATCGTGTTACCCTTCCGTTATATCTGGCTTAACTCTGATGTATCGTATTACTCTTCTGTTGTAAACTCTGATGTAACTTATACATTTATATAGTAGCTTCATGAACTACTATCTCTTTTATTTCCGCTGCAATTATTACTCTGTGTCTGTGTTCTGTGATTATTTATTTACTGTATATGTTCAGTTTTGCCAAATTTAAATTAACAACGCGGTATTTTGAGCAATTCAACTCCGGCATGAGTGTCTACCTATACACTTATAATGGACGCGAATGGTCCAAAATTCCGGGTCGTTACATATTGGGTATACTTTAATAATATTGGTAAACTCATTTTAAATTTCCAAAATAACTTATAAAAAAAGTTTATATTTAAGAGTTATTTCTTTTAATCCAATCCAATTAAATAAGAAACGAGCACTAAATATATAGCATATAAATTTTTCAATCCAATAAAAAAAAATAGTTAAATCTTTCTCAACTTATAACCTTAATCTAACATGTTAATTACTTATAAATAATTAATTTAATAAACCAAATTTAACATCACTTTACGATATGTAATTGAGTTCCAATCATAGTAATAGTTAAATATTTACCAAAACATAAAACCCATTTCTTCTCTATTTAATAACCTAGAAATAATTTGCATAACCAAATAATGCACATAATATTTACTTGACTGTTATCATTTACTAATTTATACTTTGAGTAATTTTAAAACATTCACATCTATTATATACAGGAAAATAGACAAGGACAAACTCATGAACTTTTTTAGGTTGAAGGACAACAAATTTATTTTTTTAGCTGAAGGACGGTGCTAGTTATAACTAGCATTTTCAGGGAAAAGAAAAATTTAGTTTCGGGGACAAGAAGTTTGCTTTTTAGGCTGAAAGACAATATTTAGTGTAAATCACAGAATGATAGTTGCAACTATCATTTTGTGTTTACACTATAAACTGTCCTTCATACTAAAAACAAACTTTGCCCTTGCTATTTTTTTTTGCAACTTCTTCCCTACGCATATTTTCCTGATCATATAATATCGGATTTTATCAACCCATATTACCAACCTTAGTCCAATAACACAAAAGGAAATTATATAACATGGCTGTAAAATAGTTATCTTGCATCCTTTTATTTTCCTCAACATGTACGCATGTGTATTTACCCCTACTCACAATCACCCATACATGTTAAGGTAGACAAATGCACACACCACAAATACCCAGCATTACTCAACACGCAACCCATACCTCACAAACACAAACCCAAAACTCTACACAACTCAAACAAATCCACAAAAAAATCACGAAAACAGGTAATACACATGCACACTTATATTTGCAGCTACGCACTACTCACACAAGAACACAAACATGCATATACATGAACACGCACACACACTGCAAATACACTAAGACACACATGCATATATCACTACTAGAAAAGGCTAATATTCCGACAGAGCCTAGCGACGGCTTCCGACGGTTAATTTTCGACGGGCCGTCGGCGGCCGTCGGAAATTCGTGAATATTTGCTCGGGCTGAAGCCTTTCTTCTCCATTTGGCTGAACGAATTTCTTCCTCCATTAATCCCCAAATCTCCCGTTTAAGCTTCCAATCACCAATTTCGAGCTTTCGGATCCTCTATGGCTGCATAATCAACGTCTATTGCTCTCTAACTCAGGTATAATCTCTTATATTTACCAAAAATCTAATTTTTACCCTAAATATAGATTTGCATAAGTTGATAAATTAGGGCTAATTAGTGATTGCAATTGTTTTCAATAGCGTAATAATGGTTTATAACATCCCATGGTATACCTATTTCATACGTTATCCTGAAATTTTAAAGAGTATGTATAATTTGTGACTGTGTGTGTATATGTAAACCATTGTATATGCATTGTTTCTACCATTGTATTATGTTAATTGGAATAAGACATGAGCCGTATAACATCTTGACTTGTGCAACAGTAATGAATGCACGAGTCTAAAAGAAATTTGACTGTATTGGAAAATGACAACAATATTAAAGTAGCCTTATTCGATCAAATACGTGGAAGAAATGTGGTAAATTAATAATTTTTTGAAATGTGTAAAATTAATAAATATATACTCTCTTTTTATAAAATACTTTTTTTACGTCCCTTAGAGAGTTTTTGGCCCCGTCCGACGGGTGTTGTACATGATCGTTATATAATAGTCGTTTTTGTCACAGAACGGCCATTTATATTCATTTGGTACGATACTTGTTGAATTTGTCCCTGTATTGGACAAGTTATAAATACGATAAACAATTACATTTTGCACATTATTTCATTTCAAACGGTTCAAAAAATTTCGCCGTCACTTTTCTTTTTTGTTTCCCGCGTACACACATTTGTGTACAATGCAGGAAACAAAATGGAAGTGCTGTCGAAATTTTGTTGAATCGTTTAAAACAAAATAATGTACGAAATATAAGTGTTTACTGTGTTTGTAATGGGAAGTAGGATGACTGACCAGAGAAAAAGATAACCATAAACCAACATTTCTATATTGTATTCTTAAGTGGTGTAAAATTGATGCGTATAAGTTTTTGTATCGATACATTGAAAAATAAATTGTGAATTCGTAACATGACCAATATTTATTTTTGAATTTGTGACATATTTTTTCAAATAGGAAAAATAACCGATTACTTTGTTGATTGGAGGAGATGGATGTATCAAAGAAGGGCGTTGAGAGGCTCAGTAAAAGAAGATTTTTATAATGATACAGAAATTCGTTGTCCATGTAGTAGGTGTAAACATTTGAAGTATTTGTTACCCGATATTGTAAAGTCCATTTGTGCAAAAATGGTTTCGTGCCGAAGTATTTTGTTTGGGATCGTCATGGAGAAGTTGTAGCAAATATTTATGCAGAGTCTGAATTAGACATTACTGGTAATGAAATTGTTATGACGAACCGTATAGAAAATATGGTTGAAGATGCAACACGATCAATGTTCTCTACGGTTGAAGTTGACAACGATGACGAAAATGTTGAAGAACCAAATATTAATGCAATTTTTTTATGATTTACTGGATGCTGCTAAGAAACTTCTTTGGGATGGTTGTAAAAGCGGCACCCAGCTATCAGTAACCGCAGAATACATTGCGACGAAGTCAAAATATCACATCACCGAAGCCGGATTTACAGCCGTTGTACAAGCTGCGAAAAGACATATGTCATCCGATAATTTAATGTGCGAAAATCATTATGAAGTTAAAAAACTTATGTCGGCTTTTGGTTTACCTTATGAGAAAATAGATACATGTTTAAATGGCTACATGTTGTTTTGCAAAGAGGACATCACTCTTAGGAAGTGTAGAATATGCAATGAGGATAGGTATAAACCAAAAAAATAGAAGGGAAATGAAGTTCCATACAAACGTATGCATTATTTGCCCATCACTCCTAAGCGATGAGGATTGATGTAAATGATGAGATTTATTTTGCTAGTTATGTAATTATGCAATTGATGTAATTATGTTGAATTCTTGGTGTATTACGAAATTGATGCAATTGACGAGATTTATTTTGCTAGCTTTGTAATTTATGTCATTTATGAAACCGAATCTGCTTATCGTCATTTACATCTTTTATGGCATTATCATTTCTATCATTTATTTAGCAATTTATGTTAAAAATACAATGTATTCTGCTTATCGTCGGAATATGAGACCCAATCTGAATCAGGTATACTTTGCACTTTATGTACTCTATATCACTTATGTTAAAATATATTTCATTATCATGTTATTGTTCTCTTTTAAAATGATGTGTCTGTGACAGGTATAATGTCGTCCAGAAGGAGGAGTTCTTCCCATTCTTTAGGAGGCGATGGCAGCGGTCCATCGCAACCGCCACAGCGACATGTTGTGACTCTAGTACCTAGAGCCGAGGGGTAAGTTATAAACTTTTTTCAGCATCTTAAATATTTTGTGTACGGTATACTAATCTGTATCATATTTAACATAGGGGGTTTGAGCTACAGTCATCAGCTGTAGTTCTATCAGTTTCGAGAGAGGCGTACAAGAGTAGAATGTCGGCTTGTTGGCCGAAGTGGGATAACATCCCTCCCCACATCCTCGAGTGTATTTGGCAGAATTTCATTGTAAGTATAATCTTCTGTTTTCCATTTTTAATTTGTTTTTGTCGCTTATTTATTGTTCATCTTTTATTGTTTAATTTTTGTTTGCTTGTTTATCATGAAACACAGGCCGTCGTGGACATACAGTCAGATGACCTACAACTGGTACGACATTACTGGATGCAGAAGATGAGGAAGAACTACAAGGATTCCATGTCGACAGTGAAGCATAAAGGGCAGAAGCCAAACTGGATGGGGACGAGTGAATGTGAAGGGTGGTTGGCACAATGGGACAGTGACGAGGCAAAGGTTGGTGTACTAAACTTTTATTAATTATTTGATTGATACGTAAATATCAAAAAATATTTGCTAAGTAAATAATGTATTAAATTTAAATGTACAGATAGTGTTGGAAAGAAATTCTGCAAATAGGATCAAAAATCACGTCACTCATCGAGGAGGGTCAAAGTCGTTCCAGCGGTACCGCTAGGAGTTGGTAAATTTAGTAAATTTGAATTGCAAATAGTTATTGTGCTATATAATTTTGAATGTACAATAACAGTACATAATAATCAATTTCAGGAAGCTGAGGCACATGGTCCTGTATCGTATATGGATGTGTTTACCCGTACGCATGCCGTCGAGCATGTAAATCTGAACGGGACAGTTTTATATACATGGCACAACGATAAATCGAGAAAGAGCCATGTAAGCATATTTTAGTTTATGTACTACTAGTAATTTTTTAATTGTTAAATTATAATGAATTAAAATATCATGATATTAATTTTAACTGCATTTTTGTTTGTTCATGCAGGCAATGTTTATGGAACAATGCTAGAAAATCCTAGAGGATACCGGTCGAGAGCAGCTCACGATGGATGAGGAGGACGTTATCTTTGAGTCAGTCATGGATCCAGCGTCATGGAACAGGCGCTACGGATTTGGCAATCAAGTGGTAATGAATAATATATTAAGATATAACAATTTAATAATCTTTTAGTCCTAAAGAACTTCACATCGCTTTAGTTTCAGTAATAAGTTTATAGATATAACAATTAACACATTATGTTGTAACTTTGATAGTAAGATTATAGACTAAATTAAATAAGTGTTGCAGGCCTGTAGACAGAGACGAGCCAGCCAACCGACCAGAGCTGATATCGATCTAGCAGAGATCGAAGAGTTGAGAGCTAGGGTGGCGCAACTAGAAGAGCAGAACCGTCGCCAGACCATTGAGATGACACAGCTGCTGGATCAGCGTATTGCTGAGTACATGTAGCAATATGGTGTCCGCTTTCCATCTTCTGCTGGTTCGGGAGGTTCTGGAGCTGATTGATCAGAGTGATAGGTATATTTTTTTTGTTTTGTGTCATTGTTTTGTAAGTTTGGATGATACATTGAGTTGGTGGAGTTGGATTTGAACTGTTGTGTATATTGTTTGATGACACATTTGGTGGTAGTAATTCTGACATTTGTGAGTTGATGGTGATGAGTTAGTGAAGGATTGATGTATATATTGTACAATTGGATGTATGTAAATTATGGTAGTGAAGTTTGGTTTGATTTTATATGAATTAGGTTTGATTTATTTCTTTATGATATTTGATTATCTTTCTATGGTTTTATTTCATATTGAATATCTGAGTTGGATATATCGCGTTGGGTGAAATATATTGTATTTATAGATTGTAGATGGAAGGCTAAATCGTAGCAGAAACACAATTTTTTTAAGGTTTTCCGACGGCCTGTAGGCCAAAAATTACCGACCGATTCCGACGGCTCTAGACGACATAACTCCGACGGCTCCTGACGGCTTTCAGCACAAAGCGTGATCATCCACGTGTCTTTCGATAGCCATCAAAATCCGTTGGACAGCCATCGAAAGCCGTCGGAAAATCTGTCGATGGACGCTGTCGGGAGCCGTCGGAAAATCTGTTCACCGACGGATTATTTTGCAGCGGCTTTTTCTGACGTCTTCTGACGGCCGCCGACGGTCTGGAGCCGTCGGAAAATGCTCTGCTTCTTATAGTGTATACAACAACAATATTCACACACAGTTTATATGTAATTGCACTCAACACCCACAAACAGAGACACACACAAATATATATAATTACGTGCACACACACCACAATACTCAACACACACACACTCACCCACAACTAATAACCTCATTCATATACACTGTTACCCATTACTACAGGCACTTGCGTACATCGATATCTTATTACTGGAGGCTTTAGTTAGTTATGTAGGTCCATCTGGTGCTATGAGGCCATGCATATCTCTTACTTACTTATTGAATTTGGACATGGTTTCTTTGCTTCTACAAGTTTTAACATGGGCTTTAGGCATATCACATAGTGTTTTTGTGATTTTTTTACGTTATTAGTGTTATTCTTAATACCAAGTTAGCATTATATGCGCTGGATATGTCATATATATATATATATGTTAGCACCGAAATTGGCCACTAACACCCAAGAAAAGATTTGTGTAGAGAGATTAATGAAGATAGTAAATTAAAACAGAGGAATATATGCAAAACTAACAGCAGAAACAAGAACACCAGAATTATAGTGGTTCGGCGTAACTGCCTACGTCCACTGTTAATGTAATCTTTATTGCTTTTCTTAAAGGCTTGAATACAGATACAATCTGTAAACCAATAACTCGAATACAAGTTTGAACTGAAAGAAGCGAGTACTAAAAATGGCAGAGTATCCCTGGAGTTCTCCCCCCAAAAAAGGTCCCTTCAACTGTACCCCTGCCCCTCTATTTATAGAGGAAGATAGGCTAGATATCCTGCGCGGGCCCAAAACCAAGGTATCTCGGCCCATATATGGCAATCTCGAGTCGACCGAACCAGGCATACCGAGCGACTTTCGGCCGATCGACAAATGCTGACCCAGTATGGTCGATCGGTGGTCATTGAGCAATTGACTCGAAGTGAACTCTTAAAGGACTCGGAGTAACTCGCGGTGGATCTCGAAGTAAAGCAGCGCTGGCTTCCTCGCTTTGCTGTTGATCCCACATACAGCTAAGTCCCTCGTTGTGCACCGTACCAAATACACCGACCACACGTGCCGAACAGCTTCTGATCGAATGACACCAACTTCCCTTTCACAAACGATACCTGCTAACCCATCTAGGCCGAACAACAAATGCCGGACCATCAAGACCGAACCATACATGTCGAACTACCTCAACCGAACGAGGCGTGCCGAACAATTCAAACCGAGCGACTTCTGCTAACCACCTAGACCGAACCATATGTGACCTGCGTCCTTGACCGAGCCACGCGTCCCGAACCACCTTGACCGAGCCATGTGTTCCGACCACCTTGACTGAACGACATGTTCTTCCCACCTTTGACCGAGCCATACATAAATGCCGAAATATATCGAATGCATCAAACCATTATATCTCCAACTTCTTCTTGGTCAGAATCTCATCTAGTGCTAACTATCACCTCTGCAACTATCGTTTTGTAGCTGGCCCAAGGTGCCGGGTAACATTTGCCCCCCAAAGTGTGTCGTGTGAAGCAACACGACACACTTTGAATCGGTAATCAGTTCTTGCTTTCAACAGCCGAACGTATACGATCTCACGAAGGCCAAAACATGGCGGACTTTACTTAGTTACATTTTCTATCTCTCTTCCCTTCCTTTTTTTTTACACAATAGAGGGATCGGCTTACCAAGGCCGTCCCACTCGTTCGGCCTATCTAGGATGGTTCGGCATTTTGCCTTGCCAAACTCGTGAAACACGGTGACTAGGTCTTCAAGAGAACACCGATTCACATCCCCCTCTACATATAAAAGCCCCGACCCTTACTTTATCTTCCCACTTTTACTTCACTACTCCCTTTCTATCGGTTTTTACTCTAAAACCCAAACTCCATTCCTTTGCCGAACCGCTATACCCCTCCACTTAATTATCCTCTCCAACATGTTCCCTTGCCATTCTCGACTCTAAGTTTCAAGAAGCACTCGTCTTGCCCTTGAATTATCGTATAGGTGAGGTTCTACAAATTACTGTAAATTCCTAAACCCCATTCTCTAGAACTCGAACTAGAAGGCCATGCCATGAAGGAAATCGGCGTAGCGTGGTAAGCTCGAGAGGAGAGGAACGCAATAAATAATTGTTCGGGCGTCGGTGAGGAAATGCTTTTTACACGAGTAGACTTTGACTTGAGGGAAACAGCCATGGATGGCTTTAAGAAGCATGGTCGGAGAAGTGTAGGAGTAGGCAGCCGGTTGTTTTGCTTCAGTGAAGAGGTCATCGTTCTAAGAGAGAGAGAGTCGTTATCCCTCGAGGTGCTATGAATCGGTAGGAGTTTGTAAGGGTATCGAGCATAGGCCAAGTTAGGTGCTTAGGAATTAGAGTGGGAAATAGGAAGTAAATGGGTCGGTTAGTAATTCGGAGGAGAGTGCTTTGATACCGAACGGCGTAGTGCGGTTCGGTGTCTAGGCTTGTGCTGGTGGGTCGGTATTGGGCATTGGTAATGGTTCGGGAGGTGTCAAGGGTAGTTGTTCGGCATAGATTAGGATAGGTGGAGAAGATAAGTGTTGTCGAGTATGGTTCGACGCCTGATGAAGTGAGGTAGTTCGGTAGACGCCCGAGTGAGGTCGTTCGGTGACGAGATAGAGAGAGGTAGTGAGAGAGCGGTTCGGTCTGGGCAACCAAGATTGTGCTAATTTGAACATAATATATATATATATATATATATTAATAACCTACTTCCACAATCATCCACAACATATCAGACAATAACAATTAACAAAACATATAAGCCCGCAGACTCAATCTGAACCAACTTCCCATAGCTTGAATAACTGTAAATGCAAATTTCACTTAACCTATGAGAACAATAGCCTTCACACTCTACGATGCCGATGCTTGATTCCAGAACTTCTACTGCCAATCATATGATAAACTACAGGAGACGGTCAGCGATGACGGTCTCCGAGGACAAACACCTAAAACTTTATCACATCATATTTGTGTTTAAAACTTTAGTTTTTCTGTACCTGCATTGGAGTCGTCGCACTAGTTCACACATAATACGGGGGGACTATTTTTGTCGTTATATCTGATATCGATTGTCTTTCAAGTATAGTTTAAACAGGATTCTGTTTATTTCCATCGTTTCTTAAAGATGTCTAGAAAATCGAGCTCTGCTGCAGTTTTCGATAAGCCTGAGCCAGGTCCTCAGCAGGAGGTAGTAGGAACTTCGAATCCACCAACAACCTCCACACAGGGTATTATGCATTAATCAACTACAGTTATTGGCCCGACTCTTGATGTTATAGACGTAGCAATTATCCTGGATAATCCTATTGATTCACAAGCTTGTCGGTTATGTTCAATTCATGGAATCACTTTCGACGATGTTACAGTTCCATCAGGACAGGATCGGCCTCATCTGCCCCCAGCTGGATATACAGCGTGCAATAAATTCATGTGCTGGGTTGGTAGTGTGCCACCTTTCAACTCCTTTCTCCGTGAAGTGTTACAGTATATCGGGATCGCCCCGGCACAGCTACATCCCAATTGTCACGCATTCATCTATGGCACTTGTATTCTCTTCATGAACATCTTATTAAAGCTCCCCACTCCCGGTGATATCCGCTACATTTATCACTTCAAAAGACGGTCTGACAATCCATCCTTCATATTCCTTGAGCCACACTCCAAGTGTCAGATCCTGACAGGGGCATGGAGTAAATTCTCCCAACATAAGTAGGAATGGTTTTATGTATGCTGCCTCCCTGGCTTTGTGAGAAGATGGCTGGAAGGGAGTAAGTTCCACTTTCGGATCAATATTTGTCTATGGCACAAAGTGCATTCTTTCTAAAAAATTTCAACTTTTACAAGTATCAGCCCATGTCCCGAAGGTACTAGGTATTCTGAGGCCGTCGAGGCCATTAGAGCTATTCCTATGGAATACCGGGAGATCAAATCCGTCATTTCCAATGAATCGCTTTTAAAGTTTGGACTGTTGGCGGAAGGTCGTCGAACTAATCTCCTAACTGGCGCTGCTACAACCAAATCTGCCATGGAAAAAGGCAAAGGGCAAGCTGGGCCTTCGATGACCTCTAAAGGTGAAACCCCCGATATATTTGAGGAAGGCGAAATAAAGGAGGCCGAAGTGCCAAAAACGACCGATGAGAACTTAGGCTCCGATATTGCAGCAATAACGGACGCACCTGGCATCGCCAAGTCGCTTCCCCCTTCGAAGAGGCAAAAAATCTTAGCCTATAAACTGAAAAAGAAAACAGTAGGCGAAACTTCTAAAGTTACAATCACTCCGGTTGAGAAAAAGTCGTCTCCCCAACATCTAGAGGGTTCATTGAAAGGTCTTTCAAACCTGACCATCCCTGATGACCTGCTGAATTATGGTTTCAACGACCCAGGGGATATGGGACTTAATTCGCCCGCGAGAGGCGATGGAGGCGATTAAATTCATCACCAGGGAGAAAAAACTCCAATAAGTAAAGCAAAAGAAACTGGTCTGTCGGGGAGAAACACTAGGACACACACGAACACTTACACTCCACCCTGCACTTAAATTTTAGCCATCATATTATTCTCACCAATTCGTTCTCACTTAATTTCTATGCAGGTGATATGGGGCACACTCACGGATTTGACCACCTTCGCGGGTCCTTTATCTTCTACCATTCCAGTCGGGATTCAGGGTCAGGTAGACGCCGAGAAAGAGATGATAGCGGCGATAGGGACTATCGTCTCAGAGACTCATCGTCTTCTTGAAGAAAAACATACAACCATTCTTCATACCCCAACGATCCTCCCCCTCACTCAGAGCACAGTAGGGAAAAATATGCTTAGAAGGGGTCTCAATCTGAAGCTCCCTACGACCAACACTCTGGTTCGTCCAGCACAAAGCAATCTCGTGAGCCTCATAAAAAGTCTATGGCTCCGGCTAAGCAAACCCCTCCAGTCTCTGCACATGATCCGTCGGTAGCCGAAAGATTAGCTGAGCTTAAAGCCACATTTCCGAAGATATGCTTCGACAGACTGAAATTTCTTCCTGCGATTCACCCAATTCCAGGGCATGTCAAATAAAGTGCCATTGCCTGCAATAGCGATGTTTGTTCACTTGGTAGAAAAAGTTTCAGAAGTTTCTATGGAACGTCGGTATGAGATTGATCGCTTGAAACTTGAAGCCATTTATGATAAAGACATTATCAAAGCCCAGGATGAAGAGCTTTCCTCGTACAAATCTCAACTTGAAGCTGCCCAACAAAACGCTAAAGATACAGCCGAGGCAGTCAGTCGTCTGGAAGCTACTCACAAAAGGGAAATTGATTAGGCGGTTCAACGCTGTGGCGCTTTAGCCTTAGAAAAAGATTCCATTCAAAAAGAGAGGATGTCCTCGCTCAACGAGTTAAAGAATTGGAGGAGCTACTCCTCAAAGAAAAGGAAGAAAAAACTGCTGCTCAAGAGGAGTCGCAATGATATTGCGACGAGATTGTCGCTACACGACTTCTAAAAACAAAGCTTGATGAGGAGCTCTCCAAAGCTGAAGCGTTAAAGGACGCAGCCCGTGAAGAGGGCAAAAGAATAACATTGATAGAAATTGACTCTTGCCTTGAGGCAGCCGCTGAAGCCGGAAGAGAAGAAATTAAATGCCTATTTGATCCGCTTATTGCTGAATACAACGCTCGGGTTCTCATGCATCGAGATCTATCTTTTCTGGGCGAGGGTTACCTCGAATCATTAGCCGAGGCATGGGATACCTTGATAAAAATCAAACGAGTAGAGCTGGGCACCGAGGAGGTTGATGAAGATTCTTTTGTGAAGGAAGTGCTTCGAGGAAACGAGCCTTCCGACTTATCCGCAGCTTAAGTCCTTTATGGAAGAGATTCCTCCTCATCAAAAGGGAAGGATGAAGTTGCTGGTCCATCCGGGACTGAATCTCAAGTTCTTCCTTCTGTTCAGCCGACCGGTCGCTCATCACGCGACCCTTCTGAGCAGCCTGTTGGCTATGATCCAGAGAAACCCGGGCTTGATATCCACATTCTGTCTCCTATTCCAGAGGGTAAGACTCCCAAAATAGCCGAGAGTCAGCCGGAGGCTGGTATTTAACTTTTCTTTCTAGAGTTCAAATAACCATCGCTTCTTGGCGAGCAATAAATGTATTCTAACATTTGTCTTTTATGACTTCGTGTAGGCCATTCTGATCCCGAAACAACTCCAAGGAGCAATGCCGCCACGGAGAAGGAAGAGAAATTGGGAGAGGCATCTCACACTGGGAATGCTCCCGGACCCGATGCTCAAATGATCGGGGCGCTCGATGAGGACAAACTCATGAACCCCTCACCTAAAGAAGAACATGACGAAGTTGAAATCACAGGCGCCTCCGAACACACTTCGAAACTGAGCATGGAGGAATAAATCATGAAAGAGGGGAAGAAGAAAGCTGAAATTAAGGTTGAGCCTCAAGTGGTGGAACTGGTGATCCCCTGAACAGGCCCCTGAAGGTCATTCTCCCTGGTGGGACCACACCACTGGAAGTTCTTCCTCCTTCCCCGGGTAGCATCTCACTAGGAAGCAAGGCGTCTAAGAGAAAACGCTTGGTGAGGAGCCTTCGGAGAAGCCGAGGAAGGAGAAAAAATCAAAAAAGTAGCTATCCGGTCGTGCCTCATTCAACCCGAATAAGTCTGAATTATGCAGTTATTTCTATTTATTTTCACAGTCGTTGTAAATAGACTTTTTTGCTCCGAGTTCAGGAGAAGTTGTAATGAAACTGAATCTTCGATTAGTAAATAAAATTTTGTTTCTTTGTTTTCGATGATTTTCGCTGTTTAGCTTACTGTCTAACTTGTAGTTGAAATTCGAAATCTTGTAGGTTACACAAGCTCCGGTCCGCTTCCACATGGCTTGGAATTTTTTTGAATCGTAAATCCTCTAGTCCACGCTTTGGGGACTTAGAGTACTTCAGTCCGCGCTCCAGGGACTTAGAGATTTTTTGAATCGTTTATACTCTAGTCCGCGCTCCGGGGACTCAGAGTACTCTAGTCCGCGCTTCGGGGACTTAGAGATTTTTTAAGTCGTTTATACTCTTGTCCGCACTCCGAGGACTCAGAGTATTCAAGTCCGTGCTCCGAGGACTTAGATATTTTTAAGTCGTTTATACTCTAGTCCGCACTCTGGGGACTCAGAGTACTCTAGTCCGCACTCTGGGGACATAGAGATTTTTTAAGTCGTTTATACTCTAGTCCGCACTCAGGGGACTCAGAGTACTCTAGTTCGAACTCTGGGGACTTAAAGATTTTTTAAGTCGTTTATACTCTAGTCCGTACTCCGGGGACTCAGAGTACTCTAGTCCGCACTCTGGGGACTTAGAGATTTTTAAGTCGTTTATACTCTAGTCCGCACTCTGGGGACTCAGAGTACTCTAGTCCGCACTCCGGGGACTTAGAGATTTTTAGGTCGTTTATACTCTAGTCCGCACTATGGGGACTCAGAGTACTCTAGTCCGCACTCAGGGGACTTAGAGATTTTTAAGTCGTTTATACTCTAATCCGCACTCCGGGGACTCAGAGTACTCCAGTACGCGCTCTGGGGACTTAGAAATTTTTAAGTCATTTATACTCTAGTCCGCACTCCGGGGACTCAGAGTACTCTAGTCCGCACTCTGGGGACTTAGAGATTTTTTAAGTCGTTTATACTCTAGTCCGCGTTCCGAGGACTTAGGGACTCAGAGTACTCTAGTCCGCACTCTGGGGACTTAGAGATTTTTTAAGTCGTTTATACTCTAGTCCGCACTCCGGGGACTCAGAGTACTCTAGTCCGCGCTCCGGGGACTTAGAGATTTTCAAGTCGTTTATACTCTAGTCCGCACTCTGGGGACTTAGTGATTTTTTAAGTCGTTTATACTCTAGTCCGCACTCCGGGGACTCAGAGTACTCTAGTCCGCACTCTGGGGACTTAAGAGATTTTTTAAGTCGTTTATACTATAGTCCGCACTCCGGGGACTCAGAGTACTCTAGTCCGCACTCTAGGAACTTAGAGATTTTTAAGTCGTTTATACTCTAGTCTGCACTCCGGGGACTCAGAGTACTCTAGTCCGCACTCTGGGGACTTAGAGATATTTTAAGTCGTTTATACTCTAGTCCGCACTCCGGGGACTCAGAGTACTCTAGTCCGCACTCTGGGGACTTAGAGATTTTTTCAATCGTTTATACTCTAGTCCGCACTCCGGAGACTCAAAGTACTCTAGTCCGCACTCTGGGGACTTAGAGATTTTTTATTTTATCGATTGGCTTTTAATTTTGTGTGCACGTTCATACGCCAGACAGAATAATGTGATTTAATTTTTTCCATGGAATTATAACACACGGAACATCAACAGTTCATAGAAAAGTGGCTTCAAGCCTTTATTGATCATAACAAATAGGAACAAACTGAATTGCCTTATTACATGCCGAAAACAAAGAATAACAAAAGAAACACATACTGGAAACAATTACTACTAAAATGCGAAAGAAATGGGCTAAGTGTAATAACAACGCAAATGCTCGCTATTCCGTGCTCGGGGGAGCGTCGTGCCATCAACGGTCGCTAGCTTGAAAGTTCCTTCTCCAAGATTCCATTCAATGACGTATGGACCTTCCCATGTGGGATTCATATGTGATAGGATCGGAAAAACTTGCTTCAAAACGGGATCGTCCACATCAAAGATTCTCGGTCGAACTTTTTCATTATAATATCGAGCGACTCGGTGCCTATATGCAGCCGCCCTTAAGTCGGCTTCATCACGTTTTTCGTCCACAAAGTCCAATGATTCCAGTAAAAGTTCCTGATTTGTCTTAGGATCATAGTGAGTCACCTGATGAGAAGGAACTTCAATTTCTACGGGTATAACAACTTCAATACCATATGCCAATGTGAATGGAGTGTGACCAGTCGTGGACTTGTGGGTGGTTCTATAAGCCCAAAGTGTTGTTGGAAGCTCATCCACCCACTTGCCTCTAGCCTTCTCCAAATGTTTTTTCAATATGGATTTGATTATTTTGTTTACGGCTTCGACTTGTCCATTGGCTTTAGGATGAGCAACTGCTGCAAACCTTTTCTCAATGCCATACTTTTGACAAAGTGGAAATTATCCACAAGGGCCTCTTTAGCAAGTGAAATTAGTTTCTAGGACACACGACTGAAATAATTACTTTCAAGGACAAAACGTGAAATAATTAGTTTTTATGGCTTAAAAACCTATGAAATTATGTCCTTGAAAGTAATTGGACTGCTGACTTTGTCTTTGAAAATAATTATTCTGCTGATTTTGACCTTGAAAGTAATTTTTTTGAATGTATGTCCTAGAAACTAATTGGACTGCAAAGTTTGTCCTTCTGGTGAAATGCCCCTTTGACAAAATTCTTTGAACTCCCTACTTTCGAACCAAGTTTCGTTGTCCGTAATGATAGTTCATGGGAGGCCAAAACGGCATATGATGTTTCGCACAACGAAATTAATGACCTTTTTGGTGGTGATCGTAGCTAAGGTTTCTGCTTCTGCCCACTTGGTAAAGTAATCGACCGCAACAATTGCGTATTTTGCACCACCTTCGGAGATTGGCAAGGAGCCGATTATATCGATCCTCCATATTGAAAATGGCCAGGGACTAACCATTTGTGTGAGTTCTATCGACGGAGCTCTCGGAATCTTCGCATACTTTTGACATTTGTCGCGTTTTCTCACATAGTCTGCGGTGTCTCGATTAACGGTTGGCCAATAGTATCCATAGTGGAGGATCTTTTTGGCTAGCGTCTGCCCCCCAGTATGGTCGCTACATTCTCCTTCATGAACTTCTTTCAAGACCCACTTTATCTCATTGTGGGCGATGCACCGAAGTAAAGGAACCGAGAATCCTTTCTGATACATTACTCCATCCTGCATTATATATCATGAGGCTTTACGAATGACTTATCGTCTTTCGTTCTTTCTTTCGGGCAAAGTCCCGTGTAGCAGGTATTGCTTGAACAGGGTTATCCATGACTTCCTCTTAATTTCTGTTTCTAACACAGAGCCTACTTCCATCTCGTTTATACTCGTGGAATGTAAGATTTCAACGGGAACCAAACCAATCTGTTATGCATCACCGGTACTTGCGAATTTTTCCAATGAATCGGCTTCCCTATTCTGTTCACGCGGGATATGCGAGATATCGTAATATTCAAGGTCTGCCAACAGTTCTTGAACCCGAGTAAGGTAAGGGGCAAGTCTCTGCCCCTTTGCTTGATAGTCTCCTCGCACTTGGTACACCACCAATTGTGAGTCGCAAAAAATTTCAACGATTTTACTCTGAGTTCCTTGGTAAGTTTTAAGCCAGCAATCAATGCTTCATACTCGGCTTCGTTATTCGTAGCTAGGAAATTGAGCTTCAAAGCATAACAAATTGATCGGTTTTCGGGAGTCACAAGAATAACACCAGCCCCAGAACAATGGTCATTGGATGCCCCATCGGTGTATAATTTCCATCGAATTGGAGGAATCACATCATCACTACTCGGCTCATCTGATATAGTGAACTCTACGATGAAGCCTGCTAGCGCCTGTCCTTGGATAGCCCTCCATGGCAGGTAGGTGATATCGAATTGACTCAACTCAATATTCCATTTCAGCAGCCTTCTAGAGGTTTCTGGTCGTTGGAGTACCTGTCGCAGAGGTTGATCAGTATAAACACTAATCAGATGTGCCTGAAAATATGGACGAAGCTTGCGTGATGCAACCACCAAGCAGTAGGCTAGCTTCTCAATTTTAGGATAATTCTTTTTTGCCCCCGTTAAACGTTTGCTGACATAGTACACTGGCTTTTGAATTCGATCCTCCTCACAAACCAAGGCCGTACTGATGGCATGCTAAGACACGACCAAGTATACATATAACACTTCATGGTCTATAGGCTTTGACAGAACTGAGGGACTCTCCAAATGTCTTACCAGAGCTCGGAATGCATCCTCACAGTCGGGCGTCCATTCAAAACTTCTCTTTCCTTTCCTTATCACATCAAAGAAAGGAATACACTTATCGGTCGCTCTGGATATGAATCGACTCAATACGGCGACTTTTCCATTCTGGCTTTGTACCTGCTTTATAGTTCTGGGCGCTTGTATGTCTCGAATAGCCTGAATCTTTTCTGGGTTAGCTTCAATTCCCCGTGCATTAACAATAAAACCAAAAAACTTTCCCGATGCAACACTGAAGGAACACTTCAGTGGATTGATTTTCATTCCGTAGTATCTAAGTATATCAAACATCTCCGCTAAGTCTCGAATGTGGTAGTTTGACTGTCGTGACTTCACAAGCATGTCATCCACATAGACTTCCATTGTTCTACCAATTTGGTCTTTAAACATCTGATTTACCAAGCGCTGATAAGTCACTCCTGTGTTCTTTAACCCAAAAGGCATCACCACATAACAATACAGCCCTACATTCGTGACAAACTAGTGTGTTCCTGATCTGGAATATGCATCGGGATTTGGTTGTATCCCGAATACGCATCCATGAATGACAACAACTCGTGTCCTGCTGTTGAGTCGACCAGCTGGTCAATTCTGGGTAAAGGGAAACTATCCTTAGGGCATGCCTTGTTCAGGTCTAAGTAATCGACACAAGTCCTCCATTTCCTATTCGCTTTTCTCACTAGTACGGGTTAGAAACCCATTCAGGGTAGAGGGCATCACGGACAAACCCATTGGCTTTGAGTTTGTCCACCTCCTCTTTGAGAGCAGCAGACCTCTCCGGATCCATACCTCTCCTTTTCTATTTTACAGGTACATATTTTGGGTCAATGTTCAACATATGACTTGCGATGGCGGGAGAAATCCTGCACATATCAGAGTGGGTCCAAGCGAAAACATCTAGGTTCGCTCGGAGGAAATCAGTTAGGTTCTCAGTCATCGAGGGAGTGAGTTGTGATCCAATCTTAAGCACCCGTGATGGGTCATCATGGCTGACTGAAATGTCAATCGTCAGTTCAGCCGGTGCAGCTTTAGACTCCTTAGGTTCTTCATCATCGTCTCTCAGATCTATATCTCTGTAGATCCGACCCTGCTGCCCGAGCCAAGGCTCGGGCACTACTTGTCAATTTTGCGCTACCT
Source organism: Allium fistulosum (assembly GCA_030737815.1). Lineage (NCBI taxonomy): Eukaryota > Viridiplantae > Streptophyta > Magnoliopsida > Asparagales > Amaryllidaceae > Allium > Allium fistulosum. The sequence continues at coordinate 152,855,012 of CM060905.1, read as the reverse complement.
AGACGCGGACAGAGTTTTCCACAACCTTTCCCTTCTCTCTTCGCTGGGCCTCTCTCAGCTCAGCCACATAACATGCACGACCAGTCGCTTGATCGCCATGTACTACACCAACTCCTCTATCCGTCGAAAATTTTAAAGTCAAACACCACGGGGCCTAAGCTGCCCGAAACTCGCCAGGGCCGGACGTCCCAGAAAAACATTATACGGGGAATCAACATCCAACACAATAAAAGGTAGGATCCGTACCCTCCTACGTTCACCTTCTCCTAATTCAACTGGTAATTTAACAAAACCTATTGCGTCAGTGGCTGCACCATTAAAACCGTGAATGCGGGTTTTAGATGGTTTCAGATCCTTGGCCTCCATCTTCATTTGGTCGTATGCCTTTTTAAAGATAATATTCACAGAGCTCCCGCAATCAATCGGTATCCTTCTCACCAAAGCCGGCCCAATCGTTGCTGAGATGACCATCGGGTCAATGGTAGGTGCCTCCACCTGATCGGCATCCCTACTCCTAAACACTATATCGTCCGTCATCATTCGCTGCTGTTTTGCGGGGGCCCCGTCTTCTGTTTTTGAACAACATTCAAAATCCACATGCTTTAGGGAACTAGCATAACGTTTCATTTCTTGCCAACTCTTGTCTGCCAGATGATGCCCACTGACTATCATGTTTATAACCAATCTACCTCCAGTCCGAACAGGTTCCTCAGGTCGATGTGGAACCTGCCCGCAATTAGGGTCGGACATCCCTGTCCGCCTTCCTGCGGATCCTTAACAAATTGCTGTAACTTTTTCTGGCGAATCAACTTTTCTATAGCATCATGGAGGTGTCTACATTCCTCGGTATTGTGCCCGTAAGTCTCATGAAAATGACAATACTTCCCAGTTTGCTTTTGTTCCTCAGTGGATTCTTTTGGGTGCGGCTTTCGGTATTGGAATGTGTTACAAGTTGATAAAGAAATATTCTACAGAGATGTGTTCAGAGGAGTGTATTCGTTGTAGGTCAGGATCCTTGGTTTCCACTTTCCGGCTTCCCACTTCCTTCTGGAATTTCCTCCTTCGGATCCTTTAGACTGCTCGGGCTTGTTTTGAACATTAACCTGAACCTTTCCAGAATTATCGCCAGATTGCTTTACCGTGATATTGCTTTGCACTGCCTCCTTGCCAGGCCCTGGCGCACTGCCTCGCCTCGTCCACCTGGCTTCCTCCCTTCTCATGAATTGGTGTGCCTTTAAATAAAAATGTTCCATGGTAGCTGGAGGTTTTCCTACCAGCCAATCACCGAACTCTGAGTCTGGATCTACTCCTCGCATCACGACCATAAGAATAGCATGGTCATTCAGGTTGCTAACTTCGGTAGCTGCAACGTGAAACCTTTGTAAATATTCCTTCAAGGACTCCCCTGGAGCTTGAATTACATTGGATAAAGACATCACGTCCTTTGGACGAGTGGTATGAATTCTTAACTGCTCCACAAATTTCGTCACTAACTCATCGAATCTGGAGATCGATCGCGGAGGAAGTCTGGTGAACCACATGGTAGCGAGTCCAGATAGGGTTATTGGGAAACATCTACATTTAGTCGCATCATTTGCCCTAGCCGAGTCCATCAACCACTCGTATCTCATTACATGCTGTCGGGGATCAGTCTTCCCCTCATAGGCTGGAATAGTCGGGATGCTAAACTTCCAGGGGTACTCAGCTTGTAGGATAGCATCTGTGAATGGAGTATGACTCCTAGTTGTACCCCAATCATCGTTAGATAAGCCCTGATTTTCTCTCATCAACTGTCGGACCATAGCTGATAAATCCGGGGTCTGGATGGGAGGTGGCAAGTTGAACTCCATCCTGCATGACCGTTCCGGCTAGTGCCTCCTCGGTTGGTGGTCTCCCAAATGTGTGTCCTGGGGACCTACTTCGCTACGACCCTAGTGAGCCGGTCGGCCTGCTTCCACTCATGCTCCATATCCTAAGTTTCCCATTCCAACTTGAGTGCGATTCCCCAGGTGCAAGTGAGGGGCCACGGCTCCAGGTAGGGAACCTGGACCATTCCTGTTGGAATGATCTACTGCACCTGTTTGCGCTGTTTCAATTCTACGACATCTACGCCTGGGATGTTCATCAGACTAAGAGGAGCTGTCAGCTGATGAGTAGGAAGTGGGACTTCCTCCAGCATTCTGATGCTGTTGTTGAGTAAACTGGGTCATGAGATTGGCGTTAGCTTGAATCTGCTCGTTAAGCTGTCTTTTGCTTTCCACAAGTTCCCTCATCAGCTCATTGAACTCTGTTCTAGTGACAACTTCTGTTTGGTTTAGGACGGCGGCGGTCCCTGTGCCTGGATTAGCTTGTTGATTGCTGGGTCCTACTTGTTGGATGCTAGCGGTCTTGTTGACATCTGCATTGTGGGAGGCTGATCTGGTACGTGGTCTTCCGTTGTAGAGTTATCGGTCGGAACTCTGACTAGAATCTGTAAACTTCTTGTGAATGAACTTGGATCTTCTTTGGGGGATTTCTTCAATCCAGTAGCGACAAAGTAGATCCTAACAGCCTAAGAACGCAGTTCTCAGTGAAAGCACCAAAATGTTAGCACCAAAATTGGTCACTAACACCCAAGAAAAGATTTTTGTAGAGATATTAATGAAGATAGTAAATTAAATAGAGGAATATATGCAAAACTAACTGCAGAAACAAGAACACCAAAATTATAGTGGTTCGGCGTAACTGCCTACGTCTACTGTTAATGTAATCTTTATTGCTTTTATCAAAGGCTTGAATACAGATACAATCCGTAAACCAATAACTCAAATACAAGTTTGAACTGAAAGAAGCGAGTACTAAAAATGGCAGTGTATCCCTGGAGTTCTCCCCCCAAAAAAGGTCCCTTCAACTGTACCCCTGCCCCTCTATTTATAGACGAAGATAGGCTAGATATCCTACGCGGGCCCAAAACCAAAGTATGTCGGCCCATATATGGCAATCTCGAGTTGACCGAACCAGGCATACCGAGCGACTTTCGACCGATCGACAAATGCCGACCCAGTATGGCCGATCGGTGGTCATTGAGCAATTGACTCGAAGCGAACTCTTAAAGAACTCGGAGTAACTCGCGGTGGATCTCGAAGTAAAGCAGCGATGGCTTCCTTACTTTGCAGTTGATCCCACGTACATGCTAACTCCCTCATTGTGCACCAAACCAGATACACCGACCACACGTGCCAAACCACTTCTGACCGAACGACACCAACTTCCCTTTCACGAACGATACCTGCTAACCCGTCTAGGCCGAACAACAAATGTCGGACCATCAAGACCGAACCATACATGCCAAACTACCTCAACCGAACGAGGCGTGCTGAACAATTCAAATCGAGCGACTTCTGCTAACCACTTAGACCGAGCCATATGTGACCTACGTCCTTGACGAGCCACCCGTCCCGAACCACCTTGACCGAGCCATGTGTTCCGACCACCTTGACTGAACGACATGTTCTTCCCTTCTTTGACGGAGCCATACATAAATGCCGAAACATATCGAATGCATCAAACCCTTATATCTCCAACTTCTTCTTGGTCAGAATCTCATCTAGTGCTAACTATCACCTCTGCAACCATCATTTTGTAGCCGGCCCAAGGTGCCGGGTAATTATATATATATATATATATATATATATAGTGCCAAGTAAATAAGCTACAATTATAAACTTGTGTTGGCGCTAACAACTATAATTTATTACTCCCTAGAACTTCAACTCACTTTTGGATGCACTTTGCCATCGTTAAGCACTCAGAGTGATACAACATTTCAACTCATGTTTATATATGTTGATTCGTAGGATTAGACATACGAATTTATGGGTGGGAAACTTACCTCGGTACACAGTGTAACCCTTCCTTTTCCTCTCATATCAATTCATGAATGCAGCACGTCATCCCCGCCACGCAACCCATCAACTTTAGTGCTACATCAAGCAAGCATCATGCCATAGGAAGACACAAGTACGAAGATTCTAATATTTGAATTTTGCAAATTTAGAAATTTATTTGATTTGTTGTTAATTTACGAAGTGGTAAGGATTGGTTTTGAAATTGATTTCCTTCCCCCATTCATTAAAATGAACAAGTTGACGTGAATATAAAGAATGGGAAGAAATGCGTAGAGAGTGAAAAATCTGTAAGCAAGTTTGGGTTAGGGATGGTTGGGCTTGGGCCATGGCAATATAAAATAGGCAAGCATGTATAATTTTTTTTTCTTTTGTTATTTATAAAACTATTTCTTTTTATTTAAAAACAAATCAACACAAGGTTCCAAAATTCCATTTTTAACTAATTAAATATTTATCATTGATTACTCTAAAAATTGGTCTGTTACAGACTCCTCTCTTAACAAAATTGCGTCATCGCAATTTTCCATTAGGAGAATCTATCATAACTAATTATAACTATTTAATTATATTATTTTTAACTTTATCTTACATACCAAAACATTTATTCAAGGGTAAATTACTTTATAATATCTCAAAATTATACATTACATATATTTTCACCAAACTTCATTTTATTATAACTCAACTTCGATTTAAATTCACATTTTATTCAAAACAGGCTACATCCAAAGTATGTTGAGTAAGGTAATATCCGGATTTGGTGCGATAGTGTAAGATGTCTACAAGCTGATATTTAATAAGATGGTGTAAATTTCCAGAATACTTGATAGGCCAAGAATGAGATGAGAACAAATTTGCATCTTATTCTTATTTTCCCAAGAAACATATAAATCTTACTATGGCCCAATACAATATATTACTACCAGGACTTGCGCAACATGCTTTGTAACTGTACAAAATCTACAAAGTGTTCATAAATTTATTATGTTTATGCTACTTTGACTAAAGAATTGATGAATGTATAAGTTAACTATTCATGCATTAGTGGTGAACACTAATGATAAGTATCATAATTTGCTAATTTTCAACACTACAAAATTTATAACAACGGATAATCAAAATACAAGAAGCCCTAAAAGCCAAAAACGGAATGGTTACAAATTTACATAAATGTAAATTTAAATAGCACAACAGACTCATCAGCATAACATATACTGAAAAATAAACATTATAGCAACCCAGGCACACATGAATGAAAAAGAATGACAACTCAAGCACTCACATGGAGAAGAATACAAATACATGCACATACACTGCAACTTATACAACACAGTACGTACACACACACATAAAAACATATCTCCATTCATACACTGGTTTTGAATGCACACAACCACAGTAACACTCACACTCACGCTTCACCTATCAGTACACACAAGACACTCTCCAAGTCAGTAAATCTACATGGTATACTCACAAAACCCAGTTAAGACATGAACAAAATGCAATAGTATATTTATAAACAAACACAAATCTAAATATGACTCAGCAAATGCACAGGTAATGTATATAAATATGCAAAGAAATTAGGTGTAACGACTCAAAGACATACACTAAAGAATGCGTCCAAATGTGCAGTTCACCAAAAGTGTTCGCAAGACAAAATTATACAAGAAGTACTCATGCAAACTCAACACACATTATCACTACACCCTTTCACATGCATCTTAACTCTGGCATGCATTAACACTAACACGCACTCATAACATTAACACACAAATATACATACACAAGCTCATCCAAATTCAAAGCATGCACACAAGTATAAATTTCAAACAACACTTTACCAAAATAATTTACTTATATTTGTAAAATCTCAAATACATCCACTGATGATTACCCCAGTAATCATTCTATATTTTTATATAATATAGAACATTACCCAACACTCTCAAGGGTCAGAGACTCTAAGTCTCGTGTAAAGTTTCGACTCATGTCTCTAATATACTATGTGTTGTTCTGAACTCGGCTTTGATACCATTCTGTGATACCCCAACTCTATACCCATACTATCCAAGAGTATTATAGAGTAATACTATAAGATAAAAGAGAGAATTCCATTTTTTTTCCAGTCCTCTCAATACTGTTTCATTGCGTTCCTTATATAAACATTTTGTAACAAACATAACAGCTGTACCAATGAGATCCATACATCGTGCTAATTTTAAGGAAATTGTAAATAACGAAAAAGAGAAAAGTTATAACTAATTTCTGTTGCTTTTCCTCTGCTGCTCCACTATGGTATCATATTTGCAGGTTGGTTAGTGCTAGTCTAGTCTCTATATCGTGCAGGTAAATTGACAGTACGCTTGGGTCTTGCTGTGGCATTTGTAGCTGCATCATTGCCTCCCCCTAAAAGATCAACCTTGTCCTCAAGGTTGTTGTCTATAACCAGTGATGGAGGTAATGGTGTTGGGGCTATGTTATGTGGGTTAGGGCATATTTTGAGTAGCGAGATGTGGAACACAGGATGAATGCGAGCTTCCGGTGGTAAAAGGAGCTTATATGCAACAGCGCCTATTTTCTCTACAATTTGATAAGGACCAAAGTATTTCTTCGATAATTTGTGTTGGGTTGGCCTTAGAGAATGTTGGCGGTATGGCTGAAGCTTAACGAAAACATAAGATCCGATGGGCAGTTCCTTATCCATACGGTGCTTGTCAGCTTGTTGTTTCATTCGGGACTGAGCTCGCTGAAGATTTGCTTTTATGGTTTGCAGTAGGTGATCTCTAGTGGTGGCCCAATCTTCAATTTCCTGTACAGGGGAAGTGCCAAGTATGTAGTCAGCTATGGATGGTGGCTGACGGCCGTAGACAGCCTGGAATGGTGATATTCCGATGGACGAATGTTTGCATGTGTTATACCACCATTCAGCCCAAGGTAAACATTTCGTCCATTGTGATGGTAAGTCACCGGTTAGTGCTCTCAAGTACGTTTCCAAGCAGCGGTTTACAACTTCTGTCTGACCGTCGCTTTGTGGGTGGTAGGCGCTGCTCATCTTGAGTTGTGTGCCGTGTAACTTAAATAATTCTTTCCAGAACTGACTCATGAAGACACGGTCACGATCGGATACTATAGAACGTGGAAAGCCGTGTAAACGGAAATATTCCTGTATAAAGTATGATGCTAGCTGGGCTGCTGTAAAAGAAGTGGGTAGAGCAATGAAATGCGCATATTTAGAAAGGCGGTCTACGATGACCCAGATGCATGTTTTTCCGGATGATGGTGGTAAATGGGTTATAAAATCCATGGATATGTCTTCGAATATTTGGTTGGGTATGGGTAGAGGCTGTAACAGGCCTTTGGGTGCACAGTTTTCGGGTTTAGTTTGCAGACATATGGGACATTCCTTTACATAATCAGTGACAGATTTTAGAAGCTGAGGCCAATAAAAATTGTTAGCAATCCTAGCCATAGTTCCTTTAATTCCTGAATGACCTCCTATCTTAGAAGAATGATATGCAGTAATAATATCGTGTTGGAGCTCAATGTCATTCGGAATATACAATTGCTTCCCCTTAAATAACAGTTCATCTCGATATAAAAATTGGGGGTTAGAATTAATACCAGATTTTGAGTCAGTGATCAATTGTTGTGCCTTTGTATCCTGTTGCATTGCTTGACGGATTCGGTTCGTGAAATCAAGAGAGACAGATGAGAGCGCAGCCATTGTTGCAGCAGAAGTCCACCTGGAGAGCCCATCCGCGACTGTATTTTCTGTCCCTGGCCTGTACCTGATTGTGAAATCGAACCCCATTAATTTGAATAACCATTTCTGTTGTTCGGGTGTTTGTATGGTTTGGGTCAGTAATTGGCGGAGGCTTTGGTGGTCAGTGGTAATGAAGAAGTGGCGGCCAAGAAGGTAGTGGCGCCATTTCTGAACAGCAGAGGTTATGGCGTACATCTCGCGGGCGTAGGTTGAGGATTTCTGTAGGCGCGGTGGTAACTTCTGACTGTGAAAGGCAATTGGATGTCGCGATTGTGAAAGTACTGCCCCACAGGCGAAGCCAGAAGCATCCGTGTATAGCTCGAATGATTTAGAGAAATCTGGTAGCTGCAGAATAGGAGCGGTGGTAATTGTGTGCTTTAAGGAGATAAAGGCATTGTGGGCTTTCTCTGTCCAATTAAAAATTTCACCCTTTTTCAGTAAATCCGTGAGTGGGCTTACTATATGTGCATAGTGTCGAATAAAACGACGGTAATAGCCTGTAAGGCCCAAGAATCCTCGCACGGCTGTTAGAGTGGTTGGTGCTGGCCACTTAATTATGGCTTCTACTTTGGATGGGTCTACACGGACTCCGTCTTTCGAAATGATGTGGCCCAAATAAGACAATTCCGAAAGCCCAAAGACGCATTTAGACGAGTTTGCATAGAATTTATGTTTGTCTAGTATGCTAAGAGTTGTTTGCAAGTGGCCAATGTGAGAGTCCCATGTCTTGCTATAGACAAGAATGTCGTCAAAGAAAACCAAAATGAATTTCCGTAAGTATGGTCGAAAGACGTCATTCATTGTTGCTTGAAATGTAGAAGGCGCATTGGTGAGACCGAACGGCATTACAAGGAATTCGTAGTGTCCTTCGTGTGTACGAAATGCCGTTTTTGGTATGTCGGGTGGGTAGACTCTAATTTGGAAATATCCACTACGTAAATCAAGCTTTGAAAAATAAGTAGAGCCATATAATTCATCCAATAATTCATCAACGGTTGGGATAGGGAAACGATCTTTGATGGTGATGGTGTTGAGGGCGCGATAATCAACGCAAAAGCGCCATGTACCGTCTTTTTTTTTGACAAGGAGGACCGGGGAAGAGAAGGGGCTAGTGGATGGTTGTATGATTTTGGCTTGGAGCATTTCTTTGATTTGTGATTCGATTTCATTTTTTTGGTAATATGGGTAGCGGTAGGGTTTGACGTTGACGGGTTGTGAATTTGTTTGGAGGTTGATATGGTGGTCAAGGCTACGGTGTGGTGGAAGTTCGTAGGGTTTGGCGAATAGGGTATGGTATTGGGTTAGGAGTTGTAAAATATCTGGATGTGTATTTTCTGGACACGGAAATGAATTTGGGCTAGTTTCTGTGATTGGTTCAGCAGTTAAATGGAAATAAGAAGAGACTGAGGTATTTGCGTGTAGCCTTTTTAGTTGATGAATAGAGATTTCTGTTGGGCTCACCTGTGCATCATGGCCCGCTAAAGTAATTGGTCTCTGGTTGTATACAAAAGACATAGTCATCCTTCTATGGTCAAAAGTAATCGGACCCAATTCTTGCATCCACTGAATACCAAATACAGCTTCTGCTCCCGCGATTGGAAGGAGGAAGAAATCCGTAACAAAATCATAGCCCTGTATTCGCACCAAGACACGGCGGCAAGCTTCTGTGCACTGCAATTTGTCGCCGTTCCCCACCGTAACAAGAAAATCGTGATGTTTTTCGGCTTTCAATCCTAAGAATCTTGCTGCTCTCGGGTGAATGTAGTTGTGTGTGCTTCCTGAATCGACAAGGATTGAGGTGAATTTGTTGTTGATCTGAGCTAATAGTCGAATGGATCGGGGATTTGAAGAGCCGACCAGGGCGTTGAATGAGATGGCTGGATCTGCATCTAAGGGGTGTTCTGGCGCATCTGGAGGGTCTGGTTCTGGACTGATTTCGTCATCTTCGGGTAAGAGAAGGAATATACGTTTATTACTGCATTTGTGGCCGGGAAAATATTTCTCATCGCAGCTATAGCATAGACCTTTCGACTGGCGATTCTGGAGTTCGGCTGGGGTGATTCTTTTGATGGGGTAGTTTTGGTTTAGTTGTTGAGTTGGAGCTGGGATTGGTGGTAGTGAAAGTAGCGGTGGTTGTTGTGGCCGGTTGAATGGCAATCTGTTTTGGAATTGTTTGGTTTCGGTGATTTTGTTTTCGATGTGTTTGGCGAGGTCGATTGCGTCGGAGATGGAGGTGGGTTTGAAGGGTTGTAGTTCATTACGGATGTTGATTTTCAGGCCGGAGATGAAACAATTGAGTAGAGCGTCAGGTGGTAAGTTTGTGATTCGATTGCTAAGTGATTCGAATTGAGACTGGTAGTTCTCTACGGTGGTTGTTTGGCGGAGTTTGAACAGGGTGGCCTGTGGGTTTGTGAAGGTGGAAGGTCCGAAGCGTTGTTCTATGGCTAGGGTTAGGTTATTCCATGAGGTGAATTGGTTGTTTCGGAACATCCATTGATACCATGTTAATGCTTGGCCTGTCATGTAGAGGCTAGCAAGATGAATGCGTTGGTCTTCCGGAGTTGAGTAAAAGGAGAAAAATCGTTCGGCCTGAAAAATCCATTCTAATGGGTTGGATCCATCGAAGAGGGTAAGTTCACATTTGGGGATTCGGGTATGTGGTGGAAGTGGGAAATGAGAGGTGTGAGGTGGTGGATGATGTGGTGTCGTGAGTAATGGAGGCTGTGATGGTGATCTGTTTCCTGTTTCAGCATTGGGTGAAGTGGGTGAGGCTGGGAATCTAGATGTGAGTTCGGCCAGAGTTTGGTTGATATTTTGTATTGCGTTTTTGATGTCAGGAATTTCAGCAATGGCAGTTTCTTGTTTGGCGAGGGTGGCTGTGATGGAATCGATGGCAGATTGTTGGGTGTTAAGTTGGGCTGCAAGGTCATCTAGACGGGTCATGGTGGTTGATTGGGAGGAGCGAGTTGGAAGGGTGAAAGCACCAATTGATACGATCTATGCTATGAACTGCAGATAACAGAGAAATTTTGTAGAGGAAGAAGAAGGTTAAGCAGAGAAAGAAGAAGATAAAAGAGAGAATTCCATTTTTTTTCCAGTCCTCTCAATACTGTTTCATTGCGTTCCTTATATAAACATTTTGTAACAAACATAACAGCTGTACCAATGAGATCCATACATCGTGCTAATTTTAAGGAAATTGTAAATAACGAAAAAGAGAAAAGTTATAACTAATTTCTGTTGCTTTTCCTCTGCTGCTCCACTATGGTATCATATTTGCAGGTTGGTTAGTGCTAGTCTAGTCTCTATATCGTGCAGGTAAATTGACAGTACGCTTGGGTCTTGCTGTGGCATTTGTAGCTGCATCACAACCACAGTAACACTCACACTCACGCTTCACCTATCAGTACACACAAGACACTCTCCAAGTCAGTAAATCTACATGGTATACTCACAAAACCCAGTTAAGACATGAACAAAATGCAATAGTATATTTATAAACAAACACAAATCTAAATATGACTCAGCAAATGCACAGGTAATGTATATAAATATGCAAAGAAATTAGGTGTAACGACTCAAAGACATACACTAAAGAATGCGTCCAAATGTGCAGTTCACCAAAAGTGTTCGCAAGACAAAATTATACAAGAAGTACTCATGCAAACTCAACACACATTATCACTACACCCTTTCACATGCATCTTAACTCTGGCATGCATTAACACTAACACGCACTCATAACATTAACACACAAATATACATACACAAGCTCATCCAAATTCAAAGCATGCACACAAGTATAAATTTCAAACAACACTTTACCAAAATAATTTACTTATATTTGTAAAATCTCAAATACATCCACTGATGATTACCCCAGTAATCATTCTATATTTTTATATAATATAGAACATTACCCAACACTCTCAAGGGTCAGAGACTCTAAGTCTCGTGTAAAGTTTCGACTCATGTCTCTAATATACTATGTGTTGTTCTGAACTCGGCTTTGATACCATTCTGTGATACCCCAACTCTATACCCATACTATCCAAGAGTATTATAGAGTAATACTATAAGATAATATGAAGAATGAAGCTATATGCATTGGTTGTCCGTTGTAATACTACATCAAAAATACCCTATTACAACGTCCTTTTTACAACGGACATTGGTTGTTCGTTGTAATAGAAGGCTATTACAACGGTCCATTAGCGCCCGTTGTAAAAGATGCCATATACAACACCCTTTTTACAACGGACATGGTTGTCCGTTGTAATAGAAGGCTATTACAACGGTCCATTCATGCCCGTTGTAATAGATGCCAACTTTACAACGGTCACAAAATGTCCGTTGTAATGATGCCCGTTGTAATAAAATTTTAGCTGGCCCAACTATTATATCAAATAATAAAACACCGTCCCCTTTTCTTTTATTCCTTCGGCTGTATCTTTTGCTTGTGAAAAATGGCGTTTGTCCTCTTTGCGAAAACTAGGGTTTTTTGGGAATTGAGTCGCCACTTCAATTTGTTGCTGATGCTTCGATTTCTTTTCTTCAATCAATTAGATTGCCCGCGGCTTCTTCAATTTAGTCGAGTACTGGTATGTGCTACAAGCAAGATTGGCGCAAAGGATTCAGTTCAGGATTCAGGTTTATATATTTCCATACAATCATATATCTTCTTCTTGTATGACTTATTCTAATTCTCACATTATTTGTCTACAAACGCACATTTTGCAAGCTAATCATAATATTTTTATTTTTTATTTGGTTTCTAGATGGACTATTAAGTACAGTAGACACATTAACGTCTACTGCACTTTGTGGTATTCTACACTCGATATTTGGTGGTCAGCCTATGCTTATGCTAGGAGTTGCAGAGCCCACGGTTATTATGTACTCGTATATGTATAGTTTTGCAAAAGGGCAGCAAGGCTTGGGAAGGCAATTGTTTTTGGCCTGGACATCATGGTACCTTTTATAATTATTTTATGTTTTTTCTATTACATGAGTGGATAATTAGAATAATATTTTGCTTCAATGTATATTGCAGGGTTTGGATTTGGACTGCTCTTTTGTTGTTTCTACTTGCAATTTTCAATGCTGCTTCTATCATTAGTAGATTTACCAGGGTTGCTGGAGAGCTTTTTGGGATGTTGATCACTGTATTATTCATGCAAGAGGCAATCAAGGTACATTTCTACGTTTCAAGAAACTGGAAGAATTTTTTTTATTTATTGTTTCTTTCAATTGTGGGTACACGTTAGTAATGAAGTCAGTTAGTCTTATCGATAACCTTACAGTCTTTGAACTGTTTTAACTGAAAGTTAAATAGAGTTTGTTGAAAATTTGATAGAACTACTTTTGTTTACTTTAATTTTGGGTAACTGGTCTCTGTACACTTCTTTGATTCATCATTTGATCTTTTGTGAAAATATAAGTACTCAAATTGGGAATGAATATATGTCGTTAATAAAGTATTATGATCGTAGTGTTACCTAATAATTAAAGGCTGAATTAGAACCAGTTTTGCAATAAAATTTGCCATAAAAGAGCTCATAAATTTACTAATAACAAAAGCTCAAATTATATTTCACTGTTTTATTTTTTTCACAACAGGGAGTAATTAGTGAGTTTAAAGTTCCTCTTAGTGAAGTTGCACCAGACAACCAATTCGTATGGCAATATACAAACGGGTTACTGGGAATCATATTCAGCTGGAGTTTTATACGCATCTCTAAAGAGCAGAAGTGCAAGATCACGGCGATATGGAACAGGTTTATTCATAAACATCATGTAAAGTTACGTGTTTCCTACTAATAAAATTGCAAGATAAAAATTTGAAAACAAAACGCATGAATATGCAGGATGGTTTAGAAGTTTACTGGGAGATTATGGAGTTCCTTTGATGGTTATGGCATGGACAGCATTATCCTATGCAATTTTCGGGTCTTTTCTAATATAACTTCATTAAAGATAATACATCAAATTTCTTCAGTTAATTCCATGTGGATTAACTAATAAACATGTTTGTTATGTCCAGATTCAGTGGAATTTATTTGTTTCATGCTAGCATTAATGCAAATCATATTTCCTGCTAGATCTTCTGAGCTTTCAACCAAGAAGTTCTATGACTGTTAACCCGCCTTTTTACCAGGCCGTGGACAGGCGGGTTTAACTTAATCGACTGCACGTTCGTCGAGGCTGGTGTACGATGGATTCAGTCGATTGGATGGATGGATGACGCAACGTGCTTGGGAGATGGAAATATGATTGGATAAAGATGGATCAACTATAATTTGGGTCTAGGAAACATGGTTCGGCATTAAATATGGTTCGGCATGGTGGAGGTTCGGCACAAATAGTTCGTCTGGCATTCACGTTCGAATAGCATTCAAGAGTACTCGGTATACATAGAGCGTCCGACATACATGAGTGGTTCGGCATTCCAGGAGCACTCGGCATTCAGTAGCGCTCGGCATCCAGAAGCGCTCGGCATTTAGAGGCGCTCGGCATTAGAGATCGTTCAGCATGATGGGCGCTCGGCATTAGAAACTGTTCGGCATCAGACATGGTTCGGCATGATGGAAGTTCGGCATTAAGGATCGTTTGGCATTGGATGGAGCGCTCGGCATAAATCTCGTTCGGCATTGGATGGAGCACTCGGCATAAATCTCGCTCGACATTGGATGGATCGTTCGGCATCAGGGAGCGTTCGGCATTGGATGGGTCGTTCGGCATACCTCACCTCGCTCGGCATCGTACCTCCATATCTCGGTACCTCGATACCTCCATACCTCGGTACCTCGATACCTCGCACCTCCCCACGTTCGGCATATCAACTGCTCAGGATCGGTCGGTATAATGAAGTAGGATTCGGCTATGACCTTGATGGGCCCAAACTACTCAGGAGGCCCAACAACCTGGTTTTGCCTATAAATACAGCATGTGAGTCTCCAGATAGAGGATCTTCTTCTTTCTGCTCTCTTACTTTCTATTTTCTAAGGCTGAGGCTACTCTGCCATTTTGTAACGGTAATTGATTCGAATATCAATAAAAAGGAAACTTCTGGAGTGGACGTAGGCCGAAGTTAGCCGAACCACTATAAAATCTGTTGTTCTTTACTGCTTTCATTTTAATTTTGACTGTTCTTCACATTATTACTCTCTGCATACACACTATCTCTGAGCTGTGACTGGTATTTGGTGCTTTCATCTGGATTTGGGTGTTAGTGACCAATTTTGGCGCTAACACTTTGGTGCTTTCATTGAGAGTTGAACTCAGGGATTTTGAAGCTAGGAACTTGGACTCTAGAAAGCAATGGCTATGCCATCAACAAGAAAGCAAGTGACAGAAAGGAGCAATCAGGAGGGAAGTCAAGAGGCTTCCTCTGGAGCTGGAGCAGGTCAAGCATCCATCTACATCACCAGAGAGGAAATGGAAGTCATGATGAAAAGACAAGAGGAGATGATGCAGGCTCTTCTTAGACAATTTACGCAAGTAGGAAATGCGGGGGCTCAGATCCATGGAGCTAGATCAGAAGCGCTCAACCAGCAAGCAGAGGGAATGGTTTAGCAGGGGGCAACCCCCAATCAACATACAACTAACAATCCGGATGGAGCTGGACTCGGGGGCGCACCATCAGATAATGCTGAACCATCTCATGGAGGGGTTCCAGCTAACACCACGCAACAGGATGCTGGCAGGAATGTAAGAGCAAGAGATGAAGAGTATGTACCAGAATTCCCTCGGGAACTCGGGGGGCATCCCTTGACGGACAATGCTGGATTAGCTGAGATTATCAGGCGAACCATGCGTGGGGGTTTGACCAATAGAGATCTGGAAGGAGTAAACAAGAGTCTGTTCTCTCATGAAATCAGGATAGCTCGGAATCCGCCAGATTTCAAACTACCTAACGTGGGAATGTACAATGGCAAGGCCGATCCAACAGATCACTTGATGAGATATACCAGACACATGGAGGTGCTGGGGGCATCAGAAGAAGTTATGGCTCGATGTTTCCCTTTATTCTTAACGGACATAGCTGCTATGTGGTTCAGGCAGCTGGAAGAATGATCTATCGGGACATGGACAGAGTTGGTGGACAGGTTTCTGAAGCAGTTTCGGGTACATATCAAAAGGCCAAAGAATGTAATGACGCTGACATCGGTAAAACAGAGGACAAACGAATCACTCAGAGCTTTCTTAACCCGGTTCAATGCAGAGGTTGCTTCGGTGGATCGGCCGGATCCATCGATGGTTTTAATGGCGGCAGTGTCAGGAGTTAGAGAAAATTCAGATTTCAAAGTGTCACCGATACGGGACCCTCCGATGGATCTCGGGGAATTCTTTCACGAAGCTGAGAAATTCCTTCGACAGGAAGATGCATGCTCAGATATGAAGTTAAAGGAGGTGAACGCGGCTGAGGATGGAGGACCATCCAGCGGAGGCTTGGAAAAAGGAAGCTGGATGACGAGTTAGGAAAGGCTAGGAAGCGGGGGAGAGAGCAAAAATTCTCCACCTACACAGGGTTGAACGAGACGTTGGAACAGATTTATTTGGAGACTCAGAATCGCCTTCCCTACCGAAGGCCGGCTAGGAGAGAACCCTCCGAACGTGAGAGGGCATCAGGAAAACACTGCCTCTTTCATGATTTGGACGGACACGATACCAACAGCTGCAGGCACTTAAAGGACATAATTGAGGAGCATGTAAGGAATGGACAGTTGCAACAATACGTCGAAACTCGGAATGCAGCGGTGGGGCAGGAGCAACCATCGTCTACCTCACACAGTGATGGTACGAGGCACAGGAATGATGGTCGATTGGTCATCAATTGATTGGGATATTATGAAATAAGTAGCAAACTACGGGCAAACGACCAAGTCACTTACTCATGTATGGGGACGGAGATAGCCCCTAGGCATGCTCTGAGATGATGATAAACCGCGACGCTCTAGTTTGTGAAATCTGCTTTCTCTTTTTTGGCTTGGACATTTGCTTTTTTCTAATTTGGTTTGAACTTCTGGTTTTGTTTGTTTCTTGGTTTGGACTTATATTTGGATGATTGTTTTCTGGTTTGGATATCGGTTTGGATTTTCGATATGGATTTTTTGTTTTCTGATTTGATCTGGATTTTGGATTGGCTTTCGATTGGATTTTTTATCTGGTTTTTGATAAATGGTCGTCAGGTATGGATTATACCTGGCAAGGGGTATGTCGCTTTGTCAAAGCACGGCAAATCGACTTATTCAGGTCGTCGAGTATGGACTATGCTCGACAAGGGTCCGGAGAGACCAGGATTCAGCCTAGGACTTAGGCCACATATTGTCGGTTACTATTTTAGGTCGTCGAGTATGGACTATGCTCGGCAAGGGTCCGGAGAGACCAGGATTCGGCCTAGGACTTAGGCCCCCATATTATCGGTTACTATTTCAGGTCGTCGAGTATGAACAATGCTCGGCAAGGGTCCGGAGCAACCAGGATTCGGCTTAGGACTTAAGCCATGCATTACTCAACGTTTAGGGACACTGGAGTACGGCCGTCAGGTGTGGATTGTGCTTGACAAGAACACGGAGAGGTTACGGATATGAATATCGACTATGGACGACAGAGGATGTGGATATTGACCCGAATAGGTCCTAAAGTTGGTTATTGGTTATTGGATATTGGATATGGATGAAACATGGACTTTGGATGTCGGATTTGAGGCTATTCAAAACACACCTTCCAATAGCAAGGCATATTTTGGGGGGCAAGTGTTAACCCCCCTTTTTACAAGGCCGTGGACAAGCGGGTTTAACTTAATCGACTGCACGTTCGTCGAGGCTGGTGTACGATGGATTCAGTCGATTGGATGGATGGATGACGCAACGTGCTTGGGAGATGGAAATATGATTGGATAAAGATGGATCAACTATAATTTGGGTCTAGGAAACATGGTTCGGCATTAAACATGGTTCGGCATGGTGGAGGTTCGGCACAAATAGTTCGTCTGGCATTCACGTTCGAATAGCATTCAAGAGTACTCGGTATACATAGAGCGTCCGGCATACATGAGTGGTTCGGCATTCCAGGAGCACTCGGCATTCAGTAGCGCTCGGCATCCAGGAGCGCTCGGCATTTAGAGGCGCTCGGCATTAGAGATCGTTCGGCATGATGGGCGCTCGGCATTAGAAACTGTTCGGCATCAGACATGGTTCGACATGATGGAGGTTCGACATTAAGGATCGTTCGGCATTGGATGGAGCGCTCGGCATAAATCTCGTTCGGCATTGGATGGAGTGCTCGGCATAAATCTCGCTCGGCATTGGATGGATCGTTCGGCATCAGGGAGCGTTCGGCATTGGATGGGTCGTTCGGCATACCTCACCTCGCTCGGCATCGCACCTTCATATCTCGGTACCTCGATACCTCCATACCTCGGTACCTCGCACCTCCCCACGTTCGGCATACCAACTGCTCAGGATCGGTCGGCATAATGAAGTAGGGTTCGGCTATGACCTTGATGGGCCCAAACTACTCAAGAGGCCCAACAACCTGGTTTTGCCTATAAATACAGCATGTGGGTCTCCAGATAGAGGATCTTCTTCTTTCTGCTCTCTTACTTTCTATTTTCTAAGGCTGAGGCTACTCTGCCATTTTGTAATGGTAATTGATTCGAATATCAATAAAAAGGAAACTTCTGGAGTGGACGTAGGCCGGAGTTAGCCGAACCACTATAAAATCTGTTGATCTTTACTGCTTTCATTTTAATTTTGACTGTTCTTCACATTATTACTCTCTGCATACACACTATCTCTGAGCTGTAACTGGTATTTGGTGCTTTCATCTGGATTTGGGTGTTAGTGACCAATTTTGGCGCTAACAATGACTCTATCACTGCTCTCAGATTGTAGTTATATTCATGTTGTTGATCTGGCAGATGGGCACATTGTAGCTGTACAAAAATTGTTTAAAGATACCACTATAGGTTTGTTCTCAACGAACCACCTTTTTTTTATTTTGTTCTCTGTTAGAATATTAAAGTTAGACAACGCTCTTATGTGAACATCAAAATGTCCCTATGTTGATGCATCTGTTTAGTTCTCATTCAGCTGTTAATGAGCAACAACTTTCTAAAGTTTTATTGTATTTTAGAAGCACACCATTACAACTTTGAGAGTATTTTGACGTTTTGTACTAAGACAGGCATTTTTTTTGTCTGTGCTGATCAGCCCCACTTCTTTAATTCTAAGCTTACATTTTTTTTGATCAGCCCCACTTCTTTCAAGCATAATTCTAGACATTAAATATGCATACGATACGATGATGATGTTTGATTTTAAAAGATGGTTTATGATAGAATTAATATTTAATGAACTAAGTACAATGCTCAATGCAAACATTTCCTCACTATTGATGTAGCATTCATGAAAAATGAATGCTACTAAACTACTACTTTTTGAAAGTTTGTATGTTGCCTTTTAACATTATGAGCTTATATTTATGATCTTGACTGCCTTTTCTTTTATGCTTTGATGATTATATTAATTAGATCCTCTTTCCACAAAAAAGAACGCCCTTTTTTTTGGAGGCCTCCTAAATGGGCTCTAGCAAATCATATAAGATCCTGGTTTTCTATTCTTTCCATATTGTGCTTTATTTTAGCATATATAACGGTATTGCCAAACTTCAATATTTTCCAATCTGCACTACGCTAAGCAATATGGTGAATGAACTAAGTGTACTGTCTTTTTTTACATAACTGACCTGATCGTCTTACATGTGCTTAGAGATGAGCGAAAACCAAGGAGTTTTGGAGTTTCCTGAGGGTGAAAATATATTCGTTTGGATTGGCACTATTGTTGGAGGCAGAGAAACTCCTTATGATGGCATGCCATTTAAGCTCTCCTTAAAATTCCCACTTAATTGACTACCCATTCAAGCCTCCTATTGTCATTTAACTTTAGGTGTTAATATAATTTGCATTATCGTTTTTTCATCATTCTGATTTAGTCTAACCTCTAAATCCAAAGTAACGTCTGCAGTGAAGTGCTTTTATGCTGTTGTAATATTTTGGTTATCCGAACATCAAGTTAAAAACCATACCAATAAGTCAAAATGTCAAATTCAGATAATGTAGCTTTTAGAACTCAGGCAAATGATAGTCTGTTACATATAAAACTCAATGCTATTTTTTTCTTCTTTTCCAGAATACAGGAAGATGGTTCATAAGAACAATGTGTAAGGTAATGATGCTCACAAGATAGACAATACATTGTCTTCGGTTCTGGACAAGAAGTTGAAGTTAGATTCAACGTTGGCTGCTGGTTTTGCTTCTTAGTAAGTTACAGTCCAGCAAAAGTAAGATTGTTTTTTATGGCAAATGTCATTTTAATACTCATCGTACATTCTGTTTGACTCATGTATAAAAGATAGAACAAAAGTGAAACATAACTTTTATTCGCAGAAATCTGTATCAAAAGAATCGGCAGGGAAGCCAAATGGATGGAATAGTAAGTTAAATGAAGTACTATACATGAAGTTCACAAATTTACCTAAATATTCCAGTATTGATCTTAATCAGTTACTGATAGGAGAACATTTTTGGCCACAGTCATATGGTCTAAAGAACGCTCCCTCCTTAACCGATTTACACAATCTTCGTCCAGCAGGTGCAAATGGTAAGTGATGCCGTCTCCATATATGCTTCAAATGTGTAAATGTAACAGTAGAAAAATGATCCTGTTTTTGAATTTGCAGCGAACTCGTCATGAGGAAACAAATATTATGGAGAATGTACAACTAATGTATCCACCTGGTGTTTGAGACCGGCATACATGGAGGCCGCTTCGGATACAGAAACAGATAATTATGGTTTTAGGCTACCATCAAAGTTACGTGGGTGTAAAAATTGTACAGTACAATATTGAATGCAGGTTTGCTTTTAGGATTTCCGCACACCACAAACTACCAGTTCCTAAGTATTCTTCAGTGGTCAAAACTTAAAAATAGGAATAACTTGTTATGATTCGTTCCATAGTGTCCTTTTGAAATTCCAAAAATACATGTATTACTTATAAAATACATTAATGAAACTGATGTAAGTATATATAGGAATCTGTTTACACATTTATTATTCGTAGAATATATTTTTTTATGAATAAAAAGCTGCACATGATCAATGCAATGAGATCATCATTTTCCATTCTATCTACGTATTTCATATTGAAACGCAGGCACTGAACTTGTTAAGGTCTTGCTTGAACTCTAAGAATCCATTTGATGTCTTCCTACCGAAATGCAAATGAAAAGGTTATTACCCAATTATTTCTAAATATTTCTAATTTAGAAATGTTTTTGTAACCTTCTTTCTAATGGTATCAGTCACCGCTTCAAAAATTAACCATTGTACTTGGCATCAGGACATTGTTTTTCTCGTTGAAAACCTTTTTTTTTTCATTTTGCAATGACCTTAGCTCTCTGCTCACAAGTCCAATGGCTATAATGACGTGAGAATTATGTAGATTGGTAAAGTAGTTTTTGAATCTCTTTATTTTAAATAAACAAAATTACATGTCCAAATGGTAACTAAAATTTCAGCCATCAATTGTAAAAGGGTCATTTTAAATGATTTCCATGGCGAAAAATATTGGGCAGTAGCAAAATTTTAAAGGATGAAAATACACTGATATGAAATTATGTGTTGTCAGGGAAGATTAGAAGAAACAACCCGTGTGAGAAGGAAGGGAAAGGATGTTAAACCATAGAACATGGTTTACTGAAGAAGTATAGTTAATGTGGTTGTAGCGGTGCAAGTAGGCTGTAATTTGAAGCATTGAATAACAGTAATGTAAAAAATTCCACTAATTTGTATTTTGTTTTAATGAGTGACTTTTGTTTGAAGTTGCAGGTAGCTATTTTTATATTGCGTAATACTGGTATAGTATGATTGTTTAAATTGTAACGACCCGGCTTTTTCTCCACAGAAAAAGTCGTATCATCAATTTGGTATCAGAGCCTCCTTCCACGACCTCACCAACATCTCGAATACACTTCCTTAATTACATCACTAATTATATTAATGATTTTTAATTACTCTTTATTAATTATCTTTTAATTAATCCCTTGATTAATTATTCAAAGTAATTAAACTTAAATTACTTTTATTAAACCATCTTTAGTTAATTAATCTAATTAATTATCAACATGATATTTGTAGCGGACTGTTATGTGTTAATGGTTTATGTATTTGGCATGTAAACTTATCTAACTTTTTGGAGTGTTATAATTCTATGACTTTAGCTTTTAGTCTTTTCGTATGTGATTTTAATTATTTTACGACAATATTTAGTATTAGTATGGATGTATTGCATGGATGCTGCTGTATTTTTTTTTAAAATTTGCATTTATTTTGCAACGGGCAATGTGCGTTGTTATATGAGCTTTTTACAACGGTCAATGCATGTTGTGAAACAGGCTATGCAACTAATATGGTTAGTCTATTGCAACGGGTTTTGGCCGTTGTATTATAGTGTATTACAACGGTCATAACTCGTTGTAAAAAGGTATACTGCAACGGTTTTTACAACGTGCTTTGCCCGTTGTAAAATGTGGTGGATCTATTACAACGAGGCCTATTACAACGGGCACATGCCCGTTGCGAAAACCATATTACAACGGGCATTGCCCGTTGTAAAAACCATATTACTAGTACACATGCCAACTTGGACTACCATTGATACATATTTAAACATCGAATAAATAACAAACTTATATGTACACAATATCACCACAAAGTAATAAACATGTGTGCCTCTAGGATAGAACAATACAAAATATACAATACATAAATAGAGTACACAGAATCAAAATTGCAATGATAAAATATAATGTAAAATATTCTATGTCTGTTCAAAATACAGTCTCATCTTATAAAATGAAAAGGGCTAACACATATCAATACCTAATATATATATATATATATATATATATATATATCATAAAATCATGGTTTAATAAATAATGTGAAATAGCCCGTCAAATCATCCAAATAATATCCAATACTATATAAATAACAAAGATAATCCAACATAATCCAATTCACAATCAATAACAAAGGCTATCACAAAATATCAAATCACCAAACAGTATGAATATAATGGGGATTGGCTACACTTTTTACTCAACCGGCCTCTAATCTAGTCAACTCATTATAGGAATGAGACATACATGCCAATCTACTACACACTCACAACCCTTAAACAGAAAAGGAGACTGATAACACATAACATGCTCCTGGAACCCAAGACTACTCGCCATCCGCAGAGTACCATTTATTCCTACATTCTTTAGTTACCTCGACAGACAACGTGACCCCATCCACTAGTGGTTCGTCTATGCGTAGCCTCGATCATGACCCTACTTTGCCCCTGTAGGTTATAGACTACTGGCCTATGCAACACAAGGGGTTGTAGGGCACCAATCTTACCAATTACCAATTCTGTGATGTGCATCAAATATAATAACCAATAATAGTGTCGCGGATATGGAACGCGACCCCAAGGTTAGGCCGCCAGGGTGGATACTGGTCAATCTGGTCACTCACGAACCATAAAAGGAGCTGGACACAATATGGATGGTCATATAGTACTTAACCTATAGTTGTATACATCTCCAACTGTAGGATGACTCATGGCTCGCATAGTCAACACATGACTATCATATACTCACCACAGTGAGTATCATCGCATGCATATAATCATATCCCCATTTGAATAACATTTACTCACAAAGAATATTCAAACGAATAACATAACGATGTCTCATATCACCACATGTTACTCGAATAATTATTCAATGCTCATAACTACACTCAATCCATATTAGATATCTCTATATGACAAGTCTGATGAATAACCAGAAAAAAAGTTACCGAAAGTCCTATATTAGGCGGTCCTAATCCATTTATTTAAATTTCTCGTCACACAGAAATGAAATCTCACAAGTCAAATATATAGACGTCATCACCGTATCATATTATAATCATCAACTAATTCAATATCAATGGTGAATCACTCATGTAAACCCATTCAATATATATAAAGGAGTAAAATAAGGAAAAAAAGATAAAATAGATTGTCCAAAAACACAAATGTGAATAAAACAAACAAATCAATATTAAATAGTATATCAATTGAAACATATTATTTTATATAATAAAATTAATACTTAGACTTGGAAAATAAATAATAAATATACATTTTAGAATTAACTAGATAATTTATAAACTCAAATATAAGATATTCAATACAATAACTAACTAACTTCTCAATCTTTTATAAAATTTGTCAATTATTGAATATACATTAATAATATTGGTAAACGCATTTTAAAATTTCAAAATAACTTATAAAACAAAACATTATATTTAAGAGTTATTTCATTTAATCCAATCCAATTAAATGAGAAAAGAGCATCAAATATATAACATAGAAAGAGATAATTCAAATAAATATTTACATATAACAACATGTAACACCCCTAATTTTGGTTTAACATTAGTCAGGATATTTAATTGGATGGATTAAATAGAAGGAAAATGAGATTTGAAAATTTATAAGGTCGAGCCATTACTTATGAACTAAGTAAGTTTATTTTAAGTATAATAAAGGAAAGAGTGCATGGGAGGGGTAAATTAGGAAATAGACCTACCCTTTACCTTAAACCCTCTCCCCCTCATTTCATTCTCATTTTATTCACTATATAAAACAATCAAAAAAGAAAACATACCAAGGCCATCCATTAACAAGTTATAGGAGATCGAAATCAAGGGTATTCAATGTGAAGGAGCTTAGGGGAACTAAAGAAGTAATCAAATCTCAACTCCAACAATATATCTAAGGTGAATAATAATTAAAACATCTCATTTGCTTGTTTTAGAATTCAGTTATGGATAGTACCTGAATGATTATTGTTCGTTTTGCCAATATATGTTATTATAATAATTGTTTGGATATAATAATGATTTATGGAATTTTTATGAAATTATTTAAGTAGGTTTTAAGGGCAAAACCTAAGTTTTTAGTCTCTAAATGATTCGAATTTTTGATATGATGTGTAAAATGATATTTTAGGACGAGTTTTTAATTTCATAATTTTCAAAATTAAATTGAATATTTTATAACTTTCCTAAAGAGGAAATTAGGTTAATTCGGGTTTTAATTATTTAAAATAATTAAATATGGTTTTTGGCCCTAAATTTTTGATATAGTAATGAAAATAATAAATCAGAATTTCTATGAATTTTTTGGACTTTTCCCAAGTGAATATGATTTATTATGCTAGATAAGCATTTAAATTACTAACTAAATAAGGATATTGATTAATTAAAGTTGGAAAATGTTTTGAAACTTGAAAATTATATGTGCCAAATTTTCAGTAAAGAAATGGTTAAAGTATTGTTTTATCCACTAGGAATTGAATGAGAAATTGGATTTGGTGAAAAGTATATGCTTTTATTCGAAATAAATCAGTTTTTATATAAATTACGATAATACCATGTTGTCAGTACCATCTCCAAGCCTAATACGTGGCTGCATCCATGGATGTCGACGTCGATGGGGTGGGAAGCGCATGATTTACTTAGGTAGTTATGGAGTGATTCCAACTGGGTCGATGTGGACATCGGCAACAATCTAGATTTGGTGGCATTCGAGCATCATGATTCATCTCTCTTCGCCTATGTTTTGACTTCGCACTACATTGGGCGGCATAATAGCCAAAGTATTTAAGCATGTTTTTAAAGAGACGCCACATATCGCTACTTTGAATGCTTTCGAAGTCGACCCTATATAATTGACAGCATAATAGCTGAAGTGAGTTAAGTAAACTATTTATATATATCGCCACTAGTCTTGATGAAGCTAATCATCAAGGTCGGTGAGGTCTCTTTACATTGTTTTTGCATTATTGCCGTGACCTTTGGTGTCGACGTTGTAATAGGTGGATAACCTATAGAGCATGTAGTCGACAACATCATTTTTGTCATAGAGGTTTAATACTTAAAAGGATTTCAGTTTTTTGTCTTCGACCTTGGATAGAGGTCGATGATGTCTTAACGTCGTTTGTTTATATGTTACCTTATTAAAGGCGAAGAGCCTTAAGTTGCTTTGTCGACACTATTAGTGACGTCGGTATTGATCTATATTAACCTAATTAATGGCGGTGAGCCTATTGTTTTATGACTTCAACTTTAAACATTAGGGATACCACCGCTATTTTGATGTAGATGTCGACACTATCATTGGGGATACCAATGTAGATTAGTTTTGACAAACTAAATATTTTATAAATGCGACTTTATCAATGGGGATAGCAATATATTTTCTTAAATGAGTTCGATATCAATCATTGGGGATACCAATGTATTTTATTTTAAGATGTTACATGTTTGAGGGGTAAATAACCTAACTGGGGACACCAATAGATGCAGGTTAAACATGTGAATAACATGAATTAAATTGTTAAATGATGGGTTCATAGTTATCCTAGTAAAACTATAGGATGTGAGATGGATAGTCCACATCATGATAAAGATGGATAGTCTCTATAAGGTTAATGAAGGGTTCATAGTTATCCTAGGAAAACTATGGGATGTGTGACGGATAGTCCATATCAATTTTTAAATGAATAGGATATGTGTGATTGATACTCCACATAATATTAAATAGCTAAACCATGAGTGATGGGTAGTCAGCATTGTAAGGGATGGGTAATCCAAGTAATAACAACATGCAAGATGGGTAGTCAGCATTGTAAGGGATGGGTAATCCAAGTAATAACAACATGCGAGATGGGTAGTCAGCATTGTAAAGGATGGGTAATCCAAGTAATAACAACATGCGAGATGGGTAGTCTACATAATTTTGTTAATGAAACCATGGGTGATGGGTAGTCAGCATGGTAGGGGATGGGTAATCCAAAGAATTAATATATGTGAGATGGGTAGTCTACACAAGTATAAGATGGAAAGTCAATGAAAACTTAGATGGGTAGTCTAATAATTTGGGACGAGTAATCCAGTATATGTTGCATAATTGCAAATAATCTTTAATGTTCTAACCATTATGGATGCAGAAGCACAATATATGGTTAATATGTTTTAGTTCAGATACTAGTAAGAGGAAAACCCATTTCACACAGTGGCGTGGTCTCACTAGATATCTATTTGGTTCGAAATGGTAGGTTATTATTCATACTAGATTGTTGTTTGACCCGAAGTTTTTTGTTTTACCCTTAAAACTCTAGGGTACTCGTTTGAGTAGGTCGGGAGTAATGGTTTTCAGGTTCCTGTTAGACGAATAAGCTTCTGGAGGCGTGCAAGAGGCAATCTAGATATTAGGAGCTTTATCTATTTCCGCTGTGTTTGTCTGTTTCAATGTATGTAATGACGAAAGATTCTAACTATCAAGTAGTAGTAGTAGACTTTGATCAACCAAGGAGGTATCTTCATATGTCATTCTTGAAGTATTTTATAATAGTTATATTTTTTCAAAACATGGAATTGCAAATGGTATTATGTAATGAATATAAAGTCATACTTTGAAGTGGAATGTAAATGTTATTTCTGAATTGTGTTCGAAATTTTTTCATATTCATGTGCATTCATTTATTGACATGATTAACATAGCTTTTTTTGTCATATGGAATTAATAACTATGGGTAACTGCAGCATCCGTAGTGGTTATTTTTTGGCCTTAGAATGGGGGATGTTACAAGTTGGTATCAGAGCATAGGTTTATGATAAAAAGAATTTTAAACCTAAAGAGTTTTTGAAAACATAATCCTAATGAATCAGAGAATAAGATTGGGATATGGGATAACACTATAGTAACATACTTGTATTTGTTATATATAAGCGTGTATTATATCTCTATTCTCCCCTCTTTCTTAGACCGTTCTTATATATCTTACT
Organism: Allium fistulosum; assembly: GCA_030737815.1. Lineage (NCBI taxonomy): Eukaryota > Viridiplantae > Streptophyta > Magnoliopsida > Asparagales > Amaryllidaceae > Allium > Allium fistulosum. Next base: position 152,827,399 of record CM060905.1, on the reverse strand, counting down.
AAGGCTAGTATGCAAATTTACGAATAAGAAAGGTATGGAAGTAGAAAACTGAAGAGTGAATTTGGATAGCAGAAGCACCACAACTAATGGAAATGCTCGACCCAACACCAGGAGGAACCAAGGTCAATAGGAAAATGCTAATCAAAACACAATTGCCAATATAGGTGCTGTGAACCCACCAGTAGATATGGGGGCTATGTATCAGTTTTTCATCAATCTAATGCAAGATGGAGCAGTTGCAGGAGTAGTTGGAGGAAATGCTGCTAATGCGGGAAGAGTCAATCCCGTAGCGCCAGTTGGTAATAACTATGCTAAGTTGAGTCGAGATTACACCAATCCGGGTGGCAAGTATTTTCTAGAGACTGAGGATGCAATAGAAGTGGAGAACTGGCTGTTATATTGTGAAAGAATTTTTATGATTTGGGCTTGAATGATGAGCAGAAAATGAGATTGGCTACGAGACAGTTGCAAAGAGCTGCTTTGTTCTAGTGGAACGGGGTGACCGTAGGAGTACCGAAGGAGGAATTGACTTGGGTGGAATTTCAAAGGAGATTTTAGGAAAGGCTTTTGTCTAAAGTAGCTAAGTCAGCCTTGCTCAGGAAGTTTATGGAATTAGAACACGGGAAATGTCACTCTGCTAAGTTTGATGAGCTGTCCAGATATGAATATGCCATTGTTGACACTGTTATCAAGAGGAACGAGAAGTTTATCTGGGGGTTGAGACCGGAGATTGCTAGAGAAACTACGCCACATCTCAGAGATCCATCGAATGTAGTGGTGGAAATAACGATCAAGAACGAGGAAATGCTTTCTACTTTTAGGAAGGAGAAGCCGGTTGGAACCCAGAGTTCCCAGAATAAGAAGAGGAAATTGTTTAAGAGAAAGGGAGCTCAGAAGGGTAGAGCTGCTAAGAAAGGGAAGGCAAATATCATTTGTTATATGTGTGATAAGAAAGGTCACTATGCAAATGAGTGCCAATCAGGTGATGGCAAGATGGTTGTAGGAAAGAAGAATGTGAAGTGCTTTAACTGTGACCAGTTGGGGCATTATAAGAAAAAATGTCCAGAAGCAGCTAAGGCTAATAAAGGAAAGGCGTTCGCTTTGGAGCCATTCTCATCAAGACCAGCAACAGCTGAGAAGGGAAAGTTTGTGATGAAAGGTACACTTTTGATTCATAGCATACCAGTTAGGGTACTGTTTGATACCTGTGCATCGCACTCATTTATATCTCAGTGTTTGGTAGATAAGTTATGTTTAGAACCATCATACCTTGTTACTTTATTTAGAGTAGCTAATCCAATATGAGGGTACGCAACTCTCGGGATGAGGTGTAACCATCTAGAGTTTGATTTGCTATGTTATACTTTTGCCTACAGTTTGTATGTGTTTGATTTTGTGGGTTTCGGGATTATTTTGGGTATGGATTGGTTGAGAAAATATGATGCTAGGATATTTTGCCGGGATAGGAAATATTAGTTAGACGCCTTGATAGTAGTGATCAGATTATATACTCAGTAGATAACTCGAGTATGGATATTTGTAATTTGTCGGGAGCAATAGAAGTAGAAGACGAAGTGAATCGAGTTTTGGTTGCAAGAGAATTTGCAGATGTTTTTGAGCCTGTTACAGGACTACCATCAAAATGAGCTATTGAGTTTTGAATAGTTCTTGTACCTAGAGCTGAACCCGTAAGTAGACCACCTAGCAGGATGACACCTACCAAGATGAAGGAGTTAAAGGTGCAGCTAGTGAACTTAGAAGGAAAGAGTTTTATTAGACTAATCAGTTCGCCTTATGGAGCGACTGCGATATTCATAAAGAAACTAGACGAGTCATTGGGATTATGTATTGATTACCATAAGTTGAATGAGAAGACGATAAAGAACATATATCCTTTGCCGAGAATTAATGATTTATTTGGTCAGTTGAGTAGAGCCAAAGTATTTTCCCAATTAGATTTTACGACAGAGTTCCACCTATTGATAGTGGCGGAGGACAATATTCATTTGATGGCGTTTCGAAAAAGATATGATTCGTACGAGTGGTTAGTGAGGCGATTCAGGTTAACTAATGCACCAGCTTTCTTTGTGGATTTGATGAACCAGATTTCTGAGAGCACTTGGATAGGTTCTTATTGGTATTTATTGATGACATTCTGATATAATTTAAGGATTAGAGAGATCATGAGATTCATCTTAGAATAGTGCTTGAGACGTTGAGGCAGCATCAACTTAAAGTGAAGTTTCCAAAGTGTCATTTCTGGAAGAAAGAAGTAAAGTTTTCTGGTCATGTACTTTCAGAAAAAGGGCCGTCAGTTAATCCGGCCAAGATCGAAGCTGTTAATAGTTGGAAGAGACCCGAGACGGTGACCGAGATAAGAAGTTTTCTTGGATTGGCTGGCTATTTCCGAATATTTATCTCGGATTTCTAATGGATAGCAACACCCCTAACTAAACTAACCAGGAAGGACATGAAGTTTATTTTTTTTGACAAATGTAAGGAAGCATTTCTTGAGTTAAAGCATTTGATATCCAACTCATGATTTGGAGTTGGAAGGGGTGATTTTCACATTGTAAGTGGCGAGACATTACCTCTTAGGAGATTGGTTCGGGTTGTATATGGATCATAAGTCTTTGAGATATTTATATCTTCAGAAAGAGTTGAATATGAGATAGCAGAGGTGACTTGAGTTTTTATCAGCTTATGATTTGGTATTGAGTATACATTAGGGAAAGGAAATAAAGTTGTAGATACACTTAGTAGGAAATGCATGGGGAATCGAGGCTAATCCAGAGTAGATAAATGTCTTGAGGAATGTAACTGCTGCAACTACGAAGAAACAACTACAAAGCTTCAATGAAAAGATCATTGCTTTGAGTTCATCTAAAGGGCAACATATAAGTGCATACCTTTCTTCGATGCCCTCAAGAAAGATAAGAAGAACTTTGAATGGAATAAGGATTGCCAAAATACCTTCGAGGAACCATTGAGGCATATGGAGATTCCCCTGGTCTTATCCAAACCATTGGATGGGGAAAATTTATTCGTTTACCTAGAAGTGTCTGCTCATGCACTAAGTGCAGCATTGTGCACGAGGAGGCAAGGATTCAGAGACTGGTGTACTACGTCAGCAAACGATTCACTGGAGCTGAAAAGAACTACCCAAAAATGGAGAAACTCACCTACTACTTGTTGATTGTACCAAGCAAGTTATGATTGTATTTTTAGGCTCATCTGATCAAAGTGCTGACAGATCAACCTTTGAAATAGGTATTGTACCGACTCGAGACCTCGGGAAGGTTGCTAAAGTGGAATATCGAGCCGAGTCAACACAACATTCCTCACCATCCAAGGAGAGCGATAAATGGACAGGCGTTGGCGGACTTCCTCATTGAATTTACCGCGTGGGATGGTGTGGAAGAGGAGGAGGATGCTGTAGTCACAGCTTCTCATTGGAAGTTATTTGTCGATGGTGCTTCAAATGAATTTAGCTCAGGGGCAGGCGTAGTATTTGAAATACCAGAAGGACGATTGATTTTCTATGCACCGAAGGCTTGATTTCCTATAGCTAACAACGAAGTGGAATACGAGGCGTTGATAGCAGGATTAAAAATAGCGAAGGAACTAGGGATAAAGATGCTGCACATATTTAGTGATTCCCAACTAGTGGTTTGCCAAATCAGGAAGGAATACCAGGCCAAGGGTGTGACACTAGCCCTTTACCTGTCAAAAGCACTGGAACTTCTTGAGGACATATAAACTATACAATAATGCATATCCCTAGAGAGGAAATCATGAAGGCCGATTCACTAGCTAAAATAGTGAGCTTTGGGGAAGCATAGTTAATGGGATTGGTTCCAGTGGAGGTTTTAACGCCCTAAGCATTGATCAAATGGATGTCGACTGGATTTCGGAGACTACGAAAGAGGAGTCATGAATGACTCCTATTAGAGGCTACTTGATCAATGGAACTCTCCAAATAGACAGAATGAATTGAAGAAACTTCTTTGATTGCGCTATGGTTCGTGATGCAAGATGGAGTACTATATAGGAGAGGATTCTTAACTCCTCTGCTTCGGTGTGTAGCCAAGGATGAGGCTAGGAAGATCCTCACGAAAATCATGAGGGCAGCTGTGGCGACCACACCAGGGGGCAAACCTTGGTGAAGAAGATACTTCGCTATAAATATTTCTGGTCGACAATAAACCAGGATGCTGACTACTCTAAACGACGTGACCGATGTTGGAGATTCCTGAAGATTCAAAGAGCTCCATCAATGGAACTTACACAAATGGTCGGTCCATAGTCATTTATGATCTGGGGAACCAATATCATTGGTGTGCTACCGATAGAGAAGGAATAAGCCAAATATACTATCATTGTACTGGATTACTTCATGAAATGGGCTGAAGTGGAACCACTTGCCATAATTACAAAGAAAATGATAATCAACTTTGTAATGAAAAATATTATTTGTAGATTTGGAGAGCCTTAGAAGATCGTTACCGATAATGGGACGTAGGTCGAGAGTGCTGAGTTTAAGGATTTCTACAAATAGTACAGAATTGAGAAGAGCTTCTCCACGGTGGCACTTCTGCAGGAAAACGAACAAGTGGAAGAAGTGAACAAGATCATCAAATCCACCTTGAAAAAATGACTGGCTAGAGCTAAAGTCAATTGGGTTGATGAGCTTTCACTGGCACTATGGGTATATAGGACAACACATAAGTCCATGACTAGGCACTCGCCTTTCGCTTTGGCCTACGGATCAGAGGCAACGATCTAGATAAACTGGAAGCCCCTTCTCATCGTAAAAGGCATTTCGATCCAAAGGTGAATGAGGAGCTCCTGCTCGAGTCTCTCGACTTGGTTGATGAGAAGAGGGAAGAAGCCGCTCACCAGAAATGAGTAGCACGTCACTTCAACGCCAAGGTTTGCAACCAACTTTCGAATTAGACCCTACGCAATTGATCAGAAGCTTGGAGATGGAACATTCAAGATGGCAACTATTGATAAAATCCCTATCCCACGTGCATGGAACAATGATCTACTTTGACACTACTACACTTAGTTTTTCTCCATTTGTTTTCGCAAATAAGCCACCCGGGGGCATTTGGGACACTGTAATTAGGCCGGACTTGCCACTCTTTCAATTTGCAAATAAAGTTGGCTTTATAAAACTATGTTCTTATAAGCAGAATTCCTATGCCGCACGATTAGCAGTCCAACCTTCTGAGAAACTACATTGCCCAGAGATAGGTGACAATGGAAAGGTCCAAACCACCAGGTTCATGGTGAAAAACGACCCTAACCTTCCAAGAATCAATGTTGCCGAAGATAGGTGATACTGGGAAGGTCTGAACCACCAGGTCATTGGTGAAAATCAACCCTAACCTTTTGAGAACCGGCGTTGCCCGGAGATAGGCAATGCTGGGTATATCCAAACTACTGGGTCGATGGCTAAAATCAACCTTAACCTTTTGAGAATCAGCGTTTTCTTGGAGATAGGCGATGCTGGGAAGGTCTAAACCACCGGGTCGATGGGGAAAATCGACCCCAACCTTTTGAGAACTGGTGTTGCCTGGAGATAGCGATTTCAGAAAGGTATCAAACCGTCGGGTCGATGAAAAAATTAACCCCAACCTACTGACATTAGACGTAGCCCTGAGGTAGGCAATGTCAAGAAAGGTTATACACTCCTGGGTAGATCGAACGATTCAATCTCCTCCTCCAGGAACCTGGCGTTGCTTAGAGATAGGCAACATCAGGGAGAAAAACCATTAACCTTTAGGAATTCACCATCACCCGGCGATCGATGACAACCGGCAGGCATGCCGGTTCGACCAACCTTCAGGAATTCGTCATTGCCAAAAGATAGGCAATGGCGAGGAGGTTTGACAATTCATTCGGGGTTAGATCGTATTATTTGATCCTAGCATACAGGGATGCACCATCGCTCGGAGATAGGTGATGCCAAGAAGGAGTCTTCGGATTCAAACCATCGATGCGCCAACTTCCGGAGATAGAAATTGGCACTCGATTGAACTCCTCAACTTACAAGAACATGCATTTGCTCAGAGATAGGCAATGATAGAGAGGTGAAATTAATTTCAGGTTGATCAGGCAGTTCGACTCTAGCTTGAGAATGCTAACCGTTGCTTGGAGATAGGAAACGTCAGGGAGAAATTCTTGGAATAATGCCATTGGTACGCCGGTTTCTGGATTCTCAACACCAAACTTGGAAGAATTTATTATGACGAAAGATGAAGATGACACATCTTTACGTTACATACATGTAGAATGACAATGGCTGAGGATGTCAACTTAAAAGAATTCAGTTGCAGCCTGAAGATTGGCAGCGTTGAAGATATAACGTTTGGAATCGAGCAATAAAGTTACAAGTTCCCAGAGATCGGAACTACCGTGCAAATAGGATTTCTATGACAATGCTAGCAACTAAGCGGGATATGCTCGATCGAGGATAGGTCAGGATAGTCATAAAAAAAATCAAAAGCTGGAATTATCGAGCTTACCCAATCCCAAAGTAGGATTGAGGACCGAACTAGGGGTAATTTAACAAATTTCCCACAATATGCAATCCCTCGTAACTACTCAGACCCTGACACTTAGAATAATCAGCCTTGTGAACATGGTCATACACACAAACACTTAGTCGAAAAGAACTCGACGGGGCCCGAATAGGAGCAGCCATAGAGACGATTAAACAACAATTCTATTATGACAAATAGAGCATTTTGGCAATTCTAAATAAGGCTAAGTAACATGATACAATTAAATCGATATCAAGAATATTATTTACATGCATAGAGTTATGGTAAATAAAAATATTGCATAGAAACAGAAGCATATAATATAGAAATATTGCAACACAAGCAGTTGTGTTATATACACAGGCATTTACACTACACACAAACATGCACAGCACATAAAAGAACGGAAAGGTAAAATGCAGAGATATTACAAAGAAAAGTCAATCTTTCATTACCACAACATTTATGTACAATATGAAGCAAGGGCCGCACGTGCACAATCTTGGCCTGTTTAGAACAAACGAAAAAAAAATAAAGACTTGATGATGACACGACATGAAGGATAAGCTACCACACTTGCGGCCTTCGAGCACTATTCACTTCTTTCCCCTTTTGCCATCTTTACCATCGGAAGGACGACTCTTGTGCTTTTTCTTTCCATCTCTAATCACCCTGCCTGGGGAGTATTGCCCTTCTAGTGAGTAGACTCTTCGCCGGTCTCAGTATATAGCTCTTCAGATTGGCCAGTTCGGGTTTCGATAGGCTTTGTCTTAGGTGGTCAGATCTTCAGTGCAGGGATCTTAAGTTTCAGGATTGGCACCTTGGAAGGAGCAGGCTCAGTGACCCCAGGCTCTTTCTTCACTTTGATTTTCTCCATTCCACCCTTAGCCTCGCAGCCATTGTTTCATGTCGATCGGGTTTGAAGCACTAATAATCGTTACATCTTCTTCCTGGGACATAGAAATGTCCTTCAAATTCTCCAAGGCGGCTATTTTCTCAGAATTAGGCCCTGGGCCAAAACTGGAGGTAGGGGCAACGATGGTCCCATATAGATGGAGGTGGATTCGGTAAAGATAGTGGCGGTACCCAAGCCCCTGTGTAGTTGGAGGTGGAGGGAGAAGGTGTGATTCACCTAATAGTTGACAGATAGAACAATATAGTTTAGAAATGGACTCGATAGTGAATTAAAGCTTCCGAAACACTGGAGTGATAAGAGAAATATCTGAGCCAGGGCTTCTTTCATGGACATCGATTTCAAACCCCCTTCTTTCGTAGTGTGCTCGTTAGTTTGGCCCATGGAGGGGAGAATAGAGGGCTCAATATATGCAATTGCTGCCGAAGTTGGAATCACCTAGGTGGCTTCAGAGCTAACCCCCAGGGATGCATGAATGATTGCCACCGACTCTCCAGACTTTAGAGTGGATACTTCATGCCGACCCGAGGAGCTCAAACCAGCGAAATATTTGGCAACATCACCATTAGCAGCCTCTTCACCTAGGAGAGCCCTACCAAGAGAGAGAATTTTATGTCCTCGGCATCAAGGTACACAACCATCAACTTTTCAACAAAGCAATTGTCTCCGGTCCACGCAGCCCTACACAGTCCTTCTTCCCAAACGGCGGAAAGGGTCTCAGGATAGTCATCCCCTAGCCATCTTAGATTTTTGTTCTTGACTACGTTGGCATAGAAGTGCTACATATTGGCATCGAGCTCGTCGCCAGTTTTGGACCTCTCTTCTAGAAGCTCTTGTTGGGAAATTACAAGTTCAAGGTCATTGGAAAATTTTGCAGTAGATAACTGCTCCATCTCATCGGCAAGTTTCACCTTTTCTTCACCGAGCTTTTGATTCTCCTCGCGGAGCCTAATAAGTTCAGCAGCTTGCTTTGAGATCGTCAGATCCTGAGTTCGAATGATCTCATTTTCTGCGTAAGAGCCTGGGCCTTCTCGTTAGCTTGCTTCTTGAACTCTGTACTTTCAGCAATGACAACTCTTAGCTAGTCTATAAAGACGAGCTCAGTGCTGGCTTGGGCGCACTTCATCTCTTCAATCATTTGTCAGTTCCAACTTTGCCTTCAAGGGCTGAGTCCTTCTCTCCCTTATGACCTTGATTATGTGACTCTTAATCATTCACTCAGTGGCAGCCTTCTCGAACTCGAAGGAGCAAATGTTGGTGTAGTTGATCTTATTCACTTAAGAGAGGGCGTCACACAGCTTCTTCCATTTAAACTCCTCGTCGACATGCTTTTGGACACTCCTATAGTCTCACTCCACACCCCTTTTGGGGTATCTAATATTTCCTAATCGAACTTGAAGCCATGTAAGAGAGGTAAGGAAATGCAGCTTGTAAGCACGGGGGACCAGTCGAAAGTGTAAAATTTGTAGCAAAAACGCCCTTTGAGTGAAGGGGAATAGCAGTAATAAGGGATTGAGAGGCTGGAATCTGTTGTAGTGAAGAAATTTGAGCTTGTGTGCACGCAAAACTACAGTCAAAGAAGGCCGACGATGCCCGATGGATTCTATTAGGTGTTTGGTAGCATCACTGAACAGCTCAGCCTCAGCCTCACTCTTCTTTCTCTCTTTATCTCTCTCTGTCCTTTTCTCTTTTAGCTTTGCGATCTTTCCTTCTTTGCCTCTCCTCATTAGTTTTCTAGCAACGAGGTGGATTAGGATCAGGAGTTTGGCCTTTGTATGCACCAGAATTGTGAGAGACTTCTCGTAATAGTCACGACCTATGGAACCTAAAACAAGAAAGAAAACTGTATTAGCATTGGAACTACGGGCAAGATTCAATGCAAGAATGCGTGTATGTGATCCTAGTGAACTGTATAACGCCGATGACCCCCAAGTACTCTAAGGACCGTGTTTACATAGGCATAAAGATGGAGTTTTTCCACCTTCATTTATACTTATTCTAGGAGAGAAGCTGAAGCCAGAGCCTATTTCATCCAAAATGTCACAAATAGAAAAGTCAATCTCGCCGATATCGCTCAGACCGACGAAGACTTCGCCAAAAGAATGGGCTTAAGGTGTAATCTCTCTAGCAGATAATGTAGCTTAATCTCCAACTGCTTTAGAAGTTTCCATTGCAATGTGCTTCGGACAGGGCGAGTTAAGGAGAGCAAGACTCGTAAAGTATGTCCCTCTGAATGATTTGCCCTCTTCTTCACTAGCGTGATAGTTACTATCGCCGACGCCTTCTCCCTCCTCTTTAACCATAGGCTCCCTTCCCTCTCTCCATCCGGCTCCCTCATCTTCTTTGGAAATTGGAGACATTCTAGCATCTTCATTCCCATCTCTCGGCATATCACCGCCAATGGGCTCTTCAGTCTCTCTTTCGATGGGTTCCTTAGTGTGAGTTACGCTAGAGGGACCCTTAACTTCCCTCGTAAGATTCTTGCCGGAGCTGCGAGTAGGGATGGAAGAACATGTACGAGTTCTAGAGCCACTAGGTATCGTGACTCCAAGATAGAAAATCTACCAGTGCTCAGTAAACTGCACCTTCGTAAGTTTTCATTCGTCGGCAGGAATGTGATGATGCGTTGATGGAACCTAATTTCTCGAAGGCCCATGAGCGTAGTCTCATGCACCTTGCGGTTATCTCGAACCGGAATGCCTGTAAGGAAACGAACATCGAGTTGATAACTTGAGTTAAAGAAATCCAAGTGTGGAAGGGACAGAGGAAAGGAATCCTACTTTTAGAAAGCCAGAATCTGTTGAAATCGTCCGGGCATCGTACATAGAAATACTTGTTCTTGAACTATGAGCATTTATTGTAAAGCTTTTCGATGACCTTGCACCGGCACCAGGCTTCAACAATCATGAAAGAAGGAGAATCCCGTCTCTTCTTAAAGTAGAGCAAGCAAGTAAGTTTGCTGAAGGTTGGAGCTCGGTTGAACCGATTCATGAAAAGGATATAGAGTGCGCTTAGAGCATATCCGTTCAGATGAATTTGAAACGAAGCTAGCCCAAGTTCTTGCAGAACCGTTCAGAGAAAGAGATTGAAAGGTGGGACAACACCACCGAAGCACATATATCAGTTGCACGTTGTGTATCCAAGCGGGGGGTGGTATGCAAACTTGGCCTCGTAGGGAGAAAGAGCATCATCTTTGGGAATTTTGTTCTGTTGATAGATGTTTTGTAGCATTCTGGCCTTCAGAATCATGGGCACTTATTTTGGTGGATCATTCAGTACTCTTAGACCTAAGAGCTCATTCGGAGGAGGTGGTTGCTTCACTACTGGCACAACTGGAACCATCGAGCCTTTTGATTTTAATATAACAGGATGACCTGGTCCAATAGGAATTGTAGGCGAGGCCTGAGCTGAAGAGGATCCAGCTTTGGGAGGAGTAGAAGTGCCCTCTCTAGACTTGAATTGTGGTAATTGGCAAGTCATACTAAAAAAGAAAACTTGGCATTCAACGCGATCAGGTATGTTCTATTTCAAATAATAAGCCCTTTTGATCAACGCTCGAAACCCAAAGGATGTCGATGTGTGTTAACCAATCAGATTCTAAGCATTAGTCGAGGCAAGTAAGAAGTGTTAATCTATGCAGTATGAGTCCTGTGTCCTGAGAATGACAAACGGAACATCCTATGTAGATAGCTTGCTCGTGCTTGAGAAATAAGCCATGTTGTATGATGATATTATATGTTGAAACTTGCCCGTTATCGATGAATAATCAATAATAGAGCCACTGTTCGTAGTGACGCGGAAAACTTTTCTTTTCACGAACACTGATAGTGCAAAAATAGAAAAGGCAGTATAATGGAATCATTCAATATGACCGTTCCCAAAAGTGAACCATCATGCCAGATTCCAAATAACGGAAGAAGCTTAGCCGAGTCTTGACAAGAGATAGCCAAAGTCACAGAGTTAGACTTGTCTTCGAAATGGCATGCACTCGACCGAGGCAAAACCACGTTCACCAAAGGTCGGACACAAACCGAAGTTCGACTATCTCCCACCAAATAGCATTTAGCCGCATCACCATCTTCACCATTTATCACCATGCCTAATATTGTCATCGATCACAAACCTTAAATCAATCGGTGGTGAAAGGTTGAAATTCTCGGGCTCGAGTGCTTTAAGAACAAGTGAACTATGCGGTCAAGGGTGGTAGTGAGTAGACGATGAATGTGTTCGGGAGGCTTGTGATCGTGTTAGAATATTGTCAATGGCGACGGTAGGGCAGGTCGGCGGAAAGGCCTGGATCGAATCATGAAATGTCAAAGGAATTGCGGGGAACCAGTTTGTCTCAGTGCAAGAAGCTAGTTATGAAAGCAAAGAAAATGCAGGTATAGATTAAAAAATTCTAAGTCCTAATACTTATAGGGAATTCGAGGGAAAGACCAATGGTCTTGGTACCAAGAAAACCTCTTGGTATCGATAGGTTTTTCTCCCCGAAAATTTTCAAAATGCATGAAAAAAAGGCATACTTGTCTAGGGCATGAAGCGATCTCTAGAGGGTAGACTATATACTCAGCGTAGAAGAATGGAATTCTAATTGTGCAGAGCAGTTGAAGAAATATCGGCCAAATAAAAGTAACATTTCGAAGCAATGCTCAAGCAGTTAGCTGGAATTTTAGAGATATTTATCTAGAACTTGTCTCGATCCAGAGTACACTTTGTCTTCAATGAAAGCATACTCTGGAGGCCAAATGTTAATTCGGTTCTTAACCAAGCAGAATTCAACTTGAACAAAAAAGTCAAACCAAGACAAAATGACTTGGAAGCTTGGAAACACGCCTAGAAGGGATAAAGAATTGGAATTAGAAAAACTAATGAAGTTTGGAGCAAGTGAAAACCCTCGGTACCAAGAGGTTTATATTGGCCTTTAGGCCCCATTTTCTTCTTATACTCCAAGCACACCTCAACCACTCATCATTTAGTGCTTCTCTCGTTGAATGGACAAGCAACTTCAAAGATTGATGTGAAGAAAGCCAAAAAATAGGGTAGTTTAAGCGTTATCAACAAAATCATCGGAATCAACTCAAAGTATATGGAAAAGAGTTTGTAAAACATTGAATGGAGGATAAAAGGATGGGACAAGTGAAAGAAGAGACTTAGAAAAAGCCAAAACCAATCGGTATGAGTGCTTTCTCTCGATACCGAGAGGTTTATTTAGCTTCAAGGCACCACCTATTCACTTGTACGTCAATGGGCCTACTTCTTGGACTTCAATGCAAGCGGGCTCATGTACATGTACACATGTTCCTCTATAAATACCAACTTAACTAAAACTAAAGGAAGATCTTCATTCTGTTTTGGAACTCTGCTACTTCATCAATTCTTATCTCCCTCATTCATAAGTCACCTAGGAAGCTACTATTGGCAGTTTTAAGTAATAGGACATGTACTGGTGACTTCTAATTTTGTCTAAACACTCTCAAGTCAACAACCAGTAAAAATATAAAGTGGACGTAGGCTAGAGATTGCCGAACCACTATAAAAATCTTGTGTCTTGCTTTTCTTAACCTTTTATTTTGCTATTATCTACTAAATCTAGGTCTCACAGGTTCCCTACAATATTTCTTTGGATGTTGATCCAATTTTGACATCAACACTAGCCTCCTAAATAGGGTCAGAAAATACCTTTTAAGTGACATATATCTCCAGATAAAATATACCACAAAGGTAAACACAACTAGTCCACGCCCGAACACGTGAGACCAAATATCATCAACTCTTGCTAGTTACATCGATAAGCATATCTAGATATGGGTTGATATATCCTTGGGTTAGCTAAACCCACTGGCTATTCTTCTACTCTATTTTCTATCATTTTCAATGGGTAAGTCATGTTCAGCATCTCTCACGTGAGTCTTCATCACTCGAACATATCTCAAATCCTTCCATGGATTCCAGCATCTCAACAGATGAGCCATCATCACTTGAACAATTCACGAATCTCTCCTTGGATTCTAGTATAAGTCATCCAATGAGTGCTAACACTGATCTCTCCCTTAGACTTAGCCTTAGGATAGATAGTTCAACTCTATAACATTTGTCTGAAATGTTAATGCCGACCTCTCCCTTGGACTTAACCTTAGGATAGACTGTTCAACTCTATAACATTCCATTCCACAACCACTTACAAAACATAGAACTCGTATATCATTTTTAAAATGGTTTTCAGAAAGAATACACAAGTATACTTATCCAATCCCAAACTCTTCAAAACCGAATTGGTGAATTTCGGTCTACTCAATTTTAGTTCTTTTATAAGTAAGTGAACGATATAAAATAGTCCTCCTTAGGGGATCTTATATATCTCATCCTTAAAGCAAGAGACGTTTCATACTAATGAGTCCTCCTAAGGGGATCTCAAACCATATAAAGCCATGAAGCTTTTACATACTTCCCAAGTTAATTTGGTGTAGTTCAATAGAAATAAAACGATCACATACGGAAATCAAGTCTCATACCGTTTCTGACTTTCTTAACTTACGCTATCCCTCGATCAAGAGTAAAGCCAAGGTTAGAACACTAGTTACATCAAAGCCCTACCTTGACACCTCATTCTTAATTCTCACAAATCGAACAAGTCTACTTTATCAACTTTTAGTGCTAAGTATAGGATTAAATACTTTCCATAAATGAGTAAAAACACAAAGAATGATTGGGTCACACAAGCGACTTCTAATCCCTATATTTTAAAATAATACTTCTCTATAAATACTTTGATATATATTAAAAATACCTTTATAAAAGATACATACATGTAGACTACTACTTCACTATTATCTGTACTCTTTTCAATACTTTGAAATATATCTATATACTTATCTCAAATGTATAAGAATATTCACAAATCACTTTAACAAGATTTTCTACTTTAAAATATAATCAAAGAGGTTAAAAACAAATGTAACTAAAACATCATTTACTATAAGCTGAAAATAAATTTATACTTGTCATTATTTTTAAAACATCCTTTTTAAAGATCTAATTACATTCAAAAAGTATATTCAAAAGGGTTAAAAAGAAATGTTACCTAAACGTTATTTACTATAAGACCAAAACACTTTTATACTTGTCATTATCTCTTAAACATTCTTTTTAAAGATCTAATTACATTCAAAAGTTTATTCAAAAGGGCTAAAAAGAAATGTTAATTAAACATTGTTTACAATAAGCACAAAACACTTTTATAACTTTCATTATCTCTAAAACATTCTTCATAAAGATCTAATCATACTTATTTAACAAGGTAATATACTTTTAAATAACTTTCCAAAACCATTCATTATAACCTAATGTAACCAAATCCCATTTATCTTTATATAAAATAATTAACTTACTTTCCAAACTTATGTATACAGACTTTCAAAATACTAATAAATAAATTTTAAATATCCATATAAAATATTACTTAAACATAACAAATTTAAAATCTAACTTAAAAAACATTATATATAACCCTATAGTTTAAAAATTCATAAATAATTGTTAAAAGTATATTTAAACTTGAAATCACTTTTAAAATACTTTAAATATGGTATTAAGTTTCCCAAAAAAGATCTCATAAAAATAGTTAATTGAAACATCATTTTAAACTTATTTAAAAGCTTAAAAGTAGCTTAAAACATACCAATAGAAGGCCAGAAGTGCAAAGACAGTAGTTGTAAGTGCTGTAAAAGATACTAGACAGAGAACACTAGAAAATTGCCTAGAAGTTTGACCAGTTTTCTCTATCCAAACAAATGATTTAAGATCTAATTTTTTTTACAATAAGAAATATATTTTTATACTTAAAAACCATGCTAAGAAACCCTAAGGACATTTCTCAAAATATTATTAAAAATTCACAAAAACAAGGCTTTTCAAAGTGCATTTACAACGACTATTTCGCTTCTAATATTTCAAATTTTGTTATATCATTTCTACGATTTTCAAAATCTTTTCATTTTTTCCCCATACACTATTATAATTGTAGAGCATAACCAAAATGTATACTTCACAATATATTCACATATTACCATTTTAAACAAGTTAAACATAAGGGGTTATCGAAGTGCACTTATTGTGACCTTTCTCGCTTCAAACACTTTCAAACACACTTCAATGCCACAAACAATCAAAACAAACATGTAAACACAAATTCATGACCACGTTACATGTTGTAGAGGTACTAGAAGTGATGATATACAATATAGAGTTGCCATTTTCTTTCAAAAGCAAGAGGGATCTAAAGTTATTACTTTTCTTAGTTAATGAACTTTATATTTGCACACAACATATATATACACACATGATTAGTTTTTCAATGGTGAGTTAACTAACCAAACTCCTTGTGAACATCAAGAACAAGCATTAAGAATACAAGAACACTTCCGACCATTACCCTAAAGCAAGCAGCCACCTTCCTTTGCTTCCAAAATCTCACAGCCAACCTTCTCTCTCCTTAATTTCTCATGGCCCAACTTGTCTCTCCCCTTTGTGCTTACTTCCTTCAACAGTTAACTTGATATTATATGCTCCTATGTTGTGCTAAGGTCTTAGCCAAAGTCTGGTGAAGTTTGGAGTTCATTTGATATGATTTAGGAATTTAAATTGGAGAGAAGAGGCATGAAGAGTTTATGTGTTCTATCGTTTTAATTTTGTAAACCAATTAAATGTAACATATGAAGTGATTATGTTTGATTTAATAGGAAATTACTACTACCTCTTACCCTCTATGGAAGGTCACAAAGCACCCTCCCCCTCACATGCCAACTTTACGGCTCACCCCCTCTTAGGAAATATCTTCCACAAAATATCTTCTACCTTATGACATCATCCTGCCCCATTAATCACCAATAGTAAGAAAAATATTTTTAGTAGCTAATTAATTACACATTAATATTCTAAGCAAGCCCAAAAAGTTTGAACAACTTGTATCAAGTAAAAAGTCATTTATCGATAAAACGAAAAGGTATTATCCATGCATATTTATATGTATGTTCCATAAAAAAACACATATTTTCGGTTTTTTTCTTATAATTGTTTCTGTTTCACCAATTTTTATTGCTTTTTAAGAAAACAATAAAAAATAATAAAAAAAATGAAACCTTGGCACCTTATTATTTAGTCTAGCTTTTATGGAAGCTTTTACCATTTATGGTCTCGTCGTGGCATTAGCATGTTTATTTGCAAATCCTTTTGTTTTGTTTGATCCTAAAACGAAAGTGTAAAAAAGTGCAATACACACTTTTTCTTATTTTATTAATTCGTTGCGGTTCACTTGTCACATTATCAATATTTATTCAAACTATTTATTTTTGTAAATATGTTTCAAAAACAAGTTTACCATCATCATTTATTAATAAAAGGGGGTTTAACAAGGCTATAAATCCAATTTAAATCACATTAACTAGGATTCAAAGATTTAAATAATTCACATATTTAAATACGAAGTGTTTGAAATTCTGGATGGTAACGTTCTCCCTCACTTAAAACATTTCATCCTCGAAATTCTGACACGACCAACAATTAAAAGAAACAAGCACATATCAATACTTAACTGTATTCAAAATTTACTAGCAAACAAGCTCATGGTTTTCTCAAATTAAAAAACCCTCTCATCTCACAAGGATGATAAATAATTTACTAAGCATACCTTATGCTCATCAGCCTTAGGTTATTACTTACGATTATTTAAGCTACCCTAGAATAAATCGAAGAGTCGTTCCCTGAACTCTTTATAAGCCAACAAAACATAATGTACATATATGTATACTTAAGTCCATACGATGCAGTTGGATCATCCATATGCAATATCTGATCTGATCACTTGCTCAATCACATAAATTTCACTTCCCAACTAGTATAGATCACTTGACCTCTATAGGGACTTCAATTAGGTTCCTTGATCAAATACCTCCGTTCCCCTTACATATCCATATACCATGATAGAAAACCTTGAAATCTTATCAAGAATCTATTTCAAATGTCCGCCGTCGAGAATCGAGTGAAAAATCCTTGTTCGGGCCGGTGTGTATCACATAGAAACCATCTACTCGAATCCTGGATAAAGAACTATCATGGAATGAAATAGTCTATGTACAACTTACATACTTTATCCTATTGATTTCTTTAAATATATCAGTTACTTTTTAATCATAGTCATTTAAACTAATTGTATATCTTATTTAATACTAAAATCATTTATGAACCATTTCATAAAACATAACTCAAGTTTATAAACATATTATTTTTTGCACCAAAAACAGCACAAACACCCAAGTATTAGATGAAAGCAAAGAATTTTTATAGTGGTTCGGCAATCTCTAGCCTATGACTACTTTATAGTTTGTTATTCCTTGTCTTCTCTCCGGGTTACAATGAGTTATATCAGATCTAACCACAATCTAGTATATCTCAGATTTACAATGGAGTTTCTAGAGTGTCTGAGGGGTAGAGAATAGGACAGAAGAAGAAGAAGTCTTCTATAGTCGAGAAATCAGATCCCTCTTTAGTTGGAGTTAGGTTGGTATTTATAGGGAAACAGAGGTAATGAGTCAGAAGCCTACTTGCACTGGAGTTTAGATGAAGACCCGATGTTGTACAAGTGAAATCAGAACACCATGATCTAATAGGATAGATCTGTACCGACCTATATTGCTCGGGACTGAGCTATAAATGTTGGTACAAATCCAACTTCAATTCTTGCTCTGCTCTTCTATCTACTAGTTTATAGGTTCCAAGCTCTTTTCTTCGACTTTTGGTTGATTCTAGTAATCTTTCCCTATCGCTTTAGTTACCCTACTTTCTTGACTTTCTTCTCATCAACTATGGAACTCATCGTCTATCCTTTGGGTAAACAACTTAATCACGAGCTATTGGGGTAGTAAATGAAAAGCATGGAGTTAGGGAGGTGATTCAGAGAGGAATTATAGGTCGGTACCGACCTATATAGCCCGATACCAAGCTATGACCTTGGCTTCAATCCATCTGAAACTTCTCCGAGTTGTTTCTCTAATCCTTCTTAGTGTGCATTTAAATTTCCAAGTCATTTCTTTTTTGTTTCGATCTTCTAAGTCCAGCTGAAATCTGTTTGGCTAAAAAGCAGGTTAACACTTGCCCTCCAAATTATGTCTTTCGAATATAGGGCGTGCTTTGTCAAGCACAAGTTCCAGCAGCAATTATTCTTCAGTAGTTGAGCACTTCGACCTTCTATCGACCCCATCTTGGTGAATCATAGGTTGTTCTAAACTTGTTATGGCTAAAAACTCTAGTCTCTGCTTAAGTGTTGTTCATACATCAAAAATATTCCAAATTCATTCGGAGTTTTTACATCACATATCAAAATCATCCCATGTTCATCTGAGGTTTATCTATTTTATTCTAATCACTAAGCGCTCAAATTCTTTTATCAAATCTACATCTGTTCCAAGGCTTGGTCTCGTCGGACCGTTCATCCTCCAATCTAAGGTTTGATCTCTATGGATCATTTATCACCTAATCTAGGGTTTTGATCTCTCTGGATCCTTACATAGCCCAATCCGCTTGCTTTCCGACGAGGGGATCCAACGACTAAGCAAGCTCATTCGCTCCCTCTCGCATGGGGGGACTTACTTTTTGTACAAGTCTATCCACTCACTCTCTGATAAGGGAACTTGCACCTAGCACTCCTGTCTCGACTCTCCGGTCAGGACTTAACACGATCAATATCGTACAAGTCCATCTACTCCTCTCAAGCGAGGGGGCTTGCACCCTGCACTCTAGTCCTGCCTCTTCGGACGGGACTTCAAGCGATCAATATCGATCATCACATTCAATGTGGATTTTCCAAAAGTAAAATATTTAAATCAATGAAAACAAGCAGAAGTCCTAATTATTCTTCCCAGGCATCCGATTCAAAGCATGCCTAGGGACCAATCTTGGTCTCATACACGTGTAACCGGTCCAAAGTTATTATTCTCCTAAATAGTCATTCTAGACATTCGACTCAGAGCATGCCTAGAGACCAATCTAGACCTCGTACATGTGTAAGCAGTCTGATGTTATTATTATCCTAATTATTTAAAGCAAGAAAAAGCAAAGCGAGGGAGTCGAACCCGACTCCCGACCATCCCGATCATGGGATTTCAAGTCTTGGACCAGATTTTTAGTTGTTCCTTGATGCATTCGCTACGGATGATGGTAGCTCTGACCATATCATTGCAGTTTGGTTCCTCATGTATTGCTACAGCTAGTTGCTCCGTACCAGTTCTTCTATCAGATCATGAAGGTATCGGCACTCGTTCATTTCATGTCCATCCAGCTCATGGAAGATGTAGAATTTTCCAGATCTTTTCTACCGATCTGCGGGCTCTCTTTTAGCTGGCTTTTGACAGGGTATTTGCCCCTAGTGTCTAGATATATCCTCTTAGAGGTCTCCATTAGATCAGTGTAAGAAGAGAACTTCGATTCTCACCTCTGCCATTTTGGTTCTCTAAAGTCATCTTCAACTCTTCTCTCTTCTTTGTCCTTTTCGTTTCCTACTTCAGACAGTTCTTTGTCATCCACATCATTAATTTTAGCATCCTTAGCTTCAACATCTTCCTAACAGAAATATCTCTCAGCTTCATGGTAGAATTCTACAAGATGCATCGGTGGATCCCTTTCCAAAGCAATCTTTAAGTAGGTCTTGCTCGCGACTCCAGATACTGCCGACATTAAGATTATAGACGGATCCAGCTTATCAACAGCTATAGCTATCGCATTGAATCTGGTCAAATAGCATCTCAAGGTCTATCTGGGCCTTTGTTTCATGCTTAATAGTGTCATCTCATTCTTCGATCGTGAGACATGAACTCTGAACTGTCTTGAGAACTTATTCACCAAATCGGTCCATATAAACCTATTCTCCATATGTTTAAACGCCGCCAAGTCCGTTAAGTATAATGGGAAGCATGCCCCATCACCTCCTTAAAAGAAAGCACCCAACACCATATGTCGGATGTATCTCATCAAATGAACCGTCGGGTCTGGCTTTCCATCGTACATTTCCAGTGTAGGAAGCTTGAAATTAGGAGGATTCTTTGCATTTAAGATGTTAGAAGCGAATGGATTCCTTTTTACGTCCTCCAGACTTTAGTCTAAGGGTCCACCACTAACTATTCTCCTTATCAACTTAGCAATTCGGTTTTCACTTTCAATGAAGGTCTTCGACCAAAAGCGATGTTCTACCCCTATTCCTGTGGGGGAACTCCGGTACGTACTCATCTGACTGCACATTAGCGTTCTGAGCTGCTCTTCTAGTCTCATTCGGTCCTCTATTCCTTTGGGGAAGTTCTATCACATATTCCTCTGGTCATCGACCATTCGCATTCTGATTCATGCTCCTATCCCCAGCATTATCCATTCCCAGCATTTCAGCAGTCACATCAACATTTCCCCCGAGTATCGTTCTCTCTGTACCGAGTAGATTTGGGTCGGTACCGAGTTTTTCTACTTGTAGAGGCATTGTTCTAGTTTGCTCCGCTCTAACTCTAGATGTTCTTGCATTATCTCCTTGACCTTGATTTTGAATTCCAACAGTCCTAGCTATTCCTTGTTGTCCCATCCTTTGGAAAAATCCTTCAAGCATTTCCTATTATCGAGCCATCAATCCATCCTGCTCTCCTTCATCATTTTCTCCATCTCTTCTCCGGTCACGTAGATGGACCGATGAGAATTTAAGGACACTTCCTCGCTGCTCCAATGCCCTAGGTGGCTTCTTCCAACATTAGATCTAGTGTTTGGTCTATTCATCTTTTCCAAATCTCATATTCAAGCATCAATTTTTCAGATCTAGTTCTTTCTTCGGGAAAGCACTAAATGTTTGCACAGAAAATATCACAAACACAAAACTTCAGATGAAAGCACTAGTTCTTTTATAATAGATGTAAAAGTAGTAGAAATCCCATATCAAGCAAGTAAAGATAGCAAAAAAGTAAAAAAGAGCACACGAATTTTTATAGTGGTCTAGCAATCTCTAGCCTACGTCCACTTTGTAGTTTCTTATTCGTTGTCTTCTCTTCGGTATTATAATGAGTTATATCAGATATGACCATTATCTAGTAGATCTCAGATTTACAATGGAGTTTCTAGAGTATTTGAGAGTTAGATGATAGGAGTGAAGAAGAAGTCTCCTATAGCCAAGAAATCAGATCCCTCTTTAGTTGAAGTTTGGTTGGTATTTATAAGGAAACCGAGGTAATGGGTCAGAAGCTTACTTGCACTGGAGTCTAGATGAAGGGCCGATGTTGTACAAAAGAAATCAGAACACCAAGACCCAATAGGATAGATCGACATTTACATATATAGCTTGGTAGCGAGCTATAGTTGTTGGTACAAATGCAACTTCAATTCTTGCTCTGTTCTTTTATCTTCTGGTTGATAGGTTCCAAGCTCTTTTCTTCGAATTTTGGTTAATTCTAGTAATCTTTACTCTATCACTTAAGTTACCCTGCTTTCTTGACTTTCTTCTCATCAACCACGGAATTGGTCATCTATACTCTGAAAGAACAACTTAGTCATAAGCTATTAGAGTCGTATATGAGAAGCATGGAGTTTGCGATGTGATTCAAAGAGTAATTATAGGTCGATACCGAGCTATATCCTCGAATCTAATCCATCTAAAACTTCTCTAAGTTGTTTCTCTAGTCCTAAATGTGCTTCTAAGTTTCCGAGTTATTTCGTCTATATTTCGATCTTCCAAGTCCAGTTGAAATCTGCTTGGCTAAAAAGAAGGTTAACATTTATAAGGAAATAGCTTTATTTATAATACATTTCATAAAAACTTACTTCAAGTTATTATGTATATAATACTCTATTGCATCCTAAGAGTATATACAAAACATCAAATTCATTTTACTTTCTAAAATTCAGATGAAGGCCCAAAATAAATCCAAGTCTTATAACCAAGTCAACCTTTTCGACTTCTTTAATCGTTAGGTTAGGCAAGTAGCTAGAAAGAGAAGGACATTGGTATCCAAACTCAGATCCAGAGTCTACTTTCCTTATACACACCTAAGGTAAAGACATTTATTAGTTGGTTCAATAACATCAAATGTTCCACCTTAACATGAATGTTAAAAAAATTTGGAACTTGTTTAAATTTACTACCTCAGTTCAAGAGTTACAAAAACTCAACTTTCATATTTTCAAAAACACTTAGCTCCCAATTCTGTAACGATCTAGAAGATTAAGGCTATCCAAAATCATCGAAAAATCAGTTTCATTCTAACAATTGAAAACTATCAAACAATCATATCATAACAAGATGAACATACTACACTGTCCCAAGGCATAGGATACATGCATCAATAAAACAACTTATGAAAGTTACACTTACTTATTTGATGTACTTTACTAAAAAGGGAAACAAGAAAGGGTTTCATAATTATTTGGGTCATGCCACTACCACACGGGAACTCTATATAGCATA
The DNA here is from genome assembly GCA_030737815.1 of Allium fistulosum. Classification (NCBI taxonomy): domain Eukaryota; kingdom Viridiplantae; phylum Streptophyta; class Magnoliopsida; order Asparagales; family Amaryllidaceae; genus Allium; species Allium fistulosum. The sequence continues at coordinate 152,804,454 of CM060905.1, read as the reverse complement.
CATACAAATCTTTTCTACAGAAAGTTCATATCAAAATTTGTATCAGCAAAGCAACTCTATAGCAAACCACTTTGCATTTTATCTGAAATTTCTTTAAAGAAAACTTTAGAACTAAACTCCTAGGTTTTTATTTCAAATCATTTTGAATAATAATACATGCACATACCTTTTGTATATCAAATCATACTTTCAGGATTAAACCAAAATCTTTTCAATACTATATCAAATACTTCGTACAATAGTATTAATTATATGATGACAATTTATAAATCAATTTCCCAAGTATTTACTTTAAAATCCATAGAAAATATACGAATATATTAAGTAACACCAAAATGATACTAAGGAAACGGGTCCTACCAGGTCATACCATATATTCCCTTACTAAGTAGGGTAATGCTATGAGACTGGCTTACCAATCGAACACATCTAGTAACACCCTGTATAATTAATGGTAATTAATAAATAATTATTAAGGCTATAAATGGAATTCGAGAAAAAGTTGGAATTTGTCCACAAAACTTGAACCATTATGTTCGATGGGATTTTCTGAGAAACTTTCATATTTGAAGATTGCGATCGGAGCTTAAATAAAGAAGTTATTAGCATTTGAAGTTTAAAAATAATAATAATTAAGTAACAAAAATAGAAAATAAATAATAATAAATGTGGCACCCCATCAGTTGAACCCTTTACTTGGGTCGTCGACCGTTAGTGGTTGATCGCTTATAGGGGCGGCCCATCGATTGTAGGTGGTGGCTAGGGTTGAACATTGGCCAAATGACCCCAATTTTATTATTTTATTCTAACGAATACGATTGATTCGAGCACTTGTAAATAAAGGCCTAACCCCTCACTTCTCTTCTCATATTTTCTGATCAAAGCAGCGAAGCTCTACTATATTCCCTTCTCGACTATTTCTATTAATTATTAAATATTATATTATATGTATATATAGTCAGAGAAGGGAAGAAAATAAAAAAGAATAAGAGAAGAAAAAAATCAACATTGTGAAAGAAAAGGCTGTTTCTATTATATTATAAATCAATCTTGGTTAATTTATGGAAAGTTATAATGGTAATCCTTTTTGGAAGGATAGCTCTGATAAATTAAAACGTAGAAAAGAATATTCTGGTTAAGGAATTAATAGTTATATATATGTATGTATATAAAATAGCGCTTGCCGATTAAAAACAGAAATACGTTTATATAGCGTAATATACGTCGATATTCGCATTAGTTATAATTAGGAGGTCTTGTTATAAATAGCGTAGTAAATTATAGGATTAGGAGGTATAGATGAAAATGAGACAGTAACTCCAAAATTAATAGTGCAGTAAATGTGCAGTTAATAGGGAGTTACAAGAATTAAATGGGGATATAAATGTGTCTAATAGGATTGGTTAATGGATTTAATATGGTGTTTATGGGGAAATGAAATAGGCATAACAAGTTAAATTAGAATGAACAAAATAAATGCTATTAGAGATTGTCCAATTAGAATAATAATGACCATTTAATTTCAAACAATTGACATTTATGGAACAAAGTAAATAAACTAATAAGATAGGAAATTAAATGTTGGAAAGCAGTATAATTTTCATAATTGAAAATTATACAGCCTTAATTATACGTTTAGAATGAGCGTGAATTAGTGGCCTAGCCCAGCATTTATGATTAGGATGGTTGGTTTAGTGGGTTGGGATGCGAAGTTGGTAGAGTTACACAATAGAAGTCTGCCCTTTACATAAAGACTACCAGCAGTAGTGTATACTTAGTGCTGATGTAAGACATCTCCAACCGTAGGATCCGCGGAAAAGGGATATGCCATTGTGGAAAGTAAGGAAAAATATACTAAGGGTTCGCTTCAGATTTGAAGTATTAAATGGCCTAGTACTTTTAAGAAAATGTGGTCTGTTTTATTTCTAATAAGAGGTATTAAGTAACTGGAATGGGCATTTTCCTTGGCTTACATTAGGATAGTCTAAATAAGATTTTGGCTATGGTAGGTCGGTGGGCTATGTCAGTATTGTTGTTGAACCTGTATTTAGTAGTAGGGCTGGCATACTGGCTATGACGGCCAACGGTCCCAAGTGGTCGATAACTAAGACTCGGTTTATGCCCTGACGGTTTTCGCTTCTTACTAGTGTAGAATCCATATTTGATACGCATATACCTCAAAGTTTAATTAGTTGTTTGTTTGTCGAAAGTAGGCTAGTGAACCCTTAGATGAGTCTTTGAGATGCATTAGCAATACGATAATTATATTATAAAGCTGTATCTAGGGGTCATCGGTCTTTGTAGTTAGAACAGACTGACTAGCGATTACATTACGGAGGGCCCACTTTGGGGTTGACGTATTAAATGGTCGTTGGGTCTGCCTCCTCCCTATTTAAGAAGTATTAAGTGGTCAAGATTTTTAGGTAGTGTAACGTTTATATATATATATATTTATAAGCATGTATATAGTTATACCTTGGAGGAGGTTAGGTATATCGTACGAGTAGATGGAATTACATGGAATAAAAGTGAATAATGGACATAACATTTAAATAAAAATCAAATTGCATAAACTAGTATTATGGGTAAAGCGTACAAGTTTCCAATCACCAGAATGTTGTTCTGACCCTTGCTCATTACAACCCACTTGATACATTTAAAGGGATAAGCTATTGATGCAAGATGAGAACTATAGAAGGTGAAGTCTTCTCATTCATGCTCAACGATGGCAAGGCAATCAGATACTAAAGGAATAATATTGATTCCAAGGTAGCAGCCTTAGTCGGCATATATGTTCTATTATATTTTTCTATTTCGCTATGAGTTTATGTAGATAGCTCTCTAATGTACTTATGTTTATTGCTGGTTACCAAAACCGATGATCCACACCCTAATGGACTTAGGTTTCAATTTAGTCGAAATTCGGGCTAATTAAGACGCGGGTTGTTACATTTGGCATCGGAGCTTAGGTTAGTCAATCATAGGAATTAGGATATGTTGAGAGAACGCATTTATATTTTTACATATATATATATATATATTACAAGCCAAACTCTATAAATTCTGATTATAGAAATAGTTATAACCATATTCCGAAAGGATGGATGCGGCAACTATGAGTTGGAAAAATAAATAGAGTTAAATTTATGCACCTACCACGATTACCCGTGGAGTATAGGCCGTACTGCAAGGCATTGACCAAGAAGAGCATGAGCATGACATATAGAAGGATCTAGGAGGTTGGATGGTGCTTGAATTCTTTATTGGACCCACGCTGCCTTATGATTATGGATTTTGATGGATTGCCGATTGAAGATGCACAATTTATCCAGATAGATGGGAAGAAAGAACCTATATGTTGCAAGCACCCAGAAACAAGGTGCTAAAAAGGATTGAGCAAGCTCTTGCAAGAAGGTGTACATTAACCACCATAAGATGATAACGAGATTTTTGATATGTTCTTAAGGAAGATGAGTTAAGAATGAGTAGGGTAAAAGGAAAGTTCAAAAGAAAAGACAATGAAAGTCCATTTGTGAGTTCGACACCATATGAAAGAATTTGACAAAAAGATTTCAAAAAATTTCTTGAAACGTTTTGAGTGGGTTTTTTCATAGGATTTATTGGGAAGCTGTTGTTTTTAAAAAGTAAGGAAATTTGGAAATTCTTATTTGAAATTTGTGGGGTCAAAAGTTTCCGATTTAAAAGTTTTTGGTAAAATGGTTTTTCGTCTTTTGATATTAATGAAAAGGGAGTGTATGTTTGTTTCGATGATTTTACCTATATTTGAAGTTCCTTTTTAAAATTCTTTCTAAGGGATGGATAAATTGAAATGGTTCCTGATTGAAATGGGGTAAAGAGAGTAGAAGGGTAAGAATGCTTGAAAGTGAAGAGGAATATTCCCGTATAAAGAAAGTATGAAGAAAAACGGTTGAAATAAATTTATACACATCTCTTTTCATATTATTGAAGAAAAGCCCAATGGCTAAAGCAGTAGGCGAATGCACTACAATGAGTCAATGGGGAAAACAATAAAAGAGGAAAAGAGCTATGTAACGAGAAGCCACTTGAAGGCAATTTATGTAGGAGAGATTTTAATACTATTAGGATATTAGAATAGAAACATTTTTACGAATTTATATTAAAATAGGATTAGTAATCCAGTTAGAAATAATATAGGAGAAAAAAATAGGAATATAATAAGAGAAATAGGTAGTTTCCATAGAAATGTGCAATAATTGCGCATATGTTTTAAAAGTCCCCTTCTTGTGCTATTAGAATCTCTGCTAAGGTTGAAAGTGGAAATAATATAAGTAGTAGGACAATAATAGAATGAAAGTTATCATTGTCTACTCCAGTTTTCATTATTTAAAGTTGTTTTTGAAAGAAAAAATGGTTTAGTATGATAATTGGGTTTTTGATAGCAAATAAATGTTTTGAGTTTAAAAATCCTACTTTTGGAGAGGTAAGTCTTTGTTGTAGAAATTCTTTGAAAAGGGAAAACTTGTTAGAATGAGAAACTTTTCATGGCTCCTTTTGGAAACCAATATATTGTTGGAAAAGGTTTTTAAGTTTATATTTTCAAAGATAATAGTTTTGGATCAAGTACTTCATGACTGTCAAGTTATTATTTTATAAAGAGTGGTGAAAATCAAACCAATCTTTGATATGAAGTAGGCATGGATGACTGCCTAGGTAAAAAAGGGTAAAATTCAAGGCTATGAATAATATATCTATGAATGCTCATAGGGTAGCAACAAGGAATCCCCATTGAATATAAGGAATATTGCAATGGACCTAGGAATGTTTGATTAGACATATGTGAAAGCCATAAGAACCCTCAATGGAATGGGGAGTGATATCAAAGTACACTATTGTGAGTCTTAGGATATACTCGCATGAAAGATCAAGGTTAAAGAAGGTAGAAATCAATGTTTAAGAATACTATCAAGATATTTTGATTGAAAGAAGATAGTAGTATGATTAGAGAAGAGGGTAATGAGATGGCAAATATACATAAAGGATGTTGGTTGACTCAAGGTTAAAGAAGGCATAATTTATCCCATAATCGAGTGTAATGATTAAAGTAATGGATGAATTTTATTTATTAGAAGCCAAGAAGGCGAGTTAAGACATGTGGGTAGTAGAATGACATACTAGAAATGTGTGTCTTAATTGAGTAAGGAGTGATAGGGCCACAACATCATTAGCACCAGTTGTCATTGATGAGCAGTTTTCAACAATCGTTTTCTTTTAGGTTATTTAGGTTGTAATTGCTAGTTGTCTCCCTTTGGGTATGGAAAAGTGTACGATATGATATGAGATATGTTCCTACTTTCTCATTGTGTTGAATTTCTGGATGAGATTTGGTCGCTATTGTTAAACCAAAAAATGGCTGAACACTCGAGATGTTGCATAAGTTAGTATTATTTGAAATAGACCCGATATTACCCATGAGCTTTAATATAGTTATGAAGTTCTTCAAATGTTTAAGTAATTTGTCTAAGGATAAAATTGGAAAGTCGCATAAGTGTGTAATAGTCTATTGTTTTGGGGGCAGAATAAGCAATTAACTTATATCACAATCTTTTATTCATATGTCAATGGGAAAGATAGTCATAATGAAAAGTAAACTTTAATTTAGGCAAGGGCATAAGTGGCCTTGTTCAAATTATCAATATGCAATTCCAAAAATAATTCTAAGTCCAAACATAAGTTATATGCATGTCAATCCTCCTAATAATAGTCAAAGATACTCATATCGAAGGCATTATGCTATGCAATGTTAATTGTCCAAGTCCTTATATTCAAAAAGTTATAGTTGTATCAAGAAATCCCCAAATCAATTTAGGGTTTACAACTTGTAATTTGAGAAGTAGAGAAAAGAATGAATCGCCCCTTTCTAAGTGGTTGAGTGGGCCTATTTATAGAGGTAGTGGCTGGTGGCATTGCTACTGCGTGTCTATTCAGCCAGATATTCAACATCTCCTATGCAATGTTGATATTCAACATCCCATTTGCATTGTTGATATTCGACATTCCTCTTTTACTCGAAGCTCATTATTCTGTAGAAACTCGATATCGTTAGCTTTTCGTAGATGCTTACAATAGTTAGCATTGTAAAGGCTCGATAACCATTCGGTTGTATAAACTTGATATCCTTCGCTCTTCCAGGTTTGTTGTTGCTCGACATCCATAAGCCTTCATTGATTCAGCACCTTCATCAACCTATTGACTCGATACCTTGATTCATCTGATTTATTGACAATACTCAACATCTGATTCTTACTTGTTAAATACTCGATAACCCTTCCTGTCGTAGAAGCTCGTTACTCCCTTAAGGACTCAGAACTTCTTTGTAACTATTTGAAGCATGACATTCTCTTGGTTGTTAGATGTTCGGCATCTCCTTGTTATTGCTTGAGGTATGCTATCCCCCTTTTGTTTTTCATGCTCGACAACCCTTATGGTTATCGAGGCTCAACATCATCTCTTCTAGTTATAGAGATTCGACATCCTTTCCGCAATTGTAGAGGCTCAATATCATGATTTGCTTAGAATTGCTTTACAATAATTAGTGTTGTAAAGGCTCGATATCCTCTCTTTGTGAGTAAACATTCGATGTGCTTTATTGATGTGGCATCCTTCCTTTGTTACATATTCTATAACATATTGTGTTATATAAGCTCGATATCCCCATTGTCTTTTAGAAACTCGACACCTTTTTGATATTAGGCGCTTGATACACTTCTTCACTGTTAAGGCTCGACATCATTTTTTTTCTTGTGAATGCTTGATGATGCTTATCATTTCTTTGAGGTTCGCCGTCCCATAGAGGTTCAATACCTCTTTGTGCTCTGTTTAGATGCTCGATACCCCAATTACCATAAAGGTTCGACTTCACCTTCTGTTTTAGACGCTCGACACCTTCTATAGGTGTTGAGGCATGATATCTCCCTTGTTTTATATGCTTGACACCCCTTTTATAGCTATATAGTTTGTCATTCTTATAGTGTTGAAGTTTGACAACCTTTTGTGATTCAATATCTTAATCATTCGCTGATTCCTCTGAGTTACTTAACTATTGAGTAGGAGCCCAACTACCACCGTCATATTAGATATTAGACACCATATTATTGATGGAGTATTATTAGTGATTCATTTGATCATTGATTCGATACCTAATAAATTATCATATAGTTATTGGTTTGCCACAGCACCATGTTTCTATGGGCTCGATATCTGCTTTTTGGGATGTCTCCATACCTCTCATGCTTCTTTAAAGTACATTTGGCAGTCAGAAAATATGTGGATAACATTTGCCCCTCTCCTTGTGTAAAAGAAGCTTTTTACACTTTAGTGTAAAACTAAGTTTAACTATGAAAGCCAAAAACCTATTCGATAAGAGGTCTAGAAATCCATTTTTCCTAATAATAAGAAATCTATCTATAAGACTAAAGAGTAAGAAATCTGTCTATAAGAAGACCAAAAATCCGTCTGGGGGTAAGAAATCCGTTTATAAGAAGACCATAATCCATTTGGTAATAAGAAATGCTTGTATAAGAAGACCAGAAATTCATCTAGTAATAATAAGAAATCCTTTTATAAGAAGACTAGAGATCCATTTGGTAATAACAAATCCTTTTATATGAAGACCAGAAATCCATCTGGTAATAAGAAATCCATTTATAAGAAGACCACAAATCCATCTGGTAATAAGAAATCCATTTATAAGAAGACCACAAATCCATCTGGCAATAAGAAATCCATTTATATGAAGACCAGAAATCCATCTGGCAATAAGAAATCCTTTTATAAAAAGACCATAAATCCATCTGGTAATAATAAATCCATTTATAAATAGACTAGAAATCCATCTAGCAATAAGAAATCCTTTTATAAGAAGACCAAAAATCCATCTGGCGCTTATAAGAATACCAGCAACTTTCATTTTAATGGAAGAATCCATCTTTCATTTAATAGCAAACCGGAATTTCGGCTAATAACGAAGATTCCTGTTATTTTGTAGAAAATTGGAATCCTAACCCAAGAATAAAAGATTGAGAGCTATTCAATTCCAACCTTTGAAGAAAGAAGCTTTAGGCTCAAATAATGATTCATTTTCTTGGCAATAAGATTTGAAATTTCTCAAATATCCATATTGATATTGAAATCTTGGTTCTAGGTGATAGATAGCTCTTGACCTTCCTTTTGAAGGTTTCTTTCTTAGTGCCAGATTGGCCCCATTTAATTATACTTCCTCTTAGAAGATTACTTTGATCCATTCTCAGGATGAAGTCACTCTTGTCCGATTGATTTCCTTTGCCCTCTATTACTTTTTAAGCAATGATTTAGGCTTTGACCTTTTTCGCCCTTTACTACCATCTTAGATAGTGATTTAGGCTTGGAACTTTTTTACCGCTTACTACCATCTTAGGTAGTGATTTAAGCTTTGAACTTTTTTGTCCCTTACTGCCATCTTAGGCGGTGATTTAGGTTTTGCACTTTTTCCCTTACTACCATCTTAGGTAGTGATTTAGGCTTTCAACTTTTTCGCCCCTTACCACCATGATAGGTAGTGATTTAAGCATTGAACTTTTTCGCCCCTTACAGCCATCTTAGGTAGTGATTTAGGCTGGTCGGTGCATTTGGCTAGCCATCTTAGTAGAACCAAAGTCTTACCCATCCATCCTCTAGGAGGCACTCTGATCAGGCCTTATAGGCGGAACCGAAGGTTGGTCGATGCTTTAGCCAGGCCATCTTAGGCAGAACCGAAGGATGGTCGGTGCTTTGGTAAGGTTATCTTAAGAGGGACCAAAAAATTACTCCGTCCTCCCTCTAGGAGGCGCTTCGGCATGGCCATGTAGGCGGGTCCAAAGGCTTGTAGTGCTTTGGTCAGGCTATTTTAGGCGAGACCAAAGGCTTACTCTGACCTTCCTCTAGGAGGTGCTCCGGCTAGGCCATGTAGGAGGGACCGAAGGCTTGCAGTGCTCTGGCCAGGCCTTATAGGCGAGACCAGAGGTTTACTCTGTCCTCTCTCTAGGAGGTGCTTTGACCAGGCCCCTATGGCAGGATCAAAGGCTTTTCCTTCATTAATTTCTTTCTTTCTTTTAATTACTTATTCCGTAGATTTACTTGTCTCAATTTCTTTATTAATCCATCATAGGAAAATATGGTCTCAAGTGTCCAGTATTCTAAGTTCTTGCTATTACCTTGCTATCAAGTCAGCATAGTCGATAAGTCCCTGGTGGGATTACTTTATGGATAATAAGGGGTTCTTCTCAATTTGGTCTGAGCGGTCCATCTGTCGAATTCTTGGTATTTTCCATGACCTTTTGAAGCACCAAGTCTTCCTTTTGGAATGATCTTTCCTTAACCTTGGAATTATAGTATTTTGATATCCTTTGTTGATATTCGGCCGTTCGTATGGCCGCTTCTTCCCTTAATTCATTGATTAAATCTATGGATTCTTTTCTCAACTCTTGATTGGAATTAAAGGCATATGTAATCCTTTAATGGGTTGGTATTTCAAATTTTATTAATAGCATGGCTTTGCATCCATATGGAGCATGTCTTATTGCAGTCAGAGTAGAAGTTCGATATGCCCAAAGCACAAGTGGTAGTTCTTCTGCCTAATTTCCTTTTGCTTTATCCAGTCATTTCTTGAGGATAGTCTTAATGGTTTTGTTGGCAACTTCAATGGCTTCATTAGCCTTAGGATGAGCTACAGATGAAAAACTTTGTTTCATTTCATTCTTATCGCGGAATCTGGTGAATTCCTCACTTTCAAATTGGATCCCATTGTCGGATGTTATCTTATTTGATATTTCAAATCGGTTGACTATGTTCCTGATCATAAACCTTAGCACTTTCCTTGATGTTATACCTGGCAATGGTTCTACTTTACCCATTTGGTAAAGTAGTCGATAGTTACTATGCAAACTTGTCTCCACCTTTTGATATAGGCAATAACCCGATTAAGACGATTACCCACACATCAAAGGGCCATAGCCTTGAGATTAAGGTTAACTCACTTAGTGATATATGTGGAGCTGTTGAAAATCTCTGACATAATTCACATCATCATTATTATTTATATGGGGTCAATAAAAAATCTTATCTCATGATCTTTTTTGGCTAATTTACGCCATTAGAATGATTACCTCAAAACCCTTCATAGGCTTCTCTTGACAATTTTGAGCCATTTATGGGCTAACATACCTCGAGTAAGGAAGTGACTATCTTTTTTATAAAGCATTCCATTGAACCCAGTAAAAAGTAGAACTTGACATCTTATCCTTTTAGCTTCTCTTTTGTCTCATGGTAGTATTCTTTCCATGGAGTATTCAACCACTATGCCACAAAGTGAATCAGACAATAGTGATCACATAACATAAGGTATATTTGCTATTATCCCAATATTTACCATTGTTTCACACAACACATGGAAAAACCATCTGTTGTATGTCATAGCCTGTGAAATCTTTGATCTATTGAGATTTCATCCACGCCATTAAGACAATATTTTATCTGTTGTCTGATTGAAATTATCAAATTTTTTATTTTGGCTCCTTATCAAACTTTTGGTTTCCTTCTCAATGTTGCCTAGATTATTTCATGGCTGCGTTTTTTCAATTATTTCCCCCTTTTTCTTTCATTTCTAGGAGAAAAAAATGGCATTCGTTCCTTCAATTATTTTCCTCACCGCCTTCGCCTATCCATCCTCCTAGCCATCGCATGTTGCTGATCCTAGCCTTCTCCCATCCTGTCGATGTTCTTCGATAACCTTAGGGTTTCCTAATCAAAGCCGTCTTTTTCATCTTCGTTCTGAAATTAGGGTTTCATGAAAGCCACTAGTTGAAGTTAAGCTTCGAATCACCTTACTCACTTCCTTTCTTGTAGATTGCGTACTTTGATTTACCAACTATTGATGGTTGCAGCTCCTCCATGTCGAGTGTTCTTCGATTGATATTGGTATGATTTATGCCCCTTTCAATTTATATTGTTCTTGACTTCTAATCACTGACTGATGATGACTTGGATTTCTTATATAGGAATTTATTTCCTAAATATGCGAATATATGATTGACTTGAAATTTTCAAATTATTTTTATCGGCTGTCGATTTATGTTTAAACGCTCTTGATGATTTTTTGATTCTTGAATTCTGCTTTGGTTTCCGTTTGCTAATTTGATTTCTATGTTGGACCTTGTTTTTCACTATGTTGCCTGACCATGTGCTCTTGACTTCATGTCCGAGTTAGTGGATTGCTATTTTAGACCTTGTTGTCCAAGGCAGTGTTGACTGGAACTGCCTTGTTCATGGCAGTGCACTTCAACACTGAACATGTGTTGCATATATACATGTATACATGTATATATATATCTGTGTGTGTGTATGTGTGTGTGTATGTGTGTGTATGTGTATATGTTTGTTTCTCACTATACTTATACTTGAACTTATGTGCTTGTGCCATTATTTGTTTGTGCAGTTTCATGTGCTTGTGCGTTTACTTCATGTTGTTCTGTTCGATTACTTTCATGTGCTTTGGTTACTTATATACATTTTCATATGCACTTTCATGTGGTTGTGCCTTTACTTCATGTTCTGTTTACTAATTCGATAGCTTGAACTACATGTTGCTCACTATGTACATATATATATATTACATATGTGTACATGTGTATATTAGTTATGCTATCTTGGTTCATCCATGCATATACATGCATACATGTATGTATGTGTTCTATGGTTTAGCCTGAAACTGATACTTGTTCACATGTTGCATAATTGTTTGCACTTTATTTGTACTTGGATTAGTAATTTGCAGTAAGTTCAACTACCGGTCGAGGTAAAGCTGTGCACTTTGATTCTAATATCATCTATGTGTATGCATATATGTGCGAATGTTGGTTGGTTCGAATTTGTGGTTAGTGTTAGTTTCTTGTTAATTTTGTGGCACTTGTTCAATTTGTGCCTTGTTTAAATTGTGGCACTTGTTCAAGGCAGTGATATGAAATTGTTAGTGATATGGACTTATTATTATTCAGTTTGAGCTGAACCATTTTGAGTTGATCTTGTTGCAGTGCACTTTAATTCTAATACCATCCATGTATATACATACATACATATGTATGTATATATGTGTGAATGTTGGTGGTTGATCTATTCTTGTACATTGCTTTACTGCTTGAATGTTTGTGGCACTACCTTGTTTTAATTTGTGGCACTTGCTGTTTGTGGCACTGCCGTGTTGCATTGTTGCATTATTGGCCTTGTCCATGTATTTGCACACTGCCTTGTTCAAGGCAGTGCACACTGCCTTGTTAAGGCAATGCCAGTGCACTGCCTTGAACAAGGCAGTGTGCACTGCCTTGACATTGGTTGAATACCTTTCATATGCTTTGGTTTCTTGTTTGTGCACTTTAATACTTGCTTCAACACTTGTTGTTTTACCTGAGCTAGTTTATGTGCGCTGTGATTTCTTGTTACACTTTCAATTGCAAATCTTGTTCCAATTCAGTTCTTGTATATATACTTGTATATACTTGTACGTATTTATATATACTTATGTACATTCGAGCTTGTATATACTTGCTTTAGCACTGCGATTTCTTGTTTTTCCTTAGCACTTGTTGTTTGATGCTTATGTATATGTACACACACACACATATATGTATATATGTACGTGCTCACTTTGATGATATTTGCTTGCTACCTATAGCATGAAATGCTTGTCATGCATTTACCATTATACATGCTTCATGTGTGCATTTTTTGGTATTCCTTGTTCATGCCTTTATCCGATCCATTTTTAGTTTCTAAACCATTTTGATTTGAACTTTTTTTGAGTTGTTCCTATATGCACTGCAGGTTTGCTTGATCTTGTTTATGTGCACTTGAATTCTTATTTATGTGCACTGTAGTTTTGAACATTATGTGCGCTGTAGTTTTGCCTTGAATTCTTACCTAATTGTCTTGTTTGCATTTCCTGGATGTGCAAGTGCGCATTTTAATGTATATACATACAACATATGTAAGTATATATATGTGAATATGCAAATGTGCATTTCCTGGTTTGAGTTTTCTGGTTGTATTATCTCACAATTTAATTGCATATATTTTTAGTTTGAGTATTATGGTGTTTCACCTGTTGGTGCACTTGTTTTGAACTTGAATTGCTGAAACTTGTTTTGAACTTGAATTGTTGAAACTTGTTTTGATCTTGAATTGCTGAAACTTAATTATATGTGCACCTGAGTTGAGCTCGAGGAGGCTTGGGCTTGACCTTGTGCACATTTGCACTGTGTTGAGCCTTCGGGCTTGACCATTGCAAAAACCCATGAGATTTAATTGATGCTCGACCTTGTTATATTCACTGTGATATATTGTGTATATCATAAATTGTCCATGCACATATATATTTGTACCTTTCTAAAACATGAAGAGAAAAAAACCCATAAACCGAGGCAATATTAATATTCAATTCAATTTTATTTTTGGAATTTAGGTTTGTTTCCTTTTCCATTTTACTGCATTGTTTATTTGACAGGTATAGGAGATGGCTGGATACAAGCTGGAGCAAGCAAATCAAGATCAACACATCAAAAATAAACTCGAGTGAGTGTGAGTGAAAGCGAGTAAAAAAGGTTATATATGAGAGTGTAGAGAAAAGCTGTATATATGAGAGTGATATTGAAAGTTGTATTGCATTTGAATTTGATTTGAAATAAAATATTTGTTTAAATAAAATTGCGATTCATTTATTTCATTTTGCAAATATAATATAAGTGTAATTGGTATGCATATTAGTCAATATATATATGTTGCATAATAGGAAATTCTAGAAATGATACTACAACATAAGATAGCATATGGTTTTTTTGTTGGTTGTGTTAGTGCATATCAGACAACGGGGCATATCTGTGGTCTGATGTGAAATAAGACGGCACGAGATTTAATGACAGTTAGATATGCAATCATATAACGAAACATATCTATCGTCTGATGCGTTTTTCCCCATAGTGAACAATGGATGTCAGCCAATTGTTTTCATATTGACTATTTATTTTCGTATGAATGGTTCCTTCTACATTTTCACCGTTATCACTTCTTGATTTATTTTCCTTCTTAATGGATACTAGGCATATATGTAACTCTTTGATAAGTTCATAACATCAGGGGCAATTCTTCTACCTGATTCTCTTTTCATTCAAATACACTTTATGATTTTATTGATGATCCATATTTAGTTTATGATAATCAATGTCTTTGAACTCATGCATTGTTAATGTTAATTCTTGCTGACATTCAATAGTTATTTAGAACATTCCATATCGGTCCTACTGCCTTGTTTTCATTTGAAATTTTGGAGATAAGACTTTGACTATCTCATTTGGATGATCTTTCCGACTTTAATCTGAATCCGTGGCTAGAAACATCTTTATGTATAAGTTAGTATAGTGTTTAATGATTTCTGTATTGGATGATGATTCATCCTTCAATTGTTGGGCGCATAATTGGTCATTAGTAAAAAAATTCCTCCTTTTGAGTCAAATAGTAGTCTTCCATTCCATCAAAGGTTGTAAGTTTGAGCTGGAGCGATGATAGATTACAAAGAATCATTGATACCTATTTTGCCTTAAGGTATTGACTATTTTGTCTTAATTTGCTTTCATTATCTTACTCCTTATGGCTTGGGACGATCTATATAAAAAAAATTCTTTTTTGAATTTCTTCTCACAACTCCACTCATTTCTCTTGATATGCAAGATTATTCTTGGTCATGGTGTGGTAATATATATCCATCATTCTAATTTTTCTGATGTTCCTTGATCTTAGGTTGGTGCTTATTTACCAAATTGCCATTACTGCTTTATTTCTCATATTTTGATGATGGTGGTTACTTACTCTTTCTTGAATCTTACCTTGTTTGAAGTGGCCAGACATAGGCTCTTGTTTTAGTCATTTTAATTATGACACGAATGTCAAGTCTATCCATTATCGTTCTCTTACGTCATTCCAGTAAACGTCGCCAATTCAACCACTACATTCTGGATATCATCCACCGCGTACACAGTTGTCAAAGTGGTTCCAATATTGACAGAGAGTATGCCAATAAGAGGCCCCGGTCTCTTTAACAACCAAACATCGTTTTACACACTGGTTGGTTCTTTTATATTTCTAAAACAATTTATACTTGATATCAAAATATCATATTCGCTTCAAAATAAAATCCATTTCAAAATTTAGCATATTCGCTTCAAAAATCATATTTTACTTCAAAATGTCAATTCAATTTGATATATCGATTCACTTTGAAATTTGATTCGAATTACAATTTAGGTTACGACTTCACTTTAACCCAATTCGTATTTTAATCCAAGATTTAAATATAAACATACCACCATTTTAACCAATTTGAATTTTAGAAAATAGTTTTAAGATAGTTAAATAGTTAAAATAGTTCAATAGAAATAGTTTGAGTAATAAAAATGGTTTATATAGTAAAATAGTTTGGAAATCAAAATAATTTGAATATTTTAATGAATATAGATTTTTAAACCATTTATACTAAAATAATTCATTTGAAAATAGTTTCAAAGTCAAACCAATTCAATTCCAAATTTCCCAATTCAAATCAATTCAAATTTCCATTTCGATTTAATCGATTCAAATTCCTATTTCAAGTCAAATTTTACTTTGATTCCAACTGAATTTTAATTTCAATTCCAAATTAATTTTAATTACAATTTCAAATTAATTTCTCTCCCAATTCCAAATTAATTTAAATTCCAATTTCAACTAAATTCTCAAATTTAAACCATTTTGATTTATATCAATTCCGAATTCGATTTCCAAAATATCGATTCAAACACTTAAATCAAATTTTCCTTTAATATCCAATTCAAAAATCCAAACCTTCAAATATAATTAAATTCCAAGGTCAATTTCGAAATATAGTTTTATATCACTTTTAGTTAGCAATATTCAAAATTCAAATAAAAGTCTACTCTTTCAAAACAAATCAATTTCCAAAAATTCAAATCATATTCCGATTATAATTTCGAAATCTCAACTTCGATTATTTAAACAATTTTATTTACCAAATTCAAAATTTCAATATTTCGAGCTCAAGTTCGAAAATAATTAGATTTCCACAAATTCGATTTTTTATTTCTTTAAATCAAATCATTTAAATAATTTCAAAATAAAATTTTAAAATCATTTGATTTAACAAATCCCGTGTCTGTATATAATTCTCTGTCCTATGGCCAAGTAAATCAATTATTTCAATTTAATTCCAGGGAGTGGTATATATCATTTCAATCCAAAATAAATGCCATAGGTATATATCATTTCAACATATTTCTTAATTTATTCGAAATAATTCAATTTATAGTTTTAGATACCGTAAATGATATACATGGTGATAAAATGATATATCAAAATAAATAAACATCCAAATATCAACCAATAACATCCATCACAACCAATCATCCAAACAGTCAATAAAATTCACAACAATTTCATAATTATCAATATCGGTATTTTACTAGCAGTTAAAATCTAATTTAATTTAACTATTAATTCAAATCCTATGAATAAATTCAGATTTCAATTTAAATATCAATTATATCTATCAACCAACAATCAATAAATTCAATTCACTTCACGATATAATTCGACTACATAAATTTTTTTTAGTACTTGTGAGCGTATGAACACTCACCTTTATTTGAACTAAAAATATTTCGGCTCCAAATAAAATCCCAATTTGACTCCAAGCTATAGATGACATCGGTACAGTCGCACTGCAACTCATTACGTCCGAAACGGACCTCGTACCGGCAAAATACGAATAAATTAGCATAACGTTAATAATCAACAAACTTAACCTAAAATTTAAATTTAATCAAACTTAAACAATACCAATTTCTATCCATCTTCACGTACACAGGTCGAAGCCGTAACCCCACGCGACTTCATCTCCTTCGTTCGCTGTTTGATTTTTTTTATCACATGATCGACCATCGCAGCCCGCCTCCACCGATTTGCCAGCGCCACCATGCTTGCCGTCGTGCCATCCACCAACGTGTACGCACCCAGATTCAAAGCCCAAAAATCGATCGAACTCATAGGCGAACACAACTATCACGAGCCACTCTCTACCGCTACCTCCCTCACCGCGTCACCCACGCCATCGTCCACGCGCGCGGCCTCGCAGTCAACGCGATTCGATTGCGTTTTTTTTCTTCGTTTTTTATCGATCTACGATTCTTTTAAAAGGGGAGTGAGCAAACGAGTAGGAATAAGGATCTCGGCCAGCTTGGAACGAGATGATGTAAGTTTATATTTTTTTTCGATTCGAATGGCTGTTCATTTTTTTTAAAATTTTTGAATGTTGAGATTCGAAGAAAAGGAGGAGAGGAGAGATATACGGTGAGGATAATATCAACGTGTCTTGGATAGTATTGTTTGATTTTTTTTATATGTTATTATTTAAATTAGGAATATCTAGCCTAAGTCGTTTGAAATTTCTCGAGTTCCAAACAAAGCATGCCGCCTGGCATTTATAATGTTATACCCCCATTCCGAACACAATGGAACTAGTTTCGAGACCTAATTCGACCGTATACAGAAGATAGCTTTTCAGATCGAATTATTTATTTAAATTCTAAATTTAAATTCTACGCGTTTCAAGCTCGCCTGGCCAAATGACAAGTCCGAATGCTATGAAACTTGAAATCCTATAATAATTCACTATTACGGATCCGATGAAACTAGTTTCATCGAAATCCAAGACAGTGACTAAAATGGCTATTTTTACTCGTTAATTAAAATATAAAATATTTCAAATTATTCACATTTAAATCCAATTTTAAATGTTAACCATCTTCGTTCATATTTTGAATAAAATTTAAATCAATTTCCGATATCATTTTCAATCATCTTAAATCCAGAATTAAATTATTCAAATAGTTTCCAATATTAAATTTTAAACAATTTAATTATCCAATAAACCAATATAATCATTAAATTTTATTTCTGCCTATATTTATCCAATAATTACATTAAATTTAATAATTTAAAATAGCCAAAAATACGGGTTGTTACATACTCCCCCACTCAAAGCTTTTCGTCCTCGAAAAGGCGTTAAGTAAAGAATTTAACATACAATAGATTTTATTCAAATAATCACTTATAACTTTAAAATCTTATTAGAAATCTTTACGAAGCTTTTACTACGCTATTCCGCTATTGGTTTACGGAAAATATAACTTATATATAAAAACAAGTCATAAAATTTTTAGAATCTCAAAATTTTTCTAACTCCTGGATTTACGGAAAATTTCGGCAGAGTTTCCTTTGCACGGCTCGATCGGAAAAAATTTCAATATCAATATATATCACAAATATACCAAATAGATATCAAATATACATCTCATCTCAATGATGAGGCATCCCAAAGGGCAAAAATATAAAATCGTGGTATGTAATCCGAGATACGTACCTTATTATTAATAATACGAGCGAGTTCGCTCGTATTAAGCAAGCAAAAGCATATAAATCCTCATATACGCCCAAACAATCTTCATATGTACCTATCTCAACTAAATTTAAGATATTACTTGCATATAATGATATAGAAGCATGTATAAGTCTAATATAACCATATAACATGGATTTTGAATCAAAACAATAAATACAAGCACAAATACACAACATACTACAATCATATGCAATCAAAACAGTAATAACCATGGTTTGCAACAAAAGAAATCATCCAACCATCAATATATGTCCAATTAATCTAATTAATTCATAACCATGTGAATTTACGTTATCCAATGTCAATTTTTAATTTACATCCTTCATTTCTTATTAACATTCATTTCATCAACATTTTAATTGATTCACTTCAATTTATTTTCATTCAACCAACTTTTATTCAATTAGATTCACGTTTAATTGATTTTTCATTCAACTTATTTACTTCCAATTGATTTGCATGCACTTCTCAACATTAATGAATTCACATTCTATTAATTTACGCTCATTTATAGTTACATTCATTTTATTTCATTTTTTTCTTTTTTTTCACTTCCATTATTTCATTTCTATAATTCGTATAATTAATTATACTTAAGTAAATTAATTCCATACCACATCCCATATATTTTAACTTGATTCAAATTCACTTATTAATATTCATTTCATTAATCATACAATAGATTTATATTTAGTTTATTCGCTTTTAATTGATTTACATTCAACTAATTTGGTTTCAATCCATTTTTCTTTCAATCAATATTTATTGCATTCACATTTGATTTATTACAATTCAATATATATTTACATTCAATCGATTTGTTTCAATTATTTACATTTGTTTCATCCATATTTAATTGGTTCATAGTCCATTGATTTCTTTCAATTTATTAACATTCGTTACAAATTCATTATATTAAATTTTATTCAATTCAATTTGTGAAATTCCAATTGTTTCACTTTTTGTTTAACCTATTTCATATAAATTTATTGGTAAATCATTTATAAAATTATTCCACTTAATCTTGCTTAAGTTGAATTTGGTTTATTTCCACTTAGTATATCTTCCTTTTTTTTAAATACTACCATCATTTATAAACCATCTAAATTCATTATAAATAATTTATACAACACAATCACGTTTATTATTATTATTACTTCCTATCTTAAGTTATTACTAACTCATCGATTCACTTCTTTTATTCAAATTCATATTATTAATTTACTAAAGTAAATTTTATTTTATAACTCAATTCATATTAACAATTATATATTTTTCTTCCACGATCAATTCATTTAACCTCTCTTAATTTAACTTCAATTTATAATTTATTTCAATAACTTATTCCATATTATATTAGTTAACATTCAATTTTTAAACTCATTCCTCTTGCATTTTATTTATTTACATCCAGTTTAGATTAAATTCGATTAACCAAATTAATTTATTACTTACATTCATTTATTTTTATTCAATTTATTACACACTTAAATTACATTTCATTTTTTTATATTTAAATTCATATTCATTTTATTAATCAATTCTATAGTTCAAGTGGAATTAATTCACTTTACTAATTTATCTAGTTTCACTTAATATCCAATTTAATTTATTTAATATTAATTTAAACTTCATTTCATTTTAATCCAGTACTCATTTTATTGAATCTTGTTCAACTTAAATTTTCTTATCATTCACATTCAACAAATTTAAATTTGTTTTTAGCTTACTAATTCTCAAATCTATAAGTTATACAAATTAACTTCTTAAAATTCCATTTCGTTATTTTATCTACTTCATCTCAAATGCAATTCATTTTTTTATTTAAGCTTTCATGAGTTAACTATATTTTATTTACTTCATTTCAATAGTTCAATTAATTTAAGATTTCTTAAGTTAATTATTTTATTTCATTTCTCGAATTCAAATTTCTTTTATCTGCTTAATTAAAATGTTTAACCATTTAAAATTTATTTTTACTTCCCTGTTCAAATCTACAAGTTATAACTTATTCTTTTTTTTTCCTTTTCAAATTTATAAGTTACAAACTGATTTCTTTTCTATACTATTTTAAATTTGTAGGTTATAAACTTATTCCTTATATATATTACTTCTAATTTTTAAGTTCAAAACTATTTCCATATATTTATTAAATCACACTTAGAATATATTTTTCTCACAATCAAAACTTGTTTTAATTGAAAATAAATTTCCCTTGGTAGAAATTCTCATTCGGAAACTCGAAAATGAATACTGATGATGCTGTAGTCATCCTCAGATTATTTCCCAGCAACCAAAGTGAGTTTAATGCTTTTACTTTTTTCAAAATATTTTTCTAGTAAAATTTTTTCAAATAATATTAATATTAATTTTGAAGGCTTCGAAAACAAATTTTTGAAAACAAAAGGATTTTGACTCTAAAACTCTCAATTTTAAAAATCGTTTTTATAAATAAGCTGTATTATAAATATATTTATACAAATTTCCTTAACTTTTTTACCAAAATATTTCATTAGTTTATAACTTGGTCCCTTTAACCAATTCTTATTTTAATCGATTTCAATTCAATTTAATTATCAATTGCTTCATAAAATAAAATTCATTAAGTATTCGGTTATTTTTTTTATTCAACCAATAATCGATGATAATTAAATACAATCATCTCCTAACAATTAACATTCATTAAAATTATCATTATATATATAAAATATAATTTAGGTAAATTTATTTCATTTACCATATTTTAAAACAATATTATGTCCACTTGCCTCGTTTTAGTGTTTAGAAACCCCAATCGATGACACGACATCCCGCACATCGACCAGAATTCATAAACAACTCAACGGATAAGTAAACATAATATAAAACAATTTATAACACTAATAAGTATGCTCTCTCATATATACATACACTCAAACAGACTCATTCTAGGGTATTACTACCCTATCTCTAATGAGTCAAACCCCACAAAGCCAAGGTTAACGCTAAACCTGGCTTTGATACCAACTGTGATGACCCACATTTCGAAAGGTTTAAATCGACGATAATTCACACATGTCCAAATCAAACAATCCAAAACGTAGATAATCAATGGGGTTAAATAAGAAAAATAAGAAAAGAAGAAGAAAACAAACACAGAATCTCACAGCGGAAATGATAAAATATAATAATCAAATAGCAGTTCATGAAGCTGTTTACTATACATTTGATTATAATCTATACACATTTATCAAATTTATATATATACATTAGGGATAAATAATCAATATAGCAGAATAGCATGATGCTGGAAATAATAATAACAGTAATATACCAAACTCCGTCTTCGTCCTCCAGAGAATAGTCTTCAATACGCTGGAAAAAACTCAGGACTGACCCGTGCGTAATGAAAAGACAAAACACTCAAGTCAGGACTAAAATACTCTTATGTAAGTCAAATCTATATCACAAATATGAGTGCAATAACTTAAGAGATGTTATGGGATTTTCCATCTCCTAAGGACCCATTAAACTATTTATATATAATAGTATACGCTATAATAGATAATGTCTATCGGTAAAATAAATATCAAAATAGCGTTAAGGCTTTACATTATCCCCCTTAACACATTTTTACAGTTTTAAACCAAAGTCGTAATGGGCTCGTATAGGGATAAATATGACAAGGCACGTGAGGCAATGCCTAAGGTAGGATTCTACCAGTTTACCCATTCTGGCTGGTCGAAACCCATCCGTGGCCGACCGCGACAATCAATCCAACCGACAAAAAGGTGCACCCATCGAATACGAAATCACAATAGTAATACGAGGGATCAACGTCGCTAGAGGTAGCTAACCACAATGGCCAGACATAGGCTCCTGTTTTAGTCATTTTAATTATGACACGAATGTTAAGGCTATCCATCATCGTTCTCTTACTTCATTCCAGTAAACGTCGCCAATTCAACCACTACATTCTGGATATCATCCACCGCGTACACAGTTGTCAAAGTGGTTCCAATATTGACAGAGAGTATGCCAATAAGAGGCCCCGGTCTCTTTAACAACCAAACATCGTTTTACACACTGGTTGGTTCTTTTATATTTCAAAAGCAATTTATACTTGATATAAAAATATCATATTCGCTTCAAAATCAAATCCATTTCGAAATTTACCATATTCGCTTTAAAAATCATATTTTACTTCAGAATGTCAATTCAATTTGATATATCGATTCACTTTTTTGATTCGAATTACAATTTAGGTTACGACTTCACTTTAACCCAATTCGTATTTAAATCCAAGATTTAAATATAAACATAACACCATTTTAACCAATTTGAATTTTAGAAAATAGTTTTAAAATAGTTAAATAGTTAAAATAGTTCAATAGAAATAGTTTGAGTAATAAAAATGGTTTATAAAGTAAAATAGTTTAGAAATCAAAATAATTTGAATATTTTAATGAATATAGATTTTTAAATCGTTTATACTAAAATAATTCATTTGAAAATAGTTCAAAGTCAAACCGATTCAATTCTAAATTTCCCAATTCAAATCAATTCAAATTTCCATTCCGATTTAATCGATTCAAATTTTGATTTCAAGTCAAATTTTACTTCGATTCCAAATGAATTTCAATTTCAATTCCAAATTAATTTAAATTCCAATTTCAAATTAATTTCTCTTCCAATTCCGAATTAATTTAAATTCCAATTTCAACAAAATTCTCAAATTCAAACCATTTTGATTTATATCAATTCCGAATTCGAATTCCAAAATATCGATTCAAACACTTAAATCAAATTTTCCTTTAATATCCAATTCAGAAATCCTAAATTCCGAGCTCAATTTCGAAATATAGTTTTATATAACTTTTAGTTAGCAATATTCAAAATTCAAATAAAAGTCTACTCTTTCAAAACAAATTGATTTCCAAAAATTCAAATCATATTCTGATTATAATTTCAAAATCTCAACTTCGATTATTTAAAAATTTTATTTACCAAATTTAAATTTCAACATTTCGAGTTCAAGTTCGAAAATAATTAGATTTCCACAAATTCGATTTTTTATTTCTCTAAATCAAATCATTTAAATAATTTCAAAACAACATTTTAAAATCATTTGATTTAACCAATCCAGTGTCCATATATAATTCTCTATCCTATGGCCAAGTGAATCAATTATTTCAATTTAATTCTAGGGATGGGTATATATCATTTCAATCCAAAATAAATGCCATAGATATATATCATTTCAACATATTTCTTAATTTGTTCGAAATAATTCAATTTACAGTTTTAGATACTGTAAATAATATACAGGGTGATAAAATGATATATCAAAATAAATAAACATCCAAATATCAACAAATAACATCCATCACAACCAATCATCCAAATAGTCAATAAAATTCACAACAATTTCATAATTATCAATATCGGTATTTTACTAGTAGTTAAAATCTAATTTAATTTAACTATCAATTCAAATCCTATCAATAAATTCAGATGTCAATTTAAATATCAATTATATTTATCAACCAACAATCAATAAATTCAATTCACTTCACGATATAATTCGACTACATAAAAAAAATATTTTAGTACTTGTGAGCATATAAACACTCACCTTTATTTGAACTAAAAATATTTTAGCTCCAAATAAAATCCCAATTTGACTCCAAGCTGTAGATGACGTCGATACTATCACACTGCAACTCATTACGTCCGAAACAGACCTCGTACCGGCAAAATATGAATAAATTAGCATAACGTTAATAATCAACATACTTAACCTAAAATTTAAATTTAATCAAACTTAAACAATACCAATTTCTCTCCATCTTCACGTACACAGGTCGAAGCTGTAACCCCATGCGACTTCATCTCCATCGTTTGCTATTTAAATTTTGTTTTTTTATCACATGATCGACCATCGCAGCCCGCCTCCACCGATTTGCCAGCGCCGCCATGCTTGCCGCCGCGCCATCCACCAACGCGTACGCACCCAGATCCAAAGCCCTAAAATCGATCGAACTCATAGGTGAATGCAACTATCACGAGCCACTCTCTACCGCTGCCTCCCTCACCGCGTCGCCCCCGCCATTGTCCGCGCGCGCGGCCTCGCAGTCGACGCGATTCGATCACGTTTTTTTCTTCGTTTTTTTTGATCGATCTGCGATTCGTTAAGAGGGGAGTGAGCAAACGAGTAGGAACAAGGATCTCGGCCGGCTTGGAACGAGATGATGTAAGTTTAAATTTTTTTTCGATTCGAACGGCTTTTCATTTTTTTTAATTTTGAATGTTGAGATTCGAAGAAAAGAGGGAGAGGAGAGATATACGGTGAGGATAATATCAACGTGTCTTGGATAGTATTGTTTGATTTTTTTATATGTTATTATTTAAATTAGGAATATCTAGCCTAAGTCGTTCGAAATTTCTCGAGCTCCAAACAAAGCATGCTGCCTGGCATTTATAATGTTATACCCCCATTCCGAACACAATGGAACTAGTTTCGAGACCTAATTTGATCGTATGTAGAAGATAGCTTTTCAGATCGAATTATTTATTTAAATTCTGAATTTAAATTCTACGCATTTCAAGCTCGCACGACCAAATGACAAGTCTGAATGCTACGAAACTTGAAATCCTATAATAATTCACTATTACGGATCCGATAAAACTGGTTTCGTCGAAATCCGAGACAGTGACCAAAATGACTATTTTTACTTGTTAATTAAAATATAAAATTTCAAATTTTAAATTATTCACATTTAAATCCAATTTTAAATGTTAACCATCTTCATTCATATTTTGAATAAAATTTATATCAATTTTCGATATCATTTTCAATCATCTTAAATCCAGAATTAAATTATTCAAATAATTTCCAATATTAAATTTTAAACAATTTAATTATCCAATAAACCAATATTAATAAATCATTAAATTTTATTTCTACCCATATTTATCCAATAATTACATTAAATTTAATAATTTAAAATAGCCAAAAATACGGGTCGTTACAGCACATGTTGGCATTTTCTGTTTCTGAATCACTATAACTTGATGATGTATCTGAATCATCCTATGTTGCGTTGAAAGCATGTTTCCTCTTCTTATTGAAAGTGTTCAAAGAGTACTTTAATTTCTTCAGGTTGGGATAGTCTCTTTTCAAATGATCGAGTTTATCACATTCGAAACACTTTACAACATTTTCATCTTTGGAATTATTGTTGTTAGTTTTCCAAAGTTTGTTTATTTTCCAATATTTCAAGAATTTCTTGAAGTTCCCTGTCATAAACTCAATATCATCATCATCAACATCAGTTGGTTCATCATTATCGTTTGCATCATTGAGTGCTAGCAATTTCTTCTCATTTGCTTGGTTCTCTTTCTTAATCTGCAACTTTACTTCATAGGACATTAGGTTACCAATTAAATCTTCTATTTTCATAGTACTAGTGTCATTGGCTTCTTCGATTGCCAGAGTCTTATGATCCCATTCACTAGAAGTGAATTCAAGATCATTCTGACTTGGTCCTCTTTAGTGATTTTCTTTCCTAACGATATTAATGCATGTACCTATATCCTGAAATCTAGAATACATATCAGAAATAGACTCATTTGGTTTCATTTGAAAAAGTTGAAACTGGTTAGTCAGCATAGGTATCTTAGTTTGTTTTACTTTACTAGTGCCCTCATGTGTGACTTGCAATGTTCTCCAAATTTCATATACAGACTTACAAATAGACACTCGATTAAATTCATTTCTAACTAAGGAGCAAAGTAAAATGTTTATGGCCTTTGAGTTACTGAGTGCTTGTGTCTTTTGGTCTAATGTCCATTGTGAAAAATTTTGTACTCTATTTGGGTAATATTCCAAATATCTAAACCATTAGACTGCAAATAAAATTTCATCCTACAAGCCCAATATGCATAATTACCATCATCAAATAGAGGGGGTCTAGTGGTAGATTTCCCTTTTATAAAAGTGTTAAAGAAAGAGTTACAAGTGTCATTAGCCTTTTATACTTTTCAAAACCTAGTTATGAATTTTTGAAAACCAGTGCTCTAATACCAAATGTTGGAAAATGAGGTGTTGTCTACAACAAATTACGGACTGGATCTTAAGGCTATTTGAACCTAGAGGGGATGAAGTGTATATTTTAAATCTTTAAAACTAACTTATGAATTTAACGCTATATATAATCAAATTGCAAACAAAAACCAATAATCACTTAATAAGTAAATAGTAAAGTAAAATGCAGTAAAGTAAATAACATCCATATTTTTATACTGGTTCGGATAGACCAGTCCTACATCCAGTCTTGCACCATGCAGAATTTCACTATAATCACTTTCCACTGGTGGTAAGAATACCTTTACAATCTTGATTTCATGGGCTAAAACATACACCCTCTTGATTTACGGGCTACAAGATCACCCTCTTCTCTATACAAACAACAATAAAGAATGACAAGTAGTTGTATCTTTAATATGGATACCTGTAGATTCGGTACAATGATCCTATAGACCTCCAGTGGCAATATACCTCTGAATTCTTTAAGGAATAGGATGAAATCAAAGAGAGAATGATGTGAATTTAAGTACAAACTCTCTGATATTGTGTGGTTTGAAAATCAATGAAGAATTGGATTGGAACGGTATGGATTTGCAAAGAGAATGGAATAATATCAATGGATTTCTTTCACAAATGTTTGGAGAAGAAGAAGTAAGAGAAAATGAGAGTTATTGATTTGAAAATTCATTTTGTAGGGCCTTTATATTATAGTGGTTGAAAAAACTTGTCTTTTGGTGAAGAGGTGGAGGGAAATGTCTCTTCATTTAAAATTTGAAATTCTAAAAAATGGGCAGTATGTCGACATACTTGGTGTGCATATGTCGACATATATGTGAAAAATGGAGATATGTCGGCATACTTTTGTTTTAAGAAATAGTAACACCAATAAGGTGTTGTAGATTTTCATATTTCAAAATACCTCATATTTGTGGATTTTTGTGATTCGGTTGAGGTCAATGGTTGATGATATTCAAGTATAATTGCCATAGGGTCTTTAACAAGGAATTCTAAGACTCAACCAACTACTCATCACTTAAAACACTTTTGTCTTTTCAGCATTCGTCTTCAATCTGTTTTGTTCTTCCATAGCTCAGATTAAACTTCTTATATAATATATTTTCTTCCTTTGAGTTCTTGTTTATCTCTGTAAATGTCTCAATACTATATCTGAAATAACCGCACAACTCGAAGATACATTAGTAGTAATATTTATATGGTTGTTATCATCAAAATCAATACCTATGGTATTAATATGATGAAAGTATGATTAATATCTTAAACAAACTCACCAAAGTCAAGGGCCTCTTGATAAGCTTTTGGCATTGCATCTTTCAGGTGTACCAGTGTAGTTTAAAGAAGGTTGCCCCATGCCATCAGGGCCAAGGCTGGAATCACTATGGATCGAGAATACATCATGTTTCAGTTCCCTTTCCTTAATCCAAGCTATCAACATTGCACACCCATCTCTGGAAATTATTCTCTTGCTTTGGATGGCTAGTAAGTCTTTAGTGTAATCTCCATTATATAACTCTGAAAAATATGCTATAGCCTTGTCTTCAATATTTTTTACGTTTTCACCAGCATTGCCCTGTTCATTAAGACAGTTATATAAGTTATTGTGATGTTTTCTCTAAAAAGTTTAGTATATATTTTTTACTACATTCACCCCCTGTAAAAGCCATGGCTCACAACCCTGTTAAGTTTCAAAATAGAGAAAACATCCTCCCCAAACTAAACTTACGTTTCTAGTCCCTGTTTTCAAATTCGTTTGCGCCAAAAGACCCAAATACCCTTTACGTTTTTAGCATTTCAAACGTGTATAACTTTATGTAGAAACATCGGATCAACATACCGTTTTCATCAAAAAAACATAAATTTCATGATCTTTAAAATGAGATCCATTGTTGATACCAAAAAATCATATTTGCAGTAAGGCTATAATTATTCCATATATTTGCAAAGAATTCTGCAATTTTTGAATATCATCGATTTTCTTCAAATGTCAGCAATTATTCCATATAATTGCAGACTTTTATGCAATTATATAGAATAATTGCATACTTTTATGCAATTATATGTAATAATTGCAGACTTCTCTGCTATTATTCCATATAATTGCCGACTTTTCTGCAATTGTTCAGTATACTTGCCATTTTCTGCAATTATACGAAGTGATTATCAATTTTTCTTCAAATATCAGCAATTATTCCATATAATCGCAGACTTTTATGCAATTATATGGAATAATTGCATATTTTTCTACAATTATTCCATATAAGTGTATACTTTTATGCAATTATATCGAATAATTATAGAAAACTCTGTAATTATTCCAAGTAATCACAGAAAGGTGCAAATATACCATATAATTGTAGAATTTTCTACAATTATCGCCAATAATTGCTGAATTGTCTGCAATCATACTATATAATTGCAGACTTTTCTGCAATTATTACATATAATTGTTGAATTGTCTGCAATCATACCATATAATTTGTCCTGCCATTGTTTTTACATATACACAATGTCACTCATTAGAAAGATAATAAAATTTATGACTTAATGGTGAAAACAGTTTGTTAATCCGTCGTTTCTACAAAAAGTTATTGCGTTTTAAAGATTGATAATTAATGTGGTGCAAAATTTAATTATGGATGTGAGAATAGCATCTACATATGAAGAATTAATGTTCATCAATGGAGCAGAGGGGTATTTTAGGGAAGAAAATTGCAGTATTTGAAAATAAGGATGTAATGTATATCTTTTTTTTGGGAGGATGTTTTGTGTATTAAGTTTGATTCTAGGGATGTGTCCCTTATTTTCACTTTCTCTTTTGCTTTCTATTTAAGCTCAAATGCTTATTTCTTGAGCTCCTCTCTCGATTTGTTTTGTAGTGAATAAAAATCAGCATTTGACCTTCATGTAGTGGATCATCATCAAGTTGTATTTGAATTTCCTCTTATTGATTTTTAATATTCTCAATTTCATCACCATGCTTTGGGCTTTTTTATTCCATTCTTTGAGTCTATTTTTCATGGTCTTGACAGTTATGAAAAATTGATACATGTAATTGCCTTGAGGAGTCTGAATTAGGTTAAAATCTATAGCTTCCTTATATCCTTCAAGATAATACCAATGATTGGCATATTTAAAAGGTCTTTCTTTTCGTGTCATTTCATCATCATCAAAATGAATAAGTAGAGGGCATTAATCACTGGTAGAACTAGGAAGAAACGTGATTTTAAGGTTAGAAATAGTGTTTAAAAGGTCTGCATTTCCTAAATCTCTATCCAATTTGGATGTAATTTTCTTTGCCTCAATACTATGCCATGTGAATTGCAGGCCTGTATGGAATGCTTCCATTAATCCGCTGGCAAGTAGGCAGTTATTGAACTCCGCAACTTGGGGTAGCTCCCCCTTTTTTCACATGTTCTCAAAATAGCATTGAAATCCCCAGTCACAAGCCAAGGTTGTTTAAATAGTTTTGAATTATCAATGAGTTGCTTTTATATTTTATTTCTTTCAAAGACCAGATTACTAGCATATATAAAGAACTAATGAAATCTAAACCCCCAATATTTTTAAATTGGATAGTGATTTGCTAATCATCAGAATTTAGCATAGATCCAGACTAAGTATCTTCCTCCCAAAGGACCATGATTCTTCCTTTAACAGTAGGTGAAATATTATGTATAATATTCATTGATCACCTAGTTGGCACTTGAAATTTTCAATATTATTTTCAGAGAACTTGTTCTCCAATACAACTAAGATAGAAGGCTTAAATTTAGCCTTCATATTATAGAGGTCTAACTGACTAGTGTCATTGTTAAGACCTCTAACATTCCAACAAATGATAGACATAAATGTTTGGTAGCTTTGCTCCTTGTAATCGAAGCTAATGCTATCTTAGCTGCATATTTAGCTTCTTTATCCATATTAGTTTGAAACTGTTTCTCAATATACATTTGGCTCTGTAAATATACCGATATCACCTTCCTCTACTTTTTGTTCATCAGATGATGCCAGCTGTATATTCATCCTACGGATCTCCTCTAATGAATCAGGGATTGCCTCCACCTCCACCAAGTTATTACCAACAAGTGTATTCTCCAACTACTTATCAACCAGTGGACATTGCTTCCGCTCAGCCGTAGGATAAGTCATCTCTTCATCTTGATCTAGAGCTGGCCGATCAGTTGTTGTTGCTTCAGAGCCCAACACACTAGTAGTAGGGTTAGTTTATATGTAGTGTAGGTTAGAATTGCTAGCTGCAGCATTATGTGTTATAATTTTTGTTGCTGCAGCATCATTGTTTAGGCACTGATCAGTTGTGCTAGCCGTGGGTGTATTGTTTTTTGCTTTCTCCAACCAAATTTGTTTAGGTTTCTTAACGTTACTATTACAGTACCGACTTGTATGCCCAAAGCAATTGCAATCACTACACGTAGGAGGCACAAACTCGTACTCCACATCTTGCACATACACATTCCCATGTTTATCCACTGCTTTAGCTATTTTAGGGAGCTCTGAATTTGCTTTTATCTCAACTAGCACACCATAAAATTTGATTCATTTAACTAGTCTGGTGTTTTCATCAATGTCTAGAGAAGTTCCAATTCGGCTATTAGCTTACTGATACATCTCATGTTCCAAAGGGCTAAATTAAGGTTGTTGAATTTTATCCAAACTGGTTAGGAAGTTAGCATATCGTTTTCAAAATGTAAATACACTTCCCATTTTCTTATGAAAATCAGCTTGCTATCCATGAACCATGGACCACCCTTTAGATTTCGGTCATAGTCCTCTTCAAGTTAACTTGATTAGGAAGAAACCATTGTCTTTAGGGAAGACAACCAAAGCGCCTTTAGGGTTCCAAACCTTTTTGATATAAGTGTTAAAATAAACAAAATATGGTCTCTTCCCAGCCGTATAAACATAAACTGAGTTCTTCTGCATAGAGTTTTCTTTCTCAAAATCCTCATCATCGATTAGATGATATGCCTCCTTGTCATTGTTTATTGGTTCAAAGTAGTTAACCTTGCCTTTAATTTCTATCTTATAGCCCAACTCTTAAATCCAGGATTTAAGTTTTGGCTTAGTGACTGGGATCGAGGAATTAGGCTTCTCTTAACCGCATTAGCAAACTTCTTCTTCCCCTTTCTCTTAACCTCCTTCCATCCGCCGCTATCATCCTCTTCTTGTTTGCCCAAGGTTATGGGAGAATTGTTAGTAGTCGCCATTTATATACATACACATACATACATATGTACACACACATATATATATATATGTATGTATGTATATACGTGTAACCATGCTTACCGATTAAAAATAAAAATATATTTACATATCGTAATATACGTCGATATTTGCATTAGTTATAATTAGGATGTCAAGTTATAAATAGCATAGTAGATTATAGGATTAGAATGTGTAGTTGAAAAAGAGATAGTAACTCCAAAATTAATAGAACAATAAACATGCAGTTAATAGGGAGCTAGAAGAATTAAATGGGGACATAAATGCATCTAATAAGACTGGTTAATGGATTTAATATGGCATTTTTAAGGAATGAGATAGGCATAATATGTTGAATTAGAACGAATAAATAAATGTTATTAGAGATTGTCCAATTAGAATAATAATAACCATTTAATTTCGGATAATTGATATTTATGGAATATAGTAAATAAGTGTATAAGGTAGGAATTAAGTGCTGGAAAGCTGTATAATTTCCATAGTAGGAAATTATACACCCTTAATTATATGTTTAGAACGAGCATGAATTAGTGGGCGCAACCCAACATTTAAGCTTAGTATAGTTGGTTTGGTTTAGTGGGTTGGGATGCGAGGTTAGTAGAGTTACACAATAGAAGTCTGCCCTTCACCTAAAGGCTACCAGTAGTTCTGTATACTTACTAGTGATGTGTGACATCTTCAACCGTTGGACCAGTAGGAAAGGGATATGTAGTTACATATAGGTATGGGAAAGTATACTAAGGATTCTCCTTGGGTTTGAAGTATTAAATGACCCTGTACTTTTAAGGAAATGGGGTCTACTTCAATTCTAATAAAAGGTATTAAGTAACTGGAATGAGCATTTCCTTGACTTACATTAAGATAGTCTAAATGAGATTTTGGCTATGGAAGGTTGGCGGGCTATGTTAGTTTATTGTCGAACGGGTATTTAGTAGTAGGGCTAGCAAATAGGCTATGACCATCAGCAGTCTTGAGCGGTCAATAGCAAAGACTCAGGTTATGCCCGGACGGATTTCACTTCCTACTAGTGTAGAATCCATATGGGATACACATAGACCTCAAAGTTTAATTAGGTAGTTGTTTTTTTGTCAGAATTGGGCTAGTTAACCCTTAGACAAGTCTTTAAGATGCATTCGTAATACAATAATTATATTATAAAGCCGTATCTAAGGGTCATCATCCTCTATAGCTAGAACATATTTAGTAGCAATTACGTTACGGAGGGCCCGCTTCATAGTTGAGATATTAAATTGCCTGTGACGACCCACCTTTCTGACCCTTGAGAATGACACTTAACAAAAAATCGATGTTCATGTGTCGTTGCCCAAGCGTCCGAAAGATGAGTTGTCGTGGGGTAAAATAAAAGAACAGATCGAAATAGAGAAGAACAGAAAAGTCTCACATCAGAACGGTCACATATAATACAAAAATAATATAATACATCAGGTGTTAGC
Source organism: Allium fistulosum (assembly GCA_030737815.1). NCBI lineage: Eukaryota > Viridiplantae > Streptophyta > Magnoliopsida > Asparagales > Amaryllidaceae > Allium > Allium fistulosum. The sequence goes on along the minus strand of CM060905.1, from coordinate 152,771,120 downwards.
ACCAAAATTGGTCACTAACACCCTTGAATAGAGTTGTGTAGAGATATTAATGAAGAAAGTAAATTGAAATGGAGAAATAACTCGATTAAATGCAAAATAAACAGAAAAGGAAACACCAGAGTTATAGTGGTTCGACGTAACTGCCTACGTCCACTTTGAATATGATCTTTATTACTTTTCTGATCAATTGAGTACAGATACAATCCGTAAACAAACAGCTTGAATGCAAGTTCGAACAGAAAAGAGATGAATGTAAAAAATGGCAGAGTATCCCTGGAGTTCCCAAAAAAAGGTCCTTTCGACTGTACCTCTGCCCCTCTATTTATAGATGAAGATAAGCTGGACTCCCTGCGCAGGCCCAAGACCAAGGTAGCTCGGCCCACAGTCGTAAGTCAAGCTGACCGAACGAGTCTTGCCGAGCCTCTTTCACCGACCTACCTGTGCCGAACCAGGAGTTATCTCGTTGTTGACCCGAAGCAGGCCTTCAAGGACCTGGAGCAAACGGTAGTGTAACTCGAAGTATGGAAACACAGGTTGCATCACTCTGTTGTAGTTCAAATAAATTGTCGACCTCCTTAAGGTGCACCGAACCAGATACACCGACCCACACATGCCGAACCGCTCCTGACCAAACGACATTAGCTTTCCTACCATAACCGAACGATACCTGCTGAACCATCTAGGCCGAACGACATATGCCTGAACCATCAAGGCCGAACCACGAACGCTGTACCACAATTGACCGACCCGTTTTGGCTATCCTCCCTTGACCGAGTGATGCATGCTGAGCTGCCATAACTTCCTTGGCCGAGCGATACATGACTTAGTACTCCTAAGGCCGAACCATGATCAGCCGACCCATCAGGTTCGAACTCATCCACACCGAGCGATTGGGGCCGAGCGCTTCTCGACCGAACCACCATGCCTTGCCTTTCTTGGCCGAACCATCCTGGCTACTTCCTAATACCGAACCCCTCTGGCCGAGCCAGTGTCAAATACACTAGCCTCTGTTTATAGCCCGAACCAGACTTGAGTTGCATCAGTCTCTTATATTTTCGATCCTCTCTTTACTTGAGCCCCACCTAGGTCCATCCTTAAGCTCTGCGACTATCGCCATGTAGCCGGGCCAAAGTGCCGGGTAACATCAGGTTACTTCGAACATGGAGTTATTAGAGTTATGAAAAAGTACTACAACTGTCAGACTAGGCATTTATACATTCTGCCTTTACACTTTCTGATATAAAATACACATACACAATCATATAGTGGAAATAGATAAATAAACAGATAAGGAGCCTCCTGGTCGTCCATCATCTTTAAAGAGCCCAAAGGAAACCTACTACTGTCAGACTACTCAAATAAAATTGAGCACCCAAGAGTTTAGGGAAAATAAACAACTCGGTTAGACAATAAGTCTGGTATGAGCAAATCTCTAATCAAAAGGTTGGAAATAAACAATAATACGTGAAACCACGCTGCCAAATGCAGAACGGGTTTTCCCTCATAATAACAACATCCATCTACAACAATGGATATAACTAATTAAACATCGCGAAGTACTACACTTCTCGGTGTAATTAAGAAAAAGGTAAGTTTTAAAAATTTGGAATTAAAGGAAAGGAAAGGGAAATTTTTCGATAAATGACTAGGAGGGTGCACCCCCTTATCGAAAGTATTCTTTTAGAATATACTTAAGAACTACGATGGCTCTAAAAAACCTCCAAGCCAGGCCCCACCAACCTTTACCAAGAATCCGAGTATTTCACATCTTATTGTGCACATAACTGAAACCGACCTAGAGTAGATATGAAAATACCCTAATGGGAGCAACCCCGCATAGCTTGTCCCCTACTCATGCTTTGGTTTTAGTCATTTCCGACAAAGGATATCAATGCCCAAATGAGCAACAAATCGTCTTAGATTGACAATACACAATGAAGAAAGCTGAACCTATAGTTAGTAATTCAACTATCGGGAAAAAATAAAAATGATCGTATATGGAAATTAAATTTCATATTCTTACCACCACTCGATGATTCCAAACAAGCACCATCCCTCAGTTGAAAATGAAGCTGGGGAAGTTGAGGTGGTGTTACCTCTAGGCATTGCCTTGATGACATTTTAACCTTCAAGATAGAAATGAGCTCCTGTCTTGACGTTTAGTTTTAAGAGTATGACTAAATTCTTTCCATATAAGCGATATCGGATTCTGGAAACTTCGTTTCCATAATCGAATCAAACTTTTACTTTTAAAACCAAACTTGTGCTAGGATTTCACATTTCTAATAATAACTTTAAACAATTTTTACAAATGATTTATTAGCTTTTAAAACTAGTCAATTTCTTCAATATCATTACTTAGAATGATTTATCCACTTAAATCAGTGATTAATTATTTCAAACATCTTTATTTAAAATAATTAATTAGCTTTAATCATGATTAATTACTTCAAAACAACACTATTTAAAATGATTAATTTAATTTAATCATCCTTGATTAAATGATTTATTAATATTAAAACATCATTATTAGAGTAATTAATTACCCTAAACATAATTATAAATATGATTAATTACTTTTGAACATCATTATTAAAATAATTAATTAAATTTAAAGCATTATTATTAAAGTGATTAATTAATCTTAAAATATCATTAACAAAATGACCGATTAACTTTAATACATCATTAATTACATAATTAATTAGCCTTAAACATCATTAGTTGAGATGATTAGGTTTTAAAAAACATCATAAAGAAAATGATTAATTAATCTTAGTCACATCATTATTTAAATAATTAAATAACCTTAATCAACATTATTTAAAATGATTAATTAAATTTAAAACATTATTATTAAAGTTATTAACCTTGAACCATCGTTATAAAAATGACTAATTAAACTTTATCAATTATTAATAAAGTAATTAATTAATCTTGTAAAACCCAAACACCAGCTTTAAACCAAAGATTCCAAATAAAGATTTTAGTTTCAAAAGTGCCGATACAGCGATAATGTAACGACCCTGAATTTTTGACATTTGAAATGTGAATATTTAATTGAGTTTAAATATTCGAATGATAGTTTAATTTGAAATTCGAGATATCAGAACGAATTTGGTAATTAAATTATTGAATTTAATTATTGGGACTGGGTAAAAATTTGAATCTTCAATTTTAAGCCTGTTAAAAATGATTTGATGGCTTAGGAAATTTATATTGATAATTCTGAAGGTAATGGAACTCTCAGAATTGAATTTGAAACTGTTTTGTTCAGTTTTGAAATTTATCGTTTAAATCGATATTTGAAAATAGCGTTCCGAGGCACAGTCTCGGAATTCGACGAAACCAGTTCCATTGGATCCGCAATATTGTATTATTATCGGATTTCAATTTTCGTAGCATTTGGAGTTGTTGTGTGAGCATACGGTAAGTAAATGCGCTGAAAATTTAATCGAGAATGTTTTTTTTAAATATAAAATATAAAGGTTAAATCAGTAGCCACCCTAGCATCTGATTTCCGTCGACCTAATTGTCTCCTCTTCTCGTTTAAAGCACGCTACCCTGTCTTCCTTTTTCAAAGCAATGTCGATCGAAAAGAAAAATAAAACGAACGAAACATTATTCTCGTTCAAAGTAGAAAATAAATGGCAACGAAAATCAAATCGAGGCTGAACTCTTCATTCAAATTTCCAAGTAGAATTGAATTCCTCTTTCAAAAAAAAATGGCGACTGGAATCGAGCTACCTTCGTCGATTCGAAGTCGACTTTTAAAATACAGCTTGTCGAGGTTTGGGGGTAGCTCGATCTCGAGCTGTGGGACGGCGGAGGCGAAGTTCAATGGCGTAAGCTTGGAAGCAATTTTCGAAGTCACTCGACATGTGGATTCACGAAGTCGAAGCAGTTCAGCTATTCTTGAAGTTGGATCATCTCGCGATCGAACGCGAATGGCAGTGGTGGTTCAGATCGGCATCGCGCGCATACGTCGTCGCATTCAAGCAAGGGTTGCTCACTCTCGAGCTCTTCAGTAGCTAGTCCTTGGGTCGCAAAGCAGTGAGGGGTCGCGATGGTTGGATTCAGGCTGGAGTTTGTTCGATTTGGGGAAGTGCGCGAGTGCTCACATCGAGGACAGCAAAGTCGAGAGGCGAGGCAAACAATGTAGGTAAAGTAGATTTCTGTTATTTTTAAATTTTATAAAACACATGTATATATATATATATATTCAAAAGAAAATATTTACAGTTAAACAGAAAAGTATGTATATAGATATATATACAGGCAAACATGAATATAAAATATATATAGATTTTATTTATTATAGTAAAACGGAAATATATATATATACCTGACTTGGAAAAGAAAAAAATTTAATTTTTGAAATGTTTGAAGAATTTATAAAAGTTAAATTTTTGGAAATCTATAATCTATTTTTATAAGAGTATATATAATTTTAAAAGGAAAATTTCTAGTTAAAATTAAATCATTGGCTAATTAAATTTATCAAATGAAATTGATTATTCGATTTATTCGAATATTAATAAATTGTATAAATTGTTTATACAAGGTCAAAACTGTGAAATCAAGTCGGAAATGGAAAATGGATTGCCAAATAAAAGCAAAGGTGAGATTTTCTCACTCAAATAAAGGGGCTTGTTTAATTTTAAATAGTTATATTTAAAATTATTGATTGTGTGCTTGAATGATAGTATATATATAGTAGTATATAGCAATATATATATATTGGAATATGTATATATTGGAGTTGTTGATTTCCCACATTATATAGCGGATGAGACCCTATGCGCCGCATAATAGCGGATTGATATTTTATAAATCCCATATACCACGATATTCCACCTCGAAGTGGAATTGGTATTGTGCTAACATCTGTGGATGCAGGGAAACGGGTTGGAGGGATCCAACAGGATTCCTCAAAAATTTGAATTTGTTTCATATGTTGTGTGATGATTTATTTATAATCTGTGTATGATTATATCTATGATTGAATGTGTTGAAGGCTATAATTTAGCCGAATGTATTTTTGGTATCGTTGGATACCAGGAATAAATGAAATTGGATTTTTGAAATTAAAGTTGGAATTTTTAGTAAATTCTTTTTGAAATAATTTGGTGAATTTAAAAGAAGGAATTTAAAAGCATAAAGTTGATTTTTGAAATATTATCAAATTATTTCCAAAATATGGGAAAAGATTTTTTATAAATGGATTTTGAATAGTATTATTCGAAAGTTGGAAAATTTATTTAAAATGGAATTTTAGATGGTTCGGAAGAGATAAAGGAATTTATTTTTAAAAGGTGATAAGTTTCTAGAAATCAAATTGATAATTGATTTGGAATTTGAAAATAAATCTTTGAGAAATCGATATGGAAATTTATTTGATGTTGAATGAAAAATTGATTTGTGTGGAAATAAATTGGAAATCGATTTGTAAAATGATTTGGTAGTTGGAAATAAATTTAGAAATCGATTTGCAAATAATTTGGAATTTGGAAATCAATTTTGAATTTGATTTGGTGTTTGAAAGTGAATATTTGGAAAACTATTTGAAAATCGTATAAAAAGAAAATATTTGGAAATGTAAATTCAAATGAAATTTATAAAGGAAAGGGAAATTTGTTTTAAAAATAAACACTGATTTATTTTTAAAGTGTCGAAATAAATTTACAGATTTGGGATGTAAATTTGAAATAAATCGATAAGGATTTATTTAATTGGTTTAAATGGACCATTTTGAGATGAAGTGTGAAAATGTGATTTGAAATTGGTTTTCAAAGTGATGAAGTGTGGAAAAATATATATCTTGTGAAGATATTTGAAAATAAATAATCTGGGAAAATTATTTAAATCTGATGATTGTTGTGAATGTTGTTTGATAGTTAAATTACCAATTATCAATATTTGCCTTTGAAATGGCACTTGATTTGTTTTTAAAACAAACGCTCATTATTCGGTTTAGCCGGGAAAGGACCTTTGTGTCATATAACCCATTCCGAATAGTGATACGTCGTGAATGGACATTATTTGAAGACCGGTGTTGAAGACCGGATATTTTCGAAAATGAAAGGACAACCTATCGAATGTCTCTGCACCGAGTTGCTCCGGTATAGAGATTTATATCACTCTTCTTGTGATGGTGACGCAGCATACAGGATCACACAACTCACGAATTGATGAATTCGCAGAAAATGAATCGATGAAACAAAATGAATCGATGAATTGAAGATACCCAAGTGCCCAAATCCGTTGATCTATCGAGATACCGGATTCTAGCTATCTTCAACACGTTGATCGTGCACGATACCGCGTTAGAAGATCTACGATTCTTCGACGTTGATCTCGCACACGAGATTCCGTGAATCGACTTCAAGTTCGTTGATTCGAGCGCACTCGAATATCCGAAGATGGAGAAAGGAGATAACACTCAACTTCCAATTTTAATGGTGGCACAAAGCACAAACCAAATTTTATTCAAAAATCAACTCTCCTAAATGATACAACTCACTCGCTATTTATAGGAGTTTACAACTCAACACACGTTACAACACTTCACATGACTTAAGAAAAATACATCACAACAGTACAAACGACTTAACAAAAAAAAACACACAGTAATGACCTATCAACATACAAGAGTTCACGACTTAAAAATCAACATACGACTTATGATCCTTGCGACATAGCAACTTGGCAGCGACATAGCAGCAGCGACATAAGGAGCTTCACGACCTAACTGGATTCTCGTTCGCGACTTAAGGAATTCAGCATCCAATCAGCGACTTAAAGAAGCGGCTTAGCGACTTAACGACTTAAGAGTAACGCGGCATAAATTTCTTCAGCGACCTAGGCTTCAGCGACCTAAGCTTCGCGACCTAACTGGAATGTCGTTCGTGACCTACTGGAGATGCTCGCGACCTAGGTAGAAGCGACATAGGAATCGCGACATACTGGAGTTTCGCGACTTAGGGTTAGGTCGGAATTTGATGGAGCTTCGCGACTTAGGGTTAGGTCGTTCGCGACCTACGCTGGAGCGCGCGACATAAGGTCAGAGATTGATGGAGCTTCACGACTTAGGGTTAGGTTGTTTGCGACCTACGCTGGAGCGCGCGACATAAGGTCGGAGTTTGATGGAGCTTCGCAACTTAGGGTTAGGTCGTTCGCGACCTACGCTGGAGCACGCGACATAGGATTCTGGAGTGATTTCTTCCTCGCGATCTAGGGTTTCGCGACTTAGCAATGTTGATCGCGAACGCGAGGTATGCGCTGCATCATCCTCCCCTGGTTGAGAAGAATTCGACCCCGAATTCACCTTTTCCTCTTCTTCGACAAGCTTCTCCCCATAATACGGAATTAAGTGTTTGACATTGAAAACATCAGAAGTATGAACATTTTTCGACAACCTTAACTGATACATATTATCATTGATCTTCTTCAAGATTTCTATTGGACCAATCTTTCGGGCTTTCAACTTGTTGTAAGTTCCAACTGGAAAGCGATCTTTCGTCAATACAGCGTAAACAAAATCACCCTCTTTGAAGTCCACACTCCTTCGCTTCTTATCTGCCAATTGCTTATACTTCTCATTTGACTTAAGCAATTGTTCATGAACAATTCTATGACACTCCTGCAACTCATTTATGAAATCACAAGCTCGTTTAACAACCCCTTTCTGAAGTGGAACTGTCGACAAATCCAACGGTCCCTTCGGAATTGTTGAATATACCACTTGAAATGGACTGAATCCAGTACTTCGATTAACGGCATGATTATGTGCAAATTCTGCCTGACACAATTTCTCATCCCAGCTCTTCAAATTATCCTTCATAAGACATCTCAACAAGTTTCCCAAAGATTTGTTCACCACTTCCATTTGCCCATCCGTTTGTGGATGATAGGCGCTACTAAAGTTCAGCTTAGTCCCAACCATCTTCCACAGACTCAACCAAAAATGACTTAGAAATCGAGTATCTCGGTCAGAAACAACAGACTTAGTTAGCCCATGTAGTCGATAAACCTCTTTAAAGAACAATTGAGCCACACAGACTGCATCGGCGGTCTTCTTACAAGCTATGAAATGTGCCATCTTCGAAAATCTATCCACCACAACATATATAGAATCATTCCCTCGTTGAGTTCTTGGCAAACCCAAAACGAAATCCATGCTAACATCAACTCATGGTCTAGTAGGCACGGGCAATGGCATATACAATCCTGCATTCGTAGTTGTTCCTTTGGAAACTTGACATATGTGACATCTCTGCACAAATCTTTCAACTTCTTTCCTCATGGAAGGCCAAAAATATGATTGAGAAATCAACTACAAGGTACGATCTCTTCCCACATGACCTTCTTCATGCAATTCCTTCATAATCTTCATTCGCAAACTGCACTCTGGTATACACAACCGATTTCCCTTAAATAGAAAACCTTCTACCAACACATACTCATCCGTCCTCCCTTTCTTGACTTCATCTACAATCTTGGCAAAGTAAGGATCCTCAATAAACAAATCTGGAAATACATCAAATCCCGTCACTTCAACTCTCATCGTAGTCAACAAATGATTTCTTCTACTCAATGCGTCTGCCACACGACTTGTAACTCCCGACTTATGCTTTACAACAAATGTAAACTGTTGCAAGTATGCGATCCATGAAGCATGCCTGGCTGCAATCTTATCCTATCCCTGCAAATGTTTCAATGCTTCATGGTCAGTATACAACAAAAACTCTTTATGAAACAAATAGTGTCTCCAATGCTTTATGGCTTGGACAATAGCATAGAACTCCAAGTCATAAGTACCGTATCTCATCTTTGCTCCAGAAAGCTTTTCACTGAAATAGGCAATTGGACGACCCTTCTGACTCAACAGTCCTCCAATTCCAACTTTGGACGCATCTGTATGTAACTCAAATAGTAACTGAAAGTCCGGGTATCTAAGAATCGGAGTTGTAGTCAAGAGTGTCTTGATCTGTTGAAAAGCAGAATCAGCCTCTTCAGTCCACACAAACTGCTTTCCTTTCATACAATCTATCACTGGTGCCATCACGCTACTGATATGTGGGATAAACCTTCGGTAGAATAATGCTAAACCATGAAAACTTCTCACTTCAGTTACAGTCCTGGGTTGTGGCCAATCCTTGATTGCTTCAACTTTACTTTGATCCACCTGGATACCTTCCTTGGACAATACAAGCCCCAAGAACAAAACACTGTGCGTCATGAACATGCACTTCTTTGTTGCCGCGTAAAATTGCTCCTGACGAAGTATCATCAACACTTCCCGCAAGTGTTGTAGATGCTCTTCTGTGCTTCCACTGTATATCAATATATCATCAAAGTATACCACCACGAACTTTCCAATAAACGGTCGAAAGATCTGATTCATCACTCGCATAGAAGTACTAGGTGCATTCGAAAGACCAAATGGCATTACCAGCCATTCATACAACCCCTCCCGTGTCTTGAAGGCTGTCTTCCATTCATCCCCTGGTCGAATTCGAATCTGATGATACCCACTCTTCAGATCAATCTTTGAAAAGATAGCAGCTCCACTCAACTGATCTAACAAGTCGTCCAATCTTGGCATCGGGAATCTGTACCTCACCGTAATCTTGTTTAGTGCTCGACTATCTGTACACATTCTCCAAGTTCCATCCTTCTTTGGCACTAACAAGGCTGGTACTGCACAAGGACTTAAACTTTCTTGTACGTGCCCTTGTTCAAGTAACTCTTCCACCTGGCTTCTCAACTCTTCGTGCTCTTTTGGACTCATTCTATAATGTGGTCTATGTGGTAACACAGCTCCCGGAACAAGATCAATCTGGTGTTGTATGTCTCTCAACGGTGGTAACTCTTTCGGTAATTCTTCAGGAAACACATCTTCAAATTCCTTCAACACTGGCTTAACTTCCTCAGGAATTTCAACCGCTTCACTACTTTCACGTCCAATCAACAGAAATACTTCAGGGCTATCCTCTACTTCTTTGACAAATTCCTTCAAAGATAACAGAGTCTTTAGTTCCTCGATTTCCTCCAACTTGCTTTCACTCTATTGTCGCCTTTTAGGAACTAAAGTGATTCTAGTGCCATCGAACATGAAACTATAGCAGTTAGTCCTACCATCATGTTGCACGGCTCTATCGAACTGCCACGGTCTTCCCAACAAAAAATGACATACATCCATATCCACCACGTCACACCAAATTTCATCCTTATACTTCTTTCCGATGGAAAAAGTTACACAAGCTCTTCGACCAACCTTCACTTCCCCACCTTTCCTCAGCCAAGCCAATTTGTAGGGTTTGGGATGCTTCTCTGTCTTTAATGCCAACTTCTTTACAGCTTCTATAGAGATGATGTTATCACAACTCCCTGCATCGATAACAAACTTACAAACTTTTCCCAAAATAGTGCATGTCGACTGAAAAATATTACTCCTCAACCAACTAGTCTCCTCTTCCTACTTTGGTGTCAAGCAAGATCTCCTCATCATTAAAGAATATCCTTCGTCTCCCGTCAATAATTCTTCTTCCTCCTCAACCTGTGGTGAATTGGAACATTCTACTTCTGCATCCTCATCCTCAACCTCAGCAACCATCATTCGCTTCTTAGGCTTCGGGCATTCATTGCTCTTATGACCAAACTCCTGACAGTTATAACACTTGAAATTGTTGTTGACCTTGGTCTTAGCAGCTTCATTGACAACTGGTTTACTAACAGCCTTGGAAACATTAGTATTGCTACTAGCCACCTTCACTTGATTGCTCGAACTTGTGAACGCACCACCTCCTCTTCTACCTTGCTTCTCCCAAGCTAGAGCCTTTTGGTGTGCTTCAGCAACAGATCTCGGATCAAACATATTTACCATATCCTGAATTTTCATTCTCAATCCTCCAACAAATCTGGATGTCAACTGTTCCTCCGTTTCCATGATATCGTTTCTAGCAATCAGTTGATAAAACTCATCTGCATAATCATTTACCGACTTTGTCCCTTGTCTCAAATTCTGTAAGCGCTGATACATAAGAGACTGATAATTATAAGGAAAGAAAGTAGCCTTCATCAACTTCTTCATCTTTTCTCATGAAACAATCTTCGACTTTCCCATTCTTTCCCGTGTAAGTTTAGTTTGTTGCCACCATGCCATAGCTCTTCCCCTCAATCGTGTAGCAACCAACTTAACTCTACGATGCTCGGGTACTTCCTTGAAGTCAAAAATTTCTTCAACGTTTGATAACCAATCCAGAAACTCTTCCGCTAGCATTCCTCTTTGAATTCTGGAATCTCTGTTTTCATCCCCGACTCCCATCGACGATCATCTTCAGAATCTCTATTTCGACTTCGCCCTTGGCCACGGTTTCGACAAGAGCTACTACCACTATCACTGGATTCCTCCAAATCTGACGTATGTCGATGTCGATTCTAACCATCAACATTTCTGCTACCACGCACGTCTCTTTCTCCCAAAACCGACGGTTCTCTTCTTTACCGATCCGATGTTGGTGACATTCTTCTCCCCTCGGAATTTGACGGCGAAATTCTATGTCCACCTTGATTTGAACCTGGCGATGCTCTTTGTCGAGTTTGATTCATATCCATCATGAGCCTTTACAATCTACCAATTCCCTCATCAAACTACTCATTGAATTTATCACTAATTCGTTGCTCCATTTGTTCAGCATCTTCTCTTCGATACACATCTGCAACATTCTGATGACGATTAACTCTTCTTGGAGGCATTGTCAAATCTTCAACAAATCTCACGAACACCCCAAATGAACAAACAACTCAATTGAACTCCAAAATCTTCAAATCTCGAAACTTCACGCCCAACGAACTTGGAAAAGTTCGTCTCCTCGCTCTGATACCAAATGACGCAGCCTACAGGATCACACAACTCACGAATTGATGAATTCGCGGAAAATGAATCGATGAAACAAAATGAATCGATGAATTGAAGATACCCAAGTGCCCAAATCCGTTGATCTCTCGAGATACCGGATTCTAGCTATCTTCAACACGTTGATCACGCACGATACCGCGTTAGAAGATCTACGATTCTTCGACGTTGATCTCGTGCACGAGATTCCGTGAATCAGCTTCAAGTTCATTGATTCGAGCGCACTCGAATATCCGAAGATGGAGAAAGGAGATAACACTCAACTTCCAATTTTAATGGTGGCACAAAGCACAAACCAAATTTTATTCAAAAATCAACTCTCCTAAATGATACAACTCACCCGCTATTTATAGGAGTTTACAACTCAACACACGTTACAACACTTCACACGACTTAAGCAAAATACATCACAACCGTACAAACGACTTAACAAAAAAAACACATAGTAACGACCTATCAACATACAAGAGTTCACGACTTAAAAATCAACATACGACTTATGATCCTTGCGACATAGCAACTTGGCAGCGACATAGCAGCAACGACATAAGGAGCTTCACGACCTAACTGGATTCTCGTTCGCGACTTAAGGAATTCGGCATCCAATCAGCGAGTTAAAGAAGCGGCTTAGCGACTTAACAACTTAAGAGTAACGCGGCATAAATTTCTTCAGCGACCTAGGCTTCAGCGACCTAACTGGAATGTCGTTTGCGACCTACTGGAGATGCTCGCGACCTAGGTAGAAGCGACATAGGAATCGCGACATACTGGAGTTTCGTGACTTAGGGTTAGGTCGGAATTTGATGGAGCTTCACGACTTAGGGTTAGGTCGTTCGCGACCTACGCTGGAGCGCGCGACATAAGGTCGGAGATTGATGGAGCTTCACGACTTAGGGTTAGGTCGTTTGCGACCTACACTGGAGCGCGCGACATAAGGTCGGAGTTTGATGGAGCTTCGCGAATTAGGGTTAGGTCGTTTGCGACCTACACTGGAGCGCGCGGCATAGGATTCTGGAGTGATTTCTTCCTTGCGATCTAGGGTTTCGCGACTTAGCAATGTTGATCGTGAACGCGAGGTATGCGCTGCATCAGATGGGAAGTCCGAACGTGATTAGTGAATATCCGGATTGCAAGGGCTTCTTTGGAAGTGCCTTCGGTTCTGTTCGATCCTGGAACGGACTTGTATGGATGTGTGTCTGACGTTACACTTTGAGATGTAAAGCTGGTTTCTATCAAATACATTTCTGTTGGTGGCGGAGAATTTATTCTCTTAGCTTAACATCCTTCTCTGAGACGTACGAGCTCAGAGGTTATGTAGTTGATGGTTACTAGTGATACACTCCTAATTTGGTAATGTGGCATACGAAGTGCTGTTGATCATTTGTTGATCAAAGCATGGCTTTGTGAAAAAGCGTAGCTTTGTGGACGAGACTTCGTCGAGCCTCACAACCCGGTAATGGTCGAAACAGGAATGTTGCGGCAAGGTTGTTAGGGGTCGCGCCCCTATGGTATGTCATTTCCTTCTGGATAAGAGGTGATATCATGGTATGGAGCCCAGATATTTTACCTATGTTGATGCGGCAAATTTATTATACTTTGTGGTTGTTGCTTTGTGGTTGAGGATCCTCGGATAAAGGTCGGTAACGACCGGGGGATGACATAGCTTGTGTGTTAGCTACCTAGTTACAGCTGTACAGCGTGAGGTAGCGTCGGCCTTGTGTTTGCAGAGAGTAGGTTGACTCTCGGGGCGTCTTTCCAGAGGCGTTTCCATTTCGGTGTAAGGAAGTTCCTTAGCCTGACCATTTGTTGGAAATCCAAAGAAACAATACGCGCCCTGTACGGTTTTAGTTGTAGAACCTGCCATTTACTTATGGTGGTCACCACTGTTTAGATTGTAGCTATAATAGGCATACAATAATGGTTGTATGTTGGCTAAGATTGATATTATACTTTAGAAATGTTTTCCACACTAGACATTAATAATAATATCAACTGATTTTGCGTAGTAAACATGTTTGACTATCATAAGGAGAAATCTCCTCCAATTCTGCGTTTGCATTGTGTGTGTGGCGAGAGGCCTTATGGTATAGTTTCATTTTCCAAAAGCATTGCGAATTTGTTTTATTTTCTTTGTGAAAATAACTATTTTACGATCTCATACCAGTCACCATGACTGACTCGGAGTTTATTGTTCCCTTTCTAAACTCTGGGTGCCCAAAATTTTCCACACGGGCAGCCTAGAGTTATGTTATCAGGATATTCTGGAGCTTTGGAGATGAGCTGGATGGCGAGACGTACACTCGTACTTATTTATTTATTCCGTTGTGTATGCTATATGAAGACAAGTTTATATAATTGTCCATTGTTGTATTGAGTTGTATATTGACTCTGATTGATGTATGTATAAACTGATATAGTCTTTTGTTTAAAGATTATTGATTCATCTATTGTATATTATTCCGCTGCGAATGTGAGATTCTGATATTGTTTCTGTTTCTTCTTTATTTTTCTTCTGTCTTCTTCTACCTCTTCTTTTTAACCCTAATGGTTCGGTTTTCCGGCATTCGATTGTGCGGCATTTGATACAGTGGACGTATTAATGTTGACTTTCGAAAGTCGAAAAGTCACAACCGTTACATGTGGTATCAAAGCAGCCGGTTAAGCGACAACCCTGGATCTGTTGGGTGTTACTCATTATAGATAGAGTCAGTAGTACTCTAGAATGAGTTTGAGTGTAATAATAGATATGAGCGCGTATTTGTTATTGGATACAAAATTTGCTTTGTATTATGTTGACTTATCGGTTTATTGTTTATAGATTCTGGTCGGTGCAGTCTGGCCAACTGTAATCGATAGGGATTTCTAAACTCTTAAACAAGATAAACTGACACAGTATTGTTTTAAATAGGGTAAATGAAATAATTTTATCCAAAACTATTTTTGTATAGAAAAGAAATCATTTTCTATGAATTATTATAGTATATGGATGCTTGGCTGTTAGGAAGATATGATATTGAATTATTATCAATGTTATATGGAAATTTAATAAGAAATAATGGTATAACCAAAGATTTGGAGATAAATTCATTTAACAAATGAAATTTATGAATATGAATTGAAGGATAAGGAAATAAATTCATATACGAATGGGATTTGTAAGTGTAAATTGTAAATGTGATTTATAATTGGAAATAGAATTCCAGGAAAATATTTGAAATAAATTCATTTAAGGAATGAAATTTGTGAATGAATAAATGAAGCTACATTTTTAAATAAATGAATTGGAATTGAAAAATGAAATGAGATTGATTTGAATCAAGTTGAATAAAAGTCCAAACTTGGGAAAAAATAAATAAAATGGATTGAAGTCAAGTAAACTAACTTGATAATTTATTAATTCATGAAATAATGAATTGGAAGTTGAATTAATTAAAGTTGAATTATGAGCTGAATCAAAATGGTTTGAATTTGCATATAAATTCAAGTAAGTAGTAGAAATAAATTGAAATTTCCTTGTTGAAGATAAAGTAAATACAGGATGAGTTGAATTTGAAATTTAAAATGAATAAGTGAATATACTAATTGAATTAAATTAGTAGATGGAATGGATTTGATTAAATGAAAAATCAAATCAAAGATTTAAATTAGAAATTGTTACAAGGAAACTATAACTTGAATTTTGAGTTGAAATAACTTAAGCGATATTTGGATAAACGCTTGACTTAAGTAAAATTGTGAAATGGTTGTTATCAAATTTTATTGAATGGTTTTGGATGAAATTTGTTTGATTAATGAAATGCAAATTAAATTGAATTGAAATGGAATCAATTTAAATAATTATTAGCTTAAGTAATCATTTAGTTGCATGAATATTAACAAAATTTGAATAGAAAGAATTATCGTTTGACAAAAAACGAGAATTAAATAAATCCTATGAATTGATAGAAGTGAAATAAATTGATTTTTGAATCATTTGAAATGATATGAATTCGTTTCGCTAAAAATAAATAGAATGAAGAAAATGAGTTGTAAATCACTTGAAGTAAATGGAAATGGTATGTGAATTGGTCGTAAGCAATTTAATTTGTATTGAAATTTTATAAATTGCTAATGGGATTTATTTTGAATGCATTGCTTATGAAACTATGTGTTCACTATTGAAAATAAGTGAAATGTAAATGAATTTCCTATATTTTTCACTTACATGTTTAAACTGAGTAAGTGCAGGGTTTTTTGGAAGCCGTTCGGCTGCATTTTGGGTTGCGCAAAATGCTAATAATAAACCGCTTTGCTTAAAAATGCTAATAAGGTACGCCTATGCAATAAAAATAGGAAATATGAACTGTTTTTGCTTTTCCGACCGTGTGGCTCGATGTATTTATATTTATATCTTTTGTCAAATTGCAAAAGCTCCTCCGTACAAAGGAGACTCCGCCAAAATTTTCTGAAAATTTTGGGAGTTAGAAAAAAATTTGAAAATTTGGAAAATTTTGTTAACGGAAAATTGATTTTCAAAATTGTAATGGAAGCGTAGGGATTGAACTAGAAAATGAAAACCATTGTTTTGGTTGAAATGGAAAGCTTTGGAAAATGGTGAACATCGAGTTTTCACTAAATGAATTTTTGGTTTTTGAAGATAAAATGAATTCAAATAGAATTGAAATTGTAAATTGAATTCAAATGGAATTGAAAATGCAAAGTTGAATGGATATGAATATATAACTTTGTTAGTGAAGTAGTAAAAATGAATATAAGAAATAATTGTATTGAGCTTAAGAAATGAATGAATGAAATTATTAAGTAAATGGGTATTGGAATCCAATAAGTAAATTTGGCCATTGTTGTTAAGTAAAGTATACAGGAATTATAAAGGCTAAGAAAAATGGAATTGGATTTAGATTTCGAAGATGAATTTGAATTTCTCAACAAAAGGTACGTATTTAAATTCTAGTATGAAATTTGACTGAGTTTTTGATTTTGCCACTTGGCATTTTGTTTTCTATTGGAATTTGGGAGTCCGTAGGGACATTTTGTAGTAGTACCGAGCTAGCCGCGCAGAGGAGTTGCTGGCGAAATTTTTCGAAAATTTAGAGAGTTAGAGAATTTTTGAGAAATTTTGGATAATTTAAAATTTGAATTCAAATTTAAATTTGAATTGTGAAGTAAAATAAAGTTGTTGGAACTTATGATTGAGTTTGGAAAGTTAGTTGAAATGATAATGACTCTCTAATAAAAGGATTTATTTTGGCAAGTTGTTTAAAACTATTTGGATTTGAGAAAATAGTTAACGGGGATTGAATCATTTTTCTTAACTTATAATTTCGGGACGAAATTCTTTTAAGGGGGGAAGATTGTAACGACCCTGAATTTTTAACATTTGAAATGTGAATATTTAATTGAGTTTAAATATTCGAATGATAGTTTAATTTGAAATTGGAGATATCAGAACGAATTTGGTAATTAAATTATTGAATTTAATTATTGGGACTGGGTAAAAATTTGAATCTTCAATTTTAAGCCTGTTAAAAATGATTTGATGGCTTAGGAAATTTATATTGATAATTCTGAAGGTAATGGAACTCTCAGAATTGAATTTGAAACTATTTTGTTCAGTTTTGAAATTTATCGTTTAAATCGATATTTGAAAATAGCGTTCCGAGGCACAGTCTCGGAATTCGACGAAACCAGTTCCATTGGATCCGTAATATTGTATTATTTTCGGATTGCAATTTTCGTACCATTTGGAGTTGTTGTGTGAGCATACGGTAAGTAAATGCGCTGAAAATTTAATCGAGAATATTTTTTTAAATATAAATATAAAGGTTAAATCAGTAGCCACCCCAGCATCTGATTTTCGTCGACCTAATTATCTCCTCTTCTCGTTTAAAGCATGCTACCCTGTCTTCCTTTTTCAGAGCAATGTCGATCGAAAAGAAAAATAAAACGAACGAAACATTATTCTCGTTCAAAGTAGAAAATAAATGGCAGCGAAAATCAAATCGAGGCCGAACTCTTCATTCAAATTTCCAAGTAGAATTGAATTCCTCTTTCAAAAAAAATGGCGACTGGCATTGAGCTACCTTCGTCGATTCGAAGTCGACTTTTAAAATATGGGGAGAGTCGCGTTCAGCTTGTCGAGGTTTGGGGGTAGCTCGATCTCGAGCTGTGGGACGGCGGAGGCGAAGTTCAATGGCGTAAGCTTGGAAGCAATTTTCGAAGTTACTCGACATGTGGATTCACGAAGTCAAAGCAGTTCAGCTATTCTTGAAGTTGGATCATCTTGCGATCAAACGCGAATGGCAGTGGTGGTTCAGATCGGCATCGCGCGCGTACGTCGTCGCATTCAAGCAAGGGTTGCTCGCTCTCGAGCTCTTCAGTAGCTAGTCCTTGGGTCGCAAAGCAGTGAGGGGTCACGATGGTTGGATTCAGGCTGGAGTTTGTTCGATTTGGGGAAGTGCGCGAGTGCTCGCATCGAGGACAGCAAAGTCGAGAGGCGAGGCAAACAATGTAGGTAAAGCAGATTTCTGTTATTTTTAAATTTTATAAAACACATGTATATATATATATATATTCAAAAGAAAATATTTACAGTTAAACAGAAAAGTATGTATATAGATATATATCAGGCAAACAGGAATATAAAATATATATAGATTTTATTTATTATAGTAAAACAGAAATATATATATATATACCTGACATGGAAAAGAAAAAAATTTAATTTTTGAAATGTTTGAAGAATTTATAAAAGTTAGATTTTTGGAAATCTATAATCTAATTTTATAAGAGTATATATAATTTTAAAAGGAAAATTTCTAGTTAAAATTAAATCATTGGCTAATTAAATTTATCAAATGAAATTGATTATTCGATTTATTCGAATATTAATAAATTGTATAAATTGTTTATACAAGGTCAAAACTGTGAAATCAAGTCGGAAATGGAAAATGGATTGCCAAATAAAAGCAAAGGTGAGATTTTCTCACTCAAACAAAGGGGTTTTTTTAATTTTAAATAGTTATATTTAAAATTATTGATTGTGTGCTTGAATGATAGTATATATATAGTAATATATAGCAATATATATATATATTGGAATATGTATATATTGGAGTTGTTGATTTCCTGCATTATATAGCGGATGAGACCCTATGCGCCGCATAATAGCGGATTGATATTTTATAAATCCCATATACCGTGATATTCCACCTCGAAGTGGAATTGGTATTGTGCTAACATCTGTGGATGCGGGGAAACAGGTTGGAGGGATCCAAAAGGATTCCTCAAAACATTTGAATTTGTTTCATAGGTTGTGTGATGATTTATTTATAATCTGTGTATGACTATATCTGTGATTGAATGTGTTGAAGGCTATAATTTAGCCGAATGTATTTTTGGTATCGTTGGATACCAGGAATAAATGAAATTGGATTTTTGAAATTAAAGTTGGAATTTTTAGTAAATTCTTTTTGAAAGAATTTGGTGAATTTAAAAGAAGAAATTTAAAAGCATAAAGTTGATTTTTGAAATCTTATCGAATTATTTCCAAAATATAGGAAAAGATTTTTTATAAATGGATTTTGAATAGTATTATTCGAAAGTTGGAAAATTTATTTAAAATGAAATTTTAGATGGTTCGGAAGACATAAAGGAATTTATTTTTAAAAGGTGATAAGTTTCTAGAAACCAAATTGATAATTGATTTGGAATTTGAAAATAAATCTTTAAGAAATCGATATGGAAATTTATTTGATGTTGAATGAAAAATTGATTTGTGTGGAAATAAATTGGAAATCGATTTGGTAATTTGAAATAAATTTAGAAATCGATTTGCAAATAATTTGGAATTTGGAAATCAATTTTGAATTTGATTTGGTGTTTGAAAGTGAATATTTGGAAAATGATTTGAAAATCGTATAAAAAGCAAATATTTGGAAATGTAAATTCAAATGAAATTTATAAAGGAAATGGAAATTTGTTTTAAAAATAAACACTGATTTATTTTTAAAGTGTGGAAATAAATTTACAGATTTGGGATGTAAATTTGAAATAAATCGATAAGGATTTATTTAATTGGTTTAAATGGACCATTTTGAGATGAAGTGTGAAAATGTGATTTGAAATTGGTTTTCAAAGTGATGAAGTGTGGAAAAATATATATCTTGTGAAGATATTTGAAAATAAATAATTTGGGAAAATTATTTAAATCTGATGATTGTTGTGAATGTTGTTTGATAGTTAAATTACCAACTATCAATATTTGCCTTTGAAATGACACTTGATTTGTTTTTAAAACAAACGCTCATTATTCGGTTTAGCCGAGAAAGGACCTTTATGTCATATAACCCATTCCGAATAGTGATACGTCGTGAATGGACATTATTTGAAGACCGGTGTTGAAGACCGGATATTTTCGAAAATGAAAGGACAACCTATCGAATGTCTCTGCACCGAGTTGCTTCGGTATAGAGATTTATATCACTCTTCTTGTGATGGGAAGTCCGGACGTGATTAGTGAATACCCGGATTGCAAGGGCTTCTTTGGAAGTGCCTTTGGTTCCGTTCGATCCCGGAACGGACTTGTATGGATGTGTGTCTGACGTTACACTTTGAGATGTAAAGCTGGTTTCTATCAAATACATTTCTGTTGGTGGTGGAGAATTTATTCTCTTAGCTTAACACCCTTCTCTGAGACGTACGAGCTCAGAGGTTATGTAGTTGATGGTTACTAGTGATATACTCCCAATTTGGTAATGTGGCATACGAAGTGCTGTTGACCATTTGTTGATCAAAGCACGGCTTTGTGAAAAAGCGTAGCTTTGTGGACGAGACTTTGTCGAGCCTCACAACCCGGTAATGGTCGAAACATGAATGTTGCGGCAAGGTTGTTAGGGGTCGCGCCCCTAGGGTATGTCATTTCCTTCTGGATAAGAGGTGATATCATGGTATGGAGCCCAGATATTTTACCTATGTTGATGCTGCAAATTTATTATACTTTGTGGTTGTTGCTTTGTGGTTGAGGATCCTCGGATAAAGGTCGGTAACGACCGGGGGATGACATAGCTTGTGTGTTAGCTACCTAGTTACAGCTGTACATCGTGAGGTAGCGTCGGCCTTGTGTTTGCAGAGAGCAGGTTGACTCTCGGGGCGTCTTTCCAGAGGCGTTTCCATTTCGGTGTAAGGAAGTTCCTTAGCCTGACCATTTGTTGGAAATCCAAAGAAACAATACGCGCCCTGTACGTTTTAGTTGTAGAACCTGCCATTTACTTATGGTGGTCACCACTGTTTAGATGGTAGCTATAGTAGGCATACAATAATGGTTGTATGTTGGCTAAGATTGATATTATACTTTCGAAATGTTTTCTACACTAGACATTAATAATAATATCAATTGATTTTGCGTAGTAAGCATGTCTGACTATCATAAGGAGAAATCTCATCCAATTCTGCGTTTGCATTGTGTGTGTGGCGGGAGGCCTTATGGTAGTTTCATTTTCCAAAAGCATTGCGAATTTTTTTTATTTTCTTTGTGAAAATAACTGTTTTACGATCTCACACCAGTCATCATGACTGACTCGGAGTTTATTGTTCCCTTTCTAAACTCTGGGTGCCCAAAATTTTCCACACGGGCAGCCTAGAGTTATGTTATCAGGATATTCTGGAGCTTTGGAGATGAGCTGGATGGCGAGATGTACACTCATACTTATTTATTTATTCCGCTGTGTATTCTATATGAGGACAAGTTTATATAACTGTCCATTGTTGTATTGAGTTGTATATTGACTTTGATTGATGTATGTATAAACTGATATAGTCTTTTGTTTAAAGATTATTGATTCATCTATTGTATATTATTCCGCTGCGAATGTGAGATTCTGATATTGTTTCTGTTTCTTCTTCTTTATTTTTCTTCTGTCTTCTTCTACCTCTTCTTTTTAACCCTAATGGTTCAGTTTTCCGGCATTCGATTGCACGACATTTGATACAGTGGACGTATTAATGTTGACTTTTGAGCGTCGAAAAGTCGCAACCGTTACAGATAGTCGCTATACAAACACTTCCGTAAACACTTCTCATATGTCATTTACTTATCCAAGTAGCACAAAGTATGCATGAGCATATAAAAAAAGTAAACAACAACTTATACAACATATAGTCCATCACCTGTAAACAAGAACATAACTTTCCGACTAATCATCGAGATGTCAACTTTTTAGGTTGTTAACTAGCCAACACATTCAACATATTTAAATGATACAAACATAAAATATAACATGCATTTCCATTAATATAGTAAAGGTCAAAACTTTATTTAAAAGGTAAGGATTTGTTAACCAAAAAGCAACCGAACTCTCGATCGACACTAGATCTAAGCTTCTACTTGCTAACGATGGAATTTTTGGACCCCAAATGGAATAAGTGGTTCGGCCTAGGGGGTTGTAGGGCTCGGCCTTGGTTGTTAAGTGGGGTTTAGGCTTGTTTTTGAGAAGAGAGGGTGGAAGAAGAGAAAGGAGAGTGTTTAAATAGGTTTTGAAAAATTAGAAGAATGAAAATGAGTGATTTTTAAACATTGAAAATTTTATGGAAGCCATTAACAATCTTTTAAAAGCTTAGAAAGAAGAACTTTTAAGAAGATAGAAAATGAAATGCTAAAGGAGAGAGATAATTTAGAGATAGCTTTGTATAAAATTGGTAAATTCCCAAACTAACCCTTACCACATTACCCTCCATTCAAATAAAGCCACATCATCATCTCCACCTTACATCCCTTCAAATACACGTTACCCACCTTCCTCCTCCTATTATCAACATGTAAAACACTTTCATGTACTTATGTTTCATAGAATGTGACATTTGCTTTTTCTATTTCATTTTTATTTAAATTTTTAACAAAATGTCACATCTCCTTCCTTTTCACGTAAGTAAATAAATATCTACCACTTATTTTTACTAACCATACTTAAGTTATCTAATAAATGTAGATGTATATGTTAACTATAATGTACACAACGTTTCCGACAACTTTTAGACACTGAAAAATCGAAAATCCAGAAAACGATTTCCGATCATATTTTCTATTTTTCTTTGAACTAATTATTTTTCTAAATTTTTTTTGAAAATCATTTCCCTATCGCTAGTTATTATTTAAAAGAGTTTTATTTGTGTTATAATATTTATTAATTAATTATTTAAAAATATATTAAATGTTGAGATTTAAAGGTGATTAAATTATGGGTCGTTACATGGCAGTTGGGTCAA
Source organism: Allium fistulosum (assembly GCA_030737815.1). Taxonomy (NCBI): domain Eukaryota; kingdom Viridiplantae; phylum Streptophyta; class Magnoliopsida; order Asparagales; family Amaryllidaceae; genus Allium; species Allium fistulosum. The sequence continues at coordinate 152,747,941 of CM060905.1, read as the reverse complement.
TCTCCTCCCTATTCAAGAAGTATTAAGTGGCCTGGATTTCTAGGTGGTACAATGTATATATATAGGCATATATATAGTTATACCTCGGAGGAGGTTAGGTATATCGTATGCGTAGATGGAATTACATGGAATAGTTTTGAATAATAGACATAACATTTAAATAGAAATCGATCGATGTAAATGAGTGTTATGAGTAAAGTATGTAATTTTCCAATCACAAGAACATTATTCTGATCCCCTCCTCATTACAACCCACATAATAGATTTAAAGGGACATGCTACTGACGCAAGACGGGAACTGCAAATGGTGAACTCTTCTCATTCATGCCTGTCGTTGGCAAGGCAATCAGATACTAAAGGAATAATATTGATTCCATGGTAGTTGCATTGGTCAACATATATGTTCTATTATATTTTTCTATTCTGCTGTGTGTTTATATAGATAGCTCTCTGATATACTTATGTTTATTACAGGTTACCAAAACCAACGATTCATACGCTAATGGACTTGAGTTTTAATTTAGTTGAAATTCGAGCCCAAAATGGTGTGGGTTTTTATACATCTCTTTCCCATGTTTAGTCACTTTTAAGTCACAAGAACATTATTCCTGAATCGATTCGCCGATATCGAGAGCAACCTCGAACTCGAATTAATCTTAAACTCTTTTCAAGATATTCTATTTACAAATACTTTCAAATAATAATGTAATTAGTTTCTTCAAAATCTTGCAAATCATTTTCAAAGACAACGGGAATTAAGTTCTCAAAATATTAGTTTTAAATCCTCTTTTCTTATAAACCATCATTTTTAAACCATAATTGTATAAAATCACTTCTTTGAAAATTTATACTAAACTTCTTTCATTAAAGTAAACTTCTAACCCAACATTATCACCGAACACCTTATAGTAAAATAATGAAACTCAATTCACAATGTGTTCATTTCATGTAACCATAAATACTGCCTACCCAACCCATGCAGTAAAAATGTAAATTGCACATAAACTGATCAAGCACAAATCAACAGTCAATAGATGATAATAAATGCTCAAAAACTGGTCGAGCATAACTAATCCAATCAATGTGGGATAATAAACGAACATCTTTAATCACTAAATTAATTAAACTACACCTACAAATCATACTTATATATATTAGCTATATATAAGATCTTTAATTTTCATAGTTGGAATACCTTTTTAGCCGTACATTTATAACAAATACAAATACGCTCTCATATATAATACACTCAACTCATTTCAAGGCATTACTTACCCTATCTCCAATGAATTATACCAAATCAAAGCCAAAGTTCTCACTTACTCTTCTACTTTGATACCAAGTGTAACAACCCGCCTTTTAGACTCTCGAACGTCGACATTAATACATTTGTGGTATTCACGTGTTGAACACCCAAATGCCGAAAAGACAGACTTTTAGAGTAAAAGAAAAATCCAAAAGAAAAGGAACAAGAAATAAGAGAATAAAACATCTAAATCTCATAATGGAACGATAACATATAATATCAAAAAGATAGTACAAAGTGTCACTCTAAGATACATAGCATTTCAGAGTTACAATCCCAAGTACTATCATAAGTATGGAAAGTTATAACTACCTATCCTCACAAATGCTGATACATACATACTAGTAAGGCAGCGGAAATAATACGCAATTGTTGACAAATAGAAGCATCTAGCTTGTCTCCTGAAGCTCCAAAGAATAACAATGAAAACCTGCCTTTCTTAGACTGTCCGAAAAAACACTGGAAGGAATTAAGCGAAAAATAAAACCATGAGTCATACATAACTCCAGTGTGAGAAACTTAAGAAATACGTGCACAATATGACAATAACTTTTTAGACCATTCGAATCACCATAATGGTTTTCCCTTCAAAAGAACCAGAACCATCAAATAAGTATATAAGGCGACATAATAGATAATGTCTAGGATGTATAATATAAATCAGAAAGTAGTTATGTTGTTTGCAACTCACAACATAACAATATTAGAAGTACAACTAAAACTGCTAAGGTACGTTTGCATATGGATTTCCATTGGAGACATCCCAAGATATACTAAGGCCAACCTCCTAATAAGGGTCAGAAACTACCTTCCAAGCGACGTATATCTCTAGATAAAATATACCACAAATGTAAATATAAAATAGTCCATGCCCACATGATACCAAATATCATCAACTCCTGCAAGTAACATTGATTGGCATCTCCAGAATTGGAGTTGATATATCCATAGATTAGCTAAACCCACTGACTAAGCTCCCACTCTATTTTCTGTTATTTCCAATGGCGCAGTCACGTTCAACATCCCTTATATTAGACTTTATCACTCGAACAAATCTTGAATCTCTCCATGGATTCTAGCATCTCAACACACAAGCCATCATTGCTCGAACATTTCATGAATCTCTCTATGGATTCTAGCACAAGTCGTTCGACGAATGCTAGCGCTGACCTCTCCCTGGACTTAACCTTAGGATAGACAGTTCAACTCTATGGCATTTGTCCAAAATGTTAACGCTGACCTCTCCCTTGGACTTATCCTTAGGACTGAAAGTTCAACTCTATAACATTCCACTCCACAACTGCTTCCAATGCATAGAACTCATATATCGGTTTTGAAGTGGCTTTCAGTAAGTAATACCTAAGTATACTTATCCGATCCTGGACTCTTCAAAACTGAATCGGTGAATATTCGATTAACTCGAATCCATTTCTTTTAAAAGTAAGCGAACGATATAAAGGGGTCCTCCTTGGGGGATCTCGTATATCTCGTCTTTAAAGCAAGTTCATTTCATACTAATGAGTCCTCCTTGGGGGATCTCAAATCATATGAAGCCATGGCGCTTATATATACTTCCTAAGTTAATTTGGTCAAGCTCGATAGAAATAAAACGATCGCATATTGAAATCAAATCTCGTATACTTGTCATTGTTCTGACCTTCTAAACTTCTGCTATCCTTTGGTCAAGAGTGAAGCTAGGTAGGTTAGAGTACTGGTTGCATCAAAGCCCTACCTTGACACCTCATTCTTAACTCTCACATATAGAACAAGTATACTTTGTCGGCTTTTAGTGCTAAGTATAGGATTAAATACTTTCCATAAAAGAGTTAACACACAAAGCATGATTAGGTCGCATAAAGGACTTCCAATCCTCATATTTTCAAATAATAGTTCTTTGTAAATACTTGTATATATATTTAATAAACCTTTACAAAAGATACATACATGTAGACTACTACTTCACTATTCATTTGTACTCTTTTCAGTACTTCGAAATATATCCATATGCTTATCTCAAATGTATAAGAGTATTCACAAATCACTTTAACAAGTTTTTTCTACTAAAATATAATCAAAGAGGTTAAAAACAAAGGTTGCTAAAACATTGTTTACTATAAACCCAAAACCATTTTATACTTGTCAATATCTTTGAAACATTCTTTTTAAAGTTCTAATTACATTCAAAAATATATTCAAAATGGTTAAAAACAAATGTTACTTAAACATTATTTACTATAAACCCAAAAAAACTTTATAATTGTCTTTGTCTTTAAAACATTCTTTTTAAAGATCTAGTTACATTCAAAAGTATATTCAAAAGGGTTAAAAACAAATGTTATTTGAACATAATTTAATATAAACCCAAAACACTTTATACTTGTCACTATCTTTAAAACATTCTTTTTAAAGATCTAATTATACTTATTTAACAATTTAATAAACTTTTAAATAACTTCCCAAAACCATTCTTGTAACCTAATGTAACCATAACCCATTTATCCTTTTATAGAATAATTAAATTACTCCCAAACTTATACACACACACACACACACTTTAAAAAACTTATAAATACATAATAAATATCCAGATAAAATATTACTTCAAAATAACAAATTTAGAATTTAACAAAATCATAAAAAGAACATCATATATATAACCCTTTAGTTTAAAAATTCATAAATAATGGTTAAAAGTATATTGAAACTTGAAACCACTTTTAAAATACTTTAAAACCTTGTATTAAACTTCCCTAAAATGATCTCATAAAAATAATTAATTTAAAAATCATTTAAACTCCTTTAAAATGATAAAAGCAGCTTAAAATAACACTGCACCAATAGAAGGTCAGAAGTGCTGCTATAGATCAAAGACAGCAGTTGTAAGTGCTGTAAAAGATACCGGACAGAGAACACTAGAAAATTGCCTACCAGTTTTCTCCATCGAAACAAAAGATTTAAGGTTTAAATTTTTTACAATAATAAGAATACTTAGATTACTTAAAAACCATGTAAATCAATCCCTAAGGAGATTTCTCAAAATATTATTAAAAATTTCCAAAAATATGGCTTTTCAAAGTGCATTTACAACGACTATTTCGCTTCTAACTTTTCGAACTTTGTTCTATCATTTCTATCATTTTTCAAACCTTTTCCTTACTATCCCATAGACTATTAAGTGTAGAGCACAACCATAATATATACTTTCACAATATATTCACATATAACCATTTCGAACAAGCTAAATACAAAGGATTATCGAAGTGCACTTATAGCAACCTTTCTCGTTTCAAACACTTTCAAACACACTTTAATGCTGCACACAACCAAAGGAATATATAAAAAATTCAAGGCCTTGTTACATGTTGTAGAGGGTACTGAAAGTGATATACAATATAGGGTTGTCATTTGCCTTCAAAAGCAAGAGGGGTCTAAAGTTATAACTTTACTTAGTTAATAAACTTTATATTTGCACACAACATATATATACACATTATTAACTTTTCAATGTTGAGTAAACTCAACAAACTCCTTGTTAATATCAATCACAAGCACTAAGAACATAAGAACACTTCCTACCATCACCCAAAAGCAAGTAACCACCTTCTTTGCCTCCAAAAGTTCACAGCCAAGCTTACCTCTCCTTAATTTCTCATGGCCCAACTTTCCTCCCCCTTTATGCCTCCTTACTTCAACATTTGATTTGATATTCTATTCTCCTGTGTTGTTCTAAGATCTTAGTAAAAGTTTGGTGAAGTTTGGAGTTCATTTGATATGATTAAGGAATTTAAAGTGGAGAGAAGAGGTATGAAGAGTTTATGTATTCTATTTTTTTAATTTTACAAACAAATTATTTTAACACATGGAGTGTTTATGTAGGATTTAACAAGAGGTTACAACCACCACTTACCCTCCATGGAAGGTTAAAAAGCACCCTCCCCTCATATGCCAACTTTGCACCTCACCCCCTTAGGAAATATCTTCCACAAAATATCTTTTACCATATGTTATCATTCATGGCATTATCCTGTCCCACTAATGTAACATCCCCATACATGGAGGCCCAAAACTAATGGCTACGGATGCTGCAGTCATCCATAGTTATTAATCCTCGATGATCAAATACGGCGGTGTTAGATTCATTGATACACAGAAACACATGCATATGAAATTTTTTTAAACTTCAAACAGAAACACATTTCATTTCAAAATATTTCCAGTTCATTACATAATCCCATATTAGCAAATCACGTTCAGAGAAAATATATCTATTACAACATACGCCAAGAGTGATATATAAAGATGCTCCCTTGGATGATCAGAGTATATATAGGCAATATAACAACTTTTCCATTACAAACAGCACAGCGGAATCAAAAGAAAAGAGAACTCTAAATTGCTAATTGCACGTCTCCGAAAGCTTATTCGTCTTAAGAGGTACCTGAAAACCTCAACTCTCAAACTACTCAAAATCAATTGAGTACCCGAGAGTTTAAGGGGAAAACATAAACTTTGATTTAGACATAAAACCTGGTATGAATAATAATCTACCATCTCAAATCATTTAGATATCTAGTGAGACCACGCCGCTTAGCAGAACAGGTTTCCCCTCACTAGCATCTCAAAAACATTTATAAAACCATATACTGTGCTACTGCATCCACAATGGTTAAAACAATTCAAAATGGTATAATATGATGATATGCAAAACAAATGAATCAATTCTGGATTACCCATCCCATTCATTTTAGACTATCTGTCTTAATTATAGTTTCTAAGATTACTATTAACATATTAGTTTTCATGGGCTGGCTAATAACCAGTTAAACATTTAAGGACTCTTTTTCCAATTACATAGTTTGCATGGGATTACTAAGAACCTATTGGTAACTCCAATATCTTACTCTTATCCTAGTTTTCATGGGTTGACTAGGAACCTATTGGTGACTCCAATATCCTTTCTTCTTACCCTAGTTTTCTGGGCTGACTAGGAACCTATTGACATCTGTCAATATCTCAGTTCGGATATAGTTTTCATGGGCTAACTACAAACCCACTGGCCCTTGCCAGTATCCAATCATAATTTTCATGGGCTGACTATAAACCTATCTTTCTGACATCTTCCTTTATACATAGTTTTCATGGGCTAACTATGAACCTATTGGCCCCTGCCAATATCTTTTCCTTTACATGGTTTTCATGGGCTTACTAAGAACCTATTGGCCCCTGCCAATATCTTTCTTTTATATTTTAGCATCATATATTCTGGTCTTCCTGACCTCCTGGATGCAATTCTACTCATTCAGGAATTTAATCAATTTATATTCACTACCGGGTTAACCTAACTGGTTCTTATACCCTTTTATCCCCAAAACGTAGTTATAAGTCCATTATAAAGTGAATATATTCATATTTGAACAAGCAACATAACAACATAGCAATACCACTCCTGTGGGTTTAAAATAAAACATGGTTAATCCCTTTAACCTATTACTTTATCAAAGATACCTTCTTCTTAAAACCATTATAAAAACTCTTTTAATATAGCCATGGATTTTTCCTTTTAAAATAGAGTTTGGGTTATAAAACCTTTCGATACCTTCGAAACCTAGCTTTCGACTTCATAGGATGATCTCCTACGAAAGCATTCAAAACATTAGGCTCCTGCCCTTTTAATACTTTAAAATCTACCTTTCGAAACCTTTCGAATATATTAAAGTATTAGCATTTTGTCTTTAGAAGCTTAGCTTCGAAACCAGTTGAAAGTACCCTTTTCGACACCAATGGAAGTAACCCTTCCGAAATCATTGAAAGTCCCCCTTTCGAAAGCATTGGGTTTATACTTAAAATATTATTTGGGTCAAAGTGAATATAGGCGAAAGCATCTATTTTGAAACCATCCTTTATCATATAAAAATATTGGTGAAAACTTGATGGTGTCGGCACCATCTCTTTCGAAAGCATTTAACATCTGGGTAAAACAGCGAAAGGTTGGCTTCAAAACCATTGCCTTCGAAAGCTATAGGAAGTGGCTTTATCTTATAAAACAAATTACCCTTTCGACGGTATTGATATCTTTAACTCCATCGAAAGGTTAAAGAATGACAGCAGGGTTTCGACTAGGTCGGAACCCCTTCTTTCAAAACATTCTTCCATAAGTAAAGAAACCCAGTCGAAAGCAATCTTCAGTTAATGGCAACCCTTTCGAAACCTTTTAAAAATCTCTTTCGAAACCCTATTCTTCAACTCCGTCGAAGGCTAATAAAAAACAGAGGTATGCGCTTTTCTTTATTAAAACAAACCAAAGTTTTGACTCCTTCGGAAGCTATACTTTCGATACTTACCTTTCGCCTATCTCCAATCCACTAGGTACCATCATGGTGATACCTTGTGTATTAGTTTCGGCATAATGGGTTTCGACTAAGATGAAGGCGAAAGCTTCTATGTCAAAAGGTGCTTTCCAAAGTAGGCGAAACCAATTTTCTGAGCAAACTAGGTTTTATACTACTTTAAGCAAACTTTTCTCTAACTAACCTGCCACGTGTCAACTCCAAATTGGTTACCTTAACTTTTTCAAATTCTTTTCCAAAAATAACTGTCGCTAATCTAGATCTAAACTATGGTTAAGTTAGTCAATTAAGCCCTTCTACTAAACAAAACCAATTTTGCAAAGAAGTCTCTCTTCTAAAACAATTTATTTTGCATAGCAAATCACTTTGGAAAAATCCCCAAAAATTCTAGAAATTCACTTTAATCATGTTATCTAACATATCAAAATTTCAGATCCAAATTATCAATATATTTTCCAAAATAAATTTATAAACCCAAATAACCATATTTTCCTTTGAAAATTCATAATAATCTTTCCATAGCTTGGAAAATTACCAAAATTGAAACTCAACTCCAAAATCATGTTTCTCATAACATAAAATTTTCCCATGGCCTTTAGTCACCATTAAATCTCGGTTTTGACCTAAAACCACATAAATCCTCTTTTAAAAATTCTTGTTTAAACCATATAAATTTTTAATCAAGCATATCATCATCCAATATATCATAAATACGAATTTACCCTCAAATCCGAAAATATATGATTCAAAACAAAATAGAGATGGAATTATTATTCACCTTGGTCTAGATAAGAAGATTGGATTGAGATTGATTTCCTCTAAGCTTGATTCTCTAACTTTTAATTTGTATTCCTCTTCCTTAATGGCCGACCGTTCTTTTCTCTTTTGATTTGTGTTTTCAAAAATGACGTGAATGGGAAGTAAAATGGTAGGAACGAAATATATATGTGGGTATGGGTTATGGGCGGCAATTCCAATTATACCCTCATGTAATTTAATTGACCAAAAACCCCATTCTTAGGCCCATTAATTTTATATTAGGCTCGGTCCTAAGTAAAATTAATTCAAGTCTCAACCCCCTTATCACTTAACCTTTACATTATTCTATTTAATTTATCTAATTAAATCTCTTGAATAATGTTATCAAAAATTAAGGGTGTTACAACTAATCACCATTTGTAAGAGAAATATTTTTAGTTGCTGACTAATTACACATTAATATCCTAAGCATGCCCAAAAGTTCGAAAAACTTATATAGAGTAAAAAGCCATTTATCGCTAAAATGATTTTTGGTCACATTATCGATATTTCTTCAAACTACATAGTTTTGTAAGAATATTTCAAAAACAAGTTTACCATCATCATTTATTAATAAAAAGGGGTTTAACAAGGTTATAAATTTAATTTAAATCACATTTAAAATATTTAAATAATTCAGATATTTAAATACGAAGTGTTCGAAATTCCGGGTCGTTACAAATCTCAATAGTCTTATACTTGGCATTTCTTATCCCTCTTACTTAAATCTTTATACCTAAGATGTAGTTCATTCACCATTGGTTCGTCTTCATTGACTTTGGTACTCCCACTCGGTACTTTTTGGAAACCGCATTTGCACGTCCGACGCTGCACTACTTGTGTCGATTTCAGATTAGATTGACTTAGTCCTTGCTTACCATTATTTAGTACTCTACTAAAAAATTCAGCAAAAATTGTGGATCTAGTCTTTTGACCAATTATCAAATGCTTTATTTAACTACATTACCCTCAACGCCAATTATTCGCCTTTTGACACCTATTATACCTTCTTTGCTTTAAAGTATTTTCCCCTGAAAATCACTTATTTTGTTTCTAGAAAATTTTACAAATATGCATGTATTTTTTCATAAAATATCTCAAACTCCATTTTTCTACCCCTTCTTAGATAATTCATATCAAGTTTTTTACTTATATGAAAATTCCATAAATTAGAATCCATCTCTAAATTTGTTCCTAACATTATATTAAATTTTCGGATCACTATAATCATAAGAAGTATGAGAAACAATCTAAACTAATTCGACCGTGTGCAATTATTAAAAAAATGAATTTAGAGATTATATTACTCACATAGATTTCTTAGCTGAATGATGTTTCGGTACCCATAGCTTTGATCTTCTATTTTTCCTTTTTCTTTTTCTTAGGTCTCCACCTTTAAATGCTTTTTTCTTTTATTTTAATTTCGAGTGTAGAATGAAACTAGGAAGTATGATGAGAAGTTTTGGAAAGGCATGTAATACCCACTTCATGGACCACCGAGCCACTTTACCTCTTTCTCATATACTTCATCTTAGTTAAGTTTCATTGAGTGATAATCACGCTAAGTAAATGTACACCCAAATACTTATCACACCTCATTTTTATTTTCATAATTTAACCACTCAAATCTTTATTCTCATTATTAATTAGTTAATTATTTATTAATTATGAAGTGTTACTGGCTTCTTCCATCATAATAATTTCATCCTCAAAATTCTGATTGAGTATTAGCGGTTCTATTTTTCTCTCGGGTTTTAGATGGCATAGACACATAGGTTCTTTACCCATGTATTATCAATCCAAGGTACAAACGAACTAAATATCACACATATACATGGTTTATATCAACATAGCAAGCATACTTTCTAATCTAACCAAACAACTCGAGATAAGTATTCCTTACTTTATCCTCCGTTTCCCGAGTTCAATCACTTTGGTCCTCACTCCACTTGACTCGTACAAGCTTCATCATCTTGTTCGAAGCTTTTTTAATCCATGGTCAACCATTCGAATTAGCTTCTTTACGTAAGTCATATTCTGTTAAACAACCAAATCTTCTTTAGCACCCGAAACTACTACATCTTCAGGGTCTCAGACACACTTCCCTAAATGTGATACATGAAACACATTATGGACATCTTTAACAAAACACATGATCCCCTAGATCAAATTTCAAGTCCTTCCACCTCCTATTAGCATAACACTTCTGCCTGGATTGAACATCTTCCATCATTTGCTGAATAAACTCAACCTTCTCTAAAGCCTCTCTTATAAGATCTGGACCTAACACGAGTCCTTCTCCTATCTCACACTAACTTACCAGTAACTTACATGGTATTTCATAAAATACCTCGAACGGTTCTATCCTTATACCGAACTGGTAACTATTATTGTGTGAAAATTCCACTAAGTGCTAGTGGTCTTCCCAAAATCCCCCAAAGTCTAACACATATGCTTGTAATAAATTTTCCAACTCTTGGTTGACTCTCTCAGTCTGTCCATCCATATGCATATGGTAGGTGATACTCAAACACATTTCCAAGCCAAAAGCACATGTAGGCTCTACCAAAACTTACTGGTAAACAATGGGTCCGGTCACCAACTATAGTACTAGGAATTCCATGAAGTTTTACCATAGTCTTCACATACATCTCAGCTAACTTTATTGCCATCATCGTGGATTTCACCAGAATGAAATTGGCACTTTTAGTCAATCTATCAACTATAACCCATTTAGACCAAATCTAACTTCCACACCAAAACTTCTAAAGGCTGTAAAATTTCACTTGTCTTTTGATGTTCAACCTTAACTTGTTGGCATATGAAACATATCTTCACATATTCCCTAAAGTTTCTCTTTATTCCTTCCCAATAGAAGCTCGGGTTCATATCTTGGTACATCTTTGTACCTCCCGGTTATATAGCAAACTTTAAATGAAGACATTTCTCGATGACTGACTTCCGAAGGTCTCTACTATTCGAGACATACAACCTCCCCTTCTTTTGAAACCAACCTTTTACATCAAGGCCGAAGCCTTTTAGCTCTTCGGTATCCACACCACTCCTCTCGACATGGTGGATAATCCTTCTACCTCTCAAGAATCTTCTCTATGAGATTTGGATGTACTTCCAAGCACAACAACATCCCAAAAGATCTTCTTGTGCCAATGTTCGATCGAAAATGAAAATCAAAGAAGCTAGTGCCTCTAAAACATTCCACTCTTCAATTATAGCTAAAAAATTGTTGCTTTCATAACAAAGCAATGCGGCAATTTTCCAACGACTTTGGGATGTTACAATTTTACAACAGTTACGGTCCATTGGAAATGTTTAGACTGCTTGTTCAACATTTAGCAATTAGTTTCGTTTGCAAAATAGCAATGACTTTGAATTGTTCCAAATGTTCCAAATTATCCTAGGCCACTATTATAGCCCACACTACACCCTTAGTTATTTCCCGTTCCTAAATTTTCATCCTCTGCTCCAATTAGTTTCCTTTCTAGTAATTTCATCCTAAACTCAACTACATCGAAATCGATTCTGAGATTAATGATTTGAAATCTTCACTGAAGTAGTTTCACTTTTCTTTTGACTTCTATCATAACAGTAATTTGGTTGTGGATTTGGGTAATCCCCGATAACTTTTTTATATGAGAGTTTAGTATTAAAATCTTAGTTGAAACTCAAATCTATGCTACTTGTTAACCCGCCTTTTATCAAGGCAGTATACAGGAGGATTTAACCCAACCGACTTCACAATTATCGAGTGCAAAGTGATGATTGTGGGGTCCGAAAGTCAACTACAGATAATAACACAAAGCTAGGATTAAACATAGTCGGTAGATAAACGATGTAGGGTGCTTGAAATGTGAATTTTGGCTTGAAAATGGAAGGATTGACATAGGAGGGTTCGGCGTGATATGGGTCGGCATAGTTTGGATTAGCATAATATGGAGTGGCATAGGAGGGTCCGACATAGTGAGGGATCATCATAGGGAGGATTAGTATAGGAAGGTTCGGCATAGAAGGGACCGACATAGGAGGAGGGATCGACTATATATGGTTCGGCATGATATGGGTCGGTACTCTATGGATCGACATAACACTCTAAGCATGAGGAATCGGCAAAGCTTGGACTGGTGTCGTATTGATCGACATATTTTCATAGCGAAGGATGGATCAACATAATATCTTAAAGCTTTATGGATCGGTAAGGTACCCTTAGTGTCAAGGATCGACATGACTTAGAGGGATCAACATACTTTCATGGACCAGGAGGGTTTGGCATATCTTCATGGGGGAGGATGATTGGCACTCTTTATGGAAGATGGATCGGTATGGGACATTGAGAGGAGCTGGATCGGCATAGCGACATGGAAAGGAAGGGATCGGCATGAAGGACTCATCGGAAGCGATCGACATTGATTTGGATGGAGGAATAACAACTGGTAGTGACTAGGCCGATCGTTATGGCAGGCCCATGTAGGTGAGAAGACCCTGTAGCCGAAGTTTCACCTACAAATATAGCAGGCTTGGCTTTAAAAAAAGGACTTTCATTCTGCTTCTCTTCATCTTCTACCTAGGGGATACTCTGCCATTTTTATTTTGGAATTTAGGAATATAACTGTAACCAAATTTCAGTATCATAAAAAGGATAGTTCTGGAGTGGACGTAGGCCAGAGTTAGCCGAACCATTATTAATCTTGTCTCTTTTACTTGGTTTCATTTTAATTTGATTATTCTTCATATTATATTCTCTACATCATATACTATCTATGATCTGTGATTGGGAACCGGTGCTTTCACGTATAATTGGGTGTTGGTGGTCAATTTTGACGCCAACACTACTCTTCCCCATTATGTTTATCTATCCATTATGAAGTTTTAGATCTATGCTACTCTTTCTTTTAATTGAAAGTGTGCTTTCTTATATACAAATTTGTTGAAATTTAGTTTTGAATATTCATGTTCTTGTTTGTGAAGGTGTTATTTTTATTGAAATTTTATGTTACCCGACAATTTATATACATAATGTTATTAGGAGACCTTAGTATTTTTTTGTTGTAATTTTCTCCTTTGAAATTAAGTTGTTGTTAAAGGAATTATTTTTAATTCAATTAGTTGTCGATTAAGAGGTTTAACAACCAGTTTTATAACCAAGCCCCAGAAGTTTTGTAAAATAGATTTAAAATGATTTGGAAGAAAACTTGCAATTCCATTTCATGTGATGGCTATATACAAAGTATTTCAATGTTTCATTCTAATCTAACTTTTTAACAGAAAGTTTTGAGTAGCTACCATGATGTAATTGTGGTGATAAGGCACTATATTAATAACAGTTTCATCATATTACTTCCTTTGTTAGTTATGTGTGTTGCTTAATCTTATAAGTCATTTCGGTCGTTCTATGACTTTGTACAGCGCGGTCATTTATTTCTAAAAAAATTGAAAAATATCTTCAAAATTTAGCCAAAAAGAAACCTTCAGAGCTTAAAAATCTCCATTAGATAGCATCTTTAAAATCTTGCAGCAAATATATGTTGCCAATTGTTGTTACGAGTCATAGTGTAATATATTTTTGTTTTTCTATTAACTTCCATTATGAAATTTTTTAACAAAATTATTTAGTCTTAGACAAAAATAATTCAATTTACTATATGACTTAATGATAGAAGATCAAAATTTAAAAAGGTTCTTGGAGTAGACATCATAATTATAAAACAATTATGTAAATTAAACCTTAAACCAATCAAAAAAGTATCCAAGTTTATTACTGCATTGTCTTATCATTTGAGAATTTTTTATAACTTGCAACTTGTGGATAAATATTGATTCATGGTATTTATTCATAAATATGTCATACCAAAATAATAATCATGGTACCTCCACCATAGGATTTTTTTTCTCTATAAACCATATTTTAACAATAAATAATAATCTCAACTTTATTAATAATTAAGTTTGATAAAGAATCATAGTAGATTCAGTAAATTAAAGAAAACATAACTATTTGAGATGTTGTAAGAATTAACTCCATTTTGTATATGATAAGTAGGGCAACATGTCTTGTAGTATAGACAACTAATGGATGAAAGAATCGGATCAAAGAACTACATGATATGTGGAAGAAGTGCAGAAGTTCATTGATTTTGCTGTAGAAAGTGCTGGTGATAAGGAAATCTATTTGTGCCCTTGCACACAATGCAAAATATGAAGATTAAATTAGATGACCTTCACTTTCATTTGTAGGGCATGGGGAAGAGTTGGCAAAGAAGCAAAAACTATAACTAGTTAGTTATGCCATAAGTACTGATGAGTGTGAATATCCTTGGATGAAAGAGCTGGTCAATGGTGTTGGTATATTTCATCAATTTCAACCTAAAAGTTTATTGCCTAATCATGTTAATATTGGGGAATTTCCTACAGTTGATGTCGATTGGTCGACCAATCAAAGTAAGAAGTATAAATCACTTTTTAGTACTATAAAATATCCATTGTATTTTTCATGTCCAAAAGGGGTTATAAAATTGTATTCCATTGTGAAACCGAATAACCAGAAAGCCCAATATGACTTTTTGACAATGGTGTAATTGCACTCCTCAAATTTATAAAGAAGTTACTCCCTGAAGGTAATACACTACCGACAAAGTAACCCAACATAAAGAAGACGATTAAACAAGTTTGGATGAATTACAAAAGTTATTATGCATACATTAATGACTGTATTTTGTACTAAAAAGATGATGCAAACAGGGTTTCTAGTATAATTTGCAATAAACTAAGATATAAGACAACACTCAACAAAGAGAGAAGAGCTACCAAAGCACCTAAAAATACGTCGAGACATTTCCCTTTAATTCTAGATTAAGGAGACTGTATATTGTACCATGGATAGTATATGTGATGACTTGACACGGTCGTGCCAAGTTCGGTCCAATTGTAACGTGTCGTCCGTATGACACTTCTCACTTGCAAGCTGTAGATTCTTTTAACCAAATGTTTACTATGAAGCCATGAAATGTCACGTTTGGAATAAAAACATATGGTTTCAATCCATATGCACCTCTAACTAACTCTTATAGTTGTTAGCCACTAATTATAGTACCATATAATCTTCCTCCTTTTATGTGATGAACATGGAGTTCTCAATGTTAACATTATTGATTTCTGGACCAAAACATTCAGGGAAGGATATTAGTGTTTATTTATAACGGTTGATAGACAAGTTAAAGTAGTTATAGGAATGAGTCTTTACATTTAACTTATTTAATAAATCTGAGTTCATAATGAGAGCCAGGGTATCGTGGACAATTCATAATCACCCTGCACTTAGGACTTTATTGAGATGCACAACTTATGGCTACTTTGCATGTCCTATTTATAGGGAAGACACTTGTTCTTATCATCATCCTGAAAGTAAGAAGACTTGTTATATGGGACATCAAAGATTTCTTCCTTTTAAACATAAGTTTCGAGACGATAAGACAAAATTCAATATTAAACAAGAACATCATCATCCTCCATAGCCATTAACTAGTTATCAAGTTGAAGAGAAAGTGGTAGATGTCAATATGAAAGTTGGTTAAAAGAACCACCAAAAATTGATCAAAAATGAAAAACGAAAACCAAATCGATGAAGAAGAGTTTAACAATGTTACTGCAAAGTATAGGAGGTCCATCCCCTTTGATTTAGCATAATGGAAAGCAAATTTAGTTAACATAATGTTGATGTTATGCATACAGAAAAGAATGTCACTAAGCATTTCATTAGCACAATTATGGGCCATGAAGATAAGTTAAAGGATGACATTAATGCATGTAAGGATTTGAAAACCATGGGTATAAAACAAAAGTTGTGGATGATGGAAGACCCTGAAACAAATAAAACAACCATACCATATGCAACTTTTATTTTGAGAAAAGAATAAAAGGTAACCATTTTGAAAAACTTGAAAGTGCCTAGCAATTATCTTCAAACTTCCACAACAATGTAAGCATCAATCCTCTTGAAAAAAAATGAAGTCACATGATTATCACGTCATAATGCAACAATTACTTACAGTATTGCTTCAACATTCTTATCCTCAACATAAGAATCTACAAAATGTTATACATCTTATATGTCTATTTCTTAACATTTTATGTCCAAAGGTGGTCAACAGGGAACAATTTTTAAAAGAAGAGGTTAGTATGGTAAAAGCAATGCGTGTTTTTGGAAAACAATTTCTGCCTGCAGCTTTCGATATCAGCATCCACCTTATGGTTCATGTAGCCGATGAAGTATTGATTTGCGGCCCTATTCTGAAAGTGTGTAAGCTGTGTGGCTAGTTAACACTTAGGATCGTGTAATATGGAATATTATAATAGTGCGGAAATATAAACTAGATAATAGTAATAAAGTAAATGAAATAAGCACACTAGGACTTTTTATACTGGTTCAAACTTCACGTTCTACGTCCAATCTCAGACTACACTCTGGATTTAAACTCTATAAACCCCTCTCTTAACCCGGAGGAATAGGTATACAACACCTGAGCAGCCGAACAGGATTTTTCCGCCTCAAACAGCCGAAGAGGACTTTTACCGCCTGAACAACCGAACAGGACTTCTACTAGTATAAGTAAATAGTTGACAATTGTGTTCTGAATAATATTGATATGTCTTTAATAGTACACCCTTCCTATAATAAAATCCTCAAGTATGAATTATGTGTGTGAAGATATGAAAGGAAGAAATTGCTTAGAATCAAAGAATATATTAATTAATTCGAAGATTCAAGCAATATATAGATTGTGATTGCTTTTAGATTGCAGAGATAGATAGTAGAGAGTATAGTAAGAAATCAAAATAAAATTCAGTGTTTTGAGAAGTGATTCTAATGTGTTTATATAGTGAACAAATAGTTACAACTGTTCACAAAGAGTTTTAACCAAAAGGTGCAGCCATATCTCTTCAATTTGGATCGTAACTCTTCACAAATAGAAGTGTCTCTTCAGGAAAAATAGCCGTTAGAGCCGGTCAGCCGACTGAGCAAAATCGACCAGTCAACTGAATATTCAAAAATAATGTAAAATGGTGCATATCTGTGCACTGAACAGGTTCAGTCGACTGGTCGATTTCGGTCAGTCGACTGACCTGGTTGTCAGTGCACAGTTTGCACATATTTTAAAGAATTTGAACTTTAAAACTACTTTGAGTATGTGCAAACTACTTGAGGATAGATTTTAACAATTATGAACCATATCTAAGACTAAAACTTCAGTAAATAAACATACTATATTTAGATTTGTAGACTCATCTCATTTGTAGTTTAATAGCTTGCATATCTCATTCTCTTTTTTTCGCTTGATCGTATAGTCTCATCACTGATCGTTTAAGCTTTTTGTCATGAATCAAAAACTCATGATTCAACATTTCAACATTCTCCCCATTTTTGATTGATGACAACCTGTTTTTGATGATGCTATATATTAAGAATTATATACCGGAAGATATATATTTGTCCCCCTGAATATGTGGCGACATATCTAATCCTGCCAAAAATTGGTTTGTCATACAAATTTCTCCCCCTTTGTCATCGACAAAAAAGGGAGTAATTAACCATATAATATGTTATCACTTAAGCATTGTGAACTAACAACATATTAAATGACAATCACAAACAAACATAATGTTTTAAACTCTAACAGGCTATTTATACAAGCCCATCAACATCAAAGAGGTTAAATGAAACTATAATGTTTTTGACTAAGAAGAAGGTAACTTACTACCACCATCATGAATTACCGTCATCACTCATCAGAGTCTGAATTTGTTTCTTCCTCCTCTTCTTCTTACGCTGGTTCTTTGCCTCGTGAAGATCTGTCGACATATTGTCTGCCACCACCATTTCCACTAGTATCAGAACTTGTATGTTCTTCGGATGTAGACCAAGTAAAATGAGGTGCTGGGCGTTTTCTCGGATCACGATGTGAAGGTTCTACAGTGGTCGAAGAGGAATAAGAGAGTGCATCCCATAGAATCCCAAAAAAGCTTTTGATCTTGTTAAACTTTCTGTCAATCTTCTTGTCGAGATTCTTAATGCAAGAATCCAAAATTACTTGATTACGTGCAATTAGATCAATGGACTCTCGGGTGCTTTGGGATGGGGTTGTGGTGCGAATTTCATCTCTTCGTTGTTGTGGAGTAGCAGCTTGTTGGTGAGTCCTTGATTGCCATTCTTGGAATGACATGATAGTGAGCGGTCTTGGAGGAAGTTTCATTAAACTAATTATGCGGCTATTTAGAGTTTTAATTGTGAAAGAGTCGAATTCTGGAACTGGAACTTGTAGATTCATTAGGAGCCGCATAATATATTCGCCATAGTAAATGATGTTCATCTGTCCTTGGTTGAAGGCTAGGAATTCGTCAAGTATAAGCTTAGGCCAATTAATTTGAACATCACCCTAAATTGCTGACATGAAACAACATTTTCGATATATATGGATGCATCCTTTTGGTGGTAAGTTACTAATTTCAGTTATGTACATCATTGTTCAACATAAATATCTACTAATTATTTACATTTGATCAACTATATTAGTTTATGAATCATATAAAGGACATGTGCGCAAAAAAAGATACATTGTAGGGTCTATTGAAGAAGAATATATCATATAAGAAGCTAGTCTTTACTACAGGGAGTATATGCCAAACGGAGTTGATGGCACTCGAATACATACTTCCAAAGCATTTTTAGATGAGAATGATGAGTTTGTTGGTGAGACACCTCTAGGTAATGGTAAAAATATAACGTTAACCAACCATAGTTTGAACAAGTGCATAGATGAGCCCTTAATAAGTACGATGGATTGGATGAATGAAAGAAGCATGTTCATGAATTTGTCAATATTGTAAATCATATTCATATATACTTTTGATATGTGTTTGTCGTAGGAGTTATAACCTCTATGTGAAAAGTACTAAATCTCAATCTCTATGTGGGGTTACATCCGTGGAAGCCGATCAGAGTTTTACTGTATGGTTACGTGGTGACGTATAACATCACCATAAGTATTTCACGTGTTTATAAGTGGATCATACAACTTCATGACCGTGCTTTTCACTTACTGAACATTTTTTTGTATTTGGTAAAGACCAATAATGTTGATTCAAATTTTCAAGATGCATTGTTTTATGAATTACAAAGTGAATGGTTTAACATTTTCTTTAAAAAAATTATAAAGAGCGGATGGTAACACATGATAGTGGCGTATGCATGAGAACAATTACAAAATTTAGAGCAAGTGGGAAGGATAAAAATACAAGGAAGTAGAAATAAAATATTACAAATTCATTCAACGGATAATTAAGTTGGATTACATTGACTTCAAACAAACAGTTTTTTTATTATGATTAACTCAGGGTCGAGGATAAGGTCAATGGTTCCAAAATAGATCATGTTTCAAACTTAATCATAGTTAATTGAGGAAAATTATAGAGCAAAAATATAGTGAATGATGAACCATTTACTCTTTCATCAGAAGCAAGTTAAGTGTTCTACTCAAATGGTTAAAAAAGAAGAATGGTTTGTGGTTTTACATACACGAAAACGGTTGACAGCAAATGTAGATGGCATAGAGTTCCCTATCGCCTATCAATTAGCTTTTGAAGACAATGAAAATTTCGAAGACCTTACAAAATTCATGTTAATATAAGATGTGTTTTTTGAAGTAGAAGTATTCTTTTTCCATATACGCTAGATATTTCACAACTCTCTTGATCTGTTATACTAAAACCATGTTCTAGTTTTGTTTGATGTTTATTGGCCAGAACTTACCAAACACATTTATGTTAATCGTAGATGTGTTTTTTCAGTTGGTACAAATGTACATTTATGCATAATGTGTGGGTTACTAAATTATGGATCTTAAGGCTAAATAAACACAATATGAGGGGGGTTGAATAGTGTTTTCTAACTTTTGTAAATCTTTTTTAAATTTCTTCCAAGTTTAATGTTAAATCATAGATTTTCAACATAGAATTGTATCAACAATCAATCATAGATGAAGACATAGATAAAATAAAAGCAATAAAGTAAAGTAGAAAGTTGGAGAGATGAGGCTAAGGAATTTACACTGGTTTGGATTTCTCCTACATCCAGTCCCGTACAATTGCTTGTATAGATTTCTTTTCAAATGCCAATCTATAAATGGGCAGAAGGCAAACTCAATTACAATCTCGATTCCGAGGCTACGAGACAAACCTTTCTGATTTTTCGGGCTTATGGTACACCCACATGATTTGGACGGGCTACAAGCACACCCACTCAGATTTCTGGACTACCAAGCACACCCAATTGATTTGAATGGGCTACAATCGAACCCAAGCAAATACAACTAGAGTTTGATGGTTTTTCCAAAGATAATTTCTTGAACTTTGGATATAATGGATCCTATAGCCTCTTCAGTAGCACTTTGATCTTGGATTGAGAGAGAGATAATTGAAAACTGATAATAGATAGTAGTAAACCAAGTCAAAGAAGTTTGAGTTGATTATGTATAATTTTGAGTAGAAATAAGAGTAATTTTCATGAAACCTTTGGAGAGAGTTAGAGGAGAGGAGATAACAAGAAAGTAGTTGATAAAAATTTCGTTTGAAACTCCATATATATAGCAATAGATGTGTCCGTTTTCGAAGAGTTACAACGAATAGACACTTTGTTTCAAAATTTGAGAAACTAATTGGAGGCATATATGTCGATATATTCATAGGGTATATGTTGACATACCCATGTATATTTTGAAAACTTATTATTTTAAAATGTTTCTGAAAATCTTATGCTTTGTAAAATATTTTGATACTTTATAAAATAATATAAACATAGTTTATAAACATTTTACACTTTGAAGAACTTTTATAAACTACTTTTAAATATATTTTAAAAATATAGTTTAAAAAAAGTGAAGGATAAGAAAATGGGAAATAGAGATCAGGAAAGTGCTATCAAGGATTTAACATAAATTCTATAACTTTATAACTTATCTATAATATCTTGAAATCTTGAACTCTTCAATACTCATGAGTCTTCATTCTTGAACTCTTAAAAATCTATATCAGCATCTTGAATCTACTCTTGGTATCAACATTTTGATACCGTACAGTCTTCTTAATCAATACATGTCTAATATCCTACACTATTTTTTTTATATATCTTGATAAAACATTGGTATATATATTTTCTATAATGTCCTATGGTTGTTACCATCAAAACCAATACCTAAGGAACTAACAATCTCCCTCTTTTTGATGATGACAACTCTGTATATGAAATATATTGTAACTCCCACTGAGCTACAAAACTCCCCTTTAATCTATGCCAAGATTATATATATTTCTTTCCCTTTGTCATCAACAAAAATAACTAACTAAAATTATAACTCCCCCTAACTAAGATACCATAGTAATAATGAGAAGAATGATATATAAGAAATGAGGAGTGATAGCACAAATCATTAATTGTAACCATACCAAACTATATATTCATTCAATATCACAATACAACATAATCAT
The DNA here is from genome assembly GCA_030737815.1 of Allium fistulosum. Taxonomy (NCBI): domain Eukaryota; kingdom Viridiplantae; phylum Streptophyta; class Magnoliopsida; order Asparagales; family Amaryllidaceae; genus Allium; species Allium fistulosum. The sequence goes on along the minus strand of CM060905.1, from coordinate 152,725,939 downwards.
AATCCAACCAAACCCTAAACTATCCAAATATGTACAAAGTAAACTATCAAATCAAACCAAATATACATACCACGCATCAAAATAATCAAAGCAAATTAACTACTATCCTAACACGACTTCCTAATGATCGAGGATTTATGAATAAGGCAGTAAGGATAATGAAGGCTAAAGTTCCCTTTTTGTTCGACGAGATTTCCATCTCGATCGAAACATACTTCTCCGACGCATCGAACTTCATCTTCTTCCATGTGTTTGTCCTCCTCCTCCTCTTCTTCTTCCTCTTCTTCCTCGTCATCATTGCCTTGAATGATATTAGGAATAGCCAAATTTGTAGACTCCTCTTCAATAACTATTGGATTCGTAGGATTATCCAATAGATATTTTACAAATTGCAAAGAATTCTGTTTTGCTTCTCTGGTTCCTTGGTCATACAAAGTTTCACCACTTGAATTTCAATCAGCATTTGCAGAATATTCTTTATTTCACCCTCCATTTTAGTGATCTTGGCCATAGTAGTGCTTTGGAAGGGGCATTCTGTAGGAGAAGGGAAGGAAAACAATGGATTTTCTTCTCTAGAACGTTTGGGATTAGAGAAAGCCATGGTTTGTTTGTTTCAGAAGTTTAAAACGGAGAGAATATAGAAAGATGAAGAAGAAAGTCGAAATTTGGTTATTATATAACCAACAACTTGAATTATGGAGGGAAAATAAAAAACAAATTTTATTGTATATGTCGACATATGAGGATAGGGTATGTCGATATACATGGTATTATTTTGATTATTTTGTTTTTCTTTATATTTTGTAATTTTTACTTCATCATTTTTATATTTCCGATTGGAACAAATTCCTAACTCTCTTCTTAACTTAGTAAAGGACGTTTGATTCAATGGTTTTGTTAATATATCAGCTATTTGATTTTCAGTGTTTATAAGTTCAAGTGGTATTATTTCTTTGTTTACATTACTTCTTAGAAAATGATGTCTTATATCAATATGTTTAGTTCTAGCATGATGAGTTAGATTTTTAGATAGATTGATCGCATTTGTATTATCACAGTATATTGGAGATTTAGTAAAATTTAAACCAAAATCTTTTAATGTTTGTTGCATATAAATAACCGGTGAACAGACTAATGATGCTGAAATATATTCTTCTTCTGTCGTAGACAGAGATACAGAGTTTAACTTCTTACTAAATCAGAAAACCAGAGAGTATCCCAAAAAGTGACAAGCTCCACTTGTACTTTTTCGGTCTGATTTGCTACCAGCATAGTCAGCATCACTATATGAAATTAATTCAAAGGAGTCTTCTTTTGGGTAAAAGAGTCTATAGTTAGTGTGTTATTAACATATCTCAAAATTCGTTTTACATATTTTAAATGATTTTCTTTAGGTTGAGATTGATATCTTGCACAGAGACAAACACTATGCATTATATCAGGTCTACTGGCAGTTATATAGAGTAGTGATCCAATCATTCCTCTATATAATTTTTGATCTACATCTTTTAAATTTTCTTCTTTATTTGATTTTTCATTGGTTGTCATGGGAATTGGTTTACCACTGGTATTTGACATGTCAAATTTCTTAACTAAATCTTTAGAATATTTTTCTTGACAAATAAAGCTTCCATTACATAGTTGTTTTATTTGTAATCCTAGAAAATAATTTAGTTCCCCCATATGACTCATTTCAAATCCTTAGTCATTATTACTGAAAAATCTTTGTTTAGTTTATCATTGGTAGATCCGAAAATGATATCATCTACATATATTTGTATTATCTGTATATTATTTTTTATCTCTTTTAATAAAAAATGTACTACCTACTTTGCCTATTTCAAAATTTGATTGTAATATATAGTATTTAAGTCTGTCATATCAAGCCATTGGAGCCTGTTTCAAATCATACAACGCCTTCTTTAATTTGTAAACACGATTAGGTTGTTTTTCATCTTCAAAAAGTGAGGGTTGTTCTACATATACATCTTCTTTAATAAAACCGTTTAAAAATGCACTTTTAACATCCATTTGATATAACTTAAAGTTATTATGACTAGCGAAAGCAGTAAAATTCTTATAGCTTCTAATCCTTCTACGGGGGGAAAGGTTTCATCAAAATTTATTCCTTCTTCTTGACAATAACCTTGTGCAACTAATCGAGCATTACTTCTCACAACCTCTCCTTGTTCATTCATTTTGTTTCTATATACCTATTTAGTTCCTATTGTGGATTTATTCTCAGGTCTTGGGACTAATTTCCATACATCTTTTCTTGTAAATTGATTTTGTTCCTCTTGCATAGCAAGAATCCATGAATCACCAGTTGATTCTTCCTTTGGATTTTTAGGTTCAATAGTTGAACTAGAAGTAATGCTGCTCATTTTATCTAGTTGATTTCTAATTTTAACAACAGATTCAATATTTCCAAGTATATTTTCTATAGAATGATCTTTCAAATGTTTTGTTCTTTATTTGGATGTGAATTCTCTGAATTATTATTATTTTCTTTTTTGGTAATCTCATTATTACTAATTTCGTTTGGGTTATTAGCATTTTATTCTTCATCAATATTTGAATTATAAACTTTAAAATTTTCATCAAATGAGACATGTAATGTTTCTTCAATAGTATTAGTTCTAGTATTGAAAATTCTATAAGCTTTACTTCTATTTGAATATCCAATATAGATTCCTTTATCTGATTTAGCATCAAATTTATCCAAATTATCTTTAGTATTTAAAATAAAACATTTACTACCAAAAACTCTAAAATATGATACTTTAGGCGTTTTATTAAAGAATAATACATATGGCGTTTTCTTAGTTAATAGTCTTATTAAAATTCTATTTAATGTATAACATGAAGTACCAACTACTTCAGCCCAAAATTTTTAGGTAAATTACTATCATTTAGCATAGTTCTAGCGCACTCTTGAATCATCCAATTTTTAGGTTCTACTACTCCATTTTGTTGTGGTGTTCTTGGAAATGAAAAATTATGAGTTATACCTTTCTTATTATAGAAATTCTCAAAATTTTCAATTTCCAATTCTCCACTGTGATCACTCCGAATGGTTTATAGTTTACTAGACATTTGATTCTGAATTCGTTTAACAAAGATTTTAAACATTTCACAAGCACCACTTTTAATTTCTAAGAAAATCGTCCAAGTAAACCAAGAATATTCATCTACGATTATAAATACATATCTACTATGATTTATAGATTGTATCTGTGAGGGACCAAAAAGATCGAAGTGAAGAAGTTCAAGGGGTTGAGAGGTAGAAATCATATCTTTTGATTCAAAAGAACTTTTTCTAAGTTTTCCAAATTAACATGCATCGCATAAATTATTGACCTTAAAATTCATTTTGAGAAGACCTCTAGCTAGATCATTTTTATCAATGTTAGATATTAGTTTGAAATTCAAATGACCAAACCTTTCATGCCAAATCCAAGGATCACTTGATTCAGCCAAAAAACACAAATTATCATTTGAGATTTTCATACTTAATATATAGATTTTTTGTTTCCTAATACCTTCAAAGATAATGTTTGAATCATTATCTTCAATGCGACATTTATCTTTTATGAATTTAATTTTGAAACCCTTATCACATAGTTGACTAATACTCAACAGATTATGCTATAAATTTCTAACTGATAAAACATTAGAACTAGTACGAGTTTTAGAATTACCGAAATTGCCGATGCCAATCACATATTCTTTAGAGTTGTCTCCAAAATATACTGATCCACCATCTTTGTAAACTACATCTTTCAAAATCTCTGAATTTCCAATCATGTGTCTTGAGCATCCACTGTCCAATATCCATTTGTCCTTTTTGATCTGTAGTGTTTGATCATCAGGTGTTTGTTTATCAAAAGCCATGTAACACATCTATTTCTGCAATTCATACCTTTTCAAAAGATCACGTGATTTTTTTATAATGAATAGATGCAAATTTATAAAACAACATTATGATGATTTTGCAAATTATCTTTTCAAAAATAGTGTTAAAAATATTATCAAAAATTTCCATTGAAACTTTCAAAAATTAGACTGTGAATATTTTGAAAACCAATGCTCTGATACCAAATGTGAGTCAGTGGATTAGGGATCCTAAGGCTAAATTAACACTAGAGGGGGGTGAATAGTGTTTAATGGATTATATAAATATTATTCAAATTCTTTAGATTTTACTTGGAATGATGGAATTGGCAATCACATAAGCAATCACAGAATCAAAGCACAAATAAACGTAAATGCAGTAAAAGTTAAAAGGAAAGAACATGCCAGGATTTTATACTGGTTCGGAGTTACCTTATTTCCAGTCCCATACAATTCCTTGTATGGATTTCTTTTCAACTAGTAAATGAAAATACAATCTCGATTTCAAGGCAACGAGACACACCCTCCAGAATCCCGACCTTTGAGTAGAGCCACTTGATTTCCGAGCCACAATTACACCCACTAGATTTACGGGATACTAAGCAAACCTAATTAATTTAATTAGGCTACAATCACACCTACTTGGATTTCAAGGATACTAAGCACACCACAAAGTATAAGAGTATGATTTGGTAGAGTTTACATATTCAAATCTTCAACCTTGATTACAATTAATCCTATAACTCTTGAATAGCACTTAATCTTGAGAGAGATGAGAGAAATCAGAGAGTATATGAAAGAGAATCAAACTAGTAATGATTGAATTTGATTCTGATTGAATTTTGATAGAGTTTCATAGAAATTTCTTTAGAAATCAAGAGAGTGAAAGGAGGAGAGAAAAATAAGAAAGTAGTTAATAAAAATTCGTTTGGAAGACTGGTATACATAGGGAAACAACGGTCATGTCCATTCGCGAAGAGATACGATGGAAAGACATTTCCATTCAAATTTGAATTTTGAAAAATACGGCTAGTATGTTGACATATTTGCAGAGGATATGTCGACATATCCCTTTGTATTTTGAAAATTACGTAATAAAAATTGTATTGAAAATATTAAGTTTTGTAAAATATTTTGAAACTTTGTACAAACATTTTAACATAGTTTATACATATTTTAATCATATTAAAACTTAATATAACTTTATAAAATAATTTTGAAAGATTTAATAAGAATATTTAATATACTGTAAATAATATATATAAAATCAATATAGTTATAAATTATTAAAGTATAAACAATAATTCAATATATGTAAACTTAAAAACACTAAAATAATATCTTTATAAGTGTAAAAGATTTTGAAAAGATTATTTTAAAAGTAGAATATTTGAAAAAAAAATTAAAACAAAATTAGAGAAGACGAGAGAGATCGGGAAGTGCTATCATGGTTTTAACATAAATTCAATGACTCTATAACTTATCTGGAATATCTTGAAATCTTGAACTTCTCAATACTCATGAATCTTCATTATTGAACTCTTGAAACTTTATATCAACATCTTGAATCTACTCTTGATATCGGCACCTTGATTCTGTATAGTCTTCTTAATCAATACTTGTCTAATATCCTGCACTATATACTATATATATCTTGATAAAACATTAGTATCTATATTTTATATAATGTCCTATAGTTTTTATCATCAAAACCAATACCTAAGGTACTAACAATTAAGTACGAAAATACTTTATTTAATTGTTCATTTGTTGATCCAAAAATAATATCGTATACATATATTTATATAAGTCGAATATCATTATTATTTATTTTAATAAATAGTGTACTACCTACCTTTCCAATTTCAAAATTAGATTGTAATAAATAGGATTTTAGTCTATTATACCATGCTTTAAGAGCCTGTTTTAGACCATATAATGCTTTCTTTAATTTATAAACATGATTAGGTAGTTTTCATCTTTAAAAAGTGGAGGTTGTTCTACATAGAAATTCTTTAACCGATCCATTTAAAAAGGAACTTTTAACATCCATTTGAAATAATTTAAAGTTATTATGATTAGCAAAAGTAAGTAAAATTTTAATAGCCTCCAATTTGGCTACAAGAGCAAAAGTTTTATCAAAATCTATACCTTCTTCTTGACTATAACCTTGAGCAACTAAACATGCTTTATTTCATTTTATTTTTTATTTTATTTTTTTTTGAAAATTGGTTAAATTTTATTGCAACCTTAAAATGAGCTAATGCCCTATTACATACAACCTCAAGTTCGACCGCATAAAATATAAGAACAACCTTTATACAACAATTATACTTTAACTGAACATTCCTCTTTTAGGGCTGATGCTTCATGGCGGCTCCTAGGACATTGCATGACCTTCTGCATGCTCAACCTTCAACTTCATCCACTCCAATGCTAGTTTTTCTTATGCCGTTAAGTTGGTGAGTTTCCTCTGAGCAATTTGTTCCACAATTATACATGCATCTCTGTTAATTTGGCAATTTAGTAACAATAACTCTTTTTTCTGGTCGTTGAAAGCCCGATTATTCCTCTCACGTCAGATATGCCATATGGAAGTTGTGAGGCAAATTTTGAGTAGCTCTTGCACCAGGTTCGACACGTTACCCTACTGGTTCAAGTAATCTATTTCTTCCTTCAATGATTTCACTTCATTCGTAAGCATGCATTTCAGCTTTTGGAGTCCCCAAATTCTTTTACTGTAAGAACATTCGGAAAAGAGATGGTCGTGACTTTCAATTTCAGCGTTACATAGATTGCATGTAGTTTCTTCCACAATTTCCCAATTATGCAGTCGGTCCTTTGTAGGAAGTTTGCCTAGCATGGCTTTGTATAGGGTGTGAGCCATCTTCGGGTTGTTTGATCTAATCTAAACAGTTTTATGCCAAGCTATTTGGGATATTTTCCACTAATATCATCACATACTTTTCGCATTATAAACTGACCTTTAGCAGAGTTTTTCATAGTCCAAGTGTCCTCTTCTCTATCACTATATATTGGCATACTCTGTATTTCATCTTTGAAATTTCTTGTAATTAATTGATTATCACATTTCCAGTTTGCATCTTCAATTATGCTAGAGACACAACATTTAGGGTTTCCATGGGTCGAGTAACCTTCTATCCCACCCTATATACAAGACGTTTGTCATTGAGCCAGGGGTCTCTCCACAAGTCAGTTTTTGAACCATTTACAATTTGCCTTTCAATTAAGGGTTTCAAATCATTTCTAATTTATAAAATATGTTTCCATGTAACCGATGCATTATTATTAATTTTTGTTGTCCAGAAGTTGTCCTTTAAATATCTTTCAAGCATCCACCTTGGCCATAGGTTGTCTGACACTAATATTTTCCAAGCCATCTTCATATCATAGACCTTTTTCGGCTCAAATATTTTTTTTAGTCCAACTCCACCTTCCTCTTTGGGTTTACAAAGTTCCTTGTAGCTAACCTTATGTAGTTCACCCCTCCATATAAAATTAGCACAGACAGAATTAATTTTTCCAATTGAACAGTCGGGAATTTGGAATGTTTGTAACAAGAATCTGACTTTTGATGTGATTACTGTGTGAACAAGTTCGATTCTACCTGCAAAGAGAGAAATTTTGACCTCCAGCCTTGAAGTTTATCTCTGATATTATCAATGAGCCTCACACATTCCTTATCAGTAATGTTATTATTAGACAATGGAACTCCAAGATATTTAACAGGAAGTGACCCCTCTGAAACTCCAATAATTCTTAACAAGTTTTGTTTGTCTCTGCAATATTTGTTAAAGTAGCATTTGGTTTTCCCTTCATTGAGCTTTAATCCAACATTTGTTTCTAAAAGGTGTAAAATTTCTTTAAGAGTGTCCACAACAGTTAGGGAGGCTTTAGTAACAATTATAAGATCATCTGCATATATTAAATGTGTTACTTTAGGCTCAATTTTGTAGACTGGACTAATCTTGTTTTGAAAGCAAGCTATTTCCATCTATAATGTGAACCACTCCATAGCTACTGTAAACAGATAAGGGGATAGGGGTCCCCTTGCCTTATTCCTCTGTTACTTTGAATGTAGCCTTTAGGAACGCCATTAATTAGGATTGAGAAGGTAGGGGTAGATAAACAATGGTCAATTAATTTCAAGAGTTTGTCTGGTATTCCCATTGACCTTAACATGTGAATTATAAATTACCTATTCACCTTATCATAAGCTTTGTGTAAGTCAACCTTTAAGCACATTTTGACAGCACCTGCATATTGAAATCTCTGATTAGTTCATAAGCCAATAGAGAGTTTTCAGATATGAATCTTCCCCTAATGAAAGCACTTTGACATTGAGAAATTAGGTCTGGAAGAACTTTATTTAATCTCATGCATATGATTTTGCTAAAGATTTTGTAAGTGACATTGCAACAGGCTATTGGCCTATATTCCTCAATTCTTTCAGGCTTCTTGACTTTAGGGATCAAGGAAATAAAAGTGTGGTTTATTTCTTGTATGAACTCACCATTATCCAAGGCTTCCTGATAAGCTTTTAGCATGTGTTCTTTCATTTTATGTCTATATACCCATTTAGTTCCTATTACAGACTTATTTTCAGGTCTTGGGACTAATTCCCAAACAACATTTCTGGTAAACTAATTCAGTTCTTTCTTGCATAGCAAGAATCGACGAATCATCCAATGATGCTTCATTTGGATTTTTGGGTATCATAGTTGAGATAAAAGTAACATTACTCATTTTATTTAATTGATTTCTTATTTACGATAGATTCTATATTTCCTAGAATAAGGGTGATATTTCAAATATTTTGTTCTTTTATTTGGATGTAAAATTTTCAAAGTTAATACTATTTTCATCATTAGTGATTTCACTATTAGTAATTTCGTTAGTTTTATCAACATTTCCTTCTTCATCAAAACTGGTATTATTGATTTTGAAATTCTCGTCAAATGAAAGATGTAATGGTGTTAGTTCTGGTGCTAAAAACTCTATAAGCTTTACTTCTATTAACAAATAAAAATACCTTTATCTGATTTAGCATCAAATTTCTCTAAATTATCCTTTGTATTTAATATAAAACATTTACTACCAAAAATTCAATAATAACATACTTTATGCTTTTTATTATAAAGGAATTCATAAGGAGTTTTCTTAGTCAAAGGTCGTATTAAAATTCTATTTAAAATATAACATGTTGCAGCAACTACTTCAGCACAAAAACTTTTAGGTAATTCACCATCATTTAACATTGTTCAAGCACATTCTTGTATAGTTCTATTTTTACGTTCTACTACTCTATTTTGTTGAGGTGTTCTTGGAAAAGAAAAATTATAAGTTATTGCTTCTTATTACAAAAGTTTTCAAAATGATCATTTTTGAATTCTACTCTATGATCGCTCCTAATCGTTTTAATTTTAGTGGACGTTTGATTTTGAATTCTTTTAGTAAAATTTTTAAACATTTCAAAAGCTTCACTTTTAAGTTCCAAGGAGATTGTCCATCCAAATCTAAAAAAATCATCTATAATTACAAAGACATATCGATTGTGATTTATTGATTGAATTTGGTGAAGAAGTTTAAGAGGATGAGAAGTAGAAATTATATCTTTCGATTTAAATGAATTTTTATGAAGTTTTCCTAATTGACAAGTGTCACATAAAATTATTGACATTTAAACTCATTTGAGGGAGACCCCTAACAAGTCCATATCTAGCAATTTTAGAAAGGTTTTTAAAATTGAAATGACTAAATCTTTTGTGCCAAATCTAAGGGTCATTAGATCCGACCAAAAGACATAAATTATCATTGGTCACTTTTATTCTTAAAATATAAATGTTACATTTCCTAATACCTTTAAAGATAATGTTTCACTCATTATCTTCGATATGACAATTATCTGTTTCAAACTTAATTTTAAAACCTCTATCACACAATTGACTAATACTAAGCAAGTTATGTTTTAGATTCCTAACTAGCAAAATAGTAGAAACAATAGGAGTTTTAGAGTTACCGACGTTATTGATCCCAATTACATATCTCTGAAGTTAACTCATCCGTCATATTTATATACAGTATCTTTCAAGGTCTCCGGATTTCCAGTCATGTGTCTTGAACATTCACTATCCAGTATCCATTTGTCCTTCTTGATTTGTGATGTTTGATTTTCAAGTGTCTATTCACTGTTAGCCATATAACAAACTTGTTCCTGCAATTCAAAATCATGCATTTTCAAGAAATCAAGTGACTTTTCAAAACAATTTGTTTCTAATAATATATTGCTTTCACAAATCAAATTTTCTATTAAAGTATTAAAAATATTACTAGCCATTTAAACTTTTCAAAAATCAAATTACTAGTTTTTGAAAACCTAATGCTCTGATACCAAGTGTGGATTGTGGAATTATGGATCTTAAGGCTAAATAAACACTAAAAGGGGGGTGAATAGTGTTTTCTAACTCATGTAAATCCCTTTTAACTTCAAGTTTAATGTTAAATCATAGATTTTCAACATAGAATTATATCAACAATCAATCACATATGCAAATACAGATAAAATAAAGCAATAAGTAAAGTGGAGAGTTAGAGAGATGACACAAGGGATTTTATAATGGTTCGGATTTCTCCTACATCCAGCCTCTTACAATTGCTTGTATGGATTTCTTTTCAAATGACAATCATTAAACAAGCAGAAGGAAAACCCAATTACAATCTCGATTCCGAGGTACGAAACACGTCCTCCTAATTTTCCAGGCTTAAGGTACACCCTCTTGATTTGGATGGGCTACAAGCACAACCACTCAGAATTTCGGGCAACCACTCAGAATTTCGAGCTACCAAGCACACCCTATTGATTTGAATGGGCTACAATCACACCCAAGCAAATACAACTAGAGTTTGAAGGTTTTTCCAAAGACAATTTCTTGAACATTGGATATAATGGATCCACTAGCCTCTTGAGTAGCACTTTGATCTTGGATTGAGAGAGAGAGAAATTATTGAAATCTAACAGTAAATAGTAGTGAATAAAATCAAAGAAGTTTGAATTGATTCTATATAATTTTGAGTAGAAATACGAGTAATTTTCAAGAAATCGGTAAAGAGAGTAAGAGGAGAGGAGATGATAAGAAAGTATTTGATAAAAATATCATTTGAAACCCCTTATATATAGTGAATCAACACATGTGACCATTTGTGAAGAGTTACGACAAATAGACACATCATTTCAAAATTTTGAAAAACCAATTGGAGGCATATATGTCGATATACTCATAGGTATATGTTGAAATACCCATGTATATTTTGAAAACTCTTTATGTTAAAATGTTTCTGAAAATTAATATATTATACTATAGTCTTAAGATCTTCATATCTTGGTCTTTATACTCATGAGTCTTCATGTCCATTCTTTGAGTCTTTATACTATACAATATTTGATTCAACATGTAACAACCCACAAATCCGCACAATTCAAGTTGACAATAAACCACACATATCCAACCCAAACTGAATGAAAAGACGAACAGTTATGGGAAAGAGAGATGAAAAAAAGAGAAAGAAGAAGAGGAGAAAAGGAACTGAAAACAACACAAAATCTCACAATCGTAGTGGAACAATATACAATATAATATCAATGATCTTTACAAAAGAGAAACTTTACTATACATACATCCATCAGAGTACAAAAACAATTCACAATCATCGGCCTGGATAGTTATAACAACCTGTTCTCACAAATGCTGATAATTTCAATAACAATGCAGCGAAAAATAAACATATACATGAGTACGACATGAAGACCTCCAGCTAGTCTCATGAGCCCCAATGCATCCAAAAGCAATCTGTAAATATGATCGGTCTGACTCGAGTCAGTCTGGTAAACCAGCGTGAGAAAACTCACCCAGTTGGATTTTTAAAGTTATCAAACACTTTTCAAAATAAAGGTATCTCGTAAGACCACGCCGCACATAAACATGGACCGGCTTTTATCATACGATAATCAAAAATTTCAAATGAAATTCTATGATATTACAATAGTGTATAAGATACAAACACTTATTAATCATAGCCGAAATTGTTACATTAATTAAATTTCAGCATAATAGGTATACAACTAAAACCGTAAGGGCACGTATTGGAAAGTAGATTCCATACAATGACTGGGCTACTGAGGTACCACCCATCACGGTGCATCTTTAGATAAAATAACACCAACGAACTCGCCAGGATCCCCTGCTAACACAGGACCGGCCTATCACTTGACTAGTAGTACCGAATATGATCACCCCACTATTAATGGGCCCCGAAGCATACACATGAGACACAATATCGACTCTAGATAGGGATGATCATACCCCACTTGGGAACGATCCACTTAGCCCTGCTGCATCTCCCATGTTTTAGTCATTCCCGGTTGACGAGGCTTGAGGCTATGTTTTACATTTATATAGCACTTCCTACTTGGAAAGCTAACACAGCCCTCCAAGCAATAATGCAATGCCAACATTTATCCATTCAAGTTCATTCTGGGACTGAACGAAACCGAAGGCGCCACTTCTACAACATCCATTTTGGGAATCACCCTTAGGATTAGTATCTAGTAGCCCTTGCACTTCGAAAGCTCCATTTCGGTTATCTTCAGGATATTCCAATTCGAAATGCTTATGCCGGTTCGAAGTGGTTTTCGGACAACATATCCGATCCGAAAACATTAATTTATAAATTGGCTAACATTTGATAGTCAGTTATTTAACTATCAAATAAACAAACAATCAACCTAGAGATTAAATTTCCAAAGGAAGTAACACCGGTTAAGCACCAAGCAACACTACGCCTCTTTAATCAATCTTTTCATTAATTAAAATAACTTCCCAAATATTCATCTCAAAACATCTTTATGAAGATATACCCATAAACCCCTATATTTTCGATACTTGGAAAAATCTATATACTTATCTCAACGGTTTTAGTATATTCACAGAACGGAGGAAGGCTTCCTTTCAATACAATTCGAGAACAATTTATTAATTTCTTTATAAATTTCTAAACCCGTTTATAACCTCATTAATTAATCTTTGAGATTATTTATAAAACTCCCTTTTATACATTCCTAAAATCATTTATAAACTCTATATAAATCCTTAAAACCATTTATAAACTACTTTTATAAATCTATGAACCCATTTCTAAATTCTTTTATAAATATCTAAAACCATTTATAAAACTCTTTTTTTACCTTTTAACTAATCTTCCTATAAGTTTTCGAAACCATGTTACAAAATTCCTCTTATAAAACCCACATTTCTATATAAAACCCTATTTATAAATCTCAAAAACATTTATAAATAAATTCTAATCATTTACTTTAAACACTATTATATAATAATAAGCATTATAAATAAGTACTAATTAACTTCAAAACATCTTAAAAATAATAATTAATAATTTTAAAACATCCTTCATAAAACAATAACAATTTATCTTCAATATTATTAGAAATAATAATAATTTATTTCCAAAACTTTATTAATAAATAATTATAATTAATTTCAAACCATATAGATAATTAAATAATTAATTTTTCAAAATATTAAAATATTGATAAATAAATTTAAAACAATATTAATATAAACAAACAACTTTTAAAACATAAATATACTTCTTTGATAAAAATCCATACTTAAATTTCAACATAGTCATTTCCATATTTATAAAACTACATTTATAAATCTCCTTCTATTTTATAACATATCATTTAACACCTCCAATCTATCCTCACTTTCGATTTCTAAATAGAATGAACTATTTTTCTAAAACATCATCCCGCATCTTATTATAAATTCACAATTGTGATTTATTTTACCTAATTTATCCAATGATAAAAGTTTCCCTTTATTTATAAACAGCGTTTACAAATCTATCCTTTTTTAAATAAAATACGATTTTACTAATCTTCACTTTTTTGTAAAATGTCACATTTATAATTTATCACATTTATAAATTTCCACATTTATAATTTAAACTTAACATGTGTGTGTGTGTCTATTTCTTTATATAAAATGGTGAATAAATGTTTATACCAAAATATTACTATCTTCTTTTTAAAACTGTATTCCTTTATTATAAAAGACAGACTTATTTTTTTGATTTTAAAAATCTTTATTATAATTTCAAAAATCTCTATTTAAAATATTTCATAAAACTATTAATTTATAATACCCAACATCATACCTTTTATTTTATTTAAAATAAATTCCTTCTTTTGATAATTCAAAAATAATTATTAAAACATATAAATTTTGTAGATCTCTTAAAAATCCTTTTTAAAACTAATTCTTCACCCAAAATACTAAGAATATGGCCCAGTACTACTATAGCACTAAATAGGGAAAAATCATCCATGTCGTCAAATATGGCATCCAACACATCATATATTAAAATATATGAAAAGTAAAATATATTAAATATGACATCATCCATAAAGTTTATTTCCATAAATGGTAAAATATTTTTGTTTTATTTTCTATAATTCTTAAGCAAATAAGTGTATGTCAAAAAAAATCTGAACAATTTCTGACGGTTAAAAAGCTGTTTATCAATAAAACGATTTTCGGTCACATTGTCGATATTTTTTGAAGTATTTATTTTTTGTAAACGTTTTTTCAAAACTTGTTTACCATCATTACCTATGATTTAAATGGGGGTTAAAAAAGCTTATTAAATCATTTTAATAGCATTAGATCAAAGATTCAAATATTTAAATAATTCAGATATTTAAATAAGAAGTGTCCGAAATTCTGGTTCATTACAATCACGGATCTAGGGCGTGACCCCGCAATTAGGACTGCTAGGATGGATAACTAACCTATCTAGTGGGTACAATTCATGTTCTCTCCATAGTGGCATGAACTCTATGATGTGATTCCCAAAAAATACTTTCGACTATATAAGTTCTAATGAAAGTAATTACTAGCACTCTCGACTTTAGGAGTCCTAATGAGAGTGACAATAACTACTCTCAACTCGAGTCCTTTTGAGAGTAATAACTGATAACGTCAACTCGATGAGCCTTAATGAGAGTGATAACTGATACTCCCGATTCGATGAGTCCAAGTGAGAGCCACATCAAATACTCTCAACTCCAGAAGTCCCGATAAGAGTGTTCGCTTCGACTACACGGGTCCTGATAAGAGCATCTCAATACAAAAAATTGTCGACTACTAGCCCTAAGAGTAGATAAAGATACTGGACTAGTTAGTCCTTAGGGGATGCAACGAAATATACTCTTAATGAGATCAGTCCTAGCGAGAGTAATAATAAGTACTCTCGACTCCATACGTCCAAATGAGAGCATCACAATATAATAATACTACGACTACCAGCCCTAAAAGTAAATAATAATATCACCCGGCTAGATAGTCCTAAAAGGATAATTCTATAAATCTTAGCATATCTCTAGCTTATAGCCTTTGGAGAGTAATATAACTATCGACTACCAAGCTAAAAGGAGTCACCTCTGGACGATATCACAAATTCCTAAATATAAGTGACATATACTCACCAATAGTAATTGAACAAGTATTACTTGAGCATCCTATACTACTCGGTATTACTCAAACGTTTACTAAAAGCTATTAAACTACACTCACTAAATCAACAGTTATTCTATAATATGAGTCAATATAATAATCAAAAAAATATTACCGAGCTTTCCGTACCACCTAATACTACTAATCCGTTTATTCAACATCCTTATTATATAGAATTAATAAAAATGCAAATCAAATAGAGCAATTTCAAACAAATAATTATATAAAAAGGGAATATATTTCGAAACTCTTAAAAGTAAATTTTTATAATCAAAAATCCTCTTTTTAAATTTCCTTTTAATTCTTTTTATTAAATATTTACTTTACAAAAGAAATTCCCTTTCAGAAAATTATATTAAAAACCCTCATTTATACTTCTAAAAATTCCATACATTCCAATACGATCAAAAATTTCTAATTTCCTTTTTAAAAGAACTTTTATATCCAAAATAATTTTCAATTAAATCATTTTATTTTCCAACGACTTTTATATATTTGCAAATATACTTTAATCCAATTTTAAAACCCCATAATTTTTTTTCTATGCTTTCAAAAAAAATTTAAACTAGAAAATCAGTCAAACATCCATAATACAAATTATGGAGCAAAATTCTCCAAAATCATCCAACAATCATCTAAACAATTTTATCGCATGCCCGAGTCGAATTCCATTGAAATCTGGCCATCCATAAAACGCACACAACATATAAATAAACTATAGAAATCAAAATTCCATCGAACATCATCTCCCTCACATTTTGATAATCCAACATACATAAAATCTCAACATCAAATCAAAATTCATATCCAATATTATACAATAAACCAAATATCCCAAACAAACATCTCAACTAAATAATTCAATCAATGTAACCAATCAATTTAAATAAGCAATGCAATCTAATAGGGACAATATGTATGTATCTATGTATATGTGGTAGGCAAAGGGAAATAAATATAGATGTGAGTATAAAACTCACTGAAACAACGAATGCAAGAATCAAACTAAGCTCATATGATTTTACTCCGCTCAAAATTTGTTGTGCGAGAAACTGCACCACCCCACACGCAACTGCCTACCATCTTCAACTGCATCACACCAGTCTAAGTCCTCCTCTATCATATCATGCCCACACAAGCAAATGCATCGCCATCGTCAAGCTCACATGCGTCAATCTGCAGCTTCGGCCACGCGACCTCATCATCGTCACCTCCAGGTCGCGACATCCATCTCGCACGAATGCACAATCTCCCTTACAACGTTACGACATCCTTATCATGATTTTTAAATTCGAGAATAATATGGGGTTGAGGCTAGGGCAAATATGGAAGTGGGTAAGAGAATATAGGGATTTGGGTTTGCAAAATGAAAATATGGGCCTGGGTTATTTGATTTTGAGCTAGATTTTTATTTTTCTTTTATTTTTTAATAACTCTTATATTTTTTTGTAAGTAAATCTAATAAAAATTGATTTACATATCATTATATGAAATTTAATTTGATAACTACACCATTTCATCCAATTCGATGTTCGTTTATTTATTTTCCACTATTTTAATCACATAACAACTATTTACACTTTAAAAATATGTTATATTCAATTAAAACATTTTATTCGATTTTAATATATTATTCGAATAGAATTTATTAATTTAATTCAATTTATTAAAATAAATTTTTATTAATAGACCTTAATTAAACAAGTATTTACTTTCACAAATAATAATTATAAAATATCGAGTTCGAACAATTTTATTTTAATTTAAATTCATTTAATTTACAATGTTGAAGTAGTGTAACGACTTGCAAATTTATCACTTTGATAAATTATATTTATATTTGAAATATTCAAATATAAGATTTTATAACACAAATTATAATGTTATGAACCATAAATAATGATGGTAAGCTTGTTTTAAAGGTATGTTAAGAAATATGGAAATTTGGTTGCTTTCATCAGAAAAATAACGAAAATCAGATTTCAGAAAAATTGAAATTTTTTCAATATTAAAGTGAACAGAACTAGATACATACACTTATTTATTCATTTAAGCAAGAGTATGAAATAAAAATTGTTTATTTTATTTTTGAAAATAAAATATATTTATGACAACATCAGGGATATCATCACTTTTATATATTTTCTGGAATTTTAAATTAAGTTTAAATAACTAAATAACTATTTTAAAATGATAATAATTCATTTTAATAAGTTATATAGTGATGATAAATCATTTATAATAGTTTTTATAAAGATATATACTTTCTTTAAAATATAAGAAAATTCATAACGTTTTGTCGATACGACGACACTTTTTGTAAACACTTGTTTAGTATTGCTTTATATGGTTTTATAATTCAAATGTGACTATTTTGATTTATTACTAATGATAAGAAAATAGTTTTCAGATTTTGTTTACATTTATATGTAATTTAATTAATATGTGAAAATGTGACCAGGAATCGGCTTTCCGATTTTCAATGGTTTAACGAAAGGAAGTTGTTTAAAGTGATCACAACGTTGTTTGTATGTTCTGCGCATATATATGATATGCACATATATACACTAACATATAAATATACACGTATAACATATATACATACACTTATGTATAAACATATCAAAAAATATCTAAGATATTTACACAAAGTCAAAAGCGAACTACACATCAAAACCTCACATCCTTACACACATACACACCATCATCTAAAGCACATGGAGAGAAGGACATGAAGGCTGTGGCAGAGCATGTAGAGGGGGTGGGCAATGGGGTAGGAAGGTAATTTTGCATTTAGATATTTTTACACATTTTTTTCATATAAATACATGCCTCCGCCTCTCATAATTTTCACACCTTCCTCCTCTTTCTTTCTTAATTTCTTCATCTTCTTCTTTCTCTTCATTAATGGCTTCCATGGCTTTATAAAATATTCCATATTCTTAGTGAAGCTCTGCTGAGAAATACACTTCCATATCGCAAAATATATCACCATAATTTGAAATCAAAGTGAGCAATCATCTCCTCTTCTCCTCCTATACTCACAGCCACCCTCCATCACCACTCAAGGCCAAGCATCCACCCTCTCTAGCATAGGCCATATACTTCCAAGGGTCGTAAGGTTATTTTCATAAGCTTCGGTGCAATAATAGCAGAGCAATAGTTAATTTTAGTAAACCTAGAAACCAATGAAGGTGAGAATTACTCTGCTAATTTATTATAAATTATACGATGATATGATATATTTGCTCTGATTGTTTTCTATGTTTGATCGTTATATTTTGGGTGTGATAATTTGTTTGTTTGGTAGTGGAAATAATTCAAGTTAAATACACGTCGAATTTACATAAAGGAAATCACTTTCCTATATGAATTATAAAAGTATTACGGAATAGTTAAACCTCTTTAAAACATGGATAAAATGGTTCAAAATGGTTTATAAATGTTTTATAAACACTAAAACTCATTTCGGTAAAGTTTGGAAAAGATTTGAAAATGGAGTCAAAATAAGCACATCGCATAACGGAAGTTCGCGATTTCACGCCGTAAAAGTTAAATCGATGTGTAGAATGGAATATAGCTCGGAATAATTCGAAAGAAGAATGTTACGAACTTTTACAACTATAGTTTTCAAATAAAGCAGGAAAATCAAGATTTCATTTAATAGAATTTGAGTTATGTCCAAATCAAGTTTTTTAAAAACATCGCAGTTTGGCAGTTTTGGGAACCAAAGTGGTAAAAACTTTTAAATTGATATTTTTAAATCTTTAAAAATATGAAATAAATTTTATAAATATGTTAAAATATTTTAAAGGGGATTTGGGTTATAAAAATAGACTTATATGAAATGGAATAGTGTTTTTGAACAAAGAAGCTTTAAAAACACAATTCGCAACGCTTTTTGCAACGTTTCGGTAACTTTTGCAAATTATGGTTTTAACTTAATTATTCTTTCCCAATCTTTTTAGTAATCCTTTCAATGACTAATTAAGTATTTTGAAGATGATTTGGTAGTTTTATAATTATTTTAAAAAGGAGTTTTAAATAGATGGTTAAAGGAAAATTGTTTTAAGCAATGTTTGGGATTGTGTTAAGTAAATGAAATTCATTTTTAAATAATCATATAAAGGAGTTTAGAGTTGATCAAATAACCTGAGCGCCTTATGGATGACGGAGAGATAGTCTCTAATCTAAGCTTGGATAACCAATGTCTGAGTTCTGCTTTAGCTGTCTGACTGGCCCATCGAAGGGGATAGTAAATTTGATTTACTCGGACCACAAATTCCTAAAATAAAAGAGATTTTAAAAAGTTAAACAAGATTTTAGAATAATAAGATTTTGGTTATACATGAAATGTATTGTTAAACTCTGTATTAAATTCCAAGGAGGGAACTCGTACTATTCGTGTGATTTTAAAAGGTGATTTCACCGTTATTCGATGAATAGTACAGGTTGAATACGAAAATTAGTATTGAGTATAATTAATCTAAAATCTATGAATCTTTTTTACTCCGTACTAATTGGTTTGTGTATACAGTAAACAATGTCTTAAATAACATTATTTTTAACCCATTAAAAGATATGTTTTGGAAATAAGTAATCTCCATTGAGATTGAAATTATACCAATAATAGAAAATGGAAATGTTTTCCAGTGTAATTAAAGAGAAATGATATGGTATTTCCAAAGATAAAAAGGGGGTTTTAGTTAACCAAAGGATTTGATAAAGGAGATTTAATAATCCCATGTATAGTGAAAAAGAAAATGGTTTAAAGAATATATCTCTAAAAGATATCTGATTTGATAAAAAGATAAATTGATTAGATGTTGATTGATAAATCACATATATACTTGACATCTTATTATCGTTGATTGACTCGAAGAGACCGGGGTCGGATTTGGGTGATTCTTATCAGAAAACCAATTTGAACCAATATACGTATTCGAAAGTGAAGACACGTTGAAGATAATGATTTTGAAGATGGAGATCTTCATAATGTAAGGCTGCTTGCCACTAATCTCATGATTCCCATATTTTATACATATGGTGGCAGTAGTACCTTCATTTTAAAATCTTCAATGCAAGGACTGCTCGCTACTAATCCTAGGGGCGATTCCTAAAAAGGATGTAGTAGGAGTACCTTTAGTTTGACTTGTTCCTTGACACCTTGTATGGACGAATGTCTAACATTGCATTTCTAAGACCACGAACATTGATTTTCATAAATGTACATTTGTTTGGTGGTGTAAGAGACAACCCCTCTTATACTTAACACCCTTCGCTAAGGCGTATGAACTCGGGGGTTATACTTTTGTGGAAACCAATTAGTGTGTCATCGGAAATGGCAATGTGGCATTCAAAGTGGGATTTGTCATGTGAAAGGTAAAAGGTTACCTCAAGGTAGATGCGGCATGGTTAAGTAGGTCGCACCCATTAGGTTATGTTCATTACCTTTCTAGATTACCCGCCATATATCGGGTTTGTTATGTATGCTATGAGACGTCTCGGATAGGTTGGGAATGACTGGGGTAATGTCTTATTCGGTACTATTTATGGTAAAGGTAGGCCGGTTTTGTGTTGCTAGAGGTTGGAGCCTCAGGTGCATCCCTCTAGAGATGTACTGTCAGAAGGTAGTCCCTTACCTTGTCACTGTAAGGAATCCATTCTCCAGTACGAGTCTTTACGGTTTTAGTTGTAAATCTATTATGCTGGAATTTAATAAATGTAACAATTTCAACTAAGATTATATACATTTATTTGAAAAGTGTTTTCAAACGAATGTCATTAGAAATAAAATCAAATGACTTGATAAAAATATTTTAGTTATCATAAAGTAAAAACTCATCCGTGTTTATGTGCGGCTTGGTCTTATGAGATACTCTTCTTTCCAAAAGATTTTTTGGCATCAAATCGATCTATGATACTGTCATATATATATTTATGATTTGCATTTCTCATGCTGGTTTGCCATACTGATCCGGGTATTTTTTAATACACAGGTTAGATCTGAGTAGTTTCAAGATTAGCCGAAGATGCTTGGAGTTTCCAGAGAAGAGCTGGAGATCTTCATCAACATACGGACGTAGTTTACTTTTCCGCTGTGTTTGTTATTTTTCAGCATTCGTAAGAACATGTATTTATAACTGTCTAGGCTGAGCTTAGGATAGACTCTGATGTATTTATTTAAAATTCTTCTATAAAGATTATATATTGAAATATTATATGTTATTCCAATCGTGTAAGATTCTGTTCTATCTTTATTTTCTTTTTACCCTTAACGGTTCGCCTTTTCGTTCAACTTGAGTTAGACATGTGTGGTTTATTGTCAACTTAAAATGTATGGAAAAGCTGGTTGTTACTTATGGTATCAGAGCTTAGGTTGAGCGAACATCTGAGCCTGGTAGAGGTAAAATCTCATCAGAGATAAGGTTAGTAATACCCTAGGATGAGTAACTCATTGAAGATGGGGTAAGCGACACCTTGAAATGAGTTTGAGAGAGAGTGTGTGTGTGTGTATATATATATAAGCGCATTTGCTAATGCTATACAAAATGATTTTTGTTTTGGAAAATTGGTAAATTAAATAATTTTACCTAGGATTATATTTTGAATATAAAGGAATATCTTTAAAATGATATAGTGTTTGGTTGTTAAGGAAATGATAATATTCTGTTATTATCATTGATTTTTTGATTTAATAGTTTAAATACGAACACCTCATGAATTTAGTTTCACAATATGACTCGTGGTGTTCAATAAATAATAATGTCGGTTTGATGGTTAAAGAAACTTATTCAAGGTAAGTAAATTTTATGAATACGTTTTATATGTGATTTTATAAATTGAATCTATAAAATGTGTTTTATAAAGAGATTTTTGAGAGTTTAAATCCTAGTATTTTTGAAAAGAATTTGATGATTAGCTAGTTCTAGTGGCACGAAAGTAACTAAAAATAAGCAGGAGCTGTGTTTGGATGGTAAACACTACTCTTAAATATTCCCCTTCTTGTTAAGGGAATATGCGATACTACTGGTAGTACCCAATTCCTTGGTATCATTTTTGAGTTACCCAATCTATATAATTTTCTAAAGCTAAAAGTATAATGTGAATCATTAATTGATAGATTAATTAGTGATTGTTAATTTTTATCAAGGTGTTTGCATTTAATATTGGTTAAAGGGAGTATATTATAATATAAGGAATTTTTTATAATGTTTTAATAAAAGATGTATAGTGATATTTTGAAATAATAAAATTGATATTTGAATTCTTAAGAAAGTTGATTCAAAATAAAAGTTATTTTGAAAAGAAAAAAGGAGTATTTTTACAAATAAGTTTTTGATAAATGAGATTTTGATAAGTTAAACATGGTAGAAGGTTTTAGTAAAGTCAGTTTTATTAAAAGTTGTGTTTTTGTGAAACTTCTAAAAAAAGGATTATATAAATAAGAAGAATAGCTTTTAAGATATCTTCTAAATGAGGGTTAAAAATATTTAAGATATACGAAAAAGTTCAAAACATTTGGATGGGATTTTATGAAATGTTTTCATAAATAATTTTGAGAAATGGCTTAAGTGGAAGAAGACATGGGTTTCGACATCGTCGTCTTAAATAAATGTTTTCAGGAAAGTGAGGAAGACATAGGCTATAACACTGTTGTTATAGTAGGTGATTTCCGAAAGGAGATATTTTATATAGTATATAGGATTTATACATATCCTATATTTGATGTTAATATTCGAGGTGGGTAACTTATATCTATTTTTAAGTTAAGAATGACATCCATTCAAGGTCAGAGAGGTAATAATACCCCAAATTAATCGGCTTCATTGTTAACTAATAAATAGTTTAAGTTTGACATCAAAAATTAATATTAAGTATAATTAATCAGATCCCTATACTAGTATTTTTGGGTTGTTGTAAAGATGTTTTATGCAACATTCGTTTTGACCCAATAAAGTGTGTTTTAGAAAATATGAAGCTTTCCTAAAAGATTTTTACAAATTTAAGTATATAGAGGTATTTTCTAGGTGCTAAAATTGCAATGGTTTCTTTGATAAGAAGATATAAATTTTATGGTGAATGTTTGCGCCAAAATTGGTCATAAACCCAAAAGTAGTGAAAGCACCAGTATTTACACACAAATCCTCAATATCTTCACACAGATCTCAGATCCAGATAATGTAGAGAATAAAAATGAATAAATAGCCAAATTAAAATGAAAGAATGGGAAAAGACACGAGATTTATATTGGTTTGGCTATCTCCGGTCTACGTCCACTTTGAATTGATCCTTTTATTCCTTTTATATTGAGATTACAGTTACAAGCCTTTGAAATCAGTAAAGAAAATGGCAAAGTTCCGCCTAGAAAAGCAGAAGAAGATCCCTTTTTAGATGCCATGGAGGGGCTATTTATAGGAGTATATCTGGAAATATTCGGCCCAAAACCTGAAATACCTCTTCTCATGCGCAGGTGGGCCCACTAGATCGATCTGGGGTCGTTTGGGATCGATCCAAGTATAATTTGTATCGATCCAAAAATTGTCTAATGAAGTTGAGACCGATCATGGATGTTCTTGAGTGAATAAGCAAGCTCATGTGAAAATTTCATAGCATTTGGAATTGTAGAATGAGAGTTATGATCGATCCAAGTTTGTATTTCTCAATGTAGGCTGGTAGCTTCGTATCCATCAATGCTTCGTATCCATCCTAAGTGTCCATGTTGTTCTTATCGATCCCCTGCTTTGCATTCTATCTTGACCGCTTCATATCGATCGATACAAACACGATCGATATGAAGTGTGTCTCCATATCCAACAACTGCCGCCCTTCGTGTCCATCTCCCACCCTCTTCTTCGTATCGATCCCTAACTTGGATCAAAATGTACTGTGATCGATCCGAAGCAAAGTGCGTTTTCTATATCCATACCCATGCCAATCGATACGAAAGCATCGATCCGAAGTAAATAGCCGAGCCCATGTTGATTGATATGAACCATATCGATACGAACTGATTTCCCATGAATATTGATCCATCCATATCTTGAGCATACGAACTCCGTTTGACATGAAATTTAAATGCAGCCTTTCCTAGCCTTGTTCATCATTCCCAATCGATCCCACCTTGATTGGAGCTTAGTCCAATTTTGATGGTATCGATCATAGCCTCGTTTCCAATCGATCTCCAATCTTGATATCCATCATTTTTAACCGATTTGTTGATATCCCGGCCTTGACCAAAAAGCGGGGTAACATTTGCCTCCCAAAACATGCCTTGCGATAGGAAGGCGTGTTTTGAATAGCTTTAAATCCGTCATTCGAAATCCATATTCCATCCATAGCCATACCATCCGATCCATAATCCAATCCATTACCAAGCCATTCTATCCAAGTTTCATAGCCATATCCTTGTCCAAATCCGCGACTGCTCCGAGTCGATATCTGATTCCGAATCCAGTAACCAAATCCTTGGCCAATTCCATATCCATCTGAACCCGTCAACTGAGTTTTAATCCATTCATAACCAGAATCCAATAACCAAACCCGTTACCCATCCGGGTCGCTTTATCCAAGTCTGGGACCTTGCCGGGTCCAAATCCAAAGCCGGGACCTCTTTGGTTCCAAATCCAAATCCATAGACCTTACCGGGTCATTTTATCCTACTCCGGCCTCGACTTTACTGTCGGGGACTTTTATATTCTCCGGCCTCGACTCTCCGGTCGAGGACTTTTGTATTCTCCGGCCTCGACACTTCGGTCGAGGACTTTTATATTCTCCGGCCTCGACTCTCCGGTCGAGGACTTTTATATTCTCTGGCCTCGACTCTCCGGTCGAGGACTTTTATATTCTCCGGCCTTGACTCTCCGGTTGAGTACTTTTATATTGTCCGGCCTCGACTCTCCGGTTGAGGACATTTATATTCTTCGGCCTCCACTCTCCGGTCAAGGACTTTTATATTCTCCGGCCTCCACTCTCCGGTCGAAGACTTTTATATTTTCCGGCATCAACTCTTCAGTCGAGGACTTTTATATTGCATTCATGTCCATTCCATCGCTCTCCGACGAAGGGACTAGTAAATTGCGATTACTGCCCCGTCTCTCCGGTCGAGACTGTAATTGCGTGACCTGTATTATTTATTACATTAATCCAAATCCAATCAACACAAAGTCCAATTTACAAAATAAAAGTCCATACAACCGAGAAAATCAAATGTCCATAGTACCAAGATAGAAACCAGAGTCCATAGAAAACAGTAAGAAAACAAGATTTCATAAACCCGAGCATCACGGTTTATCATCATCTCAGAGCATGCCTAGGGACCGTCCTCGATCCCATACAAGTGTAAGTGACTTAGCTGCATCACTTCAGGGTTTATTACTTATTCAAAGCCATAAATCCATTCAGCTAATAATAAGCTGACGATGCCTAGATCCAGTGCTATCTTCGTCTGAGGTGGGTGGTGGCTGCTCTTATCCCACTGCCACAACTCGATTCGTTACGTATTGTTGTAGATGACCATTCCTTACATGCTCCTCAACGATATCCTTCAAATGCCTTCAGTCATTCGTATGGTGCTCATCCTGGTCATGGAATAGGCAATGCTTTCCCGATGCCCGTTCGTATTCAGAGGGTTCCCTTTTTGATGACCATCGAACTGGAGGTGCCCTCGAGTATCCAAGTAAATCCTTTCTAGAGTTTCAGTTAAATCCGTGTAAGAAGAGAATTTAGATTCCCTCTGTTGCCTTTTCGATATGCTACCGTTGTCGTTCATTTTCCTTTTGCCTTTATCGTCCTTGTTTGAATCCTCCCTACGCGGACCTCCACCTTTTACCGCATAAACTTCAGCCTCTCCCCCCTCTCTTTCAGCCTTCGCATTTTCCTGTCATAAAAACCTTTCTACTTCATGATAAACTCTCCGAGATCCATCGGCAGATCCCATTCCAATGATATCTTAAAATCTAAATCATCTGCAATTCCTGAGACTACTGACATCAAAACCATCGATGGATCGGGTCGATCCACCGAAGCTACTACCGCATTGAATCTGGTTAAGAAATCCCTAAGTGATTCTCCCTTTCATTGTTTCATCGATGTTAAAGTCATCACATTCTTGGGTCTCATGATGTGGACCCGAAATTGCCTCATAAATCTCTCAATCAACTCCGTCCAAGTGCCAATAGAGCCGCTCTCTAGTTGTTTGAACCATAGTGCTGCTATATCTGTCAGATACAAAGGGAAGCACCGAGCCATAACTCCCTCCGATGTCTCCCGTACTTCCATATGCCTCATGTACCTCATCGAGTGAACAGCGGGATCCATTCTCCCATCATACATCTCCAGTGTTGGTAGTTTGAAATCCAGTGGATTCCTAGCTTGCCTAATCGTAGGACCAAAAGGTCTCCTATTCACATCCTCTAAATCTCTATTCACCAATCCTCCCCTCATGGCCCGTCTGATCATGCCCGCTAACCTGTCATTGTCATCAAGTGGTAGCCTCTATCTGCGATCTCCAACCTGCCCCCCGAGTCCGTTAGGGAATCCTAAAACTTGTCCTTCTGGACGAGCATCCATATCCCGATCAATGCCAAACTGCACAGCGCCGCCTGGTATCCTTCCTGAAATTGAGCCAACATGATTTGGGGGCGTGCCCCCTAGCTCAGGGACTATTCCTGATGGTCCCACTCTATCCTGTATCCCGGTTGCTCCATGCTCCTGATCCTGATTCCGAACTGTCTTCGCTCCTGCTGCTCTAGCTTCACGATCCCTATTTCCAGCATTTCCTACAGTTACGTTCTCTTGATTTTGCACTCCAGCTTGTCCAACTTGTCGGAGTAGGTTCTACATCATCTCCTCCTGCCTTTTCAGCATCCCTTCCTGCATAGCATCCATCATCATCTCTGGTGATGAAAACTTAGGTCTAGCTCCTGAAGAGGCCTCCTAACTTCCTTCATGCTGACTCCTTTCCATTCTCTATCTCCTTTTTGATTGCTTAGCCATTGCTTCCCAAAATCCGATCCTTTAGCTTTTCAAATCTGAACTCCAAATCCAGTATAGCGGGTGCTAGTCCCTCTTAGTGAAAGCACCAAAGTGTTTATGTCAAAATTGGTCACAAACCTTAGAAGTAGTGAAAGCGCCAGTATTTACATACAAATCCTCAATATCTTAACACAGATCTCAGATTCAGATAATGTAGAGAATAAAAATGAAGAAATAACCAAATTAAAATGAAAGAAAATGGGAAAAGATACGAGATTTATAGTGGTTCGACTATCTCCGGCCTACGTCCACTTGGAATTGATCCTTTTATTCCTTTTATATTGAGATTACAGTTACAAGCCTTTGAAATCAGTAAATAGAATGGTAGAGTTTCGCCTAGAAAAGCAGAAGAAGAAGATCCCTTTTTAGTTGCTATGGAGGTTCTATTTATAGGTGTAGATCTGGAAATATTTGCCCCAAAACCTGAAATACCTCTTCTCATGCCCAAGTGGGCCCACCAGATCGATCTGGAGTCATTTGAGATCGATCCTGATTGATCCAAGTATAATTCCTATCAATCCAAAAATAGTCCAATGAAGCTAAGATCGATCATGGATGTTCTTGAGTGAATAAGCAAGATCCTGTGAAAATTTCATTGCATTTGGACTTGTAGAATGAGAGTTATGATCGATCCAAGTTTGTATTTTTCAATGTAGGCTGGTAGCTTCGTATCCATCAATGCTTCATATCCATCCCAAGTGTCCATGCTATTCGTATCGATCCCTTGCTTTGCATTCTATCTTGAATGCTTTGTATCGATCGATACGAACACAATCAATACGAAGTGTGCCTCCATATCCAATAACTGCCGCCCTTCGTGTCCATCTCCCACTCTCTTCTTCGTATCGATCCCTAACTTGGATCGATACTTACTGTGATCGATCCGAAGCAAAGTGCATTTTCCATATCCATATCCATGCCGATCAATACGAAAGCATCGATCCGAAGTAAATAGCCGAGCCTATGTTGATCGATACGAACCATACCGATACGGAATGATTTCCCATGAATATTGATCCATCCATATCTTGAGCATACGAACTCTGTTTGACCTGAAATTTGAAATGCAGCCTTTCCTAGCCTTGTTCATCATTCCCCAATCGATCCCACCTTGATTGGAGTTTAGTCCAATTTTGACGGTATCGATCATAGCCTCGTTTCCAGTCGATCTCCAATCTTGATATCCATCCTTTTTAATCGATTTGTTGATATCACGGCCTTGGCCAAAAGGTGGGATAATAGTGAATAAATTTTTCAAAGTGATTATATATAAAGAAGCATCTTTATAAAAACGTTTGAATAAAAGTTTTATGAAATGTTTCCATAAAATTTTTGGGAAGGTTAATAAGTACGTATAAGGTACGTAGATCATTTTGTTGCAAGATTTTGATCTAAGTTTAGTATGGGACTTTGAGGTGTTTACACTAGTCCGAAAAAGGATTTATCACTCGATTCTTGAAGGCGAACATTTATGAAGATTTATAGTCGAATACTTACATTTTCTATTATAGTTGAGAAATATGCAAGGAAAATAAAAGCTTCTGAGACTGGTCAAAGTTCGCACTAGAGAATTGGAAGATTAATACTAATTCAGAAGCGAAGTGGTATATTCGAATTTAAGATTGAATCAGATAGCACATACCGATAATCCGTGAGCATAACATGGGTTTGTATTTCAAATTTAAAATAATGTTTTTACTAGGATTTTGGTTAGATGTAGTTTTGAGGATGAAATTCTTTTAAGAAAGCAAGTCTGTAACGACCCGCAAATTTATCACTTTGATAAATTATATTATATTTGAAATATTCAAATATAAGATTTTATAACACAACTTATAATGTTTTAAATCGTAAATAATGATAGAAAACTTGTTTATATGTCTTGTGCATATATACGACATGCACATTTATACGCTAATACATACATATATACATACATACACTTATATATAAACATATCACAAAATATCTAAGATATTTACACAAAGTCAAAACCAAATTACACATCAAAACCTCACATCCTTACACACTTACACACCATCATCTCAAGCAAATGGAGGGAAGGACAAGGGGGGTGTGGCCTAGCATGTAGAGGGGGTGGGCAAAGTGGTAGAAAGGTAATTTTATATTTAGATATTTTAAACAATTTTTTTCCAATAAATACATGCCTCCTCCTCTCATAATTTTCACACCTTCCTACTCTTTCTTTCTTAAGTTCTTCATCTTCTTCTTCCACTTCATTAATGGCTACCATGCCTTCATAAAATATTCCATAGTCCTAGCAAAGCTCCGTTGAGAAATACACTTCCATATCGCAAAATATATCACCATAATTTGAAATCAAAGTTAGCAATCATCTCCTCCTATACTTACAGCCACCCTCCATCACCACTCAAGGCCTAGCATCCACCCTCTCTAGCATAGGCCGTATACTTCCAACAGTCGTAGGGTTGATTTCATAAGCTTCGGTGCGGTGATAGCGGAGAAATAGTCAATTTTAGTAAATCTAGAAACCAATGAAGGTGAGAATTACTCCGCTAATTTATTATAAATTATATGATGATATGATATATTCGCTATGATTTTTTTTCTATGTTTGATCATCATGTTTTGGATGTGATAATATGTTTGTTTGGTTGTGTAAATAATTCACATTAAATACACGTCGAATTTACACAAAGGAAATCACTTTCCTATATGAATTATAAAAGTGTTACGGAATAGTTAAACCACTTTAAAACATGGATAAAATGGTTTAAAATGGTTTATAAATGTTTTATAAACATTAAAACTCATTTCGGTAAAGTTTGGAAAAGATTTGAAAATGAAGTCAAAATAAACGCGTCACGTAACGGTAGTTCGTGATTTTATGCCATAAGGTTAAATCAATGTGTAGAATGGAATATAGCTCGAAATTATTCAAAAGAAGAATTTTCCAAACTCTTATAACTATAGTCCTCAAATGAAAATGAAAAATCAAGATTTCATTTAATAGAATTTGAGTATGTCCAAATCAAGTTTTTAAAAACATTGCGGTTTGGTAGTTGGGAACCAAAGTGGTAAATGCTTTAAAATTGATATTTTTAAATCTTTAAAAATATTAAATAAATTTTATAAATATGTTAAAATGATTTAAAGGAGATTTGAGTTATAAAAATTGACTTATATGGAATGGAATTAGTGTTTTGAAAAAAGAAGCTTTAAAAACACAATTCGTAGTAGTTTTTGCAGCGGTTTCGATAACTTTTGCATATTATGGTTTTAACTTAATTATTATTTCCTAATCTTTCTAATAATCTTTTAAAATAAATGAATAATTAAGTATTTTGAAGATGATTTGGAAGTTTTATAATTATTTTAAAAAGTAGTTTTAAATAAATGGTTAAAGGAAAATTGTTTAAAACAATATTTGGAATTATGTTAAGTAAATGAAAATCATTTCTAAAAGTTCATATAAAGGAGTTCAAAGGTGATCAAATAACCTGATCATCTTATGGGTGACAGAGAGATAGTCTCTAGATCCGAGCTTGGACAACCACTGTCTAGGTTTCGCTTTGGCTATCGGACTAGCCTAACCTAGGGGATGGTAAATTTGATTTACGTGGACCACGTTTTCCTAACATAAAAGGTGATTTCAAGATTTCCAAAAGTTAAACAAGATTTTAGAATAATAAGATTTTGGTGATATATAAAATGTATTGGTTAAACTGTATATCAAATTCCGAGGAGGGAACTCGAACTATCCGTGTGAATTTAAAAGGTGATTTCAACATTATTCGGCAAATAGTACAGGTTGAATACAGAAATTAGTACTGAGTATAACTAATCTAAAATCTATTAATCTTTTTTACTCGGTACTAATTGGTTTGGGTATACAGTAAACAATGTCTTAAATAACATTGTTTTTAACTCATTAAAAGATATGTTTTGGAAATAAGTAATCTCCATTGAGATTGAAATTATACCAACAATAGAAGATGGAAATGTTTTCCTATGTAATTAAAGGGAAATGATTTGGTATTTCCAAAGATAAAAAAGGGGTTTTAATTAACCAAAGGATTTGATAAAAGAGGTCTAATAATCCCATGTATAGTGAAAAAGAAAATGGTTCAAAGAATATATCTCTAAAAGATATTTGATTTGATAAAAAGATAAATTGATTAGATGTCGATTGATAAATTACTTTTATACTTGACATCTTTTTATCGTTGATTGGCTTGAAGAGACCAGGGTCATATTTGGGAAATTCCTATCTGGAAACCACTTCCAACAAATATACGCGTTCGAAAGTGAAGACACATTGAAGACAATGATTTTGAAGATGGAGATCTTCATAATGTAGAGCTGCTTTCCACTAACCTTGTGATTCACATATTATATACATATGGTGGCTGTAGTACCTTCCTTTTGAAATCTTCAATGCAAGGACTGCTCGCTACTGATCCTAGGAGTGATTCACAAATAGGATATAGTAGGAATACCTTTGATTTGTCCTATTTGTGGACAACTTGTATAGACGAATGTCTGACATTGAATTTCTAAGTCCACGTACATTGGTTTTTATAAACGTACATCCGTTTGGTGGTGTATGAGGTAACCCTTCTTATACTTAACACCCTTCCCTGAGGCGTATGAACTCAGGGGTTGTACTTTTGTGGAAACCAATTAGTGTGTCATCGGAAATGGCAATGTGGCATTCAAAGTAGGATTTGTCACGTGAATGGTAAATCGTTACCTCAAGCATCAAATATCGGTAATGGCAAAAACATGGTAGATGCGGCAGGGCTAAGTGGGTCGCACCCATTAGTATATGTTCTATCACCTTTCTAGATTACCCTCTATATATCAAGTTTGTTGTGTATACTATGAGACGTCTCAAATAGGTTGGGAATGACCGGGATAATGTCATATTTGGTACTATCTATGGTAAAGGTAAGCCAGTTCTATGTTGGTAGAGGTTGGAGCCTCAGGTGCATCCCTTTAGAGATGTACTATTGGAAGGTTGTCCCTTATCTTGTCATTGTATGGAATCCATTCTCCAATACAAGCCTTTACAGCTTTAGTTGTAAACCTATATGCTGGAATTTAATAAATGTAATAATTTCGGCTAAGATTATATACATTTATTTGAAAAGAGTTTTCAAACCAACGTCATTAGAAATAATATCAAATGATTTGATAAAAAAATTTTAGTTATCATAAGGTAAAAGCCCATCCGTATTTATATGTGGCTTGGTCTTATGAGTTATTCTTCTTTTCAAAGGTTTTTTCGGCATCAAATCAATCTATGACACTGTCATATATATATTTATGATTTGTGTTTCTCACGCTAGTTTGTCGGATTGATCCGGTTATTTTTTAATACTCAGGTTAGATCCGAGTAGTTTCAAGATTAGCTAAAGACGCTTGGAGTTTCCAGAGGAGAGCTGAAGATCTTCATCAACATATAGACGTAGTTTACTTTTCTACTGTGTTTGTCGTTTTTCAGCATTTGTAAGGGCGAGTATTTATAATTGTCCAAGCTGAGCTTAGGATAGACTTTGATATATGTATTTAAAATTTAGGTAAAGATTATATATTGAAATAATATATGTTATTCCATTCGTGTAAGATTCTACTCTGTCTTTATTTTTTTTACCCATAACGGTCCGTCTTTTCGTTCAATTTGAGTTGGACATGTGTGGTTTATTGTCAACTTAAAATGTACGAAAAAGCGGGGTGTTGCAAGCAAAGTTGTTACAGACTTCCCCCATTTGAAAATTGCATCCTTGCAATTTCTTATAGGGGAACATCATACATAACTCATACCCTGAACTTCTTTTGTATTCTAACAATTTACACAATCCTCTATGGGCTTTCCCTCTCTAATCTCTCTTATCGTATGCTACCCTTCAGTTAGACTTATTTAACAACTTTTTATTTTTGCATACGGTAAATTTTTGTGAAAATATTCTAAGTGTCTTATTTTTCAAAAAATTTCAGCAACGTCTCCTCTGTACATAGACCATTTCGAAAAATCAAAACACAGTATATCAAAATAAATATACATCTCAATCAATGTGGCATCCCAAAACACAGGGAAAACAATACAATATCACATATATACCAATATATCATAAAACGTACTGTTTAATTAGTATTTAAGGGAGCTATTTCGCTTTTACACGAGAAAAAGCAGGCCAGCATCGCCAAATTATCCAAATAAGATCCAAAAGTACCTATACTAACACAAATTAAACGTTTGTCGCATAGATAGATGGTAAGACAAGAATGCATTCATCTACTATAATAACAACATAACTTTACCCACTTCCCGACAATGTCCAAAGGTCAAAAACATAAAATTTGGGATGAGTTTCAAAAGTAAAGTGGTTACTTAGTATTATAGCTTTCCAAAAATAATTTTCGGATCACAAAAATGTCACATGCAATACAAGTTATGATGGTTTTCCCCTACATAGTAAATTCTAACATGAATACACAATTGTAGGCCCACTTAACAAAATAGCATTTTTAGCTTAGAAAACGATAAAATTTTGCAAAACTCTTAACATAAAAGTTGTAGCACATGTTCTTATCTTTATAAAAAGTTCAAGATCGTCGAAATCAGACACCGTTCGAAAGTTATGGTCAAATGAATTTCAGTGATGTTACATGAAATTTCCAATTTCAAAACAGCAATATACATTATTTTTAATCCATGTTTAAACCATAGCTAACTTCAGATTTTCACACTGCATTTCAAGTGAAAATTATTCTCTTATAACGTAGCTTTCTAATGAAATTAAAGTCATCGAAAATGGATCAGTGGTTTGAGATTTTTGGTCAAAACAAATCACTGTTTTTAGCTCAAAATTTTACACATTGTTCAAACAAAATTCTCTATTCAAAGTGCATTAATTACAAAATATTTCTTACTAAAGAACGATACTTCTTTTCAAATATGATTTCAATTTCAAACCATTTCCAAAAGCCAAATATGAAATTTTAAAAATCAATATTTAAAATCTCTTATTCACTTCAAAATCTATAAAAAAAACCCCATAATAATAATTTAACAATTTTGAAATTCCATTTTCATAATAACAAAATAGTAATAAGATTAAACAAGTCGGGAGTTCATCATAATACCAAACTAAAACTTTATTTATCTTCACATTGAATTTTATTTTCACATTGAATTTCATTTGATTTCAAAACATCTTTGCATGAATTATTATTGTTATTGTTATTCTTATTATTTTTAAAACATATTTTACCTTACCAAATAATATACATTTTTTTCTTTCAAGCTACTTTTTTATTCTTTAACAAAATACCATAAGATATTTCCTTTTCAAAAATATAGCTCGGTATATTCCTTTAAAATATTATTCTATCTTCAAAACTATTTTTCCAAAATCATTGCTAATATTTATTTTCCAGAATTTCTATTTCTTTCAAATTCAGCTTATCTTAAACCATTACTTGCTTTCTAAAATAATAGCTCCTTTTCAAAATCATTATTTTTTTTCAAATATTCTTTAAAAACACTCCTTTCCAAAATATTATTTATAACGCTTCCAAAATCTTTACACTTCCTTTTCAAAATGGAAATTCTTTTTAAATCATTGTGTCGAGATGCCTCATCCTATAGTTAAGGAATCTCTGTTGAATACGTGTATACCCGCATGAACCAGAATTCTAAAAGCACTCGATGGAAAAATTAATACCAAAACGAACTACTAAAATATTTTCAATTATCTTATAAAATCAAACATATATTTTATCAAATCATTTGCTTTCTTGTATGAAAAAAATTATTTTCAAAATTTGTATATACATCCAATTCATCAACCATTAACAATAATAAAAATCATCACACAACACCTTCCGTAAAATCAAACAAGCATTATACAACAATAAGCACATTTTCAAACAAGCAAACAAACGCCTCTAGTGGAAAGCAATCAGTCAATTTCCACCATGCAAATCTGATCACTACTAGATCCTCTTACTTAACTCGCCTTAAAATAATTTAAAATTGCGAAGTATTTATAATGCGAGATGCGAATAAGATCCTTTCAACTTCCATGACCGAACTAGTTCATTCACATTCAAGCCACACAGAGATTTATTTACCATCATCAATGCCAACACTATTCATCAGGCTAACTACTCCCTTCACTACAATACTCAACGACTTCCATTTCATTGAGAAACAAATACATACAGAAGAGGTAGAGAAAAGGGATATATAGTAAGAAAAATAACAAGTATGTACCCAGATGATTACCCTAATAATCATCGTATACTCCTACTGCCCTTTAATATAGGGTAACTACCACACACCCAGGGGAACATGGACTCTAAGTTACTCTAAGGCCAAGACTCGTGTCATGAATATTCTATATTGTTTTGAACCTGCTCTGATACCAAACCGTAATGTCTTTCGTAGGTATTAGCTCCATTGTGGCAATCATGTACTACATATACACTGGTTTTATAGCCAGCTCTCGACGATCATAAATAACCCGTCTAAATGGGATGTGTAGGGGTAAGAGTCAATGCTTCGTCGCTGATCATAAAGCAAGAACCCATTATAACACACACGTAGTAACCAACTCTAGTACCAAAATATAACACCACACCTCTATACCCATACTATCTAATAGAATTACTAGGTAATCTTGTCTAGAATATAGAGAATGAGGCTTGTTAGGAGCGACCACACGTGAATATTCACTTGGGCTAACACTAGTATGTATCTCACCTCAGAAGATTTCAACAATATATGTGTCTAGTATTGGCATAGAGTAATAAACATGTGGGCGTACTAGGACAGAACAATGTACAACATATACAAATGATCATAGAGTCATAGATTGCAACAAAAAATATAATACATAACTAGCTGATACTAAATGTAATAGTATCTCGCTACGACAATATATACCAAGTCAAGTTCACAACACACAACTCTGGGCCATCTTATCAAAATAAACACAAGGAGACACCCTTGTAGAACATATACACGATCATCATCTCAAAATATGATATAATAAATCCATGTTGTCTCCTCTAAAGCCCAATCATCCAAAATGGCTAATGTCCATGTACCTGAAAAGTCTTGGACTGACCTAAGTATTATAAAAAATAAACGGGGCCAAGGTGAGTACATAATAGTAAGCATGGTAAATGAAATTCACAACATACACACGACATTATATAATATCCAACATAGCATTGTTAACAAAATATACCATGCCACACATCTTAAATATAACCCATGAAATACATATAAGCAAATGAGACACCCAACATTTATAAATTGGTTAATAACAATCAAACTCATTGAAATCCCAAAATATGATGGACAAACACACAGCATATACACAGAAGCCACAAATAAAAGAACGACTCACGAATCATACCAAATACAAATGTCAATAACTAAAATATCAATCTTGGCCTATAGTCTTAATGAAAGTGAAGACTTCCAACTGTAAAGCCCTAAAAGATAAACCAAGAGATGCGGAATCCCAAATAAATAACCAAAGCATCAAATCTTAACTTACTACTATAACATCCTGCACCCTAGTGGGCCTGAATTTTCGCTAAATCGAAAACCCTAATCCATCAAATTATGGATCGTTAGTTTGGTATCCTATAAATAAAGCAAAAGAATGCATATCAGTGCTCTAACAATATAACTTACAATGGAATAATAAAATATAATATGTCACATAAATTACTGACTAAGGTTTGACACTTCCAAAGTCAAGTGTCCTTGTCAGCAGTGAATAAGCCAAGCACCAGTACCTGTCCTTCTTACTATCCTATGGTTGTAATGAGGAGGGGGTCAGAACAACGTTCTGGTACCTGGTAAAATTATACATTTTGTACATAACACAAGTTTATACCGAATATCTTCTATATCATGTTATGTCTGTTTACATTCTATTAGTTGTTTTGACTCCATGTCCGCGTACGTACCATTCCCGTCAATTTGTACCAAAATTGGGCACAACACTCATCGGATGTAACTGAAGAGATTAAAATGAAGAAATGAAATGGAAAATGAGGCTAATCTAATAATCACACCAAGAAAAGTAACTAGTAATAGAAAAAGAAAAAGATTTATAGTGGTTCAACGTTGTATCCTTCGTCCACTTTGAATGGTTTGATGTTTATTGCCGACTCTCAACTGAGTTACAATAGTACAATAGCTAACACTCAAGTTACAATGGAGTTTCAGCAGAGCAGCAGCATAAAAGTCCAAAAGTCCCCTTTTAGTTGGTGTGGAGATGCGATTTATAGGCATAGAGCTAGAAATATCTACCTCAAATCTCGAAATACCCTTTCTCATGCGTAGGTGGGCCTACATGATCGATCTGGAGTCGTTAGGGATCGATCCATGTGGATTTTGTATCGATCAAGAAATGGTCCAATTGAGTTGCGATCGATCATGGTTGTTCTTGAGTTGATATGTAAGCTTCTGTAAAAGTCTCCTGGCATTTGGACTTGAAGTTTGAGAGATATGATCGATCTAATGTTGAGTTTGCTAGTAGGGTTGAATGCTTCATATCGATACGTTCGTATCGATATTCTTCGTATCGATGACGTGGCACTAGAGATCCACCTTTTGTGCATTGAGACCGTTTCCTTTAGTTTAACTGTGCCTTTCGTATCCATTTGATGCCATGTCTTTCGTATCGATGCTCTGCCTCTATTTCGTATCGATCCCCGGCCTTACTCTTCGTATCGATCGAATAAGGGATCGATACGAAATGTATAGTTGTTGAACGAGTTGATTATGATTGATCCAAGGAATTTTGATGTCCATCAATGCATGTTTTAACCTGATGGATACGAATGGTGGATGCCGAGTGATGGGGATATGTTCACTTCGTATCGATGGTGATGGATACTAGATAATGGATGCCAATGGATGGAGTTGAGCTCACTTCGTATCGATCTGGATGGATACGAAATGATGGATATGGATCGATGGATACGAAATGGACATGTTTCACATGGATCTTGATCGCTCCATAACTTAAGCATACGAACTCCGATTGTCCTAAAATTTGGAATTTTGCCTTTCATAGCTTTGCTTGTCATACATGGTAATTGTAGCTTGATTCGGACTCGGACCAAGTTTGCTTGTATCCATCATGGACCTGTAGATAAATGATCTCCAGGGAGGATTGTCTTCAGTCTCTAGTCAAGTCCTTGGTGTCACGGCCTTGCCAAAAGGCGGGATAACATTTTCCCCCTTAAGTACGTCCTGTGTGAACATGATGTGCTTTGAAAAGCAGCAATCTTCATTCTGAAAAGGTTCTATCCAATTTTTTGAACAGTTGCTGTCCTTTCATCAAGAGATGTAACCCTCGATTAATTTCCAGTAGCATAAATGTTGAGCTGTAAACTTGCAGTGATCGTGCAGTTTTTGTTGTAACTGAAGGTCGAGTGCTAGCAACTTGATGTTCATTGCTTTGGTTATCACCATGCAAGCGTTTAATCCCTTTTAACTTTGAAAATCAAATGTTAATATGGCATACATGAAAGTATGTTAACCTGACTCCCATCCATGTTTGCACGTTCACGGGTCATTGTCAAGTTCTTTTTTCTTATTTGGATTGAGTTTCATATCGATCCTCTCCTGGATCGATGTGAAATCCAAGTTGCAACAACGATCGATGGTTGTTTTGATCTGTTTCTTCGTATCGATCCTCTCCTGGATCGATCTGGGATGTATGAAGGTAGGCTTCGTATCGATGGTTATCGATACGAGATAGACTGACATACGGAGTGCTTCGTATCGATTGATACGACATATTGGGTCTTGGATCGATGGATACAAAATGATGGCTTCACATCGTTGGATACGAAATGCTTGCTTCGTATCGATGGGCACAAACAGTCCAGGCATAAATGGTGCAGTGCTCTTTGTATCGATGGATGTTGACTGCTTCAATCGGTTACGTGACTGGGATACAAATCTTTTTTCTTTGGATACGAAGGAGTATAAATATATTTTGGACTTAGAATACTTTCCACTTGCTTCTGTTATTACTTCATATCGATTAGAGAAAAAGGACTTTTGAACTCTTGTCTTCCAAACAGCCAATTTTTAAATCTTAAGTCTAGATGCTTTGAGCTAGGAAATCGATTGAGAGAACCATTCTTAAAGCGATGAGACTCGAGTTTTCGTGCCATTCCGTTCATGGCAACGGCCATCTCCAGCGTTGTTGGTGCCGGAGTGGGGCTAGAGTTAGGTCGAGGATGTAGTTAATGGAAACTTGGAGGTTTGGGGAAGAAGGATTTTGACTGGGAAGAAACGATGGAGTCACTGACTCCAAGTCTCCCTCGAACTTGTATCGATGGGATCGATCAAAATGCTTTGGAGATGGTTACAGGCAGTCCTCGTGATCAATCTGAGAAGTATGGAGCATGTTTCGTATCGATGTAGATGTAGTTTAGGAGAAGTGGTGTGATCGATCCGAAGTCGAGGTCTTTGGATCGATACGAAGAGCATCGATACCTGAAGTGATCGATACGAGTGCGTGATCGATACGAACGTGAGATCGATATGAAGGCTGTATCGATACAAGAAGGCTATCGGTCTAATTCTTAGATCGATACGAACACAGGCTTCAGGGGAACGATCCAAATTGAATCATGATGGATACGAAATCCATTTCCTTTGGCATACTTAAACACTAATCTCCAACAAGCTTTAGCCTTGCATATTTGGACTTCATTGTAAACTTCATATATGACTATCCTTCAAAGCTTGTCGATGGAACTGTAACTTGATAAACACAACAAACTTTAACACGGATCGTTCTTCGAAGTTAGTATGGCATGGTTGAGACAGTCATCGATGACGGTCACTCTGGTCGAAACCCGAGTCTTGTCGTTTTAACATCTTTCAAACTTGTAGGAATTTAGAGTATTATGTAGCACTTCACACATAACACGATCACTCACTTTGGACCGGGGGGAACACAGGTTTCTTACCATCTAATAACGGTTTTTATTGAGTTTAATAGCTATGGATCCTGGAAGTTGGGAGCCACAAGAAGTTCAGAGTCCCCCGTTTCCTAAAATTGAATGACCAGACATCACGGCAGATACATCATACTCTGCTCCGGATGAACTGTCGGATGCAGTGTTGGTTATGAATCCGGAGGACTCCGTCCGGTCCAAGATTTCAGAGGAAATTCTAGGCATAATTTTTATTAGGCATGGACTGTCTTAGGAAGAAGTTCAGTTAGCGGGGCTAGAAGATAGAGCGCACAATCCCCCGGAAGGGTTCACTGCATGTAATAGATTCATGTGCGTGGTTGGAACATTGCCCCCGTTCAATCAATTCATTTGAGACGTGCTATTTTCCCTGAGGATCACGCCTTCCCAGCTGCATCCTAATGGATACACGCTTCTCAATAGCCTATATATCATATTTATGGAGCATCTCCTTTGACCCCCGACCATCGATGAAATCATATTCT
This sequence comes from Allium fistulosum, assembly GCA_030737815.1. Taxonomy (NCBI): domain Eukaryota; kingdom Viridiplantae; phylum Streptophyta; class Magnoliopsida; order Asparagales; family Amaryllidaceae; genus Allium; species Allium fistulosum. Next base: position 152,684,898 of record CM060905.1, on the reverse strand, counting down.
TATTCAATGTCAAGAGTCGGAGGGATAATCCGTCGTTCACTTTCTTGGAAGCGGTCAGAAACTACCAAGTGGTGGCAGGTGCATGGAGTAAGTTTAAGCTACTTCAAGACAAAGTGGTTCTACGTGAGATGCCCATCGGGGTTCGCCAGACGATGGTTGGTCAGACGCAAGTACTCTCACTTGTTCATCGATAAACCGGGTAATATAAATAAATGTTGAACTCATTGTTGTATCTCTTTCACAGCTTCTATTCCACGGCCCGAAGGAGCTCATTTTAAAGAGATAGTTAGGACGCTTTAAGCGGAGCCTGCCGAACTAAGGAAAATAGACGAAGTCCTTACTGATGACAACTTGATTGCCATTGGGCTCATAGAAAGAGGTCAGAGAATATGGCTGACTGGGGTTGCCGGAGTGGCTCCAGTAAGACAAAGTGGAAGACATTCTCTTGTTGTGCCCCCAGTGGAGGGAGCTTAGGCTGTGCCCGGTTTAATAATCATCGAACCTCGGGATAATAAAGGTACAACAACTGGTCATGAGCCCGCAATCGCGTCTCCGCAGGGCCCTTAATTATCTACGCCAAAGAGAAAAGGCAAAACTGCTGTCCACAAAAGCAAAAGGCAAAAGACTACCGAAGCAACTTAGTTCATTGTAACTTCTATAGGTCAGGAGACCTCTTCTTTGTAGATGGAAAGTTCATTAAAAGGGTTATCAGACATTCCTATCCCGGATGATATATTGACATTCTCTGATCTCGGGTTAGAGGGGATTCACTCCCCATCAAGAACTGGTGCAGGCCTACCTTCAATAGATATAGGGGAGACAACTCCAATAAGCAAGGCTACTACAACCGGTTGGTTGGGGGGTTTGCACATGCATACACACACCTCATGGCACCACACGACATCTCGTCACATGCTTCTTAATCTCTGGTGATAACTAATTCTACTCCTTTCTTTGTTTTACAAACACGATGGTGAAGCAAGGCTCCATGTTCAGCAAACTTCGCTCTTCGTGCCATTCTTCTGGATCACACTTTGAATCACATCACCGCGAGAGCAAGAGAAACTACTGTCACGGCTATTATTCCAAACAGGAATGCGAGCACCATGATAGAGAAAAAGAGAGATCATACCAAAGCAGGCGTCGTTCTAGGTCGCGATCTCCACCACCAAGTGGACCCTCTTAACCCTCTGGCTCCGGTTGGCCTTCTTCTGAATCTGCTCATCAAATTGCACTGTCTCACGCTCCAAAAGCCAGCGATCAACACCATAGAATTGAAACAAAAACCCCTGTCGTCGCAGAACAAATTGCCATAGAGCATACGGGGGAGGGAGCCATCTGCATCGCCAAGCTGAAGAAAGATTTTACGAACATCTATTTCGATGGCTTCCACTTTCCCCCCAACTTGAAGAGAATTCCGAATGACATAGAGAAGTTATTGTCGAACTATATGCATGATGCATACAGCCAATATCATGAATGGTTAAGACGGCAGAACGGGTTTCCGCTGTGTCTTTTGAGCAGGCCAAGACTATCGAGAAACTAGAAGGCGATCTCTCTCATAAGGATAAAATAATAGAAGTGCTACTAATGAAATTGAGTCTTCGAGAAAAGCCGAGATTGAGACCAACCAAATATCCGAGGAAGCCATAAAGTCTATGGAGGAGATGAGGAAAACTTACATGGACTTGGTGTAGGAAATGGTGCATTGTAATACTGTTATTATGCGAGAAAGTGATGCCGCATTGAAAGAAGTCACCGAATTAAAGGCGAAGCTGACTGAGGCTCTTAAAGAGAAAGATGAAGCTAACAAAGTGGCCCAGGAGGCGGTGAGACTTAGGAAGAGAGGGATTCTGTGAACAAAAAGGCCGAAGAAGCCGATGCCAGGGTGGAAAGGGAAATAAAAGCTGTAAAGGCCAGGATGGAAAGCGAATTTGAAGATTTTCTGGTCACCTATAACGCTAATGTCCTGAGAAACCGCAACCTGAACTGGCTCGGCGAAGATTATCCTTTTCAATTATATAAGGCCTAGAACCGCTTGCTTGAGGACAAAAAGGCGATCTGTAATATTGCAACCGTTGATGAGTTCGAATTGGAAACTCAAGTGTTGATCGGAGATGAGCATAAAGTCCTTCATGACATAGTTATTGCGCTTCAGATGAAAAATTTGGCGGCTAGGTATCCGGAGGCCGGAGAAGGATCTGGGAGTGAACACCATACCGTCGCTTCTGAAATGCCCTCAGTGTCTCAAACTACGCCCACATCTTCTGTAGACCCTCCAGTCGTCTCGGAGTATGAACAGAGGAAGGTATTCTAAACACTATCTGTAATGCTCAAAAGGCATGTCGGCCCAACCTGGGAGCCGAACAGAAGAAGGTATTCTAAACACTTCTCGTATTCCTCAAAATGCAGGAGCACCGGCCGACCCTCCTGCAACTCAAGAAGTTCATCATGAGCAGGAGGTGTTAGCGACAGAGGCCAAAACTGTAACAATTACTTATTCGGCTGGGAAGGCACATGATGGCAGCTATGTGCTTGATGATCAACTAATGGAAGCGCTCCTCGGCCATCAAAGCGATCCTAGTATTGAAGTGCCTTTCAATGTAGATGAAGATGTAATTATCACGAGCTCCTCAGGTCCGACCGGCAACATTTCGATGGGCGAGCATGTGGGTCGGGAGGAACAGATAATGGTAGAAATCAAAGCCGAGATTGGGCAGGCTGAGCAGGCTCGTAGGGCAGGCGGAGGCATGGCAGGTCCCGGTCCGGTCCCTATTCTTGTGGTTTCTCTAGGTAGCACCATTATTGAGACCAGCGCGCCTCATTCTTCTAGCATCGAGAGTGCCACCATTCCACCGATTCCACACACAGAGAAAACTTCAATCCCTGTAAGTTCTCAAGAAGAGACTGCGTCGATTCCCCCGGCCAGAGACAAGCCAGCTGGAGTGAGCCGAGGAGGCAAGGGTTCAAAGAGAGGTCCAGGCGGTAGCTCGGGCGGATCTACGCCAAAGAAAGTCAAGAAGAAACCGAAGGCGTAGATTTGCATTTTTTGCTTCCTCTTTTGTAGATGGCTAGAATAAGCTTCTCTTTTGCTTTTTGTAGGCCATGTATAAATGCGGGCTTGGCCCCCGCTTATAAGGAATTCTTTGAATAGATTTTCTACTCACTTTTTAAAGAATAGTGTGAATAAAAAATTTCCTTTATTTCTAGCATAACTCTGTGTTTATTCGTCTAAGTAATTTAGCACTCACATTTCCATTCAATGTACTCGTGAAGCTTTAGTCTCTAAGTTGAACTTGAGTCTTTAAGTCCTAAAATCATGGCCTCGGGTCATAATCAAACGTTGAGTCGAGTCCCAACGTTGTGTTGTCTCGGTCAGCAGTTGGAACTTGAGTTATGCCCCCAGTTCTAGGGAGAATTGAAGTAGTCAGTTGGCAGTTGCCCTCCGCCTTTACTGACTTTGATTTAACTTAGTCGGAACAAAGTTAAAGTGACACGAGTTTGAGCAGTCGGATCACACTTGCTCGCTTGCTAGTATTTGTATCCACACTCTGGGGATTTAGACTTGTATTTCGGTGGTCGGTCACGCCTGCTTATCGTTTAGAATTATATCCGTACTCCGGGGACATAAGTTATTTTACGGGCGGTCGGTTACACCCGTTTAATATTTATACTCTAGTTCACACTTCGGGAATCTAGAGTCAGTTGACAGACGGTCGTTCACATCTGTTTAAGTATTATGATCTTATTCGCACTTTGGGAATAAGGAGTTGGTCAAGGTCGTGGATGGTCGGATCACATCCTCCTTGATCCAGTAAGCAAAGTCATAGATGGATGGATCCATCTTCTTCGAGCTTGAAAACAAGCGAGGTCGTGGATGGGCGGATCCATTCTCCTCGAGCTTTGAAAATAAGTGAGGTCGTGGATGGACGGATCCACCCTCCTCGAGCTTTTGGAAATAAGCGAGGTCGTGGATGGATGGATCCACCCTCCTCGAGCTTTTGGAAATAAGCGAGGCTTTTGGAAATAAGCGAGGTCGTGGATGGACAGATCCACCCTCCTCGAGCTTTTGGAAATAAGCGAGGTCATGGATGGAAAGATCCACCCTCCTCGAGCTGGACGGTCGGTTCATGTCTTAATTTAGGAGTTTGCACTTCAACTCGCACTTTGGGAGCTATAGTTGGTTGGAGAACTGTGGTGTCTCAATTCTCTTTTGATTGATCGTTGTTTGCCCCTTGAGCTCGGGGTTTCATCTAGTGAGTGACCAGTCAGGTTACGATCACTCTCTATTTGAACGAGTCCCACCGTAAGATGGAACTCAGCTCTTCGTACATCATGGCAGTAACATGATGCATCTAGGAATCATTAACTTGGCTTTGTGAGTCTGTGCTTTATTGCTGAAATAAGAAATCATGGCAAACTCAGTTGCCTTATTACAAAAACAAATTCTCGAATTGTATAAACAAACTTGAAAAGGAAAACATACTAAATGAATGAAAGCCAATCATGTAATAACGATGGAGACTTTTGTTGTTCCATACTCTCGGTAGTATGAGACCATTAATGGTTGATAGCTTGAATGTGCCATCTCCAAGCCTTTATTCGATGACATACGGTCCTTCCCATGTTGGTTTCATGTGTGAAAGGACTGGATAGACCCGCTTGAGTACGAGATCGCCAACTTCAAAGGTTCTGGGATGGACTTTAGCATTGTATAATCGGGCTACTCAATTGCGATGTGCGGCTGCGCTCAAATCAGTCTCTTCACGCTTCTCATCCAGTAAATCCAAAGATTCTACGAGTAGGATGGCATTTGTCTTTGATTCGTAATAAGTCACATGGTGAGAAGGCACCTCCAGCTCAACTGGAATAATGGCTTCAGAGCCGTAGAAAAGTGCAAACGAAGTATGACTGGTCGTAGACTTGTGGGTAGTTCGATATGCCCATAAGGCCATGGGAACCTTATCGACCCACTTACCTCCATCCTTCTCCAATCGTTTCTTCAAAATGACTTGATGACTTTGTTGATAGCTTCGACTTGTCCATTTGCTTGAGGGTGAGCTACTGCCGAGAACTTCTTCTGGATGTGATAGTGTTGGCAAAAATTCTTAAACTTAGCGCTATCAAATTGGGCCCCGTTGTCTGTTACAATTGTCTGTGGGAGGCCGAAGCGACAAATGATGTTGCGCACAACAAAGTTGATTACTTTTTTCGTTGTGATAGTGGTAAGGGGCTCAGCTTCCGCCCATTTAGTAAAGGAGTCAACCGCAATGATGGCATACTTTGCACCACCCTTAGCTAGAGGCAAGGACCCTATTATATCGATACCCAATGTGGCAAACGGCCATGGACTGACCATTTGGGTAATCTCGGTTGGTGGGGCTCTCAAAATTCTGGCATGCTTCTGGCATCTATCACATCTCTTAGCATAATCTGATGTGTCCCGATTTATAGTTGGCCAATAATACCCGTATCTGAGTATTTTCTTCGCAAATGCTTACCCCTCAATGTGATAGCTACACCCTCCTTCGTGCACTTCCTGCAACACTCGCTTGATTTCATTATGGGCGATACACCGGAGCAGAGGAATAGGAAATCCCCTTCTGTACAAGATTCCATCTTGGATAACAAACCATGAAGCCTTTCGGAGAATTTGTCTCTTCTCATTCCTGCGCTTGGGTAACATTCCGTGTTCAAGATGATCTCTGATTGGAGTCATCCATGATTCTCTTTTAGGCGCTGATTCACGAACCCAGTCTGTCTCTATCGGATCAATACTTGGAGCAGTAAGTGTCTCCACGGGGACGAGTCTCATCCACTGTTATTCGCCAGTGCTGCCCAGTTTTGCTAAAGAATCGGCCTTTTGATTTTGCTCTCGGGGTATACAGTAGATAGTATAATAGTCAAACTGGTTCAACACTTCTTGGACCCGCATAAGGTAGGACACCAACCTTTGATCTCTGGCTTGATACTCTCCTTGAACCTGGCACACCACCAGTTGTGAATCGAAATAAATTTCCACAGCGACGACTCCCAAATCCTTGGCAAGCCTTAGTCCAGCGAGTACGGCTTCGTATTCAGCTTCGTTATTAGTTGAACGGAAGTCGAATTTTAAAGCCTAGCATACAGATCGCCCTTCTTGGGTTTCGAGCACCACTCCAGCGCCTAAGCACCGGTCGTTTGATGCGCCATCGGTGTATAACTTCCCTATATAGTTGGGAGGTTCACTGGTTTTGGGCAAGTCCTCCGGTATGGTGAACTCGGCTATGAAATCTGCCAGAATTTGTCCTTGAATAGCTCGCCTTGAGGCATAAGTGATGTCAAATTGACTCAGCTCGATATTCCACTTAAGCAACCTACCAGACGTCTCAGGTCGCCTTAGGATCTGTCGTAATGGCTGGTCGGTGTAAACAGTGATCGGATGAGCCTGGAAATATGGGCAAAGCTTTATCGAGGCTACAACAAGACAATAAGCCAGCTTCTCTATCTTCGGGGAGTTTCTTTGTGCCCCGTCAATCTTTTGCTGACATAATAGACCGGTCATTGGATCCGATCCTCTTCTCGAACAAGTGCAACACTGATTGCGCTTGCCAAAACAGCTAGATAGACATACAACTTTCCGTGATCAACCGGCTTCGACAAGATGGGACATGTTTCAAGATGTTGTACTAGTGCCCAGAATGCGCCCTCGCACTCCTCTGTCCATTCGAAATTCTATTTTCCTTTTCTGATCAGATCGAAGAAAGGAATGCACTTGTCCGTGGATCTGGAAATGAACCTGCTCAAAGCTGCCACCTTCCCATTAAGACTTTGCACCTGCTTTAGGGTTCTGGGAGTTTTGAGATTTCGAATTGCCCAGATCTTTTCGAGGTTGGCTTCAATTCCTCTAGCGTTGACAATAAACCCAAGGAACTTTCCAGATGCGACATCCATAATCTTCCTAATCTAGTTTGCGAACATCCGGTTTACGAGCCTTTAATAAGTTGCCCCATCATTTTTGAGTCCAAACGACATCGCCTTATAACAATAAAGCCCCAGATCAGTGATAAAGCTAGTGTGCTCCTGGTCGGGAAGGTGCATCGAAATTTAATTATAGCCGGAGTACGCATCCATGAAAGACAAGAGCTCATGCACGGCTGTTGAGTCCACCGGTTGATCGATTCTGGGAAGTAGGAAACTGTCTTTGGGGCATGCTTTGTTCAGATCTGAGTAGTCCACACATGTTCGCCATTTCCCGTTCGACTTTATGACAAGCACTGGACTTGATACCCACTCCGGGTATAAAGCGTCACGAATAAACCCATTAGTCTTGAGTTTATCCACTTCTTCCTTCAGGGCGGCAGATCTCTCAGGATCTATACCGTGCCTATTTTGTTTTACCGGAACGTGCCCCGGGTCGATATTTAATATGTGGCTCGCGATGTTCGACGAGATCCCACACATGTCTAAATGTGTCCAAGTGAACATATCGAGGTTTGCCTGGAGAAAATCAACCAGTTCCTGTCCTATCTGGGGCTGAGCTGAGATCCGATCTTTATCACCCTAAGATCATCATCATTGTCGACCAGGACATCGATTGTTAATTCTGCCGCGATGGCCTGGTATTCTTTGACTTCCCCTTCATCGTCGTTGTCTCTGGGATCGAGATCTTTAGGAAACTGGTTGTGGTGCTCGAGCCTCGGCTCAGGCGTTTATTGTCAATCCTCCATAGAGCGGACGTAGAGAGATTCCTCCACGCCCTTACCTTTCTCCTTTTGCTGCGCATCTCGCAGCTCCGCAAAATAACAGGCACGTCCAGCTACCTAATCACCATATACTACTCCGACTCCATTATCAGTGGAGAATTTTAGAGTCAATCACTAAGGGGAAATCGCTGCCTTGAACTCCACAAGGGCCGGTCAGCCAAGAAAAGCATTGTAAGGGGAATGTATATCCAACACAACAAACTGCAACATCCGGATTCTCCGGCGATCTCCAACACCCAACTCAATAGGTAACTCCACCATCCCAGTTGGTATGGTTGCACTTTCATTGAAACCATGTATACGTGACCGACATGGTTTCAAGTCTTCCGCTTCCATCATCATTTGGTCATAAGCACGCTTGAAAAGTATGTTCGCAGAACTTCCGTTGCCAACTAGGATCCTCTTCATCCAAGTAGGACCTATCTGGGCAGAAATAACCAACGGATCAATAATGAGGGCCTCGACTTTGTCGGCATCTCGGTTTTTGAAAACGATGTCATCTGTCATAGTCCTTTGTTGCTTTGTCGAGTCCCCTTCATCAATACCACTACAACATTCGAAGTCCACATGCCTAATCGAACTAGCATATGACTCCATCTCCTTCCAGCTCCGATTAGTTGGATGAGGACCACCACTCACAGTATTAATTACCAGCCTCCCGCTAGTACATGCGGGTTCTCAGGCCTAGCCGGGCCTTGGCCTTGATTGGGATTAGATGGGCCCGCTCCGCTGTCCTGACGAACTGCTCTAACTTTCTTTCTCTAATCAACTTTTCAATAACATCCTGCAGATGACGGCCTTCATTAGTGTTATGGCCATAACAATCATGGAATCTATATAACTTTCCGGTATGAATTTGCTTCTCTGATGATGGTTTCGGAGCTGGCTTCTTGTACTGCCCTATATTGCATGTTTGAAGATAAACATTCTCTAGTGATGTGTTCAAAGGAGTATATCGATCGAACATAGGAGCTCTAGATCTCCTACGGTGAGGGTCTCTCTTCTTTCCTTAACCTCCATCACCCTTCTATCGACTTTGCTTATTCTGATTATTCAACTGTACTTTATCGGAACTCTCCCCGGTCTGCTTCACTGCAACATTACTCTGGATACCTTCACTATCGGGCCCCACGACGTCCTGCTTCCTAGACCGTCTAGCATCTTCACTCCTCAAAAAATGGGCTGCCTTTGCATAAGAACGATCCAATGAAGCGGGGGGTTTCCCAGCCAACCAATCGCCAAATTCGGAATCGAGATCGATCCCCTTCGTTAATGCCATCAGAATAGAGTTGTCATTGGGATTTCTGACTTCGACACAAGCAGCGTGGAACCTTTCCAGATAATGCCTTAGAGTCTCTTCTGGAGCTTGAGTAACACTGGATAAGGTATTGACATCCTTTGGCCTTTAAGCATGCATACGGGACTGCTCAACGAACTTAGTAGCTAACTGGTCAAAACATGAAATGGATCTGGGTGGTAAACGGGTGAACCACATAGTTGCAATGCCTACTAATCAGATATGGAAGCTTCTACACTTAACCGCATCGTCAGTTCGAGTGGCATTCATAAGCCATTCATATTTCAGAATATGTTGGTTGGGATCCGAATTTCCTTCATACATCGGTAAGGTCGGCATTTTGAACCGACGTGGCGGCTCCGCATGGAGAATGTCATTAGTGAACGGAGAGTGACTTCTAGAAATTCCCTAGTCATCATTTATGAGGCCTTGAATTTCTCTAATCATCTTGCGTATCATGGTTGGAATGTCAGACATTTGGATATTTGGGGACAAGGCATGGTCGGGTTCCATGTTACGAGGACGGTCCGGTCGCTGTCTACGGTACGTTACACCCCTCCTTGGCTCCCGGGCTTCATGAAAGTGAGGATCCTGAGCATGAATGTGGTGGCGAGGGGTTGGATCTGGTTGGTTCTAGATCTTGGCCTCCAGATCTATAGCAGCAGCAGCTGCGTGGTCATGAGTGGTGAGATAAGGAAGTGCCTCTCCTTTGGAGGAGGGTCTAGCTTGATGCCTTGTGGAAGGGCCTATTCCGGCCTATCCGAGATCTGTAGTATGTGGGTGCCTGGAGGTATCCACGTAGTTTCCATCTAATCGATAGCGTGTATATCTATGATAGGAGTCAGATGACGCCGAGCTTTCAGACAAGAAATAAGACGTATGCTCCCTCCTAGATCTCCCTCGCCTTGCTACATTCAACTGGTTCACAAGCTCCGTGTTGGCATGAATCTGTTAAGTGAGTTCTTTATGGCTTTGAGTGATCTCATGCATGAGGACCTGGAATTCCTCTCTAGTTACTGGATTGGGCAGATCTGGAGCTCCAGCTGATGTTTGGCCTATAGTAGTCAATTGCGCGGGACTTTGCCTATCCCTTCCTTCTGGATTAGCAGCATTAGAAGCAGTTCTGGTATTGCACACCATAATGGATGTAGCTCTTCTTAGATCTAGAGCAAACTGAATAGGATAGAAGGAACCACATGAAGGCAGATCTGGATCTCCTCCTTAGATTTTAGCAATCCGACAATGGCAGGGGATCGACAGAGCAGGAAAAAACGCAGAGATTTTCTCAGTGAAAGCACCAAAGTATTTATACCAAAATTGGTCACAACACTCATTCGATGTAATTGAAGAGATTAAAATGAAGAAATGAAATGGAAAATGAGGCTAATCTAACAATCACACCAAGAAAAGTAAGTAGTAATAGAAAAGGACAAAGATTTATAGTGGTTCGGCATTGTAGCCTACGTCCACTTTGAATGGTTTGATGTTTATTGTTGATTCTAAACTAAGTTACAACAGTACAATAGCTAACACTCAAGTTACAATGGAGTTTCAATGGAGCAGCATAAAAGTCCAAAAGTCCCCTTTTAGTTGGGGTGGAGGTGCTCTTTATAGGCGTAGAGCTAGAAATATCTGCCACAAATCTCGGAATACCCTTTCTCATGCGTAGGTGGGACCACATGATCGATCTGGAGTCGTTTGGGATCGATCCTGATTGATCCATATAGATTTTGTATCGATCAAGAAATGGTCCAATTGAGCTGCGATCGATCATGGTTGTTCTTGAGTTGATATGCAAGCTTCTGTGAAAATTTCATGGCATTTGGACTTGTAGTTTGAGACATATGGTCGATCTAATGTTGAGTTTGCTAGTAGGGCTGAAGGCTTCATAGTGATACGTTCATATCGATATTCTTCGTATCGATGACGTGACGCTAGAGACCCACCTTTTGTGCATTGAGACCGTTTCCTTTGGTTTGACTGTGCCTTTCGTATCCATTTGATGCCATCTCTTTCATGTCGATGCTCTACCTCTGTTTTGTATCGATCCTCGGCCCTACTCTTCATATCGATTGAATAAGGGATCGATACGAATTGTATAGTTGTTGAATGAGTTGATTATGATCGATGCAAGGAATGTTCCATCGATGCATGTTTGAACCTGATGGATACGAATGGTGGATGCCGAGTGATGGGGATATGTTCACTTCGTATCGATGGTGATGGATACGAGGTGGTGGATGCCAATGGATGGAGTTAAGCTCACTTGGTATTGATCTGGATGGGTATGAAATGATGGATATGGATTGATGGATACGAAATGGACATGTTTCACATGGATCTTGATCGATCCATAACTTGAGCATACGAACTCCAATTGACCTGAAATTTGGAATGTTGCCTTTCATAGCTTTGCTTGTCATACCATGCTAATTGTAGCTTGATTCGGACTCGGACCAAGTTTGCATGTATCCATCGTGGACCTGTAGATAACTGTACTCCGAGGTGGATTGTCTTCAGTCTCTAGTCAAGTCCTCGATGTCACGGCCATGCCAAAAGGCGGGATAACATCGTCTACCCTATGTAGAATCATAGCTATGTATGTATGTGTGTGTGTGTATACATTCCATGGTTCATAATTAAACCAGATATTATCCATGCTAGTATCTTTCTATTGGCACCCCATCGGAATCCCTTGCTCTCATCGTATCACAGCCTCATCGCTGTGCATATCGAGGGACTCTTGTAGTGCTTAATTATGGCTTTTAATAAATTTGCTACACTCTATCTTGCTTTGGGGATTTATAACTTCGTCTACTTCCTATTGTGGACTCGACTTGTAACAGCCCTGGTTTGGACCACCTGAAATTAAACTAAAAGAATAATTTAATTTAGTGATAATTAAATAATTAAGAGATTTGAGAATTTTTAGTGTTAATTAAATTGGAGTTTGTACAATGAATTTCGTACTAAAAATGGGTATTTGAGAAATTTTCATAATAATGGAAATAATTTCAACATTTGGAATATGATTTTTTCGTAAATAGATTATTTTTTGTAAAACTATGAAGAATAATTTTTATTCTAAAAGTTGTATTAAATTTTGGACACAAACATGTATTTTCACAACGTTAATAATAACAATATATTTTATTATGGAAAATTTGGTTTAATTAAATTTAAACATGTTGTAATTTATAAAATGAAGATTTTATCTTATAGAACTTGTTAAAAGTTGAGTGGTTGAATTTATAAAAAATATACAAGTTTGTTTAAATATAAAGTAAAGTGTTTTATAATTCAAAGTTTTAATTAGCAACACCTTGTGATAAGAGAATTTAGCAACACTTCTTATTGGATATCTGCCCATAATCCTAAAGCCCATTAGCACTTAAACAAATGAGAATACGTTCATCTCACTTCCATCTCCCTCAAACCAGCAAACATAAATCATCTCCACCTTCTTCTCAAACTAAATCAAAATGCAAACTCCACTTTCTCAAAAAATTTACAAAACCCTAGCCGCTTCAAAAATCATAACAAATCCCAAAATTATCATTTTTGGATATATTGTTGCCAACGTGTTCCAACACCTCTGCTCCAAATTTCATGGGATTTAGTTTAGTTTTGATGGGCCAAAGGTCTTCTTTTCTCAAGTGGTTTTCTAGTAGATCTGGGCTGAAAAACGAAGGTCAATAGAAAATTCATAACTAATTATAGAAAAATCACAAAATTCTGAAATTTGGATATGTTGCTCTCAACTCATAAACATACCTTCTATAAATATTTTATAGGAATATACTTAGCTTTGATATTCCAAATCCTTTGTGCACTGAGGATGAAAATGCAGAAAATTCTGAGTTTTCACCTTGTGTTGATTGCTTGCAATTTTGGGATGTTAAGGAGAATAACCCTCACACTTCTAGTCTAGATTCATTTACATGTGGTTAAATGGTGAAGATATTAGTTTTATTGATCTTTTTTTGGTGATTTCTGTCAGTGTTTTCTAAATCTACTCCTTGTTTGCTCACTGTCAGTTTACTGCTTTCTAAATGTTGAAATTAGACTTTCCTCTATTCTTTAATTGCGGTATCAGGTATTGTTAAGTGCATGTAATAGTTTCAATTAAAATGCTAAATTAGTAAAAAAAAAATTGATTTAACAAAAATCAGCTGAACCACCGATCAAAGGGGACGAAACGCCTAGAGCTTGCTCCAGGAAGTTGTCCATCCCCCGTTTGCCTTCCTCCTTGTCGCTTGTTCATCAATCTTTTTAAGTTGCATTGCTCTAATTTTTAATGTTGTCTTCTGATGATTTTCTTATATGAATTTTGAGTTTTGAATCAATGCAAAATAATTCCATTTTTGATGCCTTTGTGTTCTATGAAAGAAATTCCATTTTTGATGTATTCAATAACTGCTGAATTTCAGTGGTTTAATTCATATATTGATGATATGAATATTTGTAAATTTTTTGATAAGTTGATTTCAAATAAATAGCAATTTTGATTCAAAAATAAATATATAGATTTCAAGTGATTTATAACGTGATTTAGGAGTAATTCAATTATATTGCATGAAGGTTTCTAACTCCTATTTTTACTAAAACACTTTGATACTATTTATAAATATTTAAATATCTCATCTAATGGATTTTCAACTCTTTTTTCAAAACAAATAATTTAGAAAAGAATTTCCAAACCTATTAATAGTATATAAAACTCTTTCTTCATTTGGATGAAAAATTCAATTAAATGACTTAGTAAAACAAATGGTATGGAATGCTTGTGTTTACTGTGTCAAATAATTCCCAGACTTACTCGATTGAAACTATATTTTCTCTTAAGTGGTCTTTACTAACTTGTAGTAAATATTAAAATAGACAAGTGTGGTATGGGACGTACGGGTGTTATTTGATTAGTTACTATTTGAAGGTAAATAACACTTAAAAAGATAAATTTAACGCTTGTCTTTTATATTGATCCATGATTAGCAGATTTATGGAGCTTCGGCTTATTAGAGTTATGGATTCACTATCCATTTATGGGTCCCTTGACCATTTATGATAACATGTGTTCGGTGAGTTTTATGCTCCCTTTTGTGGTAGGTCTCCCCCTTTAGGTTTCTGGATTTCTAATGATTGATTTCTTGATTTTATGAAATTTTTGTTTCACCAAATATTTTGTGAGATTTACCTTTATAAGTTAATAATGGTTTTGTGATTTGGTGAATAATTTTAAGAAGAACAATATTCCTCTTTGTTTAACTCTATGTGAGTTTCATGTTAACTTTATATGAGTTTTTGTGTTCTTATTATGGCTTGTAAACTATCATTACTTTTATCTCATATTGATTTAAATTAGACTAGACTGATCCATTTATTATCTTTATGTAATACTCGAGTCAGACCGAGTTATTTCGGGTACTTCTACTTGGTGATCTTAGAGTTAGATTAGTTTGAAGCTTCTCCGTATATTTTCAAAGACTTATAGTCTAGTAGTATTGTAGCCTATCTTGTATATTGAGGTAGGAATTCATTCGATTGTATATTCTTTTAAGTTTTCCTTTGTACCTCTTATATATATCGTGTATCTTTTATGACAACCTTTTGTAGTTCACCCCATGTATCATATACATGTTTACATCCGCTTTATGAGAAATGTTTATATTTCTCTATCGCATTCTATGATTATATGTTTTGTTGTATTTTATACTGTTCTGAATTATATTAAGCCACTGTGTTGTTGTTTTGTGCTTGGATTTGATACATTGAATCCTCTTATAAAAGAAAAATATTTTCATTCAATTCGACGTATCGATACTCGCCTAAAATAATAATACAGAGAGTCGCTCCTATCTAGCCTTATTCTCCACATTAACAGACGGTATTACGTTGTAATATTCTTTATTAATGAGGGCATAAAGGTGGGGCGCCACATGGCTCCATGGACTACCCCAACCATTTTGAAGGAACTCTTTTATGGGTTAACTAACCCTGCTAACAAATAAACTAGAAACAACTACAGCTGTGGATAACTCAACATGGTCTACCCTAGTAGGCAGACGAAGACCAGCTAGGTGTAACTCTGTCCTTCCCGTCGAATGCTAAGGATTAATGACGTTCTCGACCTATGACAGCCTTACCTATTAGCCTTGGTCCTAACACATGCTGCATAGTGCCCGATCCCACCCACCATCCTGTTTAGATTACCTAGTGCAATCAAGGCACTACTCCCCTCCATTACATATTTGAAGTAGACTAAACTTTCTATTGGGGTATTCCTTCATCTATACGCAAGCGTATACTCTCTACGGGTCCTTTGGTTAGACATCTCTCACATTAGTGTAATGTTACACAACTATTGGTGGCCCTCTTACGGTGGGCAGACTTCTATTGTGTAAAACCTCCAACCTCACATTCCAACATACTCTAATGACCATTTGTCATATCATTTCTTTAATTATATTTTAATTGTAATAATTCACACCCGTCATAAACGCATATTTGAGGCTACTTATATATCTCAATATATATACATGTATTCATTTATATTTTTTGAATCATCATGCCTCTACAGCTCTATAGTTGACTCTAGGTCTTTATTTTACTATGTATTTCATGGTTTTCTTTACTTTAACTTCATTTACTATTTTCTTCTTATCAAGTTCGTAACTCCATTTTCCATCCATTTTATCCATTTTCTATTTTTCCATTTCTATTCTCATGTTATCCCTTTATTTCTTCTTGCCTATTTTCCATAATTTCTTCTTTACTTACTTTAACTTTTATTGGTATTTCACATCTTAACTATCTAAGGTATTTTTATAGCATTCATATCTTACTATTTAACTTTCGAGTTCTATTGCATCTCAATGCGTTGGAATTACATTTCTATTACAAGGATGTTAACACAATAAATTTCCACATCTTATCAAAAAGGGAAAGTTCGTTCGATGTTTGTAATTACAAGGAACTATCTTTTTAGTTCTTAAAATAGACAGTACAAAATATGGTAAATATCCCTATTTTGTACATCTCTTTCTTTTTAGGTGTCTTCCTTTCCATTTCAAACATCGCATTTATATTTATTTAAACTTGATAATACATAGAAATTTACTAGCAACATCTCAAATTCCAACGAATTAAAATATCACTTAAACTCCTAAAATCTACGTTCCTTTTTAACATTTTTTCTACGTTTAAATACCAATTTGTTATTACCAATTTCATAACAAGTTACTGGGATAACATATGTTGGTAGGTTTTCCAAATTTCATTAAATCCCTACTATAATTAATTCCGTAATCCTTTTATAAGATCTATTTCATTAGATTCATTATGCATAAACAATACATTTATATCTAATCATTACACACTTACAGATTTATATCTAATCATTACGCACTTATAGATTTATATCCAAATTGATTATAAATGGGCATAATTGAAATAGATTACAATGAAATAAATCTAATTTTATTAAAAAACATGTAATTTTCCCACTCACCCTTGTTAGCATTCCCAAATCTTCGGATCTAATCTTGTTATCTGTATTTCCACTTTAACTCCATATTTGGATTCACATATACTATATACATAAAGATCTATTAGAATATTGGATTAGAAAGGAGTGATTTAGGTTGATTATAACTTCAAATCTGGACTTACAGTTTACCTCGGTTGTAGCGACTTGATTTGAACCTATTCTCTATCTCCATTATCTTCTACAATCCTCCAGTGGCATAAACATGCAAACTAGACTATTTCTATGAATTTAGAGTTTTGGAGAAGAACTGAAAATGGTAGAGCTTCTCGTCCATTAGAAAATTATGAGTTATAAGTGAGAGTCTAGGTTCATATTTATAGGGGTTCAAACCAATGCCAACCGTTCGATTAAAACGTTTTAAATCCGGGCCGTTTAGGCCTAGGTTCACTGTCGTTGAATACACAGCATGGGTAAACCGTTTATGGACCCCAGGTCGACCGCTACCGGTCGACCTAGGTGCTTCCTGGGCTAACCTATGCTGTGTAAATTTGGTAAATTATCACCATTTGGAGATTATTTTTAATTACTTAGTTATTTTAATTGACTGCCATTATTTGCTTCCCCAGATCACTTACTTAACATTTAAGCCACAATTACAGTTAACAGTTTTAATTAACGTTAGTTAATTACTAATTATTTTCTTAATTGCATATATAATTATTTCTGACTCTAAAATTTCAAACGTTAATAACTTTTTCGTTTGAACTCTGATCGAAAAAGTTTATATATGAAAATTGACCACAAAATCGGCATGAACCTAATGGTAGAAGTTTCGTAGCCAAATTCTGATGTTTGTGAAAATTTTATTTTTTAGTGTTAATATATTTTAATCAATTATTTTTAAAATTAATTAGCACTAAAAATTTAAGGTTACATTCTTCCTCTTTAAAAGAATCCCATCCTCGAAATTCCTCAAAGACTGAATGATGCAACATAACGTATAACCATTCTAAACTAATAATTCAATAGTGTGCAACCAATTTTGCAGCAAATCGTGTACACGTGCATGGTGTATCACAATATATACGATATTTATGCAGAGCGATTCTACTCGGCACTTCCTACATGAATGCATTACTTTTAAAACAATTTCAAAAATATGATTCAAACATCCTAAGTTTACTGGCAGTTCTATATGTATGCAACTTTCGAAAACAAAAAACTTGCTTTACATCCAAATTTTCCCACACTTCTACGAATAGAAGTATAGTTCAACAGATTCGCATCTAATACCTACCATCCAAAATCTTAACACACTATTGCTAGCATCAAATTTAGAAGAAGAAAAAAAAACCTATTTTCTTAACCTATTTGTCTTTATGCCGGGAGAAGGATTTAGATGGAAAATTCCATATTTCCATCCTTCTTTTCTTGTGTACCGAACTTCCCACTATACTTTGGAACCTTCACTTATGCCCAGATGTTTCCTTCTAAATTTTCCAAGTGCAGATCGAATGGTTAAAAAAAATTCAAAATAGTGTATTGTTTGGGTTTTATTTATTACACATCTAGGATAGTATATCCTCTAAGTAGTACAATACTTACATGATCTCTTATTTATTATCTAGCTATTAGATAGGATATGTACGGATGTTTAATTATTATTGTGCCAGTGGATGTTATGCATGTGGATGTTGCATATGGATGTAATGGTTGCGCATACATGTAGAATTGCAAGTTTACTTACTTAGGATGTTGCATATATTTGGATGCATGACATGAGCATCTACATGAAAGGAGGTCGACTGGATCAGTAGATCTCCTATTCTTTTGCATTAGTATAGGTTCACTTGCACTTCATGTTGCATATATATGTACATATTACATTAGAAAAATTCTAAGGATAATGATTGCTTATGGATGATGGATGAGTAGATGGTTATAGCTATTGGTTGCTGTGTATAAGCTACATTTTTCCATCCTTTAAGATTTCAGACACGAAATCCTTTTATGGGGAGAATGTAACATCTTGGAAACTTATGAGAAATTTAACAAGAATTTAATAGAAATTTAAATGGAGATTTGATAAGAAAAGTATATTCAATTAAAAGAAGGGCTAAAAAGAAATTTTCCATAAAATTTTGAATTTAGCCATGAAACTTACACCATTGCATTCGTAGTGATTTTCTAGATGATTTTCATATATAACACTTCGAAAACAGAGTTCGTATGAAGGAGTTACGGGCACAGAAAGATTTGGAATAAAATAAAATAGAAAAGATATATATATATATATATATATATATATTATGGTCGACCCTTGGGAAGGCATGGTTGACAAGTATAGGTCGACCATGGACCCTCTTATGTCGACCACAGGCAGTGAAAATATACAGAAACTGGAGCATGTAGAGAGTTGTATTGGAGGGCTTTGATTCATTACTTCATACCCAAGTTTTGATGACCGTACGTGATTTAAGCAAATATTCTCCAACCAAAACCAGTGTCCCTAATTCATTGCAAACGCTTATATAGAAAAAACCTAAGCTAACCATAAAATCAATAGAAACGTTTGCAGTAACAAAAATCTACCAAAATCCAACCTCTCCTCTAACCCAAAATCTTCTCAAAAATCTAAATAAAATAAACCTAAAGAAATGCAAGCAATTGGATATGGACTGGGCAAGCAGATTTAGCCTGCAGAAAGGTAATCCTCAAGTAAAGTAATAGGAAGAGCTTAGGCTTGAGGTGAGTGGGCATAGATTAATAATTTGATTAACGAGATTGATTTTAAACTATTTTAAACGACTAGAATTGTAAAAACCTTATAATTAACTTGTTGAATTAAAATTGAATTTGCTAAACCTTAAACCCTTAAATTTAATTTGTAAATAAATTATGAAATTGGTTAATTTGACATTTTTTATTGTTAAATTCGAGAACCCTAAATTAGAACTCTAATTGAATTGTAAATTGGACACTAAGATGACATTGGAAAAATTAGGGTTAATTTACTGAAAATTAGGATTAACTTAAATCATTAATTAATTGGAATTAACCGAGGCGGTTAAGGAAAATTAAATAAAAATCAATCAATGATTAAAAAGAACAAAACCCTAAATTTTTAAACGTGAATGGTCGACCTGGGATTGTCTGTGTCGACTGGTAGCGGTCGACTGGGAATGTCTAGGTCGACCGTTTGAATGAAAAATGCACAAATTAAACCTTGGCCCAAGGCCCAAGTTTATAATACAATTTATATAACTTAAAGAGAAGATTTATATAAATAGAAAATGATTGTTTGAGCTTATTTCTGAGCTAAGTAGACAGGCTAGAGATGGTAGGGTCGTAAATCCCTTATCGAGATAATCGTAGGGTCGTAAATCCCCTATCAAAGGATTATAGGTCGTCATGGTTTGGGTAACAGTTGAATAACCAAAATAGAGATAAGAGTTGACAAGGACGATGTATTTCATAAACACTCAGGGGGTACTCTATCATGGTGGCATGCAGCACCTATAGAGATACCAGGTGAGTGAGCCCGATCCTAACGGGAGTTCTTGTATGCACGGTTCTAGCACGATGTAGTACGTGGACACCAATGTAGGATGATAAGAGGTTACGATAAGAGACATTTGGCACTACGATCGAGAGGTGGATAGTGGGTGCATTCCATAAGTCGCATTATTGGTTTGCAGTACGATTGTGTATTTCGGGGTCTCCTCTCGAGCATAGTAATGAAAAGTATTTTTGGATAATTCAAAGGACATTGGCTGATCATTAATGTGTGGTTCGATTGTTGTTTGATCCATTGTGTTAGGTAAGAATCCTTAAGTATTGGACCTTAGGAGTTTACGACACTAGATTTACACTCTATATCACTTAGAGTAGATACAAATTCAGTGCACTTAATCATCTTAATAGTCTTGTTCTCATTCACCAGACTTTTGTCTGACCCCTTCTTCTTTCCATTTTCCACAACCATAGGATACATGTTAGCAAATGATTGGACAAAATACATAAAGAAAGGAGCTTCACGTTGGAGTTCTCATATTATTCATTGTTTCTCTAGTAGGCATATGTTGTATTAAATATCAGTAAAGCTTATATTTTACTTTGAAAATCAGTGTATATGTAAAACAAATATTTTGGAAACCTTTTTCTGAGTGTCTATTTTGTATGCCTATATTTTAGTTCCTTTCGTTGTGACATATGAAACTGTAGAATATCTTAGAACTCTATCCTTATAATTATGCTATATAATGTTTAAAATCCCAACAGCTTGTTTTCTCAACATGATTCGTGTTTGGAAGAGCGGGTGGTTACAACGGCCATAATTTTAAGTAATAACTTCGGACTATTAATCCACAGAAGATAAATCAAGAAATGTGGAGCCCAAATATCCATACAAAATCCAAAAATAATATCCAGAAATACTATCTGGACTTACGTCCTGGTAGAAGCAAATACTTCCGACTGTTAGTCCTAGGAGATAGCAAGAAATAAAAATATCAAAAAAAGCACATTTCTTAAAAAATATCGAAGGCAATACCAAATAATTATCTCAACCTACAGTCCTAATGAAAGAGATAACTTCCGACTATTAGGCCCTTGGAGACATCAAGAAATATAATCTTAAATCAATATTAAAGCCAATTAAAAACTCAATGTACAAAAATCATCTATCTCGATCCACGGTCCTCGGAGAGGCGAAACTCTTGACTGAATGGTCCTAGGAGATAAAAACAACAAATTATACAAAAAGGAGATCTCTCGGTCATAGGCTCTTATGAGAGAATGAGATATAAGCTCACAGCAAGTCTCCAATGTCAAAAATAGACAACATGCAGCTATCCAGGTTAGGCTAACTCAAATGACAAACTAACATACAGCTAGTCTCTAATGTCGTATAATCATCGTCTCTAATGAGGTGATAATATCCAATATCTCAAATATAATGGATCTACCTAAGTCACCCAAATGGGAGACTGAGGTACCACAACACTGCTCCAGGAAACACTAATGACTATAGCCCATTTTCTACAGTCCCTTAGTTGCTCCCAAAATCGTGACACTCACATTCATCGCATGTCATAAACACGCTACAAGACTATGCTGTGCATTGGCCATGATTCCTACTTTCCCTTGGTATCGATTTGTTGGTCCTTAAGTGACGTCTGGTCAATGGCTCTAATGAGAGAAATAACTCTAAACCTATAAACTCAATAAGGTGACATCATGGATTTGGGGCGCAACGCCGCAATCAGGACCGCTACGATAGATAACTAGCCTATGTGGTGGGTCTAATTCGTGCGCTCTCCATAGTGGAAGGAACACTATGATGTAGATTCCTGACAAATACTCTAGACTGTATAGTTCCTAATAAGAGTAATAATTAGTACTCTTGACTCTATGTGTCCTAATGAGAGTGACCATAACTGCTCTCGACTCGATAAGTCCTATTGCGAAAGATAGTTGATACTGTCAACTCGATGAGCCCTAATGAGAGTGTTAACTGATACTCTCGACTCGAGGGAGTCCTAATGAGAGCTACTTCAAAAACTCTCAACTCTAGGAGTCCTGATGGGAGTAATCGCTCTCGACTACATGGGTTCTGATGAGAGTATCTCAATATAACAAACCTCAACTACTAGCCCTAAGAGTAGATAATGATACTCGACTAGTTAATCCTTAGTGGATACAATGAAATATACTCTCAACAAGACGGGTCCTATTGAGAATAATAATAAGTACTCTCGACTCCATACGACCAAATGAGAGCATTATAACATAATAATTCCTTGACTACTAGCCCTAAGAGTAAATAATAATATTACTCAGCTAGTTAATCCCTAGAGGATAAATCTATAAATCTCGGTATATCTCCAGCTTGTTGCTCTAGGAGAGGAATATAACTCTGGACTATCAAGCTCTAAGAGGTCACCTCTAGACGATATCACAAATTCCTAACCCATCTCTAGAATATAAGAGGCATATACTCATTAATAGTTATCGAACAAGTATTACTTGAACGTCTCATACCATTCAGTATTACTCGAATGTTTACGAAAAGCTAGTAAATTATACTCGATGAATTAACAATTATTCTATAATATGAGTCAATAGAATAATCGAAAAAATATTACCAAGCATCCCATACCACCTCACACTACTAATCCGTTTATTCAACATCCTCATTATATAGAATTACAACACAATCCAAATCAAATAAACCAATTTCGAACCAACAATTATGTAAAAAAAGGAAGATATCTTGAAACTCTTTAAAATAGTTTTTTATAATCAAAAATCCCCTTTTAAAATTTTCTTTTAATTCTTTTTATTAAATATTCACTTTACAAAAGAAATTCCCATTCGAAGATATTATTAAAAACCCTTATTTATACTTATAAAAATTCCATACAGTTCAACAACTATTAAAAATTATCTATTTTCATTTTTAAAATAACCTTTATATCCAAAATAATTTCTAATTAAATCATTTTATTTTCCAACCACTTTTATTTATTTGTAAATTTACTTTTTTAAAACCTCATAAATAATTTTTCGACGTTTCAAAAATAATTTATAACCAAAAAACCAATCGAACGTCCAAAATACAAATTATGGAGCGAAATTCTCCAAAATCATCAAACAATCACCTAAACAATATTATCACATGACCAAGTCAAATTCCATCGAATTCGGCCATTCATACAATGTACAAAACATATAAATATAATATGTAAATCAAAATGCAATTAGACAGCATCTCCTTTGCATTTTGATAATCCAACATACATAAAATTCAACATGAAATCAAAATTCATATCCAACATCACACAATTAACCAAATATCCAAAAAAAACATCTCAATCAAACAATTCAATTAATATTCCCAATCAATTTAACCAAGCAATGCAATCAAATAGGGATAAATAAATTATATGTATCTATACAGCCGGCAAAGGGAAATAAATATAGATGTGAGAAGCTTAGGAGTAAGTGCCTTCCTTACCACCGGGAGTATAAAACTCACCAAAACAATGAATGCAAGAATCAAACTCATCTCTATACGATTTTTCTTTGCTCAAAATTTCTGTGCTAGAAACTGCATCGCCTTACACGGAACCACCTCTAAGTCACGACATCCATCTCGCATGAACACATGATCTCCGTGACAACATCGCGACTTCCATCCACCAGCGTTGTTTGCCATAGACATCCCTCGATTGCCCCTCCTCTCACGACAATCGCTTGCACGTTACATAATTTAATTTCTTTTTCCTTCCTAATCACAATTTCTTCATTTGAGAATAAATTGCGATTGAGGCTAGGAAAAAT
The DNA here is from genome assembly GCA_030737815.1 of Allium fistulosum. Classification (NCBI taxonomy): domain Eukaryota; kingdom Viridiplantae; phylum Streptophyta; class Magnoliopsida; order Asparagales; family Amaryllidaceae; genus Allium; species Allium fistulosum. The sequence goes on along the minus strand of CM060905.1, from coordinate 152,661,026 downwards.
ATGGAAATGAGTAAGAGAATACAAAGCTTTGGGTTTGCAAAATAAAAATGTGGGCTTGGGCTATTTGATTTTGGGCTAGATTTTATTTTTTTCTTTTCTTTTTAATAACCCATGTATTTTATTTGTAAATAAATCTAATAAAAATTGATTTACACATCATTCTACAAAATATAATTTAATAACTACACCATTTCATTCAATTCGATGCCCGCTTATTTATTTTCCACTACTTTAATCGCATAACAACTATTTATGCTTTAAATATTTTATATTCAGTCAAAACATTTTATTCGATTTCAATGTATTATAAGAATAAAATTTATCAATTTAATTCAATTTATTAAAGAAAAATCTTTTATTATCACCCTTCAATTAAATAAATATTTACTTTCAAAAATAATAATCATCAAATATCGAGTTCCAACAATTCTATTTTAATTTAAATTCATTTAATTTACAGCGTAGAAAGCAGGTTTATTACACAAACTATTATGAAAAATTTGATAATGATGAAGATACACATCAAGAAATTGTCTATCAACAATTAGCCAATAAGATTGGGATGAGTTCTTAAAAATGACGCAAAACCCGGCGCAAGCGAAAGAAGATGGCTAGGCAAAAAAAAGATCACCGCATAACTATGGTCGTCATATTGGACGTATGAGTCACGCTATAATAGAACATGAAATGGTATGTCAATATTACCTTCTTAAATTGTTGATATTATTAAATTATTTTGTGTGCATAACAAACATATTGGGTCAAAAAGTGACACAACACCTCAAATCGATCACGAAAGAGGGTAGATCAATCTAAAATGAAATAGAATATCAAGAACACACAAATTTTTTTGTGGTTCAACATTAAATAAGTGCCTATATCCACTATAATTTTATTGCTTGAGATTTGTAGCACAAAGAAAATAGCGATGATTTACAGCCAAAGGTCCCTTTCACGTTGCTCTAAGAGTGATGATTTAGAACCAAAAGAGCGTTCAATGGAAATTTATAGATGAACCACCCATTGCAAGCGCTAGCTCATGGAAGACCAGGTAAGAGTTCAGATCCATGTGAATAGGAAGGAAAAATGTGTGTTTCTCATAATCAAAATCATTTTGGTATTGACCACAATATGGTTGGTACCGAGCATAATTTCTCTTCACCATATAGCTTGCTTCCTCATACTTGTCTTAAGTTTCAAGCTTAGCTGTCAAAGTTGCTCTACCAAATCATGTCGATACGGACATGATTTGTCCTATGTGGGACTTGTTTTCTCTATGAAGTAGAGGAGAAGTTTACCAAAATGTTCAGTAGTGGGTCCCTTTACTCAAATCAACTTGATATCGACCGTGATTGTGGTTAGTACCGACATTAATTCACTTTCTCCAAATTGGGTCTAACTTCTTATGCCACTTCATTTCGTCATTCCAATCATCCCCTCAAGGTCATAATCCATTTTGTCTTCGTCTTGAAGTCAAGATTCACTGGGAAGTTTCTCAGTTCAAATGATGGATATCACAACCCATAATTTTAAAATTATATATATATATATATATATATATATATATATATATATATATATATATATATATGACAATGTTTGTAGATAAAATCTTACCAAAAATAACACATCGTCATGTATGAGAAAAAGTGCACATGAAAAAGAATGGTACCATATCAGATAAGAGTTCTTCGTACTTCGTAAGTCAAACAGATAACTACTCGCATATTCTACAAAATTTCATTATACATATACCATCTTAAGTATTATTATATTTTAGAACAAATTGCAAATGCAAAGGAAACAATTAATGATAGTGATGAAGAAGAATTGCAATTGGATGAAGACATCATGTCACAAGTGTTTGGTAAGGATGGAAGAGGTTGAACTTGAAGTATTGTGACCAAGATTTCAAGAGCCGATGTTAAGGCTTCTACTCCTGCACATAAACAACTCAAAAAAAGCTCCAGGAGACGCATAAGAATTGAATGCTAGGATGGAAAATGTGGAGGGTACATTGAAATCTTTGGTCGACTTGGTCAAGGGGTATATGGCTTAAGGAAATCACATACTAGACGTGGCTTCCAATGGAGGAATAAGTACATGTTAAGATAGCGATGCTACTGAGTTGAACCACATACTGGAAATCATAGCTAGTGTTGCTTTCAGCTAAATTCATCATGTGTAGCCAATCAAAAATATGAAATTTTGAACTATGACCTAAAGGTCATTGCAATAGTTTTTGTATGTAGAGATTCGACAACATCCATTATGCATGGGAGAGCTATAACATCAACACATAAGAAGTTGGTGGTGGACATTATACTATTACTAGATGAGAATATTACCAAAAAAATCATCATTTCCCAATAACCTTCATTGAAGTTGGAATCCATGGTTATGTGTGCCACCTAAAGAATGCTACTCAATATCTTTAGGCTTAGGCTAATTTTTTTTGTGCGGTCTTCTTGTACTTGAGACTACCTGAAATTTCACATGAGTATTTAGCTTTGAGAACTACTCACATTTAATGTGCATTCTCCCCCAAATTTTATTTTGTTTCTTTTTACTTTTGGGCTATTGTGGTTTGATATTTCTATATGTAAATCTTGAGTTTTTTTTTCTTGGGGTCATTAACATTTTGAGAACTAACTGACATATATGATAACGTTTGGACATTTCTCATATTTACAAAGGTTTTGCATACACATTGACTTGTTTTTCAGAATTTTTGTCTCATATTTGAACTAATTTCCTTTATTTTTAGGGTACAAAGAGGCATCTTTTGACAACCAGTTGGAATTCATTTGTAAACACGAAACAATTTAAAATTAGTGATTATGCTCCTATAGAACCTTGTTAAAATATTTTGGTTATTACAAAATACAAGGTAATATTTATGGTTATAACATAATATATTTTGGGAAGATTGATTTATAGTCAAATGATTTAACAGAATTCACTTTTGTTGTTGGTTGTAGGCTCTTCCTATGGTTTCAGCTTGGCTGCAATTTTGGTTTAAGTTACATTAATTCATTTTCCGGTGTAGTTACACATGTTGTTCATGATTTAGTATGGTTTCGCTTCCCCATTGCATATCCTATTAGCAAGGTAATCACTAGTACTATTGTTATTTTTCTAACTTAAATTCCATATAAAATAAAGTATGAGCAGGTTCTTTTGTTTGGTGCAACTTTTAAAATTTTGCAATATCAGTCAAAAATATTACCTTCGACCTATTAAAGGTAATTTTACATTTTGAAATTTTTTTTCTTTTACTTTTTAAGTTACTATATTTAGTCATGCTATGCTTATGATTCTTATAAGATGTTGGTTTACTTTATTTTGTTTTATGAATTATTATTAGGATTATGACATGTATGAAAAGCAAAACCACATCTTAAGTCTTAACAATAGTCAACAAGCACGTATTTGTTTCCTACTAGATTCAAACATATTTGAACTAGTGCCAACTCGTATGACATTATGAACAAAAGTTTGGAAATGCATTTTCATATGCTCCATGATATATTACTACTGATATTATAAACATAAGGTGTATAATATAGGGTTCTACAATTCATGGACTTCAATTCCATGTACATGAATAGTGTTGTTGTGCATTAACGTTATTATGTGGATTAAAGCAATTTACTAGAGGATGTTCGAGTTAGCCTTTAGGTAATTATGAACCTACTTGGTTATTTAAGATTGTGCCTCTTACGATAGAATTCATAAAAAAAGGTTTGTTGTTTGTTTAATTCTAACATTGTTTGGCCCCCATACATAGTAGTGTATGCCTCTTAAGCCACAGATTTTATCTTAGAAGCTTACCCTCTATATGTACATGGTGACATATATTATGCATACTCTTGGGTTCTTATGCACTTTGGTTGCTTGGCCATTCGTAAAAATGAATACATTGACTCCACTTTGGGAAAGTTGATAGACCATAGACCACAATGTAAACAAGTGTAGGATATGCATAACATATTGAACAATTGAAGGCTGGTTCAAATTAATTTTATTTTAAAAATGCAAGTGATTTAATGAAGTTGCATGTTATAAGAAAAGTAGTCCTTAATGTTTTTAATAGTAGTCTTACCCTAGCTTATGTTCAGCAATCTTTTCAGCACTTCATCTTTCCTATTGGACCTAGTAAGTCACTCTTTCTGCCTAATTACACTTATTTCATTGCTTTTAATTTAACTATAACTTATTGACAACTTTGTATTTTTTTAACCCTATAAAATTCTCTTGATATTATACCACATCCATTTAGCTTTTGCTATAACATAGTTTCTACAATGATATAGCGAACAATCTAAATATATTAGATGTATATGTAATTCATGTGAATTTTGACACAAATTCTAAACATTAATTTTTGTACGAGGTACTACTATGTATGCAACAACTTCTATGGTAGAATCCATCAAAAAATCATAGAAGGAGAGTACCAATACCTTACTAGTTGCATGATTATTATTATTATTAAAAGGGGTTATTTTTCAAATTATATATATATATATAATTAAGCTTAGTAAGGTATACTGATAGTTTGATTGATATTAGCATATAAAAGCAAAAACTTTAGTAATGAATGGTGATCCTAAGGAGGTAGTTTGAGAGGCTACTAAACAAAATCATGTTGATCTTCTTGTTGTTGGAAGTCACGGTCTCCCCAAATTTTGCATGTATATATGTTTGTATTTTATTTTTATACATTCAGAGATATTTGATTATTGATAATTTTGGAAACAGGGAATTCTTAGGGAGTGTAAGTAACTACATTGCACATCATGCCAAATGTCCTATTCCTATTATGAAGCCTTCGAAGTGAAGAATGAACATTAATGGATAGTCCAAAGCATTTAGCTATCACAAAAGAGGATCATAATTTGGTTCCTTTTGCTACTGTTATGGAACAAATATATTTTTTCACCCTCGACAAACATTATGGTTTGACATAACCATAATCTTGATTGGAACCAATTTAAAGTGAATTAATCACCTAACAAGAATATTTGGATTAATATACGATTATATGTTTATAGTTAATGATTTGGTGTAGAGTACAAAATTACAACTACATGGGATTAGTAAGTGTGTGTGTGTATTGTTATAAAGTTAATAGTTTCAATAGAAATTCATGGACTTACTAATTTGTTTCTTGTCAACGATTTATTAACCGAGAAAATATTACCACATTGTGATTTATGTTTTTATCATATATTGTATTTAAAATTGATAAATCATTTGGTTTTACATCATTTTACATCAAAAGCTTTCTAGCTAAACTTTGCTATGTATCAAGTCTTATCAATGACCGATACTTGCAAAAGTAAGGGGCTGTGAGAAGCATCCAAGCAGGCAAAACTATGAATGGTTTACCTTAGGAAGAAGATTTAAAGGAGTAGATTTGACTCCTAGACGGTCAGCTATGGGCTGTCATGTTAATGGGTGCACATGTTGACCCGACTGCCAATAGCTAACCATCTAAGCCTTAGATGGTCGGCTACACTCTATCGTGTTAATGGGTGCACAGGGGCCGTATTTCTAAACTTCACCTTGTCTTGTGCTATACTGATCAGACTTTGATAGAAAGCCTGCACATTTCTGAACCACGTGGTGGAAGATAGGGTGAAGTTCCAAACATGAGTTCGGTGCACTGTAGTGGACCATAAAATGTTTGGAGTCAAATATGCTGTGTTCAGAGGCAAGATGGTCAACGCCAGGCTGTCATGTTAATAGGTGCATTGGGCCTGTGTTGTGGAACTTCACGTTATTCTTTTCTACGTAGATCAAATGTTGGTAGAATGCTTGCCCATTTCTGAACCACATAGCATATTATAAGGTGAAGTTTCGAACATGAATCTGGTGCACCAAACCACAGCCTGTAGTGGATCGTAAAATGTTTGAAGGAGTCAAATATTTTGTGTTCAGAAGCAAGATGAGCACAAAAGAAGTAGATGAGCAGGTAATCAACGTGCAAAACAAAAATTCTTCTTACTTAGTTAAATGACAAACTCTTGTTGTTTTCTTCCTACTTTGTATACATCGAATGTAAATTAATAGTATATTATATACACATATGTTGAATGTACAATTTATATACATTTTGTTTTATACTCATTTATTGAATGTACGATTTGTATACATTTTCTTTTATACACATCTGATGATATTATTTTTATATTTTAGTATTGTGCACATAGATTTTGTAAGTAGCCAAAAAACATTTATATAAAAAAATCATACAATACTTTTCAATGACTAAGAGTTGTGCCTAGATAATGTACCATCAACGCAAAAATGGCCACGGCTCTGAGCCAAAAAAGCAACGGAAATAGGCCATTGTTAATTTTAATTTCACAACGCCCATAAGTCGTTACCATTCTATAATTCGTAACGACTTTAAGCCATTCCTATCTAATAAATTAGCAATGAACTAAACCCGTTGCTAAATATTTGGAGTCGTTGCTGCTACACTGTCTAGTATACGTTACAGTAGGAGAAATAGTCTGCTGTCGATGAATTTAGCTATGACTTTGGGCCATTGCTGGATATCTTCCACACCTTGTTTAGTAACAGCTTATGGCCGTTGCAAAATGTGTTAGGAATGGCTCTAAGCTATTGCTAAATGGCATTTAAGGTCTAGTGTAATAGAAGCTCGGCTTCATATCTCGGCACACCTTAGTACCCTCGGATGTATAACAAACTTCGAATGGTGGTATTCATCCAAGACCAACTTTTTAAGGTCTCCACTACCCGGGACATACAACCTCCCCTTCTTCCGAAGCCATTCTTTTACATTAAGGCTAAAGCCTTTTAGTTCTTTAGTCTCGGCACCACTCTTAGGCCACTGATCCTTTTGGCACATAGTGGATCTTCCTTCAACCTCTCAAAAATCTTCTCCATAAGAGCTGGGTGTACTTATAAGCACGACAACATCCTAGAAGTTCTATTTGAATCTATGCTCGACTGAAATTGAAAATCACAAGAAGCTAATGCCTCTAAAACATTCCACTCTTCAATTATAGCAAAAAAATTCCACAACTTTTGCCTCAATGCATTGGCAACCTTAATTCGCTTCCCTGGGATGTACTCAATCCCGAAATCATAAGATGTCAAAAAATTAAACCACCTCTATTGTCTTATGTTCAACTCCTTCTATAAGAACAAGTGCCTCAAAGACTTATGGTAAGTAAACAACTCAAACCTCTCTCCAAAAAGGTAATGCCTCCGAATCAAGAGTCAAAGGGACTCAACTGTCTAGATGCATAAGCTATTACCTTTCCCCTCTGCATCAACACTTCTCGTAAAACTGAACCTGAAGCATTTGTGTACATGACACTATCACTATACCCTCTCAGCATTACTATAATTGAAGTATTCGTTAGCCGAAGCTTCACTCTTGGAATACCATCTAGCACTCCCCTAGCTAAACGGACCTCTCATTCTTTCGAGTGAGTCTTGTCCATGGCACTATTATGTAAGAGAAGTCCTTATTGAATCTCTAGTAATACTCTACCACCCCCAAGAAACTCCTTACCTTGGTTACAATCTCGGGCTTCTACCAACTATTCACGGCTTCAACCTTCGAAGGATCTACGACCAATCCCTCCTTCGAAACTATATAGCCTAGGAACTTAACTTCCTACTTCTAAAAGTGACATTAAGAAAAACTTTGTTTAGCTTATGTTGCCACAAGGTTTCTAACATGAGTACAAGATGAACTTTGTAATCTTGCTCATCCTTAGAATACACTAAGATACCATCTATAATAACCAACACATACCTTTCCAATTGATCGCAAAAGACTCGGTTCATAAGATCTATAAAGAAAGCCGGAGCATAGATTAGTCCAAAAGGCACGACTGACCATTCGTATGAAACATACCTTGTCCTAACCATGGTCAAAGAACCACTTCATTCACTAACTCTTAGTTGATGGGATCTAATATCCAAATCTAATCGTGAAAATACTCTAGCTCCACTCAACTGATCAAATGTATCGTCTATCCACGATAGTGGATAACGATTCTTCCCTTTCATCTCATTCAACTACCTAACCAATATACGTTCATAGAGGTCCATCTAACTTCTTCACAAATACCATACAAGCTCTCCGTAGTGAAATACTAGGCCTAATGAGCTAAAGTTCCACTATCCACTTCTTTAACTCTTCCATTTCCTTATATGGCATTCTGCTAGGCGGTTTACTAATAAGTTGTTCCTGTGGTACTAAATCGATGTGAAACTCAATCGCTCTTCTCGTAGGTAATCCCATTACTAGTACAAAGATATCTGCAAATTTCTGAACCATAAAAGATCTATCTCCTCTTCTAAACTTTCCATAGATACCTTCTCTTTATCTCTTCCAAAGATACCAGGATCCTTTCTCCTCCCTTCGGGTTCCATAAAGCAATAATCCTCTTATCATAATAATTTTTGGCGTCACTCTACCCTAGCCAATCTATACCCAAAATTACTCCATACCCCTCAAAGTCAAACACATATTGATCACAAGAAAACAAATGATCACACAAAATAAACTCTAAACTAGTGCACTTAACCCGAGAGAAGCATATCTACCAATAATATTACCATACGCAAATAAGTAACTAGATAGGTAATATATAATCCTAATCTATCCACCACATATTTCGAAATGAAAGAACGTTGAGCTCCAGTTTCAAACAGGGCTCTAACTGGTAAACTATAAATTGAACTCATACCATCAAGCACTACTCCCTTTTCTTTCTCCTCAGCTATTGGTCCTGATAAAGGCCCCTCTAAAGCAAACAGCCTTGTTTGCTTTAGCTCCAGACCATCCTTCTTTTTGTTGTTCGGTTTGTCACAATTAAAACACTTAGCTTTGACCACTCTAACTAGCTATAGACATTCAGATGCATGGTGCCCCTTTTGCCTATAATTATAACAGACAATCTCTAAAAGATCCTTTCAGCTACCTCCTTCACGCACCTTTCCTCTTGCATGTTGCGTTTCTTGCCTTACTGGTATGGAGCAAACCTCTTCTTCTGCTTTATATTTGGCTTCATCTCGACCCTCCTCTCCTCTTGGTACATATTATCATACTTTCGGGTCATATCTACTAAGAATTTATAGGGAGATGCGAGGTGTGCCATCACATTATGATTCAAACCCTACTTCATGCCCCTGATGAACTTCTCGTTCTTCATCAATGGGGTATTAATCAATTTTCAGCCATACTTGTCTAAAGCATCAAACTTTTGAATATACTATTCGATGGAAAGGTCTTCTTTCTTAAAATCAATGAATTTCCTCAATAACACACATCTTTGAGATTCGGAAATGAATGGTGCCTCGAATCTTTCTCAGAAGTATACCCGGTTATCCTCCTCGTTAGGAGTCTCGGCAGTCAACATCTCCCACCAATCCAAGGCATCCTTACGCGACTATCTCGAATCTAGCCTTCGTTTCTATTAGTAATTTAGCCCCAAATCCCTGAAAATACACTTGCTCACCTTTAGCTAGTTCAACACTTCCGTTTTGTTCTTACCCATTAAGCATCTTGCTTCCTAGAATCTTGTAGTCCCGATTTAGTTTGGAGAAGTCCTTCCTTTACTGGTCCCATATCAACTACCTCGACATGTTTTCTTACATCATTAGTACCATACACTGTTGGAACAAAGTGTTTACATCCATTTAGCAATAGGTGGGACGACTTTATTCACTACTGCTGGAGGCATCTCCCTTCAATTTCCTTCATTTATTTACGTGCTATCACCCTCTATCTTGACATTGGTTTCTCCTACTATAATTCTTCCACTCCTCGTTTCCATTTTCCACTAAGAAAGTCTTCATTAGAATCAAGAAGGAAAGAGAGTGAAACAATAATAGTATACATGTAGCATTTATAACTACACACTATAATAGTGTATACCCTTCCTAAGATGTTTGTTTTCTACTATCTAATTCTACCTAAACCTAAGCTCTGATACCAACTGAAACATCTCTCATTTCGAAACCCAAAGATGGAACTCCAATATGTTACAATCACCTTGGAATTATCTTTCGGCGACAAAGATGAGATCAGTTATATATGCATTTTAAGAAGATAGAGTAGCAAACAAATTTCATATTAAATAATCACTTTACATATTTAAATTGTTCCCATAGTCGTGCCTACTCAGGGGTCAAAAACATAATGCAATAATAGTTAATAATGTCATGTCCAACATATAAAGATGCTGACATAAACACTTAATACAATAGAAATAAAACAAGATTTATATCATTTAAGCTTTATGCCTCGTCTTCAGGACCCCTTGTTCGTCTTCCGAAAGCAGCCTCCTTAGATCCATAAGCTTAGCCTACTCAAATAAATACCTCTGAGTTTATGAGGAAAATAATGATAAAACATAGACCAAACATAAAGTCTGGTATGAGCAATATATTACCCTAGACATAAACATAGTGAGAGCATGCCGCTAAAGCACGGAATAAGTTTTCCCATCACTATATCATAACTTTCATTTTAACAATTTTAACCACAAGCATGAATAATACTTCCTTCTCTAGTGTATTATTCATACAAATATGTCGTAATCAAAATCAATAGCCATTTCTCTTGGCATGCCATTCAGTAATCATTCTCCTTTCTAATTCAAAACCTAAAACATATTATCCTCGGTTGCCACCTTGGCCTTACGCCTTCCATTACGAACAGAGTTGGATACCTTCGGATACCACCTAGGCCTTATGTTTACACTGTATGCTTAGTCTATAGTTATACTACTTGGTTTCGGCTACTACTCCCGGCATTACGCCTGCGCTTTCCAATTTTGGTTGCCACGCCAGGCCTTACACCTACTTCGATTCCGTATTTCGGTTGTGACCCTTTGTGACGCCCCACCTCTATACTCACGCTAGCCAAGGACACTACGGGGTAATGCCGTCGACTAGCGCGAAGAATAAGGCTGTTGAGGAGCGACCATCTATGTAATTGCTTTGTGCGAGTACCGATATGTCAGAAATTATAACTTACATTTCATTTCAAGAGGAAATCCACCATACCGATTAAGGGTATCGGCAACTCGATTTCCCTTTTCGGGAGTATAAAGAATATCAAGATCATAAGATACAAAGAACTCGAGCCAACGTTGTTGACACAAATTAAGTTCCTTTTGAGAAAATAAATACTTCAAAAACTTATGATCGGGGTAGAGAACAATTTCTCTCCTAAAAGATAATGAGCCAAATTCTAAGAGCGAAAACAATAGCCGCGAGCTCTAAATCATGAGTGGCATATCTAGTCTCGGCAGGCTTCAATTGGCAAGAAGCATATGATAAAACACATTCCCTAAGCAAGAGAATGGCACCCAAACCAATATGACTAGTATCGGTAAAAACAATAAAGTCTTGGTTCCCTTCGGGAACCGCAAGAACAAAAGCATCGGAAAAGAGTTCCTTTCTCTTTCCCGAAAAGCTAAGACTTTCAAAGTTATAATTAACTTTATATATATATATATATATCTCTTTTTAGAAAAATTAACTTTTCACAAGAATTTACTGTGTTTAACTGTCTCATCATAGCGTTTAGGAGATTCCTATCGATAACGTTGATCAAGCGCATCGACCAGAATTCTTAAAGCACCCAATGGGCAAAACAACACAAAATCATCTTATATATGATAAACATGTCTCTTATAACATTTACAAATATTCTTTGCTCGTTTAAGAACAAAACCCAATCATACTTATAAATATCTTATTAAAAAGATTTGCGAATTTTAAATTGTTGTTTTCATCCATAATCAATAAATATAAGAATAAACTAATCGAGATATTCGTAGAATACTCGATTCACAAAATGGATGAAATAAGGTAGAAGGTTCATCATACTGAATGACATAACGAACCAAACACAAAAATCACAACGAGTGCGGAATGCGGTAAGTGGAATGCTACCTTCCGCAATTCGTAGCTGATGAAAACCGGTGGCAAGGTCGAGCTGAAAAGACCTTTGCACCATTCAATAGATTACTTAGGTGATAATCCTAAGACAAGCTCAAATATATTCTGGAAAATTCACAAATTTCTTGAATGATAGAAATAACATTTCTTCATCAAGTGGGTTTAAAGAATAAGATGTTGTCACCAAATTTGGAAATCAAAATCTTTAAAAATAATAGAAATCTGCTTAACAGATTAAAGATGTCGAAGATGAATAGTCCACATTGGACATAGGATATGGCCTTCATAATGATTAAGCCAATCCTTTCCAAAAAAAAATCAGTTTCGAAGCCTAAATAACGCATAACATGCAAATCGGCTCGAAAAGAAAAATCACAAAAATAATCTCGACATTTTCACAAAGTAAATTGAGTGTTGCGGATCCATCAATCGAATTCGCAATTCTCAATGAAATCATCAAGCCCATAAAATTAAAGAGAAAGAATCATCAAGTTCTTTTGATATAAAATAATGAGATGAACCAAAATCAAAAAGAACTCGAATAAGATAATCACAAAACAAATATCGTCAATGATAGGATGAGAATTACCTTGACCAAGAGAAGTGTCACAAGGAGCTTGCACGACATTCAACTCTCCCTCTCTCCTACTTTGGAGTATGGGACATGTAGATATAAGATGGCCCGAACTTTTGCAATAACGATAAAAAAATGGTTTCGGACACTCATTTGCATAGTGGTCCGTAAGACGACAATTGTAGCATCGTCGACGACTAGAGGTAGAAGTCTTTGCTACAGAAGTTTCTTGCTTCCCTTTCTTGTCGGGATTGGAGCTTTTGAACTTAATAGGCCTCTTCATGTTATTGTTGAAGTTTTGTTTGGCACGCACAACTTCAACATCACTTTCTCTATCGGACTCTTCAAGTCGAAGAGCGATATCTATAAGCTGATCGAAAGAAACTTCCAATTTCAGAAGTAAAGGCTTTTTGAGGTTCTTATTCAACCCATAGACGAATCTCTGATTTTTCTTCAATGGGGTATTAATATACTCGACCCCATATTTAGAGAGAGATTCAAAAGATGCGACGTAATCCGTCATAGAAGATTCACCTTGAACAAGGTCAATAAAGCGTCGGGCTAAAGTTACTTTTTCAGCCTCCGGCACAAACTTCAATTCGAATCTTTCCCGGAATTGCTCCCAAGTAAGATCTGCTTCGATAATTTCAGAAATCAAAAGCTCATACCAATCTAATGCTCTTTCTTGGAGCATGCTAGAAGCCACTTGGACTCGATGAAGATCAATAAGATTCATGCGAGAAAAGATGCGATCGCATGATCTAAGCCAAGCTTGGATTTCTAAAACACTTTCGGATCCCTTGAATGGCCCTCCACCCAAAGCAGTATAATCTCTGCACAAGCGTGCAAACCCGGATTTAGGGTAAGTAGGCGCTGGAATGGGTCCGGTAGCTCGGGCATTGTTCACGAGATTTAAAAGTTGTTGTGCTAACATAAATACTCCATCCTGAGGAGTAGCACTAGATTGACCGGTGCTGGGATGACCAGGTCTAACCATTTCTCTTCTCTAAGAAAGAAAGAAAGAAGAGGAAAAATGTTATTCTCAAAATGAATATCAAACAACCTTGATTGATAAAACAAGGCATCACAAAAGAAAATATGATAGAACGGTACGAAGACTCGAATTAAATCCTATGGCACGATTCCTAAGGAAGACTTAGGACAATGATCCTTGCTAGATTATTCTACATTGTTCCAAAGTTTGGCTCTGATAACATGCTGTGACGCCCCACCTCTATACTCACGCTAGCCAAGGACACTACGGGGTAATGCCGTCGACTAGCGCGAAGAATAAGGCTGTTGAGGAGCGACCATCTGTGTAATTGCTTTGTGCGAGTACCGATATGTCAGAAATTATAACTTACATTTCATTTCAAGAGGAAATCCGCCATACCGATTCAAACTCAAAGCTACCACATAGTGGCTAAGTGGACCTCGGAAACAAATATAGAAATAAACATAACACAAATCAGTCACGGATATTCATATCACAAGGGCGGAAACAGATATGAATATAACACATAAAAGTGTACATCAAAATAGTGGTCGAAGAAGATCCACTACAACACAAAAGGATAGATACATGTGCTAGACAAAAGAATAATTATACATCAAGGAGTCTATATCTCAAATGTATAATAACAAAAACTACTAATCTAAAGTAGTTAGCCAAAAGAGTCAGATGATAATCCCTGATAGGAAGTCAAGCAGAAGCACCTGAAATATCTCGGTCTGACCCGAGTATTATTTAAGAAGAAAATAATAAACGGGTCAGTCTAGCTATAAATATCAGATAAAATGATATAGGATAAGAGATATGACCAAATACATATGATAACATAAATGTCATTCTGTGTCAAGTATGTATCAAATAACAACCAGAAATCATACAATATCTCACATCAACTCGAAGCACCAAAAAGAATCACCTTCTTTAAATAATTCACCAAAACACAAATATTGACAAACATATCAATGCCAATCCACGAAAGTTGGTGAAACACAAATTCTAGAAATCACAACCAGAAATCCAGAAATCAAAAAAGGGGGAAGGCCTATCACAAACGGGAGCATGAAAACTCACCAACACGTGTATCACAAACGGGTTGTTAACCCATGGTCGCTAACCAAAGGGCCGGTGCCACGACGTAGTACAGCGAACGCCCGAGCAACTAGAAACTCAATTAATCTAGAACATTGACGTAGTACAGCGTTACGCTCGATGAACTAAACTCAAATAATCAAGCACAACGACGTAGTACAACGAACGCCCGATGAACCTGAACATAAATAATCTGGAACAACGACGTAGTACAACGAACGCCCGATGAACCAAACTCAACAAAACCATAGGTCGCTAGCCTATGAAGGAATGAGACGAAGCTCAATAAAACGGGGTATAGTCCCCCACCTGGACAAAGAGACATCGCACAATGCTAGTCTAAATCACAAAATGATCATCATCGATCATCAAGAAGTGTCGATTACACTAATCTAGTAAATATAAGAGTTTAGCTTCATGTCCCATAACCACTAGCTTAACTCAAATATTTACGAACAGATTGTAGATTCTCACTCGAAAATTGTCACAAGAGTTTAATCGAACAAGTCCAAGAATTAACCGATGAAGTAAACGCAAGCGTTTCATACCACTTGTTTTGCTAAGCCGTTTAATTAGATTTTCTCATACGAATGAGGTAAAGGTTTGTGTATACTAATAGATTGGAAAACAGTTTTGTAAACGAACTTTGTAATAAAAATAGGGTTGAAATCATCTTTGTAAAAGAGTTTGAATAGTTACTACTAGTATAGAAACCTTTGCATTTAGAAGTGACAAATCACAAAATGATTGAAGAAACAATCAATCACAATATCCACATTCGAAGATGTGAATTAAATCCAAAGAAATCGATATCGAATCCATCAGAATGGATATTCTCAAAAATCTCAAAAAAGAAGTCATCGAAGTAAATAATAAATGATAACAATAAATCGGATAGTCATGGATCGATAGAAATTGGAACCTCTAGCTAAATAGGCAAAATCAAGCAGGTCAGTCAACTGGCCCTCTGCAGTCAGTCGACTGAAACAGAAACCAGAAAATTTCATTTCCTGCAGTCAGTCGACTGACTGCAGGGAGCCAATCGACTGACTGCAGAAAACAGAGACTTCTGTTTTCTACAGACAGTCCCAGATGACTCGGATTCTACAACCAGTCGACTGACTGGCACTGGGGAAATTTTTCAGCCTATCCAAATGAAGAGCAAACTCTTCCAATTTTTGATCGGACGAGCAATGGGCGCTAGGGGTTTATGCCAATCGACAACCCAGCCCTATAGGTTCTTCGATACACCACCAAAAGCATGATCAAACATCAAAGCTAAGATTTTTAGAGTTTTAGACTTCAAAACACCAAAAATTGAAATGTTCACCAAATCAATTCAAATCAAAAGTAAATGAATATGCACAAGTGTTAGGAATTCATACCTAACAACAAAGATAGCTATAGACATAGATGTGAGTTAAAGAACTCACCTTTAAACCCAAAAACAATGAAGGAGAAGCTTGAAAGCAAAGGAAGATCAACTACTCTTCAACTTCAACTCTAGAAGCTTGAATCTAAGCTCAAAAGAAGAACATTTCCTAAGTTAGGTTTAGGAAATTTCTGAAATTAAAGAGAGAATGAGTTGGAGAAGATGAAGAGGATGCTTACCAAAGCTTCTCTTTGAATTTGGAGCAAGAAATGGAGCTTGCAAAAGGAAACTAGGGTTTAGGAATTTCTATTTCCAATCTTTTTCCCCCATTAATCTCAAAAGCTTGAAAGTGTTAGGAAAATGAGAGTGAAGTGAGAAGAGGGCTGAGTTAGGGTGTTTAGATGGGTTAGTGGGCTGAAACCCAAACCCAAAGCCCAAGTAGAAAAATATCAAAATTCACTCAACTCCAAACATATTGAAGCTTATACTCAAAAAAGTCACAAACGCCATTTTGGACTTAATGGAAGTGGTCTCGAGTCCCAATTCGACTGTTTGCAAAAAGTAGCTTTTGGGACTTCAATCCGATTAACGATTCTATATTTAAATAAAATATTTAAATATTCAATCGTAAAATATGCGGGTTGTTACACCCTCTGCCATACACTTACGCTTTCGTTTTCATATGCCACCAAGGCCTTACTCTTGCGCTTCTGGTTTCAATCACATTTGGCCTTATGCCATCTATCCAGATCTACGATGGTTGCTCTCCAGGCCTAATAACTAATGCCTGCGTGTTTTGGATCCCACTCTAGGCCTTACTCCAGCGTTTTTCGGTTGTGGTTGCCAAACCAGGTCTTAGACCAATGCTTTCGTTTATGGATGCCACCAAGGCTGTACTCCTTCGCTTTTGTTTTTGGATGCCACTAATGCCTTACTCCTATGCTTTTGGTTCTTAACTGCCACATTAGGCTTTATGTCATCTATCGAATATTAGTTACCCACCTAACCAATCATACATTTGGCTTTTCACTCAGTTATTCATTAAGCAACATTACTATATCATCATTTATATTCTAAGCACCAGTTTCGTCCATCCTAAGCCTTAGCATAAATTCCTTCTTCTAAAAGTCAAATAGTTTCAATTTCCACATCTTGTCAGAAGTTAAACTACCTTGGGCAAGCACTACCCTCAGACTCGTCCGAGGAAACCTACTTTAGTTTAGTTTTAATTAGTTAACACAAGGAGTCTTAATTCTAGTTCATTCACCGTACCTATGGTTTCTCTATAAACCTCGATTTAATATCCTCAGTCTTATACTTAGAATTTCTTAGCTCTCTTACTTAAGTCTTTATTCCTAAGATACTAGTTCATTCACCCTCGGTTTGGCTCTACTGCCTTTGGTACTGCCTCTCGGTACATGTTGGAAACTGTGCTTTCCATGCCTGACACTACCGTTACACATTTTGACTTCTGATTAGTTTGACTAAGTCCTTTATTACCATTATTTAGTAATCTTCCCACATGTTCAGCACAAATTGCTGATCTGGTCTTCTAACCAATTATTAAATGCTTTATTCACTTACATTCCTCCAAGCCCTAATTATTTTCCTTTCGACACCTATTAAATCCCCTTTGGTTTAAAATACTGTCCTTTAAAAATAACTTATTTTAGTTGAAAAAAATATTATAAAATAATTATATGTACTTTCTTTTCATAAAATTTCAAAAACTCCATTTTTCTACACATTTTCTATAATAAATGGTCTTACATAATTTATCAATTTGATTACTTATAGGAAAATTCTATAAATCAAAACCTATCTCTAATTATATGCTCCAAATATTATATTAAACTTTGGATCACTATAATCACAAGAAGTATGAGAAATAATCTAAACTAATTCTACGGCGAGCAATTATTAAGTGAATTTAGTGAACATATTACTCACCAAGATTTCATAGTCGAATAATGTTTCTAGTTTCCTAGGCTATGATCTTTTGCTTTTTCTCTTGCTTAGGCCCCCACCATCAAATGCTCTAAGCTGTTGTTTTACTAATGAGTGTAGAATGAGATAAGGAAATTGTGATGAGAAGATTAGAAATGGCTTTAATATCCTCTTCATGAGCCGCCGGACCACCTTGCCTCTTTCTCATTTAATTCATCTTAATCAAGTTTCATTAAGTGATAATCATGATAAGTAAATGCACACCCAAGTACTTATCACACCTCATTTTTAATTTCATAATTTAACCGGTTAAGCGCTTAATCTCATAATTAATTATATGATTAATTATTTATAAATTTATTAGGTGTTACAGTTTCTCACACTGGACTTATGTTTGACTCAATGTTTATCTTTTCCCAAAAACTCTCGAGTACTCATTTGAGTAGGATGAGAATACAAGAATAGACTTGACATTCTGGATTTGGTTGGTAACATGCAAGAGGCTTTAGATATATTTACTATTTATTATTTCTGCTGCATTAGTATATGTATATGTATCAGTATTATAAGGACAAGTTGTTTAACTATCCAAAGCCGAGGGTAGTACTTTTATGGTGACACTGTAATTCCAAGAACACTATTTTGGAAGGGGCTGTAGCCATTATCTGCTTTTTAATATGTTATATTATATTACATTAATAAATGTGAGTATAACTTTGTTGTATGAGTTAAGTCGTTTTACTTTTACCCTAACGATCTTTCATTTGGATGTTTAAGAATGAAGTGGGTTCCGAAATTTGCCCAGCCATTATTGTCTGTCCTTCCGAGATCGTGCCTTCGCTTTCTATTGATCACTCCAATGAAGTTATTGATATTTCCATGGTTTCACTTGATGCGACTCGTCCTTCCTCTGATATCTCTTGGGATTCATCTGACCTGGCTTGGATTCATGAATCTTATGAAATGAGGCTTGATCCTAGGGATGGAAGTTTTTATAAGTTTGTTGGAGGTGATGATGAAGAAAGGAGGCCATTTTATCATGTTAAGGGCAAGGGCCTATCCCTCACAATGCTTGGTTTGTTTGGTGATTTAAATTGCTCTCTTCTATCTGATGTCTTATGGGATAGGAAGTTCTTTTATAGCTCAGAATCAGTTGATTTTGTTCCTACTTTGGCTACTCTTTTTTAGGGTTTTATCCTGTTATTGGGCCTATATCTTCGGATGAAGGGAGTGGATCTTCCTCTTCGGAGGGAGACTAGTTTTTGCTTTGTTGTTGGTTTAGTAGTTTGGAAATTTTGTCAAACCACCGTGCTTCAATTCTTAAAGCTGTTCCAGTGCATGTATCAAACACCTGTTTCTATTTCATTTATATATGTGGATGACCCACTATAAATGCCTGCTAGCTTTGCTAAGAAAAAATATTATGATAATTGAACAATTTTATTCAATTCGATGCCCGCTTCTTTTTATTTAATCGTTCATTGTACTATTATAAAATAAATTTATTATGTATGCATGTATGTATGCATTTGTGTATGTATGTACACGTGTGTATACGTATGTTTGTGTTTGTGTGTGTACATATGTAATATATCGAGGAAAAAAGGTAAGGACGTAGAACATACCAACCCCAACTGTAAATAATCAGATTCAGAATATGCAATTGAATGATCAGAACCACAGATAACAACTTCAACCTTTTGGCCTTCTAGTGAGCTTATTAATGTCGGTTGAAGCCTATCCTCCGCATCGCCATGTCCTAACTGTTCGTCCTCTCCTCATCCCCATGAGATAACAAGATTTCCAACCATTATACATACAAAAAAAATATAACAATGTTATTTTGCTTGATTGTGTATCATATATATAGCAGTACTTCTACTTCCCACTAGTTATATCCACCACAAACTTAAAAAGGTACCTCAAGCCTCTGTGTAATCAAAGCTTTCAACACTTTTTATTGACAACCATTAACATTTTCCTTTTTAAGTTAATACAAAACCATAAATATTATAATGGACTAAAAATTTAAACATTAGCTTCGTATGAAGAGATATAATGGATATGAATTCATTTAATTCCAAGCCAATAAAGCGTTCAAGCTTATAGCCACATCTCAAAAAAAATTCAATTGTCAAAAACACAAAATTAGATAATGATACAAATAGTGGATTGTTTCATAACATTTTAGATTTCCAAAACAAGTTTCGGATTGCAAAATTATGGAATACAACTAAAGTTATGATATTTCCCCAAAAGTATTGACTTCTGAAATGGAGTTATAAATGTAGGTCCACCTTCTAAACTCACGTTTTTAACCATGAAAACATCAAAATTTTGTAAAATACTTAAAACAAAAGTTGTTACATATGTTTTAAGATTTTTGGAATGGGCATGATTGTTGAAATCAGAAAAACCATTGAAAGTTACGATCAAAACTGTTCAGCGCTGTATTGGATGGTTTCATTTTCAGGACAACGAGATACATCCATATCAATTCATGGTTTAAGCCACAGTTAAACTCAAAATTTAAATTTCCTTTCAAAGAATAATGATTTTTTAATGACATAGCTTTCTAATAAGTTTTAAATCGTTAAAGATGAGCATATGATTTGAGATTTATAGTTAAATAACATATGTTGTTTTATCATAAAACTTTATATGCATTTCCAAATTACTTCACGTATTCAAAGGCAACAATTTTTTTACTAACTTCGAATTTACTTTATTAAAACCTAAAAAATCAAAAATTTATTTAGAATTTCTTATAAATTTTATCTTCAACAAAATTTTAAATTCAAACCTGGTATATATCATATTATTTCAAACTAGAAATAATTCAAACTTAGACTCCATTAATTCCAAACTATCTTTTAATTTATAATAACTAAATAATTTTATTCCTTGTAAATTAAAATTACTAAATAACTTTAATAAAATATTAATATACAATTTTTCCAAACTACATTATTATTTACCTTTTTAAAATCTCAAATATCACTCAAAATACAATTTCTGAAACATTAGTTACTTCACAAAATATTATTTATAACATTTGCAAAATCTTTCAATATATTTTCCCCAAAATAGTGATTCTTTCTTTTCCAAAACATTGTTTTCTTTTTCAAACCATTGTGTTGATACGCCTCGTCCTAGTGTTTAGGAACCCCTATCGATAACATTTGCCAGACGCATCGACCGGAACTCTTAAAGCACTCGATGGACAAGGTAACACCAAAATAAACTATTAAAACATTTTCAATCACTTGATAAAATAAAAAAAAATAAATCATTTCCTTGTTTGAACAAAAATATTTATTTTCAAAATTCATATATACATTCCATTCAACAATCATTAATAAAACATAAATCATCACACATCCATAATATCAATCAGGCATATTATTAATTTAATTCAATTTCTTGTTCCACATCTTCAATTATATTTTATTATTATTATTTCTTAAACAGATTTTACTATGCCTTAGTGGTTTAGATTTACATAAACTGGTAGCTCCTATCAATATCTGGCTCCGCCTAGATTCAAGTGAGTTTTTAAATAATTGAATGATAACTCCTGCTCAATTTCCACATTCCAGACTAGGCCAATTGAAAACAAAAATTAATATAACCAAACACACATCAAACAAACAAACAAATGCTTTCAATGAAAAGTATTTATCAGCATCCGCTATGCACTCTGATTTCTACTTGATCCTACCATTCAACTTGCCACACAGAGGTTTATTCAATAACACCAATGCTGACACTACTGGTTTAGCTAAAAACTCTTTATTTCACTATCTTCATCAATAACTTAAATTCCATACAGAGATTAACACGTAAAAGTAATAGGGATAAAATAATATATATAAGAGGAAAAATAACAAGTATGTCATCAAATGATTACCCCAGTAATCATCATATACTCATACTGTCTCTTATTATAAGGTAACCACCCAACACACCCAAATGGATAGGGACTCTAATTCTCATCTAAGGTCTCGACTTGTGTCTCAAATATACAATGTATTGTTCTAAACCTGCTCTGATACCAAATTGTAAGCACACCCACATATATACCAATACTATCCAAGAGTACTACTAAGTAATACAGTCGGATAATACCGAGAATGAGGCTATATGGGGTACACACGTGAATATTCCCTTGGGTTAGCACTAGTACGTATTAAACAGTGAATAAATAACTCACATATATGTACATGGTATCGGCACAAAGCAATAAACACACGTGCCTTGAAGATAGAACAGTACATAATATACAATAAATATCATAGAACACAGAGTTAGAATCACATTGATAATATATAATATTGAATATACAAGGCATTTCCAATATACAATGCAAGAATATACATACATGAAACCATATAATTCTCAAACTAAATACAACAATACAATATACTAGTCTACTCTATGCCTAGAAAACACAAGCTGGTCTCATCATTTCTGAACCTGAAATGTCTCGGACTGACCCGGGTATTATATAAATAACACACGGATTATGGTATATCTATAATGTAGATGTCAAATAACATATAATGATAATGGTATAATGGTGACAACATAAACTATATCAAAACATCCAAAATTAGCTTACATCACAAATGCCTTGCAGATAAGTGTCATCACCCATATAAATCAAGCCAATAAAATATCTTGGAACAACATCAAACCGGTGAATCATCCATATTCAGAAATCATGAAAATCCAGAAATCATCAATTAGTGAGATATCACCAAGTATAATCTAGCTAGCATATGGCATGGTCCAAATATATTTCTCAATCTCCATAATAAAATATCAGCATTAATATAGAATAAAAAATATAGGCCATCTATCAAAGAATCGTATATATAATAAAAACATAAGAATCCACTATACTCTGGACACTTATCACATCATAGATATAATCTCATCTCCTCGTATAGAAACAAACAGTCATGGGAATTGACTGTATAACAGACACATGGTCCCAAGTAGAGTCATATCATAATATGGCTACCCGCCATCTCTAAGAGCACCTGGGTTATCCACTCGGATCCGCTCCAAATACTTGAGTGAGGTGTATAGATAATATGTAGTTATGTACCACTCCATGTAGGACTAGAAGGGAGACTAACAACTGCCCGCCTTCTCCAAGAGCCCTGGGCTACCTGTTCAGATCCACTTCCATGGTCTTTTGGTAATCGTGATAATATCCACCCAATGTACTCGTCAATGTGAGGACTCTTAGTCACCATCCTGGATCATGCCCTATGGTAAAGCATTGTTGGCCGAGGTGACAAAAAGGGGCTTGGGCTACCCACCCTAAGGGCTAACCACCCTCCACTAAAATCATGTGATGCATATCTAATATAACAAAAGTGTCACAAATCTAGTGTGCGAACCCATGATCAGGCCGCTAGGGCGAACATTGGTCATATGATTACCATTAACTTCTAATCATATCCTGGAGCACTTTATGATAAACAAATATAAAATATTTATGAATACACACACATGTATGGATACGCCCTCTGTGACACCCTACCTCTATACCCATACTATCCAAGAGTATTACAGAGTAATACTGTCAGATAATACAAAAAAGAGGCTATATGAGGTATATACGTGAACATTACCTTAGACTAACATTGGTATGTATTAAAACATTAAATATATAATTTACCTCTACGTACTCAGTATTGGTACAAAGTAATAGACATGTATGCCTCCAAGACAAAACAATGCATAATATATAGTACATTATAGAGAACACAGAGTTAGAAATGCATCGAAAACATATAATATGTAATACAATAACATTATAAGAATATAGTATAACTCAGTGTTAATTATATATATATATACACACAGTGTACAAATATCATGTAACAATTCCTAATAATAATACTCCTTTGAGCCCAATAAAACACAAGCTGGTTACGTCGTCCCTATACCTGAAATGTCTCGGACTGACTCGAGTATTAGAAAATAACACATGGGTCAGACTATTTCTAATCAAGGATCATAAACAAGGTGATACAGTATAAACAAAGAAGAATGATATGATTTTACTATCAAAGATACACTTAATACCAAACGACATGTCAAAGTATATTTATATCAATATAATAAAATCCTTAAGATATTACATCATCCAAAAGTCTTAAATCCACATAAACAGTGAGAACTGATATCAAAAGATGTCATCACCCATATAGAAACACCAAATCCAAATATAAAATCAGAACAGATATCAAAAGATGTCATCGCCCATATAGAAACACATCAAATCAGAAATCACGTAACCAACACAATGGGTGAATCATACATGCAAAAATCATAGTCTAAATTCTTAAAACATCAATAAGTGAGATATCACTAAGTATAT
Organism: Allium fistulosum; assembly: GCA_030737815.1. NCBI lineage: Eukaryota > Viridiplantae > Streptophyta > Magnoliopsida > Asparagales > Amaryllidaceae > Allium > Allium fistulosum. The sequence continues at coordinate 152,636,671 of CM060905.1, read as the reverse complement.
CGGGCTAAAATGAGGAAATGCCCAAATATCTTTTAATCTCGTATTATTAAATCTCTACAATCAATAAGAAAGATTTGGGCCAGCTCACAACAATGCCCAAATACAATCAATAATAAATAGGTGTCTGCCAAAAAAGGATACAGGGTTGACTATACTCTGGACATAGTCTCAGTATAATCTTATCCCTTATATGCCTATCTACCACACGTGAACCACATCCACATAGGAGACTAATGACCATATGTCCCCTACAGGAATCCAAGGCCTACTATGTCGTATGCTACGTAGTCGGGTCTATTCCTATAACATTAGTTCACGCGAACCGAAACCAAATGGGAGACTGATGGTTGTATGCCCGCTCTAGGAACCCAGGGTCTACTGTGTCATATGCTATGTAGCCGGTTATGTTTCTATAGCCTTATTTACCTCGACGGACATCGTGACACATATCCACCAATGGCTCGTCAACGTGTAGCCTCGGTCATGACCCTGCTTTGTCCCTATATGTAACAGACTGTTGACCTAAGCAACACAAGGGGCTGTATGACACATACCCTACGGGTCACCTAACCCAAACCTCATGATGTTGGGGCACCTACCCATGGGTCACCTAATCCATATCGGATGATGCGCTTTAAATATAATATATAACGAACAAAGGTGTCATGGATCTCAGGTGCGACCTAACGATCAGGCCGCTAGTGTGGATTCTAGCCAATCTAGTTTACTCCCGAACCATAAAGGGAGCTGGACAAAGGTAGATAAACACATAAAATATATATACAATGGCTGCCACTTGGCTCTACATATAAATCAACATGTGACTATCAAATACTCAACGCAACGAGTATCATATGTAAAAAACCTTGTATTGAGTGTCATTCATGAGCAAAGAATAACCGAGTAAATAACACAACGGCGTCCCATACCACCGCCCTGTTACTAATCCATATATTCAGAGCTCGTATACAACACTCACCCTTTAGTATTCTATATAATGAGTCCAAACAATAACTGGAAAAGTGTTCCTAAATTCTCATACAAGATGGTATCACTAATCCGTCTATTCTAATTCCTCGTCACATAGAATAAATACAATAAGGTCATAACAAGGATGTCTTCACGTATCATCTCAAATACTCAATCTAAAACAATATCAACGGTGAATCACTCATATCATTAGAATCAATATAAAGCACATAAGAAATTAGAATCGAAAACTGATATACAATGGATTATCTAAATATATACAAACAAATTAATATATAATAACGAAACATTCTCATTATACATAATTTTATATAATAAAATTAATACTTAAGAGTGGAAGATAAATTATAAATATATATTCTAGGATTAGATAAACAGTTGACTAAACTAAAATATAATATAATATACTCTATATAACATGCATTTAATTTCTTAATCTTTTATAAAATAAAATGATAATTCAATATTTATAAATAGTATTAGAATATCCTTTCCCTCCATTTTCATAAACCAAAATAGATTTAAAACAAACATTTCACTTGAGATTTTTTCCATAACTCTTTATAATTAATTACTACTTTTAATTTTTTTTATAAAACATCTATATCAATTTTAAATTATTACAAAATATCCAAATTAGTTCAATTTGTTCACAATCAAACAATGTTTTCATAACTTGAACCATATTTTAAAATTTTATAGGATATATTACAAAATAACAATTCAAACCATTTCATATCTTACTTCTAAATATCAGTGGGTAAACTTCATATATTTATTGACCTTAAAATGATATTCATATTGTTATTTATTATGTATATAAATAGCATATGAACACTAAAGTTAGATATATGCAATATACAGAACTATATAAATATTTAAAATAATAAATATGTTCCAATTACATTCTTTTAAACACTCAAAACGGAAACATCCGTGCAAAAGTAAAAAAACCCAACAAATAGAGCGATTACAATGTATAGCAAGTTTATAAAAGAAAGATAGGTAAATAAATAATGTTAAAGCGTAAAGTAATTCATAGCAAACAAGATTAAAAACTCAGGGTATGAACAGCACTGGGAGATGCGCGTGCGCACACACACATAAACTGACACACACATACCGAGAAACCCATGCGTGCTCTCAAAATGAACGAATATACATTTTTTCATTGCCTGCTATGGTTATCGATCGACCGTTGGTCGATCGGTCACCATCGACCTGGTGCCCTAGCAGGTCCGCCTATCGCTATTTGGTTTGTAACAATGTCAATTTTTGCACCAAAAATTGGCACAAACACCCAATAAAAGCTTTTTGAAGAGAAATAAATGAAGAATAAAATGAAAACATTGGATATTAACAAAGAACTAGCAAAGAAGAAGAAAGAATAACACGCACACAACGATTTATAGTGGTTCGGCGTTGTTTGCCTACGTCCACTTTGAATAGATTGCTTTATTGATCACTTTATAATCTAAGTACAAAAGGGATCGGATCAAAATACTTAGTTACAAAAGAGTATAAAGCAACTAGCAGCATTAAATCCCGAAAGTGAACAACCAAGCCAGTATTTATAGTTGAAGATGGCCAAATATCTCTCTCAAACTCGGCAGAAAGACCCACAAAACCATATGGGCCCATAAGAGAGGCCACATGGCCCAATTCCCAAAGAAGAGGGATCAGTACCGATCCCTTCTTTGGTTGAATTTTAGGGTGCGATCCTTATGGTGGCTTCATCATGCTAAAATATGCTTAGCGACTAAATTTCATGCTAATTGGATCGGTGGAGCTCGAGTTATTGCTTGATCTTTGCTTCAATATGGTTTGCATGCTTCTTTATACCGATCCCTTCCAAGGGAAGTATACCAATCCTTCCAACTTCATCCCTTTGAGGTGCGATCCCTAGGGTAGGCTCCCTAGGATCCCCATATCTTACTAAAAAAATTTCTTATGCATTGGACTTGTGGATCTTGAGGTATTAAATGTTTTCTATAGGAATTTCTCACACCTTAAATCATGCCGATCCCTATTATTGAAGCCAATTTATGATGATCCCTCTTAGGTGTTGAACTATATTTCATATTTCGAACACTCTTCCTTGCATATCCATCAAGTCCATTCAACATTGACTTCATGTTACCATCTGTACTTGACTTCTGGGCCCCACAGTCATCACTTTGGAGTCATCGGCCTTGATGGCGGTCAAATCTGACTTGTGCAATCGGTTTAATATAGCCGGGTTAAAATGCCTGATAAAACTTGCACCCTTAAAGTACATCTTGTGATGAACATGACGTTTTTTGAATCTAAGCAAGTTAGATTCGTCGAAATGAAATCCATCCAATTTCCTAAATAGGTTCTATTCTCTGTCGAATTATTTTTCCAATGTGTTGTATTTCTCATTAGTTGTCTTGACGCTTGGTCGGTTTCCAATAGTATAAGCCAGGGTTATACTCCATCAGTTAATATATATAAGTCTAGTTCCATAAGACTAAAAAGTTTTGTTATCTGGTCCAGCCACGAACTTGAAGGCTTTAGGTTTGATTTCAATTTCTGTCAATTTTAAAAATTGAACTTTTGAGTCATGCACGTGCACGTTTATATACACGTTCTTTGCAGTTGGCTCCCAGGCGTGTTCGTACGTTTATGGGTCATCGCTAATTTTCATTGCATTTTGTATGTATGTGCTTTTAATAATTCCCATGCTCATGCCGGTTTGCATACATGCTCATAGCAGATCCCTCATTGTTAATTTTTTTTTATTATTAGTAGGGATCTGCATATGGTTAGTTGATCCCTCCTTTCCATTCCTTATGTTTACAGAGATCGGCATATTATTAGTCGATCTTTCCCTCTTTCTTTACGTTTACAGGGACGGTACGTTTCATGTCGATCCCTTTCCCCATGCTTCGACTAGGAACCTTGTGCCAAACCCTCATCCCAAATATAAGTTAATACCATTCATGCTGATCCCTCCTCTCTTTCTTCTTTCTTATTCACATGGTCATAGGGATCGGTATCTTTCATGCCGATCCCTTTTGTCCACATTTCATGTCGTTACCATAGGTCGATCCCCTAGTCCTCATATATAAATTAACATCCCCCTTTCCATCCTTACATGCTACATTTTCCTACCATCCTTCCTATTACCGAACCCTCTCGTTCCTCTATCGAAACCGAACCCTCCTTCCTTTCTTTACTTAGCATCAAAATGAAATCTTCCTGTGTTTCAATTTGTTCTTACAAATCGACTTCCCCTTGCTTTCAATCTCGACCATCTCCGAGTCATTCGCCAATTCCTCTAACACATATATATGCGTAGGTAAGTTTTCTAATCCTTTTCTCTCGATTTCATGATGAGATAATGGGTTCCATGACATCGGCGATTAGGATGGAGTTTGAGGCAGTGATGGAACAATGGCCAAAGTTGTTTGGAGCAGATGAAATGTTGGGTATGGAGGGGTTCAACAGAGCAAAAAAGGAGGAGAAAGGAGGAAGCTTACAGCATAAAGTTCGGTCGAGTGAGTTGAAGGATAGTATGTTGGATGAAGGAGGCTTCGGTTATTTAGTTGAATGGGAGAGATCGGCAGTGGAAGTTTTGTGAGAGGTTAAAAATAGCGAAGTAGAGGGATCGGTAGGATAGGCTAAGTAGGAGAGGGGATCAGTGGAGTTGGATAATGTGAAGGGATCGGGAAATTTTATTAAAGGAAAGGGATCAACATCATTTGTTTGAAGAGAGGGATCGATACAATTTCTTCGGGATATGGATCGTCATATATGGGTCGGCATATAGGGGTAGGCATTTATGTACATGGCTAATCCTTAGGCTTTGAATTAAACTCAAAATTTAATCCATAATCGCTTATTTGAGCAATTACAACCAATCCCATTTCAATGAACTTGAACATATGACGACGATGAACAACAGGACTTGCATATTCATTATTGTATCAAAACTGAAAGATCAAATCATAGGGACATAGAACATGAACTAAAACTTAGCATACAGACTTAAGTAATAGATTTCATACTCTGATATGCCGATAGTCGATCCCAAAGCTGACACAACCGATCTATCTCTTCGCCAGTTGAGACGGTCAGCGATGACGGTCACTCTGGTCGAAATCCAAAGTCTCATCATTTCACTTTGCTTTCTTATTTTAAGCTACTTATTTCTGTAATACACCGCATTGCACCACCCTAGTCACACTCAGCATGGAGGGACAGGTAAACTTTTCTAATCTTGATTATCTACTGAGTATAGTTAACATGGACTTCAGAGGTTCAGAGCGTCTAGCTGCAATGTCTTCCGGATCAGCCTCGCAACATAGCAAACCCCGAAGTTGAGTCAAGTTCCGCAACCATATCTGGCAGGCTTTCCCCTGGTCATCAAACTAAACAAATGGAAGTTTCTAGCTCGTCAGCAAACCTTTTTTCTGATGTTCCTGTCCTTCCGGTGGAAGATATAAGTCCTACGCCCGACGCTGTAAAAGGCATTATACTCTTAGATCACCTGATAGATTCTCAAGCCTCCAGAATTAGTGAGGCCGCCCTTTGCAGACTATGCTTTAGACATGGAATTCCGTTCGATGACATCCTGGCTCCTTCGATAAATGACAGGGCTCACTTACCCCTTGAGGGGTATACTACATGCAACAAATTCATGTGTTGGGCCGGATGTGCGCTGCTCTTTAATTCTTTTATTCGAGAATTGTTAAGGTATCTTGGAATAGCTCCTACTCAACTTCACCAAAACAGCTACGCCTTTCTCTATGGAACATTTAAATTATTCATGAGCATCCAATTGCGCGCGATAACTCTTGAGGATATAAGGTTCATTTATAACTTTAAACGATGGTCAGGAAGTCCTTCCTATGTTTTCTCTCGACCCTTCACCCAACCGTTAAGTCTTAATGGGTTCTTGGAACAAACTTACCATTTTCAAACACGAATGGTTTCACGTTCGATATCCGCCTAGCTGTGCAAGGCGATGGTTGGAAGGACCTAAGTGTCGTCTTTGCTTTATTTTTAAATTCTCTAATCCAAGTCATATACTGGATCAACTAACATTCTAAATATATATAGGTGTTCACCCACGTCCAAAGGGCAATAGTTTTTTAAGAGCGATCTCTGCAACTCGTGTTACACCTGTCGAAGACAGGGACATCGGACTCCTCGTAACCAACGAGTTGTTATCTCTATTAGGGTTACTGGAAGAAGGCCACAATATTTGGCTTCCTGGAAGTGCTGCATTACTAAGGAAAGGTGTAGAATGAGAAGGGGATATCAGTAACCCTGTCGTGCCCCAAATCGAGGCACTACACCAGAAACAGCTTTTGACAGCGTTTCAAAAACGCTGTTATATGATACTACAACGTTATTATAAACGCTGTATAACGACATGCTGTCGTAGATGCAAAAGTTTTAACAGCAAAATAGAAAACGCTGTAAAAAATTTGATACCACAGCGTTTATTAAACGCTGTTATATGACACAACAGCGTTAGAACAAACGTTGTATAACGACAAGCTATCGTATAAAAAGGACTTACAACAGCTTAATTTTAAACGCTGTGGAAATTATTCTTTTGACAGCGTTTTATTTATGCTGTTAATATTTTTATTACAGCGTTTAATGCGTGTTGTGTTATGTTTTTACAGTTGGGATGATGTTTTACTACAGTTTACAACAGCGTTTAATAAACGCTGTTACTCACTATTTAATGATAATTACAACACGAATTAAATGTTGTTGTTTCTTCATTGACATCATTAATATAGATGCTGTCTTCTATTTATATGATTTTTACAGCATTAATATTCCACTATATTTGCATATTCCAGAAATACATTTTGAGTATAATCAAGCAACCAGTATATATAACATGTTCTAATGAATAATAATCTGTTAAATAAACTAGCTAAAACAATATTAATATACAAAAAACATCTATAAATCAAGTTTCAATAATATCCATAAACAAAAATAACATAGTAGACCAATTACATGGGAAAGCCACCCTCAACACTCAAATTTCACAAAGTTCATCAGCAAATCAACCAGACCACCTACAAAGTTCACAACACTCAACCCTTGAATGTACAGCCACCCTCCATCTCTTGCTAAACAATTAACTCCTTCATAGCTACATCACCAGACTAGCTGCGAACACCAACCTACAACCTTACATTCTTACTGCACTTACATCCACTTCCTGTACATCGGAAATTTATCCCATTCACCTAAACTGCCACTACAGTCCAACACCTCATTCAACCACTTAAAGCATCACAACTTCAATCCATTCCAACACTACCAGTCCCCTACTCCTCCACTTCCATCACATACACCAAACTGTCCAGTTCAACCTACACATTCATCTTCAACCCCCTTTCACTGATGTCCACCCACTACCTACGAACAATCTTCACCTTCCTTCTGCAGCATCTACAACCAGTCACTGCCTTCCTCGACCACTACCAAGTTCAAGCAACAAAACCTCCATCCGAACACCCTCCTTATCCTTATGACAATTCAGTAATCACAGTCGCAGTTGAAAAATTACCTTATGACCAAAACAAAAACACAATAATCCAAATATTACCTTATGACCAAAGGTTTAACACAAAATTCAATACGGACATAACATGTACATAAAAATGCTTCAATTATTAACTAGACTGCACTATTGTGTGTTCGGATATTGCAAAATAGTTGTTAATTTTTCAACTGCGAACAAGAATGCATATAAACATGATGTTGTGAAACTTACATGGAAGTTGAGCCCATTCTAACATTCGCCATTAGTACATAGAACAAGCAGAAGGATGATAAATATTGTACAAATTGACTACACTATCATTAGCACCTTTGGTTTCAGCAGCCAATAAGTGTTCCTTGGCTAAAGCTGGTGCAATTCCAAGCATCAATGCAGCATCACTTGGACTTATTCCTGACCTAAGAGCTTCAGGTTTTTCCACAAGCGATGATATTTTTGCAAAGACCTGTGTTCAATATTAGCTCCCAGTGAATAAAATATAAAACGTTGATGTTATCATACGGAAATTCAAAGGTGATACAGCAAGAAAAGTCATTTCATGGATACCAATTATGGAAATAACGTTATATTACATATGTTTAAAGTTTTACAGTGAAAGGTAAAAAAATATATACATGCACATGTGTGCATGCACGTATGCTCACATGCATGTATAGTTTGTACACATCTAAAATAGATGCATTCAGTAGAGGATTGGTTGCTACCGGACCATCCTTAACTCACAAACACACTGAAATTGGCCCATCCTTAACTCACAAACACACTGAAATTGGCAAAATATAACAGCCGATCTCAAATTAAGCAGACAATTATATCATTTAGTGAAGCTTCCTACATACAGACAACACTGATGATGGTCGATAAATTCGTGCACAATTCAAAATATATTTTATAACAATTTTTTATTATGAATGGTGCTGATAAAATCCATTCATCCTCGGTGTTACAAATAAGATGTTACAAATAACAAAAGCACCAGATACATTTAAATAGTATACAGTGTTGTAAGAGATCCAAAAATAGTTCGCTGAGTAGGTAATTCAATAAATAAATTAAAAGCTTCTCAAACATTTAAGACAGAATGTTCTATTTTACTAGGAATAAAGATGAGTATAATAAAATAATGAATGGTACCTCTTCATCGCTATGAGCCTTGTTTTGAATAACCATCACCCCACTGTCAAACTTTCTAAGCATCACAGGACTGCTCTTGTGACGCAGAAAACAAGGAGGAGGAACATATTAGAAACTAAAATGAAAGTAAATTATTTTATACCAAAGTTCTTTCTACATTATTATGTTGCTTAGATGATAGCCCTAAAGCAATAGGCGAAACCTGAAAAAAGTTGAAGGTTCTTTTGAGCATACACATCAATTTTCTCCCAAAGGCCGCAAGCTTGTATAAGATCCTCAGGCGATATCAGTTCTACAAGAAAAGAAAGAAAAATTTTGATTGAAACAAACTAACATGTTTGTAAATAGGGGAAAGTGACTTTTCACCTTGGACAAAAAAAAAATAATGGTTCCTGGAAAAAATTTGTTTAATTATATTTCAAGTGAAACTTCCCAATACAAATTCATCTTGTTCACGTTTTCTAAACATAATTTTTTATAGGTAATAACTATTTCTTAAAAACAATCAAAATAATTATTTAAAGAATTTTCACACACCTTGTAATTCACATGATTTTTACCACCTTTAGTATGCCCAAGAGTGTTTTGACACTTTACCCTTACAATTACAGTGGAAGAATAAATCTAATTATACCAGTTCCTCTGGCACGGTTAAAAAGACAGTAGATATCTATCAAAGCTATCATTCCTCCTGCTTTCTCAAGTGGCAATTTGACAAAATCAACAAGCTATCGTCAAGAGACAAATTGAGAAAAAGTTAGCATTTAGCATGCCAGATATAATATGTTGTGATAATCTAAGAAAACATGTACTGAATAATAAACCTGTCGTGATAACTGTTGATGATAATGAGCACCAGCTGACTCTTTTGTAACTGGTGATATAATACCGATGCTAAGAAGCAACTCTTGCATGTCTTGCTTAGATCCGACCATGCCATGGTTGTAGTATGAACTGGATAAAATCAAAATCAAAAAGATACAGCAGACACAACTAAATTCAAAACTGACAAAAGAATGATCGGAATTGACCTAAGGGCATTTCCAACGTACAATATAAACCAAAACAAGCCTTTCAATAGTTGATTACTACTAGAAATATTATAAAATATTAAACAAAACGGATACCTATTTGTAATTGTAGCTGGACATCTACTGAATATGTACTACATAACTTTAAAACGCATGTTATACAACCATCTATGTGTAAATATCTGTTAGACAGACAAATGCTAAGAGACACAAAGACCCAGCATCTGAATGTCTATTTAAACATATATGAGCATGTTGATCAGGTGATTAAACGCTGAACACCTATCAACCATGCATCTAAAATTTGAAATTTGTTCAACAGACGCCTAGCTACGGCTTCTGTCGGAAAACTCTTATGATTATGGACGTAACATTTACTAACTTTAAAACACCACTGTTGATGCTGCAAAATGCAGATGCCGTTTCATAGACTCGTATACACAACCAAGATATGAGCATCTTAAAAACTTAGCTCTATCAATGGTGAGTTTTTGGTTGTTTTCTATGGCCCTCAGGTTAAATAACACAATCGTTACCATAGTGCACACGATAAAATTCTAAAAATGAAAACACTCTGCACTTGTAACTTACAATAGACGGAAAGTTTTGCATATGTGGTTTCCAGTACCAAAAAACAAGAAGATTTACCTGCGCCAGCGCATATTTGATATCATGAGATTGTGCATCATAGATCCTCTCCAAAACACCATAATACTGAAAAAGTGCTTCATATGTCCTGAAAGGAAGATTGGACAGATAACAAAATAGCAGTAACCAAGAACCTCTATCATGAATCTGGCATACAACATTTGTGGTAAGCATATTACATTTTACCCAATTACCATCATAATTCAAAAAAACCCTTGCTCCCACCCTTTCGTATGACATTTTAATCCCAAAATCCAGTAATTCAATCTCACATTTTCTACCTCCCATTACTATCTTCCAACGCCCAGCTACTACTCCGACTCCAGCTCCTTGTACTCCTCAAAATAGGAGCTCTCCAGCTCCTCCTCGAAGAAGAACTCGATGTCGAACTAGATACATTAGTATGGGAATTTGCATTCACATTACTATTACTACCACCAAAACATCGAAGAGAGAAAAAATTACGGATTGCCTGCCTAACCCCACCACTCTCCCTTCTCCTATTCCCTCTTGCACCCCATGATATATATACCTCCAGGACTTGTAAAGGGTCCAGATAATCCCCATGATTGTGCAGATTACGGACAACAGCATTAAATGTAAGTGCTCTTTTGCCTTGGAATCTTCTAACTTCCTTGAAACCATTGAAAGAAAATATAATTAAAAAACAATTGGCAGATGATGTTTGATGATTGCAGAGATACAAACATAATTATGGTATTTACTTCATTTAGGAACCTTGTAAAGACAAAAAAAATCTTACCATTGTATGTATCGTCTAGAAATCCTTTTCCAGTTAATGAAGCAATCAATCCATATGTCTGTTGTTGCAGAGCCTACACAAAGTTCATCTGGACCTGTTCAGCAATACACAAAGGGTGAGCAGATTGGAAATTAAGGAGCACTCACTCAATTATGGTAAAGTCTTTAAAATTTGTCTACAACAACCAAATCATAGTTCAGGCTTAACCTTGACATGCCATATTATATATATGTGTGTGTGTGTGTATGTGTATATATATAATAAGTTGATTAGGATAAAGAAATTCATTAGACTATACATTACTGCTAGTGTTTCGATTTCTATACTTTTTTTCCAAAATAATAATTGTATACTAATAAAATTATAAGTCACTAGTGAAATGAAGCCAATAAGTACTGAAGAATTAAATCTAAAAATATGTGTTGCGGGGTTAAAAATATTTCTAAGATGTAGATTAAGGAGCCAATAAGGAGCCTCTATTGCTCTTTGGATGGAACTACTTCTTTTTGTGTTTTCTACATATATTTGCTTCATTTCCCGATTGCGATACTTGCTACCTAAGAATATGTAGTTATTGAGCACATATTGCTTCATTTTGCATAATATTGGATGTATAAACTATACAGCCTTTGTAGATTTATAGCTCGTTTTAAACTACACTCACTAAAAGAATCAAATTGTAGAGGAAGCATAAACTATCAAATCCTTGCCAGTGATACATTGCAGCTATTTCATATAATGCTTAAATCGAAAACCTAAGTAAATGATTGCGATCAAGAAAAAAAGGTACTTTGCCATCCTTAGAGACTACTGCTTGAAATTTCCTGCTTGAATTAAATAAATTATAACCATGCTACTGAAAATAAAAAGGGTGTCATGTCAATAAGTTCATGTGTAAAATAAAATACTCGGTGTGTGAAAATGAACTATATAATGCCAAATTTTCAAATTTCTTTCTGAAGAAAAAGAAAAGGAGGTTGCTGATAAAAAGATGCAAAATTAAACATTTAATCTGCAAGTTACTTCTAAGTTCTAATGTAACAAATATAGAAGTGATATTAATAATTTTACCAAAATGACATGTAGGAATTACTTGATTGATGAGAACAACATGTTGGTCATGAAGCTGATTAATGATCATGTCACATACTGTAGTCTTTCCTGCAGATGTACCGCTGGCCACACCTGCCAAACTAATTTGAGTGAGTAAAATGTTAATCAAGTTAACATTTAAGAAATGATATATAGAGCAAGGGCCGCCACCTACAATCTTAAATGGAGCTTTCAAAACCAAAGGAAGAGGAAGAGGGTGGTTCAGGCAGCTGGTCTGAACCTGTTACAGCCCTGTAGTGAACAACCGCCAATCGATGATTAACACTCAACCTATAGAAGGAGAACACACTAGAGTATCAGTGAAGCAAGTGCAGAGACAGGGAAGCATGAAAAAGGAGGAGGAAGTAGTAGGAATTATTGATAAGGTTACAGACATCATCTCTTCCGCATGCACAATTTGACATGATATGATGGCTTGCTTCAAAGTTTATTACACTAAATTCAGTTGCATCAAAATTCTTTACCTAACAACATCATTATATTTATTCAACTACCCTTTCAAAACATTTATATGATTATCTGATTCTACCACCTTAGCACACTTATAAAATTTAGAAACTTCTGCAACCATTGGAGCAAAAAAGTTTAAATACAGTTCCCTTTAATAGAATTAGAATTTATAGACATAACATTTTGTTCGGCTCCCTTCTCCATATCATTACAGAACTTCTTCGAAGTGTGAATCAAAATGCATTATTAAATTAAAGTTAGACGGTGGGGAATGCACGGGGAGAGGAAATAAATCAGGATTTTTGTTTACTTCAAAGTGTATGATAAGTTAAACTAAGATAAGGATTTGTGATTGTGTGGATTCATTGAATATTTTACAACTTGTTCATTAAGCTTTGGGTAGCTATCAATAAAATTTATATAATTGTGATATCAAGTGTTCTAAGATTTCTCTTCATTCAGTATGATAAACAGCAATACCGAACAAGCACTAAAGTCAGTAACTGCTAACCTTGGAGACACTTCTCATTTCGTATGTCCCACACCAATCCAATAAATCGCATTTATCATGCTTTTTGTCATGCTTTCCCTAGAATTGACCAAAAACACATTATAATGGTTATGGAATTAATTACCAAAATTTAAATGATATCACGATAGTATTATAATTGACTTTTACCTTTTGATGTGTGCTTGCTTCTCCCTCACTTTCTTTACCTCATCAAACAAATAATATTGCAAGTTTGCAACAACATGAGTAACCATGTATATTAGTAATCTTATATATCAATTATTGACTATTGATTTATACTGGGATATTGTAAATCAAATACACAGATTATTAATCCTTGGTGCAAGTTAATTCTGCCTTTTTCTTGCACTTTCAAGATCAGGTTGTCAACCAACACTAACCAACTTATCGGTATACGAATATCAAGCAATAAATTGGATGTTAGTTTAAAATTTCTTTATTTATACCAAATACATATATACTTTCAAGTTACTAGGTCCTTCTCAATGGCAATACTATATAACTACAGCCGCCTTAATTAGAAGCCATGGAATCTTAACGCTAGTTCATGCGTTCATGAACAAGTAGATATTTGAAACCTTGTTTCTGTGGAAAACAGATTCACAAATCACTAGAAAAATATCATGGTTCATTTTATTAGGCATTATAAAATATAAAAGAGAGGTAGACTAACCATTATATGTGTGGCACTTGAGGAAGCTGCTAACCCAAAAGTCCACGTATTAGCAGTAGCTATCATTTTAAAATGTCATATAATAAAACCAAATAAATGAATAGGTATAAAAAAGGAAACGAAGCACACTATTTATACTGGCAAGTGGAAAAAATTATATAAATAGTAATTTGAAAAAAATGTATAGTATTATTACCTTCTGTACCATAATTTCATTTTTTGTCCATTTATAATTATATATTTATCGACATATCTTTCCCTGTAGAAAGAAGAAAAATCGATTCAAAATCATGTTAATTACATGAAATATTTAAAAAAAAATCGATCATTTGTAGAAGAGTGGTAAAATGAAAGCATTAAATATGTCAGGCTACCAAATTAACCTGAAGATATCATTACAATTGTATTAAACTAATCATATTTTTTCTAACAATAATAATAAGCATGTAAAGAAACAGCTAACTATTCTTATAAGAAATTACTCAAGATAATAAACCTTGAGTATAAAATTCAAAATACAATTCCTTTGCCTACCATGATCGTAGAGATATTATAAGGGATATTCCAAGAGAATTACTAAATATTTTAAAGTAAGATTATGTGGAATGTAAAGGATACATTCGAACAGGTTAATTCCTCATGTGACATTATGATAGAAGGAAAATGATCAGCCACGTTAACAACAAATAACTACTCATTTTTTATTATCATTAACTTGGTAAGTATATGCATAATGTAATTTAATTTTTAGATTTATAAAGAAAATATACTTAAGTTTTGTCAAAACAAATATTAATTATAAACCATTTTTTGACATGATCAAATTGAATGATGCTAATAAAAAATACAAGGATGGGCAGTATATATCTAAATGCATGCATAACGGAGAGATGATTATGGATGAGACAATTCCATATATTGAACAAAAAGTATCATTTCTGTTAGCATATGAACCGTACATGATTCCATAGATACAACCATTATGTTACCATAGTCTTATTATTATTATTCTCCAGTTTTGTTTTTGCTCTTATAACTTCTCACCTAATGCGCCTCTTTAAACCCTTTGATTGATGCAGTAAACAAAAGCGAATCTACTTTTTATTACTTTTGTTTAAATACAAATGACAAATAAAACCTTATATTATGCTAACTTAAAGTAAGCCTAAATACTAACTTGCTAAAAATCCACAAAAATCATTATATAACTTTTTGTAAACCATAACATGAACAGCAGTGCAAATCGTATTTATGTTATTTTCTTTTTAATTTAGCAACTTGACAGACGATTTGAACTCACAAACCACTCGACACAATTCAACAAACGCAGCGACAGTACCATTTTTTGATAAACCAACAAAAGCAATAAGCAAAATAACGGTTGCCTCAAATGAAATAGCATAGTCAACAGTCAACAAATCACATAAATATAGAAAATATACCTCATTCCTTCAGTAATCAATTCAGCCAACAGCCTGAGGTATTCACAAATCACAGTCGGATGAGGCAGGAGCTAGAGTCGACAAGCTCGTAGGCACGAATTTTGGAGGAGCAAAGTAGGAAGTAGCGTGGCATCACCACCGACCGCGTGGTGCGATTAGGATAAAGCAGTCGAGCAAGTCACGATTTGTAATTAGGGTCTTTTTTACATCGATGCTGTCTTTAGGGGTTGCCCAAAAATAGGACCCGGCAGAGGTGAAAATGGAGGCCGAGGTAGAGGCGAAAGAGGTAGAGGCAGGTGCTGCTATGTGAATAAAGATGATGAGAACTTAGGTTAGGGCAGTGGAAGAGGGAAATGAAAAAATTGGGGAAGCATAAGTTATGAAATGGGCGGCCAAAAATAATTGATGGATTCCAAAATGTCTTTCGACTAAAATACTTATCTAACAGCGTTCGGTGAAGCAAAAGTAAAAGGAAAAAAGATAACAACAGCATCTACAAAAAGAACGCTGACCTATTTTGCTGTTAATGAGTAGTTTTCTTGTAGTGAGGGGACTCAGGATGATGCCGAAGAAGGCGAAATTAGGGGTACCTAGATCAAGGAGCCTAGCGACGCTGATGCAGGCCCAGGCAAGGCACCTATGGTCGAACCATCACAAGGCATGCAACCCCACACGCCAGCTATGAGAAGAAAGAAGCTTTCATATAAGCTTCACGGGAGAAAAACTGCTAAGGATCCAGAGTTTGTTATCACTTCTGTTGACGAAGATTCATCCTTCTAACATTTAGAAAGCTTGATGAAAGTTTTTTCGAATCTTTAAATCCTTAATGACATCATGACTTATGTTTTCCCAACATCAGTATTGGGTGGCTCGACTCTCCCCACAGAAGTGGTGATGGCATTCTTTCCATCGGTCAAGGAGAGAAAACACCTATAAGCAAGACTACAACAACTGGTCCGTCGGGGGGGGGGACACTAGGACACTCACAATCATGTGCACTTCACTGCACTCTCTTCATCTACCTTTTGTACAATGGTTACTTATACGCTTTTTTTTGCAGGTGCAATGTCTCAATCTCGAGCTTTTGATCGCTTAAGGGGCTCTTCGACGTAATATGGATCTAGCCGTGGCTCGAAATAGAGCAGGCGTGGAGAGACAGACGACGACCATGAAAAAAGTCGTTGCTCGAGGGAATCTTCATATTCAAAACATAAATCCCAGTTTCGGTCATCCAATCAACAAGTGCAACCTAATCTTCCTATGCAAAGTGGAGATCAGACCTCTTTCCACAGTCCTTCAACTGTCGTACCGCTTGAGCAATATTCTGGTTCATCCAACTCCAAGCAGTCCCATGACAGTAGGTGGGGTGAATGTCGAATCGTTGCTTCCGATCCATCTTTGCCGACCACTGCTCCTGAAGCTTCCATAACAGAGAAATTGGCTGAACTTAAGGTTATTTTCCCAAAGATTTGTTTTGATGGGCATAAGTTCCTCCCCGCCATTCATACAATCCCAGGGAATGTTAAGGCAAGTTCTCTTACATGCTTTATCGATGTTTTTGTTCAACATGAATCGTTCCAGCACTTGGTAGAAAAAATCTTTGAGGTGTCTATTGAGCGACAGCATGAAATAGATCGCCTAAAACTAGAGGCGATCCACGAAAAAGATATAATCAAAAACCAAGACACCGAGATCTCAGACTTGAAGGTCAAACTGACCGAGGCAGAAAAAGTGCCAAGGAAACATCTGAGGCGATGAGTCATCTAGAGGCTGCACACAAAAAGGAGCTTGATGCTGCTCTCAACCGCAGCGGTGCACTTGTATTGGAAAAAGATACTCTACAAAAGAAGAAAAATATTTTGGCCTGTTGGGTTAAGGAGCTCTAAGAACTTCTTAAGAAGGAGAGGGAAGAGAAAATCAAAACTCTGGAAGAATCGCAGAGATATTGAGAAGAAGCTGTTGAGGCCCAGACTTTGAAGATTAAACTTGATGGGTAACTTGCTCAGATTAAAGTCCTCAAAGAAGAGGCAAAGGAAGTAGGCCGCAATGAGATGAGAGAACAACTCGAGGCCCCGGTAGAGGATACCAAGGAAGCCGGTCGGAATGAAATCACGGACATGTTCGATCCTCTGATCATTGAATACAATGCTAAAGTCCTTCTCCATCGTGATCTGAGCTTTATTGGTGAGGGTTATCTTCAGTTGCTTGCCGAGGCCTAGGAATATACTATTGAAATGAAAAAGAAAACCCTCGGCGAAGCTAATTTGGATGAAGAAAAACTAGTTCGGGAGATCCTTCGTGGAAATGAACCCTTAAAGCTTGCCGCTGCGAGACTCCGATACTTCGATATTCTAACATCTTCCGGCAAAGGGAAAAGTATTGGTGAGTCTTTGGAGTCTGATCCAAGGGCTCTTCTTCTTTTCAAGTAGCTGAAGCATCAGCTTCTTTCGGCTCAGGACAGGATCTAAGCTATGATCCGGACAAACCCGACTATCAATCTAAAATGCTAACCCCTATTCTGGAAGGGGGGACCTCGGCGATAACTGAAAGTCAGCCGGATGTAGGTATTCCGCTCTATTCTCCACTTTTCGATCAATTTCTCTCTTCTTGTCCAATATTCACGGTCTTATCTTCTTGTTTCCACGAATCTACAAGTCTCCTGGGTCTCGGCCAAACTCCAAAAAGTGGTGCCGCCGTGGAACAACAATCGACATCGACTTAGATTCCAGCGGCCACCGACGCTCAAGTTATCGGAGCGCTTGATGATGATAAAGCCGAAGGCCTGATGCCACTGGATGAATCTGATGATGTTGTGATCGTCGGTGCCACTAAACACACCAATAAGCTCAGCATAAAGGAGCGCATCGATAGGGAGGAATTATTGAAGAAACAATCCAAGACTAAACCCATTGATTTGGATATTGATGATCCAAATCTCATCCCATTACAAGTCTTCCCACCTGGTGGGTTGATTTTCGAAAAACTCCCTCCTACTTTTGAAAGCTCTCCCACCAAAGGCGATAAAGGATCAAGGAAATGGACAGATGGAAGCTCGAGTGGCGCCGCTCCCGAAAAATCCAAAACGGAGAGAAGACAAAAGAAATAGCCGTCACTTCGGCCTTGTTTGTACATAACTTGTATAGTTATTTTTTCCCTTTTGTTGGCTGTGATTGTATGGGACCGACCCTCGTTTTTCGCATAAACTCGTATCATAATTTTTTAAGCTTATTATGCAAATGAAAGT
Organism: Allium fistulosum; assembly: GCA_030737815.1. Classification (NCBI taxonomy): domain Eukaryota; kingdom Viridiplantae; phylum Streptophyta; class Magnoliopsida; order Asparagales; family Amaryllidaceae; genus Allium; species Allium fistulosum. Next base: position 152,618,092 of record CM060905.1, on the reverse strand, counting down.
CGTTTTGTTTTCTGTTGAACTCGCATGTGAGTTGTTACTTAAGTAGTTGAGTTATTACTTTCCATTCAATGTACCTGTAATTTGTTGCTCGTTGACCCGGATAACAATCCATTTATTCTATCCTAAGGCCTCCACGTGGTCGTGACCCTGAGTCGAACCAAACACGGAACTCGTATCTTAGTGTTGTGCTATCAAATTTAGCAGTTTGGGTGATTATACTCATGCCCCCAGCCTTAGGTTAGTGTAGTTAGACGGTGGATGGTCGAGTTCCATCCTTAGAGAGATTATACTCCTTCCGTCAGTTTCAGGCCGAAGTTCATGGGTTAGTGAATGGTCGAACCACACTCATTTATCTGGTTATACTCATATCCGCACTCTGGGAATAAGAGTTAGTTAGCGGGTGGTCAAACCGCACCCATCTTGTGTTTATACTCAAGTCCGCACTCTTGGGACTTAGAGTTATTTCAAAAAATAGTCGGATCGTACTTTCCTAAATGAATTGATTTGCCCCTAACTTCGGGGGTTAACTTAGCAAGTAATCGATTATGTCACGATCGCTTTTGATTCATATTTGTCCCTTCATTTGGTAGGATTAAGTTGGTCATTGGATGGTTATTCACATCCATCTCTCATTGGGCATTCCGTCCATCAGGTTGTGAACGTGGATCGTCAAATGAACGGTCGGACCATTCTCATTTTGTTTAGTTCAATCATGAACTTATGTACTCGGCTTGCTCCAAACTATGGAAAACTGCTCGGACATGTACATACTAGTTAGTCCTGTACCATAACTAATATGTAATGCCACAGCAAACATAGATATAAAGGAAATTCAAAACTTTATTTTCCAAACAAAAAGAAATGATATAATTTGTCTTATTACATATTTGGAACACAAAATGCTAAAGCAAATCTTGAAACTAAATACAACTACATGGAAAAGAAATAAACTAAGTGAATAGCATCGTAAATGCTTGTTGTTCCATGCCCGTGGTATTGTGATGCCATCAATAATCGCTAGCTTGAAAGTTCCCTCTCCAAGCCTCTGTTCAATGATGTATGGTCCTTCCCAAGTAGGATTTATATGCGACGGGGCAGGAAAAACCCATTTCAAGACAAGATCGCCGATTTCAAAGGTTCTAGGTCAGACTTTGGTGTTGTAGTATCGGGCAACTCGGTACCGGTGCCCAGCTGCCTCAAATTCAGCTTCTTCGCGCTTCTCATCAACAAAGCCTAGAGATTCCAAGAGGAGATCTTATTCACTCTGGGATCATAGTAGATTACTCAATGAGAAGAAACTTCAAGCTCAATAAAAATAATGACTTCAGAACCGTAAGCAAGGGTGAATGGAGTATAGCCAATCACATTATTGTGGGTGGTCCTATATACCCATTGTGCCATCGGGAGTTCATCCACCCACTTGCCTCTAGCCTTTTCCAAACTCTTTTTCAGAATGGATTTTATGATTTTATTCACAGCTTCAACTTGCCTATTCAGTTTAGGGTGAGCGACTGCTGCGAATCTCTTTTCAATATGATGCCGACGGCAGAAGTCTTTGAATTCATCATTGTCGAATTGAGTCTCATTATTTGTTACAATAGTTTGTGGAATACCAAAATGAAAGATGATGTTCCAGACAATGAAGTTGATTACTTTCTTTGTTGTGATCGTAGCTAATGGTTCTGCTTCGGCCCATTTGGTGAAGTAATCAACTGCGATGATGGCGTACTTTGCACCACCTTTAAAGATCGATAAAGAACCAATAATATCTATAACCTATATGAAAAATGGCCATGGACTGACCATTGTATTATTTCTATTGACGGAGCGATTGGGACTTTTGCACATATCTGGCACTTGTCGCATCGCCTTACATAATCACCAGCGTCTCGATTGAGGGCTGGCCAATAATACCCATAATGGAGTATTTTCTTTGCTAGAGTTTGCCCCTCAATGTGAACCCCACATTCTCCTTCATGAACTTCTTTTAGGACTCATTTTATCTCATCATGAGCAATACAACGGAGCAGGGGAACGGAAAAACCCTTTATGTACATAACTCCTTCCTGTATTTATATCGTGAAGCTTTACGAAGGACTTGTCTCTTTTCATTCCTTTGTTCAGAAAGAACTCCCATAGCAAATAGTTTTTAATCGGAGTCATCCACGATTCCTTCTCGGGCTCCATCTCTAGTACCCGGTCGATTTCAATCAGGTATATACTTAGAGCATTTAGTACTTCGACTGGAACCAAGTCCATCAGATGCGCGTCCCCGGTGCTAGCAAATTTTGCCAATGAATCAACCTCTTTGTATTGATCCCGAGGAATGTGCGTAATGTCGTAGTATTCAAAGTCAGTCAACAACTCTTAGACTTGGGTAAGTTATGGAGCAAGTTGTTTTCCTTTAGCTTGGTAATCTCCCCTGACTTAGTATACTACCAATTGTGAGTCGCAAAAGATTTCAAGAGACTTTATTCCCAGTTCTCTGGCGAGTTTAAGTCCAACAATCAGAGCCTCATACTCGGATTTGTTGTTTGTTGTAGGGAAATCAAGCTATAAATCATAGCAAATTGATCGATCTTTGGGAGTTACAAGCACAATCCTAGCTCCAGAACAACGATCATTGGATGCTCCATCTGTATACAAGTTCCACCGTATGGTAGGGGTTTTACTGCTCTCCGGGAAATCATCTTGCACGGTAAATTCTTCTATAAAATATGCCAGTGCCTGATCCTGGATAGCCCTCCGAGAAGATAAGTGATGTCGAATTGGATAAGCTCGATATTCCACTTGAATAACCTTTGAGATGTCTCAGGTCGCTGCAGGACTTGTCGTAACGGCTAGTCGGTGTAAACATTGATAGATGTGTCTAGAAGTAAGGGCGAAGCTTTCGCGATGCAATCAGCAAACGGTATGCCAGTTTCTCTATCTTCGGATAGTTCCTTTCAGCTCCTGTCAATTGCTTGCTAACATAATAGATCAGTCCTTGGATTTTATTCTCTTCGCGAAGCAATGCGGCACTTATAGTGTGTACCGACACGGCTAAGTAGATATATAAATCTTTATGATCTACTGGCTTTGATAAGATGGGAGGTCTCTCTAAGTGGTTCACCAAAGCATGGAATGCATCTTTACAATCTTGTGTCCATTCAAAATTCCTTTTTCCTCTCCTAATTATGTCAAAAAATAGAATGCACTTATAGATAGCTCTGGAAATGAATCGACTTAGGGCAGCGACCTTCTCATTCAGGATTTGTAGTTGTTTGATAGTCTTTAGTGCTTGGATATTGCATATAGATTGAATTTTCTAGAGGCTAGCTTTGATTCCACGGGCATTAAAGATGAAACCAAAGAACCTTCCTGATGCAACACCAAAGGAACATTTCAGAGGATTAATCTTCATTTTATAATGTCGGAGGATGTCGAACATTTCTTCCACTGTTGTGACTTAACAAGCATATCATCCATATATACCTCCATCGTTTTTCCAATCTAACCTTAAGACATTATGTTAACTAGGTGCTGGTAGGTAGCTCCTGCATTCTTTAGTCCAAATGGCATTGCCACATAGCAATATAATCCAACATCGGTAATAAAGCGGGTGTGCTCTTGATCAGGAATGTGCATCGGGATTTGGTTATATCCTAAGTACTCATCTATGAAAGATAGCAATTCGTGTCCCGCGGTCGAGTCTACCAGCTGGTCGATCCTTATAAGGGGAAAACTGTCTTTCGGGCATGCCTTTTTCAAGTCCGAGTAATCAACGCACATTCGCTATTTCCCATCCGCCTTTCTCACCAAGTACATGATTAGATACCCACTTAAGGTAGAGGGCGTCACAAATAAACCTATTGTCTTTGAGTCTATCCACCTCCTCTTTAAGAGTGGCAGATCTCTCTGGATCTATGCCACGTCTTTTTTGTCTCACTGGGACATGCCTTGGGTCGATATTCAATGGATGGCTCGTAATGGCAGGCGAGATCCCATACATGTCAGAGTGAGTCCAAGCGAACACATCAAGATTCGCTTGGAGAAATCTGGCAGTTTTTTCATCATCGGGGGGGCTGAGCTACGATCCGATCTTTAGGTCCCGTGATGGGTCATCGTGGCTGGCTGTAATGTACATCGTCAGCTCAACCGATGTAGCCTTGGTTCCTTTGGGCTCCTCCTCATCATCTCTTAGATTTATATCTCTATAGATCCGACTATGGTGCCCGAGCCAAGGCTCAGGCACTAGTTGTCAATCTTCAGTGGCTTGGATGCAGATTGACTTGTCCACGCCCTTAGCTTTCTCCTTCCATTAAGCATCCCTCAACCCAGCTACATAACAGGTACAGCCAGTTGCCTGATCATGATGAAAAACTCCAACACTATTATCTATCGGGAACTTTAGAGTTAAACACCATGGGGCGAGAGCTGCCCGAAACTCAGCTAGGGCCAGTCGGCCTAGAAAAGTGTTGTATGGAGAGTCAACATCCAATACTACAAAAGGTAGAATCTGCACTCTCCTATGATCACCTTCTCCCAACTCTACAGGTAATTCGAGTAATTCAACATAACCAACAGCTTCAGTTGCAACACCATTAAAGCTATGAATGTGGGTTTTAGACGGTTTCAAGTCCTTGGCTTCCATCCTCATCTGATCATAAGCTTTTTGGAAAATTATATTTACAGAACTTCCACAATCAATCAATATCCTTCTCATTAAAGCGGGGCCGATCATGGCCGAAATGACCATTGGTTCGATCATTGGAGCATCCACCATGTTTGCATCTCTATTTCTAAACACAATATCATCTACCATTGTACGTTGCTGTTTTTTTGGAGCTTCATCTTCCGTATTCGCACAATATTCAAAATCCACAAGCTTAATCACACTAGCGTAGTGCTCCATCTCATGCCAACTCTTATCAGCCGGATGTGGTCCTCCGACTATTGTATTGATCACCAATCTTCTAACAGTCCACGCAGGTTCCTCAGCCCTATGCGGTGCTTATCCTTGGTTGGGGTCAGATGTCCCTTTCCCGCCATCCTGCGAGGTTTTCACAAACTTCTGTAACTTCATTTCTCGAATCAGCTTTTCGATAATGTCCTGGAGATGCTTACATTCATTTGTGTTATTCCCATAGCATTCGTGAAACCGAAAATATTTTCCAGTTTGTTTCTGCTTCTCTGTTGATTCTCTTGGCAGCGGCTTCTTGTACTGCATGGTATTGCAGGTAGACAAATGATATTCTCTAGGGTCGTATTGAGTGGCGTGTAAGTATTGTACATCGGAACCCTAGGCTTTCCTCTTCCAAAATCCCTCTTTCGTTCTCGGCTCCTATCTCTGCTTTCTTTTGTTGATTCGGTTTGTTCTAGACATTCACTTGAACTTTTACAGAGCTACCATCAAACTGCTTTACAGCAATAATACATTGTACTCTCTCCACTTGGTCCCACAACATTCTTCTTCCTGGAGGATCTGGCTTCCTCCTTCCTCAAATATTAAGTTTCCTTTGTGTAAAAGCATTCCAACGTTGCAGGTGGCTTGCCAGCTAACCAATCGCCAAAATAAGATTCTAGATCAATCACTCTTGTTACGACCACCAATATTGCATGATCATTCGAATTACTGATTTCTATAATAGTTATATGGAATCTTTCCAAATAATCTTTCAACGATTCTCCCGAAGCCTGGATCACGCTGGACATGGACATAACATCTTTGGGGCGAGTTGCGTGCATTCGAAACTGCTCCACAAACTTTATTGCCAAATCACCAAATCTAGAGATCGACCACGGGGGTAACCTTGTAAATCATATTGTTGCTATTCCAGAGAGAGTTATAAGAAAACATTTACACTTGGTTGCATCATCTACTCGTGCGGAATCCATCAGCCATTCATATTTCACGACGTGCTGCTTGGGGTTGGTTTTTCCCTCGTAGGCAGGCATCGATGACATGTTGAACCTCATTTGATACTCTGCATGTAGGACATCATCAGTGAATGGGGTATGGCTTCTCGAGATTCCTCAGTCATCATTGGTCAAGCCATGGCTCTCTCTCACTAACTGTTTAACTATAGCCGATAAGTTCGGCGTTCAGATAGTTGGTGCCAAGCAGTGGTCGTGTTCCACCTCACGTGAATGGTCCAGTCGATGTCTATGGGCTATCTCACGCCTTCTTGGTTCAACATCTTCCCGATGTATATCTCGTAAATTCACTTCATCGTTATTCTATGGAAGCATTTGTTCAACGTTGAACTAAACTCCATCATCCAAATTGGTTGCAGCAGCTCCAGGTTGAACCCTAGTATGCATAGGTAAGTTCACTCCTCTGGAGTGTTAGTCCTTGAGATGATGGTTTTGATGACAACAACCTTAGAATAAGATTATAAAATATAAATACTAACATTATAGTTTAGATATATATGTATATGCAGGATTTAACCATGCAGGTACCAAGAATGAAGACTGTACAGTATAGAGATTCAAGATATCAAGATTGAAGACTCATGAGTATCAAGAATATCAAGATTATCAAGAGTTCAAGATTTCAAGATAAGTATTGAGTCTAGAATTATGTTAAAACTTCATAATAGCACTGAAATCTTCACTCCGTTTTTCTTTTGGGATGGAACCCATTTCTACCTTTTTAGTGGCTTACAAACCCACGACAAGTAGCTTACAAACCTATGACAAGTGGCTTACAAACCCACGAACATCCTGGTTTTGTACAAGTTCTCGAGTCCTGATATGATGAGATATTCTACAGGAAGAAGCTTGCAAAACTACTTCAAAATGATTTTCAAAACTACTTCAGAATGATTTTCTAAACTGCTTTTCAAAATGTTTTAGCCTTAAAAATTATCTTTTCAAATGATTTTCAAAAAGATGTTTTAGCCTTAAATATTCTTTGTTTTTGTTTTTAATAAACTCTTGTTTTAAACTTCGTTTGTTTTAAACTATCTTTTAATTATAATATATTTATACTTAGATTTAAATATAAAATTATAGTAAAATTTTATATATATTATTCTCTATATTTATCTATGTATTTTATTTATAGTCAAGTATATTTATAAAGTTTAAATAGTTTTAATATAAGATAAAGGTTATTTTCAAAGAAAATCAAGTCATCAAAAAATGCTTTGGGATGTCGACATGCCCAAGTACCCCATGTCGACATGTGTCAGTTAGGACCAAAATTTTGAATTTCAAAAGAAGTGTCTATTCGTCATAACCTTTCACGAATGGACATGGCTGTAGTTCTTCTATAAATAGGGGTTGGTTTCAACGAATTTTATATCAGATTTTCTGATTTTTCACTTCTCTTCTTCTTCCACATTTTCTTATTCAAAATCCTATCATCACTCTGCCGAAATCAACATTGAATCTAACTAGATCATCTCTGGTTTGATTCTCTATCACTATCTCAACAAGATCCAAGTGCTATTCAGAGTTATAGGCTTCTTTGTAATCTATTTAGCGAGAAAAGATGTGATTGTAGCCTTGGAAATCAATCAAGCGAGAAAAGGTGTGATTGTAGCCTTGGAAATCAATTGGGTGAACTTGTTGTCCCGGAAATCAAGTACCTACCCAGAGGATTGTGATTCTGGAGGGTGTACCTCGTAGCCTTGAAACCGAGGGTTGTAATTGTTGAGTTGCTTTTGAAAGGAAATCCGTACTTAGTTGTGTGGGACTGGATGTAGGGTAACTCCGAACCAGTATAAAATCCGGTGTGTTCTTTCCTTTACTGCATTTACTTTATTTATGCATTTGTGTTTGTTTCTGTGATTATATCTGTGTCTGAATATTACATACATTTGTGTTCAATTTAACATAAACTCAAAAAGATTTAGTAATTTCTTATAAACATTATTCACCCCCCTCTAGTGTTATTCCTAGCCTTAAGATCCGTAATCCGCATTACTCACATTTGGTATCAGAGCCAGGTTTTCAAAAGTTTCATAATCTGATTTTTGAAAAAGTTTTTTTTAAAATGGCTATGTTTAAGAAATTTGTTAATGCATGTTTAGAAATATTCAAATCATCATTGTCTCTTGAGTCTGTATATAATCAATATTCAAATACAAGTTGTCTACTAAGATTGTTTGATGTGCAGGAATCATGCTTTATGGGAGTTGAGGAATCAATCCAGAACAAACAAACTGTGCAGATCAAAAAGAACAAATGGATACTCGATAGTGGATGTTCTAGACACATGACTGGGAATCCAAATATGCTGAATGATATAATATACAAAGACGGAGGACTGGTTAACTTTGGAGACAATTCAAAAGGTTATGTGATCGGCATCGGCAAAGTCGGTAACTCTAAAACTCCTATTATTACTAATGTTTTGCTAGTTAAGAATCTGAAACACAATCTGCTAAGTATAAGTCAACTATGCGATAAAGGATATAAAATTAAATTTGAAAAATATAAGTGTCACATTGAAGATAATAATTCAATCATAATATTTGAGGGAATTAGGAAAAAGAATATTTATATTCTTAGTATGAAAATTTCAAATGATAACTTGTGTCTTTTGGCAAATGCAAGTGACCCTTGGATTTGGCATAAGAGATTTGGGCATTTGAACTTCAAACTCTTATCTAGACTGTCAAAACATGATCTAGTAAGAGGCCTCCCTAAAATGAATTTTAAAGTAGATATTCTATGTGATGCATGTAAACTAGGAAAACTTAGAAAAAGCTCCTTTAAATTAAAAAATATAATTTCTATTTCAAAACCTCTTGAATTACTTCATATTGATCTATTTGGTCCATCTCAAATTCTATCAATAAATAATAGTAAATATGTTTTTGTAATTGTAGACGATTATTCTAAATTTACATGGACAATATTTTTAAAACATAAAAGTGATACTTTTGAATATTTTAAGAATTTTTCAAAAAGGGTTCAAAATCATCTTTCTCAAAAAATTATAACCATCCGTAGTGATCACGGTGGTGAATTTGAAAATGAAAAGTTTGAAGAATTCTGCAATAAAAAGGGAATAATTCACAATTTTTCATTTCCAAGAACTCCACAACAAAATAGAGTGGTAGAACGTAAAAATAGGACGATTCAAGAGTGTGCGAGAACTATGCTTTCTGATAGTAATTTACCAAAGTATTTATGGGCAGAAGCAGTTGTTACCGCCTGTTATATTTTAAATAGAATTTTAATTAGACCTTTAACTGATAAGACATCTTATGAACTTATTTACTCAAAGAAACCTAAGGTATCTTATTTTAGAATTTTTGGAAGTAAATGTTTTATTTTAAATACAAAAGATAACTTAGATAAATTTGATTCTAAATCCGACAAAGGTATCTTTATCGGATACTCTAATAGAAGTAAAGCATACATAGTATTTAATTTAAGAACTAATACCATTGAAGAAACAATGCATGTTTCATTTGATGAAAATTTCAAAATTTTTGAAGAAATAAATGATGAAGAGGATTTAATCACTCAAAACCAAAAGTCAACTGAAACTAATAATGAATTAAATCATCCTAATAAAAGGATTAAACTTTTAAAAGATCACCCTATAGAAAATATACTTGGAGATATGCAATCTGTTGTTAAAACTAGAAACCAACTAAGTCAAATGAGTAATGTAGCTTTTATATCAACTATTGAACCCAAAAATCCAGAAGAAGCATCAACTGATGATTCATGGATTTTGGCTTTGCAAGAAGAATTAAATCAATTAACTAGAAATGATGTTTGGGAACTTGTTCCTAGACCTGAAAATAAAACAATAATTGGAACTAAATGGGTTTATAAAAATAAAATGAATGAACAAGGAGAGGTTGTTAGAAATAAAGCCCGGTTAGTCGCTTAAGGTTATTGTCATGAATAAGGAATAGATTTTGATGAAACCTTTGCCCCCGTAGCAAGATTAGAAGCCATTAGGATTCTACTTGCTTTCGCAAATCATAATAATTTCAAATGGATGTTAAAAGTGCATTTTTAAATGGTTTTGTAAAATAAGAAGTATTTGTTAAACAACCACCACTTTTTGAAAATGATAAATTTCCAAATCATGTTTACAAACTTAAGACAGCTCTATATGGTCTAAAGCAAGCTCCTAGAGCCTGGTATGATAGACTAAGATCTTACTTGTTACAATCAAATTTTGAAATAGGTAAAGTAGATAATACTCTTTTTATTAAAAGAAATAAAAATGATATTCAACTAGTACAAGTCTACGTAGATGATATCATTTTTGGATCAACTAATTTTGAAATGAATAAAGAATTTTCTAAAATAATGGCAAAAGAGTTTGAGATGAGTCATATGGGTGAATTAAACTTCTTTTTAGGATTACAAATAAAACAATTAGATAATGGTATCTTTATTAGTCAAGAAAAATATGATAAAGACCTAGTTAGTAAATTTGGTTTGACTACTACGAGTGGAAAACCCACTCCCATGGCAACCAATGAGTACCTTAGTAAAGAAGATCTCTCGAAAGATGTAGATCAAAAATTATATAAAGGAATGATTGGATCACTACTCTATATCACTACGAGTAGACCTGATATCATGCATAGTGTCTGTCTCTGTGCAAGGTATCAATCCCAACCTAAAGAAACTCACTTAAAAGCTATAAAACGTACTATAAGATATGTTAAACACACCTTTGATTATGGCTTATTTTATCCTAAAATGATTCGTTTGACTTAATATCTTACTGTGATGCTGATTATGCTGGTTGTAAATCAGATCGAAAAAGTACAAGTGGAACTTGTCACTTTTTAGGGCATTCTCTGATTTCCTGGTTTAGTAAAAAGCAAAACATAGTTTCTCTATCAACAACTAAAGCAGAGTATATTTCTGCTACTTTGGCTTGTTCTCAAGTAATATATATGCAACAAACTTTAAAAGATTTTGGTTTAAATATCTCAAAATCAACAATTTATTGTGATAATACTAGCGCAATAAATTTATCCAAAAATACTACTCAACATGCTCGAACTAAACATATTGATATCAGACACCATTTTCTCAGAGATAATATAAGTAGAGAAGTAATTACTCTCGACTATATCAATTCTGAAAATCAAATTGCTGATATCTTAACAAAACCCTTAAATGAATCTACATTTACTAAATTAAGAAGATAATTAGGTATTTGTTCATTAACTGAAATATAATATATAAATAATAGAGTATAATTAAAAATTAAATCAAAATAAATCAAATAGTAAAAATATTGAGAACCATGTTGACATCTCCCATATACCCATGTCGACATATAATGTTTTTTAATTTTAAAATTTTTTCCCACCAAAATTAAAATAATTGGTTATATATTCTTCTTATTTTCGAAATTTTCTTCATTCTCTCTGTTCTCTTTCTGTTCTATCTTCTGAAATCAATTTATCAATGGCTTCCTCTTCCAAATCAAACATAAAATCAACCTTTTCGTTCCCTTCTCCTACCTCTGGTCCATTCCAACATACTACGTTCGCCCAAGTGACAAAAATGGAGGATTCTCTGAAGGATGCAATTCAGTTAATGACTGAAATTCAAATGGTGCAACTCTGAATGGCAAAAGAACAGGAAAGGCAAGGGAAAATCCTTAGAAATTTACAAAAATTTCTAAATGGACAATCATGCTAATCCAATCTTGATTAACGAGGACACTTCAGGAGATCATGAACAAGAGGAAAGTGAAGAAGAAGAAGAAGAACCAATGGAAGAAGAGCATGCAGAAGACAACGACAAAGTCATTTGCGTTGGCGAAGTATGTTTTGACAAGGACGGAAACTTGGTTGAACAACGTGGAAATTTCTGTTTCCATTATCCAAATTGTTCAATCCATAGATCTCCAATTGTCAAAGATAATCAGTAGTTTCTTCTTTTTCGTTTTTCATCGTTATGTATATATCTGTCATGTTTTATGAAAATGTAAATATAAACATATATATAAAAATAAATATTGTGTGTTCTTATATATGATTCCTATATATGTTATATATAAGTATTATATAGGTACTTGGTCAGGAATGTTAGTAGTTTAGGACTAAGTTTTAGGTTTACAAGTAAGTATTGATGATAACACTATCATCATATAGGATATTATACTAAGAGTTATATAGTTTAGAGTTAGTTTGTTTTTGTTGATGACAAAGGGGGATAAATATAAAATAGAAGAGTTAGGCATAGATTAAGGGGGAGTTATTAGATTTAGGGGGAGTTATTAGGATAGAAGTAATATTTTATAAACAAAGGTTGTCATCATCAAAAAGGGGGAGATTGTTAGTCCTTGAGATGACGGTTTTGATGACAACAACCTTAGAATAAGATTATAAAATATAAATACTAACATTATAGTTTAGATATATATGTATATGCAGGATTTTCAAAACTTCAGAATGATTTTCAAAACTGCTTTTCAAAATGTTTTAGCCTTAAAAATATCTTTTCAAATGATTTTCAAAAAGATGTTTTAGCCTTAAATATTCTTTGTTTTTGTTTTTAATAAACTCTTGTTTTAAACTTCGTTTGTTTTAAACTATCTTTTAATTATAATATATTTATACTTAGATTTAAATATAAAATTATAGTAAAATTTTATATATATTATTCTCTATAGTTATCTATGTATTTTATCTATAGTCAAGTATATTTATAAAGTTTAAATAGTTTTAATATAAGATAAAGGTTATTTTCAAAGAAAATCAAATCATCAAAAATGCTTTGGGATGTCGACATGCCCTAGTACCCCATGTCATCATAGTGTCAGTTAGGACCAAAAATTTGAATTTCAAAAGAAGTGTCTATTCGCCATAACCTTTCACGAATGGACATGGCTGTTGTTCTTCTATAAATAGGGGTTGGTTTCAACGAATTTTATATCAGATTTTCTGATTTTTCACTTCTCTTCTTCTTCCATATTTTCTTATTCAAAATCCTATCATCACTCTGCCAAAATCAACATTGAATCTAACTAGATCATCTCTGGTTTGATTCTCTATCACTATCTCAACAAGATCCAAGTGCTATTTAGAGTTATAGGCTTCTTTGTAATCTATTTAGCGAGAAAAGGTGTGATTGTAGCCTTGGAAATCAATCAAGCGAGAAAAGGTGTGATTGTAGCCTTCGAAATCAATTGGGTGAACTTGTTGCCTCGGAAATCAAGTATCTCTACCCAGAGGATTGTGATTCTGTAGGGTGTACCTTGTAGCCTTGAAACCGAGGGTTGTAATTGTTGAATTGCTTTTGAAAGGAAATTCGTACTTAGTTGTGCGGGACTGGATGTAGGGTAACTCCGAACCAGTATAAAATCCAGTGTGTTCTTTCCTTTACTGCGTTTACTTTATTTCTGCATCTGTGTTTGTTTCTGTGATTATATCTGTGTCTGAATATTACATACATTTGTGTTCAATTTAACATAAACTCAAAAAGATTTAGTAATTTCTTATAAACATTATTCACCCCCCTCTAGTGTTATTCCTAGCCTTAAGATCCGTAATCTGCATTCCTCACATTGAGGAGGGATCCCTATGGAAGGATCGACACTGATCGGTCTTGGCAGACCATAATGGTTTGCCTGTTGATGCCCCGAAGTTTCTACATGATATTCGTCTGTTCTGCAATGCCTACGATATTCATTCGATAAACTAGAACTCTTCGATGTCGAGTAAGGGGTTGGGTCCCTCTTAGCTTTTTCTCGTTGTTGCTGACTGAGCTGGTTCATTAGGTTGATATTAGTCTGAATCTGCTAATTTAATTATCGAAGGCTATCCATTAGCTCTCACATTTTATTTTGGAACTCAGCTCTTGTAATAGAATCAGTTGGATTCTAGACTTCAACTGGTTCGACATTCACATCCATTGGTTGACTGCTTGGGCCTCCTTGCTGGATACCAGCGTTCTCATTTCCTTCTACATTCTAAGAAGTAGATCTAGAATTCCTCACCATTGTTGATAGCTTTGCTTATATTTTTGCAAATCTAAGTGGTATGAGCAACTCCTTGAAGATAACTGCAGATCTCCTTCGGGAGATTTATGCAATCCAGTAGCAACAAAGGGATCCTATTAAGCTGAGAATCAAGGTTCTCTACAAGAAATCTGACCTTTACCAACCAATATTTTACCTACCAATATATAAGAGTAGGTAAAGATAACCTTTATCAACCAATATTTAAAGATAGATTTACTCGTAGGTAAATATTGCCAACATTATTACATTTTGGAAGGATAATTATCTACCAATAAATAAAGTAAAAAATGTTACCAACACATATACTGGAGGGAAAGTTTTTTGCAATTAGTGCATATATTCCCCTCCTATCATTTTAACTTTTCATTAAAAATAACACTGAGTTGTGCAATGATGTGTCAAAAAACCCTATCATAGCAATTTCTTTTTTGGAATGAAAATTTCGTTTGCATATCCTAGCAATGTTCTTTGAAAAATCGCTTATTTATTAATTGTTATAATTATTTTGAAATGTGAAATAATTAGCAATTAATATTTAATAAACAGTAATTAAATTTTAAATAATTAATATTCGATATTCAATAATCATTTATTAATAAATAATCAACTATTAATAATTTTTCATATATTGCAATTTTTTTCAAACAATTGATTATTTAAATGTAATTGTTGCAATTTTTCTAAAAAGTTTCACCGTTTCATACCAATATATCATCATCCAAAATGGCTAAAACATATTCTCCTTAGTGTATTAGAGAAATACAATCCATACCATTCCCTAGCTACAGATCTAACCGTTTATTTTAATTCAAATCTAATGGTACAAATCTCAATCCGCATGTACTACCAAAATTTAGAGTATTAGAGGCACATAATTAAGGGAAAAATAAGATAATTGCCTCTAATAATGTAAAGTTAGAGGAAAAATAAGATAATTTCCTCTAATAACGTAAAGTTAGAGGCAAATTCTAATTTGACCGCTATTATTATTAAGAAAGGCAGAGCAATCCGCCTCTAATATAATTATTATTATATAATTATGATTATCACGTTCTTCAAACACTTAGAAAACACTTTTCTCTAATTTCCTCCTTCTACCTCCTTCGTATAAACCCTAATTCCTGAAATCAATTAATTGATTTCAGATCCTCGTGGAAATCTTCATCATTAGCATATTGAGAAAATATCATCTATAATCTGGGCAATTCCAAGTCTTTGAGAAATAAATTAGGAGAAAGGTATCATCAATCAATTTTCCTTATATCCTTCTCTTAATTTTAAATTACTTGCTCTGCCATCCTAGATGGGGTTTTGATATATCATTTTGTTATTATTTTGAATCCTTTTAAAAAGCAAAGTTTTGGTAATCTATAAAACCAATTCATAGTACTTTCTTGCCATTATTTTTGCTAGTCTGATTTTTGAATCCTTCTAAAAAGAATTTTTTTGGTAATCTCTAAAACCTAAATGCACGCAAGGTGTTTGAAACAATATCCAAGCCGCGAAAGCTGACGTACTTATTATAATACTATCATTTATACAAAAGTAAGTATTCTCCTGTAATATGATAGCTTTTACATTGTTTTTATGTCTCTACCTTTAATATTGCTATCTGAAATACAAAGAATTTGATTCTTTTGATTCAAGTGAATGTTGCAACGTAAACAATTTTTAATAGATTCACTTTTATCGTTGCTTCTTATGGAATTATTTAGCAATTATATTTATTTATTTTCAACGTTGACGTTATTTTGCTGTTTAGAGGCTTTCATATTTTAGATTAATTTAGTTAATTTTACTATGATAATTGGTTTAATTGAAATTATGAAATTAGCTATAGCTTTTATAAGAGAGATACTTCAATTTATGTGAAACTGTGAATTTTTTGTATAATGAATACGACGATGTAAAAAAGTAAGGTTGGAATAATTGCTGCTAGAATCGTAAATGTGGTATGTTAATTTCTAAATATTAGTAACTCTCTATATTTTAGCTTAATATGTTTATTAAAATGCATTCATTTATGTCCCGACATTGTTTTAGTTTTTTATTATTTGAAATTTGTTGAATTTGGCTTTTAAGTTGGTTTTAAAGTGATTTAAACATTTTGTTATACCTTGGAATGATTCAAGGTTGAATTTTTGCTAATGATAGTCAATAGTTTATTCTTTAAATGATATATTATACTATGGAAAGAGTTTGATACTTGACTTCTCAATCAATATCGAGTCATATATTCATCTTTGAGTAATATTGGCAATTTTTTTACGTTTGGCCCCTATAATTCATTTTTTATACCAACTAATGTTACAAACTTTCACAAATTCTTCACTTCCTACTTATCCTTCATCTCTTTATTTCAATACATCTTACTCTCCATTCTGTCTCATTCAAGATTTATTTTGAAGAAAATAATCACCGGTATAATTTTTTTTCAATATTTTTTCCCTTTAACTCACATTTAAAAAACAAAATAGTGATAAATTCAAAAGTGTCATCTCAATAATTCATCTAAGTTTTTTTTAAAGTTAGCATGGCTGTTTTATTTCTTAATTATTCATATATACTCCTTTATGTAGCAGGTAAATTAAGGGGTCTGTACAGTATTTGTATAAAAAAAGTCGAAAAGGTCAATAAGGGAACGTAGTACACATTGTTTTCGTTTTTCACTTTCCATAAATATATTTGTTACATTGACATGGTTCTTATGCATGGTTCTTTTCATTTTATTGTGTGTTATTTAGAATTATAATGAAAGTGGATGTTATATGTCCCAACGTAAATATAGAGTGCATTTATTAATACATGTTCAAAAGGTTATTAATCATAGTATTCCTTTTTTACGAACAAAATAGCGAATCTTGTTATGTGGTAAATGATGGAATAAATGTTGGGTAATATGTAGTGGGTCTGTGGGTGGGAACATGGAATCCTGTTATTAATCATACTTACTAATTCTGTCACTAATTTAAACAGTCACGAGTTTATTATTTGAAACAGTGGATTAATCTACTTGCACTTTTCCTTCACTTCATATTTATTTTTGGTCTCTTATTTCTATCTATCTTACTGTTCCTTCCTAGCTCATGGTTTATTTATTTTTATAATCATTATATAATTTTCTTTTACTCTTTTCATCCTTTTAACTCATAATAAAAAAACAAGAGAATTAAAATTAAAAAAATTCTAATTACTTCCTTCATTTAATGTTTTATTTCATTTTGTTCATAAAAAACGTTGGCATTGCCATTTTATTCCTTAGTTATTTCTATTTACTCTTTTTATAAACTACGTAGCTTAAGAATATGTAGGATATTTGTATATTCATTTAAAGAAGCTAATAGAAAACAATGATGGAATATAGTAAGTATTTTTATTTTATTTTTCACTTTTCTCAATATGCAGTTGCTAAGAATTTGGAATTAAGTCAAATATGGTATAAGATCCATTTTAAGATCAAAATTTAACATAATTTTTCCATCTACTATATTGTATAGAAAGAAAGTTAATTAAGATAGTTTGGAAGAATTGAAATTAGAGTTTAATAATAAGTAACCAGCCAAGCAAAAGCTTTCATTTGCATCTTCAATTTTCCTTATATTTGCGCTTTTTGATTTTAGAGGTCATGGTTTTTTGTATGTAGTATGCTTGAAATTAAACGAATGCAATCTTAGGTATGTAAAAATTATTCCTTTAGAAAACATTTCAATTTATTGAAATAGTCATAAATGTCATAAAGCATTTTCCTTTTTTTCATTCTTTTTTAAATGAAAATTGAATTACTGACATCTACATTAATAACTTTCTTTCACAAAGATCGTGAGTATTACGAAAACAATTTGAATTTGATCAAACATTCATATTTTTTAGCAGATTTTGTCATTCACACATCTCATACTTTTGCCTAAATAAGGAAACATTATTTTTTCACTAGTATACTGCATATTGCATATTGCTTCTAATTAAGTTTTTGTTGATATTATAGAAATATTCAATTGATGCATGAGATCCAAATATTAGTGGAGACTGAATTAAAGATAGAAAAATGCATAAGGAACTTTTTAAGACAGGTTTTCTTGTTGTTATTTCAGGGAAATCCAAAATGAATCAAGTAAAAACAAACTATACATTCAATTTTAAGACCTAACATTCTTACAATTATTGTACAATTGACCACCGATCAATGTCCTTACTAGTCATTTGAGCAGAAGACTCGTTAGAGAGAAGATTGGACCTGCAATACAAAGTCAGGTAACATACAGCCAAATCATTATATTAAGACTGATATTTCATAAAAATGAAATTGATATTCACATCATATATCAAACGTAGTAGATTCCCTAGCCAAAATGAATCAAGTAAAAACAAACTATACATTCAAATTTAAGACCAAACATTCTTACAATTGTTGTACAATTGACCACTTATCAATGTCCTTACTAGCCATTTGAGCAGAAGACCCGTTAAAGAGAAGATTGGACCTGTAGTACTAAGTCAGGTAACATACAGCCAAATCATTATAGTATAGACCGATATTTCATAAAAATGAAATTGATATTCACATTATATATCAAATGTAGTAGACTCCCTAGTAATCAAATTCCTCGACATATTCGATACAGAATGCACAAAAGGCATGTCATAAGATACAATTGATACAACTGGAACAATTAAGATATCAATGGGGAATTGTTCTTATGCATTAAAGTCAGTATGTTGCTCAGTTTGCCTTCAGGTTTAACTTTTATTGCAAAAATACTTTCTTGATATGATAAGCCTAACTATTAGTTGATGATTAACAAATTTTTTTGCATGATTTTGAAATCGAAGAAAGCATGAGGGATCTACTAGTGTAAACATGTTTTTCACGTAGAGTGTGTCGATAGCTGGCTCATAAGGCATGCTTTCTATCCATTGTGTAGAAGAGACATCTAATTTTTTCAAGTTATTTTCTGTAAATTATACATACATGGGCATCAGTTGTTTGTACATATATAAGTGCGAATTTTATGTACACTACATATACACTTGATTTGGTTATTTTGGTTGTTGATATATTTATTTTGTAGATAATAACAATGTATGTTTTTTCTAGTTTATTTATAATATAGAACATTTATAAATAACTATTATTATCTTTTACCTACACATAACCATTAAATTTGACCAAAATTTGAATTATGTAATGGATCAACAAAATGATGCTATGTGGGCGAATAAAATAACGCCACATGGTCCAATAATATTGTGCAGCGTAGACCAATAAAATGATGCCATGTGGAAAATTAGATAATGCCACGTGGACTAATCAAATGATGCTATGTGGCCTAAGAAAAATGATGCCAAATGTACTAATCAAATGACGACACGTAGACAAGTTGTTGTTTACACATGGACCAACCACAAGATGCCAAGTGACGGCATTGATGTATGCCACATGTATGCTACTATGGCAACCATGCCAGTAGGCATGTAGGATGACACATCATCAAACACATCAGCCGATGACTCATCATTTGATTCACAACTTAGTGGGGTCCACATATTCTTTTACCTACCAGTATTAATAAGTGTAGGTAAAGATTCTTTCCCTACTAACCTTTACCTACCAGTGTCTACCAATTCAATATTGGTAGCTAAAACATATTGCCCACCATTAGGCTAGTTTTACCTACACTTATAATCGGTAGGTAAAGACCCCATTTTCTTGTAGTGGTTCTCAGTGAAAGCACAAAAATGTTTGCACCAAAAATTGACATAAACACCCAATAAAAGCTTTTTGAAGAGAAATAAATGAATAATAAAATGGAAACAGTGGATAATAACAAATGAACGGTAGAGAAGCAAAAAAAATAGCATGCACACAAAAAATTATAGTGGTTCTGCGTTGTTTGTCTATGTCCACTTTGAACAAATTACTTTATTAATCACTTTATAATCTGAGTACAAAAGGAATCGGATCAAAGTCCTTAGTTACAAAAGAGTATAAAGCAACTAGCAGCGTAAAGTCTTAAAAATGAACAACCAAGCCGGTATTTGTAGATGAAGATGGCCAAATATCTCTCTGAAAACTCGGTAGAAAGACCCTTAAAGCCATATGGGCCCATAAGCAAGGTCGCATGGCCCAATCCCCAAAGAAGAGGGATCGATACCGATCCCTTCTTTGGTTGAATTTTGGGGTGCGATCCTTATAGTGGCTTTATCATGCTAAAATATGTTTAGCCTCCAAATTTCATGCCAATTGGATTAGTGGAGCTCGAGTTATTGCTTGATCTTTGCTTCAATATGGTTTGCATGCTGCTTTCTACCAATCCCTTCCAAGGTTAGTAGACCGATCCCTCCAACTTCATCCCATTGAGGTGTGATCCCTAGGGTAGGCTCCCTAGGATCCCCATGTCTTGCTCACAAAATTTCATATGCATTGGACTTGTGGATCTTGAGATATTAATTTTTTCTGTAGGAATGCTCTTACACCTAAAACATGCCGATCCCTATTATTGAAGCCAATTTATGCCGATCCCTCCTATGTGTTCAACCATATTTTATATTTCGAACACTCTACCTTGCATATACATCAAGTCCATTCAACATTGACTTCATGTTACCATCTTTACTTGACTTCTGAGCCACACAATCATCACTCTGGAGTCATTGGCCTTGATGGTAGTCGAATCTGACTTGTGCAATCAGTTCAATATAGCTGGGGAAAATGCCGGATAAAATCGATCAATTTCTTGATGCACAACAAACCATTAAACTATCGAACTTAAGCATTCTAAAGCACAATGATGTGGGAGCATTAGCACAATCAAAATCGAGGGTATAAGCAAGAAATTTTGGTGATTAAGCATTGTTTTATGAGTATATAATAGTCACCTGAAACTTGCGTATCATCATTCATTGCTTCCTTGCCCTAACACACGCACGCACACGGGTTACATGCACAACAACATCCAAGATTCCCACCGTCAATACAAACAAGTATCAAGAAGCACATATCTAAATTTTTGTGATTTTTAGTAATTTACTGAATTTGATTTTTAATTTTAGAGTGCTGATGTAATGGTGGGTTTTGGCTTCAGAAAGAAGATAAATTAATAGAGGAAGTATACATAAGGTAAATAAGTGAAAGGAGAAGAATTGAGAGAAAGAAAATTCTAGAAATTTGAATTTAGGCATGAGTTATACGGTTTAAGCCAAGCAAAGAAAAATGTGTGTGTGTGTGTGTGTTATTATTTATTTTTCTTTTTCTTTTAAAATTAAATTCCATTCCATTTAAACAATTACAAGTTCACATTTCAAAATAATTTCTTTTACACATTAATATTATATTTCTATTACATTACTATTATAAAACAATATTTTTATACTTTTGACTTATTTAAATTTAAATATTACATTTTGACAATTTAATTCCTTTTATTAAATAAATTTTAGAACCAATTGATCCAATAATCTTCAAATTCCACTTTATTTAATTAAACTATTATTATTATCTTTAATTAATTACCCTTTAATAAATGGGTTGTTGCAGACTACCCTCTAACAAAATTACGCCCTCACAATTTCCTATAAGGAGAAATCTAGAACAACTTAATTACACAAAATTTAGCCATATTATTTTCAATTTAAATTTTAAATACCAAAGCACTTATTCAAAGGAAACATGCTTTATAAAATCTCAAAATCCTTCATTTAAATAATTTTTTTTCAAATATCATATACGTTACATATATTTTTCCAAAATTTTATTCCTCGTCTGTTCAAACTTAATTTGAAATTCAAACCTTCATCAATAAATCATTAAATTATATCTATATATACACATATCCACATCTTAAAATCCCAAAACTGTACAATATTTACACAACATATATATAAAGCATTTTTGAATACACACACACACATATATTGTTGACCCACCTTTTGGCAAGGCCGTACACATGCGGATTTAGCCCAACAGACTTCACAATTATCGAGGCCGATGAGTGCAGAGTGATGATTGTGGGGTCCGAAAGTCAACTATAGATTATAATATGAAGCCAGGATTGAACATAGTTGGTAGATAAATGATGCAGGGTGCTTGAAATATGAGTATTAGCTTGGATCGACATAGCATGGATCGGCATAGCGTGGATCGGCATAGCTTGGATCGGCATTGTTCATGGTGGATGGATCGGCCCTGATAGTAATCTAAGGGGTCGGCATAGTGAAGTTTCATGATATGGATCGATATGGCACACACTGGAAGGAATTAGATCGGCACAATATCCTAGAGCATTAGGGATCGGCATAACGTACTAAGTGCAATGGATCAGCATGCCCTAGAGAGATTAGTATACTTTATAGGCTACATCAGGAACGATCGGCATATCTTCATGGAGAAGGAAGGAATGGGGAAGGAAGGATCGACATATCTTCATGGGGAAGGAAGGATCGGCATATCTTCATGGAAAAGTAAGGATCGGCACGCTTCAATGAGGATGGATCGGCATAGTATATTGGAAGAAGATGGATCGGCGTAGCATCATGGAAAAGGAGGGATCGACATGAAGGACCCTCCAGAAATGATCGGCCTTGGATTGGATGAAGGAAAAATGATTAGAGGAAAGTTGGATGATCTTTTTTAATTGATGATTTACACATGCCGATCGTTATGGTAGGCCAATATGAATGAGAAGGCTCTGTAGCCGAAGTTTCACCTATAAATACAGCAGACATGGCTTTAGAAAGGGGATCTTCTTCTTTCTGCTTCTCTTCATCTTCTACCTAGGTAACACTCTGCCATTTTTATTCTTGGATTTTGGATTGTAACTGTAATTAAACATCAGTATAATAAAGAGGATTATTGGAGTGGACGTAGGCCGGAGTTTGACAAACCACTATAAAACTTGTGTGTTTCTTTACTTTTTATGCTATTGATTTTGTGATCTGTGTGTTTGTTCTTCTATTTGGATATTGTTTTGGGAAATTGATGCTTTCACATACAACCGGGTATTTGTGACCAATTTCGGCGCAAACATTCTGGTGCTTTCACTGAGAAGACTTGCACCAGTGGATTTGGAAACTAGGATCTCAGATTTAGAAGCTTGGATGCTTGGATCTAAGAAGCAATGGCTAGGCAATCAACAAGGAGACAGAGAATAGATAGGAGCCATCATGAAGGGAGTCAGGAGGCTTCCTCAGAAGCTAATCAAACCTCAATCTTCATTACTAGAGACGAGATGGAAATAATGATGAATACTATGTAGGAAAGGATGCTGAAGAGACAGAAGGAAATGATGCAGAACCTACTCTGACAGATTGGACAAGCTATAGTGCAAAACGAAGGAAATGGAGTAGAGGAAATGCTGGAAATATCGATCATGGAGTTGGAGCAGTAGGAGCTGCGAAAATCCAAAATCAAAACCAAGGAAATGAGACAAACAGGATACAAGATGGAGTGGAATCGCCGGGAGCATCCCCTGATCAACTAGGAACGATTGGTGAAACTTTAGCTGATTTTTATAGAATGATCATGTCGATTGTTCCACGCTCGGGGCATACCCCTAGGTCACGTTAGCTCGATTCCAAGTATGAAACCAGGCGATGTCGTGCAGTTTGGCGTTGATTGGAATATGGATGCTTGTCCAGAAGAGCAGATTTCAAGATTCCCTCAGGAACTCGGGGGGCAGGTTGAAGACAATGGACGAAGACAACGACTTGATGACAAAGACATGTTGGCGGAAATGATCAGACAAGCCATGAGAGGAGGATTGGTAAATAGAGATCTGGAAGATGTAAATAGGAGCCCTTTCGCTCCTATGATTAGGCAAGCTAGGAATCCACCGGAATTCAAACTACCAACACTTAAGACATATGATGGAAAAATAGATCCCGCTATTCACTTGACGAGATACATGAGACACATAGAAGTACTGGGGGCATCGGAGGAGGTCATGGCACAGTGCTTCTCTTTGTATTTGATGGATATAGTTGCGCTATGGTTTAGACAGTTGGAAAGCGGCTCAATTGGCACATGGATAGAATTGATCGAAGGGTTTATGAGGTAGTTTAGGGTTCACATCTCGAGACCCAAAATTTTGATGAGTTTAGCAACACTGAAACAAAGGACCGGAGAGTCCTTGATAAATTTCCTAACATGGTTTAATGCTGCGGCAGCATCGGTAGATCGTCCAGATCCATCATGGTTTTGATGGCGGCTGTATTAGGAATTGCTGATGGCACAGAGTTCACGGATTCACTAGCACAGAACCACCTATGGATCTAGGGGAGTTTTACCATGAAGAAGAAACGTTCCTATGATAGGAAGACGCACAAGCAAACAAATCGGAGGTGAATGCTGTGCAAAGTGGAGGATCATCGGGAGATGTAAACAAGAATGATAAAGGAAAACGGAAAATGAACGATGGCAGTAATATGTCGAAAAGGAAATAGAGAGAACCAAAATTCTCTTCTTACACGGATTTGATCGATCCTTTGGAAAGGATTTATTTGATACTCGAGGACGTCTTCAGTATCGAAGGCCAACGAAAAGGGAACCCTCCAAATACGAGCAAGCATCAGGAAAGCATTATCTATTCCACGAGCTGGATGGGCACAGCACAAATGATTGCAGGCATTTGAAGGATATCATTGAGGAACATGTGAGGAATGGTCAGCTACAATAATATATAAGGACTCGAGCTGTAGCGGTGGAATAAGAGCAGCCACCGCCCACCTCGAATGAAGATGGCACTGGATCAAGACATCATCGTCAACTTATCATTAATTGATTGGATTTATGACATGGAATAAGTAATAAACCCTGTAGTAATACGGCTAAGTCACTTACACTTGTATGGGATCGAGGACGGTCCCTAGGCATGTTCTGAGATGACGATGAACCGTGGTGCTCGGGTTTGTGAAATTTTGTTTTTTCCCGTTTGCTACGAACTCTGGATTTTCTGATACTATGGCTATTTAGTTTTTTGGTTGTACGGAACTTTATTTTATACTTTACCAAGTGGACTTTGGAATGATTAAAACTGGATTAATGAAATAAATAACACAGGTCACGGTTGTGGCCCCAACCGGAGAGACGAGTTAATAATCGTGAGTTATGAGTCCCTTCGCCAGAGAGCGACAGGATGGACTTGTACATGGATAAGTCCTCGACCGGAGAGTCGAGGCCAGAGTATGATACCCACGGATTAAGTCCTCGATTGGGGATCGAGGCCGAAGTAGGATACCCCATGGATTAAGCCCTCGACCGGAGAGTCAAGGCCGGAGAACAGAACACAACGGATCATTGGGTATGGACTATGCCTGGCAAGGGGTAGGCCGCTTTGCCGGAGAGCGACAGGATCGGCCTACTCAGGTCGTCGAGTACAGATTGTGCTCGGCAAGGACCCGGAGTGATCCTGGATTTGGATAAATGACCCGGAGAGGTCTACGGATTTGGATAAAGACCCGAAATGGTCCCGGATTTGGATAAATCGATCCGGAGAGATCTACGGATTTGGATTTGGACCCGGAACGGTCTTGGATTTGGATAAAATGACCCAGAGTGTTAACCCGCCTTTTGGCAAGGCTGTACATAGGCATATTTGACCTAACAGACTTCACAATTATCGAGGCCGATGAGTGCAGAGTGATGATTGTGGGGTTCGAAAGTCAGCTGCATATAATAACATGAAGCCAAGATTAAACATAGTTGGTAGATAAACGATGCAGGGTGATTGAATTATGAGTATTAGCTTGGATCGGCATAGCTGGGATCGGCATAGCTTGGATCGGCATAGCTTGGATCCGCATAGCTTGGATCCTCATAGCATGGATCGGCATAGCTTGGATCGGCATAGCTTGGATCTACATAGCTTGGATCGACATTGTTTATGGTGGATGGATCGGCCGTGATAGTAATCTAAGGGGTCAGCATAGTGGAGTTTCATGATATCGATCGGTATGGCACACACTGGAAGGAATTAGATCGGCACAATATCCTAGAGCACTAGGGATCGGTATAACGTCCTAAGTGCTATGGATCGGCATGCCCTAGAGGGATCGGTATACTTTCCAGGTTACATCAAGAAGGATCGACATATCTTTATAGAGAAGGAAGGATCGACATATCTTCATGGGGAAGGTTGGATCAATGTATCTTCATGGAAAAGGAAGGATCGACACGCTTCATTGAGGATGGATCTGCATAGTATATTGGAAGAAGATGGATCGGCGTAGCATCATGGAAAAGGAGGGATCGGCATGAAGGACCCTCCAGAAACGATCGGCCTTGGATTGGATGAAGGAAAAACGATCGTAGGAAAGTTGGCCGACTGTTTTTAATGGACGAATTACACATGCTGATCATTATGGTGGGCCCATATGGATGAGAAGGCCCTGTAGCCGAAGTTTCACCTATAAATACAGCAGGCATGACTTTAGAAAGGGGATCTTCTTCTTTCTGCTTCTCTTCATCTTCTACCTTGGCAACACACTGCCATTTTTATTCTTGAAGTTTGGATTATAACTATAATCAAACTTCAGTATAATAAAGAGGATTATTGGAGTGGAAGTAGGCCGGAGTTTGCCGAACCACTATAAAACTTGAGTGTTCCTTTACTTTTTTTAATATTGATTCTGTGATCTACGTGTTTGTCTTTCTATTTGGATATTGTTTTGGGAAATTGGTGCTTTCACATACAACCGGGTGTTTGTCACAATTTTGGCGCAAACATATATACACTTATATTCATAAATTCTCAAATATTATGAAATAGAGTGATGTTGCCTCGCCATGTATTATAGTGATTAGTAATATCAACTGGCCACAATATTGACAATATAATCAATATAGCCTTTCCAATGATCATAGCTGTGCATTAATATCCAATGGCTACAACTATCACCAAAATACAAACCATCAAAAAATATCCTTTACAAACCATTTACCAAAATAATAAATATAAACTCTGGTTTCCAAATCTTTTACAAATATGAATCTCAATTTTCACTTTAGCAAAATAATTTACTTTGCTTAACATTCAGTTCTACTCCAAAATAATTTAATCTTCCACAAATAGCTAATATCTTTCCAAATCATCATGTACAAATATCTCGTTCAAGAGTTTAAAATTTCTATCGAATACGTGTGCACCAGCATCGATCAAAATCCTTAACATACTCAATGAATAAGTTCACACAATTTTCATTTCAAAAAATATATAAGTATTACTTCCACAATTTATCAATTATACTAGTTCCAACAAAATTATAATTTTCCAAATCCTCATTTAATACTTTTCTTATTATAAATATACCTTTCAAAAGATTCCTAATTAAAACATTCACTTGAGTCCCTAAATCGTTTAATAATAATAATAACCAATATTTGTATGTATTATAAATCTTTACATCTATCGAATACTAAATAACTTTTAAAATATTTTTCCTAAATTACCTTTTAATCAGAATCATGCCTAGAAATATTCTTTATAATAACCATTTCAAAAAGTACCTTATATGATATCAAATAAACATAAGAGGCTAAGTAAAGGTCCTGAGCGGAACTAATAATCCTGCCACACAATTTGATAAAAACAAATCAAAACTCAAATATAATAAAAACCCAAACACCATAATATATTAGGAAACCATCCAAAACTATAAATACAAATACTACTGGTTGGATTAACTCCTTTCGTCCTTGATACTCCAACCATTTTATACTTCTTACATGAAAGAAAAGAAATTAAGTAAATATTTAAATACTCATACTTATAAAATTACAAATATGTCCCTTGATGATTACCTTAGCAATCATCATATCTATATATATACAGTACATTATCTCTCATTATAGAAAATTACTCAACACTCCCAAGGGGACGGGGACTCTAAGTCACATCTAAGGTCCTGACTCATGTCTTATATATATGATGTATTGTTCTGATCCTGCTTTGATACCATTTTATGGCACCTCAGCTCTATACCCATATTATTCAAGAGTATTACAGAGTAATATTGTCTTTCTTATTTCATTCATATCATCACGTTGCCATTCTGCTTCCTTTGCTTCTTCTAAACCTAAACCTTCAAGCCTAAATCAAATTAAAACACATGAAATATATACCCTAAAATAAAGCTAAAATCACCTAAATAATTGTCTTACCTTTCTCTACAATCTCTATTAGTATTGGAGCGATTAGAGGTGATTCTATTTTCGGCCATGAAGAGAAAGAGGGTTAGAGAGTGGGTTTCATGTTGCTTTGGGAATATTAATGGTTGCTAGGTGAGTGGATACTAAACTTTTAGCTTGTAGTTATATTAAAATGTGTGTTTTGCTATAAAATGTTGAATAAAGGAAGTATGTTATGTTTCATTGAAGCAGGACTTGATTTGGTCCTGATTTGGTGTTTGATATGAAGAGTAAAATATCAAATGGTTGTTATGATGAAAAGTTGGCATATATTAGAGTTAGTAAGCATCAAATATAAATGGTTGCTTAGTTATATATGATATAGTTTATATTATCATAAATAAACATATGTTTGAAGTTTATATGAAATTATAATTTAAAAATGTGATTTTTAATGTGGTAGCAAGCATATAAGAATTGTATTAATTTGGTATAGGATGTAGAAATTGTTAGTAACTCGGGTATATGATGTTAAGTTGGTATAATGACCATTAAACGATCATAAAACTCACATAACTATTATAAAAAGAAATGAGTAAAAAGCACGGAAGATAGTATAGTTAAAGTTTGGATTTCTAAAAGAAAGAAACTTGTTTTAATAGCTTTCAAAAGGGCATACGCTTGGGCTTATGTTGATAAAAGTAATACAAGAAGGGATTTTTATAGGAGTTAGTAAACTATTATGAGTGGTAGCTTGATGACTTAAGTAGCAATGAAGATTATCATTTACCAATACATTAGTGATGATATAATAAATGAATATTGCTAAAATGTGAGCATGGGTTAAGAAGAGGAAGGAGATTCATATTGTTAAAAGTGGTAAAAGTGTGATTTTTAATAAGTTATGTTAGTAAGCTATGATATAAGAGAGCTTGCTAATGATGTAAATCATGTTAAAATAATGGACAAAATTGTATAAGTAGAATAATAACCAAATTATAATGATTGATAGAAGTGGTTATTTGCAATAGTAATCGAGTTATGTTATTAATGGAAAGTGTTCGTTAACGAGGGCAATCAAGTTTGGATGATTAATAAAAAGTTAGAAAATGAGAAGCAAGAAGACTACATCATTAATTAAAGTTGTGATAGATTAGCCGAAAGTGACAAAAATAAGGAAAATACCTAAAATTTGATAGTCCGAAGGCTATAAATATCCTAGACCTCGTTGAAAGGCTAAGAAAAAAACCCCCTCTTTCTACTTTGATTGGTGCCGGAGGCAATGCCTTTTTACCTGTCGGTGTTGTACACTGCCTTGTAAAAAGGCGGTGCTATGTGTGCACTACCTTTTACATGGTAGTTGTTGTGCACTGCCTTAGGAAAGGTAGTGCAGAAGCACTGCCTTTGGAAAGTCAATGCTGGTCGCACTGCCTTGTTCATGGTAGTGGTGTGCATTGTCTTGGGAAAGGCAGTGTCGTGCATTGCCTTGTGAAAGGCAGTGTTGAATTGTTTAAGGTAGTGATGTGCACTGCCTTGTTAAAGGCAGTGTTAGTGCACCGCCTTGAAAAAAGCAGTGTGTGCACTGCTTGTATAGGCATTGCCAACGGCATCGTCTTGCGGGCGGTACTATCGTGCTAAGCACGATAGCGTTTTGTTCCGGGTCGGAATCTGATTTCAAGGTTTGGGTTTGGAGAAATTGACTGGGCTCGGAGGGCCTCCAGGTTTGCTCGGACAAAGTTAAGGGAATGTTATATCTTGATGGGGCTTTGGAGCTCTAATGAAGTTCTTGCGCAAGGGCTAGCAAGAATCCGAATTATCTATTCATAGACAATCGAAGGATATCGGTTTTGTAAAAGGATTCAATTTTACCATTGAGACGACATGAACTGTAGACGTGGTCCTAGAGCAGGGGCGTAGAAGAGACCGGAATGCCAGTCTAGCGTAGGTCATATACTGTTCCATAGTACGATTGGATGCCGCGACAGGACCTACAGACCAACTTCCTTTGAGGTGTTGGTTTTTTGGGGAGTCCATAATTTAGTTGTGGCTCTCAATAGGTCTCTTTGGTAGCTAATGGCAATTCAACAAGGGAATCACTTGCAAATATTCAAATAGCATTGATCTTGGATATTGTTCTTATATAATTCGTACGGGGTCTTCAGGTATGGGGATGCTTGGTTATATAGCATCATTAGGGGCGTATTTACTAGTATTTCGGGGTTTGTGGCCAACATGTATGTTTGGATATATATATGCATATACTTCTACATAATATTGTTATCGGTGAATTTACCTTATATTTCAGGTTTAACTGTGAATTGGGAGATGTATGGCATATTTATTATGGAGTGTAGTATTACCCATGCACTCGCCTATTCATGTTGTTGATACTTAATATAGTTAGAACATGTAGTTTTAACTCATGATATGTCACATGGATCCAATGCATGCTAGGATGTATATATATATTTAATTACAATGTTTTGAGGCTAGTTCCCCTCACCAGGCATTTGCCCAACCCTCGTTTCCTCTCTTTTATTTCCTATTTTGGAACTTATGATTATTCCTAACAGAGTGGTCTGAGCGATAAGTTGATTTTGGGAACGAACTAGCTAGAGAGCCAGACTTTTGGGTTTTAGAGATGAGCTTATATTTATGATCAGTCCATGTACGATTATATGTATCAGATGTTCTATTTGTGTATGAGACCATGCATTGTATTGATGTATATATTCAGTTCTCCGTCTAAATGGAGTTCATGTAGAGATTTATCCAGATTGAGGCCTTCTTAGTTTTACGTATTTAGTTGTCTCTTTATACATGTGTGTGTATGTATCATCAGTTAGCTCGTGCGCATTGTTTATGCCTCCGTATGATTTTATATATACTTGTCATATTATATATTTTTGTTTTTTGCTGCGAATCGCACAAAGGTCATGTTGAAATTTTGAGTTTAATCAAGTTTAAATATTTATGGCCTTTGTCTTTTTATAGTATTTCAAATATACAAGTTGATTAGCATATATTTAAGGTATTGAAAAAGGCGGGTCATTACAGGACATGTCAAAGTACATTTATATAAATGTAATGCAATCCTCAAGACATTACATCACCCAAAAGTCTCAAATCCATACAAATATTCAGAACTAATATTAAAAAAGTCATCATCCATATAGAAACACCAAATCCATATAAACAATCAGAACTGATGTTAAAAGTTGCCATCATCCATATAGAAAACACATCAAATCAAAAATCGCGTAATCAATACAATGCGTCAATCATACATCCAGAAACCATAGTCCAAATCCATAAAACATCAATAAGTGAGATATCACTAAGTATATCGGGCTAGAACAAAGCAAAGCCCAAATATCTCTCAATCTCATATTATCAAATCTCTACAGTCAATAAGAAAGATTTGAGCCAGCTCATAAGGATGCCTAAATATAATCAATAATAAATAGGTCGTCTGCCAAAGAAGGATATGGGGCTGACTGTACTCTTAGCCTCAGGTATAATCTCATCTCATATATGCCTATCTACCACACGTGAACCATAACCACATAGGAGACTAATGGTCGTATGCCCGCTCCAGGAACCCAGGGTCTACTATGTCGTATGCTATGTAGTTGGATCTATTCCTACAACATTAGTTCACACGAACCAAAACCAAACGGGTGACTGATGGCCGTATGCCCACTCCAGGAACCCAGGGTCTACTATGCCATATGTTATGTAGCCGGTTCTGTTCCTACAGCCTTAGTTACCTCGACGGACATCGTGATACATTTCTTTCCAAATCAACGTGTCCAAATATCTTGTTCAAGCATTTAAAAATTTCTATCGAATACGTGTGCACCCGCATCGATCAAAATCCTTAACATACTCAACGAAACATTTAACACAATTTTCATTTCTTAAAATATCTATCAGTATTACTTCCACAGTTTATCAATTATACTAGTTCCAATAAAATAATAATTTTCCAAATCCTCATTTAATACTTTTCTTATAGTATATATAACTTTCAAAAGATTCCTAATTAAAACATTCACTAGACTACCCAAATCATTTAATAATTATAATAATTAATATTTGTGTATATTATAAATCTTTACATCTATCGAATACTAAATAACTTTTGAAATATTATTCCCAAATTACCATTTAATCACAATCATGCTTAGAAATATTCTTTACAATAAACTATTTCAAAAAGTACCTTATATGATATCAAATAAACATAAGAGGCTAAATAAAGGTCCTCAGCAGAAACTAATAATCTTGCCACACACTTTGATAAAAGCAAATCAAAACACAAATATATAACAACTCAAACACCGCAATATATTAAGAAACCATCCAAAATCATAAATACAAATACTATTGGTTGGACTAACTCCTTGTCGTTGCTACTCCAACCATTTTATACTTCTTACATGAAAGAAAAGAAATTAAGTATATATTTAAATACTTATATTTATAAAATTACAAATATGTCCCCTGATGATTACCCCAATAATCATCATATCTATATATATACAATATACTATCTCTGATTATAGAAAATTACTCAAACACTCCCAAGGGGACGGGGACTCTAAGTCAATCTAAGGTCCTGACTTGTGTCTCATATATATGATGTATTGTTTTGATCTTGCTCTGATACCATTTTGTGACACCAAGCTCTATACCCATACTATCCAAGAGTATTACAGAGTAATACTGTCAGATAATACGGAGAATGAGGCTATATGGGGTACATATGTGAATATTGCCTTAGACTAACACCGGTACATATTAAAACATCAAACATGTAATTTACCTATACATACTCCATATTGGTACAAAGCGGTAGACACATATGCCTCCGGGATAGAACAATGCATAATATACAGTACTTCACTGAAAACACAGAGTTAGAATCACATCGATAACATATAATATATAATACAATAATATAATAAGAATACAATGCAATTCAATATTAATTATATATACATACAACGAACAAATATCATGTAACAATTCCTAATAATAATAGTCCTCTAAGCTTAATCAAACACAAGCTGGTGAAGTCATCCATTGTGTCTTGGACTAGCCTGAGTATTATAAAATAACACACGGGTCGGACTATGGCTAATCAAGGATCATAAATAAGGTGATATAGTATAAATAAAGAAGAATGATATGATGTTACTATCAAAGATACTCTAAACACTAGAGAACATGTAACAACCTGTAATTTTGGCCGCCTAAATATTTAATATTTATAAGTTACGTTAGTCAATGACTCAAAAAGACATATTTTTAAGACGATGGAATTTGTGCTTGAGACCACTTCCATTGTGTCTGGAATGATGTTTTCGATCATTTTGAGTATAAACATCGATAGGTTTGTGATGATAGATTTTTAGTAATGTATTGGTAGTCGATTTGTAAATGATCCAAAAAGCTAACTTTTGCATATGATGGAATTGGTGCTTGAGACCACTTCCATTTTGTCTGAAATGATGTTTCCAATCATTTTGAGTATAAACATCGATATGTTTGGGATAGGGAATTTTGAGGTATGAAGTAGGTAGGTATGTTAAAGGAGAATGGGGTTGCGCCCATTCGCTCCCTCTATAAACAACCACAACCTCCTTTCTTATTTCATTTATATCATCACGTTGATGTCCCTCTTCCATTGCTTCTTCCAAACCTAAACCTTCAAGCCTAAATCAAATTAAAACACATGAAATAAATACCCTAAAATAAAGCTAAAATCACCTAAATTATTCTCTTGCCTTTCTCTACAATCTCTATTAGTATTGGAGCGATTGGGGGTGATTCTATTTTCGGCCATGAAGGGAAAGAGGGCCAGAGAATGGGTTTCATGTTGCTTTGGGGATATTAATGGTTGCTAGGTGAGTGGATACTAAACTTATAGCTTGTAGTTATATTAAAATGTGTGTTTTGTTATAAAATGTTGAATAGAGGAAGTATGTTATGTTTCATTGAAGCAGGACTTGATTTGGTCCAGATTTGGTGTTTGATATGAAGAGTAAAATATCAAACTGTTGATTTATGATTAAAAGTTGGCATATATTAGAGTTAGTAAGCATCAAATATAAATGGTTGCTTAGTTATATATGATATAATCTATATTATCATAAATAAACATATGTATGAAGTTTATATGAAATTATTATTTAAAAATGTGATTTTTAATGTGGTAGCAAGCATATGAGAATTGTAGTAATTTGGTATAGGAAGTAGAAATTGTTAGTAACTGGGGTCTATGATGTTAAGTTTGACCATTAAATGATCATAAAACTCACACAGATATTATAAAAGGAAATGAGTAAAAAGTATGGAAGAAAATAAATTTAAAGTTTGGATTTCTAAAAGAAAGAAACTTGTTCTAATAGCTTTCAAAAGGGCATAAGCTTGGCCTTATGTTGACAAAAGTAATACAAGAAGGAATTTTGTAGGAGTTAGTAAACTATTATAAGTGGTAGCTTGATGACTTAAGTAGCAATGAAGATAATCATTTACCAATACACTAGTGATGATATAATAAATGAATATTGCTAAAATGTGAGTGTGGATTAAGAAGAGGAAGGATATTCATACTGTTAAAAGTGGTAAAAGTGTGATTTTTAATAAGTTATGTTAGTAAGTTATGATATAAGAGAGCTTGCTAATGATGTAAATCATGTTGAAATAATGGGCAAATGTGTATATGTAGAATAATAACTAAATTATAATGATTGACAGAAGTGGTTATTTGCAAATCAGGTTATATTATTAATGGAAAGTGTTCGTTAACAGGGCAATCAAGTTTGGATGATTAATAAAATGTTAGAAAATGAGAAGCAAGAAGACTACATCATTAATTAAAGTTGTGATAGATTATCCGAAAATGAAAAAAATAAGGAAAATATCCAAAATTTGATAATCCGAAGGCTATAAATAGTCTAGCCCCCTTGAAAGGCCAAGAAAAAAGACCCTTTTTCTATTTTGATTGGTGCTGTAGGCAATGCCTTTTAGGTGGCAGTGTTGTACACTACCTTGTAAAAAGGCGGTACTGTGTATGCACTGCCTTTTACAAGGCAGTTGTTGTGCACTGCCTTGGGAAAGGTAGTGCAGAAGCACTGGCTTTGAAAAGTTAGTGCAGGTCGCACTCCCTTATTCAAGGTAGTGTTGTGCATTGCCTTAGGAAAGGCAGTGCTGGTTGCACTGCCTTCATAAGGTAGTGTCGGGCATTGCCTTTTACAAGGCAGTGTTGTGCACTACCTTGTGAAACGCCGTGCTGAATTGTTCAAGGCGGTGATGTGCACTGCCCTGTTAAAGGCAATGTTAGTGCGATGCCTTGAAAAAAGCAGTGCTTGTGCACTACTTGTATAGGTAATGCAAACGACATCGTTTTTTGGGCGGTACTTCCGTGCTAAGCACGATAGCATTTTGTTCCGGATCAGAGTTTGGTTTCAAGGTTCGGAGTTTGAAGAATTTGACTAGGCTCGAAGAGCCTCCGGGTTTTCTCGAACAAAGTTAAAGGAATGTTATACCTTGATGGGGCTTCAGAGCTCTAATGAAGTTCACTATGCAAGGGCTAGCATGAATCCGGATTGTCTATTTGTAGACAATTGAAGGATATCGGTTTTGTAAAAGTAATCCATTTTACCATTGAGATGACATGACCTATAGACGTGGTCCCGGAGCAGGGGCGGAGAGAGACCGTAACGCCGGCCTTGAGTAGGTTATTTACTGTTCCATAGTATGATTGGATGCTGCGATAGGACCTACAGACCAACTTCCTTTGAGGTGTTGGTTTTCTGGGGAGTCCATAATATAGTTGTGGCTCTAAATAGGTCTCTTTGGTAGCTAGTGGCGATTCGGCTTAGGTGTCGGTTGCACATATTCAAATAGCATAAACCTTGGATATTTCTCAGATATAATTCATACGAGGTCTTCGGGTATGGGGATGCTTGGCTATATAGCATCATTAGGGTTTATTTACTAGTATTTCGGGGTTTGTGGCCGACATGTATGCTTGGATAAATATGTATATACTTCTACATAATATTGTTATTGACGAATTTACCTTATATTTTGGGCTTAACCGTGAATTGGATTGGCATATTTATTATGGAGTGTAGTATTACTTCTGCACTCGTCTATTTATGTTGTTGATACTTTATATAGTTAGAACATGTAGTTTTAACTATGATATGTAACATAGATCCAATGCTTGCTAGGATGTATATCTGTATTTAATTACAATGTTATGAGGCTAGTTCCCTTCACCAGACTTCCGTCTGACCCTCTTTTCCTCTCTTTTATTTCCTATCTTGGAACTTATGATTACTCCTAGCAGAGTGGTCTGAGCAACAGGTTGATTTTGGGGATGAGCTAGCTGGAGAGCCAGACTTTTGGGTTTCAAAGATGAGCTTATATTTATGATCAGTCCATTTATGATTATGTGTATCATATGTTCTATTTGTGTATGAGACCATGCATTGTATTGATGTATATATTCAGTGTTCCATCTAAATGGAGTTTATGTAGAGATTTATCTAGATTGAGGCCTTCTTAGTTTTATGTATTTAGTTGTCTCTTTATACATGTGTATGTGTATCATTAGTTAGGCCAATGCGCATTGTATGCCTCCGTGTGATTTTATATATACTTGTCATATTATATAATTTTGTTTTTATGATGTGAATCGCACAAAGGTCATGTCGAAATTTAGAGTTTAATCAAGTTTAAATATTTACAGCCTTTGTCTTTTTATAGTATTTCAAATATATGTGTTGATCAGCATATATTTGGGGTATCGAAAAAGGCAAGTCATTATAGGACATGTCAAAGTATATTTATATAAATATAATGCAATCCTCAGGTCATTACATCACCCAAAAGTCTCAAATCCATATAAATAATTAGAACTGATATTAAAAATATGTCATCACCCATATAGAAACACCAAATCCATATAAACAATCAGAACTGATATCAAAAGTTGTCATCATCCATATAGAAAACACATCAAACCAGAAATCACGTAATCAACACAATGGGTGAATCATACATCCAGAAACCATAGTCTAAATTCAT
Organism: Allium fistulosum; assembly: GCA_030737815.1. Lineage (NCBI taxonomy): Eukaryota > Viridiplantae > Streptophyta > Magnoliopsida > Asparagales > Amaryllidaceae > Allium > Allium fistulosum. The sequence goes on along the minus strand of CM060905.1, from coordinate 152,580,917 downwards.
AAAACATCAGTAAGTGAGATATCACTAAGTATATCAGGCTAGAACGAAGCAATGCCAAAATATATATATATCAATCTCAAATTATCAAATCTCTACAATCAATAAGAAAGATTTGAGCCAACTCATAAGGATGCCTAAATATAATCGATAATAAATAGGCTGTCTGCCAAAGAAGGATACGGGGTTGACTATACTCTGGACACAGTCTCAGGTATAATCTCATCTCATATATGCTTATCTACCACACGTGAACCATAACCACACAAGAGACTAATGGCAGTATGCCCGCTCCAGGAATCTAGGGTCTACTATGCCGTATGCTATGTAGTTGGATATGTTCCTACAACATTAGTTCACGCAAACCAAAACCAAACAGGTGACTGATGGCCGTATGCACGCTCCAGGAACCCAGGGTCTACTATGCCATATGTTATGTAGTCAGTTCCATTCCTACAGCCTTAGATACCATGACGGATATCGTGATACATATCCACCAGTGGCTCATAACCGCATAGCCTCTGTCATGATCCTTCTTTGTCCCTATAAGTAAAAGACTGCTGGCCTAAGTGACATATAGGGTTGTAGGGCACCTAGCCTATTGGCCACCTAAACCAAACCTCATGATGTTGGGAACCTACCCCATAGGTCACCTAACCCGAACCATATGATGCGCATCAAATATAATATATAACGAACAAAAGTGTCGTGGATCTGGTGCACGACCCCTCGATCAGGCCACTAGGGTGGATTCTGGATAATCTTGTTTACTCTCGAACTATAAAGGGAGCTGGACAAAGGTAGACAGATACATAGAATATATATACAATGGCTACCACATGGATCTACATATAAGTCAGCACGTGACTATCAAATACTCAACACAACGAGTATAACATGCAACCAACCCTGTATTGAGTGTTGTCCACAAGCAAAAAATAACTGATTAAATAACACAACGGCACCCCATGCCACCGTGTGTTACTAGTCCATTTATTCAGAGCTCATATACAACACTCACCCTTCAGTATTCTATATAACGAGTCCGAAGAATAACTGGAAAAGTGTTACTAAATTCCCATATCAAACGGTACCACTAATCCATCTATTCTAATTCCTTGTCACATAGAATAAATACAATAAGGTCATAACAAGGATGTCATTACCGTATCATCTCAAAATAATCAATCTAAAACAATATCAACGGCGAATCACTCATATCATTAGAATTAATATAAAGCATACAAGAAATCAGAATCATAAACTAATATACAATGGATTATCTAGATAAATACAAACACATCAATATATAATAATGAAACATTCTTAATATACATAATTTTATACAACAAAATTAATACTTAAGAGTGGAAGATAAATAAAAATAGATATTCTAGATTAGATGAACAGTTGACTAAACTAAAATATAATATACTCTATATTACTTACAATTAATATCTTAATCTTTTATAAAATTAAATGAAAATTCAATATTTACAAATAGTATTAGAACATCCTTTCCTTCCATTTTCATAAACCAAGATAGATTTTAAAACAAACATCTCACTTAACATTTTCTCCATAACATTCTATGATTAATTACTACCTATAAATAAATTTTATAAACCATCTATATCAATTTTAAATAATTATAAAATATCCAAATTAGTTTAATTTATTCACAATAATACAATTATGTTCTCATAACTTGAATCATATATTAAAATTTCATAAGATATATTACAAAATAACAATTCAAACCATTTCATATCTTACTTCCAAATATCAGTGGGTAAACTTCATATATTTATTGACCTAAAAATGGTATTCACATCATTATTTAATTTGTATATAAATTGCATATAAACACTAAAGTTAGATAAATCGAATATACCGAACTATATAAATATTTAAGATAATAAATATGTTCCAATTACATTCTTTTAAACACACAAAACGGAAACATTCATGCAAAAGTAAAAAAACCAGCAAATAGAGCAATTGCAATGTATTAGGAAATTTATAAAAGCAAGATAGGCAAATAAATAATGTTGAAGCATAGAGTAATTCATAGCAAACAAGATTAAACACTTAGGTATGAACAGCACCAGGGAGATGTGCGTGCACACATACACGTACACGAACCTGTGCAGTTAATGCCCCGCTATTACCCCGCTATAACCCCGCTATATCTCATAGCGGATTTCTACCGCTACGATTTTTCCATATAGCCCCAAAATATAGCCTTTCCGCTTTAAGTCCCGCTATTTCCGCTATATCCCGTTATTCCCGCTATATTCCGCTATTTCCGTTATATCTTCTTTAATAAAATGAATTGAAAATTGCATTTATACATTATAAAAATTATGAAACTAGTTTATTTGATTTAATTTTTAATATATTTTTAGAAATGAAAATACTCTAATATTCTACTAAATTCAATTATGTTATATAACAGTTTTATGTTTATTTAAAGTATATTCAAACATGTTTTTATTTAAAATTATTTATGTATTAATTATAATTCAATTGAATGATATTTTTTCATTTAATTACCATTTATATATTTGAAAAAACATTAAGTACGAGTTTTATATGCTATTTTAGAGCCATTCGCTATATCCCGCTATATCCTCGCTGTATCCCCGCTATGACTTTTTGCACCTCCACCGCTTTGAATCCGTCGAGCGCTTTAACTGCACAGACACGAACATACACACACGTTGCACAAACCCAAAAACCCATGCGCACTCTCAAAACAAATGAATATACATTTTTTTTCATTGCCTGCTATGGTGACCGATCGATCGTCGGTCGACCAATCGCGGTTGGCCTGGTGCCCAAGCAGGTCGACTTATCGCTATTTGGTTTATAATAATGTCAATCAAATTCCTAATGCACAATAAACCATTTAACTGTCGAACTTAAGTACTCTAAAGCACAATGATGTGGGAGTATTAACACAATCATAATTGATGATATAAGCAAGAAAGTTTGGTGATTAAGCATAGTTTTGTGAGTATATAATACTCACCTGAAGCTTGCGTATCTTCGTTCATTGCTTCCTTGCCCTAACATATGCGTGCGAGCTCACATGCACAGTAACATCCCAGATTCCCACTATCGGTGCAAACAAGTGTCAAGAAGCACATATCTAAAATTTTGTGAGTTTTAGTAATTTATTGAATTTGATTTTTAATTTTAAAGTGGTGATGTAATGGTGGGTTTTGGCTTCAGGAAGAAGTTAAATTAACAGAGGAAGTATACGTAAGGTAAATAAGTGAACATGGAAGAATCAAGAGAAAGAAAATTCTGGAAATTTGAATTTGGGCTTGGGTTATAGGGTTTGGGCCAAGCAAATAAAAGTGTGTGTATATATACATATACATATGCATACATATATATGTGTGTGTGTGTGTGTATTTTTCATTTTCTTTTACAATAAATTTCATTCCATTTAAACAATTACAAGTTTCCATTTGAAAATAACTTCTTTTACATATTAATTTATATTTCAATTACATTACTATTATAAAACAATATTTTTATACTCTAATTTATTTAAATTTAAATATTACATTCTGACAATTTAAATCCTTTTATTAAATAAATTTCAAAACCTATTTATCGAATAATATCCAAATTCCACTTTATTTAATTAAATTACTATTATTATCTTTAATTAATTACCTCTTAAAATTCGGGTTGTTACACCGCCATATCTCAACCATCCATCAGTTCACTTTACCCGAGTATCACGTCACATAAGTATAAACCATATCCATATTCCTGTCACTTGAATGGCATCTACTTACAATGAATAACCGTATAAGTATCACATTGGCATACCATATATGTGGTAAGGTGTATAAATAATACGTACTTATCTACCATTCTATGTAGAATCAGAAGGCAGACTGATAGCTACCCGTCTACTCCAGCTAGGCTACCCGCCCAGATCTGCTCCTACATTCATTAGTTACCTCCCTAATAATCATGACAATATCCACCCAATGTGCTCATCAACATGAGGACTACTTGTCATGATCCCGGATCATGCCCCTATGGTAACAGACACTGACCTATGTAACAAAAAGGGGCTAGGGCTACCTGCCCCAAGGGCAAATCGCCCTCCTCTAAAATCTTGTGATGTGCATCTAATATAACAAAGGTGTTACAGATCTAGGACGCGAACCCACGATCAGGACGCCAGGGTGGACACTGGCTATCTGATTTCCGCTAACTCCAAATCATATCCCAGAGCACTTCATGATATATATATATATATATATATATTTATATAAGTAGATAATATTTATAAAGATACACACAAACATATACATGTATGGGTACACCCTCATATCTCAATCATAAATTAGTTTGCTCTATTTGAACATCAACTCACGTAAGTACAACCATATCCCTATTCTGGTCACTTGAGTGACATCAACACAATGAGTAAGCAAATAAGTATCATAATGGCATCCCATACCACTGCGTGATACTCAATTGTTTATTCACTTCTTATAACCTACACTCAATCTCCACAATATACTATATAACGAGTCTAAAAAATAATTGGAGAAATATTACCGAATGCCCTTTCCCGAACAGTATTATAACTTCGTTTATTCAGATTCCTCGTCATATAGAATTAAATATACCGAAATTAGAAAAAAGGTGTCATTACTGTATCATATCAAAATCACAAATCAAAAAAATATCGATGGTGAATCATTCATGGTATTGAAACCAATATAGGAAAATGAGAGATCAGAAAATGTAGAAATCATACATAAAAATCCCAATTTAATTTTTAAGAAATAATAATAAAGTTCAACTAAATCTTTCTTTAAACATTTAAATCAAATATTCAAATATATATAGCGCATACTTTAATATTTCATAAGTAATCATATTATTAGTGAAATACTCTTTAAAATACAAAAAATTAATTAGAAAATATTTCATAATTTTATAATCTTTTAAATAATTAATTAAACCAAACATAAAATTTTCTTTTCAATAAATTACTAATTTCAAGTAAAACGTTTCTTTAATCAATTTTATATTCTAGAACTAATAAAACTAGTAAAACATTTATACATTAAATAATTTCACTTCATTTGTATAATCCCAAAAATATAGATTTAACGCTAAAATTTACCTTAAAACCCTTGTTTGTATAAATATAAAACTTTTGAAATCGCTTTACCAATCAAATGTAACTTATAGAGATTTCTATAATGAAATTCTAATTTAAAAGAAGTTTATAAACTTCCAAAATAAAATATATTTATTTCTTGCTATAGGATATAATTCAAAGTCTTCTCTTTCTACTCAAACTAATTAAAAATAAAACATTTTTCCTTTATATTATATCATATTTGAAATTCTCATATTATAAAAGAATAGTTTTATTTATTCAAAACATATCCAAAAACATTTAATTATTCCCTAAAAAGAACTCTATATTTTTTTAGGGTTTGGAAAATCTTTCAATAATATTTAAATAACCTATTGTAATAAAAAGCACTTATTATAAAATTATTATTTCCTTAATATATTTTATAAAATATCATTATATTCTATTTTGCCTTTAAAACAATGCCACACTTATAATATATTATAATAATGATTTAAAAAGGGGTTTTATAACAAAAAAAACTATATTTATATTTATAATTTAAAATGTAGTTGTAAATTTGAAAATAGTTAAATTGGACAAAATTTTGTAAAACACTATTTAAATACTTTTAATAAAATATTAAAGCCCTTAAATAATTTATAATGGCTTTTCAAATATTTATTAAAAATAAGAAAGTAAATAAATATCTAAATATAATTATGGAGTAAAAATTACAGTGTACGATACCTTCACACCACTGAATACATCTCTAGAGAACATCTACTTGTCTACATGCAATACCATGCAGTATAGGAAGCCACCTCCGAAAGAATCAATGGAGAAGCAAACTAGAAAATATTGTCGATTCCATGAATGTTATGGTCATAACACGAATGAAAGTAGGCATCTCTCGGATGTTATCGAGAAACTAATTCGGGAAAGAAAATTACAGTTTGTTAAGGCCCCACACGACGGCGGGCAAGGGGCATCCGACCCCAACTGAGGACAAGCGCCGCACAAGACTGAGGAGCCTGCGCAGGCTGGTGGAATATTAATGATTAGTACAATAGTTGGAGGACCGAATCCAGCTGATAAGAGCTGGCATGAGATGGAACGCTATGCTAGCACGATCAAGCATATGAATTTTGAGTGTTGTCTAAGTATAGAAGATGGGCCTCGGCCAAATAGCAGCGTATAATGGCAGACGATACTGTATTCAAAAACAGAGATGCAGATAAGGTGGAGGCACCAATGGTCGACCCAATGGTCATTTTGACTATGATCGGCTCCGTCTTAATGAAGAGGATCTTGGTTGACTGTGGTAGTTACGTGAATATAATTTCCAAAAAGGCTTACGATTAGATGAGGATGGAAGCAGGGACTTGAAACCGCCTAAAGCCCACATTCACGGCTTTAACGCTGCTGCGACCGAAGATGTTGGTTATGTAGAATTGCCCATAGAGTTGGGAGAAGGTGACCGCAGGAGAGTGCAGATGTTGTTATTTGTTGTTTTGGATGTTGACTCTCCATACAATGCTTTTTTAGGCCGACCAGCCCTAGCTCAATTCTGGGAAGCTCTTGCTCGATGGTGTTTGACTTTGAAGTTCCCAACTGATAACGGTGTTAGAGTTGTACATGGTGATCAGGCAACCGGACGTTCTTGCTGTGTGGATGAATTGAGAGACGCTCAATGGAAGAGAAAGGTAATGGTGTGCACAAGTCTCTCCGCATCTAAGTCGCCGAAGATTGACAACAAGCGCCTGGGCATTGGCTCGGGTACCACAGTCGGTTCCATAAAGACATAAATCCAAGGGATGATGAGGAGGAGCCAAAGAGACCAAGGTTGCACCGGCTGAGCTGACGATCAACGTCACGGTCAGCCACGATGACCCGTCACGGGTCCTAAAGATCGGATCACAGCTCAGCCCTGCGATAATGAAAGAACTCGCTGGTTTTCTCCGAGCAAACCTTGATGTGTTCGCTTGGACTTATTCGGATATGTGTGGTATCCCGCCTGCCATTGTGAGCCACGCATTAAACATCGACCCGAGGCATGTCCTGGTGAAACAAAAAAGGCGTGGCATGTATTCGGAGAGATCTGTCACCCTTAAAAAGGAGGTGGATATGCTCAAATGCAATGGGTTTATTGGCAACGCCCTCTACCCTAAATGGGTATTCAATCATGTACTTGTGAGAAAGGCGAATGGAAAGTGGTAGACATATGTTGACTATTCGAATTTAAACAAAGCATGCCCGAAAGGCAGTGTTTCCCTTTCGAGAATTGACTAGCCAGTGGATTCTACCGCAGGACACGAGTTTTTATCTTTCATTGATGCGTACTCTGGATATAACCAAATCCCAATGCACATTCCCGATCAGGAGCACACCAGCTTCATTACCGACGTTGGATTGTACTGCAATGTGGTAATGCCATTCGGACTGAAGAATGCTGGAGAAACTTATCAATGCCTAGTTAACAGAATGTTAAAGATTAGATTGGGAAGACGATGAAGGTATACGTGGATGGTATGCTCATGAAGTCACGACGATCAGGTGACCACATTAGAGACTTAACAGAAATGTTCGATATCCTCCGATATTACAAAATTAAAATCAATCCTCTGAAGTGTTCTTTTGGTGTTGCATCAGGAAAGTTCTTGGGTTTCATCGTCAATGCTCGTGGAATCGAAGCTAATCCCGAGAAGATTCGAGATATTCACAACATCCAGGCGCCAAAGACTATCAAACAAGTATAGAGCTTAAATGGGAAGGTTGCTGCCTTGAGTCAGTTTATTTCTAGAGCCACTGATAAATGTATTCCATTCTTCGACTTGATTAAAAGAGGGAAAAGGAACTTTGAATGGACCCAGGACTGTAAAGATGAATTCTAAGCTTTGGTGAACCATTTAGAGAGACCTCCTATCTTGTCAAAGCCGGTGGATCACAAAGACTTGTATATCTACTTGGCCATGTCGGTACATGCTATAAGTGCCGCACTACTTCGTGAGGAGAATTGGATCCAGAGACTGTCTATTATGTTAGCAAGCGATTAAAAGGAGCTGGCAGGAATTATCTGAAGATAGAGAAATTGGCGTATTGCTTGTTGATTGCTTCATGAAAGCTCCGCCCATATTTTCAGGCTCATCTCATCAATGTTTACACCGATCAGCTGTTACGATAGGTCTTACCTTGACCTGAAATGTTTGGAAGGTTAATAAAGTGGTACATCGAACTGAGCCAATTCGACATCACTTGTCTCCCTCGGAAAGCCATACAAGGACAGACACTGGTGCACTTTATAATAGAATTCACTGCATAGGATGATCTCCCAAAGAACGGTGGAGCCCCTATGATTCGGTGGAAAATGTATACGAATGGAGCATCCAACGATTGTTGTTTTGGAGCCAGAATCGTGCTAGTAACTCCATCGGATCGATCATTTTGCTATGCTTTGAAGCTTGACTTCCCTGGAACGAATAACGAAGCTAAGTATGAAGATCTGATTGTTGGACTCAAACTTGCCAGAGAACTGGGGATAAAATCTCTTGAAATCTTTTGCGATTCCCAGTTGGTGGTATACCAAGTCAGGCGAGATTACCAGGCTAAAGGACAATAACTCGCTCCATACCTTATCTAAGTCCAAGAGTTATTGACTGACTTTTAGTATTATGACATCACGCATATTCCCCAGGATCAAAACAAAGAGGCCGACTCATTGGCAAAGTTTGCTTTCACCGGAGATGCACAACAAATGGGCTTGGTCTCAGTCAAAGTACTAGATGCTCCGAGCATAAACCATATGGAAATTGACCAGGTACTAGAGACGGAGCCTGAGAAGGAGTCATTGATAACTCCGATTAAAGATTATATGCTACAGGGGAGTCCTCCTCGAACGAAGGAATGAAAGACGGCAAATCCATCACAAAGCTTCGCTATATATCATTCAGGAAGGAGTCATGTATAGAAAGGGTTTTTCTGTTCCCCCTGCTCCGATGTATCGCTCATGATGAAATAAAACGAGTCCTAAAGGAAGATCATGAAAGGGAATGTGGCGATCACACTGGGGAGCAAACCCTAGTAAAGAAAATACTCCGTTATGGGTATTATTGGCCAATTGTAAACCGAGATGTTGCTGATTACGCTAAGCGATGTGACAAGTTCTAGATATATGCAAAAGTTCTGAGAGCTCCACCAACGAAAATCACACAAATGGTCAGTCCATGGCCATTTGCCACATGGGTTTAAGATATCATCGGTTCCTTACCGATCTCTAGAGGTGGTGCGAAGTACGCAATCATCATAGTTGATTACTTCACCAAATGGGCCAAAGCAGAACCTTTAGCCATGATCATGACAAAGAAAGTAATCAACTTCATTGTCCGAAACATCATCTGTCGTTTTGGCCTTCCATGAACCATTGTAACTGATAATGGGACTCAATTCGATAGCGCTGAATTCAAAGACTTTTCTGTTGGCATCATATTGAAAGGAGATTTACGACAGTTACTCACCCTCAAGCAAATGGACAAGTTAAAGATGTGAACAAAATCATAAAGTCCATTTCGAAGAAGTGTTTGGAAAAGGCAAGAGGCAAGTGGGTGGATGAACTCCTAATAGCATTATCGGCTCAGAACCACCCACAAGTCCACGACTGGCCATACTCCATTCGCCCTTGCTAATAGCTCTGAAGCCGTTATTCCTGCTAAACTCAAAGTCCCTACTAATCAAGTAACCTACTACGATCCCAGAACAAATAGAGATCTCCTCTTAGAATCTATGGACTTTATAGATGAGAAGTGCGAAGAAGCTAATTTGAGGGTAGCTGCACATCGATACCAAGTCGCCCGATACTACAACACTAAATTCCAACCTAGAACCTATGAAATCGACAATCTCATCCTGAAATGGGTTTTTCCTGCCCCTCACACATGAATTCTACTTGGAAAGGACCGTATGTCATTGAACAGAGGCTTGGAGAGGGAACTTTCAAGCCAGCGACTGTTGATGGCGTCACACTCCCAAGGGCGTGGAATTGTGAGCATTTACGACGCTATTTCACTTAGTTTTTCTTTTTCATTCAGTTGTATTTAATTTTCGAATTTGTTTTAGCATTTGATTTTCCAGATATGTAATAAGACGAATTATGTCATTTCTTTCCATTTGGAAAATAAAGTTTGAAATTTCTTTCATATCTATGAATGTCGTAGCATTACATATTAGTTACGATACCCGACTAACTGATATTGACATTTTTGAGAAGGTTCCTAGAGTTTGGAGCCAGCCAATTACATAAGTTCATGATTGAAATAAACAAAATGAACTTGGTCCAACCATTCATTCGATGATTCTCACTCACAGCTCGATGGGTAGAGTGCTAACAAGAACTGGATGTGACTTGACCATCCGATAACCAAATTAATCCCACCAAGTGATGGGACAGACATAAATCAAAAGCGATCGTGACACGGCCGATCGCTCACTAAGTCAAACCTTGGGCTTGGGGGCAAATTAATTAATTAAGGAAAGTACGGTTCGATTATTTTTCAAAGTTACTCTAAGTCCCCAGAGTGTGGGCTGGAGTATAAACACAAAATTGTTGTGACTCGATCACCTTTCAACTTACTCTTATCCGTAGAGTGCAGATATGAGTATAAACAAATAGATGAGTGCGGTTCAACCACTCTATATTCCATGAACTCCGACCTAAAACCGATAGGAGGAGTATAAACTCGCTAAAGATAGAGTTCAACCATCCACTACCTAACTCCGCTAACCCAAGACTAGGAGTAGGAGTATGATCACTTAAACCACTAAGTCCGATGGCGTAACACTAGAGCTCGAGTCCAGTGTCCAGTACGACTTGAGGACACGACCGCTTAGAGGCCTTGAGTAAAAATTAACAGATGATTATTCGAATTAACAAGCAATGAATTACAAGTACACTGAAGGAAAAAGTAATAGCTTGACTACTTAAAAAAGTTGACATAAGGGTTCAACAGAAAATAAAGAACTTTTATTTGCACATTAAACTTGGAAATCGTAGTGCTAGTTTATTCAAAAGCAGGGACCATACCAGCATATACACGGCCAACAAAAAGAAAAATAGCTGCATAAGTTATATACAAACTAAGCTGAAGTGATGGCTACTTCTTATTCCCCTTCTCTCTTATGGATTTCTTGGGAGTGGATCCACCTACGCCTCCACCTGTCCTTCTCTTCGATCCTTTACCACCCTTCGCATGAGAGATTCAGGTTGGAGGGAATTCTCCGACATGCCTAGTGGAGTGACTTGTAGAAGGACGAGATTCAGATCATTGATGTCCATGTCAACGGGTTCAGTTTTAGCTTTTTTCTTTAATGACTCTTCTCTCTCGATATGCTCCTTTAAGCAAATCTCATCAGTGTGTTCGGAGGCACCATGATCACAACATCATCAGATTCATCTGGCAGTAGCTGATCGTTGACCTTATCGTCATCAAGTGCTCCGATAACTTGAGCATCGAGCCCTGGAAAGTCGGCAGCCGTCGAAATTTCAGTAAATATCGGTTGTTACTCCATAATGGCACTACTTCCTGGAGTTTGGCTAGGACCCGAAAGACCTGCAGATTCGTAAGAATAAGCAAATAATCCCAGAACTATTGGGCATGGAGAACGAAACCTCTCGAATAATGGAGAATAAAGCGGAATACCTATGTCCGGCTGACTTTTAGTTATCGCCCGAGTGCTCCCTTCTTGAATAGGAGTCAGCACCATTGATTTATAATCGGGTCTATCTGGATCATAGCTCAGATCTTGTCCTGGGCCAAATGAAATTGATGCTCCGGCTATTTGAAATGAAGGGGGACCTTTGGGATCAGACTCTGAAGTTTTAGTGGTGTTTTTCCCTTTACCAGAGGGTGCCAGAATATCGAAGTATCGGAGCCTTGTTGCGGCAGGATCTAAGGGTTCATTTCGATGAAGGATCTCTCGTACCAGTTTCTCCTAATCCAAATTAGCTTCACCAAGGGCTTTCTTCTTCATTTCAATGATATATTCTCATGCCTCGACAAGCAATTCGAGGTAGCCTTCTCAAAGAAAACTCAATTGATGATGAATTAGAACTTTAGCATTGTATTCAACAATCAAAGGATCGAACATGCCCTTAATCTCATTTCGGCCAGCCTCTTTAGCACCCCACAACTGGGCCTCAATCTGTTCTTAAACTTCATTACGGCCAGCTTCCCTTGCCTCTTCCTTGAGTACTTCAATTTGAGCGAGTTGCTCGTCAAGTTTAATTTTCAACCTCCGAGCTTTGACGACCTCTTCACAATACCTTTGAGATTCCTCCAAAGCCTTAAGTTTTCTTCCTTCTCCTCTTAAGAAGTTCTTAAAGTTACTCAACGTGGCATGCTAGAGTATTTTTCTCTTTTTGCAGTGTGTCCTTCTCTAGAGCAAGCATACCACTGCGGATAAGGGTAGCATCCAGCTCCTTTTTATGAGCCATTTCCAAATGACTAACCGCTTCGGATGAATCTTTAGCACTCTTCTCTATCGCGGCTAGCTTTGTTGTCAACTCCGTGATCTCATCATTTTGGTGTTTGATTATGTCTTTATCATGTATCGCCTCTAGCTTATGATGATCGATTTCATGTTGTCACTCAGTAGACACCTCAGAGATTTTCTCGGCTAAATGCTGGAATGCTTCATGCTGCACAAAAGCATCATTGACACATGCAAGTGAACTCGCTTTAGCACTTCCTGGAATTGTATGGATGGAAGGAAAAAACTTTAGCCCATCAAAGCAGATTTTTGGAAAATTGACCTTAATTTTGGCCAATCTTTCTGATGTAGAGGCCTCAAGAGCTGTAGTAGTCAAAGCTGAATCAAAAGTAACAATTTTGTGTTTGCTCGACCAATGATCACGAGGCTATCAAGAACCAGATGAACCTAAATAATGCTCAAGCGGCATAGCAGTTTGGGAAAAATGGAAAGTGGTCTGGTCGGCGCTGTGTACAGCAGGATTGGGCTGAGATTCCTGATGAGATGATTGAGATTTGGACTTGTGTTTAGAAGATGAAGACTCCCTTGAACGATGGCTTTTTTCCCAACTATCATCCCTTTCACGACGCATGCACGAGTTTGGACCACTATTGGATCCATATTGTGTTGAGCAGCCCCTCAAGCGATCGAAGGCACTAGAATGAGATATAGCACCTACAAACCAAACAAGAGCATGTAAGTAACCATCAAATAAAAGATAGACAAAAATCGTTCAGTGAAGTGCACGTGATTATGAGTGTCCTGGTGTCCCCTCAACAGACCAGTTACTGTAGCCTTGCTCATAGCAGTGTTCTCCCCTTTGCTAGTGGGAGGAAGGTCATCACCAATCCTGGTGGGAGAATTAAGCCTCCCAACATTAATGTTAAGAAAGTCAAAGGTTATGATATCGTCAGGGATTGGGACACTCGAGAATCCTTCCATCAAACTTTCTAAAGGCCGAGAGGAAGACTCTTCTTCAATAGAGGTGATGATAAACTCGGGATTTCTAATAGTTTTCCTCCTACGGAGTTTATACGTTAGCTTTTTTCCTTTTCTTGTTGTCACATGATATTTCGTGCCTTGTGATGATTCGACTACAGGCACTTGCCCCCGACTTGCATCATCATCACGAGGCTTGTTGGCTTCATCACCTCTAATTTCATCCTCTTCGGCATCGTCCTAAGTCCCCTGAATTGTGGGCACGACAGGGCTATTATTTTCGCCTTCTTGTTCCATAGCATTCCTTGGTGGTGCAACGCTTCTTGGAAGCCTGATGCAGCGACCTTCTTCTAACAGCCCAAAAGGAGATGGTCACTCATTAGTTACAAAGGATCTAATGTCCCTATCCTCAACTGGGGTGGCACGGATTGTAGAAACCACCCTTGAAAAACTATTACCTTTTGGACGTTAATGGACACCTGTAAAATTTTAAAGTATTTGTTAGTTCAGGATTTGACTTGGGATAAAGAATTTGAGAATGTAGTGAAGGCAACAATTACATCCTTCTAATCATCACCTTGTGAAACCAGGCGGACAACACTCATCCATTCATGTTTAAAGATACTAAGCTTGTTCCAAGCACCAGTCAGAACTTGACAGTTGGGCGAACGCTCGAGAAAAGTATAAAAAAGGCCTCTCGTCCGTCGTTTGAAATTATAGATAAATCTGATGTCCTCAGGAGATGCGAGGCGGAATAGAACATCTATAAATAGCAAGAAAGTGCCATGAAGAAAAGCGTAGCTATTCAGAGGCAACTTAGCAGGAGCTATTCCAAGATAATTTAGCATCTCTCGGATAAAAGAATTAAAAGGCGGCACACATCCGGCCAAGCACATAAATTTATTCCCCTTCAGGGGCAAACGAGTCATGTTATTCACTAAAGGGACTAGAACGTCTCCAAACATGATCCCATGATTAGAGCACAGCCTACGTAGAGCAGCCTCACCAATTCTGGAGGCCTGGGAATCGAATGGGTTATCCAGAAATATAGCGCCCTCTGTAGTGTCAAAGGTAGGATTTATATCTTCCATCGGAAGGATGGGAACATCAGAGAAAAGGTCAACCAGTAGGCCAAAAATCTCTGGCTGCTCAATTTGATGTTCAAGAGAAAGTCTGCCGGATACAGTCGCAGAACTCGACTCAGCACCTGGATTACTGTGCTTTGAAGGTTGACCTAAAGACATTGCGGCTAAACGCCCTGAATGTCTGGAGCCCATATTAACTAAACTTAGTAGATAATCAAGATTAGAAAATTTAACATGTCCTTTCGTGCTAGGTGAAAACCAGTGTGGTGCAGTGTTATGAAATGTAGAGATAAACAATTCAAAATTAAAGGCAAGCAAAAGTTAGTGACGGGACTTTGGATTCCGACCAGAGTGGTCGTCATCGTTGATCGTCTCAATTGGCGTTTAGATTGATCAATTGTGTAAGCTTTGGGATCGACCATCAACATATCGAAATGTGAAGTTCATTATTGAGGTCATATGTTAATTTTTAGTTCATGTTCAAGTCCCGGCAGTTTAGTTTTGAAAACGGTGTACGCTTGTGCACACTAATATGGATCGTGTAATATGGACTAACAATATATGCGGAATGTTATTTACAATTGCTATACAAGTAAATATTCAATAAACTAACTATATAGCAATTCACAGATATAGAATAGTAAATGCTGTAAATTGTAAAAATCACACCAAAGATTTTTATACTGGTTCAGACCTCCCGTCCTACGTCCAGTCCTAGACTTCTATCTGGATTTTCACAACCAACTACCTCGCTTCACCCGGAGGAACAGGTTTACAACACCCGAACAGCCGAACGGGATTTCGTGCCTCTTACAACACCGAGGACTTCAACAAAAAACAAATACAATTGTCGTTGACAACTTGTGCTCTTGATAACACGGATTTGTCACTTGTAGTACACCCTTCCTATAATCTTATCCTCAAAATATGTGAATGATGTTTGTGAAGATTGAAGGAAGTATATTACTTATTGAATCAAAAGATATGAAATAATTTCAATGATTCAATAAGCAATTGAAATGTTTGAGAGCTCAAGACAGAGATCAATAGAATAGAGATTAGAATAATAGAATTGGTTATTTGGAATAATGATTTCATGATGTTTATATAAGAAATAAACAGTTGTAACCCTTTGTGGAAAGGTACAAACAAAGGTCATGATCATTGGTGAAGAGAAAGAGAAGCAACCGTTGATGTCTATACGAAAGGTTGCTTTTTGTTTGAAAACGGTCGACAGGTCAAAAATGGCCGGTAGACAGGATTTCGAAAATATAGACGTTATGTGCATGTGTGCACGTTGATTGTGCAACTTGGACAGTAACGGTCGACCGCCCAAAAACTTACTGGTCGACCGGTCACTGATAACTTGCACAATGAATGTGCAATGCATATTATAACGTATATATTTCGATTATATTGAGATGCATGATTATTTGAGGATAGATTTTAACAAGTTTAACACTATTACAACATCAAATAATCAACCTATAATCTAGAGTACCATATGTAGCTCTTTTGTGTCTCTTTATAGCCAAGATGTCTTCTTTTTGTCGATCGCCTTTATTTCTTTGTCAGAAATCAAAACTCTGTGACTCAACAAGTTTTTCAAATTCAAATTCAAAGTTGGATAGGCAAGTCATATTGTCCATTATTGTCATATGTTCAAGTTCGTTAAGACGGGATTGGTTCTAATTGTTCATGCAAGTTAATATGGATTAGTTTGCTCAAGTGTTCAAGCTCAATTCAAAGGCTTAGAATCAGCTAAATCCCTATAGCTGATCCCTTTCTTTTAATACAACCGATCCCTCTCAAAAAGCCTATAACCGATCCCTCCATTCTCTAACACCACTAATCCTTATGCCAAAAACCAATACGACCGATACCTTAGTCGAGTACACCAACATCGATTCCCCCATGCTCCACAAACAACTGATTCCTCGCCCACCAATGCAACCAACCCCTTCCTCCTCAAACTTCGATATTGATCCCTTTACTTCGCTGTTTTCACATGTTTCCATCCCATTTATGAAAATAGCCGACCCTTCTCTACACCTAACCACGACCGATCCCTCTCAACTCGAGTAATACCGTCCCTCCACTTAACAAACTTCCACACCTTGTCTCCACGAATTTATTCACTCTTTACCTTCTCCTCTCCTACCGCTTCACCGAACCTAACACCGCCACCATTATCATCTTGTATCCTCCCAATTCGATCCATGCTCGAAGCAAGAAACTCAACCGAACACATCATCTCATTACAAATTAAAGGTTAAATGCAAGGAAACCTACCTAAGTGTATATAATACGAATTACTCGAAAGGAGATGCTGGATTTCGATTATGATCGAAGATGAAGTGGTGGTGTAGTGTAGGAGAAATTGATGGATATAAAGATGGAGGTGATGATTGGTCTGAAAAGAGGGATCAGAGTCAAAGTGGAAGGAGAGGGTTCAGAGGTGAGCTCGAGGGAAATGAAAAGGAGATAAGAGAGAAGATGGGAGAGAAAGGGATCAGCTAAAAGAGAATTCTGATCCTATTACAACAAAAGAAAAAAAAGGGATCGGCCAGAGGAATGTCGATCCCTATAGACATAAAAGAGAGAGAGAGAGAGAGAGAAGGGATCGGGTATGAACATTATGTGCATGCAAATATGTTAAAAACTATATAAAGTAAATAAATATAAAATACAGTGAAATTGCATCTAATTCAATGAAAATTGGCGACGACCCATGAGCGTGCAAACGTATCCCGGAGCCAACAACAAGAACGTGTACATGAACGTACACGTGAATATTCTAGACATTCAATTTTTGAAATTGATAAAAATTGAATTCAAACCTAAAGTTTTCAAGGTCAAGACTGAATCAGATAGCCAAAGCTCACTAGCCACATAGAACCGGACATAGATAGCAACTGACATAATATAATCTAGAATTTATACTATTAGAAATCAACTAAGCGTCATGACGATCAAAGAGAGATACGACGCTTTGGGAAAATAATTCGTCGGAAGGATAGAGACTATTAAGAAAAATGGATGGATTTCTTTCCGGCTTCTCTAACTTTCTATGATTCAAAGCATGTCTTGTTTAACACAAGACGTACTTTGGGGGGCAAGTGTTATCCGGCATTTTGACTCAATTATATCTGAACTGATTGGACAAGCTAGACTAGACTTTCATCAAGGCCAATAAGCCCAATACGATGATTGTGGGGTCCAGAAATCAAGTATAGATAGTAATATGAAGTTGCAATTGAACAGAATTGAGAGATATGCTATATAGAATGTTCAAAGTATGGAATATAGTCTAATCTAGAAAATGGATCGGCTATAATCCCTCTCAATCATAGAGATCGGTCTACTTCAGCAAAACAAGTGCAGTTCAATGGAAAACAATCAATATCTTGAGATCCATACGTCCAATACATATGAAGTTTTGCGAGCAAGATGTGGGGACCTTAAGAATTCTACCCTATGGATCGCACCTCGAAAGGACTAAGCAAGTGGGATCGGCCTTCTTCCATCTATAAGGATCAACCAGAATTAGGTAACAACACACATTGCAGCAAAGATCGAGCAATAACTCAAGTAATACTAATCCAATTGGCATGAAACTTTGGAGGCGAAGCATATTACGACATGGAGAATCTCCCACAGGGATCGCACCCGTAAATTCTTCAGAAATAAGGATCGGCCCTGATCCCTATTTCTTGGGATTTGGGCCATGTGATCTCTCCTATGGGCCCATATGGTTTTGAAGATCCTTCTGCTGAATTTTAAAGGAGATATTTTGCCGTCTTCCTCTATAAATACATGCTTGATTGTTCATTTTCATGACCTTTTCGCTGCTTGTTGCTTTGTACTTTATTATAACTAAGGATTTTCATCTGATCCCTATTGTACTTTGTTTATAAAGTGATTAATAAAGCTATCTCTTCAAAGCGTACATAGGCAAAAAACGCCAAACCACTATAAATTGTTGTGTTCTTATTATTGCTTTGATTTTCTATTATTTAATTGCTTTTTCCCTCTATTTACATTTAATATTCTTCATTTTATTCCTCAAAAAAATCTCTATTAGGTGTTTGTGCCAATTTTTTGCGCAAACAAGTATTATCATCCCCTCTACTAGCTTTCGCTCTTGTAATTCCTATGATCAAATGTCTACTATGTAGATCCATTCTTGCCTTATACATAAGCAAGGTTTTATAAGAAACGAAAGTAAAGAGAGCGGGATCCATCATAAAGAGGTAAATATATTCTCTTATATATCTATATCAAAATAAAAGTATGTTATATATATATATAGATTGTATACCCTCCCCAAGGTGTTTATCTTCTACTAATAAGTTTCTACTTAGCACTATTTTACTTAGATGTTTTCCCTAACCTAAGCTCTAATACCATGTTGTAACATCATTCACTTTGAGACTCGAAAATAGACGTCGATAATGTTGCAGTCATCATCGAAATTATTTTCCAGGGATAAAGTGAGTTTAGTATTATTTTGCACATCATAAGTCAACATAGGAGCTATATAACTCTTTCACTGCATAATTCATTACATCATTTTTAACCCAAAATGTTCCTACGTAGGGGTAAATATAGTAAGAAAAATCAGAGTACCGTGTGTTTGGCATATAAAGATGCCGACACCACACATAACAAATTATAAATCCTAGTTTTACACAGCGGAATTTTAAAATAACTTCTACTAAATAGCAAGCTTGTTGCTTCATCTTCGAAATCTTTATTCATTCTTCAAAAAATACCTATCTACTCCATAAACTCAGCCTACTCAAAAGAGTACCCATGAGTTTATGGGAAATGATAATAACCAGGGTTGGACATTAAGCCTGACATGACTGAAGCTTTACCTTTATCATCCACAGTGAGACAACACCGTTAATGCGAAATGGGTTTTCCCCTCACTTCATCATTACAACCATATACATCATATCGTATAAACAAGCATAATCGTTAATTCATCGTAAGTATGAGATTTCTTTCATACATGCACGACTAACTTTTATAGTCTCATTTTAAATTATCGCACATGCCTAACTTTACTAGTTTTATTTCCAGTTCTTAACACATATGCGTTATTCATAAGTGTTTTATCTTCGTTCTATCATAAACAAATGATTAGGTTTCCACTAAGGCCTTACATTTTTATCCTCGAATTTCGTCGTAGATGGACAATTGGATGCTATAGAACTCTTATTCCCCCGTTCTCATTTATTTGTCATTAACAGACAATTAGATGCTACGTAAGTCTTACCTCATCGTTCTTGCTATAATGTCATGAATAGACAAGGGTTTACCACATAGGCTTTCCATAAACGATAACAATTATAATATCGTGAGTTTGACACTTGGTAGTCCAACTGGCCTTCCTTCATATACAATGCCGGATTTAGACGTATAATCGTCACTAAGGCCTTACATTACTCATCATCAAATAAGAAGTTAGGTTTATACATCTTATTGCCACAGAGGCTTTCTGTTTGCATTTATATTCTTACAAATGGTTCCAAATATCATCATATAAATTAATCAAGCTTAATCCCTTTTTCACCTTTTAGTTAAGTCATTCTTTATTAACTTATCATTTCTCTAGTTCATGTCGTACTTAGGATTAACCATCACTTTGTACTTAGCCTTCATAGCTTATTTAGTTTATTAATTCAAACTAGCTTTACTAAGTCATCGTGAGCTATATCTCCTAAGGACATCACTTGTTTAGATAACCCTGGCCATCGCATACTAAAAATAGCTTTCGAAGTTAAAAATATAGTCGTCCAAGGTTGATATAAACATAGCTTTTTAGCCCTAATGAAATTTAGCTTTTGCGTGTTAAGAAAATAGGGTTATCGAGCATTACTAACAGTTCTCGTCAGTTGGCTCCCATGTGGCCTTCGTGCCTTAACAAAACATAGCCATCATGTGTTATCTTTCTCCGAAGCCATCGTGTATTGACTTCCCTAAGGCCATCATGTATCCTCTTTCCCAAGACCATCGTGTCTTACTTTTCCCAAGGCCATCATGCATTAATTATACCAGTCTTCATGGGTTAACACTACTACAAATCTACGGTTTTCTGATGCACATTTGACGTTGCTATGACATCGCTAAACTTTTTAATGATGTCATAGCGACGCCAAAAGAGCCAACATAAAATGAGCATCACTAAACTGTTTGGCGTCGCTAAGGCATCATGAAATTGGCATCCCTAAATTTTAGGGATGCCATCATGACGCACATTGTATCACAAAAATAGCATCGCAAAGGCATCGCTAAATTTTAACTACGACATTGCAACGCCAGTGTTCTAAAGCAAAAAATTCGTTGCAAATGCATCGCTAAACTTTAACGACGTCTTTGTGTCACCTCATCACTATGAGATTCAACAGCATAACGCTGCATCTAGGCCTGTCAAAACTGACCCTAACCCTTTACCCAACCCAATAACCCTAATATTATAAGGGTTGGGTCTGAATCGTTTATTTTTGTTTTAACTTCTTACCCAGCCCGTTTAGTAGAAAGCAGAAATGTCCCCGTTCAAACCCAACCCGCATACCCATCTGACCCTAACCCTAGTTCTTCATTTTCAATTTTGTCTACCGACTCAAATCCTCGAAAAGGAGCGATTCCTCTAATCTTCGATTTACAGAGATTGAAAACCATTGTCGCAACTCAGCCCTACTTCTCTGCATCGATCTTCTCTCATTCTTGTCGTCCGCATTGATCTTGTCGTCCATACCCATCGATCTTCTCTGCATCGATCTTCGATTTAGAGCTATGGTATTGAAGTTAGCATTGCAGTTAAGATGAAACAGGTTGCATAACATGAGGCAGAGGTAATCCTTTTATGATGAATGGCTTTTTTTCCCTTCTCTTTTTGGTGAGAATTTACAGGTTTGGGTTGAGTGTGTGTGAATGATATTGGGAATTTTAGAACTTGGTTGATAATGGTTTTTGTATGTTTATGCAGTGTAAAATTGTAGATAGAGGAGAAATCAATAATCAGAACATTTGTTAAAAAACTTCTATTTCTCTTCTTAGGCTAAAGGTAATGTTTTGGGTCACCTAAGTTGTTTGATAGACAGTGACATACACAGAAGTTTAAACAGTGTAGGCGAAACAAAAGTAATTTCGTATACACTCTAAAAATATATACATAATACTTCTAACTATTTTAAATTTTGTATTCAAACAAGTTGTATGGATTAGTGTAAATTCATTGATAAATTATGATAATAGACAGCAAAACCACCATGTATTTGCAGTATTACCGTACAATCTAATACTAAACATTGACTACGCCAGAAAAAATTGATTATAAATAAATATTTGCTTAGCATTGAATGTTTATACAAACTTGTATGGCTGGATTTTCATTTTGTAGTTGAAATGTCATACAAAAAGTTAACGGAAAAGGACAATATTAGTAAAAAAATGTGAAATAAAATTAATTAGAGAGTTAAGATGGACCACACTCAACCAAATTTATTTAGTAACTATAGCAACCTCACTATTTTATCTTCCTTTTTCTTTATTTCTCACGAAGTACAATGGCTCTTATTCCAAACCTTCTCATCAGATTATAATGTACTGAAATTTCAAAATATGAGTTGAAACGTCCGACCCACTGGACCTGAAGTGGTACATCCTTGTTGATAGATGAATTAAACATCAGTTGTATAATCTCAAATATGAGTTACAAGTCTTAGGGCATCTCCAATGGTGCATATATATCCTTAATTTGCAAAAAAAACAACCCCAATCGTCCAATTAAGGCTGAATATTCAGCTGAAAGTTCAGGATCCAATTCAGGATCCTGAACTGGGCTTGGGCGCCCATTTAATGGGCGCCCAAGCCCTGGCGCCCATTTAATGGGCGCCCAAGCCCCCCAATTATGGGGGGTTCCAGGCTCCCATTTAATGGGAGCCTGGCTCAGGCACCCATTTAATGGGCGCCTGATGCCAGGCGCCCATTAAATGGGCGCCTGGCCATTGGGAGCCCACCCCAGCTTCAGGGTTGAATATTCAGCGGGCTGAATATTCAGCCCTGAAGCCACTGGAGATGCCCTTACAAGTATTTAACTTTAATAAAAAAAACTTCAAATGAATTCATTCATGTTATCATCCCAATGAAGATGTACCAATGTTGGAAAAATATCTAGTCTTTTGCTTAGTTGGGACATCGAGGATAAGAGATTTGCTTATACATTAGATAACGCTTCTTCTAATAATAAATTTGTAGAGCTATTAGAGTCTCATCTTACTTATCGTAAAGCCTTGATTGCAAATGGAGAATATTTGCATGTGCGATGCGCGGCACATATTTTAAATTTAATGGTACAAGATGGTTTAAAATGCATTGCTTCATGTTTAAACAATATAAGGGAAAGCATCAAGTATATCAAAGGTTCACAATCAAGAAAAAAACATTTCGTAGAATGTATAGCCGATCTTTCGTTGGATAATAGTAACAAAGGATTGCGTCAAGATGTTCCAACAACATTACAATGAGGATACAAGGACAAACTGCAAGAGAAACAACACAAGGAATTTCACCGTAATTTCTACCAGTAGATTCATTCCGTCACTATTTCATTATTTCCATTAAACAGTACCAATTACTTTGCAATAGAGTATTTTTTTACAAATAATACGATAACCATAGTAAATTTAAATGACTTGGTTAATTTAAAGGTTTTCCTTTTAATAAGTACATTCTTTATAAAAAGATGAAAACATTTTTTATAATAAACCTGTTAAAAAGAAATATAAAATAAGTTATAGTTATCATTTTTTATAAGCATTCAACTTCTTATGAAAGGATAAAAGCATTTATCCCTTCGAAAAATATGAAAACATTTATCATTTTAAAGATACAAATACAATTTTTGGGGTAAAACAATTGTGTTTTAATTGACGACTAGGAAGGAAAAGAAATATATTTTGTAAATTCAGTACCCGGATTGTCATTTCTCTCATGAGTTAATCCAGTTAGCTCTCCATAGGAATACCAATGAAACCATACGGACTTCCATAGTATCTCAAGCTTTCATAGGCATTTCATCACAGTACAGGACTGAACTGAATATTCAAAGAAAAATACTAAGAATTTTTACCACTACGAGTAGCCTCTTTTTTATATTTGGCAACATTATAATAGCAAATAAGTTTATTAGCCTATTGGCAATGAAGATTCTTCCCTGTTTGGTAGCTATTTATTTTGTTTGTTATTTTAGCACATAGGATATTTTTCGGCTGTGCACATGCATATGATATGCTTCAGTTTGCAGAACATAATCCGATAATATTTGCTTTTAATGGACGAGCTTTCTTTGATTATATTTGCAGAACATAACAAAATTAGATTTTTGTCAACCCTTAATTTGAATTTTCAAGGTACATGCATTTCGCAGATGCAAAGGGATTACAAAGCAATTAGTAAGGATCAATAGCCGAGCTTTCTTTGATTTGTCAGTATGGTCAGTTTTTAATATCTTACTTTAGTGATTTGAATCAGTTTCTGTCATTTGCTATCCGCATTTTGCATATTTTTGCCAGATAAGCCATCTTTCTCCCTTTAATTATACCTATGCAATATTCTAGTACTCAAAAGTTGCGTTGAAGGTAAAAAAAAATCTAGTTTATATACTCTAGAATTGATCACCGATGTAAACTAGGAAAGAAAAGGTTGATAATCATCACTGTTTTATGCGGCATATTAAACAAAAGTTGATGTGTATTACTGCATAAAACTGGTCTCCTTGAATTGTCAGTGTGCTTAATTTAACTAATTTTTATTGGTTACTGCTTTTTCTTATCTCATGTGTTTCCAAATTAAATTATGATGAACATAGCAATTGATTATTACAATAAACTTTCATGCGTACAGGCTGTGCTCATTCTCCATGTTCCTTTGGTCCCAAAATTAGGTGCTTTTGTCACTTAACATAGTTAAACATTTTTTGATGATTCATGATTTAGGATTACAAGAGTGTGGTTAAAGGCTTCAAGACTTCAAGATTGTGCTTAATGAAGTGTGTGCTGCTGTAGGGCATGCTTGTTATTATATTCAAGACTTCAAGGCTTCAAGACTTCATTGTTTCACACCTAAGATTATACTATCCCGAATCTTTTGCTTTTAGTGTTGCAGTTTGTAATTATATGATGCAGAACTTTCAAATATTCTAGTTGTTGCAATATCTAGTTCAGTTTTTCTATTTGTTGGAGCAAAATTTTGGTTTTTTGTGTAGAATTGATAATATAATAGTGCAGTTTTTATTTTTTTTTACTATTTTTGATAATATGATGTGCATCATTTCGTTTTCTTGTGCAGTTTTTGTTTTTTTTCATGCAGAATTGATAATAAACGATGTAGTTTTTCAATTTTTAATGTTTTTGTTAATGGGTTGGGTCGGTTCAACCCTTTTATTAATCGGGTTGGGTCGGTTCGACCCGTTTATTAAACGGGTAAAATGGATTGGGTTTGTTTATATCTTAAATAAGTCGGGTCAAATTCTACCCGATCCATTTATGACCCAATCCGACCCATTTGACGGGCCTAGCTGCATCCACTATCTACAACCGCAAACCAAACAAAATTATCATATACAGCCAAACATGCAACATAATCAACATATATCATCACAAACAATCATATATATATAGGTATGTGCGCGCGCGCGCACGCGCGCAAATGCTTAAATATTTAACTAACAAACTATGATTAAAAAATAAAATTTAAGTCTAAACACACACAACATAATTATAATTAGTAAAACTAAATTACAAAGTCACATGACAACTACAATTCCAACCAACATATCCAAATAACACTTAATAACATAAATACAGATATAGTACACAAATCATGTCCAAATGGAATATCTTATATATCATGGGATGGCCCACTACCGTCCACACCCCATTATTGTCTATAATGCCTATCACATCCTCCATGCTCATCTTTAACCAGCTTGCTTTAGACTTGAGTGTAGAAATCTCCTCATCCTGTGCTTTCAACTCCTCGTAGAGCAGTAAGATAAGTGTTAAATTTATACTAAACATAATAAAGATTAGGGGTACATTAAATGCCTAGGTACAAATTTAGTTGGTATGCATGAATAAAATGTGAAAAATAAGAAATTTGAATAATCAAAAGTAAAGTTACTTATTCAGCAAGAAAAGTAACTCCATTGCTAGCTACCATTTCATAGGTCTCCACAGGAATTGGATTGAATGACTTCTGTGTTCTTTGATATGCATAGTAAACTGATACTGTCCATGATGCTGTAGATAAGAATCCAGTTGAAAAAATATGATAACCCTGTTAAAATGGTAAATTAGAAATTTGTAGGCATGTAAACCAAGGTACTTACAAGTATAGACTAATCGCATATATGGATCTTCACATTCATCTGCCAAATCTAGTAAGATGGAATATTCCATTTTCTGCGGATAAAATTGTGATAAAATTAGAGCTGGAAGCATTTCTGAATCACAAAGGTGTACTAGCATTTTTTGCATGCTAATATATGTGCACCATGAGTAGGATAACTAATAAAATAAGCATGCAACTTGAATGTACACAATAATTGAAAGCTTATTTTAACCAATAGTATCATCTTATTCGCCTTTGCAAAATTCACTGTAACCTGATTGTTACTTACTAGCTTATAAAATTTCTAACAAATGATTCCACCTAAAATTATCTTCTTAGCTGATACAATGAAGGTAAGAATACCTATTCTTTTAAGTAGAACATAGAATTATAAGTGTGTATGCTTTCTTATCACAAGACAAAGTTACCTTCAGGCTAAATTTGTCCTACTGATAAGAGAATACCCACTTATAATTTTACTAGATTTGGCCCTTGTGCAAGGATGACAAGCACAAATCGAGAAATGGTCCAAATACCCACTTATAATTTTACTTTCTACTCGAAAATAACACAAGTCATAAACTTTGTAATAAATGGGCATAGAGAAACTAACTTTTTGTTCATAGTACTCACATTGGAACTTTAGATTTGGTATTTTTAATTACTTGGTATTGTTTTGTTAAACGTATATGTATATTTACACCTAAGCTTCAAACATGTAACTTTATTTAGCTTTTATTTATGTATGCACAAATATAACCTACATGCTGGTTTTAACAGTTAAAATTTTATATCGTAAGGGCAAACAAAGTAGAAATAAAAGTAATATTATAATTATTTTTAACATATAATATTATCATTATTTTTAATAGTTAAAATTTTTATCATGAATTTCTTTTAGTGGTAAAAAAAAAAATATAATGCAATATATGTATATATTTGATTTTGTTATCGATTAATATCATACACAATGAGAAGTTATAGTTGACGTAACAAAGGAATAAGGGTAAACAAATTTGGTAGTGCCTAGGCAACCAAAGTCTCAGGATCAACCCTGTCAATAATTATGAGGTTAAGAAGCTTACTATAACTATTCTTAAATTGATGCTCAAGCTATATTACCTGTGATTAATAGATCGGTTTGTACATTTTTACCTTATATGTAACAGTATGTGAAACTGATATTAACTGCAGCTATAATTTTGTGATAATCCACTATTGCAACTTAAATTATTTGGGATCTCCCCTAGACGGTTTCGGTACTATTGTAGTCATGCCTGTTTTTACAGCAAGTGGCCAATTTTTGTATACAGGACAGGAAACAAAATAAACTTTCGTACATAAAATATTAAGCCAGAATTCATCAATACCAATATTTATGCATAATCAAACTTGAGACCTTTTTCAAAGACTTCAGTTTACACATATATCTATACTTTGTGGTAATAATATAGTCTTGTAGAGAAAATGTAAGAAACAGATCGATATTATAGATATGTTTTTTTTTGTCCCAAAAGAACTCGAAATATCAATTTTAAACTCTTTCTTCAGATTGTGGAACATGAGTAGCTGGAACACATAGTCATTAGATATTTGGGATATAAACTGATTGCTTAAAATTTTAGGTTTTTGTATGTGATTATGACCCTAACTTTTATCTTGCAGATTGATGACAGCGGGAAGGTTACAATGATCGAGTTTCCTCAGATGGTTTCTGTCTCCCATCGAAATGTGAAGATGTAAGTTTACACTTTTTATGTATAGTCTATATGCATGCGTGTGCACGCACACATGTGTATGTATCAGTCATTATTATTGTTATCCTTTTTATTACGTTCTATTGTGATTATATTTTAAGGTACTTTGATCGTAATGTTGAGTGCATATTTAAGTTTTTTATAAAGAGGTTTGTAGCCGTATTTATGATTTTCTTTTTTTTCATTCAAATTTTAAACTTTGCTGTTCATTTAGATTTGGTCATTCCATATGCTCCTTGTGCGATTGCACTGTAAAATATAAACATCATTTATTTTGCTATGCTAAGATAACTAGATCATATTACTAAATAGGAACAAGTTAAAATCACCCAAATATCGTATTGTTGTATATTCACCTTCCGGATTAACTCTTTACTAAATAACGATTTATAAATCATGTAAATATGCAGTAAATAATGTATAGGAGATTCGATTCTTACCTCAAGCACATCACCAATGTTTAATATGAAAGAGTTTAGAATAGGCCTGATAACAATCCACCTTCCATTATGTTTCTGAACTTGTAATCTTCTGACTTCATCTTGCAATACAATTGTCATAGCATGCGGATCCGTGTTGCTCCCAAGTCCCAAGCATCTCTCTCGGACAGTTCGATTCTCTTTTTACATTCTGAATTTGTGAAATTAGGTTTAGAATGGTTGATGAAGGAAAATTTTCAAGGAAGAATCGGGGTTCATTTCGATTTTGGGGGCGAAATTTTGGGCGATGAAAATTTGGCAGGCAGAGCAATCCGTGGCCTACAGTAGATGGATGGTTGCATTTTATATCTATGGTCCCTATTTACGTTTTACGTTGACGTGGATTGCTGGTTAGAAATAGAGTGTATTCTGCTTTGCTATGCTATTATGTAAATAAATTTAAGTAAACAAAATTTAAAATCACTAAAATTTTAAATTATTACACAATTTATTCTAAACTAAATGCAATTAAATAGTGTACATATGTTAAAGAGTATTATTATAATTAAATAGTTAAAACTTATATATAAAATTTTAAGTGTATTTTAAATATTATTATAATTTAAATTTATTTTTAAATGTACAATTTTCAATTTATTTTTAAATATACAATTTTAAATTTGTTTATTATAACTAAGATATTATTTTGAAATTTCAAAATCCAACCATACACATTTGTTAATATTCTATGAGAAGATTAACTATATGATTTTGTATCATTCCTTCTAAACCTGACATTCCATATTATCAAATTAGACTATTCATCAATGTATGTTCATCATGGAAAAAACTCGATTAACTTATACAGTCGAGAATCAAAAAGGTTAGAATGATGCAAAATTGTGTAATTCAATTTTTTATTTAAATTTAAATTTGATTTTAAAAGTTATATGCAAGATTAATTTTTTCTTTCGATGATGTTACGAAAGCCAAGGTAATTACCGACGCCATTGCGACGTTGGTGAAAATTAGAAAGAAAAGGAAGTTGGCGTCGAAACGAGGTAACTGTTTATCTTCGGCGTCGCAATGGCATGGGGAATTAATGACGTCTTTATGATGCGATAAATACAGTATCTCTAATCAAAGTGGCGTTTCTAAGGCGTTGGTAATTACCAATGCCTTCGTGACACCATAGTGATGGCATCGACATTAGCGACATCACGCCGTCGTCGCGTCATTAAGGCATCGCTAATTGGTATCAGAAATCGACCTCTTTTCTGGTGGTGCAATAGCCTTCCCTAAGCCTTCGCATGTTATAACTATATTAGTCGTCTTGGTAAGTAATATTTAGGTTATCGTGGGGTAAAATGACACGGTTGTAATTATACTGAAAACTATTTCTTTGCTTTATTAAGTAATCTCTTTATACCAAATCTTATTTGTTATCGAGTTCTTATTGGCTAATTTTCTTTACAGTTTGCTTTGCAAAAATTGGCTAACTACATCTTCTATTCATTAGTTAATTATCGTGAATTAAATACTTTTTTCTTTACCAAATTAATTCATATAAAATTGAAAATTAATAGAAAAAATACCCAAAATTCACTAAAAATCCAATTAACCATATTTTACTTTGTCCGAAATTTCAATTCAAATTAATTAATTTTACATTTTTTAATAATTACTTTACCTAAAATTAACCCTTTACTTAACTTAGAAATTTTAAGAAAATTCCAAATAAACTTCAAAATTTATGAAATTAAAAACCCATCATTATTTCATGTTATACCTTAAAACATGAACTAAATTGTTTCATTTAAATTTCTAAACAAACTAAACAATGCTTAATCATTCAAATAAGTTTTCCATCATCAAAACATCCATACATAATCAAATCTGAGCCTAAATGGGTTAGGATAGGTTTTAGAGAAAGTTTTACTCGCGTTGATTATGAATACCTTGCTTAAATCTCCTTTTCCCTTAAAGTTGAAAACTTGATCTTCTAGCCTTTAATTTCCCCTTCTATCTTGCCTTGTTTTCTTTCTTTTGTTTTGTGGAATAGTGAGAGAATGAATGAAAGTGGATGGGTTTGAGGGTTAGTAACTTGGGCTTTGGGCTATAATCTCATTCTAGCATATTCTTATTAATTCCCCTAACTCTTCATATTAAGTCCATTCTCTATTGATTTACTTGTCTTTATTTTTCACTTCATAGATGAATTTAATTAATCATTTATTTAGTTAATTTTCCCCGTATTATGGCAGTCCACGGTATGAGGTGTTATAGTCTCTCCTCCTTATACGAATTTCGTCCTTGAAATTCAGACAAGGCAGGATCAATCTTCAAAACAATGTACACACAATATAGTATTTGCACTAGTTCCCTACTGGTGTAGACATTAAACATCAAGTATAATGTGTTAGTGATTCTTCTAACACATTTAAAAATCATATCATAATATCATACTAGGCTCACTACTAGTCTTTACATTAAAATGTACATATCTCAATCATACATGTCAAAACAAATCAGGATAACCATCACTAATCGTATACTCTGCCTTCCAAGTACAGTCATCCATATTGTCACTCTATTGGACGCAAACAAGTTTAATATCCTTGTTCCTTAACTCTTTCGTATCCCGACCTACCATTCCCTTCGGTCTTCTAACATAAGTCGGATCCGATTCTATAGATAAATCTTCAACTGCCCTAGGTTCCACCACCAAACTCGGATCGTGTACACACTTCCTCAAATATAATATGTGAAAAACATTATGCACACCTATTATTACTTATCTTCTCGATCATTGGAAATGGTCCTACATATCAAGTTGCCAATTTCCCTGCCATTCCAAAGTGCATAACTCATTGCATCGGAGAAACTTTCACAAATACATAATTTCCTATTACGAACTCAAGCTCTTTCCTTTGCTTGTCAGCATAACATTTTGTCCTTGATTGCATTACCTTTGTCCTAGCTTGAATCAATTCTACCTTCTCAATAGCATCTCTTACCAAATAGGGTCCTAGCACAAGCCTATCTTCCGTGTCCACCCAACATACCAGTAACTTACACGGTCTATCATAAAGCGCGATACTGGACTGGTAACTGTTATTATATGCAAACTCTACCAGATGAATTGATCTTCCCAAGATCCTCCGAAATTTAAGACACATGCTCACAGCAATCCTAGAGTACACGGTTCACCCTCTTGACTTTACCATTAGTCCGTGGGTGGTAAGCCGTGCTCAAGCTCAACTCTATACCCAATGCATTCTACAAACTTTTCCAGAACTCACTGGTAAACAATGTGTCTCTATCGTTGATGATACTACTTGGTATCCCATGTAGTCTCACTACTTACTTCATGTATAGTCTCGCCAAACCAGCTATCGTTCTTGTCGACTATACTGGGATAAAGTGGTAGCCATAGTTAATTTATGGACAATCACCCAAATGTTATCATTCTCCGTTCCCGACCTAGGCAACTCATCCACAAAATCCATAGACAACAAATCTCACTTCCAAGTCATTATTTCTAGAGGTCGAAGTAATCCTCTCAGTTTCTGATGTTCATCTTTTACTTGTTGACAAGTGAAACATTTTTTCACACATTCACCGATATCTCTCTTCATCCCTTCCCAAAAGAAGACTCTCTTCATATCATGATACATCTTCATGCCACCGGAATGGATAGTGAATTTCGACTGTTGTCTTTCCTCCAAAACTTCCTTTCGAAGACCTCATATGTTCAGAACACATAGTACTCCTTTCTTTTTAAGCTATCCCTTTGAATCTACCTCGAATCCTTTCAGATCCTCTACATCCATCCCCATCTCTAATCGCCTACTTCTTTCTACA
The DNA here is from genome assembly GCA_030737815.1 of Allium fistulosum. Classification (NCBI taxonomy): domain Eukaryota; kingdom Viridiplantae; phylum Streptophyta; class Magnoliopsida; order Asparagales; family Amaryllidaceae; genus Allium; species Allium fistulosum. The sequence goes on along the minus strand of CM060905.1, from coordinate 152,548,807 downwards.
ATTAGTGGGTCCTCCTTTTACGTTGCAACAATCTTATCCAATAGTGATGGATGTACCTCAAAACTTGCTAGCATACCTAGATCTTTACTCGATCCAATGTGCTACTTATAATGCAGTCTGCAAGAGGCTGACGTCTCTAACGTCTTCGATTCCTCAATCATAGCCAATGCTTAATTCTGATGCTTCCTGCTCAAAACATTGGCAACCTTGTTCCCTTTTCACGACATATATTCTATCCCTAAATCATATTTCTCCAAGAATTATGGCCATCGCTGCTGCCTCATATTAAATTCCTTCTAAGAGCATAGATACTTGATCGATTTGTGGTCCGTATACAACTCGAATCGTTATCCCAACAAGTAATATTTCCAAATTTTTAGCACAAACACCACCATTTCCAAATTCAAGTAATGAGTCGGATATCTAACTTCATGCGATCTCAACTTCTTTGATGCAGAAGTTATCACTCGCCCTCTTTACATCATCACCACCCTCAAACCTTTTCCACAAGCATTTGTATATACTACGAGATCCCGGTTCCCTTTAGGCATGATCAAGATAGAAGCATTCATCAATCACTTCTTCTACTCCAGAAATGACCCTTCACACTTATCGGTCCACTCGAACTTTTCATTTCCTTCTGATCAGCTTAGTCAATGGTGCTGCTACACGTGAAAAATCCTTAATGAATATGTGGTAATAGCAAGTCAAACCTAAGAAACTTCTCATCTTCATGACCGTCTCTGGCCTCTTCCAACCATTAATAGTTTCTATCTTTAATGGATCTACTGCTAATCCATTATCCAAGACAACATACAAAAGAAATTTCACCTCACATTTCCAAAAGTGGCACTTTGAAAACTTCGCCTTCAACTTGCGTTGTCTCAATATCTCTAACACTAGTCTAAAATGGACTTCGTAATCTCTTTCATCCTTAGAATACACATAGGTATCATTAACGAACACCAACACAAATTTATCTAACTAATCACGAAAGATTTGGTTCATAAGGTCAACAAAGAGCGCAGGGGCGTTGGTTAGTCCAAACCGCATTACTAACCATTCATATGAACCGTATGTTGTGCGAAACGCGGTCAATGGAACACTATCTTCTGCTACTCTCAACTGATGGAAACCCATTGGCAACTCAAGCCACAAGAACACTCGAGCTCCACTCAACTGGTCAAATAAGTCATCAATCCTTGAAAAAGGATAACAATTCTTCACTATCAACTCATTCAGTTTTTGAATAATCAATACACGTCCATAAAGATCCATCCGACTTCTTTATGAATACAGCTAATGCTCCCCAATGCAAACTATTTGTTCTAATGAAACTTTTATCCTCAAGTTCCACTAGTTGCTTCTACAATTCCTCTATCTCCTTAGCCTGCATTCTGCTAGGTGGTCCACTAATAGGTTGTGCCCCAACATCAAATCTATTCAGAAATCAATCGCACTTCTCGACGGTAATCCCGTTGCTAGTTCAAAGACATCCGTGAACTCCCGAATAAGCAGAACTCTACTTATCTCATCCTTTGATTCCTCTATCGCACACAACGTTAATCCAAACTATTCATCCTTCGTATCTAATACCACCATGATCCTTTTCCCATCACTTGGATTCCATATGGTGATAACTTTATTAGACAAAAGATTCTAGAGTCGTTATGTAATAACTAGTCCATACACAAAATAACCCCATACCCCATAAAGCCAAACATATATGGCTAACAAACAAACATATGCCCACATAAATCAAACATAAGGTCGATGCACCTTAATCAGAGAGTAGCAATCCCACCAATTGGATTAAAGATGTCATTAAATAGCTAGTTTCTAACTTCAACCTCTCTACCACATCTTTTGAGATAAAAGAACGGGTAGCACCAGTATCGAAGAGAACTCTAATGAGAATACTAGAGGTCGAAATCATATCTTTCAACACAACTTTATTTCCCTTCTCCTCAGCTGCCAGTCCGGCTAGCGGTCCTTCCAAGGAAAAAATCATCGGCTGCTTTAACTCAGGACAATCTTTCCTCTTGCCCCGGCTTATCACAAACAAAGAACTTAACTTTCACTGCTCCAACTGGCTTTGGACAATTATTTTCATAGTTCTCCTTCCGCCTAAAATTATAACAAGTCACATTAGCAACCTCCTTTCTTTCTACTCCTCCGTGAGCCTTTTCTTTCTGTTTTGATCCTTCATGCCTTTCTGATATGGTAAACTTCCTCTTCTTTTCAACTTGAGCCTTCTGCCCCACGCCCCACCTTTTAGCATACATAAACTCAAACTTACTTGCCATATCTACCACTTCATTGAATGAAAGTGCTAGATGAGCCATCGTTTGTCACTCAATCCAGGCCTCAAACCCACGATAAACTTCTCCTTCTTCTTTCTCGAAGTTCTTATCAAATCAACCCCAACTTAGATAATGCATTAAACCTCTACACATACTCCAACACGATCATATTTCCTTGCTGCAACTCCACAAACTCCCTGAATACCACCCACAACTCTAAGCCGAGGATATATTGCTCCTTAAACTTTTCTCAATTAATCTCTTGTTCAGGAATCTCTGCCCTTACTGTTATCCACCAGACACTTGCTAGTCCTTTAAATTGCCTAGACACAAGCTTCACCGTCTGAGCATTGGTCAGCTTTAAGTCCTTACAAATCATGTCGCATATCACTAGCCAATCACTTACTTCCAATGCATGTTTCATTCCATCAAACATCTCTCCTCCCAGACTTCGAAAATCCTTATTCATCTTAGCAAAATCCACCCTAACTGGCTGACCGGGCCCCTTGGTACATTCTGGGCCTGTTGTGGTACTTGTTTTTGCACCAAATTAACCAAAAATTGCTTAAAAGTGTATTCACATTCAAATTCCCTATGGGTAGGGCAGGCATTTCATTAGTCGCTTTGGCATGAACTTCCTGGACCGCTTCCCTTCTTTGGCAATTAGTTTGAGTACTGTCACCCCCTCTACTTGCATTCGCACTTGTAATTCCTATAGTCAAATGCCTATTATGAAGATCCGTTCTTGCCTTTTGCATAAGCAAGGATTCACAAGAAATAAAAGTAAAGAGTGCGGGATCCATCGTAGAGAGGAAAACATATTCTCCTAGATATCTATATCAAAATACAATATATAGAGCGTATACCCTTCCCAAGGTGTACTTCTTCTACTAATAAGTTTCTACTTAGCACTATTTTACTTCGATGATTTCTCTAATATAAGCTCTGATACCATGTTGTAACATCCCTCACTTCGAAACTCTAAAATAGATGTTGATGATGCTGCAGTCATCATCGAAATCATTTTCCAGGGACAAAGTGAGTTCAGTTCTATTTTGCACAACAAAAGTCAATATAGAAGCTATGTAACTTTTTCATTACATCAATTTGAATTACATAATTCATTACATCATTTTTAACCCAAAATGTTCCCATGTAGAGGGTAAATACAATAAGAAAAATTAGAGTAATGTGTGTCCGACATATGAAGATGCCGACACCACACATAACCAGTTATAAATCTTGGTTTTACACACCCAAAATTTAAAATAACTTCTATTAAATAAAAAGCCTCTTACTTCGTACTTGAAGTCTTTATTCATCCTTCAAAAGGTACATGTCTACTCCATAAACTTAACCAACTCGAAGGAAAACCCGTGAGTTTATAGGAAATGATAAAAACACGGATCAGACATAAAGCTTAGTGTGAGTGAAAGCTTAACCTAACCATTCTTAGCGAGACCACGCGCTAATGCGAAATTAGTTTGCCCTCACTTCATCACTACAACCATATACATCATATCGTATAAACAAGCATAACCGTTAATTCATCATAAGTATGAGATTTCTTTCATAATGCACAACTAACTTTTACAGTCTCATTTATATTGCCACACATGCCTAACTTTACTAGTTTGATTTCTAGTTCTTAACACTTATGGGTTATTCTTAAGCATTTTATCTTCGTTTTATCATAAACAAATGATTAGGTTGCCTCTTAGGCCTGACATTTTTATGCTCGAATTTCGTCATAGATAGACAATTGGATGCTATAGAAGTCTTATTCCCCCATTCTCATATATTTGTCATGAACATACAATTGGATACTACGTATGTCTTACTCCATCGTTCTCACTATAATGTCATAAATAAACAAGGGTTTACGACATAGGCCTTCCATCAACGATGCCAATTATAATATGAGTTTGACATTTGGTAGCCACATAGGCTTCCTTCATATACAATGTCGAATTTAGACATATGATCGCAACTAAAGCCTTACATTACTCATCATTGAATAAGAAGTATGGTTTATACATCTTATTACCAAAGAGGCCTTCCATTAGCATTTATATTGTTATAAATGGTTCCATACATCATCACATAGCTTAATCGAGCTTAACCCCTTTTTCTCTTTATTAACATATTATTTGCTACGTCCATTTCATACTTAGGATTAACCATCACTTTACGCTTAGCCTTCATAACTTACTTAGTTTATTAATTCAAAATATCTTTATGAGATCGTCGCGAGCTATATCTCCTAGAGACATCGCTTGTTAAGATAACCTTATCCATCGCATACCAAAAATAGCTTTCGAAGGTAAAAATATAGCTGTCCAAGATTGATATGAACATAACTTTCGAGCTTTAATGAAATTTAGCTTTCGTGTGTTAAGAAAATAGGATTATCAAGCCTTACTAATAGTTCTCGTGAATTGACTCCCATGTGGTCTTCATGGCTTAACAAAACATAGCCATCATGTGTTATCATTCTCCGAAGCCATTGTGTATTAACTTTCCCAAAGTTGTTATGCATTATCTTCTCCAAGGCCATTGTGTCTTATTTTTCCCAAGGCAAGTGTGTCTTATTTTTCATAAGGCCATCGTGCCTTATTTTTCCTAAGGCCACCGTGCCTTATTTTTTCCAAGGCCATCGTGTATTAATTTACCAATCTTCGTTGGTTAATAGCCTTCCCTAAGCCTTCGCATGCTATAACTATTTAGTTATCATGGTAAGTAATATATAGGCTATCGTGGGGTAAAGTGGCATAGGTATAATTATATTGAAAACTGTTTCTTTACTTCATTAAGTAATCTCTTTATTTCAAATCCCGTTTATTATCGAATAATTATTGGCTAATCTTCTTATTTATAGTTTTCATTTCAAAAATGGGCTAACTACATCTTCCATTCATTAATTAATTACAATCAATTAAATACTTCTTTCCTTAACCAATTAATTTATATAAAATTGGAAATTGATGGGAAAATCCAAAAAATTCACCAAAAATTCAATTTACCATATTTTACCTTGTTCCAAAATTTCAGGTCATACTAATTAATTTTATTTTATTTTAATAATTAATTTACCTGATAACCCTTTTCTTAACTTAGAAAATTCTGCAAAATTCCAAATACAAAAAATTATGGAATTAAAAACTCATTACTATTTCATCGTTATAAACATAATATCTCAATTCGAATAATTTTATTATGGTCACCTCATGTTACACCCTAAGACATGAACTAAATTGTTTCATTTAAAATTCTAAATAAACCAAACAATGTTTCATCATTCGAATAATTTTCAAAAATCAAAAACATCCATACATAATCAAATCCAAGCCCAAATGGGTTAGGATAGGTTTAAGGGAATATGACAATCCAAACCTCCGGACACACCGATCCAAAGCCTAAAATGACTTTTGAACTCGCATCGTGCCCAGAAGTACGAGTCGTTGTTTTAAAACATTACATTATGCAAAAACTAAGATAAAATTCAAAGCATTCTACACTTTTAGATCTCACAGTGGAAGGAAATAAAATATAAATGCTGAAAATAAACATCTCGGATAATAGTCTCAATAATGCGTAGTCCATATACAAAGTTCCCAAAATAACAACATAAAGTCAAACTAGTAATAAAATATGATAAAAAGTACATGGAGAGTAGTTAAAAATGATATAACTCCAATGCTTAGCTTCTTCCTTCATGTACTATGTCTAGGCCAATTCACCCGCTGGCTTATCCTCCAATGGTAAGGGAAAAGGGAAGAAATTGAGTGGGTCGGATAAAACTTTGGTGCATGAATTGTATTATTAGTGTATGGTGTTCATAAGGAATTAACTTCATTTATAATCTACGTGAACTAGGGTGCCCATTTGTGTTTGTGAATTACTTACCTAGGGATGGTCACCTTAACTTAAGGAATATGGTTATAATTACACCTATACCTAAAACATCATGTAGAGGATTATACTCCAGGGTCAAAAATGGCTGCAAACACCCAAACAATATGAAAACACAACCAATCCAATCATAATTTCCAAACAGAGAATAAAATGCGTAGATCACAAATTCAATAGCAAAAAGTAAATAAACACACAAATTTTCTAGTGGTTCGGAAAACTCTGGCCTACATACACTCCAATAATTCTTTTATTGCACTGTAGGATTACAAATACAGTTTGGTTTAGCCTTAGAAAATTAATGGAGGAAGGAAAGAGAAACAATGAATAAGAGCCAGAAGAAGATCCCCTTCTTTGAGCCAATAATCTAGTATATATACGAAAAGACGATGAAATATCTAGCTGAAATCCACGTGCAGAAGGCCAAAGCCAAGACAGACATGCTCACCAAAAATAGGGCCCATCTGGACCTCCTAGAGGGATCGGCACTGATTCCCTAAGATAGTCCATGGGGGATCGGCGATCCCTTGTAGTGGTCCCCCTTAATGCCTGCTTTGTGTTTCTATAGTTTGTTTGCATAGTTGCCTAGGTGAAATTTTAAGATATTGATCGATTTCCGTTGAGTTAAACTGCCAATCTGAGTGATCCATAGCCATAGTGATCCGATCTGATCCCCTACCTAGGGGAAGTTATTCGATCCAATCCCTGGCCTAGGGGAAGTGCCAATCAATACATAGCCAATTTAGAGATGTCATTCGCATGAATCCGCTTGACTATCAGCCATAGCCTTGCTTATAACTGATCTCTGAACTTGATAAACATCTCTTCGGGCTTTCTCATTTGATGATCACGAAATCCATTTAGCCAAATCCATTATGACCTTGCCAAAAGGCGGGATAACATTTGCCCCCCAAAACATGTCTTGCGATAGTAAGGTGTGTTTTGAATTACCATAAGTCTGAAGTCCATAATCCATCGATAGTCAAATATTCCATTCTAGAATCCAATCCTTTGCCATGCCGAATCGCCGTAATCCATGACTGTTCCGAGTCGATATCCAATTCCAAAACCCTTCCTAATCCTTAGCCGAATCCATATCCATCCAAAGCCAATTACCGAATCCATGATCTCACCATATCGTTTGCTAATTCCAAGGTCTCGCCGGACCAATAGCCTGGTTCGTAGTCTCTCTGGACCATTCATAACATCTACGAGCTCTTGTTGGACCTTATCTAGTCACTCTCCGATGGAAGGGGGATAGCGATAAGTAAGTAGATCCTGTCACTCTCTAGCGAAGCGGCATTACTTCCTGCACTCTGGTTTAGTATCACTAAATATAAAGCAATGTCATGGCCTTCCTAGACTGATTATTGCTACTTCGGACCCTTGCCGGACCCCACTCACTCTTCGGCAAGAAGGACACAACAATAAGTAGGTCGATCCTTTCGCTCTCTGATGAAGCGACCTACTTCTTGCTTCTCCGGTTCCGCTCTCCGATCGGAACATAACTAGATCTATGGGGTATTATTCTCCGGCCTTGATCCCAAGTCGAGGACTTAATCCATATACGAGTCCACCCATCGCTCTTCGGTGAAGGGACTCGCACCTTACGGTTATTGCCCATCTCTCCGGTCGGGATAACCACAACCTGTTTCATTTATTACTTTTAAATGCAGATTTGAGCATTCTAAAATCCATTCATTAAATTATTAAATTTTAGTTCTTACAACCAAAAAACCATAAAATCAAGAACAAGAAAAACCAAATACTGCCTCTTCGGACATGACAGTTTATCGTCATCTCAGATCATTCTTAAGGACCAACCTCGATCTCGTACATTTGTACAACCGTTTTATTGTTGAGTTTATTATTTATTTAGTTCATGTCATCCCGATCAAGAGATGAGATCTGTAACCTCGATCCAAGGCCATTTCCATTTTATGCAAAACGATGGCTGCTCCTGTTCCATCACCCCAGTCCAAGTCCTTATATATTGTGGTAGCCTGCCATCCCTGACGTGTTCTTAAACCATATCCTTCAAGTGCCTGCAATCATTGGTAGTGTGCCCATCCAGCTCATGCAATAGGCAGTATTTTCCTGATGCCCGCTCATGCTTGGTGGGCTTTATACTTGTCAGCTTCCGGTATGGAAGGTGTCCTCGAGTATCCAAATAAATCCTTTCCAAAGTCTCATTCAAATCGGTATAAGAAGAGAACTTCGGTTCTCTCATTTGCTGCTTCAAACTATCGAAGCTATCATCCACTTTCCGCTCTAATGAAATCTTGAAGTCCTTGTTGTCTGCAATCCTAGATACCGCCACCATTAAGACCATCGATGGATTTGTTAGATCCACCAAAGCAACTGTGGCATTAAACCATGTTAAGAAACTCCTCAAGGACTCTCCTATCTTTTGCTTTAGTGTTGCTAATGATATATGCTCTTGGGTCTCATGAGGTGGACCCGTAATTGCCTCATGAATCTATCAACTAACTCCATCCAACTACCAATATAATCATTCTCCAATTGCCTAAACCACATTGCAGTTATATCTGCCAAGTACAAGGGATAACATCACGCCACCACTTCCTCCAATGCCCCCAGCACCTCTATATGTCTCATGTACCTTATCAGATGAATGGTAGGTTCTGATTTTCCATCATATGCCCCCGTTGTCGGTAACTTAAACTCCGGTGGATTCCTAAAACGCCAGATGTTAGGAATGAATGGACTCATGTGCACATCTTCCAGATCCTTGTTCACCAATCCTCCTCTCATAGCTTGCCTGATCATCTCCACAAACCTGCCACCCAAAGGTAACCTCTAATCACCATTTCCAGCCTTCCACCCGTCTCTGCGAGGGAATCCCAGAACATACTCCTCTAGATAGGCATCCACGTTCTGATCCACACCAAACTACACAACATCGACCAATAGCCTACTGTGAATCGATCCAGCCTGACCCGAGGGCATGCCCCTTTGCCATGGGTGATTGGTGCAGATCCCTATGGAGTGATCGATGTCGATCCCTCCTTATTGGCTGGGGACTGCCCCTGTGTAACAACCCGCATATTTTACGATTAAATTTTTAAATGTTTTATTTAAATATAGCATCGTTGGTTGGATTAAATTCCGAAATGTGACTTTTTGTAAACAGTCGAATCCGGACTAGAGACCACTTTCATTGAGTTCAAAACGATGTTTACAACTTGTTTAAGTATAAACATCGATATGTTTGGAGTTGATTAGGATTTTGGTATTTTTATTTGGGCTTTGGGTTGGGTTCTAGCCCATTAACCCAACAAGAGAACCCAAACCTTCTACCAAATACCTTCCACTCCACTCCTCTTCATTCATTCCATTTCTAATTTCCTAATACACTCAAGCCCTAGGAAAAATGGTGGGAAGAGGAAACTAAATTCCTAAGCCCTGGTTCTCTTAGGAAATTCAAATCCAAGTTTTAAAATCAGGAGAAGCTTAGGTAAGCATCCTCTTCATCTTCTCCATCTCAATCCCTCTTCAATTCTTGATTTTTTCTATAACCTAACTTAGAAAAAACTTTGCATTTGATAATAGATTGAAGATTCTAGAGGTGTGGTGAAGAGGAATTGATCTTTTCTTGTTTTAGAGCTTCTCAATTGTTGTTTTTGAGTTTAAAGGTGAGTTCTTGAACTCACATCTATGTCTATAGCTTTCATTATTGTTAGGTATGAATTCCTAACATTTATTTCATGTTCAATTGCTTTTGATTTGAATTGGTTTGATGAAATTTCCAATTTTGGTATTTTGAAGTCAATATCTTTAAAGATCCTATCTTGAATGTTTGGACATGTTGTTTGGAGCGTATCGAAGAGCCTATAGGGCTGGGTTGTCGTTTGGCATAAATCCCTAGCCTTCATCGCTCGTCCAATTGCCTCCGAATTGATTTGGCCATCATTGGCCTAGGTAAATTCTACCCAGACCCAAGCAAACAGACGTCTGGTTGAAATTTCCAAACGTCTGGTAGGGGCTTCTGAGAAAAAAATAAATAAAAACGAAAAAAATTTCCAGAACCAGACGTCTGGTTAAACCCAACCAGGCGTCTGGGAGGCTTCAGGAAATAAAAAGAAAAAGGAGAAAAAAAATCATAACTTTCCAGATGTTAGGTTCAAACGTCTAGTTAAACCTACCAGACGTCTGGTTCTGTTATTTTTTTGCGTATTTGCCTTTTTTTGCCTGGATTTCCAATTTTTATCGATCTTTGATGATCCGAATAGTTATTGTCAATCATTACCGACTTTGATGATTTCTTTTTTGGATTTTTGGTGTTTCTATTTGATGGATTTGATATCTATTTCCATGGTTTTGATTCACGTTATTGAAATGTGGATTTTTGGTGATAGATTGTTTTTACAATCGTTTCTATGATTTGTCACTTTAAAATACAAAGGTTTTTATACTAGTAGTAAATACTAAAACTCTTTCACAGAAATGATCTCAACACTAATTTTAATACAAAACTCTTTTTAAAACCATTTTCCAATCTATTAGTATATACAAACTTTTACCTCATTCGTATGAGAAATCCAATTAAACGACTTAGCAAAACAAGCGGTATGAAACACTTGCATTTACTTTATCAGTTAATTCTTGGACTTATTCGATTGAAATCTCGTGACAATTTTCGAGTGGAAGTCTATAATTTGTTCGTAAATATTTAAGTTAAGCCAGTGGTTATGGGACATGAAGCCTAACTCATTATTTACTAGCTTAGTGTAATTTACACTTATTGATCAATGATGATCATTTTGTGATTTAGACTAGCGATATGCGATGTCTCTTTGTCCTCGTGGGGGACTATACCCCGTTCTGTGGAACTTCAGCTCAATCTGGTGGGATAGCGACCCATGTTCTTTTGACCGTTCGTGGGACAATCGGCTATAAGTCTGTGCATAGGGTATATCTTTTTAGGTGCGTCGATGTTCGACTCAATCGAGTTTCTGTCCATGGGGCGTATCTTTTTAGGTATGTCGATGTTTGGCTCATTAGGGGTTAGCGACCCATGGGATAGCGTCCCATTTATGATACACATGTTGGTGAGTTTTCATGCTCCCGTTTATGATAGGCCTCCCCCTTTTATGTTTTCTAGATTTCTCATTGATGATTTCTGGAGTTTATGTTTCACCAATTTTTGCGATTTGCATTGATATGTTTTGTCAATATTTGAGGTTTGGTGAATAAGCTAAAGAATATGATATTCTTTTTGGGTATTTAAGGAGACTTGAGATATTGTATGATTTTCATTGTTATCAAATATATACCTGTCGCAACATGGTATTATTGTTATCATGTATTTTTGTCGTATATCTTATCCTATTTCATCTTACATGATAATTATAGCTAGACTGGTCCATTTATTATTTTTCTTCTTAAATAATACTCGGGTCAGACTTAGGTGTTTTAGGTGCTTCCACTTAACTGCTTAACAGGGACTATCTTCTGACTTTTGGCTAACTACTTTAGCTTAGTAGTTTTTGTCTTTCATGTATACGAGATAGATACTCTTTGATGTATACTTATTCTTTTGTATAGTACATGTACCTATTCTTTTGGCTTGTAGTGGATCTTGTATGACCACTACTATAATGTTCATTTCTATGTGTTATATTCATATCTGTTTCGCCTTGGTTATATGAATATCTATGACTGATTTTGTGTTGTGCTTGTTTTATATTGATTCCGAAGACCACTTAGCCACGGTGTAGTAGATTTTAGTTTGGATTGGATCGGATTTCCTCTTGAAATGAAATGCATGACATACTATCTGACATATCGGTTCTTGCTCAAATCAATTATCCAGTTGGTCGCTCCTCAACGGCCTTATTTTTTGTACTAATTGACGGCATTACCCAGTAGTGTCCTTGGTTATTGTGAGTATAGAGGTGGGGCGTCACACCCTGGCTGCTTCGTTCTGTTCTCCTGCATGTTGGCTTTGACTACATGCTCCTGTTTCTGATTTCTTATAGCTCCTTCTACTCCAACTCCTTGATCCAAATTGCCAGTAGCTCTTGCTCCAGCCTGTCCAATTCGCGTGAGGAAATTTTGCATCATCTCCTCCTGTAACTTCATCATCTGCCCCTGCATGGCCTCCATCAAACTCTCCATTTTGTTCCTAGTGATGTAGATAAAGGGTTGATTAACTCCAACTCCTGAGGATGCCTCCTAACTTCCTCTATGGTGACTCCTATCTACCAATGGTCTCCTTGCCGATTGCCTAGTCATTACTTCCTAGATCCAAGTGTATAAACTTCCAAATCAGAGATCCAAACTTCTAAATCCACGAGGCAAGTCCTTCTCCAAAAGCACCAGAATGTTAGCCTCAAAAATGGCTGCCAACACCCAAACAGTATGAAAGCACCACCAATCCAATCACAATTTTCGAACAGAGAATAAATTGAGCAGATCACAGATTCAATAGTAAAAAAGTAAATCAACACGCGAATTTTCTAGTGGTTCGGCAAACTCTGGTGTTAACTGGGTTTTTAAACCATCAAAATTCAATAAGGAATATAACATGCATACTACGCCAGAATAACTCAAGAATCAACCAAATGGACCAGAAAAAGAAGATGTGAGAAAGACCCAAGAGGAAAGATGCCAAAGTAAGCTAAGGTGATGGATCGCTAGCGATCCATAAGGCTTGCTCATGGACCCTCCAAACCTTTGGCATAATGAGTCATTACCATTTTTAAGCATGCTTTTCAAGTTTCATAGCATGCCAAACAATCTAGCTCGAGAAGTGAAGACTCATCAGATTCAAGCTATTTGGCCAAAATTAGCTAACTTAGAATGGACCTGTAAAACTTATATGAAGTCGGATTAACTTGAAATTTTGGGATAACATTTATAAAACATAGTAGAAGCCTCAACAAAAAAATAAAGCTATTTGGAGCTGATTTGATGGATCGCTGGCGATCCATCTAGATGGATCGCTAGCAACTCATCTAGACTTGGCCCAACCACCTCAAATTTTTATGGTGGGCCCCTAACACGCTTTAGAGTGTTTTTGCAAAGTTTCATTCGATTTCGTTAATATTTGAGTGAGATATGGATGATTCTTCTAGAACAGATGACCCATGAAGACGGATGATCAAAATAACTCCAAGCGACTTGATATTTGAACAAGGCACTTAAATAGAAGATAGGAAGACAACCAAACAAAAATCACTCAAAAATATGCTAAGTGGATGGATAGCTAGCGATCCATCCTCTATGGATAGCTAGCGATCCATCAAGATAGGTCGGATCACCCTCAAACTTTCTGAGCTCCTTTGTAGCACTAAGTAAAGGCCTCTGGTAGAAAAATATGCTAAGTGGATGGATAGCTGGCGATCCATCCCCTATGGATAGCTAGCGATCCATCAAGATAGGTCAGATCGCCTTCAAACTTTCTGAGCTCCTTCGTAGCACTAATTAAAGGCTTCTGGTAGAAAAATATGCTAAGTTGATGGATGGCTAGCGATCCATAGAAATGACTCGGATTGATTTGAGACTTTTGGTGATGACTTGGCATACCAACTGGACTCTTATGCATCTGGACTTCTAGCCCAATACTCACTGGACTTCCTTATAAATACTCACTTACCTGCAAATAGAGATGGATCTTTTCCAGATAGAGGGCTTCCATTACTCTGCTGGAATTCCTTTACTTCTTTAATTTTCTTCTCCCTTATAACTGTCATCAAGGGGGTTACTGTGGTTCTCCAGGCAATTCTTATACTTATGACTTATTCTAACTCATTGTAACTTAGATCTAGGAACTAACTAGTTGATAGTATAATCATAATAAAGATTGATTAAAGTGGACTAGGCCATAGTCAGCCGAACCACTATAAAAATCCTGTGTCACTTTTTTTACTTCTGCTGTTTATTTATTGTTTATCTAAGATTTGTGCTGCTGATTATCTACATTTGTGCTTTCACGCTTGATCCAGGGTGTTGATCCAATTATTGGGTTAACATATGGCCTACGTCCACTCCAATAATCTTTTTATTATACTGTAAGATCACAAATATAGTTTGTTTTAGCCTTAGAAAATTAATGGGGAAAGGAAAGAGAAACAATAAAGAAGATCCAAAAGAAGATCCCTTCCTTGAGCCTATGAACCGGTATGTATAGGAGAAGAAGGAGAAATATCCAGCTGAAAATCCATGATAGAAGACTAAGACTATGATGGACCCGCTGGCCAAAAATTGGGCCTAACTGGGCCTCCTAAAGCGATCAGCCTCGATCCCCTAGATGGTGCAAGGGGGACCGGCGATCCCTTGTAGTGGTCCCTTTTGATGCCTGCTCCATTTTATGTAGTTTGTTTGCATAGTTGCCTAGGTGAAATTTGAAGATATTGATTGATTTTCGTTGAGTTGAACTGTCAATCCAAGTGATCTATATCCATAGTGATCCAATTTTCTCCCCTACCTAGGTGAAGTTATCTGATCCGATCCCCTGCCTAGGGGAAGTGCCAATCCATACTTAGCCAATTTTGGTATACCATTCGCTTGAATTCGCTTGACTATCATCTATAGCCTTGCTTATAACTGATCTACAGTCCTGATAATCATCTCTCCGAACTTACCCCCTCAATGGCCATGAAATCCATTTAGTCAAATCCATGGTATCACGGCCTTACCAAAAGGCGGGATAACACCTTAACTTAAAGGATATGGTCATAATTACACCTATTCCCAAAACATCATGTAGATGTTTATATTCAAGGGTCGAACAATGGATCAACTAGTAATCTATGGGACTGTTCCAAGTGTAGATCACAAAGAATAATTTTCTCACTATAGGGTTGGAATTACCCAAATAATAACGGCCTATATCGCGCTTACCCATCGAGCGGACCTCGCAATGTCAGGCTCACATCGAACTTATTACCACGATGACTTAGTGTTTACCTATACATCCATGTCAACAATCTCAATGGTAACATCCCCTTCGCACCATGTCGGACATCACTGTCAAGGTTTAATTACCCACATACATCGAGGAACCTTCCATTAGTGTTATAAGTAAGCACCATGTTGGACATCCACCGATAGTGTCTAGGCTTAATTGCCCACTTACACTTAGGAACCTTCCATTTTAGTTCCATAATAATGCACCATGTTAGGTATCCAAAAGTAGTTTCTAGGCTGCATTGTCCGCATACACCGAGGAACCTCCCATTGGTATCGTGTGCTCAGCACAACATCATGGTCAAACTGCCCTTATGACAAACAATGTATGGGCCTAATTACATGCATACATGTTTGCTTCAGCTCTACGGCAGCCAAAACTCGAGAAAATGAGAACTAATTTCCCTTACTCACACGATTGTTATATATTAAACCTGAACCATAGACTGAAGTTCATCCTGCTCTTGTGCATCAACAACCAGTCGACCACCTGTATAATAGCGGTCGACCGCGAGCGGTAGACCGGCTATTATAACCATCGACTGTTGGATCTTTGTATTTTTTCAGTTCGTTCATTCGTTCTTTCTTCCTTCTGATCAATTTATTTATTATTATTTAAAATCGATTTCAAATGCAAGTTTTACTACTTGTTCTCGCTAGATTTTCATCATTAACTTTGTGTATAACTCTCACAGATTTACGTATATAATTCACAGTTTTATTTACATGAATTTAACCTAATAACTTTTTAATTTTATAATTTACATCATTTATTCAAATACATTATATACTTCAAATAAACGTTCTATGTATGTTTCAATTCAAGGTGGAATAGAAGAGCGTCCAGTTTCTATCATTTATCTAATCCAAATCAACTTCCTTATATTAAACAAAACTCTATCGATTAAGGATTTATATTCATCTGATTTGAAGTGAAATAATCTAAACCTTCTGGAATTACAATGTGTGTTTTGTGGGTTTTCCATCATATCTATACATAGTTAAGATTAATCTACTAAAAAAACTTTAAATTGGAATTCCTATCTCATATTAAAAGATTGTATCTTCAAATCAAGTAGAGGTATAAATAAATTCAATTACATATATAACAACATAATTTAGAAATCAATTCACCCACCTTTATAGCTTTCTCTCTTCTTGTCTGCGAATCTTGTCCTCTCAATTACTAAAGTTTGGTTGTTGTGTTTATTTTTCTCTCTATAATACTCTTTTTTTTGTGGTTCACTTTTATTTTATTTTTTAATGAGAATTTTGCTTGTGAAAGGAGAAGAATATGAAGAAATTTTAAGAAGTGGAGACTAGGGTTATATGGTGAGAAGAGAAGTGTGGATGCTTAGCCTATATTTATAGTTGAGAACTAAGGTTGCAAGGCTAATTTCCGAAATAAATAATTACATGCTTGGTCAATTTTTCTTATCTTTACGTATAATATTCATTTCCTTTTCTTTTTCTTTAAAGAAGGTAACATCTTTATTCTCTCCATTAATGTCATTAATTACCATTCACTATAATTCAAATTAATTAATATCATTCATTGATACCACTAATTGAAAAATTCTTTAAAGTAAGGATCAAGCTAACTAGAGGGAAAAATGGTGACCCTATTATCCGCTCTCGTCTACTAATTTTTCCATTATGCCATCTGACTCACCTTCGAACCTCCTACCCCCTCCTCCAACATCCTCCATAATTCTCTCTCCCCCTCTATGCCTCGCCGTAAGAAAATTTTCAAAAATGGACTCGCCCTAGATTTTGGACCTTCCGCAATCATGCCATCATCGGTGACCCGTTCCAATCAAACCTTAACATCTCTAGTCCATATGCTAGCAATTTGGTCCTCTATGCATGCGAATTTCCCTCTTTGTCTACTACTTCATTTGTGTCATATCTGCAGATAAATATTAAAATGGCAACCTCTGCACTTGAACAAACTCTTATCTCAGGTATTGTTCCAAATCTTGGCCTTGTCAGCTCTAAGAATTTTGGGGTGTTGAGTAACCCAAATGAAGTTCATAATTTGTGAGATGCTGATATCTCAAATAGCTTGAGTAATGGTATAGTATCCCATGTTAATGTGATAAACGGTGGAAATAATGTGAATTTTAGGGTTAATAATAGAACAGTGTTGTTGGATAGTCTTGTATGCCATAAGCAAACTTCCTAACAACTGCTCAGTTAATGCAGGATCTATCCCAAACCCAATAAATTGCCCAAAATGGTCTTCCCTTTTTACACATCTTCCTCGTAATGCAGGAGCGTTCATGCCTAAAAATATAAGGTAGTACAAGAAGATAGAATTATGATTCCTCAACAAGAGGTAATTGAAGTCGGAATAGATGTAGAAGTATGTGGAAATTAAAAAATGGTCTTAAAGTTCACTATGATAATGAAATGTTCTTTTTTCACTTTTCCATTATGCAAGAAAGATTGTGCATTCTTGAATCCATCCTATTTTCACTGAAGGCAAACCATTTTTTGTCACTTCATGGAGTCCTATAGTCGACAAGGCCAAGGAGCAAGTTCTTTCTATTTTGGTTTGGGCGCACTTCCCCAAAATTCCATCTGTTGTTCAACGAATAGAGAGTCTTAATTGGATTGCAAACCTTATCGATGATTTAAACTGTTTTGATGTCAATACGATGGCTAGAAGAAGACTTGTTTATGCTAAGGCATTAATTAAAATTAAACCAGACAATCCTCTTTCTTCCAAATTACGTGTAAGACTTTTCAAATGCCAAGTGGCAGTTGTTGACGTGAACTAACGGTCAGAAACCTGAGATATGCACAACTTGTCAATCATTTGGTCATTCAGAAGCCTCGTGCAAACGTAGTCCCCAACAGCCAGCACATCACACTGTTAAGCCTCTGTTGTTAATTCCTCCCAAAATTCCTTTACCACAACATCCTATGGGTAATGGTTCCCCAAGCCGGTGGTTCCTTCCACTCCCTCTGACAAATCTATTCATGTCACACTTGACCTTGTCAATCATGTCAAGGTTCCCACTGATCCTGTTGAGACTGAACATGTTATTACCACTCTTATTGTAATTTTTGAACCTGAACCTCCCAACCAGATGATCTTATGGTATTCCAGAGAGCATGCCTGGATGCACTCCTTTTTCGAAATGCATTTCTTGCCCTCTCATGATTTTTACAAGAAATTTGTCATGAAAAAGGTAGATGAGCATAGATTTTATATTACCATGTCTCTCATATTGACAATGAAGGTGAGCAGGGTTCTCTGAACCAGAAGTTTTAGATGATCCTAGCTGGGATAGGAGATTTATCTTTTCTAACAGCTTTGCAAACTACGTTCCAGATCTTGTTGTTAGTCCTTGAGATGATGGTTTTGATGACAACAACCTTAGAATAGATTATAAAATATAAATACTAACATTACAAGTTTAGATATATATGTATTTGCAGGATCTAACCATGCAGGTATCAAGAATAAAGACTGTACATTATAGAGATTCAAGATACAGAGATAGAAGACTCATGAGTATCTAGATTATCAAGAGTTCAAGGTTAAGTCTGTTTTATTAGGAATATTTGTTAAAACTCATAGAAAAGCACTGGCATCTTAATATCCAATTTATTCGTGGAATGGAATCCACTTCTAGCTCGTTAAAGGGATGGAACCCTAAGTAGGATGGAACCTACGAAAATCTAGTGGGACATTGTTTTGTATCCACTAATTTTAATTCAAATGATTTTAAAAATTATCTTGTTTTCAAAACTTTCCTTTTAAAAGATTCAAAACTCTCTATCTTGATTTTAAATAATTTTAGCCTCAAAACATCTTTAATTTCAAAGTCAAAATACTCCTGTTTTTTAAATGTCTTTTCAAATAATATATTTAACTTTTAATATTTATACTTAGATTTAAATATAAAATTATAGTTAAATTATGTATATATTGTTTTTTATATTTACTTATGAATTTCAACTATATTCAAGTATATTTATAAAGTTTTAAATAGTTTTTATATAAGATAAATATTGTTTTTATAGAAATTCAAATTATCATTTTTGGCTGAGGGATGTCGACATGCCCCTAGGTAGTATGTCGACATAGTGACAGTTAAAGTTCAAATTCAAATTTCAAAAGAAGTGTCTATTCGCCATAACTCTTCATGAATGGTCATGGCTGTTGGTTTTCTATAAATAGGGGTCAGTTTCAATGAATTTTCAATCACTTTTTCTGGTTTTCACTCCTCTTCATCTTCCACATTTCTTATTACAAAATCATACCATTACTCTGCCAAAATCAACATCGAATCATACTCGATTACTTCTAGTTTGATTCTACATCACTATCTCTACAAGGTTCTCAGTGCTATTCAGAGTTATAGGTTTCTTTGTAATATATTAGCGAGAAAAGGTGTGATTATAGCCTTGTAAATTAATCAAGCGAGAAAAGGTGTGATTGTAGCCCTGGAAATCAATTGGGTGAACTCGTTGCCCGGTAAATCAAGTATCCCTACCCAGAGGATTGGTATTCTGGAGGGTGTACCTCGTAGCCTTGAAATCGAGGGTTGTAATTGTTGAATTGCTTTTGAAAGGAAATCCGTACTTAGTTGTGCGGGACTGGATGTAGGGTAACTCCGAACCAGTATAAAATCCGGTGTGTTCTTTCCTTTACTGCTTTTACTTTATATTTGCATCTGTGTTTGATTCTGTGTTCATATCTGTGTCTAATTAGTGTATACATTGTTAATAAAGTTAGATAAACTCAAAAGGATTAACAAATTTCTTAAAACACTATTCACCCCCCTCTAGTGTTAATTCTAGCCTTAAGATCCTTAATCCGCATTTCTCACATTTGGTATCGGAGCTTTGTTTTCAAAAGTTTCATTATCTGAATTTTGAAAAATTTCAAAATGGCTACTAACACTAGTACTGCTATTACCACCAACACTAGTTCAGTTGTAGAAGGTCAGTCTACTGCCAGACCACCACTTTTTAATGGTAGTAACTATGCATATTGGGCATGTAGGATGAGAATATATTTACAATATGTAGGATTAGATACTTGGAATATCACACAAACTGAATATTCTGAACCCACAACTAATTTTGCACAGTGGACCACTGAGCAAAATACTGTTGCACAAAATAACTCTAAGGCAATGAATATTCTGTTTTGTTCACTTGAAAGAAATGAATTTAATAGAGTGTCAGTTTGTAAGTCTGCATATGAAATCTGGAAAACTTTGCAAGTAACTCACGAATGAACAAGCAAAGTTAAACAGACCAAAATTTCCATGCTCACAAATTAGTTTCAGTTATTTAAAATGAATACTAATGAGTCTATTTCAGATATGTATAGTCGATTTCAAGATATTGTGCATTCTTTAATATCTTTGGGAAAGGAATTTTCGGAAGAAGATCAAGTCAGAAAATTTTTGAATTCTCCAGAATGGGATCAAAAGACACTTGCAATTGAAGAGGCAAATGACATCAGTACTTTAAAGATAGAAGAATTGATTGGAAATATAATGTCGTTTGAAGTTCAAATGATCGGGAGAAGAGAAAGCAAAGCATCTGAAAAGAAATCAATGGTGTTCAATGCATTGACTGATGGATCAGACTCAAACAGTGACAATGATGAAGAGATAGCATTTATGACCAGAAATTTCAGGAAATTTCTGAAGTACAGAAAATTGAATAGTTCCAAGAGAAACAACTTTAAGAATTCCGGTAATCAGACTACAGTACCAAACTTTATCAAATGCTTCAATTGTGACGAACCAGGTCATATCAAAAAGAACTGTCTGTATCCAGAAAGGCAGAATCCTCCTATGAACAATGAACCAGCAAAGAAACGTAAGCATGCATTTACTGCTACTCTAGATGACTCAGACTCGTCCTCAAGTGATGATGATCAGAAGACGGATAACTCGAATTTGTGTTTCACTGCAGTTCACGACTCCGACGAATTCAAAGAAACGGACTCAGAAAAAGGTACACGTTTACAATATAATTGGTTGAAATTGCTTGCATAGAATTAGTTGCTTGATTTTTTGATTGATTGATTTAGAATTGATATGCTATTTGAATTTTAAAATTTATTTTCTATTTTTACTATTATTTTATTATTATTATTTTTATTATTTTTGACACATTCTGAAATATATTATAAGTAAAATAATATTTCAGAAATATAGACATTAATAATAATATTTATATATATGTATATTAGATATCATAGGAAAATCATATCATGAAAATTCACAGGCACATGTCGACATGGCCCTTACCACGATGTCGACATGCCTACCTGAATTTGAATTTCAAATTTTGAATTCAAATGTTTGAATTTCCCTCCACCTTTTCACTTCATTTATTTCTTTGAAAAGATACCTTTTGACCAGAGAATATGTCCTTTGAAAGTCTATTTATCCACTATCTTTTATCATATCTTTTCACTTTCATTTTCAAATTCAAACTCTCTCTTCATATCTTCAAGCACTCTACTCTAATGGCTTCTTCAAGTAACCCCTCAACCATGAGAATTTCCATAAAAATCAAAGAGCAATCATTCAATGATCCGGAGGCAATTAAAGCATACATCAATTATGCTAATTATGCCAAAGTCCATCCCGGAAAATTTGCTATTTTTCAAGATTTTTCTTCTTATGAAATTGATTCTCTTTTTGCAAACAATGGTGTTTTAAGTCTTATTGACTCTTTTCAAAACGATTTTGTTTGCTATCCTAATCTTGTCAAAATCTTTTATGCTAATCTAAACCGTGCTTTTTATAATGGAAATGAGAATGAGATTTGGAGTAGTGTTAAAGGGACTCAAATTGTTTTGAATTGTGATCTCTTGGGTACCATTCTTAATTGCAAAAGCACGGGAATGGATCTTTCTAGTTTTAAAATCGATGAACATGATCGTGAGACATTTCATCATATTTTTGAAGGAGATGAAAACTTTGAATTTAAAAACCGAAACTTTCGTCCTAAAGCAAGGATTGTCAATCTTCTTTTACAACATACTTTGACCCCAAGATCGGGAAACTTTAACAATCCTACTTCAAAAGTGTGCAAAGCACTTTTTGGTATTTTCGGAAATTATGACATCAATTGGGCGCAAGTTATTTTGGATGAACTTCGTCCTAAAAATTTTGAAATGGGAGAAAACACTTTATATCATGGAATTTACCTTACTCGGATTTTTAACTATTTTGGAGTGGATTTCAAAGGTGAAGAATTTGTTTCTAGAAAAGTTTTTAATATCTCAAACATTTCTCTCATGAAAATCCCATATGTTTTTCAACCTTATGAGACTCTTACCGAAAAGGAAGAGCGTTTGGCTCATGAAGAAATGGAAGAGGAAGAAGAAGAAGAAAGGGATGAATTGGAAATAGAAGAAGAAGATGATGATGAAACATCCTTAGAAAGTATTGAATATCCTTCCAATCCATCCAACAAAACCCTTCTCAAAAACCAAAAGATAATTGTGGAGAATCAACGGATTTTAAAACGATCCGTTAGTAAGAAGTTGGATAACATGTCTTCGAAGATGAACAAGTTCTTTTCAAAAGTCAGCAAGAAACTTGGACTATCTTCATTATCTTCATCTTCTAACTAGTTTTATCTTTTAGTATCTTATTGTATTTGTCTTAGTTTGTTTCGAATGTTCGTGTTGTTCCTTATGTTTAATCATTGTATTATCCAATTATGCAATGAAATTGAATTTCCTTCCTGTCATCTAGCTTATTTTATATCTAGAATAAATGTTAGTATATTATAGAAATATATATACATCATTATTCACAAAAAAAAATTATCATCAATTTTCACTGAAGTATGTCGATATACCCCTCTTGACCATGTCGACATGTACTGGTCAGAAGTGACTATTGATTTTGAATTTGAAATTTGAATAACTACCAAATGTCTATTCATTTCAAACGAATTTCTACACCTATATATACCTTTGTCTTCCAGAAATCTTCACTGAAATTTATTTCTCATTATCTACATCCTTCATTTCTTTCTCTAATTCGATTATGGCCAATCATATTCATAATCTATCTGAAAATCTTGAAGAAACACTCAATTCATTCAAGAATATTCCCTCTATCATCCTTCGTAATCAGCGTCACTTAGAATTAAGTCAAATGCAGATGATCAAGGAACAAGAGAGACACTTCGATGCAATTCGTTGGATGATCTCCTCCATGCACAAAGACGATAACGAAGCACATCCTCCTGTTTCTCTATCTGTTGATAATGAAAATTGGGATGCCATCAAACAAGACCTTATCTTTGGAGAAGAAGGATGGGTTGATGTTCCTCGTAACGTTTAATTTTCTTTCTTTGATTGAATTGTTTGAATTAATTTGTTTGATTTGGTTTGGATTGATACTTTGTGTGGATTGATTTCATTTGGTTTGAAGTTTGCTATATGAAACATGTATATATATACATTAAAATGAATATAGACTTTAGTTAAGTTATTATGCTCATAAGTATCATTATTTCTTAATCTATATATTATATATTCCGTTGTATAGTTTATCAATGCAGGTACTAAAGTCCAAGAGTAAGGGGGAGTAAATTTTTGTTGATGACAAAGGGGGAGAAGTATAAAATAGGATAGTTAAGCATAGATTAAGGGGGAGTTGTTAGTTTTAGGGGGAGTTATTAGGATAGAAGGAATATTTTATAAACAAAGGTTGTCATCATCAAAAAAGGGGAGATTGTTAGTCCTTGAGATGATGGTTTTGATGACAACAACCTTAGAATAGATTATAAAATATAAATACTAACATTACAAGTTTAGATATATATGTATTTGCAGGATCTAACCATGCAGGTATCAAGAATGAAGACTGTACAGTATAGAGATTCAAGATGCAGAGATAGAAGACTCATGAGTATCAAGATTATCAAGAGTTCAAGGTTAAGTCTGTTTTATTAGGAATATTTGTTAAAACTCGTAGAAAAGCACTGGCATCTTAATATCCAATTTATTCGTGGAATGGAATCCACTTCGAGCCCGTTAAAGGGATGGAACCCTAAGTAGGATGGAACCTACGAAAATCTAGTGGGACATTGTTTTGTATCCACTAATTTTAATTCAAATGATTTTACAAAATTATCTTGTTTTCAAAATGATTTCAAAACTTTCCTTTTAAAAGATTCAAAACTCTCTATCCTGATTTTAAATAATTTTAGCCTCAAAACATCTTTAATTTCAAAGTCAAAATACTCCTGTTTTTTAAATGTCTTTTCAAATAATATATTTAACTTTTAATATTTATACTTAGATTTAAATATAAAATTATAGTTAAATTATGTATATATTGTTCTTTATATTTACTTATGAATTTCAACTATATTCAAGTATATTTATAAAGTTTTAAATAGTTTTTATATAAGATAAATATTGTTTTTATAGAAATTCAAATTATCATTTTTGGCTGAGGGATGTCGACATGCCCCTAGGTAGTATGTCGACATAGTGACAGTTAAAGTTCAAATTCAAATTTCAAAAGAAGTGTTTATTCGCCATAACTCTTCATGAATGGTCATGGCTGTTGGTTTTCTATAAATAAGGGTCAGTTCAACGAATTTTCAATCACTTTTTCTGGGTTTCACTCCTCTTCATCTTCCACATTTTTTATTACAAAATCATACCATTACTCTGCCAAAATCAACATCGAATCATACTCGATTACTTCTAGTTTGATTCTACATCACTATCTCTACAAGGTTCTCAGTGCTATTCAGAGTTATAGGTTTCTTTGTAATATATTAGCGAGAAAAGGTGTGATTGTAGCCTTGTAAATCAATCAAGCGAGAAAAGGTGTGATTGTAGCCCTGGACATCAATTGGGTGAACTTGTTGCCCGGTAAATCAAGTATCCCTACCCAGAGGATTGGTATTCTGGAGGGTGTACCTCGTAGCCTTGAAATCGAGGGTTGTAATTGTTGAATTGCTTTTGAAAGGAAATCCGTACTTAGTTGTGCGGGAATGGATGTAGGGTAACTCCGAACCAGTATAAAATCCGGTGTGTTCTTTCCTTTACTGCTTTTACTTTATATTTGCATCTGTGTTTGATTCTGTGTTCATATATGTGTCTAATTAGTGTATACATTGTTAATAAAGTTAGATAAACTCAAAAAGATTAACAAATTTCTTAAAACACTATTCACCCCCCCTCTAGTGTTAATTCTAGCCTTAAGATCCTTAATCCGCATTTCTCACACTTGTTAGGCAATTTTCTGGGTATGTAAACGTTATTGGACCAGACCCGAGCGATGAGGGTAGTGACACCTCCTTTGGGGAGGAGGATTGGCTTTATGTTCTTAATAGCTAGAGCAATTCATTTTACTCACATACTTTTTTTAAATAATAAAAGTGGATGGACCGCTATAACAACCGGCTAGCTTTGCTTAAAAAAATCATTCATTGATATTTTTGCACACTTATTACTATTGAATATTGTAAAAAATCATGTATTTTTATCCAAATGTGCATGTGTGTATGCGTTTTTTATTTACATAAGTTAGAAACCTTATTCTTTACCAACTAATTGCACAATCAATTTGTACTTTATTGGTATTAATATTTCTAAATGGAAAATTGGGTTTATCCATGTTCTTTACTAATAAAGAGATAGCGTACGTTATCTTTCTTTTAAAAATAACTCATTCCTTCCATGAATATACTATTATCTTTTCTTTTCGAAATATGTAATGTTCCTTTTATCAAATGCATTCTTTTCAAAGTATGTAATATTTTCTTCATTTAACTATTGTTAAGTTCTTCTTCTAATATATAGAACGTATCCTTTCATTAGTTATGACAACAATTTCATCATTAATGCTTTCCCCTTGAAGTAGTTTCAAATTTGTGCATGTAAATACCTTTCCTTCTTTCCTTTTAATGCACATAAAACCCTTGTACTATTTTAGAGTAATTCACATAAATTCAATTAATACTTAATAAATAAGTTTTGATTTATTCCTGTAATTAATTCTTAAACTTACATTCAACATAGGCATAAAATCTGATATGTGCGCTATTGTAAACATTTCATATTTTCTTCATGGGTATTTTCTTTGGACAGTTTATATATGAATTTGGGCTAGAAAAAACTACTTTATATAAGTGAAAAGTCATATTCTTGTAATTTCTTCATTTGTAAAAATTTACTATTTTGTCTTTTTATGTAAAATCACATTTCTACCCTTTTTAATATTTTAATTTGTTATTAAAATTTTCAGGGTGTTACATTCTCCCTCTTAAAAGGATTTCGTCTCTGAAATCTCTAAGGATGAAAAATGCAACTTGCATATATGGGAATCAATATTTAAAACCATCTACTCAGCCATCAATCACCCCCAACCATTGTCTTAATTTGAACTCTTAGTGCAACATGTATCTACAGATATGGAATGCATATGAACATATAAGTAATGCAAAAATTATGCGGCTTCCTAAACTAGTCGACCTCCTGAAATGCACATGCTTATGCCATGCATCCAATATGTATGCAACATCCTATACTTGCAATTCTATATGGATGAGCAACTATTCAATACATATGCAACAATCATATGTGTATAACTTGATAAAACAAAATAGATAAGGTGATATGTGTGATATGCCCATATAAACAAATCAACCCATACGTGCAATCATAACTAATAAAATATATCCATTAGCAACTATCATCCAAAACATGTCCTAGTGACATGTTCACAACCATGCCTAGCATCCAAACACTCCTACTATTGAACACACTAAGCTAAATACTAAGTGTATAAATAATTACGCTAACCTAAATGGAAACATACCAGAAAAGAGCTCTGGATGGGTAGCTTGGATTTTTTCCTCAGGCTACCAAGCACTTTTAACTGGGTCGTCTCCACATTGGACTCTGACTAGTTTAATTACTTTGTTGTGCAGTTGCTTTGTCCTGTGCTCTTAATACAGTAGGTGCACGATGAACAAGTGACTCTCCCTCCACTTCAACTTTCTCTAACTGACTCGACTCGACCATAGTAGTGAATCATGGAGGCATTTTCGCAAGTGTGACACATGGAAAATATTGTAAACTTCCACCAACTGTTTAGAAAGCTCCACTCTATAAGCTAAATTCCCTACTCTCTCTATAATCGAAAAATGCCCTAAAATCCTTAGTGCTAACTTTTACGAATTACTAACCCTCACAATGTGTCTAAGTGGTGAGAACTTCACAAATACTATGTTGCCCACTGCGAACTCCAACTCCATGCGTCTCCTATCAGCATATGATTTCTGCTTACCCTATATAGCCTTCGATTTTCTAAGGTAAGACAACTCAGAAGTGGACGGTGTCTCACGTAGCTCAAATGACTTGAATCTCCTGTTATTCCTCATTTTCACCTAAAGATATCCAAACCCAATGATTTGTTAAACTATTGAAAATAGCATAACTTATTTTCCAATTCAATTCAACTTAAGCCATCTCATTTCACTTATGATTTGCTTCTCTAATATATAAGAATATTTTTTCAAAGTTTTATAGCATACAAGTAGTGATCATTCAAGCATTCAAGTAGGGTAATCTTAACCTATTCTCATATTCAAACCTAGCAACTAAACTCCTAAGTCTAAGTGAAGTTCTAAATTTAAGTGAAATTTTAACTTAAATTTTTTTTAGAACTAAAGGTTATGGACTGAGTGATATATGTACAACTGTTATGGCACACAAACTATATACACTTAAGTCAATACTTCATGATAATTTTGTTAAATAAATAATATCCTTTTAATCTAAGGGATAATTAGAAGGAGTCATACCATCCTCTTCTCAAAATCTTATGAAAAATTTTCAAATCTCATTTTCCATGAAAATCGCTTTCACGTCCTCAATGCGTACAAGATGCAATATCTTTTACTTATTGGGAATTCATATTCCTGAATTGGCCATTCCTTGTGTAATCTTATTTACAAACTCATCTAGGATATCTTTTGCAATTTGAAATTCCAAATTTATCTTTTCCAAACAGAACTCTTCCTCATTTTACTATGATTGCTTTATGGTCAAGGTAGCTCAAGATGGAATTGTGTCTTGCCATATAAATCCAATGGTCATAATGTTCATTAAAATAGCGTCGTACATAAAACTCCCCTACGAACATCTAAAATGGATGATTTTCTAGCCTAGTAAACAAGATATGGAACTCATATCACGTCGGCCCTAAACAATGTACTTGTAGTTGTGACGACAACTCAAGTATTAATATTTTATAAATATTGTCACATAATGTATACAATAATACAACAACTACTTGCATGGTTACCTATAATTCACTAAGTGAAAAATTAACATATGCGGTGTAACGTTACCCGAAATATCGGATCAACAAAACCCATCCATAGATAATCCAAATCGACTATCTTTTCTGACGATGTTAAAGCAACTAATACTTTAGGGCTTATGATCAATAAATAACCCAATTGGCTTAATAAAAGCATGCTCGCATTTCAAGTTCCTTAAAACTAAATTATTCTTAGTAAAGTGTGTTATCAGCGCAAAAATCATTGTGAAGCCTTTAATGAACTCTTTATAGTAACTAGATAAACCAAGGAAACTTCTTACCTCCATAGAATTCTTTGATACAATAAAATTCTTATACTCTTTTTAGAGTAATTCACACAAATTTGATTAATAACTTAATAAATAAATTTTGATTTACTCATATAATTAATTCTTAAATTTTGAATTTCAAAATAGTCGTAAAACCCAATATGAGTGCTATGGTGTATTTTCTTGATACGGTATCCTTTTTTGGCAATTTATTTATGAATTTGGACTAGAAAAATCTACTTGACATGATGAAAAAGTTAGATTCCTCAAATTCTTGTAAAAATTTATTATTTTTTCCTTTTATGTAAAATTATATTTTTACCCTTACTAATATTTTAATTTGTTATTAAAATTTATGGGGTGTTACACGGAAAGTTTTGCACGCCTTGATTATGAAAACCTTGCATAAATCTCATTTTCCCTTAAAGTTGAAAACTTGATCTTCTAGCCTTTAATTTCTCCTTCTATCCTGCTTTGTTTTTCTTTCTTTTGTTTTGTGGAATAGTGAGAGAATGCATGAAAGCGGGAGGTTAGAGGATTAGTAATTTGGGCTTTGGGCTAAAATCCCATTCTTGTATATTCTTATTAATTCCCCTAACTCTTTATTTTAAATTCATTCTCTGTTGATTGTCTTTATTTTTTATTTCATAAACTAATTTAATTAATCATTTATTTAACTAATTTTTCCTATATTATGGCACTCCACAATATGGGGTATTACAGTTTATATAAGTCTCATTATCGGGGAAAGAACAACGATAGAGAAGATCTAAGGTAGTTTTGAATGAGGTAGCATGTGACAGTAGCTAAGACAGTTTTGATCAAATGCAGTTGTGAATGAGTGCATGTGACATTAGCATTGATAGTGTGGGTCAATGGCAGTTCTAAATAAGGCAGCAGTTTGAGGGTGGCAGTAGCATGTGACAACAGCAGTTTGAAGATTGCATACAGATGATGATAGTCACTAAATGGCATATAATTAGGGATATCCAAAGAGAGCATGTAGCAGTTAAGGTGCACTAAACTAATGCACAACATGGTCTGAACAAGGAAGTCTTGAGACTAGGTAGCAAACCCGAATGGAATATGCGTGCATGCAATTTGCATCAATGATGCAAAAATGAAGCATATGATAGCAAAGCGTACATCTGTTCAGTATCTGAGCATATTGATCTACATAAGAACTGAATAGAGATGTGAGATGAAATAGTTAATCTGCATATGGACCTGTGCGATTAAAACGATTAGCGTTCCATAGCAGTGGAGGTGCAAAAGGTTATAGCAGGGATAAAGCGAGGATATAGCGAGAAATAGTGGAGGTGCAAAAAAAATTATTAGATATAAAAAAAATATTTAAAGTTAATTTATTCTTATTCACACATCATTTTGTGTAGGAAAAGAAAATATTGGTTAATCTTATATACCAGAACCGAAGAATATTATAATTTATGCAGACTATATTTGGTGACTACAATAGATTTCTAACTTATATTGAGCACTTATGCCTTAAAATTAGATCTTTATGCTAATTTTGTTGATTTTGATTAAAAGAGAACTAGTCAAATCAATCTTTGTATATTAATGTTATTAATAAAAAGCCTTGTTTAGAGGATGTAGCAGAATATGGGGGCTCAAAGCAGGTCTATTGTTTAACAGTGCTAAATTGAAATAACATAACGGTCGAAGAGCGTTATAGCGGGGATTTTGCGGGGCTTTAGCGGGGCTTTAAATGCATAGATATGGACTGAACATAAATGCATATGCATAAACAAAGTTGACAAACATATGTTTTAGCGGTAGAGGAGCACTAAGATGGTCTAGCACGACTAAGATGAAATAGTACGGTTGAAGTGAAATGATGATGTCTGACACATGATTTGAACTATAAAAGTTGAGAAGAAAAAGGGTAGGCCGGGAAAACTGAGGTGGGACGACTAATCCAAACCAAGTTCGAGTTGGAAGAATTCAATCCTACTATTTGGACAAAGAAACACAGTTCTTTTTAGTGTATGATATTTTGGAGGTGCTTCACAAATTATTTCACGACATGGTAATGGTAGGTTCTTTTGTCTCATGTACCTTTGTTTTGGTTATCACTAAAGGAATCGGACTAGTCGGAAGTGGGTTAAATGGGTGAATTTAAAAAAAATCCTTTTTTATCTTAGTTGAGTCTATGAAGCCTTATTGAATTTTAGATCCAATCTAAAATATTTTAATAAAATCTTCATTTTGTTTATTATGTTTAAAAGGTTTTTTTTTTAATTTTAGTTTACAGGTATATCAAATATAGTTGTTTATCTGAAGAGCACGTGCAACAGATGAGAAGTGTCATAGTTAGTGTGACCGTATGTAGATGTTGCTAATTACACCGCAATATACTCATTTCCCTTATACATACGCTTTTGTTGTCCAAGATTCTGAATTAAAAATATATACAATAGACATGCAGAAGTAGGTGAATACACAAGCACGCATGCATACACGTATGCACACATATATTGAAATTATATTAGATAATTTTATTTGTTTTGGATATCTAAAATTAACAACAATGAATTTGGTTTCAATTAAAGAAAAGTTTGATATTGAATATTACATTGTTATACAAGATCCATCTTGTGAATTTGAATTAAAGCAACACATGTATGTTTCCATGTATACAAGTATTACAATTAATGTTTTATATTAAAAACAACTGCAGATGTAAACATCGTAATCTATTGTAATGACCCGTGTTTTATATATAGAAAGATCGCAAAATACTATTTTTAAATTCATATTGGACCCTTTGTAAACATGGTAGGTTCACTATGACATTTTTGACCCTTTGTAGTTTTATTGTACGATTTTACCACTAAAAACTTGTAATGAAAATACCTTTTGATAGAAGCTGAATCAAAATCCAAGACCACTTTAGGTGGAAAAATATGATGGTTTCTCTTTTCCTAGAGTAGTCATAATAGCTTTTTAGACTTACCATTTGGGAGATATGGCTGTTTTAAGTTAAATAGTTTTCGAGATAGTCTAGTGGGTAATTAATGAGATTTGGGTGAGACTCAAAATAGATCTTACATTAACCGATATGTATTTAAGATTTAGAGCATATATTAGTAGATATGGTCATTCCCAAATTGTTTTCCTTCATCCTCAAATAGATCTAAACCTCCATTAAACATCTTCTTAACCAAAATCATCTCTAATTTATTCTAAATCAAGCCAAATTCATAGATTAAGGATAGATCAATAAAAGGTTAGCTAGAGACCTCCAAATCTATATTTTTAAAGAGGAAATTTGGGACTTTGTTGTGTATTCTTGGATTTGCCTCGTTTTGCATGCAAATCTTTATTTTTGGGTATTTTGTGAGTGATTTATCATCTCACAATATATTATATACATATCTATATGTTTTGACATGTTTTTATGTTGTTTTGAAATCAAACCCAAAGTGAAAACTTGATATAAATGATTTAAAGTGATTTAATCATGTTGTTTGGATGTGCAATTGATCATATCGATATTAGGCTATGTTATAGATGTATTTTGAGGTGATTTTTCATGACTTGATGAATGTTTGTATGTTTAGACGGTTGTAAATGCTCATCGGAGCAAAATGAAGGTGATGATCGATTCTATGGTCGAGGGTATCTGTGTAAAAGAAGCAGAAACGCGCTCTCCAATTCGATGCATAAAGGATGAGAGAACCGTAAATATAGAATCAGACTTCGACAAATTGACTCTAGAGAGTTTGAGGTCGTATCCATTGCATGTGGATGCATGTGAGTCAAATATCACCTAATTAGCCTCAATTTAACACATAATATCACATAATATTATTTGATTAACCCCTAATCCATTTCTAAGCTAAACAACTTTTTCAAAAATTGTCATTAATGTCTCTAATACATAGAGTGTTGATATAGTGAAGTTTTAAACATAACCATAAGTCCAAATTCAACATTATCATTCTCTAAACTTCTTCATATTACTTGATAATCACATCTAGATAATGTTAGTCCCTGAGGAGTTGGTTTTGATGACAACAACCTTACTTAGAATTAGATTATAAAATATATAATACTAACATTATTGTGTAGATATATATAGATATGTTTGCAGGTACTAAAGAATGAAGAACTGTACAGTATAAAGATTCAAGATCAAACATTGAAGATATCAAGATTCAAGACTCATGAGTATCAAGAATTTCAAGAGTTCAAGTTTCCAAGATAAGTTATATAGTTAGGAATATTGTTAAAACTCATAGAAAGGCACTGACATCTTAAAATCTATTTTATTCGTGGAATGGAATCCACTTCGTGCTCGTTAAAGGGATGGAACCCTAAGTAGGATGGAACCTACGAAAAATCTAGTGGAACATCTTTTTGTATCCACTTACTTTTATTTCAAAATGATTTTCAAAATATATAGCTTGTTTTTCAAAATGATTTTAAATATTCCTGTTTAAAAACCAAAATCATCTGTCCTGGTTTTTCAATATATTTTAGCCTCAAAAATATCCTTAGTTTTAAATATCCTTGATTTTAAATATCTTTGATTTTAAATTATTATCCTAAGTTTTTAAACTATAATTCTGATATTAATATATTTAGCTGTTTTATATATTTATACTTAAGATTTAAATATAAAAGTATAGAAAATTATTATATATATTTTAATATTGTTCTCTATAGTTATTTATGAATTATAACTATATATAAGTATATTTTAAAGTTTAAATATAAATATAATATAATATAGAAATTATTTTCAAAGAAAAACAAATCACCAAAAAATACAAGGGCATGTCGACATGGTCACATGTACCCCTGTCGACATGGTGATAGTTAAATTGTTTTTTAAAAGAAGTGTCTATTCGCCACATCCCTTCACCAATGGACATGGCTATTGATCTACTATAAATAAAGGGTGTTTTCAACGAATTTTATTTTACTTTTTTCTCTGATTTAACTTCTCTTCTTCTTCTCCGCTTTCTTATTTACAAATTACACCATTACTCTGCCGAAATCAATATCGAATCTAACTAGATAATTTCTGGTTTTGATTCTCTCCACTATCTCTACAAGATCCAAGTGCTAATCTGAGTTATAGACTTTTTGTAATCAATAGAGCGAGAGAAGGTGTGATTGTAGCCCTGGAAATCAATTGGGTGAACTTGTTGCCCGGTAAATCAAGTATCTCTACCTAGAGGATTGTGAATCTGGAGCGGTGTACCTCGTAGCCTTGAAATCGAGGGTTGTATTTGTAAGAATTGTTTTTGAAAGGAAATCCATACTTGTGTTGCGGGACTGGATGTAGGGTAACTCCGAACCAGTATAAAATCCGGTGTGTTCTTTCCTTTACTGCTTTTACTTTATATTTGCATCTGTGTTTGATTCTGTGTTCATATCTATGTCTGATTAGTGTATACATTGTTAACAAATTAAGATAAATTCAAAAATATTAACAAATTTCTTAAAACACTATTCACCCCCCCCCCTCTAGTGTTAATTCTAGCCTTAAGATCCTTAATCCGCATTCTAACAATTGGTATCAGAGCTTTGTTTTCAAAAGTTTCATAATCTGAATTTTGAAAAGTTTTAAAATGGCTATTTTTGAAAAATCTGTTAAAACTAGTTTAGAATTGTTTAAATCATCATTGTTCCATGAGTCTGCATATGAATGTTATTCAAATTCTAGTTGTCTACCCAAATTTTATAATGTGCAGGAAAGATGCTTTATGGGTATTAAGGAATCAATCCATAATGGACAATCTGTGCAGATCAAAAGGAATAAGTGGATACTTGATAGTGGATGCTCTAGACACATGACTGGTAATCCGGATATGCTGAATAATATTATATACAGAGACGGAGGACTGGTTAACTTTGGAGACAACTCGAAAGGATACGTGATTGGCATCGGCAATGTCGGTAACTCTGAAACTACTATTATTACTAATGTTTTGCTAGTTAAGAATCTAAAACATAATCTACTAAGTATTAGTCAACTCTGTGATAAAGGATATAAGATTAAATTTGAAAAAGATAAATGTCATATTGAAGATAATAACTCAACCATAATATTTGAGGGAATTAGGAAAAAGAATATTTATATTCTTAGTATGAAAGTTTCAAATGATAACCTATGTCTTTTGGCAAATACAAGTGACCCTTGGATTTGGCATAAGAGATTTGGACATTTGAATTTCAAACTCTTATCTAGACTGTCAAAACATGATCTAGTAAGAGGCCTTCCAAAAATGAATTTTAAAGTAGATAGTTTATGTGATGCATGTCAATTAGGAAAGCTTAGAAAAAGTTCCTTTAAATTAAAAGATATGATTTCAACTTCAAAACCCCTTGAGTTACTTCATCTTGATTTATTTGGTCCATCTCAAATTCAGTCA
The DNA here is from genome assembly GCA_030737815.1 of Allium fistulosum. Taxonomy (NCBI): domain Eukaryota; kingdom Viridiplantae; phylum Streptophyta; class Magnoliopsida; order Asparagales; family Amaryllidaceae; genus Allium; species Allium fistulosum. The sequence continues at coordinate 152,513,633 of CM060905.1, read as the reverse complement.
ATAAATCATAGTAAATATGTTTTTGTAATTGTAGATGATTATTCTAGATTTACATGGACAATATTTTTGAAACATAAAAATGATACTTTTGAATGTTTTAAGAACTTTACAAAAAGGATTCAAAATCAATTATCTTTAAAAATTATAACTATTCGTAGTGATCACGGTGGTGAATTTGAAAATGAAAAGTTTGAGGAATTCTGCAATAAGAAGGGAATAACTCACAATTTCTCATTTCCAAGAACTCCACAACAAAACGGAGTAGTTGAACGTAAAAATAGAACGATACAAGAGTGTGCGAGAACTATGCTTTCAGATAGTAATTTACCAAAACACTTTTGGGCAGAAGCTGTTGCTACCGCCTGTTATATTTTGAATAGAATTTTAATTAGACCTTTAACTGATAAGACACCTTATGAACTTCTTTATGGAAAGAAACCTAAGGTATCATACTTCTGAATTTTTGGAAGTAAATGCTTTATTTTAAATACAAAAGATAATTTGGATAAATTTGATCCTAAATCCGACAAAGGAATCTTTATCGGATATTCTAATAGAAGTAAAGCTTATAGAGTTTTTAATTTAAGATCTAACACATCGAAGAAACAATGCATGTTTCATTTGATGAAAATGTAAAAGATTTTGAAATTACAAATGATGAAGAAGATTTAATTACTCAAAATCAGGAATCAATCGAAATTAATAATGAAATTAATCATCCTGATAAAAGGATTAAACTTTTAAAAGATCATCCTATTGAAAATATAATAGGAGATATGCAATCTATTGTTACAACTAGAAATCAACTAAGTAAAATGAGTAATGTAGCATTTATATCATCTATTGAACCTAAAAATCCTAAAGAAGCATCAACTGATGATTCATGGATTTTGGCTATGCAAGAAGAACTAAATCAATTCACTAGAAATGAAGTTTGGGAACTTGTTCCTAGACCTTAAAATAAAACTATAATTGGAACTAAATGGGTCTATAAAAATAAAATGAATGAACAAGGTGAGGTCGTTAGAAATAAAGCACGATTAGTCGCCCAAGGTTATTGTCAAGAAGAAGGTATAGATTGTGACGAAACCTTTGCTCCTGTAGCAAGATTAGAAGCCATTAGGATTCTACTTGCTTTCGCAAATCATAATAATTTCAAATTATTTCAAATGGATGTTAAAAGTGCATTTTCAAATGGATTTGTAAAAGAAGAAGTATATGTTGAACAACCACCACTTTTTGAAGATGAAAAATTACCAAACCATGTGTACAAACTTAAGAAAGCTTTATATGGTCTAAAACAAGCTCCTAGAGCCTGGTATGATAGACTAAGATCTTATTTATTACAATCAAATTTTGAAATTGGTAAAATAGATAATACTCTTTTTATTAGAAGAAATAAAAATGATATTCAACTAGTTCAAGTATACGTAGATGATATCATTTTTGGTTCAACTAACTTCGAAATGAATAAAGAATTTTCTGAAATACTGACAAAAGAGTTTGAGATGAGTCGTATGGGTGAATTAAACTTCTTTCTAGGATTGCAAATAAAACAGTTAGATAATGGTATTTTTATTAGTCAAGAAAAATATGCTAAAGAACTAGTTAATAAATTTGGTTTGACTACTATGAGTGAAAAACCTACTCCCATGGCAACCAATGAATATCTAAGTAAAGAAGATCTCTCGAAAGATGTAGATCAAAAGTTGTATAGAGGAATGATCGGATCATTGCTCTATATCACTGCTAGTAGACCTGATATCATGCATAGTGTATGTCTCTGTGCAAGATATCAATCTCATCCTAAAGAAACTCACTTAAAAGCTGTAAAACGTATCATAAGATATATTAAACACACCTATGATTATGGCTTATTTTATCCTAAAAATGATTCATTTGATTTAATATCATACTATGATGCTGACTATGCTGGATGTAAATCAGACCAAAAAAGTACAAGTGGAACTTGTCACTTTTTGGGACATTCTCTGGTTTCCTGGTTTAGTAAAAAGCAAAATACAGTTTCTCTATCAACAACTGAAGTAGAGTATATTTCTGCTGCTTTGGCTTGTTCTCAAGTAATATATATGCAACAAACCTTAAGATATTTTGGATTAAATATCTCAAAATCGCCAATTTATTGTGATAATACTAGTGCAATAAATTTATCTAAAAATCCTACTCATCATGCTCGAACTAAACATATTGATATTCGACATCATTTTCTTAGAGATAATATAACTAAAGAAGTAATTACTCTCGAATATATAAACTCTGAGAATCAAACTGCTGATATCTTAACAAAACCATTAAATGAATCTATATTTACTAAATTAAGAAGAGAATTAGGTATTTGTTCAATAACTGAAATATAAAACATAAATATATAACAAGTATAATTAAATAAATTAAAAATAAATTAGAAGTCAAAATTAAAATACCCCTGTCGACAACCTCATATCCCACCATGTCGACATATAACGGTATTTTTTGAAAATTAAAATTCCCACCAAAATTTGAAAAGTTGGTTATATATTCTTCCATATTTCGACTTTCTCTTCATTCTCTCTCATTTTCTTCTGGTTTAACTTCTGAAACAAAGAAAATAATGGCTTCTCCATCAAATTCAAACATAAACTCGACTTTCTCATTTCACTCTCCTACTCCCGGCCCTCTTCAACGCTCCATTCACGCTCGTGTGATAAAATTAGAGGATACTACAAAGGATATTCTGCAAATAGTGACTGAGATTCAAGTCAAACAAATTCGGATGAGTAAAGAACATGAGAAGCAAGGTCGAATCCTTAGAAATTTGCAGAAGTTCCTAATGGATAACCAAGCGAACCCGATCTTGATCAAAGAAGAGTCTTCTAGTGACCATACACAAGAGGACAGCGAAGAAGAACCAATGGAAGAGGAAGAAGCACCCTTGGAAGAAGAGGACGCACCTGTTCATGAAGTGCAAGTTGAAGATGACGGCACCGTAGTTTGCGTTGGTGAAGTATGTTTTGATAAGGATGGAAACCTTGTCGAACAGCGTGGAAACTTCTGTCTCCACTATCCTAATTGTGTTCTCTTATTCGTATATTCTCGTGTCTTTTGAATATATAGTTTATTAGTTAGGAAAAGTAGTTATTAAGAGTTTAGTTTAAAGTTAAGTATTGATTATGTATGATAACACTATCATTATAATCACAAGTAATGTAGTCTTAGTTTCAGGGGGAGTTATATAGAGTTATATAGTATTATAATTAGGGAGTTATATGTTTTTTGTTGATGACAAAGGGGGAGAAGTATAAAATAGGATAGTTAGGCATAGATTAAGGGGGAGTTATTAGAAGTATTAGGATAGAAGTGATATTTTATAAACAAAGGTTGTCATCATCAAAAAGGGGGAGATTGTTAGTCCCTGAGGAGTTGGTTTTGATGACAACAACCTTACTTAGAATTAGATTATAAAATATATAATACTAACATTATTGTGTAGATATATATAGATATGTTTGCAGGTACTAAAGAATGAAGAACTGTACAGTATAAAGATTCAAGATCAAACATTGAAGATATCAAGATTCAAGACTCATGAGTATCAAGAATTTCAAGAGTTCAAGTTTCCAAGATAAGTTATATAGTTAGGAATATTGTTAAAACTCATAGAAAGGCACTGACATCTTAAAATCTATTTTATTCGTGGAATGGAATCCACTTCGTGCTCGTTAAAGGGATGGAACCCTAAGTAGGATGGAACCTACGAAAAATCTAGTGGAACATCTTTTTGTATCCACTTACTTTTATTTCAAAATGATTTTCAAAATATATAGCTTGTTTTTCAAAATGATTTTAAATATTCCTGTTTAAAAACCAAAATCATCTGTCCTGGTTTTTCAATATATTTTAGCCTAAAAAATATCCTTAGTTTTAAATATCCTTAATTTTAAATATCTTTGATTTTAAATTATTATCCTAAGTTTTTAAACTATAATTCTGATATTAATATATTTAGTTGTTTTATATATTTATACTTAAGATTTAAATATAAAAGTATAGAAAATTATTATATATATTTTAATATTGTTCTCTATAGTTATTTATGTATTATAACTATATATAAGTATATTTTAAAGTTTAAATATAAATATAATATAACATAGAAATTATTTTCAAAGAAAAACAAATCACCAAAAAATACAAGGGCATGTCGACATGGTCACATGTACCCTTGTCGACATGGTGACAATTAAATTGTTTTTTAAAAGAAGTGTCTATTCGCCACATCCCTTCACCAATGGACATGGCTATTGATCTACTATAAATAAAGGGTGTTTTCAACGAATTTTATTTTACTTTTTTCTCTGATTTAACTTCTCTTCTTCTTCTCCACTTTCTTATTTACAAATTACACCATTACTCTGCCGAAATCAATATCGAATCTAACTAGATAATATCTGGTTTTGATTCTCTCCACTATCTCTACAAGATCCAAGTGCTAATATGAGTTATAGACTTTTTGTAATCAATAGAGCGAGAGAAGGTGTGATTGTAGCCCTGGAAATCAATTGGGTGAACTTGTTGCCCGGTAAATCAAGTATCTCTACCCAGAGGATTGTGAATCTGGAGCGGTGTACCTCGTAGCCTTGAAATCGAGGGTTGTATTTGTAAGAATTGTTTTTGAAAGGAAATCCGTACTTGTGTTGCGGGACTGGATGTAGGGTAACTCCGAACCAGTATAAAATCCGGTGTGTTCTTTCCTTTACTGCTTTTACTTTATATTTGCATCAGTGTTTGATTCTTTGTTCATATCTGTGTCTGATTAGTGTATACATTGTTAACAAATTAAGATAAATTCAAAAAGATTAACAAATTTCTTAAAACACTATTCACCCTCCTCTAGTGTTAATTCTAGCCTTAAGATCCTTAATCCGCATTCTAACAAATAAATCTATGAAGTATAACAAAGTAAATAATGTACCAGACTCTTCCCACTCGCATCTTCTACTCCAAATCAATTTCAAATCAACAAAAACCTAATTATCCTTCACACGTAACTACTCTACAAAGATTTGGGACAACATAAGCCGTAAACTTCAAATTAAAAATGTTAATTACAGCATGGATGAAGTATATACACAAGCATTAGCAGCAAGCACAAAATAACCGGATTGTCTCGGGGACTAGTAATCTCCTTTTGTGGCTAAGCTATACAAATTAAGGTAGTGTTTTGTATGTTGTTTGTAATTTTGGGTTTTCGTCCATACAAAAATGCACATGACACATGTATATTTCCGAAAACGACTAATTTAGAAAACGAAGTTAACATACAAAACAGAAAACAACTTTATTTTATTTTTCGTGTTTTGGGCAATAACACAAGGACGTGAAACAATCCATTCATCCGTCGTCCCTCTATCCCTTTCGTCCTTACATTCGTCTTTCTATCATTTTCCCGCCGTCCCTTCATTCTTATCATATTTGAATACATATTGAAAACAGAAAACACAAAAATTTTTTTTAAACCAAACACTACCTAAGTTTTCACTAGGTTTCCGTTTTATTTTTATTTTAGGTAGATAAATATATATTTTTCACTTTATAAGTTCCAGGTGATTTGTACATAGGAGGGTCACTTTCATTGAGAACATCCAGTAAGTAATTGGTTCAACTAGAACACTGGTACTCAGTTCTTTCAAGATATTAATTGTTCTATTCATTTGACCATTCATACAGAAAAGCATGAAGCTTGCATCAGGCTTTGCTATTTCAGGTTTCTAGATGTACGTTTAAAGATTATTAACATGTCTCCTTGTGATACTTTTTCAACTTGATTCACCAAATACTAACCATCGTCCCTATCATGAAGATGAGAAACTAAATAAGTACAGGTTATATGCTGAAATAAGTATATTTAATGCTTTTACTAAAAGATTAAACTAAATAGAAGCTCATCAAAGAAATAGAATTTAACAAAAAAAAATGTATATATTTCATTCAGGGTTGTTAAGAGCTGCTGCGTAATCTTTCCATTGAAACCATGATTGTTGAAGAAATCTTTCCACCGAAACCATGATTGTTAAAGTAATCTTTTGTACGAGCTACTGGGAATTTTTCACATGGAGATGAAAGTAAAATAAAACAATCTCCAATAGCTTTAGGGCAAACGAATACTCCAATAAACAGACGTACATTAGATGAGTGTTTGAAGTCAAACGTCCATTCTGATGTTTAGGCACATATTTAATGGACGCTTGAATTTTAGACGTCCAAAACATGGACGCCTGAACATTAGTTAGTAGTTATCCATATATTTAAAATTTAGTTTTTAATTAGTCATTAGTGCAGTTATTAGTTTTATAATATAATTCTATGTTTAGCTACATATATAAATGTTTAGGTGTCCATTTAATAAACATCTAATCTTGAGCATCCATTAAATGAGCGTTCACGTCCAATTCAGTTTTCTGAATGCGAATCTGAACATTCATCTGAATTTTCAAGGGTAATTGCACTATTGGGGTGTTTTCACCGATTATTCATCCTGAAGTGGAGCTATTGGAGATTCTCTAACTATAAGAAAAGAACTCTCTCAAGCTAAAATAACAATTTATGATAACGACGGTCTGTTCATAGAATTTTTCTGCCCAGTTGGAGTTCGCGTCACTTCCACCTTTGCTGTGATCCACTGGTTTGCCCTGTTGGGATGAACTATTAAAATTGTTCCGTTGACATTGAACACGTACAACGTTTCGGATGATAACAGAAATTACAACGGCTAATTCTACTTTGTTCATAAATTTCCACAATATAAGTACGTTAATAATATAATTAATAATAACAACACAATTAATACCCCATTCAAATACCACTTTCATTCTCTCTTCTTTATACATGAATACATTCTTCTTTCACTACACTTTCCTCTTTATTTCTCTCCCATTGTCCATGTTTCTTTGGTTTCGCCCAAGAACATACCTTAAGACTAACAAAATTTTATCTATTAGTTAAACCAATTCATTGGTGCAGTCTTCACTAATATCTACATTTTAATTATTGTAATCACTTACTCCACCACATTGGTGTCAAGTATTCCTGATTATGTTATTGAACACATCACACTACGCACTAAGTGAACTATTTGTATGTCTACATTAATTCAGCTTATGTATTGAACTACACTTTGTAATTATTGTGTTCTACTATACTTTATCTTCCATTAGAATTTCCTTCCTCTGTTATTTTTTCAATGACTGTTATCATATACTCATTGTCGAGTCAGATAACTTTAATCTGTTAAGCGACATATGAATACCACTAGATTCAAGTCCTACAATTTATGCATTACAAATACTTTTTATCACCGTAAAACAACCGACACGACTACCTCCATGTACCGATGTGTGAAGCACAGGTGTTATCCTAGTTTAGGATTTAGATAGTTAAGCATTTGTGAAGCTAAGAATTTTGATTGTAAACTATTTTATTGTTGAGATTTGAAAAAAGATAATTTTAATTAGTAATATTTATTTATATTGGAAGAAATTATTTACCAAGGAGATTATTAAATAAATTATTTTGATGATAATAATTTTGAAAGATTAATTATCAATAAACGTGATTATTGGTAATTTTGAATTAAAATCGATATTTATAAACTTCAAATGATTTTTTTAGCTAGATAATAAATGGTTTAATAATTCTATAAAGTTAAATAATGATGAAAAAAGAATTTTGGAATTTATTAGGGTGAAGAATAAATTTAATATATTAATGAATAATTTTTACTAAAATGGGCCTAATATTATGAATTGAGTTTATTATTTTTATAGTGTGGAAATTAAAGAAAAATAAAAATAATTTTTATAAAAATATACATTATTAATGATTTTAAATTTGAGATTTTGAGTTATTTTGATGAGGAAGAAAAATAGTTTTGTGGAATAGAATGAAGAAAATAATAACAAAAAATATTTTGTTGAGGACCAGGAAGCCCAAAATTAGACCTAGCTAAATGAAATATCAAAGCTCTAGAGTGTTCCATAGCAGCACAAAAAAATTTCTCATAGCTCACCCTTTCTCATATTCCATTTCCTCTAAATCACAATCTCATTTTTCTGAAAATGAAATAAACCCTACCTTCCTCTTCAATAATTCGAATAAGTTAAAATCTCAAAAATTATGAAATTCAAATATGAACTTCTCAACATGGATCTACCCCCGTAAGAGTTGTCAAAGTTGGATCTCGATCGAAATTGGGGTCAAATTGCAATTTAGTGTAAATGGAGAAGATGAAGAATGGAAGAGTTATGAAGTTTTAATGGCAATCTTTGGTTGCTAGACTTGAGGTGAGTGATTCTTCACTCATAAATCTATGTTGAATGTTTTGTTTGCATTGCTTGTTGCTGCGTTGAATTGCCTGTGTGCTTCTGTGTTGGTGAACTTGTTACTATAAATACTACATCATTGCTATGGCCCATGATTCATGAATTTTGATGCATGTTTATGTGTGTTTTAGGTGTTAGATATAATGGAATGGTAACTAAAGTATTAGGTTTGATCCGATGAAGATGTAGAGCGAAATGGGATCGACTAGCTCATGGCCTAGAGCTACGCTGCTCTAGCCCATCACCAGCGATCGACGACCCTGGTATGTGTGGTCGACCAATGGTCAAAGCCAAGAGCAGTGTTGCTTCGGTAATGAACGAATGATTGTGGTTTTAAACAAATTCTTTTCAAAAAATAAAATAAAAATATGATTTGGGAAGTACAAAAATGACGTTTTCCAAATATGGAATTATTTGATTTATTTTCATTAAATATTAATTATTATAAAAATTAGTGGTTTAAATTAAATAGAATTGATTTGAGTTTTAAAGTTCATTTAAAAATATTATTTGATTGTGTTAAATTAGGGACTTGTTTCTAAATAATATGTTTTATTTTAAAAGTGGACTCTATTATTTTTGAATATGTGGAAGATATTTTTAAAATATATTCGATAGTTTAGAATATATAGAAATTAATTTATGCGGTTTGTAAATTCATTTAAAAATCATATTTAATTATAGATAGTTATGGGATGTTTTTTATAAATAATGTTTGGTTATAAAAAAATTTCTACGATTCTAAATATGGAAAAAAGATTTGGGAATGAATTATAAGGCATAAAATCCTTATTTTTGGATTTTAAATAAATGATATTTTAACCTTTTACCGATAAAAAAGGCTTTTGAATCTTTTAATATATTTTTATACAAAAATCATCTGGAGTTGTGTGCTTTGTTTGATTACATTTTCCGTGTGATGAGAAGATTGAATAAACAGAGAGATAAAATTACATTTTCTGTGATGTGAGTGTAATTTACTAGCTTTGAGTGAATGGGCAAGTAGCACCAAGTGGTATGTGACACCTGAGCTAATATTTGTTCGATAAATTTTTCTAAGTAAAGGTCAGTTATACAGGGAAAGACAGGTACAGAGAGGTAGCCAGTTGAGGGTTGGTAGACTGAAAGCCATATGTGTATCTATTGATTGAGTAGTATACTCATATTATCTTGCAAGGAGTAAAACTAGATTGGGCCAGTATCCATCATAGCGGCCTGAGTGCCCTGAATCAGTGACACACCTTGTTGTATTTCCATGGTTTAGTGTTGTTGCCTCGTGTCACATAGGCCAATTGTTTGTTACCATTGTGACACTTGTAGGGTCGTGACCGTTGCATAACGTAGACTTACACCCGATGAATATTGGGCCATGATGGTCGTTGGGATAATTAAAGACTATAGGAGTAACACTGAGAAAATGTGAGGAAGACTCTTGGAGCGGACTGGGAGCTATCGGTTTCTCGTCTGGTTATGGTGGGCATATGATACTATGGCTATACCACTATTGGACTTTTACTACTATTGGTGGTTGAGAGCCAGTGGGAGGATTTACAAGACTGAGAGTTAATTTGATCATCTAATAAGGCTGATTGTGAAATAGTATTTATAAGGCTGAGAGCCATACGACTATTTATAGGACCGAGAGTTTAAATAATTACCTATATGACTTCGAGTCGAATGGGTTAATTGAGAAGCTAAGAGCTCACTCGATTGTTCACAAGGCTGGGAGTCCAGTGTATAGCTATGAGGCTAAGGTCGAGATGGTTATTATATGTGATTGAGAATATTCATAAGACCAAGAGTTCACGAATTAGTGTGACCCCGTATATACATATTATATGTTTATCTGAGAGAGACAACCCAGCTGTTGAGAGCATGCCTTGTTTGTATTTGATACATGTTTGGCTTGGATGTTGTTAGTTGTTTATTTTACATGCTAAGTAAGACAGACACCAGGCATGTCTACTTTAAAATTTTCTAAGAGATAATCTTGGCATTACTGAGTGCATGCCATGTAGTACTCGAGGATACTTATGTGTCGATGTGTTGATTGACTAACTTAGTGATGAGTGATCTTCTATATGCATGGTTTTGAGATAAGTTGACACACTTAAGATATGCATATGCCACTATGATTTACACTTATTTATACCATGTCAGTTGTTTTATATATACTGACATCTACATTCTAGACATAATCTGATCCGTGTGCTATTTATATAATACTTGGGTTAGTCTCATATATTTCAGGTTCAGGGATGATATGACCAACTCGTGGTTATTGGACATAGTTGGATGCTAGTATATTCGTAAATTTGTGTTCCATCACTTTAATGTAGCCTCGTATGTATTTATGTTGATGGTATGTTTTGGACATAGTTTGTATATTTAAAAAATGGTGGACATTTGACACTTTTGTAGACCTACATGAACTTATGTATTTCTTATTGTAACGACCCGAAATTTTCGATCCCGAAAATTCCAAATAGTTAGGAAAAGAAGAAAAGAGATAGAAGAAGAAATAGAAAAACAAGTCACAGAATCTCACATTCGCAGCGGATGAAATATAATATCAAATAATAACAGTTATACAAAAGAATACTATATCTGTCAATTACATTTTAATACATCAGAGTTACACTCATACACAAACACTGGACATATACAAATCGCATGTCTCAGATAAACAGAAATAATATCACAGCGGTAACACTCCATACGTTCCTGCCATTCAGCTCGCCTCCTAAGCTCCAGAACGTCCTTACCTGAAAATCTGTAATACTCGGTCTGACCCGAGCATTACAATAAAGTAACACCCGAGTCAGGCTGGAAACCAGCGTGAGTAAACCCATTTAAATTGCAATACTAAGGTTGTAAAACTTCCTTGAAAAGCCAGGGTAACTCGTACCTCACTACGAGTTCTTATCTTATTATAGTCAAACAATTATTTCACAAAATAATATCTAAGTACCGTTACTTAGTTCCAATGGTCCAGATTACTCAATTTATTCCATTCCAGCCTATTCGATTTACAAATCAAATCTATAAAGAATTATAGATTACTAATCGAAGTGGTTTCGGGTATTTGTTGATACCCGACCCCGGTCTCTTCGAATCTAATACCTATCTTTAAACCAGGTTGTTTAAGTTTAAACAATTCAATTTATATTCGGGATATCATATTCACATGGCAATTCTATCACAGATAGATAACTTATATTATCACAATTCATCCAAAGCATCTCATATCACAGAGCATCACAATCACATATCAGATATATGAAATAATCCAAGGAATTCAATATAATTTAATCATCCATAAGCAAGATTAATTAATCACATAATTTATAATTAATTTAATTAATTAATTAACCCTTAATTACTTACATTAATTAATTAACCTTTAATCACTTCTATTAATTAATTAACCCTTAATTAATTATCCTTTAATTAATTAATCAATTATCCTTAATTAATTACATAATAATTAACCTTCAATTATTAATTATTCCTTAATTAATTACAATAAGTAATTATCCTTTTAATTACTTAAAACTTTAATAAATCAAAGATAAACCATTTATCTTACTTAATCACCATAATTTTCGTTAATCAAGACCTTAATTAATTAAAGATAAATCCTTTATCTTAATTAATTACCTAATTACATCATTTAATTAAATTAAATGCTTGAAATTAATTTAATACAAAATCACTTGAGAAATTTGTTTAATAATTTTACTTTGAAAACTTTTCATTTCTTTTGCTTTTTAAAAACCTGTTAACAATTTACTTCCATTTAAAAAAAACTTAGTTAAATCATTCACTTCAAAAATAACCGGGCCCAAGCCCAAATTACCCGATCACAAACTAGAGCCACACCCCAAATGTTCCCGACCTTCTCTCTTCTCTCTACCCTACATCAACCCACTTGAGTCCAACCCGAACAAAACACTAATGCAAACCTGAGCTAACCCCCGAGTCTCTCGCTCTCATCACTGCTTCGAGCCACCATATCATTTCCCCGAGCTCTTCCCCAAGGCCAACTTCTTCTTCCCCGAAGCATCAAAATGCTCAACAACACCAGACACACAAAGTAACTCGTGCACGTGCACACGAGTTCGCCGTCGCTCTGACCCACATCGACACCTTCAACACGTCGCCGACGACACCCTCAGGCATCACGAACACCCAGAACCCACAATCGCGCTGTCGTTCAAAATCGAGCAACTCAATTCAAAACTGGAACAAACCAAATCATCTAAAACCCCTCGACTCGCTGCCACAGTTCACCGGAGGTTTCGAAACTCCGACCACATCATCGCCGATGTCCTCTGCTCTGTTTCCCCCCGTACCGGTCCACTCCGGTGCCACGTCGACGATGCAATTGCCTCGACAAACCCACTGACCAAAACAAACAGTCGAACCCTAGTTCAACGCCTACTGCCACCATGGCCATTTATAAAACCCATCCCCATTTTTCCTATGATCTCCATCCCTTCCTCTACCTTCGACATCACGCCTGACCCTCAACTCGACGCCGTTCAACGGAATTTGACGAAAATGCCAAATTTAATCAACTCGAGATAACTCATCAATTACACACTTAAAAATCTTAAAATGATTATCAAAAAGCATTTATTTGTAATACGAATCTAGTTGTACAATCAAAAATGGAAATTAAGATAATTGATTTTCTGATTATTTTAGATCATTACTGATTTTTATCATTTTTGAGACAATTATTCAACATAAACACTTTCAATTATTTTTAAAAATAATATTACACTATTACCATCCTTTTTCATTTAGAATTCATAATCTAAAAATGTTTTCTTTGGGAAGATATTGATTTATTTGTGATGTTCTTAGCCTGTGAATGTTTAAACAGAGATATAAATGCCTATAAACAGACATGCATACTACAATATATATATATATATATCTATACATACACACAGACATGAATGCATATTAACATTTATATAAACATCTTTTCTAACAACAACTTCAAGTATATAGCATCAAGATATCATAGCAGATTCAAAATTTTAAAATGGTAGTTTACTCACCATTTTAAAGCAGAGAACAGAGAGCATGTTCTTGTTTCCAGGCTTGTTAAATCTTGAATTTCTTTTGCTTTAGTTGAATTTTAATTGTTTTGCTGTTGCATCTTTGAAGCGTGTTGTTAATATTCATTTTGGTTTGCAAAATCCCAGATTGCATTTGAAAATTTGAACTGATGTTGAATTTGCCTTTGATCTTCTTTTGATTCTTCCTTCTCAGATTTAGTTTTCAGTTTCATTTTCTCAGATTTCCAGTTTTTATGTTTTCTCTTTTTTTTTCGTTTACTTAGCTTGTTCGAATGAGATAAATGAAGACAGGTGGAGGTATATGTGGAGGAGATAAGGCTTACAGGGCAAGCCAAAGCTGAGACTTGATTTATATAATATTGATTTGATTTTATAGGGTGGATTTGATCTTTCCTTCTTACTTAAGCTTGACCCGATTATATGTTTTTGTGTGCTTGCATTAATTGCTATGTCCCCTCTTTTGTTTACATACATACATTCGTATACACACATATTCTTTTGTAACTTATATATGTATATATAGTTATGTATGTTGTTGTTATTATATACATATATATACTTGCCTTTCCACTATTTAATATATGAACTTTTGCTTGCATTTATACATATTGTCATTTCCTCATATATATAGGTGTATATACACATACATGTATATTCACATTTATACACATTTCAATATTTTATTTTATAAGGGCATATATGCATACATACTTATTTATATATTTTTATATTTGAACATAAAACTTGTCTATATATCTATCCATATATATATATACATCTTTGAATACTTTATCTTTAATTTATATGGTGGGGTTTTACATATACATATGATTTATTTTCTATAGGATTCAAAAATTATAAAATATAATATTCAATAGTTTTTTTTAATTTAATTTATATATATTCAGATATTTTAATCGTCAGAAATTTATCCGTTTGACTAATTAATATTAATATTTCAATAATAAATCAGGTAATTACCCAATTATCAGATGTTAAAAAAAATCGGGGTCATCACATTCCTCCCCCCTTAAGAACTTTTCGTCCTCGAAAAGGAACGCAGCGAGAAATTTTTCTTTACTGTGCATTATTTATTTAAATCATCCTTTAAACATTTTAATCCTTTACTCTTTTATTATATAAATTTTTAAAACACTTTTAAAACTACATAATATGACCAAATTATTTTATACATATAAAAAAAATACTTTTCATAACTCGATGTCTCAACAAGTCTATCCTCGTTCTCATAGAAATACAGTCAAACGTTGATCAAGCGCAGGACTGAAAATCTATAAGTACTTAGTAAACCCATTTTCAACACCCAGTGAAAATACTTTGGAAAATAATTTTATTGAAAATATAGAAAACAGTTTCGAAAATAGAGAAAATATTTTTTGGTGAGAATGCTCTGGAAATCATCACTCCCGTCCACGGTCGCAGTTAACCCGATGGTTACGTTGCCGTCCCGGCAAAATCCATAGATAACTGTAGGCCTCCGCGCCCCTCGATTACACCATGGAACCCGCTACAGATCACAGTTATACCCGGGCTTTACGTTGCTATCATAGCAAAAACCCATATAACCGTAGGCATCAACGCCCTCAAATTTCGCTGCCAAAAGAATGAAACTCCTCCACTCGACCATAGATCGCAGTCTACCGATGTTACGTTGCCGTCCCGGCAAAATTAAGCGTAGACTGTTGGCACTCATCCTCCACACGATTTTCGCTATGGTCCATACAGTAGATCGCAGCAACATCGAGTTACACTGTCGTCACAGCATAACCTAAATGCCTCTGTAGGCATCAGCGCCCTCGACTTTCGCTACCCAATAATCCTCAGGAACTAGTTTGTCCGGAATCCTCACAGGATCAACTTTAGAACCTCCCCCTTAGAGGCTCAAGGCAGCACCAACCTATGGTACTCCTGATAAGTTCATTTCAAGGGAGCGCCTTTTTCTCCAGAGCCATTTTCAGAACACTTTATACTATACACATATAGTATCTTCCAAATCATACACCTAGTATGAATCACATATAAAGCTCCTTTCTCAAAATCGATTTCCCAAAATCGATAATTCTCAAATTAGGATTTCCAAATTCCAATATTGATTTTTCCCAAAAATCAAAAGCCTTTCCAAATCCATAGGTTCCAAAAACCTTTTCCCAAAATCCTTATAAGATCCTTTACATACATACATACATATATATATATATATATATAACTTTAAAAATCTTTGGATCACTTCAAACTTGTATAAATTTCCTCTTTATACTTCAAATACTTTCAAAAACCCTTTTCTTCTGGCAAAAGATTCAACAAGGGGAGTTTTACCATATATATAACAAAGATACATAACTTTGTTTATTCCAAATCAAATATTCAAATTTGATTACTCTATAAAGTCACTTACCAAATTACTTACTTCCATAAAGTAAATTTTTACCATAGAAATATCCAATTTCCACTTTACTTCATCATATATTTCACAAAATATATTTTCAATTTCAAAAATCATTTACAGTTCTTATCCACAAATTTTCAATATCAACTTTATTCAAACCCGTACGATGCACACAAATCATCCGTACGCTATATCAATGTGATCGCTCACTCGATCACAAAATTTCTCTTCCGAACTAGGATCGTCCACCGACTTCCTAGTGCGGACTCAGATCTGGTTTCTTGATCAGAAACCGTCATTCTCCTTGCCTAGTCACAACTATGATAGAGAATATCCAGAACCAATCAAAAATCCATATCCAGGTTCGCCGTCGAAAATCGAGCGAAAAATCCCAACTCGGATTGATAATACTATCTCAAAATTCTGTGCTCGAATCTAGATCAAATCACTATGCGAATAGAATAATATACGTACATCCTACATATTTATCTTCATTGATTATCAGTTAAATCAATTCCCTTTCTATTCACATTCCTTTTAATCTCTATCCACTTATTCACCTTTGCTTCAATCCTCTCTTGGATTACCATTTTAATTCTTATCTCAATTGGGTATTTAATCATAACAGTTTGTACTCTAATCAGCTTAATTTTTTTTAAAATAAATAAGTAGTTGAAAAATAATTATTAGTTTATAAAATAGCTGTAAAACAGTTAAGTAATTATAAAATAGTTGAAAAATAGTAATTATTTATAAAACAATTGAAAATCAGTAATTAGTTTATATATCAGTTGTAAAATAGTTAAATAATTCCAAAAGTAATTGTATAACAAGCTTAAGATAGTTTTAGGTTTAAAAAGAAAAGTTGTGTAGTAAATAGTTTGGAAAAATATATTTATATTAAACAATTTATTTTGAAAATAGTCCAGAGTCAAACTGTTCAATTCCCCCATCAATTCAATTTAAATTTCCACTTCCATTTAAATTAACTCACTTCTAATTTGAATAACTTCAATTTCCCTTGAACTTGATTTATCCCCAATTCAAGTTGAATCAACCTCAACTTCTTTCCAAATTCAGATCAAATTCCATTTGATTTTAAACATATTCACTTTAATTACAATTTCAAATTATTCAAATTAATTTAGACTAATTTCAAATTGAATCCACTTCAATTTCAAATCATTTCAATTTCTATATGAATTAATCCCAATTCCCATTTGAATTTGAACTCATTCAATCTTCAATTTTATTTCAAATTAATCCAATTCAAATTTTCCATTTGAATTTTATACTTATCCATCTTCAATTCTAGTTAATTCAAACTAAATTCAATTTGAACTAATGAAATCTAAATCTCAACCTTAATCCATCTTGAATTATATAAATTCGAGTTAAATTTTCAAATGTTGATTTAACCCTTTAAATCAAATTAACCTTTATTTTTAAATCAATAATCCAAATCTTTAAATAATTTAATTCTGAGTCTCTCAAAATTCCATTTTAAATTATCTTTATTTAACATATTTCAAAACTCAAAAACAATTAAACCTTCAGATTCTAATTTATAATCCATTTTTAAAACCAATTCTCAGTTTCATATATTATTTATAATAATGGAATGATATCAGGATAAATAAACATCCAAATTTATCCAAACACCCATTTGTAATTTTCAAATCTCAAACCCACTTTGAGTTCACTCATAACTTCCCATTTAAACAAATCATTTAACTTCCCTAAGTTAAATCTCAATTTCATCTTGAAATTCCCAATTCAGGTTGTTTGTTAACTTATTTAACTTTCCCAAAGTTAAATTCAATTTACTTAATCTAGACAACCTTACCCAATTTGAATTCCCATTTCAAACTTTAAACTTCATATTAAATGTCTTCTCACTTATAAGTTCAAAAACTTATCACTTAGGGTTTCACATCTCATTCCAAATTTAAAACTCAACATTTAGAGTTTATTTCAAACTATTTTTGATATTATGTATATTCCTCATATATACATATTATTTTCTTTACACACTAAGTTATCCTTAAATTTTAAACAACTTTTGGTTTTTAATTCAAAACAAATTTTCAAACAACCCTTGTTTGCAACAAGTCCCTTTTATTCAAATAATACTTATTTATTATTTCTTTTAGCACTTTGAAACAAATTCCAAATTTTCTGGCTTAGATTAAAAACTTCACAATCTAGATCACCTTCAGTTTCAATTTATAAGTCATACTTATCTAAAACATTTCATTTTGCTTACTCATTAACACACATCTTATTATTAAACACAACAATCATTTATGATAATAACCAAGATTATCATATCTGGAAACCAATTCATTATTATCTTATTCTGAAACTTTTCCCCAAATTCAAGATTTAATTTCAGTTTGAATCCATTTCAAACTTACCTTTATTTAATTTCAATTTGGTTGTATTTCTATTACTTCTTATATTTAATTCAATAATTTAACAACCAATTACCTTAATATTTATTAGAAGGAAATATTGCTCTATGTATCAAAAAATATTCTTATATAAAATCATTTAAAATCTTTATATAAGAAAATAATAAGTACGCTCTCATATATATATATATATATATATACTCAACTCATTCTAGGGTACTATTGACCCTATCCTTATGAGTACATCCACCAGAGCCAAGGTTCTCGCTTAACCTTTGCTCTGATACCAAATGTAACGACCCGAAATTTTCGATCCCGAAAATTTCAGATAGTTAGGAAAAGAAGAAAAGAGATAGAAGAAGAAACAGAAAAAAAAGTCACAGAATCTCACATTCGCAGCGGATGAAATATAATATCAAATAATAACAGTTATACAAAAGAATACTATATCTGTCAATTATATTTTAATACATCAGAGTTACACTCATACACTGGACATATACAAATCGCATGTCTCAGATAAACAGAAATAATATCACAGCGGTAACACTCCATACGTTCCTGCCATCCAGCTCGCCTCTTGAGCTCCAGAACGTCCTTACCTGAAAATCTGTAATACTCGGTCTAACCCGAGCATTACAATAAAGTAACACCTGAGTCAAGCTGGAAACGCGTGAGTAAACCCATTTAAATTGCAATACTAAGGTTGTAAAACTTCCTTGAAAAGCCAGGGTAACTCGTACCTCACTACGAGTTCTTATCTTATTATAGTCAAACAATTATTTCACAAAATAATATCTAAGTACCGTTACTTAGTTCCAATGGTCCAGATTACTCCATTTATTCCATTCCAGCCTATTCGATTTACAAATCAAATCTATAAAGAATTATAGATTACTAATTGAAGTGGTTTCGGGTATTTGCTGATACCCGACCCCGGTCTCTTCGAATCCAATACCTATCTTTAAACCAGGTTGTTTAAGTTTAAACAATTCAATTTATATTCGGGATATCATATTCACATGGCAATTCTATCACAGATAGATAACTTATATTATCATAATTCATCCAAAGCATCTCATATCACAGAGCATCACAATCACATATCAGATATATGAAATAATCCAAGGAATTCAATATAATTTAATCATCCATAAGCAAGATTAATTAATCACATAATTTATAATTAATTTAATTTAATTAATTAATTAACCCTTAATTACTTACATGAATTAATTAACCTTTAATTACTTCTATTAATTAATTATCCTTAATTAATTACATAATAATTAACCTTCAATTATTAATTATTCCTTAATTAATTACAATAAGTAATTATCCTTTTAATTACTTAAAACTTTAATAAATCAAAGATAAACCATTTATCTTACTTAATCACCATAATTTTCGTTAATCAAGACCTTAATTAATTAAGGATAAATCCTTTATCTTAATTAATTACCTAATTACATCATTTAATTAAATTAAATGCTTGAAATTAATTTAATACAAAATCACTTGAGAAATTTGTTTAATAATTTTACTTTGAAAACTTTTCATTTCTTTTGCTTTTTAAAAACCTGTTAACAATTTACTTCCATTTTAAAAAAACTTAGTTAAATCATTCACTTCAAAAATACCCGGGCCCAAGCCCAAATTACCCGATCACAAACTAGAGCCACACCCCAAATCTTCCCGACCTTCTCTCTTCTCTCTACCCTACAGCAACCCACTCGAGTCCAACCCGAACAAAACACTAATGCAAACCCGAGCCAACCCCCGAGTCTCTCGCTCTCATCACTGCTTCGAGCCACCATATCATTTCCCCGAGCTCTTCCCCGAGGCCAACTTCTTCTTCCCCGAAGCATCATAACGCTCAACAACACCAGACACACAAAGTAACTCGTGCACGTGCACACGAGTTCGCCGTCGCTCTGACCCACATCGACACCTTCAACACGTCGCCGACGGCACCCTCAGGCATCACGAACACCCAGAACCCACAATCGTGCTGTCGTTCAAAATCGAGCAACTCAATTCAAAATTGGAACAAACCAAATCATATAAAACCCCTCGACTCGCCGCCACAGTTCACCGGAGGTTTCGAAACTCCGACCACATCATCGCCGATGTCCTCTGCTCTGTTTCCCTCCGTACCGGTCCACTCCGATGCCACGTCGACGACGCAATTGCCTCGACAACCCCACTGACCAAAACAAACAGTCGAACCCTAGTTCAACGCCGTGCTGCCACCATGGCCATTTATAAAACCCATCCCCATTTTTCCTATGATCTCCATCCCTTCCTCTACCTTCGACATCACGCCCGACCCTCAACTCGACGCCGTTCAACGGAATTTGACAAAAATGCCAAATTTAATCAACTCAAGATAACTCATCAATTACACACTTAAAAATCTTAAAATGATTATCAAAAATCATTGATTTGTAATACAAATCTAGTCGTACAATCAAAAATGGAAATTAAGATAATTGATTTTCTGATTATTTTAGATCATTACTGATTTTTATCATTTTAGAGATAATTATTCAACATAAACACTTTCAATTATTTTTAAAAATAATATTACACTATTACCATCCTTTTTCATTCAGAAATCATAATCTAAAAATGTTTTCTTTGGGAAGATATTGATTTATTTATGCTGTTCTTAGCTTGTGAATGTTTAAACAGAGATATAAATGCCTGTAAATAGACATGCATACAACAATATATATATATATATATATATACATACACACAAACATGCAGGCATATTAACATTTATACAAATATCTTTTCTAACAACAACTTCATGTATATAGCATCAAGATATCATAGCAGATTCGAATTTTTAAAATGGTAGTTTACTCACCATTTTAAAGCAGAGAACAGAGAGCATGTTCTTGTTTCCAGGCTTGTTAAATCTTGAATTTCTTTTGCTTTAGTTGAATTTGAATTGTTTTGTTGTTGCATCTTTGAAGCGTATTGTTAATCTTCATTTTGGTTTGCAAAATCCTAGATTGCATTTGAAAATTTCAACTGATGTTGTATTTGCCTTTGATCTTCTTTTGATTCTTCCTTCTCAGATTTAGTTTTCAGTTTCATTTTCTCAGGTTTCCAGTTTTTATGTTTTCTCTTTTTTTTTCGTTTACTTAGCTTGTTCGAATGAGATAAATGAAGACAGGTGGAGGTATATGTGGAGGAGATAAGGCTTACAGGGCAAGCCAAAGCTGAGACTTGATTTATATAATATTGATTTGATTTTATAGGGTGGATTTGATCTTTCCTTCTTACTCAAGCTTGACCTGATTATATGTTTTTGTGTGCTTGCATTAATTGCTATGTCCCCTCTTTTGTTTACATACATACATTCATATACACACATATTCTTTTGTAACTTATATATGTATATATAGTTATGTATGTTGTTGTTATTATATACATATATATACTTGCCTTTCCACTATTTAATATATGCACTTTTGCTTGCATTTATACATATTGTCATTTCCTCATATATATATGTGTATATACATATACAGTATATTCACATTTATACACATTCCTATATTTTATTTTATAAGGGCATATATGCATACATACTTATTTATATATTTTTATATTTGAACATAAAACTTGTCTATATATCTATCCATATATACACACACACACACACACACACACACATCTTTGAATACTTTATCTTTAATTTATATGGTGGGGTTTTACATATACATATGATTTATTTTCTATAGGATTCAAAAATTATAAAATACAATATTCAATAGTTTTTTTAATTTAATTTATATATATTCAGATATTTTAATCGTCGAAAATTTATTTGTTTGACTAATTAATATTAATATTTCAATAATAAATCAGGTAATTACCCAATTATCAGATGGTAAAAAAAATCCGGGTCATCACACTTATATTGTATATTTTCGCAGCGTTAATGATTCTATGTTTCCTATTTTCTATTTTCTATTGTGTATTGTTGTATCTTGAAAATACGTGTATTTATCGCTTTATGCCGATGCCGGTTACATATAGATGGGTAATTTATGATTTTGAAATACGTTAGCCCAAAGTAATATTCACATGTGAGAGAGTAGTATCAACTCATTCTTCGTATTATTAGACAATATTATCTAGTAATACTCTTTGATAGTATGAGTATAGAAGTGGGTTGTTACAGTTGGTATAAAAACTGGATTCAGAACAATATAGAGTATAAGAGATAAGAGTCTTGACCTTAGATAGGACTTAGAGTCCTCGTCCCTTTGGATATGTTGGGTGGTTGCCCTATAGTAAAGGCTGGTAGAAGTATATATTATACGATAATTACCGGGGTAATCATCTAAGAGCGTAATTGTTATTTTCTTATTAAATTATATATGTCCGCTTTAATACATATATTCAGGAGAATCCGACGGACCGGTAAACTGTAGAGGGAAATTAAGTTGTGTATGTCCGCTTTAATTCATGACATCTATAACACCAGGTACTATTATTTGCGAGAATGTGTACAAGGCAGAACTCAAACCTGAGTCTGTTACCAGACCTAGGCACCCATTTTCCACTGCGCTACACCTGCAGACATTTTTACTTCCACCTATTCCGAGTGTAGTCTCTGCATGAGATACAGAGTATTTGAAGTGTATAGTGAAGATATAATTGATGGGTTTGGCTAGTTGTAGAAAGAAATAGCTAGAAAATGATTGTAAATAATAAATTTGAGGATGACAACTTTAAATAGCTAAAAAATAGAAGTCCAACTTAACCAGAGTTACCGATTTGTTTTTTACATTCTGTTCAATAGCTACAATTCAGAGCGACAAAACCCGTTCCGGCCAATTGTTGACGTAACAGTTACATCCTACTTATCGTAACTGACGCCAGATACGCCAGATGCTAAATCATTGCATTTAGTGTGTCCATGAACGGACCTTGGTGTATTGCTAAATAAAATTACACGAAGCAACTAAATCTCTTCCATACCTTTTTTTTGAATTTTTTTTAAAATTTAGGCCAATTTTAAAAACTAGTCACAAATTTAAACTAGTTTATAACTTATTACAAAAATAGACCACTTTGTACCACATCAGTACCACGCGTACTGGCAGCATTTCAAATACCGTCGGTTAATTTTTTTCCCTTTAAATAGTTCGTGGAATTTCAAATGTTGAGACTTATTTTAAAAAAAAAATACAACTCTGGACGGCATTTCAAATGCCGCACACTGACTGCATCCCAAATGCCACAAACTATTTTTTTTTTTAAAAATTGTAGTGGCAGCATTTGAGATGTTTCTAATAAGTGTGGCGCTGATGTGGTCAAAATGATCTATTTTTGTAATAAGTTATTAAACTGGCCTAAATTTGTAATTAGTTTTTAAAATTGATCTAAATTTAAAAATTATCCTTTTTTTTTGTATTCAGCCATGGTAACATCTTCATCTTGGTTGATATTAACTCGAGGAATGATGGTTGTAACACCTTCGGTTGTTGTGAAAAGAAGAAATTATTTTAACCAATAATTCAATTTAAACTTCTATAAAGATAACAAAGATCGTTCAAAGGGAAGAAAATCAAGACCCAGCCTGTAAAGACCAAAGTGAATGAACCCTGATGGCTCTAAAAAAGTAAAAATTAAAAAGAAAACTGCACCTTCTCTTGATTCGCTCATTAAAATTCATATTCAATGCTCGCATTGATAACCTCAAATCAAGGTTGAACAAATATCACAGCATCGATTCACATTGTCCCATTAAATTTGGGAAAAGCTCAAACATCAACTTCATCAAATTAATTATTAAACCATACTTAAGTTCAACTATAATAATGACATTACACTCACAGTCAATTTTCTTTCTCATTTACAAAGTTGTCAACATGAACTGTACCTTTATATTTTTTATTGAAAAAGGACCATCAAAGATAACAATGTTTTGCCAACAAAAAACCTACATTAAACCGTAGCTAACCAGTAAAATCTTAATTAAATTACCTCTAAATAACCAATTAATCACAGCTCAATCCTCTTCCTCCATCTATCGCACTCCGCCTCCGGCCGTCTTTTCCACCTCCCCCTCCGTACGGGACACACCATCCCAGCCGGCGGCTTCATGCAGTTGTAATTCAAACACAATGAAACACTCTGCGGCACTGAACCCACCTCCATCCCCGTCAAGTAATTCCTCTGCAGATACAAAATCCTAATTTCCCCTCTCCTCATCTTCTCCCCGAACACCCTCGGCACATCCCCTACAAACCTGTTCATGTTCAAGTACACCCTCTCCGCCCCCGCCAAACCTTCCGGAATCTTCCCGCTCAGCCTGTTATAGCTCAAATCCACTACCCTCGACGCCACCCCCCTCTCCACCCCTTTGATCGGCCCCTCGAATAAGTTCCTCTGTAGGTATATCGCCTGGATCGGGAAGTAGAATATGTTACCGGGTATCGATCCGGTGAATCGATTCGCGCTCAGATCCAGGTAATTCAATTTTGGTAGCCCGCCGATCGTTTTATCTATCCGACCTGATAATTTGTTCGATGAGAGAGAAAGGTAGTGCAACGCGTGTGGTAAGATGGGGAGTTCGCCGGAGAGGTCGTTTCGTTTCAGATCGAGTCTGATTAGATGATCGGAGAGGCAATGGGGATGAATGGAGCCGGAGAAGAGGTTGTGATTGAGGATCAGGGTTGTGAGGGAAGGGAGGCAGGGGAGAGGGCCGGAGAGGAGATTGTAACTGAGATCGAGAGTGGAGAGGAAACGGAGGTTGGAGATGGACGGCGGGACATGGCCGGAGAGGAGGTTGTGGGAGAGGGCGAGGAAGCGGAGGTTGGAGAGGGAGGAGATGGAGGACGGGATGGGGCCGAAGACGCGGCCGGGGACGAGGGAGAGGGACTGGAGGGCGGAGAGGAGGGTGAGGGAGGAGGGGAGGCGGCCGGTGAGGCCGGGGAGGCCGGCGGCGGGGGAGCCAAGGGAGAGGGAGACGACGCGGTCGGCGGAGCAGAGAACGCCGGAGAAGGTGGAGCAGGGGTCGGAGGTGAAGTCCCAGGAGGAGGAGAAGAAGGTGGAGCCAGGGAGGTCGTGGAGGGATGAGCGGATGGATTGGAGAGCGAGGAAGTCTTGCGGGTGGAGGACTGATGTTGTGAATGTAGGAAGAACGAGGGCTAAAATGAAAAATGTCAATGTTGATTTCATGGTTCTCCCTGTAAGAGCTGATGGGTTTTGGTGGGTTTGGATTTTGGGGGAGGAGGTTTTAATGAAGGAGCGTGGTTTGTTTGGGAAGCTTTTGTATTCTGTATTTATTATAACAAAAGGAATTAATTCCCTCTAAAAATGATTAACGATATGATTAGATGAGTTATCATTCTAAACCGAGTTGTTATTGGTTATTACTTGTACGTTCATGAAGAGGAAGGAGTGCGGTTTCTTGGTTTCTTTGGCAAGCTTTTGTTCTATTGGAAAGAAAAATGCCACGCGTCACGAAGACATGATTTAAAAGGTGGTACATTTCGAAAGAATGGATGGAAAGAAACATTTCGGATATTTAACAACATTGAAATGATGGTTTGTAGAAACACAAAAAACCAAACTAATGAGGTAAAGGAAATAAAGAATAAAGCAAGCGTTTTCCCAAATAGATATGGCAAGTTGTAATATTATTTTTACTCTTTTATAGGAGATAGAAAATGGTTTTTCGTATTAAATATAACTTTCATTTTCTTTCGGTCTTGAAAAGTTTCATAAAATTCATGTATTTAGATTGTTTATCGGTTGTTTATTTTCTTTAAATAGTTTGTTTTTTGAGCTGTAAATTTATATACGAGGAAAAAGCCGGATATTTAAAACATTATAGTTTACTTTTTATTTCTATATTTAACTTTAACATTGATATTTGTGAAATATAAATATTTCTTTAGATTTCTTCTTTTGTTACATATGCGATTTTATTTTAGTCAGTTTTTCCAATTTAGAAGTTTTATTTTTCAAATTTTCATCGTAATTAAATGCATATGTTATCGAATTTTTTTCACTTCAACATCACTTGTTTTGGCGTTGAGACATTTTCATTACACTGGTTAAGGAACTATCGCACGAAATAAAACACCATCATGTTCGTTATATTATCTATCTTTTTTTTCAAATGACCGGATCAACCACATGATTACCTTTTTTTTCCAAATGACTGGATCAACCACATGATTACCTTTGTTTCAATCAAGTTCATGACGTAATATTATATTAATATACATCGACGAGTAAGTTGCGAAAGGATATTACATAGACCACAACGTAGCAAGCGTTGTTGTAGTGACAAGTGTATAGAAGTCTCAATAAGATATTAACTCGTAAGCACATGGATGAATATGCTCCAGACTAAAATTAAATGTATATGTATGAAGTTAAGCATATAAATATGCACATACACTAAACAGACAACAATTCGTAAACATTGTTGAAATTGTGGTTTAAATATATGTTAAAGAGTATAAATTGTTTCTTTAATTGCATTAAAGAAAATGCAAGAAATTATTTACATAAAACGAAATAAATTTGAGAGATTAAGGTAATTAATCAATTCCCTAATCGGATGAGTAATAAAGGCACTATAAAGCGCATGCATATACGAGAAAACTAAAGACAAGAAAATATAAGTGTTTCCATATAAATGGGTGAACTAGTGTGACATTGATTTATTAACAAAAATCAATTACTTCAACCTCAAGTATCGATCTCTATATAAATGCAGTCATTTATTAGAGATTCTCATCCTCTCAAGTTCTAATTCTTCTCCAATCTTGTATTAAGCCTCCATTAATTAAAACACACACACACACACATAGATATATATATAAATCTGGACAACCTCGAAATTATGATTAAGACGTGATATTAGAGGTTATTTGCTAACATCTTGATTAAAAATGTAAATGAGGAATTTAAAGTATGCAAAAATGTAAATAAACACAAGATTTAAACTAGTTCAATCAAAGTTAATCTACGTCCACTATAAGCAATTTCTTATTACTCCGCTTCCCTTACAATAGATTAGATTACAATACACAATAACAAGAAAGTAAATGCTTGAGAGTTTGGTTGTTCAACCCTTGTAAAAATGCATGTCTTGGTGTATTTATAGCTACTGAAATATGTGTGGAATGGTTGAGATTGCATAGTAAAGCCCCTGAAATCACGTTGGGCCAATGATCGTATTGCTCGACCTGATGCTGACAATTGGAGAGTGTGGTCAAAATGATTGTTAGTTGGTTAACCATACTATGAACATGCATTGGTCAGGGACAGTTAGACACCCACGACCAAAGCCTTCCATGTCAAGATAAGAGGGCTTCAGAGTGAGAAGGCGACTAGTATGACGATTGTCCTACACCTCAGACATCCAATATACATGTATGGTACGTTGTAACAGTGCACCGCCAATGTAGAGCGATAGGGAACAACCCTCCAATTTTAACGACCGCGTATTTAAATGATTAATTTAAATATTTAATCGGTAAGTCGCGAAATGCCTCTTATACTCGATTTATACAAACGAGCGAATTGAGAATCGATACACCCGCAGTTGGGTTCGCTTTTTCGACGCTAGTAAAATGAGTATAAACTTGATTATGTTTGGAGCCGATAAATTTCAGGGATAAATAGTGTCGGATGAAGAGAATTGTGCTAGTTTGCATCTAACTTAGCTTGTAAATAGCTAAACTCTTCATTCACGTTACCTCCTCTCCTCTTTCTACAATGACTCTATTAATCACTCTTTAATCCCTCTTTAATCTCCAAGCCCTAAACCCCTCAAATGAACTACCTGAATTCAGATAAAATTCACCATAATTCATCTCATCCTACTCTCTATAAAACCCACGAAGGAATTAGCTTGAGTCGGGGTTTGGATGTTCATTTTGAAATTTAAAGAAGGGGAAAGCTTGGGTTTTGGTGATTAGAACATGATTTGGGTAAAAGCAAGGTGAGTGGGATGATTATCATATTAAATCTCATCAAAGGAGTTTGACGTGCCATTAATAAGCAGTGTTAAGGCGACAATGTCAATGTTTGTAATTGTTCCTTCATCACCCCGTATGCTATGACCACTGTTGAAGATATAGAACCATCAGAGTACTTATGGGACAGTTTCGAAAAGGTAGAATGTCGCACCACAACTGCAGTAGAGAATACATAGTCTGCAAATGACCAAAAAACGAAGAGGTCAAATGCAACTCACCTAGCAAGATATTAGAAGGTGCTGAAGTGGTCATAGCATGTTCTATTGAAGCGAAGCCATGAGCATCATGTACCCCGCAAGTTGAAGACACTGACGCCAAGGATAGCCCTGCAATGAGATCAAAAGGACATAAGATTATATCCCACTTCGTCGGTGGTCACACCGCACATCGAAGACATATAACCGGCGAAGCACCTACAGATCAATATCAAGGAGGTCGAGCACAACTCACTTCGCCAGTTGTTAGAGAATGTCAGAGTCGTCATAACGAGTTTCCTCACGAGCTCCTCGAAGGCATTATACACATAGCAATGCCCTACTTCACAAATAACCACTTTACGCTCCATTCATGTACAAGCAGAACTGCACTTTGTAAGCTCTCCGAAAACGTTGTGTAATTCGTTTTGATAGGTAGCACTATCGACATCCATAAAGACCCTTCTATTACAGAGATGCAACATCATACATTACAGTGCTTGGAAGGTATCCTTCTATACCAACACCAATTGATGCCAGCCTCGAAGACATCAAGGATGAGACAATGCCACCTCTCACATATGACATTCAGCTATGAACACAGAAGCCAAATTAACATAGTCGAGGACAGGCCTCATTGAAGTTAATCTCGCTAAAGATATACTACGAAGAGACTAATACTAAGCGCCGACAGAGTCAAAGCCTAATAAAGACCCAAGATGCAAAGAGAAGGTCACTCACCTCTATAAATACGACCCTAAGGGTGCCATTTAGGGACCAAATTTTCTCTTCTCTCATTTTTCATATTGTAAACCCTAAACCAATTTGAGGATTTTAGAGCATATCGTAATTTTGGAACATCGTTCATATAAGATTTTGAGTATTAAACAAGGACACATCATATCATACTTGATTGTGACTTTTGAATTGTGATTCGGACAATTATTTGATTTTGAACTTGAACTTACCTTGCATATACGACTTTGAACTTGTACTTGCCTTGCATATATGACTTCTACTATGACGTCAACTCCAAATATTGTCGTGGAAACTCTTAATGTATTAATAGCTTCGACAAGCCTCTACAATGCTACTTCTTTATTACAATCAATTTCCCAAGAACTTTCGGGCTTAGCAAATTTATTTGCTTACATTTTTGGCACTAAAAGGAGGGAATCAAACCTCCGACTTCATTGAAACCCTAAGTGGAACCATTTCAACCTGCATTGAACTGCCCTAGCCTGCATATTAGGGCAAAAGGAACACTCCTATCAAAGCATATACCAATCCAAAGATAACCAACCTTAATCCCTGATACCATGCTGCTTAATCATGTTAAGAAGTCTGAGCACGAGTCATCTGAGCCTCGAATAATTAGGCCCACTTATCAAGTCACTGATGATACACGATTCTATAAAGAACAATTATTGAGATTGAAGGCCTTGTAGATCATAAATGAAAAGATGCAAGCGGCCCTTTATGATCCGGATGATTGAAGCATAAATCCCTTTCATGTGGGCCCTATTCCAATTTTTTCCTTGGGAAGAGATATCCCAAGAAAGGATAATTTGTTCCTAAAGATAAGGAGAGCTATCCAGTCTCAAGCCAATAGGCCCATACTCGAGAAAGAGATAACCAATGATTTCGATATTTTTGCTCAAAAATGGCATAGAGTCATGAATCATTGTTGACTTCTAATAAATTTCAAAGGACATTAGAAAGAAAGCTGGCTTTAGAGGATGAGATACCGATGGTAAGTAGCAAAAGAACCAAGCATTAGTCAAGAAGGCTAGCATTCAAATCTCGACTTCCAAATGATTGCATTTCACCATTTCTCTTGAAAACGTTTACTTCTTGACTAAGGATAAGCTTGACTATTGGCCTTTGCAAATGAGAAGGCCCAAGTTTGAAAGGAATCTTGTAAGTTCATATTACCCCTACCAGTTTACAAATGGGCATGATACTAATCAATGCAGAGCTTTGAAGGAATGATCATCAATTTTCTAAGGCAAGACAAGTTCAATGACTATGTAAAAAGATACGACTTTGTAAAAAGATATTAGACAAGTTCGATAATAAAAGTTCTTCAAATAAGTAACTCTACACGGTTGAGGAGTAAAATTCTCCTAGTATAATGGAAAGCCTAAACCACTACCTAAGACGATCGTAAGGGGCTAAAGCCTTTGTCTCTAGCTATCACGAGCCTAGACAAAGCACCTCATAGAGGAAAGATGGAGTAAGCCTTTGGTCCCGTTTGAAAGGGGCTGGAAAAAGCACCGACCAAGCCTTCGGTCCCGCCTGCGTGGCCTGGTCGGAGCATAAACCCTTAACCTCATCATCAAAGGCTTGGTTAAGGAGCCTCCTAGAAGGAGGATAGATTAATCCTTTTGTCCCGTCCAAAAGGGTATATCTAAAGTTTCACAAGTCTTCAACCCCTTCCTACACAACTTCGTTGACATGCCTCCTAGAAAGAGAACGGAGTAAACCTTTAGTGTCATCATCAAAGGCCTCGCTAAAGCACCAAAGCAGCCTTCAATTCCTGCCATCAAAGGTCTCACTGAAGTGCCTTCTAGAGGGAGGTCAGGTAAGTCTTTGGTTTTGCTTAAGATAGCTAACCAAACGCATCAGACAGCAGACCTAAACCATCACCTAAGATGGTGATAAGGGGTCCGAGCCAAAGTAGTGCACCCGAATCAATCAAAATCAAGAAGTGCTCCCAAATCAATCGAAATCATAGCCAAGTAGTGCTTTCAAGTCTTACAAAGTTTGAGCCAAGTAGTACTCTCAACCGATCAGTCTTCCAAAGGAAGATCTAACGAAATCCAAGCCAAGCAGCGCTTCAAATCTATCTAACCCCCAAGAAGAAAAGATCTACAAATATTCCATTGCCAGATATAAGTTTCTGATTTTTTACTATGACCAAATATAGATTTTTGATCTTTTATTATCCTATATACGAATTTCTGGTCTTCTATTATTCCAAAAGTGGATTTCTGACCTTCCAGAT
Organism: Allium fistulosum; assembly: GCA_030737815.1. Taxonomy (NCBI): domain Eukaryota; kingdom Viridiplantae; phylum Streptophyta; class Magnoliopsida; order Asparagales; family Amaryllidaceae; genus Allium; species Allium fistulosum. Next base: position 152,482,112 of record CM060905.1, on the reverse strand, counting down.
AGGGATTTCTGATATTCTATATTGTTACCGGATCTAATATTATCTAAATGGGAATCTCCATTATTAAACTTCCGCATTGAGTTATAAAAGGCTCAATCAGCAGCAATCTCAATTTTATAAACAAGCAAAAGTGAGTTCAAAAACTCAAAGTATGGAAAAGTGAAATACTAAGCACCACTTAGTTTCAAGTCAGAATCAAAATTCAATTCTTGGTTACATATCCGAGGTAATATTCATTTAATTAAAAATTGTTTACAATTTGATACACAATTTACACAGTTGCAGGCATAAAAGATGGATAAAAGAAAGAAAATCTAATCATGGTCGGTCCCTGTTACAGCCTAAGATACTGTGCTGATTTATCCAAACTCTTGACAATTAAGGGATCAGTGATGTGACGAATGGACACGTCCACGAGGTCCTTAAGTTTCTTTTACCTTTTACGAATGGTGTTTGCATCATCAATCGAGTTGATCTGCTCTTTCATGGTATGACAAAGAGTCTTATTAGCTCCTCGTAAAGTTCGAATCATACTCGTTGGCTTTTTGATTTCTTGATTAAGATCATACTTCTCACATTCGACGTTTTAAACCTTATTTTCATATTCATTGATGCATTAGGATATCTTTACTCCCACTTCTTATTGAAATACTGCATCATATTCGAATTTGACTTGATTACCCCACTTGGAGATCGCTGCATTACTCGAACCTAGAGGAGGGTTTAACAAAGCAGTAAACTCTTGAATAGTCGAGGATGTGGATCTTATTCTCCGTCTCGGAGTTGGAGAGGGAGAGTTAGAATCACCAACACTTACAATAATCTCCAAAGGTAGGCATGATACTTGGATTTTTGTTAGCTCTAATTCGAGATCACTTATTTTCTGATAAAGCTTAGCTATTTCAGTGTCAGCTTCGCCAGAGAAGTTAGATCCTTGAGCTATGTCCTTCTCTTTTTCAGCAACCGAAGTTATTTCTAGATTTTTTTAAGTTTTGCCTCCATGAGAGCGGTCATTTCTTTGTAAGCACTACAGCCTAATTTTAATAGGAAATAGTTCCTATGCCACTCTCGTGCCTCAAGGTTATTTGGGAATTGTAAAGCCGAGTCATTTTGACATGACCGTTTCTCCTCTATATATGCAAACAGCCGACCTTTAACTTGAATAATTCTCAATGTGTCCAAGGAATCAGATTTACGTGCTAACTGAGCATCCTATTAAAAATAAAGAAAACAAAAATTAATACATGTAGTACAAACTCTTCCATTAATAACAAAATAAGTTTACAAATAATAATAAGAGTCAAGTTTACATTACAATTCCATTTCAATAACATTTAATTAATGTTCAAAGTTTTAAAACCATGTCCTTGGCCTTTTCGAACAACCCAGTAGACAAAGTAATCATAGTATCAAAAGAAGTCTCAATTCCTTCTAGGGTGTAAATAGGAGGAAACCAATAATAATCTCATTCCCCAACTGGAGGACTATCACGACCACATATTAATTTTGTGTGGTAGGATCAGATTTCGCTAAGTAATTTCTCCTTCTCATCACCTAGAAAGTCAAAGTGGAAATAGGAAAACCACTGTAAATTTTTTATAAATCTCTGAGAAAACAGTGTCTTGCCAATTGTGATGTTTTTACAATTAAAGATTTCTCCTTGAAATCCTTCCTCAACTTAATAAATTTATTTAAAAGATCCCTATGGATCGGACTGCATGAAAGTCTTTGATATATGCAACATAGAAAACTGAAATAATGAAATCCATAAGTAAACCAAGTAACATATCATTATTGTACAATCATTCAGGTTCATAAAAAATTGATTTCTTATACATTTCAGAGTTAAATCCTTCTCTATTACACTTAAGTTTTTTGAAGGAAAGAGAATGAGAAGAAAGAGGAATAGGAATAACTCTAGGAAGTTACCAACATGCTCCGGAATGGGGATCGAACCCATACTCATCCAAATATCTACAATGAAAGCGTCTAAGAAAACCTCCGTAGTTGTCACCTAAGTATGAGAAATCAAAAAATTTACCCCTACAATAAACTTTGTACAGAAACTCCACTAGGGCGCTTCTGTCATCAATTAGCATCCAAAATAGGGTCATCAGTTTGGAATTTTCTTTGATACTTCTCGGTGATGACGAGCTTTCCTCATCCAGGGAGCAATTTCTTTTTCTTTGAAATACCTCAATCTTGATGTGCTCCTAGTAAGCTTCTCATATTTTTAGATAACTTGTTGTAATCCTTTATTTGTTTGTTCAGTTCCCTATTCAGGCAATCTATATCCGATTGTTTCTTCTTGAGCATGATGTCATAAAGATATTTTGACTTTCTCCTTAACTAAAGTAATTAATGTATTAACTAAGAGTTATCCGATAGTCGAAAACGTTTGCGTAATGAGATCCATACCTAAGAAAGCAGAAAAATAGACGATGATATTTTCTCTTAATCTTTGGGCTTTAGGACTTGGAAAGCGTTGTCCTTATTGGGAGAACTTGTTCGGGAAGGATCAGGAATTTCGGTAGCCCTCATACCTTGGGAAGTTGAATTTGAATTAGCACCTCCTGACCCGGCCTTGTCAACCGAAGGTCAAGGAATGTCATTTCCACCACCTCCACCGTTGTTGTCATTATCATCGTCGTCATTGTCATTGTCACCCTCTTCCTTGTACTCATCATCATCCTTCTCCTCTTCATCTAAATTGATCTCCTCATCAACCGAAGGATCATCAAAAGTTAGCAGCTTTGCAGCATAAACCTTCTCCTCTTTCTCAGGAACATGAGATTCCTATAACATCTCTTTAAATTTGCTTATGAACTTGTCATTCCATGTTGAATGAAGGGAGGGGAAATCAAAGTCCGGACATTTATAAGTTTTGTCAGATTAAGCAATAAAGAGAGCCTTCTCATCTGATCTCTCAATAATGGTATCTAGAGGCATGTCAATAATATAAGACACTTTTTGCTTTGTGTCTTTAATCACTTCCACTGACTTGCTTAGGAGATATTCTTTCTTCTTTTGCTTTTTATTAAGAGATGTGTTCTCTTCCACAAGCCTAGCTTCTTTCATCTCAGCTTCCTTAAGAGCGAGTTATAAAGCTATCATCCTATCATTTGAAGTCTAAAGTAGGGTTTTTGTCTCTTCAAAAGAGGCAGCAGCTTGCCTTTCTCCCGTACAGCTTCGTATCTTCGGAAGTTAAATTAATAACATGGTTATTAAGCGAGGATTTTTCCTCCTTTAACTTAGAAAGTTCACTTGATGACTTCGAAGCCTCATCCTGAAGTAAAAGCATATGCTTGGCAACTTAGAATGGATAATGAAACTTGAATATATGAGGTATTAAGAGTTTAAAGCAGCTAGACATAAGGGGTACATACTAATAAGTGTTGTCTAAGAAGAGTGAATCGATGATCTCGAGTGTAGAAAGAAGACTGCAGTGTATAAGAAGCAGCAAAAGAAGGGGATTGAATTACCGATTGAAGAAGGTCATTAAATTTGTTCATAGAAGCTAATGATTGAGGCTTAGAAGGAAGAGAGCTCTTCAGAGTAAAAGAAAACACAAGATCTTCTTAAATACGATTCAAGGCTTCTGGGGAGCTTGGGATGTTAATATGGTGGAGCAAGTCGTGAGCACCCTCTGCTTCAATCACTTGTTGGTCTCTTCTACGACAACATTAAGATTTGTTTTGTCTCCGGCTGCATCTAGATCTGGCATTTTAGGGTTTGAGTCGGCACCAACCAACCCTTTTTCCCTTATAATGGTTGGGACTTGCATGTCCCCGATCTTAGGCTTCTTGCTAGCAGTAGACGCAACAACAGAATTATCGGCCATTTTTCTTTTGACAAGAGAAAATGAACTGGAAATAGCCTCTTTAAGAGATTGAGACTTGGGAGCTTAAACCAAAACAGAGGCATCATCCTTCTTTGGTTTATACTTGGAGGTATCAATGGTGACTTCATTCCCTGTGGGAGCAACAACCAAAGTTGATGAACCTGGGCCAAAGGAGTAAATTTGTGAGATGATATTACAATAAATTTTGAGTGATTGCAATGATATCTTACCAAGTATCCCGGGTTGAACGGGGAAATTAGATGAGAAAAGTTCAAGTTTGCCCATCACCAACAAATCCTTGCCCTTGGAGTTACGTTTTACCATTGTAGGTTCTCCGAGGATTTTGTTCCCATCGGAAATGATAGAGTGTTGACGAAGCTTAGATGGAACTAACAAACTTAGCATGTTCCTAATTATTTATGTAGCTTTGGTCAGTAACAACATGAGCTTCTGATCCACTGATCTTAGTTTCTTATGGGTGGAATCTGAAAGGGAGACACTTATTAGTAAAAAAAAAGCATACAAAAATGAGAAGGAGAAGTTTACCAGGAGTAGAGAAAGTCCCTCCAAGATCGAAAAAGCATTTTACAAAGAAATTGAGTTTCCCTCGTTTTTGCTTTATTGAGAGTCTTAGAAATTAAGCCGTTTGGGTAAGGATAGATTCAATATAATTGATGACCCGGTTGATCTCCAATTCTAGCAGGGCCAGCTATATGATGAAGAATGTTGGGATTATGGGATGAGAGACTGGTTTTAGAAGCCAAGACTTCTAAGCAAGTTATAATGTAAGAATTTGGTAAAAACTAGATCGGCGCAATGTCTAGATATTTCAGATACTTGAATATAAATTCAGGAAAAAGAAGATATTCGGTATGCTAGATGTGGATAGCAGAAAAGGTGAAATATCTCTCTGAGGATTGTAGATCCAGTTTGAGGATCCTATTGGGATAGCTTCAAACCTAGTTATTCTAAATTGGCTAAGGATGGAGTTCACCTCAACCTAGGAGGTGACATATGATGGCTAGGAGATAATGTCTTCTTTCTTGTTACCCGAGGGTGAAGGTTTGGTCTCTTTAACAGCCCTCTTAGAAGACTTCTTTTCATACTAGTGGCCTTCCATCTCCCTGCCAGATGATATTACTCCAAACCTGAGAAAATACCATGATTTATAAATTTTTCATCCATACTAATACTAGATCTGGAAGTTGTTATTTAGATATTCTACCATTTTCCAAAATGATTGTAAGTATATTAATATGAAACAATGACACTCATGTAACATTTGATAAAAATATTTAAAGGGGCATGAACTTCACTCTTGATAAAGAACTTCATGAAAAAGCTAAGATGGAAATTTGTATGAGATGTTTATGAGAATATGAGTTAAATAGTTTGTAACCATCATAATATGAATATCAAGAATAATGATATAATAAAGGACCCGGTCCATATCAAAATTGATAGCAATTGACCCTTGTAACCTTATTTAATTTCAAAGTAATAAGAGGGTCGACACCGACGAGTAGTGACAATATGAATTAGAAATATGGTAGTTGATTTAATTGTTCATAACACTCTAAAAGTAATGGTGATGAAAGTATTGAATGCATATAGAACCCCACTCACTATATTAATCACGATTGTGAAAAAGTAATAGAAAAATGATAAGGCTATTGTCATCACATCGTGTTTATAACCAAACATCAAAGTCATTCACTTCACATCTAATCAAAGCAAACATCATCGACGACCTCTAAACTCCTAATTAGGGGTCACTGCACTTCGACTTAGTCGACAATGTGCGCAAGGACTTCGGTGTTATTAGCTTTGATTGATCCACAAATAAAATCACTAAAGTTGGCGGTGTGAATGACTTTGAATGAGTCACTTCGTTCTTGTTGCTTACAATATGAAAACTTTTAACTAATGAGTTAGCACAATGCCACAAAGCTTTATAAAATACAACAAGTATAATGTCATCAAGAATGGTCAATGTTGCTATAATGAAAACTAATGTTAAGGTTGCCTTTGTCACTAACACATAATCTATAATACGAAAGCTGCATGACGAAAGCATTCGTTAATGAACTAACAAGATTGGTAGGGGATTTTGACTTCGGCCATCTTGATAAAGCTATGAGTGTTACGAGGTTTTTCGATAGCGGGTTGTGGGTCAAATAAATTATCATTTCAGATAACTGACCTATAACGTGTTTGATGACAAGCTTACACTGATTAATAATGAAAAACCTGCTATTATTCTAACTTAAATTCACCATCGCTAAGATTAATGACCATTAAAACCTTAAGACCTATTATAAACTTTAATCTGATGTCAATATGGTTCAGATTGACCCTATGGAAAAATAATCGAACCTATGAAAACAGCAGAATCCCTAAATTTTAAAATTATCATTCTTAAGGAACTTATTAGATTGAATTGATGAAAAACGATGCCATATGTTTCACATTAATAGAATCAACAATCGAAATTTGATAATCAAATTAAGAATTAAAATTAGACGAATAAATTTGATCGCCGATTCGATAGCAGCAAGATCCAAATTAAAAACCTAATTATAATTGCATTAAGAAAATTGTGAAAATCAATTTGTAATCTGATTAAACGAGATTATATCTTAGTTAAGAAAGTTACAATCAAAGAACTTAAATTTGCAGTTGAATTTAAAAGCTTGATTGTTGTTTAAGTATTTCATTTCAAATTGCAACTAAGAGAGAAAAGGGGAAGAAAACTGCGTATTTATTGGAGGAAGCAGGCATACGAGAACCATTGGATCGGTTTTAAATTAACGAACAAGATGAACGTGGAAAAACCAAAAGACAAGAACGAACACTTCTGAAACTATTGACTTGACAAGTTAAAGATCCTCTATACTAGGGTGCAAGTGTTATTATAATAAATCTCACTGAAGGAGTTCGAAGTACCACTTGGGCATCAGTATTTCTAGCTCCATCAGCTTTAGACTCTTCAAAACAGTGCCGGAATTTCCTTAGCCTTGGACAGAAGCCATATAAGTGTCCTAAAACTATTGCTTATGAATGATCCTAGACACATGTAGGAGAATGCTACCATTGTATAGGTCTAGGGAATGTTCTTATATGGAAGATTATTTCTTGGCATTTCGAGAAGGGAGACTTTGGCTTGGTAGGATGCAATGTAAGTGTGGCTAATAAGCAGACCTGTAATCTAGAATTTATTTAGGCATCATTTTGGTTATCAGTCCATTTCTGAGATCGAGAAGAGCATGTAGCTTGAGCATTCCATCCATCTTGAGCAGGATAGCTTATCAGTGAAGGAGTGTTGACCAACTCAACATTTTGTTTTTAGGGTCTAAGATGGTCAGTACTCTCCTGTGGTGGGCAAAGAGATTTGCCATGGGTCTTAAGCAAGTTAGGGGTTCATTGCTTAGCCTTATGTCTGTTAGGGTCCACTTCTGGATATCTCATCGGGGTGGTTCTCCTTTGTGAGAATGCTTATGAGATACCGTTGAGGCAATGAGTGTGGAAAACAACTGAAACACCGACTGAAGCGTAAATACTATGATACAAGGAAGATCGAGCTTGTTCGAAAAAGAAAGATGGCTTTGTATGTCACTCTCATGGCATATGAAGGCATTTCGCTATGAATAAAGAGAAGCATAAGTGCTTCAATTACAATTGGCTTGATCACTTGAAGAAGGACCATCCTACATCTTTTGAAGGGTGTGTAAGTGATGTTGACTTGTTCCATTCATGCATTATTGGGTCCTAGCAGGTTTGCGGCTAAGGAGAATCTGAAGGAGCTTATGTAGTAGGGTATGCTATATTTTTGGGAATGCATTTATGTTCCTTCCGACACTTGAGAGGTATGCTTTATTTATTGCATGGTAGATAGGCTAAACTTGACACCTTTCATAGTGGCTAAATTCTTCAATAGAGATAAACCTTGTATGAGTCACCTTAGTTGTAAAGCTGAGGTAAAGCAACAGAGAGTTTTAATATTCGAACTTGATGCATGAGCTTTCAAGTTGAATGGGATGGTCGATGAAGTGTGACTTGGATTTATATCCAGGTAGGGTTAGGTGGATGCCCAGTAATGAGCAGAGGCTGAGCAGATGATTGATAGATGTTTTCCTATATTTGTTCATATTATAATTGTTTATCTTTGTGTTAGTTAACCTCAGGTAGAATCCCATGTGTCGAAAGAGACATTTTCTAAAGGTTGGTCCATTTATGTGCCAGTTCTAATCGCTAGTTAGGCATAGGGTTTCTAGGTGGTTCGCACTAGTTAGGAAAGGGATTTTTCACTTGATTCTGATAGATGAGCACTTGAGTCGGATTCTTGAGATGACTGAAAAATTTCCATAGCACGGTCTTAGTCATGCGAGGAGATTTCAGTAGTTGGATCAAGGAGTCAGATCAGAGTTTGCAAGGATGGAGTCAGATGGTAGACCCTAATTTAACAAATCTTGCTAGAAAACGGATGGTTGGAATAGGCATCGTGTCACTTGGAACGACAGTTAGTTATTATAAAATTTCAGTGTAGTATAATTATTATTGCATGGGATGATTCGGGGAAGGCTTGGCTAGTTTTATGGTGATTCATCTTCTAAATGATGAGATGATACTTACCAAGGCGAGCGTCGTAGTGCACTTAGTATATTATTCTTATTAACATTGTGTGGTCAAGGTGAGTTTGAACCCGAGCAAACCCAGGCAATCGTTAATCTTCATTTTATAATGATTTAATTAGTACAGTTTCCACTTTTAGAGAATGAGTTTTGTTCGAAAGAAAAGAAAAGTCGAGGCATTGATTGCTGGATTTATTTGAGAGTTCTAAAATTCGATTATCCTGCATATCATGTGGGTTTTCTTTTTTTGTAATGAGAGGTGTAACAGTCTTTCGTGCATTATATTTACAATAGAGGCTATACTACTTAGGCATTTATTCCTTTTGAATGTCGGATGGACTCATTGGAGTTTATGGTTCGACATGCGCGCTGACTCTTGATGGTTGTCGTGCATGTTGGCATAGACTCTTTTTAAATATTTCATTTGTTTTGCATGCTTGTTGTTGCTTGTTACTTGTTATTGCTTGCTGTTGTTTGCTTCTGCTTATGTTTGCTTGCTACTATTTGTTGTTGTGTGTTGTTGTTTGACTTTGCTGTTAATTGATTTTTATTGTTGTTGATTTTTGTTGATTGTTTACTTACATGTTTAATAATTTGTATGCTAGTTATTGTTGCTTATTCTTTCTTGCTATGATTTGCGGGTTACTTGTTATTGTTTATTGTCTAAATGTTGTTTGTCGTTGTTTGCTGTTGTTTGATTGTTGCTTGTCTTATGTATTTGACAGCTTGTATGGTAGTTATAATTTCACAATTTAAGATAAGCTTCGGAGAGTGATAGTGATTGATATCTAGAGTAGATCCCATACCATCCATGCCCACTATGGGGTCGAGATGAGATCTATAAGAGTTTGCTGCCTATGATGTGACTTGGAGTCAGTGGTATATTTTGTTACTAACACATTTGAGCTTACTTTCCAATTGATTATCATGTATGACTATAGTAGTATCGGTTCCTACACTGAGGTTATACGTGGTTGAATGCTGTGTTAGTGCATAATCCTCTTTGTATAGTACAATTAGGTACTTGAGAGCTGATGTACAGCCATTTAAATGCTTATTTTCTTAAATAGGCATTTAACAAGTGAGAAGCTTTCTTGAAGGAGGCGTGAATTTTTCATGAATGGGGGTGACGTAGGTTATCACATATTTTCTAGTGTGTGATGCATTCAAATTTGGGAGCTTCTGCGATGTCGATAGCATAAGGGAATGTACTGTTAGAATTTTCCAAATCTGAGATTCGAGAAGTTTGGTCAGTCCTATTACTTTTTCATACTTATGAGAATATCTTGGACAATATTTTTTTAAAGATGGGAGAATGTAACACCCCACAATTTTGATGATCGAATATTTAAATGATTAATTTAAATATTTAATCGGTAAGTAACGGAACACCTTTTATACTTGATTTTTACAAATGAGCGAATTGGAACTCGATACACTGGTAGTTGAATTCGCTTTTCGACGCAAATAAAATGAGTATGTGTAACGACCCGTAAATTTCAACCGTTTTAATAACGTAATTTAGTTGAAATTTTGTGAAATTTTAAACGACAAAATTTTGAAATAAAAATTTAATATTTGGAATACATCTAATTAAACATAGCAACTGGTAAATTTTCGTCAGAAAATACGAAAGTTTATTTCGCGCGTAAATTTACTTCAATTTAATCGGTTAAAAAGCGTTGAAATTAAAACGTTTTCAAAATCTAAATATTTTTACATAGAAAAATTCTAAACCATCTTCTGAGCAAGATGTCAGTTTGTAGTTTTTCAAAATTTGGACATCTATTGCTCCGTCGTTCTTATTTTCTGCAAAATAGCAGTATTCTGGTACCGATATCGATTTTTATCGGATGATCGTACCACTGATATCCATATACCGTTTTGATCGTCTCGTCGTGCTAATATCCACAGTATATTCGTTTGCTTGTTTCAGAATCCGGTGTGCGGAGCAATCAGCGAAAACGCCTAGCGTATCGGTTCCGCAACCGAGTCCTTTGATTGCCTACCCTTTCATTTCCTGCCGTGCAAATCCAATAACCATAAACTTTTAATATTCCTTACAATCAATGTTCATGACTTTACATTTTTCTAATTAATATTTGCCTGCTCAAAAACCGTGCCTCTACATTTTTATTTTTCTTCTTCTTTTATTTTCGTTCATTTGCATTTTTCATTTGAACCGCTTCTCCCCAAACCGTGCATCTCCACCTTTCCCCCTCCGTCCTTAGCCAACCACGCACCACCCGACCCCTCCGCTCCACAGCAGCCACCTCCAAACACCGTCCAAGCACCGCATCAATCCCGAGCAACCAGCACCTAACGTTGCTCAACTTGCGTATGCGCTAAACTTCCACCTCGACGACTTAATACCATGTTGCATTCCAAAATATATCAGAGTTGATACTTATTCTTAGCTGTAATATATGAGGTATGTGTATATAAATATCTTATTTTATTTTATTATCGGCTTGTATATATATGTTATAGGTGTTTAAATTTGATCGCTTAAAGTATTTATATATGATATAAAGTTACGTATTGCTTTACATATATTGTTTTCAAATTTGATAGTATAAAGCATATAAAACTAGTTACGTGTGTAATTTTGTGACAAAATGAGAAAGATATGTAATATTAAATGAAATATAAGAGCTAGCTTATAAATGTGTAGGCACACTTGGCTAAGAAGAGTCGAGCATGAACCAAATTCACGTGATTTGAAACTCACGTGTGTATATATCACAAAGCTAAAAAAAAAAGTGGAGTATTTATTATATAGTATTATTGTTGTACTAGACTGCATATGGAAGGTTACATATCTAATAGTGATATGTTGTAAGTTTGCATGCATGCTAGTTAGGCTACAACCTTCCAACTTATGGCTTGCAAGTTTCCATGCATATTATTACTTTATTTATATTACGTTTATGACTTATGGCCATTATTGGAAGTGTGCGCATGCGTTTAGAATAGTGGAAAAGAATTGCGTTGCTGTTAGTACAATTGAAATAATGTTCATCCTGAACGTGAGTAGTAGTATACATATGCCCATAGTACTTATTTAAACTTAAAATTTTACTTTAATTTAAGTTCTGTAGTAACTGTAAATTATGTACACTTTAAAAGTTTGAGTTTTAAGTATATGTGTTAAGTCATATAGGTTGCATTCGCCTAAAGTAACTTTATATGTATATAATTTTAATAAGTTTCAAATTTTATATTTATTAAAAAAAATAATATATTAAAATAATATATATTTGGTTTCGGTCTACATCGAACAGCTCTAATCTGATTTTGTCAATTTCTATTCATCAGCTTTATTCGTCGATTCGTGTCCATCTAGCTTTGCTCTGAAATTCGTGCTTGGATCCGTAACTCATTCCATTGTCTGTCCTCTTTAACCTCGAAAGGTGAGCACTCACTCACGATTAACGTTCTTTTATTTATTAAATTTAATTTCAACTGAAACGACAATTGAAATATGCTGCTGTTAGATATTTACACTGTTATCACTTGTATCAGTTCACCTGTGACATCTGACACCATTATCTGTTATATATGCAATGATAATCCAGTTGGTTGTTAAATGATTGATTGTTTGATGTTTATATTGGACGTTAAATTGTTAATGATGTAAGTGATAAATAATTTGAAATTGAAATTGACGTAGGATAGTTAGATTTGATATATGTGTTAAATTTGATTAAATGACATTTGTACAATATGACCCCTTTAACTGTTGAATTTATTGACACGTAGGATTTGTTTAAATTACACTTTGAACCACTGAATGTATGTTGTTAAATTGATGATGTATGAAATTGTAATAGATGACAAGTGAAAAACCGTAATGTAATAATCTTTAATCTACATGAAATGATAGTGTAGATTCTAGAAATAATTATATTAATTCGTACAAATAACAATGCGAATTAATACGGTTATTTCGGGATTATTTGAATGGATTATTGGATTGATATTGATTGTTGTTATTGATTGTTTATTTACTTTGACACCATCCCAGTTATCACACTGCAAGTTCCCTTTGCTATGTTTTGATTTTGAATTGAATTGGAATCGGGTTGAAATGATAAATACCCAAATTGAACTTTGACCTAGGATAGGAAATTAAATAAAAACCCGATTGGTCAATAATTTGATTTAAAAATAAAATGAAGATTTTATTTGAATAAATAATATGGTTTTGAAATGAAGTTGAAACTTGAATTTTTATGAAAAGAAATGTTAATATTTACTAATCTGAAACAAAAAGATTTACAATGTAATTAATGAAAGAATGTTGTTTAATTTGGGAAATGATTGAATTAAGTTGAAATTATAATTAAGTTTGAAATTAGTAAACTTTGAAATGATTTAATAATTAAGTTTGAAATTATACTTAGGTTTGAAATTATTAAACTTTGAAATTATTTAATAAGTAAGTTTTGGAAAATTATTTAAGAAAGTAAATAAGTGAAATTGAATTTCTTTATCAAGAAATAAAATGTGATTTATTGAAATTAATATAAGACTTGAAATGTAAAGAACTTGATTTGATGAATTTAATTTAATTCAATTTGTAAGTTTTGATATAATGAAGTTGAATTTAAATAATGGATTTAATGAATTGGAAATTTAATGGAAATTGTTTTGAATGATAAAGTAACTTAACGAATATTGAATGAAATCGATAAATGAATTTAAATTGATTTGAATGTTAAATTAAACTAATTTAAATGATTTTCGAAATGAAACTTATATATGAATTTGAATCAATATTTGAATTGTTTTAAATAGAAATTGATATTGAATTATAAGATTTTGAAATGATGATTTGGAAGTTTTGAAACGTAAAATTTCGGAAATTGGTTTAGAAAGACAAATGAAATGTTGGTTTATGAATTCTATTTGAAATTGAATTGATTTGGTTTTGAAATAAATAAACGACCAATCGGTGTAATAATTACGGAAGGTTATTAAAGAGACCGGAATCCGGTTATGGATATACTCTCTATCTAAACCGGAAACCACTTTAATAACTATACGCGGAGTGATGATCCAGAATGAAGTGGTTGGAATGATGTACGTGATGACTGAAGAAAGAGAACGATAATGGATAGCCTTGACACTTGTGTCAAATTGGAAATGACTAAAACAGGAGCTGTGCCGGGCCAATGGAGGATTGATACCTCAAGTGGACACACTTCTTCGAACTACTTATACTTGTTGTCGATTGGTGCACCCTTGATTTTGGGAGTGTTGTTTCACGGTGTTGCGGGCGCTGCGGCGTTGCGTTCTCACCAGTCCGGATCAGGCGAACGGTAGTATCACTACCTTGGGTATAGCCTCATGTGCCTTGTCATACTTGTATTCCATTTATGCGCGATCACTACGAATTTGATTTGTACCTTGAGTATATGGATTGCCCTCTGGTGACTTCCGGTTTTGGGGAAACTACGGTCTTGTATATGCTTTTGGGAATAAAAATGTGTTAAGGGTGGAATGGGCCATGACTTAACGCTATTTTGATATCTTTATATTACTGATAGACATTATCTACTTATCGTACATTACTACATAGTAGATAGTTTGACGGATCCTTAAAGGATGGTTATTCCAAACATCCTTTGAGTTACTTGTATTTCAATTGCTATTTCACTTGAGTTGGATTTATTGATATAAGAATGTTAATCCTGACTCGAGTGTCTTGTGTTTTGCTTTACGCTCGGGTCAGACTGAGTGGTTCAGCTTTCGAGACTCACCTTTGGAGTTGGAGCTTCGCTTGGAGATCCAGCTATCTATCCATCTTTCAGATATCCGATGATTCCAGTGATGTATTCTGATTTGTATCTGATGTATCGTGTTACTCTTCCGTTGTATCTGGTTTAACTCTGATGTATCGTATTACTCTTCTGTTGAAAACTCTGATGTATTTTATATATTCATATAGTAGCTTCATGAACTACTATCTCTTTTATTTCCGCTGCAATTATTACTCTGTGTCTGTGATCTGTGATTATATTTGTTTACTGTATATGTTCATTTTTGCCAAATTTAAATTAACAACGCGGTATTTTGAGCAATTCAACTCCGGCATGAGTGTCTACCTATACACTTATAATGGATGCGAATGGTCCAAAATATCGGGTCGTTACAGTATGAATTTGATTATGTTTGGAATCGATGAATTTCAGGGATGAATACTGTAGGATGAAGACAATGGGCGTAGCCCACTAGCTTGCCTCCAACTTAGCTTGTATATAGCTAAAATCTTCGTTTGCTTTTTCATTCAAGTTACTTCCTCTCCTATTTCTCTATTGACTCCATTAATCAGTCCTTGATCCTTCTTTAATCCTGAAGCCCTAAACCCCTCAAATAAATATCTAAAATCCAAATAAAAATCACCATACTTCATCTCATCCTATCCTCTACAAAACCCACGAAGGAATTAGCTTGTGTTGGGGTTTGGATGTTCATTTCGAAATTTAAAGATGAAAGCTTGGGTTTTGGTGATTAAAACATGATTTGGGAAAAGGTAAGGTGAGTGGGATGGTTCTCCAATTAAATTTAAGTATTCTACTTCATTAATTCATCATTTATTATTAATATAGAATGATTTGGAGATTTCTATGCCATTATTTAGGTTTGTATTCATGTTGTAAACATGATTAATTGAACCACTATTTGTTTAAGACCTTAATCTCTATTTGTGAAATGGTTAGTAAGCCCTAATATTGATTATGGAATAAGTAATAGATTTTAATAATGTTATTAGTGATTAGAGGCTAATTAGATGACATAACTATGTGCATCTCATTTGTTAGTCATAATTAAACTAATTTAAATGACTATGGAAAAGTTAGTAAGCTAATTAGGTGAGTTTTGAACTTTACACTTAGTATTAAAGTGTAGAGGGTTAATGAAGCTTACTTAGTGTTTATAAAATGGTTATATGATTTTATAAATGAAGTATAGATTTTATGAAATGGAAATGATATTTTATAAAATAGTAATATGAAATATATTTGATTCCAAGCGAGATAATTTAGTATTTAAACGTTTTAGATGATTCATGAGCTAATGATATTTTATAAAATAGAAATAAGGTTTTATAAAACAGTATGAAACCATATTAGATGTTTATTGGAAAGGCTTCGGAAATAAAAGTAGATTTGATTAAATAATAAATGAATATCTTATTTAAATATACGTGTGCATATATGAGTATGGGCAAGTATATGTATAAGTGTATTTGAAGATATGAAACAATCAAAACGTTGTGTAAATTATAGTTAGAATTGTTGTGTGATTGTTTATTTATATAAATATGCAATTGGTTGATTACCGGATGTATAATTGAATACAAGTTCTCTTTGGGTATTTCATGTAGCCGTAGCGACTATCGCGTGCGCTAAGTTGCATGAGGGTATATCGTGTCGAGTAATCGCCATGATAAAGTCAGAAATGTGACTTGTGTACTGGTTCTGTGTTTGTGTGAACGTGTATGCATAAGAATGCACGTATGTGTGTATCAAGACATGTGTTAGGCATAAGGCAAGGAGTCCGGGTATGTTGTTTTGGCAAGTTAGAGGAAGTCGGGTCGCTATAATAGCCTGTTGAACTCTACTCATGCAAAGAGTGGATTATTGGTGTCGAAACCGGTTTTGGGATAATTATCGAATCCACTTCCAAAACGTTAACAAATGAACCCCAGCAGATGTACGATGGGATGGAGGCAGACCCTGAAAGAAAGGCAACTTATCGGGCGAAGCATTGGAAGAAATGGCACGCAAATGGCTTCCGTTCGGGAGGCCTACTTCCTGCCCAGGTTCATTAATATAACCTGGCAATATTTAGTCGACTGAATATTAATTCAGCAACTGAACTGGAGTGGAAACCAAACCCGAGGGGGAAGTCCAAAATGGAGGACTGGGGGATACTGGGTTCAATCGGCTAAATGAAACCCCCGGTCAACTGAACCCTTGGGAATTTAAAGACTTCGGGGAATTTCTTCCCCGTTCGAGCATGGTTCTTCGTAATGTCTTGGCTCGACTTCGAGGAGACTCTAAGCTACTCGGGGAGGCGGGATGCAAGACGAAGCTCGTGCTTCAGATATGAATGTAAAGTGATTCCTTTGGAATCAATAACTATCGAGCATGGGGTTGGTACGACGATTTGTCACTTGATCGTGTCCGACAAGCGTGTACGATCAAATAGATTGAATTCGTACCTTTGGGGTTCTACTTCGGGGTACGTATAGATAGATAAGTTGTTCCGATCTTATTTTAGTGATCGTACATAGTATCAATCTTACATTAGTGACTGTGCACAAAATTGATTTTATATTAGTGATCATACATCGTATTAGCCTCTTAGTGGCCATGCCTATTATTGGATCCTGATAGACATCTGGATACATTAGTGTGCTGACTCTGTTTATTATACGATCAAGATGGATGTTTGGGTACGTTAGTGTGCTGACTTTTTTATTATACGATCAAGATGGATGTCTGAGTACGTTAGTGTATTGACACTATTTATTATTAGATCCTAATAGACGTCTGGTGCGTTGGTGTGCTAGCTCTGTTTAATATGGGAGCGTGGTAGATGTCTGGGTATGTTAGTGTGCTAACTCTACTTATTATAAGATTGAGATAGATGTCTAGGTACGTTAGTATGCTGACTGTATTTATTATTTGATCGCAAAAATTATCTGAGTTCTTTAGTGTACTGGCCCTGTTTATCTTGAATATTTGGGTCATGCTAAGTGTCCATTGTTGACTCTGCCCATCAATAATGATGGGTAATGATTTGTATCCCTTAGTTATCTTCCATTATTATGGTGTGTGCGTTATTAGTTGGTTGTTGTTGTTATTGCTGCACTTACTATTATTTTGTACTTCGCGATAGACTTATATTATGATCACCCTACTTTTCGATGTTGGGTTACTTTTATCATTGTATGATATTTACGTTTCAATCACCTTATATTAGTTGTGTTGACTGGTTGATTACAAGATAAGAACAGGGTATGGTATAATCCCCTATTTTTGAGATGAGTTTACTGCACTTGTTTATAGGCAGTCTGGATTACTCCTGAGCCACATTTATGGAGAGAGCCAGCTGTGACATAATTGTTTCCTATTTATTTGTAAGTTTTGATATATAGTATTTAAGATAGTCTCTTCAAACCAGGCTTTATGTCGGACCTGCATTTTGTTTTTGCCTGCTTTTGTATTGATAACACTCTTATACTCGATTAAGTAAACTCGGAAGTCAGGTGCTTTGGGGATACACTAGCAGGACACATAGTTGGCGCATTTTTGTGGCGTAACATCGAGATTTTGAGATATATACACTTGATATTTTAGCGGTACATGACAGACTTGTTATTTGGATATGAGACTATTGTACCAGATGTTGATTCAAAACTTTGTGCTGTTGGAGTTGATGTATTCTGACTTTCCACACCCATACTTATATATCAGTTTCTTTCGCTAGAGCGGTCTCTTATATATGGTCATTCTATAATGCTTATGAATATTCAGTATATTATATGTCATCATTCCATTGTAAGGTCTTATCAATGTCTTGGTTTAGTGTTTTTTTCTTCTAATGTTACCCCAATGATATGTCTTTTTGGGCATTCCCAAAAGGCGGGTTGCTACAGTAAAACTTTCATAGAACCTGCCGTATATCACACTTCACAAGGATAGAATATAATATCAATAATGGATATAAAACAGAAGAGACAAAAATATAACTAAATGAACCATCGTAGACCGAATCATAGGTTCAATAAATTTATACAACACAGTAGTAGAGTCTATATAGTTGATAACTGAACTCAATATATCTATCCTCAAATAAAGTCAATCATTGTCAAAACTCCAAAGTGTTGCATAGAGGAAATAGTAAAAGCCCCAAAAATATAGTGTATGTGAAGATGTAGCCTTTGTCTATTGAAGGACCAGATCAGTCGGAAGCGGGTGAAATAGGTAGATTTCAAAAATATTCCTATTTTGAATATATTAGGCCTTTGAAGTCTAAAGGATAATTAGATCCAATGTAATAAAGTTTAAAATAAAATATTATTTTATTTAATTTGGTTAAAAAGAAGTTTAAATTTTAATTTTAATTTGTTTATAATAAAATGAATTTATCAAGTATATTCATGTGTTTAAAGTGTAAGTGCAACATATAAGTAGTGTATATATGTGTACTTAAACATGTAAGAGAAGGATACCTTTTGTTTCCTTCTTTTAATATGTATAATTAATTGAGGGAAAGTAAGGCTATAAAAGTAGTGGGAGAAACATTTCAGTTCTCTCTCTTTAAGTGGATTAAGTGACATACTAAATGACATTTATGCCTAAATTTACACTTGACATATATTGTGAGTATAGCCATTTGTAACACTCTAAAAATTTAAGTAGGAAATTTAAATAAAAGAATAAATTTTAAATATAATAGGGGCAAAAATGGAATTTTTGCAAACGTCTGAATATGGCTATGAAACATGCGTTGTTACGTTCGTAGCGAATTTGGGATAATTTTCATATATAATATTTTGGAATTTGAGCTAGTATGAAGAAGTCATAAACGTTTTTAAATTTCAAAATCAAAATTAATTTAATAAAAGGAAATAAAAATATACTAATTAAAAAGCTCCACTGGTCGACACATTTCGGTCGACCACCCCCAACCATAGCAATTGACCGATCGACAATTCAGGATGAGGGTTTGGTTGGCCAACGGCCTAGATTCAATCCTATATTTTTAACAGTGGTCAAGTTTACATCATATCTGTATATTCCTAGTCTATGTAATGTTTTAAAAACTTGATAGCTCATACTTCATGGCATTGACGCATGACCGAAAGCCAACCTAGGCTTAGGATTGATGTATCGGAAGGTGCGGGTTGTCACACCATTAGTCCCTTTACAAGAGCCATTATTGTCCGAAGTTTTGGTTTAAAAATATATGCACGTATATATAATTAAGGAAAGGTCTAAAATTAAATCTTATGGTTCTGCATAAAATTTCATTTTATAAAATTTTAGTTAAAACATAAACATACATAGGTTCACAAATAAATAATGGCAAACTATGTCTTAATTTCAAAACAACATATGTATGAAAGGATTACAATACAATATTTTGATATATATGTGTATATATAATATTTCCATATATATATATATATATATATATAAAGTTTAACAAAGTCAATCAAAATTACAATCACGAAGGATTAAAATGATTTATGATTTTACGTAAAAACCACTTATCGATTTTCAATTGTAACAGTTTTAAATTAATGCAAACAACAACCAAATAGAATATGTTTAAACCAACAAGTTACTCAAATTGTTATCAAGAAAAAAATTGTTTAAAAAAATGAAACATAGACGTATATACTTAATTAAAAGGTTTCCAATCAAAATAGTTTTGATTAAGAAATTGTTTGCAATCAAAATAATTGAAATTTAATCAAAATGTTTTTCAATCGAAATTGTTTGAAAAATAATGTCAGCTAAACACGATATATGTGTGTGCGCGTGCGTGCGTGCGTGTGCTAAAGATTTACAATCATTATTTTGAATAACAATTGCAAACAACATCAAACCAAATCAGATAATTTAGGCACATGTAAATCCATTGTAATAATTGAGATCTAAACTACACATAAACAACAAAGAGTCAAATGAGATGAAGAAACTAAAATATATGTCAGCATAAAGATTATACGATCAATTGAGGTGTAAAAAATGGATCTAAATTAAAATAGCATGATGAATATTTAATAATTTAGATGTGACAAAGGTAAATCTGAGATATATTCCAATTAAACAAAAGCAGATCACAATAAATTATATAATTTTATGAATTTGTAATTATAGATAGTACCTTGCTATTTCCCAAGAGAATACCTTAAATATTGAATATTTATTGCTCTGCTTGAAACCTTGTTCGACACTTCCAAAAGGCGCAACCCAATTTAAAAAGCTACACACTGTTCCTTTTGATTCTAATTGAATATGTGTTGTATTTGTTGCTTAAATTTTGATAAAGGGAAAGAGGGATATCGGCCATTGCTGGAAGTTAGAGGTGGAGGCACAAACCCTAGAGAGAAAATTATGAGAAAAAAGAGGCAAGAGATGTTTAAATAACATAGGAAACAAGGGGGTCAAAGATAGAAACATATCTTTCTTTTCCTTAGCCATTTACACATCTTTTGTAATCAAATTCCAAGCTAATTCCTCTCCATCATGGTCAGCCATACATATCTCACTATTGGGCCTCAAATCACTTCAATCCTTATAGGATATTATACATTTAAATCAAATTTAAACGTACACCGATATCGTATATCGATAAATGTGATATAACATTTATATATGCACTAGTTTTAATACTTATCAACATAATTCAAATAAAAATTATAATTAATTTTCATAAATATTAATATTAATTAACTTAATTAATTATAACATTTATAATTAAATTAAATTGGGAGGTAGATGGAGGATTCAACATTGCGGTTGTATCGACTCTTTAGGTTCAAACTCGATCAGCAACTAATATCGAACAATTCAAATATTAACGTTCACATGTCACCTTAGCTAGTTTTATGTTATTTTGCCAAATTTATTGCTTGTATAACTTCAGTAAAACCCAATTTTACATATTTAAGCATTACCTGGTAGTGACAATTATTTACACCAATTCTCTTTGTCAAAATTATATCACATTAGGACTTATGAAATTTGGTAATGGTCAAAATTCAAATATTGTCCACATTCAACTTTATAGTCCAAACACAAAAGTCTTTAGTTCAATAATAACAAGTATCCTTAAGTGAAATGCTCTGGCCAAAGACTTTAACTTTTAGTTGACTTAAGTTGACCCCATGATACTAATCCCATATAATTGAAGAGACGAATTCTCTCTTGAATAGTTTTTCACTTTCAATGTTTTCACTCAACCCAAATATAGTCGTTCCACGCACGTCGTGTCACAATTTAACTATAATCAATGCAGAATCTCCACATTGAAGCTCGATAGTATTCCCAAGTCGAGGGAATTGTATAATATTGGGGCATTAATATTCTCTATTTGACATTAATTATATTAACCAAAAGAAAATTAATTGAGTTAGTCATTCCATAGTTACCCAATAACTATTAGTATATAACTCTTTAGTGCCCCCCACAGGCTTGAGTAATACACTACCTAATATTTGGAGAGTGTTACGTACGCTAACTTCAACATATGTATCGATATCCAGGCTCAATACATCTTGACAGGGAATATTTAAAATGATATGTGCCTTATACTGTGATAAATAACTCGTGGTTACAACACAATGTCACAACTATCACAAAAAACATACCACTTATGGATTTTCGATTAAATATACTTAAACTGAATAATCAATTATTTATAACATATTATAACAAGTATATAACAGAACTTGAAAGTGATACTTCTTAAACTACGCATTTTGGTGACATGCACACTTCGCTCACATCCTCTACTACTAGTCCTTATGCTCATTTGAAACCTCCAACCACCACTACTATCTTTCCACCTTACAATTCATCCCCATCTCCTTTAGTTATGATTGAGACAACTTTGACTGATGTCCTTAAAAATGATGCAACTATGGATGAAGTCTTATCCAATATCAGCTCTGAGAATGAAGAAAATGTAAATGATAATGATAATGGTGAAGATTGTACCACTGAACAAATCATGCCATTGAACACACATGAAACTACAAAAGCATAAGTACTAAGCAAAAGAGTTACAAGGCAATCTGCCACCAAAGACTCCAAACCATCATGCTAGATAGTATTGGTTTTTGGAACATTCGGGGGGCTTATGACAATTCAAAATCTCACGGAGCTAAATATCTCATCAGCATTAACCATCTTCAAATGTTGGTCTTATGTGAAACTAAACTTAGTGTTGATCTATCTCCTCAAATTTCAACTTTGATAGCTCCTAATAGGAATCATATTCACAATGACAATCTTGCAGCATATGGAAGACTGCTTGTTCTTTGGAATCCCCAGTTCTATCACATTTCAAATTATATTATGCATAGACAGTACATCCATTGTTCAGTCACTCACATTCCCTCAAGAAAATCTTTCAACATAACTTTTATATATGCTAACAATTCCAAAATCTGTCGTCAAGTTCTCCTTAATTCCCTTCCATCTCTTTAGTCCTCTTCATTATCATGGATTTGCCCAGGTGATTTCAATTGTATGCGGTCCTTTTTTGAAAAAATGTGAGGTATCCTTTGATGCTCTCTGATGTAAAAACCCTATTTTTGAAGTTGTGATATTAAATTAATTTAATTGCAATAGAAGTGCTCGAATGCAATTTTTTGACAATTTTTATTTTTGTAACCAAATTTTTTTATATTATTATTTATTTTATTTAAAAAATTAATTAATTAATAAATTCCTTTTGGATAATGTTTGAAAACTCAGATAAAATGATTTAGCAAAGATAAAATATTAAAAGTGTAAATAAATTTTATACACTTGAAATAAATGAAGAAAAGTTTTAGTCGATATTTAGTAAAGTAAACAAATCAACAAAGATGAGTAAATTTATTTTATATCAGTACAATGAATTATTGAATGGAGCTAAATAATTTTGGATTGAATGGAATTGTACAGTTGTCAAAATATATTTGTATGCTTAGTAAATTGAGGTGTAAATAAATTTAAAAAATAAATTTGAATATGGTTATAAATAAATTTAAAATGTGTTACTTATAAGAGGGGTAAAGAAGAGGAAAACTTATTAATTAAAAACAAAACTCTAAACTAAGCCAAGCCCAATTAAGAAATTAAAACACCATCTCTTTTACCCATCATCAGCCTATTACTAAATTCACTTCCGTTCAAAGTAAGGATCGACTTTCAATTTATGCCCTAGTTCCTAAATCTTATTTCACATGAAAGAAAAAAAATATAGCCGCGCTTACAATAGGAAGTCGATGGCAATAGAGGTTGCCAACAAGGAGGTGGCACGTGGTCATCATCGACGAGGAGATGCGGTGCCTGGGAGGTCGCGATTTTGTCATCGGCGCTTGGGAATTTCGATGGTGGTTTATATTATGGTTGACACATGGTCGAGGAGGCCACGACCTAGGTTCTGGCAATGTATGACGTAGGCGCGGCCTTCGGGTGTTGGTAGAGGCAGTCGATTGTAGGAGAGGAGCTAAGGCGTGCGGTTGCATTTTGACGTTGGCATTATTGGATATGAGCAGAAATCGAAGGCATAATTGTGGAGTAGCGACAGTGAGAGGCTGCTCGTGACCGGGATGTTGGCTGAGGTGATTTTTTCTGCCATGGTCGACACATGGACGATGGAGGCAATGGTCGATGCAGGCTTTGTGTGACCGTTTTCT
Source organism: Allium fistulosum (assembly GCA_030737815.1). Classification (NCBI taxonomy): domain Eukaryota; kingdom Viridiplantae; phylum Streptophyta; class Magnoliopsida; order Asparagales; family Amaryllidaceae; genus Allium; species Allium fistulosum. The sequence continues at coordinate 152,458,201 of CM060905.1, read as the reverse complement.
TCGCATTGTTAAGGTGAGTTATCTTATAACTCACACACCTATATCTATGCAAGTTTATTCCGTATGTATGCTTCGTTTTGGATTACGTTATTGATTGGTAGGGAATGATAGAATTAAAATAAAATTTGATGATGTGGTTTCAATTGGTTGATGCTTGAATTGGTTTAATAGAATGTTTGAAATATTGGATTTGAATCAATAATTTAAAATAAATTAAATGGTTAAAATATGATTACATGTTAAAATTTATATTGTTCATTGTAAGTTGGGTTGATGGTTGAAAATACATACATTGTTGTATAATCGGAGTTTGTCGGAAAGCAACACGGATTGAAAAATAATTCAGTATTATTGAGTTATATTTTATAAGGCGATGTTGGCTCAAGATGTTGAATTTCGTTGGATTTATTGTTTGAATTATTTAAATGTTTTTAAATGAATTTCGAAAATGAGATTTTATCCATTTTTGATCCATATTGGAATTTAGTTTATGAAATATATAGTTAGATTATATTATCCTCTTAATTTATTAATTATTTTAAAATTTCCAATTTAAAACTTTTAAAGATAGGAAATATCTATTTATAAAATCTTTTTTTAAATTTTTTATTTATCAGTGTAAAATTTTGAAAATGCTTTAGAGACAAAATATAAGATATGGTATTATTTCAGAAAACTGATTATGAAAGTAATAAATTCAACTTCAAATAATTTTAGCTATAAAAACTATTTAAGTGATTTTAGAACGAGTTTTAAAGCCTTTGGAAAATTATATCTTTATTTGTATGTATATATGTTTAAGTAGATTTTCAAAATAAAGTAAGTTATCCATTATGAAAAGTATAGGTTTGTTTTAAAAATAAATGCAATTAAGACTTTTAAGATTTCAAATAGTTTATGGTTTTAAAGTGGTTATGAAGTAATATTATATATATCTGTATAGATTTGAAATAAAGTGAATTATCAATTACTTAAATATGTTTTGATTCAAAAACCTAATAAAGAAAATTTATTTTAAGACTTAAAACTTTGTAACTCTTTTCTTTAAATATATATGAGTTATTGGATTTTAAAAGTGATAAGTGTGAAAGTAAACTATAGATAAAGTAATTAAAAAATCATTCTTATATAATAAAATTTGTATTACTTTCTTTCAAACTATAACCTATTATTGGCTTTAATTGTGTTTAGCCTTTGGCTAATTATATACCATTTTGGTATTTCTTTGATGACTTTTGGAAACATTGATTTCGAACAATAAAGCTTTCACTTGTGTTTCTATTGAATTTCGTGCTTTTCTATGAAACAAAGAATTTTAATAAACGATTGAACTGTGGAGTAGTATGGGACACTTTGTACAATTCTTTCGGTTATTATTATAATTTGTTAAATAGAGTCTAAAGTGGAAATTACTAGCTTTTAGTAAATACTTGAGTTTACTATCTAGTATGGGACGATTAGTTAAATTCTTATGATTACTGGAGCGACAGTAATTAACGCTTAGAGTTGTATTATTTTTGGGTGCTCGAATTTCAGATCGATAGATCCCCGAGAGAATATAACTCATTATTCATCGATCTGAGAATCGATACATTTTTAGATTTGGGTAGGTAGATCTCTTTCGGAAGATCTGTTATGGTGTTAATACGGCTATCGGAAGGCAGATTTTTACATGCATCGTAGTCTATAGATACTACAACCTATCAGTTTATTTTTTTATACAGTTAGACTATGTTTACCTCTTTCGGAAGGTAAATTTGCATAGGACAGATTGGGTACACGGCTGCTCTTTTCTTTGAGGGTTGTCCCTAATCTGCAGTTTCTTTCGAAAGGCTTCCTTCCTATGTAGCGGGTCTCTTCCGGTAGATTTCGTGTCACTGTATTAAACTGATAGATGACTACCATTATTATTTCCTTATTGATGATTATTTCTTCAGAGATTTTTTGTATGGATATTCTGTATCCTTTGTGGCTCTGAGGAATTTTGAATTTGTTGTCACCATATTTTGAGATGATGGTCTATTGAGACTTGATATGTATTTATGAAATGGTGATTTGTTAGATATGCCTTATTTGAGTATTTGTTTTGGGCATATTTTATTTTTGACTTAGTTGGTTATTGTTAAGTCAAAAGTTTGAGATCTGTATTTATTGGTTTGTGTTGCCTTTTTGAATTTTTGAGTTTTAGGCATATTTTGAGATGACTTATTTTAGACCTGAGTCATTTGTGGATTTATATTATGAATTTAATTAATATGCCTTATTATAATTGTTCCTTCGGCATATTTTATATGGCTTATTAATTTAAGTCATAAAGGTATAATATTAGTATCTCACCTATTATTTAGATATATTCCGACCTGTTTATTATTTTAATACTCGGTTCAGGCCGAGACTTTACAGGAACAGGGACCCATTGACCTTTGGATTTTGGGCTAGCATTGAAGTAGACTATTTTGTATAGTTTTAGTTTACTTCGTACTTGTATATATTGACAGTTAGGAGTTTATGTCATCTATATTATATAGTAGCGACTTTGTACCTAATACAATATTTTTGATATGATGTATATATTTATGTGGGTCTAGTACTTATATTTTGTAGACTCGCATTCTATTATGTATATGATGATATATATTATTCCGCTGTGATCTGTGACTCTGATTCTGATTTATCTATAATATATACCGTTCTGAATATTTTTAATCGGTGTGTTTATTACTTTGTATTAAACTGTATACGTCTAAATATCAGTTCATATCTTCAAAGAGGTAAATAAGACGTGTCAGTGTTTGTATAAGGTGTATTCATATTCGATCGCCCTTAACCAGCCATATTCTTTGGATTAGTAGAAGACATTACTTGTAATGTTCTTTGCCAAACTGGGCATAGCGGTGAGGTCATCACATCTGACATCTCTCCTCTTAACAATGTAATAATCCAATCTAATCTTCACCAAATCCCAAAATCAGGCTTACTCTACACTTGGAATAATCGTAGTAGATCTGGTAATAGAATTTATTGCAAATTATATAGAACCTACATCGACTTATCTTCTTTCTCATCTTTGCCTAATCTTTTCTCTCATTTTGCATCCCCTACCTTATCAGATCACAGCCCAATCATCCTTTCATGGGGTATGCTGAAAAAGAAATCGCTCTTGTTTTAACTTTATTAATTCTTGGACGAAAGATTATGAGTTTTCTTCTATTGTAGTAGGCTTGGAGCATTCCAATTATGGCAACCCTATGTTCATTCTGCAAAGCAAGCTAAAAAATACCAAGCTGAAATTAAAGGCATGGGCACAACACAAATATGGTAAAGGTAACCTTCTCTCAAATAAAATTAGAATTGAATTACAAGAGATGAATTATCTTCTGCGGAACAACACAACAGATAGAGAAATATCAGATAAGATGGATTTATTAACTTTTAAACTTTCTAATGCAATAAAACTGGAATTGGACACGATAAAGCAAAAAAAAAATAGATTCTTATGGTCTGGGGCAGGTGATAAAAATTCTTCTCTCTTTCACAATTCCCTAAATCTCAAGAAAGCAAACACCATCATTCACTCTCTTAACAATATGGATGGCAGTATGTGTAACACTAAAGATGACATTAAAGATGTTTTGCTATCAGATTTACACTCATTTGTTTTTTGATCCTACACCACAACAGTTTCACATGTCCTCCTATTCCAAATTTCTCTCCCAGCAATATCAAACATTCAAGCACATGAATTAATAACTCAAATACCCATGGAAGAAATTAAACAAGCTGATTTTGATATGAAACCATCTAGTTTGGCTGGACTAGATGGGTTCTCTACTAATTTATTTCAATTTGCTTAGGAAATCGTTCATAAAGACTTTACAAATGCAATTCTCCACTTCTTCAAATCCAAAATCATGTTAATGGTATTAATCACACTAGACTTGCTCTAATTCCTAAGTTGGAGGTCCCTCAAGATATCTCTCATTTTAGGCCCAGAGCATGTTGGAATGTCACTTATAAGTGCATTACCAATATTATTGCTAGTAAAATGAAAGGATGCCTTGGCAAAATAATATCTTCGAATCAGTCTGGTTTTCTGCCTGGGAGAAGAATCGCTAATAGTATTCTTCTTTCCCAAGAACTCTTAAAAGGCTATAATAGAAAAATAGTTTCTCCATGATATGTGCTAAAACTTGATATTCAAAAAGTTTATGACACTGTTAACTGGTCCGCCATCATCCCTATTATGTCCAATATGAACTTCCCCTTGCCTTTTTTAGCTTGGTTGCACACCTGCATCTCAACTGCAAAATTATCTCTTTCCCTCCATGGTGAGAGTTTTGGGTATTTCTCTTCTATAGGGGAATTGGGTAGGGTGATCCTGTCTCCTCTTACCTATTCATTTCAGTTATGGAGTTATTAACCAATATTCTCTACTAATTCTTTAATGATAGAATGAAAGACTATCACTCGAAGTGAATGTATCATGGGATTTCCTCTCTCATGTTTACAGATGACTTATTAATATTTACCAAGCCTACTTTCAGTTCCATCAGCAATGTTTTTTAGGGTTGGACACTTTCTTTGGCATGACTGGTCTCCTTATCAATAGACAGAAATCACAAATTGGAATTGTTGGTCTGGATATGAATGCATATACTAATCTTTTAAACATTCCTGGTCTTCAGCCTCTTGATATTATGCTTCCTATTTAGGAGATCCTATTTATACCTTCAAAGTCAAATCTGGTCAGTGTCTTCCTCTATTTGAGAAAATAATTGCAAAACTTGATCTAGTGGCTGATAGGAAGCTTTCTCAGGCTGCTAGAATTTTTATTATTAAGAGCATTGCATTTCCAATGTGTACCTTTCCCTTAAGAATTTTTGTTGTCCCTTAAAAACCTATCTCAATGCTAAATAGAGCCTTTAATCATTATATATGGCATGGAAACCTCTTCTCTAATAAGTTAATAACCATTGCTTTTAAAAAATTACAATTCTTTCTTCACCATGGTGGGCTGGGTATTATAAATTTGCACCATTGGAACTTAGCTGATGTTGGCCAATATTTTGATATGATAATAAATAAAGGGGACAGTGTCCCATGGTCTCTACATTTCAACTTGAAGGAAAAAATATTTTGGATTGTCGACATTCCATTAGATACTAGCTAGGCTTGGAGATGCATCCTCCAGCTTCGAATTACCTTTCTTCCAATGATCAAATGTAGTACCGCTGAATCATTTTGGCACTCCTCTTGGAGTAGCACTAGTGCCATTATCTCTTCCCTGATTGATTATAACCATAGAGCTATCACCAGTATTCCTGAAACAGCCACTGCTAATGATTTTGTCCATAATGGCACTATATCTCTCCCTTCTGTTAGTTCTTTTCATGTGAAATCTCTATGGGATAACATCCATAGCTCCTTCAATCCGATTCATAATGCAAATATCAAGTGGAACAATAGCAATAAATTCTCTTTTTTTCTACTTACAAAGCCCTTTTGACAAGATCGAATCCCCTTATTTTCCCTTGGTATAAAGGTTATGGAAATCTGGTTCTAGACCTAAAGAAAATATGCTTCTATGGAAAATTCTCAACAATGCTTTACATACCCAAGATAATCTAGTTAAGAGACAAGTTATCAACACTTCGATACGCAAGTTTTGCACACATTTGTCAAAAAATATTGGCCATTTGTTTTTTGGTTACACTTACTCTTTCAGCCTTTGGAGGAGGGTCTTGAGGCACTATAACTTGCACTATCCGGCCAGAGATCATATATTGAATGGATTTTCATCTTTAAGGCTACTAGATAGAGAACGGATGATTCGATCAAGCCGCTCAAAATTTTGAAAAGGGTTGTCCATGCAATTTGGTATGAGAAAAATGAGCATTCATTCAAAGGAGTTAAACTTCATGTTCTTTCAGTCTTTCAGAAGTTAATTTCATCAGGATAAGCTTTATGTTTTAAATTCAGCTTAATTCTCTTGTTTGAGTATTAAATGAATTTTTATTTTATGCCTAATATGCTTTTGGGCCTTTTATTTTTCTGTTTGTAGGGTTTCCTACTTTTCATCTTGTTTTCGTTTAGCCGTTTTCCTTTGTATTTTTTAATCTTCTTTTGTTAGCAATAAAATAGTGGACAACCACTCTAAACACCGGCTTGCCCTGCTAAACAAGTATATAATAGAAAGAAAACACGTTTTATTTTGAACAAGATTGGTTATTGAGTTAGATTTATGTAACAAATCACATAGTTGCCTCTAGGGCATACTTCTAACTCTATCAATTTCCTACTTGCGCTCTTAGTCAATTATGGAATCTTATTCCAACTTATTCGATCGATTTTCTCGAAACTAACAGAGTCGGTCCCTTAGTGAGCGGTATGCTGTTTTGTTTTAATTATCTACTCCGTCAATCAACTTTTTTTGATGCTGATAAACTACATTTATCATATGGAACTATTTGGAGTATGTTTCTCGACTTTTAGTGAACGCTTACATTGTTATCATATAACAATGGTGTAGTATTCTCAATACTTTGAATCACTCCTAGCTCAGTTATATTTGTGCACTTTATATTTATGCATTTCTATAATTTTGGCACTATTCAAGGTGATGTACTCAACCTTTTCATTGGATCGGCCACGAGCTTTCATCTGGAACATTTCCAAAGTTAAAGCTATAGAATATGAATTTGATATTGACATATTATACTCAATAGCACTTATGAAATTCGAGTCCGAACAATTCTTCGTAAGGAGTTCGTTTTTTATGTCAATAATTCTCTAGTATTTTGTGAATACTCAAAAACATTTTAAATTACCATTTGGTAATTTTAATTTGGATTGATATTTGCTTCATGCATCAAACACATAAGCAAAGCATGATAATGTAGACAAGACAAATTGTATGATAATTCTCATTGCGAATACACGAGGAATCCATCTTACATGTTACAATTAAACATTTTAATAAGGTGGCTTTGCGTATTTTTTAGGACATTCCCAACATCTTTTACACTTACAAAAAGATATAATTTACAAATCCAACATCAAGTTTTAAATTACCAAAGTAAAACTGATTTTAACATAAGTACATTGTTAATACTCAGAATTATGTTGTTTACTTATATTTTAGAAATATCTTTGTACCTTTTTAAAGTGCTTTCTTAAAAACTCGCAGTTCCTCTACATTTTGACTAAAAATAAAACAATTTGATATTTCCATGATAACACATGTTCAACATTAATGCTTGTCAAACGATATTTTCGTATCCATTCTTGGATCATATCCAAGAGCCCACAATCTTAATATCGCTCCTACTGACTTCAAGGACTTTGGTTGTTATGTGAAAACAATCTATTCTAAATCATTATTTGAAAATTTCTTGTTCCAACACCTATGTACCAAAACAAAAAGTCATACTGGATGATAATTATATGAGTAAAATCTTAATTAACCAGAGCACGTTAAATGATGAATCTGTTACGTTAATTTCAACAATTGAAATTTACGAAGTTATTCTTATCGATTTTGCTCACTATATTACAAGTAGATGTTATTCTTATCAATGTTTCTCACTATATTCTAAGTGTATTAGTCTTTCTCTTAAAGACATATGCATGATCGATGGATCATATCCCTTCGGGTACAACTATCAAAATCATATTTTGATAATGTACTTGGAATTCTTCAGGATTTGTGCATCGTACCATATCATAGAGTCGATACTCTTAATGGTTTAATTAAGAACTAAGGGTTAGCAATTCTCGAGATTGATTAAAAAAAACTCATGGTTTCTTTTTAACTTGGAAGAATACTCATCAGATATTCTAGTGCGTTGTGCTCATTTAGGTTTGGTTAATTTCATTTCATCCCTCATAATCAATTTCTCTCTAGATTGTATCCAAATCTATTTTACTACCAATAATTTCTAGAATAAATTTCTTCACTATGAAGTTGGTATTTTTTGAAACAAAATTGTTCTCAGTGTACTATAATAGATATTCATAAACAATTTGTGGATTGCATTACATAAAATTGACTTGTTTTAGTTTACGATAATTATGTTCAAAACATAATGCGGTCATTCAATGATGATCATTCCCAAACTCTTTGGGGACGATTCATAAAAGAACCCTCACGTACAATTATTACGTGTAGTATTTCAACTCACACAACATGCCAACCCCTTAGCCTAGGATATGTTGGGGTTTCATATAAACCATTATTTTGTATGATTTTGTAAATTATTCTTTAGGTTAGATTAATTTTAACCTTATGTACTACTCAGAAATACACAACCAAATAGAAAGAAGTTAACTCAACTTCACTCATCATTAATCATACTTTGTCCAACAAGGTTCAATTACTCCTTATTGATACATCATTATGTGTCTTAAAAAAGAGTGACTTTTGAGATTGAATCTATATTCATTTTTAGGTATGTTTGGATCTCTTTCCAATATATTCACTTATTCGATCAAACCGAACCATTTCTACTGCATAAAATTTCGTTTACTTTCGTTTTATATTCAATGAACTTATCATGGATATGCTACATTTGTATCAAATACATATGTTCATGTTTGTGATAATTCATCATGAATTCAACGAAGTATGTGGAATCATTTTGGTATTATTGGACTTACGATTGCGTCATCTAAATGTACCAATCTGAAGAGTTCATCGACTCTTATGTCGATCCCGCTGAATGGGTGCTTTGCTCTTAATCATTTGAGATATAATTTATTAGTTCCATAAGATTCATAGTCATAAATTCAAACTATCATTTCTCAAAACCATGGCTTAAACTATCATTCTAAAATAATTGTAAATAATTTTAGACACTTCTATATTTTCCAATGCATCACTTTGTTATAAAAACAAACACCATTGTTATAGTTTTATTTCATAAAGAATACTCATAATATTCATATTAAAGCAACACTATGTCTATTTTTTTAGTCAGCACTGAAAAACAGTTATTATTTCATAAATTATGTTTGGTATGCTTTATGAAAATAATTATCGTAAATTGATGCAACCAATGAGGGCTATATGGAATAAACCCACTATTTCCTCCATTACTTTAATATTGTACGAGATACGAAGCTCCATTCTACCACTTAATGTATGCTATTTATTCTATCTACTATAACCATTTTACAGTCCAGAAATTTCAGATCAAATATCTTGAACTCAAAATAAATCTATCATAGAAAATAATTTTCTGCATTGAAATACATTTTTGAATATAAATCATATTTCTCGTTCCAATGTTATGTATAAATTATAATAATTCTCGTTTCCGATGTTTCTTTATGAAGCATAAGTGACCATTCACTCTTTTCATCTCAACTGTGCCTTAAGTTACAACTACCCTCGTACATTCATTTTCCTTTCTAAATAGTCGAACCATTCAACAACAAAAAACTTGCTACAAAACCATAACGACCTCTTTACCAAAGTGCATTTGATCATCCTTAACATTTAATGATATCAAATATATTGCACTTTATGTAAACTTATCAAACTGACCTTTTAGTGATCAAATTATTAGGTCTATCTCATAACCCTTTTTGGTCTTATGTTACATTTAACACAACAAGATCTTTACTGTAATCAATCAAATTGAATACTCGATCTCACACTGTGGTATACTTGCTTATCTCAAATGAACTGATTTCATTGAGGTGTCGTACATTACGAATTGTGATCGTTTACCATATAACATTTATATGTGAACGAATACGGATCAGACATCTGTATTCAAGCGTTGCGTTTAAACTTTGAAACTCGTAAAGGACAATACACAGTCTTAGGCAAATAAACATGTAAGTGACCGATTATGAATGTATTTCGTAGTTGTAAAATTAGATGTTTGCATGGAACTTTAAATAGCAACATGCAAAATATTTATTGGTAAGTATATTTTATATTCGTTTTTTAAAACCTTCAATTCAGTCATTTGTATGTTATAATTGATAAACATTTTATCAATTATGTTCATTGCATAAAATTATCAATGTAGATTATTATAACATTATCTATAAATTGTTCTTACAATATTAGAAAAGTTAAATGTTTCCATTTCCTTTTTCTAGTCAGGCTCCCACTAGATTTTTATGTATCTCAAAACCCTAAGACGAAACGTAGAAATCTTTAGACTTCTGTAGTGGGAATTAAGACTCGTATGCCTTGGGATTTTGATCATGAGGAAAGCTTAACAAATCATAGACCTGCATGCGATTGGTAACTCCTTATCGATTGTATTGTATACAACTCCCAACCTATGTTTTCTTGTCCCAATCTCATCTTTACCTTGAGAAAAACTCAACAAATAAAGAGAAATTATTGGTTAGCACCCACTATTTCATTATGACCTGTGTATAGTGCACATACCTTGAGGAAAGATCAACAAATATATGCAGCTATCTTACTTCATCTATTTAATATATTAATAGTACTACACATAACATATAATAAGACTACCGAACATGCAAGTACTCTATTAATATATAAATGGTAGAGGAAAACTTTATATTAAAGTTTCATATTCTATAATATTTTAGTTGAGTGATATCGACTTATGGGATAATGCATTTCTTATGAAATATCTTCGTGATTCAAGTATCGAACATATCAGAAATCACAATATTCGTAATATACGTATATATTTATCCCTAAAGTCTCATTCGGATTTCTCATTGTTCCACATTTATTATACATTCATATTACATAACTTTAATTATTATATAACTTTTATAATATAATTAGCTTATATAATAATCTTATGTATATTATATTAATTAAATCATATTTAATTAATTCATAATTATCACTTTAATTAATTTTATGCTATTCAATTGAACATTTTGATTGAATATGTATACTATAACATTTATGGTTTAACATATATAACTTTATGTATGTGTGTGTGTTTTTATTACTTTTTAGTTTACTGTTTAATTAAATAATGTAATTAAATATCAATTTCGAAAATTTCTTATATATGCGCATAAATACATGCATCATCTTAAATAGTTCAAGATAATGTTACATGTATCAATATATATTGTACAAGGATATACTTTAGTTAATTAATTATTATTTAATTTATTAATCTTATTAACATTTTAAATTTTTTGAAATATGTTTATTATATTTTCAAAACACTTTTGAAAATTGTATTATATACCAAGTTTTCAAAACCAATTTTGAAAATCACACTGTAATATTTATAATGTATTTTTATTTTAAATTTGAATTTTAAAATTAAAATCTTATTTTAATTTCAAAATAATTTTGAAGTCGGATTATAACATTTATAATTTATTTCTTATTTTAAATTAAACTTTTAAATTTAAAATTTCATTTTTAATTTTCTAAACAATTTTGGAAATTAGCCCAAAGCCCAACTCAAATTGGACCTATTATATCAGGTGCAACCTTCAGGCTCACTTCACTATTTAGGTCAGGTTGGTGGCCAGGAGGGCAGCGTACTTGATTAACCAAACTCAAGCCTAGACACTACATTTCTAGACACCCTACTAAATTGGTTAGCCCTACCATGACTAATTTAGACTACATAGACTATTTGACTCTGATACCATTGAAGGAACCAGCTCAGTCAGATATGAAATCGAATGATTTTGAAAATTTCCTGTTTTGGATCTATTAGGCCTATGATGTCTAATATATAAACAGATGCTATCTAACAAAGTTTTATATAAATCATTTTTATTTAATTTGGTTAAAAAAGAAGTTTAAATGTTAATTTTAATTTGTATGTATTATAACAAATATATCTAATACATTCATATGTTTGAAGTGTAAGTGCGGTAAATAAGAAGTGTATATATATGTGTATCAAAACATGTAAAAAAATTAGAAAAGAAAACCGTTTGTTTCCTTCCATTAATATATAATTAATTAAGGGAATGCGAGGCTATAAAAGTAGAGAGAGAAAATTTTCAGCTATATCTCTAATTAGATTAATCGGCGTATTAAATGACATTTATATCTAAATTTACACTTAACATATGTTGTGAGTACAGTCATTATTCCTTTTACACATGTCGTTATTGTCCAAAGTTTTGATTCAAAACATATGCATGTATATTTAATTAAGGATAGGTCTAAAATTAAATCTTATGACTTTGCATAAAATTTCATTTTATAAATTTTAAGTTAAAATGTAAACATATATAGGTACATATATATAAATAATATTAAATCATGTCTTAATATCAAAACAACATAAATTTGAAATGGTTGTTTATATGGAACAAAAAAAATCAAACTAATAAGGTAAAAAGAATAAAGCATGTGTTTTCCCTAATAGATATTGTAAGTTGTAATATTATTTTTACCCTTTTAAAAGAGATAGAAAATGGGCCTTGCCAAAAAAAGAGATAGAAAATGGTTTTTCATACTAGATATATCTTTCATTTCTTATAGTTTTGAAAAGTTTCTAAAATTCATATATTTAGATTGTTTTATCGTTTGTTTATTTTCCTGAAATAGTTTACTTTTGAAGTGTAAATTTATATATATGAGGAAAATTCTATTTTTAAACCAATATAGCTCATTTTTATTTTTATATTTAATTTTAAAATTCAAAATTGTGAAATACAAATATTTCTTTGATTTATTTTTTGTTACATATACAATTTTATTTTAGTCATGTCTTTTCCTTTAAGAAATTTTATTTTGCAAATTTTCGTCATAATTAAACGCATATGTTATCAAAATTTGTTTTTCACTTCAACCTCACTTTTTTTGAATTTGAAACACGTTTTCATTACACCTGTTAAGGAATTATCACACAAAAGAAAACACCATCATCTTTATTGTATTTTTTACCCATTCCTTAATGATTAGATCAACCACATAATTACTTTTATTTTAGTTTGTTTACTGTATTTTTTATTAACCTCAAAATGAGACTAATGCATCATGAAGAGCAAAGGTCACAAGCTAATCACTGGGTTTAAGGACGGAAAACTATGGGAAAGCAAGCATTTAAAGGAAAATGATACAAGATGTAGAGTGGTTCGACAAAGCTACCTACATCCACTATTAAGTTCTCCTACTATATGGCTCCCTTACAATTATAAGAAATTAAAAGAGAATAACAAGAGAAACGAGGCATTTAAGCTTAATTAAGCTACTAAACTCAAGCTTTTGCTGAGTGAAGGGCTCTGGATGGAGTGTAGTGACTAAAATTTCTGCGTATTCCAGTCAACCTTGGTGTGGCTATTCCCTCATTGACCAACCAACCAACCCCTTTTATGTGGCAATGCATGTGGTTCTTATAGTAGCTAAAACTGATGCTTAGATTGTTGAGATCGTGCCACAAAAAAGACAAGAAGTGCGCCTGACCGTTGATCTGGCTGAACGGACTTGATGGGAGACAGTTGACTAAATGGAAGAAATATATGGCTAAGATGAATGTCAAATAGAGAACCGTACCAGGTGCATGCTCTGCCCTACTTCGTATTTAATGCAGTTGAACTATGGCGGTATGTTATTGGAAATGAAATATGCTTCTTATTAAGACACTTGCTTGTGCCTTTTGTCACTCTACTCCTATATGCATAGCTGGCAAGATGCCCAAGTTGGTCTGCTAGTCATTGAGATTGCAAAGAGGACAGGGAATTGTTAAGAGTTGAGGGCATGAGAAGCTGAGCGAGGAATGATGAGACAAGCTGTAGACCGCGGGTGGTTGTATTGAAACTAGACGAATGATGGTTCGTGTCAAAGTTGGCCTTGCGCCGTGCCGGTCGACAAATAGCTGGGAGAGATACTAGTAGAGTGCATTAGGTATAGATTTGAGCATGAGTATGGCTTAACGCCTATAGACTGATGGTCAAACAGAGAGGGGGAACCCTATTGTAACGACACGTAATTTTCGATAATTAAAAATAGTTAATTTAATAAAGTTTGTGATTTAATGTTGGAAGAAATAAAAATTTGTGATTTAATAATAAGAATATAACTAGAATGAAATGAAATAGTATTAATTTAAGGTAATTGATAACTTCTTTAAATGAAATTCCAGCTAATTGAAATGACTAAAGAGTTATAATTCGGTATAGATTGCAAATTTATTGTAATAATGCGTGTATTAATTTATAATTGGATTAAAAGAGTAATGGATAATTTAAATGTTGTATTAATTAATGGAATAGTAAGTAATAAATTGTCATTGAATAATTAGTGTTGTGTAAATAACTATAACATTTGTGTGTAGATAACAAACATACAAATGTTATTAAATGTAGAAAAGGTGACAATTGTTAGTTGTTACCAATTTATTTAATCAATTACAAATAAATGTAATTAAATGTTACGTTAATGTGAGTTAAGACGATAACTGTAAAAGGTGAATGCAATAAAATGTACAGAAATGTCAATTATAGTCATAAGGCAATAATTGATTTAATAAAAAGATTGAAACCAAGATAAGTTAATTTATTGGGATTTAAAATTTTATTTAATGTGAAAATCGACAAAAAATCAATATAATTGGAATATTGCAATGAATATGGTAAAGGATGATAATTAGAGAATATTAATGTAATAAAATAAACCAATGTTAACTATGCCCATAGAGTGATGATGATTGAATAAAAGATTGAAACCAAATTTAATCAATTTATTGGAATTAAATTATAATTAATTGGATATAATTAAAGTTGAAATTGAACACTGTAATTAGTGTAATACTTAACACTGAATTAATATGTAAATTTGTTTAGATTATTGTAAATATCCAAGTAATCAAAAATGATGAAAATTGTTAGTTATTGAATTTGAAATTAAAAAGTGATTTAATCAATTTAATATTAATTTACTTAATTAACGTGAAAATAGCCATTTTGGCCACTGTCTTTGATTTCGACGAAACCAGTTTCATCGGATCCGTAACGGTGAATTATTGTAGGATTTCAAGTTTCGTAACGATCGGACTTGTCGTTTGATCGTACGGGCTCGAAACGCGTAGAAATCAATTTAATTAAATTCAATTGATATCAATTTGAAATAAGCTGATTTTAAAGCTAACATTTTCATACAATGGAATTAGGACTTGAAACCTGTTCCAGAGAGTTTAAAACTATCGAAAACATCTATTTTGATATATGGGGTGACCCACTTTCGTTTGGAGGCAGAACGGGCTTTTTGGGTCGTCATTGTCGTTCGTACCAATTCGATTGTGTTTATATTCTTATCGGGCCTTGTTCATATAAATTGTTCTGTTCTAACCCTAACAATCTTTCTATTTCTTATTCCTATACGTACATCAACTTCTATCTATCTTTTTCTTTTCAATGGTAGAATCAAAATCAAATTTGCAAACCCTATTCCAATTTCAAAATCAAACTCCTCTAAACCCTATCATATTATATATCGTTGGAAAGCTCTTGAAGAGCGCAATCTAGATCTGCTATGCGTTTTTTGCAATTGAATCACTGTTTGGCTAGAAATTAGCATTTAATTCTGGAGCATCCATTTTGGGGTTTCACAAACTTCGAGATCAGACCTTGGCATTGATAGGGTGGGTAGGCGCTGGTACGAGGAGTTCATCAGAGCAGTTAGTTTTGCTTGTCAACGGTTGGATCGACGGCAAAAATTGATTAAGGTTTCGAAACCCAAACGGCAGCGGCGTGTTTTGAGGGCTCGCGTGACATATAGGGGACGCGGCCGGAGGTGTAGAGCGTGGTCGGCGATTTCTCTGGTGGCCGTGGATGGGAGCACGTGGTCATCATGCAGGCGGCAGCGTGTTAGGTTTCGAAGCGAGATGGGTCTAGAGCGCGTGCTATGAGCATGAGGAAGGTAACGTGTGTTTTGTTATTATTCTTATTTTATTTATTTTAAATATAATCGTATAACTTCAAAACTTAATATCTTTTGCATACGAGGTCGGATTCACGCGCGGTTTTCTCCGCTGCGATCATACCAAAATTCCGCACATTATGGAACTAGTTTGGAAAAATTCTATGACTGTTGATTTTTTGGCCTTATTTTGGATTTCAAATCGATTTGAAATCAAAAGGTGAGTGTTTTAACTCACTCACAACTACTAAACTATCTTATGTTAGTTAAATTAGATTTATGATGCGATTAGAAGTTAATTGATGGCTGTTTGGTATATTTAAATTGTCATCCTAGTTAAATCGGACCTTTATTGAATTTAATTGCTATTTAATATTAATATTGAATTTTAAATTTGCCTGTTAATACCCGTTATTGATGATCAATTAATTATTGTTATTTATTGGTTGATTTGGATGATGATTGTGATGGATGTTTGATTGATTGATATTGGATGACCAGATGTTATATTTTCTATTGTTATAACACTGCAAGTTCCCTATGGGTTGAAATGATACATACCCGAATGATCTGATAGATTAGGGAAAAATTGTTATGGGTTGAAGTGATAGACTCGAGCGATTTCATGTATTTGAAATTAAATTTTGGGATTTCGAGTTGAAATGATATATACTCGTAAAATTTTAAATTGCGGATTAAAATGATAAATATCTGTATCACTTGACCATAGGGTAGAGAATTATATACGGACATCGGATTGGTTAAATCGAACAATTTTATATCCTTAAATTTTGAATTTAGTTAAATGATATTTTGAAGAAAACTTGATTTTTATAAATTGAATTATTTTCGGAAATCCGAACTTTAAATTTTGAAATTGGAATTAGTTTAAATTGAAATGTTGAAGTTGAAATTGAAGTATAAACAACATTTATCGAAATTAAGTTATTGAAATGTTGGAATGGAAGAAATGGTTAAATATGATGTTAATTTCAAATTTTATTATCTCAATATAAACTGTAAATGTTCTTTTAGATTCTAATTTTAAGATTTTCAACTACAAAAATAAGTTAATCTATTTTAAACCAACATAATCAATTTAAACTATTTAATTTATTTAAATCTAATTTAACTTATTTTAAACTAATTAACCTATTTAACCTATGTTAATCTATTTTATTCTATTTTAATATATTTTAATCTATTTTAAAATCATTTAAACTTTATTAAACTATTTTAATCTATTTAAAACTATTTTAATTTAATTTAAACTATTTAATCTATTTTAATTCTATTTAATCTATTTTAAATTTATTTAATCTATTTTAAATCTAATTAATCCATAATAAACCTATTTAATCTATTTTAAACCATTTAAACTATTTTAAGTCTAATTAAAGTATATTAATCTATTTTAAATTTATTTAATCTATTTTAAACCTATTCAACCTAATTTATCTCCATTTAAAACTATGTAAACTAATTAAACTATTTATAACTATCTAAATTATTTTCTAAATTTCAGATGGTGTAAAGTGGAAATGTTTATAATTGAAGCCTTGATTTTAAAGCGAATAAGGTTTAATGATGTTATAACATAAGTAGGGATTTAAATGACATATTTGAGGAATACGATGATTTTAAATAAGGATTTAATCTATTTTTGGAAATATGAATTCGAAAGTGATATGATTAATTCAAATGTGATATAATTTCGGAAGCAAATGTGATTTCGAAAATGATATGGTTTTGAGAATATGATATTTTGATATCAATTGTGAATTGGCTTTTGAACTGTAAAAGAACCATCCGGTGTGAAATAAGCGTTTGGTTGTTAAAGAGACCGGGATCAGATATTGTCATACTCTCTGCCAATACCAAAAACCACTTTAACAAGTGTGTATGTGGTGGAGATTCCAAAAATGAAGTAGGATGGTTTGGCGAACGATTCTATATGAGATATTTACGTGACCCTAACTTCCGTCAATGAGCTTAGATGTGATTAAAACAAGAGCCACGCCGGGCCAAGTGAGGTCATTCCTCCTATCGGACATGCTTCTTCGATACCATATTATGACTTTGTGATGATTTGGTGGCCACCCCTTGATTTTGATTACGGGAGTGTGTTCCGAGGTGGGCAGTAGTAGCTGCTATGCGTTACCACCCGCCCGGATATGCAATTGGTAGAATCCTACCCTAGCATTGCCTCGAGTGCCGTGTTCACATGCCCTAGCATGCCTTCTACAAGTTTGTTTTGTACCATACCTATGGAGTGCCCTTTGATAGCCCTCCATTTTACGGAGGAATTACGGTACCGTATAGACTATGGGAATATATAAAAAAATGTGTTAAGGGGGATATGGGTAACGCCTTAACGCTATTTTAATACTTTACTTTATTGTAGACACTATTATAATAACGTATTGTACTATGTATGTAGATAGTTTAACGGATCCTTAGGAGATGAAATCCTGAACATCTCTTAAGTTATTGCATTCACGTTTGACACTAGACAGGAGATGTCAAATCCGGTAAACATCTCCGACGCAGTTACACTCATATTTATTACTGTTGATTTAGCTTACATAAGATCTTTTAGTTCCGACTCGAGTGTTTTGTCTTTTCAATTCGTTCGGGTCAGTCTGAGCTTTTCAGTGTTGGGAACTGGAGATAGTGGTTTTGATGACAACAACCTTTGTAACTTATTTTATTATAACTTATATACTAACACTATTGTCTAGATATATATGAATGTTATTATGCAGGATATATATAAGGCAGGTACTGATTATTGAAGACTATACAGTATAAAGATCAAGGATGAAGAAATCAAGTTTGAAGACTCATGAGTATCAAGATAAAGATTTCAAGATAAGTGTCTAGTTTATTATTAAAACTTCATAATAGCATGGAAATCTTCATTCCATATTTCATTTGGGATGGAACCCATTTCTATCTTCTTAGTGGCTTACAAACCCACGACAAGTAGCTTATAAACCTACGACAAGTGGCTTACAAACCCACAAACATCCTGGTTTTGTACAAGTTCTCGAGTCCTGATGTGATGAGATATTTTGCAGGAAGAAGCTTGCAGAACTACTTCAAAATGGTTTTTCAAAATGGTTTTTCAAAACTACTTTTCAAAATGTTTTAGCCTTAAAATATTCTTTGTCTTTGTTTTTAAATAAACTCTTGTTTTAATCTTCGTTTGTTTTTAAAACTATCTTCTGATTTTTAAATATTCTTTTATAATATATATATACTTGAGATTTAAAATCAAATTTATATATACATTCTAAAAATATATTTTTCTACTCTTCTTTATTTTAGAACATAGGAAAATTAGTTTATTTTACTCCAGAATCATTTCATCTTGTTTTCCTTTCAATACCATTTTCAAAACAAATTTTACATTGTTTTTAACTAAGGGATGTCGGCATCATGGGATACCCCATGTCGACCTGGTGGCCGTTAAATTCAAAAGTTTCAATTTTCAAAAGAAGTGTCTATTCATTTAAATCTCTTCACGAATGGTTATGACCGTTACTGGTCTATAAATAGCCTTCACAAACGAATTTTTAACTAACTATTTTCATATTTTCTTCACTCCTTCTTCTCCACAAATCCATATTCTAAAATTTTCATATTTTTAAGATCGTGCTGAAATTATTCCGAATTCTCAAGTGAATAAAATTAGAATCTCATTCTTGTTTGGTTCTCTACCCTCCCTCGAAGATCAAAGTGCTATTCGGAGTTATATGATCAATTTGTAATCAAAAGTTTATCGAGTGTCTCTATAAGGTGTGGTTGTGCCTGGAAATCAATTGGGTAATCTTGTGGCCCGTAAATCAAGAGAGTTTGCCTCGGACTCGTGAGACAGGAGGGTACCTCAAGGCCTTTAGAAACTGAGGATTGTAATCTCGACTTTGGTATAATAAAAATCTGTATGAGGTGTTTTGCCTTGGTATAGGACTGGATGTAGGGTAACTCCGAACCAGTAAAAAATCCGGTGTGTTCTTTTCTTTTACTGCTTTTTATTTACTTTCTGCATCAGTGTTTGATTCTATGATTGTTCTGTGATTAAGTTCTTCATTTGTTTGTGTCATTTAGATTAATTTAGCCCATATAAGTCTTAGAATCCATTAAACACTATTTACCCCCCTCTAATGTTAAATTAGCCTTAAGATCCTTAATCTACACTCCCTTTCAATTGGTATCAGAGCATAGGTTTTCATAGTTTTCATAATCTGAAACTTGAAAAGTTGAAAATGGCATTTTTAGAAAATTTTGTTAATACTAGTTTGAATCTATGCATTTCATCAAAGTATCATAGGTCTGCATATAGTTTTTATGAAAATCAAGTTATCTACCGAATTGGTTTGTTATGCAGGAATGGACATGTTACATGGCTTTTGAAGAATCAACAACCAATGGACATACTGTGCAAATTGAGAAAGATAAATGGATACTTGATAGTGGCTGTTCAAGGCATATGACTGGAAATCTCGAGATACTCAATGACATTATATATCAAGATGGTGGATTGGTCAACTTTGGAGACAACTCAAAAGGATATGTGATTGGCATCAGCAATGTCGGTAATTTTAAAACTCCTCTTATTTCTGATATTTTGCTAGTTAGGAATTTAAAACATAATCTGCTTAGTATTAGTCAACTATGTGATAAAGGATTTAAAATTAAATTTGGAAAAGATAAGTGTCACATCGAAGATAATAAGTCAAATATTATCTTTGAAGGAATTAGGAAGAAAAACATTTACATCCTTAGTATGAAAGTTTCAAATGATAACTTATGTCTTTTGGCTAATACCAGTGACCCTTGGATTTGGCATAAAAGATTTGGTCATTTAAATTTCAAAATGTTATCTAGGTTATCAAAACTTGACTTAGTTAGAGGTCTTCCCAAGTTAAACTTTAAATTAGATAATATATGTGATGCTTGCCAATTAGGAAAACTTAAGAAAAGTTCATTTAAATTAAAAGATATGATTTCTACTTCTAAACCTCTAGAACTACTTCATTTAGATTTATTTGGTCCATCTCAAGTTCAATCAATTAATCACAATAAATATGTTTTTGTAATTGTAGATGATTATTCTAGATATACTTGGACAATTTTTCTTAAACTTTGAATTCAAGTTATCGGTTTTGAGATATCTTTCTTGGTTTTCATTGTTTTCGAGCACGTTTTTCACTAAACCATTTTTGAAATATATGGACATTTCTAATTATTATTATATAGTATTTTAAAATTATTTTTCTAAATAAAAATATATTTATTTCGTATAATAAAGAAATTTCAAATATTGGTTTTAATAATCGTTTTCAAAAAATCGTTTTAAATTCCTGTTTTCTCTAATAAAATTATTTTATAAATAAATTACTTATTTTTTTGAATTTCTAACGTATGCGAAAGATGATTAAACGGTAAAGTAAAACATGTGGTATGGGAAAAATAAAGTTTGGAACTTTATTTTGTTTATTGGGAATAAATATGGGATTAAATGATACCAAGCTGTGACAGTCTAGTGCGCGTTCTTGCAGCATACTCGATGCCATAAGAACATGATGATGATCGAAAATCTCCATGCGAGTGAAGATGCGCTCGCATGTTCGGAGCCAAGCCTGAACCTCAAAACTGTCTCGGAGCCCTTGAATGGCTTGCCTCCGAGATGGGTGAAGTCGCTACACATACGCGCAAATGTGGATTTGCGCGGAGGAGAGGGATGAGTAGGAGCAGGAGGCTGTGTGCTCCTAACAAGCTCAAGAATCTGGTCGGTCGACATATAAACCCCTTCGGGAAGAGAACCACTGGACGGGTATAAAACCTCATAAATCCATCATAATAGAATCAATTTTGCTAAAAGAATTCAAAATCAATTTTCTTTAAAAATAAAACTATTCGTAGTGATCACGGTGGAGAATTTGAAAATGAAAATTTTGAGAATTTCCGTAATAAAATAGGAATCACTCATAATTTCTCTTTTCCAAGAACTCCACAACAAAATGGAGTGGTGGAACGTAAGAATAGAACGATTCAAGAGTGTGCTAGAACAATACTTTCTGATAGTAACTTACCTAAAAACTTTTGGGCTGAAGCAGTCGCTACAGCCTGTTATATATTAAATAGGATTTTAATTAGACCATTAACTAATAAAACACCATATGAATTACTTTACAATAAGAAACCCATAGTAGCTTATTTTAAAGTTTTTGGTAGTAAGTGTTTTATTCTTAATACAAAAGATAATTTAGATAAATTTGAACCTAAATCCGACAAAGGTATCTTTATCGGATATTCTAATAGAAGTAAAGCATTTAGAGTTTATAATTTAAGAACTAACACTATTGAAGAAACAATGCATGTATCTTTAATGAAAATTTTAAAGATACTGTACAAATAGAAGATGAAGAAGCTTTTGTAACTTTAAATAATAAACCTAATGAAACTAATTGTGAAATCATTCAACCTAATAAAAGAATTAGACTATTAAAAGATCATCCTGTAGAAAATATACTAGGAAATATTGAATCTATAGTTAAAACAAGAAATCAACTAAATAGTATGAGTAATATAGCTTTTATATCAATTATTGAACCTAAAATCCAAAGGAAGCATCATCTGATAATTCATGGATTCTTGCTATGCAAGAAGAATTGAATTAGTTCACCAAAAATGATGTTTGGGAACTTGTTCCTAGACCTGAGGATAAAAGTATAATTGGAACAAAATTGGTTTATAAAAATAAAATGAATGAACTCGGTGAGGTCGTGAGAAATAAAGCTCGTTTAGTCACGCAAGGTTATTGTCAAGAAGAAGGAATCGA
The DNA here is from genome assembly GCA_030737815.1 of Allium fistulosum. Lineage (NCBI taxonomy): Eukaryota > Viridiplantae > Streptophyta > Magnoliopsida > Asparagales > Amaryllidaceae > Allium > Allium fistulosum. The sequence continues at coordinate 152,435,510 of CM060905.1, read as the reverse complement.
TTATGACGAAACCTTTGCACCCGTAGCAAGACTAGAAGCTATCAGGATTCTACTTGCTTTCGCAAATTACAATAATTTCAAGTTATATCAAATGGATGTTAAAAGTGCTTTTCTAAATGGTTTTGTAAAAGAAGATGTTTATGTTGAACAACCTCCACTTTTTGAAAATAATGAATTTCCAAATCATGTATATAAATTAAAGAAAGCTTTATATGGTCAGAAACAAGCTCCTAGAGCCTGGTATGAAAGACTAAGATCTTATTTACTACAATTTGGTTTTGAAATAGGTAAAATAGATACAACTCTTTTTATTAAAAGAAACAAAATGATATTCAATTAGTACAAATATATGTAGATGATATAATATTTGGGTCAACTAATAACATAATGAATAAAGAATTTTCAGATATAATGACTAAAGAATTTGAAATGATTCATATGGAAGAACTAAGCTTCTTCTTAGGACTTAAAATCAAACAATTAGATAAATGAATTTTCATTAGTCAAGAAAAATATGCTAAGGATTTAATTAATAAATTTGGATTGACCACTTCTAGTGGGAAACCAACTCCAATGACAACTAATGTAGCTTTAAGAAAAGAAGATAAATCAAAAGATGTTGATCAAAAATTATATAGGGGAATGATTGGTTCGCTGCTTTATATAACAGCAAGTCGTCCTGACATCATGCATACTGTCTGTCTCTTTGCAAGATACCAATCTCAACCTAAAGATACTCACTTAAAAGCTGTTAAAAGAATTTTAAGATATGTAAAACATACTTTAGATTATGGTTTATTTTACCCTAAAAATGATGTATTTGATTTAATTTCATATTGTGATGCTGATTACGCTGGTTGTAAATCAGACCGAAAAAGTACAAGTGGAACTTGTCACTTTCTAGGACATTCTCTGGTTTCCTGGTTTAGTAAGAAACAAAACACTGTATCCTTGTCAACAACTGAAGCAGAATATATATCTGCTGCTTTGGCTTGTTCTCAAGTTATATATATGCCACATACTTTAAAAGATTTTGGATTAACTATAACTAAATAACCAATTTATTGTGATAATACTAGTGCAATAAACTTATCTAAAAATCCAAGTCATCATGCTAGAACAAAACATATTGATATTAGACATCATTTTCTTAGAGATAATATAAGTAAAGAAGTCATAACTCTTGAATATATTAATACTGAAAAACAAATTGCTGATATATTAACCAAACCATTAAATGAACAAAACTTTACTAAATTTAGAAGAGAATTAGGTATATGTTCATTAACTGAAATATAAATAAATAATACAAGATAGTTAATAATTAATATTAATAAAAATTTCTCAAAAATTGAACTGGGCATGTCGACATGACCCATCCCCCTATGTTGACATACAGGCCGAGATTTTCAAATTTAAATTTCCCTCTAAAATTAGTTATTCGGTTATATATTTATATATTTCGACTTTTACTCCTTTCCTCTATTCTATTCTTTGTAATAAACTTCTAAAACAATAAATTAATGGCTTCCTCTTCTAATAATGAACCTTCTTCACCCACTTCTCCTCATTCTGGCCCTTTTCAATGTTCCACACACATACGAGTCATCAAATTACAAGAGAAGATGAAAGATTTGCTTCAAATGATGACGGAAATTCAAGTGAGTCAACTGCGAATGGCTAGAGAACAAGATAGGCAAGGCAGAATTCTTAGGAATTTGCAAAAATTCCTTATGGATAACCATGCCAATCCCATTGTCATCGAGGAATCATCACAAGCCATGGATTCTGAAGAAGAAGAGCCTATGGAAGAACCACAAGAGGATCAAGAAGAAGAACATCCTCTGCCGAATCCGGATGTTCATATGGACCAAGACGATGGCGTGATTTGCGTTGGAGAGGTCCTTTTTGATGCTAATGGAAACTTTTGTCTCCGTTATTCTGCAGGAAGAAGCTTGCAAAACTACTGAACTAGTGCACCCTAGCGCGCCTTCTACGAGTTTGTTTTGTACTATATCTATGGAGTGCCCTCTGATAGCCCTCCAGTTTACGGAGGAATTACGGTACTATATAGACTATGAGAATATATAAAAAATGTGTTAAGGGGGATATGGGTAACGTTATTTTAATGCATCACTTTACTATATACACTATTATAATAGCGTATTGCACTATGTATGTAGATAGTTTAACGGATCCTTAGGAGATGGAATCCCGAACATCTCTTAAGTTATTGCATTCACGTTTGACACTAGACAGGAGATGTCAAATCCCGTAAACATCTCCAATGCCATTACACTCATATTTATTACTGTTGATTTAACTTACATAAGATCTTTTAGTTCTAACTCATGTGTTTTGTCTTTTCAATTCACTCGGGTCAGTCTGAGTTTTTCAGTTTATCGAAGACTGCTTTCTGGAGGACGAAGACGAAGATTTAATACTATTATTATTTATTATATTTATTCACTGCATTATGTTGTTCCGCTGCACTATTTATATATTTGTGTTGTATGTAACTCTGATCTGTATTGTAAAGGTATAATCAAATTGTTATTTGTAAACAGCTTCATGAATTGTTTATTTGATTATTATATTTTATCATTCGGCTGCGAGATTCTGTATTTGTTTTTCTTTCTTTACCTGCTTTTCTTACTTACCCCATAGCAACCTTCCCCTTTGAATGGTTTGAGTTGGCATGTGTGTCAATTTAAACCGTCCAAAAAGGCATGTCGTTACACCTATGCTCGAGGATTTGCCGAGGGCATGTGTTTTAATTTGGAAGGATCATGGGAAGATCATTTGCATCTGGTAGAGTTTGTATATGAAAATAGTTACTAGACAAGTATAGGGATGGCGATGTATGAGGCGCTTAATGGTAGACTGTGTAAATCACCATTTGTTGGTTGGATATGGGAAATGGACTCATATTAGAACCTGATTTTGGTAAGAGAGGCTACTAAGAAGGTGGAATTGATTCACACCAGAATGAAGGTGGTGCAATCAAGGAAGAAGAGTTATGCTGATAAGAGAAGAAAAGATCAAGAGTTCGTCGTATGAGACTATGTGTTTGCGAAGGTTTCTCTAATGCGGGGAGTTATGCACTTTGGAAAGGTGGGGAAATTGTTGCCTAGATATATAGGACCATTTCCAATAGTCGAGAGAATTGGTAAACTCGCATATTGAGTTGAGTTACCAAGTAGATTAGGGGGTGTGCATAATGTTTTTCACATATCACACTTGGGGAAATGTGAGCATGACTCGAATTCAGTGGTGGAACTGAGGGTAGTTGAAATTTTTTCTGTAGAACCAGATCCGGCTTATGTTAGATGACAAAAGAGGGTAGTAGGCGTGATACACAAGAGTTAAAAAACAAGATTATCAAACTTGTTCACGTCTAATGCAGTGGGAATGGTTATTATTGCACCTGGGAGGTAGAAGATAGGATTAGAACTATCTATCCTGATTTTGAATGTCAAAACAAATAGACTTGTGGTGATACTAGTATGACATTATGATATGATATTTGAATGTGTCAGTAATGAAACTAAGACATTACACTTGATGATTGATGATATGCATTAGTGGAGAACTAGTGTAATGGTTGTATGTGTGTACATCGATTGATGACGATGATTTTATACTGCCTTGTATGAATTTCAAGGATGAAATTCTTATAAGGAAGGGAGACTATAGCACCCCATATTCTGGAGTACCATAATATGGGAAAATTAATTAAATAAATGATAAATCAAATTGACTTAAGAAATAAAGTAAAGATAAGTTCATCAATAGAGGTTAAATGAATGTAGGATGAGGAGTTAGGGTTTTAATAAGAGTAGGCTAGAATGAGGTTTTCGCCCAAAACCCAAATTACTAAACCCTTACACCCCAAATCTTCATTCATTTCATTATTTTTCCACAAACTAAAAGAAAGATAGTTGCAACAACCCGTATTTTACGTATCAAAAGATCATAAAATATTATTATTTAATCGAATGAGGTCGTATGGCTCTAAAACTTTAAAAAATGACCACTAGGGACATTTCCCATATTTTGAATTTTTGTCAAGCGAGCGTGACCCTAAAAATCTTGTATGGCCTTTAACTTTTGATAGGAGCTGAATTAGGATCTGAAACTACTTTCATTAGATCAGGATGATGGTTTCTCTTTCCGTAGAGTGCCCATAATAAGAAACAGACTTATCATTTGGGAGATATGGTTGTTTAAAGTTTCACTTGATTGTGAATAGCTTAATGGGGAATTAGTGAGTTAATAGCTAGACCCAAATCTCATTTCAGGATTATGGGGCTGGTGGGACTTCTCTTCATCATTTCACACTTCCCAAAATAGAGAGAAAAACCTCCATCAACCACTTTCAAGCCCAAAAACTACCATAAACCCTGCTTTAACTGGTCAAATATTATCATTAAGGAGAGATTAGTAAAATTAGCACTTGGATTTGGAGATTTGTTGTTGGAGACATCTTGGAGCTATTGCTCATCTCGAGATTTGTGCACTTTGGATTTGCTTTGGCTTGCTTTGTATTTAGGTGAGTAGTTAGGACCTCTCACTTACTGATTAGTCATTATACACTTTAAAATGATGTTTTAAATGATTTTTGAATCCTAAAATGTGTTTTAAACCTTAACTAATCACATATGTTAATTTGAAATGAATTTACAAAGTTTGGTGAATTCTCATTCTTATAAATTCCCCTTGTTCTCATAGTTCTTCTCTAGTTTCTACATTTAGATATAGGCTTTACTTTGATGTGTATAGACCTATGATTGTTAGGACATATTGTATATAATGATTGCTTGAATGTATGATGTTTGTTTGGTTGAAAACGACAATCAAATGGTGATTTTGAATTAAGAACGAAGTCATGGATCGGTGATGATCCATGAAGGTGATTTGACCCAAATTTGGTACAATCCATATGGCGAGAAAAGAAAGGCCTCATAAGGCTACATCCCTAGTTTTAGGTCGTTTGGAGTCTGTTTGCTCGAGTTATGGGCAAAAGAAGATGGGTCAGTGGAGCTTGATTGTAACACCCCTAATTTTTGATAACATTATTCAGGAGATTTAATTAGATAAATTAAATAGAATAATGTAAATGTTAAGTGATAAGGGGATTGAGATTTGGACAAATCTAATTAAGGCCGTGCTTAATAAAATGATTAAATAGGCTTAAGAATGGGTTATAAGCTAATTAATCTACCTAAGGGCATATTAATTTGCCGCACATAACCCTTATCCTTATATATTCTAGTTCCTACCATTTCATTCCCATTCATGTCATTTTGAAAACGCAAACCAAAACTTATAGATGAGCTGGCCATTAAGAAAAGAGAAATTAAATTAAAAGCTAGATATTCAAGCTTAGGAGAAATCAATCTCAATCCAATCTCCTTATCTAAATCAAGGTGAATAATAATTCCATCTCTATTTTTGGTTTGAATCATATGTTTTCGGATTTAAGGATAAATTCGTTTTTATGATGAATTAGATGATGATATGCTTGAATATTGATTTGTTTAATTTAAACAAGATTGTTTAAATGTGATTATACACGGTGTTAGGGAAAAACTAATTTATGTTGATGTTTAAATGCCATGGAAAACTTTTATGTCATGTAAAACATGATTTTGGAGTTGGGTTTTAATTTTGATAATTTTCCAAGCTATGGAAAGATTATTATGAATTTTCAAAGAAAAATATAGTTATTTGGGTTTATAAATTTATTTCGGAAAATATATTAACAATTTGGGTCTAAATTTTAATATGTTAGAGAACATGATTAAAGTGAATTTCTGAAATTTTTAAAGATTTTTCCAAAGTGATTTTCTTTGCAAATTAAACTATTTTAGAAGAGGGACTTCTTTGCAATACTGATTCTGCTTAATGGAAGGGCTTATTTGATTAACCTAACCATGGTTTAGATCTGAACTTAGCGGAAGTTATTTTAGTAAAGAATTTGAAAAGTTAAGGCAACCAATCTGGTGTTGACACGTGGAAGGTTAGTTAGAAAAAGGTTTGCTTTAATTAGTATTAAACCAGGTTTACTTAGAAAAGTTGGTTTTGCCTTCTTTAGAAGTGCCTTTCGTTACAGGGATTTCGCCTTTAACCCAGTCGAAACCTACTAAGCTGAAACCAATACATATGGTCTCACAAAGATGGTACACAGTGGATTGGAGAAAGGCGGAAGGTTAGGTGTCGTAAGCATGGCTTTCGAAGGGGTCGATGCCTCGGTTTGTTTTAAAAGAGAAGCACCTACCTTTTTTTATTTAAGCCTTCAAAAGAGTCGAGGCATATGTTTTCGAAATAGGTTTTAAAAGCTTTCGAAAGGGTTGCCATCAACTTAAGTTTGCTTTCAACTGGGTTCCTTTACTTATGAAATAATGCTTTTGAAAGAAGGGGTTCCGACCTAGTCGAAGCCCTACATCCGTTCTTTAGCCTTTCGATGGTATTAAAGTCATCAATGCTTTCGAAAGTATTGTTTGTTTTATAGATGTTATAAGCCTCTTCCTAAATGCTTTCGAAAGGGCCAAGGGTTTTGAAGGCTATGGCTTCAAAAGGATTTTCGATGCTACCCTTCAATGTTTCGTTTAAATGAACTAAAGCTTTCGAAAGGGATGTTGCCGATGCCATCATGTTTTCCCCAATATTTTTATATGATAAAGAATGGTTTCGAAAGGAATACTTTCACCTATATTTACTTTGACCTAAATAATATTTTAAGTATAAACCAGGATTGCATCCAGGAGGTCAGGGAGACAAACATATAGGATGCATAAATATAGAAGTTGTCATGGTGACAGGTTCATAGTGTACCCATGAAAACTATGATTATGAAGTTATTAGAGTTACCAATAGGTTTATAGTGATCCCATGAAAACTATGTTATAAAGAGTGGTTGGCAGAGGCCAATTGGTTTGTAGTGAACCCATGAAAACTATATATGGATTAAGTTATTGACAGTTGTCAATAGGTTCCTAGTCAACCCATGAAAACTAGGATAAGGGAGAAGTTATTGGAGTAACCAATAGGTTCAGGGGAACTAATGAATCAATTAAACCCACAGGAGTGGTAGTGTTAAGTTAATTGGCTGGGGCCAATAGGTTCATAATTCACCCATTAAAACTATGAAATGGGACAGGGAGTCCAGAAGTTAAATACCTGTTATTAGTAAGCCCATGAAAACTAATAGGTTAATAGTGACCCTAGAAACTATATATATGACAGGGAATCAATTAAACAGAGGATGGGAAATCCAGAATGTTTTAACTAGTTTGCATATCATCGTAATATTTTGAAATGACTATGTTTTAACCATTGTGAATGAAGGAGCACAGTTTATGGTTTTATATAGGTTTTAAGATACTAGTGAGGGGAAATTCCGTTTCGCTAAGCGGCGTGGTCTCACTAGATATCTAAATGTTTGAGATGGTAGATCATTATTGATACCAAGCTTTATGTCTGACTCGAAGTTTATGTTTTCCCCTAAAACTCTCCGGTACTCAATTGATTTTGAGTAGTTTGAGAGTTGAGGTTTTCTGGTGGCTCATTAGACGAATAAAGCTTCCAAAACCGTGCAGGAGGAATGATTGCTATTTAGAGTTCTCTTTTATTTGATTTCGCTATGTTGTTTGTAATGGAAAAGTTGTTATATTGCCTGTATATACGCTGATCATCTAAGGGGGCTTCTTCTTATGTTGCTCTAGGCGTATGTTGTAATAAATATATTTTCTCTGAACGTGGTTTACGATCGTGGGATTATGTAAGGAATTGGAAATGTTTTGAAATGGAATGTGATCTTGTTTGAAGTTTTAAAATTTTCCCATATTCATGTGTTTCTGTGTGTCACTGAATCTAACACCGCCGTATTTGGTCGCCGAGGATTAATAACTATGGATGACTGCAGCATCCGTAGCCGTTAGTTTTGGGCCTCCAAGTAGGGAATGTTACATTGATTCGGTGGAGTACTGGTCTTGGATCGATAGGAAGTGCTCCAAGTCCTACTTTTAGTCAAATGGAGGATTGTTATGGGTCATGCTTCGATCGCTTGCGTGCATGCCTTGGCTAATGCTTTGGGGTTACAAAAATAGCCGACTGTAGGATTGGTAAACTGGGGTCGGTACTGATCCAAGGAGGGATTTGGATCGAGTTCTTTGAGTTATGTACGTGCTAGCATGAAGTTCACTTGGAGGTTAGGAAATCATCTAAGTGCGAGATTGGTGGTACCACGGATCAATACCGATCCATAGGGTGACTTGGTTCATTGAGAAGACGATTCAGGGGTAGAGCTTGGGTTGGTTTGTGTTGAAGATTTGGATCGGTGATGGGGATGTATCGGTGGTGAAAAGACAAGGGGCTGCTTCGAGTCATTTCTGTGCTTGCTTCGGGCCATTCACATGTTTGCTCAAGTCTTAACGCATGAGTTTGCTTCAAGTCGCATCTCCATTTCTTCGAGCTAAGGCTCAAATTGGTACCGAACTATGAGGATCGACGGTGATTTTCAACGTAGTGATGCGCGGCTTAGTGAGAATGGTTCCATGATGGGAAGTGATGACTTTGACAATATGCTAGCTGTGCTTTAAGATGCAAAGTAGAGGACTATGAGTCGGATGGAAGAAACTATTGGAGGAACGTTGCCAATGATATTCTATGACTAACAATGGCTATCGAGAATAGTCCCAACCATGACAACTTCCGACGGGAGTTGTAATGACAGTTCTAGGATGTGCTTTGCTATGGATGAAACTTGCAAAAGGATCATCGAAACTCATGGGTCCATAGAGGACTCATTAAGAAAGGGTCCTGTAGGGGCACTCAATTTGACCACGATTGGTCCTGATCTCCATGACGGGTGATCTGATCTCCATGATGGATGATCTTTAGTAGGATCAACCATGACAGACGATCTAGTTCCTGGCTCATTGTGTGGCATGGATTCGAGTACCGAGGAACCGGGGAATAGGGTAGTCATTGATCACAACAGGATGCATGAATTAAACGTATCCAATGCACCGAGTGAGTGAATGTGAGGACGGATGATGGATGCTCGATTTTCGTCGGTTTTTTATTACCCTAGGGGTGTCACATGACGTAGTTATCTATAATGTAGATACTTGGAAAACCACTAATACTTTGACATATAGTACGCCATGATGACTACAATATAGAGTAGCATATATTCTACGTTATTTGGATTCAGGGACTCGTCGGGTATGATTCTCCATACCCATTTATCCTAGTATATTGACTTTATAGTATTTGAGTTTTATATCGCTCACACCAGACTATTGTCTGACTCGGGATTTTATGCTTTGCTTCTTATTATTTCGGGTACTCTTAAACGAGAAGATTAGAGATATCAGGTTTAACGAGCACGTGGAGCTGGAAAGGTGAAGAGTAGGAGGCTAGGTTCTCGCGTATTACTATTTTTTGTTGTTATTGCTTATTATTCTGCTATGAAGCACTATGAAGCTTACTAGTGCTGTTATCTATTTATAGACAGTTATTTATTCTGAGTTTATTAGCAGCTATATAAACTTACCACTTATGATGTATAACTATATGGACCTGTGTACTCTGATATATATGGTTCATTCAGTTATTACTATCTCACTCGTTTTATATATGTGATGACTATTACATTTTATTCGATGCGCTATGAGATATACGATAGGTTCTATGATTGATTTACTTTACTACAGTCTTGACTTTCGTTTTGCATCTGCCGGGCTCCGTTACGGTTCATTATACAGGTATATTGGATGCCAGAGGTGTATGGTGGTCATCTCAAGAACTAAGGAGCATAGGTCGGCCAAAACTCTTAAGGGAAGGGAAAGCAAATCAACCTAAAGAAAATATTATTCATATATAAGGAAAATAAAGGGCTTATCAAGTTCAAATTAAGTAAAAAGCGGGTAACTCTTTCTCTAAAACCATCCAAACCTATATGGGTTAGCATTGTATACAGTTTGATAGTATTAATGATAAGGAACAAATATATGCATGTTAAATGATATTTGTTCAAGTCTTGGGAATTTGAAGATGATGATCTTTTTGTGTTAGAGCAAATTCAAAAATTAAACCTTCTCTAAGTCACTTGAAACTTTTATATGATGCGTGAAATTATAATACGGAGATGGGCCTTTAATCTCATAATTTTTAGATATTATGTGGAATTTATATAAATTTTCTAAGTTGAGAAAAGCCTAATTTCAAAATTTTATTATATAAGATAATATACTTAGTTATTTTGGCCTGGGAATTTTAGAGGAAGCCAAATATATTAATTAAGATTTTTGGTGAATTTTTGGGATTTTTCCAATGCATTTTTGAATTATTATGAATTAATTAACAAAAGAATAAGTTAATTATCAATGGAAAATAAATATTTTAATTAAGTAAGTAATTAAAAAATCCCATAAAGAAAACTGAAAAGCTTTGGTAAATCAATGAGAATTTGACCTATATAAGTGTGTACACTCGCCACGCTTTGTACTCTTCTCACGTAAGCCAGCAAGGCAGTGCATGAATGACATATCTGACTCTAGTATTCTGAGTTAGGTGCATATAAATAAAATTAATGTTAATGTTAATAAAAATATTTTACAAATAGAGAGAGAGAGAGAGTAAGCAATTAAAACCCAAGCATTATCTTGACTTTACGGATTTGACTTGTCATGCAAATAGAAATGAAGATATCACTTTGCAAACTCTGACAATCAATTAGAGAATTTATTTCATAATTGCACTATGTTATCAACCAAAACAACTAGCCAGCTAGAGTCCAAATGTAACGATAACTTAATTTATATTGAAATTTTTTATTAGTAAAGGACTTCAATTTCCTGATGATTATCGAAACTTATATATTACTATCTCATGTTAATTTAAAAGTAAATTCTTCATTTTGTAAATAGAACTTGCACTCATATCTTTCGCATTAAGACTTTGCATATTACATTTGGACTTTCTGTATAGTATCCGCTAAAAACCCTTATTAAACAATGCTCGTCCTACTAGGGACACATAAAGGTTTAATGGCTTATTGCATACGCTCAATGCAATCACGTTTCCTATAAAAGTGGATTTATCTTAGTTTTACTTTATTCGAGGATGAATTAAAAAAATAAACGTGGGGGCACTTGATATGCCTGTAAAAATGTATATTTTTACCGTTGTACTTAATCTTCTTCTATTATAATAGAGGACATACTATGGTATTTTTACATGTTTTGACCAATATATAAAATTATTTTCACATCATCATTCATTCATCTACATTTGGGTGAAATGGTAATTTTGTGTTTGCATTAACTTTGAGAAAATTTATTTCCGCATTCTAATTTTTTTGTAGGAAACTAAGTGCAAATTGGAAGAAGCTTCTTGGATTTATGTATGAATAAGTTTTGGAAGCCAATGAAAGAAGAAAAGAAATAATTAATTCTTCATGGAGGAGCCCACGTGCAAATGGACAACAGTTAAAAGTAAAACACGTATTAGTGAGAATTAATAATCATCAATGATTACTTGGAGACCACACAAAGTTAATGGTAGTTTTGGTAGCATCCCAAAATATATTAGGGCTTTAAACTTGTATAGACACCCTCTTATGATTCATGAAATGGATGCATAGTTGTAGCCACAAAATAGAAATAAAAGTTCTCTCCTTTTTAATGGCTTCTTAGCCATTTATTTTATGCAATTTTATTTCATACTTCTCTTTTTATGTTATTTTATTTCATGCTTCTCTTTTTATTTCATGCAACTAGATTAGATTTCTTTTGTGCAAATTAGTGTAGATTTACTTTTATGCAATTAATTAGCACTCTTTTGCATTTTCTTTCATTTTGTTAATGTTGAGATCCACTTTTTTGATATAAATTCAAGGACGAGAGGCTAAACCCCTTCAATTTAGGGGTAATGAATCCCTCAAGATTCATGTAAAATCAACATAATAGTTTCATTTATTATCTCTGGTCTTTGTTCTTGATGTAAATGTAGATGGAAATTTGATGTTTATAAATGAATTGATAACCTATGTTGTTAATCACAAATAGGCTATACTTAATCAAACATTGACTCAAGTTACATCTTCTTCGAACTATATTATTTTGACAATGAAGTTAAAAATTGAATTAAAATTTGATAATTTGTGTTACTTGATCTAAGATGGTAAATAGATCATGCTTAAAATAGATTTTACTTCTAACTTTATATCCGTTTTCATGAGATTTAATAAGTGGTTTTGGTTTAAGTATTAAAATTTGATGGTTAATTTTGTTTCATTTAATATCACAAATAGACTAAATCAATACATTAACTAATTCTACTTGGGTTAAAAAAAAGAGATAATAAATGTATTATGTATTGATTTATATGAATGAGAGTGGATTTATCTCTAAATTTCCTTTTAACCTAGTTACTTTTATTCTAGCTTTACTCTAGTTTTTCCTAAAATTTTTAATTAAAAAAATTTCAAAATTTTTGGGATAATTTGGTTGAGTAAGTTGAAATTCTTGCTTTCCTTGTGGTTCAATTGGTACATACCGACGAAGTACAAATTGTACACTGTAACACCCCATAAAAATTAGTAATAAATACTAAGTTAGCTTAATTAATTAAATAAGATAGCATTAAAGATAAAAAATTTCAAAAGTCAGAATTGGACCACGGAAGTTGTGTCGTTGCATTCCTAGCGATTTTCTGATCAATTTCCATATATAATGTTTTGAAAACGAAACTCAAACAAAAAAGTTATTGACATTTAAAGCTTTTAGATTTAAAAAAATTTAAATGGAATTCAAATCCAAATTAATAATTAATTCCAAAATTTGAAATTCAAACATTAACATTAATTAGACATGGGAATTAAATAAAAGTTAAAACTAACGTTAACGTTAAAAAGTTAATTAAGGAATGTGTAACAACCCTGTATTTTACAAATATTTTTACATTAATTTTTCCAGATTCAAAAGCTTTATTTATGAAAAAGAATAAATTTTGTTATTTTAAGTATAAACTTTGATTTTGATGTGGATTAGAATTCCAAATGTGACTAAATTTAATATTTCCAGAAAATGTGAATTTTGGTCAATAGTCAAACTTTGACTTTTAAATTTAAATTTTAAATATTTGAAATTATAAATTTTATCTTTTATTATCAAAATAGATTTAATAACATGAATACTGCTTTTCGTTTCGCTGAAAACGGGGTTAAAATGTAAAAGTTATGTACATTTCAATTTTTAGTATAATTTGTTTTATTGTGCAATTTTGCCTATTTTAAATTTTATAAATCATATTTTATTTCTTATATTTTGTTTTAATATGTGTTAATATTTTATTTTATGTATATTTTGTCTTTTTATATTTTTAAAATGATAATGGAATTTTTCCAAAATTTACTGTATTTATTTTTCATTTTTAAAGGCTGTTTTCCTATTTTTTGCTATTTTCTTCATTAAAAATTATATGTAAATTAAATTTTAAATATTTATTTTGTGAATGTATTTTTTTTTATGTTATTATTTATGTTTAAAAATATATTACAAGCTCATATGAATTTTCTAAAGTTTATACCATTCATTTTCAATTTTTCTAGCCTAGTTGACAATTTTTGCTATTTTCTTGATTTAATTATTTATAATTAATAATTATTTATTTATATTTTTTTTTATTTGTTACATTTTCGAATTTTAACTGAAATTATATGTATTTCCAGATATTTAAACTTATTAAAAATAAATAGAGGAAATTTGAAAAGTTTTAAACTCTTGAAACTCCTAAGGCTTTCCATCTCCCGACCTTTCATTTTCCCAACTATTCTCTTAATTGTTGTGGGCGTGTAATCCACTCATTTCAGCTGCATTTTTTTTTCACTTTCAGGAAATTCATTTCTCCTCCTCTCACAAAAAAATCACGGCTATTCTCCTTGTGAAGCTTAGGTAAAAAATTATATCTTCTTCTTGTCTTTTTATGATTTTCTACTTGAATTTGCACATGCTCTCCACCTTCATAGCTGTATTCCCCTTCCTCCAAGCTGTGGCTGACCACCACCACCACTTTTCTCTGACCATCACATAGCCTAACACCTCTTCTCCTCAGGCCAAGCCAAGCCATGATGAAGATCATCACAAAAATCCATCTAAACTTGCACAAAACTCCAAAATAATGCACTAGTCACCACTATTACTTCACCACCTTCATCCACCACCTTGGCCACCACTATAGGCCGCCACCACCACCTTTTCCAGACATCCCCACACCCCTACATCTACTGTCCAGACCTGAACCATGCAAGGGCCGAGCCCCACTTTCCTTGGATGAGCCAAAAATGCACCAAAACTCCACTGTCAAGCCTAGACCCCTTGTATTCTCATGCTTGTAACCTCCACCTTGCTCTTGCCCTGTAGCCATGCCTTTTTAGGCCAAACCAGACCCAAACCATGTCCAAACCTGAACCAAAATATTCCCTAAGTCATGCTAGCAAGTGTAGAAAGCAAGGCAAAAACATTCATTCCTTTGTTGTCTCTTATCTTCATTTTTTCAACATTGTTTGTGTTAAATATTTATGTATATATTATCTTGTTTTGGTTATTGTTTACAAGATAAATATCAAGGCTCTATATTCATTCAAATCAAAAGTCATGCTGTATCGTGTTTGTCGTGCTTTATGGAATCTATTCTGTGTGTTTTGATCGCTAACTCCAGCATAAAAAGGTGAGTAATTCTCACCAGACAATGTGTACTTATATAACTAGTAAACTGACACCATTTGAACCTGTAAAATTATATCATCCTGTTATAACTGTTATATATGCTTATATTATTATCATATGATGTTCACACCTGTTATTACACCTGTTATATCATATGTTACTGTTATATCATGCTATTTTATTATTTTTATCAGTTTGTCACACTGCAAGTTCCCTGTAGACTAGAATCACTATGGGTTGAAATGATACATACCCGAACGGACTTTAGAATAGGGAAAAATCGTTATGGGCTGAAATGATAGGCCTGAATGGTTTTTATTTAATTTATTTTAACTTGGGATTGCGGGTTTGAAATGATAGAACCCGGATTTTTCTTTTTTTAACTGCGGATTGAAATGATACATATCTGTATCACTTGACCTAAGTTAGAAAATTATATACAGGCCCGTGGTTATTTTATAAAGTTTGGATATTTTTAAGTATTTTAAAAATTATAAATTTATGAAATTTGATTTAAATAGATTTTGAAATGTTTAAAATAAAGAAATTATGATTTTTTCTATGTGTTAAAAAATGTAATTAATGAATGGTTTAACTAGATTTTTGAAATATAACTTAAGTTGGAAATTTGGAATTTTGGTTAAAAATGATATTTAAGTTATATAAATAAAATGGATATTAAATTTTATTTGGAAATGGTAAATATGATAATTTGATAAAATTTGAATTTAAGTGATTTATTAAAGTATTATTGATTTTTATATGAATTTAAGTGGTTAAATAAATGAATGTTTAAAAGTGATCTTTTAAAATATAACTTGACTAGGAAATGTGAAATTTGGTTTTAATTAAAGGTTTAAGTTAATTAAATAAAATTGGAAATTTTGTTAAATTGTGAAATGGTAATTTAAATTTGAAGTGTTAAGTCTATTTGTTGAAATGTGAAGAATTGGAACCTTTACACTTAAACTTATTAAGTAAATTGTTGAAATTTGGATTTAATTATAAGAAATTTATTGTGAAAAAGATATATGTTAAATGATATGTAAATGAACATTTTAAATGTTAAAATATGATTTTTAAAATGTTTATGTGTTTTAAATTAAAGCTATTTAATTGCTGGAAATACACTAACACCTGAAATCTACTTTTAATAGCATTCAGAAATGCTATAGATTCTGTTTTGAACTAAAATTGTGTAAAAAGAGCTATTACAGCATTTCTGAAATGCTGTAGTTGCTGTAATTGAACTTATAGGCTAATATTGAACTCAGGCATATTATAGCATTCTCTGGAAATGCTATAATGGTCTGCAGTCTTTGCTGAAACCAAATTTAACCCTTGTTTTGAAATCTGAACTACCGCAGCATTTTTGAAATGCTGTCTTTTCTGTTTTTGAACTATAATTCAACTAAAACTGAGTTTTAACAGCAGTTTTAAGTGCTGTCTTTGCTGAATTAAAAATGTTTTCAAATATAACTTATAGCAGTTGTTTTTAAATGCTGTGGAAAGCTGAAATTTTTATAATTATGGTTTTTAACTTAGTAAACGAACTCAGAATGGTTTGAAACTTTGAAAATTGAATACTTGAATTGAAAGAATAATAATTACACTTTTAAAGGGTTTAAATGAAGTAATTTAATGGAAATATGAATTAATTAAAAGGTGGTTTGAATTGAAAATGAATGAATGTTATCTTTGAATTTAAAGGGGTATTTAAGATAAGATATTTTGATATATTAGAATGATTTGAAATGAAGCTTTGGAAAGATAAGATAATTTGATATATTAAAATGATTTGAAATAACGCTTTGGAAAGGTAAGATATTTTGATATATTAAAATGATTTGAAATGAAGTTTTGAAAAGATATGATATTTTGATATATTGAAATGATTTGAAATGAAGTTTTGGAAAGATATGATATTTTAATATATGGAAATGGTTTGGAATTGATTTAATCTTTATTTTGATAAAGATATGGTTTGAAATGATATTTTATTTTGAAGTAAAGTATTGTTTTTAAAAGTTATAACCACGGGTTATAATAACGATTGGTTGGCAAAGAGACCGGGATCGGATATGGACATACTCTCTGTCGATACCGAAAACCACTTTGACAACCGTGTACGCGGTGGAGATTCCAGAATGAAGTAGGATGGTGGCGACGTTCTTAAGGTATGTTACGTGGACCCAACTCCCGTGAGTTGGCATAAGGTGGCTAAAACAGGAGCGATCTCGGACCAGTGAGGTAGCACCTCTTCTCGAACACATTTCTTCGATATTATACTCTTACTTGTGATTGATTAGATGGCCATCCTCCGATTTGGGAGTGTTGTTCGAGGTGGAACGGTAGTGGCTGCTATGCGTATCCATCAGTCTGTGTGCGTAATTGGTATATCTACCCTGGCATTGCCTAGTTGTGCCGTGTCACCTACCATATCGAGCTTTACTACGATTATGATTTTAAGATCCGACCGCGTTATGGTTCTCCATCCCCTTAACGCTATTTTCTATATGATTATACTTTACTTATTTAGACACTATTATAATATCGAATATTACTACATAGTAGATATTTTAACGGATCCTTAGAGGATGGGCGGTCCCAAGCATCTTCTAAGTTACTTGTACCTTTATTATAGTTCACTTGAGTTGGTTTACATTATATAAGTATATATTGTCCTGACTCGAGTGTTTTGTGTTTTGCTTTACGCTCGGGTCAGCCTGAGTATTCACAGATTTGGATTTCCACCTTCTGGAGATTTGAATCGCTGGAGATTATTTGCTAGTCTTGTTCTATCAACTTCGGTTCCGTTGTTCTATTCAGCCTGTACTTGGTTATTGTATTGAGACTTCTGTTGTACTTTATTTCTTATGTTGTATCTTATGTAACTCTGATATATTTTCATAGTAGCTTCATGAACTACTATTTCTTTTACTTCCGCTGCATTATTTTACTCTGTGTCTGTGATCTGTGATTATATTTATTTACTGTATATTCTGAGATTTGCCAAATTTTAATTACAACGCGGTATTTTGAGCAATTCAACTCCGGCATGAGTGTCTACCTATACACTTATAATGGATGCGAATGGTTGAAAATATCGGGTCGTTACAGTTGGTATCAGAGCTTTGGCTTTGAGGCAAAACTTAGAATGTATGGTAAATTTATTTACAGAATCACTTTCGTTCGAGTTTGAATCTCTTCCTTTTGATTCGATTTCCTTTGAATTTTGGAACGTTTCCTGCGGTTCCAAAATTCATTCGTGTCCCTCACTATTCATCATCTTTTGATTCTAGAGTATCCCATGACTCCACTTCGAATGATCTTTATAGTGAATTGGCGGTCTCGCCAATATTCTAATTTTCTTGTAAAAGGGTGAAAATCCTTTACAGTCAGCATCGATTCACCAGAGATTTTATCTATCCTTGGTTTAGATGCTAATATCTTTTATTATTCCAAACTCTATCTCTTGAGATCGAACGTAGATTTATCCCAGAAAAATCCACATCGATCTTATTCTTTAAGTCACGGTTGACCCGGTTAAGGTTGTCCGCGATTTATCTAAGCTTACCCATCTCTCTACTCTGTTTAACCATCTTGTCTTTTGTTTCTAAACTACCTCCAAACATTTTGAATTGTACTTGTAAATCTATGTTTTGTTTTATATATGGTGTTGTTTGAGTTGTTGATGTTGATTTTGATTTCCGATCGATTCGTCTGATCAACGCTATCGATAGGATTTCTAAAACACTTTGATAGAACAAACTGACACAATATTATTTTAAATTTGGTTAATGAAATAAAATTTTGATATATAAGTAAATTTATGGAACTTAATAAATTGATTTAAATTGATAATTTGAAATGATAATACTTGATTTATCATTTATTGTTCTACAAATGAATTTATAAATAGTTGTTTATAAATTGATTTGGGAACTGAAATGAATTTGAATCAAGAATTTAAGAATTCAAGTTTCTGATGGTTTCAAACCTTGTGTTTTCAAGTTTTAAAAGGATATATTATTTAAAGTATTTCCAAGTAGAAATTTGTTTCTAAAGGATTTTTTTAGTTTAAAAATTTAGTGCTCTTCTCTTTGTCGCTGGAAAATAATTTCGGTGATGACTGCAGCATCATCGACGTTCATTTTTGAGTTTCGAAGTGAAAAGACCGTTCTGTTGTCTTGCTACAGCTTTGTTTTGGGAAATTTAATTGATTTGAATCTCTAAAATATGACTGAATTTATAATATATATATATGATTTAAATTTGATTTGACATATTATATACATATATTTATTTATCTCTTAATGGTTTGAAGGGAATCGAAAATTTAATTCTTACATTTTTTTCTTAAAGAATAATTTCAATTATAAAAAGAAAAAAATCCAAAATTTGGATAATGATTCAAACTTGAGATAATTGAATTGGAAAGTTTTATTTGTATAATACAATTGCATTCAAATATAACTTACCTTAAATTTTTTTAGAAGTTAACAATGTAATTGGATAATATACAATATAAAAAGGATTTTATAAATAAATTTTGAGTTGTTATAATAAATTTTATACACTTAAATTTTAGTTATAAAAGATTAACAGAGGAAAATAGTGAAAAAGGAATTTAAAGAGATTTTATTTAAATAACTTAATAATCAAATTTGATTTTATATGGAACCTTAAGTCTAACCTAGGAATTTTAATAAAGGTTATTTCCTGAAATGAATATGTTGTATAATAAGTATCTTTGAATAGATAAAATAAAATACATTTGAATTGGACATTTTGTAATAAAGTTTATTTAACTTGAAATCATAGTTTAATTGATGTCTAAATGAATAAATGTGTAAAGAAATTTGATTGTTATATTTGCTATGATAAATATTTTATTTATGAAATAGATATGTTTTGAAAAATGAATAATTATGATTTAAATAGTTAAAATGTATTTTAACATCACTAAAACTTGATAATTGAGAATTTGGTTTTCAAATGGAATTTTAAGTGTAACTTATTAAAGGAATATCTATTTGTGAAATGGGTATTTTAAATAAAGTGTTAGGTTATGTGTTAAATTAAGAGCTAACTAAAATAGTGAACTTTTAACTTAATAAATGAAGTATAGTTTAATTTGGATATTCCATTCATAAAAGTTTGTTTTAATAAGTCATAAGTTAAATGATATCCAAATGAATATTTCTGGAATAAAACTGATTTGAAATACTAATATATCTACTGTAGCATTTTATAAGTGCTACTATTTTGAAAAGACAATGTTTTGGAAATTTTTATAATTGAATGAACTTAGAAATGTTACAACTTTAAAATGAATATTATTTGACCTTGAATTAAAATGGTTTAAATGAAGATTATTTTTTTAAAAGGAGTTATGATTTTCTAAGTATTATTATTTTTTTAGAATAACATTTCCAAGTGTTATGATTTTAGTAGTGTGATTTCCAAATGATAAACATCCATAAATTGTTATGATTTAAAAGCATTATGGTTTCAAGTTTATTATCTTATTTTGTGTTTCCAAACTACCTTTTGGTTGTCCTTATTTTCCCTCATCTTGCTATAGACTGGTATAAGCATCTTTCTATAATCTTTCTATTTAGAAATCTTTCTGTAATTTTTGATAATCTTTGTTACTCATCTGGATCTGAACACTGTTTTTCCATTCATAGACCGTCGGTCAAGTGAAAGGGGTGATTCAGACTCTAGAGGATCTTGTTCGTGCTTGTATTCTTGATTTGATCACCTCCATCTTGTTAAACTTACCTATAACAATAATTATCAGGTGTAATTCCAATCTTCTTATCATCTTGTCTTAATTCTATGTCATTCTATCTTTTTCTGTGCTTTCCCGTACCTCGTTCCTTTTCGGGGACGAAAAGTTTTGAGTGGGGGAGAGTGTAACAACCCTGTATTTTACAAATATTTTTAAATTAATTTTTCCAGATTCAAAAGCTTTATTTATGAAAAAGAATAAATTTTGTTATTTTAAGTATAAACTTTGATTTTGATGTGGATTAGAATTCCAAATGTGACTAAATTTAATATTTCCAGAAAATGTGAATTTTGGTCAATAGTCAAACTTTGACTTTTAAATTTAAATTTTAAATATTTGAAATTATAAATTTTATCTTTTATTATGAAAATAGATTTAATAACATGAATACTGCTTTTCGTTTCGCTGAAAACGGGGTTAAAATGTAAAAGTTATGTACATTTCAATTTTTAGTATAATTTGTTTTATTGTGCAATTTTGCCTATTTTAAATTTTATAAATCATATTTTATTTCTTATATTTTGTTTTAATATGTGTTAATATGTTATTTTATGTATATTTTGTCTTTTTATATTTTTAAAATGATAATGGAATTTTTCCAAAATTTACTGTATTTATTTTTCATTTTTAAAGGCTGTTTTCCTATTTTCTGCTATTTTCTTCATTAAAAATTATATGTAAATTAAATTTTAAATATTTATTTTGTGAATGTATTTTTTTTATGTTATTATTTATGTTTAAAAATATATTACAAGCTCATATGAATTTTCTAAAGTTTATACCATTCATTTTCAATTTTTCTAGCCTAGTTGACAATTTTTGCTATTTTCTTGATTTAATTATTTATAATTAATAATTATTTATTTATATTTTTTTTATTTGTTACATTTTCGAATTTTAACTGAAATTATATGTATTTACAGATATTTAAACTTATTAAAAATAAATAGAGGAAATTTGAAAAGTTTTAAACTCTTGAAACTCCTAAGGCTTTCCATCTCCCGACCTTTCATTTTCCCAACTATTCTCTTAATTGTTGTGGGCGTGTAATCCACTCATTTCAGCTGCATTTTTTTTTCACTTTCAGGAAATTCATTTCTCCTCCTCTCACAAAAAAATCACAGCTATTCTCCTTGTGAAGCTTAGGTAAAAAATTATATCTTCTTCTTGTCTTTTTATGATTTTCTACTTGAATTTGCACATGCTCTCCACCTTCATAGCTGTATTCCCCTTCCTCCAAGCTGTGGCTGACCACCACCACCACTTTTCTCTGACCATCACATAGCCTAACACCTCTTCTCCTTAGGCCAAGCCAAGCCATGATGAAGATCATCACAAAAATCCATCTAAACTTGCACAAAACTCCAAAATAATGCACTAGTCACCACTATTACTTCACCACCTTCATCCACCACCTTGGCCACCACTATAGGCCGCCACCACCACCTTTTCCAGACATCCCCACACCCCTACATCTACTGTCCAGACCTGAACCATGCAAGGGCCGAGCCCCACTTTCCTTGGATGAGCCAAAAATGCACCAAAACTCCACTGTCAAGCCTAGACCCCTTGTATTCTCATGCTTGTAACCTCCACCTTGCTCTTGCCCTGTAGCCATGCCTTTTTAGGCCAAACCAGACCCAAACCATGTCCAAACCTGAACCAAAATATTCCCTAAGTCATGCTAGCAAGTGTAGAAAGCAAGGCAAAAACATTCATTCCTTTGTTGTCTCTTATCTTCATTTTTTCAACATTGTTTGTGTTAAATATTTATGTATATATTATCTTGTTTTGGTTATTGTTTACAAGATAAATATCAAGGCTCTATATTCATTCAAATCAAAAGTCATGCTGTATCGTGTTTGTCGTGCTTTATGGAATCTATTCTGTGTGTTTTGATCGCTAACTCCAGCATAAAAAGGTGAGTAATTCTCACCAGACAATGTGTACTTATATAACTAGTAAACTGACACCATTTGAACCTGTAAAATTATATCATCCTGTTATAACTGTTATATATGCTTATATTATTATCATATGATGTTCACACCTGTTATTACACCTGTTATATCATATGTTACTGTTATATCATGCTATTTTATTATTTTTATCAGTTTGTCACACTGCAAGTTCCCTGTAGACTAGAATCACTATGGGTTGAAATGATACATACCCGAACGGACTTTAGAATAGGGAAAAATCGTTATGGGCTGAAATGATAGGCCTGAATGGTTTTTATTTAATTTATTTTAACTTGGGATTGCGGGTTTGAAATGATAGAACCCGGATTTTTCTTTTTTTAACTGCGGATTGAAATGATACATATCTGTATCACTTGACCTAAGTTAGAAAATTATATACAGGCCCGTGGTTATTTTATAAAGTTTGGATATTTTTAAGTATTTTAAAAATTATAAATTTATGAAATTTGATTTAAATAGATTTTGAAATGTTTAAAATAAAGAAATTATGATTTTTTCTATGTGTTAAAAAATGTAATTAATGAATGGTTTAACTAGATTTTTGAAATATAACTTAAGTTGGAAATTTGGAATTTTGGTTAAAAATGATATTTAAGTTATATAAATAAAATGGATATTAAATTTTATTTGGAAATGGTAAATATGATAATTTGATAAAATTTGAATTTAAGTGATTTATTAAAGTATTATTGATTTTTATATGAATTTAAGTGGTTAAATAAATGAATGTTTAAAAGTGATCTTTTAAAATATAACTTGACTAGGAAATGTGAAATTTGGTTTTAATTAAAGGTTTAAGTTAATTAAATAAAATTGGAAATTTTGTTAAATTGTGAAATGGTAATTTAAATTTGAAGTGTTAAGTCTATTTGTTGAAATGTGAAGAATTGGAACCTTTACACTTAAACTTATTAAGTAAATTGTTGAAATTTGGATTTAATTATAAGAAATTTATTGTGAAAAAGATATATGTTAAATGATATGTAAATGAACATTTTAAATGTTAAAATATGATTTTTAAAATGTTTATGTGTTTTAAATTAAAGCTATTTAATATGATTTTTAAATATGTTTATGTGTTTATGTTAAATGATATGTAAATGAACTCAGGCATATTATAGCATTCTCTGGAAATGCTATAATGGTCTGCAGTCTTTGCTGAAACCAAATTTAACCCTTGTTTTGAAATCTGAACTACCGCAGCATTTTTGAAATGCTGTCTTTTCTGTTTTTGAACTATAATTCAACTAAAACTGAGTTTTAACAGCAGTTTTAAGTGCTGTCTTTGCTGAATTAAAAATGTTTTCAAATATAACTTATAGCAGTTGTTTTTAAATGCTGTGGAAAGTTGAAATTTTTATAATTATGGTTTTTAACTTAGTAAACGAACTCGGAATGGTTTGAAACTTTGGAAATTGAATACTTGAATTGAAAGAATAATAATTACACTTTTAAAGGGTTTAAATGAAGTAATTTAATGGAAATATGAATTAATTAAAAGGTGGTTTGAATTGAAAATGAATGAATGTTATCTTTGAATTTAAAGGGGTATTTAAGATAAGATATTTTGATATATTAGAATGATTTGAAATGAAGCTTTGGAAAGATAAGATAATTTGATATATTAAAATGATTTGAAATAACGCTTTGGAAAGATAAGATATTTTGATATATTAAAATGATTTGAAATGAAGTTTTGAAAAGATATGATATTTTGATATATTGAAATGATTTGAAATGAAGTTTTGGAAAGATATGATATTTTAATATATGGAAATGGGTTGGAATTGATTTAATCTTTATTTTGATAAAGATATGGTTTGAAATGATATTTTATTTTGAAGTAAAGTATTGTTTTTAAAAGTTATAACCACGGGTTATAATAACGATTGGTTGGCAAAGAGACCGGGATCGGATATGGACATACTCTCTGTCGATACCGAAAACCACTTTGACAACCGTGTACGCGGTGGAGATTCCAGAATGAAGTAGGATGGTGGTGACGTTCTTAAGGTATGTTACGTGGACCCAACTCCCGTGAGTTGGCATAAGGTGGCTAAAACAGGAGCGATCTCGGACCAGTGAGGTAGCACCTCTTCTCGGACACATTTCTTCGATATTATACTCTTACTTGTGATTGATTAGATGGCCATCCTCCGATTTGGGAGTGTTGTTCGAGGTGGAACGGTAGTGGCTGCTATGCGTATCCATCAGTCCGTGTGCGTAATTGGTATATCTACCCTGGCATTGCCTAGTTGTGCCGTGTCACCTACCATATCGAGCTTTACTACGATTATGATTTTAAGATCCGACCGCGTTAAGGTTCTCCATCCCCTTAACGCTATTTTCTATATGATTATACTTTACTTATTTAGACACTATTATAATATCGAATATTACTACATAGTAGATATTTTAACGGATCCTTAGAGGATGGGCGGTCCCAAGCATCTTCTAAGTTACTTGTACCTTTATTACAGTTCACTTGAGTTGGTTTACATTATATAAGTATATATTGTCCTGACTCGAGTGTTTTGTGTTTTGCTTTACGCTCGGGTCAGCCTGAGTATTCAATGATTTGGATTTCCACCTTCTGGAGATTTGAATCGCTGGAGATTATTTGCTAGTCTTGTTCTATCAACTTCGGTTCCATTGTTCTATTCAGCCTGTACTTGGTTATTGTATTGAGACTTCTGTTGTACTTTATTTCTTATGTTGTATCTTATGTAACTCTGATATATTTTCATAGTAGCTTCATGAACTACTATTTCTTTTACTTCCGCTGCATTATTTTACACTGTGTCTGTGATCTGTGATTATATTTATTTACTGTATATTCTGAGATTTGCCAAATTTTAATTACAACGCGGTATTTTGAGCAATTCAACTCCGGCATGAGTGTCTACCTATACACTTATAATGGATGCGAATGGTTGAAAATATCGGGTCGTTACAAAATGTTAGTGCAGAATTTCGTCTACACCAACACCCTAAGTTCCGAAGGCAGTGCTCTGAAAGCTGGTTGAGTTATAGGTCCTGAGTATGAGACTACTGAGATGTGTTGTAATTAAGTTGGAGTTATGGAATGTTGAATTATGGAGTCGTGATGATAAACGAGAAGAAAGTAAATACTGAAAGTAAATAACGCCGAAACTGTTATTGTGGTTCAGACCAAAAGTCCCTACGTCTACTGTCCTTTCCTTATTTAGTCACCCTTATTTAGCCGAGAGGCTTATTACATTGAAATCTAGGCATTTCCACCATTAACGAGTTTGAATAGAGCTTTAATATAGGAAAGTACACTATGATTTTATATCCGTTCTTTTTCATGCTAGAAGACCCTTGTGGCTTGGGATTGCCGCCTATTTATAGCTGATATAGCGCAGCGCCATTGGTGGAAGGTTTTCTATTTGGATTGCTAAAGTTGTTTATTGAGCGACTATGATTTGAGCCTGTGCTAAACATCAAGTGGTGCTACTTAAGAGCCGTAGATTAATGACTTGCTTCCCACCTAAATGGCCTTTTATACCTGGGTTGTGCATTATCTCGTTGGCAATCTCGACCATAGATTCTTGCCACATTGAATTGATGCTTTTGGCTTCGAACCAGCTAAAGGGTTGCCTCTTTCAGCTTTAGAAAGATAATCGTCGTTTTTTGATTGAAAGTTTTTGGTATAACACATGCTCCTCAAAGTTTACTTCATATGTGAAATATGGAGCGAACTTTGAAGTGAGCCGGTCTAGTTCAATTTAGTTGATTATCTTTCGGGCTCAGTCATCTTAGTTAAGGTAGAACTTAATTTGCTACCCAAGGACAAAAACTAAGCTGGTTGCTTAGGTCAAGTGATGAGTAATTAAAGGTTTTGAAAACCGAAAGGTGAAAATTTTAATTTGGACCATGAGGTCGAAAACTTCAAAATCATATTTGTCACTTGAAGCCAGCTAGGCTAGGTGATAAGCGAAATTGTTTGGGCCCCAAGAGGGGAAATCTAAATCAGGACCGTAAGGTCAAAACTTTTAAAAAACCGTCTTTGCTACTTAAAACTATCTAGGCTAAGTAGTAGGTAAAACTGTGTTGGTGCCGATAGGTAAAATCTTACCAGAGACTGTGAGGTTAAAACGTTTGAAACTATGCTTGCCACTTGGAGCCATCTAGGCTAGTTGGTAAGCAAAATTGCTTCGGTGCCGAAAGGAAAAATCTAATTTAGGATCGTGAGGTCAAAATGTTCGAAACTATGTTTGTCACTTGAAGCCATCTAGGCTAAGTGGTAAGTGAAATAACATTGGTGCCGAAAGGAAAAATCTGATTTGCGACTGTAAGGTCAAAATGTTTGAAACTATGCTTATCACTTGAAGCCATCTAAGCTAAGTGGTAAGCAAAATTACTTCGATGCTGAAGGACAAAATCTGATTTGGGACTGTGAGGTCTAAATATTTTAAACTGTGCTTGCCACTTGAAGCCATCTAGGCTAAGTTGTAAGTGAAATTACTTCGGTGCCGAAAGACAAAATCTGATTTGGGACCGTGAGGTCAAAATGTTTGAAATTATGCTTGCCACTTGAAGCCGTCCAGGCTAAGTGGTAAGTGAAATTACTTTAGTATCGAAAGGAAAAATCTAATTTGGGAATGTGAGGTCAAAATGTTAAGTGGTAAGTGAAATTGCTTCGGTGCTAAAAGGCAAAGGCAAAGCTAAACCGTAAGGTCGAGGAGATTATTACTTCGCGAGACATGTGAAGTAGAAACGCCAAAGTTTGATTCTAAAAGGATGGGTCCTGATTATGCATTTAATGCTTATGACAATTGTCATGATTCCTTTGGTTTTTTTTGAAAAAGTGCCTCATTTTTTCTTTTCCTATGATGATTTGTATCCTGATATTGCCACATTTATTCTACGATTTGGATCTCACTAACTAGATAATCTTCACGGATTACTGCAAATCTCCGACAGAAATAGTAAGTCTTTGATCTTTTCTATGATTTTATCAGTATTTTTTTCCTGTTATCACCATCTACGAACATTTTCCTCTTTTCGAACTTATAATAAATTCGATTTTGATCACCATTGTATATTGAAGATTGATTTTGATTTGGCATATTGATCGCTTGGTTAATCCATGATGCCCATTATCCAGTCAGTTACGATTTTGTCCCCGTACCGAATTTTTCATTAACTTGGGTCGATAATTGCCTTATCGACAATTTAGTTTTTTGAGAGAATTCTGAATTTTGAGTTTTGAGCATAGGCTGTAGGACCAATTTTAGGCCTAATTCCTTTTGTAATCTATAAGACCTTAAACTTTTCCAGTATAGGAGTTCTTACTGAATAGTTAGCTTAACATTTATCTTCCTTAAAAAATTTGATTGGTTAAACCGATAACTGATCAAAAGGAGTTAGAAAACTTGATCGAGAGCTACGGGATTGAGGGGGTTGAGATTAGGGCTCCTAGCCTAGACAATGACTGGAGTGAACCCTCCGAAGGGTTCTTCACTTGGACATTGGAAAATTTAGCACATGGAATCGCTTCCTCTTGCCCCCCATTTGTCGATATCCTAGAATTTTATGGGCTTAATCTGATTCAACTTGGTGTGGTCTCGTACACCACTTTATCTGCTTTAGCGATTTTATATCGAAAGAGTGGGTACCAAAACTTGACCATTTCCAAGGTTCATTGCTTATACAATTTTCATAGGCCACCTAGTAAGTCATTAATTCCCGTGTATTTTCTTCGATTCTGAATGAAGTTACGTTTGACCAAACTGCTTAGTAAAGTAACAATTACCCACTGGTTCTACATGAAGACAGATGATCCCCGAATCGTTATTGAGTTATCGGAGACTTGTAAGTTTTCAAACTTTTCTTTTGTGAAATGCTCTCGCTTCTAACTTTTGATCACATCGTTCTTAATATCTTTTTTTATCTCCTCGGCTAAACTTAGCAGGGATAAGGCTCCATCCCTCAGAGATCCTTTTGACTCTAGGTATGAGGAGGTGATGAAAATTTCGGAAGGGGAAATGCTAAAACATGTTGTTTTTACGGAGGCCAGTCTCAAGGTTTGTGGGTTATTAACGCCTTCGGCTAGGTTTCTTGGATACGATCCTGCTTCAACCGAAACCATGCCCCTAGATGTTATTGATCTATGAAATCCTAAAGAATCCACTGACTCCAAAAACACCGAGACCGAAAGACGAAATATTGCTCCCGAGGGTAGACCTCAGTTTTAAATATCTATGGCATGTGTTTTAGTATATAACTTTTATGAAATATAAATTTACTTAACTGACCTATTTTCTTTTTGTATGTGGCAGTAACTTCTAATGATATATTCGAAATAGGTGGTTGCTATTGAACAAGTCGTCCTCTTCCACTTCTCCTCAGCAAGAACCGGCTCTAGAAGATCCATCCGAAGTTATAAATGTAAGAAGAGCATTCTTTCTGCTTAAGCCATACCACCCCTAGACACCCTTGTTTTAACTTCCACCCCAAGTGATCAAGTGGACCAGGTGATTAATGTAAGGTGTTCTCCTATCGATGATCGTTTACCCAAGGTTATGGGAAACTCCTGAGTGGAGTTAGTTGACGACATTGGCAGTTTCGTGTGGATGATGAGTATGGGGATGAAGGATCAACTTAGGGTAAAAGTTTTCTTCTTTTCTATGAAATGTCTATCTCTTTAGTTTCTATAATAACTTCTTCCTTCATGTTTTAGCTGACTTCTCGATTCCACAATGAGGGTTTCAGAAGTTAAAGGAGAGTTGGAGAAGCTTGATGTTTTGGAAGAAAATTGGTCGAATATAAAGAGAAAGCTGAGTCTATTGGAAAATAGTTTGCTAAATACAAGGAGAAGGCCTAGATCGATCGACGCCGATCGTTCTGTAACGATCGGTACGGATCATTATGTGTCGGTCGGAGATTGGCCCCGGCTATACTACTTCATCCTGTTATCAATTAGCTTCGTTTCCTTGGTCTTGATTCTGGTTTTCCTTAGCTCTTGCTCCTCCAACTTCATGACCGTATTTCCAGCGTTTCCTGCTGCTCAATTTCCTTGGTTTTGTGCTCCAGCTTGTCTCATCTACCCGAGGAGATTCTGGATCATCTCCTCTTGTCTCTTTAGCATCCTTTCCTTCATAGCATCCATCATCATTTCCATCTTGTCTCTGTTGATGTAGACTGAGGTTTGATTAACTCCTGAGGAAGCCTCCTGACTCCCTTCATGATGGTTCCTATCCGCTATCTGTCTCCTTGTTGATGGTTTCACCATTGCTCTAATTCTAAATTCTCTAGTTGATTCCAA
Source organism: Allium fistulosum (assembly GCA_030737815.1). Lineage (NCBI taxonomy): Eukaryota > Viridiplantae > Streptophyta > Magnoliopsida > Asparagales > Amaryllidaceae > Allium > Allium fistulosum. Next base: position 152,405,702 of record CM060905.1, on the reverse strand, counting down.
ATTTGAACTCCATATTCGCTGGGGATAGCTTTCTTAGTGAAAGCACAATAATGTTTGCGCCAAAAATAAGCACAAACACTCTATTTTATGTAAAAGCACTAATATCGAATACTTGGATCCAAACATAGAAATATAGATTCATAGATCATGCATAGAATAGATTGCAGAAATGTAAATCAACATGCAAGTTTTATAGTGACTCGGAAAACTACAGCCTACGTCCACTCTAATGATCTTTTATTTATATTGTTTGATTACAGTTAAAGATGTTTTTGCATAGAAAAATACTAAAGGAAGAGATAAGAAATGATGAAGGAGAGCCAAAAGAAGATCCAATTGGAAGAAGAAGAAAATCCCTTGTAAGAGCCAAGTCCACTATATTTATAAGTGAAGATGTGCATAGATCGGACTGAAATTTCGCCAGAAGAACCTCCAGAGCCGTATGACCCGATACACCAGTTTTCAGATCGATCGCACACTATTGGAACGATCGGTGTTGATCGTTTATATTAGCTCAATTGGGGGTCACGATAGTTTTTGTTGGTCCTCCTTGATGTTAGCTACTTGCTCTCCAAATTTCATTCAATTCTGACTTACTGTTTGTGAGATACGCGTTTTCCATGCAGATGGGATCATTTTGGCTAAAATGATACGATCGTTCAAGAACAATGTAGGCCGACCGTTCAAGTTACTCCAAATGATGTGCAATTGATATGGTAGGTTCCTTTACATAATATTTTACTACTCCCAAAGTTTCGTGTCATTCCGACTTTGCATTTGTGAGATATCGATAGATCATCATTGATTTGAATTGTTTTATGAATCAATCCATATGGATCATGACTGATCGTTCCAACTTCATCATAGGGTCCAACGACCGATGGTGTGGGTTTCTCATGGTGTAGTGTAGTTATCCTCCAAATTTCATGTTGATTTCTTTTGTAGATTTTTAGTTATAGATTGATCATCGTTGATCGCCAAAACGATCGTCGAAAAACCCATTTCAGGGTTGACCCAAAGCGACTCCCGAAGCAATCGCCTTTCCGACTCGAAGCAGGTGCTGAAAATTCTGGCCCAGGGTTAGACTCGGGTAAAATCCAAATTTTCTCCAAGCAAACGTGATTCTGACTCCAAGCCTATGCAGTTAAAGCGCTCAGCAGATTTAGTGCGGCGGAGGTGCAAAAAGTCATAGCGGGGATACAGCGAGGATATAGCGGGATATAGCGGATGACACTAAAATAGCATATAAAACTCATACTTAATGTTTTTACAAATATAAACGGTAATTAAATGAAATATTAACATTCAATTGAATTATAATTAATACATAAATAATTTTAATTAAAAACATGCGCGAATATATTGTAAATAAACGTAAAACTATTATATAACATAATTGAATTTAGCAGAATATAGAGTATTTTCATTTCTGAAAATATATTAAAAATTCAATTAAATAAATTAATTTCATAATTATTATAATGTATAAATGTCATTTTTCAATTCATTTCTTTTGAAGAAGATATAGCGGAAATAGCGGAATATAGCGGGAATAATGGAATATAGCAGAAATAGCGGGCTTAAAGCGAAAAGGCTATATTTGGGGCTATATGGAAAAAATCATAGCGGTAGAAATCCGCTATGAGATATAGCAGGGTTATAGCGAGCTAATAGCGGGGCATTAACTGCACAGCAGTCCAAGCACAAAAAAAGATCGGTGCCGATTGTTTTTCTCCAAGCAATCTCCAAGCAAACATGCATCCGACTCCTAGCACGATCCATCATTCCAAATATCTACGACTTTAAGCGAACCATACGCCGACTCCAAGCAAGTAGCAAATTTTCCCAGGTCTGACTCCAAGCATATTACCATTTATCCATCGATACCAATCCATCTTCTTTTGTCCATAACTAAAGCATACAAACTCAAATCAACTTGAAATTTGGAAAGTAGCCTTATGTGCCCTTCCTTGTCACTCCATACTAATCACACCTTTATTAGGTCAAAAATTGAGGATCCAATCCGATCAGTTGCCTAGGTGAAGTGCCAATTCCAAACTTACCATTTTTTGAGTGTTGTCCATCTGAATCCATTCAACCATCATCCATAGTTTCAACTATAATTGATTTCTAATCCATCCATTTTAGCCGAATCCGTGGTATCTCGGCCTGACCAAAAGGCAGGATAACATTACATATTCTACCTATGATCAACTGTAGTTTTTATTCAACACAATTTTACAATTTTTACATCAAATCTTTATTTAAAAAGAGCAACCTATTTAACATCATTAGTTGACATATTAATTAACTAGTAAGCTCAAATAACAATTATGATTGAAATACTCCTCACTGTCAGTTTCGACAATATTTGTAACGATCCGTATTTATGTATCGGATGATCGTAAAATATTATTTTTAAATTCACATGAGATCATATGACTCTATAGCTTTAATAAATGCCTACTAGTGAGATTTCCTACATTTAGAATTTTTCCAGACGATTTTACACCTGGAAACTTGTAATGGCTATAAATTTGACAGAAGCTGAATTATCATCCGAGATCACTTCCATTGGAAAGATATAGTGGTTTCTCTTTTCGTGGAGGGCCCAAAGTAGCAATTTGGAATTTCTGGCTAGGAGATATGGTTGTTTGAAGTTTAGCAGTTTTGGAGCAGCTTAGTGGGTAATTAGTGAGGTTTGGGGACAAGCCCACTAACCCATTTTGGGTTTGGGGGCTATATTAGATCGAACCATTATCTCCAAATCGTTTTTACCACTTCTCAAATAGATCTAAGCTCCTATTAACCCATTATCAACCCAAACCCTTTTCTTTTCTTCTTTAAATCAAGTCTAAATCATAGATTAAGGGTAGATTATCAAAGGAATTCATTAGAGATCTTCAAATATACATTTGGGGAAGAAAAATGCAGCTTGGTTGTTGATTTTCAGATTTGCATCGGTTTATGTGAAAAACCTTAATTTTAAAGGTTTTTGTGAGTGATTTATCATCTTACACCTTACTATATATGTATCTATTGGTTTTAACATGTTTTGGATATATTTATGAAGTTAAAATTATTTTTTATTATTGTATTAAAATCCAACACATGTTATTTGAACATGTGTTTGCCTTGATATATGTTAGGTTATGTTGTAGATATCTTGTATGATGATTGCTATGAATGATTGTGTGTTTTGCATGTTTGAATGTTGTTTGGTGCATGTATGTTATTTATTTGTATGCTTGTATGGTTGAAAAATGCTCATCAGAGCAAATTAAAGGTAGGAATCGTGAGATCCGAACTTCGACGGATAGACTCTAGAGCGTTTGGAGTCATATCATTCCATAGGCAATAATTGTTGGGCGTTGGAATAGAATCAGCATGAAGTTGATATGCTAAAGTAGCTAAATGTTTCTGGTTCGGTAGAGTTTGGCCTGGTATGGGATGGCTCAATTGTTGCCTTCATTCGGCAGTAGAAGGCTGAATAAGAAATCCTGTCTGGTAGTCTCTTGGTTCGGTAATGGAGGACTGGATAAAAAATCTTGTTCGATAGTTTGGTTGGTTCGATGGTGAAGATCGGACAATAAATCATGTCCGATAGATGTCAGGGGATGTTGTTTGGCGGCTTCGGTTCGGCTATAGGAGAGGAAACAGACAGAACATGGAATGGTGTTTTTGGGATGTTAGCTTCGGGCTTGGCATAGAGGGGCTTTGGGGGCAATACTTGGAGTTTGATTGGAGGTTTTGGGAGCTAGTTTGCAGTAGGGTGGATGACTTTAGGATAGCCCAAGATGACTTTGGTATGGCAACCTAGGATGTGCAATGACATCGACGACTCGATGTAGTGAGTGATTATGGCATCTAATGATGGACCGAAAGGACGAGTTCTGCATGATACCTCATACAGTAGAACATGAGGTTATGATGCTTGTGAGTGGAACATGGTAGTCTGCGCCTACCCAGGGTAGTCTACGTGTACCCATGTGTTTGGACGTCTATGTGTGTCCAGTCCCTAACCATTTGTGTGGGCATGAGTTGAGCATATGTGAGGTGATTTTACTATTGGTACGTGTGCTACGGGAATGATGGGTAACTATGAAGTTGTGATGCTCATTGTTGGGATAACTTAGCCTGTGTGTACCTAGGGTAGTCTACATGTACCAATATTTTGGACGTCTGCGTGTGTCCAGTCCTTTGTCATCTACAAGGCAATGAGTTAAGCATATGTAAGAGTTGTCATATATCTGAAGCTCTTGAGTGAGAGATGCAAGGCTGTGTCATGGATGTTATGCTTGTTGTGTGCTTGATATGTCGTTTGATACCCCTATACCGTATATTTTTCCACTTGTGATAGTATTTTAACATATATGTATTTTATGTGCTAACTCTTTGGATGTAGGGACAGATCAAGTATAGTTCTTCATATCCTCTGCCCCTATTTACTATATATGGTTTTTATAGTATTTTGAGATGATGTATAGCGCATACCAAACTGTTGTTTGACTTAATGTTTTATGCTTTACTTCTTATTATCTCTAGTACTCTTAAATGAGTAGATTAGAGATAACAAGACTAGATAGCGCATGGAGCTGTACGAAGTATGAGCAGGAGGCTACGCTTTCATATATCATACTTTGTAGCTTATTATTTCTCCTATTCCGCTGTGCAATACTATGGAGTTATGTTAGTACTTTAATTTGAGAAACAGTTATAGAGTTTATTTGGGATGTATAAACTCTTTTATTTCGGTTTTTATATAACCTGTGAACCTGATGTACTCTGATGTTCTTATTTATGATTCATTTGATTATATTATTGTCTCGCCTATTTTACTAGTTATAGTTGGTTATTATATTTTTTATATATGTTATGAGAAGTTCTACAGGTTCCTTGTTTGGATTTTTCTCTACTTTACACTCTGGGCTACCATTATGCATCGGCTGGGTACCTCCACAGCACACCATATAGATATATTTGGGTACTTAATATGTATGGTGGTCGTCCCATTTGGTATCAGAGCTTAAGTTGCATAGAGGACCTAAGTTGATACTTAAATCCATGAGAGGTATAGAAGGAGCTATCACCTTAGAATGGATTAATGATATATTTGAGAGCTTACTTATTATATTTTGGTTTTTAAACTATGAAGTAGTATGTATATGTATATATAGTATATAAGTAACATTGCATTCGTGGACATTTCTTATTCCTCTTAGAGAGACCGATCATTCTTATTACAGCTGTTGGGTAGATTTTTCGTCTGACTAACACCCTTAGAATTTTTGAAAGCTTGTTCTGAAAGGATGTAGGTAAATTGAATGAATACCGTAAGTATGCAGAAAATAAGTGCCGAAAGGTAAAAGAGACACAAGATTTATAGTGGTTCAAGATCGAGATCCCTATGCCCACTTTGAAGATTCTGCTTCTAGCTTTATTCCTCAGTTTGGTGTACAAATACATCTATAACCAAATCCGCCATTAATGATCTTTTGATTAAAGCTTTCTAAAAGGAGTAAAGAGTACTAAGGACTATAAAATGTCATAAAATCTTCCCACCATCCTCTTTTCAATAGCACATCATCCTTTATTTATAGCAAAATTAAGGTTCTTCCATTGGTGTAGGGGCTTTTACTTGGATTGATAACCTGGATTGTTATAAGCGGCTTTGATTCAAACACTTTCCATCGTCTGGTAGAATTTATTTTGATGCAGACTGCTGATGTGGTGCTCTTATTATTGCTTCTTGGACATCTTTCGTTCATCCGGACCGTTGGTCTCGCTCTGGGTTATCTGAGTTGTTGATTTTTGATACTTGCTGAAAGGCCTTTGGTTAGGGCAGCTGCTGCTTTTGGCAAAGCTTCTTGTCTTGGCTAGATAACGATCTTAGTCTCGGTCGACGCTTTGGTTCATGCTCTCGTATTACCTACTCTTAGATACTGAGTCCGGTACTTAAGCTCTTGTTAGAGGCCAAATGATGGGTCTCAGAATTATAAGCCAAAGACGTTTTCCCTTCGAGTATTTTTGATTTATACTTTGTAGAAATTATGGTGTAACACATGCCCACCAAAGTTCGTCTCATATGATTAATATGAGGTTACTTTGGAAAGAATCGCGACATATCGTGTTTAATACTTGGCTTGTTTGTTTAGTACCCATCATGAAGTTAATACTAAGCTTTCGAGCAAAGTAGTATTCCAAAAACTTTAGAACGCATCGCTTTATCAAGGCAACTTGTCTATAGGATTTTGGAAATGATTTGAAATCTAACCTCATCTGGAGGATTTTTGAAAATAATTTAAAATAAGTACCTATGGGCAAAAATATTCCGGTACTATGCTTAAGTCATCTAGACTTGGTCTTACACAGGTATTAGTTTTTAAAACTATTAGTGGCGGTATAATTCCTATACTTTGTATGCTATTATAAGAACGTGGCTCACTATACAGCACCATGCATGGTACTTTTGACAATGGCTCGCTCTTTGCATGACACATTTAGCCATGGCTCACTCTTTTGCATAACACTTTGGTTATGGCTCACTAGATGCATTTGGCGCGGTCGAGTTCCCATGACTCACTCTTTCAACGACAATATCAGTCGTGGCTCACTATTATTGGGGATCTACTCATCGCATGGTTTTTCTTGACCATGGCTCACTATATTGGGAATTTACCCAATTTTTTAATTTTCTTAGGAATTTACCTAACTTCTTAATCTTTTTGGGAATCCACCCAATGCATGGTACTACTTGACCATGGCTTACTATATTGGGAACCTACCCAATTTTCTAATTTTATTTGGAATCTACCCAACTTCTTAATCTTCTTGGGAATCTACCCAGCGCATGGTACTAATTGGTCATGGCTAACTATATTGGGAATCTACCCAATGTTCTAATTTTCTTGGGAATCTACTCAACTTCTTAATCTTCTTAGGAATCTTCCCAATGCGAGGTACTACTTAAATATTGCTCACTATATTGGGAATCAACCGAATTTTATAATTTTCTTAGGAATCTGCTCAACTTCTTAATTATCTTAAGAATCTACCCAATGCAAGATACTACTTGACCGTGGCTCGCTATATAGGAATCTACCCAATTTTCTAATTTTTCTGGGAATCTACCCAACTTCTTAATCTTCTTGGGAATCTATCCAATGCATAGTACTACTTAACAATGACTCACTATATTGGAAATCCACCCAGTTTTCTAGATTTCTATACTTTTCCTAATGAAAAAACTAAGTAATTGCTGTGAGGTGAAATCATTTTCTTGGCGAAGCTAAGCAATTGTCGTGAGGCGAGATCATCTGCTTGGTGAAACTAAGCAATTGCCTTGAGGCGAAATCATTTACTTGCCTAGGGGCGAAAGCATAGCTTTGAAACTTGCATGATGCTATTTGATCAGCGTAGTATCATGACTAAAATGTTTTGATGTACTTTTTGGAAGTTGCGTGATATTACTTGATCACGATAATAATCACGACTAAAACATTGTTGTGATGCTTGAAAGCTGTATGATATTACTTAATCATGGCAATAATCACAACTAAAATGTCTGATGTAATGTTTGAAAGTTGCGCGATATAACTTGATCATAGCAATAATCATGACTAAAACGTTTGTTGCAATTTTTGAAATTCTTAAAACTTTTAAAAGACCGTAGTTTCCCACGGCATACGTGAATCATGGCTAAGAGATTAATTATTGTTCCAAACTACTGATAAAGCTTTATTCATATAGTAACCTTGTGTTGTGATAGTGTTTTAGATGCTCAGCATTCCAAGTTCGAGGTATTATATTGCCATCCGGCCTTTTTAATCTATATGTTTCCAGGAGGGATGACGTCATGAATTATAAATGGTCCTTTCCAACTTGGCCAAGAGGTCCATCTGCTGAGAGTTCGGGGACAACCAGAACGAGTGATCCAAACTACTCCCAGGTGGTGGAAGAGCTAGGGGAGGTCGGTCATTTGATGAAAATGGAAGGCGAGCGGCTTATTCATTCTTAGAAAGGGAGGGAGCCAATGGATCCTTGGTGTTTGGCATTATCTTTCGGAGGATGAGGTCTCTTTTCTCAAATTTTCTAGTTCGAACCCTCTGTTTGTAGTATCAAGTCATCTTCCGAATATACTATGATGTTCTCAAAGCGGTTTAGTCCCAAAGCTCGAGTAACCAAACTAATGACTCCTTTCGGAGCTCTACGTTCTACTGCGTATTATAAAAATACCTTTAGCGAGAGACAATATCTAAGTCAAATGGGAGCATGACTTCAGAATCGTAAACTAGAGAGAAGGAAGTGTGTCATGTCAAGGTCTTGGAGCTTATCCTATAGACCCACAAAATGAAATGCAATTCATCTACCCAGTTGCCTTTGGCTTTGTTTAATATTTTCTTCAAACATGCTTGATAGCTTTGTTGGCTGCCTCTATGGCCCCATTTTCTTGTGGATGTGCTACCAAAGAAAAACTCTTAATCATATCATGATCTTAGCAATATTTTGCAAACTCTCGGCTTTCAAATAGAGTGCCATTATCTGTGATAATCTTATGTGGAGACCAACTCTGGATACTATATTTTTCATCAGAAACTTTATCACTTGATAGGAGGTTATGGTAGCTAAGGGTTCGGCTTCAACCCATTTTGTAAAGTAGTCAATTGCTACTATGGCATACCTTGCTCCGCTTTTGGAGGTCGGAAAGGGACCAATAAGATCAATGCCCCTTATAACAAAAGGCCATGGACTCGTCATTGGGGTGAGCTCGCTGGGAGGAGCTCTCGGCACTTTTGCATAAAATTGGCACTTATCTCATTTTCTTGCATAGTCTAATGCATCTTAGTTTAGAGTTGGCTAGTAAAAGACTTACCTAAGTATTTTCTTAGCTAGCTTTTGGCCTCCATGGTGGTCTCCACAAATCCCATCGTGGGCTTCTCTCAATAATCATTGATCTACCGAGATTGTTAAACATCGAGAGTATGGAGTTGAGAATCCCATCCTATAGAGTACTCCATCTATAATGCTGAACTTTAGGGCATTATATTTAATCTGTCTTGCTTCGACAACATCCAAAAGTAGAATATCCTTGGTTAAATATCGGATATAGGGTGACATCTAATTTTCTTCAATTATTACTGGTGTTGTAGATTTACTTCTGTCGGCTCGAGCTCGTGTTATAACTAATACTTTCTCTAGCACCTGTATGTTAGGTTTCTCCAAAATCTCCACTAGGATGAAATTGAAATCTCCTGCATCCCTTAAGCTTGCATATTTTGCTAAGGCGTCGGCCTTAGAGTTTCGATCCCTGGAAATGTTTTCTACATAATAACTCCTTAAAACTTCAAGTAGCTGCTTCACCTGTTTAACATAAAGATCTAACCTCATGTCTCAGGCCTGGTAGTGACCAAGAATTTTTTTGACTACTATTTGGGAATCGCTATATATTCAAATCTTCGAAACCTTGATAGAAATTGTCATCTTAATCCAGCGATCAAGGATTCATACACGACGGCATTATTGATTACTGAGAAGTCGAGCTTGATTGCGCAATAAATTTGGTGGTTGTTCGGGTCACTAAGATATAGCCGGTGCCTGCCCCATGTTCATTTAAGGCTGCATCTGTAGGATTGATTTCACCCTAGAGGGGGGGTGAATAGGGTGATACTATCCATTATAAAAATTTAATGCGGAAGTATATAAAATAATAGTAGCACTGATAATAGCAGAATAATAGCAGCACAGATAATAGTAGAATATTAAAAGCAGAAATAGCACAACATAGATTTACCCAGCTTCGGCAAAACCCTGCCTATGTGGTGCCCCCAAGATTTCTACTAGAAATTAAGTAGTCAGATGCTTACACATGTAAACTTGCGACTCCCACTATCGACTAACCTAACTCTACGCTCAAAACCCTGCCACAACTCAGCCACTGAGTTGCGAATTCTCGAACTACACCACCGTAGTTCGTCCTCTAGTCACACGACTATACTTTACAAAAGTTTAAAAACAAAATACAAATTAAAACAATAAAAAATAATAAAACCCTAGTTTCTATTTTAGCCCAAAAGATATTATAAGCCAGCCCAAATAAAAAACGTGACAAAAATTTTCCCATTCTCTTTTATATTGTTTGGCCCGACTCATTATACTTCGTTGCTTTGAAAATGGCTGCTTCATTCCTCAATTAGGGCTTCGTGATAATTTGAAGTCGCCACTTGAATGTTGGTCGATTACAGTAGCTATTGCTTTTATTTGCTTCGACAATCGACTCGCTATCTCCGATTTGCTTTCGGCTACTTCAATTCGTCGAGTTCGATTTATGTGTGAATTGGTACGTGAATGCCTTTTTCTGATTATTAATTATTCTCGACTTTGATTCGAGTTGAATGATTTATTCCTCTCTGTTGTTGCTTGAACTCGAATGATTGGAAAATGCCGATGATGATTGGGTTAAATATGGATCGGTTCCCTTTATTTTCGTTCGAATATATTCACTTGAATTCATCAATTACGCGCATATTCCGCTTTAGAGTGATAGGGGATGTCATCATATAAAACCATATATTTGTGTCTATTTGTCATTTATTTATATCAGGAATTTGAATATCTACTAACCATGCATAACCATTAGGACTTTTAAATGAGATTAGTAGTATTCATAACTTTTGGAAAAAATGAATTTCAAGGATCTTCTAACCACGCATAGCCATGAGGACTTTTAAATGGGATTACAATCAACTTGTCTGTTTAATCAATCAATTTTGATATGTGTTCCATACATGCATGACCGTGAGGACTTTTAAATGAGCATGAAAGCACATAGTCAAAAATTCCAAGTAATTCACCCATGCATAACCGTGAGGACTTTTAAATGAGAGTGAATACTTTGGATGTTTTTATTGCTAAAATATAATAAATTGAAAAATGAATGATTTCCCGTTTAAAATACCTCATATTGACATACTATATTGGATTTTGATGAGTGATGCTCGATAGAAATATGATAGAATTGGAGATGGTCATGGAATATTTTACCAACAAATTTTTTTATAACTCTTGTTTAAATTTCTAAAGAAATTTACTAATTATACTGTCTCAAGTTATAATTTACGCTTAATATCAACACTCGTCACTTTTTCAATCACTATTTTTCTTTTTGATAATCAGTATGGAGTCAGATTAGTTAATGTAGGCATTTAAGGTCATAATCAAAAATATAGAATCAAATTTCTAAAATGCCTAAACTGAGACGAAGTCGACAAAACCTGTTTTCTAAAAGGGGTTTTGTAAAAATGTCTGCCAGTTGAGAATCGGTTGAAATGAATTTTATGCAGATATTTTCTTTGGAAATATGATCTCTAATAAAATGATGTCTAACATCTATATGAATTGTCAGTGAGTGATGTACATGATTATATGTGAGATCAATAGCACTTTTTCTATCACACATTAGTGGTACACGTTTAAATTTAGACCATAGTCTTGCAAAGTTTGTATCATCCATAAATTTTGAGCAGAGCAACCACTTAGAGCAATATACTCTGCCTCTGTGGTGGATAATGCAATACAATTCTGTTTTCTGCTTGACCATGCAACTAATGAATGCCCTAACATAAAACACGTTCCACTAGTACTTTTTCTATCAACTAGACTTCCAGCATAATCTGCATCTGAATATCCTTTTAATTCAAAGTTATCATTAGTTGGATACCAAAGACCAAAATGTGGGGTGTGCAAAAAGTATCTTATAATTCTTTTAACAGCTTTCAAATGAGATTCTTTTGGATTAGATTGAAATCTTGTACACAAGCAGACAGAAAACATGATATTAGGTCTAGAAGCGGTAAGATAAAGAAGTGATCCAATCATACCTCGATATTCCTTTTGATCAACTACCTTACCTTTTTCATCCTTGTCAAGTTTAATTGTTGTGCTCATGGTTTTTTTTGCAGGTTTAGCATCTTTCAATCCAAATTTGTTGACAAGTTCCCTAATATATTTCGTTTGAGAGATGAATGTACCTTTATCACTTTGTTTCATTTGAAATCCTAAAAATAATTTTAACTCTCCAACCAAGCTCATTTCAAATTTTTCCTGCATAACTTTTTCAAATTTCTCATACAACACATTGTTAGTGGCACCATAAATAATGTCATCAACATATATTTGAACAATCAAAAGATCGTCATTTTCATGCAATAGAAATAGTGTGGTGTCTACACTGCCCTTTTTGAACCCATTTTCAAGGAGATAAGTGCTAAGACATCCGTACCAAGCTCTAGGGGCTTGTTTTAATCCATATAATGCTTTCTTAAGTTTATATACATGATTAGGGTATTCATGACTTTCAAAACCTTCTAGTTGTTCAACAAATACATCTTCTTTCTAAATTCCGTTAAGAAAAGCACTTTTAATATCCATTTATCTTAGTTTAAATCCTTTATAGCAAGCAAAAGCTAACAATATCGTAATGGACTCTAGTCTTGCTACTGGTGCAAAAGTTTCATCAAAATCAATTCCTTCAATTTGATTATAACCTTTAGCAACTAACCTAGCTTTATTCCTAATCACATTTCCAGATTCATCATATTTGTTTTTAAAAATCCATTTTGTTCCTACAACTGGATAATCATTAGGTCTAGGTGCTAGAGTCCAAACATCATTTCGCTCAAATTGATTTAACTCTTCTTGCATAGCCATAAACCAATTTTCATCATTAAGAGCTGTATCTATGTCTTTGGGTTCAATTTCTGAGATAAATCCACTGTATAGACACAAATCACACAAATTTCTAAAGGAGGAACAAGTTTGAATACCTGCGATAGGATTTCCTATTACCAGTTCTGGAGGATGATCTGCTTTGAATTTCAATTTCTCTGGATCTAGATTTCTTTGGACTTCTTTCATGGTTGTGGTTTCTTTTGGTTTTTCATTTTCATCTTTTTCGTTCTCCTCTTCTACATTGCTTTTGATTGTTTCCTTATTTTGATCATCAATACTGTTCGATGATGGATTTTCTATCGGTTTAGAAAACCGTCGAACGATTTTAGAAATAAATTTAACCGCAAGCGCACGGCGTACAATAGTTAGTACGTGGCGAGTACGGGTCGATCCGCAGGGAATTGTTAAAGTTTAAAAATCGATTCAATCAAATTAGACCAAATGGAGGAGAAATTGTTAACTAGAAATAAAATGAAGCTAAAACTAGAATTAAAATTTGATTTAAAAAAAACTATTAAACTAGAGAACAATTTAGAGGAAAATCCACTCTCATATTTTTGTAAATCAACAAACAAACAATTTGTGATCTCTAGCTTTGGTATTAAGTGAAATATTGTTGTATTTATCATAAGTATGGTTTGTTTATGTTATTAATTAACATAACTCAAACCATCAAACTATAATACAACAAATAAACCACTTATAATTCTCATGAAAATGATGCCAAAGCAAAAGCAATTTTAAGTATGATCTATTTACTATTGTAACTAGTAATATAGATCATCAAATTTCATTTTTACTTTAATTTCACATTCAAAAATGGATTAGAAAATGATGATGCAAATTGTGTTTATGTTGAATAAGAATAGCTCATTTGCATAAGCAATATAAGCTATCAAACCCACTTGTATAAACTTGCATCAAAACTCACTTCATGAAGCATAAACCAAATGAGATCATAAATCATAAAATGTTGAAATTACATAAAATTTGAGAGCTTTATTACCCCTAAATTGAAGGGGTTTAGCTACTCATTTATGACATTAAAGCAACACGAGTAAATTTCAACATTAAAAAGAGAAGAAAATAGAAAAATAGCAAAGAAGATAATGTAATTAAACTACTTGCAACAAAAGAAATTAAGCTACACTGCTTGCATGAATGTAAAACTAATCTACTAACAAAGAAAAGAAAGAGAGCATAGAAATAAGCATTAACATAAAAACAAAGAAAAGCATGTAGAAAAGAGAGGAGAAAGAGGATTGGAAGCCATTTTTATTTCATAGAACATTGTCATTACAATTTGTATTTTTCATTTCCTAACTAATATGAAAGCGTAGTTGATTTACATGTACATAAGAGGACTTATTTATACATGCATAAAACCCTAATTCCATTTTTAGGAGGCTTCCCAAAATACCCCTTAGGAAGTGTGGAGGCCAAGTAATCATTAGCTTCTACTAATCATCATTTAAGTGTATATGAAGCCATTAATTCCATAAGCATGTTCATTAGCCTCTAATTTGTACATTAAGGTAGGTCGGCAGGTGGGGTCCTCCATGATCTTCACTTTGAATTATTTCCCTCTTCTTTCCTTTGTATTCATTTGTGCATGCATGTATCTTCATATAAGCCTCTTCCATATGCATCCAAATTCCTATAAAAATCATCAAAAATGTCCAAGTAAAAATTCTCAAATGACACATGCACAAAAATGACCGTTTTGCCCCTAAATGAAGGTGAATATATGATGATTTGAAATTAATTGAATTTTGGTTTTAAACATGTTAAAATGCCCAAATATGATATTTATTTAAATATAAATAGATAAAATATGGATGTATATATATGCACATTTACGTGCACATCAAATACCCCCACACTTATCTTTTTATTCGTCCTCGAATAAAGGAAAACTAAGATAAATCCGTTTTCGTAGGGAGCATGATTGCATTGAGTGTATGCAACAAGCCGTTAAACCTCTAGGTGTCCCCAGTAGGACGAGTGTTGTCTCGTGAGGGTTTTCAGCGGATACTACCCACAAAATCCAGATGCAAAGTGAAAATATTTACAAAATGCAAGATTTATTTACAATGGGATAAATGCAAGTTTTTGAATATATTTACAAATGAAGGATTCACTTTCAATTCGACGCTCATAAGTTAAATACAGGTTTTGGTCATTCTCTTGAAAATTTAAGTCATTTACTCGTCAAAACTTCCAACAAAAATCAAGTTATCATAGCAAATAGACAATAGTTTAACTCGTTGTTTCGGTTGATTACAAAGTGTAACTATGAAATGGATCTTTAGTTGATTATCAAAGTTTATTAAAGTGGTATTTTCATTTCTTTTCAATAACAAGTTAAATCAAATAAGTAAAAATAGTGCTCGGATTTCAATTGCTTACTCTCTCTTATTTGAAAATTTTATTGATATTAACAATATTTAGATATGCCTAACTCAGGTAAACTGAGGCTAGATATATTACTCATGCACTGCCTTGCGGACTGATGTGAGGGGAATACAGAGCGTGGCGAGTGAACACACAAGTGTGAACACTTATCGATTATAGGCGTTATTAAAAAGAATTTTTATCTATATACACCTAACTCAGATAAACTGAGGCCAGATATACCGATCATGCACTGCCTTTCGGGCTTACGTGAGAAGGGACAGAGCATGGCGCGTGAACACACGAGTGTGAACACATGACTCTAGGTGTTAAAAATATATATATACATATATACAAATGTTTTTTTTCTTATTTTTCTTCTTTTTTAGAAAGAGAGAGTTTTGCAAAATCATCTTAGCACCATTTAACTTAGAAGATAAAAATGTTATATCCTTTACTTTAAATTTACCATTTTTTTAAACAAAGATTTTCAATTAGAACATACTTCATAATTAACACATATGAACCTTCCTATATACTAGTTAAACCATTGTTATTTGTAATCAAACTTAATTTTTATTTTTGTTAAGATAAATAAATTTTCAAAAATTTCAATTTATTAACCAAAACTTATACTTATCCCATAGTGTTTCCTCAAAAATAAATCAAAATGCTAAAATGAAAATGTTTTTGAGATTTTGAAATTTTGAGATTTTTTTGAAGTTAAAAGAAAATTGAAATTTCAAAAATGGCACGAAACTAAAAAAATGAAAATAAGACTCCCCCCTACACTTAATTTTGACAGTGTCCTCACAGTCAATGCATGATATAATGAGTGTAGCGGGGGAAAATATGTACATATTTACAAAAGAGGGTTAACATTCTTACTAGACGTAGCTTGGCTCATGAAGGATCATGAGCTCCTCCTCTTGGTTACTTGGAAATTCCAAGAAAGGTTTCAAACAATGACCGTTGACTTTGAAAATCGATCCATCCCTGGGGTTTTCTATTTCTACGACACCATGTGGAAAAACAGCTCGTACCATAAATGGTCCGGTCCATCTCGATTTAAGTTTCCCAGTGAATAAATGAAGTCTTGAGTCATATAAAAGAACTTTTTGGTTAGGCGAAAACGTTTTCCTTAGGATTGACTTGTCATGAAAAACTTTGGTTCTTTCTTTGTAAATTTTCTCATTTTCATACGCATCGTTCCTAAGTTCTTCTAGTTCGTTGAGTTGTAGTTTTCGGTTTTCGCCAGCTTTCTCAATATCAAAGTTTAAGTTCTTAATTGCCCACAGCGCTTTGTGTTCGATTTCAATGGGTAAATGGCAAGCTTTACCGTAAACTAAACGAAATGGGGACATCCCAAGGCTAGTTTTAAAAGCAGTACGGTAAGCCCAAAGCGCGTCGATCAATTTCTAAGACCAATCTTTTCGATTTTTATTGATAGTTTTCTCCAAGATTTGTTTTATTTGTCGATTTGAAACTTGAACTTGGCCACAAGTCTTAGGATGATACGGAGTGGATAACTTGTGGGTTATCGAGTATTTTTTTATTAAAGTTTCAAAAGAACGGTTGCAAAAATGGGTCCCGTTATCACTGATTATTGTGCGAGGTGTGCCGAACCTCGAAAAGATGTTTTCTTTGAGAAATTTCACAACAATTTTATGGTCGTTGGTTTTGCAAAGAATGGCTTCGACCCATTTTGAAACTTAATCGAAAGCGAGAAGGATATACAAGTTTCCAAAAGAATTGGGAAAATGTCCCATAAAGTCTATACCCCATACATCAAAGATTTCGATCGTAAGAATGGGGTTTAGAGGCATCATATCTCGTCGAGAAATTCGTCCAAGCATTTGACATTGATCGCAAGTTTTACAAAATTCAAACGAGTCTTTGAAAAGAGAAGGCCAATAAAAACCACACTGAAGCACTTTTTCCGCAGTTTTTCGAGGACCGAAATATCCACCACATGCTTGATTGTGGCAAAATGAAAGAACACTCCTAATCTCATTATCCGGAATACAACGTCGGATGATTTGATCGGGACAATATTTGAACAAGTATGGATCATCCCAATAGAAATACATCACTTGGGACATGAATTTGCATTTGTCCTGTTTGGACCATGATGAGGGAGTTTCTTTAGTGACTAAGTAGTTCACTATATCAGCGTACCGTGGGTCGATATAAATTGAAAGGATTTGTTCATCGGGGAAGTTTTCATTGATTGGCAAAGAAGATGGTGCGTTCGGAAGACGAGACAAGTGATCGGCTATGACGTTATCGGATCCTTTTTTGTCTTTAATTGTAAGGTCAAATTCTCGAAGTAAAAGAATCCAACGTATCAAACGAGATTTAGCATCCTTTTTAGCGAAGAGATATCGAAGCGCAGAGTGGTCCGTGTACACAGTAATGTGTGAACCTATCAAGTATTGTCGGAATTTTTCGAGAGCAAAAACAACAGCTAGAAGCTCCTTTTCTGTTGTTGTGTAGTTGAGTTGAGCGTCGTTCAAAGTCTTACTCGCGTAGTAAATGACGTGAAGGATCTTGTTGATGCGTTGTCCTAAGACAGCACCAACGGCAAAGTTCGAAGCATCACACATTATTTCGAAAGGAATATCCCAATTGGGTGCGCAAATGATTGGAGCAGAAATGAGTTCGCTCTTAAGATGTTCAAAACAAGAGATACAATCAGAGTTAAAATCGAAAGGAACGTCTTTTCCAAGAAGAGTGGTCAAGGGACGAGCGATTTTGCTAAAGTCTTTCACAAAGCGTCGGTAAAAACCAGTGTCTCCTAGAAATGTTTGAATGTCCTTAACAGTTTTGGGAATGGGTAGGTTTGCGATTATGTCAATTTTCGCTTTATCTACCTCAATGCCTTTATTTGAGATGATATGTCCAAGGACTACGCCTTGTTTCACAATAAAGTGGCATTTTTCCCAATTCAAAGTCAAATGTTTTTCTTTACATCGATTTAGAACCAACTCAAGATGATGTAAACATTGGGAAAAAGAATCGCCAAAGATTGAGAAATTGTCCATAAAAACTTCTAGAAAGCTTCAATCATGTCGGAAAAGGTTCCAACCATGCATCGTTGGAAAGTCGCAGGGGCGTTACAAAGTCTAAATGGCATACGTCGATAAGCAAAGGTACCGAATGGACACGTGAAAGTTGTTTTCTCTTGATCTTCGGGAGCGATTAGAATTTGGTTATAGCCGGAATAACCATCAAGGAAGCAATAGAATTCGTGGCCGGCTAAACGTTCGAGCATTAGGTCAATGAAGGGAAGAGGAAAGTGATCTTTTCGTGTTGCGGCATTTAGTTTTCGATAGTCAATGCAAACACACCAACCCGTTTGAGTATGAGTTGGAATAAGTTCGTTTGAATCATTCTTGACAACAGTTAGCCCAGACTTTTTCGGTACAATATGAATTGGGCTAACCCATGAACTATCGGAGATTGGGTAAATGATTCCGTTGTCGAGAAGTTTAAGAATTTCATCACACACCGCATCTTTCATTTTTGGATTAAGCCTTCGTTGCGCATCACAAACAGGTTTGGCATCGTCGATTAAATGGATGCGATGTTGGACAAGAGCTGGACTAATTCCCTTTATATCGGAGATGGACCATCCAATCGCTTCCTAATTTTTCGAAAGAATAGAGAGAAGAGAAGCTTCTTGGTCAAGAGAAAGAGTTGCGAAAAATATGATGGGCAAAATTTTGTTATCACCTAAGTATGCGTACTTTAGGTGATCGGGAAGTGGTTTGAGGTCCAACTTCGGGAGTTTTTCGATCAAAGAATTGGGTTGAGATTCAGACTCAACTGGAAGCGATTCAAAAGGAAGAGTGTATTCAATCTCGTTGGAAATTTCGTGAAACAATTTTTCGTACTCGGCCTCACGTTCATCGTCAAGATCAAGTGTCTCGTTTTCAAAGTTTTCGTGAATGGCACTAACTTCCAATGTTTGGTCAGGAAGTTCGTTCGATTGGCTTTCAAGATTGAAAATGTTGAGATCCAAGGTCATGTTTCCAAAAGAAATTTTCATTGATCCGTTACGACGATTGATTAAGGCATTTGACGTGGCTAAGAATGGTCGGCCTAAAATCAATGGAATTTGACTCGAGGGATTTATCACGGGTTGTGTTTCGAGAATGATAAAATCAACAGGGAATATGAATTTCCCTATTCGAATGAGCACGTCCTCGATTTCTCCCACGGGCTTCTTAATGGAGCGATCGGCGAATTGAAGCGTGACTTTTGTGGGTTTGAGCTCACCTAAGCCTAATTTTTCATACACGGAATATGGAATCAAATTGACACTCGCGCCTAAGTCTATCAAACATTTGTTAATCGTCTTGTCTCTAATTGTACAGGAAATCATAGGGCAGGCAAGATCTTTGTATTTTATGGGCATGAATTGGGACAAGACTTCACTCAAACTGGCGGTTAAGAAGACTTTTTTGGGCACTTGAGTGTGTCGTTTTTGGGTGCACAAGTCCTTAGGAAATTTTGCGTAAGTGGGGACTTGTTGAACAATGTCAAGAAGCAGAATGTTAACTTTGACTTGTTTAAAAATTTCCAACATCTTTTCCATTTGGTCCGATTGTTTCTTTGGTCGAAGACGATGTGGAAATGGGACACGATACTCGGTAGGCTGGTCTACTCAAGTAGAAGAAGAAGTGTTTTGATTCGCATTCGATTCAACGTTTGGCTCCACATTCTGTTCAGATTCGTTCGTTGTTTTAGAAGTGTCGAGAGAAGTTTCCGGTAAATCGTTTGGATTAACGACTTGATTATCGATTTGTTTACCGGAACGGAGAGTTGTGATAGCATTCAATTGGGTGACATTGCTATCTTGAACAACATGGGCTTGATTTGAATTTGCATTTTGATTTCTGGGATTTGAAATGGGTTGGCTTGGGAATGTTCCTCGTTCACGTTCGCTCACAGACGTGGCCAATTGACTCATTTGCATTTCAAGTTTTGCAATCGATTGGTTTGTGTTTTGCATATATGAGGTCAATAAATTTTGCAAATTGATGTTTGATTGAAGGCTTTGAGTAGTTGCTTTAGCCAATGTTTCAAGAGTTTTCTCAACCGAAGTTAAACGTTTATCATCTTGGGGAGAATGAGCAGCATTGTTTGATTGTTGCATTTGAAACGGAGGATTCGAAGCATTATTCGGGAATGCTTGAAAATTGGGGTGAATCGTACTCGTGTTGGGATTGTTTTGGTTCCACGCAAAATTCGGATGATTTCTCCAACCAGGGTTGTACGTTGGAGAAAACGGGTCGTTTTTGGCTTTGTTGAAAGCATTGATTTGTTCGACAGAATTGGGACACCGATCGGCTATATGATTAGGATCGTTGCATTTATAACACATCGGTTGGGAAGCTTGGTTCATTTGATTCGATGAGAAAACGTTATCGAAATTTTTAATCATTGCGTCGATCTTAGCTTCTAAAGCAAAAGAAAATCCTACCGATTGTACACTCGATCGAGAGTAAATTGATTTTTCGTTCGAACGCTACCATTGGGATGATTTTTCGGCGAGGTTTTCAAGAAATTGCCAAGCATCGTCGTGATGTTGGGCAAGAAAGTTGCCTTGGCACATTGATTCGAGCATGGTTCGTGAGCTATTTTCGAGTCCATCGTACAAGATTTGTCAAATCGTCCATTTTTCGAAGTTATTGTGTGGACATTTTATCAAAAGCTCTTTGAATCTTTCAAAATATTTTCCAAATGGTTCTCCCTTGAATTGATGAAAATTTACAATTTCGTTTTGAATTCTACTCGTTTTTTCCAAAGGGTAAAACTTTTTTAGGAAAGCTTTTACGAATTCTTCCCACGTTTTAATTGAGTTCGATGGTAAGCTATACAACCATTTTTCAGCGTAATCTGTAAGAGCAAATGGGATTAATCGAAGTTTGATTCCATCATCGGAAAGTTGTTGGAGTTTAATGGTTGCACAAACTTGTTCGAATTTAGTCAAGAAGATGTATGGGTCATCGTGCTCAAAATTGCCAAATTTCGGAAGAGTGGCAATATGGTTCGAGTAAATTTCGAAGTGGTTACCCATAGGGGCGGGAACGTGATGCAAGATGGAATAGAAACTCTATCGGGAAAGATTCTATCCATAAGAGTTCGAGGGGCGTTCTCGTTTGTCATTTCGGGAGGATCGTCTGTTCGAGTCAAACGGTTAGTTGTCGAGTCGCAAGTCCAATTACTCATGCACAAGTGAAAGTCGAGAAGAGAAAGAAGTTAGAGTCGAGTTTAGAGAATGAAAGAAGATTTGAAAAACAAAGTGAAAAATTGTTTTTGATTTTGTTTTTTTTACAAGGAAGAAAACTATTTACCAAGTGAGATTTATTTTCCAAAGAAAAGTCTGATTTTGTTTTGTTTTTGGTTTTTTTAATTTTTTTTATATGTTTTTGTTTTTTGAATTTCCAAATGTTTACCAAAAGGATTTTTTTAGAAAATGGAAATTTAATTTTTATTTTTTTTTGTTTTTGAAATTTCAAATTTTTTTTTTCTTTTTGAAAATATTTTTTTTGTTTTTGATTGAAAATTTTCAAAGAAAAGAAAAAAAGGTTTTTTTTTGGATTAAAAACTAAGTTAAGTAAAATTTACAATTTTTTTGGATTTTGGATTTTGGATTTTTTGATTTTTTTTGTTTTTTTTAAAATATGCATGAACTAATGCAACTAAATGAATAAGGACTTAATTACAAATTTTCTATCCTTAGTAGCTCCTAACCCAAAATTGTATAATCACACTTTGTCTTAAATCAACAAAAATATTTCTCGGCCAGGTAACGAGCAGGAGTTATCGGTGCACCACGAATCGCCGTAGCAATGCAACCGAAGGTTTAAGTACCTTCAGAGGAACAACCAGTATAATATTTACGTATCACCATAATTTTTATAACTGGTTATTACTCTGCCGTAGCCTAGACACCAAGAAATAAAATTGTTCAAAGAAAACAATTGTGAAGATACAATTAAGCCCTAGATGAGCTCGTGACACCCTTAAGTCAAATGTCTAACCTTTATTATTAGTCAAATTCTACGATGAAATGCGTTTTTGGGCTAAGGAAAGGGTGATGAAATCCCTCACTTTGTGTGAATTAGGGTATTTCCCTTAGAAAAGAAAATAAGATGGGATGAATGCAAAACAAAAACTAAACGTGAATTTACAATGCAACTAAAATGAAGTTTGTTTTTGTTTTTTGGATTTTGAAATTTTTTTTATATATAAATGCAAATGCAAGCAGCCAATAATGCAAATCAAATTAAAACAAGGGATGAAAGCACAATACCAAAGCGTGCAGAATTTATTAGCAATTGATTTTAAGCGGCAATTTTTTTTAGCAAGCAAGCGGTTGTTTTTGGCAAGCACTTCTCTTTTTTTTATCTGCTTGGACCACCTGAAAATTTCGAACAATATATATACAAATTTTTGTTTTATATATCAAAGGAAGACCAAGTAAAACAAATGAAAAATAAAACAATTTGAAATTTTTTTTGTTGTTGTGAAAATAGAACGAAAACAAAAGCTAAATGAATTTACACTAAGACAAACAAGAGGCAACAGAAAACCAAGGCAAACAAAATCTTTTTTTTGTTGGAAATAAAAACAAAATACTTAACACTAAAATAAGATTGAAACAAAAGATATCAACTCTAAACAAAACAAGTGATTCAAATGAAAACACTAAAACAAATTAAACTATCTAAACTAAAACTCAAAAACAAAAAAAAACAAATAAAAAAACAAGAGAAAAAAAGAAAATAAAATCAAACTAAAATCTTTAGCCCTGTCCAATAAAACAAGTAACCGCCCACTTCGGACTCTCCTTTTTTTTCTTTTTCTTTTTTTGACGTATAAACTACTCAACTTAGCACTTCAAAATCAATCTCCAAAATCGATTTTTAAAATCGAAATTACTTCCCAAACTCGTAAATCCCCAAGTTCTGATTTTGGCTTGTATTTGTGGTTCGATTATTGCGAGGACATGGGTTGGTCGCGGCAATTGTTCGAAGGGGTAGTTGTTCGAGGATCGAGCTTATGATTTGGGGAGGTTCGCAATTGAAGTCGCGACTTGTTTTACAGTTGTTTTCGTGATTTGGAAGACCGTTGTAGATGGAGGTGGGTTGATGGCCAAGGAAGGACTGTGTAGTTTGTTTAGGTGGAGGTGATGCCGCGCGAATTCGTGGAGTTGAGGTGAGGTTGAGGGTGGTCGATGCTCGAAGTTGCGACTTTTGTGCTGCGTTGTCAGGATTCGTGGTTGAAGGTGGCAATTTTGAGTTGGTCGACGATGTTTCCTAGGTTGTTAGCACTTTCGGAGTGGTGGCAAGATGTGGACGGGGCGGTGGTTGATAGTATGCTTGTGAATGTTAATTCGAATTGGGTTAGTGACTGCAGAAGGTTGAGTGTCGCATGGAGAATGAAGCGGTTGATGACAGTGGGGAGGAAATGTATTTGGTTGGTGAGTTGTGGTTGGTAGCTTGGTGGACAGTGGGGATGCGGTGAGGATGGACTGAGGAGATGAATCGAATTTGGGTAGTTGTATTGTATGGTTGTTGTACTGTGTCTGGAGATGGTTGTAGTGGCACAGTTGTAGGTGTGGGTTTCGGTCTCACTGTGCATAGTTGATGGTTGTTGAAAAAGTGGTTGTAGGGTGATGTAGATGGTGGTACTGATAGATGAAGATATGTTCAGAGGTTAAGGAAGTTTGTTGGTAGGAGGAGGTGATGTTGTCGGGCGTTGATGGTTGACGCAGAGTATGGTAGCAGCAGTATGTAGTGGAGTTGCTCTGGTGTTTGTTTAATGGTGGTATCACTGTGATGATGGAAGTAGGTCGGAGGTGATGAAGTTTGTACAACAGTATGGAAATCTTTTGAACTGAGCACTGAATTTTTTCTTTTGAAATGTTTGATTATGGCAGTTGAAATGGTAGGGGGAAGGCTGTTGAAGTTACAGAGCAGTTGTCACAGGTGATGGTGGTAGTGCTGTTGAATGTCTGGGTTGGTTGTGGTTTTTGGTGATGCCAGTGGTATGGCTTTGAATGGTAACAACAGTTTGGCACTAAATGGTAACAATAGTTTAGGTATGAAGTTGTGGTTGTGATCTGTAGGGTGATTGATAGAGGTAGTTGTGGTTTGAAATGTGGTCGGAAGAAGTTTGTTAACAGTTTTGGTTTTGGTTTTGGTTGAAGTGCAAGGGAGAAGTGGCAGTCTTTTGTTTGTAATTTGAAGTTTGTGGCACTGGAAGGAATGAGCTACTGTGAGTTGACTGGGAGTGGGTTAAGGCAGAGGAGTTGTAGAAGTGTATGTTGTGATTCAAAGGATATGACAGTGTTTGGGTGGTGGTAGCAAGAAGTGACTGTATGGTCAATGGAACTGTTGTATATGTTCATAGAGAAGTGAAATGCTTCAGCAAACAGGCAGTGAACAGAGAAGTGGAAATGCTCAGAAAATATTTGGAAATCAAATTTGTAAAAGGAAATTGAATTGTAAATTGTAACTGAAATTGTAAAGAAAATGAATAGGAAATAAAATGTTTTTGTTTTTGTTTTGATATTTTGTATGTTTTTTTAAATGGAAATAGAAATGCAAATGCAAAATGAAAAACTACAAACACACAAACAAATGCAAGCACAAATCAAACACACACAACAATTTATTTTTTAAATGCACTCAACATACAAACCAAACACACAATATAATCAAAAGAAAATAATTCGAAGAATAGAAAATTAAAATCAAAACAATTCCCCGGCAACGGCGCCAAAAACTTGTTCGGCGACAGATTTTCTATCGGTTTAGAAAACCGTCGAACGAATTTAGAAATAAATTTAACCGCAAGCGCACGGTGTACAATAGTTAGTATGTGGCGAGTACGGGTCGATCCATGGGGAATTGTTAGAGTTTAAAAATCTATTCAATCAAATTAGACAAATGGAGGAAAATTTTTAACTAGAATAAAATGAAGCTAAAACTAGAATTGAAATTTGATTTTAAAAAAACTATTGAACTAGAGAACAATTTAGAGGCAAATCCACTCTCATATTTTTGTAAATCAACAAACAAACAGTTTGTGATCTCTAGCTTTGATATTAAGTGAAATATTGTTGTATTTATCATAAGTATGGTTTGTTTATGTTATTAATTAACATAACTCAAACCATCAAACTATAATACAACAAATAAACCACTTATAATTCTCATGAAAATGAAGCCAAAGCAAAAGCTATTTTAAGTATGATCTATTTACTATTGTAACTAGTAATATAGATCATCAAATTTCATTTTTACTTTAAGTTCACAATCAAAAATGGATTAGCAAATGATGATGCAAATTGTGTTTATGTTGAATAAGAATAGCTCATTTGCATAAGCAATATAAGCTATCAAACCCACTTGTATAAACTTGCATCAAAACTCACTTCATGAAGCATAAACCAAATGAGATCATAAATCATAAAATGTTGAAATTACATAATATTTGAGAGCTTCATAACACCTAAATTGAAGGGGTTTAGCTACTCATTTGTGGCATTGAAGAAACACAAGTAAATTTCAACATTAAAAAGAGAATAAAATAGAGAAATAGCAAAGAAGAGAATGTAATTAAACTACTTACAACAAAAGAAATTAAGCTACACTACTTGCATGAATGTAAAACTAATCTACTAGCAAAGAAAAAAAGAGAGCATAGAAATAAGCATTAACATAAAAACAAAGAAAAGCATGTAGAAAAGAGAGGAGAAAGAGGCTTGGAAGCCATTTTTATTTCATAGAACATTGTCATTACAATTTGTATTTTTCATTTCCTAACTAATATGAAAGAGTAGTTGATTTACATGTACATAAGAGGACTTATTTATACATGCATAAAACCCTAATTCCATTTTTAGGGGCTTCCCAAAATACCCCTTAGGAAGTGTGGAGGCCAAGTAATCATTAGCTTCTACTAATCATCATTTAAGTGTACATGAAGCCATTAATTCCATAAGCATGTTCATTAGCCTCTAATTTGTACATTAAGGTAGGTGGGTAGGTGGGGTCCTCCATGATCTTCACTTTGAATTATTTCCCTCTTCTTTCCTTTGTATTCGTATGTGCATGCATGTATCTTCATATAAGCCTCTTCCATATGCATCCAAATTCCTATAAAAATCATCAAAAATGTCCAAGTAAAAATTCTCAAATGACACATGCACAAAAATGACCGTTTTGCCCCTGAATGAAGGTGAATATATGATGATTTTAAATTAATTGAATTTTGGTTTTAAACATGTTAAAATGCTCAAATATGATATTTATTTAAATATAAAGAGATAAAATATGGAAGTATATATATGCACATTTACGTGCACATCAAATACCTTCATTAAATTTCACATTGATTAACTCTATGATTGTTCTCATCCTTTTTTGTATACTCTATAGGCTTTGCTTCTGGATGAGTATCCCATGAACATGCATTCATCAGCTTTTGCCTCAAATTTTCCTAGTTGATCACCTGTATTAAGAATGAAACACGGACAACCAAAAACCTTGAAATATGCAATGTTTGGCTTTTTGCCGAACCGTAGTTCATATGGTGTTCTCTTAAGAATTGGCCTAATCATGACTCTATTCATTACGTAACAGGCTGTATTTACTGCCTCTGCCCAAAAAGACAAGGGTAGTTCATACTGGTTTATCATAGATCTAGCCAACTCTTGTAAGGTTCGATTCTTTCTCTCGACTACTCCATTTTTTTATGGAGTACGTGGGGTAGAGAATTCATGTCTAAATCCATTTTCATAACAATAATTTTCAAATTCATAATTTTCAACTTCTCCACCATGATCACTTCTTAGTGAAATAATAGAAACTCCTTTTTCATTGTGAACTAATTTTGTGAATTTGGTGAAGTAGGAAAAAGTTTCTGATTTTTTAGCTAAGAAGTATACCCACGTTTATCTAGAGTAATCATCAACCAATACGAAACAATATTTCTTACCACCTAGACTTGCAATATTGTTAGGTCCAAACAAATCCATATGAACTAGTTCAAGAACTATAGAAGTGCTTAAATTGTTCTTGGCATGAAATGATGATTTTTTAAGTTTTCCCATAGTACACGCTTTACATAAAAATTCTGTTTCGAAATCATGTGATGGCAAACCTCTTACCAAATCTTTTCTTTTCAATTGGTTTAACAAATTCATGCTAGCATCCCTAATCGTCTATGCCATAAATTTACTTCTACATCCTTAGCTACAAAACATTTTGAAAGAGTGAGATCATCAAAAGATAGAGAGTATATATTACCTTTCCTCTTACCTGAAAATAAGATTTCTTTTGATGATTGGTCAACAATTTTGCACAAGTCAGAATCAAAAACAACATTCATTCCTTTATCACATAATTGATTAATTGAGATCATATTATGGTGTAGATTTTCAACATATAATACGTCATTTAAGGTAAACTCACCATTACCTATTTTACCTTTACCAATAATCTTGCATTTCTCATTGTTGCCCATAGTGACTCTCCCACCTTTGTGTTTTTCTAGGCTAAGAAACTTTGACTTGTCGCCTGTCATGTGCTTGGAGCAACCAGAATCTAGATACCATTCTTGTTGTTCCTTAGCCTGCCAACACACCTCATTTGGTTCTTCACTTTCACTGTCATTTGTTTCTCCTGAGAAACACTGATTATATTCATTACTAAGCCTTCAAGATGAGATTGGGAGGTTCCTTCATTAACTGCTTCAAGTGTGTACCAGATTTCCTACGCAGTTAAACAATGTGAAACACAATTAAATTCAATTTGGTCTAAAGAACAAATAATAGCATTCATGGCCTTGATATTAGCCATTAGTAGTTTAATTTCAGAATTTGTCCATTGATTCATAGATTTTTCTATTTCTTGATTATCTATCATAATTGTTGGTGTCCTATAACCTGTTTCAAGAATATTCCAAGCATCAATGGTTTTCAGAAAAAATTTCATTCTATTTTTCTAGTAAGTATATTCACCATTGAACATTGGTGATCTAACTATGGACTGACCCTCATCAAAAACATTATTAAAAGAAGCCATTTAAAAGTTCAAATTTTAAAACAAAAATTGGTTTTTGAAAAATCAAATTTTTAAAACAAAAAATTGACTTTTGTTCCTAGCTCTGATACCACTTGTAGAATCAATTTCACCCTAGAGAAGGGGTGAATAGGGTGATACTATCAATTATAAAAAATTTATGCGGAAGTATATAAAATAATTGCAGCACTGATAATAGCAGAATAATAGCAGCACAAATAATAGCAGAATATTAAAAGCACAAATAGAACAACACATATTTACCCAGCTTAGGCAAAACCCTGCCTATGTGCTGCCCCCAAGGTTTCTACTAGAAATTAAGTAGTCAGATGCTTACACACGTAAACTCACGACACCCGCTATCGACTAACCTAACTCTACGCTCAAAAACCTGCCACAACTCTGCCACTGAGTTGCGAATTCTCGAACTACACAACCGTAGTTCGTCCCCTAGTCACACGACTAGACTTTACAAAAGTTTAAAAACAAAATACAAATTAAAACAATAAAACCCTAATTTCTATTTTAGCCCAAAAGATATTATAAGCCGGCCCAAATAAAAAACGTGATAAAAATTTTCCCTTTCTCCTTTTATATTGTTCGGCCCGATTCCTTATACTTCGTTGCTTTGAAAATGGGTGCTTCGTTCCTCAATTAGGGCTTCGTGATAATTTGACGTCACCGCTTGAATGTTGGTCGATTACAGTGGCTATTGCTTTGATTTTCTTCGACAATCGACTGACTATCTCCAATTTGCTTTCGGCTACTTCAATTCATCGAGTTCGATTGATGTGTGAATTGGTACGTGAATGCCTTTTTCTGATTATTAATTATTCTCGACTTTGATTCGAGTTGAATGATTTATTCCTCTCTGTTGTTGCTTGAACTCGAATGATTGGAAAATGCCGATGATGATTGGGTTAAATAGGAATCGGTTCCCTTTATTTTCGTCGATTAATTTCTCTCGGCCAATGATTTTTTATTTAATGCTGGTGATTTGTACTGACTTGTTCAAATTCATATATTTTGTGTTTACTTGATTATCACAGCTTTGATTTTGAACTTGGTCGATTCCTTGGTCACCATGGCTTTGAATTCTCTGGCATTTAAACTTGACTTTGGTTCTGTTCTTTATTCTGATGACTTCAGCCACTTTGATTTTGTTAAAATTTGACTTTGTTATTATCTTAACTTGTTTGAGGACCGCTACCTGATTTTTGTAAAAAATTGCAAATTGACATTGGTTTGAAATCCCCTGCGACATTGTCTTTATTCGAAACTGCCACCTGGAAAAATTTTCGACCTGGAACATTTGATCATTTGATTGATTTTTGTCTCGGCCTTGACTTTTTGACTTGCTTGTTGCATTACTCCATGTATGTGTGCAGTGTTGGTGATACCTTGATTTAATCTTGAAACTGCTTTCATGCTCGAATGTTGTTTGTGTACATTATTGTCATTTCTGGTGCAGTGTGACCCATTCATTTAGACTCATATATGTGTATACATATATATGTGCATATATGTATATATATTTATGTGGTCTTTGCCTCTTTGCCATGCCTTTATCCTGAATAGTTGAGCTGTTTGGTTTTTGGATTCTTATACTGCATTAAGTTGTATTGTGCTTGTGCCTGGTCAGGTTGAGTTTAAAACTGTTTTCTTGTGTCTAGTCTGTTTGCCTCCATGCCTTCATGAGTCTGTTTGTATATGAAATATTTTTATGCATAGTATGTATATATATATATATATGTATGTTAGTGTTGATCTTTTGTGTGCTGTCCACCTCCTTTTGTAGTGGTTCATTGTGTCTTCATGTGTACTCGAGTCTGTTGGTCTCATTGTGATCTGGTTTGTGGTTCACTTTGTGTTGAGTTGCCTTGTGTTTCCAGTCATCATTTCTGGGTTTAGTTGATCCTTCTTATTACTTCAAGTCTGAGTTGCACATGAGCTCTGGGTTGTAGCCTCGAGCCAGTTTGCATTTTAACTTTGTTGCACTGTATATTCCATTTGTATTTTGGAACCAGTTTCACTTGTGTTCTGGTTATGTTTATTTGCTCTTTGAACTTTGTACATGTTGAAAGGTTTATTGATGTACTGTGTTGAATTTTGGTTGACACTTGAGTTTGTTGTTCCACTGGCATGTGTTAGTACATTTTGACTGTTGAGGCTGTGTTGCTTGATTGCTTTGATTGGGCATCTTCACTTGTATTTGACAATTTTGCGATGTTTTTGTGTTGCACCTGAGTTGAATCCAGCCTCGGCTCGGGTTTGACCTTGTTCTCACCTGTCCTTGCAGTTTTATCAAGTGTATATCGGTGTGCACGGCCTTGTGGCATGTACAGTGATACACTGTGCATGTCACAAGCAGTTCATGTATGATAAATTCAAAATAAATGATGACGAACAACCCAAATAACCGAGGCAAATAATATTTTCAAAAATACATTTTATTTTACACTGCAAAAATATTTCTTTTTCAATTTTACTGTGTCGGTGTATATTTTGAAGATAACTCAGATGCTGGATTCAATCTGGAATAGAGCTGAAGAGTAATACGAGTGAATGAGTGATATGTAGTGAGGTGCACATTGTAAATTGAAAATTGTGATGTAATCGAAATTGTATTGTAATTTGAAATGTTGTATATTATATAGTGAGAGCACAAATTTGTACTATTCAGAATTGTAATAAAATATTTGTTTGAATAAAATATATATTTGAATTTAAATTCTGTGTTTTTTTTATTCAGCAAATATTTATTTAATTATGAAAAATAAAATAGTATAATAACAAATACATTTAAATGAATATATATCTATATATATGTTTATTATCATCAAACAAAAATCATATACTAGCATATTCAACAATCTCCCCTTTTTTTGCAAGGCAAGCGGGGTTAACTGGTCCCCTACCAGTTTATTGAGATTAAAAAAGAGAAAATGATTATGAACATGCTCATAACCACCAAAAAAAGAGAAGAAAGAAAAACAGAAAAACCACAAAAAGACAAGCTACTAAGAAATCCACACAAACATAAACACAATCTCCCCTTTTTGATGATAACAAACATATATTTAAGGTTTTGAATTTATTAAATGTATTTGGTCATTCAATTTGCTCCCTGTATTTGTATGCTCACTCTCTACAACAAAGTCCCCCTTCATATATGCATGAGAATGAATAAAAATATGCAAATGAACCTAGATGCAAATAGAAAATACAAAATAAAATATTTGACCTTTATTTGCCAAAATCTTAACTTTTTTCTCCCCCTTTTGTTATCAGCAAATGAATAAAAGTGTTAGAAAAATAGAGATAAATTGATAGACATTAATACAATATTAATACTCAATCGAATATAAGTATTAAATTTCAATAAAAAATCAAACAAAAATCATAAATACTCTATTAGGCGCATATTCCACTTTAGAGTGATAGGGGATGTCATCATATAAAACCATATAGTTGTGTCTATTTGTGATATATTTATATCAGGAATTTGAATATCTACTAACCATGCATAACCGTTAGGACTTTTAAATGAGATTAGTAGTATTCATAATTTAAAAAAAATGAATTTCAAGCATCTTCTAACCACGCATAACTGTGAGGACTTTTAAATGGGATTAGAATCAACTTGTCTATTTAATCAATCAATTTTGATATGTGTTCCATACATGCATGACCGTGAGGACTTTTAAATGAGAATGAAAGCACATAATCATAAATTCCAAGTAATTCACCCATGCATAACCGTGAGGACTTTTAAATGAGAGTGAATACTTTGGATGTTTTTATTGCTAAAAATATAATAAATTGAAAAACGAATGATTTCCCATTTAAAATACCACATATTGACATACTATATTGGATTTTGATGAGTGATGCTCGATAGAAATATGATAGAATTGGAGATGGTCATGGAATTTTTTACCAACAAAAAGTTTTTATAACTCTTGTTTAAATTTCTAAAGAAATTTACTAGTTATACCGTCTCAAGTTATAATATATGATTAATATCAACACTCGTCACTTTTTCAATCACTATTTTTCCTTTTGATAATCAGTAGGGAGTCAGATTAGTTAATGTAGGCCTATAAGGTCATAATCAAAAATATAGAATCAAATTTCTAAAATGCCTAAACTGAGACGAAGTCGACAAAACCAATTTTCTAAAAGGGGTTTTGTAAAAATGTCTGCCAGTTGAGAATCGGTTGAAATGAATTTTATGCAGATATTTTCTTTGGAAATATGATCTCTAATAAAATGATGTCTAACATCTATATGTTTTGTCCGTGAGTGATGTATAGGATTATTTGTGAGATCAATTGCACTTTTGCTATCACACATTAGTGGTACACGTTTAAAATTTAGACCATAGTCTTGCAAAGTTTGTATCATCCATAAAATTTGAGCAGAGCAACTGATGTGCACGTAAATGTGCAAATTTTTACCACCATATTTAATCTATTTAAATTAAATAAATGATCATATCGGGTATTTTAACTTGTTTAAACCAAAATTCAAATTATTTGAAATTGTCACATATTCATCTTCATATAGGGGCAAAATGGTCATTTTTATGCATTTATTAAATTGTGAAATTTTACTTGGAATTTTCTATGTTGTTTTGTAGGAAATTTGATGAATTTTACAAGTGGGTTCATGATAATATATGCATGCACAAGAGTGAAGAGAACAAATGAAGATGGAAATAATTCAAAGTGGTAATCATGGAGGACCCCACCCACTTACCTTGATTTTCAAATTAGGAGCTAAGCACATGATAAAAGGACATTAAAGCTTCATGTACATTTAAGTGGAGATTAGTGGATGTTAATGATTACTTGGCCACCACACTACCTCAAGGGAAATTTGGGCATTCCCCTAAAATATGAATTAGGGTTTAACACTTGTATAAATACCCCATATCTTCATGTAACCCTCCTCTCCTTTAGTCTCTTTTAGTTAGTTTTTAGCTTAGAAAATAAATCAAAGCTCTCTTTCTTTTCATGGCTACTTAGCCATTTCTTCTCTTATGTAATTTCTTTTTTTTATGCAATGTAATTAGTGTTTCCTTTTAATTATATGTTCATTTCCTTTCATGCTAGTAGTGTAGATTTCCTTTATTTTTCATGCAAGTAGAATAGTAGTTCTCTTTTCCATTAGCTTTCATTTTCCTTTCCTTTTGCTTTCATGTTGCTAGCTACATTTGTTGTTTTGATAACAAATATGAGAGGCTAAATCCCTTCAATTTAGGGGTAATGAAGCTCTCTAATTATGTAGTTTCAACTATTTGTTAATTCATGCTCTCTTTTTGTGCTTAATGATGATCAATGAAGTGTTTTATTTGTTGTTCTTGCTTTGAATTTGATAGCCTACATTGTTGACACCAAATAGGCGATGCTTAAACAATCACTAACACAAATGCCTCTTCATCAAAATATGATTATGGCATAAGAAAGTGATTTAAAATTAAAATTTGATGGTCTATATTTCTAATCAATAGTTAATAGGCCATACTTAAAATAGATTTCATTTTCACTTTCATTGTCAAGTTTCATGAAAGTTAGTAAGTGGTTTAAGGGGTGTGTTATAGTTTGATGGCTTATGTTGGCTAATCAATAGCACAAATATGCCATACTTATGATAAACACATCAATTAAAGCACTAATGACCATAAAAGAGAGATTATGATTTCATATGTGTTGAACTACATGATCTAGAGAGTGGATTTATTCTCTAAATTGTCATTTAACTCTTATATTTGCATTTCTTTTCTCTTTGTTAGTTTTCTCATTTTTTTAGCTTAACAATCTCTCGACTTTGGTATAATTTGATTGAATAGTATTTTAAAATCATCAATTCCCTGCGGATCGACCCGTATTCGCCACGTACTACATTCGTACACCGTGCGCTTGTGGTTATTTTTATTTCAAAATTCGTTCGGCTATTTTCTAATTTGATTGACATTTAGCCGTCCGAACAAGTTTTTGGCGCCGTTGCCGGGGAATTTGTTTTGATTTTTATTTTCTATTCTTCGAATTATTTTGTTTGATTTTATTGTGTGTGTGTTTGTATTTTCAAAAAAAAACAAATTGTGATTTTTTCAATCATTTTGATTTGTTTGTGTGTTTGTTGTTGTTTTCCAAGTTGTTTTGTTCATTTGCAGTTCATATTAAAAAAATACACAACTTCAATTGAAAAAGAAAAATTTTACATTTCATTTCAATTATATTGACAGTTTTTTTAAGCGACAATTTACAAATTACATTTACAATTTCAAAATAAAAACTGCCTGACCACTCTTCACTGTTTTCATATCCACTGTACATTTTATACTGTGCACTGTGCACAGTTCCACTCAACAGGTTTGATATTCTACCTACTGTTCTCTGCTTATCTTCCTTCCTGCTGTCTTCACTTTGCAAACAATACCCACGTCTTCATTACCCAACAACACAAAACCACCACTCCACATTCAAACTAAGACAGCAGCACTCCTCCACCAGTTCTGCCATCACTTCTGTTACTTCCTGCCACAAACATCGCAGACAACAGAACACTCATATCCACTCGACTGCTGCCACAACTCAACTACTATCCACAACAATATTGCACTGACTGCTGACTTCTGTTCACCCAGTATAAAAAACAGTTCAAACAAACTAAGTCGCCATCGCCTCCATTCATCACCTGCGACAGCGACAACAATCGAACAATCTCCACTGTTCCACGTCAAAAACCATATCCTTGCCTCGTCACCACATCCATACCCTGTCCATACATATATCCACTAACATTTCTCTTGACTTCACAGTTCATTTACACTGCATCACTGTTGCCTTGTATCCCCTCCATCCATCACAGACACTACTACAACCTGCTATACCATTAACCGACAACAACTATACAAACAACAGCAGTTCACCCAACATCCTCCTCATTCACCCTAACCACATTGCCCACTGCTTACATCACATCCCTACCCATCATTCAATTTGCCTGAACCCTTCATTCACCACACTACAAAGCAGCAGCTACATCATACCAATACTGCCTCAATTCCACCACTTGCAAACGGCATATACATTACCATCATAGCCGCAGCAAGTCACAGCAACTCCATCCACATACCAAACTGCTACATACACTCTGTGCACATAACACTGTGCACATCATCATACACTACATTCGATAGCCTTCATCATACACTCCACTGCCTAATAACATCGCCACTGCCAATACAGACAGCAGCAGTCCGCAACGACTTCGACCTCCTTGAATCTCCATTAACCACCCACTGCAAACATCCTTTGCCTGAAATAAAAAAAAACAAACTTCCACCATCTTCACCGCCAAACAACTGCCCCTTCAATTGACAGCAAACACTTTACTGCTATTAGTTTTACACTCCATAACGCATCCACCCAGCTCCAGCCAACCATCAATAACCACCGAGTTCATCACGATCTCTGAACCATCAACAATACAATTCAACTCTGCCACTTCACCCGAAGCCTACATCACCACTGCGACCCCAAATTGCAACCTTGACTTCAACAATCTCCGCAACCCAGAACAACATCCTCGAATCTCCATTGCTACACTTGAATACACAACACCACAAACGTTGAACCATCCTCCTCCAATTCCAGCAACAGCGCGACCTCCACCTAAACGAACCAAAGTCGCCTCTAGTCCAATTTCGAATCTCAATATCAAATCCCAAACCGCGACCTACCCAACTTCAAACCAAATCGACCGTGCCTCCTTGCAAACAATCGCCATCCCTAACCCCAAGACCACGATTTGAATCTGAAAACGTCGCCATCGCAACATGACCACCACCGAATTTTCTGTGAATTTTGGGACGCGGTTTTTCCTTTTTTCTCTGGAAGTTTAATGATGGAAATTGATGTTTGTTATTTTGGATAGAGAAAAGGGAATATTTGGGATCGCTTGTTTTTACAGTTCAGTTGGATTTGGATCGGGTGTATTTGGTTTGGCCTGGTTTTATAAAAAAAAAGAGTTTACTTTTAGTTTAATTTGCTTTTAGTTTAGTTTAATTTGTTTAGTTTAGTTTATATTTAGTTTTGTTTTGTCTTGTTCTTCAAAAAAATTTTTTTTTTTAAAGTAAAACAGCACTTTTACGTTTCCTTTCCATAAAAAATTTCAAAAAAAAACAAAGAGTCTCTTCCAAAAAAAATGAGGGTTGTTTTGAATTTGTTTTGTTTTTCATTTATTTTAGTTTCTTCTTCGATGTAAAAAAACTGTATATATATCTTATATTTATTTTCAGGTCGCAAAATCAGAAAAGGAAAGGAGCTGCTTGCTAAAATAATTGCTTCGCTTTGCTTGCCAAAAAAAAACTGTTTGGTTGCTATATATATTGTTTTTATTTGCCTTGCATTATTGTTTGCTTGCATTTTTAAAAAAAAAATTCAAAAATTAAAAAACAAAAAAAAAATCCATTCGTAGTTGCATTGTTAATACACATTTAATTTTTGCTTTGCATTTCATCCTAGAATTTTGATTAGTAATAACGTTTAGTCATCGATAACAAAAAATTGTGTATTGACAAGTTATCTTCTTTGAACAATTTAATTTCTTGGTGTCTAGGCTACGGCAGAGTAATACCATTTATAAATATTACGGTGATTCGTAAATATTATAGTGGTTGTTCCTCTGAAGGTACTTAAACCTTCGGCTGCATTGCTACGGTGATTCGTGGTGCACCGATAAATCCTGCCCGTTACCTGGCTGAGAACTATCTTGTTGATTTAAGACAATTTGTAATTATACAATTTTGGGTTAACTTAGGATAAATCATTTGTAATTAACCCTTGCATTCATTTAGTTGCATTAGTTCATGCATATTTAAAAAAAACAAAAAAAAATTCAAAAATCCAAAACTAAAAAAATTATGAATATTCCTTTTCCCTTGAAATTTTTAAATCCTTTTCCTTTGAAATTTCAAAAATAAAAAAAAAATTAGAAAAAACCAAAATCTAAAAATAATAATTATAAAACCTTTTCAAAAACAAAGAAAAAATTGAAAAACCAAAAAACAAAACAAAAATCAATTTCCCTTTTGAAAAATAAATTTTATTTGTAAATATTTTTCCTTTACAAAAAAAACAAAAACATTCTTGAAAATGTCCGAGTTTCCCCACTTACGTGAATTTTACAATAGTTGTGAAAATCAATATAATTCATATGATTTCACTCCAAATTCGTATGGATATTTTAACAACAACTATTGCTTAAATGATTCAAATTTTGAACCACAAAATTTTCAAAACGATGACCAACCCTCAAGTCTTGAAAAGAGCATTTCGTCTTTACTTGAAATCTCTACACAACAAAATCAAATGATAAATGATTTGTGTAATTCATATTTGGGCAATGATCCAAATCAAAGTTTTCAAAATAATCAAAATTTGAATTCACTTCAAAATTCAAACGATTTCGATTATAACCCATGCCAATTCAATTTCGAACTCCAAAATGAATTTCAAACTCAAAATGAAAATCGAAACAACTTTTCAAACGAATTTGGCAATGGGAATAATCTTAACCACATTACGATTGAAAATCTTTGTTCTCAACAATTTCAAAGTGAAAATCCTCATGTTAATAACTATAAATTGGATTTTGTTGAGCAAATGAACGAAATATACGATGATCACACGGATTCGTTGTTTGAAACTTATATGAAACAACGTGAACAACAAAACCAAATCCCAACGTGTGACGAATTAAACAATAATCCATCTTTTACTCAAATCGACGATTTTCAAATAACAACTTTTGAAATTGAAAATAACGATCTTAATGAAGTAGTTGAAAACACGGTAATTGAGTTGGATTTCAATTCTTTTGAGGGTGAGAAACTCGATTTAAATTTCGATCTTCCTTTTTCTGAAAATTTGAATACAACAACTATGGATTTTGAAATGGATATATGCGATGAAGTTGTTGATAATCCAACAAAGGAAGTCGAATTTAACGAACACGAGTTTTATGGACTTTTTGAAAACGAGTCGTTAAACTCTGACAGGGATGATTTAAATCACCATTTTGATTTTGAATTCATTAACTTTGAAGAATATTTCAATGAACAGCATGAATTTCAATTTGGTGAAAATAAACTTGAACATCAATCAATCGTATTATCAACCCCAAAAATCATCGAAAAGGAAACAACTCGTACGATTTTCAATAAAATGACATTCGTTTTTCCAAATCAACATTCAACTTTGAAATCTTTTACGGTTTGGTTTTTCGAACTTAAACTGTGTCTCGTATACTTGATGAGACAAATGAATCGGTTTTTGGAAGACCATTTTATTTACGCTTTGACGATATACTTTCTAATCTCGTGTAAATACCATTCATTTTCATATAAATAAAGGCCGTTTTTATTTTTATTTTTTCTCCTTCCACTTGGGTTGACTGTGGGGACACAATCAAAATCAAGTGTGGGGGGGGACTCATCATCATTTTTCAATTTTTCTTTCCAAAATTTAAAAAAAATCTAAAAAAAAACAAAAAAAAGAAATTTTTTTAAAAACCATTTTGATTTATTTTTAAAGAAACACTATAGGATAAATATATGGTTTTGGTTTATTAAATGGAAATTTTTGAAAATTTATTCGTCTTAACAAAAATAAAAATGAAGTTTGATTACAAATAATAATGGTTTAACTAGTATATAGGAAGATTCATACGTGTTAATTATGAAATACGTCCTAATTGAAAATCTTTGTTTTAAAAAGTGGTCGATTTAAAGTAATGATATAACATTTTTTTTGTCTTCTAAGTTAAATGGTGCTAAGATGATTTTGCAAAACTCTCTCTCTCTCTTAAAAAAATAATAATAACATCTAAAGTATTCACTCTCATTTAAAAGTCCTCACGGTTATGCATGGGTGAATTACTTGGAATCTTTGATTATGTGCTTTCATACTCATTTAAAAGTCCTCACGGTTATGCATGTATGGAACACATGTTAAAAAAAAGAAAAAAAGAACAGACTTAATAAAAACCACCTACGGTCGATAGGTGTATGCACGAAAGTGTGTGCACTCGCCATGCTCTGTACTCCCCTCACATAAGCCCGAAAGGCAGTGCATGGGTGGTATATCTGGCCTCAGTTTACCTGAGCTAGGTGTGTAGTTTTTCTTGCAAATAATGAGAGAGCAAGCAATTGAAATGATAGCATTATTTTTACTTATTTGATTTAATTTGTTATTGAAAAGAAATGAAAATACCACTTTGATAAACTTTGATAATCAACTAAGGACCTATTTCATGGTTACACTTTGTTATCAACTGAAACAACGAGTTAAACTATTGTCTATTTGTTATGATAACTCTATTTTTGTTGGAAATTTTGACGAGTAAATGACTTAAATTTCAAGATAATGACCAAACCTATATTTAACTTATTTGTGTTAATTTAAAAGTAAATCCTTCATTCGTATATATTTTCAAAAAACTTGCATTCACATCTTTGTAAATAAATCTTGCATTCTGTAAATATTTTCATTCTGCATTTGGATTTTGTGGGTAGTATCCGCTGAAAACCCTCACGAGACAACACTCGTCCTACTGGGGACACCCAGAGGTTTAACGGCTTATTGCATATGCTCAATGCAATCGTGCTCCCTACGAAAACGGATTTATCTTAGTTTTTTTTCTTTATTCGAGGACGAATAAAAAGATAAGTGTGGGGGTATTTGATGTGCACGTAAATGTGCATATTTTTACCACCATATTTAATCTATTTAAATTAAATAAATGATTATATCGGGTATTTTAACTTGTTTAAACCAAAATTCAAATTATTTGAAATTGTCACATATTCATCTTCATATAGGGGCAAAATGGTCGTTTTTATGCATTTATTAAATTGTGAAATTTTACTTGGAATTTTCTATGTTGTTTTATAGGAAATTTGGTGAATTTTACAAGTGGGTTCATGATAATATATGCATGCACAAGAGTGAAGAGAACAAATGAAGATGGAAATAATTCAAAGTGGTGATCATGGAGGACCCCACCCACTTACCTTGATTTTCAAATTAGGAGCTAAGCACATGATAAAAGGACATTAAAGCTTCATGTACATTTAAGTGGGGATTAGTGGATGTTAATGATTACTTGGCCACCACACTACCTCAAGGGCAATTTGGGCATTCCCCAAAAATATGAATTAGGGTTTAACACTTGTATAAATACCCCATATCTTCATGTAACCCTCCTCTCCTTTAGTCTCTTTTAGTTAGTTTTTAGCTTAGAAAATAAATCAAAGCTCTCTTTCTTTTCATGGCTACTTAGCCATTTCTTCTCTTATGTAATTTCTTTTTTTATGCAATGTAATTAGTGTTTCCTTTTAATTATATGTTCATTTCCTTTCATGCTAGTAGTGTAGATTTCTTTTATTTTTCATGCAAGTAGAATAGTAGTTCTCTTTTCCATTAGCTTTCATTTTCCTTTTCTTTTGCTTTCATGTTGCTAGCTACATTTGTTGTTTTGATAACAAACATGAGAGGCTAAACCCCTTCAATTTAGGGGTAATGAAGCTCTCTAATTATGTAGTTTCAACTATTTGTTAATTCATGCTCTCTTTTTGTGCTTAATGATGATCAATGAAGTGTTTTATTTGTTGTTCTTGCTTTGAATTTGATAGCCTATATTGTTGACACCAAATAGGCTATGATTAAATAATCACTAACACAAATGCCTTTTCATCAAAATATGATTATGGCATAAGAAAGTGATTTGAAATTAAAATTTGATGGTCTATATTTCTAATCAATAGTTAATAGGCCATACTTAAAATAGATTTCATTTTCACTTTCATTGTCAAGTTTCATGAAAGTTAGTAAGTGGTTTAAGGGGTGTGTTATAGTTTGATGGCTTATGTTGGCTAATCAATAGCACAAATATGCCATACTTATGATAAACACATCAATTAAAGCACTAATGACCATAAAAGAGAGATTATGATTTCATATGTGTTGAACTACATGATCTAGAGAGTGGATTTATTCTCTAAATTGTCATTTAACTCTTATATTTGCATTTCTTTTCTCTTTGTTAGTTTTCTCATTTTTTTAGCTTAACAATCTCTCGACTTTGGTATAATTTGATTGAATATTATTTTAAAATCATCAATTCCCTACGGATCGACCCGTATTCTCCACGTACTACATTCGTACACCGTGCGCTTGCGGTTATTTTTATTTC
Source organism: Allium fistulosum (assembly GCA_030737815.1). NCBI lineage: Eukaryota > Viridiplantae > Streptophyta > Magnoliopsida > Asparagales > Amaryllidaceae > Allium > Allium fistulosum. Next base: position 152,364,216 of record CM060905.1, on the reverse strand, counting down.
AAAATTCGTTCGGCTATTTTCTAATTTGATTGACATTTAGCCGTCCGAACAGCAACCACTTAGAGCAATATACTCTGCCTCTGTGGTGGATAATGCAATACAATTTTGTCTTCTGCTTGACCATGCAACTAATGAATGTCCTAACATAAAACACGTTCCACTAGTACTTTTTCTATCAACTAGACTTCCAGCACAATCTGCATCTGAATATCCTTGTAATTCAAAGTTATCATTAGTTGGATACCAAAGACCAAAACGTGGGGTGTGCAACAAGTATCTTATAATTCTTTTAACAGCTTTCAAATGAGATTCTTTTGGATTAGATTGAAATCGTGCACACAAGCAGACAGAAAACATGATATCAGGTCTAGAAGCGGTAAGATAAAGAAGTGATCCAATCATACCTCGATATTGCTTTTGATCAACTACCTTACCTTTTTCATCCTTGTTAAGTTTAATTGTTGTGCTCATTGGGGTTTTTGCAGGTTTAGCATCTTTAAATCCAAATTTGTTGACAAGTTCCCTAATATATTTCGTTTGAGAGATGAATGTACCTTTATCGCTTTGTTTCATTTGAAATTCTAAAAATAATTTTAACTCTCCAACCAAGCTCATTTCAAACTTTTCCTGCATAACTTTTTCAAATTTCTCATACAACACATTGTTAGTGGCACCATAAATAATGTCATCAACATATATTTGAACAATCAAAAGATCGTCATTTTCATGCAATAGAAATAGTGTGGTGTCTACACAGCCCTTTTTGAACCCATTTTCAAGGAGATAAGTGCTAAGACATCCATACCAAGCTCTAGGGCCTTGTTTTAATCCATATAATGCTTTCTTAAGTTTATATACATGATTAGGGCATTCATGACTTTAAAAACCTTCTAGTTGTTCAACAAATACATCTTCTTTCAAAATTCCGTTAAGAAAAGCACTTTTAATATCCATTTGTCTTAGTTTAAATCCTTTATAGCAAGCAAAAGCTAACAATATCGTAATGGACTCTAGTCTTGCTACTGGTGCAAAAGTTTCATCAAAATCAATTCCTTCAATTTGATTATAACCTTTAGCAACTAACCTAGCTTATTCCTAATCACATTTCCAGATTCATCATATTTGTTTTTAAAAATCCATTTTGTTCCTACAACTGGATAATCATTAGGTCTAGGTGCTAGAGTCCAAACATCATTTCTCTCAAATTGATTTAACTCTTCTTGCATAGCCATAAACCAATTTTCATCATTAAGAGCTGTATCTATGTCTTTGGGTTCAATTTCTGAGATAAATCCACTGTATAGACACAAATCACACAAATTTCTAAAGGAGGAACGAGTTTGAATACCTGCGATAGGATTTCCTATTACCAATTCTGGAGGATGCTCTGCTTTGAATTTCAATTTCTCTGGATCCAGATTTATTTGCACTTCTTTCATGGTTGTGGTTTCTTTTGGTTTTTCATTTTCATCTTTTTCATTCTCCTCTTCTACATTTCTTTTGATTGTTTCCTTATTTTGATCATCAATACCTTCATTAAATTTCACATTGATTGACTCTATGATTGTTCTCATCCTTTTTTTGTATACTCTACAGGCTTTGCTTCTGGATGAGTATCCCATGAACATGCCTTCATCAGCTTTTGCCTCAAATTTTCCTAGTTAATCACCTATATTAAGAATGAAACATGGACAACCAAAAACCTTGAAATATACAATGTTTGGCTTTTTGCCGAACCATAGTTCATATGGTGTTCTCTTAAGAATTGGCCTAATCATGACTCTATTCATTACGTAACAGGCTGTTTTTACTGCCTCTGCCCAAAAAGACAAGGGTTTCATACTGGTTTATCATATATCTAGCCAACTCTTGTAAGGTTCGATTCTTTCTCTCGACTACTCCATTTTATTGTGGAGTACGTGGGGCAGAGAATTCATGTCTAAATCCATTTTCATAACAATAATTTTCAAATTCATAATTTTCAGATTCTCCACCATGATCACTTCTTAGTGAAATAATAGAAACTCCTTTTTCATTTTAACCTAATTTTGTGAATTTGGTGAAGTAGGAAAAAGTTTCTGATTTTTTAGCTAAGAAGTATACCCACGTGTATCTAGAGTAATCATCAGCCAATACGAAACAATATTTCTTACCACCTAGACTTGCAATATCGTTAGGTCCAAACAAATCTATATGAACTAGTTCAAGAACTCTAGAAGTGCTTACATTGTTCTTGGCATGAAACGATGATTTTTTAAGTTTTCCCATAGTACACGCTTTACATAAAATTTATGTTTCGAAATCATGTGATGGCAAACATCTTACCAAATCTTTTCTTTTCAATTGGTTTAACAGATTCATGTTAGCATCCCTAATCGTCTATGCCATAAATTTACTTCTACATCCTTAGCTACAAAACATTTTGAAAGAGTGAGATCATCAACAGATAGAGAGTATATATTACCTTTCCTCTTACCTGAAAATAAGATTTCTTTTGATGATTGGTCAATAATTTTGCACAAGTTAGAATCAAAAATAACATTCATTCCTTTATCACATAACTGACTAATTAAGATTAGATTATGGTATAGATTTTCAACATATAATACGTCGTTTAAGGTAAACTTACCATTACCTATTTTACCTTTACCAATAATCTTGCATTTCTTGTTGTTGCCCATAGTGACTCTCCCACCTTTGTGTTTTTCTACGCTAAGAAACTTTGACTTGTCGCCTGTCATGTGCCTAGAGCAACCGGAATCTAGATACCATTCTTGTTGTTCCTTAGCCTGCCAACACACCTCATTTGGTTCTTCACTTTCACTATCATTTGTTTCTCCTGAGAAACACTGATTATATTCATTACTAATCCTTCAAGATGAGATTGGGAGGTTCCTTCATTAACTGCTTCAAGTGTGTACCAGATTTCCTGCGCAGTTAAACAATGTGAAACACAATTAAAATCAATTTGGTCTAAAGAACAAATAATAGCATTCATAGCCTTGATATTAGCCGTTAGCAGTTTAATTTCATAATTTGTCCATTGATTCATAGATTTTTCTATTTCTTGATTATCTATCATAATTGTTGGTGTCCTATAACCTGTTTCAACAATATTCCAAGCATCGATGGTTTTCAAAAAAAAATTCAATCTATTTTTCTAGTAAGTATATTCACCATTGAACATTGGTGATCTAACTATGGACTGACCCTCAACAAAAACATTATTAAAAGAAGCTATTTAAAAATTCAAATTTTAAAACAAAAATTGGCTTTTGAAAAATCAAATTTTTAAAACAAAAAATTGACTTTTGTTCCTAGCTCTAATACCACTTATAGGATCGATTTCACCCTAGAGGGAGGGTGAATAGGGTGATACTATCAATTATAAAAATTTAAAGCGGAAGTATATAAAATAATTGCAGCACTGATAATAGCAGAATAATAGTAGCATAGATAATAACAGAATATTAAAAGCACAAATAGAACAACACATATTTACCCAGCTTCGGCAAAACCCTTCCTACGTGCTGCCCCCAAGGTTTCTACTAGAAATTAAGTAGTCAGATGCTTACACACGTAAACTCGCGACACCCGCTATCGACTAACCTAACTCTACCCTCAAAACCCTACCATAACTCAGCCACTGAGTTGCGAATTCTCGAACTACACAACCGTAGTTCGTCCCCTAGTCACACGACTAGACTTTACAAAAGTTTAAGAACAAAATACAAATTAAAACAATAAAACCCTAATTTCTATTTTAGCCCAAAAGATATTATAAGCCGATCCAAATAAAAAACGTGATAAAAATTTTCCCTTTCTCCTTTTATATTGTTCGGCCCGATTCCTTATACTTCGTTGCTTTAAAAATGGCTGCTTCGTGATAATTTGAAGTCGCCGCTTGAACGTTGGTCGATTACAGTGGCTATTGCTTTGATTTTCTTCGACAATCGACCCACTATCTCCAATTTGCTTTCCACTACTTCAATTCGTCGAGTTCGATTGATGTGTGAATTGGTACGTGAATGCCTTTTTCTGATTATTAATTATTCTCGACTTTGATTCGAGTTGAATGATTTATTCCTCTCTGTTGTTGCTTGAACTCGATTGATTGGAAAATGCCGATGATGATTGGGTTAAATAGGGATCGGTTCCCTTTATTTTCGTTCGAATATATTTACTTGAATTCGTCGATTAATTTCTCTCGGCCACTGATTTTTGATTGAATGCTGGTGATTTGTACCGAGTTGTTCAAATTCGTATATTTTGTCTTTACTTGATTATCACGGCTTTGATTTTGAACTTGCTCGATTCCTAGGTCACCATGGCTTTGAATTCTCTGGCATTTAAACTTGACTTTGGTTCTGTTCTTTATTCCGATGACTTCAGCCACTTTGATTTTGTTAAAATTTGACTTTGTTATTATCTTGACTTGTTTGAGGACCGCTACTTGATTTTTGTATGAAACTGCAAATTGACATTGGTTTGAAATCCCCTACGACATTGTCTTTATTCGAAACTAGTACTTGGAAAAATTTTCGACCTGGAACATTTGATCATTTGATTGATTTTTGTCTCAGCCTTGACTTTCTGACTTGCTCGTTGCATTACTACATGTATGTGTGAAGTGTTGGTGATACCTTGATTTAATCTTGAAACTGCTTTCATGCTCGAATGTTGTTTGTGTACATTGTTATCATTTCTGGTGCAGTGTGACCCATTCATTTAGACTCATATATGTGTATACATATATATATGTGCATATATGTGTATATATTTATGTGGTCTTTGCCTCTTTGCCATGCCTTTATCCTGAATAGTTGAGCTGTTTGGTTTTTGGATTCTTGTACTGCATTAAGTTGTATTGTGCTTGTGCCTGGTCAGGTTGAGTTTAAAATTGTTTTCTTGTGTCTGGTCCGTTTGCCACCATGCCTTCATGAGTCTGTTTGTATATGAAATATTTTTATTCATAGTGTATATATATATATATGTTAGTGTTGATCTTTTGTGTGTTGTCCACCTCCTTTTGTACTAGTTCATTGTGTCTTCATGTGTACTTGAGTCTGTTGGTCTCATTGTGATCTGGTTTGTGGTTCACTTTGTGTTGAGTTGCCTTGTGTTTCCAGTCATCATTTCTGGGTTTAGTTGATCCTTCTTGTTACTTCAAGTCTGAGTTGCACATGAGCTCTGGGTTGTAGCCTCGAGCCAGTTTGCATTTGAACTTTGTTGCACTGTATATTCCATTTGTATTCTGGAACCAGTTTCACTTGTGTTCTGGTTATGTTCATTTGCTCTTTGAACTTTGTACATGTTGAAAGGTTTATTGATGTACTGTGTCGAATTCTGGTTGACACTTGAGTTTGTTGTTCCACTGGCATGTGTTAGTACATTTTGACTGTTGAGGGTATGTTGCTTGATTGCTTTGATCGAGCATCTTCACTTGTACTTGACAATTTTGCGATGTTTTTGTGTTGCACCTGAGTTGAATCCAGCCTCGGCTCGGGTTTGACCTTGTGCTCACCTGTCCTTGCAGTTTTATCAAGTGTATATCGGTGTGCACGGCCTTGTGGCATGTACAGTGATACACTGTGCATGTCACAAGATGTTCGTGTATGATGAATTCAAAATAAATGATGACGAACAACCCAAATAACTGAGGCAAATAATATTTTTAAAAATACATTTTATTTTACACTGCAAAAATATTTTTTTTTTTCAAATTTACTGCGTCAGTATATATTTTGCAGATAACTCAAATGCCGGATTCAATCTGGAATAGAGCTGAAGTGTAATACGAGTGAATGAGTGATATGTAGTGAGGTGCACATTGTAAATTGAAAATTGTGATGAAATCGAAATTGTATTGTAATTTGAAATGTTGTATATTATATAGCGAGAGCACAAATTTGTACTATTCAAAATTGTAATAAAATATTTGTTTGAATAAAATATCTGTTTGAATTTAAATTCCGTGTTATTTATTTTATTCAGCAAATATTTATTTAATTATGAAAAATAAAATAGTACAATAACAAATACATTTAAATGAATATATATATGTTTATTATCATCAAACAGAAATCATATACTAGCATATTCAACACCGTCAACATAGAGTTGCCAAGAGAGTTGTTTATTCACTTTTTCTTCTTTTTCGGCTACGGCTTCAAAACTAGTGCATTCTGTAATGAAGTCAACTAGTGCTTGACCCTTGATTGTTGTCCTTGGTTCATATGATATCTCATACCGGCTGAGTTCTACAGCCCACTTTGATAACCCCTCTGCAGTTTCGGGTTTGCTTAAAACTTGTCGGAGCAGTTGATCCGTAAGGAATTTAATTGGATGGGCCTAGAAATACGGGCAAAGCTTTCTTGCTATGAAAACCAAGCTATAGGCGAGCTTTTAAATTATTGAGTAGTGCTTCTCATTTGGATCTAGCCTTTTACTTGCATAATACACAGGTCTTTGGATCGCATTATCATCTCTCACCAAGGCTGAACTTATGGCCTGATCGGAGGTAGCCAAATAAGGGACATGGTTTCTCCATCAATTGGTTTAGAAAACACCAGGGGAGAACTCAAGTGCTTTTGCAGGTCTTCAAATTCCTTTTGGCATTCGTCTATCCATTTGAAAGTAACATGCTTCTTTAAGAGGTTGAAGAAGGGAACACACTTATCGATTGATCAGCTTATGAACCTGTTCAAAGCAGCAATCTTCCCATTCAAGCTCATTAACTCCTTTCCAATAGTTGGAGCCTTCATGTGTTATAGATTTTATATGATCTGGGTTTATCTCTATCCCTCTAGCTCTTACTATAAAACACAAGAATTTCCCGGATTGTATTTTGAAGATACACTTCTAAGGGTTCAACTTCATTAGATATTTCTGGAGAACCTCGAATGTCTCGGCTAGATCAGAAACATGACTCTCTGACTGCTTAGATTTAACCAACATATCATCTACATATACTTCCATGTTCTGAACTATCTAATTAGTAAACATTCGGTTGACTAACCTTGACATGTTGCCCTTACATTCTTAAGCCCGAAGGGCATTACCTTGTAACAAAACAAAGCCATATTGGTGACGATGCTCGTATGTTCCTCATCAGGCTTGAGTATTGGAATTTGATTATACCCGGAATAAGCATCCATAAATGAAAGCAAATGGTGCCCACTGGTAGCATCTACTGACTGATCGATTCTCGATAGAGGGAAGCAATCCTTTGGGCAAGCTTAGTTTAAATTAGTGAAGTCAATACAAGTCCTCCACTTCCTATTTGGTTTCTTTACTAACACCGGATTAGCGATCCACTTTGGATAGTAAACATCTCGAATGAAGTTATTTTTTAGCAACCTTTTGATTTCTTCTTATAGGGCCATATATCGGACCTTGACTAAAGGACTCCTTTTTTGCCTTATGGAAGTAAAATTCGATTCTATATTCAAGCAATGGAAAATGACTAAGGGGGTTAATTCCTACCATATCATCATGAGTCTAGATGAATACATCTTGGTTATGCTTGAGAAAGGAAATTAGTTCTTCTCGGACAGATGGATGAAAACATGTTCCTATTTTAATTGTCTTAGACTCATCATTTTCATTGTGGCACACTTCCTTCTAGAGTTTCGGCTACTGATGTTGTCTCAGTTTCTCCTCTTGGATCGAGATCAAGCTTAATTTCTTCTTCTCTCGGAATTTCCAGTACATCATAAACGATCTTCCGCTTTTTCCTAGAAGACTTACTACTCTTCCCCCGTTTTATCCCATTACACTCTCTTAGATAGCTTCATATGTAGGTTAATTCACAAACCATGGAATCTTCTTGCCATGGAAAAACTCTTAAGGGTTTCCTACGGCTTTCCATGAATTTAGAACTCAGGGCATTAACTGTTTCCTTAACTTCGAGGGGAGTAGGCCGGTTAATTTTGATATTGTTCTCATAAAATGAAGTTTTCCCTTTATAGATCATGTTCAGGCTTGCATAATACATTTTCCTTGAGATCCATTGATCTCCCTTTACAAACCCTTCTCATATCTCAGTGGAAAACTTAAAAGTAAATGCTTAGTAGACACATACCTGTCCATGGCATCGACAGCTGGTCTTCTAAAGAAAGCGTTGTACACTGAGGGGATGTCCATAATGATAAAGGTGGTTTCGAAGGTCTTATAGTGAGGGTCATTTCCAATTTTGACCATCAGATTACACTCCCCGAGAGGCATGGTTCCTTCATCATTGAATCTGTATATAGGAGCTTGACTTGATTTGAGTATACTCTTGGGTAGCTCCATCTTATTGAAAGCGTGCTTGAAAATTATGTTAACAGCAACTCTAGTGTCGACCATTATCTTTGCATCTTTTGAGAGTCCAATTTGAGCCATAATTACAAGTGGGTCATTGTAGGGGTGGCAGACACCTTGCTTATTAGAGTCACTAAATGTAATTTCCGGACTAACCTTCTGCTTTTTCTAAACTTTCTTCATCTTATACACCGAGACATCTTCACTTTTGGCTTCTTTAATGTATCTTTTCCAACTACCATTATTTGCACCAACAACGTGGGGTCATCCCAAAATGATGCTAATAAAGTTCCGAGGGGCTAGTAAAGACCTCAGAGCCTATGCCTGAGGTTGTGCACTTTCATTTCCTATTGGAGTGGTGGCTCCCTAAGTGTTATCATTCTTTGGAAACTCGTTTAACTATCCTTCTCCGATAAGTCTGTTGATGAAGGACTTAAAAAATCGACACTCTTCAGTATTACTTCCATTATGCCGATGGTAGCTACAATATTTTCCTCCTCGATTACTTCTGGCTCCTTCCCTTTTCTCAGAGGGTATGAGATTCGGTCCTGAGTCATGGCATATATTTGAACATATGAATGAGTTAGGTGATGTGCTTCCATCACTTGAAGTTCCCTTTTAAATCATTTGGTCAAAGTGAACTTCTTGTTGTCACCAATCCATTTGGGGTTATTTTTGACATTCCCTTTGATTCCTCAATTCAAATTTCTCCTCGGGCTCGAAAAAAGAACTCGTTTAGAGATTTGCACTCCGGCCTCTATAGATCGTCCCAGAATGGTGTATTCCTCCACAATCCTGAAGTGGTAGCAACCAACTTGGTTTCATCCATCATGCCCTTGCATCGAGCCGCTATGTCATTAAATCTTTTGCAATAATCCTTTAGAGATTCTCCTCTCCCTTGCCTAAAGTCGGCGAGTAAACTTAGTCATGTTCTACTATTTTTCACAGCAAAGAATTATGTCAAGAATTTTGTGGTTAGCTACTTCCAAGAGCTAATTGAATGTAGTGGATAGCTTTGAAACAATTTAAAATTAGGTTCACTAAAAGTCACAGGCAAGAATCTGCATTTGACCTCGTTTGAAGCTCGGATTGCTTGCATTTGGATTTCATATAAAGTGATGTGAGCTTCAGGATCAGATGTTCCATCATAAAAAAGTTTCGGGATCTTAAACCCCGGAGACATAGGAGCTTTCATGATTTCTTGGGAAAAAGGTTGAACCTTTTGGAGCTTCATCATTTTAATGTCAACACTAGATCGTTCCTATTGCAACTTCTGTACCTATTCTGATAATTTCATTAACAAGGCTTCCATTATGCGATCCCCACCGAGTCTTAGAGCTTCAGCTTAAGTATTTTGAGTCTGTGGCCTATTTTGTTTCCTTCGTAGTTTACCCTTCGGGACTTAGAGTAAATGGTCTCTTAGGAGATTCCACTCTTGTCAACTTTGTAGTATAACTTCTTAGCTGCTTCCATAAATCTTGCTTCTATGGCCTCATTAGTCATTGTAACTTTCCAGGGTTTCGACTGAAAGTCAGAGGGTTCTTGTCTTCCTCAAGCATAGCCGAAACCTTTTTCTCCAATGCAGCAAAGGTGTTCTTAACTTCGTTCTTATATTTATCTAATTGTTATGCTATGTCAAAAATGAACTTCAGCATCATTTGTCGAAACTCTCTTTCAATAAGGACTAGAGCAGCGGTTTCGTTATTAACAGTTTGATTTAGTTGGTCTACTTGATTCGCTTCGTTCACATGCAGTTCTTCGACTCCTTCATCCTGGAAAAGGGAGCGAGGTGTCTTTCGATAGGATGAATTGAATTCATGCTTGATTGAAAGGTTTGGGTTTGTGGGATAAAAAGAGAATGGAGGTTATGACCCTTCTTCTAGCTCCAAAAATGTTAGGCAGATTTTTCGTATGGCTAATAACCCCAAAGTTTTCGAAAGATTATTCCAAAAGGATGTAGGTAAATTGAATAAATACCGAACTATGCAGAAAATAAGTGTCAAAAGGTAAAAGAGATAGAAGATTTATAGTGGTTCGGGACTGAGATCTCTACGTCCACTTTGGAGATTATGCTTCTAGCTTTACTTCTCGATTTAGTGTACAAATACATCTATAACCAAATCCTCTATAACAATCTTTTGATTAAAGCTTTCTAAAAGAAGTAAGGATTATTGTAGTACTGTAGAATGTCAGAAAATCTTCCCACAAGCCCCTTTTTAGTAGCACGTGGTCCTCTAATTATAGCAAAATTGAAGTTCTTCCATTGGTGCAGGGACTTTTACTGGAATTGATGACCTGGATTGTTATAAGCGGCTTTGATTCAAACACTTGTCATTATCTGGTTGAATGTATTTTGATGTAGATTGCTGATGTGGTGCTTTTATATATTGCTTCTTGGACAACTTTCGTGTATCCTGATCGTTGGCCTCAATCTAGGTTATCCGAGCCATTAATTTTTGATACTTGCTGAAACACCTTTGGTTCGAGCAGCGGCTGCTCTTGGTGAAGCTTCTTATCTTAGCTGGATAATGATCTTAGTCTCCATCGATGCTTTGGTTCATGCTCTTGTATTACCTGCTCTCAGATACTGAGTCTGGTACTTAACCTCTCGTTGGAGACAAAATGATGGGCCTCGGAATTATAAGCTAAAGATGTTTTTCTTTCGAGTATTTGTGATTTATACTTTGTAGAAATTATGTTGTAACAATAGCTTGTAAGAATGAGATGGCTAGCGAGGAACGCTGCTAGGAAGTCCATCTCTAGAGTTGAGGAGGGGACGGGATTGGGGGCTGTTAACCCCGACTTGCAGAACATGGTTCAAAATGCCTAATTCACTCCTGCTGCGGCTATTTGTGGTGGTGTCCCAATGCAAGCCCCAAAGGCTGACTTTACCAAACTGAGCCAGGATTACTCTACTCCAGGTAGTAAAATGTTCCTTGGAATGCAATCAGCGTCAAAGTGCAGGATTGGTTGGACACCTACGAACGCATCTTTAAGGATATGGAGTTAGAAGATGCGATGAAGAGGAAGTTGGACTCTAGACAGCTTTAGGTAAGAGCTATGGAGTGGTGGAATGCCATCAAGATTACTAGTCCTGCAGACTAGAATACTTAGGAGTAGTTCAAGGTGAGTTTTTAAGAAAAGTATATAACGATCACTTAGAGGTCAGTGCCTTTCCGAAAGTTTGCTGACTTGAGACAGGGGAATATGCCTATGTCGGAGTACATGGCCGAGTTCGACATGTTTTCGATGTACGATATATCTTTTATCGATACACCACTCAAGAAGAATGAGAAGCTTATTATGGGCTTAAACAATTATCTTCGAGAAAAGCTCAAAAGTCAAATCGATGAAACCCTTAAGAGGTTGGTGGGGAAGGCTCTTCGAGATGAGACTATGTATCCTAAGCCTAAGTCGGTTTTTGCGTCCAAGAAAGAGCCACTGCCGCAAGCTAGCGGGGGAAGCAAGAGGAAGATGGACAATAATAAAAGGAAGCAGTTTTCGAGATGTGGCCAAAAGAAGGGCAAGTGGGAGTCTACTTGCTGCAATTGTGGAGAGAAGGGTCATCTTAGCAAAGATCGTAGATACAAAAAAGATGTTTTAACTGAAACAAGCTGGGGTATATAAAGAAGGATTGCCTAGAGCCATAGAAGAATAGCAGGTTGTGTCTGCTTATGCTCTAAACACTGTTCCAGCTTCGTCGAGTGTTCCATCGGCGAAGGAGAAGGGGAAGACGTCATTATAAATGGTATGCTTTCTATTTCTAATACACCCGTATGTCTTTTATTCAATACCGGGGCTTCACATTCCTTCAAATATAGTGATTTGATAGATAGATTGGGATTGAAACCCGAGATAGTTAGCTGACTTTTGATTGTTAAAAACCCTGTTAGGGGATCGACTAGCCTTTGCATTGTTTGTTAACACTTAGCCTTATCGAGTCATGAATGTTTATTGGATTGAGATTGCTTTGTTTTGGGTTTCATGGGGTTTGGTATTATCTTGGGAATGGATTGGATAAGGAAGTATGTGTAGTGGGGGGTTGCGAGAGACTGTTGGTGACGATTAGGGCTGTGGAGGGGCGGACGGTAGTGATTAGCTTCTTGTCGAAGGATGGAGTTATGGTTGGCTTTCTATATTCACTCGAGGTTTCATAAGATAGGTTGTTATATGTGCCTATCGTGAGAGAGCATCCGGACGTGTTCGAGGAGATGACCAGATTACCGCCACATCGAGAGATTGATTTCTGCATAGACTTAGTGAAAGATGCCAGACCGATAGTTACGCCTTTAAGGCGTATGGCATCCAGAGAGCAGAAACAGTTGAGGATGTAAGTGAATGACCTATTGAGGTGATGGTTCATTCGTAGGAGCATATCTGAGTGGGGCACACCTGTAGTATTCGGCACTAAGGCGGATGACTCTCTATGGTTGCCTGTAGATCACCGTGAGCTGAATAAGGTGACGAAGAAGAACAAGTATCCACTTCCACGTATTGATGACTTATACGATCAGCTCTATAGTGCTAGTGTTTTCTCTTAGTTGGACCTTGCAATGGGGTTTCATCAATTAAGTATGGTGAAGGAGAGTGTGCCGATCACAGCGTTTCGTAAGCCGTATGGGTATTATGAGTGGTTGGTTATGTCGTTCGGGCTAACCAATGCATCGGCATACTTTATTAATCTTATGAATTGTGTTTTCCGAGATCAGCTAAATAAGTTTGTACTTGTGTTCGTGGATGATATCCTTGTTTATTTGAAGACAAAGGAAGAACACATGAGCGTTTGAGGATGGTTCTCGAGGTATCGAGGAAGCACCGACTGAAGGCGAAGTTTTTGAAGTGTCACTTCTGGAGGTGCAAAGTGCGATTTTGGGTCATGTTGTTTCTGAGCAGGGTATTGCTGTAGATCCTGCGACGATGGAAGCAGTACGGGATTGGGATCGAGCCAAGACTACTACAGACGTGTGAAGATTCCATAGACTGGTGGGATGCTATAGATGTTTTATTAAAGACTTCTATAAGGTAGCATCACCATTAACCGACTTGATGAGGAATAATCGGACTTTTATTTGGAACGTGAGGTGCAAGCATGCGTTCTTGATAGGTCACGTTGTTTTTTAGCACAGTATTGATGTAGATCTTGCGAAGGTGGCAACCGTATAGGATTGGAATCGACCCAATACTGCTATAGATGTGAGAAGTTCCCTTAAACTGGTGGGATACTACAGATGTTTTATCAAGGACTCCTTTAAAGTAGCAGCACCATTAACCGACTTGACAAAAAAGAATCAGACTTTTACTTGGGACATGAGGTGCGAGCAAGCGTTCGCGAGTCTGAAGGAAAGGTTGATGAGTGCATCGATGTTAGTCATTCCAAGCAGTAATGATGAGCTGACAATATACATAAACGCCTGCGGTACTGGACTAGGTGCGGTATTGATGCAGATGGGAAAGGTTGTCGCCTAATCTAGTCGATAGGTGAAGTCACATGAGAAGAAGTATCCAACTTGCAATTTGGAGTTTGCAGAAATAGTATTCTCTTTGAAGATATGAAGGCATTATTTACTTGGAGAGAGGTTCGAGTTGTATAAGAACCACGAACCGTTGAAGTATCTCTTCTTCCAAAAGGATCTTAATCTTCGTCAACGACGATGGTTAGAGTTCCTAGCCTCCTATGACTTTTGAATTTCTTATCCGCCTGGTAAGGGAAGTGCGATCACTAATGCATTGAGTAGAAGACATGCCAGTTTGGGAGAGACGTACCTAGAGTGTAAGGTAGGAGTTTATCCTCGGCCACGATTTTTGACCTCGATGTGAGCTAGAGATGGAAGTTTTGGCTAGCTTGGTGATCAGACCTACATTGATTAAGCGAATTGGTACTAGTCAGAGGCGAGATGCTGAACTAGCAAATATTATGGCAAAGATAGAGGAAGGGGTAGAGTCTGAGGAGATAAAGTAGTATGGGCTCGACGGTGATGGTTGGCTTTGTAAGGATGGTAGATTATTTGTTCTTGATGTCGATGGGTTAAGGGATTAGGTGCTACGAGAGTGCCATCATTCGAGATTGACTATACATGTCGGTGGTATAAAATGTACTGTGGTATGAGGCAAACATTTTATTGGGAAGGGATGAAGAAGGACATTGAGGCATTCATCTCGAAATGCATGAACCGTTAGTTGGTAAAGGCAGAGCAGAAGAAGATGAGTAGGTTACTGAAACCACTTAAGGTTCCTAAGTGGAAATGGGAACTAGTTTTTATAGACTTCATCGATGGATTATCAATGACTAGAGGAAGGTACAATAGCATTTGGGTCATAGTCGATAGATTGACGAAGTGATAGATTTATGCTCGTCAAGTCTAGTAGAACGGCATCCAAATCTGCTGAGTTGTCTGTGAAGTGGGTTGTGCGATTCTACGGTGCGTCGAAGAGCATTGTAAGCGACTAAGACCCTTTGTTCACTAAAGGGTTTTGGAAGAGCTTACAAGAGGCATTGGGGATGGAGTTGAATCTTAGTACAGCTTATCACCTAAAAATAATGGGCAAACTGAGAAGGAGAATCATATTATGGAGGATCTCTTGCATGCTTGCATTCTTGATTTCGATGGCTCGTGGGAAGATCATTTACACTTAGTAGAGTTTGCATACAACAATAGCTATCAGTTTAGCATTGGTATAGCATCATATAAGGTGTTATATAGCCGATTATGCGCCACTCCTTCATGTTGGTGGGAAGCTGGCGAGAAACTGATACTTAGGCTAGATATGATTAGAGAGACTTCGGAGAAGATCGAGATCATTCAATAATGAATAAAAGCTACCCAGGATAGACAAAAGGGCTACGCTGATAGGAGAAGACATGACTTAGAGTTCTCCATCGACGATATGGTGTTTGTCAAGATCTCTCCGTTGAAAAATGTTGTTTGATTCGTTATTAAGGAGAAGTTCGTGTCGAGATTCGTTGGTCCTTTTTCGATACTCGAGAGGATTGAGAATCTAGCCTATAGAGTCGACTTACCTCAGAAGATGGCGGGCGTGCACAATGTGTTCCACATCTCTCACTTGCAAAAGTTTATGCACGACTCAAGCGTTATAGTCCAACTGGATCAGCTTGTTGATATAAAGATTGAACCAGAAACATTGAAACCTCATAGGCCTATTCGTCTCGTCGGATATGATACAAACAAGCTTAGGAGGAAGATGGTAGAGCGGATGAAGGGTCAATGGAGTGAGAGCGAAGACGATTATACTTATGAGGCCGCGTAGAGCATGAGGACCACTTATCCGGAGCTGTTTCCTTTGTAAGACTTCTGTTTATCGCATTTTCTTTCACTTTTGATATCATATAGGGTAGTTTAATATCCTGCATGCTAGGGTATGCGTATACAACATTTCCTACTTTTGTGAAATTTCCTACATACGAAGGATCATAAAATATTATTTTGATATGTAAAATCGAAATATCATAAAATATTATTTTGAAATTCACACGAGGTCATATGGCTCTATAGCTTTGGGAAATGCCTACTAGTGAAACTTCCTACATTTAGAAATTTCCAAACGATTTTACCCCCAAAAACTTGTAACGGCTATAACTTTTGATAAAAGCCGAATTAGCATCCAAGACCACCTCCATTAGAAAAATATGATGGTTTCCCTTTCCGTAGAGTGGTCATAATAGTGATTAAGAATTTTTGGCTTGGAGATATGGTTGTTTGGAATTTAACGGTTTTTGGAGCAGCTTAGTGGGTAACTAGTGAGGTTTGGTGACAAGACTACTTACCCATTTCGGGTCTAGAGGCTATATTAGATTGATCCATCATCCCCAAACCATTTTTACCACATCTCAAATAGATATAGGATTCCATTAATCCATTCTCCACCCAAGACCTTCTTTTTCTCCTTCAAATCAAATCTAAATCATAGATTAAGGGTTGATAAGTAAGGAGATTCATTAGAGATCTTCAAATCTACGTTTTTGGGGAAGAAAAATTACATCTTCATTGTTGATTTTAGGATTTGCATCGATTTATATGCAAAACTTGGATTTTGAAGGTTTTGGTGAGTGGTTTATCATCTCACACCTCACTATATATGCATTTGTAGGTTATAACATGTTTTGGATCCATTTATGAAGTTAAAATTATGTTTTATTGTTGTTTTAAAACCATATCTATAGTAAAAATGTGAATAAATGAATTTTTGGTCTTCCAGACATGTTATTTAATTATGTGTTTGCCTTGATATATGTTAGCCTACGTTGTAGGCATCTTGTATGATAATTTCTACGATTGATTGTGTGATTTGCATGTTTTAATGTTGTTTGGTGCATGTATGGTATTTTTTTATATGCTTGCATAGTTGAGAAACACTCATAGGAGCGAACTAGAGGTAGGAATCTTGAGATTCGGACTTTGACGGATATACTCTAGAGCATATGGAGTTATATCGTTGCACAGGCGATGCATGAGGGTCCAAGTGTTGGGTGTAGCAATGGATTCGACACGAAGTGGATGTGCTGAATCAGCAATATGTTTTGGGTTTGTTGGAGCTTGGTCGGGTATGGGATGGCTCGATGGTTGGCTTTGATCGATAGTACAAGACCGGACAGGAAATCATATCTGGTAGCTAGTAGGTTCGACGTGTGGAGACCGAACAGGAAATCATGTCCGGTAGTTGCTTGGTTTGGTAGTAGAGGACCAAACAAGAAATCATGTCTGGTAGTTGGTTGGATCAGCTGTGAAGACTAGGCATAAAATCATGTTTGATAGCTCGTCAGGGGATGTTGCTTCGGTTGCTTCGGTTTGGCTATAGGAGGGGGACCGGAAAGAACGTGGATTGGTGTTTTTTGGGTGTTGGCTTGGGGCTTGTCATGGAAGGGCTTTGGGGCAAAACTTGGGGTTTTCTTGGAGGTTCTGGGAGCTGGTTTGGAGTAGGGACGGATGGCTCCAGGATAGCTCAAGATGACTTTGGAATGGCGACCAACGAAGGGCGATGACTCGATGTGGCGAATGATTATGGCTTCTGTAGATGGACTGAAAGGACGAGTTCTACGTGATAACTCATAACATGAGGTTGTGATGCTCATGAGTGGGATAGGGTAGCTTGTGTGTATCCAGGGTAGTCTATATGTACCCCTATGTTTGGACATCTGTGTGTGTGTGTGTAATCTCTAGCCATCTGCGTGGGCATGAGTTGAACATTTGTGAGGTGATTCTACTATCGGTACGTGTGCTAAGGGATTGAAGGGTAACACTGAAGTTGTGATGCTCACTATTAGGACAGGGTAGCCTGCGTGTACCCATATTTTGGAAGTCCGCATGTGTTCGGTCCTTTTTCATATGCATGGGCAATGAGTTGAGCATCTGTAAGAGTTATCTTATATCTGAAGCACTTGAGTAAGAGATGCAAGGCCGTGTGATGGATGCTATATTTTGCTTGATATGTCCTGTGATACCCTTATACCCTATATTTTTCCACCGAGATAGTATTTTAGCATATACTGTGTTTATGTGCTAACTCTTTGGATGTAGGTACATGTCAGATATGGTTCTTCATACCTTATGCCCCTATTTAATATATATGGTTTTTATAGTATTTTGAGATGATATGTCGCTCACACCAAAATCTGACTTGAGATCTTATGCTTTGCTTCTTATTATTTCGGGTACTTTTAAATGAGTAGATTAGGGATAACATGTCTGGATAGCGCATGGAGCTATACGGAGTATAAGCAGGAGGTTATGCTTTCCATATATCATACTTTGGAGCCTACTATCGCTAGTGTAACGACCTGCAATTTTTAGGTCTTCAAATTTGAATATTTTATTTATTTAAATATTCGGATTTGAATTTAATTATATTAAACTATAAGAAAATCAGTTTGTATTAAAACGACTTGATTTTTAATGACGTTTTTTATCTAATTTATAGAATTTTTTTATAATTTTTAATTTGGAAAATAATTGAATTTCCGTTTGACATAATTTACGGCAAACGTTGGCATTATTGAAATTCAACGAAACTTAATAACTAATGTGTTTTATTATTGTTTCGTGATCATATCACATTGTTATACGCAATAGCATTTTGTTTTCGTCGTTTGCGGCTCGCACGCGGATGCGATATTATGAGGCGGGATACCGAAATCTATTCAAACTCAATAAAAGTACACAACATCCAACGTTTTGTTTTCCTTTTTCCCTATCTACTGTCATTGTCTCCCACTGCTCTTGTTCTCCTTTACCACAGCAGCCACTTTGTCCCCTTGTTCCCTTGGTTGAGAGATGATCCAGCCTATAAGTACTTAGGTGTATGCACAGAGGCATCTTCTCCCTCTTTATCTTTCATTTTAAACTCTCTGAACATTCTAAATCCAAGAAAATAAACTCCACTTCAACCATTCAAAAATACACATCTCCAAATCTACTCGTTTTTAGACTAAGCAACCAACATGAGAGTTGTTCATTTCCTTGTCTGATACTTTTAGAAATTGACCGCACTCGATTTCTTCGAGAGATGAGCGGGTAATCATCAAAAGATAGTAAGCGGCAAAATTTGTTAATAAATTTCAAAAATTGATTTCTCCCAATCCAAGTCGAATCGATCGATTCTGTATATGTCATTGGATTCATATGCTGTCATAGGATTTTTGGTGAAGTTTCGATGGCATTTTATGATGGTCATCCACGATGGTCTGCACCTAGGGTTTGGATTTGCTTGAACTATGGTCATCGGTTTTTTAAATGGAGCTTGGATTGGTGAACGAGATATTGTAGCACTCGGATGGTGAGTTTTAGTGGAGTTTGACGAAAAAAATTGTCATGCATTTTTAGCCTGGCAGGGGGATTTCGACGGTCGGAATTTAGTACAGGGGGTCGGAGGAAAAGGTGGTGGTGCCATCGAGTCAAGCTCGAGAGGAGAGACTTGCTTGTGCAGTTGGATTTCTCTTTCGGTGATTGTTTTATGTGTGCATGTGCACGGGACGTGCACGGTTTAGCTTTAGGCATTCGATTTGGGATGGTGGATATTGGGGAAGAAGACACTATTATTGGTGGGTTGGGTTTGAAGGATGATGGGCCGAGCTCATATGCTAGTGGGTGAGAAATTTATATTTATAATTTCAATAAGTTTAAGTGTTTTTAAAACTTTGAAAAATCATATCTCATTCATTTGAAATACGATTAACCTCCAAGTTTTTGCGTTGGACTCATCATTATGAGTACAACACTTTAGTGTGACTTGTTGATTAGTTTGGCGTAGTATAGTTTAATGATAAATAAAATACCGCCTGATAATAATTACGTTAATTTGGATAATAACGTAGTCTAATTAATTTTACTCAATGGGTGTTATCTATTTGGCCAAATAAACATCGTACAGTTAAAGTAAATTAATTAGGGTAACTTGAACACCTATTTAGCGGAATAAAACACTATTCCGCTAATTAAATTAATTGGTCATTTAATTAGTAGGATAAATCCCCGTTCTGCTATTTTATGAATTTGGACATCTAATTATATGTGGGTAGTTAGCATTCCACTTTGAATAAGTTGATGTGTTAACCAGTAATGGTTAAGCATTGAATTTATTTACATAGATGTTGATTATGTAACTATCATTTATTAATTTAGAAAGTTAAATTGAATGATATGGTAGCTTGTTTAAGTGCCATTGTGGTCGCTAAGCCTCTTTCTAACTTGAAAAGGTTAATTATTGATTAAAAGTTATTTTAAAGTTAATTATTATATATTTTTAAAAGGTAATTATTATTTATTAATAATTTTTTAAGATATATAATAATTATTTTAATAATGACTTAAAGTTAAGTATTTTATTAATATGATTTTTTCTAAGTTATTTAAGAATGTTTAAGTATTGTTTTAAAGTTATTTAATTGTTTGTATAAAATGTTTTAAATTATATTTTAATTATTATTTAAAGTTGTTTAATTGTATTGGTTTAAGTTATTTAATTATATTTGAAAGTAATTAGTTATTGTATCAATATTATTTAAAAGTTAATTAATTATTATATTAATATTGTTTGAAATTAATTAATTACTATGTTAAGGATGTTTTGAAATTAATTAAATATTGTATTAATAATGTTTGAAGTTACTTAATTATTATATTAATATTGTTTTAAACTTAATAACCGGTGTGTCATGACTCGTAGGGAGTCCATATGAGGCTGTCGGTGTTTTATTTGAAGACGCACCGTGATAGGTGGTACCCTAGTGTCTTATCATTGATGGAATTCATTTTCCAGTATGTGCCTTTACGTACTTAGTTGCATACCTATTATGTTGGAATTTAATTAATGTAATAATTTCGGCTATGAGTAATATGTATTTGTATCCTAGACATTATTATAATATCACTAGATTTTCTATAGAAAATGTTTTAGTTATCGTAAGGTAAATACCTATCTGTATTTATGTGCGGCGTGGTCTTACGAGATACCTTTGATTTTAAAGGGTTTTATAAGTTAAATAAATAAAATTCCTTGTGTTCTGAGTTTCTCATGCTGGTTTTACCAAACTGATCTGGGCATTATTTTTCTTATAATGCTCGGGTCAGCCCGAGCATATTTTCCAGATTTAGCTGAATCCTTTGGAGCTTTTGGGAGACGAGCTGGATTCTCCAAGACATATTCACGTATCTTATATACTTCCACTATTTGTTCTAGTTGTAGTTATTAAATTGTAAGGATGGGCTGTTATAACCGTCCTGGCTGATAATGGGTTAGTGTACTCTGATGTTGTGTATAAATAAACATGATTTCTTTTTGTAAAGATTTTGTATATATTATATATTGCTCATCATGATGTGGGATTCTGATCTGTCTTCTTCTTTCTTTACCCCAAATAACCTGTCTTTCAGACACTTAAATAATCGGCACACAAATACCAAGGATGTATTAAGTGTCGTCTTTAGGTGTAAGAATGGCATATTGTTACACTTGGTATCAAAGCTTAGGTTAAGCGAATATCTAGGCTTTGGTGGGGTTGACTCATTTGAGATAGGGTAAGTGAGACCCTATATTGAGTTTGAGTGTATATATTGAGTGCATATTTGTTAGTGCTATAAAAAATATTGTGTTTATTTATCGGTTGAGTGGTTTATGAATTCTGATCGAGACGTGGAGCACCACGATGTTGATTAGGGTTTCTAAATGGTTAAACTAAGCAAATCAACATAGTATTTACCTAGGAATATATTTCATATATAAAGAAATAATTTTTAAAAATAAAGTATAGTTATATATGATGTGATTGCTGTTAGAAGTTGGTAATATTTAATTATTATATAGGGTTTGATTAGTCATGCTCATCCAATTTTGAGCATTGACTATTGTCTGATTTATTGGTAGTTTTCCTTTTTTCCATCATAGATTGAGTGGATAGAATTTATGGGAACATTGAAACGAAAACCTTATGAATTAAGTTTCACAATTTGACTATAAGGCGTTCGATGATAATACTGGGTCAAAAGAATTGGATTTTGTTTAAAATAAGGTGTTTA
Source organism: Allium fistulosum (assembly GCA_030737815.1). Taxonomy (NCBI): domain Eukaryota; kingdom Viridiplantae; phylum Streptophyta; class Magnoliopsida; order Asparagales; family Amaryllidaceae; genus Allium; species Allium fistulosum. Next base: position 152,342,386 of record CM060905.1, on the reverse strand, counting down.
TTAAAAAGAAATATTTCAGATGATTTTATAAAAAGTTGATTTTATAAAGATATTTTTAAAATGCATTTTGTAACTAAAAATAATTTTTGAGGACTTAAATCCTGGTGACTTTGATAAAGTTTTCAAATGATTTTTGGAAAAGTATTAATAATTTTAACTTAAAAATACTTTAAAAAGAAAATTTTATAGAAAGATGTGTTTTCTTTGGTTTGGTTCGGGGAATGAGTCTTTGTTTTAGGTGATTAGAATAATCTTCTAAGTGACGATCAAATGTTTGCCTAGGCAAACATTATAGTGCACTTAGTAAATTATTCTCTTTACCATTTTACCGTCGAGACGAGTTTGAATCTAAACGAATACAAAATAAATTTGAATTAGATATTTCATTGAAATTATTTAGCTGGAAATATATATAGTATTGTTTCAAAAGGGGGATTTTAAAATAGGAAATATTTTTACAATCAACTAGTTCAAGTGACTCGAAAGTGACTAAAATTGAGAAAGGGATGTGTTTGGATGGTAAACACTTCTCTTGAGTATTACCCTTCTTGGGAAAGAGAATATATGGTACTATTTGGTACTACCCAGTCCTTTGATATCATTTTGGAGTTACTTGGGATATATTTATATAATCTAAGGGTTAAGTATGAAGTATCATTCAAACAGATTTTGAGATAAAACCTGGATATTTGGCTCTTAAGGTTTCAAAATAATAAGGTATTTTGATTAAAGAATGAGTTAATAAATGAAGTTTTAAATAAGTCGATTTTATTAAGAAGGTTTAATAAACTTTGTTTTATTAAACCGTATTTTTGATTTTAACACTTGGAGGTTAAATTTTAATTGACGTTATTAGCACGGCCGATAAACATTTTTACCTTTGGAGGTGTCTAAGAAAAAATAGATTCTAGGATCGAGTTTGGATACCAGCATCCTACTCTTCTTAGCTACTTACCAAACCAATTCGGTAAAGAGGTTAAATTGGTCGACTCAGTTTTACGATCTAAAGTTATTTTGGCCTATATCTAAATAAGTTAAAAGTGAATAGGAATTAAAATCAGATGTTTTGTATATACTCTTAAGATGTAGAAGAGTATTATACAAATTAATGAATTAAAATGATTTTATGAAAAGGTTTCATAAATAAAATTATATCATTTAAAAATGTTTGAACCTAAGCTGAAATTTTTGTGAAATGTTATCATAAATTTTTTTGGGAGTGTAAAGAGTAGTTGGGTAGTAAGAACCTTTACCTGAGTACGTAAGTTGTACATAGATCCTTCCTCATTTCCACATAGCTCTCGATCTAATATTCGAGTACATGACTTGAGGTGTTTCACACCGTCCCTAAAAAGGATTTATCACTTGATTTTTGACAGCGATCACTTGGTAAGGGTTCTTGATATGGAACCAAGGTTTTCTATCATGGTGTATGGCTATGTAAGTAGAACAGATATTTCAAATCAAGAAGCCTGATCAGTGTCCGCACTAGTAAATCAGGTGAGCGATGCTAGTTTGGAAATGAAGTTGTGTATTCGAGTAGTGAACAAACCTGATTTTGTATATGAATGATATATGAACATCATGCTTACTAATGAATAGTATTGCGAGTTCATGTGGAAAATTTCAGGGACGAAAATCTTTTTAAGGGGGAGAGTATAACAACCCGTAATTTTTGTGTCTTCAAATTTGAATATTTAATTTATTTAAATATTCGAATTTAGATTTAATTATATTAAATTATAAGGAAATCAGTTTTATTAAAACTTCTTGATTTTAAATCAACATTTTTTTATTTAATTTATAGAACTTTTCCATAATTTTTAGTTTGGAAAATAATTGAATTTCTGTTTAACGTATTTTACGGCAAACGTTTGCATTGTTGAAATTTAACAGAACTTAATAATTGGTGTGTTTTATTCTTGTATTGTGATCGTGTCATATTGTTATGTGCAATAACATTTTGGTTTCTATCATTCGCAGCTCGTATGTGGACGCGATATTCTGGGATGGGATACAGAAATCTACTCGAAATCAATACAATTATACAACAACCAACTTTTGGTTTTTCTTTTTCCCTACCTACTGCCATTGACCCCCCCTACTCTTGTTCTCCTTCATCACAGCAGCCACCTTGTCCCTCTATTCCCTTGGTTGTAAGATGATCCAACCTATAGTACTCAGGTGTATGTACAGAGGCATCTTCTTCTTCTTCATCTTTCATTTAAAACTCTTTGAACTTTCTAAAATCAAGAAAATAAACTCCACTTAAACCATTCAAAAATACACATCTCCAAATCTACTCGTTGTAAGACTAAGTAACCAACATGAGAGTTATTCATTTCCTTGTCTAGTATTTTTAGAAATTGACCGCACTCTATTTCATCGAGAGACGAGCGAGTATTCGTCGAAAGACAGTAAGTGGCAAAATTTGTTCATGAATTTCAAAAATTGATTTCTCCCAATCCAAGTCGAATCGATCGACGCCGTATGTGTCATTCGGTTCCTGTGCTGTCGTAGGATTTTTGATGAAGTTTTGACGGCATTCTATGACAATCATCCACGATGGTCAATGCCTGGGGTTTGGATTTGCTCGAACTATGGTCATCGATTTGCGAAATGGAGCTTGGATTGGTGATCGGGATATCAAGGCACTCGGATGGTGAGCTTTTGGTGGAGTTTGACGACAAAGATTGTCGTGCGTTTTAGCCTAGCATGGGGAGTTCGACGGTCGGAATTTAGTATAGGGGGTCAGAGGAAAAGGCGGTTGTGCCATTGAGTTAAGCTCGCAAGGATAGACTTGATGGTGCAGTTGGATTCATCGTTCGATGATTGGTTTGTATGTGCATGTGCACGGGGCGTGCACGGTTTAACTTCAGGCATTCAAATTGGGATGGAGGATATTGGGGAAGAAGACCCTATTCTTGGCGGGTCGGGTTGGAAGGATGATGGGCCGAGCCTATATGCTAGTGGGTGAGAAATTTATATTTCTAATTTCAACAAGTTTAAGTGTTTTTAAAACTTTGAAAAATCATGTCTCATTCGTTTGAAATCCGATTAACCTCCAGATTTTTGTGTTGGACCCGTAATGATGAGTACAACACTTTAGTGTGACTTGTTGATTAGTTTGGTGTAGTATAATTGAATGATAAATAAATGCTGCCTGATAATAATTACGTTAATTTGGATAATAACGTGGTTTAATTAATTTTACTCAATGGGTGTTATCTATTTGGCCAAATAAATGCCATACGGTTAGTGTAAATTGATTAGGGTAATTTGGACACCTGTTTAGAGGAATAGAACACTGTTCCGCTAAATAAATTAATTGGTCATTTAATTAGCAGGATAAATCTCCGTTCTGCTATTTTATGGATTTGGACATCTAATTATATATGGGTAATTAGCAGGTTACTTTCAATAAGTTGATGTGTTAACCAAGTTAAGTGTTGAATTTATTTACATAGATGTTGATTGTGTAAATATCAGTTATTAACGTAGAAAGTTAAATTAAATGATATGATAGCTTGTTTAAGTATCATTGTGGTCGCTAAGCCTCTTTCTAATATGAAAAGTTAATTATTGATTAAAAGTTATTTTAGAGGTAAATATTATATATTTTAAAATGGTAATTATTTTTTATTTATACTGTTTCAAAGATAATTAATAATTATTTTAATAATTATTTAAAGTTAAGTATTTTATTAATATCATTTTTTAAAAGTTATTTAAGAATATTTAAGTATTGTTTTAATGTTATTTAATTATTTATGTAAAACGTTTTAAATTATATTTTAATTATTAATTAAAGCTATTTAATTATATTGGTTTAAGTTATTTAATTATATTTAAAGGTTAATTAATTATCGTATCAATATTATCTAAAAGTTAATTAATTATTTGTAACAACCCGGGATTTGCATTACCAACTAATAAATAAAAGTTAGGATTTTTATTTATTTTAATGAAGCATAAAAGAATTTGGAATAACAAAATTTATGTGAAAAAGGCTATTTTAATTAAATGGGAAATATGAGATTTTAAAATGAGGATAAAATGTTATTTTTGGAAAGTTAAATATTTTAGGAGAGATTTTAAAACGGGTTTGGATAAGAAAAATGAGTTTTATAAACATACATGAACACTTAGACTAATTTTTGTAAAACATGAAATAACTCTCTTCATATTAGGTTATTAAACCTTACCCAATAACCCACCCTAAACTTCCTCTATAAATTATCTCAAACTCTCCTAACCTCATTCATCAAAACCCTAATCAAAACCCTAACCATTTCCTAAAGCTTTCATAACAAAAATGGCCTCCATCTTCATCTCCTTCTAGTTTTAGCTTATGCAAGTCATTCTATGCAAAGGTAATGCAAATACCCACCTCAAATCCATTTTTATATCTTTCTTATTTCTGAAATTGATTTGGTAACACATGTTTTATGTGTTTTTTTGATCTTATAGCCTCCTAATCATCTTTTGCTAACTTGGGTTGATGCTAAAGTAGTCTTTGTTGCTTTCTAGAGAGGATATTGCTAAAAACCACTTCTAATATGTGTTTAATCATCTTTTGATTTTGGTAATCAGTTAGTAACACATGTTTTATTATGTAACATGTGAATCATAGCTCTTTGATCATCTTTGCTTTCATTTTGGGGTGTGCACATAAGGTACTTGTAGTATATGCTAGCTGAAATTATAATTAGTTTATTGCTGTTAGTAAATTAGGCATATCTCATTCATCTTAAATCGGAATTAAGATTTTCTTGAAGTTCTGGAAAGCTTATTCTGTACCCTATAACTTTTATGTTTTGTGCTTTGCCTAATTTTGAGGTTTGAATGGTCGAAATCATGCTTGTTTGTCGCTGACCTGACAACAAACTACAGGGTTGATAAAATAAAAACCTGAAATTGATTTGGCCATAAGTTACTCGTTTCTTATCCAAATCTAATAATTTTGGATGTTCTGGAAAGCATAGATTTAGTGCTAAAACTTTCATGTTTTGAGTTTCATGAAATTTTGAAGTTAATTTGATCAAAACTGTGCATTCTTACCACTGTCCCGAGAGCACAACGACAGTGATATAAAATTTAGATCTGAGAATTGTTTTAGACATAGAATTTTCATCTCTGGTCGGAATTTGACGATCTTGGTCATTCCGGAAAGCTTAGAAACTAAGCTACAACTTTCATTTTATTCATTTTCCCAGAATTTGAAGTTTACTATGCCAAAATTGTGGTTTTTCATCTCTGGCCAGTTAGTGCATAGCTATAGGCCTTAGTCTCTTTTCTCCCGTTGTTTTCAGCGTAGAACCCCGACTTTGCGACGCCATCCCGGGCTCATCCTTTGTCGGATTTCATCGTTTTTGGTCTGGTTAAAAAGATGAGATCGAGATCTTTAACCATGCAAAGTTTGGTTTAGATCTGGGTGCATTAGATACTTCGTTTCTATTGCCGAAGTAGCACCCAGAAACTGTTTTACAATAGTGATCATTTTCAGTTAACGTCGGACCAACTTTGAAACATTGTCGTTTCTTCGTTCTAAGTTGAAACCAAACGATTCTTGTTGCATATCAAAGTAGGAGTACTTTACTACGCTCCTGCAAATTTTCATCAAGATCTGAGTTCATGTGACCCTTCGACCATGTCGTCGAAGTGGGACCTTTACACTGTTTTGACACAATAAAGTTTTATGATTTTTGTCCGACTTTGAGACGACGCCGTTTCTTCGTTTCAAGTCAGAATTTCCCGATTCTTTTTGCAGTTTGGAGCAGGGATGTTGTACTATATGTCTACCAATTTTCAGGCCATTCGGATTCAGTTTGCTAGTCCGAATAATTTTCCGAACTTGGGTTCGCGTCATTTTTGGACTATTTTCAAACACTTAGAATATTTTTCAGTGATTTTCTGGTTTTATTGATTTCTTTGAGATTTGTCTCTAAATTTCGTACACGGGTTTTATGAATCATTTTCAAAAGATTTTTTACTCCTAAATGGCTTTAGAAATTATTATATAATATTATTTTTAATTATTAAATTAATTACTCCATAATAGGAGAGTTTTCAAAAGCCGTTTTAAAGTGATTTAAAAATCAATTATAAATCCGTTTCGCACCATTATTTTCTATAATAAAAATCTCACACTCACTTTTTAGCACGTCGAGCGAAGTGGAAAGGTGCTTAAACGATTAGGAAATCTCCGGCTTATGGAACCGTGTGTATTTTCTTTCCGGTTAATCCCCGACCTATTCGATTGATCGTTTTGACCTTTGGGTCTAGTTTACCGATGATACGAGGTGGACTTTTTATTGTTTGGAGTGTGAGCTTGCTATTGGTTAGTAAACCGTTTAGTGTGAACGTGGGGTATGGGACTCATTGTTAACACTTTACGGGTTCCTCTCCAAGAAGTTAGTGACACATTTGCCTCTGGGCGGCCAGTACTGGACCTCTGGGTCACCATGCCTCTGGGCAACCGTCTCTGGACACCTGCTCTATGGAGCAGTTTACTTTTCGGCGTGTGCCTCTGGGCCTTTATCCTTCTGGGAAGGATTTCGCCGTTTCGCGCGTTCCGCATCTGTGCGAGTGATCGATCACAACTTTACAGTACTTGGCAACAACGACTCTGGTCGGTGCACGTGCAAAACTTGTATTATCTGATGATTTTTATATCCATTCGAGTACCGCCATTCGGTGTTGGTTCTATGGAACCATACGATGTAAGTGCGATTACCTTGTGGATTCACAGTGTCTCTGGGCACTGCTTTTCAGTGTTTGATTTCATTGACTTTTCAGTATATCCCCATTGCTCTTTGGAGCATCGATCTTTGCTTGGGCATTGATTACAGACTCTGGTCACTCTTGGGGTTATTGCCTATGGGCATCTTTTTATAGCTTTGGCTACGCCGATGATATGAGGCGATTTTATTTATTCTACACTTTGGTGTTGATTTCTCTTTGGAGATTTTCATTGTTTATTTATGATTAGGGATCGTCATTATATTCATGTGGTTCATAATATACTTCTCTATGGATAAGTACTGTTTTATTTATGTACCGCATTATTATATATCTCAGTTATTACTGATTGTTTAGCTAGCCTGACCCGAGTGTTTTCGCTCGGGTCAGACCGAGTTGTTTCAGGTTAGGTCTCTGGACTTAGCTGCTCTGTGCTTCCGCTTTGGACTTATCTGCTATGCTTTTGAGATAGCTTATCTTAGTGTCCGCTTATGATATTATTCAGACTCTGATATGTACATATTTTTGACTCACATGTGTGAGCAGTGGCTTTGTACCCACTTATGATATTTGGATCTGTATTAATGATGTATTGTTCTGGGATTTTATATCTGTTATGTGATTCTGTTCTGTGATGTTTTTACATTTATTATTATGCTTTGTCCTGATAGATCTTTAGCCATTTGTAATTTCGTTATAAGTATTTACCGAATATGTCGAACCACCTGATTGAGAAAAATTTAAATAGATTCCACCTTTCGACGTATTCGGTAGATAGTTATAGCTTGATTATAGATGGTCGCTTCCACTATACTCTATTCTCCGCTTTAACAGACAGTATTACTCCCGTAATACTCTTTGTTACAGTGGGTCTCGGAGTGGGGCGTTACATTATTATATTAATAATATTTGAAATTAATTAATTATTATATTAAGGATATTTGAAATTAATTAAATATTGGATTAATAATGTTTGAAGTTACTTAATTATTATATATTAATATTGTTTTGAAGTTAAATTATTAGTATAATAATATTGTTTAAAGTTAATTTAATATATTATTAATGATATTCTAAAGTTATTATTTTGAATGAGGTTTAAAGATAATTAAACGAAGAATGTTTAAATAATAACTTGTTTTTTTAAAGGTGTTTTAAGCAATTGATTGTCTACCAAAGAAACGTTATTTCTTAAAGTTTATTTAAGAAGTTTTGTTTTAAACAAGGAAGGTTTATAAAATGAGTTTATAAATTGAAAAGAGACCTTGAGATTAGGGAAAGAGTTTTATAAATAATTTTGGATATTTCTAAAAGAATTTTATAAATGATTCTGGATATTTATAAAAGAGTTTATAAATGATTTTGATTTTTATAAAAGAGTGTTATAAAGGAGATTTTTAAAGAAATTTTACAAATTGATTTGGAGTTTTGATTTATAAAAGAAATTTATAAAAGAGTTTGAGATTTAGATTTCCCTTAACTGACCTTCCTAGTTATGGTGGTGTGGAACTTACGTTCCATGCTTAACGCCGAAGGAATAGTGTTTGAGGTTATTCTTATCTCTAATTGAAATAACATTATTGTTTTAATCCTTTTGATATGGTTTCGGAATAAGAAATCTTTCACTATGTTTTGTGAATATACTTATGTCAGTGAGATAAGTAAATGGACATTTTTATAAATATCCTGAAAGTGATTTAAATAAATGAAAGATTTATTTTGAGGTTTAGTGTTGCTATGGGTAGCTAAATCTCTGAATTGTTGCTTGTTTGTTTCTTTGATATCTAAATAATCGACTATCAAAATCTGGACCAAAATATAACTTTGGGAATATCTAAAAGAAACATGTGAGTTATATGGCACAGTTATCTTCGATGATGTTGTACGGTGCGTATAAATCTCGTTTTGTTCTCCTAGGATAAATCCATCCACTTAAACGGTTAAGGGGTGATCCCTTCTTCTATGTATTGTTTGATTATTTTCAAAAGAACCGGGATAGTTTAGCGGAACCATCGAATGTTGTTTCGAAGAGATCGGGATTAGATAAGTATAAATTATCCAAAAACCACGTCGATCCAACTTAAGCGTTTCGAACTGAAGACATCTTGACGATGATTGAAGACGGAGCTTTTGAAGTGTAAAGGCTACTTGCTATTAATCCTGAGGGCAAAATGGATGTAGTAGAGGCAGTGTCTTCGGTTCGTTCAGACCCAGAACGAACTTGCATAGATGAATGCTGGCATTGCAATTCTGTCTGAAGGACAATGTTAGCATTCCAAGATGGTTTGCTATATAAAAGGTAAACGTAACTTAAAGCTTCATATGTGCTTATAACAATTCCACCCTTAATACTGAGACGACTGCCTTACAACTCCGGTACTCACTATATTTGTATGGTGCAATGGAGGTACCTGGGCGAATTTGCATTTGCAGTAGAATGTAATGGACAAAAGAAATAACTAATATGAATGCGTTTGTGTACAAATTTGGATTAGAGTCAGACAGTGGTAACTTTTTAGACAAGCGTACGGTTAGAGGTTGAATTGAGGTTGGATAAGAAATAAATATTATTGTGTATTTTGAGTAAGCAGTTTCATATTATTAGTTAAATATATTTTGTAATAATTACTATTCAATATTTAATAATTAGTATTTAATGATACCTAACGGTTGATATTGAATAGTAATAATAATAATTAATGGAAATTTTATGAAACTTTTAGTAAGACGTCCATTTTTAAGTACAAGAAAATAAAATGATCGTGCGTAAAGTTTAGAAGAAAAAAAATCAACTCACATGCTTTTCGTGGTAGTCTAAAATTAAGACATGGACGTAGAGCGTCTAAAGAAGCAACTAGTATAAAATGCGTCTTCTTATGAAGCTCAATTTTTTGGGCTTTGACAATAAGATATCGATAACATTCAAATATTGCTAAGGTATTCTCAAGCCAACGGACGTGATTTTTGCCACCGATTTTGTCCCCGCATGCTCCTTATAATTCTCCGACTTATAAGAGAAGGGAGGAAATGTAAAATAAAAGGAATGGAGAGGCAGTGCCCTTCACCAGTGTCCGTGTTAAAGGCAGGGGCCGTTGGCATGTAGTGGAAATACCATAACAGGCAGAGAGGCAGATCATCGGACCCAAGACGGCAACGTGACTAGGCGCGACGTTCTAGAAGGCCCTACACGAATTAAAAGGAAGCTGACACGTAGGACTGTACTAAGTTTAGCGACCACAGCTGTTGCCCAATTTCCAACTTTAATGTTTGTACAATCATGCATTGCGTTTTCCTCCCCTTTTCCTCTTTTCTTTTGCGCCTGTTTTTTTTTGCCTTGGAGACCGGATGTGTGTCCTTTCCCTTTTTTCTCTCTTTTTGGATTCTTTGCTTTGAAATTACTTTTTTGTCCATGCTTGTGTGGGTTGCAATTATTGGCAAGGGATATCTGCATACCAACCATATTTAAACGCAGGTTAATAATGTTAAACGAATCCAAGTTCTCCTTCGTTGTATCTTCGTATGAAATTGTGAATATCAATTGCAGTAGTCATATTATAATAATATGGAAATATACGATGCCGGTAAGGCTCGGTGAACGTACATTGTGCCTACACCTTTCTTACACCGCCTGTTTATTTATTTAAATAGTATAATTTCAAAGTAGTATATAATTATCATAATTTTAATGGATCGCTCTAAAATCAAAAGGAAATTTTAAGTTTAAAATTTATTGTAATTTCATTTTATTATGAATTTTTACTAAATTTTTAAAATACCACTGAATTATTTTAATTTCAATTTTATTAAATATTATTGATAGTATATAATTTAAATAATATTAAAATTTAACTTTTAAGTTCTGAAATTGTTATAATTTAATTATTAAGTATTATTAAAATGAAAATAACATATAATTTAAATTGTAACAAAATTCAACGATTTTATAATATTATATTTGAATTACTAAATAGAATTCAAATGAAATAAAATCAACAAGGGCATTTGTATATGCCATCACTAATGAGTTGTTTTAGGTCGATATGTATTTTTGCATGTTTAAGAGGGTGTGACCTTTAAGGTGTGGAATAGTTATCTCTCGTAAAAGCAAAAATGCTTGAAGAATTGATGTTTTGTGTTGAACTGACTAAAAAGGAAGGTAGGTTGTACATACAATAATTGTTGGTGCTCTTTTAACTACATCAATGGAATCCTTGTCATACATCCATTGATTTGCTTTAGTGAAAAGCATTGGGATCAAGTTGTACGTGAATGAGACATTAGTGATTTGAAACACATCTTACAATAGTAACATAACAGTGTTATATAGTATAAGCATGGGATTTTTTGCATCGTGTGCTCTCCTTTTGTCCTTCGATAACTTGATGAGCAATGAAGTATATATGTCCCACCATGTATATTGTTGTTCGCCAACTATACTCCCATGCGCATGTTTGGGTTTGTCCTTTGCTATGTCCGACTCTTTTATTGGTAGGCCACGCTACAGGAAAAGTTCAGGAAAGAGACAAGACTTGTATATTTGTTTTTGCCTTTACTGAGAACCAACCAAATGATATATCTGTACACTGTATTTAAAGCGTGTACTTGCATTGATTTTGCAACTACATGATTCCCACTAAATGCTCCCTGCATTCATGGTTCAGCAGTAGTTTCCATATCATGAAGTCATTCTTCATTTTGTGAAAGCAAGAAATAAACTCTTTATTTGCGAAAGTTGAAGAATACTTAAGAACCAGTTTTATATCTCTTCTTTTGACATTACCATTACCACGAAAATCTTCATCTTCAATTGATCCGTCAACAATACTTTCGAATACGGATAGTGCTATATACACATACATATGCACAAAGAGAAATCCTTTGGCAGATCGATAAATCAAGGAACATAAATGCAAAAATTTAATTTAAGATAATGTTTTTCAATCTCATTGATCCTTATAGCATGAAAAAAAATGATGATAAATAGTTTTGCACGGTTCATATTCATTAAATGCATATGATATAGACTACTGACTTAATAAAAAAACAAATACATATGCTTTATTGTATTAAAGTACATATAATATAAATTATAATCTTAACAAAAAAACCGAACGAATAATTTTCAGATGCGAATGCTTTCATATCCATATCCGTATACATTTTTTTGGAAATTAGATATTTATCCGCTTTTCGGATACAGATGTAAACGGATTTCGGATATCCGCATTGACTATCCTAATCTTCAATGTACATACGATAAATTCAACTCAAATATGCAAAATTTAAATTCCATGACAATATAGTGCCATCCAATTGAGAAATATATCATACTTTAGTTACATATTTTAGTTCTGGGCCATAGACAAAACTTAAGCTTGGACCCTTTCATACACTTTCAAATGATACCTTCAAACGATAATAACATACCCGAATAATATCAAGCAATGATATTATTTTTCAATAGCTAATTAATTTGTTCATTACATTCGCTAAAGTATCTAACGTACAACCACTTAATCATTAAAGGGACGAAAGGTCAATCCAATATAACATTATTTAAAAATTTCTCTTTGTGCATTTTTTGAAGCAAAATCGTTGATTATGTTGTTTTGTAAAATATTTTCCAACTATCTTTTTTGGTGCATAGAATTGCTAGCCCATTCAACCTATCTTGAGACATAGATATTCGCAAATATGATTTTAGTAGTTTCAATGTAAAAAAACTTATTTCAGCAGATACCGCAGGAATAGTCAATAGTATTTTATATATAACCATCACATTCTTAACATATTTAGTTCTCTCACAAACTCAATCATCCCTGTCAAAGTCCATGGCTTGTTCATTTTATATGATTCTTTTGACAACATTACTCGCAACATCTGTAGCTTATAAACCTAATTTTTTTCCAACCACATCAGAAATATCATCATTTGTAAAGCATTTTCAAGATTCACTCTATTAGTAATTCACAGTCATTCAAATTAATTACCTTTTGAGCATCAAATAAGAAACCAAATACACTCAAAGAGTTTCATTTGTTCAAATCTAGCACTTAATTGGGAGAGACCTATATCAACTATGTGAATAAAATAGTCAATTCTAAATGACTCTTGCGGAGACAATTGTTCTCTATCGTAACCAAATGTTTCTTCGAAATGTCTTTTTCTTTGAATTCGTCGTTTTATACGAAACGTTGGCTCAATTTCATATCTGCGGCTATTTGTTTCGCTTCTTCAATTGCTAAAATGAATCTGTTGTCTCTATATTTTCCAAAAAAAGAAACAAGACCCTCCAGTTGTGCAACTGTAATATCAAGACGCATATCATTCGACTGTAACTTTTTATTTACTACATTTATTTCGTTTAAAACATCATGTCAAATTACCAAAGATAATATAAATTCAATTGGAAGCTAACATGTAGAGCATCGCTACTTAGTTTTGCATCATTTGTAATTTTCGTGAATTTGAATAAAGGTTCTCTAATTTCAGTAAGTTGTGAGTTTATTGCTTTAATACTTTCAATATGACTCTCCCATCGTGTGTTTTGACAATAATTTTAAAGTCAAACTCTTTAGAAGATAAAGTAAAATATGTCATCATTTTGTTGAGCTAGAAAAGGTTAAATATATCCATTGACATGCCCCCAAACAATGATTTCGCTTCATGAGAACAATTTGACATATTACATAATACTAAATTAAGACAATGAGAACCACATAACATGTGAAATGCTCTTGGATTTATTTCAAACAATTTTGTTTGTACATGTTGATGTGGCCCACTTATATCACATCCATTATGGTATCCTTAAACATAATAAAACTTAAAGAAAATGAAAAGGCAAATTTTAATATTTTGAAAACTCCAAAAGATTAACAGTATGTTTTTCAAAGTTCAAACTAAAAAAAAATCTTTTGAATAAAAATTAGAACAAAAAAATAAAACTGAAATTCAAAAATTAGGAATTTAAATCTCAAAATGTTTTAGTATTTTAATTTATCCTTTTGTTTTTTTTTTATAATAAGAATGATACTTAATTTAAGATGGACACTCATTTTGGTCGAACCGAAAACCTCAAAAATCACAATTCGCTAGTAGTTGTTGACGTTTTTGTTTTCTTTTTTCTTCTGAAATCAGATACTTAGGTGGTAGTACATAGTTGTACTGTAAATCTTAAATAATACATAGCATACTATAAGTAAACATGTCAAGTGGTTCAAACCATAGAATGTGCAGCATTCGAATTTGTGACCTCACAAACTAAAGCCGAAATGTCTAGCCACTGGGATAGTGACGTTGGACTTTAGTGTTTTAGTTTATAAAAACTCAAAACAAAATATTCAAACAAAATTATCCAAATTCAAAATTCTTAAAAAAGACAAGAATGAAAATAGAAAACCTCTAAATCGAAAACCTGAGCTTTATACATTCATAATTCAAAAAAAATCCGAACTATAAACATCTTCAAAAGTCAAAATTTTCTAACCACTTCAAAGCTCGACAAACTGAAAACTAAAATTTGTAAATTTTCAAATTTTGAAGTAAGTTTAAAATTTTGAAACTCAAAGTTAAAATGGCTAAAAAAATAATAACTAGAAATCCAAACCACACACATACATATACATGTACGAAAACTTGTGGTATAATTCGAACCGCTGAACATATAATGACATGTAGTATATTGTATATTACCTAAGACCTGTTGTAATACTATTTACCACCACTAAAGCGTCCATTTTTTTTTCACAAAATACACTAATAAGAAAATAAAGTAAGCAAAGCCTCTACTTTCATGTTTTGAGATGTTTCGCAACTTCCATGAGAAAATAAGAAAATACAGGACTAGGAGGGAAATAATGGAGATGAGTAAAATGCGAAGAAACCCATGAGGATTACTTTCACAATATTGATCGTATAACTTTAATTTTTGATTACAAAATAACACCGTGCAATCTTTTTTTCTCTTTTTGAAAATTATTTTCCAGCCATAGCATTAAAATATCTTTAATAATAGTTGCATTACCTTTAGTGTCTCATTTTTTTTGTATCAGCATGAACTATTAAAAATGTCCATTTATATATATTATCAAAACTTAATATCACCTAAAAATAGTAACGCAGAATTAAACTCACTTTACAAATTCAAAACGTCTCTCTATAAATATTACCAAATCTCATCTCTTAAAAATAAGATCTAACAAATAAACTTTTTTTACAAATTCATTTTTTTTACTAATTAATAACACAAATAAAAATTTGAAATAATACAAATTAGATGTTGCAACTTAAAAATAAAAATTCAGACTAATTACACATGATTTTGACGCAATGATGAAATATTCGTGTAAATCATTTTCTAGAAAATGTGTTAAATATGTATAATTTGTATAAAGAAAAAAAAAACAATTACACGCGAAGAGCGTGCCATCATCATGTGAGAAGCGCGTGCCACTCGTAATATATAAACAACATAATTCAAGTTCAGGCCCTTGGAAAAGAACAAAAGCTAAACAAGTTCAGGCCCTTGCATATATGTACATCATATTTCAAACGCCATCAATAACGAAAACAACAGTTTCATAGGAAATCTAAAGCAATCTGCCTATGCCGACTAATGTCACTCATATACCTAGTTACATGATAATCTTCAGCATCATGTAATTCTGCCGAATATGTCCTCCTTTTCACCTTCTTTTTGTGCATCACTCTATCATCCAATTTCGCTTCTTCCCCTCTTAACAGGGTCAAAGCCTGCAAATATTCAACATAGTCAAGAATCACAAACCAATTCAGTTAAAATACAGGCAACGTTCAAAAGAAAAACATACCTCGCTTATCCTAGGCCGCAGCACAGCTGAATGCTGAGTGCACAATGAAGCAACTTCTATCACTCTTTTCAGTTGTTCACTGTCATAAACGTGATTCATAGAAGGGTCGACAAGTTCTTCTATTGCATTCTTTTCAATCAGTGGCGTTGCCTAAAAAAATATCTAGTTAAATTTAACACATCCACGGCTAGTTAAAGTTGCCTAAGTGCCACAGTTTAGTTTGTGATATTTAACTTCACCGTTAAAGATGATTTTATATACACACATTGCACGAAATTCTAACTCTGCATAATCATATACACACTCACATACCCACATTAATAGGCTCCGTTTCGAAGAATCTATAGCATTACGCCCACTCACAAGCTCTAATAGCAAAACGCCTAATGCAAATATGTCTGTTTTCTCATTGACTACACCATGCGTGAGATACTCTGGAGGAAGATATCTGTACACATGCACAAATGTAACAGGAAAAAATATATATGAATGCAGCTTCAACTGGATTTTTCCAAGGATAAATACCCGAAAGTGCCTTCAAAGCTTGAAACTATGTGATGGGTTAACTGATCAGGCAGCCACAGCGCCAAACCAAAATCACAAATCTGCATTGAAATTCAAACATAGTTTTATCTAATTTTATTATATGTCCAGGAAACTAGTGTAGTTACTTCAAAAGTAACCTGTGGTTCAAAGTTTTCAGTAATGAGGATATTAGCAGACTTGATATCTCGATGAATTATGCGGCGCTGACACCTTTCGTGCAAATATTCAAGACCCAGTGCTGTGCCTACAGCGATTTTGTACCTAATTTCCCATTCTAATTTACCTCTGTACGTGCCACTCAGAAGAGATGATAAGCTTCCATGGCCATGAAGAAGAGTCGATAAACTTCCATGAGGCGACAGGCTGAATACGAGGTTGAAGCCTCCATCTACTGAAACGCCAACTAATTTTGCTATGTGTTCATGGTTTATGTGAACCGATATGCCTAGTTCAGATAAGAATAAATGTGTTTTTTCATCCACTGTTCCTTTGATCAGTTTCTTAACGGCTATTAGTTTCCCATTTTCGAGTTTTCCCTCGTATACTTCTGCATATCCACCAGAGCCAATGATACTGTCTGCACGTTAAAAAATAGTTATATATTTCCACATATGGCAGGGATTGGTATAATATTGTTTAAAATATCCCTAAGAGGTATTTTGAGTAGTTTTGAATGAACAAAAAAAAACAAGTGTTTGGATAGATACGTTGAACAGTGACAAAATTTAGTTGTAAAACTTGAAATAAGTCATGTTTATAATTTTTGCATACAATTTATTGGTTGCTAAAGTCAGTCGTCGTCAACAAAAAATAAAATAAAAGGCCCAACCACTCCAAATACTAAATTTAACTTAATAAGTTACTTTTGCTGCTTATGAGCTGTTTGGCAAACAGTCTCATTTCTGTTATAGCACAGAATTTTTATTGTAATCTTGATCTTCATTTGAAAATCCATGGAGGCTTCGGATATTACAATACATCATAGATAATTTTAAGTTTAACGCATTTGAAAGGAGTATGCAATGTGCGTTCAATGTCTTAGCTGCAGTACACTAAAGGAAGAACAAATTTACCTTTCAATTAAACCAAGGGTATTTTTGTTCGAAACTACAAAGTCCGGACATTCATTTGCACTTTTAGGTAATGTTCGTCATCTTATTTTGCACCGTTACCGTTCCCAACGCGTCTCACGCCGCAACGGTCCATTTTCCCCAAATGGACCATTGTGGCAAATGGGGGAAAAGGTACGATGGCATCGGACCCCCCCCCCCCAACAGCTACTCCTATTTATTTCTCCCTTCCTCTCCTCCAACTCCACACCTCCAATCCTAAAATTCAAGAATTTCTACACGCCAAACCAATTATCTTATAAGGTATATTTTACATTTTTGTGTATATTTTACTCGTAGCTATAAAATATATTTTTTTGCTACAATTTGTAATTTTCAATTTTCAGAACGTCGCACGAATCATCTACTTCCTCTTAGCTTATTGCCTCATAGACGCCTGACAGACTTTCAACTTTCACAGACTTGTGAGTGGAATTTTCACCTAATTTTTTTTTGACAGCTCGTTTTATGCATCAGGGACAAGCGATTTAAACGACAGAATGAATCTTAACTGGTCGGAGACACAAATCAAGAACAAATGGAACAATCTGAAGCGTAAATGGATTGACTAGGACAAACTACTACAGTTGAAAGGAGGGGTTCCGGGATTCAGAGAATGATTACATTGACGGTCCAGAAAAGTGATGGAATACGACAGCATGAAGATACAAAAAATTCATAAAACAGTGCGTATTCAGATTCAGACGGTTGGATGAACTTTTTAGAGGTTGCATATGCAAGGGGACTTACATATATCCGATAGCTTCCAACCCACCCGCTCAGCCTTTTTACCGCTTCCAATACGAAATATTACTTCGATTGGGTAGCTGATGACATCGACCCTCCTTCGGTTACTTAACCGGCTAGACACGGTAAGACATGCCGAGCAGGGCAGTTTGAGTAAGCATAACACAAGAAAGTCAATTGTGAATACAGATCGTTTCAACAATGTCGTACACCGTTGTTATGGGTTACTGGCTCCTATTACACTTGTTCAGCGGTGAGACCTTATGCTAATTTTTTGCAACGAAGTTACAAACTTGGATATCGTGGAAGAATTGAGTGATGAAGAAGCAGCATAATTTATAATGTATGAGTTGGATTTGTTGCATAGTCGTCATTAATTTTAGTTTATTTTTTGTATGTCTTTTAATATTTCTTTACGTATTTGAAATTGAAAATGTTTTAGTTTATTTTAATGAAATTGCGCAATTTATGTCTTATTTGTAATTATTAAACACATATTACACAATAAAACAAACAATTAATTAACTATAAATCAATTAAATTAAAAATCACATTTTAAATACTCCGCTCAAATACCCCTTTCACATCGCCAAATACATTCCCCTTTCAACCAAATATCCCGCTGGCTTCGTAAAGAACGGACCCTTAAGAGTATGTTTGGCAACTACTTAAAACAACTTATTAATTACATATTACTGTTTGTGTGCTTCTCAACAACTCATAAAGAGACAATAAGTTACTCATACATTGATAGGTCATAAATAACAATTGCTTGCTTATGATTTTTCTTTTCAATTTTTATAATTAAATCATACTGCAATTTGAACATATTTACCCAAAAAAAAAATATGTTGCTATTCACATAAAACTAACTAAAAATTATTAATCAAAACTGCTTTTAAGTAGTTAAAAAAAAAGTTTTTCTGATACAGGTTCTTAGTGCTCATAAAACATTAATGTTTTATAGCAATGATAAAAAAATTTGAAATAATGCACAAAAAAGTACCATGGCTAAAATTATTAGTCGCGTTTTGAAGCTCCAAGCTAGTGAAAATCTTCCAAGAAGGCTTAAACAAGCAAAAATCATTGCCATCATCACCGTTAACTGGCATATCATGATGATCTTTGATGCTTATCCACCTAGAAATCCGTGAAACACTTGGAGGGAAACTATGCAACCTTTTCATCGATCTATTCCTCCACAATTTGAAGAACCCACGCCATAAAGAAGCGTTGCTATTCACACATTGCCCTTCTAAAGAAGAAGTACTTTCTTTTGAAGATGAGTTTGAATCCGAATAATCTGAAAACCGTAAGCTCTCTTCTAGTACATCTCTTGGAGAATGAGGGGTTGTGTCTAGTGCTTTTAAGATTGAATCCATCTCGAATTCTTCCAAAGCTCGAAAATCTACGAAATGGGAAATACATTTGCTATAACATGAGCAAAATATAACTGAAAACAGTGGATTAATAGTTATGAGTGAGTTTCTTACCTAAGTTAGAAAAGATTACTATAAATATGCATAAGATACCTTGTGCAGAAGCAGAAAGGGATGCTTGCCTTCTTGGGGATCTTTCATATTTTGGAAACCTTTCCAAAGTTTGAATTCTTGGAGCCTTTTCAGATAAAACGTGAATATCAATTTTATCCCTGAAATGAGAGTTACACAAGTATGATACTGGGCAGGAAATTATACATGAATGATTATTCAATTCATACATGAATGCCTTGCTGCGTAGAAAGAAGGAGAACATGAAATGTAAAAAGTAGCCAAAAAAACGTAAAGTTTGATCTGAATGATGGATAGGACACCTAGGCTAAATGGTTTACTCCACAGATTCAAACAGTAGCACTTCCAAACATGATTTAAACATAAAAAAAACTTGTTATGTTCTAAAAACATAAAAAAAAACTGAAAAATAAAATTTAAATTCAACATTATTAAAATGCTAAAACTGAAATCGAAAATATTCACACAGTTGACTACTCAGAAAGTGAATGTACCTTGTGTTTGTAGCATCTTCCATCTGATCCAATAGCATTTCCAATTATGAAAGTGAAAATAACCTGAGCAAAGGAAGAGCTTTTCCCATATCCAGATTTCCAACCCTTCTCCTTAAAATTTTCTCCCAAAATTATTCTAAATTTAGCAATAGAAATATAGATAAAGAAATGGTACTATTTTTTCTCTGGTCCTTGAGAAATTATTGGAATGGTATTTTAATTTAAATAAATATTTTATTATTTCTATATTGAGGCACAAATTCAATTATAAATTAGCTTATATTCTCCATATTGCAGTCATTTAATGTTCACGGATCTCATTACGTGTGTTTCTAAATTTCCCTGTCAAGATATAATGTCTTGAAACTTCATGATAATCATAAAAAGAGTACAAGTGCACATATATTAAGCTGGAAACAATTTTACGAATATAGAAATTTTTCAAAATTACAATTATAATATTAAAAAAATACTTGACAGAGATGAAACATGAAAGGTAGGTCAAAATATTTCAAGCAAGCACAGTTAGAACAACAAAAACATAACCAAATATTTAATAGATATTAATTTTTGTTTATAAGTTGTGCATGCACCATGCTACTTAACAGGGGAATAAATAACCATACATTCAATTGCTGTAATGTTTGCATTCAAAAGGGCAGTGCTGCCACATTATCTATTCAATCAAAGACTAAGCAACATTTTTCAATCAAGAATTTTGCTGGAAAAAAAAAAGATTCAGATCATGAAACTGAGACCAAAGAGTAGCATGCTTAAGGTTGATGATATTCAGTATCAGAAGCTCTATAATAGGTATTCATAGTTCATTGTGCTCTCAGCCATTAACTTTGGTCTGTAATTTTGCTCCGCCAAATTGAAGGATGCAGAAAGCTGAGGAAAGAGAACACAAAAGTTATTGAGTGATACAAAATATTAATATCTACAACAGCTGTAGATATTATATTATAGGAAAGGTCTAATAGTGCAAAATGAATTGAAAAACAATTATGATACATACATACATATGTGTATATGTGTGTGTATGTGGATATGTATATGTTTATGTATATCAGTATATGTATATATGTTTGGATATGTGTATGTATATGTATATCAGTATATGTATATATGTTTGGATATCTGTATGTGTATGTATATGTATATCAAGCACAGCAAATTTCACAAGAATGCTACAAAAGTAACCAGTCATTATAAACAATTAAGCAAGGAATGTATACCAATGATAGTTTTATTGTTTTTGTGTTTCAATTTTCTTCTTCGCTCACATTATGCTAGTAAATATACAGTTATGTTACGTTTTGTGTTCCAGCCTCTGTAAATATCTGGGTAAAGGAAATTCCCTCTTCTCCAAAACAAAGGACACCGATTCACATGTATTAATAATCAGAGAAATTCCTTATTTGCCGATGAATGTATCAAATCACAAGTGAATGAAGTTTGTCCAACTCTAATATACAAAGCTTTTGAGCTCCGCTTGAAAGCCTTATTGTACTAGTCATGAGAGATTTTGAAGGTATTGATTTTGAATCTTCACGAGAGTTATGATGCTAAACCTTTTTTTATTTTTTTGAAATTGGGTATTTAGGTGGTAGTACAAGTATTTACTACATGTGTTATGTAGTATATAACATACTACAAGTAATATATATCCAATGGTTTGAATCACGCACTACGCATCATTCGAACCCGAACCTGTGACCACATGGACCAAAGCCAGAGCGTCTAACCACCGTGCTGGCTGGACATTATGATGATAGACATATTAAATCAAAACATTGTTTTTGAACAACCTTAAAGTAAAATATGTTTGTTCAATGAGATATAGAAAACTTTGAATATGTAGCAAACCAATATTGTTTTAATGTTCGGTTATATAATGGTTACTGAATGCAACCTAGATATATATTTTATAAAAAATTTCTATGAAAATTTGGTTTTAAACATTTGGCTTTTCTGAAATGTAAATAGTTAATAATTTTGAAAATACTTATGATTGTTGATTTTGCTAATATCTAAGCAATTGAATGTTTCCCTTTATTTTGGTTTTATAGTAGTTATTATTAAAGGTTGATTAAACTTGGTATATTTCTGTTTAATTTGCATAGACTGTTTTATGATATTAAACTCAAGGGAATAACCATGCATATCTTTTGGGGCTTTCAAAGATACGAGTGAAAAAATTTAATTCTAAATCAAAAGTACTCCATTTTTATGCACACGTGCCAGGGTGCTAGTATTAAACAAATTATTGTTATGGTCGTTGCAGCCACAAGCCTTATTTCTAGATAATTTTTGCTATTTGGCCCGAAAAGTTAAGTGCGGGAATTAGCGAAAATGATCTGCACCATCAAAATTTCAAATCTCACTATTTCCTCCCTCTGATATAGATCCACACTTTTTTGTTTTCTCATCATGCAGCAGCGCACTTTCTATATATTTTCTTCTTTTCTATATAACAGGGAGGGTTTAGATTTTAAAAAAAAAAATCCACTCAAAGGGCTTCTTTGTGCAGGCTAATAATTTTTAAAGACAATACTTCTGAAAAATTAGTTTTAAGGACGATTTTCAGAAAAAAGATAAATGAATTCATCATTCTCTCGTAAATTGTCTTAAAACTAATTATTCAGAAATACTGTCCTTAAAACTTATTACTCTGGAATAAGAAGCCCTTCAACCTAATTTCCACTTTTAAAAAAGAATGTGAATTCAACCCCACCGTATTATTACAACTGAATGTTTATTTTTAATAAACGGTAAGTGGCTAACACTAAGCAAATTAAGGAACTGAAACCTAAATGACCTAACCCTTGACAAGTTTTACCGCCGTGACAGTGAGACACTGGTGGTTGTAGCATAAAGTGTGATGAATAGTTGATGGAAGGGTGAAGTCGCAGCAGTTGGTGGTCGTGATGTATGGGATGGTAGAGGAAGGCAGTGAATGGATGTTGTGAATGAAAGATGATGAGAGACTGTGGCAAGTGAAGACAGAGAGGAACTGATATGTAGAAAGCAGAGAGAAAATGTAATGCAGATGTGAAATGTAAAACACAAATGCAAATTAACAAATGCAATGCTATATTTTTTTTCTTAAATGGCTGGCACATAACGAAAACAGCCTTATACTTTTCTGTTGTGAATAACAAAAGACTTTTAATCACAGTTTCTAAGAAAAACAAAGTGGTTTTAAAGTGTAATGAAATTTTATTATAATAGTTTAGACCATGATGTAGCCGCATTTCAACAATTTATGCACTAATAAAATGGCACCACAAGTTAACAAATACAAACATTAGTTAATGCCCACAAACTAAAAACTGTTTGTAAGAAGTTTTGACTTTTGATGCTATTGGACACATTATAACTTCTTCTTTTCCACAACAGGCTTGCACATATCTTTTAGTGCAATGACTGCAAAGGCAAATAATGGTTACTTTGCAAAATATTAAAACAAGATACACAGTGTTGTCTACACTCTTTTGGCAACAATAACATTGTTAACTTACTTAGGAAATAAATATTCTCATAATACTTGTAACATGTATGATTTCACAAAATACGCTCTTTTAAACGGCTCGCTTTTTTTACTTCCACTTTATCGTACAAATCCAAGGTTAATTAGTCTGAAAATAATAGCTCGATTACTACCTTCATATGTTGTCATCGAAGATGGAGGAAGAATCACAAACTACAAAGGAAGCAAGTCGGCAAATTGAAAAGGATTCATGTTCAAAACAAAAGCAGGCTCCTTAACAAATTTTAAATTCTGCATTAGTTTAAAGAAGACGACAGCATGAATGTATAATATAATTGAGAACCCATGCAAGCTACATTCTTATTATCCAATCATTGTATGTGAATTATAAGGAACAAAAGATCCTACACCAAAAATTACCTTAAAGCAACCAAGGACTTTTGAATCCCTAATCCATTCCAACCCAAGGGTTTTGGCCGCCGTCTGGTATGTAGCCTTAACTGCATTACCACCCTCAAGTTTCCTCGATATTGCAAAATCCCATACATTCTTTGACACATGATAACTTGGTTCAATAATAGTCCTCTTCATCGACCCATGAGCATATACATACTTCACTTTGCAGTTCCCAGATCCAAGTGCATAACTCACTGCCACTTTGTTTGCAGGATCGAAAGCTACCGATGTATCTAAAACTGTTCTTTTGTCACCGTATGCATGTACGTATGTCATGCTTACTGGTTTCTCTAGGATTTTCATTGTGTTCATGAATTGGAATCTAAAATCCTATACAATATAAAATACAAGCTTAATTAGAGAGGAGTTATAGACTGGAGAATTAAATTGTTCACCATTATATCAAATACAAACTTGCTAACTTGTCAGACATTATAGTTTAAAGAAGCTATTTACATAAATTCATCAATTTTTTGAATGGCTAATGCTGCTAAACTACTCATGAATCAATTCTTAAACCCACATTCTCATTCAGTCTTAAACTAACTCTTTTTCAAGTACATTTCACATGTCTTAGGTTGTTATTTCTATTCATAGCATTTCGAATAACAACAGGAACTCCATTCTTAACTTTGTGATTTCCCATTGTTAAAAAAACATAATTACCACTTCTTATGCGTAATAAATCTGCCCTAACTTATTTCAATTCCAAATATTATTCAAAAATATATTTGCACAGAATCCAGTAAAATAATAGGGTCATCATTGAAGCTAGTTCATAGCTACCAAATAACTAAAGACATATATGGGAACATCAATAATTCATCGTATGCAAAACGAATTAAAATAGATTTTTTATCTAATTTGCATGTCTAAGCTATACGAAATACCAACCCTGAAATTCAATTTCAATAAATATTCAATTTAACAAAAAACAAATAATAACAACCAAGGTCACCTTCTTGGAAACATTATAATCGAAGATAAAAGAGCCGGACTTATCCACGGACAAAGTAAGTCCTTCGAAACTGGGACCATTGATAAACGTAGCATCAGTCAAGGATGCTTTCAAATTCACGTCTCCGGCGTTGACGGCAAAAGTCGCGAGCGCGGACGAACTCTTATCCGCTTCGTATCTCCCTTTTACCGCCGCCTTCATTTCTGTTTGTCTTTCTTTTTTTTCTTTTTCTTTTCGTCTTGTTTTTATACAAAATTGCGGGGTATTTGAAGGGATTTTAGAGCTTGGAAAGCAAAATTTTGCTATATAACCTTGTGATTATAAAAAGCAAATATTAACCTTAGATCCTTAAAAACTTAATATACGAAAACTCCCGCCAAAAAAAAAAAACCGTAAATTAAATTCTTAGAATTAAGTTACTGAATAATTGCATACATTTATGCAGTTATTCAGTGAATAATTGCAGACATTTATGCAATTATATTCAAAAATTACATAAATGTCTCCAATTATTCAGTGAATGATTGCGGAAATTTCCGTATTGTTTTGTTGAATAATTGTGGAAATTTCCGTAATTATTCGATAAATAATTGCGGAAATTTCCATAATTTTTGGATATAATTGTATAAATGTCTGCAATTATTCGCTAAATAATTATTCAGTAACTTAATTTTAAAGACCTCATTTACGTACTTTTTTTGGCAGGGATGTTTGGTGTATTTTGAAACTTAATAGGGACTTTAGTCAAACTGTCCCTTATAAAAAAATTAACGTTGGGTCTTTGTCATTTCCTTTTAATAATTACATCCCTAGTTTTTTTTCAAAAAAAAAGATGAAATACACGTGAGTATTTGGATAATTTTACTAAGTTTAATATGTATTTTTAGGATATACATTCATAACTCACAACTGTCATAATACACGTCGGGGCGGTCGGTTTTAAATTTAAAAATGAGAAAAGTAAAAAAAATTCAAAAAAGAGTGATGTAGAAAATAATTTCTAAAAGGGAAAGATGTAAAAAAAAAATAAGTTTATAAAAGAGAGATGTGCCCCTAGTTTACACTCATCCCTCCTGCCGTTAGAGAAGAAAAAGAACAAAGGACAAGTTTAGCCCATTTTTCCAACTAATTACACACTTAAACCGTACACCAATAGTTAAGGTGCTATGAGTCGAAAGCCCAACCCGACCAAAATGACCAACTAGACGAATTAGACTGTTTGGACGAAACCAAAAGAATTGGACCGTTTGAACGAAACGGTTGACATTGGAATGTTGTGTCCAATTTCAAATGGTTGTTTCTCAACCTATATAAACATCGACTTCTTTCTTCCTCCTCCACCATACCCATACAACAAAATCTTATCTATCTCAAATCGTCTATTTCAAACTCAAATTGAGGCATCTTCTTATGTTTTTTTAATATTTCTATACAACATTTTTTTACGATTCTTCAAAAAAAAATTGAATTTCAGAATGTCGAATGCCTCCATTGGATCTTCTGTTACAAGTATTGTCGATTGTGGTAGAATTAAGGATGTGTCATAGCGATAATTATATAATTTAATTATGTAACTTAACTGTTATATAGAATCTTGTTTGAAATGATGTATGCATCTGGTTTTATTTTATTATATATGTTGTTATTTAGAAATATAAATAATGAATTAAATACATTAAACATATATCGGTAGAAAATCCTTAAAAAATGTATTTTATTGATTGTAGTTATGAATTTGTCGTAATCATGAGTATTGAATCGACATACATACACATACAGTTACTTCTTAAATGTTTGTAGTTATGTAATTTCTCCATATGTTGGACGGTGATTTACTCATGACCATTACAATTACTATAAAGTTGCTATTAAAGCGGGTGCACGCAATTATGAAGTGAATTGGGTTTAACAACCCTTCTTCCGTCCAATCATATCCCAACGATGCTAAAAAAGGAAGTACTTGATTACTTAACACCCTTAAATTGGAAAATAGGCAGGACCTCCGGCCATTTAATACCTAACCCCAAGCGAACCCTTTTTGGTACTCCTTGACCAACATCATACAAAATCTCTTCTAGGCTATTTACTACTTCTTAAATAAGGAGGAGGCAGACCCTAACACAGCCATTTAATACCTCAGTCCCGAAGCCGACCCCTCCCAAGTGATTTCCTCTAATGCATATATAAGTGATAATCCCGACCATCTAATATGCACCTATAAGATAATCACGGCCATCTAATATGCACTTATAAGATAATCCTGACCATTTAATACTTCTTAAATAGGGAGGAGGCAGACCCTAACACAGCCATTTAATACCTCAATCCCTAAAGTAGGCTCGTCCTAAGATATCTGTTTATAACCCGTAACCTAAACAATGACATATTATATTAATCCGACTATTCGTAGGTGTTGGTAGCCAAATTAGCTGGGCAGACTTACCCTAAAGAATTGGGAGTAACCTCGTGTCCATCGTTGGTACTTATTATAGGTGATGTCTCACATCGGTTCCAAGGACACATTGCTGGTAGCTAGATTAATTGGGCAGAATTCTGTGTGCTTTTAACTGACCTCGCATCTCTATAACTTAGTCATATTTTCACTCTCCAACATTACAAAACTATACTAACATTATGTATAATACACACATACATATAATATCTTGCATCTGTATTTATGCATTAAATGCCATATAAGGAAAACTCCTTATTTTGCCTTTATTTATGGATTAAATTTCATAATTGTCCTAACCCTTTTTATTAGATTAATTATTAATAGTTAATTATGCAATTGTCGATTTTTAATTATAATCATTAAATTTCTAGGTTTAACAGAATATGTAATTATTGGGGGAATTAGGGAAAATGACAAACTTTAAAAAAAAATTAGGCCGAAGGACATCAAGTTTTATTTTTAGGTTGAATGACAAATGTCAGTTATAATTAACGCTGAAGGACAAACTTTGAAAAAAATTAAGCCTGAAGGACAAATACTTGTTTTATTTAGGCATCATATTCAGTATTACACTATACAAAACTCATATTGTCCTTCAGCCTAAAAAATAAATTTATTGTCCTTCAGCCTATTTTTTTTTAAATTTGTCCTTGTGCCCATTTTCCTGTTATTATTATTATATTTATTTATGCTTAGTTTATTTTATGTGTATTTAGGTAATTTATCCATTTCTTATTTGGGATGTTATATTATTTAATATTAACAACATCAATAATTATACAAGTCAATTCATTACAAAAATTACACAATCACCAACATTATAAATAAATTGGGTACATAAAAATAGACTTATATACATATATATATAAATAAGGAATCCAAAGCATATGAATTGTTTTACGTTAATGTTGTAGAACATGCATACATTTCCAATTAGCCAATTTACAATATAAATCTTTTGTACTCCACTCGAGCTTTTTAAACGAATAGTGTTGCAGTGACAAAGAAATCTCACTTATTTTTAATTATTGAAATAGGCAGTACAAACTACGGACAAGAGAAGAAGAATCTTTCTTTTCATACGTTGCACACCTCTTTCTACTTTGTTTGGAATTCCTTGCCATTACGATCACAAATAGAAAAGTGAAATCAATTAGAACACGAAATATTTACACCGTAAATGTTCATGAATTAAATTCTAGTACATTAAAATAAAACAACAAAGATTCCAATCAATTCACATATTATGGGGAGATTTTTGGGTTTTGGTTGATAATTTTCGCATATAAAATCTCCCAAGACACAATACAAATCCAAATATTAAACTATAAAATACCATGAAGGAAAAATCAAGATCCCACTCACTGAGAATCCTCGATGAACCAGCTTGGATTTGCTTTGTGCTATAGCATTTCCCTTTTTCTAAGTTATCTCCTTTTTATTATATAATAAATTTGTTTACGCATATTAGATTTAGAAATTATGGATTAGGGAAAAGAGATATATACATGTGTGTGTAATTACCTTTCTCCTTTGCTAGATTTCTCTAAATCTTCCTCTAATCCTTGGACGTATATTTTTATTTTTTAAAATTGGAGTTTGGGAAGTTTTATCGTGGAGAAAGAAAATGGTAGAGTGCCGTTGACGGATTAAGATTTGTATGAAAAGAATGAGGGGCTAGCCTCTTATTTATAGTAGTTCGAATGTGCTGGAACCGTCGGATGGATAATATTTTAATATTTTAAATCTGCGCCGTTCAGGCCTAGGAAACCCTAACCGTCACATAAAGACTGGTTTACCGGCCCTTCATAGGCGGTTGACCTGTAGCGGTCGATCGACCCTACAAATGCGGTCGACCGGTTAATCTTCCTGGCCTTATATTTGTTAATGTTATCTCCTTAATATTTATTACCTTATTTTAATTTAAAATTTAGCGATTGCTTAAACGTTAAGTGCTATTTATTTTGATGTTAATTTTAATTATATTTATTACCCTAATTCGTTTTGAATTATTTTTAAATATTGATAACTTCTTCGTCTGAACTCTGATCGCGAAGTTCTATATATGAAAATTGTTTAGAAAATCGCTACAAACACAATGGTGCAAGTTTCATAGCCAAATTCCAATATTTGCAAAATTTCCATTTTTAGTGTTATTATTATTAATTAATTAATTTTTTTGAATTCATTTCCTATTAATTTTTACGAGGTGTTACATTCTCCTCCCTTAAAAGAATTTCGTCCCTGAAATTTCTAAGGGATAGATAGTGTAACATGCATTCTACAATCATGTTGTACAACCAAGTTATATACACAATTACCTAATCAATCAAAAGTGCAATATGATTATGTATGCAACATATCTATAGATGAGCTCAACCCTAGAGTGAATGCAAGATCGTGACATATATGCATTCATGCAAACAACCTAAATATGCATAAAATTCTATACGAGTGCAAAATTAATAGGAAAAGTGTGGCAACTATCCCCTACTATCCAATATCGCAGCCATAATGCAACCAAAACCTACATAGTACTAAATCTAGAGGGAGAAAATTTACTAGAGAAAGGCTCCGGATAGAAGCCTTCTTCTTCTCATCTATTTCCCAAATGATCTCCATCGGATTATCTCCTCATTGTACTCGGACATGCCTAATTTTTTTGTTACAAAGCTTCCTACCTCCGTGGTCTCACGTATCAAATCTGGTGCAATTAGAATTTTGTCGGTATTCTCCCATCAACAACTAGGTAGCTTGCATGGCCTCGCGTATAAGGCTTCAAAGGGTGCCATACCTATCGTCACCTGATAACTGTTATCATAGGTGAATTTAATTAAAGGTAAATGCTGCTCCCAATTTCCTCCAAAATCCATGATGCAAGCCCTCAATAAATCCTCCAAGATTCTGTTTACCCTTTTTGTCAATCTATCAGTCTGAGGGTGGTAAGCGATACTAAGATTCAACGTCGTCTCTAAAGCTGAACGCAAACTCCTCCAAAATTCACTAGTAAATGAGGGGTCCCTATCGCTGACAATACTGACTGTAATTCCATGTAATCAGACCAGCTCCTTGATGTAAATCTACGCTAGGGATGCTACAGTCCCATTTCTCCTTACCAAGATAAAGTGGGCACGTTTAGTAAGCCTATCTACTATAACCCCAAATAGCTTCATTTGCTCTACGACTTCTAGGCAATCCATATATGAAATCAGTCAATATGTGTTACCACTTCTAAGTTGGAACCTTCAATGGTAATAACAGACCTCTGGGCTTTTCTTGTTCAGCTTTGATTCGTTGGCATGTCAAATATCTAGCTACATACTTCATTGTTTGCCTCTTCATTCCCAGGCAACATAAAGTCTGCTTCATGTCTTCATATTTCTTATCTCCATCGGGATGAATAGTCATCTTAGATCGGTGACACTCAACCAATACTTTCTCCAGAACATCCTCCACCATTAGAACACATAGGAGTCCATCTCTCCTTAGCCATCCTCTTTCATCGATCGAATACTTGGGTCGACAGGGGAAATACCCCCCTACTTATCTTAGCTAAAATATCAACTATCGACGTATCCTTCTTCTACTCTTGACCGATACGGTCTACCGATGCTAGCCTTACTTCCATTTCTACCAAATATCCTAGAGTGAATTTAATGGGTTGGGAATTGAAATTCGAGAGGAACTCTAATTGTCTCCACTGATATGTAGAACCTAGAGTAGCATTTCTCCGACTAAGGGCGTCAGCAATAACTTTCCCTTTTCCAGGGGTATACTGAATCTCAAAGTAATATGATGCTATGAACTACATCCATGTCTACTGCCTAAAGTTTAAGTCTTTTTGGGAAAATAGGTATTTAAGAAACTTAATATCCATAAATAACTCAAACTTTTCTCCCAAAAGATAATGTCTCCATATTTTCAAGGCGAATTTGATAGCCGCTAATTCTAAATTATAAGTGGGATACCTCTTCTCATAATCCTTCAACTGCTTGCTTGCATAGGCTATCACCCTCCCTTTTTGCATAAGAACAGCTCCTAATCATGTGTCGCATGCATCTGTGCAAACAGTGAAAGGTTTCAATCCATCTAGGATTGTTAGTACATGCGCATTGGTTAATAGCTTCTTCGGCTTCTCGAAGATTTCCATGCATTTTCCATCCTATGTGAAGACTAAGTTTTTCTTGGTTAGACGAGTCAATCGTACCACTCTCTTTGCAAAGTTCTTAATGAACTTCCTATAGTAACCCTCCAAACAAAGAAAACTCCCAACTTCCGTAGCGTTCTTTGGAATCTTCCAATCCTGAATAGCTGCTACCTTAGCAGAGTTTGTTAATAGACAACCCCTTCTCGGGGACAATGTGGTTGAGAAACCTTGCATTCTTCCTCCAAGAAAATGACACCGTGAGAATTTGGCTTTTACTTGATGCTTTCTTAAGGTTTTCAGTACCTCTCTTAAGTGATTTTCATGTTCACCTTCATTTTTAGATAATACTAGAATATCATCCACAAGTACTACAACGAAATTATTTAGTTACCCCTAAAGACTCTACTCATCAAATCTACAAAGTAGACAGAGGCATTTTTCAACCCAATTGGCATTACCTCCCATTCATATTGTCCGTCTAGAGTGTGAAAAGCGGTCTTCTCCTTGCTATCTTTGGCTATTCTCAATTGGTGAAATCCAGTGGCAAAGTCTAACTAAGAAAACAATTTGGCTCCAACAAGTTGGTCAAATAAGTCATATATTCTAAGTAAGGGATTCATATTCTTCTTGGTCAGTTTGTCGAGTTCTCAGTAATCGACACATAATCTTAAAGAGCCATTTGCCTTAGCGGTGAGGACAACCAGTGCTCCCTATTCTAAATTATTACGATTGATAAATTTCTTCTATAATAGCTCCAAAATCTACTTATCTGATTCCCCACAGTCTTTGGGGGCCATATGCCTTAATGGCACTGCAACTTGTAACAAGCCTTCTTTTCGATCCTAAGAAGTCGACACTGATACATTCACGGCATTCACATACCGAACATCCAAGTGTCGGAAAGACAGATCGTTGGGGTGAAAGAAAGAAAAATAGAACAGAATCTTACAACATGATGAGTAATATATAATATACAATTGGTCTTTACAAAAAGAAAAAAGAACTTTAATATACACGGTATCATCAGAGCAACACTAATCCTGGATAGTTATAACAACCAATCCTTTCAATTGCTGATAAATACAGACAAGAGCAAACAACAGAAGATAAAATATGGTAATACGCCTTAGAGGATCTAGCTCATCTCCTGAAGCTCCAACGTATCCAACTAAATCTAGAAAATATGCTTGGGCTGACCCAAGCATATAAGAAAAATAGTGTTCGGATCAGTTTGGTAAAACCAACGTGAGAAACATAATCAAATGGATTGTACTTAATGTTATAAAAACCTTTAAGAAATAAAGGTATATCGTAAGACCAAACCGCACATAAACACGGATGAGATTTTACCTTACAATAACCAAATCATTTTTATTACAAATCCAGTGATATTATATAGTGTCTAGGGATTGAAAATAAATATGGAATCATAGCCAAAATTGTTACATTAATTAAATTCCAGCATAATAGGTATACAACTAAATATGTAAAGGCACGTACTGGATATTGGATTTCCATCGATGATTGGGTTACTGGGGTCCCGTCCATCATAGTACACCTCTAGGCAAAATGTACCAAGGTCAATAAGTACTACTTTCACCCCTGCTACATAGAGTCGGCTATCCCTTTAACATGGCGTACCGGATTATATCATTCCCTGGGCACCAAGGATGAAAAACATTTGCACCTAGCACCACTTTTTCTGTGCGCACACATAACAAAATCCATAAATATTGAATCTAGATCGAGGAATAATGCTCCTAATGGTAGTGAAAAACATAACTCTACTGCATATCCCCTGTTTTAGTCATTACCAGATTGTGAGGCTTGTGAGGTCACGATTAATTTTTTTCCTCTTAGCAAATCCCACTTGGAATACTAACACTACCTTCCAAGCATAACGCAATTTCAGCATTCGTCCATACAAGTTGTTCAGGATAAGAACAAACCGAAGGCACTACTTCTATTACATCCATTTTGGAATCGCCCTTAGGGTTAGTAGCAAGTGGCCTTTGCACTTCAAAGAACTCCATCTTCGATCATCTCGAACCAGTCTTGAACCTCTTCCAAAGCATCGAATACGTATATGGTTTCGGAGTGGTTACGGTTTCAAGTCATCTCATATGAGTACACTCCCCCGCTTACCCGTCGCTCCAAAACCAATCGATATTTCCGATAAACTCAACTTTGGTTCTTTTAGAAATAATGAGACAATACACAAGAGCGGAGATCACCTCCTAACCGTTTAAGTGGACGGATTTGCTTATCAGTTGTCCTAGGGGAACAAAACAAGATTTATATGCACAACATAACATTATCGAAGATGACTGTGCCATATAACTCCCGTGTTTCCCCTAGATATTTCCAAAGTTATATTTTGGCTAAGATTTGATAGTTGGTTATTTAACTATCAAATAAACAAACAAATCAAACATGGATTAAATTCCATGTGGAATCCACTAAGCCTTTATTAATTTATCTTTCATTAATCAAATCTCTTTCAATTATTTGATTCAAAATATCTTCAAAAAAGATATATACACACACCCCTTATATTTCTCTCAATACTTTGAAAACATTTTTACACTTGTCTCACTGATATAAGTATATTAACAAAAAAATATACTTTTAATACTTAGAAAATATATCCATATATTTATCTCGACGGTATAAGCATATTAACAAAACTTAAGGATGATTTCCTTCTTTCCAAATTCATATTTTAGATGGGCCAAAGCAAATATTATTTAAAACATTTCTTACTATAAACCAAACCACTATCCTTCAGTGTTATGTATGAAAAGAACGTCTCCATACCACCATAATTAAGAAGATTATTTATCAAAATTAAATCTCATTCCTTTTATAAAATTCCCTTTTTATAAGCCAATTTCATACTTATAAATCCTTTTATAAGTCTCCAAATTAATTTATAAAATTTCGTTTTATAGATCTTCTAAAATTATTTATAAAATTTCTTTCTATTTATAAAATTTCTTCTTATTTATAAAACTTTTTTTATAAACCTTCCTTTATAACTCCTTTATAAAAATCCTATATAAAATCCTTTACAAAATATCATTTACAAATCTCCTTTAAATAAATCCTTTTATTAAGTAAGATCCGTTTTATAAAACAAATTATTATTTATAAATACCTTTACTAAATTAATTAATCACCTTTAAACATCATAATTAATTAATTAATTAACCTTAAATCGGCATTAATAAAATAAATAAATATCTTTAAACAAATCATTAATAAGATAATTAATTAACTTAAACCATAATTAAATCAATTTAACTGGCACATAAATAATTTAATTAAATAACTTAAAATATCAATAATAATACAATTAAATAACTTTAAACATCTTTATAAATAATTAAATAACTTTAAACATCTTTAATAAAATAATTAATTAACTTACTTTAAAACAACTTTTAAAAACCCTTGACCTCAAATTATTATACAATTGAAGTTATTTTAAATTCATAACTTTACAAACTCAAAAGGAGGCTTAGCGACCATAATGGTACTAAATCAAGTTACCATTTAATTCAAGTTGACTTTTCAAGTCACATAACTGGTATTTACATAAGCAACATGTATGTAAATCAAATCCATAATTAACCTTCCATAGTTAATGTGTCATTTATCCCATAAAAATCAAACGACATAAAATTAAATGTCCAAATTAATTTAATAGTAGGACTGGATTTATTCTGCTAAACAGATGTCCAAAATAAACTAGTCAATTTAAATTTAGCAGAACGGTATTTTATACTACTAATAGAATGTCAGTGATAAAATAAAATTACCAAAAGACGTAATTATTTCTATGACTATTTGATTATCAATATTTTACTCTTCAATGAAACTTTCGAATACTTGTACTAAGGTGTTTTGTTAGATTTTATGAACCTAACGTCGAAATCCGCGGGTCAGACGGATCTAAAATGGGTGAGATACACATTTTTATATTCAGCACATTTGTTTTAAAACCTAAATAAATAAGTAAATAATGTTCTCACTGAAAAAACCAACCTAAGACCCACACACCCACTCATATAACCTGACCCCTACTACAATACTCCCTTCCAATGCTTCAAAATCACGACCCAGGATTTCTAAAATAAAACAAGACCCGCCTCGTTAATCTCCTCCCACCGCTTCTACAACCGCCTAAACCCTACGCTGCCGCTGTCGATAGGACCGCAACCTAACCCCTCACCTCCGACCCCACCCACGGTGAGCACGATGCATGCTACGGCCACCGTGAACCAAAAGAAGTCGAACCCTAAAAACTAAGTTGAACACCTTACATCACCTCGTCGCCGTCACCACAAGCCACCGGACCACCAGCGACTGTCAACATTGCGACTGCCATCCTTCAGTCCCCCTCCAGAAGTATTCACGAGCCCCATCGACCATCACCTTGTCGGAATTTTCAAGATGAACGAAATCCGTTCAACTCACCCCCCTCAATCACCTTAGTCCCTTAAAAATCACGAGAGCGTCACCAGAAATCTTAACTTGACGATACAAACCTATCTATACTCTCTTTTCGTCATTCCTTGTTCGTCGAAAAACAACCACTATTCACTCACTTAATATAATCGGCCAATTCTGGCTACCCCACCCGATGAAAAGCCGAACGTCTATTTTTAAAAAATTACTAGGGACCGAGACGAACAACTTTCTAGTTGATCGCACAAGCTAATTTCCTACGGTTATGAAGATAATGATTTTTGAACCTAAGTGGGGTGTATATGTTGATATTTACTGAGTAGGAAAGAAGAGGAAGATGAATTCCTGTATCAGTTTCATGTGCCTTTGTGAATGTTTGTGTCCATGTATCTCTATATATGTTCATTTACAGTAAATATATATTTCATCTCAACGCAAATGACAACAAAATATGTTTTAAACAATTTACTTAGACCGTGATTTTCATATCAAAAATCATATTACTAATAAATTTACAACATTGTAATTTCATCAATATATGCCAACAAAGGTTTAGTATCTCACACATTTTGTTAATTCCAAAAGTATGTAAAAAGAGTTAGTGTCTCACCTTTCACAATTATTGGAAATGCAAAATCAAATCTTTTTCTTAACAAATCAAGCTCAACTCCACTATCCACTAAAATTTAAACTTTTAAACTAAAAAGGAGACTTTTTTTCTTTCCAAACTAAGAAAGGAAGAGAGATTGAAAACAAAGTTGAGAAATGAAAAGGTGAAAGTGAAATATGAAAGGAGAAATGCATATATAAGATGAAGTAGAAAATTATAAAGAAAGAAAATAAAATGAGATAAGGAAGGTTTAAAGACCCAAAATACCTCTTAAATCAAAATTTTCAACTTAGCCATCATTTCCAAGCCTTCAAAATGTCATTTCCAAAATCAAAACACTAATCATATGAAAATATGATGGATATTAGGATGATCTTTGTAATTTTGATAATTTTGCACTTAAGATTTCAAATCCAACCTTTCATATTCAAAATTTAAAAATATTTTTTTTCTTATTATTATTCCATTTCTATTTCCATTCTTATGTTTGAAAGTAAAATTTTTAAGCATTTAAATGTTCATTAAAGTATATACAAATCACTTTCTAGAACTTGTCGTTCGATAAAAAGATGAAAAATCCAAAAAAGGGTTTCGGTCACATTTTATGTTTTCTTCGAACTACATATTTTTGTAAAAAAAATTCAAAAAAGAATTTTCTTCCACTAATTATTAATTAAAATAGGATTATTTGATTATCAAACCATTAATCGAATATTTAAAATAAATTAAATATCCACAAATCATTCGACAAAATTCTGGGTCATTATATTCTCTCCTTAAAAAGAATTTCGACCCCGAAATTTCATCTCAAACAAATAAAGAAGGAAACCAGTTAACACAAAAAATTAATCAATTTACTTCCCTTAATTATTTATGAAAACATTTCCATTAAACAAAACTTAAGTTCACCAACTTGTATAATACCCTATTACATCATGAGGGTATATACAACCAACCGATTCAAACCCTTTTATTTTGAATTTATTTTCCTTAAGTAAACTCGAGATCCAAATACCCAATTTTATTTCAAAACCCTTTTCGAAATTACACTATATATTTTAACCATGGAAAATATACATATAGCTCGAGTAACCCTAAAATGGTACTAAGGGACTGGGTATTTCCAAATAGCATCATACATTCCCTTACCATGAAGGGTAATACTTAAGAGAAGTGTTTACCATCCGAACATGCCTCTTTTCCATTTTTAGTTACTTTCGGACCACTCGCTAATTACACAAAAATACTTCTTTTTTTTTCAAAATTCCTCATTTTGAATCAATACTGTATATATTTCCAAACAAATAGTTTCAAAATATCTATTATAAACTTGCTTTGGGTTCGTTCGGATTCAAACTCGTTTTGATCGTACAATGATAAAGATAATATTTAACTATGTGCACTACCCCATTTGCATAGGTAAACATCTGATTGTCACTAAGAAGATTATCCCGATTATCACAAAACATATCGAGGCTCATTCCCCGAACCAATCCAATGAAAATACTCCTTACTTCAAATTTTCTTTCCAAAATATTTATACTTTCAAGTAAAACTATTACTTCTATTTCCAAAAATCATTTGAAATAATGGTATAAAGATTTCCTTTTGTAAATCAAATCATGCTTTTGGGATCAAATCAAAATTTGTTTTATCAAAACAATTCTATAGCAAATTGCCATGGTAGCATTTCCCCACTTGGAAACTCGAAAATGAACACTGATGACACTACAGTCGTCACTGGAATTATTTTCCAACGATAGAAGTGGGTTCAGTGCTTTCTACCTCTATTAAAATCCCTTACAAATATTTCTATTCATAAATACTTTCAAATAATACTATTATTATTTTCTCAAAACCCTGAAAACCATTTTTCAAAAGCCCCAGAATTTAAGTCCTCAAATTTTCAACTTAAATCCTTTTATTTATAAGCCATATTTTTATAAATCAATTTTATAACATCAACTCCTTCTATAAAATCATTTCTCAAATATTTATTCTAAAATATTCCAGCTTTCTCTTAATAAACATCCTTATTAAAATCAATTTTTAACCCATATTAACATCGAACGTCTAATAGTCGAATTGTGAAACTTAATTCATAAGGTGTTCGTTTCAATGTTCCCACAATTCCTATTCCCACTCCATGTTATGAAAAGGGAAGTTGCTGATAAATCAATAATCAATAGTGAATGCTCAAAACTGGACGAGCATGGCTAACCAACCCTAAATGATAATAATTGAATATTATCATTTCCTATCGACCAAGCACATACAAAAATAAGTACATTAATTTCTAAAAATTATTCCTTTATATAAAATATAATCCTAGGTAAAATTACACCGTTTACCGATTTAAAAACAATACTGTGTCGGTTGGCCTTGTTCAAGTGTTTAGAGATTCCTATCAATAACATTAGCTACTCGTATTGACCAAAATCCATAAACCACTTAACATATCAATTAGCACAATATAAAACATTTTTATAGCACTAACAAATACACGCTCTCATATATATACGCTTAAACTCATTCTAGGGTGTCACTTATCCTATCTCTAATGAGTTTACCCCACCATGGGAAAGGTTCTCGCTTAACCTTCAGCTCTGATATCAACTGTAATAACCCACCTTTTCGATCCTCAGAAGTCGACATTAATACATCCACGGTATTCACGTGCCAAACATCCAAGTGCTAGAAAGACAGATCGTTGGGGTGAAAGAAAGCAAAACAGAACAAAATCTCACAATGTGACGAGTAATATAAAATATACAACAGGTCTTTACAAAAATAAAAAAGAACTTTAATATACACACTATCATCAGCGCAACACTAACCTATTATCAGCATGGATAGTTATAACAACCCATCCTTACAACTGCTGATAAATACAGGCAAGAACAAACACTAGAAGATAAAATACGACAATACATCTGGGAGGATCCAGCTCGTCTCCTGAAGCTCCAAAGTGTCCAGCTAAATCTGGAAAATATGCTCGGGCTGACCTAAGCATTATAAAAAAATAACGCCCGAATCAGTCTGGTAAAACCAGCATGAGAAACACAATCAAATGAATTTTACTTAATGTTATAAAAACCTTTCAGAAATAAAGGTATCTAGTAAGACTACGCCGCACATAAATACAGATGAGTTTTTACCTTGCAATAACCAAATCATTTTTATTACAAATCCAGTGATATTATAGTAGTGTCTAGGGGTTGAAAATAAATATGGAATCATAGCCGAAACTGTAACATTAATTAAATTCCAGCATAATAGGTATACAACTAAATCCATAAAGACATGTACTAGAGACTAGACTTCCATCAATGACTGGTCTATTGGGGTACCACCCATCACAGTATACCTCGAGACAAATTGTACCAAGGTCAATAAGAACTTCTTACACCCCTGCTACATAGAGCCGACTGCCCCTTTAACATAGCATACCGGATTACATCATTCCTTGGGCACCAAGACTACAAACATTTTCACCTGACCCCACTTTTCCCTGTGCACGTAAACCAAAATCCATAAATATCGCATCTAGATCGAGGAATGATGCTCCTAATGGTAGCGAACCACATAACCTGCTACATATACCATGTTTTAGTCATTACTAGGCTATGAGGCTTGTGAGGTCACGATTACATTTTTCCTCTCTTAGCAAATCCCACTTGGAATACTAATACTGCCTTCTAAGCAAATACAATGCTAGCATTCATCCATACAAGTTTTAGGATAAGAACAAACCGAAGGCACTACTTCTATTACATCCATTTTGGAATCACTCTCAGGATTAATAGCAAGTAGCATTGCACTTCAAAGAACTCCATCTTCGATCATCTCGAACCAGCCTTGAACCTCTTCCAAAGCATCGAATATGTATATAGTTTTGGAGTGGTTACAGTTTCGAGTCATTTCATAGAAGTACATTCCCCCGCTTACCCGTCGCTCCAAAACCAATCGATATTTCTTGTAAACTCAACTCCGATTCTTATGGAAATAATCAGACAATACATAAGAGCGAAGATCACCTCCAAACCGTTTAAGTGGAAAGATTTCCATATCATTTGTCCTAAGAGAATAAAATAAGATTTATACGCACGGTACAACATCATCGAAGATGACTGTGCCATATAACTATCGTGTTTCCCTTAAATTCCATATGGAATCCACTAAGCCTCTATTAATTTATCTTTCATTAATCAAATCTCTTTTAATTATTTGATTCAAAATGTCTTCACAAAAGATATTTACACAAACAAAACCTCTTATATTTCTTTCAATACTTGGAAAACATTTTTATACTTATCTTACCGGTATAAGTATATTAACATAACATTATACTTTCAATACTTAGAAAATATATCGGTATGCTCATCTCAATGGTATAAGTATATTAACAAAATGGACGATTTCCTCCTTTCCAAATTCATATTTTAAATTGGTCAAAATAAAAATTATTTAAAACATTTCTTACTATAAACCAGACCACTATCCTTCGGTGTTAAGTATGAAAAGAAAATTTCTATACCACCATAATTAAGAAGGATTACTTATCAAAATCAAATCTCATTCCTTTTATAAAATTGCCTTTTTATAAGCTTATTTCATACTTACAAATCCCTTTATAAGTCTCCAAATTAATTTATAAAACTTCTTTTTATAGATCTTTTAAAATTATTATAAAATTCCTTTCTATTTATAAAACTCCTTCATTATTATAATTTTTTTTATAAATCTTCCTTTATAACTCCTTTATAAAAATCCTTTATAAAACCCTTTACAAAATATCATTTATATATCTCCTTTAACTAAATCCTTTTATTTAAGTAAGATCCCTTTTATAAAACAAATTATTATTTATAAATACCTTTATTAAATTAATTAATTACCTTTATACATCATAATTAAATAATTAATTAACCTTAAATCATCATTAATAAAATAAATAAATAATTTTAAACAAATATTAATAAGATAATTAATTAACTTAAACCATCATTTAATCAATCAACTAACACATTAATAATATAGTTAAATAGCTTAGAATATCATTAATAATACAATTAAATAACTTTAAACATCTTTTGTTAACCAGCCTTTTGACCAGGCAGTATTCAAACAGACAAACAATCGAATTGGACAAGCGAACGATGGAGACATGATCCAAGGACTTTAGGAATATCATAAAAAGACAAGAAAAAAGAAATATATAAAAATGTGCGGAAAAAGGTTGAAAATTTGGAAATTCAATTTTTTAGAGGAGCTGACTCGAAGCAAACCCACAAAATCCTCAAATCAGACTCGAAGCAAAATAGACTGAGAAATCCCTGAGTCAAACCCGAAGCAATCCATAAAAAACCCAAGCGTGACCCAAAGTGAACTCAATACTGACCCTTGGACTTAAATTGGTGTTGACTCCTGATAACTTAGAGAAAACACTCAAAAACCTCAGGTCTGGCTCCAAGCAGGTGAAGGAAAACTCAGAATACGAAAATCTTAGAAAATCTCTGGTTAAGCCCCAGTAAACGCCCAAATTTCTCGGGTCGGACTTCAAACAAGTTCCACCACTTCAAAAAAGCCAAGACAAGCAATAATCCACTCAAGTGGGGACCTATACCGACCCTACTCTGGGGATCAGTACCCCCTCCCAGTTCTACCTTGGGTGGACCCCATCTTCTGCATGCATGCCTTACTTGATGTCAAAAGTCTATTTCTAAGTCGTTTTGTTGAATCAATGCAATTCTCTATCGATCTCCACGAACGCTTGGAACTTCAACCTTGCTCTTCCACAACTCCATCATTTGAACCCCGAAACATGCTATTATTGATACAAACAACTATGGAATCACGACGCTAACTATAAGACGTGCCGAGGTGGAAGGTTGAAGGCGGCCATTTTGGCCATTTTAGAGGTTGGTACTGACCCCTACACTTGGAGTCGTGTCGACCCATCCAATCTGATGATGTGGCACCTGTTTTCTTGGGAGAATTGGTCTTAATCGTGTATAATGGCTAGAAGATATTTTGTATGAGATATTAGGCTCCCTACCTCTATAAATAGGAGGATAGGGCTCATTTTTCAGGATATTTTGGCTCTAGTCCTATTCTATCTTATATTCTTGTAATTCTGAAAATCTAAGTGTTGGAGTTGTACCGACTCCTGAAAACTTCTGCCTCCAAGTCAAAAATCAGCAATAAAGTATTAAAGTGGACATAGGCCTTGCTTTGCCGAACCATCATACACCTTGTGTGTTTATTATTTACTTATTTCTCGCACATTTTTCAATTAATTCTTCACTTTTATTATCTATTTAAATCTTTGTTTGTTTGTGCCATTTTTGATTCAAACATTTTGGTGCTTTTACCGAGAAACTCGATTCTCGGGCTATTTGAATTCTTGTTTACTATTGGATTTCCTAAAATCCAAGGAAGAGTTCCAGTTTCTTCTCATCTACTTTTCCCTACTATTTGAACAAAGTCTATAGGAATCTATCTTCAATGGCCTCTAGGAAAGACAAAGCTATTGCCTCCTCAGCTACTGATGAAATAAAGAATGCTAACCTTCACATCTTGGATGAAGATGTGTAGTGAGAAGCTATTAATGTCCAGAATCCTTCAAATGCTATCACCAAGATTGATTTTGAGCATATGATGAAAGAGATATAGGATAGCTGTGCAGAATGGAATTGATAAATCCAAGAAAACAGAAACTTGATGACCCAACCGACTACTCACCGTAAGAAGACTAGGAGAGAGAAGACTCCTCCATATTTAGACTCTGGAAGTTCCTCATCATTTGACCATTACCGGAGGAACATAAAGCAAAGGATGGAGGCATATGAAGTAGGAACCTCGATGCGGGAATATGCAACCGACCCTCACTAGGGCATAGGGTTGGTACCGAACCCTCTCACCAAGGATCGAAACTCAGAGCTGGTGATGGCGTGCAGCATAGGTGCACCATGACTGACCAGGGCGACGGATATCAAGAGTTTGATGCTGAATTGTCCTCAATGAATGAACGCAGAGCTGCCAAGCAAACGATTCTTCGGAAGCTAGGAGAACTTAGAAGACGAGGCATGAACCACAATCGTTTACGAGGCTAAGCACAAGGAATAGACTATGATTACCACAATCCAACAGGTACCCAAGAGTCGATCTTGGTTGAGATGGTAAGGCAACTTGTGAGAGCAAGTCAAGGCCAAACTAACGACGACTGAGGCACTTCACCTAGTCAAAATCCCTTCGCTAAACCAGTCTTACGCGAAGAGTACTCGTGGAGATTCAATATTCCAATGATGCCCTCATACTCAGAAAAGACTGATCCTCGACAAAATCTAATGAAATACGAGTGGTATATGGACTCCGCCGGAGCATCAGATGCAATCAAGTGTTGGTGCTTCCTAATTTTCCTAGAAGAAGTGGCGACCATATGGTTACTCGACTACCACCAAGGTCCATCTATTCTTCTGATTAGTTGGAAAGGAAATTCATCGAGCAGTTGAAAATGCACGCGACTCGCCCTAAGGATGTCATTTCATTGTCTAACTTATTTCAAGGACTAGGGAATCACTCAAGGACTTTTTGCAAAGATTTAATACTGTTGTGATAGAGGTAAGCAACCCTCGGGACAACATAATATTGATGACTTTGATCTAGTGGATCCACCCCGATACGGACTTTGGTGAATGCTTATCAAGAAAGCAACCTGCTACTCTGGATCGTTTTTACAACAAGGCAGCCCAGCACTTGCGCAAGGAGGAGGTTACACATACTAGGAGAGGCAATGATACATGCCATCAGGTCGAAGCAGTGTGAAGCAATGTTGCTGTGAGATAGTCTGGAGCGAGTTCCGAGAACATAGCTGTGAATGTACAAAATAAGAGCAGTAGTCAGAGCAAGGGCCGTAGAGAGGCCCCATACGAAAAATTAGATTCTAGGAGATGACCGAGAATCCTAAGATTTAACACATACCCCCCCACTAAATGACTCGACTGAAAATATTTACTTAGCTACTTGCGACTTGGAGCAGTACAGGAAACCATCCTCGAGAGAGTTAACTGAAGGCCAAAGAAAGTGGAAAATTCTGTAGATTTCATAAGACATATGGTCATGACATGAACGAGAGTAGACACCCTCGTGATATGATCGAAGAATTGACCCAAAAGAAAAAGCTCCAACAGTTTGTGAAAAACCCACAGGATGGCGGCAAGGAACATCCGACCCCCAATGAGGATAGATCGCTCCTAGTGTTGACGAACCTAGGCAGCCTAAAAGGAGATTGATTATAAACTAGACCGTTGATGGTCATCTTC
Organism: Allium fistulosum; assembly: GCA_030737815.1. Classification (NCBI taxonomy): domain Eukaryota; kingdom Viridiplantae; phylum Streptophyta; class Magnoliopsida; order Asparagales; family Amaryllidaceae; genus Allium; species Allium fistulosum. Next base: position 152,297,494 of record CM060905.1, on the reverse strand, counting down.
CAACTGTGAAGAGCTGGAGCGGAATGGAATAGCGAGCATCTACGATGCCATTTTGCTTGAGACTAAAACTTATTTCTATTTTCTTTGAATTATTTCATAAGACAAACTCTGTTATTTTTCAATAAAATGGCTTTCTAGCCATGCAACTTTACCTTTATGCAATTTTGTTGTGAACCACGACCAACTTGAATGAAACTACATATGAATAATGCAGGTGTGAAAGTACCCAGACTTAGGTGCCCACTAAATCTCTATGTCCCATGGACAGACCTATCAAGCTCTACCGAGGCGAGCGTGACTCGACGGCTCATCGACCAACTCTTACCCCTGACTTAGGGGCAAGACCGTGATCTAAAAATGGATGTGACTGACCATCCATTAACTTAACTCCATCCCTTGAACCGACAAGGGAGTTCAAACCAAAATGGATGCGACTGACCATCCATCAACTTAACTCTATCCCTTGACCCGACAGGGGAGTTCAAACTAAAATGGATGTGACTGACCATCCATCAACTTAACTCTTTCCCTTGATTCGACTGGAGGAGCTTAAAACAATAAATGGGCGGATGTGGCTAGCCATCCGTCTCTTAACTCTTTCCTTGATCCGACAGGGAGAGGTTAAACACATAGGACGTGATCCAACCAACCATCGTCGAACTTTGAGCGTATGTGACCCGACCATCTGGCTCCTAGCTCTTTTCTTTGACTCGACCGGAAGAGCACAAATTATAAAGCGGGCGTAACTTGACCGTCCGATCCTAGATGGACGTGATTGGACCATCCATCAGCCTACTCTCTCCTTTGATCCGATGGGAGGAGTATGAAATTAGAATGGATGTGACATGACTGTCCATTCGCCAACTTTGACCATCTAAACAAAGGCAGACGTTACTTGACCGTTCACTCACCGGCTTATGCCCTTGACACAAGAGCAGAAGCGTAGCCCGAGATGGATGTGATCCGACCATCCATCAGCTGATCTATGATCTAGACATTCGCCAACTCCTACCTTTGATCCGATAAGAGGAGTACAAGCTCAAGATGGGTGTAACCTAACTACCCATTCGCTAACTCAAACCTTAGACCCGATGGGGAAAAAAATATAACTTTATAAGGACGAGACTCGACCGTCTGTTGGCTAACCTCGTCAACCCAAGATTAGGGGTCGGAGTATAATCACTCGAAAGCTGGATATGACAGCTTAACACTATAGCCTGTGCCTAGTGTTTGACACGACTTAAGGCTACGACCCAAAGGATGCCTTAGGATAAAAAACAAACAAAAAAACTTGTTATTACAATTCCATGGAACTTTGAAATGACCTATAGCCACATCAACATGCTTGGGAGCCAATGACAAAAGTATGTGCATGGACGTACGAGCGCATATGCATACTTGACATGCAATTTTCTGAATTGATGAGAATTGAATTCTTACCTGGAACTTTCGGAAAATAAACCAATTCAGATAATCAAGGCTTACTTAATCAATCAACTAGCTCAATGCAACTAAGCACAAATAATTGCCAAGAAAATACATTCCGATTTTATAATGTCAGATATCGATAAAGCATTGCAATGGACAGTTAGAGATACGACTGTTCGTGAAAGCCACTCGACGAAAGCATAATGAAAATTCAAAGTACTGAGTGCAATCCATTCCAGCAATCCTAACTTGTCTCGATTCAAAGCACATCATGTTTGCAACAAGATGTACTTTAGTGGGGAAAATGTTATCCAGTCTTTTGACCAGGCTGTATTTGAACAGACTTAAACAATCGAATAGGATGAGCAAACGATAGAGACATGACCCAAGGCCTTCGGGAATATCATAAAAAGGCAAGAAAAAGAAATATAAAAAAATGAGCGGAAAAAAGTTGAAAATTTGGAAGTTCAAGTTTTTGGAGGAGCCGACTTGAAGCAAACCCAAAAAATTCTCAGGTCAGACTTGTAGCAGAATAGACTTGAGAAATTCTTGAGTCAGACCCAAAGCAATCCATAAAAAACCCCAAGCATGACCCAAAGTGGATTCGGTACCGACCCCCCTGGACTTGACTTAGTACCGACTCCTGATGACTCAGAGCAAAAACTCAGAAACCTTAGGTCTGACTCCAAGCAGACAAAGGAAAACTCAGAACAAAAATCTTAGAAAATCTCTGGTTAAGCCCCAAGTAAATGCCCAAATTTCTCGGGTCGGACTCCAAACAAGTTCAACCACTTCAAAAAAGCCAAGATAAGCAATAATCTACCCAAGTTGGGGATCATTGCCGACCCCACTCTAGGATCGGTACCGACTCCCAGTTCCGCCTTGGGTGGACCCCATCTTTTGTTTGCATGCCTTACTTGACGTCAAAAGTCTATTTCCAAAGTCGTTTTGTTGAATCAATGCAATTCTCAATCGATCTCCGTGAACATTTGAAACTTCAACTTTGCTCTTCTACAACTCCATCATTTGGACCCCAAAACAAGCTATTATTGATACAAACAACTATGGAATCACGAAGCTAACCACAAGGTGAACCAAGATAGAAGGTTAAAGGCAGCCATTTTGGCCATTTTAGGGGTCGGTATCGACCCCTACCCTTGGAGTCGTACCGACCCTTCTAACCTGATTGTGTAGCACCTGTTTTCTTGGGAGATTGGTATAAATTGTGCACAACAGCTAGAAGATATTTTGTGCAAGATATTAGGCACCCTACCTCTATAAATAAGGGGTAGGGCTCATTTTTCAGGACATTTTGGCTCTAGTTCTATTCTATCTTATATTCTTGTAATTCTAAAAATCTACGTGGTGAAGTTGTACCGACTCCTAAGAACTTTTGCCTCCAAGTCAAAAATCAGCAATAAAGTATTAAAGTGGACATAGGATTTGCTTTGCCGAACCACTATAAACCCCATGTGTTCATTATTTACTTGTTTCTCGCTCATTTTTTATATTTAATTCTTCAATTTTATTCTCTACTTAAATCTTTGGGCATTTGTGCCATTTGTAGTTAAAATATTTAGGTGCTTTCACCGAGAAACTCGATTCTCAAGCTATTTGAATCCTTGTCTACTATTGGATTGCCTAAAATCTAAGGAAGAGTTCCAGTTTCTTCTCCGCTAGTTTCCATACTACTTAGATGTAAACAAAGTCTACAGGAAGCTACCTTCAATGGGCCCTAAGAATGACAAAGCCATTGCCTTCTCAAGAGCTATTGATGAAATAAAGAAGACTAACCTTCACATCCTACAGAAAATTATAAAGAAAGATAATAAAATGAGATAAGGAAGGTTAAAAACCCACAATACCCGTTAAATAAAAAAATTCAACTTAGCCATCATTTCTAAGCCTCCAAAATGTCATTTTCAAAGTCAAAACACTAATCATATGAAAATATGGTGGATATTAGGATTATCTTTGTACCTTTCATAATTTTGCACTTAAGAATTAAAATCTGTCCTTTCACATTCGAATTTTATTTTTTCTTCTTCTTATTATTATTCCATTTCTATTTCCATTCTTACGTTTCAAAGTAAAATGTTTAAGCATTTAAATGTTAATTGAAGTATATACAATCACTTTCTGCAACATGTCGTTCGATAAAAAGTTGAAAATCTGAAAAAGGGGTTTCAGTCACATTTTCTGATTTTCATCGAACTACCTATTTTTGCAAACAAAATTTAAAAATGAATTTTCTACCACTAATTATTAAAAAGAGGGTTATTTGATTATTAAAACTATTAAATGGATATTTAAAATAAAATAAATATCCATAAATCAATCGATAAAATTTCTGGTCGTTATACAACTGGTCTAGCGTCTCTGTCCAAATCAGTCGTAAACTCTATTTTCCTTTGGGGTGGAAGACTATAGACTTCTTCAAAAACGTTTGGAAATTCCTACATTGTGGGTACAGAGGAGATCTTATCTTATGATAGGCTAAGAGAAAACAGATAGCCCAATGCAGCGGAGCCTTGGGGCGTGCATTGAACATCTATATCTCGCCCCTACAACTCTTCAACCATACAATCCTCCCATCACAATCTAAGACAGCCCCATAGTAAGATAACCAATTCCATTCCCAAGATAAAACCATACCCCTCAAAACCCACAACATACGAATTACATATAAAGTCTACATTACATATATCCACTACTAGGTCTTTGCATATCATAGCAAGATGTGTCGACCCCCCAACTTGATTCGACATGACTATGGGGTCAGTGAAAACTTGGGTTTCTAATTCTAAGGCTTTAACTATATTTCTATCTATGAATGAATGTGATGCTCTTGAATCCAATAGAGTACAAATAGTATTCTCGAAAATAATAGATATATCTTCCATAGTAGCTTTTACTTTGTCCTTGGGAGGAGGTTTGCTTGAGGCAGGTACAACTTCAATGGAGTAAGCCTACACAATCTATCTCTTCTTAGCTAGCTTTAGACACTGGTTCTTGTAGTACCCTTCCTTATTGTAATTATAGCACCTCCCTTTGAACTCCTCTCTCATCAAGCTCACTCTACAATCCTTAGCGATGTGTCCCTTCTTTTGGCATCTATGACATGTCACACTTGTCATCTTAATCTTTTCTTTGGCCTTCTCATCTTTCCAGAAGTTCCCTTTCTTTGTCCCATCCCGATTATCGGACTGCCCTACTTTCTCCTCTTCTTCTTTACCAACTGTCTAAATCATGGCCACTTCAGCTAATGCCTTATAAGTGGCGTCTACAGAAACTTGAGTTAAGATCAGTTCCCTTAAGGGAAATTTAGACCATTCATAAATTTCATCGCTTTCTTTGCTTGAGTGTCAATCAAACTCATTCCAAATTTGGCTAGTTCCATGATCTTGTTAATGTACTCCTTTAATGTGGTGTCCCCTTGCTTAAGATGGATGAACTTATCTAATTGTAGATTCACTTTTGCATTGGACATGAATCATAACTTGCAGCGAGTCTTGAATTTAGCCCAAATTATGCCTTTCTCAACATTCTCTACGGTCACTATGGTTCGCCAATTCAGCACCTCTTCTTTCAAGTGCCATGCGGCTAACTTCCCCCGACTCGATCTTCCAATTCTAGTTCCTTGAATATGCAGTCACAATCATCAATCCAGGCTTTGATTTCTACGAAGTCCTTTGAGCCTAAGAATATTCGTCCACCTATACTTTGAATATCCTTACATATCTTAGGAAAGTCTAATGGTTGGAATGCTGGCTCAACGGGAGGAGCAACTAGTGCTGCTGATGTAGCTTGTTAGGGAATGGAGGCTTGCTCGGTGAATCTTAAGTATTGTCATAACCATGTTGACATACCCGGTATGGTGGATATTTCCTAGGAGGTGGGGTTTCCGACTTTACTCATTGTTTTCAGCTATAATCAACTATCTATAGATTCAAAGCTTACGCACAACTTCCTACGATAGTATTAGTTGCCGAATTAAAAAATTTGCCTAAGGTGTTTGCATATGTCCACTTATATATATTGTGGTTTTGAAAAGTATTTTCTAAAATAACAAATACGTATTCTCATGTATTCATATTCCCGGTGATCGGGTAACCTAGCTTTGATACCAAATGTAACAAAACGGCTCCAAAATGGGCCTAATTTTCGACCAATAAATGCCCATCGGACCTTAGTTCCATTCTGAAATTGGCCGTAGGTTGGTATAAATAAACAATTCATAAAGCTATCTATCTATACATTCAGAATCTCATAGCGGAAGGGATAAAGTACAAAAATCAAATAAGTACCCATTGCATAATAACCATGCCTTAGAAATATAATGTATCAAAATACATAAACCAAGTTAAATACATTATTTTTAGGGTACATCAAAATATAAATAGATAACTAATACTGCCACCAGGTCTTCGCCATCTTCTCCTCCACCCACACCATCAAATCTATCATATATGTTGTAATGAGGAGGGGGTTAGAATAATAATGTTTGGTGAATGAAAATCTCAAGTTTTACAATAATAGTATATGGGCAGTAAGTATTCAGATAAGTATCATGTCTTACATATTTCTTATATTTCTCTATGTATACCTCCAACTATGGGCATTTCCCTACTTATATCTCCAACTCTGGGCATTCCTGTGTGTGTGTGTGTGTGTGTATCCAACTATGGGCTAGCATACAAGACCTACTCTACGACTATAAAAGTGGGTGCATGTGACTATGAAGTATACTGGCTTTAACAACCCTTCTCCCATCCAATCATATCCTAACGATGCCAAGGAAGGAAGTACCTGGTTACTTGATACTCTTAAATTGGGAAATAGGCAGGACCTCCAACAATTTAATACCTAACCCCAAGCAAACCCTTTTTGGTACTCCTTAACCAATATCATGCGAAATCTCTTCTAGGGCACATACTACTTCTTAGATAAGGAGGAGGCAGACTCTATCACAGCCATTTAATACCTTTGTCCCTAAGCGGACCCCTCCTAAGAGATTTCCTCTAACACATATAAGCCATAATCCCGACTATTTAATACGCACCTATAAGATAATCTCGACCATTTAATACTTCTTAAATAGGGATGAGGCAGACCTTAACACAACCATTTAATACCTCGTTCCCCAAAGCAGGCCCATCCTAGGATATCTGTTTATGACCCTTTTCCCAAATCGTGACGTCTTACATGACTATTCGTAGGTGCCGATAACCAAATTAGCTGGGCAAACTTACTCTATAGAATTAGGACTTACCTCGCCTCCACTGTATGTACTTATCATAAGTGATTTCTCACATCAGTTCCAAGGTCACATTGTTGGTAGCCAGATTAGCTGGACAGACTTCTGTGTGCTTTTAATTAACCTTGCATCCCTATAACTTAGTCATACTTTCACTCTCTAACATTACAAAACTATACTGACATATATGTATGAATTTAATTCATAAATAAAGGCAAAATAAGGAGCTTTCCTTATATGGCCTTTAATGCATAAATATGGTGCGGTAGATTATGTGTATATATATATATATACACACACACATAATCTACCGCACCATATTTATGCATTAAAGGCCATATAAGGAAAGCTCCTTATTTTGCCTTTATTTATGAATTAAATTCCATAATTGTCTGAACCCTTTTTATTAGATTAATTGTTAATGGTTAATTATATAAGTTACCGATTTATAAATTTAATCGTTAAATTTTATGGTTTAAATGAATATGTTATTATTATATTTATGCCTATTTGTTTTATGCATGTTTAGGTAATTTATTCATTTCTTACTTAAGATGTTATATTATTTAATATTAATAAGTACAATAATTATACAAGCCAATTCACTATAGCAATTATGCAATAACTAACATTATCAATAAATTGAGTACATAAAAATAGAGTTGTATACATATATAAAAAGAAGGAATCTAAAGCATATGATTTGTTTTACGTTAATATAGTATAACTATGCCTCCCTTTCCAAGATTCCAATTTACAATAACTCTTTTGTACTCCACATAATACTTTTAAACGAAAAGTGTTGTAATGGCAAAGAAATCACACTTATTTTTAATTATTCAAATAGGCAGTGCAAACTACGAACAAGAGAAGAATAATTTCGCTTTCCTTACTTTGCACACCTCTTTCTACTTGGTTTGGAATTCCTTGACATTATAATCACAAATAGAAAAGTGAAATCAATTAGAACAAAAATTATTATACTGTAAATATTCATGAATTAAATTCTACTACATTAAAATAAAACAACAAAGGTTCCAATTAGTTCACAAATTCACATAGTGTGGGGAGATTGTGGGGTTTAGGTTGATAGTTTTTGCATATAAAATCTTCCAAGGTATAATAGAAATCCAAATATCAAACTATACAATACTATCAGGGAACAATCAAGATTCCCACTCATTGAAAATCCTCGATGAACCAGCTTGGATTTGCTTTGTGTTGTAGCCTTTCCCTTTCTCTAAGTTATCTACTTTTTATTATATAATAAATTTGTTAACGTATATTAGATTTAGATATTATTGATTAGGGAAGAAGAGAGATATACATGTATATATATGTGTGTGTATATGAAATTACCTTTCTTCGATGCTAGATTTCTCTAAATCTTCCTCCAATCCTTGGACGTAAATTTTTATTTTTTGAAGTTGGAGTTTGAGAAGTTTTATTATGGAGAAAGATAATTCTAGAGTGTCATTGACGACTTGAGATTTATATAAAAGGATGTGGGGTCCAACCTCTTATCTATAGCAGTTCGAATGTGTTGGAACCGTCGGATGGAGAATAATTTAATAATTTCAAATCCAGGCCGTTCAGGCCTAGGCAAATCCTAACCATCACTTAAGGACCAGTCGACCAACCCTACAAATGCGGTGGACTGGCCCTACAAATGTGGTCGACCGGTTAATCTTCCCGCCCGTATATTTGTTAATGTTATCTCCTTAATATTTATTACCTTATTTTAATTTAAATGTTAATAATTACTTAAAGGTTAAGTGTCATTATTTCGACATTAATTTTAATAATAATTACTACCCTAATTCGTCTTGAATTATTTTATATTCAAAATTTTAATGTCGGTAACTTCTTCGTTTGAACTTCGATCATAAAGCTCTATATATGAAAATTGCTCAGAAAATCACCAAGAGCACAATGGTGTAAGTTTTGTAGCAAAATTCCTATGTTTGCAAAATTTCTATTTTTTGCATCATTATTGATTAATTGATTTTTCTTAATTAAATTCCTATTAATTTTTACGGGGTGTTATAAGTACCATCGATTTTAATCAACTATATTGTACTTTGACTATGGTCAAACACATGGCATGGCAATCATGTTACGCCGTAATTGGATACATATTGAACAGCTTGAAGTGAAGCACTACTTAATAGAGAATTCGTCTCATTTTTATAGAAAGTTGGTGTCACGTAATTCGTAGTAAACTTAAAAGTCAAAATCTTTGGCTAGACTAAATTGGTTGATTAATTGTTATCGAATTAACCAAAGGTTTTAAAGTGACCTACACAATTGAATACAGATATTAGTAGAGTTTTTGACCTTAACCAAACTCTAGATATCTAAGTGATATAGTGATGACAAAATAAATACATGCACGAAATGTCGATACTATGTGAGCATAGGATAAACTAGAAATTGGATTCTACTCAATGGTCTACAAGCGTTGAACTTATGGATGATACTATAGTTCAACAAAGTTCGTACAAGCTTCGGTATATGAATTGTTTATATATTAACATAGACAGAGTTCATATCAAAAAGTCAACACAACCACATTGTTAGTTATTCAGAATTCAACAAAAGTAAAAATTAATTTATAGATGTTATAAATTAATACAAATATTGTATTATATTTTTTATGGTTTTTTAATTATTTATTATAAACTTAAAATTGATTAAAACGATGTATAAAAGTTGTACTTTGTTTGATTGATAAATGAGCTTAAATAAAATATTTATTTAATTAACTCAATGGGGTTAATTATGCATTTTGACAAAGTAAGAGGTCAAATAATAGCCTGACCATACTAGATAGGAAGATAAGGGGACTTGGTCTCTAAGAGAGGAAGAATGGGTCTTCGGATCTGAAGAGAAAAATGAAAGATATTTGATATCTCTTTGGCTATAAATAGGCAGCCCCTTCCTTATTATTCTTACACTCAACCAACATACCTCTTGCCTCCATTAGACATTGGAAAAGCCCAAATGATGGCATTGCAAGTCATGACTAAGGAGACGGAGGAGAGAACTGAACAACTGACGTGTTCGATAATCGATTGGATCACAAAGAAGGAGATTACACACACACGCACATGTTCATACTTGCTTCTCTTCCTACGATTAATTAGGCTACAAAAACTTAAAATAAAAAAAAATCAATTTTTTTTAACTTAAAGCTAATTAATAAACAAAAATATATTAAAATATATAATATATCTCTAAATATATTTTTGGATTAAAAAAAATTATATCTGATCTTATATATATATATATATAAATATTCAAATAATATTTTGTATACATATATTATTTTATGGATTTCATATTTAAAATTATAAAAAAATAGTTTTGCTCTTGGCTTTTAAAAAATAAAATAAATCATATATATAAACAAAATTTCCATACAGAAATTTTAAATAAAAAAGCTTCATAAAGTTTTTGGATCTCGGATTAAAAAAAACATATTTTTTATTTTTTAAATGTCAAACTACTTTTAAATTTTCAAATTTGAGTTTTCAAATAACAAAATATTTGATTGGAATATTTAAATAAAAAATTGAACTTTTTTGTTGGTGGATGTCTGGATTAATTTTATTTTACTTATATATATGTTAAATATTTATTTCTGAAATGGCAAACATATTTAAATTTGAATGTAAACTAATTATGTATATATATTTAAATATAATTTGAATGTTTTTTAATAAATATATCTGAATATATATATATATTTAAAATATTCACAAATAATAATAAAATTATATTTATAACATTACTTTATATATATTAACTAAAATAAAATGGCCTAGGAAAATATATATTAGTGTAATTATAAGTTTGTTTAGTTGATCCACATGTATATTCTTTTTGTTTGAACTGGGTCAGCCCGTATTGGAAGATATGCGTGAATTTCAAAAAAAATTACCATTTTGGTTCAATTAGGCCTATGAAGTCTAAAGGTATATCAGATCTAATCTAATAAAACTTTAAATAAAATCTTATTTTATTTAAAATTGGTTAAATGGAAGTTTTAATTTAATTTAAATGTATAGTGCATCATATACACCTAACAATTGTTTACAAGAGTTAATTTAGGGAAGGAATTCTTTCAATTTTTGTCCCTAAAACAAATAATTAATTGAGAGCATAAATTGCATTACATGGAGAGAGAAGCCTTTCGTTCTCTTTTTTTAATTAAATTGATTGATTCATTAAATGTCATTAATTAGCAATTTATTTATAGCATGAAATGTAACTATGTCCAATTGTATTCAACTGCAAATTATGTAATGCAACATATCAAATTGAGTACAAAGATGACGTTTACTTCATATGCGTCTTTATTGTCCATAGTTTTATTTAATATATATATATATATATATATACACACACACCGTTGGTGCAGAATTTCATCTACACCAACACCTTGAGGTCCGAAGGTCTAGCTCTGAACGTTTGTTTGATTATAGGTCTCGGCTATAAGAATACCGAGATGAGATGTTGTATTGCTGGAACCACTACACGTTGAACTACTAAATTAGGATGAGGAATGAGAAGGAAGTAAAATGTTGAAAGTAAATAACATCGAGAATTTTATAATGGTTCGGGCCGAATGTCCCTACGTCCACTGTTCTTTCCTTATTTAGTCACTCTTTGTATTGCCAAGAGGCTTATTACATTGGATCTAAGCGTTTCCTCCATAATGAGTTTTTTCTTAGAGCTCTAATATAGGAAATTACTATCTAGTTTTTTGTTCGTTATATGCCAAAAGATCCCTTGTGACTTAGGTTTGCCGCCTATTTTTGGCCAGCATGCTCTGACACTATTGGTTGAGCGCCTTCTTTTTGCATTGATGATCTGGCTGATTATAAGCGGTCTTGATTCGAATGCATTCATAATCTGGTTGAGTGTGACTTGATGCGGATTGTTGACGTGATGCTTTTATATATAGCTTTTGGATATCTTTCGTTCATCTTGACCGTTGGTCTCGAACTGAGCTTTCTAAGCCATTGATTGTTGTTAATTGTTGAATTGTTTTAGGCTTTGACAACTGATGCTCTTGGTCAGGCTTCTTACCTCAGCTGAATTATGAACTCGACCTTGGTTGACACATTGGTTCTTGCTCTCGGATTGCATATTTTCGTTAGAAACCGAAAGATAGGTCTCAGAATGACAAGCCAAGTAGCTTTTCTTTTGAATATTAGAAATTTGTACTTTGCAAAAATTATAGTGTAACTTATGCCCTCTAAAATTGACCTTATATAATTGATATGAGGTGGACTTTGGAAAGAGTAGTGTCGTATCAGGTTTATTCCTTGGTTTGTTTATTCAGTTCCCATCATGAAGTTGATTCTGAGCTTCCGGGAACATTGCTCCACCTATGCAACTCGTAATGATCTAACCTTATCGAGAGGGTTTTCAAAACAATTTAAAACTAGTGCCCAAAGACGAAGGCTTAGTCAGTTAACGGTTTTGAAAACCAAAGGGGTGAAATTTTAACTTAGACCATGATGTCAAAAACTTTTGGAATCATACTTGCCACTTGAACCTATCCAGACTAGATGATAAGTGAAATTGCTTAGACACTGAAAGGTGAAATCTAAATCGGGACCATAAGGTCAAAACTTTTGAAAATCTACACTTTCCATTTGAAGTTTCTCAGACTAAATGGTAGGCGAAACTGTTTTGGTGCCGAAAGGAAAATCGTAATTTGGGGCCATGAGGCGCCAAAATGCTTGAAATTGTTCTTACTTTGATGCCATTTTGGCTAAGTGATAAACAAAACTATTTTGTTTTGGTACCAAAATGCAAAATCTAACTTGAGACCGAGAGGTCAAAACTTTTGAAAACTTTGTTGGTCGCTATTTAGACCAAGTGACATGCGAAACTATTTCAGTGCCGAGAGGCAATATATAACTTGAGACCGTGAGGTTAGATCTTTTGAAAACGATGCTTGTCACTTGAAACCATCTAGGCTAAGTGGTAAGCAAAACTGTTACGGTGCTAAGAGGCAAAATCTAATTTGGGACCGTGAGGTCAAAACTTTTGGAAATCATGCTTGACACTTGAAGTCATCTAGACTAAGTGACAAGTGAAATTGTTACAACGCCTAAAGGCAAAAATCTAACTCAAGACCGTGAGGTCAAAACTTTTGGAAATCATGCTTGACACTTGAGGTTAGCTAGACTAAGTGACAAGCGAAATTGTTACGGTGCCGAAAGACAAAATCTGATTTGAGATTGTGAGGCAAAACTTTTAGAAAACTATGTTTGCTACTTGAAGTCACCTAGAATAAGTGGTAAGGATAATTGTTACAGTGCCGAAAGGCAAAATATATTTGAGACCACGAGGTCTAAACTTTTGAAAATCATGCTTGACACTTGAAGCCATCTAGACTAAGTGGTAAGAAAAATTGTTTCGGTGCCGAAATGTAAAATCTGATTTAAGACCATGAGGTAAAAACTTTTGGGAAACTATGTTTACCACTTGAAGCCATCTAGACTAAGTGGTAGGAGAAATTGTTACGGTGCCGAAAGGAAAAATCTGATTTGAGACCGTGAGGTGAAAACTTTTGGAAATCATGCTTGACACTTGAAACCATCTAGACTAAGTGGTCAGTGAAATTGTTATGGTGCTGAAATGCAAAATCTGATTTGAGACCATGGGGTCAAAACTTTTGGAAATCTCTCTTGACACTTGAAGCGTGATAAGTGAAACTATTACGGTGCTGAAAGGTAAAATCTAACTTGAGACTGCAAGGTTTAGGAGATTCTTGACTTGTGGGATCTAAAGGAAAGTCGAGGTGTTGATCTTGAAAGGATGGGTCTTGCTTTTGCATTAAATGCTTCTACCAACTGTCTCAATTTCATTGGCCTTTCTAAAAAGCGCATTCCTTTTCTATGCTCTAGAATGATTCATATTCTGGAACTGCCATGTTTCATCTACGGTTAGGATCTTGGTGACTAGATAATCTCCACCGTTGATTCTAGGGTTTAAATAAACCTTTTCTTTCTTCCTTCTTTCTTCTTACTCATAGTATTATTAATAGTTGCAATCACCATTAGAGCTAAGAATCCTTCATGTACTATGAACTCTCGATTAAAATAGTAAGTTCTAAATCTTTCCTATAACTTTATTAGCTTTCTTTATGTAACGATCTAGAAATTTAACTAATTTAAATAATAGTAGTTATTTAAATATATGAATTTGAATTCAAAAGTTATATGAGTTTATAGTTATATTCATTTGAATTTATAAAAGATAGCATACATAGATAACTAAATAAATAAGAAAAGCTATGAAAACAAACCATAGCATGAAACAAATGCTACTAAAGAGAAGCGTTACACATGTCTTCTTCTTAGCCTCCCTTCACATCCACATGACACCTCTATGTAACGAACCGTATTTTTGGGTCATCAAATTCGAATATTTAAAATGTAACGACCCATAATTTAATCACTTTGAACATGAATAGTTAATATGTTTTTAAATTGTTAAATAATGGATTTTATATCTAGAATTATTAACCCTGCCTAATAAAACAGAATAGTATAATTACTTGCCTAATAAAACAAGAGAGAATTATTAACCCTGCTTAATAAAACAGAATAGTATAATTACTTGCCTAATAAAACAAGAGAGAATTATTAACCCTGCCTAATAAAACAGAATAGTATAATTACTTGCCTAATAAAAACAGAACAGTATAATTACTTGCCTAATGAAACAAAATAGCATAATGATTATTATATTCCATGCGGATGGTTGCCATTGGACCAAAATCTGGTCGAATCAGGTTCTGCCATGTGGATGGTTGTTATTGGACCAAAATCTGGTTGAATCAGGTTTTGCCATGCGGATGGTTGCAATTGGACCAAAATCTGGTCGAATCATGTTATGCCATAGTTGATAACGAGGATTTCTATTGGACCAAAATGTGGTCGAATCAAATTAAGCCATCAAGATGTTTTCTATTGGACCAAAATGTGGTCGAATCAAATTAGGCCATAAGGCTGGTTTCTATTGGACCAAAATATGGTCGAATCTGGTTAGGCTATAGGAAATGACTAAAGTACCCTTCTCTTCACCTATAAATAGCCAAGTCCATATCTCATTTTATTTCATTCACAAACTAAAGAAAGGAGGAGTGGATCCCACGGTGAGAAACTATATCACTTAATATAGTGTTTATATTGGTTGTGATTGGATGAATGGATTGATAGTTATGGATGTTTTAAACTATATGATAGTTATATCAGTATTTAATTGTTAAAATATTCATTTATACCATATACTGCTTGTTTGGATGACATGAATGTATATATGGATGTTAATAGTGATAACACTGCACGTTACACTTATTATACACACCCATTTGGATTTAAACGGATATTGGTTAAGTCTCTATTTAAAATAATAATAATATAATATTCAAATTTGAGTGGAAATTTGAATATTCGAATTTTATAATTTAAACTATTTGGAAATGATATTGGAGATATATTGAAAAAAACTTTTGTAAAAGAAGTTATTTATTTGAAATCATTTTAAATATAAAATGGCATGTTCAACTTTGGAAATATAAATAATAATTTAAATCGATTTTAGAAAGTGAAGTTAAGTTCGCTATATAAATAAAGGTTTATAATCAATTAAATGATTCCAATAGTATTATATATAGTTTATTTTGATTTCTGGAAAGTTTGGATTAAATCGGATGAAATTTAGAAAAATAATATTATTATATTATTTAAATATTCAATTAAATCAATTAAATTGAATAAAAAGGTTATGAATTGAGAAATGAAGTTTTTATAGTATATATGAAGTATATATATGATTTAAAAGATAATAGAAGTAATTTAAATCATATTTGAATGGTTTTAGTTGAACAAATACACTATATTTGCGACACTTTTTGTAACGCTTAAATCAACATTTTGATTTTTGAGCTATAAGTGATCAATATTTTCCAAATTTGAAATAGTATGAATAAAGTAATATAAATGGAGGTTTAAATCACTTAAATCAAATATGAATTTGGTTTGTTGAGACTTAAATTAAAAATCCATTTGGTTCCGAATGGCTTTTAAAGGACGCTTATTATTGGGAAAGACCGGGAACGGGAATTTCCCATTCCGAATAATAATACGACGCTATGATTGTGATGAGTTATATTGAAATGATGATGAAGACCAGGGATCTTCACATCTAATGGACTGCTTGTTGATTTCTCTTCATCGGTTTAGCGGTCGATATAGAAACGATACCCCTATACTTTTAAAGTAGTGGTCCAGATGATGTTTGAAGAATCTTCGGATACGCAAGGGCCTTTCACCTTTTGGGAAAAGGTTGAGGAATAAGGTGCCTTTGGTTTCGTTCAGTCCCAGAACGAACTTGTGGATGGATGGATTGTCTGACATTACATTCTGACTTTATATGATTGATCTTTATTAACGTATATCTGCTTGGTGGCGGAGAATTTATTCTCTTAGCTTAACACCCTTCCTTGAAACGTATGAACTCAAGGGTTATGCGTTGGTAGAAATCAGTTATGTAATTTTGGATTGGTAATGTTACATTCCGAAGAATGCTGTGGATAGGATCAAGGCTTTTGTTGAAAAGCAGAGCCTTGTGGGTACGAGACTTCACGAACCTCACACCCCGGGAATGGCCGAAACGGGAATGGATGCGGCAAGGTGTAGGATGTCTATCCCCTTCTAGATATATATAGTGATACCATGGTATGGAACCCAGGTATTCACTTTGTGGATTATATATTTATATAGCTATACTGTGGTCTTACATGCCCAGTATTTGCTTGATGTGGACGTTGGAAAAGATCGGGGCCCCGTTTTAAAGGTTGGTAACAACCGGGGGATGGATAGACTTGAGTAAGTAGTTACCATTGAGTGGTAACCCGACCTTGTGTTGGCAGAGAAACAGTAGTTTCTCGGGACGTCCCTCTAGAGGCGTACCCAATCGTGGATGAGGAAGTTCCTTTGCCTGGTCATTATTAGAAACTCATTCTCCAATACGAACCTTGTACGGTTTTGATTATATTACCCACTGTTTAATACAATAGCTATAGTAGGCATACCATCATGTAACGTATGCTGGCTAAATTAATAAGTTTATTTTGAAAATGGTTTTCAATCACTAAGAAATATAATAATATTAAAAGGATATTTTTAACGTATCAAAGGCATGTTTGACTGTCATAAGGAGAAACCTCGACCATGTGTGCGTTTGCATCTTGTGTGCGGATCGAGACCTTATGATAGTTTCATTTTCCAAAAGCATATACGAAACTTGTTTTCAAAAGCAACTATATACTTTTGTTTCTCACACCAGTCCCATGACTGACCTGGAGTTTATTGTTTTCCCCTAAACTCTAGGTGTGCCCTTATTTTCCACACGGGCAGCCTAGAGTCAGGTAATAGATCACCCTGTAGATAGTTGGAGCTGGAGTTGGAGTGTTTATTTGGAGCTTTTGGATTAGAGTGAAGATGTCGGTTTTTTGGACTCTCTCTGAAGACTTGTTTCTTTAGTTTCTATTTTCGCTATGTGCCTTGTTCAGTTGTACTTCATGATGTTGTATATAGTGATGTATCTATGACTCTCTAGTATCACCTTGTATCATCTTTTGTTATATATATATATATGAGAGCATTTTGTTTCAGCCGTGCATTCTTATTTTTACTGATGTTATTTACTGGTAGCAAACCCTACCGATGAGGATTTTAACATTTGGATCTCGACATTGATATCTTCGATATATGATATGTTGATTTACAAAAGTGAAGAATCCAATTTGATTAGGGAAGATCGTGAATCCTTATCTGTTTGGATTTGACTTGTGTGGATTATAATCGATTCAAAAGGTGAGAATTTACGGGTCTTCACACTTTATTGCTTTTAGTATTTTGCAAGCATTCTTCTTTTAAAAATTTGATTTTGATTATTATGATACCAATAATTGACCTTGATTTTGAGGTATTTGTTTGATTAGCTAATCCATTGTACTTGTTATCTGATAAATTAAGATTTTGTCCTCAAACCGATCCTTTTCCCACTTAGGCTGATAATCATCTTATTGATAGGATTTTTTAAGAGATTTTAAAACTTTGAGTTTGGGCTTGTAGAACCTAGTTTTAGGCCCAATTTCCTTTTGGACCATAATACTTTAAACCTTTGTAGCAGTTTTAGGGTTTCTATTGAGTCGCCAGTTTTAACATTGGTCCTTTCTTAGACCTTTTAACGGACAAAATGATAACCAATCAAGGAGAACTGGAAAATTAGATGAAGAGTTACGGAGTTGTGGGAGTTGAGGTCAAGGGTCCTAGTCTAAAAGATGACTGGAGTGAACCCCCTAAAGGGTTCTTTACCTGGACAGTGGAACATTTAGCAAACGGGGTATCACTTCCACTTGCTCCTTTGTTTGTTAACATTCTATAGTTCTACGGAATTAGCCCAATCCAACTTGGGGTGGTCTCGTAAAGCACTTTATCAACTTTAGCAATCTTGTACTGGAAGAAGAGATACCACAACATGACTACTGTCGAGATCCATTAATTGTATAAGTTACATAGGTCAGCTGGTAGTTTCAGAGTTTCCTTATATTTCCCCCATTTTTCAAACAGATTCCTCTAGTCAAGCCACTCAGCAAGGTAACAGCAACCCACTGGTTTTTTGCAAAGGTAAATGATCCTTGAATTATCACCGAACTAATAGAAACTTTTAAGTTTTTAAATTTTCCCTATTTAGAATGCTCTTGGTTTTAAGCTTCGATCACATCATTTCCTCTTTTATCTCTTTAGCTAAACTTAGAAGGGACAAGGCACCAACCCTTAGGGATCTCTTCAATGCTAGGTATGAGGAGGTGATGAAAATACTGAAGGCAAAGAGGCTTAGACATGTAGTCCTTATAGAGGCTAATCTTAAGGCTTGCGGGCTGTTATCGCCTTCAGCCAAATTTCTTGGTTATGATCCTCCTTCAATCGAAACTATGCCTTCAGACGTGGTTGACCTAAGTCAACCTAATGAACCCACTAGCTCTAACTCGAAAATCGTTGAGGGCGAAAGAGAAGATGCCGCTCCTGATGGTGGATGTCGCGAACCGTTTTTCCATACCTTTTGAATCGACAATAAACCACATGTCTAACTCAAATTGAACGAAAAGACGGAACATGAAGGGTAATAAAGAAAAATAGACAGAACAGAATCTCACATGAATGGAATAATATATAATATTGAACAATATCTTTACAGCGGAAAACTTTTAAATACATATATCAGAGTCTAACCTATCTGGCAAACCAACCCCTCGATACTCGATCTCAGGGACATGTAAGAATAAGAGTCATCCGTTCGCTACCTAAGAAGAAGCGAGAACCCCCGTTAATGTACGAACCTCAATAAGCAAAGCGGATAATAGAATATGTCCATACGTAGATGAATATCTCCAGCTCTCCTCCGGAAAATTCAACCGTCTTCGACTAAACCTGAAACTACTTGGATCTGACCCGATTACTGAAAATACCCGGATCGGGCTTGATAAACCAGCGTGAGAAAAACTTAATAATAAATAACAGTGTCATATATCAGCCTTTAAATAAAATCCTTTGAAAATAAAGAGTATCTCATAAGATCACTCCCACACATAAACATGGTCGGGTTTTTACCTTATGATAACCAAAACACTTTTATATCAAAACATTTGATATTATTTCTAATGACATCTCTTTGAAAACATTTGCAAATAAACTTATTAATCTTAGCCGAAATTGTTACCATTATTAAATGCCAGCATACTAGGCTCTACAAACAAAACCGTAGGTTCTTATTGGAGAATGGATTTCCATACAAATGACCAGGTGAAGGGACTACCTTCCGATAGTACATCTCTAGAGGAATGTACCGAGGACCATCACAAAGGATTCTCTACCAACACAAGACCGGCCTATCTTTGTAACTAGATAGTACCGAATATATCATCCCCCGGTCATTACCGACCTTTAACCGAGCGCACTCTAGCATACAAACGTATAACTCCTTTTCACTTAGCACATCTTCTTTCACTTTGAATGCCAGATTTCCATTCCACATTCACAAGACTGATTTCTACAAACGTATAACTCCTGAGCTCATACGTCTCAGGAAATGGTGTTAAGCTAAGAGAAGGTGTCTTCCCCGCCACTAAACAGATATATATTTATAGAGATCACTCATTGTGATTTGGAATGCAAGGTCAGACATTCATCCATACAAGTTCGTTCTGGGACTGAACAAAACTGAAGGTACTTTCCTCGGCCATTACTAGGCGAGAAGTCCTTGTGATTCTGAGATTTTTCATAACAATAAGACCACCGCTACAATATAGTGAATCGGGAGTTTATCCCCAATTAATCAATAAGCAGCCCCTCGTTATTATTCGTCTCAATATCTCCGTCTTCAAATATCTTCATTCTTCGAACATGTAAACTGGTTCGAAGTGGTTTTCGGATAGGAATCACCCAAATCCGACCCTAGTTCCTTCGAAATCCAATTATCGACAAAAAATGAATATGAGTATAAAGGAATTATTAAGTCTCTTCACACTTTAAATTCTTCTCGGATGATTTCAAAATCTCTTCCTTTTGTCTTAGAGAAATTCTAAGTAATTCATTCTTTATCTTTGGATAATATCTCAATCTTCTTTTATTTTGGAAAAATCAATACAATCATTTTAGAGCATCTGGGTTTTCCTTTCGAATTGTTCCGCCCCTCGCCTAAGAAGAGAAAACGGAGGCCAGGTAAGTTTAGGGCACTGGTGGCTCCATCCTTAATCTTAGTTAAACACCTTGTTTTATCTTCCTAGATCTCACAGGCGGGACAAATGTACTAGTCGTTTCCGCATACTCAGCTATCAACTTTATTTTGGAATTGATAATAAAGATTCCAAATTATCTTTTAAACGTTTAATTTTCCTTTAAAAGCATTCACAATTGATTCCAGGAAATATCGTTACGTTTAAACTCATATTCAAAAAGTTATTGAATTCGCAGCATAAAAGTGCTACGGAAAGTACTATATAAGCATATTTGATTTAAACCACTTTTTAATATTTGAAAATTCATATTTTCCAATTCAAATCTCTTGTTTAAACTTCCAAATCATCTTTAAATTACTTAATTATTCTTTTAAAATCGTTTACAAAAGATTTAGGAAAGAATTGTTAAATTTAAAACTACATTTCAAAAGTTATTTAAAAGCGTTGCGAAAAGTGTTGCAAATAGCATTTTAAAAGCTATATTCTTCAAAACGACTTTTATATCATTAAGAAATCCATATTTTCAACTTAAATCTCTTTTGAAACATTTTAAAAGATTTTTAGAATTTATTTCATATTTTTAAAATATTTAAAACATCAATTTTAAACTTGGGTCACTTTACTACAAAAGCACGATTTTTCTGGAAAATTGTTTTGGATATATTTAAAATATACAAGATGAAATCTTGATTTTCTTCCTTTATTTCTTTTAACATATTTAAATTTTTATAAAACATTTCTAACTCATTTTAAAACTATTTCCAAAAGTTTAAGAATTCCATATACACCATTTCATTTTCAAAAGGAAAGTGATTTCCTTTGTGCTTATCGACGTGTATTAACGTGGCTTGGTAAAAAAATTTTAACAATCATATCATACAATCAATACTTGATGATCAAAGCATATATAAGCATCCATAGCAATCATAACACATCATCAAACATGTGTATATATAAATATAGATGTTAAATAGAGTTTCTCACCATAAACCAAAGCAATAAACTTCCTACCAACATTCTAATCAACCAACACTTCACTAACTACTTCCTACTCCATTAAACATTAGAAAACAACACTCTCTCCCTTCCAATATCTTGGCTGAGGCTTGAGATGGAGGTTGGCCGAAAGTATAGAGAAGAAGCGGTAGAGCTTTGAACTTGAATTCCCAAGATTTCGATCCGAAAAATAGGTTATATTGTATCTGATTTTAGGCCCTCTAAATCTCAAAATTTAGAAAAGTTGTTAACTAAAAAGTTGTTGAAAATTATTTTCTCTTAAATTTGAAAAAATGAACCATTTGAATACAAGTTTTTTTGAGAGAGATATGATAGAATGAAGAAGAGGTATTGTCGGATTGACAAAAATGAAGCCCGAAAATGCACTTCAAAGAATTGAGTTTCAGGTATAGCAAACCTCAAAACTGGAAAAAGTGTTCAACATGAAATTTGTAGCCACTAGAATTTTGTATGATCTAAAAAATAAAATTTTGCATTTTTACTCAGTTTTAAAGAAGTTATGGCTGAGAGAAGAAGAAGTAATATATGGGAAAAAATGAGTTTGATTTGAAGAGAATGAACATTGATTTCTTTTGAATATTTTATAAATATTTTAACATTATTTCTTTCTAATTTTTTTCTATGGCTTAGAAGCCATTAAAGAGGAGAGGAATAAGATGAAGAAGCTTGAGAAAAGAAGAAGAAGAAATGTGTATGAACGTGAAGAAGGAGGTGGGTATTTATAGAAAAAGTAAGGAATGAAATTTTACAAATTTAACCTCTTATGAAATTACCAAAACACCCTTACTTCAAACTAAAGTAAGCTATATTTTTTCAACCCTTAACATCATCCTTTACTTCTTACTTTATGTCTTAGTCACTTAAAGATTAAGTAAAGAAAAGTAATTATTTTGTTGGATTTTGATGTGATTTGGATTTGATGTTTACTTTTGACTTTTCTTAAACTTACTTACTTTTCTTAATGATGTTCTAGAAGTCTCCTAATCATAATTAGTAAAAGCAAACATGCTTAGTTATTAAAATGTGTAATATATATGTTAAAATAAGTTAACAAAGGTGCAACAACGTTGCGGCAATTTTTAATCGACAAAACGTTGATTTTTGACAAAACGTTTTCCGGTCACACTTTGACGTTTTAGTTAAACTATTTATTCATGTAAACCAAACTTCAAAATAAATTTATTATTATCTTTAAATAATTAAAACAAGTATATTTGACTTATAAAATAATATAAAACAATATCCAAATCTATTTATAAAAATACGACATCAATTTATCGATATGCGACGAAATTTGTCAACTTTTATAAAACGGGTTTTATATATTTATTAAACCATTATAAATTAAATTACTATTATTATCAAATGAGTTTGATATAGATTATATATTTTTAAAAAGAATTATTTATCCTTTAAAACAAATTTCTCGAATATTTATCCTACTTTATTGGAATCCGACTTTTATCAATTTTACAATGGAAATCCAAAATCTTTATTCAATATCAAAAATAAGTTTGTCATTCTTATTTATCATATAAAACTTGATTGTTTAAGTTTGAAAATTCTACATTTAAATATTTAAAATAATTAAATATCCCATTTTCAAGGTGGAAAAATTACGGGTCGTTACATTCTCCCCTACTTAAAAGAATTTCATCCCCGAAATTACCCTGAACCTAAACCCACAATTTTTTTTACCTAAATCATTATTTCACAAACTTAAACCCATAAGATGTACCCAAATCATCCATATAAAATATCTGATTTGATCTTTTATTCGAATTCACAACTTTATTTCGAACTAGTATCGATCCCCTGATCCTCTAGTGCGGACTCTGATCAAGCTTCTAGATCAGATACACTTGCTTTCCTTGTATAGCTCTCAGCTATGATAGAAAACTCGAGTAACTAACCACAAAACATCATCAATGTTCGCCGTCAAGAAATCGAGTGATAAATTCTTTTCCAGATCGGTGTAAACACCTCAAAGTTTCGTACTCGAATATTAGATCAAAATTTGTGTGACGAAATGATTTACGTATAAATTACATATTTATTCCTATTGGTTTTTCTCTGTTATAACAAATTCTCTTTATTCACATCCTTTATTT
Source organism: Allium fistulosum (assembly GCA_030737815.1). Taxonomy (NCBI): domain Eukaryota; kingdom Viridiplantae; phylum Streptophyta; class Magnoliopsida; order Asparagales; family Amaryllidaceae; genus Allium; species Allium fistulosum. Next base: position 152,273,850 of record CM060905.1, on the reverse strand, counting down.
TTCACATTCATTTTTTTAGTATATTTTCATTAATACTAATATTGTTTATCAATTATTTCGTAAACTATTACTTAAGTTTATTATATCTTATGAACACAACTATGTAAATCCATTACTTTTAAAAACCTAAGTCCAAATCCTTAATTAATGCTAGAATTCATTAATAAAACATTTTCCAGGTTACAATTTCCTTTTTAAAGAGTCATTATTTTACTTAAGTGTATAAATAGTTCATGACTTAAATCTATTTTTTGTATAATACCATTTTTACATCCTCTTAGTATATATACACATCCCAAGTTCCCGATCGGTTTTATATCCGGGTGAATTACAGATTGTTGTAGGTTGCTATCATTTCAAATTCATAACTATAAAGTTTATTTCTGATTTAATGCTATTATAAATTTCTCCACTTTTTAATTCTTTTTATTTATAATCACATTTATAAATTATACTTATCCAATTTCATTTACTCAAAACATTTCACAATTGTTTATCTTTTACCAAAAATTTTCATAAATCCCTTAGCTCTGTGTTTGGTGTGATTCAGAAATTTTCGACTGTCCAAAATCGTCGAGAATCCCGCTTTATCTTATCAATTAGTGATTCCAAATTTATCTTTGGTTTAAACACTTTTATAAATATTGCTAATCAATTTATCAATTAATGATTCGCATTATCTCTTTAACTTAAGAAAATTATATAGATCAAGTAACTCCAAAATAATAACAAGGAACTGGGTACTACCAATAGTATTATATATTCTCTTAACAAGAAGAGTAATACTTAAGAGAAGTGTTTACCATCCGAACACATCTCCTATCCATTTTTAGTTTATTTTCGAGCCATTCGAATTAGTTATCACAAAATATATCTTTTCATAAAATCCTTTAGAGATTACCTTTGTTTATAAAACCTATTTTATAAATTCTTTTTATAAATTCATCTTATATTAATTAAATTCATTTAAATTTTCACAATTCTTTTAAATTACTTGAATTTAAATTCTCATTCCTTTTACATTTACCTTTTACATAATCATTTTCTATTATTTATCTTATACCATTTTTATCTTATATGTCCATTCCTTAAATAAATCTTATTATCAAACACCTTATAGTCAAATCGTGAAACTTAATTCACATGGTATTTGTTTATTTACCCTTTTTCATCCAATAATTACCCTATTAACCATATTATTCAAAACTATCCACTTCTAATCTTACTTAATTTTGAATTACAAATGTTACCCTAAATGTATCACTAATTCAAAGTTTTATATTAGGATGATATTTCTTATATCTCTTATTCCTAAATTTCACTTTGATTTTAACCTAATCAAAGTGTCTAAATTTCAAATTATCTTATCTCCTTTATAAGTTATAGAACTTACCCTTTCATATTATATTTATCCAAAGTCTCAATTTAGGTTTATCTTTTTCTATCTTATTGATAAGAATTTTTTTCTCTAAGTGTGCAATTTCTTTTTACTTTCTCTAATTACAACTTCTAGCATAATATTATTGTCAAATTCTTATAATCAAATCGTGAGTTTTACTTCACATGATATTTGTACTTAATTTTTAAATCCATCAGTTTTCATGATCATTAAATCATTATTTCTTAATAACCAAATGTCTAGGGGCATATGATTAAAGTTCTAAATTCTATTTTCAACTAATTGATTCTATATGGAATATCTTATAGTCAAATTATGCAATTCTAATCACAAGATATTCATATTTTTGTTTTACTAAGCTAAATTACAAACAATCCTTAATTTCTAACCCAAAAATAATAATATCCCCTTTTGATATGTAAAATATAAACCCAAGGTAAAATTATTTCATTTACCAACTTCTTTAAAACAAAACCATTTCTATAAAATTAACAAATATGCGCTCATATATATAATACTCTCATAACTCATTCTAAGGTGTTACCAACCCCATCTCTAATGAGTTACTCATCCTAGGATATTACTCATCCTAAATCTGATGAGTCTTACCCCAATCAGGCTTCGTTGTTCGCTCAACCAAAAGCTTTGATACCAAACGTCGCAAACCGTTTTTCCGTACCCTTTGAATCGACAATAAACCACACAAGTCTAAAAGACAGAACATGAAGGGTAATAAAGAAAAATAGACAGAACATAATCTCATATGAATGGAATAATATATAATATTGAACAATATCTTTACAGCGGAAAACTTTTAAATACATATATAAGAGTCTAACCTAACTGGCAAACCAACCCCTTGATACTCGATCTTAGGGACATGTAGGAGTAAGAGTCATCCGTTCGCTACCTAAGAAGAAGCGAGAACCCCCTATCATGTACGAACCTCAATAAGCAAAGCGGATAATAGAATATGTCGATACGTAGATGAATATCTCCAGCTCTCCTCTGGAAAATTCAACCGTCTTCGACTAAACCTGAAACTACTTGGATCTGACCCGATTATTGAAAATACCCGGATCAGGCTTGATAAACCAGCGTGAGAAAAACTTAATAATAAATAACAGTGTCATATATCAGCCTTTAAATAAAATCCTTTGAAAATAAAGAGTATCTCATAAGATCACTCCCACACATAAACATGGACGGGTTTTTACCTTATGATAACCAAAACACTTTTATATCAAAACATTTGATATTATTTCTAATGACATCTCTTTGAAAACATTTGCAAATAAACTTATTAATCTTAGCCGAAATTGTTACCATTATTAAATGCCAGCATACTAGGCTCTACAAACAAAACCGTAGGTTCTTATTGGAGAATGGATTTCCATACAAATGACCAGGTGAAGGGACTACCTTCCGATAGTACATTTCTAGAGGAATGTACCGAGGACCATCACAAAGGATTCTCTACCAACACAAGACCGACCTATCTCTGTAACTAGATAGTACCGAATTTATCATCCCCCAGTCGTTGCCGACCTTTAACCGAGCGTGCTCTAGCATACAAACCACATAAATTTACATCCTGAATGTCATAGCGGAAAGAAATATATCTAGAAGGGGATGATCATACCCTAATTGGGAATGACCCACTTAGCCTTGCCGCATCTAACCCTGTTTCGGTCATTTCCGGTTGATAAGGCTCGAGGCAACGATTACCTTTTCACATAGCACATCTTCTTTCACTTTGAATGCCACATTGCTATTCCACATTCACAAGACTGATTTCTAAAAACGTATAACTCCTGAGCTCATACATCTCAGGAAATGGTGTTAAGCTAAGAGAAGGTGTCTTCCCCGCCACTAAACAAATATACATTTATAGAGATCACTCATTGTGATTTGGAATGCAAGATCAGACATTCATCCATACAAGTTTGTTCTGGGACTGAACAAAACCGAAGGTCTTTTCTCGTCCATTACTAGGCGAGAAGTCCTTGTGGTTCTGAGATTTTTCATAACAATAAGACCACCGCTACAATATAGTGAATCAGGAGTTTATCCCCAATTAATCAACAAGCAGCCCCTCGTTATTATTCATCTCAATATCTCCATTTTCAAATATCTTCATTCTTCGAACACGTAAACTGGTTCGAAGTGGTTTTCAGATAGGAATCACCCAAATCCGACCCCGGTTCCTTCGAAATCCAATTATCGATAAAACTGAATATGAGTATATAGGAATTATTAAGTCTCTTTTCATTTTAAATTCTTCTCGGATGATTTCAAAATTTCTTTCTTTTGTCTTAGAGAAATTCTAAGTAATTCATTCTTTATCTTTGGATAATATCTCAATCTTCTTTTATTTTGGAAAAATCAATACAATCATTTTAGAGCATCTGGGTTTTCCTTTCGAATTGTTCCGCCCCTCGCCTAAGAAGAGAAAACAGAGGCCAGGTAAGTTTAGGGCACTGGTGGCTCCATCCTTAATCTTAGTTAAACACCTTGTTTTATCTTCCTAGATCTCATAGGCGGGACAAATGTACTAGTCGTTTCCGCATACTCAGCTATCAACTTTATTTTGGAATTGATAATAAAGATTCCAAATTATCTTTTAAACGTTTAATTTTCCTTTTAAAAGCATTCACAATTGATTCCAGGAAAAATCGTTACGTTTAAACTCATATTCAAAAAGTTATTGAATTCGCAGCATAAAAGTGCTACGGAAAGTACTATATAAGCATATTTGATTTAAACCACTTTTTAATATTTGAAAATTCATATTTTCCAATTCAAATCTCTTGTTTAAACTTCCAAATCATCTTTAAATTACTTAATTATTCTTTTAAAATCGTTCACAAAAGATTTAGGAAAGAATTGTTAAATTTAAAACTACATTTCAAAAGTTATTTAAAACTGCTGCGAAAAGTGTTGCAAATAGCGTTTTAAAAGCTATATTCTTCAAAATGACTTTTATATCATTTAGAAATCCATCTTTTCAACTAAAATCTCTTTTAAAACATTTTAAAAGATTTTTAGAATTTATTTCATATTTTTAAAATATTTAAAACATCAATTTTAAACTTTGGTCACTTTACTGCAAAAGCACGATTTTTCTGGAAAATTGTTTTGGATATATTTAAAATATACAAGATGAAATCTTGATTTTCTTCCTTTATTTCTTTAAACATATTTAAATTTTTATAAAACGTTTCTAACTCATTTTAAAACTATTTCCAAAAGTTTAAGAATTCCATATACACCATTTCATTTTCAAAAGGAAAGTGATTTCCTTTGTGCTTATCGCGTGTATTAACGTGGCTTGGTAAAAAAAATTAACAATCATATCATACAATCAATACTTGATGATCAAAGCATATATAAGCATCCATAGCAATCATAACACATCATCAAACATGTGTATATATAAATATAGATGTTAAATAGAGTTTCTCACCATAAACCAAACCAATAAACTTCCTACCAACATTCTAATCAACCAACACTTCACTAACTACTTCCTACTCCATTAAACATTAGAAAACAACACCATCTCCCTTCCAATAGCTTGGCCAAGGCTTGAGATGGAGGTTGGCCGAAAGTATAGAGAAGAAGCGGTAGAGCTTTGAACTTGAATTCCCAAGATTTCGATCCGAAAAATAGGTTATATTGTATCTGATTTTAGGCCCTCTAAATCTCATTACCATTCGAGGCACCGTACTAAATGGGTAAGCTTAATTAGTTAGCCCTAACATGACTAATTTAAACTACATAGGCTATTGGGCTCTGATAAAATTGTTGGAACTGGCCTAGCCCGCAGCTGAAGATATGAGTGTATTTCAAAAAAATTTACCATTTTTGATCAATTGGGCTTATGAAGTCTAAAGGCATATTAGATCCAATGTAATAAAATTTTGAATAAAATCTTATTTTATTTAAAATCGGGTAAAAGGAAGTTTAAAATTAATTTAATTTAAATGTATACTGTATCAAATACACTTAATAATTATTTATAAGAGTTAATTTAAGGAAGGAATTCTTTCGTTTCTTTCCCTAAAATAAGCAATTAATTTAGAAAATAAATTTCATTACATGGAGAGAGAAACCTTTCATTCTCTCTCTTTAATTAAATAGATTGATTCATTAAATGTTATTAACTAGCAATCTATTCATGGTATGAATTGTAACCATGTCCAAATGCATTCAACTATAAATTATGTAAGTGCAACATATCTTTATGTTAAAATTTATAACTTAGTATATGCTTTAATATAAAGTAACAAATTAAATTCTAACTTTAGTTAAAATGAAATCCAAGGGTTTGTGATATTTTGCAATAAAGTCCAGTTATGTTTATAATGAAACCTATTTTTAACTTTAAACAGAAGTATGCAAGTACTAAAAGATTGGATTTAAAATAATAAACACAAATCATATACACAAACATTAATAAACCACATATGTTTTCTATTTGAATCAATAATAGAAATATTTCATTAACTAAGCCTTAGATATCAATTAAAAAGGTTTTTCCTTTTAAAAACCAAATTTGAAACAACAACAAAATAGATAGGACAAATCAGACACATATGTATATGTTGCAAAGGTTTCAGATCTAAACTATATAGGCAATATGAATAATTAATTAAATATGGAATCATATGATGTAGATCTAGTAATGACAATACGAATAAGTAAGCAATCAAAATGTATCTTAAAACCGATCCAAATCAAAATAATATGGTGAACATATATAATTTACTAAGATGAAGCAAAATGGCATCTGATCTATGTGATCAAATAAACAAATACTGAGATGAGATGAAATATGTGATGGATCCAAAAACAAGGTGAATGATGAATAAATAAAATTAGAATTATTACCTTAAGATGTTGTCAAGAGAATGCACCTTGAATGATGAATTAAAGGCTCTTAGATTCCATGAATTGATATCTGAATTTTGCAAGTTAAGAGATTAGAACCACCTTTTGTTATCAATTTTATTTGATATTTTATTTTGGAATTTTAGAGGTTTGGAAGCCATGAAAAACTCGAAATTTTATGATAGGAGAGTAAGAGGAATGATAGTTTATAGGAAAGAAATCAATACACAAAGAAAATAAAGGGAAATTTGATTTAAAGGAATGATAGAAACCTTTCTTAAAACTTTCCCCTCTTAATTCTCTTTTTATATGTTAATAAAATCCTTTAATGCATGGCTAGCCATAGATGGTGCCACATGGGCCCTAAAAATATCCAAAACTCGATCAACATCGATCTCATTTAAATCCAATTCAAATATGCGCGTATCTATAACTTTGATGTACATACTCTATTAAATACTAATGTTATTCAAATAAAATTTTATTAATTAATATTTCACCAATATAAATTAATTAATTTTTTAAATCCCCTATTTTTTAGTATTTATTCCGTTTAAATCAAATTAAACACTCTAAAGATATCGTATATCGATACACGGGTTTATAACTTTTATATACGCACTTTAATAAATACTAATGTCATTCAAAAAACTTAAATAAATTTTAGTAATTAATATTTCATAAATATTAATTAATTTACAATGATTATAAATTAATTAAATCATGTGGTTCATTAAGAGCATTTATCATTTCGGTTGTGCGACTCAAAGGTGTAAATTCAGTCAGCGATTAATATCGACCTATTCGAATATTAACGTTCACACGTCACTTAGCAGGTGGTGTGACATTTTGGCTGAATTTATTGCTTGCGCATCTTTTGGTAAAAATCCAATTTTACTTATTATAAGCGGTACCCAATAGTGGCAATTATTCACACCAATTCTCTTCGTCAAAACTATATCACATTAAGACTTATGGAATTTGGTAATGGTCAAAATTCCAATATCATCCACATTCAACTTTATAGTCCAAACACAAAATCCTTGGTTTAATAATAATGATTATTATTAACCGAACTGCTCTAGCCAGAGACTTTTACTTTGGGTTGACATCAGTTGACCGTGATACTAACCTCATATAACTGAGTAGACGAATCCTCTCTTGAATAGTCTTTCGCTTCCAATGCTTCCACCCAACTATAGTCATTCAATGGACACCATGCCATGGTTTAACTATAATTAAAGCGGAGCTTCCACATTGAAGATCAACAGTATTCTCAAGTCAAGAGAATTGTGTAAATTAGCCACATCGATATTCTCTGCTTGACCTTAGTTATATTACCCAACATAAGCTATTGAGTGAGTCGTTCCATAGTTATCCAATAACTATCAGTACTAACCCCTTGATGCCCCCAGCAGTCATGAGTAATACACTACTCAACCTTTGGAAAGTGTTACATACTCTAGTCTCAATGGATGTATCGATATCCAGTCTCGTATATCTTGACTAGGAATATTTAAAATGGTATATTTGTTTTCATTGTGATAAATTACTCACGGTTACAATATTTTGTAACTACTATCATAACACATACCATTTACAGATTTTCTATTTAATATATTTTTAATTAAATAAATTAATTAATTAATATAACCATATTATATTAAGTAAACAATACAAATAAAACACCTTAATTTCGAACAAGATTGGTCAACAAGTTAGATATATGTAACAAGTTACATAATTGCCCCTAGGGCTTACCCCTAACTCTATCACTTTTGACATTTATTATCACATATACATTTATTAGCTATAGGTCACAATTGTTAATTATACATATGTCCCCATATTATCCTATGTTATATTATTCCTTTTATTATAGTAATTTTGTATTGTGAATACGAACAAATTAAAATAAACTAAAAGGTAAAATTAAATTGAATTGAATTGATAGATTAAATTAATAATAAAATATTATTGTTGAACAATAAAAAATAAATAAATATTTTAAATAAAATAAAAATTAATTAAAATATTTCTTAAACCCTCTTATTAATAAATACCAGATATGATTTAGTATAAAATTCATTATTCATACAAACGCCAAATAAGATTTTGTGTAAATTAATAAAAAGATTTTTTTAGAATTCCCTCTTTTTACCCATTACCTCCGCACTTCATCCAATAATGGCAACAGAGCCTGTATTGAGTTTATGTGAATAATTAATTGGCACGTAGGGCAATTCTTTTAGAAAAACTAATTAGAAGAGTGTCTAAGAAAAATATGCTTAAACTAAGGAGAAGGTTACTTTAATTAAGGAACTTTCTTAAGAACATAAAACCGCTCGATCTCCGGGCCATTACTGGCTCATCGTAGTGGTCTGTTCCGAGGGTATGCCTAACCTTAGGTTGATTCAAATAAGCATATTTGAATATAATAATAATTTATAAACAATTATAAAATATGAATTTAAAATTTGATTTAAATATAAATTTGATTTAAATATAAATTTGTAAAGGTTATAAAAAAATTAATATAAAATTGCTTTTAATTTAAATTGAAATTTATAAGAATTACGAATATAAATAAAAATTATTTTAAACCTGCATTCGTAAAGGTTATAAATAAGTAAATTTAATTTTTTATAAATTTACTTGTAACGAAATATAAATGTTATATTTATAATTGATTAAATTGTTTAACCAATAAAAGGATACATATGAATATATATATATATATATATAGCTTAATAAATTATTTAGATCATATATACATAAAAACCGCGACCACCAATTTTCCTACACCTGAAACCTTAGGCGAATAGAAGGAAAATGATGGTGGAAGTTGGAATGATTTGAAAAGAAAGGGGGAAAATAAATTTGTTAACATTGTTAGAAATAATCTAAAAAGGGTTAAAGCATAAACAAGCAGAATAGGATTAGAAAATACCCTAAGATCTATGTAGATACTTTGGGGAAACCTCTTGAAATCAAGGAGAAATGTAACTTCTTTGAATCAATTAAAGATGGAGATGATGAATACCAAGCCATCAAAGATGAAGACTACGACGAAGTAAACTTGATTAGGAAAAATTCAATATACGTGTATATGGCTGGTAAGATACCTTATTTCCTATATTTCATTGCTTACAATAAGAGGTTTTGGGGAAGCGAGCGTGGAATATTTTTGCTCGAGATAGTGGCCTCCATCATATTAAATTGGAACTAGAGGAAGATTATGACAAAGTACTAAAAGGGGACCATGGTTTATGGACAACCAAATAATTTTCATGTGGAAATCGAATGTGAACTTTAACTTTGAAAGAGAAATGCTTATGACTTATCCAGCGTGGGTTAAACTAAATAACCAAAATTTAGCATTATGGAATGCCAAAGGTATCGACAAACTTGTGAGTTTGTTTGGGAAGCCAATTGATATGGATGAGAACACAAGGCTAGTTAGTAGAATAAGTGTGCTAGGGTTTTGGTAGAATTAGAAGCAACATCTAAACTACATAAAATAGTAAAAGCTATAAATTGACAGGGCAAAATATACTTATAAGAGGTGGAATATGAACTTGTTCCACCTATATGTGGGAGCTGCAAGTGCTTTGGCCACTTTGACCTTCAGTGAAGTGTTGTAAATGTTGAACCAAAACAAGTATGGAAAGAAAAATGACAACCAATTCTACTAGTTCATCAACTAGCTAGCCTAATTCAGACGAGCTTACAAAAATTAACCCAATAGGTGAATGTTCAAAACCTAGCCCAAAAAATACAGCAACAAACAAATAGACACAAAAGGATGCTAATCTGAACACTAACTATGTACAAGAAACTAAGTCAACTAACGAAGTAATTCCTTAATATCAGAACGTAGCAGATCAAACTCCAGTTTAGACCGAGCAAGAGATTGGCAGCATGGGTGAGTCCGAGGAGGCACAAGAATAGTCAGTGTAGGAGATTGAGAAGGAGGAGGAGCTTCCTTCTATATTAGAAGAGATACAAAATTTAGACATTAATACAGAATTCAGTGATGAAGAAGAAGTGACCAGTAAGGGTGAGCATAAAAATTAAACAGTTCAAAATGAAGCCTATAAGAAACAATTTGGAAAAGGAAAGTGGATAGAAATGACTCAACCAAAGTAATTGTTGCTTCTATGTGCAGAAGCAAAAGTGCTACTTCTAAATGATAGTTCTATAGTGGATTGTTAGGGTTCTTAATAATGATACAAAAAAGTTAGACCTCTACAATATAAGGGAAAGTATAGCCCATCGATCCTAGCTATTTTAGAAATAATTTTTTTAAGGAAAGTATTAACATGTTTAGACATTAAATAGGTGATCAATAAAATATCTGTAATAGCGCGCCCCGAAATAGGCCTAAATCCCGACCTAGAAAAGACCCATCGAAACTTAGACACGTTACAAAGCTGGCTTTTGGTTCGTAAAAAGAACAATACAATGCTATTTATCTATTCATTCGAACTTATAGCGGAAGGATAAAATATAATAGCATAAACTGTACCCATTTCATTTCAAATTCCAAATGTCACAAAACCATAAAATAATGTCAACAATAACTATTACAGAATCATGTTTAAAACTACATTGTCAACTTCAAATAGGTACATCAGAAAATAGCATAAATTAATAAATAGACTACTGCCACAAGCTCCTCTCATCGTCATCTCCATCTTGATTATCGTCTCCTTCCCTAACCTATGTTATAATGAGAAGGGAGTCAGAATAACAATATCCATCGAATAGAAAATCCCAAGCCTTTCTATATCAGTACTTGGGCAGTATAATCTAAATAAGGATATGTCGTTCACATTTAAACTATGTTCAAAACCATTTAATACTTCATCTAAGGGAAAGAGGTTGGCTCTCAAAGAACCACTTAATTCCTTCACTCCCCAAAGCAGGTCCTTCCATAATTAATAACCAATAACCATTGTTATTAATGTCTACTAATGCGAGAGATAAAACCCAAGCTACTTAATCCATTTAATTGGAAAATAAGCAGACTCTGACCATTTAAAACCTCAATTGAGGTACGCCCCTATCATTTAATACCTATTTCAAGGCGGACTCCTCACATTTACCTCTCCAGCTGACATTGCCCAGGAATCTCTTTGGACACTTAATACTTCCATTGAAGCAGACCTTTCCGAGATATACTTAACCATGTCTAAATCCAATCCCGACCATTTAATACTTCATATAATGGAAAGAGGCAGGCCCTCAAACAACGGCTTTATACCTTCATTCCCCAAAGCAGGTCCTTCGTATTATGACCCGCACCCCATGGAAACGTCTCACATTAGCTTGACTATTCGTAGGAACTGGTAGCCTGCAGATTAGCTAGGTAGATTTAACCTACAAAATGGGGACTAACCTCGCGTCATTCGTAGTTACTTATTACATACGATGTCTCACATCAGCCCCAAAGCCACACTGTCGGTAGCTGGATTAGCTGGGCAGACTTCTGCGTGGTTTTGACTGACCTCGCATACCTATAACTTAGTCTTTCATAACACTCTCTAAGTGTATTATCACACATCTCACTGTATTCATTATTTAGGCCTTGTAAGATATCCTTCTTATTTCTCCCAATGTGCATGCAGGGATTATGCCCTAAACTAACATTTAAATGTCAAATCTTCCAAAGTTATACAAGTCTCGTTTCCACAATAACGTTTCTACCATAAATCCAATATTCCAAAATCAAATCAATTAACTTGTAAATCCAACTTATTTTATATTAAAACAATGGAACAAATTAATAATAATGGAAACTTACAATTTAATTCATTTTACATTCTATTCAACTTCTTTTACATGAAATTGGACGAGAGAATTTCTATTCAATTTGTAGAAATAGGCAGTGCAAACTACGAGTAAGAATTCGTACCTTACACAAGTTTCTTAATCAAATCCCTTAATCAAATTCAAAGTAAAAGAAGAAGAAGTGGAATAGAAAGTCAAACACATAAACTGCAAAATCTATACAAACTTCATTATTAATTAAGATTCCAACCTAAGAATTGACATTTTGCTTTTGGGGAATTTTGGGGATTTTTATTGTGATGTTTTCGTAATCCAAAAATCCCCAAGGCATATATCAAGTCCAAACTACACTATTCAATTGCTAAAATAGAAAAATTAAGATTTCTATGCATAGAGGTCCTTTGCTTTGTCTTCTCTTGGATTTAACACTCCTTTAATGAGCTCTTTCAAATCTCTTCATTTTGATATATTTAGCAAGGGATTTGTATGTACGTTAGATTCAAAAAACTAGAGGCTTGGAGGAGAATATGTTGAGAAAATAAATAATAAACAAAGATAGATATATATGATTTCTTACTTAAAACCCTAGTAGTGTTTTCTGAATCTATGAAAAGACAAACTGATAGAGCTTCGCTAATGTTTCCAAAATATTTTGTGAATAAAAGTGAGGGGACTAGGGCCTTATTTATTATGGTTGGAACGCACTAGAACTGTTGGATGAAGGTCAGTTAAAAATAATAATATCTGGTACGTCAAATTAAACAAACCCTAATTTCCACTTAACAAGTAGCGGTCGATCACCACCTCCCACCTGTCGACTGCTAGCGGTCAACCAATCATGGTCAAGGGGTCGACCGCTCCCCTATTTTGGGAACATATAACCTTTTGTCATTCTTAATTTATTTTCTTCCTTAATTGTTATTTAATGTTAACATTAATTTTAACGTTTACTTAACCCCTGAATATAATTACTATTAACTTTTGAATTTCAAATTTAGGAATTTATTATTTATTTGAATTTTATTTAAATTAGTCTTAATTTGAAACCTCAAACATCCATAACTTCCTTGTTTGAGCCCCGTTTTCAACATATAATATACAGAAATTGATCAAGAGATCGCAATGAATGCAATGACATAACTTTCATGGTCAAATTCTAACTTTTACAAAATTTCCATTTTTACCCTTATCTTATTTAAATTAATTTATCCAATTTGTTTATTTATGGTTGATTTTATGGGATGTTACACTATCTTACATAATAGTTTAACAACTAGCAAAGGGAGAATTATGGTGTTAGGAACAATGACACATGGTCAGTAAATGCAATAAACTAGGATAAACAACAAGTAACTGCTAAACTTGAAAATATTAATGCACTACACATAGTGTTTACCTTTTGCTATGCAAGCAATTGAGCTACTACCAGAGAAAACATATTGAAACAAGTAAAAATAATCAAACATTCATGGGTGATGGTAGGAGAATTCAATGCAGTTCTTAGAACATATGAAAAGAAAGGCGGTATTACCTTAAAAGTTTGATAAGTTATTGAATTCAATGATTATTTAGTGGCCACTGAACTTATAGAAGCATTCCATACAGACCCGAAATATACATGGAAGAGTGGTGAGAAGAAGAAAATCACATGGCTACTGGACTGAGCCCTGGCAAAACTTAAACTCTATGCCTAACAGGAAAGAAAAGTGCTCTCTAGTTCAACCAGTGACCACTGTTCCCTCTACATTCAATTTAACAATAATGAAAATGGTAAACCTTTTAGATATTCTAATCATTAACATAAGTGTGAAGACTTTTTTGATTGTTGATTTTAATAACTTGTAAGAGATTTAAGGAAATAACATGTTTACTCTTGTTATGGTATTAAAAGCAAAGAAAAACAAGCTCAAAGAATATAACAAAATAGAAGTAAAATCACTGAAAAGATCAGTAAGCTACTGGATAGTTAGAAAGTATATAGAATATTTTAGACAAAGGCCCTCTTCATGAAGGACTAAATGTTGACTGCTACGAAACTCAAGGAAGTTGGATGTACTTAAAATTCAAGCACTGGAGCCAAAGAAAAATGCAAAAGAAAAATGGTTAATAGAAGGGGAAGAATGAAGTGAATTCTTCTACACCAAAATATCCCAAAGGAAAAACTATGATAATGTTTTAAATAGCATAAATGAAAATTTGAAGCAAGTTGCAAGTTGAAGGAAATATAAAGTAATGCAATAGAATACTTCACACAATAAGGTAGGAACATGTTGGTAGCCATAATAAGGGAAAGGGAGGTTAAAAAGCCATAATAAGGGGAAGAATGAAGTGTACACCAGAAACCTGATATTTAAAGAAGGTAGGAACATGTTGGTAGCCATAATAAGGGAAAGGGAGGTTAAAAAGCACAGTTCTCTATTCGCAAGGATTCCAGTCCTGGCCCTGATAGCATGGGGGTAAAATTCTTCAAAGTGCATTTGGAAGACTTAAAAGATAAATGCTAATTGTATACCGAGAAGCTTTTGAAAATAGCGAGTTCATTTAAGAAATTAATCATACTTTCATTTCTTTAATTCCTAAAGTGAACAAACCAAGTGTAATTGAGGGCATAGATCGGTTGCATGTTGTAATGTTATCAATAATGTTCTGAGAATAATTATATGCAGTAGACTTAATATTATCCTTCCTGACTTTATACCACGATGTCAAAGTGCTTTCATTAAAGGTAGAACTATATCGAAAAATTCTCTTATGGATCATGAGCTTGTAAGAGACTTTAACAACAGCGGCCCAAATATATTTTGTCTAAAATTGATCTTCATAAGGGTTATAATAGGGTTTACAAGGATTTCATCATGAAAGAGTTAGTGATATGCCCAAATGACAATTATATAATTTGTTACATATATCTAACTCTGTAGTCAATCTTGTTCATAGTAACAGTGTTTGTTTTCCTTTATATATTTTGTTATATTGTGATATAACTAATTAAGTAATTAATTTAGAGTATATAATAAAAAACCCTTAAATGAAATGTTATGTGATTGTAGTTGCAAACAACTGCAATCGTGATGAATTAATCACAAAATAAAATGACATTTCGTTTTAAATATTGTTAGTCAAGATGTTTCAAGAAAAGGATATTGATTCATCCATTAAGACCAAACTGCATAATGCTCTCCAAATGCTGGGTAGTGTATTACTCATGACTATATGGGGAACTAAGAGGTTACGTACTTAAAGTTGAACTATGGAATGACTCATTTGAGAGTTTCTTGTTGGTTAATAACAATTTGGTAAAACATGAAATCTTAGCGTGATGATGTTATAAGGTTCCCTGAAGGAACATGGTCAGTCTACAACGGGTGAAACGGGTAGATTTTAGAAAGTTTCCGCTATTCGGATCATAGTGGGTCTATGAAGTCTAATGGGTTTCACTAGATCCAATCTAGTTATTAAATTAAAATCATATTTTAATCAAATTTGTTAATTAATCATATTAATTATTTCTATTAAAAGTTTATTTGGATGTATCGTGTACACATCCGATGATATAACAAGATAACATAATCTGATATATAAACTTATGTATAACTATATATATATATATACATATATAGATAGTGGGATTTATATTCGCTGTATGCATTACATATATATTATACTTACATATACTATGACAATTTCATATGAATATCGGGAATATAAATGTCTAAGCATATACATAGGTTTGAATATACCATAATACATGTATATGGTTTGTGTATAGATATTTATAGTACCATACACACACACATATAGTTTAGACATATATATAGGTGACATTTTGTTGCCACTTATATACATATATACACATACATAAAAAATTATGAAATAAGTCTATGTAATAAACATATAATTTAAAAGTAAGAGAATGCTTGATTGGAAGTGAAGCAGGAAATAATGCCACATATTAAATCTAGATCTAATCAGATCGGAATAAAAAGGAAATAGAATAAGGTTCTATTTTAATTTTCCTCCTTTACAAACACTAATTAATAATAAATTCAATACCATAAAATTCTATGCTTAACCACAACTATCCAAACTTTAAAACCACAGAACTGAAAATAAACATTTAACATGTAACAAAACTGTTAAAAGAAATTATTGTCACAACTTATTATACTTTAATAACATGATTGAATTTTCTTATTAAACATTAAAAATATGCACATTACATATACACATATGTAAAATTGAAATTTAGGATTTGAATCTCAAATACATATAATTGAGTAAATAAAAAGACATTGAATTCCTCAAAACAGTTTAATTCAACTTTTTTCTCACGTCCTCTAATGGTTGCCATATCTTCGGACCCATCTCTCTCTTTTGATTTTCCCTCACCCTCTACCATTCCTCTCATTCCTCCATCTTCCTCCTGTCATATCATCTCGCCTCTCCTCCACGTCCTCCTAATCCTCCTTCCCTTATCCCCCCTCTTCTTCACGTCTCTCCTCCTCTTCCTTCTACTTTTTTAGGTTATTCAATTGGACAAGTCCATAGCATCGTGGATTCTCAGAATGATCCTACTTTTAAACATTTGTTATCCTTATTTAAATTACTTCCATGTAATGCTGGCTCATGTACACTAAGAGATTTCAACTTAAACTATGCTGGCACTGCTCTCTCTCCTCCTCAAGAGTTCATTACTGAAGGTATAAATTTCTGGCATGATTATATGGTTGGCTTTTTTCTTGGTGAAAAAATCAACTACACGACTGTTGTTACTTATCTTAAGCATTTTTGGAAGTTAAAAGGCTCATATGATGTCAAATGTGATGGTGCTAATTTCTTTTTCAAATTCAATTGTGATGAGGGACTAAAAGTTTTGCGCTCTGACCCAATTTTTATACGTGACCAAATGTTCATGATTACCTCATGGAGACAGGCTTTTGGAGCTGTGCAAGCTTAAGTTCAAAATATCCCCATATAGGTGCATTTTTACAACATTACTCAACTTGGACTTTATTAGGTATAAATTAGCTTGCTTGCCATCTTGGAAGATTGATTTGTTTCAATGAAGCTATTGAAAAACAAGAGAGGCTTGAATATGCTAAATGTCTAATAGAAATTACCACAAATAAAGAATTATCTGATTTCATTTATGTTTGAGATGGTGATTGCCAAAAAGTTTATATTGAATATGCATGGAAGCCTCTTATTTGTGTATACTATAATAGTTTTGGCCATTCTTCAGTAGATTATGACATGCACTCTCATGAGAAATGCACAAAGATTATGGTAAAACAACCCGTTCAATCTAAAAATGCATATAATCTTCAATCCAAGCTGATGCCTTACAAAAAGTATAACACCACCTGTTAAGCCAATGAATCATATCAAAGTGAAAGCTAACAAGCAAACTTGGCAAAAGAAAACAAAAGTGTTAATTGCTCTAAATCTTCTGATCAACTAACACATATTGAAGCAACTGTAGGAAATGGTGATAAGGAAGAAGCTCAGTTTCTCAAAGAATTTGAAAGTGCAACCATTGATCAGATTAATGCTAATGCAAACTTATCCTCTAATCTCAATCTTCTTGCTAATTCTGCCAATCCATTTGCTATATTAGAGAATTCAGAAGAAGGGGAATTTTTTGTTCTTTCTGATGTTCCTCCATCATATGAGCACAATCACACAATTTTTGACAAATATAATAAACCCAACCTTTCAGTCATCCAGGAAAAGGACATTTCATTACATTTTACCAACTTCCAATCTATATCTGAAACCCTCTATCTTGTTGCTTTGAATTCTGTTTCCAACAATTACCTCAAAAACTTCAATTCATCTTTTTCAAATGAAGTGCTACCTTCCCATTCACCTACTATTCAAGTCCCTAACTTTCCTTCTGTATCAGTGTGTAACAACCCAGATATTGGGTTGGTTAAATAAAATAATTAATGATTTAAATTAGACAATTTAAATCGTTAATCTTAAATTTGTATTCTTTTTATAAAAGATGATTTATTTTATAATGATTAATTCTAAATATTGTGAAGTTAGGAAATGAAGGAATTTTCAATGTGTTAATAATCACTTTAAATTCATTATTGAGATTTTATTTAATTATGGAAATATAAAATAACAAGTGATCATTGTTAGAATTTACTTAAGGAAGTCTCTATATGAATGTTTGGTATTGTGTTTTGCTCTAGAGCGTTTTGTTTTAGGAAGCCTATTATTAGTAAATAAAAATAATAAGTGAATTAGTATGTAAATTATAAAGAATGAAATGATTTAAGAAAATTAAAAAAAGGATGAAAGACCTTTGTTAATTATAATTACTTTTTATTTCTTTATGGGTTGGTTCCTAATCCAAGCCCACTAACTAAGAGAAGCCAAACATACTTTCTTCTTCTCATTCTTTTGCCCTATACGTTCATTCCATCCTTAGTAAGCAAAAAATTTAAAAGTTAGAAAACCAAATATACCAATTCAACCCTATGTGAAAATTAGCAAATCAAAATAGAAATAAATTGTTAATAAATCCAGTAAAATCAAGGTAATATTCTCTAGTTCTATTCTAACTTTTAGACAACTCAATTTCAGTTTTTACAGTGTTTGATTTGGTTGTTGTTTTTTGAGTTTGAGTAATCTTATAGGAAATGAAGCGTTTAGCAAATCAAATTGGGGATTCAAGGTGAGTTAAAACCTTATAAGACCTATCTTTAAATCATTGTTTGCATGCATTTGATTTTACAGTAAATAATTGTGAATTGAGATGAAGAATTTGGGTTTCTATAGTTGCAATTCATTCTTTGTTAAAACTGTTTAGTGTAAACCAGTTTTCTTCTTTCTTTGATGTTTTAATTACTTTGATCAAATACATTTGAATGCATGCCTGTTTCTAAGTTTACATTACAAGTTCTAACCATCGGAATGCGAAGAAGTAGCAGCGAAAACTGTACAAGTCGTCAGTGGGAAAACGAACGCTTGAAACTCATGTTCCAAACATCCCACCAGTGGACCGGTCTGGGACAACCAGTCGAGCACCTGGAACGTGAGTTCCAGGTGTCATTTGCTCCACCGATGCGATGATTAGATGCCCATTCGTTCCCTTATTTGTTTGATGAATTTTTCTAAGTGTTTTGCTTCTGATTTCCCGAGTTTTATTCCTTTGATTTGGTGATTCTTGTTTCAAATATTTTGAAGTTGTTAATATATAAATTTAGCTAATACAATATATAGTTTGGATACAACCAATTTGCAAAAGATAGTATATTTGTAATTACCAAATACAAAACTAATTTCCATATAAAAGCTCTTCCTTTTGTAAATGGTTTTAAATAAATAAATTATATATATATATATATGTATATATTATTATTATTATTATTTTTAGTAGAATGGTGTATGGGTTTAAAGGAGTGGTTTCGGAAACATAAGACTAGATTGTTTCTAAATGAATGGATATATTCATATATATGGCTTTGAAGTAAAGTGGATGAATTAAATTGCTTTTATGGGATTTTAAACAACTATATATATATAAATATGTTTGGACATCTAATTGGATTTATGGTTTATATTTTATCAGGTGAAAAATAAATATATGCAATTGAATAATAAAAGAGTTTATGGATTTTAGTGTAAAGTTTGAAAGTAATAAATAAATAAATTGTTTAGAAATCATTTTCTGTACGATTAAAAGTTTATTATTTACTTTCAAGACCTTAAACTCTTATTGAGTTCTATGTATTTAGCCTTTGGCTATTTAAATGTCATTTAGGAATTTTGTGTAACTTTTGGGTTTACTGCTTCTAGCGATTTCTTCTTTTCATTTGAATGAGAAATTTAATTAAACAATTTAGCAATACAAGTGGTATGGAACATTTGTATTACTTTATCGGTTAATTATCGGACTTGTTCGATTGAATATTTTAGTCGAGTGGGATTTACAATCTTTTAGCAAATAGTTAAGTAACGCAAAGTGGTTATGGGGCATTATGCGATACTCATTTAGTTACTAATCGAAAGTATATCACACTTATCGATTGGAGTTTACTAAATTAGAGTAAATATTTGAGTAACCTGAGTGGTTATGGGACATACGGTAGTTACTTGAATGATTACTTTTAGGAAGTATATAACACTTATTTTGTCGAGTTTTCATAATCGTCCTTGGGTGATCCGTTTAGGCAGATTTATGGGTTTTCAGACCTATCTGGGATACTTGTTTATAAGCGAGTTACGACGGGCGAAGTGATTGTATATGGGATTGGTGCACGAAGCTTGTGCCTTTTATGATGATTTGCGAAGTGCTTATCTATATTGCTAATTTGAATTTGACTTGCGATGTACTTGTCTTATTCGACGTGTGAAGTGCATGCCAATCTGTGGTGGCACGCGAAGTGCGTGTTTATTATTATAGCTTGCAAAGTGCTTCTTTTGTTTGACTTTCGATGTGCTTGTCTTTGTGGCTTAGGATTTATGACTTATTTTTATGATAAGTTACTTGGGTTTTGACTCGCTTTCAAACAGTCTTATATTTTCTAGAGTTGACTTGCTTTATGCAGTCTTTTGTGTACTTGAGTTTTCGAAGTTAGTTTTCCTTATCAGAATATTTGAGATGATTGCCACTGATGGGCATGAGGGTATTTGATGACATGGTGATTTGGTATTGATGTTTTATTTGTTTATGGCATATATTAGATTTTTTTTATCATGCCCTGTGTTTTACGCAAATTTATTACCGAATGATTTCATGGTGAGACTTTTCAATGTATAATGCAGTACATTGGGTTTATATATCTTTGATGTTATGCAAGCTTATTATTATATGTTCTCACCTTTTTGGATATTTAAAGATAGCCTGACCCATTTATTTTATAATACTCGGGTCAGACCGAGACTTGACAGGTACAGGGACTCAGTGACTGTGGATTTGGGCTAGCTAAAGTAGCTATATAGAGTAGTACCTTTTTGATAGAGTTCCCTTTTTAGATATTAGCCTTGTTTGTAGACTTGTGTTATGCTTGGCTATTGTATTGACATGAGATGACTTGTATATTCTTTTAGACTTTTTATAGTTTATGCAAGTATATATTTGTATATGTAAGTCTAGTATTTCAATTTTTAGACTTACACTTTGAAGAAGTAATTAATGTGTTTCATTTCCGTTGCGATGTTTGATTCTATGTTGCATACTATGTTGTGTACTGTTCTGAATTATATTAAACCATTCTACTATTGTTTTGTGCCTGGATCAGAAACGTCGAATTACCACTTATAGAAAAAGAAAGAAAAATGTAGTCATATAATTCGACATATCGATACTCGCCCAATGCAATATTACGGATGGTTGCTACTAACCAGCTTATTCTATGTATTATTCTAGAATATTTCTTTTAATATTCTTGGGTTATATGGGTATTAAGGTGTAGCGTTTCAGTTGGTATCAAAGCAGAGGTTCAGAACAATATAGAGCGTAAGAAACACGAACCTTGGCCTGACAGACTTAGAATCCCGTCCCTTAGGTCTGTTAAGTAGAAATTAGGATTTATTTCCTAGTCAGAATAGAAGTATAAATGATTATTAGGAATAATCATTGGAACATATTTGTGGAAATTTTGAATTACTTTACAAATTATTTTTGTAAAATGATTTCAAAATTTAAGTGTTGTCTAGTAGTGTTCTGATCCGTTAGTGATCAGAGTTGCACAACGGAAACTGATAAACTGTTTCTACTGAGCACCATACTTAGTTATTTATTTATGTTTGATTGAATGTTCTATGCATGGATGGCTGGTTGCATATTTGAATTGTTATTGATAAATTTTCAATTGTACGAGAATTTAGAGATTTATAAATCTTGGAATTATTTTTGTGTTAATTTGCCCGTTGAGTGTTTTATGAATTTTAGTCGAGACGTGGGATGCCACGGTGTCGATAGGGATTCTTAAGCGCTTTGACGAGACATATAGATACGGTAAATTTGAGTTATATTATTTAAATTATTATAAATAGTTATGAATGAGTTATAAATAATATTTAAAAAGGAAATAAAATTTTAAGTGAGTTAAATATTATTTTAAAATGGGGTAAATGTTTTGGACAATATATTTATATGCATATGTAATAAGTTTTGGGAAGTGAAAAGATATTTTGTGGAAAAGCTTGTATATAAGTATGTACAAGTATATTGAGGAATAATAATATTATTAAAACAAAATATTATGACCTGTATGGTTATTTGGAAAAGAGATATTCATTGAATTTTTGACAATATTATTCAGTAAATGATTTGGAATTGAATATATTTTTTTTGTGAAAATATAATATTTTTTGGAAAGATATTTAAGAAAATAAATTTAGAAGAAAATGTATCTATATGCATATATGTGTTTAAAAAAATTTGGTGGCTTAGAAAATTATAATGGAAAAAAAAGCATTTTTATGTATTAATTTAGATGACGTGTGCAGCCACCAAACCTTAGCAATAGCAAAGAACAATGGCTAGGACATGTTGATTTCACGATCAACATTGCAGCCATTTGACAAAGCGATTCGCTATAAATTGATGGCGAGGCAACGTCATTAAATTATTTGATATTTGTAAATTGTGAATGTTTATTTTTAGATGTATGTTAAGAAGAATAGTGTGTGATATTTCAATTTGTTATGTAAATCATTTTATGATTTAAATGGAAGTTTATTTTGTATTTGAATTCTAGTATATAAGAAGTTAAAATAAAAGATGTAAGTAACCGTGTAAATAAATTTTGGAAGTTCAAAATAAGAAATTGGAATCTTATACTTTGATGATTTGGAATCTAAGAGATAGATTATATAAATAAGATGTGGTATAAATAATTACCTTAAGAAGCTATTTATTCTTTGGAAGATGTAAATTTTTGAAAAAGAATTATTTGGAATAATAACTAAAAATTTGAAGTGGAGTTAAAATATTTGGAATAAGGGATTTATTGTGTAGATGTCTTTTATGTTGACAAGCGAAGAGCTTGCCTTAGTTAGACTTGTGAAGAGCGGTCGTTAGTGCAAACAAGTGAAGCGCATGCCTTTAATATTTGACATGCGAAATACTATTGTAACACCCCTAATTTTTAATAACATTATTCAGGAGATTTAATTAGATAAATTAAATAGAATAATGTAAGTATATGAATGATAAGGAGATTGAGATTTGAATAAATCATATAGGGTTGTGCTTAATCAATTAAATGGGCTTAAATTGGCTTTTATGTATTTAATTAAACATGGTCATATTAGTAAATAGCCGCACTATTATTACTCATGGCTATACATTTCACATTCTTGCCCATTCACGTACACTTTTCATTTTCACAAACGCAAATCAAAATTTAGAAGAGCCGACCATTAACAAGGAAAAAGAGGAAGAAAAATTTAATCAAGCTAGGGGATTTAATCTACAACAAATTTCAAAGTCCTTATCATATTCAAGGTGAATAATAATTTTATACCATCTCTATTTTATTCTATGATTATATGTTTTCAGATTTATGATTAAATTCATTTCTATGACGTTTTGGATGATAATATGCTTGAAATATTATATGTTTGATTTAAATCAATTCATTTACTTATGAGTTTACATGGTTTTAGGACAAAACCGATTGGTAATGATTTTAGAATGCCATAGAAAAATTATATGTTATGAAAAAGATATGATTTTGGAGATGGGTTTCAATTTTTATAATTTTCCAAGATATGGAAAATTTATTATGAATTTTCAAAGGAAAATGTGATAAAATTGGGTTAAAATTGATATCGATTATTTCAGGACGAATTTGGGTCTGAAATTATAATATGTTAGATAACATGATGAAAGTGAATTTCTGTGATTTTTGGGGATTTTTCCCAATTGATTTGCTATGGAAAATAAATTATTTTAAAAGGACTTATTTGCAATATTGGTTTTGCTTAATGGAAGGGCTTAAATGTTAATTTTTCCTTGGTTTAGATCTGATAAATGTGGCAGTTATTTTTGTAAAGGATTTGAAAATTTTAAAGGAAACCAATTAAAATATTATAAATAGGCAAGTTAGTTATAAAGCAATTACTAAAATTAGCATGATTTCAGCCTTTATTCAGAAAAGCAGGTTCCGCCTCCTTTAGTTGTGCCTTTCGACTCCAATGCTTTCGCTTCGACTTAGTCGAAACCAACCTAGCCAAAACCCACCTAGTCAAAACCAATACATAAGGTATCACTTAGATGGTACGTAGTGGATTGGAAGGAAGGTGGGAGCCGTTAATGCTTCCGATGGGGTCGAAACCTTAGTGTTGTTTTCAAATGTTAAGTGCCTGCTTTATTTTACTTAAAGCTTTCGATGTAATCAAAACTTATGTTTTCGAAAGGGGTTTTCTAAATAGCTTTCGAAGGAGGTTGCCGTACTATGTTTTAAAGTAGGAGCTTTCGAATGAGTTCCTTATTTCTTTAATAAGGCTTTCGAAGATGATGGTTCCGACCTAGTCGAAACTTCGCTGCCTTTCATGTGCCTTTCGAGTGTATTGAAGTCATCATTACTTTTGAAGGGTGCCTTTGTTTTAAACTTATGCTACGTCACTTCTTAATTGCTTTCGAAAGGGTTCAAGGGTTTCGAAGGCAATGGTGTCGAAAGGGGGTTTCGATACTATCCTTCAAAGTTTTACTCAAAGGTTTTGAGCTTTCGAATAGATGGTTCCGACACCATCAAATTTTCCCCAAATAATTTTATTAAAGGTTTCGAAAGAGATACTTTCATATGTAACCACTTTGACCCAAAAGACGTTTTTAAAAGTAAAATCCAGTAATTTCGAAAGGGGTATTTTCATTTGTTTCGAAGCTATGTTTTAAGGTAATGTTTTGATACATTCGAAAGGTATATACTTAGTGTTTTGAAAAGAAGTTTTCTATGCTTTCGAAGGAGGTTATCCAGGGGTTTCGAAAGTGATGTTTTAAGGTTTCAAAAAAATAACCCAATCTCATTTTAAAGGAAAAACCATGGCATAAATAAAGAGTTTTGAAATGAAGTTTTTGATGAAGTTTTCCTTGATTAACAGGTTAAAGGGATTAACCCAGTTTTATATAAAATGATTTCAATGATATTTAACCACTGGTGTTGGTATTATTATGTTGTTATGATTTATTGCTTCTTCACATATTTATTCACATTGTCATGAACCCACAACGATACTTTGGGGAAGGACAGAATAACCAGCTTGGTTGACCCAGTAGTGAATATAAGTTAAGGATGCTAAAATATTAACTAAAGATATTGGCAGGGGCCAATAGGTTCACAGTAAGCCCATGAAAACTGTGTAAAGGAAAAGATTTTGGAAGGGGCCAATAAGTTCATAGTCAGCCCATGAAAACTATGATTTGATATTGGCAGGAGCCAATAGGTTTGTAGTTAGCTCATGAAAACTATATCCGGATTAAGATATCGACAGAGGTCAATAGGTTCCTAGTCAACCCATGAAAACTAGGATAAGAGGAAAGATATTGGATTTACCAATAGGTTCTTAGTGATCCCATGAAAACTATGAAATCAGACAGGGAGTCCATAAACCTTTAACAGGTTATTAGTAAGCCCATAAAAATTAATAGGTTAATAGTGACCCTAGAAACTATAAATGAGACAGATAGTCATAATGAACGGGGATGGATAATCCAGAATTAAATTACTTATTTGAATATCATCATATTGTTTGAATTGTTTTAACCATTGTGGATGCATGAGCACAATATATGATTTTATGGAGGATTTAGGATACTAGTGAAGGGAAAACCTGTTCCGCTAAGTGGCATGGTCTCACTAGAAATCTAAATGGTTTGATATGGTAGATTATTATTCATACCAGGCTTTATGTCTAACTCGAAGATTTTGTTTTCCCCTTGACCTCTCAGGTGCTCAATTGATTTTGAGTAGATTGAGGGTTAAGGTTTCCAGGTTTTCTCTAAGATGAATAAAGCTTCCGAAGACGTGCATGTGGCAAGCTTATAAATAAGAGCTCTTTTATTCCGCTGTGTGGTTTGGTTGTAAAGGAAAATCTGTTTTATTGCCTTATTATATACTCTGATCATCCAAGGGGGCATCTTCACATGTCGCTTTTGGCATAAGTTGTATTTATATTTTATTTGAACGTGGTTTGCGTATTGGGATTATGTAATGAACATGAAATGTTTTGAATGGAATGTGGAATGTGTTTTGATGTTTTAATTTTTTTTCCATATTCATGTGTTTCTGTGTATCAATATATCTAACATTGTCGTAATTGGTCGTCGAGGATTAATAACTATGATGACTGCAGTATCCATAGCCGTTAGTTTTGGGTCTCCAAGTAGGGGGATGTTACAAGTTGGTATCAGAGCATGGGTTTATGAAACTTTAAATGAAATTTAATCCTAAAAGATTTTTCAACACATAATCCAATAAATCAGATAGTAAGATTAGGGTAACACTATAGCAACATACTTGTAATTGATATATATATAGTTATATATAAGTACGTATTCCCCGCCCTCTTAGACCGTTCTTCTGTATCTTACTAAGGCTCGTATGCAGATTTACGAGAAATGAAATATGGAAGCAGGAAACGGAAGAGGACATCTCGGCGGAGGCAGCACCACAACTAATGGAAATGCTCGACCCACCACTAGGAGGAACCTGGGTCAACCGCCTAATGTTAATAACCAAAATGCTGATGCCAATGTGGGTGCTGGAAACCCACCAGTTGATATAGGGGCGATGTATCAGTTCTTCGTCAATATGATGCAAGCAGGAGTTGCTGAAAATGTTGGAGGAGTTAATCTTGTAGCTCCAGTTGGGAATAATTATGCTAATCTGAGTAGAGACTACACTAGTCTTGGTGGGAAGCCATTCATGGGGACAGAGAATGCTATGGAAGTTGAGAATTTGTTGTTGCGCTGTGAAAGGATATTTGCTGATTTGGGTTTAGATGATGAGAAAAAGAGAAAGTTGGTCTCTAGACAGTTGCAAGGGTCAGCGCTTCATTGGTGGAATAGTATTATCGTTGGAGTTCCAGAGGAGCAGTTGACTTGGGCTGATTTTTGAAGGAGATTTGAGCAAAAGTTTGTGTCTGAGTTTGCTAAGTCAGGGATGATGAGGTAGTTCATGAATCTAGAGCAGGGAGAGATGTCGGTTGTTGAGTATGCCACTAAGTTTGATATGTTGTTCCGATATGGGCATAATACTATAGACACCATCATCAAAAGGGAAGTTCATTAGGGGACCGAGGCCCGAGATTGCTAGGGCGACCCTGCCACATCTTCACGATCCTAGTAATTTAGTTGTGGAGATGGCCATTCGCTGTGAGGAGATGCTTGGTGATTGTATTAGAGAGAAGCCAGTGGAAATCCAGGGTTCTCAGGGGAAGAAAAGAAAGTTCTTTAAGAAGAAGGGAGCCCAGAAGGAAGATGTTGCCAAGAAGGCAAAGGCTGAATTAGTTTGCTTTAAGTGTGACAAGAAGTGTGATTATGCGAATGAGTGTAGGTCAGGTAATGGGAAGAAGGCAAATAAGAAGAATGTAAAGTGATTCAACTGTGATTAAGTTAGGCATTACAAGAATCAATGTCCAGAGCCAATTGGGGCGGACAAATGGAAAGTTTTTGCTATTGGACCAGCATCAGCTAGGCCTACTGCAGTTGATAAAGGGATGTCTATGATTGAAGGTACGCTTTTGATTCAGAGTATACCAGTTAGGGTACTTTTTGATGCCAGTGCATCACATTCATTTATATCTCAGTGTTTAGTTAATAGATTATGCTTAAAACCCACCTACCTTATCACTTCCTTAAGGGTTATGAATCCAATAGGAGGGTATGCAACTCTAGGGTTGAGATGTGACCAGTTAGAACTTGATTTGTTAGGTCATAAGTTTGCATGCAGCTTGTATGTTATTGATTTCGTAGATTTCAGAATCATTTTGGGTATGGATTGGTTGGGTAGGTTTGGGGCTAGAATATTTTGAATGGTTATTACATAGGAATTGAAATGGAAATAAATAAGGGATGACAAGGGTGATTGATACATTTTCCCTTTTATTAAACTTAATTAATGCAACATATTAATGACTATCAATAGGTACCATAATGTAAGAATGTCAAAGGTAAACAATGAATTGTATGTATATATTATTGTCTTAATTAAAAAGGGAAATGATTTCATACTATGACAATATATATGTACAGAAAAATAAATTTTATATGAACACATACAAGTAAATCCAAATGTGTATATATGAAATTCAATCAAAGCTTTCTAATGATATAAATTAGATAGTTATTACAGTCAATTTCAAAACTTTGGTTTGTTGTTAAAATGTTTATATATAAATATCTAATGCAATAAAAAGAGCAAGTAATACATGCAAACATTCATACATGCATGTATTAAAATTCAAAACTAAAATTACACTTTGTTATGAAAGATTAAAACATAGATCTACAATTGAAACATTGTATTGATTTCATATAAATTTCAGTTTTAACTTCAAATATAATTCAATCAATCAACATGAAAATGTAAATTTCCAGACTTAAAGAAATGGAATTTAAATTAAATGTTAAGGCTTAGAACTAAAATAAAACATTGTATTTTAAAATATATGGATTTAGTTTCAATTTAACAAAGTAAAGAAAAACAGCTAATTAATTCGGACATGTAAACATTCAGATCCGAAGAATTACAATTTAATTAGAATGTTTAAAAATATAGATCTACATTTAAATGTAGTTTTAAAACATAAATAAATTTAATTTTGATCTATCAAATGAAAACTTAATCATATCATTCAACAAATAATTTCAATCTTCATAAATAATTTTTAATTAAGCAATATAGTAATACATCATACAAAATATGAAAGTCAAATTAAATTTCCATCAAACATTGCAAAATCACTATCTATATATAGAAAATGACATACCTTGTTGCCCAATCCTTAAAACACACCTTGTTGATGATGCCTTTGATTTGCACCTTGAACGAAGAATGCTTCTAGATCTGGTTGAATCACCTTAGAATGTTGCTTAGAAATCATAACTTAAATAATGATATCTCCTCAGATCTTGAAGATCCACATCCTATCCTTGGAAGAGATGGATGAACCAATTTTGTTTTATTTTATTTGATCTTTTTATTTGGAGTTGAAAGATTTTGGAAATTTGTTTTCTTTGTTTTGTTTCTTCCATGAAAAGTTAGGAGTAGAGGAAGAGAAAGAATGAATGAGAAAGAAAATGAATTTTACGTACAAAATGAATTAGAGAATATGTTTTTGTTTGAAAGAATGAAACTTTTCCCATTCTTTAATTAAAACTTCCCTAATTAATTCCCTTGATTGCTTCTCTCTCTCTTCAATCCTTTCTTTACACGTATGTCATCAAATGACATAAAATTTCCATAAATCATGTCATCAATTGATATAAAATTTCCATAAATCATGTCATCAAATGACATAAAATTTTCATAATCCATTTCAAGCAATTATCTTTAAATTACATCGACATCGTATATCAATGCGTGCAAATATAACTCTTATAAATGAATTAAAATAATTACAAAAAAACTTCCAAACATCAAATAAATAATAACTAATATTTCTTAAATATCAATTAATTTAATTAATTTACAACATTTTATAAATTAATTAAATCATGTGGTTTTCAGAGAATTCATCATTATGGTTGTGCGACTCATAGGTGTAAATTCAGTCAGCGATTAATATCGAACTATTCGAATATTAACGTTCACACGTCACTTAACAGGTGGTGTGGCATTTTGGCCGAATTTATCGCTTACACATTGTTTGTGCCAAAATTGGTCACAAACACCCAATTGTCGATGAAAGCACCGTTTACAATCACAAATCACAGGTAGCAGGTTTGTAGAGAGTAAAATATGAAAAGCACTCAGAAAATAATAGACAAGCAATTAATACACACAGGTTTATAGTGGTTCGACGTTCTAGCCTACATCCACTTTGGAGAATTTGACTTTATTGATTCTTGCTCGCTGATTACAATGTGTTACAACAATGGAATTTGAGTATAATGGTGATTTCGGCAGAGTTTGGACGTAGAAGAGCCCCTCCCCAAAAGATCCTTTTTCTGTAGGTTCTGGGATGCTATTTATAGGCGTATGGTACAAATATCTCACTCAGATCTCGGGAGACCTCTTCAGACACGTAGGTGGGCCCACGCAATCGATCCCATATGGTTTGCACACGGTCTATGATCGATACGAATAGATTTCGTATCGATCAAGATTTGGCCCAATCGAGTCAAAATTGAGCATGAGCATTCTCGAGGATGTACGCAAGCTTTTGTGAAAATATGGTGGCATTTGGACTTTTAGATTGTGAGATATGATCGATACGAATTGGGCTCTCCAACACGGATATTCGTTCGTATCGATACCTTCGCCTCCATCCCTTTCGTATCGATCAAAAGCACGTGCTTGCTTGTTGATGTGGAACGATAAACTGGGGTGGATCTTTGCCGCGTTGACCGAGCTTTCATCCTTGTAAACTTCATTTGTATCCATCTGTAATACTCCATTCACATCCATCCATTTCGACCCCTATTCATATCGATAATTGATGGTGTACTTCGTATCGATCGTTGTAGATACAATCAATACGAAGTGACTTCGTTTAAGGGTTTTTTTATGGATACGAACAAGGACTATAATGGATACGAACAAGGACTATGATAGATACGAAGGCTCATGGATGCTATCGATTCGAACAACCATGAACTTGATGGATACGAATGAGGTCTGTAGGGTGGATGGATACGGACTAACCTTACCTGTGATCGATACGAACTAGGTCGGACCTCGATGGATACGAAGTAGCATGGACACGAGGTAGGCTAATGGATTCGAACTTGGTGGATACGAACATTGGGCTTACGGCCACAACCCATACCAGCTTCCTCCCTGACTCGAAACAAACCATCCCATGACCCGAAGCAAACGGTGTATCGACTCGAAGTGACATACAAATGTGCTGCTTTACCAAAAAACTCGAAATTAGCTATCCTTCAACTCGAAGCGAGTGCAAAATAACTCGAAGCCAACTCCAAGCAACTTGAAACAACTCAAACTTTGTCGAACCCATATTCTAAACATCTTGTAATGTTCGTTCGTCGAATATGCTGTATTCTACCTCCATAACTATGTTTATCTTATGCAATGATCTAACTCCGATCGTTATGCAATTGAGAGGGTTAAATTCACCTGTATGCTGCCTTGCCAAAAGGCGGGTTAACACACATCTTTTGGTAAAATCCAATTTTACTTATTATAAGCGATACCTAATAGTGACAATTATTTACACCAATTCTCTTCGTCGAAACTATATCACTTTGGATTTATGGAATTTGGTAATAGTCAAAATTCCAATATCATCCACATTCAACTTTATAGTACAAACACAAAGTCTTTTGTTCAATAATAACAATTATTATTAACCAAAATGCTCTGGCCAGAGACTTTGACTTTGAGTTGACTTCAGTTGACCGTGATACTAACCTCATATAACCGAGGAGACGAATTCTCTCTTGAATAGTGTTTCACTTCCAATGCTTCCACTCGACCCAAGTATAGTCATTCGATGGACGCCGTGCGACGATTTAACTATAATCAAAGCAGAGCTTTCATATTAAAGGTCAACAGTATTCTCAAGTCAAGAGAACTTTGTAAATTAGTCACATTGATATTCTCTGCTTTACCTTTGTTATATTAACCAACAGAAAACTATCTAGTGAGTCATTCCATAGTTATCCAATAACTATCAGTACGTAACCCCTTCGTGCCCCCAACATTCATGAGTAATACGCTGCCCAACATTTGGAGAGGGTTACGTACTCTAGTCTCAATGGATACCTCGATATCCGCATCTTGACTAGGAACATTTAAAATGGTATATTTGTTTCATTGTGATAAATTACTCACGGTTATAACACTTTGTAACTACTATCACAAATCATATCATTTGTGGATTTTCTATCAAATAAATTGATTAATTAATATAACCACATTATATCAAGTATATAATAGAAAGAAAATACCTTTATTTCGAACAAGATTGGTCAACGAGTTAGATATATGTAACAAATTACATAATTGCCCCTAGGGCATACCCCTAACTCTATCAATCTCCTACTTGCACTTGGGGTCAATTATGAAATCTTATTCCAACTTCTCCAATCGGTTTTCTCAAAACCAATTAGGTCAGTCCCTTTGTGATCGGGTATGCTATTATGTTTTAATTATCTACTCTATCAATCGACTCTCCTCGACGGTGATAAACTGTTTTATCATGTGCAACAATTCAGAGTATGTCTCTCGACTTCAAGTGAGCTCTAAGTTCTGTTGTGAACTATATTACGACATTGTTATCATATAACTATGTCATGAGATTCTCAACATTTGAAATCAGCTCAGTTATAAATTTGTGCACTTATATTTTTTATATACATTATTTTTATTGCGGTGCTATTCAAGGCGATGTACTTAGCCATTTTCATTGAATCAGCCACGGTCTTTAATTTGGATCATTTCTGACTTAAATTTTTGTTATTGACATATTATACTCAATATTACTCATGAAAGTTTGAGTCTGAACATTACTTCATAAGGAATTTATTGTTTATATAAACAATTCTTTAGTATTACATAAATACATGAGATAACTTCATACAACCATTTAGTGATATCAATTTGGATTTGATATTTGCTTCATGTATCAAATAAGTAAATAAATCATGATATCGTAAACAATATAACATGTATGATAATTTCTATTGCCAATGCAAAGGAATCAATCTTACATGTTCCTTATTAAACATTTTAATAAGGTGTCCTTGCATATCATTTGGGACATTCCCGACATCTTTTATACTTACTATAAAAGACATCATTTATTAATCCAATGTTGAGTATTAAAACAACTAAGGCTGATTTTGACACAAGTACATCGTTAAAATCAACAACGTGTTGTTGACTTATAGTTTAGAAATATAAATGTACCTTTTAACGTTCTTTCTTATGAACACACGCTTCCTCTGCACTTTGATTCAAAATCAAACTATTTTATATTTCTATCAAAGTACTTATTCAATCTTGATGCTTATAAAATGATACTTTCATATCATTTCTTGGATCATATCTAAAGACTCACAAACTCAATACCGCTCCCACTAACTTTGAGACATTTTTGGTTAATATGTATAAAGAACTTACTCTAAATCGTTATTTAGAATTTTCGATTTCAATACATATGTACCAAAACACTAGGACTTATCAAGCGATAATTTTATGAGTAAATCCGAATTGACTTGAACATGTTGAACAACAATTGAAATTTGCGATATTATTCTTATCAACATTGCTCATTTAATTCCAACTGCATTAGTCTTACTCATAAAGACACGGTCGCGGTCAATGGATCATATCCCTTCAGCTACGACCACTAAAATCTATATTTTGATAGCGTACTTGGAATTCTTTCGGATTTGCACATCATACCATATAGAGTCAACACTCTCAATAGTTTAATTAAATAATCTAGGCTTATATATTTTCGACATTAATAAGAAACTTATAGTTTCTCTTCAATGTACAAGAATACTTATTAGACACTCTAATGCGTTGTGTTCGTTTAGGTTAGTTAATTACATTTCATCTCATCTAATTAGTATCATCTATGGATCGTATCGAATTCCATTTTACTACCAATAATTCCTTAAAGAAATTTCTTCACAATGAAGTTGGTATTTCTTGAAACAACAATTCTTTCTCAGTGCAACCAAATTGATATTTATAAATGTTTTATGAATTTCTTTATTTATAAAGCTGATTTGGTTTTAGTTTACAAAACTTATGTTCAAAACATAAATATGTCATCCAATGACAGTCTTCCAAAAACTCTTTTGGGGAGATTCATACAAGATTCCTTATGAACAATAATTACACGTAATCTTTCTACTCGCACAACCTGCCAACTCCTTGGCCTAGGATATGTTGGAGTTTCTTATAAACTCTTACCTTGTAAAATTTTGTAAACTGTTATTCAGGTGAAATAATATTAACCTTGTGTACTATCCTTAAGTACATTACCTTATAGAAAGAAACTAACTCAACTGCACTCACAATTAATCGTACATTTTCCAACAAAGTTCGATTAACCCATATCGATGCATCATTATGTATCACATGGAGGAGTAATCTTGAGATTGAATCTTTATTCATTTTAGGTACGTTCGGAACATTTTCCAATATACTCACTCATTCGATCAAATCAAATCATTTCTATCGCGTGTTATTTTATTTACTTCTATTTTATATTCTATAAGTTTACCATAGACATACTACATGTGTATCAAATACACATGTCCATGTCGATGATAACTCATCGGTGAATATGACGAAGTACATGGAACCATTTTGGTATTTATAGAATTACGATTGCATACATCTATATGTATCAATCCGAAGAGTTCATCAACTCTTATGATACTCCCACTAAATGGGTGCATAGCCCTTTATTGTTTGAGATATAATTAACAAGTATCATATGATTCAAAATCATACTATAAAATTATTTCTCAAAACTATGGCTTAGTCTATAATTCCAAAAAAATTATAAATAATATTAGATACTTTTGTATTTTCCAATGCATCACTTTTGTTAATAAAATTACCACATTATAGTTTTATTTCATAAAGAATATTCATATTGAAATATAGCCATGCCTTTTTTAGTCGATACCGGAAAATAATCATTATTTTATAAATAATGTATCGTAATGTAGCGACCCGCCATTCCATACCCTTTGAGTTGATAATAATTCCCTCTTGTTCAATCCAAATTGTATGAAAGGGTGAATAACTAGGGTAAAGAAGAAGAAGAGATAGAAGAAATAAGAACAACAATACACAGAATCTCACAATCGCAGCGGAACAAAATATGATATATAATAACAGATTTTTATGCAAAAGAATCTGTAACTGTTTTATACTTACAAACATCAGAGTACAACAATCAATACATCAATCTGGACAGTTATAATAACTTGTCCTCATACAACGGAATATAAATCAAGTACGGAAAT
Source organism: Allium fistulosum (assembly GCA_030737815.1). NCBI lineage: Eukaryota > Viridiplantae > Streptophyta > Magnoliopsida > Asparagales > Amaryllidaceae > Allium > Allium fistulosum. Next base: position 152,238,619 of record CM060905.1, on the reverse strand, counting down.
ACGTCCCCGTCATCCAGCTTGTCTCCTAAGCTCCATAGCATTCTATCCTGAATCTGTAATACTCGGTCTGACTTGAGCATTATAATAAAATAACATCTGAGTCAGTCTGGAAAACCAGCGTGAGAAAACACACTCAATTTGAATTATTAAAGTTATCAAAATCCTTTGAAAAACAAAGGTATTTCGTAAGACCACGTCACACATAAACACGACGGATTTTTCCCTTACGTAACCAAAACATTTTTATCAAAGTCGTATGATATTATAATAGGGTCTAAACAAAGTAAATAGAAAATAGCTGAAATGCTTGCATCTCACATTTCAGCATAGTTGGGCACAATCAAAACCGTATGGCGCTTATTGAAGAATGGATTCCATATAATGACTAGGCACTGGGGTACCACCTATTACAGTACACTTCTAGAAAAATGTACCGAGGACCTCGTCGGGATCCCCTAAAACACAAGACCGGCCCTTTTCCTGACCTGGATAGAACCGAATATGTTATCACCCCGGGTGTTCCCACCCTTATCAAGAGCTCTTTTACATGCACCACTGTATCCATAATTTATAATATATACGAGGCTATTTAGAAAGGTGATAACATACCCTAATTGGGTGCGACCCACTTAGCCTTGCTGCATCTCCCCTGATTTTCAGTCATTCCGGTTGATGAGGCTTAAGGCTACGATTACCTTTCAAGAACAATTTCACTTAGAATGCTCATCGTCCTCCAATGATGATGTTCTGATAGCATTCGTCCATATAAGTTGTCATGGGTCTGGACAAACCAAATCTTCACAGTATCCATTTGTAACGCTCAAATCAGATCGAAGTGGTTTTCAGATAATTAAATCCGATCCCAGTCCCTTCGAAACGATCAACGAATTTGGCCAAAATTGATAGTCGGTTATTTAACTATCAATAAAACATCCATAAGCAGACACTAGGCCTTATTTTATAAATCTTCAAACATTTATTTCAAAAATATCTTTACAAAGATATATATTCAAATTCCTTTCTATATTCCAATATTTAAAAACAATTTCAAATACTTAAATCCATAACAGGATATTCCCAAACCATTTCAACACTTAGAAATATTTTCAAATTTCCATTTTTATACTTAGGAAAAATTATAAGTCTTATTTTTCAAATCATTTCAAATATTAACGCTTCAGAGAATATTTCGTAACTTATCTCATAAGTCTCCGGAATCATTAATAAATTCCCTTTAACAATTTCCAAAAACCCAGTATACTTATTTATAACCCCATTCAACGATTTATAACTTCTTTTATGAATTCAGATTTAATTTTCGAAGTTCCCATATTCAACATTTTTGAAAATTCCATTTCCTCCAAATCCCTTGTAAAATTCCTCTTACTAACATCATATCCATTTTATAAACCCTGTTCACAAATATCGAGAGGATTTATAAATAAATTCAATCATTCCAAAACTATATATATATATAATAAGTATTTTTAAACAATAATTTATTTTTAAAACACATTTAAGTAATTATTTAAAATATTAAACACTTTATATAACATCAATGATTAATTTCCAATTCATTTTAAATAAATAATTGATTTACAAAGCTGATTATAAAAAGATAGAATTTATTTCAATAAATATTAAATACTTGAATAACCCACTTTCTGAAATATTTCAATACTAACTAGTTTTAAAATATCATAGTTTAATAAATAAAATTTCCCTTTTAAAAACAAACCTAAGTTATAAATAAAAATATATTTTTGAAATCTCAATATCCAGTTTCAGTTTATAAATCTCTCTCGATTCACAACACATCGATTTCCTTTTCAATTCCCTAGCCATTTCACTTTCCAAGAATAGACTCTACTATTCTTCCCGAAAACTATTTTCATATCTTGATATGAATTCACACTATGAAATTTATATTCCCAATTTATAACTGATATCTTTTCCCTTATTAATAAACACCGTTTATAAATTTATGACTCATCGGGGTTTACTTAATTATAAAATAATCTCATTTATAAAATTTCATTTTATGAATCCATTTCTTTATAAATCCCATTTATTTTTCAAATCTATTTGAATGTCGATTTTAAAACCCCTTATCCATATTTTTTAAATATCATTTTAAATTCCAGTTTTAAAAATCCTTATATAATTTATTTAAAAGTCTCCATTTAAAATATTTTACAAATAGTTAAGTATCAAATTATTATTTTATCCAACTCAGCCTCCTTTAAAATAATTCAAACTCCAATATAAATATTTTTATATCTAAATTCTCTTTTAAATTCCTTCAATTTCAAAATAATATTTATGGTAATTAAAATACCAAATTAAGATCAGTGCTACTATAGCATCCAAAGATTCAAATGACCACATAATCTATATAAGTTTATTCACACCATTCATATATCACTATATATGAAACTAAAATAAACATTTTTGAGGAATCCAGTTGGATCCGTCCAACCTATTTCCCTGCATCCACAGATGTTAATACTACATAAAATACCAATCCCACTTCGAGGGGGATATCGCGGTATATAGGGTCATTCGCTATTATGCGGGGCGCATAGGGTCTCATCCGCTAAAATATGCGAGAATATCAATCCAACTACCAATATATATATACTAATATATATAATATAACATCCAACTGATAATAATCATCATCAATTCATCCAATGAATCAATAATAAATTTCAACACTTTAAATTAAAACAGTAATCCAAGTCGAGTGAGATTTACTCACCTTGATTTTTCAAATCTGTTTATCATTCCAATTCCAAATTTAAATCCATGGTCTTGTTATTTTGTCGTCGCAAATCCAAACGACCCGTTTTTGAAATTTTGGACCTCGTATGCATAGATTATAAAATTTTAAGTTATCGATGGATTTAAATAAAGAATTTTAAAATATAAATAACTTAAACAAAAATTTTCAAGACTACCCTTCGTTGGAACTCTTCTTACCCAAAATTAAGAAAAAATGTGCACGACCATTACAGTGCACAAATCGTGCACTGTGCACCTTCCTCTCCTCGACCATCCTCCGAGACGACCCTGCCATCGATTTTCACTCGACGACGTCTACCTCTCCATACCTAGCAACCTCGGTCCGCAACCTCCTTTCAAAACGCATCGAGCGGCACCAGCTTCCCTCCCCTTCCGCCATGTCGCAATGACCAATACAGGGCCGGAGTTCACAAATTCTTGGCCGCCGATGCGCCTCACTCTTCCAAACCTAAATATACATGACTCGCCCCCAATCTCCTCTCCTAACCGCTGAAATTGCCAACCCTAGCTCACGCGACCCACCCACCATTACTGTCAAACTTCCAACCCGCTGTCGAGCACTGCCACGAACCATAGAAACGAGGGTCGAACGTCTTATGGATTGATAATATTATTTTTTTTACGAGGCGATTTTTTTTCAGAACTCGTATTGAAGAAGGAGAACATATGCGATTTCAATTTTTTTTCTCTTCTATCGATTTCGATTTTGAAAGAATGAAAGGGAAATGGTACGTGATTTATGAACTGAAAGAAAGGAGGAGGACGCGAATTTAACGTGATAGGGGTTCCTTCATACGTGATGGTGGCGTGTTTAAAAGGCAGGGTCTTGATTTTGACAAGTTATAATATTATTTAATTATAAATATCTCATTTAATGTAACTTAAAGTTTCGATACCCTATCGAGGCATGCCACCAGGCGTTTATAATGTTATATCCCTATTCCGAACGCAATGGAACAAGTTTCGAGTCCCAATTCGATCATACAAAAAAGATAGCTTTTTAAACCGACTATTTAAATTAAATTCGATTAAATTATTTTCAGGCGTTTATATTCCGTACGATCAAACGATAACTCCAAACACTACGAAATTTGAAATCCGATAATAATACACTATTACAGACCTAATGGAACTAGTTTCGTCGAATTCTGAGACTGTGCCCTGGATCGTTATTTTAACTCGTCGATTAAATCGACGATTTCAAAAATTTGCGAAATCACTTAAAATTTCAGTTTTAAAATCTTACTAACTAAATTATAATTACAAATCCAATATTTAAAACCATTTAAATATTCAAAATTAATCGTCGAAAAATCCGGGTCGTTACACGCAAGTTTTACAAAAACAATTTTCGTACTATGATGCAATTAATAAGTGCTATATGGCATGCTCCCACTATTTCCACCATTACTATAATAGTGAACTAAATTCGAAGGTCCATTGTTTGCACCAAAAATGGTCACAAACCCCGAATGTTGTGAAAGCACCAGTGTATGAATATAAATCAACAATATTCACACACAAATCTCAAATCTAAGCAAACAGAGTATCACAATTCAGAAATAATGAACAAAAACACGAGATTTATAGTGGTTCGGCGATCTTGCCTACGTCCACTCTGAAGTTGATGATTTTATTGATGTTCACTCGATGATTACAATCTCTTCTAATGTAGTACAACTGAAATTATATGCTAAGTCTCAATCTAAGGTAGCGGTGGTGTTCTGGAGTAAATCTGGCAGAATCTGGGCACTCTTTTGTACTTAGAATTATCCGACCACCTTTCTGAATGAGCAGGGGCTCTATTTATAGGTGTAGGAGGCTGATATTTCGCCTAAATTGAAGGGAGACCAGTTCTGGCACGTGAGGGGGCCCACATGGCCGAAATCTGGAGATCCGGGCCCACTTTGGGATCGATTCGACCCTTGGTTCGAATCGTTCAAGAAATTGTCCAATCAAGCTGAAATTTGGTGTGGACATTCTTCAACATGTTCTCAAGCTTCTGTGAAAATTTCATAGCATTTGGATGTGTAGATCTCGAGTTATGATCGATTCAAGGTCGCTTTTCTGGTTGCAGTGCTCCGTTCGAATCGATCATGTTCGACTCGATTGCTTCGAATCGATCAAGCGTGCGCTTCTGTGATGACATGGAGCGCCTCCTTCGTATCGATCCGACTTCTATGCCGAGTTGACTGGGTCGACTCCATGGTTTTTCGCCGCTTTGACTGGGGATTCGTGGTAGTGGATTCGAAGATATCCCTCTTCGAATCGAATGAGCGAAGGTCTGTTCGAATCGATCAAGATGTGCTATCGCGGATCGATTCGAAGTTGCCTTATTATAGTTTTCGAAGGTACTGGAGTCGAAGGTTAGCTTCCTTCGAATCGATGATGTCGGTGCTTTGGAATGGAGTCGGAGCTCCTCTGCCTGCATGGATTCGAAGGATCCTTTCTTCGATGGATTCGAAGCGAGGCCCAGTGTGATGGATTCGAAGCATGGTCTGTGGATGGATTCGAATCACTATGTGGCTGATGGATTTGAACGTTGGAGGTTAAAGCACTTTCATGGATTCGAAGTCATCAGGGGAACTTCATTGGAATCTAGTTTGATGGATTCGACCCTAGGGGATTCGAACCATTGGGAGACGAACTCAAGGCTATGTCCTTCACTTGCGTCGATGATATCTTGGGCGTACGAACTCGGATTGACTCGAGATTTGGAATGTTGTTCTATCTGGCCTTGCTTGACATGTCTTATCAATTGTAGCCCGATCCGGACTCGGACAAAATTCATCGATATCCATGGTGAACTTGTGATGTAACTGTCCTACAGGATGAACTGTCATTGAGTTCTAGTCAGTTTTTTGGTGTCACGGCCTTGCCAAAAGGCGGGATAACATTTTCCCCCCAAAACATGCCTTGCGATAGGAAGGTGTGTTTTGTAATGCCATAAGCTGGATGTTCATATCCTGTTGATGCCCTGCAAAGAAATTGATAGTTTTATCTGATCACAAATGACGATCGTTTGGGATCGTATGTCTTTCAAGGCGATATGGGACCGTTCGCGGTCGGACGCTGTTCGCGACAAATAAAGAAAGGGGACCATTCGCGGTCGGATGCCGTTCGCGGCAAATAAAGAAATGGGACCGTCCGCGGTCGGATGTCGTTCTAGACGAGTTGCGACCGTTCGTGATCGTGTGTCGTTCTAGGCGAACTATGACCGTTCGCAGTCAGGTGACGTGGAAAGAGGAATGTGATCGTTCACGATCGCGTGCCGTACGGGGCAAAAATGTGATCGTTCATGATCGAATGTCATATTAGGTGAATTGTGACCGTTCGTGGTCGAGTGCCGTACGAGGCAGAGTGTGATCGTTCGTGATCGAATGTTATACTAGATGAAGTGTGACCGTTCGCGGTCGGGTGCCGTTCGAGGCAAACGGTGACCGTTCGAGGTCGGGTGCCGTTCGAGGCTAATGGTGACCGTTCGAGGTCGGGTGGCGTTCGAGGCGAATGAGTGTGCCCGGGAGGGGGACTTAGTATTATCAATGTCGGGTTCACGTTCGGGTGAACTTCTGAATCAGCGATCGTGGCGGTTCGTCGCCATACAAGGTGTGCTTATGGACCGTTCGCGATCCAAAGCATACGCAAGTAACTTCTTCTACAGAATTGAAAATATCAAATTAACGTTCACAGAAATATTCAAACAAACAAAGTCTAAATGTTCAAATCAACATGAAACAAAAGCAAAGCAAGGATGTCGAAGTGTAAATCCTCACTACGAGACGATCAACAATCATTCAGAGCATGCCTGTGGATCGTTCGCGATCTCATACATGTGTAAATGGTTTGATGTTGTTAGTGAGAAGTTTACGACTTGTTCATCGTTTATTCAAATCAATTGATAACCAAACGGTGTCCTGGTTCAGGATCACCCCTAGCTGATGTAGATGGTGGTCGCTCTGGTTCCACCGTTGGAGTTCGCCTCCTCACATACTGAAGTAGCCTGCCGTTCCTGATATGCCCTTCTACTTCATCCTTCAGGTGTCTACAATCATTTGTGCTATGCCCATTCAGCCCGTGGAATAAGCAATATTTGTCTGATTTTCTCTCGTCGGTAGTTGGATCCCGTCGTATTGGTCTAAGATAGGCAACTCGCTCTCGGGTGTCTTGGTAGATTCGCTCCAAACCCTCGTTGAGTTCTGAATAGGTGGTAAATCGCGGCTCCCTCCGTTGCCGCTTTGACCTGTCATTATTTTCTTCAGCCTTTCGTTTTCCTTTATCCTGGTCTAAATCCTTTTCAAAAGGTTTTTTGTCCTTAGGTGCATAAACTTCTATTCCCTCTCCTTCTTCTCTTTCAGCATTAGCGTCTTCCAATCATAAAAACTTTTCTGCCTCGTGATAGAATTCTCCTAGATCCATAGGTGGATCCTTAGTTAATGAATTTTTGAATTCCATGCCGTCAGCTATTCCGGACACAGCTGCCATCATAACCATGGATGGGTCTGGCCGATACACCGATGCTGCTGCCGCATTGAACCGCGTCAGGAAATTCCTCAAAGACTCCCCAGCTTTCTGTTTTAGCGTTGCCAAACTCATCACATTCTTGGGTCTTGAAATATGAACCCTGAATTGCCTCATAAATTTCTCAATCAAATCGGTCCATGTCCCAATGGAGCCGCTCTCTAGCTGTCTGAACCATAAAGCTGCTATGTCTGTCAAATACAATGGGAAGCACCGGGCCATGACTTCCTGTGATGCCCCCAGCACTTCCATGTGCCTTATATACCTCGTTAGATGGACCGCAGGGTCCGTCCTCCCATCATACCTCTCTACTGTTGGCAGTTTGAATTCTGGTGGGTTCCTAGCCAATCTAATCGCAGGAGAAAAGGGACTCTTGTTCACGTCCTCAAGATCTCTGTTTACTAATCCGCCTCTCATGGCTCGCCTGACCATCTCTGCCAATCTATCATTATCTCCAAGCTGTAGTCCTTGTTCACTACCTTCGATCTGCCCCCCGAGTCCGTGTGAGCTTTCCGGTGTCTGCCCCCCTGGCTGAGCATTCATCCCTCTATCGCCGCCAGGTTGCTCGGATGTCCTTGTCCCTCTTCCCAGGTTCGGATCAACATGTCCTAAGTGTGTGCCCCCCAGCTCCGGCGCTGCGTTAGATGGTCCTGCTCCGTTCTGGATTCTGGTTGCTCCTTGATTTTGTGCTCCAAGTTGTCCAATCTGTTGAAGCAAATTCTGGATCATTTCCTCTTGTCTCTTCATCATTGTCTCCATCTCTTCCCTAGTGATGAAAACTGAAGCTTGGTTTGCTCCTGAGGAAGCCTCTTGACTCCCTTCGTGCTGACTTCGCTCTGGCCTCTGCCTTTTACTTGTTTGTCTTGTCATGATTCTTCGGATCTGAATCTCTTAGCCTTCTGATTCAACTTCCAAATGATAGAACTCCTAAGTTCAATTCTCAGTGAAAGCACCAAAGTGTTTGCGCCAAAAATGGTCACAAACCCCGAATGTTGTGAAAGCACCAGTGTATGAATATAAATCAACAATATTCACACACAAATCTCAAATCTAAGCAAACAGAGTATCACAATTCAGAAATAATGAACAGAAACACGAGATTTATAGTAGTTCGGCGATCTTGCCTACGTCCACTCTGAAGTTGATGATTTTATTGATGTTCACTCGATGATTACAATCTCTTCTAATATAGTACAACTGAAATTATATGCTAAGTCTCAATCTAAGGTAGCAGTGGTGTTCTGGAGTAAATCTGGCAGAATCTGGACACTCTTTTGTACTTAGAATTATCCGACCACCTTTCTGAATGAGCAGGGGCTCTATTTATAGGTGTAGGAGGCTGATATTTCGCCTAAATTGAAGGGAGACTAGTTCTGGCATGTGAGGGGGCCCACATGGCCGAAATCTGGAGATCCGGGCCCACTTTGGGATCGATTCGACCCTTGGTTCGAATCGTTCAAGAAATTGTCCAATCAAGCTGAAATTTGGTGTGGACATTCTTCAACATGTGCTCAAGCTTCTGTGAAAATTTCATAGCATTTGGATGTGTAGATCTTGAGTTATGATCGATTCAAGGTCGCTTTTCTGGTTGCAGTGCTCCGTTCGAATCGATCATGTTCGACTCGATTGCTTCGAATCGATCAAGCGTGCGCTTCTGTGATGACGTGGAGCGCCTCCTTCGTATCGATCCGACTTCTATGCCGAGTTGACTGGGTCGACTCCATGGTTTTTCGCCGCTTTGACTGGGGATTCGTGGTAGTGGATTCGAAGATATCCCTCTTCGAATCGAATGAGCGAAGGTCTGTTCGAATCGATCAAGATGTGCTATCGCGAATCGATTCGAAGTTGCCTTATTATAGTTTTCGAAGGTACTGGAGTCGAAGGTTAGCTTCCTTCGAATCGATGATGTCGGTGCTTTGGAATGGAGTCGGAGCTCCTCTGCCTGCATGGATTCGAAGGATCCTTTCTTCGATGGATTCGAAGCGAGGCCCAGTGTGATGAATTCGAAGCATGGTCTGTGGATGGATTCGAATCACTATGTGGCTGATGGATTTGAACGTTGGAGGTTAAAGCACTTTCATGGATTCGAAGTCATCAGGGGAACTTCGTTGGAATCTAGTTTAATGGATTCGACCCTAGGGGATTCGAACCATTGGGAGACGAACTCAAGGCTATGTCCTTCACTTGCGTCGATGATATCTTGGGCGTACGAACTCGGATTGACTCGAGATTTGGAATGTTGTTCTATCTGGCCTTGCTTGACATGTCTTATCAATTGTAGCCCGATCCAGACTCGGACAAAATTCATCGATATCCATGGTGAACTTGTGATGTAACTGTCCTACAGGATGAACTGTCATTGAGTTCTAGTCAGTTTTTTGGTGTCACGGCCTTGCCAAAAGGCGGGATAACATCCATCATTGACTTAATACGATTTGTTTATTTCATACACTACAACTATTTACAGTGGAGAGTTTGTTGATCAATATCTTGAGCTCAAAGAAATAAATCTCATAGAAAACAATTTTCTATATGAAAATATATTTTGGAATAGAAATCATATTTCTTATTCCAATATTAAGTATCGATTATTATTACAATTCACATTTCCAATGTTTCTCTATGAAGCAGAAGTGACTATTCATTCTCTTCATCCCAACTATACCTTAAATTACATATATTCTTATACATTCGTTTTTCTTTCAAATGGTCAAACTATTCAAAAGAAAACTTTACTAAAATATCATAACAAACTCTTTACAGAAGCGCATTCGATTATCCTTAACATTTAAGGACATCAAATATGTTGCAGTTTACGTAAACCGATCAAAATGACATTTCAGCGATTGAGTTCTTAGATCTATCTTGTAGTTTTTAGTCTTGTGTTACATTAACACAATATGATCCCTTTTGTAATCAATCAGATTGAATACTCGATCTCGCACTAAGGTTTATTTGGTTTTTCAGATGAACTAATTTCATTGAAATATTGTACATTGCAAACTTTGACCATTCACCATATAACATTCATATGCAATTGTATATGGATCAAATATCCATAGTCTTGTATTGCTTTTAGAGTTTGAAACTCATAGAATGCAATACATTGTCTTGACCTAATAAATGCGTAAGTGACCAGACCATGAATGTATTCGGTAGTTGTAAATCAGGCACTTGCATGGATGTTGAAACATTAACATACAATAAGGAATTAATAGTGGGTATTATATTTCCATTTGTCAACTTTCAATTCAGTTTGTTTGTATATGTTAATCGATAAACATTTTATCAATCATATTAAATGCACAAATTTATCATTGTAGATAATTATAACATTATTTAGAATATGTTCTTGCAATATTAGAAAGGTTAAATGTTACCATTTCATTTTTCTACTAAGGCTCTCACTAGTCTTTTATGTTTCTCCAAACCCTAAGATTAAACATAGAAGTCTCTCGACTTCACTAGTGGATGTTAGGACTCGTCTGTCTTGGTATTCTTACCTTGAGTTTGCTCAACAAATCATAGCCCCACAAACGATGGATAACTCCTTATCAGTTGTATCACATACAACTCCTAACCCAATTTTCCTTGTCCTAATCTCATTTCAACCTTGAGTTTGCTCAACAAATCGAAAGAGATTATTCATTCATACTTACCATATCGCAACGGCCTAAGTATAGTATATGTACCTTGAGTTTGCTCAACAAATACATATAGTTATCTTACCTCGTCTATTCAATAATTAATAATACTACACATAACATCTCTAGCTTGAGTTTGATCAACAACTAAGGAGTATGCAAGTAATTTATTAATATATATATATATATATATATATGGTAGAGGACAACATTATATTGAAGATTCATAATCTTCAATATATTATATTGAGTGATATCGACTCATGGACTAATGTATTTCTTGTGAAATACCCGCGTGATTCAAGTGTCAAACACATCAGAAATCATGGTATACATACATTTACGTATGTATTTATTCCTTAAGTCTATTTGGATTTTTTTAATGTTCCATCCTTAATTTATACATTCATATCATATAAGTTTTATTGTTATATAACTTTTATATTTCATATTACTTATATAATGGTCTTATGTATGATATTTTATTTAATTAAATCTTATTTAATTAATTTAAATTAATTAACTCTTAAATTAATTTTATATTAGTATTCCAATACAACTTTTATATTGGACATGTCTACTATAACCTTTATAGCGTATACTATAACCTTTATAATATAACATCTTACATATGCGTATTTTACTTAATTAATTAACCTTTAATTAATTTTTTAATTAAATAATTTTAATTGAATTATATTAATTTTGAAAATTTATCTCATCTACATACATGTATACTTATGTTATCTTAAACACTTTAAAATAACATAACATATATCAACATATATAATACATGCATATAATAATAATTAATAAACTCAATTAATTAATTTATTTTATCAATCTTATTAATAAATTTTTAAATTTCAAAATTAATACTTAAATAGTCTCAAACATTTTGAAATTTTCATTACATTTTCAAACATTTCGAAAATTTATGTTATATTATAACCAATTATAATAAACATGTTTTTATTTTAAATTTAACTTTTAAATTTAAAATCTTGTCTTAATTTTCAAAATTATTTTGAAAATTAGCCCAAGGCCTTATTAAAATTGGGCCTTTTCAATTAGGGGCAACCTTTGGGCTCACATAACCTTTCAGGCCAGGCAGGTAACCAGGTAGGACATGGTACTTGATTACTCAATTCCAATTCTAGACATCACCTTTCTAGATACCGTACTAAGTGCACAAGCTTAATTAGTTAGCCATAACATGACTAATTTAGACCGCATAGGCTATTGTGCTCTGATCGCATTGAAGGAATTGGACCAGTCCGCAGTGGAAGAAATGGGTGAATTTCAAAAATTTTAACTATTTTGGATCTTTAATGGGCCTATGAAGTCTAAATTCATTTGGAACTTTTCTAAGTTTCTTTTAAATAAAATCAATATTTTATTTAACTCATAAATAAAGTTTCACTTTAATTTAATGTGCATGTAAGTTAGAGTATATCAAATATACTCTTATATATAAATTTGTGTGTAATGTTTACTTTTCAAATTTATTTAGAGAATGAAATATTTTATTTCCTTTTTCTTAACTTATTCAATTAATGAGGGGGGATAAATTTATTTGGAGAAGAAAAATTTTCATTTCCTTTCTCTTAACTTATTCAATTAATGAGGGGCATAAATTTATTTAGAGAAGGAAACTTTTCATTTCCTTTCTCTTAAATTATTCAATTAATGAGTGATCATAAATTTAGTCAGAGAAGGAAGCGTTTCATTTCCTTCTCTTAATTAAATTAAATAATTGATCGATAAAATAACAGTAATGACTAATCTAAATATGGCATGAATTGTAAATATATTCATAGTTTGTGCAAGTGCAACATACAAGATTGTGCATAGTTAGTGGTAATTGATATGTATACATAAAATAAACAAGAGCAATTTGAATGGTTATTACATAGGAATTGAAATGGAAATAAATAAGGGATGACAAGAGTGATTGATACAGTTTCCCATTTAGTAAACTTAATTAATGCAACTTATTAATGACAATCAATAGGTACCATAATGTAAGGATATAAAAGGTAAACAATGAATTGTATGTATACATTATTGTCTTATTTAGAAAAGAGAAATGATTTCATACTATGACAATATATGTACAGAAAAATAATTTTTATATGAACACATACAAGTAAATCCAAATATGTATATATGGAATTCAATCATAGCCTTCTAATAATATAAATTAGATAGTTATTACAGTCAATTTCAAAACTTTGGTTTGTTATTAAAATTCCTTTTGTTTATAAATAAATATCTAATGCAATAAAAGGAGCAAGTAATACATGCAAACATACATACATACATGTATTAAAATTCAACACTAAAATTACACTTTGTTATAAAATATTAAAACATAGATCTACAATTGAAACATTATATTTATTTCATATAAGTTTCATTTTTAACTTTAAATATAATTCAATCAATCAATATGAAAATGTAAATTTCCATATTTAAAGAAATGGAATTTAAATTAAATGTTAAAACATAGAACTAAAATAAAACATTGTATTTTAACATATATAGATTTAGTTTCAGTCTAACAAAGTAAAGAAAAACAACTAATCAATTCGGACATGTAAACATTCAGATCTGAAGAATTACAATTTAATTAGAATATTTAAAAATATAGATCTTCACTTAAATGTAGTTTTAAAACATAAACAAATTTAATTTTCATCTATCAAACGAAAACTCAATCATATTATTCAACAAATAATTTCAATCTTCATAAACAATTTTTAATTAAGCAAGACAGTAATACATCATACAAAATATGAAAGTCAATCTAAATTTCCATCAAACGTTGCAAAATCACTATCTATATATAGAAAATGACATACCTTGCTACCCAATCCTTAAAACACACCTTGTTGATGTTGCCTTTGATTTGCATCTTGAACGAAGAGTGCTTCTAGATCCAGTTAAATCACCTTAGAGTGTTTCCTAGAAATCACAACTTTAATGATGATATCTCCTCAGATCTTGAAGATCCACATCCTATCCTTGGAAGAGATGGATGAACCAATTTTGTTTTATTTTATTTGATCTTTTTATTTGGAGTTGAAAGATTTTGGAAATTCGTTTTCTTTGTTTTCTTTCTTCCATGAAAAGTTAGGAGTAGAGGAAGAGAAAGAATGAATAAGAAGGAAAATGAATTGTACATACAGAATGAATTAGAGAATATGTTTTGTTTGAAAGAATGAAACTTTTCCCATTCTTTAATTAAAACTTCCCTAATTAATTTCCTTGATTGCTTCTCTCTCTCTTCAATCTTTTCTTTACACGTATGTCATCAAATGACATAAAATTTCCATAAATCATGTCATCAAATGACATAAAATTTCCATACATCAAATGACATTAAATTTTCATAATTCATTTCTACAACAACCTAAATTTTTTGTAAATATTTTTAATTTATTTTTATTTGAAAACTTTGATTTTTAAATTGAAAGTTGGAATTTTTCCAATGTATTTGGATTTTGTTTCCATTTCTATTTCCTAGTATAATTTAAAATAAACAATTTCTAAAAATTTAGGCTATGTTTGTTTTACCGTTTTTAGTTTTGAGTTTTCGTCCATACAAAAATACGCACGACGCATGTATATTATGAAAAATGATCATTTTAGAAAACGAATTTAACATACAAAATAGAAAACAACTTTTTTTCATTTTTCGTATTTTGAGAAAAACGGAAGCACGAGCAACAATTCATCCTTCCGTCGTTCCTCCATCCACTTTGTGGTCCCCTCCAATCTTCCGTTCATCCCTTCCAACCTCCCTTCATTCTTCTCATATTTTGTAATTAATGTTGAAAACTCAAAACATAAAATAAACCAAACGACCCCTTATATTTTGTCAAACGTTGACTTTTATTTGAAAATTTTGAAAATTTAAAATTTTTAAATTCTAATCTTTTATTTGAAGCTGTATATAACTCTAATATCCGTTATGCTTTTCGTTTCATTAAATTCTGATTTATACTTTGTAAATTGGATAACATACAGTGTTTTAAAAGCAATTTAATTTCTGCGTTTTATTTATATGTTTTCTATATCCATCTCCTTATTTTATTTTTCTATTGTGTTTGTATAAACTTTATTTTTATTTATTGAATGTTTCTTTGTATATATATATCTTGTAATTAATGGCTAGGAAACAAATTTATTAGACGTATGTTACTTTGATTTAATTTGGCATAGGTTACATTTGGTTTATTTCTTGCCTTTATTTGCATGTCCTCTCTAAATTCCTACCATAGCCGTTCCTAAATTGTAGTCGTTCATACCCTATCAATTCACGTGAAAAAGAAGAGTACCTCATCTCATTTTCCATTTGTTTCTTTTTATTAAATAGGTAACAAATCCCTTCAAATCTCTAGCCGTTTAAAACATTTAATTGCATGCCGTTTCTTTCTACTTGATTAGCCGTGAAAAAAAACTCCTCTAATAATTATCATTTTACGTACAAAAACTTTCCCACATCTCATTTCATCTGCATCTTCACGTGAGAAATTTTCCTGTAAGTAATGGCTTCTCTCCCTATTGTTTTCCATTTTTTTCTTCTTTCATTTTCCTTTATTTCTTTTGTCTTCTCCATCAAAAGGCTCAGCCTATACACCTCCATAACCGGCCAGAAACTCCTCCACCACCACCTTCCACAGACAACAACTCCTACTCATCATCTCATAACTATGCCGTGACCATAGATGAAGATCTCATCACCAAACAATAATAATAATCCCTAACCGAGCCTATGGATGCAAACCCCTTCTTTGTTGCCTTGAAAACCTAGCCTATCTCCACCACCTTACCTTGGCCGTGACCATCTCCATCTCGTAGCCATAATCCAGATCTGACTTGACCAAAGTAGCACATAGGCTGAGCCACCTTAGACATAGGCCGAGCCCAAACTCCACTAGATCCATGCCTTTTGCCTCTACTTGCCTTCCCCTTTTCCATGTCTTAGCCGTGCCTTGTGATCCCATGTCCTAGCCTAGCTTTCATCTAAACACCATGGCCGAGCCTTTGGGTGATGAGGCCGAACCTATAGAGGATGTGGCCAAGCCCACTTGTTGATTGAATCTATTTTGTTCAAATTTATTCATATTTTTCATTGTTAAATTCATAGCTTGTTGTGTTAAACCATATACTTATATTTGTTTTATTTATTAGATTACAAGATTTGAATTTGGTTGTTACTTCTTCTCAAATCTTATCGTGCCTTTTCGTGCTTTGTGGTGTGTGGATATTTTTGTTTTGAATTTGATCTCCAGCTTTAAAAGGTGAGTTATTCACTCTAGACATCCGTACTTGTATAATTGTGAATTGATGACAAGTGAATATGTAGTGATTAATATACTATGTTCATATATGCCTGTGATCTATTCATATGATGTATAACCTAATTTTTATACCTATTACATCATCTGTTACAATATTATATGCTATACAGTTATTTTAATTATTGTTTCTCACACTGCAAGTTCCCTGTAGAATATAATCACTATGGGTTGAAATGATACATACCCGAACGGACTTTAGAATAAGAGAAAATCATTATGGGCTGAAATGATAGGCTCGAGTGATTTTTATTGTATTTGATTTACTTGGGATTGCGGGTTTGAAATGATAGAACCCGGATTTTTCTTTTTAAATTACGGATTGAAATGATATATTATCTATATCACTTGACCTAGGTTAGAAAATATTATACAAACCCGTGGTTTATTATATATATTTTCTGAAATTTATAAGTATTTTTAAATGTAAAATATGACATTTAACTAAAATTGGATTTAAATAATGTAAATGAATTTATAATGATTTTTCTATAAGTTAAAATGTATAAAGAATTAAATGAAAAGGGTGTATTTTAAAATATGACTTAACTTTGGAAATTTGTTTTTAAATGAAAACTTTTAAGTTAAGTAAATAAATGGAAATTAAAATTTTATTTGGGAAATGGGTATTTTAAAATAAAGTATTAAGTAAATTGTTAAAAATAAAAGTTGAGAAAATAATCTACTTTTGACTTAATGAATGAATTATTGTTTAAATTGGATATTTATTTATTAAGTGTTTATTTTATTGAATCATAAGTTAAGATATCCAAATGAATATTTTGAAGCGAAAAATATGATTTTTATAAGTTTAAATGGGCAAATTTTAAGTTTTATAGTTTCAGAAAATTGTATAATAAAGCTGGAACTAATATTAGTAGTACTTCAGAAATGCTGTGGTTTTAAGACAGCATTTGTTAAGTGCTGTCATTTCTGGAAATAGACTAAGTTCTGAAATAACAAAGAGCTACTGCTGCACTTTGTAAGTGCTGTTGGTGCTGAAACTAAACTATAATTTGGAATAACCAAAGAGCTATTGCAGCACTTGGTAAGTGCTGTTGTTGCTGAAAGTAAACTGTTTTGAATAACTAAATAGCTACTGTAGCACTTGGTAAGTGCTGTGGTGGTTGAAATGAAACTGAAATTTTTAAATTACTAATACCTACTGTAGCACTTGGTAAGTGCTGCTGTTTTGAATTTGACAATGTTTTGAAATATTACTATATCTACCGTAACATTTTATAAGTGTTGTTATAGCTGAAATTTACAATGTTTTGGGAATTGTATAATTGAATGAATGAACTTATAAATGCTACAACTTTGAAATGAATATTATTTGATATTGAATTTAAATGGTTTAAAGGAATATGCTTTGAAGTGAAATATTAACCATTTTTGAAATTTATAACCACGGGTTATAATAACAATTGGTTGGCAAGGAGATCGGGATCGGATATGGACATACTCTCTGTCGATACCGAAAACCACTTTGACAACCGTGTACGTGGTGGAGATTCTAGAATGAAGTAGGATGGTTGTGGCGTTCTGTTAAGGTATATACGTGGACCCGACTCCCGTGAGTTGGCATAAGGTGGCTAAAACAGGAGCGATCGCCGGGCTAAGGAGGTAGCACCTCTTATCGGACACACTTCTTCGTATGCCATTCTATTATTCTGTGATCGATTGGTGCGAACCTTTGATTTTGGGAGTGTGGTTCGAGGTGGGCGGTAGTAGCTGCTACGCGCTACCACCGGTCCGGAAGCATAATTGGTATATCTACCCTGGCATTGCCTAGTTGTGCCGTGTCACCTACCCTAGCGAGCCTTGTACGATTTTGGTTTTCTCCCGTAGCCCATGGAGTATCCTCTGGTGGCTTCCCGTTCAGGAGGGACTATGATACTGGATAGACTACTGGGACTATTATGTGTTAAGGGCTATATGGGTAACCCCTTAACGCTATTTAAAAGTAAGTTTATTTTACTATTGACATTATTATATTAGCGAAATATTACTACATAGTAAATAGTTTAACGGATCCTTAGAGGATGGGTGGTCCCAAGCATCCTTTAAGTTACTTGTACCTTTTATTACAGTTCACTTGAGTTGGTTTACATTGTATAAGTATGTATGTCCCGACTCGAGTGTTTGCGTTTTGCTTTACGCTCGGGTCAGCCTGAGTATCAGCTTTGGATTTCACCTTCTGGAGCTAGGACTGCTGGAGATCATCATTTATCTAGTTGCTATCTATTTCCCTTCAGTATTTCTATGTCAGCTTATGTATTAGAGACATATGTATTTGGGATTTCTACTGTATTTGTTTTTCAGACTATGTATTTGGTACTTGTTTTGAGACTGTGTTTGTAGTGGCTTCATGAACCACTATGGTTATTTTATTTCCGCTGCGAGTATTCTGATATTCTGTGTCTGTGATTGGTTTTATTTGCTCCAAATTTTATTATAATCTATTGTTTTGAGCTATTCAAATTTGACATATTTTGGTTTTATTGTTAAATTTGAATGGTGCAAAATAGTGGGTCGTTACATTTGGTATCCGAGCTTTGGTTTTAGCCAAACCTTAGCCTATGAAGCAAAAACTCATTAGAGATAGGGTAGAAATACCCTAGAATGAGTGAAATCAATCTTAGAATCATTTCTTTGTGAGAGAACGTATTTTTAAGTATAAAATGATTTTTCAAATGATTTTAAAGGATTATTTTTGATATAAATTTTCTAGTTTTAAACCCCATTTTCTCAACTTCATTCTTTTCGAACCCATCTTGTTTAATTGAATTCGTTGATTAGGGTTTCCATTCTAGTTGAATCTTATCTTTGTCTTTCTGTTTTACCTTTGTCCTAAAATTCATTCTTGATTTTTCAGGATGAATCGTAGGAATGCCAGAGGTAGAGGTCGGGGTATTGCCCCAGTTCCCAAGCCTGTTGCACCCATCAGGTTCACTACTCTTTGCAAGGAATTCACCGAGCTTGGTGGTAGAAAGTTTACTGGATCTGAGAGCATCATAGAAGCTCAGCAGTTGTTGAGGAGTCTTGAGAGGATTTTTATTGGTTCGGAGATTACTGATGCGTAGAAGCGTCAGTTGGCGGCTTGGCAGTTGAAGGAAGCAGCCTTGGATTGGTGGGAGTCTGTTACGGCTAACACTGCTGAGGCTGATATTTCTTAGGATCAGTTTAGGTATCTTCTTATGTTGTCTTGTGTTCTGTTCAGTTTTTCTCTTTGAAATCTGTCTTAAGCTTATCTATCGTATTTCCAGGGAGGCTTTTGTGGAAAAATGGATGTCCGAAGCCGGGAAATCTCAGCTGTATCATGAGTTCATGGATCTCCAGCAGGGTACCATGTCTTTTTCTGAGTATGAGCGGAAGTTCAATGAACTTTCCAAGTTTGGTCCTAGTCTTATTGACACCCAACTTAAGAAAAATGAGAAGTTCATAGCTGGAGCTCGCCCAGAGTTTTATGGTCGTCTCATTTCTCATGTTCATGGCACTTTCACCGAGCTTATGGATATGGCTATCCGTTATGAGAATCCTACTTCCAAGGGTCCTACTGTTACCAGTGCTCCTTCATCTCAGTCTTCCTCTACTAACTCTAAGAAGAGAAAGCCCCATTTTCACCATCAGAAAGGGAATCAGAACAAGACTCCAGGGTTGGGATCATCTTCTTTGTCTCAAAGGCAGCCGATCGACCTATCTGCCATTACCTGTTTCAAGTGTGATAAGAAGGGACACTATGCCAATAGTTGCCCTACTTTAGTTGGTGCTGCTGTTCCTCCTCCACAGTTGACTAGGCGAGATCTATGCCATATTTGTCTCCAGCCTGGCCATTTCAAGAAGGATTGCCCTACTCAGCAGAAGGGAAAGTCTTCTGGTATTTTTGCTGTTACTTCTGCATCTTCTCCAGCTCTACCTCTTGCACCTGTTCCTGCTCCTGCCCCCAGTGATAACCAAGGTATACTTCAGGGCTCTTTTTCTCTGTTTTATTTTCCGGTTCGTGTTATGTTTGATACTGGAGCTTCCCATAGCTTTATCTCTGTGGATCTTTGTAATAAATTCGAGCATCTTCTTTCTCTCGAGTTTGCTCCTGTGCCATTGTGTGTTTCAAATCCTATTGGTGGTCCCGCGAACCTTAGTAGGGTTTGTAAAAATGTGAAACTCTTCCATTCTAGTTATCGGTTTTCTGGTGATTTCTATGTTCTGGGTTTTAATGCTTTTGATCTACTGCTTGGTGGTGATTGGCTGAGGAGGCATGATGTCCATATCTCTTGTAAAAACCGGACTGTCTCTCTTGTTGGTGATAAAGGTGATTCTTTGGTGATTCAGTGTAGTTTGCCCCAGGATTTTGCTAGCAGCTTCATTTATTCTCTTGATGCTTCTCCTGGTGATATTCATTCGACTCCTGTAGTCAAACTGTATCCCGATGTATTTGGTGAAGTCACTTCTTTACCACCTAAGCGGGAAATTGATTTCCACATTGATCTTATTCCTGGAGCTCGACCTGTAGTTCTTCCACCAAGAGGAATGGCACCCCGTGAGAAGGTTGAGTTAAGGAAACAAATCGAGGACTTATCCTCAAAGGGTCTAATCAGACCTAGCCATTCGGAATGGGGAGCAGCTGTGGTTTTCATCACCAAGTCCGATGGTTCTCTCCGGATGTGTGTTGATTATAGGGAGCTAAACAAGCTCACTATGAGGAACATATATCCTATGCCTCGCATTAATGATATGTTTAATCAGCTCTATGGAGCTACTGTTTTCTCTCAGCTTGATCTTGCCACAGGTTTTCACCTACTCAGGGTGGCTGAGGAAAGTATTCCTAAGACTGCTTTCCGGACTGGAGTGGTTAGTTATGCCTTTTGGTTTGACTAATGCTCATGCTTTCTTTGTTGATTTGATGAATCATGTCTTTCGTGATGTGCTTAATAAATTTGTTCTAGTCTTTGTTGATGATATCCTTGTCTTTTCCAAGAAAAGAGATGAGCATGAGTTACATTCGAAATATGTTCTAGAGACTCTTCGAAATCATCAGTTGAAGGCAAAATTCTCTAAATGCCATTTCTGGAGTGATGAAGTCCGATTTCTCGGGCATATTGTTTCTAGTAATGGAGTTTCCGTTGATCCAGTCAAGATCGCAGCGATCAATGTAAGTTTCTTTTTCTCTTCTCTTTTTTTGCTGATTGATTCTATCTTTTGTTGTCCTTATTTCTCTCCATATTCTGTTACAGGATTGGGAAACTCCTAGGACTCCAACTGATATTTGCAGTTTTCTGGGCCTTGCCGGTTATTATCGGAGATTCAACGAGAATTTTGCTTGGATTGCTGAACCTCTCACTGCTTTGACTCGAAAGAATGCTAAGTTTGTATGGAGTGATGAGTGTAAGGCTGCATTCAATGAGTTAAAGAGTAAGGTTACTTCCGCACAAGTGCTTACCGTTCCAAATGGAAATGAGGGATTAACGGTATATACTGATGCTTGTCGTGAGGGTTTGGGAGCTGTTCTGATGCAAGATGGGAAGGTGATTGCTTATGCCAGTCACCAGTTGAAGACCCATGAGGCTAATTATGCGGCTCATGATTTGGAGTTGCTTGTTGTTGTCTTTGCTTTGAAGCTTTGGAGGCATCATCTTTTAGGTACTAAGTTTGAGCTCTTCACTGGTCATCAGTCTTTGAAGTATATCTTCACCCAAAAGGATTTGAATCAGAGGCAAGTTCGGTGGATTGAGTTTCTTGCGGCTTACGACCTCGATATTAGCTATACCCCCGGTAAAGCTAATGTTGTGGCCGATGCTTTGAGTAGGAAGAAGGCTTTGTTGTGCCAGCTTGTTGTTTCTTCTTTTCCTCTTTTGGATCGTATCATTGCTAAGCAGGATGAGGATGAGATGCTTAGGCGTATGAAGGGAAGTGTTCGTAGCAGAGTTGGTGGTAGCAGTCCTGATGGTAGTGGAGCCCAGATTGATGATAGGGGGATTTTGAGGATTAATGGTCGGATTTGTGTCCCAAATGTTGATGGATTAAGGCAAAAGTTACTTCAGGAGAATCATCGATCCAGACTTTCTATTCATCCTGGTGTGATGAAGATGTATCAGGATATGAAGAAACTTTATTGGTGGAAAGGTATGAAGCGGGATATCTCTATCTTTGTTAGTATGTGTGCGACTTGTCAGCAAGTCAAGCCAGATCATCAGAAGACCCCTGGTTTATTGCAGCCCCTTGAGATTCCCAATTGGAAGTGGGAACAGGTTTCTATGGATTTTATTGATGGTTTACCGAGGTCTAGGAGGGGTAATGAGAGTATCTGAGTTATTGTGGATAGATTGACCAAATCTGCTCATTTCATTCCGGTCAAGTCTACCCGTTCTGCTTCTAGTTTGTCCGAGATCTATATGAGAGAGATTGTTCATCTCCATGGTGTTCCTATCAGTATTGTTTGTGATCGTAATCCTATCTTTACCAGTCAGTTTTGGAGACCTTTTCAGGAATCTTTGGGTACTCATCTGAATCTGAGCACTGCTTACCACCCACAGACCGACGGTCAAACAGAAAGGGTGAATCAGATTCTAGAGGATCTTCTTCGTGCTTGTATTCTTGATTATGGAGATCTTGGGAAGATCATCTCCATCTTGTTGAATTCACCTATAACAATAGTTATCAGGTATAACTTCAATCTTCTGTTCTTATCTTATCCGAATACTTTATCTACCTCATTCTATCTTTTATTCAGGCTAGTATTAAGATGTCTCCATTTGCTGCTCTTTACGGAAGACCTTATAGATCTCCATCTTGCTGGATTGAATCCGGTAATCGTTTGGTTCTTGGCCCCGATATGATTTTGGAAGCCTCGGAGAAGGTTGAGGAGATTAAGAGGAAGATGAGGGTTGCTCAGGATAGGCAGAAGAAGTATGCTAATCGTCGTAGGAGGAGTTTAGAGTTTGCTGTTGGTGATCAGGTTTTCCTTAAGGTCTCTCCCTTAAGGAATGTTATTCGTTTTGGTCGTAGAGGGAAGCTTGCTCCTAGGTTCATTGGTCCTTTCCACATTGTGGAAAGAATTGGTTCTTTGGCTTATCGCCTGGATTTGCCTGAGAAGTTTTCTGGAGTACATAATGTATTTCATGTTTCACATCTTCGTTGGTATCTTCATGATCCATCTCTTATTGTCCAGCCTTCTACTGTTGATAGTTTGGATATTGAGCCTAATCTGACTGTCGAGAGGAAGCCACTTCATATTGTCGATAGAGGTACAAAGCAGCTGAGAAGGAAATCTGTCAATCTGGTCAAAGTACAGTGGAGTACTGATGACTGGGATTGTACCTGGAAAACGGAGGAAAGCATGCGTGCTTCGAATCCGGAATTGTTTGTTTCAGGTACTTTTGCTTTTCTACGTGCTCTTTCCTCTGTTTTCCTTGTTTCGTTCTTTTTCGAGGACGAAAAGTTTTGAGTGGGGGAGAGTGTAACAACCCAAAATTTTTGTAAATATTTTTAATTTATTTTTATTTGATAACTTTGATTTTTAAATCATTTTTAAATTGAAAGTTGGAATTTTTCCAATGTATTTGGATTTTTGTTTCCATTTTTATTTTCTAGTATAATTTAAAATAAACAATTTCTGAAAATTTATATTTTGTCAAACTTTGACTTTTATTTGAAAATTTGAAAATTTAAAATTTTTAAATTCTAATCTTTTATTTGAAGCTGTATATAACTCTAATATCCGTTATGCTTTTCATTTCATTAAATTTTGATTTATACTTTGTAAATTGGATAACATACAGCGTTTTAAAAGCAATTTAATTTCCGCGTTTTATTTATATGTTTTCTATATCCATCTCCTTATTTTATTTTCTATTGTGTTTGTATAAACTTTATTTTTATTTATTGAATGTTTCTTTGTATATATATATCTTGTAATTAATGGCTAGGAAACAAATTTATTAGACGTATGTTACTTTGATTTAATTTGGCATAGGTTACATTTGGTTTATTTCTTGCCTTTATTTGCTTGTCCTCTTTAAATTCCTACCATAGCCATTCCTAAATTGTAGCTATTCATACCCTATCAATTCACGTGAAAAAGAAGAGTACCTCATCTCATTTTCCATTTGTTTCTTTTTATTAAATAGGTAACAAATCCCTTCAAATCTCTAGCCGTTTAAAACATTTAATTGCATGACGTTTCTTTCTACTTGATTAGTCGTGAAAAAAAAACTCCTCTAATAATTATTATTTCACATACAAAAACTTTCCCACATCTCATTTCATCTGCATCTTCATGTGAGAAATTTTCCTGTAAGTAATGGCTTCTCTCCCTATTGTAAATTTATAAGTATTTTTAAATGTAAAATATGACATTTAACTAAAATTGGATTTAAATAATGTAAATGAATTTATAGTGATTTTTTTATAAGTTAAAATGTATAAAGAATTAAATGAAAAGGGTGTATTTTAAATTATCACTTAACTTGGAAATTGGAAATTTGGTTTTAAATGAAAACTTTTAAGTTAAGTAAATAAATGGAAATTAAAATTTTATTTTAGAAATGGGTATTTTAAAATAAAGTATTAAGTAAATTGTTAAAAATAAAAGTTGAGAAAATAATCTACTTTTGACTTAATGAATGAATTATTGTTTAAATTGGATATTTATATATTAAGTGTTTATTTTATTGAATCATAAGTTAAGATATCCAAATGAATATTTTGAAGCGAAAAATATGATTTTTATAAGTTTAAATGGCCAAATTGTAAGTTTTATTGTTTCAAAAAATTGTATAATAAAGTTGGAACCAATATTAGTAGCACTTCAGAAATGCTGTGGTTTTAAGACAGCATTTGTTAAGTGCTGTCATTTCTGGAAATAGACTAAGTTCTGAAATAACAAAGAGCTACTGCAGCACTTTGTAAGTGTTGTTGTTGTTGAAACTAAACTATAATTTGGAATAACCAAAGAGCTAATGCAGCACTTGGTAAGTGATGTTGTTGCTGAAAGTGAACTGTTTTGAATAACTAAATAGCTACTGTAGCACTTGGTAAGTGCTGTGGTGGCTGAAATGAAACTGAAATGTTTTAAATTACTAATACATACTGTAGCACTTGGTAAGTGCTGCTGTTTTGGATTTGACAATGTTTTGAAATATTACTATATCTACCGTAACATTTTATAAGTGCTGTTATAGCTGAAATTTACAATGTTTTGGGAATTGTATAATTGAATGAATGAACTTATAAATGCTACAACTTTGAAATGAATATTATTTGATATTGAATTTAAATGGTTTAAAGGAATATGCTTTGAAGTGAAATATAAACCATTTTTGAAATTTATAACCACGGGTTATAATAACGATTGGTTGGCAAGGAGACCGGGATCGGATATGGGCATACTCTCTATCGATACCGAAAACCACTTTGACAACCATGTACGCGATGGAGATTCCAGAATGAAGTAGGATGGTGGTGGCGTTCTGTTAAGATATATACTTGGACCCGACTCCCGTGAGTTTGCATAAGGTGGCTAAAACAGGAGCGATCGACGGGCTAAGGAGGTAGCACCTCTTATCAGACACACTTCTTCGTATGCCATTCTATTATTTTGTGATTGGTTGGTGCACACCTTTGATTTTGGAAGTGTGGTTCGAGGTGGGCAGTAGTAGCTGCTACGCGCTACCACCAGTCCGGAAGCGTAATTGGTATATCTACCCTTGTATTGCCTAGTTGTCCCATGTCACCTACCCTAGCGAGCCTTGTACGATTTTGGTTTTCTCCCGTAGCCCATGGAGTATCCTCTGGTGGCTTCCCGATCAGGAGGGACTATGATACTAGATGGACTACTGGGGCTATTATGTGTTAAGGGCTATATGGGTAACCCCTTAACACTATTTAAAAGTAAGTTTATTTTACTATAGACATTATTATATTAGCAAAATATTACTACATAGTAAATAGTTTAACGGATCCTTAGAGGATGGGCGGTCCCAAGCATCCTTTAAGTTACTTGTACCTTTTATTACAGTTCACTTGAGTTGGTTTACATTGTATACGTATGTATGTCCTGACTCGAGTGTTTGTGTTTTGCTTTACGCTCGGGTCAGCCTGAGTATCGGCTTTGGATTTCACCTTCTGGAGCTAGGATTGCTGGAAATCATCATTTATCTAGTTGCTATCTATTTCCCTTCAGTATTTCTATGTCAGCTTATGTATTAGAGACATATGTATTTGGGATTTTTACTGTATTTGTTTTTCAGACTATGTATTTGGTACTTGTTTTGAGACTGTGTTTGTAGTGGCTTCATGAACCACTATGGTTACTTTATTTCCGCTGCGAGTATTCTGATATTTTGTGTCCATGATTGGTTTTATTTGCTCCAAATTTTATTACAATCTATTGTTTTGAGCTATTCAAGTTTGACATATTTTGGTTTCATTGTCCAATTTGAATGGTGCAAAATAGTGGGTCGTTACAATTTCATGCAATTATCTTTAAATTACATCGACATCGTATATCAATGCGCGCAAATATAACTCTTATAAATGAATTAAAATAATTACAAAAAAACTTCCAAACATCAAATAAATAATAACTAATATTTCTCAAATATCAATTAATTTAATTAATTTATAAAATTTTATAAATTAATTAAATCATGTGGTTTTCAGAGAATTCATCATTACGGTTATGCGACTCATAGATGTAAATTCAGTCAGCGATTAATATCTAACTATTCGAATATTAACGTTCACATGTCACTTAGCAAGTGGCGTGTCATTTTTGGCCAAATTTATCGCTTACACATCTTTTGGTAAAATCCAATTTTACTTATTATAAGCGGTACCTAATAGTGACAATTATTTACACCAATTCTCTTTGTCAAAACTATATCACTTTGGATTTATGGAATTTGGTAATGGTCAAAATTTCAATATCATCCACATTTAACTTTATAGTCCAAACACAAAGTCTATTGTTCAGTAATAATGATTATTATTAACCAAAATGCTCTGGCCAGAGACTTTGACTTTGAGTTGACTTCAGTTAACCGTGATACTAACCTCATATAACTGAGGAGACGAATTCTCTCTTGAATAGTGTTTCACTTCCAATGCTTCCATTCGACCCAACTATAGTCGTTCGATGGACGCCATGCCACGATTTAACTATAATCAAAGCAGAGCTTCCACATTAAAGGTCAACGGTATTCTCAAGTCGAGAGAACTTTGTAAATTAGTCACATCGATATTTTATGCTTTACCTTAGTTATATTAACCAACAGAAAACTATCTAGTGAGTCATTCCATAGTTATCCAATAACTATCAGTATGTAACCCCTTGGTGCCCCTCAACAGTCATGAGTAATATACAACCCAATATTTGGAGAGCGTTACGTACTCTAGTCTCAACGGATACATCGATTTCCAGTCTCAATGCATCTTGACTAGGAACATTTAAAATGGTATGTTTGTTTCATTGTGATAAATTACTCACGGTTACAACACTTTGTAACTACTATCACAAAACATACCATTTGTGAATTTTCTATTAAATATACTTTTAATTAAATTGATTAATTAATATAACCACATTATATCAAGTATATAGTAGAAAGAAAATACCTTTACTTCGAACAAGATTGGTCAACGAGTTAGATATATATAACAAATTACATAATTGCCCCTAGGGCATACCCCTAACTCTATCATGGGTTTGAGTTATCTTCCAAGAAATGAAGTGTTTAGCAAATCAAATTGAGATTCAAGGTGAGTTAAAACCTCACAAAACCTATCTTTAACTCATTGTTTACATGCATTTTATTTTATAGTAAATAATTGTGAATTGAGATGATGAATTTGGGTTTCTGTAGTTGCAATTCATTCTCTGTTAAAACTGTTTACTATAAACCAGTTTTCTTCCTTCTTTGATGTTGTTTTACTTTGATCAATTACATATGAATGCATGCCTATTCTAAGATTACATTGCAAGTTCTAACTACCGGAATGCGAAGAAGTTGCACCGGAACTATAAGGGTCGTCGCTGGGAAAACGAACGCCTGGAACTCACGTTCTAAACGTCCCACTAGTGAACCGATTGGTGACAACCACTCCACTAATCAAGCACCTAGAACATGAGTTACAAGTGTCATTTGCTCCACCGATGCGATAATTCAATGCCCGTTCGTTCCCTTATTTGTTTAATGAATTTTTCTGGATGTTTTGCTTTTGATTTCCTGAGTTTTGTTCCTTTGATTTGGTGATTCTTGTTTCAATGATTTTGAAGTTGTTAATATATAAATTTAGCTAATATAATATATAGTTTGGATACAAGTAATTTGCAAAAGATAGTATATTTATAATTACTAAATACAGAACTAATTTTCATACAAAAGCTATTACTTTTGTAAATGGTTTTAAATAAATAATATATATTGGTAGAATGGTGTATCGATTGAAAGGAATGGTTTCAGAAATATAAAACTAGACTGTTTCTAAATGAATGGATATATTTATATATATGTGGCTTTGAAGTAAAGTGGATGAATTAAATTGCTTTGATGGGATTTTAAACAACCATGTGTATGTGTGTGTGTGTATGTTTTGACATCTAATTGGATTTATGGTGTATATTTTATCAAGTGACAAATAAACATGTGTAGTTGAATAATAAAAGAGTTTATGGATTTTTAAGTGTAAAGTTTGAAATTTATAAATAAATAAAGTGTTTAGAAACCATTTTCTATACGATTAAAAGTTTATTATTTAATTTCCAGACCTTAAACTCTTATTGAGTTCTATGTGCTTAGCCTTTGGCTATTTTAATGTCATTTAGGCATTTTGTGTGACTTTTCGGTTTATTGCTTCTTGTGATTTCCGCTTTTCATTTGAATGGAAAATTTAATTAAACAATTTAGCAATACAAGCGGTATGGAATATTTGTACTACTTTATCGGTTAATTATTGGACTTGTTCGATTGAATATTTTAGTCGAGTGGGATTTACAATCTTTTAGCAAATAGTTAAGTATCGCAAAGTGGTTATGGGACATTGGGCGATACTCATTTAGTTACTAATTGAAATTATATTACACTTATCGAGTAGAGTTTACTAAATTAGAGTAAACATTTGAGTAACCCGAGTGGTAATAGGACATACGGTAGTTACTTGAATGATTACTTTTAGGAAGTATATAACACTTATTTTGTCGAGTTTCCATAATCATCCTTGGGTGATCCATTTAGGCGGATTTATGGGTTTTCAGACCTGTCTAGGATACTTGTTTATAAGCGAGTTACGACGGGCGAAGTGATCGTATATAGGATTGGTGCACGAAGCATGTGTCTTTTATGATGATTTGCTAAGTGATTATCTATATCACTAGCTTATGAATTTGACTTGCGATGTACTTGTCTTACTCGACGTGTGAAGTGCATGCCAATCTGTAGTAGCACACGAAGTGCGTGTTTATTATTATAGCTTGCAAAGCGCTTCTTTTGTTTGACTTGTGTTGTGCTTGTCTTTATGGCATATGATTTGTGACTTACTTTTATGCTAAGTTATTTGGGCTTTGACTTGCTTTCAAGCGGTCTTATATTTTCTAGAGTTGACTTACTTTATGAAGTCTTTTGTGTACTTGAGTTTTCGAATTTAGTTTCCCTTATTAGCAAATTTGAGACGATTTCCGCTGATGGGCATGAGGGTATTTGATGGCGTGGTGATTTGGTATTGATGTTTTATTTGCGTATGGCATATAATAGATAGTTCTTTATTATGCCCTGTGTTTTATGCAAATTTATTAGTGAATGATTTCATGGTGAGACTTTTCGATGTTTAGTGCGATACACTGGGTTTATATATCTTTGATGTTATGCAAGCTTATTATTATATGTTCTCACCTTTTGGATATCTAGAGATAGCCTGGTTGGTTTATTTTATAATACTCGCGTCAGACCGAGACTTGACAGGTACAAGGACTCGGTGATTTTGGATTTGGGCTAGCTAGAGTAGCTATATGGAGTAGTACCTTTTTGATAAAGTTCCCTTTTTAGATATTAGCCTTATTTGTAGACTTGTGTTATGCTTGGCTATTGTATTGACTTGAGATGACTTGTATATTCGTTTTTGACTTGTCATAGTTTATGCAAGTATATATTTGTATATGTAATTCTAGTAGTTCAATTTTTAGACTTACACTTTGAAGAAGTAATTGATGTGTTTCATTTCTGTTGCGATGTTAGATTCTATATTGCATACTATGTTGTGTATTGTTCTGAGTTATATTAAACCATTCTATTATTGTTTTGCACCTGGATCGGATATGTCGAGTTACCACTTGTAAGAAAAGAAAGAAAATTTAGTCATATAATTCGACGTATCGATACTCACCTAAAGCAATATTACGGATAGTTGCTCCTAACCAGCTTTATTCTCTGTATTATTCTCCATATTGCTCCTAACCAGCTTTATTCTCTGTATCAGAGTAGAGGTTCATAACAATATAGAACGTGAGAAACACGAATCTTGACTTGACAGAATTAGAGTCCCATCCCTTGGTGTATTGGGTAGAAATTAGGATTTATTTACTATTTAGAATAGAAGTATAAATGATTATTGGTGTAACGACCTGATATTTTCAACCATTCGCATCCGCACATGTCGGACTTGATTTGCTCAAAATACCACATTGTAAATAAAATTTGGCAAATCTCAGAATATACAGTAAATAAATATAATCACAGATCACAGACACGGAGTAAAATAATGGGATCACCCATTCTTTAAGGATCCGTTAAACTATCTACTATGTAGTAATATTCGCTATTATAATAATGTCTAATATAAAATAAACATACTTTTAAATAGCATTAAGGCTTTACATTTTCCACCTTAACACGTAATAGTCCCAGTAGTCTATCCAGTATTAGCATACTCCCAAAATGGGGGCTACCCTCGATACTCCACAGGCTACGGGAGAAATCACAACTCGTAGTAAAGCTCGATATGGTAGGTGACACGGCACATAAGGCAATGCCAGGGTAGATATACCAATTACGCACACGGACTGATGGAAACGCATAGCAGCCACTACCGCTCCACCTCGAACAACACTCCCAAATCAAGTGTTGCACCCAATCAATCACAAAGTAATAGAATGGTATCGAAGAAGTGTGTCCGATAAGAGGTGCTACCTCATTAGCCCGAGATCGCTCCTATTTTAGCCACCTTATGCCAACTCACGGGAGTTGGGTCCACGTATATACCTTAGGATCGTCGCCACCATCCTACTTTATTCTGGAAACTCCACCGCGTACACAGTTGTCAAAGTGGTTTTTGGTATCGACAGTGAGTATGTCCATATCCGATCCCGGTCTCTTTAACAACCAATCGTTATTATAACCCATGGTTATAATTTTAAAATAATATTTTATACTTCAAAATAGAACATCATTTCAAATCCAAATCTTTATCAAAATAAAGATTAAATCAATTCCAAACCATTTCAATATATTTAAAAGTTCATATCATTTCAAAACTTCATTTCAAATCATTTCAATATATCAAAATATCATATCTTTCCAAACTTCATTTCAAATCATTTAATATATCAAAATATCATATCTTTTCAAAACTTCATTATTAAATCATTTATTTGAGTTCAAATCCAAATATTCAACTTTAAATACCTTTTAAATTCAAAGATATCATTCATTTATTATCATTTCAAGTCACCTTTCAAATAGTTTATATTTCAATCAAAATAATTCATCTAAACCATTTAAAAGTGTAAGCATTATATTTCAAATCAAGTATTTAATTTCCAAAGTTTCAATTCAATCATTTATTTCAATTAAATTTCCATAGACCATTTCAAATCTTATAAATTTCAAATATAGATTTAATCCACAAAATAACTATTCAAATTATAAAATAAATTCCAAAGCTTTATTATCCTATATTTCGAAAGCCCAATATCTTTTAAATAGATTCAAATTACAAGTAAACCAAATATTTTTCATATTAATATAAACTTCAAATATTCATTCCAAGATTTAATATCATTTCAAATTCATTTCAAAATATCAAAATATCATTTCAAAACATCATTTATTTAATTTAAATTTAAATACCATTTAATCCCATTTCAAAATAGTTGTATTTCCCAAATCAACTATTCCATTTAAATCATTTAAAGTCAATTCATTATATTTAATAATTAAATATTTAATTTCCAAAATTTAATCTTTTTCAAAGATCATTTATTCATTTGAATTTATTAAACAAAGAAAATTCAACTTTCGCTGCACTTAGAAAATGATACGAAATGTTATGTTTTAAAATAGTTCATTAACAAAAGACATCATTTAAATGCTGTAATAGGTTTCTTTTAATTTCAAGTAAACTTTGGTTAAATTAAACAACTATAGCACTTACAAAGTGCTATAATAACCTTTAGTTCAAATTAGCCTTTTAGTTCATTTAAAACAACTACAGCATTTTAAAAATGCTGTCAAATCAAATTCAGAGTTTTATTTACAATTTCACACATAATTAATTTTTAATATAAATCATTTTAAATTATAAAATCATATATTTTCACATTTTAAAACAATCATTTAAATACCTTTATTTCTATGATTTTATAAAGTTAAATTTCCATACAAAATCAAATTAAATAACAATTATATTTTCATTTCTTTAATTAAATTCTTAACTTAACAACTAAGTTTAAATTTCCAAAATATAACTTATTTCCATTTATTTTACTTAATTAAAATTTCACTTTTAACAAAATTCACAATTTCCCAATTTAAGTTATATTTCAAAAAAAATCAACTTAAACATTCAATTATTTCATATTTTAATTTATACAAAATCATTAACACTTTTGAAAATTATTATTACTTAATAAAAATCATTAAATTCATTTCAAATCAAAATTTGTCATATATTCTTACTTTACGTAAATTCCATTTATAAACAAAATCATAAATTCCAAAATTAACTTATATTTCAAATTCTACTTCACCATTTACTTAATTCACTTATTTAATTTGTATAAAATCACTAATATTTTATAGAAATTATTTTAATAAAATTTAAATCAAAATATCATAATATTTACATTTTTAGAATATTTAAAAAAAATTCAGAAAAATATATAAACCACGGGTTTGTATATAATTTTCTAGTCTAGGTCAAGTGATACAGATATATATCATTTCAATCCGTAATTTACAAAGAAAAACCGGGTTCTATCATTTCAAACCCGCAATCCCAAGTTAAATAAAATAAATAAAAACCATTCAGGCCTATCATTTTAGCCCATAACGATTTTTCCCTATTCTAAAGTCCGTTCGGGTATATATCATTTCAACCCATAGTGATTTCTATACTAACAGGGAACTTGCAGTGTGATAAACAGATATGAATGAATAGAATAGCATCATATAAAAGTAACTGATGATATAACATGTGTAATAACAGGAGTGAGCATTATATTATCATAATATAACAGTTATAACAGGATGATAAAATTTACAGATTCAAATGATGTCAGTTTACTAGTTATATAAGTACACATCGTCTGGTGAGAATTACTCACTTGTATTTGCTGGAGATTACAACCAAAGCACACAACACAGAAACTACGAAGGCACGCCAACTCGAATATGATTTGAGTGGGAGAGCCAAAGATGAATCTCCTTAGATACATTCAAAAAAACAAGTATAACAACACATAAGTTTCAAAACAATTCCACACTAGACAATGTTAGAAATCAAAGCCCAAAACAAAGACAAATGCTTTGCACTTGTTATCAACTTCACATACTTCAGTTATGAACTGAAATAGCACGGCCAAGGCATGGATTAAGGTCTGGTTTGGGTCTAGGAGTGGTCGGCCTAGCATGTGTTTTTAGTGTGGATAGGTATAGATGCAACATAGTATCACTATAAGGCAATATCAAGGCAAATATCAACATTTCAATGTTATATATGGTTCGGCCAGAGGCTATGTGGGAATGGCCTGATGTCCAGATGGTGGTGGATGATGTCGTAGAGGGTGGTGGTCAGATCTGAGCTGCTGGTGGTGGTGGAAGTGGTGGCAAAAGGAAGGTGGAGATGTTGGAACAAAACTAGGCTAGATTTGAGCATAAGGTGTTGGTTTGGGACATTTGGTGGTGGATCTCTTGCCATGGGGTTCTTGGCCTGGGGTGGTGGTGATCTGGAGTGGCCGATGGTCAGAGGATGAGGTGGTGGGGTCGGCCTAGGTGTTGGTGGTGGAGTGGCCGATCCAATAGTTGATGAGAAACAAGTGCAAAACAATTAAGAAAATATAGAAAACAAGAAAGAGAAGAAGAATTTACCTAAAACTTTGATCAAAAGTGATGTGGCCGTGATTTTTTTGTTGAGGAATGGTTTGAGAAAGTTGTTCACTTGAAAAATGAAGATGAGGCTGAAGGGAAAAGGAAGTATACGGCCAAAAACATTGAAGAGGAGGTTGAGAAAATGAAAGGTCAGGAGATAAAAAGACTTTGGAATTTCAAGAGTTTAAAACCTTTCAAATTTCTTTTTATTTCTTTTTAACTTTTATATATATATATTAAAAAGGCTGATAATAGAGATAAATAATCTCAGAAATAAAGTAAATAAGAAAAATAAATAAATAAATATTAAATTATATAATTTAAATGAAGAAAATAATAATATATATGAAACTAGGCTAAATAAATTGAAAACAATTCAAAATTCTTTGGAAAATTTATTTTATCACTTTAAAAATATTTAAAGACATAAAATAACATATTAACACATATTAAAACAAAATATGACAATAAAAATATAATTTATATAATTTAAAATAGACAATATTGCTAAATAAATCAGTTTACACACAATATTGAAAAATGTATAACTTTCAGAATATAACTCCGTTTCCTACAAAACGAAAAGCAGTATTTATGTTATTAAATCTATTTTCATAATAAAAGATAAAATTCAAGAATTTAAATATTTAAGTTTAAAATTTAAAAGTCAAAGTTTGACCAGAATTCCACTTTTCAGGAAAATACTCAATTTATACAAGTTTGAAATTATAATTCACATAATAATAAAGATTTATATTTAAAATGAAATATTGAAAATAAAAAAAGTTTAAAAATAATTACAAAATAAAATAAAGTCAAATTTAAAATATATGCAAAAATCTAGGGTTGTTACACTCTCCCCCACTCAAAACTTTTCGTCCCTGAAAAAGAATGAGGTACGGGAAAGCACAAGAAAAAGATGGAGTGAAATAAGATTAAGACAAGATAACAAGGAGATTGAAATTATACCTGATAACTATTGTTATAAGTAAGTTTAACAAGATGGAGATGATCTTCCCAAGATTCTCCAAAATCAGGAACACAAGCACGAAAAGATCCTCTAGAATCTGATTCACTTTTTTCTGCTTGACCGACAGTCTATGGATGAAAGAAGTGCTCAGATTCAAAATAAGTACCAAAGATTATCAAAGATTATAGAAAGATTTCTAAACAGAAAGATTATAGAAAGATGTCTATACCAGTCTGTAGCAAGATGAGGAAAATAAAGACAACTAACAGACAGTTTGAAAACAAAATAAGATAATAAGTTTGAAACCATGGAGATTTCAACTTAACTTGATAATTAATTTTACACAAGTTAAATAAATCTTAACTATTTCTAATTTCCTTATCTTATCATCTAATTTTCTTAAACTAACAATTTCAAAAATCATGGAATTGCAAAATCATTATTTATACTCATAATGTACTTAATAAATTTAATTCCTCTTTATTCCTAATTAAAATTAAATCTATCCCTCTCAATATATTTTATCACCTATGTTAAATATACTTACACTTATTATAACTGTTTTAATTTATTCTTAATTCCTTTAACATCATTTATATTGTAAATTATTCAATTAACTCTTTTATTCAATTTACCTCTGTTAATCTTTTTATAACTAAAATTTAAGTGTATAACATTTATTATAACCACTCAAATTTTATTTATAAAAATCTTTTTATATTGTATATTATCCAATTACATTGTTAACTTCTAAAAATTAAGGTAAGTTATATTTGAATGCAATTGAGTATTATACAAATAAAACTTTCTAATTCAATTATCTCAAGTTTGAATCAGTTATTCAAAATTTTGATTTTCTTTTTATAATTGCAATTGTAAGAATTAAATTTCCGATTCCTTTCAAACCATTTAGAGATAAATAAATATATGTATCCAATTTGTCAAATCAAATTTAAATCATATATATATATATAATATAAATCAAGTCATATTTTAGAAATTCAAATTAAATTTCCCAAAACAACACTGTAGCAGGACTACAGAACGGTCTCTTTACTTTGAAACTCGAAAATGAAAGTCGATGATGTCGCGGTCATCACCGAAATTATTTTCCAGCAACAAAGAGAAGAGCACTACTTTTTAAACCTTTAAAATTCTTTGGAAATAAATTCTTATTCGAAAATACTTTAAATAATATATCCTTTTAAAACTTTAAACACAACGTTTTAAACCATCAGAAATTAAATTATCAAATTCTTGATTTAAATTCATTTCAGTTCCCAAATCAAATTTTATAAACAATTATTTATAAATTCATTTATAGAACGATAAATCAAGTATTATCATTTCAAATAATCAATTTAAATCAATTTATTAAGTTCCATAATATTTACTTATATCAAAATTTATTCATTAACCAAATTTTAAAATAATATTGTGTCAGTTTATTCTGTCAAAGTGTTTTAGAAATCCTATCGATGACGTTGATCAGACGAATCGATCGGAAGCCCAAATCAACATCAACAACTCAAACAACACAATATATAAAACAAAACATAGATTTACAAGTATAACTAAAAAAATGTGGAGATAGTTTGGAAACAAAAGACAAGATGATTAATTGACAAAATATGAAGATTGATAAGCTTAGATAAATCGCGGGCAACCTTAACCGGGTCAACCGTGACTTAATGAATAAGATCAAATGTGTATTATTTTCTGGGGTAAACCTACATCCGATCTCAAGAGATAGAGTTTGGAATAACAAAAGATATTAGCATCTAAACCAAGGATAGATATAAATCTCTGGTGAATCGATGCTAATTGTAAAGGGGTTTCCCCCTTTACAAGTCATTAGAATATTGGCGAGACCGCCAATTTACTATAAAGCTCATTCGAAGTGGAGTTATGGGATACTCCAGAATCAAAAAAAGATTAATAGCGAGGGACACGAATGGATTTTGGAACCGCAGGGTACGTTCCAAAATTCAAAGGAAATTCGAATCAAGGAGGAAAGATTCAAGCTCGAATGAAAGTGATTCTGTGAATAAATTTACCATACATTCTAAGGTTTGCCTAGAGCTACCAAAGCTCTGATACCACATGTAATGACCCGATATTTTCAACCATTCGCATCCGCAAAAGTCGGACTTGATTTGCTCAAATACCGCGTTGTAAATAAAATTTGGCAAATCTCAGAATATACAGTAAATAAATATAATCACATATCACAGACACAGAGTAAAATAATGCAGTGGAAGTAAAAGAAATAGTAGTTCATGAAGCTACTATATAAATATATCAGAGTTACATAAGATATAACAGAAGAAATAGAGTACAACAGAAGTCTCAATAAAATAACCAAGTACAAGCTGAGTAGAACAACGGAACTGAAATAGATAGGACAAGACAAGCAGATAATCTCCAGCGATTCAAATCTCCAAGAGAGTGGAAATCCAAATCTGTGAATAACTCAGGCTGACCCGAGCGTAAAGCAAAACACAAAACACTCGAGTTAGGAAAATATATACTTATATAATGTAAACCAACTCAAGTGAACTGTAATAAGGTACAAGTAACTTAAAAAATGCTTAGGATCACCCATTCTTTAAGGATCCGTTAAACTATCTACTATGTAGTAATATTCGCTATTATAATAATGTCTAATATAAAATAAACATACTTTTAAATAGCATTAAGGCTTTACATTTTCCACCTTAACACGTAATAGTCCCAGTAGTCTATCCAGTATTAGCATACCCCCAAAATGGGGGCTACCCTTGATACTCCACAGGCTACGGGAGAAATCACAACTCGTAGTAAAGCTCGATATGGTAGGTGACACGGCACACAAGGCAATGCCAGGGTAGATATACCAATTACGCACACGGACTGATGGAAACGCATAGCAGCCACTACCGCTCCACCTCGAACAACACACCCAAATCAAGGGGTGCACCCAATTAATCACAAAGTAATAGAATGGTATCGAAGAAGTGTGTCCGATAAGAGGTGCTACCTCATTGGCCCGAGATCGCTCCTGTTTTAGCCACCTTATGCCAACTCATGGGAGTTGGGTCCACGTATATACCTTAGGATCGTCGCCACCATCCTACTTCATTCTGGAAACTCCACCGTGTACACAGTTGTCAAAGTGGTTTTCGGTATCGACAGAGAGTATGTCCATATCCGATCCCGGTCTCTTTAACAACCAATCGTTATTATAACCCGTGGTTATAATTTTAAAATAATATTTTATACTTCAAAATGGAATATCATTTCAAATCCAAATCTTTATCAAAATAAAGATTAAATCATTTCCAAACCATTTCAATATATTTAAAATATCATATCATTTCAAAACTTCATTTCAAATCATTTTAATATATCAAAACATCATATCTTTCCAAACTTCATTTCAAATCATTTAATATATCAAAATATCATATCTTTTCAAAACTTCATTATCAAATCATTTATTTGAGTTCAAATCCAAATATTCAACTTTAAATACCTTTTAAATTCAAAGATATCATTCATTTATTATCATTTCAAGTCACCTTTTAAATAGTTTATATTTCAATCAAAATAATTCATCTAAACCATTTAAAAGTGTAAGTATTATATTTCAAATCAAGTATTCAATTTCCAAAGTTTCAATTCAATTCAATCATTTATTTCAATTAAATTTCCATAGACCATTTCAAATCTTATAAATTTCAAATATAGATTTAATCCACAAAATAACTATTCAAATTATAAAATAAATTCCAAAGCTTTATTATCCTATATTTCATAAGCCCAATATCTTTTAAATAGATTCAAATTACAAGTAAACCAAATATTTTTCATACTAATATAAACTTCAATTATTCATTCCAAGATTTAATATCATTTCAAATTCATTTCAAAATATCAAAATATCATTTCAAAACATCATTTATTTAATTTAAATTTAAATACCATTTAATCCCATTTCAAAATAGTTGTATTTCCCAAATCAACTATTCCATTTAAATCATTTAAAGTCAATTCATTATATTTAATAATTAAATATTTAATTTCCAAAATTTAATCTTTTTCAAAGATCATTTATTCATTTGAATTTATTAAACAAAGAAAATTCAACTTTCGCAGCACTTAGAAAATGATATGAAATGTTATGTTTTAAAATAGTTCATTAACAAAAGACAGCATTTAAATGCAGTAATAGGTTTCTTTTAATTTCAAGTAAACTTTGGTTAAATTAAACAACTATAGCACTTACAAAGTGCTATAATAACCTTTAGTTCAAATTAGCCTTTTAGTTCATTTAAAACAACTACAGCATTTTAAAAATGCTGTCAAATCAAATTCAGAGTTTTATTTACAATTTCACACATAATTAACTTTTAATATAAATCATTTTAACTTATAAAATTATATATTTTCACATTTTAAAACAATCATTTAAATACCTTTATTTCTATGATTTTATAAAGTCAAATTTCCATACAAAATCAAATTAAATAACAATTATATTTTCATTTCTTTAATTAAATTCTTAACTTAACAACTAAATTTAAATTTCCAAAATATAACTTATTTCCATTTATTTTACTTAATTAAAATTTCACTTTTAACAAAATTCACAATTTCCCAATTTAAGTTATATTTCAAAAAAATTCAACTTAAACATTCAATTATTTCATATTTTAATTTATACAAAATCATTAACACTTTTAAAAATTATTATTACTTAATAAAAAGCATTAAATTCATTTCAAATCAAAATTTGTCATATATTCTTACTTTACGTAAATTCCATTTATAAACAAAATCATAAATTCCAAAATTAACTTATATTTCAAATTCTACTTCACCATTTACTTAATTCACTTATTTAATTTGTAGAAAATCACTAATATTTTATAGAAATCATTTTAATAAAATTTAAATCAAAATATCATAATATTTACATTTTTAGAATATTTTAAAAAAAATTCATAAAAATATATAAACCACGGGCCTGTATATAATTTTCTAGCATAAGTCAAGTGATACAGATATATATCATTTCAATCCGTAATTTACAAAGAAAAACCAGGTTCTATCATTTCAAACCCGCAATCCCAAGTTAAATAAAATAAATAAAGGGGGAATTAATTTTAAGGACAAAAATTTGAATATTTTTTGCCTCAAGGACACAACCTCAATATTTTTACCATAAGGACAAACATTGTTCTAAAATTTATTCATAAGGACAAATATTTTCCAAAATTATTCATAAGGACAACAAAACTGCTACCAAGCTAAAAACTGATACCTAAAAACTGCTATCGATAACTACAAACTAACTATCAATGACTAAAAACTGATACCTAAAGAAAGTTGTCCTTCAGGATAAAATATTGAAGGTCTGTCCTTGAGGCAAAAACGCTGAAAATTTTTGTCCTTGACAATAATTTCCTGATAAATAAAAACCATTCGGGCCTATCATTTCAGCCCATAATGATTTTTCCCTATTCTAATGTCTGTTCGGGTATGTATCATTTCAACCCATAGTGATTTCTATACTAACAGGGAACTTGCAATGTGATAAACAGATATGAATGAACATAATAGCATCATATAAAAGTAATTGATGATATAACAGGTGTAATAACAGGAGTGAGCTTTATATGATCATTATATAACAGTTATAACAACACAGTTATAACAATAACATGAGTGAGCATTATATGATCATATATAAGCACACAACACAGAAACTACGAAGGCACGACAACTCGAATATGATTTGAGTGGGAGAGCCAAAGATGAATCTCCTTGGATACATTCAACAAAACAGGTATAACAACACATAAGTTTCAAAACAATTCCACACTAGACAATGTTAGAAATCAAAGCCCATAACAAAGACAAATGCTTTGCACTTGTTCTCAACTTCACATACTTCAGTTATGCACTGAAATAGCACGGCCAAGGCATGGATTAAGGTCTGGTTTGGGTCTAGAAGTGGTCGGCCTAGCATGTGTTTTTGGTGTGGATAGGTATAGATGCAACATAGTATCACTATAAGGCAATATCAATGCAAATATCAACATTTCAATGTTATATATGGTTCGGCCAGAGGCTATATGGGCATGGCTTGATGTCCAGATGGTGGTGGATGATGTGGTAGAGGGTGGTGGTCAGATCTGAGCTGGTGGTGGTGGAAGTGGTGGCAAAAGGAAGGTGGAGGTGTTGGAACAAAACTAGGCTAGATTTGAGCATAAGGTGATGGTTTGGGACATTTGGTGGTGGATCTCTTGCCATGGGGTACTCGGCCTGGGGTGGTGGTGATCTGGAGTGGGTGATGGTCAGAGGATTAGGTGGTGGGGTTGGCCTAGGTGCTGGTGGTGGAGTGGCCGATCCAATAGTTGATGAGAAACAAGTGCAAAACAATTAAGAAAATATAGAAAACAAGAAAGAGAAGAAGAATTTACCTAA
The DNA here is from genome assembly GCA_030737815.1 of Allium fistulosum. Lineage (NCBI taxonomy): Eukaryota > Viridiplantae > Streptophyta > Magnoliopsida > Asparagales > Amaryllidaceae > Allium > Allium fistulosum. Next base: position 152,196,489 of record CM060905.1, on the reverse strand, counting down.
AACTTTGATCAAAAGTGATGTGGCCATGATTTTTTTTTGTTGAGAAATGGTTTGAGAAAGTTGTTCACGTGAAAAATGAAGATGAGGCTGAAGGGAAAAGGAAGTATACGGCCAAAAACATTGAAGAGGAGGTTGAGAAAATGAAAGGTCAGGAGATAAAAAGACTTTGGAATTTCAAGAGTTTCAAACCTTTCAAATTTCTTTTTATTTCTTTTTAACTTATATATATATATTAAAAAGGCTGATAATAGAGATAAATAATCTCATAAATAAATTAAATAAGAAATATAAATAAATAAATATTAAATTATATAATTTAAATGAAGAAAATAACAATATATATGAAACTAGGCTAAATAAATTGAAAACAATTCAAAAATCTTTGGAAAAATTATTTTATCACTTTAAAAATATTTAAAGACATAAAATAACATATTAACACATATTAAATCAAAATATGACAATAAAAATATAATTTATATAATTTAAAATAGACAATATTGCTAAATAAATCAGTTTACACACAATATTGAAAAATGTATAACTTTCACAATATAACTCCGTTTCCAACGAAATGAAAAGAAATATTCATGTTATTAAATATATTTTCATAATAAAAGATAAAATTCAAGAATTTAAATATTTAAATTTAAAATTTAAAAGTCAAAGTTTGACCAGAAATCCACTTTTCAGGAAAATACTCAATTTATACAAGTTTGAAATTATAATTCACATAATAATCCAGATTTATATTTAATATGAAATATTGAAAATAAAACAAGTTTAAAAATAATTTCAAAATAAAATAAAGTCAAATTTAAAATATATGCAAAAATCTTGGGTTGTTACATTTGGGAATAATCATTGGGATGTATTTGTGGAAATTTTGAATTACTTTACAAATTATTTTTGTAAAATGATTTCAAAAGTTAAGTATTGTCTGGTAGCATTCTGATCCATTAGTGATCGGAGTTGCACAGCAGAAGCTGATAGACTATTTCCGCTGAGCACCGTAATTAGTTGTTTATTTATGTTTGACTGAATGTTGTATGCATGGATGACTGGTTGCATATTTGAATTGTTATCGATAAATTTTCAATTGTACGAGAATTTATAGATTATAAATCTTGGGATTTTTTTTAATTTGCCCATTGAGTTTTTTTATGAATTTTGGTCAAGACGTGGGATGCCACGGTGTCGACAGGTATTCCTAAACGCTTTGACGAGATTGTCAGACAAAGTAAATTTGATTTATAATATTTAAATTATTATAAATAGTTATGAATGAGTTGTAAATAATATTTAAGAAGGAAATAAAATTTCAAGTGAGTTAAATATTATTAATTCAAAATAGGGTACATGTTTTGGAAACATATTTATATGCATATGTAATAAATTTTTGGAAGTGAAAAGATATTTTTGTGGAATAGTATGTAATGTATGTACAAACGTGATAGTGTAAAAAAAGTATCTTGAAGAATAATAATATTTTTAAAAGAAAATATTATGAACTATATGATTATTTGGAAAGGAGATATTCATTGAAGTTTTGATAATAATACTTAGTAAATGATTTGGAATTGAATATTATTTTTTTGTTAAAATAAATATTTTTGGAAAGATATTTTGGAAAATAATTTTAGAAGAAATGTTATCTATATGCATATATGTGTTTAAAAAAATTTGGTGGGTTAGAAAATTATAATGAAAATTATAAAAATGCATTTTTATATATTAATTTTAGATGACATGTACAGCCACCAAACCTTAGCAATAGCAGAGATTAGCAGCGATGCCATGTTGATTTCACGATCAACATCTCAGCCATTTGACCCAGCGATTCACTATAAATTAATGGCAAGGCAACGTCATTAAATTATTTGATATTTGTAAATTGTGAATGTTTATTTTTTTGACGTATGTTAAGAAGAATAGTGTGTGATATTTTAATTTGATGTGTAAATCATTTTCAAATTTAAATGGAAGTTTATTTTGTATTTGAATTCTGGTCTATAAGAAGTTAAAATAAAAGATGTAAGTAATTGTGTAAATACATTTTGGAAGTTCAAAATAAGAAATTGGAATCTTTACTTTGATTATTTGGAATCTAAGAGATAGATTATATAAATAAGATGTGTTATAAATAATTACCTTAAGAAGCTATTTATTCCTTGGAAGATGTAAATTTTCGAAAAAGAATTATTTGGAGTAATAATTGAAATTTTGAAGTGGAGTTAAAATATTTGGAATAAGGGATTTATTGAGTAGATGTATTTTATGTTGACAAGCGAAGAGCTTGCCTTAGTTAGACTTGCGAAGAGCGGTCTTTAGTGCAAACAAGTGAAGCGCATGCCTTTAATATTTGACATGCGAAGTGCTATCTTGAAAATTCTTGTATGCTTGATGATTGCTATGATTTTGAGTTGATTATTATCTTGATTGTGATGATTGTTGAATTTGGCATGAAAATTAATGAAGTTGTTTCAAACTTTAAATAAGCTTTAAAAAATACATATGAGATTATAGAAGTTCATTTGTAAGGCAAGAGAAGAGATTTTGATAAATGAGTTTGAATTTTAGTATAAGGATATGACCTATACTAAATTGAATTTTCTGTTAATCATAGGAAGTCTATAAAGATTGTTGAATTAAATATTTTAGTGAAACAAAGAAAATTTCATTGGTTTGAGAATATATGTAACTTTTTATTAGGAATTAGTTTTCCTAGTTTATGAATTTCATACGTGAGAATTTGAATTGAAAAAAAGAAGAAGTAAAAGCCGAGTTTTGGTGAAAATTTGTAATTTTTCATGTTATGAAAAATTAATTCTTGGAGAAATGGTTTCTTTTCAATAAAATGAAATTAAATAATGAGATTTTAAGATGAAAATAAAGGAAGTCTTATGTTGTTTTCACATTCTTATTCTAAGAGATTTAAATAAGATGAATATCTTTTTAACACCTTAGTTGGTTAGTGATTTGAACTATACAAAGGTGTTACATTATAAAAGAATGTGAAATATTGGTGTAAACTTATTTTCAATCTAGAAAATAAGGACGAATGAGATGTTGACTTTTGTAAACCTATATGTCGAGTTAAATTATTCTTTTATATTAATGGAGTTTAGTTAAAAAAATGTTTTATTCTAGAGATACTTGGTTAAAATTTAAATATTGAAGAAGAATTAGAAATATATAATTTTTTTAAAGAATATATTATAGACTTTTCTCTAAATTGGAAATTGCGAGGACGCAATTTCTTTGAGGGGGAAGTTTGTAACAACCCGGATTTTTGGGTTGGTTAAATAAAATAGTTAATGATTTAAATTGGAGAATTTAAATCGTTAATCTGGAATATGTATTCTTTTTATAAAAGATGATTTATTTTAGAATAATTAATTCTAAATACTGTGAAGTTAGGAAATGAAGGAATTTTCAAAGTGTTAGTAATCACTTTAAAATCATTATTGAGATTTTATTTAATTATGGAAACATAAAAATATAACAAGTGATCATTGTTAGAATTTACTTAAGGAAGTCTCTATACGAATGTTTGGTATTGTGTTTTGCTCTTGAGCATTTTGTATTCGGAAGCCTATTATTGGTAAATTAAAAAAAAGTTAATTAGTATGTAAATTATAAAGAATGAAATGATTTAAGAAAATAAAAAAAAGGATGAAAGATCTTTGTTAATAAAATAAATTCTTTTATTTCTTAATAGATTGGTTTCTAATCTAATCCCACTAACTAAGAGAAACCAAACATAATTTCTCCTTCTCATTCTTTTTCCTGTATGTTCATTCCATCCTTAGTGAACAGAATACCATAAGTTAGAAAACCAAACATCCCACTTCAACCCTAAGTGAAAATTAGCAAATCAAAATAGAAATAAATTGCTAAAAAATCTAGTAAAATCAAGATAATATTCCCTAGTTCTATTTTAACTTTTAGACAACTTAATTTTAGTTTTTACAGTGTTTGATATGGTTGTTGTTTGTTTGGTTTTCACTAATCTTATAGGGTTTTGCTGAAATAAAGTGTTTGGTAAATCAAATAGGGGATTCAAGCTAAGTTAAAACCATACAAGACCAATCTTTAAATCATTGTATACATGCATTTGATTTTTAGTAAATAATTGTGAATTGAGATGATGAATTTGGGTTTATATAGTTGCAATTCATTCTCTGTTAAAACTATTTAATGTAAACCATTTTTCTTCCTTCTTTGATGTTTTAATTACTTTGACCAATTACCATTTGAATGCATGCCTATTTCTGAGTTTACATTGCAAGTTCTAACTACCGAAGTGCAAAGAAGTAGCGCCAAAAACTGTAGTGGTCGTCGGTGGGAGAATGAATGCATGGAACTCATGTTCTAGACATCCCACCGGTGGATAAGTCGGGGACAACCGGTCCACCGGTCGAGCACCTGGAACGTGAGTTCCAGGCATCGTTTGCTCCACCGATGCGATGATTCAATTTCCGTTCGTTCCCTTATTTGTTTGATGAATTTTTTGGGTGTTTTGCTTCTGATTTCCTGAGTTTTGTTCCTTTGATTTGATGATTCTTGTTTCAATGATTTCATAGTAGAGTATATATAATTTTGGCTAATATAATATATAGTTTGGCTACAAGCAATTCACAAAAGATAGTATATTTATGATTACCGAATACAAAACTAATTTCCATATAAAAGCTATTCCTTTTGTAAATGGTTTTAAATAAATAAATTATATATATATACTAATATTGTTATTAATAGAATGGTGTATGGGTTTAAAGGAATGGTTTTGGAAATATAAAACGAGATAAATGAATGGATATATATTTATATATATGGCTTTGAAGTAAAGAGGATGAATTAAATTGCTTTTATAAGATTTTAAATAACTATGTATATATATATAAAAATATGTTTTGACATCTAAGTGGATTTATGGTGTATATTTTATCTAGTGACGAATAAATATATTTAGTTGAATAATAAAAGGGTTCATGGATTTTAAAGTGTAAAGTCTGAAAGTAATAAATAAATAAAGTGTTTAGAAATCATTTTCTATATGATTAAAAGTTTATTATTTAATTTTGAGACCTTAAACTCTTATTGAGTTCTATGTGTTTAGCTTTTGGCTATTTTAATGCCATTTAGGCATTTTGTGCAACTTTTGGGTTTATTGTTTCTTGCGATTTCTGCTTTTCATTTGAATGATAAATTTAATTAAACGATTTAGCAGTAAAAGTGGTATGGAACATCTGTATTACTTTATCAGTTAATTATTGGACTTGTTCGATTGAATATTTTAATCGAGTGAGATTTACAATCGTTTAGTAAATAGTTAAGTATCGCAATGTGGATATGGAACATTGGGCGATACTCATTTAGTTACTAATTGAAAGTATATTACACTTATCGAGTGGAGTTTACTAACTTAGAGTAAACATTTGAGTAAACTTGAGTGGCTATAGGACATACTGTAGTTATTTAAATGATTACTTTTAGGAAGTATATAACACTTATATTTTCGAGTTTTCATACTCGTCCTTGGGTGATCTATTTATGAGGATTTATGGGTTTTCAGACCCATCTTGGGATACCCGTTTATAAGCGAGTTATGATGGGTGAAGTGCTCGTATCTGGGGTGGGCGCACGAAGCGTGTGTCTCTTATGATGATTTGCAAAGTGCTTATCTATATTGCAAGCTTATGAATTTGACTTGCGATATGCTTGTCTTATTCAACGTGTGAAGTGCATGTCAATCTGAGGTAGCACGCAAAGTGCATGTTTATTATTATAGCTTGCGAAGTGCTTATTTTGTTTGACTTGCGATGTGCTTGTTTTTGTGGCTTATGATTTGTGACTTACTTTTTTGCTAAGTTATTTGGGTTTTTACTCACTTTCAAGTGCTCTTATATTTTCTAAAGTTAACTTACTTTATGCAGTCTTTTGTGTACTTGAGTTTTTGAAGTTAGTTTACCGTATCAGCATATTTGAGATGATTGCTGCTAATGGGCATGAGAGTATTTGATGACATAGTGATTTGGTATTGATGTCTTATTTGCATATAGCATATATTAGATAGTTTTTTTTATCATGCCTTATGTTTTATGCAAATTTATTAGTGAATGAAATGCTGAGACTTTTCGATGTTTAGTGTGATACACTATTTGGGTTTATATATCTTTGATGTTATGCATGCTTATTATTATATATTCTCACCTTTTTGCATATTTAGATATAGTCTAATCCATTTATTTTATAATAATCGGATCAGACCGAGACTTGACAGGTATAAGGACTAAGTGACTTTGGATTTGGGCTAGCTAGAGTAGCTATATGGAGTAGTACCTTTTTGATATTGTTCCCATTTTAGATATTAGCCTTATTTGTAAACTTGTGTTATGCTTAGCTATTGTATTGACTTGAGATAACTTGTATATTCTTTTAGACTTGTCATAGTTTTTGCAAGTATATATTTGTATATGTAAGTCTAGCATTTCATTTTGTAGACTTTCACTTTAAAGAAGTAATTGACGTGTTTTATTTCCTTTGCGATGTTTGATTCTATGTTGTATACTATATTGTGTATTGTTCTGAATTATATTAAACTATTGTATTACTGTTTTGCGCCTGGATCGGATATGTCAAATTACCACTTGTAAGAAAAGAAAGAAACATTTAGTCATATAATTCGACGTATCGATACTTGCCAAAGCAATATTACAGATGGTCGCTCCTAACCAGCCTTATTCCATGTATTAATCGATAATATTTTTTTAATATTCTTGGATATTATGGGTATAAAGGTGGAGCGTTACACAGTGCATGCACATAACATGCACATTTCCCTTGTGCATGTTTCTCCAACAAGCTCAAATAGCCCTTATTCTAATTTAAAACCACATAACGCCAACTTTCATCTTCCTCCTGATAAGTCTAAATCTCAAACTTCTCCTGCCTTTCTTATTCAACATGATTCCTCTTTAGTGGCAATTGATGAACCCATTAGTAATATGAAGAATATCAAAAAAAATAAAATAAACAAAAGCAAAACAATGATGCTGTGCAATTGCAGTCAACAACCCAAGCCTCAAACTCACTCTGTGCATGTTCTTGACATGAACACATCTACTGTTCACGATGCTCATTCAAACAATTCAATTCCATACTCCAAATTAAAACCTCTCGACTCCATCATAATTTTCCCACCTAATAAGACTTTTTCTCCTCTTTCTGATTCTGCCTCTGTATCTAACTTCAACAAATAGAAAGAAAACTCAAGTAATGATAAGGAAAAGGAAGGCATCAATTTCAAAAGTAAGAAAAATAAAAACAGTGAAAGTGAAGATATGAATGATGGAGAGGAATTTACAATTGAACAGATCCTTCCTCAATCAGCTAAGGCTAACAAATCAATCAACTCTGCAAGTAAGATGGTTAATAGGCTGTCTGCCTCCAAAACCAAAAATTTGTCATGTTAGACAGCATAGGTTTTTGGAACGTTAGGAGTGCTCATGACATCATTAAAATTCATGAAATTAAACATCTCCTCTTCACCAATCAATTTCAACTTCTTGCACTTTATGAAACAAAGCTCAATGATGAGCCAACTAATAAATTTGCTATTCAGATTACTCCTTAGTCTTATGTTTGTAAATCATGCTCCCTATGGTTGCCTGCTTATTCTTTGGAATCCTTAAAATTTTCACATTTCTAACTATTCAACACATAGGCAACACATCCATTACTACATCTCCCATCTACCCACTAATCTTTCTTTCAATCTAACTTGTATTTATGCTAACAACAGTAAATTTGCTAGTCAACAACTGTTTGATATATTGCCTTCTCTTCATTCCTCTTCTCTTCCTTGGATATGCTTAGGGGATTATAATATCACGCAGTCTTACTCAGAAAAATTTGGTGCTAATCCCCTAATGCTCTCTGTCATTTCTCCTTTAAATAATGCCATAATTCAATCAAATTTAGATCAAATTCCTAAACCTGGCTCATTCTTCACTCTAAATTGTTGCAGTAGATCTGGTAATAGGATCTTCTGTAAATTAGATAGATCATGTTTCAACGATATAGCTTTATCGACATGGCCCGATCTTATCTCTTATTTCCTTGCCCCAATTCTCTCCGATCACAACACTATAATCTTAAACTGGGGCATGGCAGCTATAAAAGGTCACTCATGTTTCAATTTTTTTAACTCTTTGACTAAAGATTTTGATTTTATTCCATTGTAGCTCAGGTTTGGAGTGCTTTTGTCTTTGGTAATATCCAATGTTTATTTTGCAAAGGAAATTGAAACATACAAAGTTAATGCTGAAGGAATAGTTTTATAACAAGTATGGCAAAGGAAATATACTTTTTGATAAGATTAGAGAAGAACTGCAATCCTTGCAATACCTTCTGCAGGCAAATCTTATCGATATGGTAATTTCTGAAAAGAATATCTTCTTTCTGCTCAACTTGCTATTGCAGAACTGAGCTTGAGATGCTTAAGCAGAAAAATAGGATACATTGGTCTAAAGAAAGTGATAGGAATACTCCTTATTTTCATAACTCTCTCAAACTCAAAAAAGCTAATACCATCATTCATACCCTTAAGGATCATCATGGTTCTTAACTTAACTCTCAGGTTGAAATTAAGGAAGCATTCCTTGCATATTACACTCATCTCTTATCCGTTCCTTCTTCATTGCACATTGATCTTACCCCCCTCCATTAGCTCCATCTTCCTACAATATTTGACTCTCAAGCTATCAACCTTATCACTCAATTTCTGATGAAGAAATTAAAAAGGCTATATTTGCAATGAAAGCATCTAGTTATATGGGTCCAGATGGCTTATCTGCACATTTCTTTCAAGCTTCTTGGCACATTATCAATGCTTAATTTATCAAAGCAATCTAGCATTTTTTTTCAAGACTAGTATTATGTTGTGGCATTGATCATACTAAGTTGGCTCTTATTCCTAAGTCTGAATTTCCCCAAGATATTTCCCAGTTCCAGCCAATTGCTTGTTGTAATGCAATATACAAGTGTATATCCAAAATTATCTCCGTTAGAAAGAAAGACTGCTTTAATGATATTATTTTTGCCAATCAAACTGGCTTCTTGCCTAGGAGATCCATAACCAAGAATATTCTTATCTCTCAAGAACTAATGAAAGGATATAATAGAAAAAATTATTTCACTAAGATGTGTTCTCAAGCTTGACATTCAAAAAGCATATGACACTGTGAGCTGGTCTGCGATCTTATCTATTATGTCCAAGATGAACTTCCCTTCGCCATTTCTTGCTTGGCTGCACTCATGTATTTCAACAGCAAAGTTATCTTTATCTCTGAATGGTGAAAGCTTTGGATACTTTCCCTCTAGTAAAGGCATCAGACAAGGAGACCCGATATCTTCATACCTCTTCATTTAAGTTATGGAGCTGCTTCCTAGTATTATGAATCAACATGTTAATGATCGGTTGATAAAGTTTCATCCTAAATGCAAAGAACATAAAATCTGCACTCTTATGTTTGCAGATGATTTATTATTATTCACAAAGCCTACTGTTCATTCCATATCTAATACTCGTAAAGCTTTGGATATATTTAAAAGCATGACTGGTCTTCAAATTAATATACAGAAATCTTAAATTGGAATTACAGGTTTAGCCTTTGTTACGACCCTACTGCACACAAACAGCAGCTGAAGTATATATTTCCAAGTGCAAGTGTTCGTGAGGAGAAGAGGATTCAAGTAGAGGAAGCAGCTGGGCTTAAATGAATTCAGTGAGCAACCTGTAGGCATAAAGGAAACTGAAGGAAATATAAATGAAGATGCAGTTTACTTTTCATTTTGTATTTTGTTAGTTCTTGTTGTAATAATAGGAAACATAGTGCCACGTGTGAGGAAATGAGTGGAGAAACAATTATAAGGTTGTTATAAATCAGGGTCACCGAATCATTGTAAGAAATATACAGAATAGCATTGTTTTGTTTTCCTCTTCCTTCTTCTTCTCTGGTTAATTCCTCCCTCTTCCCTCAATTGCATTCTTCAGCTCCTTCTCACTTCTCTGCCATGGCGAGATCCCATAAGCGCACCACCGTGGGATCAACTGGAACCCACCAATTGGTATCAGATTCAGGAATTATGATCGATGATGAAGCTGCAACAGATTTAAACAATTCTGATGGAGAAAATGTGGATCTGAACAATACAACAACATCTGAAGCGATCATAGATTCATGGCGAAGTCAGCAGCAAACATTCATTACAAATCTAACAAATGAAGTAGCAGGTATGAAATCTGACATTTCACAAATCAATCAAACCTTACAGCTACTAATGACCAAATTATCACACAACTCTCCTCAAACCAATCAATCGCACCATATTCCTTCATCCACAAATCTACAAAATCAACCACCACACTCAAACATCACACCCCTCACCTCACAAGGCATACTTCCTAATCCTAACCTACATCAATTCAACACTTCTATTCCAGATCCTAAACAAACCGTCAATTCTGAACACACCTCTCCTCATTTTCATAACTACCAAAATCACATCACCCAACCTTCAAACCATACCTTGACACCACAGCCACTTCAACCAAAACAGGCCCCAACCCAAAAATTACTGCATAGCAAATCGTTGAAGTTGGAGTTCCTACGTTACAGTGGTGACAAAAACATCCTACCTTGGTTGAGACAAGCTGAACAAGTTTTAATCTATCATGATGTCCAAACATCCGATTGGGTCCAGATCTGTGCATTTCATCTAAGAGATGAAGCACTTCAATGGTTCAATTGGTATTCTACTAATGTTGATCATGCTTTTTTATGGCAAGTTTTCCAGGAAGAATGTATCACACGGTTTGGACCTCCTCAAATGGCCAGACCATTTGACTCTCTTGCAAATCTTAAACAAACATCTTCTGTTCGAGACTACTTAAATAAATTTGAACAGTTAGCAGGCTTACTGGACAAGTTGAACCCTGTTTACATTATGGACAAGTTCATCGGAGGATTAAAGGAAGAAATTCGTTATGAAGTTTTGGCTGCTAGACCTAAATTCTTTAGAGAAGCAGTTATACTTGCAAAAACATATGAAGAAAAATTTCTGCATACTAGAAAAGTGCTAAGACCAAACCTCCCTTACCCAAACCAAACACCACAAATCATTCAACATATCCTGACTCCACAAAACCAACTCCTTCACAACCATATAATCAATACTCCAAACTGTCACCAACTGATTTAGGAACCAGAAGAAACAAAGGTTTATGCTATACTTGTGATGAAAAGTGGACTCCCAGCCATAAATGTCCAAACAAAAAGGTATATATAATGGAAGGATTTTACATCAATGAAGATATAAACCAAGAATTAATATTAAGAGGGCAAGCACTTAATGATACCACTTATCCTACTACTACCATTGATACCACCTTAGCAATTTCCCTTCAAGCCTTATCTGGTATTCCTGCAGCACACACAATTCGATTAAATGGAATTATACTGGGGCATCAAGTTCATATTTTAGTAGATTCTGGTTCAACCCATAGCTTCATTAATGATAAGCTAGCACAGAAATTAGGCCTTCCAATAACAACATCACATAATTTCAAAGTTTTGGTGGCAAGTGGAGAGCAACTATCAGGTTCAGGCATTTGCAAAGGAGTTACTCTGAAATGTCAAGGTTTGGAAATGCCCATTGACTTATTACTCCTACCACTTGAAGGCTGTCAAATTGTATTAGGAGTTCAGTGGCTAAGCCTCTTTGATGACATTGTCTTTAACTTTAAAAAGCTACAACTCAAATTTTCTTATAATGGAGCAAAAATAGTTTGGCAAGGCATCCACCCACCTACAAACAAATTTATTTCTGAAAGGCAAATGGATAAAACTCTAATAACAAACAACCTTTGCTTTCTGTTACACTCCACTCAACCAAACCTTACTACTTCTGCCATTGATTTATCCTCTCACCCACAGCCAATTTCACCATCCATTCAACAAATCATTCAAGACTTTGAAATGGTCTTCCAAAAATCCACCACTTTACCACCTCAAAGACCTATTGATCACCAAATACACTTATCTCCACATTCCAAACCCGTGTGTCTTAAACCCTACCGCCATTCCTACCATCTTAAAAATGAAATAGAGAAAATTGTGGGAGTAATGCTTCAGACAGGCATAATTAAACCCAGTAACAGCCCATATTCCTCATCTGTGGTCATGGTTAAGAAAAGTGATGGAAGTTGGAGAATGTGTGTTGATTATAGAGGGTTGAATAAATTAACAGAGAAGAACAAATTCCCAATACCCCTTATTGACGACCTCTTTGATGAATTACATGGTGCAGAATATTTCACTAAACTTGACTTAATGTCTGGCTATCACCAGATTAGAATGCACCCTGATGATACTCATAAAACAGCTTTCAAGACTCATGAGGGCCATTATGAATTCTTAGTTATGCCTTTTGGCTTAACAAATGCTCCTGCTACCTTCCAAGCTTTAATGAATGATATTTTCAAAGAATATCTCAGGAAGTTTATTCTGGTTTTCTTTGATGATATACTCATTTATAGCTCAAACTGGGAAGAACATTTACATCACTTGGTTTTTGCATTGCAGGTCTTGAAAGAAAACAAGCTGGTGGCCAAACTCTCTAAATGCTCATTTGCACAACAGCGAGTTGATTATCTGGGTCATGTTATCTCAAAGCATGGAGTGGCAGTCAATTATACAAAAGTTCAAGCTATAAGAGAGTGGCCTCCTCCACAAACAATCAAAGCACTTAGAGGATTTCTTGGACTGTCTGGATATTATCGAAAGTTTGTTAAAGGATATGGAGCTATTGCAAAACCTTTAACTGACTTATTGAAGAAAAATTCTTTCTCTTGGAATAAGGAAGCACAGGAAGCTTTTGAACAACTGAAATTATGTCTTACTAGTCCACCAGTATTGGCTATGCCAGACTTCACTAAAGAATTTGTGTTAGAATGTGATGCCTCGGGAAATGGAGTGGGAGCAGTGTTACTTCAAGAAGGTCGACCAATAGCTTTTTTAAGGCAAGCTATTCAAGGAAAAAATCTGCTATTATCTACATACGAAAAGGAATTACTAGCTTTGATCTTAGCAACAAAAAAATGGGCCCAATATTTGTTAGGGAGGAAGTTCATAATAAAGACAGACCATCAATCATTAAAATATCTCCTGGACCAAAGATTATCCAATACCACCCAACATAAATGGTTGAACAAGCTAATGGGATTCGATTATATGGTACAATATAAGCCAGGTAAAAAGAACACTGTTGCAGATTGTTTATCTAGAAATAGAGAAGAATCACAAACCCATTTTACCCTCCAACTCCAAGCAATATCAATAGTGCAGAGCCCGTGGCTTCAAGATATTGAGAAGCTAACACAAACCGATCCTTATTATTTGACACCTGACAAGAAGTTGTCTACTACTGCTTCAAGCAACAATAAGTACAGCAAGCGAGGGCAATTATACTATTATAAAGGCAGATTAATCATTAGCCCTACTGCCAGTGCTATCAAAAATAGGCTATTGGATGAATTTCATACCTCCCCATTAGCTGGTCATTCAGGAATTAAAAGAACACTGCATAGAATCAAACAAGTTTTTTATTGGAAAGGTTTGAAATCAGATGTCCATACTTTTGTAGCTGCCTGTGACACCTGTCAGAGAATTAAGACAGAAAATATCAACATTCCAGGACTATTACAACCACTTCCTACCCCTGAACAAATATGGGATGATGTAGCAATGGATTTCATAGTTCAACTTCCTAAATCTTTTTCATATTCAGTTATTCTAGTTGTGGTAGACAGGTTATCCAAATATGCTCATTTCATACCTCTCACTCATCCATACACTGCCCACCAAGTTGCTCAGTTGTTCTTTGATAATGTAGTCAAGCATCATGGTCTACCAAAATCAATAGTGAGTGATAGAGATCCTATATTCACTAGCACTTTTTGGCAAGAGATTTTTCATTTACAGGGTTGTAAATTAGCACTAAGCAGTGCATACCACCCCCAATCGGACGGCCAATATGAAGTGACTAACAGAATCTTGGAATGTTATTTGAGGTGCTTTTGTCATCATAAACCCAAGGAGTGGACAAAATGGTTATCCCTGGCTGAGCTTTGGTATAACTCAACCTAGAAGAGTGCTACACAAATGACTCCTTTTGAAGCTGTATATGGCAGGAAACCCCCCACCTTACTAAGCTACATACCAAACACAGCCAAAATACCTAAAGTTGAAGATGCACTATTTTCCAGGGACATCACTCTTCAACTTCTGAAAGATAACATCAATCATGCAAAGGAAAGAATGAAACTTGATGCTGATAAGCATAGAACACACAGGGAATTTAGCATAGATGATTGGGTGTACTTGAGGCTACAACCTTACAAACAACTTTCAGTTAGCACAAAACATACACACAAACTTTCTCCAAAATACTATGTGCCATTCCAAATCCTTGAAAGAATTGGGAAAGTAGCATACAAATTGGCCCTACCCGCTCAAGCAAAGATTCACCCTGTTTTTCATGTTTCACAGCTTAAAAAGAAGACTGGTAATACTACTATCATTAACCAGGCCATCCCTTCTTATGAGGAGCTGGTTGTCAAGGAACCAGAGAAGATTCTCGCTCGTATAATGGCATAGGTTAACAACAGAAACACAACACAGGCCCTTATCAAATGGAAACAGATGAGTGAAGAAGAGGCAACTTGGGAGAACTATTGGGAGTTAGTGGCCAAATTTCCAACATTTGACCTTGAGACAAGGTCAAGCTTTGGGGGGGAGGGTAGTTGTTACGACCCTACTGCACACAAACAGCAGCTAAAGTATATATTTCCAAGTGCAAGTGTTCGTGAGGAGAAGAGGATTCAAGTAGAGGAAGAAGCTGGGCTTAAATGAATTCAGTGAGCAACCTGTAGGCATAAAGGAAACTGTAGGAAATATAAATGAAGATGCAGTTTACTTTTCGTTTTGTATTTTGTTAGTTCTTGTTGTAATAATAGGGAACATAGTGCCACGTGTGAGGAAATGAGTGGAGAAACAATTATAAGGTTGTTATAAATCAGGGTCACCGAATCATTGTAAGAAATATACAGAATAGCATTGTTTTGTTTTCCTCTTCCTTCTTCTTCTCTGGTTAATTCCTCCCTCTTCCCTCAACTGCATTCTTCAGCTCCTTCTCGCTTCTCTGCCATGGCGAGATCCCATAAGCGCACCACCGTGGGATCAACTGGAACCCACCAGCCTTGAATGCATCTAATGATATTCTAGCTTTCTCTAGTCTGCAACTCCTTAATTCTAAGGTTAGATATCTTAGAGCTCCTATGTGCTCTTCTAGGGTTTCAACTGCTTAATGCCTTCCTTTATTTTCAAAATTGTTGTAAGGCTAGAGCTATTACCAAATAACAAGTTATCTCAGGCTGCAAGGCTTGTTATCATTAAAAGTGTGGCATTTGCTATGTGTTACTGAAGAAAGTCCTCCATGCGATTTTGGAAGAAAGGAATGCACGTTTATTTACAGGGACTAAATTCCTTGTGTCTTTCATTGTAATGGCCCGGAATTTTATCGCTTTAATTTGTGAATACTTAATTTAATTTTTAATACTCAGTTTAATGGTTTTAATAAGTAAATTAACTCTTTTTAAATTATAACTAATATTAGATAATTCATTTTTGAAATTGGTTTACATAAATAAGTAGTTCGACGAAAACTGAAAATATGACCGAAACCAGCTTTTCAGATTTTCGGCTTTTTATCGAACGGAAAATTGCAAAAGGGTGGTAAATGCCCTCATATATGGTTTAGAAAACAATAGTTGCATTTTTGAGAAGTGTATCATTTCATTTTGAAAAATGGAAGGTTAAGTAATAGTAAATGGTAAAAAGGATAAACAAATATTTAAATTTTAAAACATGAGAAGACATTTTGATTCCTTAATTGTTTAAGTAAACAAAGATACTTAAAGAACCCCTTATTACCCACCACATTCGTACATGTATGTACTACGATGTTAGGAGAAATGATGTTAAAGTTGGAACAAATATTTATGTTTATTTTTAAAATTCTTTCTTTTTATCCCTTATATATGTATAGATACCCCTCCATCTTCAGTTTTCATCCTTAATTCATTTCTCCCAAAAGTTCTTTTTAAATTTTCCATCCAAGAGTTCCAAAATGAAAAATCACATTTTGATTTCAAAGACAAAAGATTAAAAGCTAGATTAGCTTGGATTTTTTAATATTGGATATGATGGCAGGATTTTCATCCTTTGATTATTGTTTATATCCTTAATTATGTGCTAAGATGACTGATTTAAGTATAATTAGGTGGGTGTTGTTTTAAATATATATTCTCTTATGTTAAATAAGGATTAACAATTAAATTTTGAAGCAGCTCTCTGAAACATGTACAGGGAGCAAAAATGATGAAGTCATACTTACTGTTCTCGTTTAAAAATAAGTAAAACATCTTTCCCTTTCATTTCAAAAATCAAAATCTCCCAAACCAGTCCACTTTTGCCTAAATTGTCAACTAGTGAAATGTTCAACTTCGAGTCTAGTATATTTTTAAAATAGTTTCATAGTTTTTCGTCAATGGGTTGAGAGGAAGGTTTAAATAACAGTAAGTGGGTAAGTTTGGTCGGTTTTTCGTCGATCATGAATCGACCAACGACCAACGCCATTGCGTCCATATCAACAAAGCGAGATTTTAGAAGTGGTTCGTAGGATTTTTAGTGTTGTATTTTGGCAATATTGTTGAGATAATCATATTTGGAAAAAAATTAATTTCTGGTGATCTAGGTGGCGAGGAGCCGAGCAGTTGGAGATGGAGCAACCTGGGGACGTGGTGGAGCTAGGGTGGCAATCACAAGAGAGGCGGTGGCTTGTGGTGTATATACGAGGTCACTTTCGGGTTAGTGTAGTGGGTTTCCTTGGATTGGGTCACAGCATGATTGGGGATTGGGAAGGGGCATCGAGTGCGATGGAGAGGGACATGGAGGTGCGACAGACATAAGCGATCGCGAGGGTGAATGTGGCGGTGCTAACGGTGGAGGAGATTGTCGCAGCGGGCTAGGTTTTGGGTATTAGTGTGTTTCCTTTTTTTTTTGAAATTTGAGGTTATGGTGATTTGGAGCTCAGAGGTGATGGAGGTGTCGTCGTGGGTATGGATTGTACGCGCGAAGTCAGAGGAACTCATTGCTGGGGTTGCGCGGCGATCGGCGGCGTGAGGTATCAGAGCACATGCGCATGTGCACATTTATGCACTACTTGTGAGTTCCAGGTTTTGATTTTTGGTATGGGTTGTTTGGTATTTAGTTTTGAGAGGAGGAGAAGTTAGGGTAGTGGGTTTGGGTTTGGCCCATTTTAAGTTTAAAATGATATAGGAATATTTTGAAATCTTAAGTTAGAATGGTTTAAACTCTAACAACCAATTACGCGTCCATTTGGAATCCGTTTAACCCGTAGATTTCGACATTGGATTCGTTCCATCGTTAGAACACTTTTGAACTGTCGTTTGACAGTTTTGTAAAAGTTTAAAATACTATTAAATTTATAGTTGCAATAAATAATTACGTCCGTTAGTAATTATATTTTATCACTGCCATCTATTAGCAGAATAAAATACCGTTCTGCTATATATATATATATATATATATATATATATATAAATTGAATAGATTTATTTGACATCTATTTAACAGAATAAATCATCATTCTGCTATTTTATTAAATTGGACATTTAATTGTATGTAAGTTGACTTGGACATATAACATGTTATCTGTCGTTTGTCAATTGTGAATTTTATTTTCATAATTGTTGCTTATGAAAATATCAGTGTAATGATCTAAAATGGTTGGATTGAAAGTAATGGTATCTTGTCTAAATACTAGTGTGGTCATTGAGCCCCTTTTCTAATTTTGGAAAAGGAAATGAATTTTGGATTTTTTGAAATTTTAAATTTATTTAGAAATAAAGTAATTTATAAAATAAAGTGGTGTTTAAGTTGATTTATTTCTTTTAGCTTAAAGTATTTAATTATTTTGATAAAAATGTTTAAAGTTATTTAATTTTATTATTAATGATATTTTATATTATTTAATTATAATATTAATGTTGTTTAATCTAGTTAGTTATTTTATTAGTAATGTTGCTTGAAAGTTAATTAATTATATTTTGAAAGTTGTTTAAATTTATTTTATTATATTTATTAAATAGTTTTAAAAGTTAATTATTATATTATTTAAAATGTTTTAAAGTTTTATTGTTATATTATTAAAAATGTTTAAAGTTTATTTTTATGGTGTTAAAGTTTTTATTTATTATAATTAAATAATAAATTGTTTATAAAAGGATTTCTTTGTAAAAGGGATCTATTTAAAGGAGTTTATAAACATGAAAGAGGTTTGGAATTTGAAAGAAGTTTGGTTTTTAATGATTTTAGAAAAGAGTATTATAAATGGTTTAGCGATTTGAAAGGGAAGTTTTATAAATGGGTTTTTGAGATTTATAAAAGAGTATTTTTATAAATAGATTAGAGATTGATAAAGAAGCTTTATAAAAAGATTTGGAGATTTATAAAGGAAATATTTATAAAATAAAGGAGATTTATGAAAAGGATTAGTGTTTTGGGTTACTAATATCCCCATATGATTACATTTGGGTTTGATCATTTTATTATGATTTTGAAATAGAAAATCTTTCTAAGTGTTTGGTGAATATACTTATACCATTTTATAAGTATGTGAAAAAGGGTTTCCAAGTTTTGAAAGAAATGTTTTGTGAATATACTTATACCTTTGAGATAAGTATATGGTTAAAATTTCTAAGTGTCGAAAATATAGTGTTTTATGAATATACTTATCTTGTTGAGATATGTATATGGAAGTGATTTCCTAGTACTTACAAAGTGATTTTTATTAATGGAAGATTAATTTATGAGGCTTAGTGGTTTCCATGGGAAATGTAGTTTCTGTTTGAATATTTGTTTATTTGATAGTTAAATAACCAACTATCAAATCTTGGCTTAAATATGCAATCCTTCTTTATTTTGGTGGTACAGAAATATTCCCTACTTAACATCGAAGGATTTTAACTCTGGAAGTATTTAGGAGAAACATGGGGATTATATAGTACAGTTACCATCAGTGGTGTTATACTGTACGTATAAACTCGTTTTGTTCTTCTAGGACAAATGATAGGGGATCCATCCACATAAACAGTTAGGGGGTGATCCCCGCTCTTATGTATTGTCTGATTATTTCCAAAAGAACCGGTATTAAGCATTTCAGAAGTGGAACATCCGGTAAGCAGGGGAGTGTACTTGTAAGAGAGGACTCGAAACCATAACCACTCCAAAACCATATACGGGTTTTATGCTTGGAGGAGATTCGAGATCTGTATTGGATGATGGAATCCATGTATCATTCCGAGACCCGTTGAGGTATGGGAATCCTTATGTGATTCTGAGGTCGTTGTTGAGATGTGGGGATCCATGTGTGATTTCGTGACCCGTTGGGGGTATGGGAAGTGTGATTCTAAG
Organism: Allium fistulosum; assembly: GCA_030737815.1. Taxonomy (NCBI): domain Eukaryota; kingdom Viridiplantae; phylum Streptophyta; class Magnoliopsida; order Asparagales; family Amaryllidaceae; genus Allium; species Allium fistulosum. Next base: position 152,176,867 of record CM060905.1, on the reverse strand, counting down.
ATCTCTGTTGAGATGTGGGAACCCATGTGTGGTTCCGAGACCTGTTGAGGTATGGGGATTCATGTGCGGTTCCATGATCTGTTCAGTTGGCAATGCATGAGCTGGAATGCTGTACGTAGCCTCACCAGCGGTAATGACTAAAACCAGAGATAGGATGCATAGCCAAGGTGGTTTAGCTAACCCATACGGGTGCAGTCGTTTATTTTTCTTGTGATACCTACAGTTTATGCATGCTGGGAGCGATGCACATGGCCCAGGTGGCCAGCTATGTATCTCCAATGTACCTCGGCTAGACAGGTACGACCCTTCGAAAGGATATCTCTGATCCTTGTGCGGGAGGACTGTTCTCATAGGTTCCGAGGGCCCCTCTGTGGAATCATACAAATTAGTGAACACACCTTAGCGATGTTTGATTATGTACCTATTATTGTTGTGATGTACACTCAAAGACATCACAGCTACTTGATTATTATATTTTCAACCTTAGACATTATTATAATATAACTGGATTTTCTATAGAAAAATATTTTGGTTATCGTAAGGTAAAACCTGATCGTGTTTATATGCGGCGTGGTCTTATGAGATACCTTTGATATTAAAGGGTTTCATAAGCTAAAATAAAATTCGATGTGATTTGAGTTCTTACGTTGGTTTTACCAGACTGATCCGGGTGTTATTTTTCTTAAACGCTTGGGTCAGACTCGAGTAGTTTTCCAAAGATAGCTTTGGATGCTTTGGAGCTTCAGGAGTCGAGTTGGAGGCCCAAGACGTATTCCCGTATTTGTATTTCTGCTGTGTTTTTCTTGTGTGTGTTTATCAGCAAATTGTAAGGAAAGGCTGTTATAACTGTCCAGACTGAGGATAGGTTAGACTCTGATGTTGTTGTGTATTAAAGGATTTTCTTTTTGTAAAGATGAAATTGAAATATTATTATTATTCGGCACGTGTGAGATTTAGTTCTGTTGTTTTCATTTTCTTTTCCCCAAATAATCTGTCTTTCCGACACTTGGATATTCGGCACATGAATACTATGGATGTATTAGTGTCGATTTCTGAGGATTGAAAAGGCGAGTCGTTACATTCATTTTCCAAAAAAATTTGAGAAGTTAGGCGCGTTTAGGATTTAAATTCTTATTAATTCTCCTTATTTGGAGCATTAACTGAATTTTTATTGTGGGCTAGTTTCTTTCTAGGCTTTATTACGTTGTTTTGTTTTTTCTCTATTTTTCCTTCTTGTGTAATCTTTATTTGGTACTAAAAGTGGACGGTCTACTATAAAATCGGCTTGCTTTGAAAAAAATAGGACATTGAATTTATTAATCGAAAAACAAATAACTTAACTAAAAGGTCAAATTTGATATTGATTTACAATTTTGGATAACAAAAATATAGCATATGAATAAATTTAATTAATTTAAAACATAAAATCCATAACTTTGAGTGAATTAAATCATGAAAAAAATGTAAATTTTACAACGAAACAAATCTACGTTAACTAGTGTTTGAACCAAAATGGCACAAAAACCCAACAGATTAAGTAGAGAATAAAAAGTGAAGAAAATAAATGAAAAATGAGTAAGAAAGTACACACAGAGGTATAGTGGTTCGGCTAATCTTGGCTTATGTCCACTTATTGATTTTTATTGCTTATATTCTGACTTAGAGGCGGAAGTTCTTACGGGTCGGTACAAATCTGACATAGATTACAAGAAATTAGAGAAAGGAGAGTAAGAGCCAAAAGATCCTGAAAAATGAGCCCTACCTCTTTATTTTTAGATGTAGAAAGCCTAAAATCTCATACAAAAGATCTCCAGACCGTTTTTCTTTCTATAGACCAATTCTCCATGAAAATAGGTTGTCCCTTCATCAGCTTGGATGAGTCGATACAACTCCAAGTATAGAGGTCGGTACTTACCCATAATTTTGCTAGGGTGGCTACTTTCAACTCTTCGCTTCGGCTCATCTTATAGCTAGCTTCGTGATTCCATAGTTATTTGCATCAATAATAGCTTGTTCCGAAGTCCAAATGATGGAGTTGTAGATGAATCAAGTTGCTGATTTAAGAGTTCATGGAGATTTATAGGGAATCGAATCGAATTGACAAAACAACACTGGAAATAGGTTTTTAACATCAAGTAGGGAGTGTAGGAAGAAGATGGGCTCTCTTCGTGAAGGGTCGGTACCGACCCATAAGGTGGGTTCGGTACCGACCCAATACTTGTGGACCTTGGGTTCTCGGATTTTTGTGGTGGACTCGCGCTTGTGTTGTGATTTTGGTTGTACCTAACTTTTAGGTTTTGTGGTACCTCTTCGGGCGTCTTTCCTTGATGACTTTGAACTTTGGTTTGTCGAGTTTGTTCGTATACTGCCTGGTCAAAAGCCGGGATAACACTTGCCCCCTAAAGCATCCTTTCAAATGGAAGGTATGCTTTGCTCAAGAAAAAATCCCTAGCTACTTCAATCTTTTTAGATTTTCCTGTGAATCAAAGGTCATTCCAAACCTGTTATAGCCTAAAACTCTAGACTCTGCCTAAGTGTTGTCGATACATCATCATCATTTCGATTTCATTCGAAGTTATTACATCACATATCAAACTCATCTCGTGTTCATCCGGGATTTGTCTATTCTATTCTAATTACAAGGCGTTCAAATCCTTTTATCAAATCTGTATCCGTTCTAAGGTTCGATCTCTCTGGACCATTTATATTCAATTTAACAAATGATCTCTCTGGATCGTTCGATGTTCAATTTTCAACGTGCCATCTCTCCGGATCATTTATTGTTCAAGTTAAGGGAATGATCTCTCTTTATTGTTAATTAAGTTCGTGGCCGTTCAAATCTGATAGTTAAATCCACGATCTCTCCGGATCGCTAATTGAGGTTATGGCCATTCGAGGCAAGTAAGTAAATCAATGGCCCCACCGGATCATTAATTAAATCCATGGCCGTTCAGGGATGATAATCAAATCTGTGGCTGTTCGGGGCCGATAATCAAATCTGTGACCATTCGTTGCCGATAATCAAATCAGTGGTCGCTCCGGATCCTTGTCAAGCCCGATTCGCTCGCTCTTTGACAAGGGGACTCGACGACAAATAAGCCCATCCAGACGCACTCCGACGAAGTGATCTACTTCCTGCACTCCAATCCAAACTCATCGTCGGGACTTAACGTGATCATGCCTATGGTCTCTCCGGAACCTTGTTGAGCCTAATCCGCTTGCTCTCCGATGAGAGGACTCAACGGCAAGTAAGCCCATCTGCTCATGCTCCGATGAGGGGACTTACTTCTTGCACTTCGGCCATGTCCATTCGGACGAGACTTTAAGCGATTAATATCGTACAAGTCTATCCGCTCGCACTCCGACATGGGGACATGTACCTTGCACATCGTTCTCGTCTTTCCGAACGGGACTTTAAAGTGATTAATATCATTTATCACATTCAATGTGGGTTTCAATAATCAAAATTCAAACACCAAAAATAACATAAATCTAACATCAAGGTAACTGCCTCATCCAGCATTACAGTCTAGCATCCAGCCCAGAGCATGCCTAGGGACCGTTCGGGATCCTATACACGAGTAGGTGTCTAGACTGTATTATTGCATAGATTATTGAAAAGGGGAAATAGAATGCGAGAACCAGACCTGATTCTCGGCCATCCCGATCAAGAGATGACTATCCTTGATCTTGATCCAGGGCCATTTCCATTTGCTGCAGTCGATTACTGCTCCTGTTCCATCGCCGCAGTTCGATTCCTTAGACATTGCTATAATCGGTTATCTCTGACCTATTCCTCAATCAAATCCCGCAGGTGCCTGCAATCATTTGTGTTATGCCCATCCCGGTCATGGAATAGGCAGTATCTTCCAGATGCCGTTTCACGCTACGTGGGCTCTCTTCTTGCCAGCTTTCGATAGAGGATCTGTCCTCTAGTATCTAGATAGATCCGCTCTGGGGTCTCATTTAAATTTGTGTAAGAAGAGAATTTTGATTCCCTTCTATGCCGTTTTGTTCCGTCAATGCTTTCATCCTTCTTTCTCTTTCCTTTGCCTTTGCTGGATCCTTCTCCAGGCGGTCCTCCACCATCTACAGTATTGATTTCTTCCCGGTCAGCCTCGGTGTTCTCCTGACGCAAGTATCTCTCAGCCTCATGATAAAATTCTATGAGATCCCATTTCAAAGCCACTTTAAAATCCATCTTTGCAGCTATCCCTGAAACTGCCGCCATCAAAACTATCGAAGAGTCTGGCTTAACAGCCGCCGCAACGAACCTTATTAGAAAAATCCTAAGGGTCTCTTCGGCCCTCCGCTTCATACTTGCTAAGGTCTTTACATTTTTGGGTCATGAAATATGGACCCGGAAGTGCTTCACGAACCTGTTCACTAACTCAGCCCATGTGCTGATGGAACCATTCTCCAGATATCTTAACCATAACGCTGCCAAACCCATCAAATATAAAGGGAAACATCATCCTATAATCTCTTCAGATGCACCCAACACCTCCATGTGCCGGATGTACGTCAACAAATGAACCGTTGGATCCGTCTTCCCATCATACTTTTCCAGCGTAGGTAACTTGAAATCAGGTGGGTTCCTAGCGTACCGAATGTTTGGAGTGAATTGACTCCTACTCACATCTTCCAAGATCTGGTTAGGCAATCCTCCCTTCATATCTCGTCTTACCAACTCAGCAAGTCCATCATTGTCATTCAAAGGACCTCTAAGGTTAGCATTATCAGCCTGCCCCTCGACTCTACGAGGGAATTCTGTTACATACTCCTCCGACCATGCTTCTGCATTTTGATCCATGTTCAAATGCTCTACTTTAGCTCCAATATGTACATAATTCCTTCCAAGGCCAGGATAACCCATGCCTCCGAGCCCTTGGAGATCGGTGGCAACCCGTGCTTGAAGGTTGGTGCCGACCCGTTCTTGGAAGTTGGTACCGACCTGTATATTTGACTTGGTACTTGACTTGGGTCGTCCTACCCTGCTTCTAGTTACTTGTGCTTTGGCTTTTGGTCTTTGATTCTGATCTGCAACAACTCCGGTTGTTCCCATCTGTCCCATCCTCCTAAAGAAATTCTCTATCATTTCTTCCTGGCAAGCAATCATCTTATCCTGCAATCCATTCATCATGGTTTCCATCTCATCCCAGGTAGTATAGATTGATGGGGGTTAGCTCCTAAGGACACCTCTTGGACACCCCCTTATTGATTTTCTCCAACAACAGTCCTTCTAGTTGATGGTCTAGTCATTATGAATTTATTTCAAATCCTAAATCAATGAGTTCAGTTCTCAATGAAAGCACCAAAATTTTGAACCAAAAATGGCACAAACACCTAATAGATTGAGTAGAGAATAAAGTGAAGAAAATAAATGAAAAATGAGTAAGAAAGTACGCACAAAGTTTATAGTGGTTTGGCTAATATTGGCCTATATCCACTTAATGTTTTTTATTGCTTATATTCTAACTTGGAGGCGGAAGTTCTTATGGGTTGGTACAACTCCAACATAGATTACAAGAAATTTAAGAAAGGAGAGTAAAGACCCAAAAGATCTTGAAAAATGAGCCTACCCCTCTATCTATAGAGGAAGGGAGCCTAAAATCTCGCACAAAAGATCTCCAAACCGTTTTCCTTGCTATAGACTAGTTCTCCATGAAAATAGGTTGCCACCTCATCAGCTTGGATGGGTCGATACAACTCGAAGTATAGGGGTCGGTACCGACTCATGATATTGCCAGGTTGGCTACTTTCAACTCTAAATTTTGGCTCGTCTTGTGGTTAGCTTCGTGATTCTATAGTTGTTTGCGTCAATAATAGCTTATTTTGAAATCCAAATGACAAAGTTGTAGATGAATAAAGTCGCTAATTCAAGAGTCCGTGGAGATTGATAGGAAATTGCATTGAAACGATAAAACAACACTGGAAATAAGTTTTTAACATCAAGTAGGGAGTGTAGGAAGAAGATGGGCTCTCCTGGTGGAATATTTAGAGGTCGGTATCGACCAAATAATGGATATGACCAAAATAACAAAAAAATTTGGTAATGAAGGAATCAAAATCTTGCTTTTCTTATTATTCTTACATTACAAAAACAAAAATTAGTAAAAATTACCTTTTGCAAGAAAAGACTTCATTTTCTTTGGCTTTGTTTTATGATTTATTATATATATATATGTAATATAAATCTAATTGGATCTAATCCACTTTTCTTTGGAATTACCACGACATAATTGATTAGTGACTCAACGTTTGTAGAAATGGAGAGGAGAGATTCTCAATTATGGAAAAATCGATAGAGAAAAAAGATGGTAAGGTATACTGCTATACCGACCCAATACTTGTGGACCTTGGGTTCTTGGATTTTTGTAGTGGACTCATGCTTGTACTGTGATTTTGGTTATACTTGAGATTTAGGTTTTGTGCTCACCTCTCCAGGCATCTTGCCTTGATGACATTGAAATTTGACTCGTCAAGTTTGTTCATATATTGCCTGGTCAAAAGGCGGGATAACAACTAGTAATTCCAAATCTAACAAACAACATCAAAATACAATATAAATCAAACACATACTAATTTTACAATTGACTAACAATACACAAGAGGTTTTTATAATTAACTCATCAAGCGTCAATTTAATATACACATACATGTAAATTTTGTCAAGTTTAAACACCATGAATAAAAAAAAACATAAAAAGCCTTTCCTTTTGTAACACCTTCATTTGAGATTCCTCCTATGTCTTAAGCAGTCTACACCCAGCTTTGCAAGAAAATGATGAATCACTTATCATTATTATTATTATTGTCTGATGTTTCTATTTGATTTGGAGTCTAAATTTTAAGATATTTTCATGGTATTTTCGACTGTGGATGGTGAGGAGAAGAGAAAAGAAAAGTGAATGAATATGAATAAATGACGGAAATGAGTTAGTTGATTTGTTTTAATTGAAAGAGTGAAACATTTCTGATTTTTTTAATTAAAACTACCCTAGTCAATTCCCTTAATTCACTCTCTTTCTCTCTCCACACTCCTCTCTCTTTATATGATTTGGCCAACCATATTTTCTATCTAATGGCATAAAATTTCCATAATCTCTTCATGCAATTATCTTTTATTTAACTTGTTTAAAGTTGCATGGAAATTGTATATTGATGCGTGCAAATATAACTTTTATATATGTATTCAAATAATTCCAAACAACTCCTAAACATCAAATAAACTAACTAACAACCAATATTTCTCAAATATTAATTAATTCAATTAATTTACAATATTTCACAACTTAATTAAATCATGTGGTTTTTTTGAGAATTCACAAATACGGTTGTGTGACTTAGCGGCATGAATTTAGTTAGCAACTAATATTGATCAATTTAAATATTAACGTTTACATGTCACTTTTGCAAGTGGTGTGACGGTTTGGCCAAATTCATTGCTTACAGACCGTTTCAATAAATTCAAATTTCACATTTTCTAAAGCGTTACCTTTTAGCAACGATTATTTATAGATTCTCTGTGTCAACACTGTATCACTTCAAGATTCATGGAATTTTGTTTTGGTTAAAATTCTAACACTGTCCACATTCAAATTAATTAGTCCATAAACAAATTCCTTGCTTTAATAAAAATATTTATCATTAACTGTATTACTCTGGCATGAGATTTGACTTTGAGTTAACTACAGTTGACCGTCATACCAACCTTATATCACCAAGGAGATGAAATCTCTACTGGATAGTGTATCACTTCCAATGCTTCAAATCAGAACCAACTATAGTCATTAAATGGACGTCATGCCACGATTAACTATAATCAAAATGGAGTGTCCACATTAAAGTTCAATGGTACTCTTAACTCGAGAGAACTATGTAATATCATCACTTTGAGATTTCCTGTTGGACCTTAGTTATTATTAGCCAATAAGAAACTCTCAAATGAGTCATTCCATAGTTATTCGGTAACTATCAATACACAACTCCTTGGTCCCCCTAGCAGCCATGAATAATACACTATCCAACGTTCGGAGAGCGTTACATACTCTAGTCTCAACGGATGTATCGATATCCTTTCTCAAACACCTTGACTAGGAATGTTTTAAATAAAATGTTATTTTATACTGTGATTAATTACTCATGGTTGCAACTATTTACAACCACAATCACATAACATCTCATTAAGGATTATCTTATTTACATACTTTAAATCAGTTACTTAATTAATTATATCACTATATAACAAAGTATATAATAGAAATCAAATACCTTTATTATAAACAAGATCATTTACAGGGTAGATATATGTAACAAATTACATAATTGTCCTAGGGCATATCCTTAATACCATCAATCTTCCACTTGCACTTGGGGTCAATTATAGAATCTTATTCCTATTCTTTCGATAATTTTGTCAAAATGGCCGGGTTAATCCCTTATTGAATGAATATGCTATGTTGTGTTTAATTATCTACTTTATCAATTAACTTTGTTCGATAAACTTCCTTTATCATGTAGAACATTTTAGAGTATGTTTCTTGCCTTATAGTGAGCTCTAGGTTCTTTTATTATCTGTATCACGTCATTGATATCGTTTAACAATATTATGAGATTCTTAATATTTGGAATCATCCCTATTGTAATGATCCATAAATTTAACGTTGTTAATATTAAATTAATTAAAAATGATTTTTTAATTAGTAGTTGAATTGGGTATCCTTTTTGTAACCATTGCAAAGTTCTTTTCGAGCCGATCAGTTTGATTTATCATTTTGATAGGTTTGGACTTATGGTTTGCGAAATAAAGATGATATAGTGTTTAAATAGCATCCCTAGTTGTTTCGAGCCAAACTGGATATACAACCCATAACCTAGCCTAACAACTACATAAATGAGGCCACAAAACCCTAACTGTCACCTCTATCTTCAATTTTCTTCCCTAATCCTGAAATCAACTTAATTGCCCTCTATTGTTGATTACCAAATTAATTAAAAAGTGATTAAAATCCAAGGTGTCCAAAACCTATCGAATTATATATGAATTCGAAGCTCTCGACAATGCAAAGTGGCTTCTGAGATTTGTTTATCTATTTGATGCTCCAGTGGGCAAGAAATTGATAAACAATTCTTGGCCATCGAAATTAGGGTTTTTGATTCAATGACAAAATGGTGATTATTAGTCGATTAGAGGATGCAGGTGTATAGAGGACGACGCGGGGAGTGCATATGTACGGTTAGATCAAGTAATTGGTGTTCGTGGTGGTCGAATTTTGCGAATTTCTAACGTAGAAGGGGTGGCGACGTGACATCATTAGCGATAGCGGGGGTGTCATGGTGGGGTCGGTTAAAGAGGTGGTGGCATAAGGGTCACATATCTAGTGTTAGATCAATCGATGGTGTTGTATGGTGGTCACTAGCAGCGATCAAAGGTGTTGGTCAATGGCGTGGGACGGGTTCGGTAGTTTGGCTGAATGTGCTAGGAAGAAGGTAATGTAAGTTATTTTTATTAATGTTTTACTGTGGATAATTGCTATATTGCCACTGAAATTTATATTTTTAATAAATTTTACGTATGAACTTCGATTCATATGCGGTTTCTTCTTTTTGACTCGTGGTGGAATTCCAAATGATTTTGCACTGGGTTTGCTGAGTTTGGAGGCTGTTAGAAAACACAAGTTGGTATGAATTATTTAATTTAATTAATTGAATTTTAAATTGTTAAATGCTTAACCATTAATGAAAAATTATAATTATTGAAATATGTTATTATATATTGGTGATTGTTTGGATATTATAGATATATTGGATATGTTGTGCCTTGAGTTGATTGTTGTTTGCATGAAAAATAGCACAAACATCCTAGAAGAAATTAAAAGAACCAAAAATGTATAGATGTAATAAAATAAGCGTAAAAGAAATAGAAAAGACACAATATGTATAGTGGTTCGATAAATACTCCGGCCTACGTCCACTTTAATCTTTGTTATTGATTGATTCTCTATGGAATACAATGATTATAACTCAAATCCGACCATAATCTAGTAGATCTCGGATTTGGTGTTTAGAGTATTTGGGAAAGAAGAAGATAGAAGGGAAATCAAGTGCCAAAAAGTCCTTCTCTAGTTGCTCTGGGTCTTCTATTTATAGGGAAACTTCCTAGCAAAACTGGGGGCCTATGACATATTAAGTCTAGGTCCAAGTCCAACGATGCAGAAGTGAGAATCAGGGCCCAAACTTCGATAAAAATCACTTGATACGGACTTGTTTTGGTTGATGCCGAGAGGTTTTTTCTACTTTCTTTTTCGATCTTTCTTCATACATGCTCAGTTTTCAAGTTCTAGAGTTTCGACGAGAGGTTTTCAATGAAAGGTTTCCAATGAGAGGTTTTTAATGAGAGATTTTCGAGAGTGGTTTCAGATGATAGATTTTTGACGTGAGGTTTTCGATGAGAGGTTTCGACGTGAGGTTTCCGACGATAAGTTTTCGACGAGAGGTTTTCGACGAGAGGTTTTGCTTATTCAATATTTAGCCAAAAATTGATGAGTTCCTTTATTCTTTCATTCTTGATAGTTTTCTAGCTTCTGAATCCATTTCGTCCTTGGTTTATAGTCCAATTCGCTCATTTAAGTTCATTTGTAGACTGCGAAAATTTTGGTTATAACACTTACCCCCCAAAGTACGACTGATGAATGTAAGGTGTGCTTTGATTAAGAACAAGCTTTTGAGTAGTCGACTTTAGGTATTCAAGCTTTCCAGCTATCCATCGATTCAAGTTATGGTGAATCATCATGTTCCTTGCAGATTCTCTTGCAAACCCATGGTCATTCCAGACCATCGTAGCTAAGGACTCTAGTCCTTGCTTAAGTGTTAGTCATAACTCATAATCAGACCATTTTCATCCAGAGTTATCATATCATATATAAAAATAATCTTATGTTCATTCGATAATTATATATTATAGTCTAATTACAAGGCGTTCAAATTCTAAGGTCAAGTCAATGTCCATTCTAGGGTCCAATCTCTATGGACCGTTTTACATCCAATCTAGAGTTCGATCTCTTTGGATCGTTTAACATCCAATCTAGGATTCGATCTCTTTGGATCCTTGCCGAGTCCAATTGCTCGTTCTCTGGCGAGGGGATTCAACGTCCAAGCAAGTCCATCCACTCACTCTCTAGTGAAGAGACTTAATTTTGTACAAGCCCAATCCACTCCGGTAAGGGGACTTGCACGCTATGGTCATTGTAACTATCCACCTCGGAACAAGCTTAAATTTCGATCGAGAAAAGGCAAATCGAAACTTAGATCCATTCTAAGGTAAACTATTGGTAGTAAAAAGAAATAATATTACATAGCCATAACTAAACTTTCAGAACTCACAGCGGATGGAACAAAATATAATAGAAAAGTGTACCCATTTATTTCAAAACCATAAAATTGTCATAGTACAAAATTCCATAGAAACTGTAACATAATATCTGTTACAACAATTGTCTAAATACATGGGTATAACAAATACTGCCACAAACCAAGCTTCTCTATCTCTAAGCATCGTCACCACCATCACTCCATCCTTAACTAGTGTTGCAATGAGGAGGGTGTCAGAACAACAAGTGTATGGTGCATAAAAACCTCGAGTCTTACCTTTTAAGTACTTAGGCAATATATTTCAAAATAAGAATATGTCTACGAACATAAAACCATTTAATACTTCTTTATAAGGAAAGGAGGCGGGTCCAATCACTTAATACATTCCATTCTAGAAGCAGGTTTTCAAAATCCCTTACCCCAATCATACGTCATAAACAGCTAATAATGTAAGAGACGGTACCCAAGCCACTTAATATCTTTTGTTGGAAAATAGGCAGACTATGGTCATTTAATACCTTAATTAAGGCATACCTCATCATTTGATACCTATTTTCAAGGCATGCTCCTTAATGGTACTATTTAGCTGACATCATATGGAATCTCTTAGACCACTTAATACTTCCATGTGGAAAATAGGTAGACTCTGGTCATTTAATGCCTTAATTAAGGCAGACCCCATCATTTAATACCTATTTCCAAAAGCGGACCCCCATAGAGATACCACCCAATGTGTCCCCAAGGCCATTTAATACTTCATTTGGAAAAAAAAGGCGGGTCCAACCACTTAATACCACAGGACCCTAAAGCAGGCCCTATGTCTTATGGTCCATACTCATATTGACGTCTCACACTAGTCCGACTATTCGTAGGAACCGGTAGTCAGATTAGCTAGGCAGATTTCCCCTACAGAATTTGGGACCAACCTCGCGTCATTACAAATATTTATCATAAGGATATCTCACATCAATCAAAGTGTACACAACTATCGGTAGCCTCAAAGTGAGGAGCAGACTTTCGTCATGTAACTCTATTAACCTCTCATCATGACTTAGCCATAAATCAATTACTCTCCATATATATGTATACATACATACATACATACATACACACACACACACATACTCATCTTGCTATTTCATACATAAGGCCTTATAAAGAATCTCCTTATTACGCCTTAAAATAATAATTAGGCTATATAAGATTTTCCTCTTATTTTCTCCTCACAATCAATTACCTTTCCAATGGGGAAAATAAATGTAAATAAATGCCTAATTAACTATGCCATATACGCAATAATTATACATTAATTATGCAAATAGAGATAAGTAAATTGTTTGTACCAAAAATGGGCACAACACTCTTCGGAAGTTTTTGAAGAGATAAAAGTGAAGAATTAAAATTAAAACTGTGGATTATCTAACAAAAACTCCAAATAACAGAAAGTAAATTGCAAAGACAAGCGATTTAGAGTGGTTCGGCGTTTTGCCTACGTCCACTATGAAGTTTGATGATTTTATTGCTCGACACTTGAAGGTTACAGTAGTTTATAATGTAATACAACTGAATTTCTAGGTTAATTCTCAATCTAAAGCAGCGGCGGTGTTCTGGAGTAGATCTGGCAGAATCTGGGCGCTCTTCAGTACTTAGAATTATCCGACCCCTTTTCTGAATGACCAGGGGCTCTATTTATAGGTGTAGATGGCTGATATTTCGCCTAAAATGAGGGGAGACCAGTTCTGGTACGTCAGGGGGCCCACATGGCCGAAATCTGGAGATCCGGGTCCACTTTGGGATCGATTCAACCCTTGGTTCGAATCGATCAAGAAATCATCCAATCGAGCTGAAATTTGGTGTGAACATTCTTCATCATGTATTTAAGCTTCTGTGAAAATTTCATGGCATTTGGACTTGTAGAACACGAGATATGATCGATTCAATGTTGCATTTCCGGATAGCATGGATACTTCGAATCGATCACTTTTGATTTGGTTCCTTCGAACCGATCACTCCGACTCCAGGTGTTGGATTCGAAAATACGCCTGTTCAAATCGAGTATGCTATGTTGTATCTACTCGATTCGAAGTTACTCTTACTGGATGGATTCGAAGACCCTCTGCCTCGTTGGGTTCGAATAGAGGGCACGCTCGATGGAGTCGAAGGTGAGCTATATCTCCTGGATTCAAAGTTAGGTTATGCCTCCTGGATTTGAAGTAAAGCCACGCCTCCTGGATTCGAAGCTCCTTCTCTTTATGGATTCGAGGTGTAGAAAGCTCCAATGGATTCGAACTTAAGGTATCGTTCGAATCGATTCGAAGCACAGCCAACTACAATCGATTCGAACCAATACTATCTCGATGGTTTCGAACCAATGCTTGGTCCTGTTGGATTCGAACGAGAGCTTCTATGCTGATGGAGTCGAAGCAAGGCTATGACTCTGTGGATTCGAAGCAATGCTAAGGAGGATGGATCCGACCCTAGGTCCTTCCTCTTTCTAACTGCGATAACTTGGGCATACGAACTAAGATTGCTCTGAAACTTGGAACGTTGGCTCGCACAGCTTTGCTTGACGTGCCTTATCAATTGTAGCCCGATCCGGACTCGGACAGATTTCATCGATATTCATAGCGATCCTGGTGTGTTAACTGACTTCCGAGACAATCTGTCACCGGTCTCTAGTCAAGTCCTTGGTGTCACGGCCTTGCCAAAAGGCGGGATAACATTTGCCCCCCCAAAGTACATCTTGTATAAACATGACGTGCTTTGAAAAGCTACAGTCCCTTATTGAACAGTTATGACATGCTTTGTCGAAAGTCGTTTTCTTTGCTGTTGTAATCAATCGTTGTACGATCATGATCGTCTGTTTGTTGTCGAGCTCATGACGGAATGAACATTTGATTTCTGTGAATGATAAAAACCAAACATTAGTCAGAAATACGTGCATACGTGTATTATCTTGACTTTGGTTAATGTTGCGTGATCGTAAGTCGTTATCAGTTCGGTTTGTTATCGAAATCTGCATCGGTCCTCTCCTGAACCGGTTTGAGACTCGAGTTAAAACATCGCTTTTATGATTGCCTATGATCGTCCTCTTGTATTGATCCTCTCCTGAATCGGTACAAGAGTGGACAAGAAATTTTTCATATGGAAACGATTCGTCCATTTGACCGGTGGTATTTGACGGATTCGAAGATACGTTTCTTGATCCGCTTCGAGTTGATGGTTTCGAAGCAAGTACTTCGAATTGATGTGATACTGTGACTTTGATTCATCTTCCGTCAATTGCCTCGAATCGATGGACTCGAAGCTTTAATGAAGTCGACAATGATGGATTCGGAGGTGTGGACTCGAAGCAGATTCGAAACGTACGCACGTTGGAGTTCGAATTGGTGAGTTTGAATCGTCTACTCCGGATCGATGATGCTTTGCGTCATACCGTATGGATGGATTCGAAGGTGATGGGCAATCGAGCATACGTTCGAATCGATGGAGCTGTGACCTGCTGTGAGCGGTTATCATGACCGGGAGACGAAGAGCCTCGAGTCGCCCTTGGAACCCATATAAATATGCGAGGCTAATTTCACTTTTACTTTTTACTTTTTACTGTTACTCTGCTTCTTCTTCGTATCGATCTTCCAGACCTCGAGAGATAAGCCTTTACGAATCGATCTAACCCTTTACACTTTCACTCGCAATCCATACTTAACCAGGTAACTATTAGACTGAGTTGAATTTGAGAACATATGGAACGGGGAATTGTTGTGAGATCTGAGTCCAATGGGTCGAGTCGATGGATGGAGCGTGACAAAGTGCTGGGGCTTTTTTGGAGAAGGAGAGATTTCGAAGGGTTTCTTTTCTCTTCGGATCGAATCGATCCGGGACGGATTACTTCGTATCGATCCTGATTATGGGACTTCGAATCGATGCTTGTGAGATGACGTGGTTCGTATCGATCGATTCGAACTAATAATTTCACAATCGATTCGAAGGCATCGAATTTGATAGATACGATGTTGCTTTCCTGGGTCGGTACGAACGCTTCCCCGATGGACTCGAAGCGCTCCTTCACATGTTGCTATGGATATCATTCCAATGACCTACATCGATGCGAAATGCATCGAGTCGACTCTTTTTCGATTCGAAGCACATCGATTCGACTAGTATCGATCCGAGGTGATCGATTCGAACGTCTTCAGTTCAGGGAGTGAAATTCTTCTGACTCGCCCAATGGATTCGATCGTGACCAATTTTTAGTTTTGAAACTTGACGAACTTAATGAACTTTAGCATGCTTTATTCCGACGAGCTTCGGCCTTGCCTAATCGTACTTGACTGAAAGACTTGAACTCGAATTTCCTTTGAAGCTCGTCGATGGAACTATGACTTAACCAATAATACAACTGATTTATACTTGAAGTTAGTCCGTAGCGTTTGGATGGTGTGGAAGTGACGGTCAGCGATGATGGTCATTGTCATTCTCAAATTCCCAAGTTATGTTGCACGAATATCTCGCTTCATTCTGTTAAATTTGCTTAAGTGATGCACAACACTTGCACTGCACGACACGTTCATACACACTACACTGGGGCACGCACGGGCTGGTTATGAACTTAACATTGCTTTCTGATGAGTTAGCTAATTATGGAATCTTCGAGCTCCCAACAACAAGAGGTACAGAGCTCGACTCCTCCGGTGCTTGAGATTCCCGATATCCCTGCCGATGTAATCGATTCGGCTCCAGACGAATTGCCAGAGGCTATATTTATCGAGGACCCTGTTGATTCGGTTCAGTCTAACATCTCTGAATCCTTATTGGGACGAATATGCCTAAAGCATAACATATCTCTAGGTGACGTATTATTGCCCAGTGCCACTGATAGACCGCACCATCCGCCTGAAGGATATACAGCATTCTACCGTCATGCTTGTGCGGCCGGAACTCTTCCTCCTTTCAATCAATATATCAGAGGGATGTTATCATATTTAGGAATCGCTCCTTCACAACTTCATCCCAACGGGCACGCGTTGCTGAACAGTGCCTTTGTAATATTTATGGACTGTCTCTTCCGCCCGCCGAGGCCCTCCGAGATCAGACACATATTTAACTTCAAGAGTAGGGGTGATAGCCCGTCTTTTACATTTTTGGAGGCAGTTAGGAATTGCCAAGTTGTAGTTGGAGCTTGGACTCGACTGAGCTATTTCAAGAACGAGTGGTTCTACGTTCGGTGCCCTCCGGGTTTCGCTAGGCGATGGTTGTCTAGACGTAAGCGCCTTAACCTGTTTCCTTGACCAATAGCTCTTCGGTGTTAAAATTGACATTTCATTCCTTTTACAGCTATTATCTCTAGGCCCGATGGAGGGCGTTTCAAGGGTATCGTCCGGAGTCTTCAAGAAGTCCCAAGCGAGCTGAGGCATATTGACTCGGTGCTGAATGATTACAACTTAAGAGTTCTTGGTTTGATCGACATCAATCAAAGCATAGTTGTTGAGGGATTTGCAAAGTCCGCCTCCAAGAAGGAAGATAAGAAGAAGACCAAGAAGAAAATCAAGAAGAAAAAAGTGAAGAAGTCACTTGGAATCAGAATAATTGAGGCGGGTGACGAAGAAAGAACCCACACAGATTCAGAGCCGATGGCTGATCTCTCGGGAAACTTTGAAGAATCGGGAGAAAAACGGAAAGGCAAGGCCGCCGTTTCCAAAAAACTTAAGTCCAAGGGGGGAAAATCCGTAGATGTGTTTCTTCCCGCTTCCGGGGTCATGATTTCTGAGGCTGCCCCTTCTCATTCGAGAGATTCTTTCAAAGGGCTAGACGATATTCCTATCCCAGATTATATATCGATTTCTCATAATCCTGGGTTGGAGGAATTTCAAGATGTTCTAAACATGAACGAGCCCTTTCCTTTAAGTGCGGTCAACACTTCCGGTCGGTTTAGGGGGTTTACACATTTACACACACTTCCACGGCACTTCATGACTTTTGCATAGTAAATATTGCTTTATGGGACCCTAATCCGTAATTCTTTCTTATCGCAGGCGAGATGTCAGGACGTGGCTCTACTCTGGATAGGCTTCGGAATGTGCGCCAATCCTCTCCATTTTATGATTCCCGCAGGAGAGAAACAGATAGGGATCATGGGCGAAGCTATTCAAGTCAGGAACATTATGACAGAGACAGAGATTACTCGCGTGGCCGTTTTGGCTATGATTACTCTGACAGAGACCGGGGATACCAGTACCGATCTCGATCTTGCTCTCCTCCGCCTCCCAGGGCTCCAGTAGACCTCCCAGGGCCATCTCATCAGCAGTAGTTGCCTTCTCAATCTTCTCGGCCTGATGCTCAGCGGCCAAGGACGGAACCGACAGCAGCCGCTATAATTGAACAAGCTCCGGCTGAGTTGACAAGCGAAGGAGCTGCTAAGCTTGCCCAAATGAAAAATGACTACCCGGAAATTTGCATGGATGGCTACATCTTCCCTCCTAACTTTAAAAGAATCCCTCCGGAAGCTGAGACCACTGCTCATAGTTATATCCACGACTTCTATGCTCAGTATAAGGAGTGGTTCAAGGAAGCCGTGAAGGCTTCTAGAGTAGCTTTTGACAGGGCGAAGATCATTGCTGAACGTGATGCTGACATTTTCAAGCAGAAACGCATCATTCAGGTTCTTCAATCCGAAGTGGAGACGTCCCGGAAGTCAGAGCTTGAAACACTTCAGAAACATGAAGGTGTCGTGGCCAAACTGGCGAGGATGCAGCAAGAACACTGCGCCCCGGTGGAAGAGATGGGCCACCGCAACACCACCATTGCAGCTGAGCGAGACTTAGCCGTTAAAGAGCTGAATGAGCTCAAGGCCAAATTCGCTGAAATGGTGAAGGAGAAGGATGATGTGAACGCCACTGCTCAAGAGGCTTGCGACCAAGCAGTATCTCTCAGGACCGAACTTGCTACGGCGGCGGTCAAGGCTAAGTCTGCGGAAGCAGAAATTCAGGAAAAGATCTTGGAGGAGAGGTCTAGGCTAGATGCTGAGTTTGACGATCTCTTAGTCAGGTATAATGCTAATGTGCTGGAACACAGAAATTTAGCGTGGCTGGGAGATGACTCCATGATCTTGTACAATGCCTGGACCCGGCTGGTGAATGAGAAAAGAGCAGCGCATCCAGATGGAACACTTGACGACTTTGAACTGGAGATGCGTTTGCTTACCGAGGATGAGAGGAAGACCCTTCATGAGGTGGTGATCTCTATGGCGAAAGAAAAGCTCGACATCCAATCTCTAGAGACAGGCGAAGGCTCGGGGATCGTGCATCATGGGGCAGGTGGTGGAGCTGTAATTCCAACATTGCCCGAAACCACTGGTGCGGTAGATCCCCAGTCTGTTCCTGCCTATAATCCTGACCAACCATTATTATCTTCTGCCGAGGATTCTGCCCACGTTTCGGTCCAGACCAAGGAAGGTATTTGAACGCTTCTCATAGTTTAGTTGTGAAGAAACTTAAGCAACACACTTGGCTAACAATCTTCGTTTCGTCGCATTTCAGTGACTGAAGTTATCGTTTCTGCGCCCCTTGCTCTATCAGTTCCTCCTCAAACACAAGGGGTTGTTTTTTCCGAAGCCATCACGACTTCTACTTTGACTAGCGAGGAGGGAGATGCAAATATGTTTTCTTTCAGCGCTCAAATGATTGAGGAGCTTCTCAATGAACCCATCGATCCCTCTGCCAACCCGTCCGATGCTGTGAGTGGGGCTGCTCCGGCCGTTAGTTCATCTATGCCAGCTATTGGCACATCCGATGCGGCCCAAGTATCTCGTGAGGACGACGTTATTGCTGAGATTGCTGCCGAGATGGCAGCAGGGAATGTTGGTACGAATCCGCCCGGGCCTGCCCCGTTAATGGTGATTTCACCGGGCGGTACCGTAGTGATTGAAACTGCTCCTGTCCCTCCTCCTGCTACTACTCCTATTCCTCCAGCTCGACCTCCTAGAAGAATTTCCGTCGCCTCCAGCTCTGAGGAAGACGTCGACATTATATCGCTGCCGGAGGGCAAACCTGAAAAGAGTAAGCGATTGAGGAAAAAATCAGGCAGTGGATCTGGTGGGGCTACCCCGAAGAAGAAGATAAGGAAGAAGAAAGATTGAACTCTTTCTTTAAATCTTTGTTGCGTAGGGTAGCATTTTGTTGATTTCTCTATTGCCGTGTATAGATGTGGATTCGGCTCCCACTAGCAGAATTTTTTTTAAACACTTTGTAATCAGATTCTTTTTGTTGATAGTGGAAATGAAAATTTATTCCCTTTCTGTCTTCAACTCGTTATGTGTTATGGTCCTGCCCCCAGTATTGGGGATAAGTGTGGAGTTGACGTATGTTTATACCCCGTCTCGCACTCTGGGAGTACGGAGTTGAATGAATGTTTATACTCCGTCTCGCACTCTGGGAGTAAGGAGTTGAATGAATGTTTATACTCCGCCTCGCACTCTGGGAGTACGGAGTTAAGGAATGTTTATACTCCGCCTCGCACTCTAGGAGCACGGAGTTAAGGAATGTTTATACTCCGCCTCGCACTCTGGGAGTACGGAGTTAAGAAATGTTTATACTCCGCCTCGCACTCTGGGAGTACGGAGTTAAGAAATGTTTATACTCCGCCTCGCACTCTGGGAGTACGGAGTTGAATGAATGTTTATACTCCGCCTCGCACTCTGGGAGTACGGAGTTAAGGAATGTTTATACTCCGCCTCGCACTCTGGGAGCACAGAGTTAAGGAATGTTTATACTCCACCTCGCACTCTGGGAGTACGGAGTTAAGAAATGTTTATACTCCGCCTCGCACTCTGGGAGTACGGAGTTAAGAAATGTTTATACTCCGCCTCGCACTCTGGGAGTACGGAGTTAAGTAAAAAGCTTGTACCCAGCTCGCGCTCTCGGAGTACTCTGGGGTTTAGGAAAATGTTTATACTCCGCCTCGCACTCTGGGAGTACGGAGTTGAATGAAAGTTTATACTCCGCCTCGCGCTCTGGGAGCACGGAGTTTAGTAAAATGTTTACACTCCGCCTCGCACTCTGGGAGTACGGAGTTAAGTGAAGGGTTGTCGTGTATCAACCCATTTCGTGGCCTGATGTGATGGCTTGCCCCCGAGCTCGGGTTTCATCTAGTGAGTGGTTGATTGCTTCACAGCCACTCCCTACTTGAATAAATTCCACTGTGTGATGGAACTTAGCTCTTCGTGCATCGTGATGTTGTACATTGTATTTAATGAATCACAGCTCTGGCTCGAAGAGATGGCATTTTATTGCTGAAATAAGAAAATATGGCAAATCAGTTGCCTTATTACAAATTCTAATTTCGAAATGCAAAAGTAAATTGCTGAATAAAAAACATAATGAAATAAATGAAGCCTGTCATATGTAGTAGCGACGAAGTCTCTCGCTGTTCCAGGCTCTTGGTAAAACTAGACCGTCCACGGTTGATAGTTTGAATGTGCCATCCCCAAGTCTTTGTGTAATCACGTACGGTCCTTCCCAATTTGGTTTCATGTGTGAAGGAACCGGGTAGATTCTCTTGAGGACCAGATCACCGAGTTCAAAGGTTCGGGGGCGAACTTTGGTGTTATATAACCGGGCGACCCGACTTCGGTAGGCGGCCGCTCTTAAATCAGCTTCTTCTCGTTTCTCGTCCAACAGATCCAAAGATTCAGCGAGTAATATAGCATTTGTTCTTGGATCGTAATAAGTTACGCGGTGAGAAAATACTTCTGTCTCGACTGGAATAACGGCCTCCGAGCCATAGGATAAGGAAAATGGGGTGTGTCCAGTCGCGGTCTTGTGAGTTGTTCGATAAGCACATAATGCCATAGGAAGTTCATCGACCCATTTGCCCCCAGCCTTTTCCAGTCGTTTCTTTAAGATGGATTTGATAACTTTGTTAACAGCTTCGACTTGACCGTTTGCTTGTGGATGTGCGACTGCAGAGAACTTTTTATGAATATGAAATCGTTGGCAGAAATTCTTGAACTCCGAGCTTTCGAATTGGGTCCCATTATCGGTGATGATGGTATGCGGGAGTCCAAATCGGCAAATGATATTGCGGACCACAAAGTTTATTACTTTCTTCGACGTAATCGTTGCGAGAGCTTCGGCCTCGGCCCATTTCGTGAAGTAGTCAACTGCGACGATGGCATACTTCGCACCACCTCTTGCCAGAGGTAAAGCGCCAATGATATCGATACCCCACATAGCGAACGGCCAGGGACTAACCATTTGAGTTATCTCGGTAGGCGGGGCTCTTGGAATTCGAGCGTGTTTTTGGCACTTGTCGCACTTTCTGGCATAATTGGCTGCATCTCGGTTCACTGTCGGCCAGTAATATCCATATCGGAGTATCTTCTTAGCAAGCGCTTGTCCACCGGTGTGATCGCCACATTCTCCCTCGTGTACATCATGTAACACTCGTTTGACTTCGTCGTGAGCGATACACCGGAGGAGTGGAACAGAATAACCTTTTCTATACATGATCCCGTCCTGAATGATGAACCGCGAAGCTTTTCGTAGAACTTGCCTTTTCTCATTTCGGTGTTCAGGCAATATCCCATTCTCAATATAATTTCGATACGGAGTCATCCATGATTCTCTGCTGGGAAAGGTTTCCAACACATCATTCGTTTTGATTTGATCGATGCTTGGGAAGGACAAAGTTTCGACCGGGACAAGTCCCATTTGCTGTGCTTCACCTGTGCTGGCCAACTTTGCCAATGAATCGGCCTTTTGATTGTGATCTCGGGGTATGTAGTAAATAGCATAATAATCAAACTGATCCAGTGCTTCCTGAACTCGGGCTAGATAAGCAGCTAACCTTCGATCTCTTGCTTGATATTCTCCCCGTACCTGACACACAACCAACTGTGAATCACAATAAACTTCTATAGCGATAATTCTCAGATCTCTGGCAAGCTTTAACCCAGTCAACAGGGCTTCATATTCGGCTTCATTGTTGGTTGTGTGAAAATCAAACTTCAAAGCATAGCATATGGATCGACCTTCGGGGGTTTCTAGTACAACTCCAGCGCCCGAACACCGATCGTTTGATGCACCGTCTGTATAAAGTTTCCAGACATATTCAGGAGACTCGCTGGTTTCGGGTAAGTCGTCTGGAACAGTAAATTCAGCTATGAAGTCAGCTAGGACTTGCCCTTGAATGGCTCTCCGCGGAGCATAAGTAATGTCAAATTGACTCAGTTCGATATTCCACTTGAGTAACCTTCCAGACGTCTCAGGCCGCGTGAGGACCTGTCGTAATGGTTGATCGGTATACACAATAAGCGGATGAGCTTGGAAATAAGGACGAAGCTTTCTCGAGGCGATGACCAAACAGTAAGCCAGTTTCTCCAACCTGGGGTAATTTCTTTCAGCTCCGGTCAATCGTTTACTAACATAATAGACCGGTTTCTGCACTCGATCCTCTTCCCGGACCAGAGCAGCACTGATCGCATGCTCTGATA
The DNA here is from genome assembly GCA_030737815.1 of Allium fistulosum. Classification (NCBI taxonomy): domain Eukaryota; kingdom Viridiplantae; phylum Streptophyta; class Magnoliopsida; order Asparagales; family Amaryllidaceae; genus Allium; species Allium fistulosum. The sequence continues at coordinate 152,154,006 of CM060905.1, read as the reverse complement.
CCGCCAGATAAAGGTATAATTGTTCGTGATCAATTGGTTTCGACAAAATCGGTGGCGTAGAGAGATGCTGAACCAGCGATCGGAATGCGCCTTCACATTCCATGGTCCATTCAAAGTTTCGTTTTCCTTTCCGGATTAGATCAAAGAAAGGAATGCATTTATCAGTGGATTTCGAGATGAACCTGCTTAGCGCTGCTACCTTCCCGTTGAGACTCTGGACTTGCTTTATGGTCTTTGGAGTTTGCAAATTCCTTATTGCCCAGATCTTTTCGGGGTTTGCCTCTATCCCACGAGCGTTGACGATGAACCCTAGAAACTTTCCGGATGCGACGCCAAAGTGGCACTTTAACGGGTTAAGCTTCATTCCATACTCACGTAAGATGCGGAACATTGAATTTAAATCCTTGACGTGATCTGTGGAAAATCGGGACTTAACTAACATGTCATCCACATAGACTTCCATGGTCTTCCCGATCTGATCAGCGAACATTCGATTAACCAAGCGTTGGTAAGTTGCTCCGGCATTCTTTAAACCAAAGGGCATGACTCTGTAACAGTAGAGTCCCAGATCGGTCACGAAACTAGTATGTTCTTGATCGGGTAGATGCATGGGTATCTGATTATAACCGGAATAAGCATCCATAAAGGATAACAATTCGTGGCCTGCAGTTGAGTCTACGAGTTGGTCAATTCGGGGAAGTGGAAAACTATCTTTTGGACAAGCTTTGTTTAAGTCGGAGTAGTCGACACATGTTCTCCATTTCCCATTCGGTTTTCGAACCATTACCGGATTTGACACCCACTCTGGGTATAGAGCATCTCGGATGAAACCATTTGATTGCAACTTGTCAATTTCTTCTTTAAGGGCGGCAGATCTCTCTAGATCCATACCACGCCTCTTTTGCTTGACCGGAACATGTCGCGGATCAATATTCAAAGAGTGACTTGCAATGTTCGGTGAGATTCCGCACATGTCAGAATGCGTCCAGGCAAAGACATCGAGATTCGCTTGAAGAAATTCAACCAATTCCTGCTGTATCTGTCTTCCCAGTTGAGATCCAACTTTTAGTACTTTCGAGTCGTCATCCTTACTGACTGGGATGTCCACAGTCAGTTCGGCTGGAGATGCTTGATTCTCTTTGACTTCATCTTTATCTTCGTTATCTCTAGGGTCAAGATCTTTAAGGAATTGGTAGTGGTGCCCGGGCCGGGGCCCAGGCGTTAGTTGTCAATTATCAGTGAAACAAACGCAGAGAGATTCCTCTACGCCCTTTCCTTTCTCCTTCTTCTGTGCTTCACGCAACTCAGCAACATAACAGGCTCTTCCTGCTGCCTGATCTCCTCGAACGATTCCTATACCATGATCGGTTGGGAATTTTAAAGTCAAACACCACGGGGAAATGGCTGCCCTGAATTCAGCAAGGGCTGGTCGACCCAGGAATGCATTGTACGGTGAAGCGATGTCAAGAACGACGAATTGCAGCAGTCGGACTCTCCTGCGTTCTCCAATCCCCAGTTCTACTGGTAGTTCCACTATTCCAGTAGGTATCGTTGCACTCCCATTGAAGCCATGAACTCGGGATTGGCAGGGTTTCAAGTCTTTGGCTTCCATCTTCATTAAATCGTAAGCTTGCTTGAATAGAATGTTTACAGAACTCCCACTGTCAACCAGGATCCTCTTCATCCAAGCAGGACCAACTTGGGCAGATATGACCAGTGGGTCAATTGTTGGAGCTTCGATTTTATCAGCATCTCTGCTTCTAAATATGATATCGTCAGACATCGTCTTTTGTTGCTTAGCCGGGGTTCCATCCTCACAATTACTGCAACATTCGAAGCTCGCATGCCGGATAGAGCTAGCATACGACTCCATTTCCCTCCAGCTCCTGTCCGCTGGATGAGGACCACCACTTATGGTATTGATAACTAGCCTCCCGCCTGCACGAGCGGGTTCCTCTTGTCTTTCTTGGTCTTGCGCACGGTTTGGATTCGATGGGCCCGCACCACCAGACTGCGGCGCCCGCACGAATTGATCTAACTTCCTCTCCCTGATCAACTTTTCTATGAGATCTTGCAAATGGCGACAGTCATTAGTATTGTGGCCATAACTCTCATGAAACCTACAAAACTTTCCTGTCTGAATCTGCCTTTCTGATGACCGCTTCGGAGCGGGTTTCTTATACTGTTCTGTGTTGCAAGTTTGCAGGTACACATTTTCCAGCGAAGTGTTTAACGGTGTATAACTTTCGAACATCGGAGCCCTACGCCGTGGGCCTGGATTTGGATCTCTCTTCTTATTTTGACCATTGCCACCTCTTGGCTGAGTTTGTTTGTTCTGTATGTTTAACTGGACTTTTCCGGAATTGTCACCGGACTGTTTAACTGCTACATTGCTTTGTATTCCCTCATTTCCAGGTTTCGCATCATCCTGCTTCCTAGACTGTTTCGCGTCCTCTTGCCGTAAGAATTGAGCTGCTTTGGAGTAGAAACGGTCCAACGATGCGGGTGGTTTTCCGGCTAACCAGTTTCCAAATTCAGAATCGGGATCAATTCCCTTTGTCAATGCCATTAAAATTGAGTTGTCGTTGGGATTACTAATTTCCACACATGCCGCATGGAATCTCTCCAAGTAACGCCTTAATGTTTCCCCACGAGCCTGGGTAACATTGGACAGGGTGTTAACATCTTTGGGTCTAGCGACATGCATACGGAATTGTTCAACAAATTTCTTAGCCAATTGGTCAAATGAAGAGATAGATCTTGGAGGTAGTCTTGTAAACCACATTGTTGCAATTCCTCCCAGTGAAATGGGGAAGCTCCGGCATTTTACTGCATCGTCGGCCCTTGCGGCGCTCATTGACCATTCGTATTTCAGTATGTGCTGATTGGGATCAGAACTTCCTTCGTACATAGGGAGAGTTGGCATTCTGAATCGCCGAGGAGGTTCAGCGTATAGTATCTCGTCCGTGAAAGGAGTATGGCTTCGAGAGATCCCCCAATCGTCATTGGTAAGACCTTGGCTTTCACGGATCATCTGACGTATCATAATCGAGATGTCTGGCATTGCTATATTTTGAGCATGCTGAGCTAAGGTGTGGTCGGGTTCCACAATGCGAGTTTGGACCGGGCGCTGTCGACGGTCCAAGTTTCGCCTCCTTGGCTCAGCGTCTTCCGGGACGTATGGTTCAAAAGTACGTCCCTGCTGTTGATTACTCGAATCCGGAAGATGTCGGGTATCAACCCTTGTTTCTACTGTGGCAGCTGTGACATGATTGTCCGTAGTATATTGTGGAGTACGACCACCTCGTGCTGATGGCCCAACCTGGAAGCTGGTTGATGGTCCTACCCTCAATTGCCCAACAGTCAGGGCGGGTTGATATCCAGCAGTCTGAGCATGATCTCCGTCTAATCGGGGACGGGTAGATCTATGATGATAGTCAGATGAGGCAGAACTTTCAGTGGATGAGCGGGAAACATCATCCCTTCTGGACCTCCTACGGCCCTGGCGGTTCAGTTGGTTTGTCAATTCAATATTGGCACGCAACTGTTCGGCTAACTGTTGCCGACTCTGAGTCAGCTCTTGGAGCAACACCTGGAATTCTTGTCTAGTGACTGCCCCAGACGGATCTGAGTGGGCAGTGTTGTCTTGGTTGGATGGCTGCTGTTGAGCAGGATTCTGTCCATCCCTACCTTCTTGTCCAGCAGCTGTAGAAGTGGTTCTCGTGCTAACCATTTTGAATGATGAATCTTTTTCCTAGATTTTATGCAAATCTGAGTAGAATGGAAGGACTGTGAATCGAAGATCTGGATCTTCCTCTTGGATTTGTGCAATTCGGTATCGATGGTAGATCCAAGGAGCAGGAGAAAAAAGCTGGTTTTCTCTCAATGAAAGCACCAAAGTGTTTGTACCAAAAATGGGCACAACACTCTTCGGAAGTTTTTGAAGAGATAAAAGTGAAGAATTAAAATTAAAACTGTGGATTATCTAACAAAAACTCCAAATAACAGAAAGTAAATTGCAAAGACAAGCGATTTAGAGTGGTTCGGCGTTTTGCCTACGTCCACTATGAAGTTTGATGATTTTATTGCTCGACACTTGAAGGTTACAGTAGTTTATAATGTAATACAACTGAATTTCTAGGTTAATTCTCAATCTAAAGCAGCGGCGGTGTTCTGGAGTAGATCTGGCAGAATCTGGGCGCTCTTCAGTACTTAGAATTATCCGACCCCTTTTCTGAATGACCAGGGGCTCTATTTATAGGTGTAGGAGGCTGATATTTCGCCTAAAATGAGGAGAGACCAGTTCTGGTACGTCAGGGGGCCCACATGGCCGAAATCTGGAGATCCGGGCCCACTTTGGGATCGATTCGACCCTTGGTTCGAATCGATCAAGAAATCATCCAATCGAGCTGAAATTTGGTGTGAACATTCTTCATCATGTATTTAAGCTTCTGTGAAAATTTCATGGCATTTGGACTTGTAGAACACGAGATATGATCGATTCAATGTTGCATTTCCGGATAGCATGGATACTTCGAATCGATCACTTTTGATTTGGTTCCTTCGAACCGATCACTCCGACTCCAGGTGTTGGATTCGAAAATACGCCTGTTCGAATCGAGTATGCTATGCTGTATCTACTCGATTCGAAGTTACTCTTACTGGATGGATTCGAAGACCCTCTGCCTCGTTGGGTTCGAATAGAGGGCACGCTCGATGGAGTCGAAGGTGAGCTATATCTCCTGGATTCGAAGTTAGGTTACGCCTCCTGGATTCGAAGTAAAGCCACGCCTCCTGGATTCGAAGCTCCTTCTCTTTATGGATTCGAGGTGTAGAAAGCTCCAATGGATTCGAACTTAAGGTATCGTTCGAATCGATTCGAAGCACAGCCAACTACAATCGATTCGAACCAATACTATCTCGATGGTTTCGAACCAATGCTTGGTCCTGTTGGATTCGAACAAGAGCTTCTATGCTGATGGAGTCGAAGCAAGGCTATGACTCTGTGGATTCGAAGCAATGCTAAGGAGGATGGATCCGACCCTAGGTCCTTCCTCTTTCTAACTGCGATAACTTGGGCATACGAACTAAGATTGCTCTGAAACTTGGAACGTTGGCTCACACAGCTTTGCTTGACGTGCCTTATCAATTGTAGCCCGATCCGGACTTGGACAAATTTCATCGATATTCATAGCGATCCTGGTGTGTTAACTAACTTCCGAGACAATCTTTCACCGGTCTCTAGTCAAGTCCTTGGTGTCACGGCCTTGCCAAAAGGCGGGATAACATAAATATTAATGCCTAATAAGTTCTAAACGCATAGAATTTACACTCTAAACTAGCGTTAAATGTAAATTCCCTAACCAAATATTATTACAAGTCCTTTTTCTTCAAATTTCCATGATTTCATGGGATTCTAATATCCAAAATAGGGAATGAATATTCATAACCAAAACGCAATAACAGACTTGTAAATAAAATAGAAACCCAATTCGAAAGTTTAGTTATGGCTTTGCAATACTATTTCTTTTTACTACCAATAACTTACCTTAGAATATATCTAAGTTTCGATGAGCCATTTCTGGGTTGAAATTTAGGCCTGTTCCGGGGTGGGTTGGTACATTTGGTATTAGAGCCTAGGTTACCCGATTAAAGGGGAAAAACTATACGTATGAGAAATGTATTTGTTATTTTGAAAAAGGATTTTCAAAATGAATTTTGTAAGAATTCTTACTATATATATATATATAAATCTATACCATCTCTTCTTGAACATAAGCACATACACTAGGCAACCCTTTTCTTTCAGCATGTATATACTATCTTAGGAAATCGTCACTACAGGTTTAACCTACAGATAGTTGATATGGCTGATAATCAATCTTTTTTCGAACAAGGGAACCCTACCGTGGAAGACCACACATTCATGGAATGCCCAAATGGTTTAAACAATATCCTAGGACCGTCAAGCAGATTCCTATTCCTCCAACTACACTGGTAGCACCGACTACCTCGCCCACCGATGCAGCACCCTGTCCTGTCAACTTTCCTAAGTTGTGTAGGGACTTTCTCAATATGGGAGCGAAGACATACTCTGGAACTGAAGGATATTCGAAAGCTAAAGCTTGGATTAGTAACTGCAAGAAGATATTTAGAGAGCTCGGCTGAGATGATCAGCTAAGAAGAAGACTTGAGTTGTTGGAACTTTGTGACTGATGAGCACCCTGAAAGGATATTCTCTTAGGATGAATTCAAGGATCAATTTAAGATGAGATTCATGTCTAGAGCAAAGGTTAGCCTGCAATTGGAAAAGTTCATTCAACCGAGACAAAGAGATTCTACTTTTAAGGAGTACATAGCTAAGACTGAATTGGCTAAATTCGGATGAGCATAATAGACACACCTATGAAAAAGGCCATGAAGTTCGTGAAGGGCTTAAATTCCCCACTAAGAGAAATGTTGTTGACTCAAGTACCTATTGGGGCCATATATGAGATGTTGTAGAAATGGAAATGCTGCACGTGGCCAATGGAAGGAAGATAAGGGAATGGAGAAGGAGAAGTTTGCACTAACCCAAAAGCAAGGAGGGTCTAAGAAGAGGAACTTTTGGGCTAACAAGAAGTCGAAAGGGAAGTTTAAGAAGGATGGGAAGGTGTGTAAGAAATGCCAAAGGAAGGGTCATGAAGCTAAAGATTGTTGGGTGAGTCTGATGAAGGAAGCGTTTAAGGGTAGGTGCTTTAACTGCCACGGGGAAGGGCATCACAATAATCAGTGTCCCAAGATGGCTAAGAAAGGATCAAGCGGATAAGCCTACTTTATTAAAGCCGTCCATATTGCCAGTAAGCCACCAAGAGACCAAGGAAAAGCAGCTCTTGAAGGTATAACTCTTATTTTTGGGGTTACTATACGTAACCTATTTAATTCAAGGGTATCACATTCCTTTATAGCTAGGGATGTAGTAAATTCCTTAAACCTTTAAACCCAGATGGTCAACAACCCAATAGAGGTTACCAATCCCATTAGGGGTTCGACCCATTTTTCTCTTATTTGCAAAGACTTAGTGTTAGACATGTGCGACGTTGATTTCATATGTACTACGTACGTTCTAAATTTCAGGGAGTATGGGCTTATCTTGGGTATGGGTTGGTTGTCATATTATAAAGCCATTCTTGACTGTGATAAGAGGGTAGTACGATTAAGGAATTATGGAGGTCGTGACCTAAAAGTTCTCTGTACGCCTAAAGCTTTAGTTGAGTTAAACCATTTATACTCCTTAAATCTATTTGTTGTTGGAAAGCCATCATCTGTACCCGTAGTTAGTGAATTTCTTGATGTCTTCGAGGAGGTCTCGGGTCTCCCATCCCATAGGGAGATTGAGTTCTGAATTGATTTAGAGAAGGATGCAAGACCCGTCGCTCTGCCTTTGAGACATATAACCCCCAAATAAAGATGGGAACTGGATAGGCAAATCTCAAAGCTATTGAAGAAAGGATTCATCCATAGGAGTACTTCTAAATGGGGAGCCCCTACTATTTTTGCTACTAAGGTAGACGGTTCTTTGAGACTTTGCGTCGATTATAGGGAGTTGAATAAGTTGACAAGGAAGAATAGGTACCCTCTACCTAGAATAGATGTCTTGTTTGACCAACTTGTAGGGGCCAAATTCTTTTCCCAATTATACTTAGCAATGGGATTCCATCAATTGAGGATTGTTGAGGAAAGCAAGCTGAAGACTACATTCCGTACTCTAGGTGGGCTCTATGAGTGGGAAGTAATGCCTTTTGGACTAACGAATGCCCCAACATACTTTGTGGATTTGATGAGTAGAGCATTTAGAGGGCAACTTAATATATTTTCATGGTGTTTGTCGATGATATCCTGGTTTTCTCCGAAGGCAAGTAGGAGCATGAGGACTACCTTAGGGAGGTATTGGAGACCTTAAGAAGAAGCCAACTCAAAGCCAAGTTTTCTAAATGCCACTTTTGAAAAAATGAAGTTAGGTTCCTTAGGCATATTGTTTCGAAACAAGGATTGACTGTGGACCCTACTAAAGTGGAAGTTGTCCAAGAATGGAAGACGCCTAGTAATGCATCAGAGGTTAAGAGTTTTCTAGGGTTGGCAGGCTACTATTGGAAGTTCATCAAGAAATTTTCACAAATAGCAGCCCCTTTAAATCAATTGACTAAGAAGAATCTAGTTTTTGTTTGGAATGGTAGATCCACTAAGGCATTTGAGAAGCTTAAGGAGTCATTGACTAGCGCACCTGTACTCACTATTCCAGATGGAAGCAAGATGTTTACAGTTTTCACAGATGCATGTGGCACATGATTAGGGGCAGTTCTTATGCAAGAAGGGGAGATAGTTGCCTATGCTAGTAGACAACTAAATGGCCATGATAAGAGGTATCTAGTGCATGATTTAGAATTGGCAGCCATTGTTTTTGCCTTAAAGATGTGGAGGCATTATCTCTTGAGAGAAAAGTTTGAGTTATTCACTGATCATAAATCACTCAAATAACTATTTTTCCAAAAAGATTTGAATCTTAGGCAGCAGAGGTAGATGGAGTATGTAGCGTCCTTTGATTTTAGTATTCAATATACCCTTGGAAAAGGGAACATAGTCGTCGACGCACTTAGTCGGAAACACGTTACCCTAGGTGCCATATATATGAATAGAGACAGTTGAAGTCTCTCTCGAATTTTAACCTCCTTCCATCAAAAGAACCCATCTAAGGATTTCTAGCAGTTATGGGGATTAGACCAACCTTGATGGATCATATAGGGGATGAGCAAGTGAAGGATGAGAAGTTGATGAGAAGGGATGTTTGAGAAGAGATGGACATCTTTGTGTTCCAATGATTGATGATTTGATGAGAGATGTGCTTATGGAGTATCACCACTCAATGATGACCATTCATCCCGGAGGAGATAAGTATGTACAAGGACATGAAGAGAATTTTCTTTTGAAATGGAGTGAAGAGGAGCATAGCTGAGTTTGTTGCTAGGTGTTTAACATGTCGAAAAATAAAAGCTGAGCAAGGGAAGCCTAGTGGATTATTATTACCTTTGGAAATTCCGATTTGAAAGTGGGAACATATTTTGATGGATTTTGTGGAAGGATTGCCTAAAAGTCAGAAGGGTAATGAGGCTATTTGGGTTATTGTGGACAGACTCACTAAGCATGCTCATTTTGTTCCGATTAGGAGAAATAGGACTAGCGCCTCTCTCGCACAGATTTATGTTAAGGAGGTAGCTCGTCCACATGGAATTCTTGTAAGCATAGTCAGTAATAGGGACCCCTTGTTCACTAGCGAGTTTTGGAGGAGCCTACAAACAGCTTTGGGACATTCTTTGAACCTTAACACGCCGTATCACCCAAAAACCGATGGAAAAACAGAGTGGGTGAATAGGATTTTGGAGGACTTGTTGAGATCTTGTGTCTTGGATTTCGGAGGACATTGGGAGCAACATCTACCTTTGGTTGAGTTTGCGTATAGTAATAGCTATCAAGCGACGAATGGTATGACCCCTTTTGAAGCACTTTATGTTCGGCCATGCAAATCATCTAGTTGTTGGTGGGAAAGCACCGATAAAGCATTACTCAGGCCCGATTTGATCCGTAATACCATGAAAAAAGTAGAGTTGATCAGGCAAACGATAAAGGTAGCACAATACCATCAGAAATCTTAGGCAGATAGAAGAAGGAAATAGCTTGAATTTGGAGTGGGAGATATGGTATTTGTTAAAAGCACCCCTCTTAGAAAAGTTGTTTGGTTTGGCAAGTCTAGAAAATTAGCGCCTAGATTTGTTGGGCCATTCAGAATTCTGGAAGGAATAGGAAAATTGACATACCGTGTGGAGCTTTCTGACAAGTTGGCAGGAGTCCACAATGTTTTCCACATTTCTCACTTTAGGAAATGCCTTCATGACACCGCTAACAAAATAGAGCCTGATCAGTTAGGGGATTTTGAGTTGGAGGCGACAGTGCCTCGTGCCACCGCACACATTGTAGAGCATGGTACTAGAAGACTCCGCAATAAAATAATTAGATGGGTCTGAGTACAATTGGGGGACAATCCAATGGAAAGCACATGGGAGATCGAGGAGGAGATGAAGAGCACTCAACTAGAGCTTTTCACCTGTAATTTCTCTCTCCAAAGTTAGGATTGTTGCATCGTGGTTGCTATTGGATGGTAAGACATGGTTGTTAAACATTTTCATAATAATTTTACACTAATGTAGGAATTTTTATGCATGTTTAGGATATTTGCATACATAGTTTCATGACACGATTACATACTCATGGTAGGATTGAGCTCATTTTAGCATGTCTGCAGTACACAATCACGTTGCACTATTGGTTCAATATATGGCTGTGTAGAAAACTTGGTTGTATAACATGGATGTATTACGCATTACGTTGTTCGCCCCTTGGAAGATTTCGGGACAAAATACTTTTTAAGGGGGGAGAATGTAACACCTCGTAAAATGAATCATAAATAAATGAAGTAAATTGAATTAAATATAATAAGGCTTGAATATGGAAATTTTATAAAATTTTGAATTTGACCACGGAAGTTATTCCGTTGCATTCGTGGTGAAATTCTGATTTGTTTCCATATATAATATGCTGAAAATGGAGCTCAAGCAAAGAAGTTACGAGCATTTGAAGTTTTCAGATTTATATTAATTTAGTTTGAATTCAAATTCAAATGTAAAATCAAATTTAGAGTTTAAATTTCAAAAATTAGCTTAGGGGCTAAGTAAACGTTTAATTAACGTTTAACATTAAAAAGTTAATTAGGGAATAAATAATTGTTCAACGAAACAAAGTAAACGTTCCCCGAAATAGAGGAGTGGTCAACCTATATAGGTCGACCGACCGTAAAAGTGGAGAGGATATGGGTCGACTGACCGGTCGACCTATATAGGTCGAACCACTCCTCTATTTCGGGGAACGTTTACTTTATTCCGTTGAACAATTATTTTATTCCCTAATTAAATTTTTAACGTTAAACGTTAATTAAACGTTTACTTAGCCCCCAAGCTAATTTTTGAAATTTAAACTCTAAATTTGATTTCTCATTTGAATTTGAATTCAAACTAAATTAATTTAAACCTAAAAACTTCAAATGCTCATAACCTCTTTGCTTGGGCTACGTTTTCAGCATATTATATATGAAAATAGATCAGAATTTTGCCACGAACGCAACGGAATAACTTTTGTGGTCAAATTCCAACTTTTATAAAATTCCCATATTCACCCGTTCCAACCGTCAGAGCTCATCCTAGATTCAAATCAATCGTACCCCTAGGTAAATTCATCTCGACACCGACCTGTTCTAGTCGTGGGGGCTCGGTTGTAGTTTGCTCCGCTCTAACTCCAAATGCTCCCGTATTGGTTTCTGGCCTTGGGTTCTGAATTCCAACTGCTCCGGCTATTCTTTGCTGTTCCATCCCTCTAAAAAGTCCATCTAGCATCTCCTTTTCGAGAGCCATTATTCCATCTTGCATCTCTTTCACCATTCTCTCTGGTCACATTTATTGATTGATTAGAACTTGAGGACACCTCTTAGCTGCCCCATGCTCTGGTGGACTCCCTCCAATCAAAGATTTAATGTTAGGCCTCTTTATCTCTTCCAAAATTCAAATCCAAGCTTTAGGTTGTCTAATCTAGCTCTTTCTCGGTGAAAGCATGAAAAATGTTTGCACTGAAAAGTGTACAAACACCCTAGAAGCAATTGAAATCATGAAAAATGTATACATCTAATGAAATAAACGTTAAAGAAATAGAAAAGACATAATACTTATAGTGGTTTGGCAAATACTCTGGTTCACGTCTAATTTAATCTTTACCATTGATTTATTCTCTCTGGAATACAATGATTATAACTCAAATCTAACCACAATCTAGTAGATATTGGATTTGGGAGTGTTTAAAGTATTTGGGGAAGAAGGAAATGGAAGAAATATCAAGTGCCAAAAAGTCCTTCTCTAGTTGCTATAGTTCTTCTATTTATAGGGAAACTGCCTAGTAGAATCGGAGGCCCATGAAATATCAAGTCCAGGTCTAAGTCCAAGTATGCAGAAGTGAGCATCGGGGACCAAACATCGATAAAAAGCTCTCGGTACCGATTGGTTTTGGTTGATGTCGAGACGTTTTGTCTATTTCCTTTCTCGATCTTTCTTCATTCTTGCCCAGTCTTCAACTTCTGAATTTTCGACGAGAGGTTTTCAACGAGAGGTTTCCAATGACGGGTTTCCGACGAGAGGTTTCCGACAAGAGGTTTTTGATAAGAGGTTTCGGACAAGAGGTTTTCGATGAGAGGTTTTCGGCGAGAGGTTTTACATATTTAGTACTTAGCCGAAAATTGTTGAGTTTCTTCATTTTTTCATTCTTGATAGTTTATGTTATCCCGCATTTTGGCAAGGCCGTGACACCAAGAAATTAACTGGAAACCAAGGATAGTCCGTCCCGAAGATCGGTTATACATAGATTCACTATGCATACTGGCAAATTTTGTCCGAGTTCGGATCGAGCTACAATTGACAAGGCACGACAAGCAAAGCTGTGAAGGCCAACGCTCCAAATTTCAAGTCAATTCGAGTTCGTATGCTCAAGATATGATCTATGCAACTCAAGTGATCACCTTGTTCATATCCATCAAACAATCAGAAAAAACCTCCTTCGTATCGATTTTGTTCGAATCCACCAGATGCGCATGGCTTCGTATTGATTTGGGGAGCACAATTTCGTATCGATTCGGAGCAGCATTCTTCATATCCATCCATCCTCACACTGCTTCGCATCCATCATCTCCAGCTTGTTCGTATCGATCAATCAATGTCCAATTCGTATCCATCGACAGAGACACGAGGGTCCATTTCGTATCGATCAAGTTTCAAACATGCTTCGTATCGATCGCCCATAGATCGATATGAAATCAACACCTCCCATCGATATGAAGTGGAATGCAAAAGATCGATATGAAGTGGAATGCACGAAATCGATATGAAGTGAGACGCGGTGGATCGATACGAACAAGGCCAAGCCGGGTCGATACGAACGAGGTGCATCCGTAGGAAAGACTCGATCGTTCGGCATGAAATGTGGATCGATCCTAAAGGCAAGCACCACGTCATCAGACATCACGTGCATAACCATCGATATGAAGCTATCGATACGAACAACATCGATACGAATTCAACAGCCTTCGAAAAATCCAAACTTGCATCGATCATAACTCAAAATCTACAAGTCCAAATGCCACCAAATTTTCACAGGAGTTTGCGTACATCCTCAAGAATGTTCATGATCGATCTCGACTCGATTGGGCGAAATATTGATCGATACAAAATTCGTTCGTATCGATCACGGATTGAGTGCAAACGGCATGGGATCGATCGTGTGGGCCCACCCACGTGAGAAAATAGGTCTTCCGAGATCTGAGCGAGATATTTGCTACCTACGCCTATAAATAGCAGCCTAGAACCTACTAAAGGGGGACTTTTGGCTCTTCTACGTCCATACTCTGCTGAAATCACTGTTTTACTCGAACTCTACTGTTGTAACACGTTGTAACCAGCAAGCAAAAATCAATAAAGTCAATCATTTCATAGTGGACGTAGGCCATACGTCGAACCGCTCTAAATTCGTGCGTTTCTGTGTGTTTCTCTTGCTTATTATTGGTGATTTTGTTAGATTTTCCTCTTTTTCCATTTATATTCTTCATTTTATCTCTTCAAACACATCCGAAGAGTGTTGTGCCCAATTTTGGTACAAACACTTTGGTGCTTTCACTGAGAGAACCCAGTTTTTCTCCTGCTCGATGGATCTACTATCGATATCGGAGTGCATAAATCTAAGAAGAAGATCCAGATTCCAAGTTTAAAGTTCTTCCATCCTATTCAAATTTGCATCAAGTCTAGGAAAGAGCTTCGCTATCCATCATGGTTAACACTAGGACTACCTCAACTACCGCAGATCCAGAAGGACGGGACAGACAGAACTCCGTACAACTACCCTCTGCCGATCAGAATGCTGCCGGACCATCAGATCCGCAAGGCCCTATCACCAGGGAAGAATTTCAATTGCTAATGCAAGAGCTTACTCAAAGTCGCCAACAGCTTACTCAGTAACTGCGTGCCAATGTAGAACTGGCCAATCAACTAAACCGTCAAAGACGAAGGAGATCCAGAAGGGATCAGGCTTCCTATTCATCCACTGAAAGTTCAGCCTCTTCTGACTTTAATCATAGATCCACACGCCCACGACTGGACGGAAGTTACACACAAGCCACAGGGCATCAGCACACATTGAATCTTGGGCAACCGAGAGTTGGCCCTTCAACTAGCCATCAGACTGGACCCTCCTTCCGAGGAGGTGCCGCCCCATATCACATTACCGACAACCGCACTACCACTGCTACTGAATTGGGAGTTGATGTTCGGAACCAAACGGATTCGACCCACCGCCAACGAAACCATACTCCTGAGCCTTATGTCCCTAAAGATATAGAACCAAGGAGGCGAGACATGGACCATCGACCGCGACCGGCCCCTCCTCGCATTGTGGAACCCGACCACACCTTGGCTCAACATGCTCAAAATGTTCAGATGCCGAATATCCCGATAATGATCCGTCAAAGTCAGGGTCTCACTAACGACGACTAGGGAATCTCCCGGAGTCATACCCCTTTCACTGACGATATACTTTATGCTGAACCACCTCGGCGATTCAGGATGCAAACTCTACCCATTTATGAAGGGAGCTCTGATCCTAATTAGCATATCTTAAAGTATGAATGGTTAATGAATGTTGCATGAGTCGATGATGCGGTTAAATGTCGAAGCTTCTCGATTTCCCTAGGGGGCATAGCAACTATGTGGTTTACCCATTTACGACCTCGATCTATCTCATGTTTTGACCAGTTTGCGGCAAAGTTTATTGAGCAGTTTCACATGCATGTCGCAAGGTCGAAAGATGTTAATACTTTATCTAGTGTCACTCAAGCTCCCGGAGAGACACTCGGACGTTATCTAGAGAGATTTCATGCTGCATGCGCTGAGATTAGTAATCCCAACGATAACTCAATTCTGATGGCACTTACTAAGGGGATCGATCCAGATTCTGAATTCGGCAACAGGTTGGCTGGAAAACCTCCTACGTCATTGGACCGTTTCTATTCCAAGGCAGCCCAATTCTTGAGGAGGGAGGATGCGAAACAGTCTAGGAAGAAGGATGACGCAGGACCCAGTGTGGAAGGAATCCATAACAATGTTAGTGTTAAACAAACTGGGGAGAGTTCTGGACAACTGAATATAAAGAATAAACAAAATCGACAAAAAGGCAATGGAAACCAAAACAGAAAACGGGATCAGAATCGTGGGCCACAACGTAGGGCTCCCATGTTTGATAACTATACTCCTTTGAATACGTCGCTGGAAAATGTGTACTTACAGACTTGTAATACTATTCAGTATAAGAAACCTGCTCCGAAGCAGTCATCGGAAAAACAGATTCAGACAGGAAAGTTTTGCAGATTTCATGATAGCTATGGCCACAACATGAATGAGTGCCATCATTTGCAGGATATCATTGAGAAGTTGATACATGAAAGAAAGTTGGAACAGTTTGTGCAGGCGCCTCAGTCCGGAGGTGCGGGCCCATCGAATCAGAACCATATGCCAAATCAAGCAAGGCAGGAGGAACCCGCTCGTACTGGCGGGAGGTTGGTGATAAATACTATTAGTGGCGGTCCTCATCCAGCTGACCGAAGCTGGAAGGAAATGGAGTCGTATGCCAGTTCAGTGAGGCATGCGCGCTTCGAATGTTGTAGTAGTTTGGAAGACGGGGCTCCGGCCAAGCAACAAAAAACGATGACTGACGACATCGTTTTTCGAGATAGAGATGCAGATAGGATCGAAGCCCTAACTATTGATCCACTTGTCATATCAACTCAGGTAGGTCCTGCTTGGATGAAGAGGATCTTAGTAGACAGTGGAAGCTCGATGAACATACTGTTCAAGCGAGCTTATGATCAGATGAAAATGGAAATAAAGGATTTGAAGCCTTGTCAGTCTCGTATTCATGGCTTCAATGAAAGTGCTACTATACCCACTGGAGTGGTGGAGCTGCCAATGGAGTTGGGGATCGGAGAACGCCGGAGAGTCCGAATGTTACAATTTGTTGCATTGGACATAAATTCGCTATACAATGCTTTCTTGGGCCGACCGACCCAAGCTGAGTTCAGGGCTGCTATTGCCCCTTGGTGTCTGACTTTAAAATTCCCTACCGACAATGGAGTTGGAGTCATTCAAGGAGACCAGGCTGCTGGACGAGCCTGTTATGTTGCTGAGCTGCGGGAGGCGCATCGAAAAGAAAAAGGAAAGGGCGTAGAGGAATCTCTCTACGTCCGCTTTGCTAAGAATTGACAATTGACACCTGGGCCCAGGCCCGGGCACCCCAACCAATTCCCAAGGGATCTTGACCCGAGAGATACTAAAATTGAAGACGAAAGTAAAGACAGTCAAGATTCCCTGGCCGAACTGACGATCGATGTTCCGATCGACGATAATGACGATTCTAGAGTGATAAAAATTAGATCTCAGCTAAGCCAACAAATGCAAGAGGAATTGGTTGAATTTCTCTGGGCAAACCTCGACGTGTTTGCCTGGACACACTTTGACATGTGTGGGATCTCGCCAGACATCGCGAGCCACACATTGAGTATTGACCCGCAGCATGTCCTGGTCAAGCAAAAAAGGCGTGGTATGGATCTAGTTAGATCTGCCGCCCTTAAGGAAGAGGTAGAAAAGCTCAAATCGAATGGGTTTATCCGAGATGCATTATATCCGGAATGGGTGTCAAATCCTGTACTTGTCCGTAAGCCAAATGGGAAATGGAGAACATGCATTGATTACTCAGACTTGAAAAAAGCCTGCCCTAAAGACAGTTTTCCACTTCCTCGGATCGATCAGCTCATAGACTCAACAGCTGGTCATGAACTCTTATCCTTCATGGATGCGTATTCTGGCTACAACCAGATACCTATGCACTTGCCTGACCAGGAGCATACCAGCTTCGTAACCAATATGGGACTTTACTGCTATAAAGTTATGTCTTTCGGACTCAAGAATACTGGGGCAACTTACCAACGGTTAGTTAATCGAATGTTCGCTAACCAGATCAGAAAAACCATGAAGGTATATGTGGACGACATGCTCGTGAAGTCGCGATTCTCCACTGATCATACCAAAGACCTGGAGTCAATGTTTAATATCCTCCAAGAATATAGAATGAAGTTCAACCCGTTGAAATGTCACTTTGGGGTCGCATCCGGAAAATTCCTTGGGTTTATCGTCAATGCTCGAGGGATCGAAGCTAATCCTGAGAAGATCTGGGCAATTAGAAATCATGAAACTTCGAGAACTATAAAGCAAGTCCAAAGCCTCAACGGGAAAGTAGTAGCACTGAGCAGGTTCATCTCAAAATCCTTTGACAAATGCATTACCTTTTTCGACTTGATCAGAAAAGGGAAACAAAACTTTGAATGGACTACGGAATGTGAGGGCGCATTCCGAGCACTGGTTCAACATCTTTCTACACCACCCATTCTGTCAAAGCCTATTGACCATGAGAGATTATACATTTACTTGGCGATGTCAAAGAACGCTATCAGCGCTGCCTTAGTTCAAGAGGAAGATCGGATACAACGGCCAGTATATTACATTAGCAAATGACTGACCGGGGCAGAGAGAAATTATCTGAAGCTGGAAAAGTTGGCTTATTGTTTTGTTATTGCCTCGAGGAAGCTCCATCTGTATTTCCAAGCTCATCCTATCATTGTCTACACCGACCAACCGTTGCGACAGGTCCTTACGCGGCCTGAGACGTCTGGAAGGTTACTTAAGTGGAACATCGAGCTGAGTCAGTTTGACATTACTTACACTCCAAGGAGAGCCATTCAAGGACAAGTCCTAGCAGATTTCATAGCTAAATTCACTATCTCGGGGGACTTGCCTGAAACCAATGAATCTCCCAAGTATATTTGGAAGGTACATACTGATGGTGCATCAAATGACCGTTGCTCAGGTGCAGGGGTTGTACTTGAAACTCCTGAAGGTCGATCTATATGCTATGCTTTAAAGTTTTACTTTCATGCGACCAACAACGAAGCCGAATATGAAGCCCTACTTGCCGGATTGAGACTTGCCAGAGATTTAAGAGCCATTGCTGTGGAAATTTATTGTGATTCGCAGTTAGTTGTATGTCAAGTTCGGGGGGAGTACCGTGCCAAAGACCGAAGGCTAGCTGCTTATCTAGCTCAGGTCCAAGAGATATTGAATCAGTTCGATTATTATGCCATTTATTGTATACCCCGAGAGTGCAATCAGAAAGCCGACTCATTAGCAAAGTTAGCTAGTACAGGTGAGGCACAACAAATGGGAATCGTTCCTGTGGAAACATTATCTTCCTCGAGCATCGATCAGATGGAAACAGATTGGGTATTTGAGGTCAATCCTAATAAGGAGTCATGGATGACTCCATTCAGAAATTATCTCGAGCATGGGACCCTGCCGAAGCGCAGAAGTGAAAAGAGACAAACTCTTCGAAAAGCTTCGCGGTTCACTATCCAGAATGGAGTCATGTATAGAAGAGGGTACTCTGTTCCTTTACTCCGGTGTATCGCTCACGATGAGATCAAACAAGTATTGCATAATGTAAACGAAGGAGAATGTGGCGATCACACGGGGGGGGGGGGAAGCTCTTGCCAAGAAAGTGCTCCGATATGGATACTATTGGCCGACCGTAAATCATGATGCATCGGATTACGCCAGAAAATGTGACAGATGTCAGGAGCATGCTCGAATTCCAAGAGGCCCACCTACCGAAATAACTCAAATGGTCAATCCATGGTCATTTGCAGTATGGGGCATTGACATCATTGGCTCTCTACCTCTGGCCAAAGGTGGTGCAAAGTATGGAAGCTGAACCCCTTGCTACAATCACAACAAAGAAAGTGATCAACTTTGCAGTGCGCAATATTATTTGTCGATTTGGTCTCCCATATACCATCGTCACAGACAACGGAGCTCAATTCGACAGTGTTGAGTTTAAGAATTTCTGTCAACGGTTTCACATCTAGAAGAAGTTCTCTGCAGTTGCACACCCTTAAGCGAATGGACAGGTTGAAGCTGTTAATAAAGTTATAAAGTCTATTCTGAAGAAATGACTAGAAAAGGCCGGGGGCAAATGGGTCGATGAATTTCCTATGACCCTATGGGCTTATCGGACAACCCACAAATCTGCAACCGGCCACACTCCTTTCTCTCTTTCCTACGGTTCAGAAGCCGTTATTCCAGTCAAGATGGAAGTACCTTCTCATCGCGTGACCTATTATGATCCGAAGACAAATGCTATATTACTTGCTGAATCTCTGGATTTATTGGATGAGAAGCGTGAAGAGGTTGATTTGAGGGCAGCCGCATACCGAAGTCGAGTCGCCCGGTTATACAATGCCAAGGTCCGGCCCCGCACCTTTGTACTCGGCGATCTCGTCCTCAAGAGAATTTACCCGGTCCCTTCACATATGAAGCCAATCTGGGAAGGGCCGTATGTTATTGAACGAAAACTCGGAGATGGCACATTCAAATTATCGACCGTTGATGGTCTCACTCTACCAAGAGCCTGGAACAGCGAGAGTCTTCATCGCTGCTACACATAACAGGCTTTCTTTATTTATTCAGTCTACTTTTCATTTGCAATTTGTTTATGCATTTCGAAATTTGAATTTGTAATAAGGCAACTGACTTTGCCATATTTTCGTATTTCAGCAATAAAATGCAATCTCTTCGAGCCAGAGCTGTGATTTATTCGAAATATGTC
Organism: Allium fistulosum; assembly: GCA_030737815.1. NCBI lineage: Eukaryota > Viridiplantae > Streptophyta > Magnoliopsida > Asparagales > Amaryllidaceae > Allium > Allium fistulosum. The sequence goes on along the minus strand of CM060905.1, from coordinate 152,134,119 downwards.
ATATGACCATCACTATGCATGGAGAGCTAAGTTCCACCATACATTGGGATTTATTCAAATAGGGAGTGACTGTGATACGACCGGTCACTCACTAAGTGAAACCTGAGCTCGGGGACAAGTGATCACACTGAAGCCAAAAAAGGATTGATACACGACAATCCTCTAACTAACTCCAGATTCCCAGAGTGCGAACTGGAGTATAAACCTGTAAATGCGGTTTCAGAGAGGGTGGATCCGTCCACCTAATGACTTCGCCCGTATTCGAACCAAGTTCGAGGAGGATGGATCCGTCCATCTAACGACCTCACTTGTTAACTCAGGGTAGATGTGAGTCGACCATTCACGATCCTGATAGATCCGTCGTTCCCGGAGTGCGAACGAAATCCTAAATCCTAAATAGATGTGATTGACCGTCTGTCGGCTGGCTCCAGACTCCCGGAGTGCGAGCTGGAGTATGAAAATAAATACCAAATGGGTATGACTCACCACCCATCAACTAACTCTGGATTCCCAGAGTGCGAATCAGAGTATAAACATTAGATAACTCCAGATTCTCAGAGTGTGAACTGGAGTATAAACATCGAATAACTCTAAATCCCCAGAGTGTGGATTGGAGTATAAACGCAAGCCGGGTGTGACTGACCACTCACAAATCGATCTAAGTCCATAGAGTGCGGACGAAGTTCTGAATATTAGACAAGTGTAGATGACCGCCCATAAAATAACTTAAGTCCCATAGCGCGAATGTGGCTCAAAACCTTGTGCGAGTGTGACAGACCACCGATCTACAATTGCAATCCCCGGAGTGTGGATGCGATCACCAACAGACTAGCAAGTGTGATTCAACCACCTAAACTCGCCTTGTTTCAATTCTGCTTCATCGAAGTTAAGCCCGGTATATTAAAGGCAATCAACGACGGTTAACCAATCTTTTCAATTTCTTCTCGAAATGGGGGGTAGGACTTAAGTGCCAGCCACTGATTAAGACAATGCAATATCGAAATTCGACTTAGCGCTCGATCGCAACCCGAAATCGTGACTTCGGAACTTAGCAACTAAACCCGGGTCCGATTTAAAGAATACAACTCCACAAGCGTATTGAATGAAAGTTCGAACGTTGAAGCACTTTAAAAAATGAACACAAATTGAGCTGAAGACAAAATGAAATTTTATTTCAGTTATTCTTTGGAAGAAAAAGGGTAAGTACAAAACTATACCAAAAGTCCTACTAGCAGGGGCCGAACCCGCATATATACATGGCCTACAAAAAAAACAAAAGTAGATTCCTATCTATCTACCAAAAATAAGCCGAAGAGACATATCTATTCTTTCTTTTTTCTCGGATTCTTCTTCGGCGTTGACCCGCTGGATTCACCACTTGGTTTCCTCTTCAAACCCTTGCTTTTTGGCGGCTGATCTCCAGTTGGGGGCATTATGTTAACTTCCTCCTCCGAACTCAAGCGAATAGGAATGCTTCCCGAAGGCGGAGTCGGAGGGATAAGATCAATGTTAGCAGACAGAGGAGGCACACTCGTATCAAGGACCGTTCCTCTCGGGGAGATCATCCGCAAAGGGGCTGGGCCAGGTCCCTCCATTCCACCTCCAAAGTCGCTGCCCCACGCTGCTGCTTCCATCTCGGCATTGATTTCTGCCAGTATCTCCTCCTTACGAATTGTTTGAGCTTCACCGAGAACACTAGCCGTTGGGCCCGAAGAGCTAGTCATAGGTACGCCCCCACTTATGAAAAACGACAGATTGGAAAAGTGGTCACTATGATGATCGAGAAGTTCCTCCATCATCTGTTTATCGAAAGTGAGTGTGCTCCCTTGTACCGCATCCGTAGGTGCAGTAGCCGTTGTCGTGGTCGCTTCCGTTATGATAGCCTCCTGCTTATGGTGCAACTCTTGGGTTGCAGGAGGCATGGCAGGTGTAGATCCTATCACTGAACAGAGATAAAGATAAAGTTATTAGTGATTGCTTCGAGTAACACTTCCCACACTGTATGAGTACAAGAGATGTTCAGAATACCTTCCTCAGAATAACTTGCAGGCGGAACTGGAGCAACTTCAGTGACATGCTCGTGAATTGGAGATAACCGCGGTTGATCAGGTTATATGCAGGAACAGACTGAGGATCAACCGCAGATGTAGATTCAGGTTGGGTTGGCACAAGAGTTTCAGAACCCGCATCGTGATGCTCAACACCAGAACCTTCTCCAGCTTCCGAATGCTGAGTGCCAAGTTTCTCCTTTTCATGTGCGATCGTGACATCATGGAGAACCTTCCTTTAATCTTCAGTCAGCACCCGGTTCTCAAGCTCGAACTCATCGACCAATTCCTCTTGTCGTTCAGTCTTTTCATCCTACCCCAACCGGCCCCAAGCATTATACAGGTGTGTTGGATAATTGTCGAGCTAGGTTAGATCCCTGTACTTCAATACTCTAGTGTTGTATGTGATCAGAAGATCTTCAATATTGGCCTCTAACCTGGCCTCTTCCATCTTAACTTCATCCTCAACATTGGCCTCAACCTCCCGAATTTTAAGTGTAGCCGCATCCCTTTCACCCCGAAGCACCACAGCTTGTTCACACGCCTCTTGGGCTGCTTTGTTTGCATCGTCCTTTTCCTTGACGATTTCGGAAAATTTGGCTTTAAGCTTGTTAAGTTCCTTCAATGTATCATCCCTTTCAGCTGTGACAGTGGTGTTTCGATGGTCCATCTCCTCGACCAAAGCGAAATGCGTCTGTCGCATCCTCTCCATAGACTGATTTGCCTCTTCGGCTTTCTTAGTGGCCTCAATTTCCGTCTTCTTGGAAGATTCGACCTCATTGTTAAGCACTTGTATTATACGGTCCTTCTGAGCGATATCGGTTTCTAACTTCTCGATTACTCTTGCCGGCTCAAAAGCCACCGCTGAGGCGTTATCCGCAGTCTTCATCCACTCCCTATATTGGTTATAAACATCGTGGATATAATCGTGCATGGTTTGTTCCGCCTCGACTGGGATTCTCTTTAAGTGTGGAGGGAAAATGAAACCGTCAAACAAATGTTTGGGAATTCTTTTTTCAGCTGGGCAATTTTGATTGCTCCTTCCCCAGTGGGCTCTGTAATGGCTTGTTCAATGACAATAGGAGTTTCAGCCTCGGTTCTATGGCGCTGTGAATCCAACCTGGGAGCTTGAGAAGACGGTTTTTGGCATGGAGGCTCTAAGGATTGTTTTTCGTGGCCGGAGGGTGGTGTTGGAGCTCGAGGAGGTGGAGAACGTGATCGGGAGCGATATCTATATTCTCTGTCTCTATCCCTCTCCCTCATATAACGTTCTTGACTAGAATAACCGTGATTGCGGTCTCTATCAGCTTCCCTCCTACGGGACTCATAATATGAACTAGATGAATGGCGCGTAGAGTGAAGGCTTCCCCACATAGATTCTCGTCGAGTCATCGTATCTATAAAATAGAAAGAAAAGCAGAATCAGTAATCTCCGAAAATGAATAACTTGTGATTGGAAATCGTGTAGTGCCGTGAAGTGTATGCATGTGTTAAACCCCCCGACCAACCGGATGTGTCGGCTACACTTGTAGGAAGAGGCTCTCTTAAATCTAAGACACTTTGAAGTCCTTCCAATCCGGTGTCATGTTGAAGCGACACATAGTCCGAAATTGGAATGTCAGCGAGCCTTTCGAAAGGATTCGCTATTTGCGAGGGAGGAGCCTCCGAAATTCTAACGCCGGAGGCTGGCAGAGACATAACTACGGATTTCCATCTCGAAGAATTATGACGCTTATGTGTTACCGCCTTGCCTTTTCTCCTTCCCTTTAAACCCTGAAAACTGTCAGAAGGCTACGGGTTCATCGTCAGTGGGCGTATTTTCTTCATCGCCCTTCTCAGTTATTACAATGTTGGGCGCTCTATGCATAGACCGCCTCATCGGGGCTTCCCTAAGCGATCCCTCCAGTCTTATGCTTTGATTTCGATCAATTATCCCGACGATCCACAAGTTTCTATCTGTGAGCACCGAGTCCATATCTCTCATTTCGCTCGGCACTTCCTGAAGAATCCATACTATTTCTTTGAACTGAGCACCTTCGGGTCTCGGAATTGCGGCTGTAAAGGAAAGAAGATATTAGTTTCAACGTCAATTATGACTATCTCGTTAACTACTGGAAAAATTGCAGCACTTACGTCTGACTAACCATCGGCTAGCAAACCTTGGAGGACATCAGACGTAGAACCACTCCGTCTTAAATTAGCTGATCCTGGTTCAGGATCCCGCCACCACTTGGCAATTCATGACTGCCTTTAGAAATGTGAACGAAGGACTATCTCCCCGACTCTTAACATTAAACAGGTATCTGATTTCTTCTGGGGTATGGGGCGGAAAAGATGTTCCATGAAGACGATAAATAGACTATTCAATAGTGCATATCCATTTGGATGTAATTGTGATGGAGCGATTCTGAAGAAAGACAACACTTCTTGGATATACTGGTTGAATGGAGGAAGTGTTCCTGCGGTGCACGAGTGGCGATTAAAGGCTGTGAATCTTTCTGGGGGAGCGTGTGGCCTGTCATTTGGTCCGGGTAGCAAAACGTCGTCTAATGATAGACAGTGCCTTAAGAATATTCGCCCCAACATATCCTCGGAAACATTGGATGGCACAGAGTCTTATGGGTTCACGATAAAAGTTACTCCCGGCAGCTCGTCCGGAGCTGGACCTATTACTTCGGTTGCAATGGCTGGCATCTCTATTATCGGAGAAGATGAACTTTGAGTCTCCTGCTACTGAGAACTTGTAGATTCCATAACAAATCAACTCATCAAAAACTATCATTAGATGATAATAAGCCCATGTTTTCCCCAGTGTGAAGTGCATGAATGTGTTGTACAGTGAAGTGCTACATAATACTTAGAATTCCACGGAATTTTAGAGATGTTTAAACAACAAGACTTTGAGATTCAACAGAAGTGACCGTCATCACTGACCGTCACAACCGTACCACCCAGACTTTAGAGACCGATCTGAGTTAAAGTTTATTAAATTCAGTCAAGTTACAGTTCCATCGACGAGCTTCGAAAGGCAGTCGAATGTGTAGTGAAACGGTTAAGTTCAATTATCTAGGGCTAAAACTCGTCGGAGTTAAGTGTTCAATTATTCAAAAAATTTGTATCCATCAAGGTCGAGAGTTGAATTGATCACCAGAGGCTCCAGTCGTATCGATCATGAAAGTGGCAATTCGTATCGATCATAGCACGCCCCTTCATGTCGATCACCCAGAAGCTATTTCGTATCGATGCAATATTCTCTTTTCGTATCGATTGGCAACGGTATTTTCGTATCGATCGGTTTTCATTTCAATTGCCAAACCAAAGCTACGTATCGATTACTCGGGATCGATACAAGTATCGATCTTCAATCGATCGATGCGAATATTCACTTTCTATCGATACGAAACAGCTCTGTCAATCGATACGAAGTCATGTTCCATTTGGATTGATACGAACTCGCCCTTCACCCATCATCGATACGATAGCTTCCAGACTTCTTTTTCTACAATCGACCCAAGCTCCATCTCCTCCTTCCTCGATTTTGCTCTATCCCACGTCCGGCCTCGTCACAACTAGAATCGACCGTGAGTACGGAAGGAATTGCACGAGAACTCGAATCTCATCATTTTAGAGTGGTGTTGGTTAGTTAATTACCTAGCTTAAGCGGTCGATTCGAAGATTTAATGATTTTTTTCAATTTGGGGATGAACAATTCTTTTTCTCAGTTTCTATATCGGTACGAAGGCTATAGGAAAAATGAACAAGTAAAATTTTTCTAAGTGTAGAATCACACACACACACACACATATATATATGGAAGGTAGATGTCCATTCGTCTCCCAATATGAACGGACTGGATGAAGAGGTGAACACCTTAATCGATACGAAATGACCTATTCGTATCCATTGGCCATCGGCTCGGCAACTACCATCGTATCCATTCTCAATCGATATGAAAGGAGCAGCCAGGTTGTGCTGGAACCATGTGACTCCATCGATACAAAACGTTCATTTCGTATCCATCGGTGGGGATTTCATCGATGAAAAATATATAAAAGAGTCTCATTTGCACCGCTCTGCTTCCTCGGTACAAAGTGTCAATATCATATCCACCTATTCAAGGAACATGGAAGCTTTGTAGCCATTGACACAACGCATCCCAAAGAGACCATCATGTTCGTATCGATGGACATCGATACGAAGCATGCGTCCAAACATTTAAACTTGATCTAGGAGAGGATCGATGCAAAGAGAAACTCCAAAAAAACGTCAATCGTTGTTATAACTCGAATTTCACATCGATTCAGGAGAGGATTGATACAGAATTCGATTCAAAAAAAACTGAACTGACAACGACTCATGAACGTAGGAACGTTAACGAGAGTCGGATTAACATACATGCATATCTGTCGAACTAATATTCAATTTTCAAAATTCACAGAAGTTGAATGCTCACCTGGTGACTATTACAACAACGGACAACAGTTTACCATTATTCAAAACTCAGTTACAACAGTGAACAACACAACAATGGACAACAAACAATTCATCATTTATATTATGGAAATCAATCAAAGGTCACATCTTTTGACGACAAGGCAATGACCATTCGGCAAATCAGATAGAAATTTTTCAAAATGAAAATTGCAGCTTTTCAAAGCACATCAAGTTCACACAAGACGTACTTTGGGGGGCAAATGTTATCCCGCCTTTTGGCAAGGCCGTGACACCAAGAAATTAACTGGAAACCAAGGACAGTCCGTCCCGAAGATCGGTTATACACAGGTTCACTATGCATACTGGCAAATTTTTTCCGAGTCCGGATCGAGCTACAATTGACAAGGCACGACAAGCAATGCTGTGAAGGCCAACGTTCCAAATTTCAAGTCAATTCGAGTTCGTATGCTCAAGATATGATCGATGCAACTCAAGTGATCACCTTGTTCGTATCCATCAAACAATCAGAAAAAACTTCCTTCGTATCGATCTTGTTCGAATCCATCAGATGCGCATGGCTTCGTATTGATCAAGGGAGCACAAGTTCGTATTGATCCAGAGCAGCGTTCTTCGTATCCATCCATCCTCATACTGCTTCGCATCCATCATCTCTAGCTTGTTCGTATCGATCAATCAACGTCCACTTCGTATCCATCTACAGAGACACGAGGGTCCATTTCGTATCGATCAAGTTTCAAACATGCTTCGTATCGATCGCCCACAGATCGATACGAAATCAACACCTCCCATCGATACGAAGTGGAATGCACGAAATCGATACGAAGTGAGACGCAGTGGATCAATACGAACAAGGCCAAGCCGGGTAGATACAAACGAGGAGCATCTATAGGAAAGACTCGATTGTTCGGCATGAAATGTGGATCGATCCTAAAAGCAAGCACCACATCATCAAACATCACGTGCATAACCATCGATACGAACAGCATCGATACGAATTCAACAGCCTTCGGAAAATCCAGACTTGCATCGATCATAACTCAAAATCTACAAGTCCAAATGCCACCAAATTTTCATAGTAGTTTGCGTACATCCTTAAGAATGTTCATGTTCGATCTCGACTCGATTGGGTGAAATATTGATCGATACAAAATTCGTTCGTATCGATCATGGATCGAGTGCAAACGGCATGGGATCGATCGTGTGGGCCCACCCACGTAAGAGAAGAGGTCTTCCGAGATCTGAGCGAGATATTTGCAGCCTATGCCTATAAATAGTAGCCTAGAACCTACTAAAAGGGGACTTTTGGATCTTCTACATCCAGACTCTGCCGAAATCACTGTTGTACTCGAATTCTACTATTGTAACACGTTGTAACCAGCAAGCAAAAATCAATACAGTCAATCATTTCATAGTGGACGTAGGCCATATGTCGAACCGCTCTAAATCCATGTGTTTCTGTGTGTTTCACTTGCTTATTATTGGTGTGTTTGTTAGATTTTCCTCCTTTTCCATTTATATTCTTCATTTTATCTCTTCAAACACATCCAAAGAGTGTTGTGCCCAATTTTGGTACAAACAGTTTTCAAGCTTCTGAATCAGTTTCTTCATCAGTTTATAGTCCAATTCGCTTATTTAAGTCCATTTGAAGACTATAGAAAATTTTGTTATAACAATTGTTGATTGTTATATTATTGTATTTTTAATTGAGAATAACTGTTGATTTAAAATATGAATGTAATTAATTAAAATAAAATTGGTGAAATTATGTAATATGGGACAATTAGATTAAATAAATGATAAATAGGGTTATTTAGGTTTTTGTATGATGTTTGTAAATAACAGTGGCTTAATGAGTTAAAACGAGATTAATGGAAGAAATTTAGTAAGGTTATTATTTATGAATTTTAACAGAAAATATATTTTAAACTAAAAATTGGGAAGTTCATATCTATTATTTAGTAATGTGAATATTAGTGAAAATAGTGTTGTTTTGTGTAAATGACAAAATGATTGATTTATGGTAGAAAATGTTATAATTATTCTTTCAGAAATAAAATAAAATGGTATTTTATAAATAATGATAATAATAACAGTAAAGAAATGTTTCTCAAAGAGTGTTTTTGGATGAAATGATTGCTCTTTTTTGACATAAATAGAAATAAAAGGAGATTTGATAAAAATGACAATTTTTGATTTGAAATACAAAGTGTTAGGATATTTGAAGTGATGGAGTGCAATAAAGGATTTGAAAGGTATAGTATCGTTTCTGTAACGACTCGTACTTTACGTATCGGAGGATCATAAAATGTTTTTATTTTATTCATATGAACTTGTATGGTTCTAAAATTTTGAGATATGACTCTTAGAGGCATTTTACACACCTATGGATTTTTCCCAAGTTTTGACCCTTAAAACCATTTTTAGGCTATAAATTTTTATAGGAGTTGAATTAGGGTCTTAAACTAGTTCCATTACTTCAGGATGATGGTTTCCCATTTCGTAAAGTGACCATAATAGAATAATATACTTACGGTTAGGGAGTTATGCTTGTTTTAAGTTTTATAAATTGATGGTCAGAATTAGTGTGTAATTAGTGAAGCCCATTAGTTGGCCCATTAGTCTAATTGGAGAATCCCTATAAATAATGGTTGAAGGAGTCAAACAGAAACTTTCCCTCTCATTCTAAATCAGGTCTAAACCCTAATTAGCCCTAAATCCATCCTAATTCATCCAAATTTCTCTCTAAATCCAATTGGATTGTTGATTAGTGATTAGATCATCGACTAGAAGATAGAGACCATCAATTTACTTGATTTCAAGTGCATTCCATTGCTGTTCGAATTGGATCTACATTTATATTGATCGAATTTGGTAATTTATGAGTGGTTTTTGCCTTCTCACTATACTATGCATGTTTATATGGTAGAATTATACGATTTGACAAGTTTTAAATCGATTTTTAGGCATAAAACATTTTCTAACTTTAATTACATGTTAAACTATGTATATGATCTAGATTGATTAGAAATCAGCCTTGTTCATGCTTATATATTCATGGTATATGTAGATCTATGTTAGAAATTAACCTATTTGTCTCATTTTGATGGATTGCAAGTTTGATTGGATGAAATTGTTTATTATTCTATATTTGGATGATATGATTTGATATTGTTTGCTAGTGTTGTGGTTGCATAGAAAGTTGTTGGAGAATTGGGAAAATTAGAGGCAAAGTTAGTCGGAATTAGATGAAACTTGGCAGATAGGCTCAGGAAAATGGCAAGAGGCTACATGATAACTCACAAGTTGGTAGGAGCTAAAGTCATAACTCGGTACCGAGTTAAGTCTATAACTCAATGCCGAGTTATGGTGCTAACCCGTGCGCACTTCTCGACTTCGAGGATGGGAAGGGTTTGTCAAGTAGAGATTGCTTATAGCCCGATGTAAGAAATTTGGCCAAGTGTTGGGTGTGATGAAGAGTTATCCCCAGAACTAGAAGAACATCACAGTGGATGTAGGTCGGAGAAAGCCGAACCACTATAAACCTTGTGTTCTTTGCTTTCTTACTCATTTTAATTTTGCTATTTCTTCATTTTTATTCTCTACTTTATCTAGATTTGAGATCTGTGTTTGAATATTGTGGATCTGTGTGCAAACACTGGTGCTTTCACGACTTTCGGTGTTTGTGACCAATTTCGGCACAAACACTTTGGTGCTTTCATCGAGATGGACTAGCACCCGCTACACCAGATTTGGAAAGCTAAAGGATCGGATCTAGACCATGGCCAAGCAATGAACAAGGAGACAGAGAACGGAAAGGAGTCGGCATGAAGGAAGTCGGGAGGATTCCTCAGGAGCAAATCATGCCTCAATCTTCATCACTAGAGATGAGATGGTAACGATGCTGAAATGGCAAGAGGACATGATACAAAACCTATTCCGACAGGTTGGATAAGCTGGAATGCAAAGCCAAGGGAATGGAATTGCAGGGAATGCTGGAAATGAAGATCATGAAGCTGGAGCAACAGAAGAGAGGCAATTCAGAATCAGGACCGAGAAAACATTGCAAACAGGATGCAAGACAGAGCAGGACCATCGGGAGCAGCTCCTGTACTCGGGGGCATACCCCTGAATCATGTTGGCTCGATTCCAGGAAGGATACCAAGCGGCGCTCATCAAGAAGGATAGGCTTCACGATTCCCTCGCAAACTCGGGGGGCTGGTTGGAGATAACAAGCAAAGGCTACCACTTGATGTCAACGATAGGTTAGCAGACATGATCAGACGGGCTGTGAGGTGAGGACTGGTGAATAGAGATTTGGAGGATAAGAATAGGAGTCCCTTCGCTCTTACAATCAGGCAAGCTAGGAATCCACTGGATTTTAGACTACCAATGCTGGAGATGTATGATGGGAGAACAGATCCCGATGTTCACTTGACGAGGTACATGAGGCACATGGAAGTGCTGGGTGCATCGGAGGAAGTCATAGCGCGGTGTTTCCCTTTGTATTTGACATATATAGAAGCACTATGGTTCAAAAAACTGGAAAGCGGCTCTATTGGTATATGGACAGAGTTGATTGAGAAGTTTATGAGGCAATTTCGAGTCCACATAGTCAAACCCAAGAATGTGATGACTTTGATATCGATGAAACAGTGGAAGGGAGAGCCACTTAGGGATTTCTTAACCAGATTCAATGCGGCGGTAGCCTCGATGGATCGACCCGATCCATCGATGATTTTGATGGCAGAAGTCTCAGGACTTGCGGATGATTCAGATTTTAAGATATCGTTGGAACGAGATCCGCCAATGGATCTCGGGGAGTTTTATTATGAAGCAGAAAAGTTTTTAAGACAGGAAGATGCAAAGGCTGAGAGAGAGGGGAGAGAGGCCGAAGCTTATGCGGTAAAAGGTGGAGGTCCACCCAGGGAGGATTCAAACAAGGACGACAGAGGTAAAAGGAAAATGAATGATAACGGCTACACTTCGAAAAGGCAACAGAGGGAATCAAAATTTTCTTCTTACATGGATTTAACTGAAACTATGGAAAGGATTTACTTGGATACTCGAGGGCGCCTCCAGTATCGAAGGTCGGCAAAAAGGGAACCCTCTTAATACGAGCAGGCATTAGGAAAGCATTGCCTCTTCCATGAGCTGGATGTGCACAGCACGAACGATTGCAGGCATTTGAAGGATATCATTAAGGAGCATGTGAGGAATGATCATTTGCAGCAATACATAAGGAATCGAGCTGTGACAGTGGAACAGGAGCGGCCACCGCCCACCTCGAACGAAGATGGCGTTGGATGTAGGCATCATCATCAGCTTATTATCGACTAATTGGATTTGTGGCATGGAATAAGTAATAGACCTCGTAGTAATACGGCTAAGTCACTTACATGTGTACGGGAGCGAGGACGGTCCTTAGGCATGCTCGGAGATGATGATAAACCGTGATGCTCGGGTCTATGAAGTCTTGTTTTCTTTCTGTTTTTCTGCGAACTTTGGTTTCTTCCTTAGTTGTACGGACTTTTATTTAGTTTTCCTGGTTGTATGGACTTTTATTTTGTCAATTGACCCTGTGATAAATGGATTTGGAATAATGTAATAAATTATACAGGTCACGCGATTACGGTCCCGACCGGAGAGACGGGGCATTAATCGCAAGTTACGAGTCCCTTCATCAGAGAGCGATGGAATGGACTCGAACACAATATAAAAGTCCTCGACCGAAGAGTCAAGGCCGGAGAATAAAATTCCTCGACCAGAGAGTCGAGGCTGGAGAATATAAAAACCTTCGACCGGAGAGTCGAGGTCGGAAAATATAAAAGTCCTCGACCGGAGAGTCAAGGCTGAAGAATATAAAAATCCTCGACCGGAGAGTCAAGGCCGGAGAATATAATTCCTTGACAAGAGAGTCGAGGCCGGAGTAGGATAAAACAACCCGGCGAGGTCTATGGATTGAATTTAGACCCGGAGAGGTCATGGATTCGGATTTTGGCTTTGAATGGCCAAAGATTGGCTATGGACCCGGAGTGGTCCTATATTTTGATAAGGGCCTGGAGTGGTCTCGGATTTGGATATCGACCCGGAGAGGTCATGGATTTGGTTATTGGATATGGATGGATTAAAACTCAGTTGACGGGTTCGGTTGGCTATGGAATTGGCTAAGGATTTGGTTACTAGATTCGGAATTGGATATCGACTCGGAGCAGTCGCGGATTCGGATAAGGATATGGCTATGGCACTTGGATAGAATGGCTTGGTAGTGGATTGGATTATGGATTGGATGATATGGCTATGGATGGAATATGAACTTTGGATGTTGGATTTAAAGCTATTCAAAACACGCCTTCCTATCGCAAGGTATTCTTTGGGGGGCAAATGTTACCCCGCCTTTTGGACAATGCTGGGATATCAACAAACTGGCTAAAAAAAGGATGGATATCAGGATTGGAGATCGATTGAAAACAAGGCTATGATCGATACCGTCAAAATTGGACCAGGCTCCAATCAAGGTGGGATCGATAGGGAATGATGAAAAAGGCTAGGTGAAGCTACACTTCAAATTTCAAGTCAATCGCAGTTCATATGCTCGAGTTATGGACGGGTCATTATTGGAGAGAAATGGCTTTGGATCGATACCTTCGTATCGATCATTGTGATGATTGGTTTGGATCGATCGGTCTTCAGATTGATGCATCTCGTATCGATGCACTTTGCATCGACAAGTAGACATCAGGAAGGAAACAGGTTGATGGGTATGAAATTCGTATCAATAAGCACGTATCGATTGGATGGCAGAATAGGTCAATGCACTTCGTATCGATCAAGGATGGGATCGATACGAAGGATGAAGCAATGTTTGTAGGGATTTGAATGAGCATTTCGTATCGATCACTTATTTATCGATACGAAGAACACACTTGAGATGGATACGAATTCACATGCTTCACCGGGACACTTGGGATCAATACGAAGATATGTGCAGGGGATGGATACGAAAAGCGGCAAGCACTCATAGGCTATTTCATATCGATCACCTTCGTATCGATCGATACGAAGAAGTCGGTCAAGGGGAGGAGCGCATTGCATGGATCGAAGCATGGAACTCGGATGGATATGAATGCTATGGCTATGGACATGGGGACTGATGGATACGAAGTGATGGAGGCAAATTGATGGATATGAATTCCATGGATACGAAGCTACCGGCCTACATTGAGAAATACAAACTTGGATCGATCATAACTCCCATTCTACAAGTCCAAATGCAATGAAATTTTCATAGAAGCTTCCTTATGCACTCAAGAATGTTTATGATCGATCTCAGCTTGATTGGACCATTTTTGGATCGATACGAATTATACTTGGATCGATCGGGATCGATCCTAAACGACCCTAGATCGATCTGGTGGGCCCACCTACGCATGAGAAGAGGTACTCAAGGTTTTGGGGCGGATATTTTCAGATCTTCACCTATAAATAGCAGATATATGACAACTAAAAAGGGATCTTCTTTGGCTTTCCTAGGTGAAACTTTGCCATTTTGTTTACTGATTTCAAAGGCTTGTAACTATAATTGCAGTATAAAAGGAATAAAAGGATTGATTCAAAGTTAACGTAGGCCGGAGATAGCCGAACCAATATAAACCTTGTGTTCTTTGCTTTCTAACTCATTTTAATTTTTCTATTTCTTCATTTTTATTCTTTACATTATCTAGATCTGAGATCTGTGTTCGAATATTGTGGATCTGTGTGCAAACACTAGTGCTTTCATGACTTTCGGGGTTTGTGACCAATTTTGGCACAAACAATAAATACCTCTTATGTTTCATGTAACTATTTTCTTCTTTTCATGTAATATAGTAGTCACAAAATCAAAGATAGATATAATTTTCTTTCATGGCTTCTTAGCCTTCTTCTTATTAGCTTTTATTTACATGCTTGTTTCTTTTATGCAACTTTCTTTTATGCTCTTTTATTATCTCATGCTCTCTTTTAATTCATGCAATTAGTTTAGATTTATTTCATGCAAGTACTTAGTTCTCTCTTCTTTTAATTAGCACTTCTCTTCATTTGTGTTTGTATTGATATCACTTTATGTTAACATGTTTTCAAATATGAGTAGTTAAACCCCTTCAATTTAGGGGTAATGAAGCTCTCATGAAACATATTAAATTAACATAATGATTTCATTTGTGATCTCTCTTATGTGCTTAATGAAATTATGAATGATTGGTGGTTTATGTTTCTTTCTTTTGTGAATTTTGATAGCCTATATTGACATCTCAAATAGGCTATGCTTAACTCATTTTTAAACATAAACTATTTGATCATTTGCCTAAGTGATTTTGATAATGAAAGTCAAACTAGAATCAAAATTTGATGGTCTATGTTACTAATTAATAGTAAATAGATCATACTTAAAATAGATTTAATTTTAATTTCATGTCAATTTCAAGAGCTTTGATAAGTGGATTTGAAAGGTGTGTAAGAGTTTGATGATTTAAGTTATGCTAATTAATAATGCAAATAAATCATACTTATAATAAGCACATCTATGATTTTCCACATAATGTTTTAATGAGAGTTTACAAGTGAATTTTGTGTTGATTTATATGATTGATTGGAAGTGGATTTGCCTCTAAATTGCTCCTTATTATCATAGTTTATTCACTTTTGTTATAGCTCATTTTCTACAATCTTCCTAGTTTAAAACCATTTCAAAAACTTGGGCTAATTTGATTGAGTATAATTAGAATTTAATTCTTTCCCTGCGGATTGACCCGTACTCACATACGTACTACAATTGTACGCTGTGCGCTTGCGTTTAACGATAATATTTTTAACAACGGTTTTCTAATCGATAGAAAATCCGTCGTTTTAGCAAGTTTTTGGAACCGTTGTCGGGGAAAGTTATTTAATTTTATTTTACTCTTCAAATTATTATTACAATTGTCTTATTTTATTTTGTGCTATTAATTTTTTTTGTGCATTTGTTGTTTGATTTTGTGTTTAGTTCATTTTTTTGTTCTTGTGTCTCTTGTTCCTTTGCACATTTGGTTTCATGTTGTGTTAGTTTTTTTTTAAAAACATTGCATTTTGTTGCCCACTTCCTATCTTAACTGTTCTCTATTTTGCTGTTACGTTACATTTCAATTGCTAAATTATTTCATCTAAAATCTATTACTACAGGTATACACATTTAAAAGCAAAACAGTTTACATTTCCCTGCACATGTGCATTTGAACTGTACATTTGCATTTATCTGTACATATAAGATTTCAACAAGTTTTTACAGTTTCTTTTTCTTTTATATTTTCCTATCAACTATCACCTCTGCCCATCACCTAACTGCCACTGCTGCTATCATCTTCCTCAGCTGCCTCACCCATTCTTGATCACTACTCCTCCTCCATATAATACAAACTTCATGCACACTCATCTCCTCGTCACTGCCAACTCCTACAGACACTTCCTCTGCATTTAGACCACACATCAACATTCACCCTTACAAACTCCTTCACCAAATCAAGCTTTAGCAATCTTATACTACCTTCAATTCCCAATACTTCAATACCATCAATTGTTACCTCTTCTTTATCCCTACCATCAACCACCATTGCAACAAACTTCATTACCCTTTCCTCCTTTTCTGCAACGTCTACTTGCATCCTCAGCTTTCAACCAAAACAGCAAGCACCATTTCCTGAACTGCCCACTGCCGCTACCAAAACACCAACCTCCCTGCCTTGAACCACTGCCGCACTACCCAAACTGCTTTCCATAAACAATTCAAGTTCAACAACTCCAACAGCTTACCACTTCTCTCTACAACTTGAAATTGCTGCATCTCTCTCTATTTCCTCCTTCAAACTGAAACAGCAGTTTACTTCACAGACCATTATCATCCACTTAAATCATCCTCTTCCAAGTTACAATTCAACATCTACCTGAACCAAGTTACAACATCACCTTCACTTATCACTATGCATATCCAAACCACCATCTTCAATCCCAACTGTACATCCTCAATCCATCAGTCATCAAAACCACAACTGCTTGCATTGCCTCTTCTCCAACCATCACCATCCATTGCCTTCTACACCACATCAATATCATTGCATCCAGAAATTCATCACCATCCCGCATTGCAACTTCATTCAAACCCTTCCTTGCCACTAAAACTCCCTTCCTCTTACTACAACAACTCCACACAACTTCCTCCTCCAACAAACACAACAATTCCCTAACTACTGCATGACCAAAATCCACACTCCATCCCATTTCAACTATCAAATTTCAGCACCATTTTACAACCAAAACCACCACTTCATCACTTGCCAACCAACCAACATCAGCAATTGCAACTCCACCATCAAGAATATCACAGTGCATCTCCAACCATCAACCTATCATATACAACCACTACCTACCACCCCAAACCTGCCCGCGACCCTATTTGAACAATACTGCTTCATCCACAATTCAAAACTCACTATTGCAACATTCACTAGAAACCACAACCATAACCATCTATCCTCCTACAACAACCGCGATCTGCCACTTGCACACCCTCCTCTTGACCAAACACAATAGTCACAGTCAACCACATCATCTCATCCTCTGCCAAAAGGCCCAAAACTGCTACTTCGTCACCCAAAATCCACAAATTCCCTAATGCGAACCATCCTTTGCAAATAATTACGACACTACCAAAACCCCAAATCACCTTCAAAACTAAAATTCCCGAATCGACTAACCAAATCGCTACTCAATTCCAACATCCATCAAACCTGATCGCCTAAACCTAATCACCAAATCCGAACAAGTTTCAAAATTTGGGAATTTTATTTTCATTTATTGCTGGAATTTACATATGTTTGTAATTGAGAATCGAAATATCTAGGTGTTTGATTGCGTGAGTATTTGTTGTGTGTTGTGTGGGTGGGGTTGGAATTTTGCAATTGGGCCTGTAGGATGTTTTTATTTTATTTTGAAGTGAATTATATATTTTTTGTTTTGTAAATTTCTTTGTTTTTAAAAAAGTTTACTTTTATTTGTTTAAAATGAAAGTTTTCTTTTCTTTAGTTTGGGTAATTTGGGTGATTCGGATTTTGTTTAGTGGTTGTGTGAGTTTGTTTTATTTAAATCTTTTTGTGCTAATTTTTTTTAGTTTCTTTGAAAAAAAGGAAAAAAGACGAAATTTTTTATTATTGGTTTTTAAATTTTTGAGATTTCTTTTATGTTGTTTGATTTTGGCTTGTAAATATTTTCTTTTAATTTCCTTTTATCTTTAAAAAAAGAAGGAAGCTCTTTTCATTTTAGTCTTATAACTATTCGTGTTCAACAATTTTGCATGTTGTAATTTGCAGGAACTTAGAAGGAGAAGACTTGCTTGCTAAAAAAAATGCTTTGCTTGCTTTCAAAAATAAATCGCCGCTCTAAAATAAATTGCTAATAATTCTGCACGCTTTGGTATCGTGCCCTTATCTCTTTTTTTTTATTTTCTTTGCATTGTTGGTTGCTTGCATTTTAAAAAAATAAATATAAAAAAATTTCAAAAACAAAAATAAATTTCATTCGTAGTTGCATTGTTAATACATGTTTAATTCTATTTAGCATTCATATCATCTTATTTTCTTTTCTATGGGCAATACCTAAATCCACATAAGGTGAGGGACTTCATCACCCCTTCCTTGGCCCACAAATTGCATTTCATCATAGAATTTGACTAATAATAATGGTTAGACGTTGGACTAAAGGGTGTTGTGAGCTCACCTAGGGCTTAATTGTATCTTGACAAGTTGTCTTTTTTCGACAATCTAAATTCTTAGTGTCTAGGCTACAGCAGAGTAATAAATTTTACGGTGATTCATAAATATTATAGTGATTGTTTCTCTGAAGGTACTTAACCCTTCGGTTGCATTGCTATGGTGATTCATGGTGCACCGATAACTCCTGTCTGTTAACTGGCTAAGAACTATATTGTTGGATTAAGACAAAGTGTGATATACAATTTTGGGTTAGGAGCTACTAAGGACAAAAATTTGTAATTAAGTCCTTGCATTCATTTAGTTGCATTAGTTCATGCATATATATATAAAAAAAACAAAATCCAAAAGTAAAAAAATTTACATTTTATTTAACTTATATTTTTCTAAAAAAAATCCAAAGAAAAAAATCTTTTCCTTTGAAAAAAAATCAAACAAAATCAAAAATCCAAAAACAAGCATTCTTACTTAAGTCAGTTTTTTTAGAAAAACAAAAATCCAAAAAATAAATAAATAAAATAATCTTTTCAAAAACATAAACAAAAACATATAAAAAACGAGAATTTTTTTTTGAAAATCCAAAATAAAAAAAACAAAAATCAAATCTCCTTTTTGAAAAATAAATTCCTTTTGGTAAATATTTTTCTTTAAAAAAAAACAAATTTTCACTTCATTTCATTATCTAAACCTCATTTCATTCTCTTAAACTTGATTCTCACTTCTTTCTCTCCTTGAGTTTTTCTTGTGCATGAGTACTTAGACTCATGACACAACAACAAATCGTTTAACTCGGACAAACGATTCTCCAACGATGGCGAACGAAAATGCCGCGCGAACTCTTATGGATAGAATCTTTCCTGATAGAGTTTCTATTCCTTCTTGTATCACATTACCTGCCCTAATGGGTAACCATTTCGAAATTCATTCCAATCATATTGCCACGCTCCCTAAATTTGGCAATTTTGAACACGATGACCCATACATTTTCCTAACAAAATTCGAACAAGTTTGTGCAACAATTAAACTCCAACAATTATGTGATGATGGAATCAAACTTCGGTTAATTCCATTCATCCTTACCGATTATGCTGAAAAATGATTGTACAACTTACCATCGAACTCGATCAGAACGTGGGAAGAATTCGTTAAAGTTTTCTTAAACAAGTTCTACCCCTTGGAAAAAACAACTAAAATCCGAAACGAAATTGTGAATTTTCATCAATTCAAGGGTGAACCTTTCGGAAAATATTTTGAAAGATTTAAAGAACTTTTGATAAAATGTCCGCATCATAATTTCGAAAATGGACTCTTTACCAAATCTTATACGATGGATTTGAAAATAGCTCATGTACCATGCTTGAATCGATGTGCCAAGGCAATTTTCTCGCTCAACATCACAATGATGCTTGGCAATTTCTTAAAAACTTGGCCGTAAAGTCATCCCATTAGGAACATTCTAACAAAAAAATCCATTTACTCACGATCGAGCGCACACTCGATAGGATCATTTTCTTAATAGAATAACTCAATGCTTTCAACAAGGTTAAAAATGACCCATTTTTTCCAACGTACAATCCTGGTTGGAGAAATCGTCCTAACTTTGCATAGAACCAAAATAATTCCAACACGAATTTGGTTCGTCCCAATTTTCAAGCATTTCCGAACAATGCTTCGAATCCTCCCTTTCAACCCAATCATTTTCAACAAAATTTTACGGGGCCGTCTCAAAATCAACTGCAACAATCTTTTGCTCCCCAAGACGATAAACGTTTGACTTTACTTGAGAAAAGTCTTGAAACTTTTGCTAAAGTGTTAGCACCAAAATTGGTCACTAACCTCGTTCAGAAAGATTGTGTAGAGATATAAGTGATGAAAGTAAATTAAACAGAGAAGACAATGCTAATTTAAATGCAGAAAGTAAGAACACCAAATTTATAGTGGTTCAGCGTAATTGCCTACGTCCACTTTGTTCAACTTTATTGATTTCCTTTATGGTTGATTACAAATACAATTCGTGAATCAAATACTTGAGTGAAGTTGTTGAGTAGAGAAGATGAGTCTTGAAAATGGCAGAGTCTCCCTGGTGTTTTCTCTCCAAAAAAGGATCCATTTCACTGTGACCCTGCCCCTCTATTTATAGGCAAATATGGGCTGGACTTCCCAAGTGGGCTGGATAGCCGAACGCTCTAGCCCCAGTACAGTGGTCGTTGTACGCCGAACCAGGTACGCCGAACACTCTGATGCCGAACGATGTGGTTTGAGGTTTGGGAAGTGCAGGATGTTAGACAGTCGAAGCCGAACGCTCTGCTAGACGCCGAGTACTCTTGTTGCCGAGTACTCCTGTATGCCGAGTGCTCTTGTATGCCGAGCAGTCTCGATGCCGAGCGCTCTTGTATGCGGAGTGCTCTTGTATGCCGAGTGCTCTTGTATGCCGAGCAGTCTCGATGCCGAGTGCTCTTGTATGCCAAGCAGTCTCGATGCCGAGCGCTCTTGTATGCCGAGCAGCCTTGATGCCGAGCACCCTTGTATGCCGAACGCTAGCGCCGAGCATTGGTTGTCGCCGAGTGCCAGTTGACGCCGAGTTTCATTGGGATGCCGAGTGCTACGCCGAGTACTCCTGGATGTCAAGCGCTTCGCCGAACACTCCTGGATGCCGGTCACTCTCTGATGCCAGTCACTCTCTGATGCCGATCACTCTCTGATGCCGGTCACTCTCTGATGCCGGTCACTCTCTGATGCCGAGTTCCACTGGATGCCGAGTACTAGTTGCCTGGTCAAATCTCCAGGAAACACTTGCCCCCCAAAGTGTATCGCGTGGCCGAACGTGGTACGCTTTGAACCGTGCAACCTTTTCGTCACGTCTTAAACCCTTAGCTAACCTCGAACGGAGATGCCCCTTTTGTGGGACCGATGTGTGCCGAACGTGTTCCAAATGCCGAACGAGACATTCACGTTCGAACGGTGCTTCCTTGCCGAACGATGTTTCAGTGCCGAACCGTTATGCGCCGAGGCCGAACGCTATGACCTTGACCGGTTCTACCGGTCATGGCCTTTTCGACTTCTACCTCCCTCTATATAACCATGCGCCCTTCCACCATTTTCCCTTTACGCTTTCTTTTCTGTCATTCCTAGAGACTTGCAATTCTTGCCACCCTATTAGATATAAAGTCTAGTTGATCCTTCCTCAACTTCGATCGTCGAACTAGGTATCATTCCCTCCACGATTACATTACTTCAACTTTAGGTTCATCACATTGGAACGGGGTATTTCTATGGTTGTACAATGTGTGGCTAGTAGAAGTGGTTCGCACGTTCGGAGTCACCGAACGGTGCATGGTAGTTAGACCTAGCTCCTTTGTGCTGATCAAGATTGGAAGAAAAAGGAAGATGGGGTGTCGAACGGCGTAACCTTCGCCGGGCGATCTGTCTCTGTCGTTCGGCGTAAATGGAGAAAGAGCAGGGCGGAGTTATGATCGAGGGCGGAGCGCTACTTTAGCTGAACGAACTAAGGCCGAACACTACCCTTATGCCGAATAGACATATACGCCGAATAGCATCTAGACCGAACGACATAATTGCCGAACAACTGTCATGCCGAACAGTTACATACCTGCCGAGCAGAACTTAGACATGCCGAACGAACACACACATGCCGAACAAAACTTTTAAATGGACGATGACTTAACCGAACGAGGCCTTTAGCCGAACATTCCTTAGACCGAGCAAAACACAGCCGAACATTATACTTAGGCCGAACAATCTTGAATGCCGAACGGAATGCCTGCTGACCTATACTTAGGACGAACAATACAATTGCCGATCACTACTTAAATGCCGAACAGTATAAATGTCAAACTACACTTAGGCCGGTTACTTTAGAAATCATATGTCTTCTGAATCTGGAACTGTAATCACCTCAAGGCGAGCTTTTTGAGACGGTCAGCGATGACGGTCTTCGAAGGCGATGATTCGAAGCTAATTATTATATCTTTAAAACCTTTAGATTCTTATTGCCTGTACACAATTGCTTGCACTAGTTCACACACCACATGGGGGGAAAACTCGTGTTGCTAATTCTAACGTTCAACGTTTTTTAAGTATAGCTTTCTCAAGCATTTAGCCAGGTTCATTATTTATTCGGGATGTCGAGAAAATCTAGCTCTGCCACCATATCTGACAGGCTTGGGCCGTCAGCAAGGCAAGGAGCCGCTGATACTTCTAACCCGTCAACTTCTCCCGCTCATAACTTGGCGCCTGATGCTCTGGAGGCAACCATCTTACTAGACAATCCGATCGATTCTCAAGCCTCGAAGATCAACGAAGCTGCTCTGCGACGGATATGCTCTATTCACGGGATTCCTTTTGCCGACGTGTTAGTCCCTTCGAGACACGATCGCCCTCATCTGCCCCCAGTCGGGTACACTACCTGCAACAAGTTCATGTGTTGGATGGGAAGCGTGCCTCCATTCAACTTATTTCTCCGGGATGTACTGCAGTACATAGACATAGCTCCGTCACAGCTGCACCCGAACGGCCATGCATTTCTATATGGGACTTACCTACTTTTCATGGTTGTCTTCTCCAGACCTCCAACCGCCGGTGATATCAGATATATTTACATGTTCAAGAGACGGAAAGACAGTCCTTCTTTTATGTTCCTCGAGCCATACCACAAATGCCAGATCTTGACAGGGGCCTGTAGCAAATTCGCCCTGTACAAACAGGAATGGTTCTATGTGCGCTGCCCTTTTGGTTTCGCTAGGAGATGGGTTGAAGGCAGTAAGTCTCTCTGCCGAGTCACTATTCGTATTTGATCGGAGTCATGCTTTTCCTAACTCTTCAGTTCATCTTTTCAGGTATCAACCCGCGCCCGGAAGGCCGAGGATATTCTGAGGCTATCGATGCCATTAGAGCTCTTCCTGCCGAGGATCGAGACATCCGAGTTATCATTTCAAATGAATCACTGTCGGGGTTCGGCTTGCTGGCTCCTGGTCGTCGGATCAGCCTTCCAGAAGGTGTTACCATTCCCAAACCTCCGTCCGGTAAAGGGAAAAAACTTGCCGGATCGTCGTCACGCCGCGCTCCCGACACGCACGAAGAAGGCGAGCGCAAAGAGGATGATGCCCTTGAAACTCAGGGTGAGAATGCGGGTCCCGCTCAGAATCCGGCAGTCGAAGTTCACGACATTGAGACGTCGTCCTCCCCTTTGAAGGGAAAGAAGAAGTTAAAACATAAAGTTCAGAAGGAGAAAGTTGGTGGCACTTCAAAAGTCACACTTATTCCGCCTAAGAAAGAGGCTTCCTCACAGCCTGGAAAGTTCTCTGAGGGGTCTGTCCAACCTGTCCATCCCCGATGATTTACTTAATTACGGGTTCGATGATCCTGAAGCTCTCAAATTCTCTTCGCCCGCTAGAGGCAATATAGGAGTTCAACTCCCGGCTCAAGGAGACAACACTCCGATTAGCAAAGATAAACGAACGGGTCCGTCGGGGGGAACACTAGGACACACACGCACATGCGCATTCCATAATATACTTCAAGTCTTTTTAACTCGTGAATTCTCCTTAACTCGTTGTTATCTCCATTCTTTGCAGGTGATATGGGCCGCTCTCACGGACTTGATCGCCTTCAGGGGTCTTCTATATTCCATCACTCTGGACGGGATTCCGGTTCAGGCAGACGCAGGGACCGAGGCGAGTATGAAGACAGGGATAATCGTCCCCGAGAGTCGTCTCACCGCAAGAAAGCACATTCTCAATCTTCCCAGTCCCGTGATCTTCCTCCTCCAACTGAGCCGGATAGAGAGAAATCCTTACAGAAGGGTTATCAGTCTGATGCTCCTCGAGAACAACATTCCAGTTCATCGAGTACAAGGCAAGTTCGAGAGCAACGTAAAAGAACGGAGTTTTCAAAGCCTCCTCCTCCTACTCCTGCGGTGGACCCAACTGTTGCGGAAAAGATGGTCGATCTTAAGGCCAAGTTTCCAAAAATTTGCTTCGATGGTCTGAAGTTCCTCCCGGCCATTCATCATATTCCCGGGCATGTGAAGCAGAGTGCCATTGCCTGCAATAACGACGTCTATGTTCAACATGACGCGTTTGTGCACTTGGTGGAGAAGGTCTCGGAAGTATCTGTTGAGCGTCAACACGAGATTGACCGTCTAAATCTGGAGGCCGACAGCGATAAGAAAAACATCAAACTCCAAGACGAAGAGCTTGCTTCGTATAAGTCAAAGCTAGAAGCCGCTGAACAAAGCGCAAAAAATACTGCCGAGGCAGTTACTCGTTTAGAGGCGGCTCACAAAAAAGAGCTTGACGAAGCAGTCCAGCGCAGCGGTGCCCTCGCCCTAGAAAAAGACTCTGTCCAAAAGGAAAGGGATGCACTTGCTACTCAAGTCAAAGAGCTGAAGGAATTACTTTCCAAGGAGAAGGAAGACAAAGTAGCTGCCCAAGAAGAATCACAGCGATACTGTGATGAGATTGTTGCTACCCGACTCCTGAAGACAAAGCTCGATGACGAACTCGCCGGGGTCGAGAAAATGAAGGACGAGGCCCATGAGGAGGGCAAAAGAATGGCTGTGGAAGAGCTTGATTCTCGCCTCGAGGCGGCCGCAGAAGCCAGCAGGGAAGAGGTCAAAAGTATGTTTGACCCGTTGATCGCCGAGTATGGAGCCCGCGTCCTTATGCACCGCGACTTAACATTTCTGGGTGACGGCTACCTCGAATCCCTGGCTGAGGCGTAGGAAACTCTGATAAGGATCAGGAAGGTCGAGTCGGGCTCCAACGAGGTCGATGAGGATGTCTTGGTGAAGGAGTTCCTAAGGGGGAATGAGCCATCGGACTTATCCGCAGCATTGGCACTTTATAGCAAAGGCTCTTCCCCTCCGAAAGAGAATAATGACGAAGCTAGCCCGTCTGGGGCCGATGCTACTACTCCTCACATTGCCGCTCCTTACGCTGCTCAATCGGCCGGTCGGCCAACACTTGATCCATTCGAGCAGCATGCTAGTTATGATCCCGAAGATCCCGGGCTTGGTGTTCATGTGCTGTCACCTATCCTGGAGGGTGAAACCCCTCGTGCCACCAATAGCCAACCGGACCCTGGTAGGAAATTCTTCTTTCTCTAGAAATTGAAGAGATCCCGTCATTTTTCAGCAGTGGCTATTCGTTCTAATGCTCATTCCTTATGTTTTCGTGCAGGTTGCTCTGACGCCGAGCCAACTCCGAGGAGCGATGACGCCAAGGAGGAAGCAGAGAAAACAAGCGACGTTGCTCACGCAGGAGTAACTCCTGGTCCAGACGCTCAAGTGATCGGGGCGCTAGATGATGAGAAACTTGATACTTCGTCTCCTGCCGAAGGAAGCGATGAAATTGAAATCACTGGCGCCTCTGAGCATACTTTAGAGATGAGCATGAAGGACCGTCTTGCCGACGAGGAGAAGAAAAAAGTCAAAGTCAAAGTTGAGTCTGAAATACTGGAACTCACTGACCCGCGGAACAGACCTTTGAAAATCATTCTCCCGGGCAGGTCCAAACCATTAGATGTTCCGTCTCCTACTCCCGACTCCGTTTCTCTAGCAAGCAAAAAGTCCAAGAAAAAGCGTGAGGGATAGGAGTCGTCGGAAACAACGAAGGAAGACAAAAAGAAGAAGTCGAAGAAATAATCGATACACTCGTTCAACGAGTTTTTTGCTTAAGTCTTGTAATTGCTTTTATCTTCCACAACTTGTAGTTTGTATAGAGAGGTCTGAATTTTGTAGGAGTGATCATGTATCCCCATTTTGGACTTATTGAATAAAGTTTTTAGCTTCTTTTTCGCTTGGGTGATTCTCTTGTCTTTCCTTAGTTTGCTGACTAATTGTAGCCATAACTCAAGTTCTCATGAGTTGCATTATCTCCCGGTCCATTCTTGTGCTGTTCAAACATTTTTGGACATGGCGTACCTCTCGTCCCACATCTTTCGAGTACTTGGATTTCTTGCTGACTCTGTGCTCCGGGGACTTGGAGGCTTGAAACAGTTTATACTCTAGTCCGCGCTCCGGGGAATTAGAGTACTCCGCTCCGCACTCCGGGGATTCGAAGATTTGAAATCGTTTATACTCTAGTCCGCGCTCCGGGGGCTTGGAGTACTCCGATCCGCGCTCTGGGGATTCGGAGATTTGAAATCGTTTATACTCTAGCCAGCGCTCTGGGGACTTAGAGTACTCCGATCCGCGTTCTGGGGACTCGGAGATTTGACCTCGTTTACACTCTAGTCCGCGCTCCGGGGAATTAGAGTACTCCGCTCCGCGCTCCGGGGATTCGGAGATTTGGAATCGTTTATACTCTAGTCCGCGCTCTGGGGACTTAGAGTACTCCGATCCGCGTTCTGGGGATTCGGAGATTTGACCTCGTTTACACTCTAGTCCGCGCTCCGGGGAATTAGAGTACTCCGCTCCGCGCTCCGGGGACTTGGAGATTTGGAATCGTTTATACTCTAGTCCGCGCTCTGGGGACTTAGAGTACTCCGATCCGCGCTCTGGGGATCCGGAGATTTGGAATCGTTTATACTCTAGTCCACGCTCTGGGGACTTAGAGTACTCCGATCCGTGTTCTGGGGATTCGGAGATTTGAAATCGTTTATACTCTAGTCCGCGCTCTGGGGACTTAGAGTACTCCGATCCGCGCTCTGGGGATTCGGAGATTTGGAATCGTTTATACTCTAGTCCGCGCTCTGAGGACTTAGAGTACTCCGATCCGCGCTCTGGGGATTCGGAGATTTGGAATCGTTTATACTCTAGTCCGCGCTCTGGGACTTAGAGTACTCCGATCCGCGTTCTGGGGATTCGGAGATTTGAAATCGTTTATACTCTAGTCCGCGCTCTGGGGACTTAGAGTACTCCGATCCGCGCTCTGGGGATTCAGAGATTTGGAATCGTTTATACTCTAGTCCGCGCTCTGGGGACTTAGAGTACTCCAATCCGCGCTCTGGGGCTTCGGAGATTTGGAATCTTTCGTATGAGTCTGTATGTCATGCAGGATAATGTAATTTATCATCCAATTAAGAGATATAGAAACTTCATAGAAAATATGGCTTCAAGCCTTTATTAATGAAAATCAACTAAATTGCTTGATTACAACTTTGAAAGGAAACTAAGTCATTATTGAATGGAAACATGCAGGAAATAACAGTGCCTACAACAAGAAAGGAAAACATGCTAAATGTAATAGTGCCGCAAATGTCCACTGTTCCATGTTCGGGGGAGTGTCGCACCATCAACGGTCGCTAGCTTGAATGTTCCTTCTCCAAGCTTCCGTTCAATGGCGTATGGACCTTCCCAGCTGGGATTCATGCGTGATGGTACCGGGAAGACTCGTTTCAGAATGAGATCACCCACATCAAAGATTCTTGGGCGGACTCTGCCGTCGTAGTAACGCTTGACTCGATGTCTGTGTGCCGCCGCCCTTAATTCAGCTTCTTCACGCTTTTCGTCGATGCAGTCCAGTGATTTCAGCAAGAGGTTTTGGTTCGTCTTGGGATCATAGTATGTCACTCCGTGCGATGGGACTTCAAGTTCCACGGGTATAACGGCTTCAGAGCCGTATGCCAAGGCGAACGGAGTGTGGCCGGTCGTGGACTTGTGGGTAGTTCTATACGCCCATAATGCTGTCGGGAGTTCATCTACCCACTTGCCTCCAACCTTCTCCAGACGCTTCTTCAGTATGGACTTGATTATTTTGTTAACGGCCTCGACTTGTCCGTTAGCTTTTGGGTGTGCAATGGCGGCGAACTTTTTCTCGATGCCGTACATCAAACAGAACTCTTTGAACTCTCTACTTTCAAATTGCGTTCCGTTGTCTGTAATGATGGTGCGTGGAAGGCCAAAGCGGCATATAATGTTTCGTACAACGAAGTTAATGACCTTCTTAGAGGTGATAGTGGCCAAAGGTTCTGCCTCAGCCCATTTCGTGAAATAGTCGACTTCAACTATTGCGTATTTCGCACCACCTTTGGATAGAGGCAAAGAGCCGATTATGTCGATTCCCCAGATCGCAAATGGCCAGGGACTGATCATTTGTGTGAGTTCCGTTGATGGAGCCCTCGGGATTTTCGCATATCTTTGACACTTGTCGCATTTTCTTGCGTAGTCCGCGGCATCCCGGTTTACGGTGGGCCAATAATATCCATAGCGGAGGATCTTCTTTGCTAGCGTTTGCCCCCCAGTATGGTCGCCACATTCCCCTTCGTGAACCTCTCTCAAGACTCGGTTTGTTTCATCATGAGCGATGCATCGTAATAACGGGACTGAGAATCCTTTTCGATACATTGATCCATCCTGCATTATGTATCGCGCGGCCTTTCGAAGGACCTGCCGTCTTTCGCTTCTTTTTCCTGGTAAAGCCCCGGTCGTCAGGTACAGTTTGAATGGGGTTATCCACGATTCCTTCTAAATTTCTGTTCCCAACACGCGATCGACTTTCATTTCGTCTATGCTCGGGGCATGCAAGACTTCGACGGGATACAATCCCATTTGTTGCGCATCGTCGGTACTCGCGAACTTAGCCAATAAGTCGACTTCTTTGTTCTGTTCGCGCGGGATATGTGAGATGTCATAACGTTCAAGATTTGATAGTAGTTCTTGGACCTGAATGAGGTACGGAGCAAGCTTTCGTCCCTTTGCTTGGTAGTCTCCCCGTACTTGGTAAACCACCAACTGCGAGTCACAAAAGATTTCGACTGATTCGATCCCGAGTTCCCTGATGAGCTTCAAGCCAGCGATAAGTGCTTCATATTCGGCTTCGTTATTTGTAGCCGGGAAATCGAGCTTCAGGGCATAACAGATCGATCGGTTTTCCGGAGTTACAAGAACTACGCCCGCGCCGGAGCAACGGTCGTTTGATGCACCGTCAGTGTATAATTTCCATCGAACGGGGGGAATGATGTCGTGATCGTCCGGTTTGATGGGTATGGTAAATTCAGCGATGAAGTCTGCTAACGCTTGCCCTCGGATGGCTCTCCGTGGTAAGTACGCGATATCGAATTGGCTCAACTCGATGTTCCATCTTAGCAATCTTCCAGAAGTTTCCGGCCGTTGGAGTACCTGCCTCAGGGGTTGATCGGAATAAACACCGATTGAATGTGCTTGAAAGTACGGGCGAAGCTTTCGTGATGCAATCACCAAGCAATAAGCCAATTTCTCTATTTTAGGGTAATTCCTCTCGGCCCCTGTTAAACGTTTGCTAACATAATACACTGGCTTTTGGACTCGATCCTCCTCTCGTACCAAAGCCGCACTTATCGCATGTGGGGATACAGCCAAGTATACGTACAACATCTCATGGTCAACTGGTTTTGATAGCATTGGTGGGCTCTCCAGATGCCTCACCAGATTCCGGAATGCTTCCTCACAGCTAGACGTCCATTCAAAATTTCTCTTTCCTTTCTTTATTATGTCAAAGAACGGGATGCACTTGTCAGTTGCCTTGGATATAAATCGACTCAGCGCAGCTACTTTTCCGTTCAAGCTCTGTACCTGCTTTATAGTCCTGGGCGCTTGTACATCTCGAATAGCTTGGATCTTTTCTGGGTTGGCCTCGATTCCCCTAGCGTTGACGATGAATCCCAAAAACTTCCCTGATGCAACGCTGAAAGAACACTTCAACGGGTTGATCTTCATGCCATAAAACCTGAGTATGTCGAACATTTCAGCCAAGTCTTGAATGTAGTCGTTTGACCGTCGTGACTTCACGAGCATGTCATCCACATAGACTTCCATGGTTTTACCCAACTGGTCCTTGAACATTCGATTCACCAGACGTTGGTAAGTTGCTCCAGCATTCTTCAATCCAAAGGGCATCACTACATAGCAATACAGTCCGACATTTGTAACGAAGCTGGTGTGTTCTTGGTCCGGAATATGCATTGGGATTTGGTTGTATCCTGAGTACGCATCCATGAATGACAGTAACTCGTGTCCTGCGGTGGAATCGACCAACTGATCGATCCTAGGCAACGGGAAACTGTCCTTAGGGCATGCTTTGTTCAAGTCGGAATAATCTACGCAAGTCCTCCATTTCCCATTCGCCTTCTTTACTAGCACGGGGTTGGATACCCATTCAGGGTAGAGGGCGTCGCGGACGAACCCATTCGCTTTGAGTTTGTCCACCTCCTCTCCAAGAGCGGCGGATCTCTCCGGATCCATTCCTCTCCTTTTTTGCTTGACTGGGACATATTTCGGGTCTATGTTCAACATATGACTCGTGATGGCGGGAGAAATCCCACACATATCAGAATGCGTCCAGGCGAAAACATCAAGGTTCGCCTGGAGGAAGTCGCTAAGGTCTTCAGTCATTTCGGGGCCTAGTTGTGATCCGATCTTCAGTATTCGCGAAGGGTCGTCACGGCTAACTGAAATGTCAATTGTTAATTCAGCCGGTGCCGCCTTCTCTTCCCTGGGTTTCTCATCGTCGTCTCTCGGATCTATATCTCCGTAGATCCGAGAACTATGCCCGAGCCAGGGCTCGGGCACTACTTGTCAATTATCCGCATTGAGGATGCGGACGGGATTGTCCGCAACCTTTCCCTTCTCCCTCCGGTGGGCCTCTCGGAGCTCGGCCACATAACAGGAACGACCAGCTGCTTGGTCGCCGTGAACAATGCCTACTCCTTTGTCAGTCGGGAACTTCAAAGTTAAACACCACGGGGCTAACGCTGCCCTAAACTCTGCCAGGGCCGGCCGACCCAAGAAAACGTTATACGGAGAGTCCACATCCAAAACTACAAAGGGTAGAATTCGCACTCTCTGATGCTCGCCTTGTCCCAGTTCAACTGGTAACTCGACATATCCCACTGCATCAGTTGCAGCGCCGTTAAAGCCGTGAATACGAGCTTTGGATGGTTTCAAGTCTTTTGTTTCTAGCTTCATTTGATCGTAGGCCTTCTTGAAGATGATGTTGACTGAACTTCCAGAATCAATCAGAATTCTTTTTACATATGCTGGTCCGATCGTTGCAGATATGACCATGGAGTCGATGGTCGGAGCCTCCACCTGATCAACGTCTCTGCTTCTGAACACAATATCGTCTGTCATTACACGCTGCTGCTTAGCAGGGGCTCCGTCCTCCATGTTCGAACAACACTCAAAATCTGCATGCTTCAAGGAACTTGCATATCGCTCCATCTCCTGCCAATTCTTATCCACGGGGTGAGGCCCGCCGATAATTGTATTTATGACCAGTCTACCAACGGTCCGGGCAGGCTCCTCGAGATGACGTGGAGCTGGTGCACGACCTGGGTTGGATGTTCCCTGTCCTCCTTCTTGTGGATCCTTCACAAATTCTTGCAATTTCTTCTTCCTGATCAACTTCTCGATAGCGTCGTGCAAGTGTCTACATTCTTCCGTATTGTGTCCATAAGTCTCATGGAAGCTACAATATTTCCCGGTCCGCTTCTGTTCTTCGGTTGATTCTTTTGGACGTGGTTTTCTGTACTGAAAAGTATTGCAGGTGGATAGGTAAATGTTTTCAAGTGGGGCGTTTAGCGGAGTGTACTCGCTGTAGCTTGGAATTCTCGACTTCCACTTTCCTGCTTCTTTTCTTTTCCCTTGACTCCTTCCTCCGGACTCCTTGGGTTGCCCAGGCTTGTTCTGGACATTGACTTGGACCTTTCCCGAGCTGTCTCCAGATTGCTTCACAGCGATGTTGCTCTTTATTGACTCTTGGACAGGCCCTGGCGCCTTATCTCGTCGTACCCACCTAGCTTCCTCTCTTCTTATGAACTGGTGTGCCTTAGAGTAGAAACGCTCTAGCATAGCTGGAGGTTTTCCTGCCAGCCAGTCTCCAAACTCAGAGTCTGGATCCACACCTCTCATTACAGCCATCAGAATTGCATGGTCATTGGGATTACTGACTTCAGTTGCTGCTACGTGGAATCTTTGCAAATATTCCTTCAACGATTCCCCAGGATTTTGGATTACACTTGACAGAGACATCACGTCCTTTGGGCGCGTAGTGTGTATCCTGAACTGCTCAATAAACTTCTTTGCCAACTCCTCGAAATTTGATACGGATCGCGGAGGAAGTCGGGTGAACCACATAGTAGCGATCCCAGATAGAGTAATCGGAAAGCACCTACACTTGGTGGCATCATTCGCTCTGGCTGAATCCATCATCCATTCGTACCTCATGACATGTTGTCTAGGGTCAGTCTTTCCTTCATATGCAGGAATAGTAGGCATACTAAACTTCCTGGGGTACGCCGCTTGCAACACAATATCCGTGAATGGAGTATGACTTCTTGATACTCCCCAGTCATCATTTGATAAGCCCTGATTCTCTTTCATCAGTTGCCTGATCATGGCTGTCAGATCGGGTGTCTGTATGGAAGGCGGAAGGTTGGAGTCTGTTCTACGCGCCTGTCCATGCTGATGCCTCCTCTCTTGGCGATCTGCCAATCGTGCGTCTTGAGGTTCGACGTCGTTAGCATTTTGATGATCTGGGCCTCTATCTTCCATCTGTATCCCGGTCCTGAAGCTTCCAGCTCTTGCTTGGTCGCGGTCTCCAGCTGTTCGAACAGCAGCATCTGCTCGCGCAACATCAGTCTTACGGCGTCTGCGCCTGGGAGGTTCATCAGAGGAAGTAGAGCTGTCAGATGAGGAGTAAGCAGCGGGATTGCCCCCAGCATTCTGTTGCTGCTGTTGAGTAAGTTGTGCCATCAGGTTGGCATTGGCTTGCATCTGCTCTCCTAGTTGTCTCCTACTTTCCCTGAGCTCTCTCATCAAGTCGTTGAACTCTATTCTGGTAACAACTGGAGTTTGGTCCTGAGTGGCAACTCCTGTATTTGGAATTGCTGGTTGATTGCTAGGCCCTGCTTGTTGCACGCTAGCAGTCTCGTGGGCATCCGCATTGTGAGAAGCTGACCTGGTACGTGGTCTTGCCATTGTAGAGTTATTGGTATGAACTCTGAGTAGAATCAACGGATGTCCTATCAGTGAGTCGGATCTTCTTTGGGGGATTTGTTCAATCCAGTAGCTTCAAAGCAGATCCTTGAGGTCTGAGAATTCAACTCTCAATGAAAGCACCAAAGTGTTAGCACCAAAATTGGTCACTAACCTCGTTCAGAAAGATTGTGTAGAGATATAAGTGGTGAAAGTAAATTAAACAGAGAAGACAATGCTAATTTAAATGCAGAAAGTAAGAACACCAAATTTATAGTGGTTCAGTGTAATTTCCTACGTCCACTTTGTTCAACTTTATTGATTTCCTTTATGGTTGATTACAAATACAATTCGTGAATCAAATGCTTGAGTGAAGTTGTTGAGTAGAGAAGATGAGTCTTGAAAATGGCAGAGTCTCCCCGGTGTTTTCTCTCCAAAAAAGGATCCATTTCACTGTGACCCTGCCCCTCTATTTATAGGCAAATATGGGCTGGACTTCCCAAGTGGGCTGGATAGCCGAACGCTCTAGCCCCAGTACAGTGGTCGCTGTACGCCGAACCAGGTACGCCGAACACTCTGATGCCGAACGATGTGGTTTGAGGTTTGGGAAGTGCAGGATGTTAGACAGTCGAAGCCGAACGCTCTGCTAGACGCCGAGTACTCTTGTTGCCAAGTACTACGCCGAGTACTCCTGTATGCCGAGTGCTCTTGTATGCCGAGCAGTCTCGATGTCGAGCGCTCTTGTATGCGGAGTGCTCTTGTATGCCGAGCAGTCTCGATGCCAAGCGCTCTTGTATGCCGAGTGCTCTTGTATGCCGAGCAGTCTCGATGCCGAGCGCTCTTGTATGCCGAGCAGCCTTGATGCCGAGCACCCTTGTATGCCGAATGCTAGCGCCGAGCATTGGTTGTCGCCAAGTGCCAGTTGACGCCGAGTTCCATTGGGATGCCGAGTGCTACGCCGAGTACTCCTGGATGTCAAGCGCTTCGCCGAACACTCCTGGATGCCGGTCACTCTCTGATGCCGGTCACTCTCTGATGCCGGTCACTCTCTGATGCCGGTCACTCTCTGATGCCGAGTTCCACTGGATGCCGAGTACTAGTTGCCTGGTCAAATCTCCAGGAAACACTCAACCACTCAAAGCCTCCAATCAAATAGCAATTTTCAAAATTTGTTGACCTCATACATTCAGAATACGAGTCAGTCGATTTCTAAATTTGAATTGTAAATGAGTCAATTAGCCACGTCTATGAGTGAACGTGAACGAGGCACATTCCCAAGTCAGCCAGTTCCGAATCCCAGAATAAAAATACGAATTCGAATCAAGCCCATGTTGTTCAAGATAGCAACGTAATCCAAATGAATGCTATCACAACTTTGCGTTTTGGTAAACAAATTGATAATCAAGTTGTTAATCCAAACGATTTACCAGAAGCTCCTCTTGACACTTCAAAAACAAGCAAATCTGAACAAAACATTAAGCCAAACATTGAATCAAATTCCAATCAAAATTCTTCTTCTACTCAAGTAAACCGACCCACTAAGTATCGTGTCACATCGCCTTCGACCCAAGAAACACTGATCAAATGGAAAATATGTTGGTAATTTTTAAACAAGTGAAAGTTAACATTCTTCCCTTGATATCGTTCAACAAGTCCCAACTTACGCTAAGTTTCTAAAGGACTTGCGTACTCAAAAATGACACACTCGTGTACCCAAGAAAGTTTTCTTAGCTGCTGGTATTAGCGAAGTTTTGTCCTAATAAATCCCTGTCAAATACAAAGATCCTGGATGTCAAACGATCTCGTGCACGATAGGAGACAAAACGATTAGCAAGTGCTTACTAGACTTGGGTGCGAGTGTCAATTTGATTCCTTATTCAGTTTACCAACAACTTGGCTTGGGTGAACTAAAACCGACGAAAGTAGCTCTTCAGCTTGCCGATCATTCGATAAAGAAACGTGTGGGAGAAATCGAGGACGTACTCATCAAAATTAGTCAATTCATATTCCCTGTCAATTTCATTGTCCTTGAAACGCAACCCGTGAATAATCCAATGAGTCAAATTCCATTGATTTTAGGCCGACCTTTCTTGGCTACTTCAAATGCTCTAATCAATTGTTGAAACGGTTCGATGAAAATTTCTTTTGGAAACACAACTTTGGATCTTAGCATTTCAACCTTAAAAATCAATTGAACGAACAACATGACCAAACGCTGGAAGTTTGCTCCATTCAAGAAAATTTTGACAACGAAACAGTTGATCTTAACAACGGACGCGAGACCGAATACGAACAACTGTTTCAAGATGAGCCTGACGAAATTGAAAATGCACTTCCGTTTGAACCCCTTACCGTTGAGTCAGATCTTCAACCAAATTCTTTGACTTAGAAACCACCTTGGTTGGAACTCAAACCCCTTCCCGATCACCTTAAGTATGCATACTTAGGTGACAATGTAACATTTCCTATCATAATATCTACAACTCTCTCTCTTGACCAAGAAGCTTTCCTTTTTTCAATTTTGTTGAAAAACAGAGAAGCAATTGGATGGTCGATCACCGATATAAAAGGAACTAGTCCCACTCTTGTTCAACATCGCATCCATTTAGTTGACGATGCCAAGCCTATTCGTGACGCGCAATGAAGGCTTAATCCAAAAATGAAGGATGTGGTTCGGGATGAAATTCTTAAACTTCTCGATAACGGAATCATATACCCAATCTATGATAGTTCGTGGGTTAGCCTAATTCATGTCATGTCTAAAAAGTCTGGACTTACCGTTATCAAGAACGAATCTAACGAACTCATTCCAACTCGCACTCAAACGGGTTGGCGTGCTTGCATTGATTATCGAAAATTAAATGCTACAACACGTAAAGATCATTTCCCTCTTCCATTCATCAACCAAATGCTTGAACGTTTAGCTGGCCATGGATTCTATTGCTTTCTCAATAGTTATTCCGGTTATAACCAAATTCCAAACGCTTCCAAAGATCAAGAAAAAACGAATTTCCCTTGTCCCTTTGGCACTTTTGCGTATCGACGTATGCCATTTGGCCTTTGCAATTCTCCTACTACTTTTCAAAGATGCATGGTCAGCATCTTTATTGATATAATCAAACGCTTTCTTGAAATGTTTGTGAATGATATTTGCATCTTTGGAAATTCTTTTTTTGAGTGTTAGACCATCTTGAGTTGGTTCTGAATCGATGTAAGGACAACACTTAATGTTAAATTGAGAAAAATGCCATTTCATGGTCAAACACGGCATAGTCCTTGGGCATGTCATTTCAAACAAAGGCATTAAGATAGATAAAGCTAAAATTGACGTAATTGCGAATTTACCCTTTCCCAAATCTGTCAAAGACATTCATTTATTTCTTGGGAACGCTGGTTTCTATCGACGCTTTGTTGCTCGACATCTAACAACTCTTCTTAGAAAAGAAGTTCCATTCGACTTTAATTTTGATTGGGTTTCTGCTTTCAGACATCTCAAAAATAAACTCATTTCTGCTCCCATCATTTGCTTACCCAATTGGGATCTCTCTTTCGAAATAATGTGCAACACTTCTAACTTTGTAGTTGGTGCTGTCTTAGGACAAAGCATCAACAAAAATTTTCATGTCATTTACTACGCCAGTATGACTTTAAACGATGCTCAACTCAATTGCACAGCCACTGAAAAAGAGCTTCTAGTGGTAGTCTTTGCGCTCGAAAAATTCCGGCCTTACTTGATTGGCTCACACATTACCGTTTACACTGACCATTCCGCTCTCAGGTACCTTTTCGTTAAAAAGGATGCTAAGTCTCATTTGATCTGTTGGATCCTTTTACTCGAAGAATTTGACCTTACGATTAAAGATAGAAAAGGATATGATATTGTCATCGTTGATCATCTGCCGCGTCTTCCAAACACACCATCTTCTTTAACGATCAATGAAAACTTTCCTGATGAACAACTCCTTTCTGTTTCTGTCAATCCATGGTATGCCGACATAGTGAACTATTTAGTCACTAAGGAAATTCCTTCATTTTGGTCGAAATAAAATAAATATAAATTTCTTTCCCAAGTCAAGTACTTCTATTGGGATGATCCATACTAGTTTAAGTACTGTTCCGACCAAATCATTCGATGTTGCATCCCGGATTGCGAAATCAAAAGTGTTCTTTCGTGTTGTCCTGACCAAGGTTATGCTGGTCACTTCGGTCCGAAGAAAACCACGAAAAAGTTGCTTCAAAGTGGTTTTTACTGGCCTACGCTTTTAAATATGCATTTTTGTTTTATAAAACTTGTGATCGCTATAAAATGTTAGGAAGAATCTCTTGACGAAACATGATGCCTTTGAATCCCATTCTTATGATTGAAATCTTTGACGTTTGGGGTATTGACTTTATGGGACTGTTTCCTAATTCTTTCGGAAATTTGTACATTATTCTTGCTATTGATTATGTCTCCAAATAGGTTAAAACCATTCCTTGTTAAACAAATGACCACAAAGTTGTTGTGAAATTCAAAAAAGAAAACTTCTTTTCGAGGTATGGAATACCTCGCATAATAGTAAGCGATAATGAAACCCATTTCTGTAATCAATTATTTGAAACTCTAATGAAGAAATACTCGATAAGCCATAAGTTATCCACTCCTTATCATCCCCAAACTTATGGTCAAGTTGAAGTTTCAAATCGCCAAATCAAGCAAATTTTGGAGAAAACTGTGAATAAAATCGAAAAGATTGGTCGCTAAATTTTACAGATGCGCTTTAGGCTTATAGAACTGCATATAAAACCAATCTTGGGATGTCTCCTTTTAGGCTTGTATATGGTAAAGCGTGCCATTTACCTGTCGAACTCGAACATAAAGCGTTGTGGGCAATTAAGAACATAAATTATGACCTTGAAAAAGCTTGCGAAAATAGGAAATTGCAACTCAATGAATTAGAGGAAATTAGGAATGATGCAAATGAAAACGAGAAAATTTACAAAGAAAGAACAAAAGTTTTTCATGACAAGTCAATTCTAAGGAAAACATTTTCACCAAACCAAAAAGTTCTTTTGTATGACTCTCGACTTCATTTGTTCCCTAAGAAGTTAAAATCAAGGAGGACAGGACCGTACATCGTACGTACTGTTTTCCACACTGCGCCATAGAAATAGAAAACCCTAGGGATGGATTGATTTTTAAAGTCAATGGTCATCTTTTAAAGCCTTATTTGGAGTTGGTGAGTGATCTAAAGGAGGAACTCGTGACTCTTCATGAGCCATACTACGTCTAGTAAGAAATGTTAACCCTCTCTTGTAAATATGTACATATTTTTCTCCGGTTCACTCATTATATCATGTATTGACTGTGGGGACACAGTCAAAATTAAGTGTGGGGGGAGTCTCATATTCATTTTTGATTTTTCATGGTTTATTTTGCATTTTCTTTCCAAAACCAAAAAAATAAAAAAGACAAAAAATAAAAATTCCAAAACAAAATTTCTTTTTAGCATATTGATTTAGTTTTGAAGAAACACTATAGGATAAGTATATGTTTTTGATTATTAAATTGAAATTTTTGAAAATTTGTTTATCTTAACAAAAATACAAATAAAGTTTGATTACAAGTAACTATGGTTTAACTAGTATATAGGAAGGTTCACATGTGATAATTACGAAGAATGTCCTAATTGTAATCTTTGTTTAAAAGAGTGGTTGATTTAAAGTAAATGCGATAACATTTTTGTTCTTCCACATTAAGTGGTGCTAAGATGATTTTGCAAAACTCTCTCTCTTTACAAAAAAAAGAAAAATATAAAAAAATGGGTTTTATAAAAATAAGAAACACCTAGAGTCATGTGTTCACACGCAAGTGTGTACACTCGCCATGCTCTGTATTCTTCTCACATAAGCTCGAAAGGCAGTGCATGATCGGTGTATTTGGCCTCAGTTTAACTGAGTTAGGTGTATGTAAATAGATTTAATAAAAATAACCACTAGAGTCATGTGTTCATATGAAAATGCGTACAATCGCCACACTCTGTACTCTTCTCATGTAAGCCCGAAAGGCAATGCATGATCGGTATATCTAGCCTCAGTTTATCCGAGTTAGGTATGTAAATAATAATAATGTCAATAATTTTCAAAAGAGAGAGAGCAAGCAATTGAAATCCAAGTACTATCTTCACTTATTTGATTCAACTTATTATTCAAAAGAAATAAAAATATCACTTTACATAACTTTGATAATCAACTGAAGGATCCATTTCATAGTTGCACTATGTTATCAACCGAAACAACTAGCCAAACTAAAGTCTAATTGTGATTTTAACTTAATTTTTGTTGGAAGTTTTGATTAGTAAAAGGACTAAATTTTCTTTATAATGACCAAAACTTATATTTAACTTGCTCGTGTCAAATTTAAAAGTAAATTCTTCATTTGTAAATATTTTCGAAAACTTGCATCATGTAGTCGCATTAGAATCTACATATCGCATTTGGATTTTGTAGGTACTATCCGCTGAAAATCCTCACAAGACTCATCCTACTAGGGACACCTAGAGGTTTAACGGCTTGTTGCATACACCAATGCAATCGTGTTTCCTATGAAAACAGATTTATCTTAGTTTTAGTTTATTCGAGGATGAATAAAAAGATAAGTGTGGGAGTATTTGATGTGCACGTAAAAGTACATATTTTTACTTCCATATTTTATCTTCTTTTATTAAATAAATGAGCATATTAGGGTATTTTACATGTTTAAACAAAATTTAAATTGTTTTCAAATCATCATTCATTCATCTTAATTTGGGAGGGGTAAAATGGTACTTTTTTGTATGATTTAATTTGAGAAAATTTATTTGCATATTTATATTTTTATTCGTTGGAAATAAAGAGCAAATATGAAGAGATTTCATGGATGTTTGCATGCACATATGTTGAAGGCAAATAGAGAATGGAAATAAATGAATTCATGCAACATGGAGGAGCCTACATACCCACTACCATTTGGTCCATAATTAAAAGCACATGCATATGTTAATGGAAGCTCAAAGGCATGTTAGTGGGGATTAATTAATTTCCTAATGATTACTTGGAGATTACACTTTCTCAAGGGTATTTTAGGTAGCCACCTAAAATATGAATTACGGTTTTAAGCAAGTATAAATGTTACCCCCCCCCCTTTTGGACGAAGCGGTGATATCAACAAACTGGCTAAAAAAAGGATGGATATCAAGATTGGAGATCGATTGGACAAGGCTATGATCGATACTGTCAAAATTGGACCAGACTCCAATCAAGGTGGGATCGATAAGGAATGATGAACAAGGCTAGGTGAGGCTATACTTCAAATTTCAGGTCAATCGGAGTTCATATGCTCGAGTTATGGATGGGTCAATATTGGAGAGAAATGGTTTTGGATTGATACCTTCGTATCGATCGTTGTGATGATTGGTTTGGATCAATTGGTCTTTGTATTGATGCATCTCATATCGATGCACTTTGCATCGACAAGTAGACTTCCGGAAGGAAACAGGTTGATGGGTATGAAATTCATATCGATATGCACGCATCGATTGGATGGCAGAATACGTCAATGCACTTCGTATCGATCAAGGCTGGGATCGATACGAAGGATGAAGGAATGTTTGCGTGGATTTGGATGAGCATTTCGTATCGATCACTTATTAATCGATACGAAGAACACACTTGGGATGGATACGAAGTCACATGCTTCACCAGGACACTTGGGATCGATACGAAGATAGGTGTAGGGGATGGATACAAAAAGCGGCGAGCACTCATAGGCAATTTCATATCGATCGCCTTCGTATCAATCGATACGAAGAAGCCGGTCAAGGGGAGGAGCGCATTGCATGGATCAAAGCGTGGAACTCGGATGGATATGAAGGCTATGGCTATGGACATTTTCAGATCTACACCTATAAATAGCAGATCTATGGCAACTAGAAAGGGATCTTCTTCGGCTTTCCTAGGTGAAACTCTGCCATTTTGTTTACTGATTTCAATGGCTTGTAACTATAATTACAGTATAAAAGGAATAAATGGATTAATTCAAAGTGGACGTAGGCCGGAGATAGCCGAACCACTATAACCTTGTGTTCTTTGCTTTCTTACTCATTTTAATTTTGCTATTTCTTCATTTTTATTCTCTACTTTATCTAGATCTGAGATCTGTGTTTGAATATTGTGGATCTATGTGCAAACACTGGTGCTTTCACGACTTTCGGTGTTTGTAACCAATTTCGGCACAAAAACTTTGGTGCTTTCACTGAGAAGGACTAGCACCCGCTACACCAGATTTGGAAAGCTAAATGATCAGATCTAGAAGGAACCATGGCCAAGCAATCAACAAGGAGATAGAGAATGGAAAGGAGTCATCATGAAGGAAGTCAGGAGGATTCCTCAGGAGCTAATCAGGCCTCAATCTTCATCACTAGAGACGAGATGGTAACGATGCTGAAAAGGCAAGAGGGCATGATACAGAACCTATTCCGATAGGTTGGACAAGCTAGAATGCAAAGCCAAGGAAATGGAATTGCAGGGAATGCTGGAAATGAAGCTAACGAAACTGGAGCAGCAGAAGCAGAGGCAATTCAGAATCAGGACCGAGAAAATGCAGCAAACAGGATGCAAGACAGAGCAGGACCATCGGGAGCAGCTCCTGTACTCGGGGGCATTCCCCCGAATCATGTTGGCTCGATTCTAGGAAGGATTCCATACGGCGCTCATCAAGAAGGAAAGGCTTCACGATTCCCTCGTGGACTCGGGGGGTAGGTTGGATATAACAGGCAAAGGCTACCACTTGATGCCAACGACAGGTTAGCAGACATGATTAGACGGGCTGTGAGGTAAGGACTGGTGAATAGAGATTTAGAGGATATGAATATGAGCCCCTTCGCTCTTATAATCAGGCAAGCTAGGAATCCACCGGATTTCAAACTACCAATGCTAGAGATGTATGATGGGAGAACAGATCCCGTTGTTCACTTGACGAGGTACATGAGGCACATGGAAGTGCTGGGGGCATCGGAGGAAGTCATGGCACGGTGCTTCCCTTTGTATTTGACAGATATAGCAGTACTATGGTTTAGACAACTGGAAAGCGGCTCTATTGGCATATGGACGGAGTTGATTGAGAGGTTTATGAGGCAATTTCGAGTCCACATAGTCAGACCCAAGAATGTGATGACTTTGACGTCGATGAAACAGTGGAAGGGAGAGCCACTTAGGGATTTTTTTAACCAGATTCAATGCAACGGTAGCCTCGGTGGATCGACCCGATCCATCGGTGGTTTTGATGACAGCAGCCTCAGAAATTGCGGATGATTCAGATTTTAAGATATCGTTGGAATGAGATCCGCCAATGCATCTTGGGGAATTTTATCACGAAGCAGAAAGGTTTTTAAGACAGGAAGATGCAAAGGCTGAGAGAGAGGGGAGAGAGGCCGAAGCTTATGCGGTAAAAGTTGGAGGTCCACCCAGGGAGGATTCAAACAAGGACGATAGAGGAAAAAGGAAAATAAATGATAACGGCTACACTTCGAAAAGGTAACGGAGGGAATAAAAATTTTCTTCTTACATGGATTTAACTGAAACTCTGGAAAGGATTTACTTGGATACTCGAGGGCGCCTCCAGTATCGAAGGCCGACAAAAAGGGAACCCTCTGAATACGAGCGGGCATTGGGAAAGCATTGTCTCTTCCATGAGCTTGATGGGCACAACATGAACAACT
Source organism: Allium fistulosum (assembly GCA_030737815.1). Taxonomy (NCBI): domain Eukaryota; kingdom Viridiplantae; phylum Streptophyta; class Magnoliopsida; order Asparagales; family Amaryllidaceae; genus Allium; species Allium fistulosum. Next base: position 152,091,191 of record CM060905.1, on the reverse strand, counting down.
GTAGGCATTTGAAGGATATCGTTGAGGAGCATGTGAGTAATGGTCATTTGTAGCAATACATAAGGAATCGAGATGTGGCAGTGGAATAGGAGAGGTCATCGCCCACCTCGAACGAAGATGGCGCTGGATCTAGGCATCGTCATCAGCTTATTATCAACTGATTGGATTTGTGGCATGGAATAAGTAATAGACCTCGAAGTAATACGGCTAAGTCACTTACACATGTACGGGATCGAGGATGATCCCTAGGCAGGCTCTGAGATGATGATAAACTATGATGCTCGGGTCTATGAAATCTTGTTTTCTTTCTGTTTTTCGGCTAACTTTGGTTTCTTCCTTGGTTGTACGGACTTTTATTTAGTTTTCCTGGTTGTATGGACTTTTATTTTTCCAATTGGACCTTGTGATGATTGGATTTGGATTAATGTAATAAATAATACAGGTCACGGGATTACGGTCTCGACCGGAGAGACGGGGCATTAATCGCAAGTTACAAGTCCCTTCGTCGGAAAGCGATGGAATGGACTCGAACACAATATAAAAGTCCTCCACCGAAGAGTTGAGGCCGGAGAATATAAAAGTCCTCAACCAGAGAGTCGAGGCCGGAGAATATAAAAGTCCACGACTGGAGAGTCAAGTTCGAAGAATATAAAGTCCTCGACCGGAGAGTCGAGGTTGAAGAATATAAAAGTCCTCGACCGGGGAGTCAAGGCCGAAGAATATAAGTCCTTGACCGGAGAGTCGAGGCCAGAGTAGGATAAAATGACCCGGCGAGGTCTATGGATTGAATTTAGACCCAAAGAGGTCATGGATTCAGATTTCGGCTTTGAATGGCCAAAGATTGGCTATGGACCCGGAGTGGTCCCAGATTTTGATAAGGGCCCGGAGTGGTCATGGATTTGGTTATTAGATATGGATGGATTAAAACTCAGTTGATGGGTTCGGTTGGCTATGGAATTGGCTAAGGATTTGGTTACTAGATTCGGAATTGGATATTGACTCGGAGCAGTTGCCGATTCGGATAAGGATATGGCTATGGCACTTGGATAGAATGGCTTGGTAGTGGATTAGATTATGGATTGGATGATATGGCTATGGATGGAATATGAACTTTGGATGTTGGACTTAAAGCTATTCAAAACATGCCTTCCTATCGCAAGGTATTCTTTGGGGGGCAAATGTTACCCCACCTTTTGGACAATGCTGGGATATCAACAAACTGGCTAAAAAAAGGATGGATAACAGGATTGGAGATCGATTGGAAACAAGGCTATGATCGATACCGTCAAAATTGGACCAGGCTCCAATCAAGGTGGGATTGATAGGGAATGATGAAAAAGGCTAGGTGAAGCTACACTTCAAATTTCAAGTCAATCGCGGTTCATATGCTCGAGTTATGGACGGGTCAATATTGGAGAGAAATGGTTTTGGATCGATACCTTCGTATCGATCATTGTGATGATTGGTTTGGATCGATCGGTCTTCAGATTGATGCATCTCGTATCGATGCACTTTGCATCGACAAGTAGACATCAGGAAGGAAACAGGTTGATGGGTATGAAATTCGTATCAATAAGCACGTATCGATTGGATGGCAGAATAGGTCAATGCACTTCGTATCGATCAAGGCTGGGATCGATACGAAGGATGAAGCAATGTTTGTAGGGATTTGAATGAGCATTTCGTATCGATCACTTATTGATCGATACATAGAACACACTTGAGATGGATACGAATTCACATGCTTCACCGGGACACTTGGGATCGATACGAAGATAGGTGCAGGGGATGGATATGAAAAGCGGTAAGCACTCATATGCTATTTCATATCGATCACCTTCGTATCGATCGATACGAAGAAGCCGATCAAGGGGAGGAGCGCATTGCATGGATCGAAGCATGGAACTCGAATGGATATGAATGCTATGGCTATGGACATGAGGACTGATGGATACGAAGTGATGGAGGCAAATTGATGGATATGAATTCCATGGATACGAAGCTACCGACCTACATTGAGAAATACAAACTTGGATCGATCATAACTCTCATTCTACAAGTCCAAATGCTATGAAATTTTCATAGAAGCTTCCTTATGCACTCAAGAATGTTCATGATCGATCTCAGCTTGATTGGCCATTTTTGGATCGATACGAATTCTACTTGGATCGATCGGGATCGATCCCAAACGATCTTGGATCGATCTGGTGGGCCCACCTACGCATGAGAAGAGGTATTCCAGGTTTTGGGGCGGATATTTTCAGATCTACACCTATAAATAACAGATATATGAAAACTAAAAAGGGATATTCTTCGGCTTCCTAGGCAAAACTCTGCCATTTTGTTTACTGATTTCAAAGGCTTGTAACTATAATTACAGTATAAAAGGAATAAAAGGATCGATTCAAAGTAGACGTAGGCCAGAGATAGCCGAACCACTATAAACCTTGTGTTCTTTACTTTCTTACTCATTTTAATTTTGCAATTTCTTCATTTTTATTCTCTACATTATCTAGATCTAAGATCTTTGTTTGAATATTGTGGATTTGTGTGCAAATACTAGTGCTTTCACGACTTTTGGGGTTTGTGACCAATTTTGGCACAAACAATAAATACCTCTTATGTTTCATGTAACTATTTTCTTCTTTTCATGCAATATAGTAGCCACAAAATCAAAGATAAATAAAATTTTCTTTCATGGCTTCTTAGCCTTCTTCTTATTAGTTTTGTTTACATGCTCGTTTCTTTTATGCAACTTTCTTTTATGCTCTTTTATTATCTTATGCTCTCTTTTAATTCATGCAATTAGTTTAGATTTATTTCATGCAAGTAGTTAGTTCTCTCTTCTTTTAATTAGCACTTCTCTTCATTTGTGTTTGTATTGATATCACTTTATGTTAACATGTTTTCAAATATGAGTAGCTAAACCCCTTCAATTTAGGGGTAATGAAGCTTTTATGAAACATATTAAATTAACATAATGATTTCATTTGTGTTCTCTCTTATGTGCTTAATGAAATTATGAATGATTAGTGGTTTATGTTTCTTTCTTTTGTGAATTTTGATAGCCTATGTTGACATCTCAAATAGGCTATGGTTTACTCCTTTTTTAAACATAAACTATTTGATCATTTGCCTAATTGATTTTGATAATGAAAGTCAAACTAGAATCAAAATTTAATGGTCTATGTTACTAACTAATAGTAAATAGATCATGCTTAAAATAGATTTAATTTTTAATTTCATGTCAATTTCAAGAGCTTTGATAAGTGGATTTGAAAGGTGTGCTAGAGTTTGATGATTTAAGTTATGCTAATTAATAACACAAATAAATCATACTTATAATAAGCATATCTATCATTTTCTACTTAATATTTTAATGAGAGATTACAAGTGAATCTTGTGTTGATTTGTTGAATGATTAGAAGTGGATTTGTCACTAAATTGCTCCTTATTATCCTAGTTTATTCACTTTTGTTCTAGCTCATTTTCTACAATTTTCTTAGTTTAAAACCATTTCAAAAACTTGGGCTAATTTGATTGAGTATAATTAGAATTTAATTTTTTTCCCTACGGATCGACCCGTACTCGCATACGTACTACAATTGTATGTCGTTCGCTTGCGGTTTTTAACGACAATATTTTTAATGATGGTTTTCTAATCGATAGAAAATAGGTCATTTTATCAGGAGCAAAGTTGGGCTTAGGTGTATGTGCTAAGGAACCATTGATGCTTGGAAAGTTTTCAGTTGTACTCGAAGCAGGGGTATTGTAAGTGGGGACGCCTATGGGTCAATGAAGGGACCTGTATACCTTGGACATGTTGCTTTGGGTCTAGTGTCCAGCTTTGGGTTGTAAGACACGTATCCAGCTTTGGGCTACAAAACACGAGAGTACAACAGAGAACCGGGATTTCCATTAATCCCTGGCTTTGGGGTCATATGAGTTATCATATGTTCAGAGCACATGGAGTGATAGTTAGGATTTTTTGATGGATGCTATTGTTGCTTTGATTGCTTTCTTTAGTAGGCTATCACTCATAGGTATCAAGGGAAGTAGGTATTGGAGATAGGAATACCTGGAAGACTGATATCCTTTATTTAGTTTGTGGTATATCTTTATGAGATTCTAGTGTAGCATATTATATGGATATATGCTAAATCTTTGGTTGCAGGGACAGTTCATGTATGGTTTGTTTACTCTTGTTCCTTACCATACTTACCTGTATAGTATTTTGAGACTCATTTACCACTCACATCAGAATGTTGTCTGATCCAAGGTTTTATGCTTTGTTTCTTATTATCTTGGATACTCTTAAATGTGTAGACTAGATAACAGGTCTAGGTGACGCAGTAGCTGTTCGAAGGATGAAATGGATGGTGCCATCTCGTATTATATACATATATGGAGTCTATGCTTATTTTACTATGCAGCATTAGGGAGCCTTAGCAGTGATTGCTTACCATTTGTATTTGAGACAGTTGTTGAGTTTGTTTCCTTTGTATAAACTCTACTATTGTTGTATAACTCTATAGATATTATACTTTGACGATGATGGTCTGTTCATATTGTTTTACCGTCTCTTTTGTTGTATATGTGATATTATATTTTGTCCATGCGCTGTGAGATATATGACATGTTATATACCGCATTTTTTCATTCTAAACCCAGATGATAGTCCTATATTGGCCTGGTATGACATCAGCGCACTATTTATACACTATTGGTGCCGGTGGTATAGGACGGTCATCACATTTGGTATTAGAGCTTTGGTTACATGATTAACTAGAGTTGATACCGTGATCCAATAGAGATAGGGAGGGCATTATCACCTTAGACTGGATCGAGAGTATATATATACGAGAGAGTGCATACTTATTATAAGTTTGGTTTTCAAAACTATATAGTAATGTATTATATAGCATAAGTCGCATGCACATGAGCACTATGGACATTGTTTTCTTTATGAGAGACTGATCATTCTTGTTATAGATAAGAATGAGTCGGCATACAAGGAACGCTGTGAGGAATTATGCTTCAGGAGTAGAGGAAGGAGCGGGATCAGGAGCTACTATGCCTGATGTCTAAGCCATGTTCAATGCTATGATGGTTAATATGACGAGGAATGCTCCTTGAGTAGTGATAGGAGGAGGTGCTCCAGTGCAAGCGCCTAGGGATGATTTTGCCAAGCTAAATAAAGATTATTCTACTCTTGGAGGAAAGTCTTTCCAAGGGACGGAGTCAGCCATAGAAGTGCAAGATTGGTTGGATACTTATGGGTGCATCTTTGGTGATATGGAGGTGGAAGATGCTATGAAAAGGAAGTTGGCTTCGAGACAGCTGCAAGGTCGAGCCATGAACTGGTGGAATGCTGTTACTATTGCTACGCCAGAGGAATTGTATAGTTGGGATCAGTTCAAGGAGAAGTTTATTTTGGCTACTTAGAAGTCGATTCTGTTTAGAAAATTTACTGATCTCAAGCAGGGAGAGATGACAGTTTCTGAATATATGGCAGAATTTCATGCTTTGTCTAAGTATGGGATGTCGTTCATCGACACTCCATCGAGGTAGAATGAGAAATTCATCATTGGTTTGGATGACTACTTAGGAGAAAAGCTAGTGGACCATATAGATGAGCCGTTTGAGAAGCTTGTAGAAAAGGTGCTTCGTCATGAGAGCTTGTACCCTAGGGCTATGACTATTATTGTTGATTTCACTAAGAAAGAAGAGCCAAAGTTGCAGCATGGTGGTAAAGGCAAGAAGAAATGAAATAGAAAGAGAAAGCAGTCCTAGAAAAATGGTGGTAAGAAGAAGGGTAAATGGGAACCTACTTACTTTGGATGCAACGAAAAGGGTCATTTGATTAAAGATTTCAAGAAGAATGAGAAGAGGAAATGATACAACTGTGACAAGCCTAGGCATTTCAAGAAGAATTGTCTTGAACCAGTGAAGGATAAGCAGGTAGTGAAGGCATATTCCTTGGACGTAGTCCCGACTTCGTCGAGTGCTCCCTCGACGAAGGAGAAGGGGAAGGTAGTTGTCATTCAAGGTATGCTTTTTATTGGTGATGTTCCTATTCGAGTTTTGTTTAATATCAGTACTTCTCATTCATTCATCTGTAGTGGTCTATTAGATAGATTGGTATTGGAACCTGAGATAGTAGACCGGCCCCTAATCATGACAAACCCTATTAGAGGCTCTGCTAGTCATTGCATAGTTTGTCGTGGCTTAGCTTTATCGAGTCATGATGTTCTTTAGTTTATGATTGTTTTGTTTTGAATTTTGTTGGATTCGGGATTATCTTGGGTATGGACTGGCTTAGGAAGTATGCAACCATAGTGGATTGTGAGAAGCTGTTGGTGACAATCGGAGATGTGGATGGGCAAACAGTAGTGATTAGCTACCTACCAGAGGATGAGGTGATGGTTAGCTTTCTATATTCACTTGAGGTTCCACATGAAGGATTGTCATTAGTGCCTATCACTAGAGAGTATCCGGATGTCTTCGAGGAAGTGACTGGATTGCCGCCATATAAAGAGATCGAGTTTCAGATAGACTTGGTAAAGGAAGCCAGACAGATAGTTATGCCTTTGAGGCGTATGGCACCCAGAGAGTAGAATGAATTAGAGGTGCAAGTGAATGACTTATTGACGAAAGGGTCCATTCGAAGGAGGCACACCTGTAGTATTTGCAACAAAGGCGGATGGCTCTTTGAGGTTGTGTGTGGATTATCGTGAGCTGAATAAAGTGATGAAGAAGAACAAGTATCCACTCCAACGTATTGATGACTTGTTCGATCAGTTGCACGGTGCGAAGGTGTTCTCTCAATGGATTAGGCGACCAGATTTCACCAGCTTAGAGTAGCGAAGAAAAGTATGCCTATTCCTGCGTTTCGTACGCCGTCGGGATTTTATGAGTGGTTGGTGATGCCATTTGGGTTAACCAATGCTATGGCATACTTCATGGATTTCATTAATCGGGTTTTCAGATACCAACTGAATAAGTTCGTGCTTGTGTTCGTGGATGAAATTATGATCTACTCCAGAACTGAAGAGGAGCACAAGACGCACTTGAGGGTTTTGCTAGAGATATTGAGGAAGCATAAGTTGAGAGCGAAGTTCTCTAAGTGTCACTTCTGGAGAGTAAAAGTGAGATTCTTGAGTCATGTCGTTTTGGGACAAGGTATAGTAGTGGATCCTGCGAAGGTGGCTACGGTCCAAGATTAGAATCAGCCCAAGAAAGCTAAAAATGTGAGGAGTTTCCTAAGATCGGTGGGACACTATATATGCTTCATAAAGGACTTCTCAAAGGTAGCGACATAGTTGACCAATTTGACGAAGAAGAATACGACCTTTGTATGGGATGCGAAATATGAGCATGCATTTCCAAGTCTAAAAGAGAGGTTGATGTATTCACTAGTGTTGACCATTCCAAGTGGAAATGAAGAGTTAATAGTATAAACTGATGCTTGTGGTACTGGATTGGGTGCGGTGTTGATGCAGAAAGGGAAAGTTGTTGCCTATGCTAGTCAACAGCCAAAACTGCACGAAAGGAATTACCCAACTCATGATTTGGAATTGATGGCATTTGTTTTTGCTTTGAAGATGTAGAGGCACTATTTGCTAAGAGAAAGGTTTGAGCTGTTTACGAACCACAAATCCTTAAAGTAACTTTTCCCTCAGAAGGATCTCAACCTTCATCAGCAACGGTGGTTAGAGTTCTTGGTCTCTTATGATTTTTGTATTTCCTATACTCCAAGAAAAAGGAATGTATTCGCCGATGCATTGAGTAGAAGAAATGAAAATTTGGGAGCAATGTTCTTAGAATGGAAGCAGATATAGTACATTGTTGGATATGATTTCAGACCACATTAAGAGATGGAACCAGAGATGTTGGAAAGTTTGTCGATCAGCTCTACTCTAATAGAAAGGATCTATGCTAGTTAGAAGCGAGATGCTAGGCTGGCAGAGATCATAGCAAAGATAGTAGAAAGAGTAGAATCTAAAGATATGAAGCAATACGAACTCAACCGAGAATGTACCAAGAAAGTTGGCTTCGTAAAGATGGGAGGTTGTTTGTTCCTAGCATTGATGGATTGTGAGATGAAGTGCTAAGAGAGTGTCGCCACTCCAGATTGACTATTCATCCTAGTGGTAACAAGATGTACCAATATATGAAGCGAACTTACTACCGGGAAGGCATGAAGAGGGATGTTAGGACATTCATCTCAAAGTGTATGAACTGCCAGTTGGTAAAGGCTGAGTTGCAACCGCTAGGAATTCCTAAGTGGAAATGGGGACAAGTATCAGTGGATTTTATAGATGGACTGCAGAGGACTCGAGTAGGGTACGATGGCGTTTGGGTCATAGTTGATCGGTTGACAAAGAGTGCAATGTTTATACCTTTCAAGTCATGTAGGACTGCATTTAAGCTGGCAGAGTTGTATGTAAAATGGATAGTATGATTTCACGATGTGCCAAAGAGCATTGTGAGCGACCGAGATCTGTTGTTAACTAGTGAGTTTTGGAAGAGCATAAATTCGGCATTAGGGATGGAGCTGAATCATAGCACAACTTATCACCCGCAGACGGATGGGCAGGTCGAAAGAGTAAATCATATAATGGAAGATATCTTGCGAGCATGCATTATAGACTTTGGTGGTTCATGAGATGATCATTTGCATTTGGTGGACTTTGCATACAATAAACGTTATTAGTCGAGTATTGGTATTGCTCCGTATGAAGCATTGTATGACTGACCATGTAACACTCCTTCATGTTGGTAGAAAGCGGGCGGAAAACTGATACTTGGGCCAGATATTATAAGAGAGACATTGAAGAAGATTGAGGTCATTCGACAATGAATGAAAGCTGCTCAGGATCGACAGAAAAGCTATGTGGATAAAAGACGAAGAGAGTTAGAGTTTTCTATCGGAGATATGGTGTTTGTAAAGGTTTCTCCTCTAAAGAATGTAGTTCGATTTGGTAGAAAGGGGAAGTTGGCACCTAGATTCGTTGGTCCTTTTTTGATAGTCGATAGAATGAGGAAGTTAGCATAAAGGGTCGACTTACCTCAATAGATGGCGGGCGTGCACAATATTTTCCATTTCTCTTATCTATGTAAGTTTGTAGATGACTCAGGCGTGATGATCACACCAGATCAGCTAGAAGATGTAGAAATAAAACTAAAGGTTTCTAGACCTCGTAAGCCGCTTTATATTGTTGGCTATGATATGAAATAGCTAAGGAGAAAGATGGTAAAGCTAGTGAAGGTATAATGGAGTAGAAGTGATGATGATCATACGTGGGAGAAAGAGGAAAGCATGAGGACTACATGCTCGGAGCTCTTTGAAAGGTAAGATCCACTTTTTATCATATCTACTTTCATCATTTTATGATATATTTGATAGGTTAGTATTCTGCATGCTAGGATATGTCTCATTTACTATTGATTGCATGGTTGCCTGTTTGATATATTTGATGGTTGCTTATGATTGGTAGGCATGTGGAATAACTATGGCTGCTTGTACTTTGGCTTATTTGGGGATTTCGGGGATGAAATTCCTAAAGGGGGAAGAAAGTAACAAACTTATTTTCCCTATCGGAGGATCATAAAATACTTCTATTTTATTTGTATGAGGTCGTATGCTTCTATAATTTTGGGATATGACTCCTAGGAAGATTTTACACATCTATGATTTTCTCTGAGTTTCTATGTAACAATTTTGACCGTGAAAGCCTTGTCTGGGCTATGACATTTGGTAGGAGTTGAATTAGGGTCTCAAACCAGTTCCATTGCTTCAGGATGTTGGTTTTCCATTTCGTAGATTAGTCATAATAGAAAAACGGACTTACGGTTAGGGAGTTATGTCTATTTTAAGATTATAAACTACCAGTTGGAATTATTGTGTAATTAGTGAAGCCCATTAGTTGGCCCATTAGTCTAATTAGAGAATCACTATATATAAGGGTTGTAGGAGTCAAACGAAAACTTTCCCTCTCATTCTAAATCAGGTCTAAACCCTAATTAGCCATAAATCCATCCTAATTCATCCAAATTTCTTTTTAAATCCAATTGGAGTATTGATTAGTTATTAGATCATCAACTAGAAGATAAAGATCATCAATTTGCTTGATTTGAAGTGCATCCCATTATTGTCCGGATTGGATCTACATTCATATTGATTGAATTCGGTAATCAGTGAGTGGTTTATGCCTTCTCACTATACTATGCATGTTTATATGGTAGAATCATAGGATTTAACCTATTTTGAATCAATTTTTGGATATAAATCCTTTTTAACTTTAATTACATGTAAAACTATGTATATGATCTAGATTGATTAGAAATCAGACTTGCTCATGCTCATATGCTCATGCTATAAATAGATCTATGTTAGAAATTGACTTGTCTGTCTCATTTTAATGGATTGTAAGTTTGATTAGATGAAATTGCCTGTAATTTTATGTGTGGATGATCGATTTGATGTTGTTTGCTAGTGTTGTGATTGCATAGAAAGTTAGGTCGGAGAATTTAGCAAATCGAAGGCAAAGTTGATCGGAATTGGATGAAACTTGGTAGACAGGATCAGGAGAATGGTAGGAGTTAAAGTCATAACTCGGTACCAAGTTAAGGGTATAACTCAGCACCGAGTTATGGTGCTAACTTGTGTGCTCTTCTCGACTTCGTGGATGGGAAGGGTTTGTCAAGTGGAGGTTGCCTTTAGCTGATGTAAGAAATTTGGATAAGTGTTGGGTGTGATGACGAGTTATCACTTGAACTAGAAGAATGAGCTTTGGGCTGGGGGCCGAGTTATCAAAGGTTGATGAGTCGAGGTCTAAGGTACTGGAAGGGGAGTACTGGAGACATGGAAGAGAGTTTAGCCATTTATTGGCTAAGTGTATACCTCGGTAACGAGTTATACCTATAACTCAGTACTGAGTTATCATGGTGAATGATATGGTTGTGGAATTTTCGGAGGAGGAAGAGATGCTCTATAGATTGTGCTGGAGGTTTTGGCTCGTTCGTATCAGGTTGGATGATGATATAAAAACATGATGAAAAGCTATAGTCTTCGGATGTTTGCTCATGTTGGGAGTAAGTTCCGAAGATAGCTGCTTGTAAAGGACTGTGACGACCGGGCGATTTTCAACCCTCAAAAATCGACATTAATACGTTCACTGTATAGAATGCCGAGTAATCAAGTGCCGGAAATTCTAGATCATTAAGGGTTAAGAAGAAAAGAGATAGAAGAAGAAATAGAAATAACAACAACACGGGATCTCACAATTGCAACGGAACAAAATATAATATAATAACAGTTTTTATACTAAAGAACTGTAACTGTTAATATACATACAATTTATCAGAGTACAACAATTAGCATAGAAATTTGGACAGTTATAATAACTTGTCCTAAAAAAATGCTAATTATATAGCCTACAATACACAGTGGAATATAATCAAGTACATGCAATACGTCTCTGCCATCCAGCTCGTCTCCTGAGCTCCTCAGCATCCTTACCTGAATCTGTAATACTTGGTCTGACCCGAGCATTACAATAAAGTAACACCCGAGTCAGGCTGGAAACCAGCATGAGTAAACACACTTAATTTGAATTACTTAAGTTATCGAAATCCTTCAAAAAACAAAGGTAACTCAGAAGATCACGTCACACATAAACAAGACGGGTTTTTAACTTATGATAATCCAAAATATTCTATTTAGAAAAAATCCACTGATATTATAATAATGTCTAAGCACAATACTTATTTAAAAAAAGTCGAATTTGTTAAATTAATTAAATTCTAGCATATTAGACTTTATAATCAACCGTCAAGGTTCGAAGTGGTTATTTGATCGAAGTAGTTACAGATAATTCTGATATACGATCCCGGTCTCATCGAATCCAAGCAATAAATTTTTAAAGGTCCAAGCCGTTTAAATAACAATTTTACAATAAGGGTGTTAATATTTACATATGGAAATTAATTCCATATGTTTACCTTATCAGATCGGTCCATCGAAAATAATTCACTTGTAATCATTTCATTTTTTTCCGGAATTTAAATAGTGGTCAGTACGAGTCGATTTACTTTAAATAAAACGCATCAACTTTTTATTCTAACTACTTTAATTTGTTTGGCTACTTAATGGCATAGACAATAGATAATTGAAAATAATATCTAAGATCCATATCAGTCAATTATAGATCATAACTCAATCTATAATTTATTATTAATATCAATCCGTTTACAATCAGGATTGATCGTTTTCAATTAACTAGGTCGAGTTATATTTTAAAACCCGATTATTACCACTTAAATACAATTTTAATAAGATAATTTATTTTAAGTAAACTTGAGATTAAACCGTTCATTAAATAATTAATTAATTTATTAAAATGTAAATAATTAAAAAAAATACTTATTTGCTTTTCTCAATTATTATAACCCATTAAATTATTATAAACTATTCCAAACCCAAACCAACCTAAAAGCATCACCCGACCCATGTTTTCACCGGCCCAAAGAAAAAAAAAGGCCCATCCTCATTTTTTTTCTTTCCCTTTCTTCTCCTCCCTCCGGTTCTTTTCCTCTCTCTTTCATTTGAGCTATCTCAGGCGTGCACGCAACGTAGACCTGTCAAAATATGACCCAACCCATTAACCCAACCCATTTACCCTACTTATAAATGGGTTTGGTCAACCCGTTTATGAATATTATTAAATGAGTTATTGGTTGGGTTGACCCATTTTTAAAAGTGTTATAAATGGGTAACCCATTTACCCATTTATTAAAAAATTAAATTTTAATATAAATTTGAAAAATAAGAATTTTGAACATACATTGTAGTTTTTTATGGAGACTAACAGTTGTACTTGGAAAATAACAAGCTACCAAATCCCCATTTGAACTTTGCCTAGTGCCGAAGCTGCTATTTTTTTGTTCAGACTGCAATAACTCAGAATCAGGCGAGACTTCGACCGATTAGCTCCCACCTAAATTACGGACAATATGGAACACTCGAATACTTCATCTTATGAACGCACACTGTAGTTCTCCAAGGGGACTAACAGTTGTACTTAGAAAATAACAGGCTACCGCATCCCCATATTTGAACTCCGCCTAGGCAGAAGCCGCTAATTTTTTTGTCCAAACTGTAATAACCTTTTCTTTCTAACCCGAAATCAGGCGAGACTTTGATCGATTAACACCCACCTAAATTACGGACAGTATGGAACACTCAGATACTTCATCGTGTGAATGCACACTGTAGTTCTCCATGAGGACTAACAATTGTACTTAGAAAATAACAGGCTACCACATCCCCATATATGAACTCCGCCTAGTGCAGAAGCCGCTAATTTTTTTGTTCAGACAGCAATAACTTCTTCATACTAAAACGGAATCAGGCAAGACTTCGACCGATTAACACCCACCCAAATTACGGACTATATGGAACACTCGGATACTTCATATTGTTAACATACACTGTAGTTATCCAAGGGGACTGATAGTTGTACTTGGAAAATAATAAGTTACCACATCCCTATATTTGAATTTTAATGAAAATTAGAATTAAAATTTTAATTTTTTATCGAAATTCAAATCATAAAAATTAGAATTAGAATTATTTTATATATTTTTTATTAGCCAAATTAAATTTAAATCTTTAAATGGGTTAAATGGGCAACCCGCTTATTAAGTGGGTTGGGTCATAAATGGATAAAAAAGAATGAGTCGTAAAAGGGTTGGGTCAACTTGACCCAACTCAACCCGTTTGACAGACCTAACGCAACGGTGCACATGCATGCGACCTTCAACCACCAAACCACGCCGCCCATCATCTCCACGAGTCATCGTCGACCCCCTCACCACTTTAGTCCGCCTGAACCCACGGCCTCACCCTCCATTCAAATTTCGAACTACCAAAACTCAACCTTGACAACACCAAAAACCCATCAACGCCTCGTTTAGCCACCCCAGACCACCATTCTTCGCCAAGCTTTGCCCCGAGCTCCACCACAACCATCGCCACCTTTTTCCTCTGGATCGCACGTCCATCTCGCCATCTTACCATCAACATTTACATGCAACTAGGACCGAAAGACAACCCACTCAAAACCCTAATGCTGCCTCATCAAGCCACCACGATCATCAAAAAATACTGCACCATTTTTCTCGAGTGCGCCATCCCATACTCCTCCTCTATGGCCAACGGCTTGACCTGAAATCGCTTCGATCGTCGGAATTTGCCAAAACACCCAATTCCGATCATCTATGAAATTCTCACTCCACACTACACAGAAAAATCCCAAACTACCTCTAAAATTCATGTTTTTAAATGACAAATCAAATTATATGATCCATTCCCTATATTATGATGATTGGAATCATGTAAAACCCATTTACTATAAAATGCCATTTCTCTCTCTATGCTTGATAAAGTTTTATGAAACAAATTTTAAAATGTTCTTTACTCAAAAACACACAACTTTTGTTTTGGTATCATGATTCAAAACTTAGTAGATGAGGAGTTACAGATTTTTGAAGTTAAATGTTTTAACTGATTTTTTTTCAAACAAGGAACAGAGGAGAGTTTTACAAGCTTTGGGTAGATCTAACAGTATACACATACCTATACATAATCATATTACAGCACATACTTGATATATATATCAATGATCTATCCATAACTCAGTTATATGTATACATATATATTCATAAGTGATAACCTGTAACTAAAATATAGGTTGTTATACTCATAGTTTTAAGAGATGAACACACTGTTTGATTATTGCTTCAAGCTTTTACTGTCTTGATCCTATTTTTCTTCTAATGGAAGCACTTTGTTGTTTTGTTTACTTCTTTTTCTTTTGTGCAAGAATAGTAGAATGTTAAACGTGAATAACATGGTGGTGTATATATAGAGAGGAGAGGAAACAAGTTTGAACAAAGGCTGAAGCTTATTCATGAACAGGTCGTTTTATTTTCTAATTGATTAGGAAATAAGTTGATTTGATTTGATAAATTGTTTGACTTGATTTTCCTAGTTGATTTGAATATTGAGTGAACGATTTGGTTTGTTTTATGCTTGACTAGATATTTATCATCATAGCGTTCCCTTATGTATAAACATATATACATTCATGTATATATATGTGTGTGTGTATGTGTGTGTGTGTGTATATATATATATATCATATAACCCTTTAGACCATATGTAAATGCTTTTGCCTATACACTATATTTAACATGCTAAAGTTTGTACATAAACACTATATTTAACATGTACACATATATTTAACTACTTACAAGAATTTATCTCTTTATTATTAATATTTTATTTTTATTTTATATCATAAGTTTTGCACATACAAACACACACACACACACACAGATATATATATATATATATATATATATATAATCCTATATTTGAAATGAGAGGTTTATTTAATTTTTTTTTAGAAATTTGAATTTAAACTTTTAAATAAAAGCCTTTATAATATATATATGCAGATATTCCATATATCAGAAAATTTATTATTTGATTAATAAAAATTAGTATTTCAATATTTCAAATCAGCTGATTATTCTAATAATAGGTGTCAAAAATCCGCGTCGTTACATTCCTCCCCCCTTAAAGCTTTTCGTCCTCGAAAAGGATTGAAGCAAGAACTAGAATTTTGATGTATATTACTAAATTAATCATCCTTTAACCATTTTAAACTTCCCACTCTTTTATTTTACATTTAAAGATACATACACTTTAAATTACATAGTATAACCGAGCTAGTTTTGTATTAAATCATTTTTCATAACTTGAAGTCTTAATAAGTCCATCCTTGTTCTTACAGAAATTTAGTCATACGTTGATCAGGTGTAGGACTGAAAATTTCTAAGTACTTAGTAGACCTGTTTCAACACCCAGTGAAAATACTTGAAAAACTTTTCAAAAGTGATGTGGAAAGTATCATTCCCTTTTTCCTTCTTTACCACCATGGATCGCAGTTAACACGATGATTGCGTCGCCATCCTGGCGAAATCATAAGTAAACTGTAGGCATCAACACCCCTCGACTTACGCTATGGGAACACAATAGACAGCGGCAACACAAAGGTTCCGTTGCTATCACAGAAAAACCGTAAGTAGTTTGTAGGCAATCTCTGCCCCTAGAATTTCGCCATCAAAACCAAACCACATAGATTGCAATCTACCGATGTTATGTCGTTGTCCCAGCGAAATCAAATGTAGACTGTAGGAAATCTCTACCCCCCGAATTGCGCTATGGAACCACGATAGATCGCAGTTACACAAAGGTTGCGTTATTATCCCAACAAAACCATAAGTAACTTTAGGAAATCCCTGCCTCTCGAATTACGCCACCAACTCCCATAGATCACAGTTACACAAAGGTTACATTGCATCACATCAAAACCACACGTAACTATAGGTATAATACCCCTCGATTTACGCTATGCAATCAAATGATTACCAGTAACTCATGAGTTTTTGTTTGGATGTCCTCTAGGATCCCAATTCTTATTGAACCCACCCTGTGGATTCCAAGGTAGACCTACCCAGTGGATCTCCTACTCCAAATTTCAACTTTTGTGGGGGTCCCTTTCCATACTTTTAGTTTCAAAACATATCATACTATATACATAATACTTTCAAATCATACACTTCATATGTATCACATATAAATTTTATCTATATAAAATCAATATCTTCTAAATCGATAGTTTTTGAATTCGGTTTACCCATCCAAAAATCGACTATTTGCCAAAATCAATGCCTTTAAAAATCAATAGGTTCCAAAACTATTTCAATTTCATTCTCATATACATATAGGATTAATCTTTCCAACTCGAAAAATTTTAGGAACAATAATTTCTGAGTTCGCTTCATACTTATATAAACTCCATTTAGTATTTTCAAATATCTTTCAAAGATCATTTTCTTCTGGTTATAAATTCAACAAGGGGAGTTTGAATAAATAACTAACATATATAATCTCATTAATTCCAATCAAAAATTTCCAAGTTTGATTACTTTACAAAGTTATTGGTAACATTTCTTACTTCTTATAAAGTAAATTTCAGTTATAGTTACTATTCAATCTTTATTCTAATAAATTTCCACATTAGTATTTATAAATTTACGTCCAAATCAATATAAAAAGTGATTTCATATAAAATCGTATTTCTACAAAATATTTCACAACATCGATAGACTATGACAGCAAGTAAGTTCAAAAATTACATCCATTCATCCACCAATTTATTTATTTAGTTCGCTCCATTAATCCATCTCCGAATATCATCGATTGGATTTCCACAACCAAATTCTATATCTATTACATGGAGTTATTTCAATTAAAATTCAATTTCATCTGGCTCCAACTTTATTTCAATATTCAATTCACTAATTAATTTATCCAATTGGTTCATTTCCATCTTCGAAAATCTGATTTTTTTTCTCAAACATCACTTCATTTGCGTTTTACTTGGGTTCAACTTTATTTTCTAATCCAAATCGGATTTCCATTTCTCATCCAACTTTACTTGGGTTTTACTTGGGTTCATTCGATCTATTTATCTCGATTCACCATCAATATTTTCATTAATACATTCAGAACGTATTTGGTTGCTAGCTCTTTGAAGTCGAATTATATTTATGACCCAAATCCACATCTATTCCTTTTAATTCATCACAAAGTAAATTAATTTCCTTCGACTTCCTTATTTACTTAGCACAAGTTAAATTTTCCATATCCGAGGTTAATTTGATAATTTGGTTCATCACAAATTTTTAGAATCCGAAACCCGTTTTATTTCAAAAATCGTTTTGAAACCATTCATACATACATGACTTCTTTTTCCCCCTTTTTATCAAATCTATAACTTTCCTTTTACAATTAATTTATTTAAATTGCATATGTTAAATTTATTTTATCTTGAAATTTCCAATTTCAGGTTATAAGTTCAAAACTTATTTAACTTGGCCTGAGTTAATTTCCAATCTGTCCAATCCATTTAAACTTACTCAATTTAAAATTTTACATTCCAAATTCAATTCTTATTAATATGACTCCCCACTCATAAGTTCAAAAACTTATTTTCCTTTGGTTCTACTTCTCATTTCAATGGGAATCCCAGAATTCAAACACGCGGTATTTATTTCTACCTTGAAATCATATATATGTACATATATATATATATATACATATATATATATGTACATATATATCCCATTATATACCAAATCTTACTTTTAAATTTAAACCAACCTTGTTTTTTTCCAAAACAACCCTTGTTTTTTCAAAAATTTCCATATCAAAAATATTCTAAATAATATTACTTATTATTTCCTCAAACACTTCGAAACACATTTACAAATTTCCGGGATTTAGATTCAAAACTTCTCAATTTAAATCCATTTTAATTTATAAGTCACATTTGTAAATTATGCTTATATAATTTCACTTCCTTAAAACATTCCACAATGTTTTATTATTGTTTAGTTTGTAATAAACACCCTTTATTAAGACCCAACAACCAATTTATGACAATGATTAATATTATCATATCAAGAAACCAAACACACTATATATTCCATAATAATTTTCTGAAAAATTATTTCTCTATATATAAAATATAATCAGGGTAACATTATTTCATTTCAAAACACTTTGGAAAACATTTTCGAAAATCTCCGGAATTTAAATTCTGGTTTGAATCTATTTTTAGCTTAACCCATTTGTATAGTTCATTTTCATTAGTTTCTATTTGGTTATATATATATGTATAACCGATTAAATTTTATAACCTTATTTTGATTATGATAATAACAACCAATCACCTCAACATACTATAAAAATTCCAGAAAATTTATTTCTTTTTATATCAAAATATAATCTTTTTTAAAATCGTTTATCCTTTTAAAAATTACTATATAAGAAAATAACAAGTACGCTCTCATATGTAATACACTCAACTAATTCTAGGGTACTACTGACCCTATCTCTAATGAGTAATCCCCACCAGAGCCAAGGTTCTCGCTTAACCTTCAGCTCTAATACCATGTGTGACGACCGGGCGATTTTTGACCCTCGAAAATCGTCATTAATACGTTCACTGTATAAAATGCTAAGTAATCAAGTGCCGGAAATTCCAGATCATTAGGGGTTAAGAAGAAAAGAGATAGAAGAAGAAACAGAAATAACAACAACACAGAATCTCACAATCACAGTGGAACAAAATATAATATAATAACATATATTATACAAAAGAACTGTAACTATTAATATACATACAAATTATCAGAGTACAACCATCAACATAGAAATCTGGACAGTTATAATAACTTATCCTAAAAAATGATGAATATACAGTCTACAATACACAGCGGATTATAATCAAGTACGTGCAATACGTCTCTGCCATCCAGCTCATCTCTTGAGCTCCACACCATCCTTACCTGAATCTGTAATACTCGGTCTGACCCGAGCATTACAATAAAGTAACACCCAAGTCAGGTTGGAAACCAGCGTGAGTAAAAACACTTAATTTTAATTACTTAAGTTATCAAAATCCTTCGAAAAGCAAAGGTAACTC
The DNA here is from genome assembly GCA_030737815.1 of Allium fistulosum. Lineage (NCBI taxonomy): Eukaryota > Viridiplantae > Streptophyta > Magnoliopsida > Asparagales > Amaryllidaceae > Allium > Allium fistulosum. The sequence continues at coordinate 152,071,566 of CM060905.1, read as the reverse complement.
GTAAGACACGTCACACATAAACACGACGGGTTTTTAACTTACGATAATCCAAAACATTCATTTTAGAAAAAAATCCAGTGATATTATAATAGTGTCTAAGCATAATATTTATTTGAAAAAAAGTCGAATTTGTTAAATTAATTAAATTCCAGCATATTAGACTCTATAATCAACCATCAAGGTTCGAAGTGGTTATTTGATCGAAGTGGTTCCAGATAATTCTGATATCTGATCCCGATCTCATCGAATCCAAGCAATAAATTTTTAGAGGTCCAAGTCGTTTAAATAGCAATTTTACAATCAGGGTGTTAATATTTACATATGGAAATTCATTCCATATGTTTACCTTATCAAGATCAGTCCATAGTCGCTTGTAATCATTTCTTTTTTTCTGGAATTTAAATAGTGGTCAGTATGAGTCGATTTACTTTAAATAAAACGCGTCAACGTTTTATTCTAACTACTTTAATTTGTTTGTCTACTTAATGGCACATACAATAGATAATTGAAAATAATATCTAAGATCCATATCAGTCAATTATAAATCATAACTCAATCAACAATTTATAATCAATATCAATCCGTTTACAATCAGGATTGATCGTTTTCAATTAACTGGGTCGAGTTATATTTTAAAACCCGATTATTACCACTTAAAGAAAATTTTAATAAGATAATTTATTTTAAATAAACTTGAGATTAATCCGTTCATTAAATAATTAATTAATTTACTAAAATGTAAATAATTTAAAAAGAAATTACTTATTTTCTTTTCTCAATTATTATAACCCGTTAAATTATTATAAACTATTAATAGCCAAAAAGCTTCATTTACTTCCAAACCCAAACCAACCTAAAAGCATCACCCGACCCATGTTTTCATCGGCCCAAAGAAAAAAAAGACTCGTCCCTTTTTTCTTTCCCTTTCTTCCCCTCCCTCCAGTTCTTTTCCTCTCTCTTTCATTTGAGCTATCTCAGGCGTGCATGCAACGGTGAACATGCACGCGACCTCCAACCACCGAACCACATCGCCCATCATCTCCACGAGTCGCCGCCGACCCCCTCAACAATTAAGTCCACCTGAACCCACGACCCCGCCCTCCATTCAAATTTTGAACTACCAAAAGTCAACCTTGATAGCACCAAAAACCCATCAACGCCTCGTCTAGCCACATCAGACCACCATTCTTCGGCAAACTTTGCCCCGAGTCCATCACAACCATCGTCACCTTTTCCCCTGGACCGTACGACCATCTCGACCTCTTCCCTTCGACATTTACATGCAATAGAGACCAAAAGACAACCCACTCAAAATCCTAACGCTGCCTCATCAAGCCACCACGATCATTAAAAAAATACTGCACCATTTTTCTCGAGTGCCCAATCCTCTACTCCTCCGTCATGGCCAACGGCTTGACCTGAAATCGCTTCGGTGGTCGGAATTTGCCAAAACACCCAATTTCGATCATCTATGAAATTATCACTCCACACTACACAGAAAAATCCCAAACTACCTCTAAAATTCATGTTTTTAAATGACAAATCAAATTATACGATCCATTCCCTATATTATGATGGTTGGAATTTCGACCATGTAAAACCCATTTATTGTAAAACGCCATTTCTCTCTCTATGCTTGATAAAGTTTTATGAAACAAATTTTAAATGTTCTTTACTCAAAAACACACAACTTTTGTTTTGGTATCATGATTCAAAACTTACTAGATGAGGAGTTACAGATTTTTGAAGTTAAATGTTTTTAACTGATTTTTTTTTCAAACAAGGAACATAGTAGAGTTTTACAGGCTTTGGGTAGATCTAACAGTATACACATACCTATACATAATCATATTACAGCACATACTTGATATATATATATATATCAATGATCTATCCATAACTCGGTTATATATACATATATATATATATATATTCATAAGTGATAATCTATAACTAAAATATAGGTTATTAGACTCACAATTTTAAGAGATGAACACACTGTTTGATTATTGCTTCAAGCTTTTACTGCCTTGATCCTATTTTTCTTCTAATGGCAGCACTTTTTTGTTTTGTTTGCTTTCTTTTTTTCTTTTGTGCAAGAATGGTAGAATGTTAAACGTGAATAACATGGTGGTATATATATAGAGAGGAGGGGAAACAAGTTTGAACAAAGGCTGAATGTGATATCCCGGGTTTTGGACAATTTAAATTTAATAATCAGTATTGATAATTTAATTGGATTGATAATTTTCTTTATAATTTTAATTAAATTTGGTAATACTTGATCTTTTCTAATAATTTAAAATTTGATAAGATTTATTTTCAAAGCTAATAAAGTTTTAATCTATTTATAATATATATTTTGCTATATATATTGTGAATAGAGAATCTTTTGTTTAAATAAAAGATGAATTTTCAAATTATAATATATATGTATGTATATGTTATAACTTGGATTGTTTTGAATTTAATTAAATCTATTGATAATTTATATATGTATGAATTGTAATTTTAAAAGCTTTGTTTTAAATTTAATATCTTTCAATAGTTAAAGATTATTTCATTTGTTTTCAAAATATAAGATAGTTATTTATTTTAAAAAAAAATTTAGTTTTAAATAAGTTTTCTTTTTAATATCTCTAAATTTTAAAAAAAAGGGTTTGTATATATAAATAAAATTAAATAATAATTCACAATTACATAAATATTAATATAAATGCAAATTACATAATTTAAAGAGAATCATAAATACTTTTGTAAATAAGGTTTTAAAATATAATTTCTTTTATAATAAGGTTTTAAACATAATTTTGCTTGTTTTAACACTTGTAAATTAAGGGACTTATGCAATGAACCTTTGTCTAATTAGTAATATAACAAGTGGCATTATCTTATTTTCTTTAAGAATTTAACATTTATAAATAAAATGTAGTTGTAGAGAAACCTGGCTTCTATTTTTTTTCGTTCAAAACATTTTTCTCAGTTCAAAACACTTTCAAAACTCTTTCTCCTCTTTTCTAATAAACTAAAAACTGGAAACAAAGAAAATAAAATAGCCTGATTTCATCTTCAACCTGAGATCAAGCAAGCTAGCAACTCAACAAGTAAATCAAACAACTGTTTCAAAGATCAACCTGAGGAGAAATTAATATCAAACAAGAATCAACATCAGTTTCAGTTCCAACATTAAACAACATGCAAGGATTTCAACAGCAAGCAAAATCAAAATTTAAAAGCCTGGAAAACACTGCTCTGTTGTTCTCTGCTTCTTTAATATTAAGGTGAGTAAATTTTATTTTAAAAACAGTTTAAAAATATGATGCTACATCTTATATCAGTGATAAATGATTGCTGTACATAGATTAAAATGTTTTTGTGAAGCTGATGAGAATGCATGAATATTATTGTATACCTGTTCTCTGTTATTTTTTTTAAGATGAGCAAACTACCCTATTAAAGACTTGAATCTGTTTAAATCTGATGTTTGTGATAAATATTTGAAATGATCTTGTGAAAATTGTTTGCATGATGAAAATATGTTTGTATATAGATGAATATGTAGATATTTAAACATGCATGCCTGTATATATACTTCTCTGTTTGAATACATGTACATATAGATACCTCTGTTAAAAACATACAAGACTTTAAACAATTTCGAAATTTAATTCCTCTTCTTCCAATCCTTTATAGGATATGATCTCTGAATGAAATGTGTTAGTATTACCCAGAATTCATTTTTAAAAATAATTTCAAGTAATTATATTAAGCAATTAATTCTAAAATAAGGCATCACAGTGATAACCAATATTAGTCAGAAAATCAAATGATTTAAACTCATGTTTTGGTTCTATAATCTGATTTGTATTTACAAATGAAGAATTTTAATGTGAATATCATGATTTTTAGAATAGTATTCGTCGAGCTTTGTGGAGTTGATCAGTTTCGACATTTTTGTCGATTTCCGTTGATCGGCACGGTGAATGGGGTTGAGGTCGTAGTCGTAGATGGTTGGTGGTTTGCCGATGGTAGGAAAAATGGCCAGGCATTTTATCAATGTTCGAGGCGATGGGAATTTGATGAGATATGGTTTAGTGACAGGATTTTGTTGTGAGGGATGTCGAGCTTTGTTCGACAATAATGGATCATCAGACACGATCGCGATAGGTGGAGAGGATTGCTGGAGTCGTGGCGAAGCTGCGGCGAAGTGGGCGAGGCTTCTCGAGGCAGAGTTCGTCAACGTTGGGTTGTTTCCTGATCGAGATATGGGTTCCAGTTTTGATCGAGATGGTTCGTTTTCGATTCGTGTAGGTTATGGATGATCTGGAGTCGCGTATGGGTTCGCGAGGCTGAAGGTGATTGTCGAGGATCGTCGCGGTGATCTATGGTGATCGGAGACGTCGGTGTACGTGCACGTGCACGTTTGAACATATCGGGATTTGAGGGCTTTGGGGAAGAAGGGGAAAACTCGGGACGCTCTCGTGTTGCTCGCGGGGAAGACTCGAAGCGGAGACGTGTGTCGATTTACTCGAGAGTGACTCGGGGTTTTAGAGGGGTTGACTCGGGTTGATCTGGGTTTTAAACTGGTAAGCTTGATTTTAAAAATGTTTTCAAGTTAAAGTGATGTTCAAAGTAATTATAAAGGAATGTTAAATTAGATTTAAATTATATTTAAATAAATAAGTTTAAAGATATGAAATTTGGAATTTCAAAAGTTAAATTATTGTTTATTTAATCTATTTAAGCATGTTTGAATTGATATTCAAGATTTTAAGTGCATATAAAATTATGGGTTTAAATTGTTTTGTTTAAAGGTAAAATTTTATTCAAATATAAAATTATTTCTAAATGTTTAAATGGAGTTTAATGGTAGAATTTAATATGTGATTTAAATGAAAAGTTTATTTTTAAAGATGGAAATTTTATTAAGGCAATTAATAAATAAATTGAATTAAAGGTTAATTACTATTTGAAATTAAGAATAATTACTTAATGAAGTAATTAGTGGAAATGAATGTAATTAATAAATAAATGAATTAGAGATTGAGGGATTCATTTAAGATAATCAATTTATAATTAAGTGAGTAAATTTCTTAATGAAGTAATTAATGAATAATTACTTAAAGTAATTAGGAGGAGTAAATTATTCATGGAAGTAATTAGTTGAAGTAATCACTTGTTGTAATCAATTAAGGAATTAATTAAGTTAATTGTTTAAAGCTAATTAATTATGGATTAAATTAATTAAAGAATTAAGAATTATTTAATGATGGGATTAATTACTTGTTAATGAAATTAGTTAAGAGAGATCATTTAATGAAGTATTTAGAAGATAATTACTTATGTAAGTAATTAAGAGTTAATTACTTAATTATTTTAGTTAATTAATTAATGTGATTAGTTAAATGTGTTTAATTTAAGATTAATTACTAAGTGTAATTAATTTAAAAGTAATTAATTAATAAAGTAATTAATTAAGGATTATTTGTTAACTTAAATTGATTAATAATTACTTAATGGAGTAATTAAAGATTAATTAATTAGATTAATTAATCAAGGTTAATATAATTAATTAAGGAGTTAATTAATTAAGATAAGTAATTACAAGTTATTAATTACTGTTTATGATTAATTAAGGTAAATTAATGAATGTAGTTGATTAAAAATTAATTATTTAATTAACTAAAAGGTAATTAATTAATGAAGCAATTAAAAGATCATTAATTAATATAATTAATGGAATTAATCAAGGTTGATTAATAAAAGTGATTAATTAAAGTATGATTAATTAATTATAATTAATTGAGGATTAATGCAAATAATTAATTAATTAATTATGGAAGTAAATGAAGAATCATTAAGTATTGTAATTTAATAATAGTAATTAAAGGTTAATTACTGTATATGGTTTAAGGATAATTACTTGAATGTAATTAAAATAATTAATCAAGGAGATTAATTAAAAGAAGATCATTAGGAGATGATTAGTTAATTAATTTGTAATTAATTAATGATAGTAAGCAGGATTTTGATAATCCAAGTAATTAAATTGATATGGAGTTAATCAATTCTGTTTAGATGATTGGTTAATATTGGATGATTGATATTGGGTGATTGGATGATATTGGATGATTTGGATATCTCTGATATATGTGATATGCTGCTTTGTGAGATGAATGTTTGATATAAAGTATCTGTGATAATGTGATTTATCTATCTGTTTATATCATCCTGAATATAAGTTAAATGTTTAAACCTTTAAACAACTTGGCCTTAAAAGATACGTTTTGGATTTCGATGAGACCGGGATCGGGTTTCCAGATTTGGGATCCGAAAACCACATCGATCCAAATTAACGTTAGTCGTTAATCCAAGTGGAGCAAGTGAAGACTCGAGGTGTAAGAACTATTCTTTGTCAGTATAACTCTGTGGGTGATTCCGTAATGAGTTGACGGAGATAGTACTTATAGGTTCGAGATGAAGACTCAGAGTGCAAGGGTTATTGTCGTTAACTCTGAGGGTGATTCCAAAACGAGTGTAACGAGATAATGCCTTCGGTTTCGTTCGAACCCGGAACGAACTTGTATGGATTGAATGCTTTCAGCACATCGTCAGGTGGACGATGAGCATTCTAAATGATATGTTCTGATTAAAGGTAATCGTAGCCTCAAGCCTCATCAACCGGGAATGGCTAAAACAGGGGAGGTGCAGCAAGGTTAGTGGGTAGCACCCAAGTAGTATAAGATTCCCCTGTCTAGAGGTCCCTTCTTTTTTATCGGCTGAGTGGGCGGTTGAATAGCTACAACCGCTGGGGTTTCTTATGCGGGAATTATCCAGTAAGGGATGTTCCGGCCTTGTGTTGCAGGGGAGCGGGCGTACTCCTCGGTACGTTGATCTAGGCCACGTACTGTGACGGGCGGTACCCCAGTAGCCCTGCCATTGTATGGAATCCAATTTCCAATAAGTGCCATCGGTTTTGATTGTATAACCCACTTTGTTGGCTAGTATGCTGGAATTTAATAATGTAACAATTTCAGCTATTTCATATTTATTTGAAAACCTTAGACCTATTATAATATAATCGGATTTCCTATCAAATGTTTTGGTTATCGTAAGGTAAAAACTTTTCCGTGTTTATGTGCGGGAAGTCTTACGAGATACCTTTTCTTTTCAAAGGTTTTTCAAAGTTAAGCAATTTTAAACCGTTTACTCACACCAGACCCATGTCTGACCTAAGTGTTTATTTTCTGTTTTATTAAACTCTTGGGTACTCAATATTGTATTGAGTAGTCGAGGGATTCAGGTTAGCTTTGACGAATTCTGGAGGAGATTTGGAGCAGGTGGCTTCAGCGAGTAGATATATAGTAATTCCGCTGTGTTTGTATTGAGTCTGTATCTCTGTGATGTTTGAGATGTATGATAGACAGGTGTTTATAACTGTCTAATATGAGATGTATAAGTTGTGTAACTTTGATGTATATGATACTATGTAATATTTTATGTGATATATTATATTTCATTCGTTCCGCTGTGAGTATCTGATGTTGTTGTTCTTTCTTCTTTCTTATCTTTTCTTCTTCTATCCCTTTCTTTCTTTATTGACGATACGACTTTCTGTGGAGAAAAAGTCGGGTTGTTACAGTGGTATCAGAGCATTAGGTTGAGTGAATACCTTAGCTCTGGAGTGGTGTCTATCTTGAGAGAGCGTATTTGTAATTTTTAAAACTATATATATATATATATCTACCTAATGTGTTGGATTATCTGTTCGGGTTTTCCAATATTAGTTATAAAGGTAGATAGGGTGGTGGTGTGTGTAACACGACTAACAATGGTTGGAGTTTATATGTTGAGGTTGGAAGTGTATCTATCGAGACTGTAAATCCAATACCGTCTCGAGTAAGTTTGGCAGTATGGTGTAAGAATTTCTTGGATCTCTGAAGGAAATCTTTTTCAAGATTCGGAGTCCATTATTGAAGTGTAAGCTTGGTTGAGCTCGGGTGAGCAGAATTTCGAGAATTTGGATCTGTCGGTTGTGCAGAAGCAAGTGATGGTATCTTGGCAGCTGTATGATGAGACACGGTATCTATGGATGTTCCCGAAGGAGATGTTCTTTTTGGAGTAAGATTAAGAAGAGTAAGTTGTTGGCATTTGGTTTGGGGTCCGAGTTTCTCGAGAAGCCTTTGGATTAGAAGTCTTTGATTAGCTGTGATAGCAGTTTCAGCTCGGTAGTGTTTGTGTGCCGACAAGAAGATTTTCTGGCTTAGCAGTGTCCCTGAGATAGAGTTTGGAAGCAGTAGTGTGGCTCGTTTCTCCGATGGTTCAAGAATCTTTGTGGTTCTTCTATCAACAGTCCGGGAAGATGGTGAAAGCTTTCTTGAAGGGTTAACCTTATTTGGAAAAGCTTAAGACTCTTTTTAATTAGTAAAGAGAGAACAGTTTCTTTGGAATCTGAACTAGGTAGGATCGCAAAAGTGACTTGCGATTAGTTTGGGAATTTATCTTGGGTAATCTTTTGTGTGAGATGGAGGTTTCTCATGTGGAAGTAGGAGCTACTGAAGTAGTCAGAAATTTTTCTGGATATCTTCGAGGAAGTAGAAGTTTGTCTGCATTTGGAGTTTGAGTTAAGTATCCACTTGATTCTAGAAGCAATACCGGTGGTTAGTCTGGTAGTAGGATGGTTCTTAGAGAAAGAAGAGTTGGTATAGCAGCTCAGAAATATTTTTGGAAATGGATTGGTCAGATCTAGTTTTCAAGTTTGGATTTCAACGGATTTTGGAAAGATCATATTGTTGATTGGATCTAGAGATCATCTTGTGCTTGGTTCAGAATTGTTTCAAGGAGCATCATCAAGGGTTGAACTGATCAGGAAGAATTGAGATAGCTTAGGATCGTCTGGTGAGTTATGCAGATATGAAGAGTTTGGAATTCGGAATTAGAGATTGGGAATTGTTTAAGTTTTTCTCCGATTATAAGAGCTATAAGATTTGGTAAGTCTGGAAAGTTAGCTCTAAAGTATTTTGGATATTTTGGATTTTCCTGTGTTCTCGAGAGGAGTACGTAGATCCTTGATTTACAGGATTGAATAGCCAGTTTGGATAGCTGGAATTCATTGTATTTCGCGTATCTCTAAGGGAGTACGTGTATGATTCATCACTAGTTGTGGAATCTGCAGTTCAGATGGATTTGGAAGTTGAGCTAGACTTGAGTATGATCTGATATTTTGTTCAGATTGGTGGATCTAGAGAAGAGAAGAGCTCTGGATCATAGTAGTGTAGTTTGTTTAGCTTCTGTAGAGCGAGTCTCCCGGTGATTTATACTCGGGGAAACTCGAGATAGTAGTATGAGATCTATCCTAATTTGTATTAGGATAGTTAGATAGGTTTGTTTGATTATTTGATTGGTTGCTTTGGTTGTTAGGAATTGGATGATATGTATGTGGTTGCTGTTTAAAATTAAATCTTTGCTGGATTATTAAAATTAACTTTGTTTTTAATTTCGGGGACGAAATTATTTTAAGGGGGGAGGAATGTGATATCCCGGGTTTTGGACAATTTAAATTTAATAATCAGTATTGATAATTTAATTGGATTGATAATTTTCTTTATAATTTTAATTAAATTTGGTAATACTTGATCTTTTCTAATAATTTAAAATTTGATAAGATTTATTTTCAAAGCTAATAAAGTTTTAATCTATTTATAATATATATTTTGCTATATATATTGTGAATAGAGAATCTTTTGTTTAAATAAAAGATGAATTTTCAAATTATAATATATATGTATGTATATGTTATAACTTGGATTGTTTTGAATTTAATTAAATCTATTGATAATTTATATATGTATGAATTGTAATTTTAAAAGCTTTGTTTTAAATTTAATATCTTTCAATAGTTAAAGATTATTTCATTTGTTTTCAAAATATAAGATAGTTATTTATTTTAAAAAAAAAAATTTAGTTTTAAATAAGTTTTCTTTTTAATATCTCTAAATTAAAAAAAAAGGGTTTGTATATATAAATAAAATTAAATAATAATTCACAATTACATAAATATAAATATAAATGCAAATTACATAATTTAAAGAGAATCATAAATACTTTTGTAAATAAGGTTTTAAAATATAATTTCTTTTATAATAAGGTTTTAAACATAATTTTGCTTGTTTTAACACTTGTAAATTAAGGGACTTATGCAATGAACATTTGTCTAATTAGTAATATAACAAGTGGCATTATCTTATTTTCTTTAAGAATTTAACATTTATAAATAAAATGTAGTTGTAGAGAAACCTGGCTTCTATTTTTTTTCGTTCAAAACATTTTTCTCAGTTCAAAACACTTTCAAAACTCTTTCTCCTCTTTTCTAATAAACTAAAAACTGGAAACAAAGAAAATAAAATAGCCTGATTTCATCTTCAACCTGAGATCAAGCAAGCTAGCAACTCAACAAGTAAATCAAACAACTGTTTCAAAGATCAACCTGAGGAGAAATTAATATCAAACAAGAATCAACATCAGTTTCAGTTCCAACATTAAACAACATGCAAGGATTTCAACAGCAAGCAAAATCAAAATTTAAAAGCCTGGAAAACACTGCTCTGTTGTTCTCTGCTTCTTTAATTTTAAGGTGAGTAAATTTTATTTTAAAAACAGTTTAAAAATATGATGCTACATCTTATATCAGTGATAAATGATTGCTGTACATAGATTAAAATGTTTTTGTGAAGCTGATGAGAATGCATGAATATTATTGTATACCTGTTCTCTGTTATTTTTTTAAGATGAGCAAACTACCCTATTAAAGACTTGAATCTGTTTAAATCTGATGTTTGTGATAAATATTTGAAATGATCTTGTGAAAATTGTTTGCATGATGAAAATATGTTTGTATATAGATGAATATGTAGATATTTAAACATGCATGCTTGTATATATACTTCTCTGTTTGAATACATGTACATATAGATACCTCTGTTAAAAACATACAAGACTTTAAACAATTTCGAAATTTAATTCCTCTTCTTCCAATCCTTTATAGGATATGATCTCTGAATGAAATGTGTTAGTATTACCCAGAATTCATTTTTAAAAATAATTTCAAGTAATTATATTAAGCAATTAATTCTAAAATAAGGCATCACAGTGATAACCAATATTAGTCAGAAAATCAAATGATTTAAACTCATGTTTTGGTTCTATAATCTGATTTGTATTTACAAATGAAGAATTTTAATGTGAATATCATGATTTTTAGAATAGTATTCGTCGAGCTTTGTGGAGTTGATCAGTTTCGACATTTTTGTCGATTTCCGTTGATCGGCATGGTGAATGGGGTTGAGGTCGTAGTCGAAGATGGTTGGTGGTTTGCCGATGGTAGGAAAAATGGCCAGGCATTTTATCAACGTTCGAGGCGATGGGAATTTGATGAGATAGGGTTTAGTGACAGGATTTTGTTGTGAGGGATGTCGAGCTTTGTTCGACAATAATGGATCATCAGACACGATCGCGATAGGTGGAGAGGATTGCTGGAGTCGTGGCGAAGCTGCGGCGAAGTGGGCGAGGCTTCTCGAGGCAGAGTTCGTCAACGTTGGGTTGTTTCCTGATCGAGATATGGGTTCCAGTTTTGATCGAGATGGTTCGTTTTCGATTCGTGTAGGTTATGGATGATCTGGAGTCGCGTATGGGTTCGCGAGGCTGAAGGTGATTATCGAGGATCGTCGCGGTGATCTATGGTGATCGGAGACGTCGGTGTACGTGCACGTGCACGTTTGAACATATCGGGATTTGAGGGCTTTGGGGAAGAAGGGGAAAACTCGGGACGCTCTCGTGTTGCTCGCGGGGAAGACTCGAAGCGGAGACGTGTGTCGATTTACTCGAGAGTGACTCGGGGTTTTAGAGGGGTTGACTCGGGTTGATCTAGGTTTTAAACTGATAAGCTTGATTTTAAAAATGTTTTCAAGTTAAAGTGATGTTTAAAGTAATTATAAAGGAATGTTAAATTAGATTTAAATTATATTTAAATAAATAAGTTTAAAGATATGAAATTTGGAATTTCCAAAGTTAAATTATTGTTTATTTAATCTATTTAAGCATGTTTGAATGGATATTCAAGATTTTAAGTGCATATAAAATTATGGTTTAAATTGTTTTGTTTAAAGGTAAAATTTTATTCAAATATAAAATTATTTCTAAATGTTTAAATGGAGTTTAATGGTAGAATTTAATATGTGATTTAAATGAAAAGTTTATTTTTAAAGATGGAAATTTTATTAAGGCAATTAATAAATAAATTGAATTAAAGGTTAATTACTATTTGAAATTAAGAATAATTACTTAATGAAGTAATTAGTGGAAATGAATGTAATTAATAAATAAATGAATTAGAGATTGAGGGATTCATTCAAGATAATCAATTTATAATTAAGTGAGTAAATTTCTTAATGAAGTAATTAATGAATAATTACTTAAAGTAATTAGGAGGAGTAAATTATTCATGGAAGTAATTAGTTGAAGTAATCACTTGTTGTAATCAATTAAGGAATTAATTAAGTTAATTGTTTAAAGTTAATTAATTATGGATTAATTAATTAAAGAATTAAGAATTATTTAATGATGGGATTAATTACTTGTTAATGAAATTAGTTAAGAGAGATCATTTAATGAAGTATTTAGAAGATAATTACTTATGTAAGTAATTAAGAGTTAATTACTTAATTATTTTAGTTAATTAATTAATGTGATTAGTTAAATGTGTTTAATTTAAGATTAATTACTAAGTGTAATTAATTTAAAAGTAATTAATTAATAAAGTAATTAATTAAGGATTATTTGTTAACTTAAATTGATTAATAATTACTTAATGGAGTAATTAAAGATTAATTAATTAGATTAATTAATCAAGGTTAATATAATTAATTAAGGAGTTAATTAATTAAGATAAGTAATTACAAGTTATTAATTACTGTTTATGATTAATTAAGGTAAATTAATGAATGTAGTTGATTAAAAATTAATTATTTAATTAACTAAAAGGTAATTAATTAATGAAGCAATTAAAAGATCATTAATTAATATAATTAATGGAATTAATCAAGGTTGATTAATAAAAGTGATTAATTAAAGTATGATTAATTAATTATAATTAATTGAGGATTAATGCAAATAATTAATTAATTAATTATGGAAGTAAATGAAGAATCATTAAGTATTGTAATTTAATAATAGTAATTAAAGGTTAATTACTGTATATGGTTTAAGGATAATTACTTGAATGTAATTAAAATAATTAATCAAGGAGATTAATTAAAAGAAGATCATTAGGAGATGATTAGTTAATTAATTTGTAATTAATTAATGATAGTAAGCAGGATTTTGATAATCCAAGTAATTAAATTGATATGGAGTTAATCAATTCTGTTTAGATGATTGGTTAATATTGGATGATTGATATTGGGTGATTGGATGATATTGGATGATTTGGATATCTCTGATATATGTGATATGCTGCTTTGTGAGATGAATGTTTGATATAAAGTATCTGTGATAATGTGATTTATCTATCTGTTTATATCATCCTGAATATAAGTTAAATGTTTAAACCTTTAAACAACTTGGCCTTAAAAGATACGTTTTGAATTTCGATGAGACCGGGATCGGGTTTCCAGATTTGGGATCCGAAAACCACATCGATCCAAATTAACGTTAGTCGTTAATCCAAGTGGAGCAAGTGAAGACTCGAGGTGTAAGAACTATTCTTTGTCAGTATAACTCTGTGGGTGATTCCGTAATGAGTTGACGGAGATAGTACTTATAGGTTCGAGATGAAGACTCAGAGTGCAAGGGTTATTGTCGTTAACTCTGAGGGTGATTCCAAAACGAGTGTAACGAGATAATGCCTTCGGTTTCGTTCGAACCTGGAACGAACTTGTATGGATTGAATGCTTTCAGCACATCGTCAGGTGGACGATGAGCATTCTAAGTGATATGTTCTGATTAAAGGTAATCGTAGCCTCAAGCCTCATCAACCGGGAATGGCTAAAACAGGGGAGGTGCAGCAAGGTTAGTGGGTAGCACCCAAGTAGTATAAGATTCCCCTGTCTAGAGGTCCCTTCTTTTTTATCGGCTGAGTGGGCGGTTGAATAGCTACAACCGCTGGGGTTTCTTATGCGGGAATTATCCAGTAAGGGATGTTCCGGCCTTGTGTTGCAGGGGAGCGGGCGTACTCCTCGGTACGTTGATCTAGGCCACGTACTGTGACGGGCGGTACCCCAGTAGCCCTGCCATTGTATGGAATCCAATTTCCAATAAGTGCCATCGGTTTTGATTGTATAACCCACTTTGTTGGCTAGTATGCTGGAATTTAATAATGTAACAATTTCAGCTATTTCATATTTATTTGAAAACCTTAGACCTATTATAATATAATCGGATTTCCTATCAAATGTTTTGGTTATCGTAAGGTAAAAACTTTTCCGTGTTTATGTGCGGGAAGTCTTACGAGATACCTTTTCTTTTCAAAGGTTTTTCAAAGTTAAGCAATTTTAAACCGTTTACTCACACCAGACCCATGTCTGACCTAAGTGTTTATTTTCTGTTTTATTAAACTCTTGGGTACTCAATATTGTATTGAGTAGTCGAGGGATTCAGGTTAGCTTTGACGAATTCTGGAGGAGATTTGGAGCAGGTGGCTTCAGCGAGTAGATATATAGTAATTCCGCTGTGTTTGTATTGAGTCTGTATCTCTGTGATGTTTGAGATGTATGATAGATAGGTGTTTATAACTGTCTAATATGAGATGTATAAGTTGTGTAACTTTGATGTATATGATACTATGTAATATTTTATGTGATATATTATATTTCATTCGTTCCGCTGTGAGTATCTGATGTTGTTGTTCTTTCTTCTTTCTTATCTTTTCTTCTTCTATCCCTTTCTTTCTTTATTGACGATACGACTTTCTGTGGAGAAAAAGTCGGGTTGTTACACTGAAGCTTATTCATGAACAAGTCTTTTTATTTTATCTTTTATTTTCTAATTGATTAGAAAATAAGTTGATTTGATTTGATAAATTGTTTGACTTGATTTTCCTAGTTGATTTGAATATTGAGTGAATGATTTGATTTATTTTATGCTTGACTTGATATTTATCATCATGGTGTTCCCTTATGTATAAACATATATACATTCATGTAAATATATATATATATATATTGATTTCCTACAACCCTTTAGACCATATGTAAATGCTTTTGCCTATACACTATATCTAACATGCTAAAGTTTGTACATAAACACTATATTTAACATGTACACATATATTTAACTACTTACAAGAATTATCTCTTTATTATTAATATTTTACTTTTATTTTATATCATAAGTTTTGCACATACAAACATATATTTATATATATATTTTATCCTATATTTGAAATGATAGGTTTATTTAATATTTTTAGAAATTAGATTTTAAACTTTTAAATCAAAGCCTCCATAATATATATGCAGATATTCCATATATCAGAAAATTTATTATTTGATTGATAAAAATTAATATTTCAATATTTAAAATCAGTTGATTATTCTAATAACAGGTGTCAAAAATCCGGGTCGTTACAAGGACGGGGCAGTATGATAGGGAAACATGGATGAGTTCCTCGTGAATAATGGAAACTAGAATGGGCAAGAATGACTCAGTATCCAAATGGAGCAAAGGTGGGCTCGAGTGTATGTGTTAAGGAACCGTTGACGCTCGAAGAGTTTTTAGTTGTACTCAATGCTGGTATTATAAGTGGGGACGCCCATGGGTCAATGAAGGGACCTGTATACCTTAAACCTATTATTTTGGGTCTAGTGTCCAGTTCTGGGCTGCGGACACATATCCAACTTTGGGCTACGAGATACGAGAGTACAACAGAGAACTGGGATTTCTATTAGTCCCTGGCTTAGGGCTCATACGAGTTGTCATATGTTCGGAGCACATGGAGTGATAGTTAGGATTGTTTGATGGATGCCATGGTTACTTTCTTTAGTAGGCTATCACTCATAGGTATCAGGGGAAGTAAGTATTGAAGATAGGAATACCTAGAAGACTATATCCTTTATTTGGTTTGTGGTATATCTTTATGAGATTATAGAGTAGCATATTATAGTGTTATATGTTAACTCTTTGGTTGTAGGAACTTGTCAGGTATGGTTCGTGTACTTTTGTTCCTTACCATATTTAACTGTATAGTATTTTGAGACTTATTTACCGCTCATACCAGGCTGTTGTCTGATCCAAGGTTTTATGCTTTGTTTCTTATTATTGTTTTAAGATGTAATAAACAAAAAAAGCTTTATGATAAACAATAACAGAATGATTTTATAATTTAAAGGATAATGGATGCAAATATATTATTGGATGAGTGTTGAATATGTGATTAATTATTGATTGTAATTATCAAATATATTTGATGTTTGATGACGATATTGGATTTTGATGAGTGTGCAATATTTTACCATTATTTCTACTAAACGATGGGTAGTTAAATATGGTTATTCGATGATGGGTGTTATGTTACTAATACCGATGGGATTAGTAAACATTTGATGATATTGATGATTGTGTTACCATTGTGGAGTAATTAGTATGCATTGGATGATTTATATGATTTATACTTACATTGATGATGTATTATTATAGAGTTAGTAATTAATAATGTATGTAAGTATATTTATGTTGTTGCTTTCTTATCTGATGATTGTAGTCATTATTTAATATTATTGATGCTAATGGTTGAGCACTATTATTGTTGTTATCCTATAAGATGACTTATTGTAATGGATGAGTGGGAATACTGTTTCCTGCCTATAATGGTTGCATTGGTTGAATCAGTTGCATTGGTCGAATCGGTTGCAATGGTTGCATGTACTAACAAATATTTGGATGTAGGAGAAGAGTAGGAAACAGAACTACATGGGCTTGATAACCCAAGAGGAGTATGCAACCAGTCTTTTCCTATGAAATAGTTATCGAGCCTATAACTATGGCGTATAGGGTTAGGTGTAATCCAAAAGTAGTTGAATTTTTTTCTCTTTTATTCTTTGTTTATTTTTATTCTATGTATATGTATATTTGTAAGTTCGCAGGTGAAAGTGAAGAAAGCAGTAAAGGGTATGGAAGGAGTTGTATCCATAGGATAGATCAGTTTATCTCTTGCATTAACATTTTCCAATTGATTTATAAAAATATGTATAATATTTGATGTACTATATTTACATGATATGTTATTATTGATATGAGATTATGTGTGTGTGTATATGTTAATGTTTTAATTCTATTGCAAGGTTTCCTTTCTTATATCCATTGTTTTAATTTTTTAATTTTAATATGCCCATGGTCCACTACTTATAATATTTTAAATTAGTTGTAAGCATATTTTGACGTCGTTTATAATGTATTTTAAAAGTTAAAAGTAGTGGGTCAATGCATTGGTATTGGAGCTTAGATTTAGCGATTCGTTGAGCTTGCGTAGGTTTGACCATTTAGTTTTTGCTGATTTACACCTTAAGTTGAGTTAGAATATAGAATGAGAGAGCATTTTCATTGATAGCTGTATGATTTGTGCGTATGGGTTGTTTTTTAACCACCTTTACCTCACCCTAGAATGATGTTTATTTATGATGATGGAAGATAAATAAAGTAGTAGCAGAGAAGGACGTACGCTTACAAAGGGGGTTAAGTGTTGGTTATAACCCAAATGACACATACCCGATATTAAATTATAATTGAAACTGACTTTAAAAAAATGGAATCACTTTTTATTCTTAAAGTGAAAATTATTTGTTTGGAAAATTAAAAAATATACATCTCTGATTTTAAAGGTATTTTATTAAAAAATGGGAAATGGTTATTCTGGGGATAGAAGTGATTTGTTGAAATTTTGATGAGAATAAAGTGTATAATTTGGAAATAAAATATTTTTTATGAAGATTTTTTCAATAAGGAAAAGCAAACATAGTAAAAATATTGGAAGTTCTTTTAGTAGTGGAAGTTAAATTCAACTTTTGAAGAATTTTTTCTAAGAAACTCTAATTGGTTTAAAGCTTCTTTTGGAGTGCATTTTTATAATAGTATTATGATTTAGAAATGTTTTGTTAGACGTGGAATTTATTTTTAGAAAAGAGGAATTTTTTTAATAAATATTTTATTTGAAAATATTTTTGTAAAAGGATGTTTCAGTTTAAAATATTTTTGCAAGGATATTTTAGTGGGAACATTTTTGTTAAAATTGTCTTTAATTTGGGAACATCCTTTGACAGGGGTAATTTTTAACCTCATTATGACTTAGAATTCTTTGTAGAAATATTTTGTTGAGAGGTATTTTGGGAAGAAATTTTTTTGTTAAAGGATATTTTAAAGTATATACTTTAGGGTTTGAGAAGTATTTATTTAACAAGATGTTTTGAAGAAGAGAAATCTATTTTGATAATAGTATATAATTTAATTTTTTTATCAAAAGTACCTTTTGGAGAATATTTAGTGAGAACACATATTTTAAAAGAAAAGAATGTTTTGTTGAAACATTCTTTACAATAAATATTGTATGAGTTGGAGAAGATTTAATACAAGGATATTATTTCCATAAAAAATATATATTTTGTCTTGAAGAAATTATTTTCTCAAAAGAAGAATCTGAAAATAATATGGTGGAAATTTTATTTATTTAAGAAATTATGTTGTTGGTTGAAATATTTGAAAATAGTTGATGGAGGTATTTTATTTGAGGAGTATCCTTTTGAGTTAAGAATGCGATAAAGTATTCTTTTGAAAGAAAAGTTTTATCAAAGGAGTATATTTGACTTTAGAAAACTTTTGTTTTGGAAATTGATTTTGGTTGTAAGGATTTTCACTTAATGGGTACTCTTTGAAAAATGATGTTTGAAAATTAAAGCTTTTTTGAGTAAAAATTGAAAAGATCTAATTTGAAGACTGTTATATTGAGAATATATTTAGAAACATATTATAAAGAAAAGATATATATTATAAAGTATCTAGTTTTATAATACCTCAAGAAAATATTTTATCAAGGTGATTTGATTTGAAAAGTAAATGGTTGAGAAAATAAAATATTTAATTGAATATTGGAGGTGTTTGTTAAAAGATATTTTGTTAAAATGATATTTTATTTGGAAATTTTAATTAAGAACTATAAAACTAGACTTTATAACATAGGGTGTAGATAACGGGTTAGGATGAGTTTTGAGTTGCCCAACACCCACTATGACGATGTATGCCCAAATCCATGCCACTTAGAGGACTAGGATATAACTCATGTTTGGAACATTTCCAACTTAAAGCTCCTTAAATATAGTTGAATAAGAATTTTGGGCCGACATTATATGCATGATATCACTTATGAATCATTATAGAGTTCGTTGTTTCTATAAACAATTCTCTAGTGTTTCACAAATACTTAAGAACACCATTACCTACCATTTTGCGAACTTAATTCAAATATGATACTCGCTCAATGTACCAATTACATAAGTTATTAGAAATATAGTAAATATCATAACATATATGATAATTCTTATTTCTATTGCATAAGGAATCTATCTCATATTCTCCACATTAAACGTTTTAATATGTTGTCTATGTATATCGTACAGGAAAATTCTAACATCCTTTTATACCTTTTATAAAAGATGTCATTTTCAAATCCAATGCCGAGTACTAAACAACGAAACTAAGATGATTATAACATAAGTACATCATTAACAATCATAAATTTGTTGTTTACCTGTAGCTTAGAAACATTCTAGTATGTTCATAGTTCTTTCTTTTAGACACACGCTTCCCCTGCATTTTGACTGAAATTCAAACTGTTTAACTTTTCCGTCGAAATATTCGCTCAATTCTAATGCTTATTGAACGATACTCTCATATCAGTTCTTGGATCCTATTAGAAACACACAAACTCGGTATCGCTCCTACCAACTTTGTATCGCTCCTGCTTGCACCAAAAATGGTCACAAACCCCAAGTGTTGTGAAAACACCAGTGTATGAATACAAATCAGCAATATTCAAACACAAATATCAGATCTAAGCAAGCAATAAACAACAATCCAGAAATAATGAACAGTGACACGCAATTTATAGTGGTTCGGCTATCTCCGGCCTACGTCCACTTCAAGGATTTTTATCTTTTATTGATGTTCTTCGCGGATTACAGATGATTACAGCAAATACAATGAATGAATCTGAATATAACAGCAATGGAAAGGAGTAGAGTTGAATCCGGCAGAGTCTGGACGTTGAATGGCCAAAAAGATCCCTTTTCTGTAGGCTTCAGGGGGCTATTTATAGGTGTAGGAGGCTGAGATCGCGCCCAAACTTCGGGAGATTCTTTCAGGCACGTGAGTGGGTCCACGCGCCCGGTCCCACCAAGTTTCAACTCCATCTGGGATCGATTCGAAACAATTTTGTATCGATCAGAAATTGCTCCAATCGAGCTGAAACTTGGCAGGATTGCTCTTTACCTTGTGTGGAAGCTACTGTGAAAATTTCGTTGCATTTGGCCTTGTGGCTTGGGAGATATGATCGATTCAAGGTCATGTTTTTCGTAGTCTGCCGCTTTCGAATCCATATTTTCGCATCCATCTGATCGACTCGATCGAGGCACATGCGTGGGAGGTGACGCGGAGTGATATGGAACGAGTTTCCTGGGTCGATCCGATTTAAGTGGCGTATTGACCGATTCGTATCCACGAACTTCGCCTTGTTTGTATCGAGTACTGGTATCCAGTTTGAATCAATCAACTCCGTGCATCTCGTATCAGTTGTCAATGTCTAGTTCAAATCAAGGTATGCAGCTTAGCTCGTATCGATGGAGACTCATTCAATATACGTGATGGATACGAACTAAAGCTTTTCGATGGTCAAATGAACGACTTGTCCATCGATTCGAACTAATCATCGGCCAACCGATACGAAGTTCATGGATACGAACCAAGGTGTGGTGATGGACACGAACGGATGGATTCGAGCTTCATGACCACGGACCGATTCGTGCCTGATCGATTCGAAGTCGCCAAGCCCTGATGGATTCGAACTCGACGATGTCTCCCTAATGGATACGAATCTGATCGATTCGAACAGGTCGCTACCTTGTTTTTCTGATGGATACGAACAACACCTTGTATCCAACTTGTATCGATCATATCTCATTCACACGAGCTCCGATTATCCTGAAATCTGAAACGCTGGCTCCCATGGCTTTGCTTGCCATGTCTTGTCAATTGCGGCCCGATCTGGACTCGGAAAAAATTCATCGATATCCATGGTTACCCTGCAACGCACAGCTGAAAATTTATGACTAGTTATTATCGGTTTTTAGTCAGTTTTGGGTATCTCAGCTTTGCCAAAAAGTGGGATAACACTTTGCCCCCCAAAACATGCCTTTTGGTAAAAGGTGTGTTTTGATTAGTCTCAAATTGAATGTAGCGAGTTCATGTTTTATTCAGAGCTTATAGCATCTTCAATTAAGTCCATGGCTGTTCGAAGCCGAATCGTTATCAATTTCTGCCAGTAGAAGTTTAAGAATGAAATTCCACAGTCTCTCCGGACTGTTGACGATCGCTCCGGATCCTTGCGAAGCCCATTCCAGACTTAGCGGTCGAATAGAAAGATCCTATTGCACTCCGGCGTTGCTTTCTATCCCTTGCACTCTGGCCCTAGTTAGGGCGTGAAGCGATGTCTTGGCCGTTCTGGGCCGATCGTAGCCTCTCCGGGCTCCTGCTGAATCCCATCCTGTCACTCTCCGGTGAAGGGGAAACAACGTTAAGTGGGTCAATCCTGTCGCTCTCTAGCGAAGCGACCCACTTCTTGCACTCCGGTTCAGTGTATCTGAACATTAAG
Source organism: Allium fistulosum (assembly GCA_030737815.1). NCBI lineage: Eukaryota > Viridiplantae > Streptophyta > Magnoliopsida > Asparagales > Amaryllidaceae > Allium > Allium fistulosum. The sequence goes on along the minus strand of CM060905.1, from coordinate 152,049,659 downwards.
CGATGTCTTGACCTGAATCGTCGGCCGATCATAGCCTATCCAGGCTCTTATCGAATCCAAATCAAATCACTCTCCGGTGAATAGGAAACGATGCTTAAGTGAGTCGATCCTGTCGCTCTCTGGCGAAGCAACTCACTTCTTGCACTCCGGACCCCGCCTCTCTGGGTAGGATCATAGAGCGATCATTTTTATATTGATATTTAATGTTTATCCTTTAACTCTCCGGTCAAAGGTTTATTTCAAGAAATTCAAAGTTATTTATTAAATTCAGGTACTAGATGTTCAATCCCAAACACCAGGAAATCTAGACATTGCCTCTCCGGGCAGATCGGTCTATCTCCATCTCAGAGCATGCCTAGGGATCTCTCCGGTTCCCGTACATGAGTAAGTGGGATAGCCGTTTATTCTAAAAGCAAATCTAATGAAATTATTTGGCCGAAGTCCAAATCTCGAACTTGGCCCTTGCCATCTTAATCAGTTGATGATGAGTCATGATCCCGATCCAGGATCGTTTCTGTTAGGTGGAGGCGGTAGTTGTTCAGGCCCTACCGCTGCTGCCCGTTCTCTGACATATTGTGGCAGTTTACCACTCCTGGCATGTTCTTCCACCTCATCCTTTAGGTGGCGGCATTCATCGGTCGTGTGCCCATCCAGCTCATGGAATAGGCAATATTTTCCAGTTCTGCGTTCCCGCTCTGTGGGATCTCTTCTCGGCGGCTTTCGATAAGGGAGCTGCCCCCGAGTTTCAGTGTAAATTCATTCTAGGCCTGCCGTCAAACCGGTGTATTGCCTGAATCTGGGTTCCCGGAATTTCTTTCGTTTATCAGGACCATCCTGTGCATCGTCCTGCTTTCTCTTTCCTTTGTCTGCTCCAGACTGTCCTCCTGCGGTTCCTTCGCTTCGTGTAGTGTTTATTTCCTGCCTCTCGGCTCGTGATTCCTCTAGTCGAATGAATTTTTCAGCTTCATAATAAAACTCTCCTAGATCTTGCGGTGGGTCTCTGGTCAGAGAATCTTTGAATTCGGTGCCTTCTGCAATTCCTGCTACTGCCGCCATCAAAATCATTGATGGATCCGGGCGATCTACAGAAGCCACCGTTGCATTGAATCACAATAGAAAATCTTTTATGGACTCTCCGGTCCTTTGCTTTATCGAGGCTAAAGTCATCACACTCTTGGGTCGCGTCACATGGACCCTAAACTGTCTCATGAAGCACTCCACTAGCTCACCCCATGTCCTGATTGATCCAGTCTCTAGTTGTCTGAACCAAAGCGCAGCCAAATCTGATAAAAACAAAGGGAAGCATCGTGCCATCACTTCCTCGGATGCCCCCAGCACTTCCATATGCCTGATGTATCTGGTAACGTGCATGGTCGGGTCTGACTTTCCGTTGTACGGATTCAGCGTCGGTAGTTTGAACTTTGGAGGGTTCCTTGCATTCCTGATATTTGGAGTGAAAGGACTCCGACTGACTTCCTCCAATCCTCCTCTCATGAGTCGTCGCACTAATCCAGCCATCTTTTCATCTCCATCCTGGGGTTGCCCTCTTGGTCTTGAAGGGTATTCTGCTATGTATTCTTCGTGTGGCCCATTAGGATCAGCATTGGCCCTAGCTTGTTGAGCTCCGTCTGTCGGCCTTCCAGCATCGGATCCCGAGGGTCTGCCCCCGAGTCCGTGTCGATTGTCCTCTGGATCTGCATTCTGTCCTTCATCAGGTTCCGCAATCCTAGCTCCTTGTTCCACATTCATAGCCGCTGTAGTTGGTCCAAGGTTCTGTGTCCCTGCAGCTCTCATCTGCTCGAAGAAATTCTGCAGCATTTCTTGTTGACTTTTCATCATTCTTTCGTGCATCAGATTGGTCATGGTCTCCATTTCGTCTCTAGTTATGTAGATCGAAGCTGGTTCTTCCCCAGCGCCAGAGGATGCCTCTTGACTTCCTCCTTGATGGCTTCTCTCAGCTCTTTGTCTCCTACTTGTTTGTCGAGTCATTGTCTTCAAATCTTCGAGTTTTCAAATCTGAACTTCGAATCTGGTGTAGCGGGTGTTGGTTCTTCTCAGTGAAAGCACCAAAGTGTTTGCACCAAAAATGGTCACAAACCCCAAGTGTTGTGAAAGCACCAGTGTATGAATACAAATCAGCAATATTCAAACACAAATATCAGATCTAAGCAAGCAATAAACAACAATCCAGAAATAATGAACAGTGACACGCAATTTATAGTGGTTCGGCTATCTCCGGCCTACGTCCACTTCAAGGATTTTTATCTTTTATTGATGTTCTTCGCGGATTACAGATGATTACAGCAAATACAATGAATGAATCTGAATATAACAGCAATGGAAAGGAGTAGAGTTGAATCCGGCAGAGTCTGGACGTTGAATGGCCAAAAAGATCCCTTTTCTGTAGGCTTCAGGGGGCTATTTATAGGTGTAGGAGGCTGAGATCGCGCCCAAACTTCGGGAGATTCTTTCAGGCACGTGAGTGGGTCCACGCGCCCGGTCCCACCAAGTTTCAACTCCATCTGGGATCGATTCGAAACAATTTTGTATCGATCAGAAATTGCTCCAATCGAGCTGAAACTTGGCAGGATTGCTCTTTACCTTGTGTGGAAGCTACTGTGAAAATTTCGTTGCATTTGGCCTTGTGGCTTGGGAGATATGATCGATTCAAGGTCATGTTTTTCGTAGTCTGCCGCTTTCGAATCCATATTTTCGCATCCATCTGATCGACTCGATCGAGGCACATGCGTGGGAGGTGACGCGGAGTGATATGGAACGAGTTTCCTGGGTCGATCCGATTTAAGTGGCGTATTGACCGATTCGTATCCACGAACTTCGCCTTGTTTGTATCGAGTACTGGTATCCAGTTTGAATCAATCAACTCCGTGCATCTCGTATCAGTTGTCAATGTCTAGTTCAAATCAAGGTATGCAGCTTAGCTCGTATCGATGGAGACTCATTCAATATACGTGATGGATACGAACTAAAGCTTTTCGATGGTCAAATGAACGACTTGTCCATCGATTCGAACTAATCATCGGCCAACCGATACGAAGTTCATGGATACGAACCAAGGTGTGGTGATGGACACGAACGGATGGATTCGAGCTTCATGACCACGGACCGATTCGTGCCTGATCGATTCGAAGTCGCCAAGCCCTGATGGATTCGAACTCGACGATGTCTCCCTAATGGATACGAATCTGATCGATTCGAACAGGTCGCTACCTTGTTTTTCTGATGGATACGAACAACACCTTGTATCCAACTTGTATCGATCATATCTCATTCACATGAGCTCCGATTATCCTGAAATCTGAAACGCTGGCTCCCATGGCTTTGCTTGCCATGTCTTGTCAATTGCGGCCCGATCCGGACTCGGACAAAATTCATCGATATCCATGGTTACCCTGCAACGCACAGCTGAAAATTTATGACTAGTTATTATCGGTTTTTAGTCAGTTTTGGGTATCTCAGCTTTGCCAAAAAGTGGGATAACAGCTCCCACCAACTTTGAGATACTCTGGATGTTATATGCAAACAATATATTCTAAATCACTGTTTAGAATTTATTTTTCAATACACACACACCAAAACTAAACATCAAATCGAGCGATGATTTGGCTAGTAAAATCCAAATTAATTTAACATGTTGAATGACGAATCTGTTATGTTAATTTGAACAATTGAGACATACAATGATAATCTATCAGTGTTGCTTACTATATTCCAACTGCATTGGTCTTCTTCTCGAAGATACTTTTCTGTCTGATGGGGCATATTCCTTCGGTATAGCTATCAAAATCATATTTTGATAATGTATTTAGAATCCAATCCGGATTTGCGCATCATGCCATATGGCATAGTCAATACTCTTTATGGCTTATTGATAATTAAGGAAATTATTTTCTCGACGTCGGTGATAAACTCATGGTTTCTCTTTAATGTACGAAAATCCTTATTAGACATTCTAATGACTCGTGTCCATTTAGGCTTGGTTTATTTCATTTCACCTTACATAATTGATTTTATCTTTGGATTGTATCCAAGTACATTTTACTAAATAACTTCTAAAAGAAATACCTTCGCCATAATTCCAAAATAATTGTAAAAAAATGTAGATACTTTTGTATTTTATGATGCATCACTTTTGTTACCATTATTATGGATTCATTTTATAATGAATATTCATAATATTCATATCAAAATAAAACTATATCTATTTTCAGCCAATACTGAAAATTCCATAAATAATATTTGGTATATTTATGAAAATAATTTTTCATAACTTGATGCGTCGACTAAGAAGTATTATATGGTTTTCTCCCATTATTTACGCCATTACTATAATGGCTTATGAAATACGAAGCTCCATCTACCCACCTATCATGGGTTTTTATTTCATGCACATAACTAATTTACAATAGAGAGATTCAGATTTAACATCTTGAACTCAAAGAAATAACTTTCATGGAAACAATATTCTATATGAAAATACATTTAGAATAGAAACCACATTTACCATTCCATGTTAATTATCTTTTAGTATTTTATACAATTCTCATTTTCAATGTCTCTTCATGAAGTAGAGGTGACCATTCACTCTCTTGATCATCCCAACCGTGTCTATGTTACACCCTTTCCAGTAGATTTGCTTTCCGCTCCAAATGGTCAAACCATTCAAAAAGAAACTATGAATTATACGGATATCAAATAAGTTGTACTTTATGTAAACTGATCAAACTGACATTTCAGCAATCAAATTCCTAGTTATATCTTGTTGCTCTTGGTCTAGTGCTACATCTAACACGACAAGATTCTTATTATAATCAATCATATTAATTATACGATCTCACATTATGGTGTACTTCCTTATTTCGAATGAACTAATTTCATCGACATTTCGTATACTATGAATCACAATCGTTCACCATACAGTTTTTATATGTAATCGAATATGGATAAAGTATCCGTTTGCACCAAAAATGGGCACAAACACCCAATAGAGATTTTATAGAGAAATAAATGAAGAAAATCCAATGAAAATGGAGGAAAATTAGCAATTAAATAACAGAAAATAAGCAAAAATGAGAACACAACGATTAATAGTGGTTCAGCATTGAAAGCCTACGTCCACTTTGGAGAAATAATTTTATTAATCACTTGAATTACCGAGTATAAAGGGATGGATCGAGTATGATCCGTAATTAAAATGGAGTAGAAAGGACACAGTAGAGTAAAGATCCCAAAAATGAAAAACCAAGTCTATATTTATAGGGAAAGATGGTGAAATATCTTCTTGAAATTTCGCAAACAGAGTCTCCAGATCCAGAAGAAGTCACAATATCGATCGAGGGTCCCAAATCATTTGCAATAACGATTGGCACCGATCATTTTATGAGCTCCTTTTGGCATGCGATCGATACAGTGGGCTCCACTCTTCAATATATTGATGTTCGCAAAGTTTCATGTGTAGTTGACTTGTAGATTTTGAGATATCGATCTTTTTGTTCTGAGTTGAAATGTAATATCGATACGGTATGATCCATAATTAGTGAATGTGGATTGTACCCTATCCATTTTCAGGGAGTCATGTATATTAATATTTTGAGCGTTATATTGAGTTCATCTTCCGCTTTCGCTTCACCGTTGCTTCATATAATCATCTATACCCAATCTTTGGGCTTCGTGATTATTAATCTGACTTGTCCGTTAAGATGACAGTCAAGTCTAACTTTTCTAGTCAATTCGAATATAGCCAGGCCAAATGGCTGGATAACACTTGCCTCCTAAAGTACATCTTGTTTCAACATGACGTGCTTTAAATTGATGCAAGTTGGTGTCGTCGAAAAGGAATCCATCTAGTTTTCTGAGTAGTAGTTATCCCTTTGATGAATTGCGTTTCTTAAAGAGTCTCATCTCTTTCTGTATGACATGACGATTGGTTGATTTCCAATAGTATAAATTCTAGGTCATGTCTTGATGGTGATCATTTAAGTCTTTATTTCAGTGAGTTAGTAGGCCTCGGCTGAATGGTTCAAATTTTCCTCTGATTAATCCTGGTGAGAATTCAATTTCTGTCAATTTCAAGAAATCAAATTTTTAGGGATGTACACTTGCACACATACGTATCCATCCCCGACTCCCGATCACAATTGCACGTTCACGGGTCGTTGTCAATTCCCTACATATTTTTAGATGGATCGGCATGAATCCATAAATAGTGGATCATACTTTATCCATTTCCAATATGGATCAGGTCAAATCCGTTGGTGTTGGTTCATGTTCGATTGTTTTTTAGATAGGTCGGCAAGAATCCATGAAGTAAATGGATCGTACTTGATCCATTTTTAATATAGATTGGGTCAAATTCATTTGAGATTGGATCACGTTCGATCGTTCTCCTCTCTCTCTCCCTCCTTTTCTTTTTTATAGAAATAATGGATCTGTCCAAATCCATTAAACATTGATCGTATATAACCCGTATTTGTGTTCAAAAATCCAATTGCACCGCGATCTAAGGAGGAGGATCGGTATACATCCATCATAGAACGATCGCAGCCGTTCGTTTCTTGGTTTGGTTATTTGATTGAATTGTAGGCTTTGTCGGTTCGATCCTCTCTTTCATATATATACTTGGACACTTAGATTATTTTCCCACGTTATTTCATTAACAAGAACATACTAACCAAACCAAAAGGAAAGTAAACTCCATCTTCTTCCTTCCCTTCACTTTCGATCCAAATTCTCGGATCCAAAATCATTTCCCAAACTTCATCCATCTCTCAACCGATCAACTCCTTCATTGTATCCACCATCACCACCTCCATCTCCTTAGATCTTGTTTCATAATCAACTCCAAATTGCCCCCGCTTTTCAATTTCTGAGATAGGTAGGTCGAACGTCTCTTACTTGTAATAATTTAGTGACGAGATAATAGGATTTCTTTCTAGTTTGCATGATTCAGGTCATGGGGTTCGATCATTCATAATGGAGTGGGAGATGGTGACGATCAGGTCGAGTTGTTTATGTTGTTGTGATGGTTGAGATGGCATTTGTGTTTTGAAATGGAAGGCAACGACAAGTTTTTTGGATATGGTGATGGAGAAATTGAGACGATCGTGGTCATACCATCATTTGCCTTAGTGGTTGAGGGTGGAAGATCGATTCTACCCGATCGTTCTTGGAGTTCTAAAATGCGGACTGTTACCGATCGTTTTCTGGTAGGGTTTGGTCGATCGTTTTATGGATCGATGGTTAGAGATTGGAGATTTGAATTAAAGTAAAGTGTGGAACCAGAGCTGAAGGTTGGATCGATCGCAATGATCAATACGAGTAACTATCGGTTGGAGTTGCTACAACGATCGGTCATGAAATGATCGTGCAGAAACGATCGGTTATGCACATTGTGATACATTGGTCATAAAATCATTTTGGATCGGTTCTTGGTTTAACTTTGATGAACATACTTAAAATCCTCAAATCTTAATTAGAACTTTGTGATGAGCTTCGGCCTTGAATGCTTGAATGGTCGTACATGACTTGCATATGAAATGGACTACATATTCAGACGTATATGACAATCGAACTATGGAACGAACTTGAATAATCTTCTACATATTTATATTTGTTGCCTATGCCTTGGATAAATTTTTGAAGCTCATCCGCTTCTGAATGCACAATTCGAACTTCAACATGCCAACAACTATCTCAATGCTTAGACTGAATCCTTAGCCAGTGATGTAGAGAATCGGTTGAGACGGTCAACAATGATGGTCGCTCCGATCAAACCTCGGAGTCTCGTCATAGTCATAGTCTTTAATTCCGAACTATTTTCACTGCATTGCATGACACTGCACCATTCTGCACTAGCACTTTGCATGGGGGAAAGGAGTTATTTTTCTAATGATGATTATCTATCGAGTTTAGTAATTATGGGTTCCAGACGCTAAAACCGTTTAGCTACTATGCCTTTTGGACAATCTTCATAGCATAACAATACAAGTGCCGAATCGAGCTTCGCAACTGCTTCCGATAGACTTTCTCCTGGACATCAAGCTGAACAACCGAAAGTTCATGTCCATTACTCGACCTTTTCTATGTTGTTCCTGTCCTTCCAGCAAAAGTGTTAGACCTTGCTCCCAACACTCTAGAAGACGCGATATTTTTGGAAGATCCTAAGGATTATGTGGCTTCAAAAATTAATGAAGCCTCTCTTCGTAGAATTTGTGCTAGACACGGGGATTGTTTCATAACTTGCGAGTCTTAACTCGAAATGAAAGAGCTCATATGTCCCTTAAAGGGTTCACGAGATGCAACAAGTTCATGCGTTGGGCAGGATGCGTCCCACCCTTTAATTCATTTATCCGAGAGATGCTATATCATATGAGGTTAGCACCGACACAACTGCATCCAAATGGCTATGCCTTGCTTAATTGTACCTACATGGAATTCATGGAGTTTTTATTTTATCCTCCAACTTCTATAAACATTCGATTTCTTTTCACCTTCAAGCGACGAAAGGGAAGCCTTTCGTTCACATTTCTCAGATTGGCCAAAAGTGCTAGATCTCGACTGGTACATGGAACAAGTTGAGCACTTTCAAAAGAGAGTGGTTCTATATTCGCTGCCCCGCCCAGCTTTTCCAGACGGTGGTTAGAAGGACGTAAGTATTACTTCTTGCTTAATTTCTTGAGTGCTTGTATCCAGATCGTATCCTGAATTAAGCAACTTTTCTGGTTTGTGCAGGTTCTTATCCATGACCTAACATACATAAATGCGGTCTTATCGCTAAAAATGGTTCCATCAGAAGATAGAGACATTGAAAATCTCCTTACTGATGAATGCCTCATTACCTACCGCCTGATGGAAGAGGGTCGTAGCATAGGGCTACTGGTTACTATTGGAGCTATAATGACTAAGCAGCGGGATGTGGATGATGATGAAGGCCGTCAAGCTGATCCTGTTGTGCCCCCAGTAGAGAGGGCTCAGGAAGCTGCTGATAAAGATGCAGTAGGAGATAAAGGCGATGACCTCAATGGCAATGACGCGGGTTCTAGTTTTGGGGATGTAGTTGGATCCTCGAAAACCTCACAGCCCCCACTCTCAAAAAAGGAAAAAGAAAGAAACTCATTTGTAGGTTCCCTAAGAGTCGCCTCCTCAAACAACCCAAGCTATATGTCATCCCTCGGGTTATTCCAGATCAGTCCGCTTCTCAACCTTCAAAGCACTTGAACAAAACATTTGAGGCCTTATCTGATTTTCCGATATCGGATGATGTTGATGCCTTTCATTTTACTGACATGAGCATCGGCGGATCAGAATCTCCTTCTAGAGCTGGGGCTGGAATCCATCCTATCACTAGTGGAGAGGTTGCTCCTGCCAGTAAAGCTTCAATAACTGGTCTATTGGGGGGACACAAGGACACACACATTCGCATGCACTTCACAATATTGCATTAGACTTATCTCATGTCCTTAAATACTTAGAGCCGATTTATTCTTTGTCTTTCTTTGTAGAAACAATGATGAGGAAGAAGCACATGTTTCGGTCTCTACAGGAAATATCATGCCAGAATTTTGGTTCTCGTTCGGGCTCATACCGCCAAGGTAGTGGTCGTGAATACGATCCTAGCTATCGCTCCTGCCGGGATTGGGATTACTAGACTAGAGGTGACAGAGACAGGTCTTCTCATGATAAACATCGATCCAAATCTAGATCTCCTCCTCCTAAAAGTTTTGAAAGGCAACAAGATCGCCGCTATGACATTCCTCCTACCGACACTTTTCGTGGTCCCACTTCAGTTTGTTCGCAGTCTGTTGTTCCATCTCATGCTCAGTAACACAGTGATCGTCGACGTCATAGTGAGCATGATGCTCACTAACAAAGGCCGGGAAAAGAAAGCGCTGACACCTAAGTTGTCACCGAAGCTCAACAAGTCGATGTCGTTGCTGGTATGGCCTAACTTAAGTCGGATTTTCCAAATGTATGTCTCGATGGATTTTTCTTTATACCTAATCTTAAAAAAGTTCCTGAAAAGTCCAACAAATGAATCTGAATTGTGTGAATGATATCTATAAGCAGTATAATGAGTGGATGAGAGCAGCGGAGGGGATTTCTAAAGTATCTTAAGAGAGAGCAGCAGAGATTGAGAAATTGAAACGCCAAGAGGCCTAGGATGGACGGATCATCAAAACTCTAACCAATGAGTTAAAATCTTCAAGGAGCTCACAGGCAGAAACTAAGAAGAAAGCAGAAATGAGCATCAAGGCACTTGAGGATGAGAAAGCTAGGCACTTGGCCGAGGTTGAAGCGCTTCATTATTGGAACCATGAACTGGTGTTAGAAAGGATGCGGCTCAAAGAAGCAAAGCTGAGTAAAAAACTAAGTTTGAGCGCGAATCCAAAGATAAAGAGGAAGCGTTGAAAATTGGCCAGGATGCCTGTGATGAATTGGTCACCATCGCTGGAAAGAGACGCGGCTGTTGAAAAGGCCAAAGACATTGACGCCCTCGTTAAATGAGAAGTGGAGGTCATGAAAGAAAAGGTCAGGGATTAGGTTATGGAAGAATTAGATCCATTGCTTATTCTTTACAATGCCAACAACCTGAAACATAGAAGCTTGGAATGGCTCCGGGGTGACTACCCTTACCATCTTGTGCATGCTTGGGAGCATCTTGTTTCGGAGGAGAAAAAGGCTCTTGCCACTGAAGAAATCGATCTAACGATGCTGAAAGGCAAAATTTTATTGGGTGACGAACCCAAGGTTCTACTTGAAAACCCAACTTATACTCCGAAAAGAGCATACCACAACCTCTCAACATGAAGCTGGTGAAGGTTCCGGATCCATGTCACACAATGTCACAGATGACCAGAATCCATTGACCCAATCTATTCCTAGCACCACTATGGATTTTTCTAATGAGCCCGGTTACAATCTGGAGAATCCGCATATTGATACATCTAGTGGGCTCTCCCCGATTATAGAATGAGGTTTCGATGGTACTCTGGCTCACGTGAGAGGTCAATCTGGAGAAGGTATTTCATTAAACTCACATGTCCTTCAGAAAGTTAATGTGTCCCCGGTCGATATATCTAATCTCTTTATTTATATTTTCTCAGCTTTAGATCCACCAGTTGTAGTTCCACCTCTTCCTCAAAAATCTCAATCAGGACCTCAGGTGCCTGCAACGGAGTCTGTTACTGTCAGGACTTCGGCAATGACCCAAGATGTCTCGGAGGAGGAAGCTTTTACAATCAACGATCACTTGGTGGATGCTTTGTTGAGGAAAGAAAGTGATCCGCGTTAAGAGATTCCTATTGATGACGACATTATGATTATTGGAGCTTCCCAATCCTTATCAAGCACCTCTATGTAAGAAATGGCACAAAAACTCAGGGCGGACATTGCCTTTAAGACGAAAGTCAAGTAGGAGAGAATAGAGCTCATTCCCTCTCCCATCTCCATCATTTTATCTTGAGAAACTGTGCATGCTTCCGCACCTCAGCCAGATCCTGCTCAAGATGCATCTACTAGGTCAACCTAGACTACTCCGGTGTAAGGCCAAGGAAGCGGTAAGAGAGGAGAAAAGAGGAGTGGGGAAAGCTCGAGTAAAATCTCTCCCGATTCCAAGAAGAAGAAGAGGAAGCCGAGGAGGAAGTGATTCTTTTCGTGTACTCATGCTCCAAAGTCTTTTGGGTTTTGTTGGCCGAATTTGTACGGGATCGACCCTTTTTTTTATTCTTTGGCTTTAAATACTTGTACTTGACTTTCCAAGCTTATGTAAATAAAGTTCTTTTACTTTTTTCGAACTTTTGTGTGAATTTGCTTAAGTAGTTGAGCTATCACATTTTCCATTCAAGGTACTTGTAATTCGTTGCTCATTGATTCAGATGATAATCCATTAATTTTATCTCGAGGCCTCCATACGGTCGTGGCCTGAAGTCGTATTAGACAATGGGCTCAAGACCTAGTATTACGCTGTCAGATCTTGCAGTTTAAATGATTATACTCCCGCCCCCAGTTTGTGGGTTAATGGAGTTGGATAGTGGATGGTCGAATTCCATCTTTTGAATTTATACTCCTTCTATCGATTTCATGTCAGAGTTAATGGAATAGTGAGCGTTCTAATCACTCATCTATTTATTTATACACATCCGCACTCTAGGGATAAGAGTTCATTGGCATATGATCGAATCGTACCTAATTTGTGTTTATACTCTGGTCCATGCTCTTGAGACTTAGAGTTATTTTGGAAAGTAGTCGAATCATATATTCCTTGATTGATTGACTTATCCCTAAGCCCGGCGTTTAACTTGGAGAGCGGTCGGTCGTGTTACGATCGCTTTTTGATTCACGTCTGTCCCATTGCTTGGTGGGACTAATTTGATTATCATATGGTCAAGTCACATCCATTTCTCGTTACGTACTCTGCATGTCGGGTTGTGAGCGGGAATCATCGTATGAACGGTCATACCACATTCATTTTGTTTAGTTCGATCATGAACTTATGTAATCGATTGGCTCCAAACTCTGGGAACCTGTTTGAACATGTCAGTATTAGTTAGTCGGGTATCATAACTAATATGTAATGCTACAGCGATCATATATATTAAGGAAATTTTAAATTTTATTTGCCAAATAGAAAGAAATGACATAATTTGTCTTATTATGTATTTGGAAAATCAAATGCTAAAGCAAATTCGGAAATTGAATATAACTAAATGAAAAAGAATATACTAAGTGAATAGCGTCATAAATGCTCGCTATTCCATGCCATTGGGAGTGTGATGCCATCAACAGTCGCTAGCTTGAAAATTCATTCTCCAAGCCTCTGTTCAATGACGTACGGTCCCTCCTAAGTAGGATTCATGTTTGACGGGATAGGAAAAACTTGTTTCAAGACGAGATCGCCGATTTCAAAGGTCTTAGGTTGGACCTTAGTGTTGTAGTATCGGGCAATTCGATATCGATGTGCAGCTGCCCTCAAATCAGCTTCTTCGCACTTCTCATCTATCAAGTCTAGAGATTTTAAGAGGAAATCTTTATTCGTTCTGGGATCATATTAGGTCACTAGATAAAAAAGGATTTTGAGTTCTACAGGAATAACGGCTTTGGAGCCGTAAGCAAGGGCGAATAGTGTATGGCCAGTCGCAGACTTGTTGGTGGTTCTGTAAGCCAGTAATGCTATGGGGAGTTCATCCACCCACTTACCTCTAGACTTTTCCAAATGTTTCTTTAGAATGGACTTTATGATTTTGTTCACAGCTTCAACTTGTCCATTTGCTTGAGGGTGAGCGACTGCCGCAAATCTCTTTTCAATATGATGCCGACGACTGAAGTCTTTGAATTCATCGCTGCCAAATTGGGTTCCATTATCAATTACAATGGTTCATGGAAGGCCAAAATGATAGATGATATTCTGGACAATGAAGTTGATTAATTTCTTCGTCGTGATCATGGCTAAAGGTTTTGCTTCGGCCCATTTGGTGATGTAACCAACTGCTACAATGGCATACTTCGCACCCCCTTTTGAGATTGGTAAAGAACCGATAATATCTATACCCCATGTGGCAAACGGCCATGGATTGACCATTTGTGTAATTTCCATTGGCAGAGCTCTTGGAACTTTTGCATACATCTGGCACTTATCGCATCGCTTAACATAATCAGCAGCATCTCGGTTGACAGTTGGCCAGTAATACCCATAATGGAGTATTTTCTTTGCTAGGGTTTTCCCCAGTGTGATCACCACATTCCCCTTCATGAACTTCCCTTAAGACTCGTTTGATTTCATCATGAGATATACACCAGAGCAGGGTAATGGAAAAATCCTTTATATACATGACTTCTTCTTGAATGACATATCATAAAGCTTTGCAGAGGATTTGTCGTCTTTCATTCCTCCGTTCGGAAAGGACTCCCTATAGCAAATAATCTTTAATCGGATTCATCCACAACTCCTTCTCTAGCTCCATCTCTAGTACCTAGTCGATTTTAATCCGGTTTATGCAAAGATCGTCTAGTACTTCGATTGGAACCAAGCTCGTTTGTTGTGCATTCCCGGTGCTAGCAAACTTTGCCAATGAGTCGGCCTCTTTGTTTTGATCCTGAGGAATGTGCGTTATGTCACAATACTCAAAGTCATTCAATAGCTCTTAGACTCGGATAAGGTACATAGCATATCGTTGTCCTTTAGCCTGATAATCTTCCCTGACTTGGTATACCACCAACTGGGAATCGCAAAAGATTTCAAGAGATTTTATTCCCGGTTCTCTGGCAAGATTGAGTCCAGCAATCAGAGCTTCATATTCGGCTTCGTTATTCATTGCAGGGAAGTCAAGCTTCAAAGCGTTGAAAATTGATCGATTCTCCGCAGTTACTAATATGACTCCGGCTTCAAAACAACGATTGTTGGATTCTCCATCTGTATACATTTTCCACCAAATGGTAGGGGCTTCACCACTCATTGGGAGATCATCCTGTGCAGTGAATTCTGATATAAAGTCTGCCAGTGCCTATCCTTGGATGGCTCGTCGAGGGAGATAAGTGATGTCGAATTGGCTTAGTTCGATGTTCCACTACAGTAATCTTCCATATATCTTAGGTCGCTGTAAGACCTGTTGTAACGGCTGATCGGTGTAAACATTGATGGGATGAGCCTGAAAATAGATATGGAGCTTTTGTGAAGCAATCAATAAGCAGTACGCCATTTTCTCTATCATCAGATAGTTCCTTTCAGCTCTCGTTAGTCGCTTGCTAATATAATAGACCAGTCTCTGGATTCGATTCTCCTCGCAAAGCAGTGCGGCACTTATAGCGTGTACTGACACATCCAAGTAGATATACGAATCTTCGTGATCCACCCGCTTTGACAAGATGGAAGGTCTCTCTAAGTGGTTCACCAAAGCTTGGAATGCATTTTCACACTCCCACATCCATGCAAAACTTCTCTTCCCTCTTCTTATCAGGTCCAAGAAAGGAATACATTTATTACTGGCTCTGAAAATAAACTGGCTTAGGACAACAACCTTCCCATTTAGACTCTGTACTTGTTTGATAGTCTTTGGCAGTTGGATGCTACGAATTGCTCGAACCTTCTTGGGATTAGCTTCGATTCCACGAGCATTGACAATGAAACCCAAGAATTTTTCTAATGCGACGCCAAAGTAACATTTTGGAGGATTGATCTTCATTTTGTAATATCAGAGGATATCGAACATTACCGCTAAGTCTCTGACGTGGTTGCTTAATTGTTTTAACTTTATGAGCATATCATCCATTCATACCTCCATTGTCTTTTCGATCTGATCTTTAAACATTCGGTTGACCGGGCACTAATAAATTGCTCTAGAATTCTTCAATCCAAATGGCATTACCACATAACAATACAATCCCACGTCGGTATAAATCTGGTGTGCTCTTGGTTGGGGATGTGCGTTGGGATTTGATTATATTCAGTGTACGCATCTATGAAAGATAACAACCCCTATCCTACGGTTTAGTCCTTCAGTTGGTAACTGTCTTCTGGACATGCCTTGTTTAAGTTTGAATAGTTAACGCACATTCGCCACTTTCCATTCTCCTTTCTCACAAGTATAGGATTGGATACCCATTTAAGTTAGAGGGCATCGTGGACAAACCCGTTGCTTTTGACTCTATCCACCTCCTCTTTAATGGTGGCATATCTCTTCGGATCCATGCCGCGCCTTTTTTGTTTCACCGAAACACGACTTAGGTCGATATTTAATGCGTGGCTCGCAATGGTAGGCAAGATCTGACACAAGTCAGAGTGGGTCCAAGAAAACACCTCAAGATTCGCTTGGAGAAAACCAGCAAGTTCTTCATCATCAACGGTCTGAGCTATGATCCGATCTGTAGGACCCACGATGGGTCATCGTGGCTGATGGTGATGTCAATCGTCAGCTCAACCGGTGTAGGCTTGGTTTCCTTAGGCTCCTACTCATCATCCCTAGGATCTATGTCTTTATAGAACCGACTGTGGTGCCTAAGCCAAGGCTAAGGCGCTGGTTGTCAATCTTCGGTAGCTTGGATGTGGAGAGACTTGTCCACACCCTTACCTTTCTCGCTTCGCCGGGCATCTCTCATCTTAGCTACATAGCAGGCACATCCAGCTGCCTGATCACCATGCACAACTCTAACACCGTTATTAGTTGGGAACTTCAAAGTCAAACAACAAAGGCTGCCCAAAATTCAGCTAGGGCTAGTCGGCCCAGAAAAGCATTGTATGGAGAATCAACATCCAAGACAACAAATGGCAACATCCGCACTTTTATGCAGTCACCTTCTCCCAACTCCACGGGGAATTCGACATAACAGACAGCTTCGGTCGCAGCACTGTTAAAGCCATGAATGCGGACTTTAGATAGCTTCAAGTCCTTGGCTTCCATTCTCATTTGATCGTAAGCCTTTTTGAAAATTATATTCATGGAACTACCACAATCAACCAAGATCCTCCTCACTAAGGCGGGGTCGATCATGGCCAAAATGACTATTGGGTTGACCATCGATGCCTCCACCTTATCAGCGTCTCTATTTCTGAATATAATGTGGTCTTCCATTTTACGCTACTGTTTAGCCAGAGCCCCATCTTCTGTATTAGAACAACAGTCAAAATCCATATGCTTGATTGTGCTAGCATAGCGCTCCATCTCGTGCCAACTTTTATCGATTGGGTGCGGCATTTCGGTTATTGTATTGATTACTAATCTTCCACCAGTCCGTGCAAGCTCCTCATCCTTGTGCGGTGCTTGTCCTCGGTTGGGGTTGGATATCCCCTACCCACCATCCTGTAGTGTTTTAACAAATTGCTGCAATTTTCTTTCCCGAATCAGTTTCTCGATAACATCCTGAAGATGTCTACATTCTTTTGTGTTGTGACCATAGCATTCATGGAACCGGTAATATTTTCCAGTCTGCTTTTGTTTCTCCATCGATTCTTTAGGAGGTGGCTTCCCATACTGCATGGTATTACATATAGACAAGTAGACATTCTCTAGGGATGTATTCAGTGGTCTGTAAGTATCATACATTGGAATCCTAGACTTTCCTCTTCCAAAATCCCTCTTCCATTTACAGTTCCTATCACCGCCTTTCTTTTGATGATTCAGTTTATCTTGGACATTTACTTGAACTTTTTTGAAACTCTCCCCGGACTGTTTCACTGTGAAGTTACTCTGAACTCCTTCTCCACTTGGTCCAATAATATTCTTCTTTCTAGAGCATCTATCTTCCTCTTTCCTCAAATACCGAGCTGCTTTTGCATAGAAACTCTCCAACGTATGGGTGGTTTGCCAACTAACCAATCACCAAAGTCAGATTCTGGATCAATTCGTCTTGTTACCGCAATCAATATTGAAGGTCATTTAAATTACCGACTTTTGTGACGGTTATATGAAATCTCTCCAAATAGTCTATCAACAATTCTACCAGATCCTAGATCATGCTTGATAGGGACATTACATCTTTGGGGCGAGTTGCATGCATATGAAACTGCTCCACAAATTTTGTTGCTAAATCATCAAATCCAGAGATTGACCTTGGGGGCAATCTCGTGAACCATATCGTTGCTATGCCAAAAAGAGTGGTGGGAAAACATCTGTATTTTATGGCATCATCCGCTCGTGCGGAGTCCATTGGCCATTCATATCTTATGATGTGCTGCCTGGGGTCGGTTTTTCCCTTGTAGGCAGGCATTGACGGCATGCTAAATCTCCACGTATATTCCACATGTAAAATATTGTCAGTGAATGGGGTATGGCTTTTGGAGATCCCCCAATCATCATTGGTCAAACCTTGGCTTTCCCTTACGAGCTGTCTAATCATAGCTACAAGTTCGACGTTTGGATAGTTGGAGCCAAGCTGTAGTCATGCTCCACCTAATGTGAAGAGTCTGGGCGATGTCTACAGGCCATTCCACGCCTTCTTGGCTCAACATCTTCTTGATGCACGTCATGTGCATTCACATTGTTGTCATTCCGGAGAGGTAATTGATCTGCATTAACTTGAACTCTAGCATCCAAATCAACCGCGGCATCACCAGTGTGCATTCTTCCCGCCATCTACTATACCCTGCCTCAAAAAGTTGGATCGACACCGATCGTTCCAAATGATCGGTACCAATCGTGATCGGTCCGTCTGGATTGGTCGAATGATGGTCGGTCGACATTTCGATGTGGTATCCGTCGGTTCTGCAACGTCTATGTCTGTGATATTCATATGATGAAGTTGAGCTCTTCAATGTAGAATGGGGAGTTCGCTCCCTCCTGATTTTCCCGCATTATTGATCCCTGAGTTGATTCATTAGATCGATATTGGCTTGAATCAGCTGGTTCAACTATCGGTGGCTATCCATGAGCTCTCTCATCAGATTCTGGAAATCAGCTCTTGTGATGGAATTAGCTGGATTCTTGACATCAACTGGATTGGTGGCATTAACATCTACTAGTAGATTGCTCTGGCCTCCTTGTTTGATGTTGGTATTCTCATTTCCCTTTGCGTTTTGAGCGGTAGATCTGGTGTTCATAACCATTGTTAATAGTTTTCCTTAGACTTTGCAAATCTGAATAGAAACAGAAGCTTGTCGACAGAAATATGGATCTATTTTGTGAATAATAGGAATCCATAAGTAGATATCAGATATAATTAAGCTGAGAATTCATCTCTCAACGAAAGAACCAAAATGTCTGCATCAGAAATTGGCACAAACACTGAAGTGACCCTCAAACTTTATGCTTAAATTTTTTTTTACATCCCTATAATTAATATTCTCAGAGTCATTTTCTTTTCAAACAATTCATCCAGGATCCAATATGTTCCACCAATATAAATATATCGGTTTAATTCCTAAAGATATACACATACATATGAAGATGTATGTGTTCCTCTTGTTTAAAATCAGAGTATGTTTTTAATTCCATTTGTTAAACAAGAGCAGGCTGTTTAGTTTGGATTAGTTTGGATTTGAAGAAATCTGCATATAGATAATTACCTTGTTCTTTTGAGTATTTATAATATGATAATAATTCCTGTCCATATTTGGTCGAAGTATTTGGGATTTTTTTTTCATAGTTCAAATAAATTGATATTTGGCTAAGACCAGAAAATGATATATCCTCTTATCATTTTCCACTTATTTATTTTCTGGAAACTCTCTTATTTTTAATTCAATCTATATGACTTATTTATTTCAATCTTAGCCTGTTTAACTCATTGTAAGTTGAGTATTTGCATAAGATTTACTGTGATAAGCATTTGAACGTAAAAATATTTAAAAGATTAATGTGTGTTTCTAGGTTTTAATAGTGCAGATCTGTCCAGATTGCATATCTGGTATAGCTTTTAAAAGTTGATTGTGGTGAAACAATTTCTAAATAATCTAAAGTTTTTGAAATGTATTTTACATTCAAAACACCATCAAATATGGTCGACCAAAACCTCACTCATTTGAAGTTGGTTAACCCATAAGTCTTGTGTCTAACAGACACTTGTTCAAGGCAATGGCATTATATCTTAAGCCTTGCAAAATATTTACTTTTTTCAAAACAATTCAAAAGTAGTATTAAAACTGGTTTACAAAGTTTCACAGTAAAAAGATTCAAATCTTTATAAGTTTACCTCTAGTTAAATCCAGATTTTATTCTAAAAACTTAGTGCATTGCTATGTCTCAAGAATTTACCAATACATAACATAAATTATGCAAAACATTTACTCACATACATATATGTATATTTTTTTTCCAGGCTTTCATATCTAATACCTAAGCATATTTTTATGGTTTTCAACCCAGATATTTCTTTTAATTTTTAAACCTTAATGCATAGCAATAATTCAACAAATAAACAACCAGCTTAATCAAACATAGCAAGTTCATTACATAACATCAAGTTCAAACACAACTGTCTCATGAATACATGTAGATAAAATCAAATTAGGCTCTTATTAAAATTAGCTAGCATGTTCATTCAATCCCTTTTCATTTGCCATACTTCACTTTCTACTTAGCTCCTACATTTCTTGAAAGAGCATTGGTGGCTGCCTCATTTTAAAGTTAGACACCCCATATGCCATGAGTAAATAAGGGTCAGATCCATGATCTGGTATGAGCAACATTAGTATATTCATGATATTAAACAACAGAAAATTAGGAGTGTAATAACTTGTTATTTGAATGAATTTTTGCAATCACTTATTATATCATTGTGTAACTAAAGTGACTCAGGTATGATAACTCCATCTATCATTCCTATACCTGCATTCATAATCAAGCAAACAAAATCATCTATTTGCAACATGGGCATCCACTGGAACAATCATGGTTCCATACCAACCAACCTAAGAAATATTCATATTCCTATCTCTTCATATACAGGTTGTATAAATTCAGTTTAAATTCCTGCCTCATCTGCCATCAAGGAATCACAGGGACACATTGCAATGAACTAATTCACATCATTGCACAAAGATCTCAGGGCTTAAACAAACCATGTGCCAACTTGCATACATCAAATATAACAAGCATTCCAGCAGCCTTCTTGGCCTTCCCTTCCCTGGTTTATTTACTAGTGCATTGATTTAAATATTATCATCAGATTGCTAAGTGAACTTGTCACTGCAAACATGGTAACACCCATAAATTTTCAAGCATAATTTACTCAGAAATTTAGTAGACAGTTATTTCCAAAAATGTGGACATTGTGTCTTGATCTCAGTAAAATATAAGAATATTTTCAACTGTAAAAGAGGCATGGCATGTTCTTGTTATATTGATCTGCAAGCCTTTATGATTGATTCAGATTCATGATCTGGTTCAATCATAGTTTTAGCTTGTGAGCATCTCTTGTTTTTTTAATTTGATTAAGGGCTAAGCACATAGAAAATTTCTATTGCACCCTTAACTTCTTTCTTCTCAAGCCTCAGCACTTATACCAAGTATAATGCAGCTCCCAACATTTTTCTTTGGTAAAATTTCCATGCCATAGATCTATAACAGTTGAGAGTATTCTCTATATAATTTTAAGATTCTGGACTTTAACATTTCTGAGTAAAATAAAACAGTATGATGCACAACCAAAGGAAAATATCTCAACAAATCAAAGATCACCAAAAACATCCATATTAAATCATATCAGATTTAAAATAAAACATCCAAAAAGCATTGATGAAATCATATACATCAAAACCAGCAATATGTTAATGGCAATATAAAAAGTGGTTGCCTCATCTCAGGTCTTAATGCCATGAACTCAGTGAGGTTACTCACCTAAGTTCTTCCTTCTCTTATTTCAGAAAATCCTTATGTGTGTGTTTTCTTCTTCCTTTCAATATTTTCCTTTCTTTCTTATTATTTTTTAGCAACTCTGGGTAAAATGTTTTCCTGGCCAAAACTGCCTATTTATACCAGTGTTTTCTCTTAGGGTTTTGTTACAACAAAATTCCATTTCTATCCTAACCATCTTCATGTATTTTTCATTTTCACATTTTTCCTCCTTAATGCCCCGGCCACTTTAGTCTATTATAGTTAGTACCCCTTTTCTTTTTTCCTTTTACTTTTCCAGAAAAATGGCTATCTTTAATTACTTACCCAAGTCATGCTAAATGTGTGATTCAGTTTTTATTTATATATTTTTATTCTTTTCTGGAAAATCTCCTTTTCTATTTTTACCTACACAAGCATATTGACTTGTATTACATTTCATGTCATTTTGATGTTTCTTTTAACACTTTCTGCTCACAGGAAATATACATGCACATGGGTGTATATATATTTTTATTTGATCTCTCTTGCCTTTCAGAAATTATACACATACATCCTAATTAAATGAGTTAGGTCTGGTAAAAGAAAACCCTATGCTAAGTAAGAATTACTTCTTTGCTCACATAAAATCTTTCTGCCTCTTTATTACTATATTTAATTCCTTATGCTTCACAGAAAAATGTATATAGACATATCTCCCATATTTAACTTGGTTAGGCCTAAGTTAAATTCTAATGTTTCAAATAAGAATTTTACTTTCTTATTAAAATAAAAAATTTCTATCTCTTTTTTTTCCCACAAATTCTTGGATTTTCCCCTGTGCCATTTTCCGGTGTGCACGTGCACACATATCCTTGCACACTATTTAATCCCAAGTTTCACCATATTTAAATCTAAATGTTTCAAAATTAAATCATTTTATCAAAATGATTTTTCACAAAATTTTGGGGTATTGCATTCACCCCTCCTTTTAGGAATTGTGTCCTCACAATTTTCCTAGTACTTGTAACAAACAATTATTGACTTCAGAAACATTTATTAAGCATATGAATAAACAAACATATTCAATCATATCAACCATGCATATTAGATTTTCTAAAAATTTAAATTTACCTTTAATCTGCAAAAAGCTTAGGATAATCTATCCTAATCTTGTCTTCTAGCTCCCATGTACAATCATTAGGATCAAGACTCCACTGGATCATTACCAGTTTCAAAGTTTTACTCCTTAATTTCTTTGCTTCTTTAGCTAAAATCCCCACTGGTTCTTTCTCATAAACCAAGTTAGGATTTATTTGAATTTGGGTAGGTTTTTCCAGAATTTCTTCTCTATCATGTACCCATCTTCTAAGTTGTGACACATGAAAAACATTATGCATTGCTTTCATCTCCTCTGGCAGTTCCAGGTTTGTATGCTAATGAACCAATTCTTTCCAGAATTTTATAGGGTCCAACATACCTTGGTGTGAGCTTACCTTGCTTGCCAAATCTCAAGACCTTTTTCATAGGTGAAACTTTGATAAAAACAAAGTCACCCACTTCATATTCCACTTGCTTTCTCTTCCTGTCTGCAAATTTCTTTTGTCTATCTTGAGCTGCTGCTATTCTTTTTCTTATTAACCCAATTTTCTCTGTAATTTCTTTTACATAATCAGGTCCTAGAACAGCTCTTTCTCCAGTCTCTACCCAACATATAGGTGATAAACATGGCTTGCCATATCAGGCTTCAAATGGTGCCATCCCTATGGTGCTTTGATAACTGTTATTGTATGTGAACTCAGCTAAATGGAGATGGTCTTCCCAGTTGCCTCCAAAGTCCAGTGCACATGCTCTCAACAAGTCCTCTAAAACTTTGTTCACCACCTCAGTTTGTCCATCTGATTGTGGATGGTAGGCAGTGCTTAAGCACAATTCACTCCCCATGGCCTCTTGAAAACTTTTCAAAAACCTTGAGGTGAAGATGGTATCCCTATCACTCACAATGGTTTTGGGTATGCCATGTAATCTTACCACCTCTTTCATGAATATTTAAGCCAATTTTGGGGCATTTCTTTCTGATTTTACTGGGATAAAATGTGCTACTTTGGTTAGCCTATCCACTATTACCCATATACTTGTGTTTCCCCTCTTAGATCTAGGCAGTCCATCTATGAAATCCATAGATATATCCTCCCACTTCCATTGTGGTATACTAAGGGGTTGTAACAGTCCTGATGGCCTTTGTGTCTCTGCCTTGACTTGTTGGCAAGTCATACACTTTGCAACATATTTGGCCACATCTGACTTCATTCCCTTCCACCAAAGATTTCTTTTCAAATTTTGATACATCTTGGTACTGCCTGGGTGTATGGAGTACTTACTCCTATGGTATTCATTTAATATTCTACCCTTCAATTCTATGTTTTCTGGAACACATATCCTATTCTTGTTCCTTAAATAACCATCCTTATCAATTTGATAATTTATTACTTCTTCCCCTTTTAATAAGAGCATTTTCTTCTCCAATAGGTTTAAGTCTTGTTCTTGCATTTTCCCAACCTTTAGAAGTAAATCTGATTGTAGAGATACCATACTCAATTTCCCTTTACTTTCA
The DNA here is from genome assembly GCA_030737815.1 of Allium fistulosum. Classification (NCBI taxonomy): domain Eukaryota; kingdom Viridiplantae; phylum Streptophyta; class Magnoliopsida; order Asparagales; family Amaryllidaceae; genus Allium; species Allium fistulosum. The sequence goes on along the minus strand of CM060905.1, from coordinate 152,025,791 downwards.
TCTTCTTCAATTGGTACCATCTGTACCCCACTGTTTGCTTCAATTTCCAAATCAGTAAGTATAGACAATTCCTTAAACTCTTCCATCATCAACATGGCTACTTTAGCATGTTGTCTACTCAAGGCATCTGCAACTTTATTTGCTTTGCCTGGTGTATAAAGTATATCTAGATCATAGGCAGCTAGGAACTCCACCCATCTATGTTGCCTCATATTCAAATCTTTTTGTGAGAATAAATATTTCAGTGCCTTATGATCAGTGTACAAGATAAATTTGGCACCTAACAAATAATGTCTCCAGAGTTTCAAAGCATACACAACTGCTGCTAGTTCAAGATCATGGGTTGCATATCTTGCTTCATGTGGCTTTAATTGTCTAGATGCATAGGCTACCACCTGGTCTTGCTGCATCAACACAGCCCCTAGCCTAGAGCCACTTGCATCAGTGTACACAATTAAGTTTTCATTTCCCTCTGGCACCCTCAATACTGGTGCATTAATCAGAGCTTCTTTTATTTTGATAAAAGCTTGCTCACATTTTTCTGTCCATACAAAGGCTTGGTTCTTTCTAGTTAAATTGTAAGTGGTGATGATATTTTTGAAAAATCTTTTATAAACCTCCTATAATATCCTGCCATCCCCATAAATGATCTAATCTCACTTATTGTGCTAGGCCTTTTCCATGCTTGGATAGCTACTACCTTATTGGGGTTTACTGATATTCCTTTGGCAGAGATAACATGCCCAAGAAAATGTACTTCTTCTTTCCAAAATGCACATTTTAAAATTTTTGCCTTTAAATCATTTTCTCTTAATCTTGACAAAACTAAGTGCAAATGATTTTTATGCTCTTCCACTGTTTTGGAATAAATCAAAATGTCATTAATAAAAATCAGTACAAACTTGTCTAAATAATCTCTGAATATTCTATTCATTAAATCTACAAAATATGAAGGAGCATTTGTCAAGCCAAATGGCATAACCATAAATTCATATAAACCATATCTAGTGTTAAATGCAGTATACTTAACACTTGAGTCTTCAACCTTCATTTGATGAAATCCTGATGCTAAGTCTAATCTAGAAAATATTTTAGCTTCACTGAGTTGATCAAAGAGATCATCTATTCTAGGCAATGGGTATTTGTTTTTGATGGTTACTTTATTTAGTTCTCTGTAATCTATGCACATTCTCAAAGTACCATCATGTTTTCTTACAAACACTACTAGAGCACCCCAGCATGAATTACTTGGCCTTATAAATCCTTTGCCTTCTAATTCTTCCAACTGATTTTTCAATTCTTTCAGTTCACTTGGCCCCATTCTATAAGGTTTCTTGATTATTGGACTTGCTCCTGAAATGAGATTAATTTGAAACTCAACTGGTCTATGATGTGGAACACCCTTAACTTCCCCAAACACATCCAAGTATTCATTGACTATGGGAATTTCTTCAATGGTTAGTTCACTGAAATCTTTTTCTGAGTCAACTAAATGATATAATTTTCCTTCCTTAGCTACTTCACATAAAACTGTGATCCTCTAGCCTCTAGAATTTTGCAATGATATGGTGGATGAGTCTAAATTAATTATGGCTTTAAATTGCCTTAACCAGTCTACCCCCAATATAGCACCTATATTTGGGTAATTCAAAACATATAAATTGGAAATAAAAATATTCCCTCCTATGCTTAACTCCACATCCACACAATTCATGTTCAAAACACTAGAACTCCCCAGTGGACTTTGTATAAGCAGTGGGGTTTCAACCAATATGCAATTTAATTTTAGCATTTTAACTAATTCATAGGAAATCAAGGAGTGAGTTGCCCCAGTTTCATATACTACTGCTATGGGTATGGTGCAAATAAGTAGTGTACCTTCCACTTGACCATGATTCTCAGCTCCACTCTCCACTGTGGATTTGCCTTTGCCTTCCAAACTTGCTATTTTCCCTTGCTGTTTGTACTCAGGACAATTCCTTTTCATATGCCCCTCTTTCCCACATAGGTAGCACTTGAAAGCTCCTCCTTTTAATTCTGGGCACCTTGGTTTGATGTGTCCTTCTTTTCCACATTGATGGCAAATCAACTTCTTCTTAGCATCATTAGCTTTAGTGTCTTTATCCTTCTTGTTGTCTGTCTCCTCCTTCTTTTTATCATAAGGGTGATATCTTCCCTTATTCTTCTTGTTGTTGTTGCTCTTAAAATTCCTATACTTCTCTCTTTCCTTGTCATGCTGTTCCAATTTCAATGCCAGATATATTACTTGATCAAAAGTCCTATCTGCATATGGTAGCATGGCTCTGCTAAGTCCTGGGTTCAGACCCTTTATATACCTATCATTTTTGGATGCTTCATCTGCCACTAGCATTGCTCCATACTTTGATAGCCCCTCAAACTTTTGAGTATACTCGGTGACATTCAAAGTTCCCTGCCTAAGTTTGATAAATTCTTCAAGCAAAGTGGTCTTGGCTGATGCTGGTACAAATCTTGCCTCCAACATCTCCTTGAACTGATTCCAAGTGATTTCATTTTCATTTCTTCCAGCTATGATCACCTCCCACCAGCCTAATGCTACTCCATTCAACTGTCTTGAAGCTACTTGCCTCCTCCTCTGATCATCAAGCTGCATGTCATTGAAAATTCTATCCAGTGTTCTCAACCATGCTTGAATTTCCATCACATTCTCAGTCCCTTCAAAACTTTTGCCTCCCAAATTGGTGTAAGCCTTCAGTAGTTTTGAAAGTTCCTCATGTGGGTTCTCAGGCCTATGCCCAATTCCATCTCTTAAAACTCTTACAAATTCTTGCATATCAAGCATCTGTGGTGCACTTGACCCTCCATGATGTGATCCCCTTCCTACCATGGTTTGCTAACCAAATCATGGGCAAATAGTATTAGTGTACTATAAGTATTTTCTATGGTTAATATTTTCCTATCTAAATTATTTCATCCAAAACAACCAGACATAATACATTCCTATAGTATTCAACAATCAATGCAACCATTTGCTCTAATACCAACTGAAGTGACCCTTAAACTTTATGCTTAAATTTTTTTTACATCCCTATAGTTAATATTCTCAGAGTCATTTTCTTTTCAAACAATTCATCCAGGATCCAATATTTTCCTCCAATATAAATATATCAGTTTAATTCCTAAAGATATACACATACATATGAAGATGTATGTGTTCCTCTTGTTTAAAATCAGAGTATGTTTTTAATTCCATTTGTTAAACAAGAGCAGGCTGTTTAGTTTGGATTAGTTTGGATTTGAAGAAATCTGCATATAGATAATTACCTTGTTTTTTTGAGTATTTATAATATGATAATAATTCCTATCCATATTTGGTCGAAGTATTTGGGATTTTTTTTTTCATAGTTCAAATAAATTGATATTTGGCTAAGACCAGAAAATGATATATCCTCTTATCATTTTCCACTTATTTATTTTCTGGAAACTCTCTTATTTTTAATTCAATCTATATGACTTATTTATTTCAATCTTAGCCTGTTTAACTCATTGTAAGTTGAGTATTTGCATAAGATTTACTGTGACAAGCATTTGAACTTAAAAATATTTAAAAGATTAATGTGTGTTTCCAGGTTTTAATAGTGCAGACCTGTCCAGATTGCATATCTGGTATAGCTTTTAAAAGTTGATTGTGGTGAAACAATTTCTAAATAATCTAAAGTTTTTGAAATGTATTTTACATTCAAAACACCATCAAATATGGTCGACCAAAACCTCACTCATTTGAAGCTGGTTAACCCATAAGTCTTGTGTCTAACAGACACTTGTTCAAGGCAATGGCATTATATCTTAAGCCTTGCAAAATATTTACTTTTTTCAAAACAATTCAAAAGTAGTATTAAAACTGGTTTACAAAGTTTCACAGTAAAAAGATTCAAATCTTTATAAGTTTACCTCTCGTTAAATCCAGATTTTATTCTAAAAACTTAGTGCATTGCTATGTCTCAAGAATTTACCAATACATAACATAAATTATGCAAAACATTTACTCACATACATATATGTATTTTTTTTCCAGGCTTTCATATTTAATACCTAAGCATATTTTTATGGTTTTCAACCCAGATATTTCTTTTAATTTTTAAACCTTAATGCATAGCAATAATTCAACAAATAAACAACCAGCTTAATCAAACATAGCAAGTTCATTACATAACATCAAGTTCAAACACAACTGTCTCATGAATACATGTAGATAAAATAAAATTAGGCTCTTATTAAAATTAGCTAGCATGTTCATTCAATCCCTTTTCATTTGCCATACTTCACTTTCTACTTAGCTCCTTCATTTCCTGAAAGAGCATTGGTGGCTGCCTCATTTTAAAGTGAGACACCCCCATATGCCATGAGCAAATAAGGGTCAGATCCATGATCTGGTATGAGCAACATCGGTATATTCATGATATTAAACAACAGAGAATTAGGAGTGTAATAACTTGTTATTTGAATGAATTTTTGCAATCACTTATTATATCATTGTGTAACTAAAGTGACTCAGGTATGATAACTCCATCTATCATTCCTATACCTGCATTCATAATCAAGCAAACAAAATCATCTATTTGCAACATGGGCATCCACTGGAACAATCATGGTTCCATACCAACCAACCTAAGAAATATTCATATTCCTATCTCTTCATATACAGGTTGTATAAATTCAGTTTAAATTCTTGCCTCATCTGCCATCAAGGAATCACAGGGACACATTGCAATGAACTAATTCACATCATTGCACAAAGATCTCAGGGCTTAAACAAACCATGTGCCAACTTGCATACATCAAATATAACAAGCATTCCAGCAGCCTTCTTGGCCTTCCCTTCCCTAGTTTATTTACTAGTGCATTGATTTAAATATTATCATCAGATAGCTAAGTGAACTTGTCACTGCAAACATGGTAACACCCATAAATTTTCTAGCACAATTTACTCAGAAATTTAGTAGACAGAATCTTAGTAAAATATAAGAATATTTTCAACTGTAAAAGAGGCATGGCATGTTCTTGTTATATTGATCTGCAAGCCTTTATGATTGATTCAGATTCATGATCTGGTTCAATCATAGTTTTAGCCTATGAGCATCTATTGTTTTTTTTAATTTGATTAAGGGCTCAGCACATAGAAAATTTCTATTGCACCCTTAACTTCTTTCTTCTCAAGCCTCAGCACTTATACCAAGTATAATGCAGCACCCAACATTTTTCTTTGGTAAAATTTCCATGCCATAGATCTATAACAGTTGAGAGTATTCTCTATATAATTTTAAGATTCCGGACTTTAACATTTCTGAGTAAAATAAAACAGTATGATGCACAACCAAAGGCAAATATCTCAACAAATCAAAGATCACCAAAAACATCCATTTTAAATCATATCAAATTTAAAATAAAACATCCAAAAAGCATTGATGAAATCATATACATCAAAACCAGCAATATGTTAATGGCAATATAAAAAGTGGCTGCCTCATCTCAGGTCTTAATGCCATGAACTCAGTGAGGTTACTCACCTAAGTTATTCCTTCTCTTGTTTCAGAAAATCCTTATGTGTTTGTTTTATTCTTCCTTTCAATATTTTCCTTTCTTTCTTATTATTTTTTAGCAACTCTAGGTAAAATGTTTTCCTGGCGAAAACTGCCTATTTATACCAGTGCTTTCTCTTAGGGTTTTGTTACAACAAAATTCCATTTCTATCCTAACCATCTTCATGTATTTTGCATTTTCACATTTTTCCTCCTTAATGCCCCGACCACTTTAGTCTATTATAGTTAGTACCCCTTTCCTTTTTCCTTTTACTTTTCTAGAAAAATGGCTATCTTTAATTACTTACCCAAGTCATGCTAAATGTGTGATTCAGTTTTTATTTATATATTTTTATTCTTTTCTGGAAAATCTCCTTTTCTATTTTTACCTACACAAGCATATTTACTTGTATTACATTTCATGTCATTTTGATGTTTCTTTTAACACTTTCTGCTCACAGGAAATATACATGCACATGGGTGTATATATATTTTTATTTGATCTCTCTTGCCTTTCAGAAATTATACACATACATCCTAATTAAATGAGTTAGGTCTGGTAAAAGAAAACCCTATGCTAAGTAAGAATTACTTCTTTGCTCACATAAAATCTTTCTGCCTCTTTATTACTTTATTTAATTCCTTATGCTTCACAGAAAAATGTATATAGACATATCTCCCATATTTAACTTGGTTAGGCCTAAGTTAAATTCTAATGTTTCAAATAAGAATTTTACTTTCTTATTAAAATAAAAAATTTCTATCTCTTTTTTTTTCCCACAAATTCTTGGATTTTCCCCTGTGCCATTTTCCGGTGTGCACGTGCACACATATCCTTGCACACTATTTAATCCCAAGAATTTCACCATATTTAAATCTAAATGTTTCAAAATTAAATCATTTTATCAAAATGATTTTTCACAAAATTTTGGGGTATTACACCAATAGAGATTTTGTAGAGAAATAAATGAAGAAAATCACTTGAAAACATAGGAAAATTATTAATCAAATAACCGAAAATTAGCAAAAATGAGAACACAACGATTTATAGTGGTTTGGCGTTGAAAGCCTACGTCCATTTTAGAGAAATAACTTTATTAATCACTTGGATTGCTAAGTACAGAGGGATGGATCAGGTATGATCCATAATTACAATGGAGTACAAAGGAACACCAGCGTAAAGTTCATGAAAATGAACAATTAAGTTTATATTTATAGGGGAAGACGGTGAAATATTTTTCTGAAATTTCGGCAGCAAAGTCTCCAGATCCAGGAGAAGTCACAGTGTTGATCGCGGGTCCCACATCATTTGCAATAACGATCGGTACTGATTGTTTTATGAGCGCCTTTTGGCATGCGATCGATATGGTAGGCTCCACTCTTCAATATATTGATGTTCCCAATGTTTCATGTGTATTTGACTTGTAGATTTTGAGATATCGACCGTTTTATGCTAAGTTGAATGGTAATATTGATACTGTACGATCCATAATTTGGGACTATGGATCGTACCCAATCCATTTCCAAGGAGTCGTGTATATTAATATTTTGAGCATTCTATTGAATCCATTTTCTGCTTTCGCTTCACCGCTGCTTCATATAATCATCTGTACCTAATCTTTGGGCTTCGTGATTGTTAATTTGACTTGTTGGTCCCAATGACGGTTGAGTCTAACTTGTCTAGTCAGTTCGAATATAGCCGGGCCAAAAGGCTGGATGACAGTATTTGTATTCTTGTATTGATTTAGCATTGAAAACCCATAGAAGCAATAAAAAATTTCATGCAAATAAATACCCAGGTGACCAAGACACAAAAGTTTTAGTGGTTGATAAGTTGGCTCTTGCATGGATCTTGAAGTGTCAACATGCCAAAAGATCTATTGATAAATATAATTTTTTATTTCTATGTAAATCTTAGTTCTGTTCATTTGTATATTTTAACTCATAAATATTTTACTAATTGTAATTATTGCACAAATTTACCTAACTAGATTATTTTAACTTTATATAATACACACACAGATATATATATATATATATATATTGCAATATTAACAATTCATTTTTCTAATTAGGCTTCCACTAGATTTTTATGTTTCTCAAAACCCTAAGAAAAACATAGAAATCTTTCAATTTTTCTTGTTGTTGTTAGGACTCGCTTGCCTTCAGATTTTGACCTTGAGGAATATTAACAAATCATAGACCCATAGTCGATGGATAATACTTTATCGGTTGTATCATATATAACTCCTAACCCTTGGTCTTTGTCCTAATTTCATCTAAACTGTAAGGAATATCAAAAAATCATAATCTTTTATTCACTCGTACTCACTATTTTGTAACAGCCTAAGTATAATGTACGTACCTTGAGGAATATCAACAAATATGTGCATGTATCTTACCTGGTCTAGGAAATATATTGATAGTACTACATAACATCCCAAGCTCGAGTAATATTAACCACCAAAGAGTATGCAAGTAATCTATCAATACATAAAAGGCAAAGGATATATATTAAGGATTCATAATCTTTAATATAACACATCTGAAATCATGGTATTCGTACAATACACATGTACTTGTTCCTTAAATCAAAGTTGAGTTTCTTACCGTTCCACTTAAGATTATACATTTATATTATATATGTATAATTCATTATAATTATGTTATTTGACCTTTTAGCCAAGCCTTATTTAAATGAGTCAGAAAGATCGAGCCGTTAGGTAGCAAACCAGAAATCCAGAATCATAACTCCAGAATTTTAGTCCTAAGTGAAATTCAAAGATATAACTATAAACTTGCCAAATACCTATGAAGATCGCCTACATGGAGAAGTTCTTCAGATGGCGAAACTCAATATGCCAAAATCCAAAATTAAGTCTTGGATCGGTTCCTAACCAAGCATCTTAGATCGGTATCGACCCATGCTCATGACTTCAACAAATCATGACGTATTTCAAACCATCTAAAGACCAAAGGCAATTCCAAGCAATATGAACTAAGACCCATGCTTGCCATTAATCCATGCCCATAATTTCAAGAATCAAGAAGCTGAGTCATGGCGAGCTAAAACACAGGTCGCTAACGATCTGAGGCTCTCAGGTTGATATGGAACCAAGAAGCTACTGCTGATTTGGCAACGGTCTCTTCAAGCAATATTCTTTAGAATGTGGAGAATGTGGTGGAGGCAAATTTGCTAATCTTCGTATATAAATAGGAGATGATATGCACCATTTTGGGACCTTATTCTGCATTCTAAAATTTTATACTTTTATAACAATTTTTTGGACCATCGTCGATCTGAGACCACCGATCCATAAAATCTCACTTGTAAAACTCTATAGAAATCATTAACAAGGCTTAAGTGGACGTATGCCAAAGTTTAGCCGAACCAATATAAATTATTGTGTATCATTTTTACTCGTTTTCCATTTAGTTTCTTCATTTTTATTTTCTTCTTAGAACAACTCAAGTGCTTGAGCCAACTTTTGGTGTAAACATTTTGGTGCTTTCACTGAGAATTCCAACTTCTCGCTGTTTTAATCTATTTTCAACCTTTGGATTGCTTTAATCCATGGATTAGATCTACAAGTTCTGTTCCAAAGGTCCATGATTATCTAAGTTTTACTAAAGTCTATCATATGATCTACAAAAGCAATAGCTCCAAGGAATTCCAAAGAAAAATCTATACCTTTAAGCCTACCAATAATGCTGAGAATGCTGGCTCTTAGCATGGAGAAGGAACCAACTAGCCTAGAACTGTTGATACCTAAAGTGCTTCAGATTAATCACCAGGGTTAAACTGGATAAGATGATGAAAGAAATGAACGATAAGCTACTTGAAAGTCAGGGTGCTATGATGCAACAGATGAAAGAAAACTTCGATTTGATGACCCAGTTGCCTTGGTGCATTGCCCTGGTGCTGTTGGGTGAGTTTCAGCCGAACCAACCCACTACCTTCTCCAAGTGCCTGCCGAACCAACCTTCTCCAAGTGCCTGCCGAACCAACCTTCTCCAAGTGCCTGCCGAACCAACCTTCTCCAAGTGCCTGCCGAACCAACCTTCTCCAAGCTGCCACCGAACCAACCTTCTCCAAGCTACCACCGAACCAACTACCACCGGACCAAGACATTCCGAACCAAGCTCCTACCGGACCATCTACCACCGGACCAAGACATTCCAGACCAACACTACCAGGCCAGATCGCGTCAGCCCAGGCCCATCAGCAGCTGTATACATCCAAGACCCCTACCCCCAGCCTCACTCTATAAATAGAGGGGCAGGGGTACAACAATGGGGACAAGTTTGAGAGCTCAAGCACGGAAAGAACTTTCAAACAACTTTCTTTTACTGGTATCGATGCTTTGTACTTGTAATCTGAACTAGAAAGGAGAAATAATATATAAAGTGGACGTAGGCACATTCTGGCTGAACCACTATAAATCTGCGTGTCTTTTACAGTTTAGTCCCTACTTTTCATATATTTGCATAATTCACCCAAATCATTGAGAACAATATAAAATCAATTAAATCATACGACTTTGAGGTGTTTGTCCATTTTTTGTGCAAACATTTTTGGTGCTTTCGCTGAGAACTAGAAGCTCGAAGCTTCAGCTTCTTCCACTTAACCTTTTTCCTAACAGCATCGTTCATCGCTTGGAAAACATGCCTCCCAAGCAGAAGAAAGATGTTAACAAAGGAAAAAACATCGCAACCAGCAGTCTTCCAGATCCAGTGGTCACAGATCAAGTAAATCGCCCTCCTCCAGCAGTAGTACCAAATGAAGGTCAGGCTAATCCGACCACTCCTGCCGCAGAACAGCCTGCAGCAATTACTAGGGCAGATCTAGACAGGGTTGTGGTTGAAGTAACTAACCGCTTCACGTCCCAGCAGGAAGCCTTGGTGGACCATCTCATGTCATGCTTAAGGGATGCTGAAGAGTCCAACCGCAACACTGAATCATGGGGTGAGTCCCAGTCTGGAGGATCTCAGAGACAACAAAGATCTTCCTTCTTCGAAGGAGCTAACGGCAGAAGAAGCCATGGTAGGAGCCGAGATCGAGCACAGCCCGAAGTTAGGCCCGAGGAAACGCTTTGAACCGAACCCAACGGGGGAGGTACCGGGCGGAGGTCAACTGTAGCTGAGCCGGTTGTACTGCCTAACCACGGAAACGCCAGCGAAAGGGGCCGAGCTAGAGTCCAGCCTGAAGTTGGACCCGAGGAAGTGCTTAGATCAGAACCCAGCAGGGGAAGATCAAGGCAAGGGCCAACTGTAGCTGACCCTAGCATGCTCCCAGAAGACCAAAGGCAGCCACTGGAAAATGTGAGGAATGATAGACGATACCATCCCTACAGGTCATCTGGACGGAATCAATCCCACAGAACAGAACCGAACTCATTTCTATCTGCCCCAAATTCTGATGAAAGAATGGCACGCTTATTCAGAGAGTGCGTCCAAAGGGAGCAAAGAGATCGAGGGATAGGCGCTAGGGTAACCAGCCCTTTCGCCCGCAATATCGAAATTGCTATCACCCCCGAGAATGGAAGATGCCAACAATGGAACCTTACAAAGGAACCTCCGACCCCATTGTACACTTACAGAGATACACACAGCATATGCTCATGAGTGGAGCAACAAAGAGAGTACTGTGCAAATGCTTTCCACTATTCTTAGCAGATCTAGCTACCTCCTGGTTCTATCATTTACCACAGGGATCCATCAGCTCGTGGGAAATGTTGAAAGAAAAGTTTATCAGTCAGTTCCGCATTCATGTGGAACAACCCAAGGACGCTTATTCCTTATCCAGCATCAAACAGAAACCTGGAGAAAAGCTGCAGCAATACCTAACCCGATTCAATGCCGCAGCGGCCGCAGTCCAAGATGCCGATGAGAAGCTTATCCTAATGGCCCTCTGTAGTGGTGTGCATCCGGATACTAAATTTGCTAGAAGATTGACAAAAGAGAAACAAAATAAGGAGGCTCACGGCAACAAAACAAGGCGGCTCACGGCAACACGCCCGCTGCAGCGAGGGACGTTCGAAGAAATGATTCTAGAGACAACGCTGGGGGCAAGAAGGGAGAAAAGCGCCTATATCGGCCAGGGCCAAGATTCGACACTTACACTCCTTTGAATGAAACCATTGAAAACATCTTCCTTGCCACCCAAGACGAAGTTAGATACAAACGCCCACCATACAAGAAGGAATCGGATAACGCACAGAAGTCTGGAAAGTTCTGTCACTTCCACGAATCTCATGGGCATGATACCAATGAATGCCATCATCTTCGGGACTTGATTGAAGAACACATCAGAAGGAAAAGACTGGAACGCTATGTAAGAGTTCAGAACAGGGCTCCAGCTCCTGCCAATGAGAACCCAAGGCTACCCTCACCAGAGATAGGAAAAGGAAATCGCAACACTAGCGGCTCTAGTCAAGAGAAGATAGTGGTCCATACCATCTCGGGAGGATCGCACATCGCCGACAGAAGCTGGGCCGAGATGGAAAGATATGAAAAGTCGCTTAGAAACAATGAAGATTGTGTTAATTCTGTTATAGAAGAGCGCCACCCGAAGCGGAAAGAGAATCATGACATCACATTCGGTAGGCGTGACCTAGAAGGAAGGCAATACCCTCACATGGATCCCATGGTTATCTCTGCCCGGCTCGGTCCAGTTGAAGTTTTCCGAATTCTAGTAGACACTGGAAGCTCGGTAAATATCCTATTCAAGCATGCGTTTGACAAAATGAAACTATCAATGAAGGATATTTCTCCCTGCAATAAACCACTACACGGTTTCACTGGGGATGCGAAGATGCCCCTCGGGCAACTGGACCTCTTTGTCGAAATTGGAAGTCATCCTCGCTCCGTGGTACGGAAACAGACATTTGTGCTGATAGAAAACCACTCGGCTTACAACGCTTTCTTAGGAAGGCCAGCCTTGTCTGACTTCCAAATTGTCCTGGCCCCATGGTGCCTAAAGATGAAATTTCCAACGGACAATGGAGTAGGGGAAGTAGAAGGAGACCTGGACGTTGCTCGAGACTGCTATGTGACTGAACTTCGCAACAACCACAGGAAGGATAAAGGGAAAAGTGTAGAGGTTGTCCTCTGCACAAAAAGTTTGGAAGCATAGCAACTAAAGAAAGCCCCTCCTCTTCGATATACCAGCGACCCTTTCAATGAATTAGACCCCAGGGACAAAGAGGAGGAGGCCACCACCGAGCCTGCAGAGGCTATGGAATTTGTATCTGTAGACAAGCATGACTCGAGTAGACTATTGAAAATCGGGTCCCAACTAAAAGCTGAGTTGAAGGAGCAACTCATCAACTTTCTCCGCCACAACTTGGATGTATTCGCATGGTCACACGCTGACATGACCGGAATCTCCCCCGACGTAGCGTGCCACGTACTAAACATTGATCCTACCAAGGCGCCCGTAAAACAAAGAAAGAGAAGTATGGGGGCAGAGCGATCAGCAGCCCTCGATGAAGAAGTAAAGAATCTACTTGCCAATGACTTCATACGAGAAGCCATCTACCCGGAATGGGTCGCTAACCCGGTACTGGTAAAGAAGGCTAATGGGAAGTGGCGAACATGCATTGACTTCTCCAACCTAAACGACGCCTGCCCAAAGGATTGCTTCCCACTTCCCTGAATCGACCAACTTGTAGACAGCACAGCCGGGCACGAGCTCTTATCTTTTATGGACGCATACTCAGGATATAACCAAATTCCTATGCATGCTCCCGATCAAGACCACACTAGTTTCATCACTGACCGGGGTTTATACTGCTATAAGGTAATGCCTTTTAAAAATGCAGGAGCCGCCTACCAGCGCCTCGTCAACAAGATGTTTGCAGGGATAATAGGACAAACTATGGAAGTATATGTGGATGGCATGCTGGTAAAGTCAAGGAAAGCCGACGATCACGTAAGCCACCTAGGCGAGATGTTTCAAGTACTTCGCCAGTATGGAATGAAGTTGAATCCTCTAAAATGCTCCTTCGGAGTATCATCAGGAAAGTTCTTGGGATTCATCGTCCATGCCAGAGGGATTGAAGCAAACCCTGAACAAGTCCGAGCGCTAAGGGATATCAAGATACCTTCCACTCGAAAGGAAATGCAAAGCCTGAATGGAAAAGTGGCCGCCCTAAGCCGATTCATCTCCAAAGCAACGGACAAGTGCGTCCCCTTTTTCGAAGCTCTAAAGAAAGACAAAGGAAAGTTCGAATGGACTGACGAATGCTTAACCGCTTTCCGTAACTTAATCGAACACCTCCAAAAACCACTGGTACTCTCGACTCCAAGCGAAGGCGAAGAGTTATACCTATACCTTGCTGTGTCATCTCACGCCCTAAGCGCTGCCTTGGTAAGGGAAGACAACCGCACGCAGCGGCCAGTTTACTTCGTAAGTAAGAGGTTTACGGGGGCAGAAGTCAGATATCCTAAACTTGAGAAGCTAGCATACTGTTTACTAATCACATCATGGAAACTGCGTCACTACTTCCAGTCCCATTCCATCAAAGTTCTGACCGATCAACCACTGAGGCAGGTACTCCATCGTCCCGACACTTCTGGGTGACTACTTAAATGGTGCATTGAACTAAGTCAGTATGATATCACCTATCACCTTCGCACCGCCATCAAGGGACAAGCCATGGCTGATTTCATTGCAGAATTCACTACCAACGAAGATAAGGAGCAACTGGAAATAGCAGAAGACATCAAGTGGAATCTCTTTGTGGATGGTGCATCAAACGAACAAGGCTCGGGGGCAGGTGTGGTAATAATCACTCCCAGGGGAAATAAGCTGCACTATGCTATAAGGTTGGAGTTTGTTGCCACCAACAACGATGCAGAGTATGAAACAGTGATAGCTGGATTAGAACTTGCCTTAGAAATCGGAGCCAATTCCTTGTGTCTTCATAGCGATTCTCAACTTATTGTTAATCAAATACTAGGAGAATTCCAAGCTCGAGAAGAACGACTCATAGCGTATTTAAAGAAGACCAAGTTACTTCTCAACCGATTGGACCACTACTTAGTCAAACACATCCCTCGGGAAGAGAACCAAGAGGCCGATGAATTGGAAAAGCAAGCAAGTGTGAGAGACAGCGCCATCTTCGGAGCAGTAACCATCTCAAAGCAACTGACCCCAAGTTTTGAGCAAGTGAATCTGATAGCTGCAACCGAAGAAGCAACTTGGATGACTCCCATCCGAGACTACTTACAAAGCGGCACACTACCCAACGGGCGTAACAAAGTCAAGAAAATCTTGAGGAAAGCTTCCCGCTACACAATACAAGAAGACATCCTCTATCGGCGCGGATTCTCTAACCCGTTATTAAGGTGTGTCGTTGGGAGGGAAGCCAAGGAAATCTTATCCAACATTCATCAGGGAAGCTACGGAGATCACACCGGAGGGCAAACGTTAGCAAAAAAGATACTCCGATATGGATATTTCTGGCCCATCTTAAGCAAGGACGCCTTAGATTTCGTCAAAAAGTGTGACAGATGCCAGAAGTTTGCTAAGATTCCGCGGCTACCAACAACTAAGATTACTCAAATGACCAGCCCTTGGCCCTTCGCAATATGGGGAATTGACTTAATCGGCGAGCTACCAATGGGCCGAGGCGAGGCCAAATATGCTATAGTGGCAGTCGACTATTTCACCAAATGGGTGGAAGCAGAACCTCTGAATAAAGTATCTTCAGCAAAAGTTATTAACTTCTTGATCAAAAATGTTCTGTGCAGGTACGGAGTCCCATTCAAAATCATATCAGACAATGGACTTCAGTTTGACAGCGAGGAATTCGCCAACTGGTGCCGAGAGCATGGGATTCACAAAAGCTTCTCATCCGTAGCGTATCCCCAGGCAAACGGACAAGTCGAAGCCGTCAACAAAATTCTGAAAACTCTAATCAAAAAGAAACTCGAAAAGTCAAAGGGCGCTTGGGTGGATGAACTCCCTACGGCACTGTGGGCCTATCGCACATCCTTCAGAACATCAATGGGGCATACTCCTTTCTCTTTGGCATACGGATCGGAGGCTATGCTCCCAGTTGAAACCATTGTGCCTTCCCACCGTAGGATCCACTATAACCCAGAAGAGAACGAAGAACTCCTTCACATGTCTTTGGATCTAGTTGAGGAGAGAAGAAATGATGTAGTCCTTAAAGCAGCAGCCCACAAGAAAAAAGTGGCAGCACAATACAACTCTAAAGTCAAGCATCGTACCTTACAAGAAGGGGATCTTGTCCTCAAGCGAATCTTCCCTCGCCCCGGAGCACTAGATCCGATCTGGGATGGACCATATGTAATTCATAAAGATCTCCACAATGGAGCTTATATTTTGTCAACAGTGGACGGAGAGGTGTTCCAGAGGGCATGGAACATCCAACACCTCCGTCGATACTTTTCTTAACTTGTACTGCCCATATGAAGTGAATTAACAAAGAGAATCAGTGGACGTAGGCATTTTCGCGCCGAACCACTTTAAAAAACCTTGTCTCTTTTTTAACTTGTTCCTTTATATCTTGGCTGCTTGTTAACTTTATCCTTTTCTATTGAACAAAATCCTTTGCATATAGCATTTCCATTCAAAGCACTCCACAGCGCAACTTCACCTGGACAAGACCTAACAAGTACTATGCGAATCTATGCCCTCGCCAATGAGACACTTTTGCTCCGGCATCCCTCTACTGTGGGTTAACTCATTGCTCACGACGGCCCTTAAAGCCAACTGTAATGAGCCGATTATAAGCCACCGAGAAGGCCGACTATAGCCGAGGCAGCTCATTACGGCGTTCGGCTCGCCGGCAACTGTGAACCGACTATAAGCCCCCAACATAAGGTGTTGCCAGCCAGGGGCAGTTCACGGTTGACGATCGGCACCCACGCTAGCCGGCCACAGTAAATTGAATAATACCCACGATTACGGGCCATAATGGCCCGGGTAGTTACTGTGCGCGATCTCGGCTCCGATGTGTCTTAAGTGCGGCTGTGGTAAAAAAGAATTAACTCCCCGCGGAGGCGTAAGATGGGTGACAAATGTCTCCAAGACCCACAGCTAGGGAAAGTGTCTACAAAGCCTGTTTGCCACGAACTTAAGCACATCGAAGGCCTTCCGTGATTGGAAGTTTTACTATTTCGCATATTTCAATTTTATTTAAGAAACTTTTCTCCTATCCTCTGTAACAATCCCTGAAGTACAGGACACAGAACAAGAGACATTCACTAATGGAAGCGCATGCTCACAGCAAGATACTGGACCGCATCCCATACTCGGTCACACAGGATATTCAGAGCTCCCATCTACAAGCAAAATATAAACGGCGGTATTTCCTTCTTTCATGTGTAAACACGTGACTATAATTTATTCACATCTCACGCTAACATTGCAAGTCATGAAATTATGTTTTAAACAAGAACCTGACGTCAAACACAATTTAATTACAAGAATATGCATAGCTATATTTCTCATACAACATGTCAAAATAGCAAAAAACATTCAAAAGACAACAGAATCAGCTTAGATTAAAGAATTACACGTCAAGAATAGCGTTGTTTATTACAAGTAGCATAATTACAACCTAAGAGTTACGTTACTGTTTTGAGACTAACATATACAACAATGTCAAGTCTACAAAATGATATCCAGGTCTAATCAAGGAGCCGGCTGCGTCGGAGTCTTATCCTTGTCCTGTTGCCCACCTGTCCAGTCAAGAAAAGAATTCATTAGTGATAAGCAACCAAGTTAACAGGAGGACTGAAAAGAATAACTTACCAGCATCTGCTCCTTGATCATCTTGACCATCATCCTCTACTTCCACACCTACCTCCTCGACGGCAAGTAACCGCATGCCCTCCTTCACCGCCACTTTCTCCTCCTCAGTAAACCGAGCTGTGACCACGTCCATTCAGAAGGCCACACCACCCTCTTTATCCACATCAGCCCGAGCCTCCTCCAGAGCCCAGAGATAAACCCTAGCCATGACCCGGGGATAATCATCCATCCAGGAGAGGTTGCCCTGCTTCCAAGTACGGAAGTACATATCCTGGAGCATTTCGTCCATCATCCCCTCGTTCTCCTCAAACTCCCTCGTCCGGGCCTCGGAAGCCGACAACCTTACGACGGCAGCATTTCTCTCCAATTGGTATCTCGAGCAGTCAGCCTGAAGGGATTTCCGCATCGCCTCCATCTCCTCCTTCAACTTGGCTTGAGCAAGCTCTACGGCCTCAAGCCTCCCAGATAACTCCTCTATCTGCTCTAGATCTGCTTTCCGAACCTCATCCACCGTGGCAATGGCTATATCGATCCGTTCCTTGCAAATAGCCTCCATTTTCCGCAGTTCGGCCTGGCTGGCCTCTTCCATAGTTTTCTTTAGTCGTCCGGAGGCGGCCTCGTGCTGAGAGATCTGGATGGCCTGATCGGCGAGTTGCTTGGCCTGGTCGAAAACCACTAACCGCAGTCTTATGTTGGCACTCCCAATTTCCTCCCCGGCCTTGACCAGTCGAGCATGATGCCCCATCAACTTCCTGGTTTCCTCAGCAACCCGGTCGATATTTGCCTTAGCTTCGTCCCCCATAGCGACAATCCGATTAGTAAGCAAATCAAGGTCCAGGGACTTGGCCTCATCAAGCACCCTTACCATAGGATTGCGAGGAAGAAGGTGCTCACCAGTAACCTCATCAAAAGAGATGTCATGAGATGCCGGGTCCAGGTCCGGATGACCCGCAAACGGATTGCGTACTAAGCCAGGATGATCTATTGGGATGACGGTTGGATTCTCAGACGGATGGGGGGAGGGCATAAGCTCGGTATCCTCCTCTGTAATGTCGTGAATAGGCTGGAGTGGGGCCGGGGGTTCAAGAAGAGGTTCAGACGAAGATCGACTCCTTTTCCTCTTCTGTATATCTTCTTCAATAACTCCGAGAAGAGGACGATAGCCGACTACGTCTCCCAAGCAGTTAGTAGAAGGCTTTGGCTTGGCGGAAGCTTTGAGGAGTTTGTATTGTTCAAGCCTGTGCCAAAGATCTGAGGTCTTGGCCGTTTTGCCCACTCCTGGAGTAAAAATCAAGTGTCACCAGTATGCATTGAGCCATCATTCGAGAATAAAAAAGAACAGAGGGAAATTCACCTTGAACCGTAGAGGTTGCCTCAGTAGAAGCGCTCCCGGAAGATAAATCGACGCCGGTCCCAACTTTCTCAACTTTCCTGGACTTCTCTGTTCCCTCCAAACCTTCGAAGGCTTGGCGGAAAGCGTCATCCGTCCACTCTTGCATCTCGCCTACTTGCCCAGAAGACAAAGCCCCGACACCGTCGCCACCTCCAGCGCCTTCTCCTCCATCTCTGCCTTGCTCCTCCTCCACATCTCCCTCCTCCGGGATATCTGGACATGTGCTGGGAGAGGGACCGTCAGACTTTTTGAGCTTCTTCCCCCCGGCAACCGGATGTTTCGGAAAGGGCCTCCTTTTACTGCTCTTCGACTCGGCCTCTTCTTTAGCTTGGGCAGCCTTCTCTTCGGCCGTGTCCCTCTGCTTGACCACGGACTGCTGTGGAAGGATCAAGTTGTGCTCCAAAAGTGTAGCGTTCCTGATCAGGTAAGCAGCCGACCTATCTCTTCCAGTAATAGCTTCTATTTCTGCTGCCGTCTGAACCAGGCGATCATTCTCCACGACCGCAAAACCACCTGTCGCTAGCAAAAAATAAAAACACATAAGAAGGAGCATTGCAACCAGAACGGGAATTAAAAATAAAGCTTTGACTTACATCCGGAGGTGAAGCGCCGAATAGAAACGGAATCATCCCTGACAAAAAACCATTCCTTCTTGAACATGCTGTACTTGGAGTATAAATCCAGGACCGGCTTAAAGGATACGGCCGATTCCAAGCTGATGTAGGGAGACCCCTTCTTATAGCCTCTCAAGTTGTACAAATACCGGATCTCCCGGTTGGAAGGAGGACGCCCATATCTCCTCTGGAAGATGACGAAGAGACTCACCAGAATGGCATAGGAGTTGGGCTGAAGCTGGAATGGAGCTACCTTTAGATACGTGAGAAAGCTGACTACCCAGGCGTTGAGAGGCGGGATGGCACCACACATGCAATGGTATCTGCTGTAGGCAAAATATCCTTCGGGAGGATCATACGGCATCACTCCCGCATCCGGCAATAGCATGCGCGCTCGGTCGATCCCGAAAGAGCAAGATATAACATCAAGTTGCTTGCCCTTGAGTGAGCTAGGGAAGCAATCCGGAGGCAAGTTCAGAAGTTCCTGAGGACCATATCCGTCTACCAATGATCTCGGGGTGGGCCCATGACGGGCAGATCCTGGCTGAGCTGGGGGCACTGAGGAAGGCTCTTCTCTGTCCTAAGATCTCTTCTTCTCCGATCGGGTTGCCACTTTATGAGACATTTATCTGCGAACACAAGAGAGCACGTTGTTAGAACAAAGGATGCAGGAATATAAAACGGAAAGTTTTCATACTCATCCGGTACTAAGTCCACTCGGCATAAAGTTCATTCGGTACTAAAAAAAATTTTATGCTCACTCGGCAAAACAAAGAAAATCTCATTCGGAAATCAGACACGCCGTGGTTCATTCGGCATAAGGTCCAATCGATCGGTATTAAATTTTTAGGTTCATTCGGTAAAACGAAGTAAATCCAAAAAGCCATTCGGCAATCACCTGATATGGCGGTACGACTGATTCGGGAAATATGACTGATTCGGCAGGAGGTTCTGATTCGGCTATTTCGTTCGGTGGGAAATAACGGAAGCACTAGGCCCTTACTTATAGGCGAAGGTAAACCACCGGACCAACCGGTTCGGTACAAGAAATCAGATGGAAGCGTCGAAACTGGATAACCTAAAAACAAAGCATGCCATGTGCATGCACATGCCCTACTTTGGGGGGCAAGTGTTGGGTGAGTTTCAGCCGAACCAACCCACTACCGAACCAAGTGCCTGCCGAACCAACCTTCTCCAAGTGCCTGCCGAACCAACCTTCTCCAAGTGCCTGCCGAACCAACCTTCTCCAAGCTGCCACCGAACCAACTTCTCCAAGCTACCACCGAACCAACTACCACCGGACCAAGACATTCCGAACCAAGCTCCTACCGGACCATCTACCACCGGACCAAGACATTCCGGACCAACACTACCAGGCCAGATCGCGTCAGCCCAGGCCCATCAGCAGCTGTATACATCCAAGACCCCTACCCCCAGCCTCACTCTATAAATAGAGGGGCAGGGGTACAACAATGGGGACAAGTTTGAGAGCTCAAGCACGGAGAGAACTTTCAAACAACTTTCTTTTACTGGTATCGAAGCTTTGTACTTGTAATCTGAACTAGAAAGGAGAAATAATATATAAAGTGGACGTAGGCACATTCTGGCTGAACCACTATAAATCTGCGTGTCTTTTACAGTTTAGTCCCTACTTTTCATATATTTGCATAATTCACCCAAATCATTGAGAACAATATAAAATCAATTAAATCATACGACTTTGAGGTGTTTGTCCATTTTTTGTGCAAACAAGTGCCATAGAAGGAACATAATGGAATTGTTGCCTTCGGATTCAGAAGAAGATAAGTCCTCTTTATCCAGCTAAAATCATAGAGAAGAAAAGTAGAAAATGAAGAGGAAAGGCGCTAGAACCTCAAAAGTTGGACTATGCAGAGCTTAGGTCAACATGGCATAGTTCAGTAATGATCCATCACCTTATATCGGTGCCGACATGACATGCTATGTGTTAAATGATGAGAACTCATTGATTTGAATGATGATATTGATAGTGGAGATGACCCTATTGTTGATGGCCAAAATGCAGGAGTTTAGACGGCCGTTGTTGACCTGTCGCATAATGATCATAGAAATCAATCAACTGGGCGAATGGTTCTCCCAAAGACTGGAGAATCCAGATATCATAGAACTAACTAAGACACTTTGCATAGCGAAACACTCGGGGCGGACCATGATAATCGTCGTTCAACTGATTTGGTGAACTAGAGTTTTTGCAAATATGGTGAGGAAGCTGGTGAAAAAAAATCAGGATAGAAGTAATGATAATTTGGGTTCTTCAGTTAGTAGGAACCCATTCACCGAGGAGATATTGCATGAAGAATACCCCAAAAGGTTTACCATTCCCACAATGCTATCTTATAATGGAAACAATCGATCTGAGAAGCATTTTTTAAAATATGAATGACGTATAGATAGCTGCAGGGCTGCCGATGTCGTACAATGTAGATGTTTTCTGATATTTTAGGAAGGAGTAGCTATGATGTGGTTTACTCGGCTACTACCAAAATCCATATCTTCATTTGATCAACTAGCTAGAAAGTTCATGAAGCAGTTCAAGTTGCACGCTGCTCGCCCAAAAGACATGATGCCGCTATTTAACATTTTTTGGAATTCTGGAGAATCTTTGAAGGATTTTTTAAGTAGGTTTAACATGGCTGTGACAAAAGTAAGCAATGCTAAAGAGGATATTATTTTAGTGGCATTGATTAGAGCAATACATCTCGATATGGATTTTGGTAAATGGTCAAAAATGAAACCTCAACCGACCATGGAAGAATTTTATAGGAAAGCAATCCACTATCTGTGCTTGGAGGAGGTAAATACAACTGTTGGAAAGGCGGTGGAAGGCAATCGACTAAGGTTGTTCATAGTAACATGGTTGTGTAACAAACTTATGAGAGTTTTGGAAATGTTACTGTTAATATGGGAAACAAGAACCTGAAGAGAGGCAATCAGGGTAATGGAGTATAAAATCGAATTTCAAGAAACGTTTGAGGTTCCCCAAGCATAAGGATTATACCCATTTGAATGATACGGTTGAGAATATCTACCTTACGATGCAGGGTACTGAGCACTATAAGAAGCTGACTTGGAGCGAGTCGATTGAAAGGGAGAAAATGTCTGGAAAGTGCTGTCGCATCCATAAAACGAACCGCCATAATACTAATGAGTGTAGGCATTTACGAGATGTGATCACGGATTTAATTCAAAAAAAGAAACTTTAGTAGTATGTGAAAGCCCTTTAGGATAGCGTGCAAGGAAATGCTCAACTCCATGGATAGTTGCTCCAACGGGGCCAAGCTAGGCCTAATAAAGATGAACCTAAGCAGCTTGGTAAAAGACTTATTTTTAACACGATAACAATTGGACCTCACCTAGTTGAGAAGAGATGAAAAGGTATGGAAGCTCATTAAGACATGTTGTACCTGAGAGCTGATTCACCATCGAAGATGGAGCTTCGGCGAAGTAATTAAACACAATGAAAGATGATATCGTATTTACGAACCATGATGCAGATGAGGTCAAAGCACCAACGCTCAATCCACTGGTGATAATGGCTATGATTGGGCTAGATACCGTGAGGAAAGTTCTTATTGACTGTGGGAGTTCTATAAATATTTTGTTCAAGAAAACGTATGATCATATGATGATGGATGGCCAGGATCAGAAACCCTATAAGTCCCAGATTCATGGATTTATCGAAGAGGCTGTAGAACCCGTTGGGTGCGTCGACTTATAGATAGGTTTAGATGAAGTTAACCGCAAGAGAGTGCAGTTTGTGACCTTCATTGTGATGGATACAATTTCTGCATATAATGCATTCTTGGGCCAACCGCCCTGCTGGTTTATGGGTGGCATTGGTCCCATGGTGTCAAATAATGAAATCCTTACAAATAATGGGTTAAGGGTCATCCAAGGTGACTAGAATGTAGGGAATGAATGCTACATTGTGGAGCTGAAGAGGCAAAGTGGGGTAAAAAGTGTAAGGACATGGATAAGACTTTCTACATTAAGTCGATTGATGCATAACAACCACCGCCTAAGCTCTGGTTAGTCGGCATAGCAAATTCCACAAATCTGTGGATCTAAGGAAAGAGCTGGAGGATGCGAGGGTGGCCCCAACTGAGTTGATGATCAACATCCCAATCGATCAGGATGATCCTACTTGGATCATAAAGATTGGATCTCGACTCAGTATGAGGATGAAAAAGGAGTGGCAGGGTTCCTTCTGGCAAACTTAGATGTATTTGTCTAAACACATTCTGATATGTGTGGGATATTGTCGGAGATTGCATGCCACGCATTGAATGTGAACCTTAGATGTCCTCCTATAAAGCAGAAATGGCATAGCCTGCATCCGAAGCGATTCGCTACATTGGAGCAAGAAGTGGATAAGCTAAAAGCCAGTGGCTTTATCCACGATGCTCTATACCGCTAATGGGTATCCAATCCCGTGCTAGTCAAGTTGCCTAACGAAAAATGGTAGACGTGCATCGACTATTCAGACCTGAATAAGGCATGCCCAAAGGACATCTTCCCACTGTCGAAGATTGACCAGCTAGTGGACTCAACAGCCGACCATGAACTGCTATCGTTCATGGATGCTTGTTCCTGTTACAACTAAATATCAATGCATGTTCCATATTAAGAACACATTAGCTTTATTATTAACCTAGGGTTGTATTGTCACCGTGTTATGTCATTTGGTCTAAAGAATGCAGGAGCATCCTACCAGAGATTGGTAAATTCAATGCTCAAGAATTAGATCAGGCACACAATGGAGGTCTATGTGGATGAAGTGCTTGTGAAGTCATAGCGATTCGCGAACCACTTAAAAGATCTATCAGAGACGCTTTGTGTGCTCCGAAGATACAGATTGAAACTCAATCCACTAAAATGTTCATTCAGAGGTACAATATGGAAATTTTTGGGTTTCATAGTAAACTCATGGAGCATAGAGGCCAATCCATGGTATACTATGGCATTGAGGGATGTCAAAGCCCAGGAAACAATAAAGGAGGTGTAAAGCTTGAACGGAAAAGTAACTACATTGAGTCGATTTATCTTAAAGGCTACAGATAAGTGCATACAATTCTTCGATGCCCTCAAAAAGGTAAAAATAATTTTTTCCTGGAGGCAGGAGTGTAAGGAAGCTTTTCAGGCCTTGCTTGACCATTTGAAAGTCCACCCATCTTATCGAACCCTTTGGAAGGAAAATATTTATTTGTTTATTTGGAAGTATATGTTCATGCCCTAAGTGCCGCCCTAGTACGCGAAGAGGCCAGGCTCCAAAGGCCAGTATATTACATCAGCAAGCTGTTAACGGGAGCAAAAAGGAATTATCCAAAGTTGGAAAAACTGGCCTACTGCTTGTTGATTGCATCAAGTAAACTCCATCCCTACTTTCATGTCCATCCGATTAAAGTACTAACTGACCAACCTCCGAGACAGGTACTGCACCCACCCGAGACTTTGGGCAGGTTGTTGAAGTGGAATATCAAACCAAATCAGTATGATATATCCTATCATCCCAAGAGGGTGATCCGAGGACATGCGATGATCAATGGAAGACATGGAGCAGAATGATCAATGGAAGATATACACGGATGGAGCATCTAACGAGCATTGCTCTAGGTGGGAGTTATTTTAATAATTTCGAGGAACAATCGATATGGTACACTGTGAAACTTGAGTTCCTTGCTACGAGCAACGAAGTTGAGAATGAAGCACTTATCGCAGGGATCAAGATAGCTATGGAATTGGGAGTCAAAATATTACATATATATAGTGACTCTAAATTAGTGGTCTACCAGGTGAAGAAAGAGTTTCAAGCTAAGGGAGCAAGGCTATCCCCTTATTTGAAAATGGTTCTGGAGCTACTCAATGACATTGAATACTACACGATAACGCATATCCCTTGAGAAAGGCCGATTCGTTAGCCAAGCTGCCTATCTCTGGAGATGCACAACTCATGGATTCAGTTCCGATGGAGGTGTTATCAGCTCTAAGCGTCGACCAGATGGATGTCGATCAAATATTGGAGGCTGATTTGAAAAGGAATCATGGATGTCGATCAATGATTTATTGTTCAGGAAGGAGTACTATATGAGAAGATTCTTAACTCCTCTGCTACGATATGTCAAGAAAAAAGAGGCTAAAAGGATCCCTGCGGATGTAGATGTAGGAGCCTATTGTGATCACATCAGAGGTAGACATTGGCAAGGAAGCTTCTTTGCTACAAATATTTTTGGTCAACATTCAATCGCAATGCGACTGATTACAATAGAAGGTGCGATAGATACTAAAGATTCATGAAGATTCCTATAGCTCCATCGATAAAAGTTACACAAATGGTCAGTCCATGGTCATTTGAAGTATGGGGGATTGACATTATTAGTGTGCTACTGATGTTGAAGGGAAGAGGAAAGTATGCCATTATTGCAGTTGACTATTTTATGAAATAGGCTAAATCGGAACCGCTTGCCACAATTACCATGAAGAACATGATCAATTTCATAGTGAAAAACATTATCTACCAAGTTGGGATTCTACAAACAATCATTTCCGATAATGGAACCCAATTCGACAATGATGACTTTAAGAACTTCTACCTCAAGTACTGGATAAAGAATAAATATGTGGCTGTACCAATCCACAGGCGAATAGACAAGCGGATGCATTGAACAAAACCATCAAGTCCATCCTGAAGAAGCAACCGATGAAGGCTAAGGGCAAGCGAGTTGATGAATTACCTCTAGCGCTTTAGGCTTACCAGACAACCCACAAGTCCATGACCCACCAAACTCCATTTTCCTTGGCCTATGGATCAAAGGCCATGATTTTGATTGAATTGGAAGTGCCTTGTCATCGGAAGATTCATTATGATCTTAGGATGAACGAAGAACTCCTACTTGAGTCTTTCGATATGATCGATGAGAAGGGCAAGGAATTTGATTTAAGTGATGCTGCCACTAGAAATGAGTAGCTTGACAATATAATGCAAATGTCAGGAATCAGACCTTCAAGATCAAAGATCTCGTCCTTAAATGAATCTTCCCTGGTCTAGTGAATATGGGCCCGAACTGGGAAGGTCCTTAGGCCATTGAGGATAAGCTTGGAGATGGAACATTCAAGCTAGCAACTGTTGATGGAATTCATTTCTTAGGGCCTGGAATAGCAAACATCTACGAAGCTATTTCACATAAAAATATCTTTGTAAATACTTAACCGGCTCTGATGTAACAAGGAAGAGCATGCCATTCTTATGATTATAAAATGAGTTGGTTTTGGGGATCGATGGATTTGTGTTCTCATTAGCCAAACTATGCACTGTGGACAATAGTGAAATTGAATGGTCTACGTTTGTAAAATGCAGATATATTGGTACCCAGAGATAGGTGCCGATCGAATTTAATGATCCATAATTGAACCTTAGGAATGCAACCATCCTAGGTATCCAGAGACATATATCGGCTAACTCTTTCAACCCATGATTGGAATGTTGAAGTATAAACACACTGGGTCAATTGAGATGACACATCCTATACTCCATCGTAAGACCTTTGCATGGAGATATACTAGGCCTCAAACCATGGCCTAGCGATTGGCAAGGTCGACTTATGAGGCCCAAGGATAGCATAATGGGAGGGTGATCCTCCTGGACAAATGCGATCAAGCCAAGTTAGGTGAAGTCAGATGCAAGCATCCAGAGATAGACATTCAAACCATCACTCAAGATGGATAATCGCGATCGATGGCCAGAGATAGGCAAGATCGAATGTAGGTGTCCAGAGATAGATATCCTAGACACCACTCCTTGACAGCTAGAAGTGATATGAAAATCCAACTTTATCGCTAGTCGAACAAAATCCGATTGGTAATAAGTTGAGAAAACTGCTAATCTAACTAAGCAGTAGTAAGAAATCTCATGCCCATATACAATTACGATGGATGATTAGTACACTTTGATTCAAATGCAACCGCAGTTAACATAAAAATCTAAGTAAGGCAAAGTACATAAGCAAATGAGTCCGAAGTTTCAAATGAAAAACTACTTTATTCATTATTGATAAACATTTCAAACAAAAGAGGGGGCTACGCCCGGACAGTAGAAGTATATATACAAAAACCAAAGACTATATAAATGATAACCAAACTAGATATTTACTAAAGGCGTTTCTTCCTCCTTCGCTTATTTTTCTCCCCGAAGGAATGTATAGTATGCCTCTTGTCGCGCTTTTCACCTCTTCCTCCCCCAAAAAATACCCTTGGGTTCAGCATCCCAATCATAGTCACTCCCTGGAGATTTGAGATCCTTACTCTAGATACTACCGGAGGCGGGGGCAGAAACGGGAATGACAATCAACGACGTGTGCAGTGAAATAGGGAGAGGAGGAATTTCATCCATATTTTCCTTTTTGATGTCTTTAATCTTTATAGTTTGTCATTTCTTCTCTTCCAACATCGAAGACCCAAACAAATGCTCAAAGGCTTTAGTAATGACAATATCTTTGTCCCCTACGTCTCGTGAAGACACCAGTGGCCTCTTCATCTAAAGCATGGATCATTTTAGCATCAGGACCAAAAGTAGGACCCACTAAAGAGGCTGGAATCAGGATAGGCGCGGACACGATAACAGATTCGGTCAATGTAGCTTGTGTGCCCATAAACATGCCTCCTTAAGGTAAGGGCACAAGGGCAGGTTGACCTTAAACTTGAAAAATGGAAGTGATTTGGTACCTGTAAGACATGGTCTTCAAGGTCACAATGGGCATCTAGTGAGGATGTCAAAACAGTTGAAGTGCCAGAGGTTGCCTCAATTATGGAGGTCGTGGTGGAACAAAGTGGAGGAATAATGGCTTCAGTGGCTGGCAGCCCCGATGTGAAAGAAGTGTTAGCGCTAGACGAGCCTGCATTGGCATCAAAGCCTCTATCATTGGTCCTTGGGGAGCAGAAGTAGAACTCTCACCTAAACCTTTAGAGCTAGGTTTAGGTTAGACTCCGGTAGACACCCCAACTTTCGGAATGACCTTAGAAAGTAAAAGGAGCCTGCCGGCTTCGAGCACCCTTATATCCTCTTCCACCAAAAGGGCAAGCTTTAACTCCTCCTTGTCAATTTCAACCCTATCATAATGCTCTCTATCCTTCTTCAAGATTTCTTCCTAAGCCATAGTTTAGATTCGGGGACACCACTCATCCAACCATCTCAAATTCCTGAATTTGACGATGTTTGCATAGAATTGCACGAGGGTTGGCTCAATCTCAGATTTAATTTGTCCTTTAGCAGCCATGACCTGTTCATCAGCTGTTCTTACTCAGGCCTCGTCTTTCAACTAATGAGTTTCCAATAACTCGTTGTAATAATCTTGAACCTGAGTGAGGGAATCATCTTTCTCTTTCCTCTTAATATCAAGCGCTTCCTTCAATCTCTTTATTTCTAAGGCCTTCTTATCTATAGTCTTCTAAAGTTTTTCGTTTCCTAGTGTAAGAGTATGACTCCTATGATTCATAGCCTCATCTTGCCTTTGCTAGGTCTGGAATTGTTCTTCAAAGGACTAAGCCTTTTCCTCCAGCTTTCTCTTAGCTTCTGTTGGCGAACCTTAAGCCCTTCAACTTCCCTATCGAGAGTATTGATAATATGCTTAATGTCTTGCTCAAGTTGCTCCATCCCTTGAAGAGCTAACTTTCTCTTGTAAGATACTTTGAAAATGGCTTCGGCTATCCTCTTTCATTTGTGATATTGGTCGTATACGTCACCCACATAAGCCAAGATGTCAGGCCCAATGTGTTGGGGAATATCTTTTAGATATGGAACAAATACAATGTCGTCGAAACAAAGCTTTGGAAAGGCACTCTTCATAGCAAAGAAGTGTGGATTCATAACGACTTCAGTCTCTGTAGTAGTAAGAGGGGGATGAAGTTGCTCTTTCCTAGGCCTTCACTTGGAACTATCGGAAGACACAAGTCCAGATGGCTGCTCAGATTACCGAGGCCTATAAGAAGACACTATTGGTTACGTTGTAGTGGGACTGAAAGTGGAATGATTGGAACTTATATAGATGGGATGGGGTCAGACCTCGTTGAAAGCCTGTCCATACTGCGTGGCAACGGATAACAAGATCTACATCGTAAAGGTGAAATCCTATTAGACTATCCATAGAGATCATTATAATGCCTATTATCTTTATCCCTCCTCCTATAGTCCTTCCTCTGACATCGACCCGAGTCTAACTCATGAGATGATTCGCAATTACGATATGATGAATTACGTTTCTTATACTTTGCTACATGACTCTTAAGATCATCAAATAGATGCCTACAATCCATGGTATCTGAAAACAAGACACAGACAAGTTAGTATTAGCAGGATGGAAAGATGGAACATGCCATATAAATAAGTAGTGTTGTGTAGTGTAGATGTGTCCTAGTACCCCCACAGATCGTGGATTTGAAGTTTGCTCATGGGCATTATTTCCCCAACTCCAGTTGTAGGCACATTAGATGGAAAACGAATGGGAGAACTGATATCACCAATGTTAATATTTCCAAGACCAAAAGAACCTGTCTCATTTGGTATACTCCTGAATGATCCATAAACATCCCCAGATGGAGGGATAGGTGTTTCCTCTATTGCGGAAGCTGCAAAGATGTGTGGGATGAAATAATTTCTAGTTTTGGCCATCGAGAAATGAGTGGCACATGAGCATCAACACCCTCATCACTAGAAGATTCACGACCAAGATCCATATTCTCATTACCACCTCCATCATTATCTTTCTCTTCGTCTCTGTCTCTTACTCCTTGCCCCACTTTGGGATTGATAACGTGATCTTATATAAGGGCACTTCCTAATCCTCTTCAGCATGAACTTTGGCCTCAACCTCTTGTGTGGGTTCAACATCCTCATGAGCCACCAACACGTAGCCTAAACTGCGACCCTCTTCTAAAAGATGGTATGCCCACATATTCTTATCAGTAACGAGAAACCTCATATCTCTCTTTTCAAGTGGAATTTTCTAGAAGGCTGCAAGAGTACTCGCTAAGCTTGTGCTGCCATGTCTCCTCAACTCATCTGCAAAAATGAAAAATAATGAAATTAACAATTAGGACCGGGTTAACTTCATCAATACAAAAGGTGAAGATGAAACTTACGTCCTGACAACCATTTCTATGCAAAGCTGGATGGATAATGCATAAAAAAGAACGCATCCTTAATATAACTCGGCTTGTTTCATAGCCTAACAACTATACGACAACCTTGGAAGGATTTAAAAAGTGAGCGATAGGGTCCCATTTTGACGTTTAAAGCCGTATAAATAGCGGATCTCCTCAGCAGTAGGTGTTAGTACATCAGCGATTGATTTTGATAACAACAACCATATGTAGCCATATACAGACATATAAAATATAGATATTAATGCTTTACCAAGTTATATAGTATACATTGTAGAATATTATACAGATGTTGAATCAAAGACTGTATAGTATAAAGACTCAAGACATATAAATGAAGACTCATGAGTTCAAAGCTAAAGGAATGAAGATCTCAAGATTATATTTTACTGTATAGAGTCATAGTATATATTGTTAAAGTCCTTGATAGCAATCTTTGATCTCTATCTCCAATTTTCTAATCTTTTGAACCAAAAAAAATTTCAAAATGTTTTATAGAAGTTTTTTAAAGTTCAAAATGTTTATAAAATATGTTAAAACTATTTTACAAAGTATCAAATTATTTTACACAGTATAGGATTTTCAAAACGTTTTAAAAGAAATAAGTTTTGGAAATACACAAGCATATGTCGACATACATGCTTTGGATATGTCGACATACGTGCCACTAATTGATTTTTCAAATTTTAAAAGGAAGTGTCTATTCATTGTAACTTTTCACGAATAGACACATTTATTCATTTGCTATATAAAGGAGACTGCAGAAGAATTTTTTGACAAATAATTACTTATTTTCTTCCGTCCACTTACTCTCTTCAAAAATATACTCTATTTTTATAAAATTATACAGAATCAATTCATATTCATTATATTGATTTAATACTACTTTTTTTTACTCTTTTTCAAACATCTCTCTCTCAATTTAAAGATCAAAGTGTTGTCCAGTGGTTATAAGATCCATTGTATCCAAAGTACAAGAATTTGTCTTCGGAAAAATTGTCAACTCTATTTATATTTGCTTAGGTGTACTTGTAGCCCATTAAAATCAAGTGGGTGTGCTTGTAGCCTGTTCAAATCAAGTAGGTGTGCTTAGTAGCTCGAAAATCTAGTGGGTATGCTTGTAGCCCGGTCAAATCAAGTGAGTCTACCCTGAGACTGAAAATTCAGGAAGGTGTGTCTCACAGCCTTCAAATCGAGATTGTATTTGGGTTTATCTTTTGCCCTATAAAAGATTAGCATTTGAAAAGAAATCTTTATAAGTAATTGTACGGGACCGAACATAGAAAAAAATCCAAACCAGTATACAATATCCGGTGTCATCGCTCTAACTCTCTACTTTACTTTATTGCTTTTATTTTTATCTATGATTACATTTGTGATTGATTGTTTGTATAATTCTGTGTTGTTAATATGTGATTTAATATCAAACCTGAATTTTTTTTAAAAAGATTTACATAATTTAGAAAACACTATTCACCCCCTTCTAGTGTTTAGTTAGCCTTAAGATCCATAATTCCACAATCCACGTTTGGTATCAGAGCGAGGTTTTCAAAAACTCGCAATTTAATTTTTGAAAAGTATAAATGGCAAGTAATATAGTTAGCACTATCTTTAACACTTTTATGGAAAAATAATTTTGTAAAATCAATATGTTATTTTCAATTAGATTAAAAACTAATTATTTTGAAAAGTTGCTTGATATTTTGGAAAGGTATAATGTTGAATTGCAGGAACAAGTATGTTATATGGTTAATGGTGAACAAACACTTGATGGTTATACTTCACAAATTAAGAAGGAAAAATGGATTTTAGATAGTGGATGTTCTAAAGACATGATGTAAGACCAAGAGAAAGGAAGAGCCACAATGTAGATATATATGCTTAAAGACAATACTTTAGATGGAGAAACAATAATATTGAAATAGAGGATGTCAGCAATGTTGGTAATCTTGAAACTTTATTTAATTTTTATATATTACCTTTTAATGGGTTCTTTAAGTAGAAAGACATTTAGTTCTTCTTCTATGTTCCAAATAACCAAAATGGTTCAAATAAGTAGAAAACAAGTTTTCCCTCTAAAATAACGGCTAGTTTTCAAATTGAAAAGACACTTTAATTTTTGAAATGCCTTATGATTTTACCAATAGAACATTCTAAATATTTATCTATTAAAAATTAAATTTTTATTGTAATTAATATTATGTATTAAAAGGCCAAAAAAAGATTTCAAAGCATAAATATTGATTTTTAAATTTAGTAGATCTTTTACAAAACTGACTATACGCTTCGAAAACAGGGCAGAAAATACTAAATGCAGTAGTAGTTTTAAGTCTCAAAAATTATAAATCAATAATTTTTAAATGAAAATTTTTACATGCTTGACTCTTTAAAAATTTAGAACTAAAATTCGAAATCTATATAATTTATTTTTTCTGAATGAACAAACACTTAGTAAATTACAACGGCTATATTTCAAGATTTTGGAGCCAAAATTTGAAATTTTATGGCCTTCAAATTAAGTTTTTCTTTCAGTCGTACAAACATAGTTCAGGTAACAATTAATCTATTTAACTATATAAAAAATTTAAAAGCATTTTATATAATTTAACATTTTCTAGATTTTCATCCAAAATTGACTACTCTCTTTAAATGTCAAACAGGCATGTTAAATGCGGTCATTTTCCTGAAAATCTCAAAACTTATAAAATGAATATCTTTACATTAAATATTTTTATCTGATAATGTATACTCTGAAATACTTATGTAAAAAATTTCATATCAAAATTCAAAAGTTAACTATTTTATTATTTTCAAATAAATGGACACTTGGTGGTTACAACAGCCATATTTTTGACAACGGCCATTGCAACTTTGAACTTTTTCTATCCTTTTACACAAACTTTTCGTAACACCCCGCATTAAATTACAATTATATATGCAAATAATTTGATTAAGTTATATACGTTTAAAATTTTAAAACAAAGAAATGTTTGTAAATAGGGAAACTAATTAACATTATTTGGAATACATATATATTTGTGTAACAAACAAATTAGAGAGAGAAATTATATAAAATCAATTAATAGGGAAGATTAATTGACAGGGTTTGTTTAGATGGGAAATTTATATTCAATTAATTAGTAGGTGTGATTAATTGACAGGAACTGACAAGAAATGAAACATATATTGTAGCAACTAATTGATATGATTAGAAACATATATGTTAGTGCAAGAGAATAAAATGGAGGAAGAGTAATTTATGCAAGTAATCAATTGTCAATTAATAAACATGGAGAGTTATGGTAACATATATAATTTAGATTGCGATTCAAAATTCAATTGTAGAATATATGCATGCAATAATTATGGGAATACAATAAATTAATATGCATATATGTGACGAATTAATATGGTGTTAATTGGCATATTAATTTGGTAAGAAATCACAATGCAGGCAGGGATTAATTGGATAGTAAATTAATTCTAGGTATATATGAAATCTATTAATTGAGTGATTAATAGGAGAATCTTATTTAAAAGAAACGTCACATTTAAAAATATATGTTTCCATAGATTGCGAGAGAGAAGGGGAAAGTGATTAATGAAAAGTTTGTTGGAGAATCAATTTGAAATAAAAACAAACATAGAATAAAACATATTAATTTAATGTCCATAGACGGAGTGTACGTTTTAGATTTTAGGGTTTTATATCTAATGGTTAGCACTGATTTGAACCACTATAAATATAGGTGCAGAGCCTCATTTTTATTCTCATTATTTTTCTCTTGCCTACAGAAGCTCTGCCATTTTTCTATCTCTTCTACACTTTCGTAATAACAAAATTTTAGATCTAATTCACACGAATTTAGATCTAAATAGAAAGAGAATAGAATTAACTAGGGAATTAGAAATTGGTTCAAATCAGAAGGCTATGTCAAAGGTAAAACCCTAGATCTGAGTTTTAATTGCTATTTCTAATCCAAATCTCTTCCTTTTCTCTTTCAAATATTATAGATCTGTAAATATATCGTTTGTAATTCCAAATAGGGATTACAAGGGAGATGAATATAGATGTTAGGGACAGATCTGAAATAAAAACAGGGAGATTTGGAAAGCTAGCAATGTGAGTGGATTTATTTATATATCATTTAAGTTTAAGATATATTATCGTTAAATTCCTGTTTAGATAATTTTATTCAATAATTAATCCTATTAATTAAGTTATGCTGAACTATAAGGAATTTACAGTTTATTTACAATATTAGTATTTATTTACATCTGTTTCTACGTTTTGGATTTCTATGCAAGCGTCATTCTTCTTCTATTTACTTTTCTTTCTCCGCGTATGGATTAGAATAGATTAAACGTGAATATGGATTAAATAATTAAGAATACTAAAATGAAGGAAATAAGATGTAAATTAATAAAAGTTTGAGGAATGGAATTACTGTAATAAATTACATTAAAATAAGAAAAGTTAATTAATCTAATAACTAGATTTAGGAGTAACTAAAAGGTTAATTGGTTGGTTTAGAAAATAGGATACATTTCTATAATTTAATATTTAAGAGACAACAATGAATGTAATTTCTAGAATAAAAGAAAGAAAAAGAGAATTAGTGTAAAATAGAGAAACCACTGTATTTTACACTATTCCAAAATAGTAAAAGAAATATCTAGCAGTTACGGATTATTGTTTATAGTATTATTTAATATTAAATATGGAAATGGATTTTTAAATATAGTTTTCATAACCAACCAAATAAAATAGAATTTCTTCCTAGAATAGAAGATAATGAAGCAAAGTATGACATGAATCAAGTAAATTATTAGATAAGTACTTGAAGGTGTAAACGATAATGAACCTAGGTCTGCATTCACTGCGCAGACTATTTAAGAAGATAGTTATTATGTTAAGTGAATTATATAATATAAGAGAATAAAAGAATATTCTATATCATAATAAAAGAAGGCAGATTAGAACAGAAAAAAATGCTAGAACTATGTACGGACTATAAAAGAAGAGAAAATGACAATTACAGGTAGAATTATAACATAGGTTATAATTAAGTAATAAGAACGGAAAAGCTTATTTTGAGACTTTGAATAAATTAATGAGCAATAATAATGGTAGAAACTTATTTAAATAATTTATATTAAGTCAATAAGCAAATAAAGCAGGAGTGATAAAAGAGGCTTATTTTAATGAACTTAAGATTTATATTAAGTTAAATAAGCAAGATAATGAACGTGGCTCATACCAACAACATTCCCATTAAATAAATGGAAATCTCACAATAGATAGAGGTGAGACGAGGGCAAGGATATGCTAATTAGGGTAAATAAGTAGCCAACAGAATAAGAAAGTAAACTAAACACTAATTAAAAGATTAGACTTAAGGTCTAATAAAAGAATTGAGATGCGTTTGGAGCAGCCCAAAGGATGAAGCAACTAACGAAACATTTCATCACGGATTCCAGAAATGGAGAAGTACGTCCAACTTAGTATTTTTGGGCTTCAAGGAAGTATGAGACTTCAAGGGGACGTGAGGATACTCTAGGATGGTCCTCTGGGTAGGCCTAACGAAGCTACACCTCCAGAGGCAGGTCTGTAGGTGTTCCATCAAGAGAGTATGCCTTGACTGCATTTGCATTGTAGGCCTAACAAAGAAGACCTTTGTAGGCAGTCAGGAGGGCTTGGTGTCCGGAGTAGGGTATTCGTATTTCCAGTACTTGTAAGTAAGTTTAAGGATAGTCACATGCGGATATCGGTCAGCATCAAGACCAGGAGCGATTTCGGGAAAGACTAGACTTAAACCAACAGACCAATGATTCTTTCACAATCGAGACATTGGATGAGGGACACCGCCATTTGGACGTTACATTGTTTGTAGTAGGGCACGACTACTTAACTCTTTAGAAGTCTTTTGATTAGTTGAGGGATGGCTGTGTGGGGCCATGGCTACAATGAAAAAGAGACAGACCAACTAGAATATCTGTATTGTAGGCCTAACGAAGCAGTTCTTTACATATATAGAAAATCCCCGATTGAATTCCATACAAGGTAGACCTTGTTGCCGGAATTTAAATAGTAGATAGAATGATTACGTAGTCCTTAATGTACGCACTGGGTGGTACATTGTGGATGTCCGAGCACTGGCATAGACTAATGCAGACGCGATTTATGTTTTCATGGTAAGTAATGGTGCATCTGTATTGTAGGCCTTACGAAACAGTCCTTTACAAATGTAGCTACAGAACGCTTGCGGAGCAAAACGATGGAGTATTTGTATTGTAGGCCTTACGAAGCAGTCCTTTACAGATATAGCTACGGAGTAAGACGATGCAACATCCGTATTGTAGGCCTTACGAAGCAGTCCTTTATAAATGTAATTATGGAACGCTCTCGAAGCAAGACGATGGAGCACTTTTCGAGGAGGATACGGAAGGTACCATGGGTGGTACCTAGGACCAATATGGCCATTGGGCATATAGCAACATATATGTATTAGTTATTAGGTTTTAATCTACTATAGAGTAGATGGGCACGGTTCACGAACAGAGGCGAGAATATTGTAACCTAATGAACCTAATATAAGAATAAATGGAAATAAAACGATATATGTAGAATTAAGCCTAGAAGTATATAATTTATTCATTCACCAGAACTTTTGTTCTGACCCCCTCCTCATAACATCATATAGGTTAGGTAGATGGCATAGACTTCTCAGCTTTATGACACTTGCTTAGAAAGTGTTATTATTTGGGTGAGTATTTACTTACTATTATATTTTAACCAAGCCCGCAGTGAGATAAATTATTGAGCTCTGATATATTTATCTTTTTCTATTTGCAGGATACCAGATACTCAACTCGGGCTTCAATGAGCTTGGTTTTAGTCTTTTTGCGAAAAATCTGGACCATTGGAATTCGGTTGTTACACTTTTTTTACATAAAAAATTATTTTCCAGAAAGTAAGAAGTATATATAAGTACATAAAATTTTTTATCATTTTAAATTAATGAAAAAAATTCTTTTATTTTTGTTAAGTTCGAGTAGATAAGACACTTCAACTGCCAAGTTGTGCTTTTAATTTTTAATTCTTTAATGGTCATGCCTCTTCATGATTGGTCATGTTTCTTCCTTAATGACTTTTATAAAGTGTTTACTTTCTAATAACATTCCACTAATTATTTATCATGACTATACTAAATATAGTAATATACCATCTTCCATGATTTCAACTTTTCTAGATGATTTTGCTTCTTTCTTACTAAATTTATGATGAGATATTAACTTTATGGCTTTATGAAATTAATTGAATATGCTTAGAGTATGTGAATAAGGCTTTTTTTTATAGAATTCCTTCTACCAATGAGAGAAGATGCCACATTATATGATACTTTTCATATAAACAAATAGTAATGCATATGCAAAATGACATATGCCATTGCACTTGTCCTTTAGAAAGATCATTGTATACATGTCTAATGCCAATTGTCTTTACACATGTAATTCATAAATACACCTTTAATTTAAATACTTAATGAAACACAAAATACATTTTTTTATATGTTACCGTCACATTATCTTACGTATAATAGTGTTATGAATGAATTTTAGAACTCTGCTTGCGTTGAATCAAAATTTGAAAATAAAAGTTTAAGTAGAATATCTTATTTTTCATTATGATTTTCATTGTATGTAATCATTCATGCTAGTTCATAATTTAAACATTCATGATTATAAACTCTTAAAAATATTGGGTTTGATTTCTGAAAGACTAATCATACAGATCCAACAAAGTATGGATACCAGTACAAATATGTTCTATTCCTTCAGGCACTACATACGATAAGATGAGAAAAATGAAAAAATAATTATATGTGGAGACCTTTTATATGATCAATCATATCATGATATTCTCCGAAAAAGAAAATTTTCAAGATGGCAACGACACCGAAACAAATGATCAACCATCTTACTGCCATTCCCAGGTTCTTTTCATTATTAAATTTATATAATTCTTTTTTAGTAATATTTTTTAACTCTACATATCTCACTTATACTTTGCATATTTGGCTAAAAAAATTATTATTATAAATTATCATGTCTTTCTAAAAATAAACAATGTATAAGAATAAATTAATACTTACTTCAAAACCTTAGTAAACATGAATTTGATCATATACATAGTTACACTTATCAAATATTGTGATTAGGTTGTGACTAAATTTCATAATTAATATAGTTTGTTATGTAAAGATATGAATAAATCTGATATATGAATTTCTTTATCAAATTTGGATGCTTAGGATTATATAATAATATCAGTTATGTTATATTGAATTGTTTTTCATGATGTCATCATTGAATTTTGATTTCATATATATCATCTAGTTTATATTGTTTTTAATATATTAGGTATTGATTTTGATGTATATATCATCTTACTTAGGAGTTTATTCCCATTATTATTGGTAATGATTATAGTATACTACACTCATATTTGGTATTAATTAAATAATAGTTTAACTTATATTTATTAATTAAAATTTGGTTTGTCTTATTTAATGTTTGTAAAATTTATCATCATTCATATATGACATATAGTTAAATCCATTTTACTTAGCATTCTAATATAGTTTATAGGTGTATCATTTAGGAGGATTTTTATTTTTCACCCAATTTTGTTGATGACAAAGGGAGAGAAAAATATAAAATATATACATGCATATATTCAAGGGGAGTTATCTAACTCGGAGGGAGTTATATCATATTTTATATACAGGAATATTTAATGGATGCCATCATCAAAAAAGGGGAGATTGTAAATACCTCGGTTATTGATATTGATGACAACAACCATATAAAATATAGATACTAATGTTTTACCAAGTTATATGATATATAGTGTAGAATATTATACAGGTGTTGAATCGAAGACTGTATTGTACAAAGATTCAAGACATAGAAATGGAGACTCATGAGTTCAAAGATAATGGAATGAAGATCTCAATATTATAATTTAGTGTATAGAGTTATAGTATATATTGTTAAAGTCCTTGATAACAATCTTTGATCTCTTTAATTTTCTAATTTTTTAAACAAAATATAATTCAATATATATTTCAAAATATTTTATAAAAGCTTTTTAAAGTTCAATATGTTTATAAATTATGTTAAAACTATTTACAAAGTATAGGATTTTCAAAACATTTTAAAAGAAATAAGTTTTCAAAACACATAAGCATATGTCGATATACATGCCTTGAATATGTCGACATACATGCCGCCAATTAATTTTTCAAATTTTAAAAGGAAGTGTCTATTCATTGTAACTCTTCACGAACGGACACATCTATTCATTTTCTATATAAAAGGGAGTGCAAACGAACTTTTTGACAACTAACTACTTATTTTCTTCCATCTTCTTACTCTCTTGAAACTCCATTGAAAAATATACTCTATTCTTTTCAAAATCACATAGAATCAATTCACACTTCATTGTATTGATTCGATACTGCTTTCTTAGGATTTTGCAAACATCTCACTCTCAATTCAAAGATCAAAGTGCTATCCAAGAGGCTATAGGATCCATTGTATCCAAAGTACAATATTTTTTCTTTGGAAAAACTATCAACTCTATTTGTATTTGCTTGGGTGTGCTTGTAGCCCGTTCAAATCAAGCAGGTGTCCTCGTAGCTCGTTCAAATCAAGTGGGTGTGCTTAGTAGCCCGAAAATCTAGTAGGTGTGCTTGTAGCCCGGTCAAATCAAGTGAGCCTACTCTGAGCTCGGAAATTTAGGAGGGTGTGTATCGTAGCCTCGAAATCAAGATTGTATTTGGGTTTGCCTTCTTCCCGCTTAAAGATTGGCATTTGAAAAGAAATCTGTAGGAGCAATTGTACGGGACTAGATGTAGGATATAAAATCCCTGGTGTCGTCTCTCTAATCTCTACTTTACTTTATTGTTGTTATTTTTATCTATGATTGTATATGTGATTGATTGTTACTATAATTCTGTGTTGTTAATCTGTGATTTAATATCAAACCTTAGAGAAAAATAAAAAGATTTACATAAGTTAGAAAACACTATTCACCCCCTCTACTGTTTAGTTAGCCTTAAGATCCATAATTCCTAAACCCATAGTAGGTACCTTGTTCAGATGGTGAACAAAGATCATGTACATGCCGTGTAGAGAGGCAAAACTGTTTGGGTGTAATTGGGCCGAGGCAAGCTTTATGTATTGAAGAACTAACTAAATAAAGTGATTGAAAGGTGGAACACATTCAACTATGCACATATATCAGTTATAGGTTGTATTCTCTCAGGTGGATCACGTGCCCTTTGAAAGTGTATGAGAACTAATAATTCTTTGAAAGGAATTCCATATCCTATTCATATTTGCTCGAGAGGTGCCTCGTCTACTTTTGAAGCTGGAGAATCCCGAGGATCTGTTAAGATAACAACATCACCAATATCGATATCGGGGAAAGCCTCCATTGAAGCCTCATTAGCTGACATGAAGTAACCATCGCTAAAGCATGCACCATCTGATGACCAGATGGTTGAGGTTGAGAAGGCATCGAAGTATATTTCATGACGGATACTGTTGAAGAACTGTATTCTATGTCAGATTCAATATATTTTGATGACGATGGACCTACCGCCATCACAGAGAGACGCGAAGAACGTCTACGATCCATATCTGTTAAAAAACTCCATACAGAAGTGAGGTCAGGCAGAATTTAAACATTAACCTTTATGATGAAATAGAGTCATGTGTTGTCGATTGTAAGACCCAACAGATGTCAATGTGTATTGACCAATCAGGTTTCATACATCGATGGGGGGCAATAACATACAGCTCAAACTGTATAGTGCATGTGTCTAGTGCCCAGAGCACTACGGACGCTAAAATTCTATGCAGAAAGCTCGCTCATGTTAGCAAATGATTACCATCGCACAACGGAACCGTGCGTCAAATATTATTTACTATCATATGATTCACAATAATAGAACCGTTGTACAAAGCGACACAGAATTTCTCTCTGTAAGGACACCGGAGTAAAATGTCCGATTTAAAAAGAAATAAGAAATCCATTTGAATGCTGAAGCATTTAGTGTGACTATTATCTGAAACTGTCCTAATGAGCGCGATCGTTGATCTCAACTCAACCACAAGTCGCTTGAATACTCCACTCCCTCACTCCTTACTAAAGTTTATAACAAGTTTTTGAAAAAAACTTGGGGAATTTTTATAATTTTTTTTGAGAAAAACTTGGCTACTAAAAAAACTCAAGTTCAGCCTAAGCGTGACCTAGAGCTAACTCGAAATAAAGTGCATAAGTGAATGGCTCGAATTTCTCCTAGCAAATTCTTGCATTTGCTTTAAGCTAACCCAAGTCTTCTTAAAACTAAGCCAATTTTGAAAACATCCCTAAAATTTCCCTAGGTCCTGGTTCGGCACCGATCCAAAAGACATGGGGAGATGAAGTCTGAACAACAATCAAGCGTGATAGATGTGGCCACCGATGAACTAGCATTAGCCATGGCCGCCATATTCCTAAAGCGAATCGACAAGGTTCAGGTGCAATTTCGATCAAAATTTAAAGTTTAAATCGAAGCTAAATTCGAGCCTTTATGTGTGTCAAATCTGAAGGCAATAGTATTAACTATACTTGCGGTGGTGGACGATGATTTAGGTAGGCGGCGGAGATGGTTCGACATCAGTGGCAAGGATTGGTAATGGCAAAGTTTAAGTTCTAACATGCTTAGATGGACAAATGAACAAGGAGAAGGAAAAAGCCCTAATTTGTTTAAGTATAGGATGAACCAGCAAAATAGGCAAAAAACGGGTACTGATCCAAGATTCTTAGATCTGTACCTGCCAAAAAAAATGGAAGAAGAGAAAAATGAAATGATAAAAATTATGAGAAAAGACAATATAAAGTGCGATGCAAAATTGGATGGAGCTCTGAATGGAGAAATCCTATTTGACCAATTCAAAGAAATGACCGACGAAGACCTTCCAGAATTAGAATGACGAACTCGAGCAACGTGCTTCAACTCTTATACCATCTAATGGATGTGAGTCCAAAACTGTCCAAAGTAATGTAACTATCTGAAAAAGATATACTACTTAGTGAAAGCAATTCGGAAAATAGAATGCATTTGTTTACAAAAAATTGGAAATTGATAGCTGGTCTTGATCAAAAGCATACCTTGTTCACACAATTCCGAATGAGCGTACAACGACCCGTCCAAAATAATGTAACTATCCAAAAAAGATATACTACTTAGTGAAAGTAATTCGGAAAATAGAAGGCCGCCATTTAGAAAAAATTTGAAATTGATAGCTGGTCTTGATCAAAAGCGTACCTTGTTCACAAAATTTGAAATTGAAACTCGATACATAAAAAAAACTTGGCAATGACCCGTGAATGTACAAACGTTGATGGGAGTCAGGTTAACATACGTGCATGCATGATGGACTAACATTCAATTTTCAAAATTCATAGGAATTGAATGCTCACCTGGTGACAATTACAACAGTGAACAACAAATTGCTAACGCTCGACACTCAGTTACAACAATACACCACATAAACATTGACAGTCAACGATTCAACATTTTATTCTGGAAATCAATCAAAGGTTACATCTCTTGATGAAAAGACAACAACTATTCAACGAATCAGAAAGAACTTTTCAGAATGAAGATTGCAGCTTTCAAAGCACGTCATGTTCTCACAAGACATACTTTCGGGGGCAAATGTTATCTCGCCTTTTGGCAAGGCCGTGATACCAAGGACAATCTGTCCTGAAGATCGGTTATACACAGGTCTACTATGGATACCGTTAAATTTTCTCTAAGTTCGGATCGAGGTACAACTGATATGGCACAGCAGGCAAAGCTATGAAAGCCAATGTTCCAAATTTCAAGTCAATCGGAGTTCGTATGCTCAAGATATGGATCGATTAAAATCAAGGGAAAAGCCATCGGTTCGTATCCATCAATGTTTACTCCATTTCGTATTCATCAATGTTTACTAGATT
The DNA here is from genome assembly GCA_030737815.1 of Allium fistulosum. Classification (NCBI taxonomy): domain Eukaryota; kingdom Viridiplantae; phylum Streptophyta; class Magnoliopsida; order Asparagales; family Amaryllidaceae; genus Allium; species Allium fistulosum. Next base: position 151,982,188 of record CM060905.1, on the reverse strand, counting down.
TTGTATCTATCAATGTTTACTCCATTTCGTATCCATCATGTTTACTCCATTTCGTATCCATCATGATCGATCCTCATCATATCCATTGATAGTTAACGTTTCGTATCGATTCCATTCGTACGCGCTTCGTATCGATCTCCCCACCTACCTAGTTTGTATCGATCCGCCAACAGATAGATAAGAAACAAATACTTTCCATCGATACAAAGTGGCCCACTGTAATTGATATGAATCCATTAAGTTCCATCGATACGAAGCAGTATCCAAGGATCAATACGAAGGTGTTAGCAAACATCGATGCGAACTAGAACAGAGGCTATCGATACGAAGCAACTTCAAGGGAATGATACGAATGGAATTAAAATGGGTCGATATGAATAGAGCATGTAAAAGTGGAAGACTCGGTCGCTCGGCATGAAAAGTGGATCGATCCTGAAATGTAGCGCCATGTCACCCTGATCGATACGTTTGGTATCGATACGAATGGATCGATACGAATGGGATCGATACGAAGACGCCAGCCCATTGCAAATCCAAACTTGGATCGATCATAACTCAAAATCTACAAGTCCAAATGCTACAAAATTTTCACAGAAACTTACGCACCACCTCTACTTTGTCTCTGATCGATCTCATCCCAAATGGAGATCATTTTAATCAATACGAAATGTATGGGGATCGATCCCAAATCACCCCGGATCGATAACGTGGGCCCACCCACGTGTGAGAAGGAGTATTCCAAGATCTACGTCAGATTTTTCCAGCCTACGCCTACAAATAGCAGCCCAATGCCTCCAGAAAAGGGACTTGAGACTCTTCTACGCTGAGACTCTACTGAAAACTCCATTGTAACTCGAGTGCTTGAGTTGTAATCAGTTGTAACCAGTTAGCAGAGTCAATAAAATAGCAAACATTCCATAGTGGATGTAGGCTACAACGCCAAACCACTCTAAATTCTTGTGTACTTACATTTTTGTTTGTCTGTTTTGGCGTGTTTGTTAGATTAACCTCCTTTTCCATTTATACTCTTCATTTTAATCTCTTCAAATACGTCCGAAGAGTGTTGTGCCCAATTTTGGTACAAACAGTATACTTTGGGGGAAAATGTTATCCAGCCTTCTAACCAAGCCTTATTTGGACAAGTTAATATGATCGAGTGGTCAAATAGCAAACCAGAAATCCAGAATGATAACTCCAGAATTCTAAACCCAAGTGAAGTTCAAAGATATAACTATAACTTGCCAAATACCTATGAAGATCGCCTAGATGGCCAAAGTCAAGATGCTATATTTCAAAACCAAGTCTTGGATCGGTACCGAACCAAGCACCTCAGATCGGTACTGACCCATGCCCATGACTTAAAACAAATCGTGATGTATTTCAAACAATCCAAAGATTGAAAGCAATCCCAAGCGATACAAACTAAGAATGCTCGCCACCAATCTATGCCCATAATTTCAAGAAACCAGAAGCTAAGTCATGGAGAGCTAAAAATCAAGTTGCTGCCAATCTAAGGCTATCAAGTTGGTACCGAACGAAGAAGCCACCTGTTGATTTGGCTACGTCTCTTCAGGCAACCTTCTTCAAAACGTGGAGAATATGGGGAGAACATGATGGAGGAAAATTCATCGATCTTCGTCTATAAATAGGAGATGATAGGCACCATTTCAGGATCATTTTTCTACATTCTAAAATTTTATACTATTATAGCAATTTCTTAGATCATCACCGATTCATAAAATATCAATTGTAAAACTTTGCAAAAATCATTAGCAAAGCTTAAGTGGACGTAGGTCAGAGTTTAGCCAAACCACTATACATTGTTGTGTATCATTTTTACTCATTTTTCATTTTATTCTCTTCTCAGAACTACTAGGGTGCATATGCAGCCTTTTGGTGTAATTTTTTGCTTGAGTAAAATGAGTGATTCTCTATTAGTAGAGGAGAGCAATCATGTAAATTATACTATGTAAAAAAACTATTTATGATTTGTTTACCTTATATCAAATCATAAATAGTTTTCTTTTATATATAATTAATTAAATATTCTTTGATTAATTTTAATTCTTACTGATTAAATCATATTTAATTAATTTTAATTCTTATTAATTTAATTAACAAATTAATTAAATTATTTTGAAATTCAAAATTTTATTTTATTCATTCTAACCAGTTTAAGATGAATATAAAACTATAAAATTTATATTGGTATATGCATATATCATTATATATATTTATTAGTTAAATTTTAATTTAATTATGTATAAAATAAGTATTTTATTTAATTAAAAGAATTTTAATTGAATATTTTAATAAATTAAAAAACTAAACTAGTTTACATGAAACAATTTAAGGTAAATATATATTGTACTATAACATTTATATTTATACACACACACATATCAATATATATGTTTACCTTAGTTAATTAATTATTAATTAATTAATTTTTAATTAATTAATTATATAATTAATCCAATTATTAAAATTAAATAATTTGAAATTATTAGAATCTTCAAAGCAATTTTGAAAAATAATTTTAAAAATTTATTTTATATTTTAAACTTGACTTTTAAATTTTAAATATATTTTCAAATTAAATTTTGAAAACTAGCCCAAATCCTTAATCAATTTTGGTCTTTACAATTAAGTCAATCTTTTGGGCTTACTATACCCATTATGCCAGTCCGGTAGTCAGGGAGGGTTGAATATTCTATTATTTAACCCCAAACATATACACTAATTTTTTTAACAACCATTAGATAGGTAGGCTTAACTAGATGGTCCTAAAGTTGCTAATTAGACCGCACATACCATTTGGACTCCGATACCATTGAAGGAACTAGGCTGATCTACAAAGGGTGAAATGAGTAGATTTCAAAAAACATTCCCCTATTTGGATCATATGAGACTATGAAGTGTAACAACCCTGTTTTTGAATTACTGTCGAAATAAATACTTTAATTAGAAATTTTAAAAATTTAAATTCGAAAAAAAAATGATGCAAAATCTGTTGCTAAGTTAGTTAACTATATTTAAGTTGTGTTATAAAACATGTATACCACATTAACCTTCACGCAAGTGAAATAGGGTCCAGTTTTTAAAAGCAAAAAGTGAACACTTGCTGTTAACAATATTTATAAAGCAAATATAAACACTTTTGTGCCATCATCAATGCAACCGTCCTTTCTGTTCAGTGATGCACATCTCCTCTTTAATGCTAGTGTACCACAAACCACTGCCAGCATTATTTTCTTTGACTTGTTCACTTATGTGAATAGAAAAGTTAGTTGCATCTTTCATTTTTGCTCAATTCTTCAGTAGGTCAGTAGAAGATCATTAATGGCAGTTCATTCTTGCTTCCTTTGGATCCTAATTGCTAACCGGTTCTGAAACAATTATTGGTGAGTGTAAAAACCTCACACTTCTAATTTAATTACCATTTAATTCTTGTGTGCGAATTATATCGCTCTGGCATTTGTTTTGTTTTTCTTGCGTGCAAATATATCAAGTTTTAGGTTATTCTTGTCCACTTCATTTCTTGAGTAAAAATATATGGTACGTGTGCGTGATAGTGTAGTGAGCGTGCATCATCAATATTTCATGCAAATAGCATATATGCGAAAACCATGCCAGGCGAGTATTCATTTATTATCAGGTTACTTTATATTTTGTAATTCCTATACACGTATTGCACATATGCGAAAAAAATGCCTGGTCAAATGTTTTTACTTCATATATTGGCATGAAATCAAGTTGAAGTTGCATTACTCAAAGTAAATCCAGGTCATTTTCGGTTGCATCCTCGTGTGCTAGCTCATCAACTTCATTTTGTGCAATTAATGTAGGCGCACAGACGTGTGCACAAAATTGTGCATACACAACTTCAGGTATTGCAAAGAAAAGTGATAGTTGATACGTGTGCATGTAATTTAAGTTCAGGTCCAATCTCACTTTGCACGCATATAGTTGTTCAAGTGCGTGCAATAATATATGATAAATATTTTGTCAAGTTTGTTGTGTAGTTGTAACTTTGTAAACATAGTGAAGTTCCAGATTTTTGCGCGCATAAATGAGGTCCAGGCATATATACTATCAATTGAGTGCTAGTAGTATATAAAAATTGGGTCCAGGTCATATTATTACTTTATTACTTGCATAAAATAATAATTTACACGTTACTGTGTAGGTTGCTTTAATGTGTAATTCATTTGATATACGCATGTTTTATATCAAGAATTTAGCGTGCGTGCATGTAGATTATTCCCAGGCAGTGCAATATATTTTGAAGAATATATAAATAGTGTGGACCACTGTTTATTAAATTATTTTGAATCGGTGTTTAGTTTTGAAACGTATTTTATTGCCGTTATTTTTATAACGGATTTTTACCCCGGTGTATACGTTTGAAATGTGTTGATTTTATGAGATTTTGACGTATAAAAATTACTGTTGTTTTGACTTCAGTAACCGTCAAATTTAAAGTGAAATTTCAAGTGGCTATCCCGCAACGCTGATTTGATATCCGTTTTTACGGTTGTTTGTGAAGTGCAATTTCTTTGTCGAAATTGCTATAGATGTTGCTGTTTTAATCACGTGTTTTCAAATCGTTTTAAAATAAAAATTGTTTCCAAAATTTTTATAGTTTATGCTTTCAAAAGAATGAGGAATCGATTTAAACGCTTTAGCAAAATTAAGGACTATGAACCCTTACTTTTACTGATTCGGTTAATTCCGGACTTGTCCGTTTGAGAACGTAAATTGTTATTTATAAAATATACAATTTTGCACTTTCAAGGAAACGATGAAGAGATTTAAACGATTTAGCAAAAGTGCGGATTATGGAACCACACTTTTTCTATTTCGGTTAATTCCGGACTCGTTAATTGAAATATTTGCTGGGGATTTGCTGTTTGAAGATTTTGATGATTTTGTTGGGCTTTTGCGCCACTCTGCTGGACGTTCGGGTCATTTGTTGGACCTTCGGGTCAATTACCAGTACTAGACCTTCGAGTCACTCTGTTGAACCTTCGGGTCATCTATTGGGCGCAAAAAATTATAGTACTTGGTAGTCTTCAGCCATTTGAGATGCACGTGCGGCGTAGTTTAGACTCGCCATCTGCTGGGATCGATCCACTTTTATGCTGATTTTCTAGTTATTTATTTTTGATTTCTAGATTTTGTGAATTGTTGTTTTGAATTCAATTGTGAATTTGAAAGTTGATTTGATGGAGTTTAATGAGATTTCTTCATTTAAGCTAGGTTGATTATTTATGCTGAGTTGTCTCATTTGAGACTATGATTGATTTGCTTTGATGTTGTTTATGATGCATTCACTTCTATGTTTAAATTAGACTGATCCGTTTATTATTTTCTTTTAAATAATACTTGGGTCAGACCGAGTTATTTCAGGATAATCGCTATCTCTGATTCAGTTGCAGCTTCAGCTTTTGGGATTTCACCTCATCTTTTGTTTAGACTTCGAAGTGTTACTTTTGGTGTATTGACTCTCATCTCATGTATGTTGATGTCTTTGTATATGTACATTCGGTTCATGTGAACTATCGATTGTTGTAGCATGTATCCAGACTTGTCTTCCGCTATATATATCTGATATTTCTGTTCTGATGTGATTATACTTATCTGTGTTGTAATTATTATGAGTTGTTATGAATTTTTGTTAAGCCACCGTAGTTTCGTTTTAGATTTGGATTGAATATATATATCGTTGGGAGTAATTTACACAACTCCTATCGATGTAATTAATACTCGTCTAAGGCATAACTTACGGATGGTCGCTTCTAACAAGCCTTATTCTTCGCAATAGAAGACGTTATTCCTTATAATAACCTTTGTTATTGTGAGTATAGATGTGGGGCATCACAGTTGGTATCAGAGCTGAGATTCAGAACAAATTATAATAAACACAGAACAGAAGTAGAATGGAACATGTGTTACAACTATTCGAGGTTTTTATTCGTGCCTTTCTAATCTATTCTTTCCACTTTAACATGTTGGAGTATGTCTAGGAATAAATCTCATAGTCCGTAGTATTCCATTTGTTAAATTTCTTATCATTCTTGTATTGTTTAACTAATCCTTATCTTCTCTTGTTCTCTCAGCCTATGGTTGGAAGAGGTAGAGGGAAGCGTTCTTCTGCAGGCCCGTCTAGTGGTTCTCATCCGGACGGAGTCTATATGTCAGCTGATCAGTTTATGGAGCTATTTCGGGGTACTCAGCCTTCTATTGCTACTCCCGCAGCTCCCTCTCAAAAGTCTGCCTTCGTCCGCATGTGTAGTGACTATTCCCACCTTGGAGGCAAGACTTTCAAAGGATCAGAAAGTGTATTGGAGGTTCAGACTTGGTTGCGCGCTTGTGAGCGCATATTTTCTCGGATGGATCTTTTTGATCATCATCACGTTCTCGTGGCATCTAGCATGTTGCAAGGGTGTGCACTTGATTGGTATGAGCTTTTTATTGTAGAAGTTGATGAGTCCTTTCTCTCGTCGAATCAGTTTAAGGAACAATTCGAACTTAAGTTCGTTCCTGAATCAGAAAAGGCTAATCTTGCTCGTAGTTTCCTTGAGTTAAAACAAGGAAAGTCCTCTGTTTATGATTATGTTGCATCTTTCGAGGCCTTATCTAAATATGGAGTTGAGTTTATTAACACTCCGCGTAAGAAGAATCTTAGATTTGTTGATGGTTAGAAGAAGTATTTGAAGAAAGTTCTTTTGCTTCAGCTTAAGCTCTCTTTTGAGGAACTTGTTGATTCGGCACTTTGTCTTGAAGCTGTCGAAAAGGAACGTGATAGTGGTGATGAGGTTGAGGTTTCTAAGAACCCCAACAAGAAGAGGTTTCCATTTCATAAGCCTAATTCTTCCAACAAGAAGAAGAAGCAAGCTACCTCTAGTTCTCAGCCTAGTAGTGCACCTTCTAATCAGAGGGTGTGCTATAATTGTGGTTCTCTGGATCATCTTCTTCGTAATTGTCCTAAGCCTCGCATTTGCCGTAATTGCAAGAAAGAGGGTCATTGGATTTCTGATTGTCCTACTGCTTCTAAGGGTCTCAAATCTGGGAAGCTTAATATTGCTAAAGCTTCTGGTGATTCTTCTCAGCCCAAAGGTATTACTCCTTCTGATTTGGAAGGTTTTATTTTATTTCATGGTCGTTCTATTAGAGTTCTTTTCGATATGGGTGCATCACATTCATTCGTGTCGAAGGAGCTTGTTGATGTTATTCCTTTGGATGTTGTTAGTCTTTGTGACCCTTTGAGGATTGTGAATCCTATTGGTGGATCCGCTACTCTTGGTTTGTTATGTGTGGATGTTGAGATTATTCTTTGTGGTTTCTCCTTTCATGCGAATCTGCATGTTATGGATCATCTTGGTTTTGATATGATTTTGGGCATGGATTGGCTCGTCCGTTATGAAGTTCAAATCCTATGTCCCGAAAGAACTTTGTATCTCAAGCATCCCGATGCTATCGAGCAGTTATCTATTGTATTTCGAAGCATGGATCATACTTCGAATGCTCTCGTTTCTTCCTTTGAATCGAAGGATGTCATAGCTAATATTCCGGTTGTTTGTGATTTTTCTGATGTTTTCGAGCCCTATTTCATGTTTTCCACCGAAGAGGGCAATTGAGTTCCGTATTGATCTTATCTCTAGTGCTCATCCTGTCAGTCGTCCTCCCACGAGGATGTCTGCTAAGGAAAATGAGGAACTCAAGCAACAATTATCTAAATTGGAAGCCAAGCATTTTATTCATTCTAGCTCATCTCCTTGGGGCGCCGCCGTTGTCTTTGTTAAGAAGCCAGATGGTACTCTTAGGCTTTGCATTGATTATCGCAAGCTTAACGAGCTCACTATCAAAAATAGGTATCCATTACCTAGGATCGACGACATGTTCGATCAATTAAGTGGCGCTAAGCTCTTCTCCCAACTCGATCTTGCTACCGGTTTTCATCAGTTACGAGTGGCGGAAGATAGCATTCCTCTTACCGCATTCCGTACTCGTTATGGTTCTTACGAATGGCTTGTTATGCCGTTCGGTTTAACGAACGCTCTATCGTATTTTATTGATCTTATGAATCGAATATTCCGTGAATATCTCGATAAGTTCGTCTTGGTTTTCATAGATGATATTCTTATTTATTCCAAATCTGAAGCCGATCATATTCAACATTTGGAGATTTTTTTGAGCACTCTTCGTCAGCATCAGCTTTATGCCAAATTCTCCAAGTGTCACTTCTAGGAGAATAAGGTGAAATTTCTCGGTCATATTGTTTCTTCCGATGGTATCTCTGTCGATCCTTCCAGGATCAAATCTATTCAGAATTGGAAGAGGCCCGAGACCGTTACTGAGATCTGTAGTTTCCTTGGATTGGCGGGATATTATCACCGATTCATTAAGGACTTTTCTCGTACTGCCTTACCGCTTACCACTCTTACGAGAAAAGCTGTTCCTTTTATTTGGTCTGATAAGTGTGAGACTTCTTTCATGAAGTTAAAAGATCTCCTTACTCATGCTCATATCTAGTGGTTCCCGAAGGGAATCATGATCTTGTTGTTTATACCGATGCCAGTGGTTTTGGACTCGGTGCTGTTCTCATGCAAAAGGATAGAGTAGTTGCCTATGCTTCTAGACAACTAAAGCCTAACGAGATTCGTTATGCTACCCATGATTTGGAGTTAGCTGCTATAGTCTTTGCTCTAAAGATTTGGCGACATTATTTATTGGGCGAGCGTTTTATTCTCTTCACTGATCACAAATCTCTGAAATATATATTCACTCAGAAGGAACTTAATATGAGGCAACAACGTTGGCTTGAATTTCTTGCTTCATATAATTTCGATATTCAGTATACCCCTGGTAAGGGTAATCGAGTTGCTGATGCGCTTAGTCGCAAGCAGCAAGTTGTTGTTTCCATGATGCTAGCAGAGTGGAATATATTGGAAGCTTTATCTCATTGTGATATTAGAGACCGTCCTTCAGTTTCTGATCCTCCCGTGCTTTTATTTAGCATGGAGCTCGTCCTAGTTTGTTGGATCGAATTGCCGATGCCCAGAAACAAGATTCAGATCTCTCTTATCTTATTCAGAGTTGTAAATCGGAACCCCAAAGTGATAAACTAAAGGATTTCAATATTGATATTCATGGTTGTATCCGGAAGAAGGGAAGGTTGATCGTGCCTAATGTTCCTGATCTTAGAAATGATATTCTTGAATACTGTCATCGTTCTAAGTATATTATCCATCCAGGCAATAGCAAGATGTATGCCAACATGAAACGCTTATACTTTTGGGAAGGTATGAAGCGTGATGTAGCAAGTTATGTGAGTCGTTGCATGACTTGTCAACTTATTAAAGTAGAACACCATCGTCCTAGTGGTCTTTTGCAGCCTCTTGAGATTCCATTATAGAAATGGAATCAAATTTCTATGGACTTCATTGATGGTCTACCTCGTTCGAGGTCGGGCCATACTAGTGTTTGGGTGATTGTTGACCGATCGACCAAATCAGCCCATTTTATTCCTATTAAGTCCAATCGGACTGCTCCTCTGTTAGCTAAGCCATTTATTAAAGAAGTCGTTCGACTTCATGGTGTGCCTAGTGCTATTGTTAGTGACAGAGATCCGCTTTTTACTAGTGGTTTCTGGCAGAGCCTTCAGAAAGCTTTGGGTACTAAGCTCAATCTCAGTACAGCTTATCATCCACAGTCTGATGGTCAAACTGAAAGGGTGAATCAAGTTTTGGAAGATCTCCTTCGAGCTTGTATTCTTGATTTTGGTGGTAGTTGGGAAGACCACTTATCTCTTGTTGAATTTTCTTATAACAACAGTTTTCAATCCAGTATCGGTATGGCTCCTTTCGAAGCACTTTACGGAAGACCGTGTCGATCACCATCTTGTTGGTTGGAATTCGGGGAAAAGTTAGTTCTTGGCCCCGATTATATTCGTGAATCTTCTAAGAAGATTGATATTATCAGACAGAGAATGAAAGAGGCTCAGAATAGGCAGAAATCTTATGCCGATCATCGTAGGAAGCCTTTGGAATTTTCTGTTGGCGATCGTGTGTTTATTCGTATTTCTCTGATGAAGGAGGTGGTGCGTTTTAGTAGCTCCGGGAAATTGGCTCCTCGATATGTTGGACCGTTTCCTATTACGGAACGCATTGGCCCAGTTGCTTATCGTGTATCGCTACCTATTCAGTTTTTGGGAATTCATGACGTATTTCATGTATCCCAGCTTCGTCGATGCCTTCGAGATTTGGATTCTATTATTGATCCTCATATGTTGCAAGATCTTGAGATCTCACCTGACTTGTCTATGGTGCAAAATCCTATTCGTGTGCTAGCTTCGGAGGTTAAACGCCTTCGGAATAAAGAAGTCCCGCTTGTAAAAATTCAATGGTCCACAAACCCCAAAGATTGCACTTAGGAAACCAAAGAATTCATCGAGCGTTCTTATCCCGGTTTTCTCTCCTCTTCGGGTGGGGGTGAGCATTCTTTATCCATCTTTTCTATTTTAAATCGTTGTTGTGATGAATAATTTGGGTTATAAACAACTTCTAGTATGAAAATTGCGGGGACGCAATTTTTATAAGGGGGGAGTTTGTAACAACCCTGTTTTTGAATTAAATAAATATTTTAATTAGAAATTTTAAAAATTTAAATTCGAAAAAAAATGATGCAAAATCTGTTGCTAAGTCAGTTAACTATATCTAAGTTGTGTTATAAAAAATGTATACCGCATTAACCTTCACGCAAGTGAAATAAGGTCCAGTTTTTAAAAGCAAAAAGTGAACACTTGCTGTTAACAATATTTATAAAGCAAATATAAACACTTTTGTGCCATCATCAATGCAACTGTCCTTTCTGTTCAGTGATGCACATCTCCTCTTTAATGCTAGTGTACCACAAACCACTGCTAGCATTATTTTCTTTGACTTGTTCACTTATGTGAATAGAAAAGTTAGCTACATCTTTCATTTTTGCTCAATTCTTCAGTAGGTCAGTAGAAGATCATTAATGGCAGTTCATTCTTGCTTCCTTTGGAACCTAATTGCTAATCGGTTCTGAAACAATTATCGGTGAGTGTAAAAACCTCACACTTCTAATTTAATTACCATTTAATTCTTGTGTGCAAATTATATCGCTCTGGCATTTGTCTTATTTTTCTTGCGTGCAAATATATCAAGTTTCAGGTTATTCTTGTCCACTTCATTTCTTGAGTAAAAATATATGGTACGTGTGCGTGATAGTGTAGTGAGCATGCATCATCAATATTTCATGCAAATAGCACATATGCGAAAACCATGCCAGGCGAGTATTCATTTATTATCAGGTTACTTTATATTTTGTAATTCTTATACACGTATTGCACATATGCGAAAAAAATGCCTGGTCAAATGTTTTTACTTCATATATTGGCATGAAATCAAATTGAAGTTGCATTACTCAAAGTAAACCCAGGTCATTTTCGGTTGCATCCTCGTGTGCTAGCTCATCAACTTCATTTTGTGCAATTAATGTAGGCGCACAGACGTGTGCACAAAATTGTGCATACACAACTTCAGGTATTGCAGAGAAAAGTGATAGTTGATACGTGTGCATGTAATTTAAGTTCAGGTCCAATCTTACTTTGCACACATATAGTTGTTCAAGTGCGTGCAATAATATATGATAAATATTTTGTCAAGTTTGTTGTGTAGTTGTAACTTTGTAAACATAGTCAAGTTCCAGATTTTTGCGTGCATAAATGAGGTCCAGGCATATATATTATCAATTGAGTGCTAGTAGTATATAAAAATTGGGTCCAGGTCATGTTATTACTTTATTACTTATATACAAAATAATTTACACGTTACTGTGTAGGTTGCTTTAATGTGTAATTCATTTTATATACGCATATTTTATATCAAGAATTTTGTGTGCATGCATGTAGATTATTCCCAGGCCGTGCAATATATTTTGAAGAATATATAAATAGTGTGGACCACTGTTTATTAAATTATTTTGAATCGGTGTTTAGTTTTGAAACGTATTTTGTAACGACCCAGAATTTTGGACCATTCGCATCCATTATAAGTGTATAGGTAGACACTCATGCCGGAGTTGAATTTGCTCAAAATACCGCGTTGTTAATTTAAATTTGGCAAAACTGAACATATACAGTAAATAAAACATCACAGATCACAGACACAGAGTAATAAGTGCAGCGGAATTAAAAGAGATAGTAGTTCATGAAGCTACTATATGAATATATAAAATACATCAGAGTTTACAACAGAAGAATAATACAATACATCAGAGTTAAACTAGATACAACGGAAGAGTAACACGATACATCAGATACGAATCAGAATGCATCACTGGAACCATCGAATACTGAAAGCTGGATAGATAGCTGGATCTCCAAGCGAAGCTCCAAATCCAAAGGTGAGTCTCGAAAGCTGAACTACTCAGTCTGACCCGAGCGTAAAGCAAAAACACAAGACACTCGAGTCAGGATTAACATTCTTATATTAATAAATCCAACTCAAGTGAAATAGCAATTGAAATACAAGTAACTCAAAGGATGTTTGGAATAACCATCCTTTAAGGATCCGTTAAACTATCTACTATGTAGTAGTGTACGATAAGTAGATAATGTCTATCAGTAATATAAAGATATCAAAATAGCGTTAAGTCATGGCCCATTCCACCCTTAACACATTTTTATTCCCACAAGCATATACAAGACCGTAGTTTCCCCAAAACCGGAAGTCACCAGAGGGCAATCCATATACTCAAGGTACAAATCAAAGTCGTAGTGGTCGCGCATAAATGGAATACAAGTATGACAAGGCACATGAGGCTATACCCAAGGTAGTGATACTACCGTTCGCCTGATCCGGGCTGGTGAGAACGCAACGCCGCAGCGCCCGCAACACCGTGAGACAACACTCCCAAAATCAAGGGTGCACCAATCGACAACAAGTATAAGTAGTTCGAAGAAGTGTGTCCACTTGAGGTATCAATCCTCCATTGGCCCGGCACAGCTCCTGTTTTAGTCATTTCCAATTTGACACAAGTGTCAAGGCTATCCATTATCGTTCTCTTTCTTCAGTCAACACGTACATCATTCCAACCACTTCATTCTGGATCATCACTCCGCGTATAGTTATTAAAGTGGTTTTCGGTTTAGATAGAGAGTATACCCATAACCGAATTCCGGTCTCTTTAATAACTTTCGTAATTATTACACCGATTGGTCGTTTATATATTTCAAAAACCGAATCAATTTCAATTTCAATAGAACTCGTAAATCAACATTTCATTTCTCTTTCGAAACCGATTTCCAAAATTTACGTTTCAAAACTTCCAATTTACCGTTTCCAAATCTTATAGTTCAATTTCAACCTTTATTCAAAACAATTCAAATATTGATTCAAGTTCGTACAAAAGTTTCATTTCGAAATCATTTAAATCAATTTAGTTTTAACATTCAAATCAATTTTCATTCATTTATCGATTTCATTCAATATCGTTAAATTAATTTATCATTTAAAACAATTTCTATTAAACTTCCAAATCATTAAATCAATTCCTTAAGTTCAACTTCATTAGATCAAAACTTACAATTTTGAATTAAATTCAATTCGTCAAATCAATTCTTTCAATTACAAGTCTTACATTAATTCCAAAAATATTACATTTTCATTTCTTGTTAAAGGAATTCAATTTTCACTTATTTACTTACTTAAATAATTTTCCAAAACTTAATTTATAAAGAAAAATCAATTTCAATTATTTACGAAGTGAAATTCACTTATTCGAAAGTTCAATTTTCTCTTATTAAAGAATCCAATTCAATTTATTCATTAAATAATTCAATCTCATTTAATTATTAAATAATTCAAAGCTTAATTATTAAATAATTTCAAAGTTTAATAATTTCAAAACTTATTATAATTTCAAACTTAATTATAAAATCATTCCAAACTTAATTCAATCGTTTCTCAAATTAAACAACATTCTTTCATCAATTACATTTTTAATATTTTGTTTCAGATTTTTAAATATTAACATTTTCCTTCCATTAAAATTCAAATTTCAACTTTATTTCAAAACCATATTATTTACTCGAATAAAATCTTCGTTTTATTTTAAATCAATTTATTGACCAATCGGGTTTTATTTATTTTCTATCCTAGGTCAAAAATTCAATTTTGGGTATTTATCATTTCAACCCGATTCCAATTTAATTCAAAACAAAGCATAGTAAAGGGAACTTGCAGTGTGATAACTGGGATGGTGTCAAAGTAAATAAACAAGCAATAACAACAATCAATATCAATCCAATAATCAATTCAAATAATCCCGAAATAACCGTATTAATTCGCATTGTTATTTGTACGAATTAATATAATTATTTCTAGAATCTACACTATCATTTCATGTAGATTAAAGATTATTACATTACGGTTTTCACTTGTCATATATTTGCAATTTCATACATCATCAATATAACAACATACATTCAGTGGTTCAAAATGTAACTAAACAAATCCTACGTGTCAATAAATTCAACAGTGAAAGAAGTCATATTATACAAATGTCAGTTAATCAAATTTAACATTTATTATCCTATATCAAGTTCAATTTCATACTATTTATCATTTTAACATTAACAATTTAACGTCCAATATAAACATCAACAATCAATCAATTATCAGCCAAACTATATTATCATCGCATAAATAATTAACAGATAATGGTGTCAGATGTCACAGGTGAACTGATACAGGTAATAGCATATATAACAGTGTCATTAACTAATAGCAGCATATTTCAATTGTCGTTTCAATTGATATCAAATCTAATAAATAAAAGAACGTTAATCGTGAGTGAGTGCTCACCTTCCGAGGCTAGAGAATACAGAAGATGACACGGATACGCACGCTGATACGAACACTGAAATTGAATTATGAATTCAAGCAAGGCAGAATCGGCACGAATTCAACAATCAAAGCTGAGAACAGAAATTTATGGAACAAATCAGAACTGAATCGATGAAGGTAATTGGTATAAATGAACTTGTATATAACTATATATATAACTATTTTTATAAAACCATATTCTAAATTTAAACACATATTAAAATATAACATACAATTTTTTTCAAATCAAAAATTTAACTTTAATATAAAATAACATCTATGTATGCACACTATAAATCTTACATACTAACAGCATAGTTATATATAACTAACTGTATAATTAATCTGTAGCACGGTATATATAAATAATCTAATATAAACTAACACTCATTACTTTACAGTCGAGTAAAACTAATCTCTATATATCTATGCACTTTATCAACATCATATAAACTCACTTAAATCTATATACATATTTTCCAGATTAAAATAGATTGTAAGATGAGAAATGTCAAATTCCTATTGCTGTACATATGTATACCTTTAAAACCAATATCTAGTTTAACTTTTAAAACAAAATTTTAAAATTCGAACTATAAATATGTACGATTTTTTTTTATAGTAACCGAGACAATGGTCAACTATAAGTAAAATGATATATCAACAATATGAGCAACTGAAATTTGCAAAGAAGAAGCAAGGTTGAGAGAGCACGTATGCATCATGTATATTTACAATTATATATACATACGAGCATCAAGAATACATGTAATAGAAAATTAAAATATATAAAACTTTGTAACAATATATATACTTAATAAATCTTATATACAGATCAACACTTTATATAACTTGTTAAACTTTATAACAACAGACTTTTATATGACAACAGACCTTTATATACAAATCACCCATTATCGTATATAAACAGTTTATATATATAACGTACCTATGCTATAACATATATTGAACAACACAAATTATATAATATATATAACTAATATATAACACAACTGTTTATATAATGTAGAAAACAAATTGCATATATAACTGATAAAAAAAGAATTTGTGAAGTCACATTCATAACAAATAGATATATATATTACCATTTATATATAAGAGAGGAGAGATGCATGCAGTTGTAGGCTGTATGCGACTGGAAAGATGGTTGCAATGGGAGGAAACGGACGGAGATGGCGCTCGCCTAGTTGCAAGGCAGTGGACTGTTCTCGGACGTGGAGCAATGGGAGGCGAGGTCGCGGTGTTAGGTCGTGGCACTGGTGGCCTTGGATGATCAGGGTCGAAGTGAGGAATGATCTCGGTCATGGGATGGCCGGTAGTGGCGTTAGTTGGGCGCGGAGGACGATGTCGGTCGAAGGAACGGTGAAGTGATGGGTGATGGTCTCGGGTCTGCTCTGTGTTGATGGAGCTGCTGGTGGAGGTCGGCGCACGCTGCGGGAAGGAGGCGGATGAGGGGCTGCGGAGCGTGGGTGGAGTTTCGGGAGGCGGTGATGAAGAGGCAGGCGTTGGATCTGAGGGGAAGGCTCGGTTTCCAGGTGATGATGTGGAGATAGTAGGGGAAGGCTGATGTTAAAAGGGGAGGAGCAGCGAGCATGGGTAGGGCCACGAATACGAGCGGAGGAGGGAAAAGGGATCGACTGCGTGCGTGGGATGATAGCTTGGAGATTGGAGGAAACAAAAGTGGAAGAAGTAGTTACCTTTTAATACATACTGTATATAATGTTTAGTGGGAAGATAAATGGTTAGCCACGTGAACAGCCTCAGAGGTGAAAAAAGAACACGTTACAGGCTAAAGCAATGAAATATGATTTATTTATTTATTTTGAACTGCCGAATGGTTAAAGCAATTGTAATAAATGAACAGTTGGGAATAGTGACAGCCAGAAGTTATCTGGGAAATAGTAAACGTTTTTCTACTGTTCATTTCGGCTGAGGGAAACGAATGGACATGAACAAAAGTTAAAACGGTTACCGATACGGAATCGTTTTCCACGGATTCCGCTGCGTACCGAACTTCAAACACAGAATTGAATATACCGCAGAGATCAGCACGACGAGACGATCAAAACGGTATACAGATATCAGTGGTACGATCATCCGATAAAAATCGATATCGGTACCAAAATGCTGCTATTTTGTAGAAAATAAGAACGACGGAGATATAGACGTCCGAATTTGGAAAAATGACGAACTGACATCTTGCTCAGAAGATGGTTTAGAATTTTTCTATGTAAAAATAGTTAGGTTTCGAAAATATTTTATTTTCATTGCTTTTTAACTGATTAAATTGAAGTGATTTTACGCGCGAAATAAACTTTCGTATTTTCGGACGAAAATTTAACAGTTGCTATGTTTAACTAGACGTATTCCAAATATTAAATTTTTATTTCAAAATTTTATCGTTTAAAATTTCACAAAATTTCAACTAATCACGTTATTAAACGGTTGAAATTTACGGGTCGTTACATATTTTATTGCCGTTATTTTTATAACGGATTTTTACCCCGGTGTATACGTTTGAAATGTGTTGATTTGATGAGATTTTGACGTATAAAAATTACTGTTGTTTTGACTTCAGTAACCGTCAAATTTAAAGTGAAATTTCAAGCGGCTATCCCGCAACGCTGATTTGATATCCATTTTTACGGTGTTTTGTGAAGTGCAATTTCTTTGTCAAAATTGCTATAGATGTTGCTGTTTTAATCACGTGTTTTCAAATTGTTTTAAAATAAAAATTGTTTCCAAAATTTTTACAGTTTATGCTTTCAAAAGAATGAGGAATCGATTTAAACGCTTCAGCAAAATTAAGGACTATGAACCCTTATTTTACTGATTCGGTTAATTCTGGACTTGTCCGTTTGAGAACGTAAAATGTTATTTATAAAATATACAATTTTGCACTTTCAAGGAAACGATGAAGAGATTTAAAAGATTTAGCAAAAGTGCGGAGTATGGAACCACATTTTTTCTATTTCGGTTAATTCCGGACTCGTTAATTGAAATATTTGCTAAGGATTTGCTGTTTGAAGATTTTGATGATTTTGTTGGGCTTACGCACCACTCTGTTGGACCTTCGGGTTATTTGTTGGACCTTCGGGTCAATTACCAATACTAGACCTTCGGGTCACTCTGTTGGACCTTCGGGTCATCTGTTGGGCGCCAAAAATTATAGTACTTGGTAGGCTTCATCCATTTGAGATACACGTGTGGCGTAGTTTTGACTCGCCATCTGCTGGGATCGATCCACTTTTATGTTGATTTTCTAGTTATCTATTTTTGATTTCTAGATTTTGTGAATTATTGTTTTGAATTCAATTGTGAATTTGATAGTTGATTTGATGGAGTTTAATGAGATTTCTTCATTTAAGCTAGGTTGATTATTTATGCTGAATAGTCTCATTCGAGACTATGATTGATTTGCTTTGATGTTGTTTATGATGCATTCACTTCTAAGTTTAAATTAGACTGATCCGTTTATTATTTTCTTTTAAATAATACTCGGGTCAGACCGAGTTATTTCAGGATAATCGTTATCTCTGATTCAGTTGTAGCTTCAGCTTTTGGGATTTCACCTCATCTTTTGTTTAGACTTCGAAGTGTTACTTTTGGTGTATTGACTCTCATCTCATGTATGTTGATGTCTTTGTATATGTACATTCGGTTCATGTGAACTATCGATTGTTGTAGCATGTATCCAGACTTGTCTTCCGCTATATATATCTGATATTTCTGTTCTGATGTGATTATACTTATCTGTGTTGTAATTATTATGAGTTGTTCTGAATTTTTCTTAAGCCACCATAGTTTCGTTTTAGATTTGGATTGAATATATATATTGTTGGGAGTAATTTACACAACTCCTATCGATGTAATCAATACTCGTCTAAGGCATAACTTACGGATGGTCGCTTCTAACAAGCCTTATTCTTCACAATAGCAGACGTTATTCCTTATAATAACCTTTGTTATTGTGAGTATAGAGGTGGGGTGTCACATGAAGTCTACAGGGTTTCACTAGATCCAATCTAGTTATTAGATTATAACATTAATTTATATTTATTAATTAATCACTTCGACTAAAAGGTTATTTGGATTTATCATGTATACATCCAATAATATAATAATATAACATAATGTGATATATAAACATGTGTATAACTGTATATATACACATAGATACTAGGATTTACATCCATTGTATATACCTATATATTATACTTATACACACACACAGATATATATGGTATACTTTTATATACATATGACAATTTCAAATGAATATCGGGAATACAAATGCCTAAGCATACACATATGTTTGAATATATCATAATATGCGTATATGGTTTGTAAACATATATTTATAGTACCACACACACACAAATATATATATATATATAGAGTCTAGACATATATATATATATATATATGTCATTTATGTGATATTTTGTTGTCGCTTATATATATCTAATATATGTACATATACAAAATTATGAAAACCAATCTATATAATAAAACAGTTAATTTCAAACTAAGAGAATTCTTGATTGTAAGTAAAGAAGGAAATAATGTTTCATATTAAATATTGATCTAATTAAATTAGAATAAAAAGGAAATAGAATAAGGTGCTATTTTAAATTTCCTCCTATACAATAATAAGTTCAATACCATAAAATTCCATGCTTAACCATAATGAAATATCCAAACTTTTAAATTGTAGATCTAAAAATAGATATTCAACATGTAAACAAAATTATTAGAAGAAATTATTCTCACAACTAATATTTTATTTTAATAACATGATTCATTTTTTAATTAAACATTACATACATACATATACACATATATAAAATTGTAATTTAAGATTTAAATCTCAAATACATATAATTGACTAAACAATAGGACACTGAATTTCTTAATTGAAATATAAAATTAACTTAAATAAAAGATTTAATTTGATATCGATTTACAATTTTGGATAACAAAATTAAAGCATATGAATATACTTATACATAATTTAATTAATTTAAAACATAAAAAATCCACAACTTTAAGTGAATAAAATAATGAAAAAAATATAAATTTTTACAGTAAAACAAATTTATATTAATAAATAATTCTAGATCCAATAAACGCATTCAAAACACAAACTAAAGCAAACACAAAATAATTTTACAATTTAATGACAATACACAAGTAGTTTTTAAAATAAATTCAACAAGTGGTGATTCAATACACATATATATGTGAATTTTGCCAAGATTAAATATCATGAATGAAAAATAGAATAATTGAATCTGAAAAGTCTTATCTTTTGTAACACCTTGATTTGAGTTTTCTTCTCATTTCTCAAATAGATTCACACTCAGCTTTGCAAGAGAAGGATGAACCACTTATTTTTATTATTATTTGATGTTTCATTTGATTTAGAGTCAAAAATTTTTGGGATTATTTAATGTTATTTTCGACCATGGATGGTGAGAAGGAGAGAAAATAAAAGTGAATCAAAATGAATCAATGAAGGAAATGAGTTAGCAGATTTTTTAATTGAAAGAACAAAACCTATCCCATTCTTTAATTAAAACTACTCTAATTAATTCCCATAATTTTATCTCCCTCCACCCCTCTCTCTTCACATGATTTAGCTGGCTATACTTGCCATTAAATAGCATAAAGTTTCCACAAATCCCTTCATGCAATTATATTTTATTTAAACCTGCTTAAAATTACACTGATGTTGTATATCGATGGGCGTAAATATAAATTTTATATATGCATTCAAATAATTCCAAACAACTCCTAAACATTTAATAAATACAATAGTTAATATTTCTCAAATATTAATTAATTTAATTAATTTACATCGTTTTATAAATTAATTAAATCATGTGGTTTTTCGAAGAGTAATAAATATGGTTGTGTAATTTAGATGTGTAATTTCAATCAATAATTAATATTGAACAATTCAAATATTAACTTTCACACTTCACCTTAGCTAGTGGTGTGATAGTTTGGCTGAATTCATCACTTGTATGCCTTTTCAGTAAATCAAATTTCACACTTTTTAAAGAGGTAACTTTTAGCATGGATTATTTAAACATTCACTTCGAAATATTGTATCACTTCAAGAATTATGGAATTTGGTTTTGGTCAAAATTCCAACATCATCCACTTTCAACTTGGTTAGCCATAAAATATGTCTTTGGTTCAATAATGATATTTATTATTAACCGTATTACTCTGGTCAGATATTTTGACTTTGGGTGAAATATAGTTGATCGCTATACTAACCTTATATAAGTAGAGATATGAATTCCTCTAATGAATAGTGTTTCACTTCCAATGCTTCAAATCAGATCCAACTACAGTAGTTCGATGGATGTCATGCC
Source organism: Allium fistulosum (assembly GCA_030737815.1). Classification (NCBI taxonomy): domain Eukaryota; kingdom Viridiplantae; phylum Streptophyta; class Magnoliopsida; order Asparagales; family Amaryllidaceae; genus Allium; species Allium fistulosum. Next base: position 151,960,860 of record CM060905.1, on the reverse strand, counting down.
ACAATTTAATTATCATCAAAGTGGAGTGTCCATTGAAGTTCAATAGTGTAACAACCGATATTTTTAACGATTGAGTATTTAAATAATTTATTTAAATAATTAATCGTTAATCAACTGACGGTCCCAAAATATGACTGTTCACATATGATCGAATCAGGACTTGAGACCACTTCCATTAAGTTTGTATCGACGTTGGGATCGAAAAGCGTGAAATCATCATTCTGAAGCGCAATCTCAGATAGCGATGAAATTTATACTGTTGGAACCGGAAAATGAGGTGATGCACGCAGACAAGTTTCGTTGTGACCAGATAAGTCATTTGATCGTATGAGCTTGAAACACATAACGATCAAATTGAGAAATTAAAATAAGTTGAATAAATTAATAATATAAATAACAAACCCTTCTCCCTCACAAATACTGTTCCATTCACTTCTTCCTGGAGATGGCTGCCTCTTCCTCTTTGATTCAAAAATTAAAACCCGTCGATCCGTTCCACAAAAAATTCTAAAATCACCTCCATTGCGCTCGTGGCAAGGAGATCTTCGAGCCTATATCAGATTTGAAGGGTGTGACATTGGTTTTGGAGATGGTCGTACATAGGCTGTTGACAAGGGTTTGGTTTCACGGGAGGTGGAGGCGACGAGGAGTGAAACGGGGGGTGTAGACGAGTTTTTCTTGGCGATATGCTCTTCCCCATATCATCGATTTGTGGTCCGATGAACCGTAATAAGTCCCGACTTTTGAACATCGTATAGGAAAAGGCGGCAACGCGATTAGACAGGGGATGTCGGAGTTTGTGATTTTGGTATCGGAGGATCGAGCTTCGGACGAGAAACACAACGGCGCGAATGACACTCGATTTCGTCAAGTAAAACTCTGTATCAGTAAAGAAACGTGCACGCACGTGGTGGCTTGAGGAGATGTGCACGTATAGGTTGGGATTTGAATTTGGGGAAGGAGATGATTATTAAGGTAATAATTTTAAATAAATTACAAATTAAGTTAATTAATCATTTAAATAATCCGTTATCTTATATTATGTGTATCTTTTGCATACTAGGTCTATTTTGGATGATGTTTCCTACGTTGTGCTCATGATGGAGAGCTCTACGACTTGGCGATGGTTTGGATAGATTGGTTGAGGTGAGTGATATTGTCTCTCACCCTACTATGATTGTCAGTACAATATTAAACTTTAAAATGGGATTTCTAAAATACTTAAACCTATGTCATATTTTATAAAAGGAATTAAAAGTGTTTTAAAATGGTTTATAATTAAATATCACATTTTCCCCGCTGATGCACTATTTTGACGATATTGATAGAATTAGGCTATTTTGATATTAATCCCACATTATCGCACATTGGTTGCTTTGGATGGATTTTATTGTGTTATTATTGATATATGTATGCTATTATAGACATTTCTATGCTTGCTGGTTGCATGTCTGCTTGTTATTTGGTTGGTTGAAAATGCCATTCAATGGCGATATAGGAAAATCCCTTTAGATAGAGTTTAGGTATATCAATCGAGTGCACACACGATGGGGACTCAAATGATGTGATAGAGTTTCGTGCATATCGATTGAGCGCATAAACGATGATAAACTCGAATGGATTGGATAAATATATGGAGGAGTATTAGAGCATGCCGACTGATCTGAAGATGATGGACGACAGACTTGATATGTGCTTCGAACTTTAAGGAAGATGTCGGACGTTTACATTTGGTTTGTATTTGACTAATTTTGGTTAAGTACACAATCAAAGTGGTCGTTATTAACTAATCTGGAGTGGTCGATATCTACCACTATTGATGATGGCCGATTTGGCCAATTTTGACATGGACGATAGAGAGGCTTCATGGAGTATGATGTGATGGTTAATTCTTTCATTTGATGTTTGTTTTGGTGTTACTGCTCTTCGACGAGTGGTTCTGATGGTGTAGTGAAGATGCGACGCTTCACGCGATGACTCCATGATTCAACAATGATGATTCCATGATCGGAAGTGACGGCTCGACGATGGATAACTGTACTTTGGGATGCGGAGTAAGCGACGATGAGTCGGATGGATGGAACTATTGGAGGAGGGTTATGGGATGCACGATGATACTCTATGACTTATGATGATTGTTTAGAGTAGTTCCTAACAGATATGAATTTAGATGGAAATTGTAAGGACAGTTCTAGGATGAGCTCTGCACTGGATGGCGTGTGCAAAGGGATCATTGATATTCATAGGTTTTGATGTGTACTCGTAATGTAGGGGTATGTGAGGATGCTTACTTGGGGTGTGATGGCCCTCGGATCGCATGATGTTTAGCTCTATTGTACCCTAGACTATGCGATGGTAGTCTAGTTCCTGGTCGACTGAGTGGCGTGGATTCCAATACCGAGAGATCAGGATGTTGAGTAGTCCTTGACTGGGCGATGAGGTCATATGAATATCATGTATCCAACACACTGAGTGAGTGAATGTGAGAATGGATGATGGATGCCATGTTTGTTTGACTATTTTTATCACCTTGGGGATGTCACACGATGTTGATATTATCAATGCTGATGTCTAGAAACCATTAGTATTTGGATGTATAGTACGCCCATGACAACTATGATATAGGGTAACATATATCTTGTGTTATGTGCTAACTCTGTGGATGCACGGACATGTTAGGTATGATTCTCCATACCCTATGTTCCATATACTACATCAACTTTTAATAGTGTTTTGAGTTTATTTATCGCTCACACTAGACTATTGTCTTACTCGAGGTTCTTTGCTTTGCTTCTTATTATCTTGGATGCTCTTAAAAGAGTAGACTAAATAGTAGGTGTAAATAGCACTTGGAGCTATTGCGATGGACTAGCAGATGGTGATGCTTTCCCCATATTTATATTTTCAGTTATTATTGTTTATACTGTTGTGTAACACTGTAGATCGTTGACAGTGTTGACTTACTATTTTTTAGAGATAGTTTATCTGTTGAATTTATTTATCAGTTGTATAAACTATATTACTATTTTATATAATTGTATGAGCTTGTGTACTCTGATTCTGTGGTTTATATAGTTATTAATGTCTCGCCTGTTTTATATCTGTGATGACTATTATATTTTATCTTATGTGTTGTGAGATATACGACATGTTATGTGATTGTGTGATGTGTTATTTACTTTACAATCTTATGGATGATCGCCCATATCGGTCGAGCACCGCTACAACGCACTATATAGGCATATTAGGTGTCGGCGGTGTAAGGCGGTGGTCTCATTTGGTATTAGAGCTTAGATTACATGATTAACCTAAGTTGATACCGTGATCCAGTAGAGATAGGATAGGAGTTCTCACCCTAGACTGAATCGAGGGTATACTTATATACCAGAGAGTGTGTATTTGTTATATATTTTGATTTTCAAAACTATATAGTAGTATATATAGTTTATATAAGTTGTATTGCACACAGGAGTATCATTAATGTTGTTTTTCTCTATGAGAGACTGGTCATTCTTATTTTATATTAAGAGTGGTCTGTCATATGAGAAATGCTGTTATTGACTCCATCTCTGGAGTAGAGTGGGCAGGATCTAGGACCACTAACCATAATATATAGAATATGTTCGCAGAGATTGTGCGAATCATTATTCTGGAATGCCTAAGTCACTCCAAATGATTATGGTGCTCCAATGCAAACACCCAGAGTCGACTTTGTCGAGCTATATAAAGACTATGTGATTATAGGAGGCAGACCGTTGCTTAGAACAAAGTTGGCTATTGAGGTGCAAAACAAGATGATATTTGTGAACGGATCTTCGATGGCTTGGAGTTAGATAACAACATGAGGTAGAAATTGACCTCAAGATAACTCAAAGGATGAACAATGAACTGGTGGAGCATCCTTATAGCTTCGACTCCCGAGGATTGATTTACTTGGTATCTGTTCATAGTTCACATCGGAGAGAAACTTGTCTCGACTTTTCAAAAGTCGATGTTCTTGCCTCTAGTTTATTCAGACTAACATTCTTAATGTACGCCGGACAACCCCACACCTTCAAATACTTGAGTTGGGGTTTCTTACCATACCACATCTCACATGGTGTTTTAGGTACAGATTTAGTGGGCAACAAGTTCAATATATGCGCTGCGGTTTCTAACGCATATCCCTAATAGGACAGAGGTAACTCTACCTTACTCATTATGGTACAAACCATATCTAATAGGGTTTGGTTTTTTCGCTCCAACACACCATTGTTTTGCAGAGTATAGGGTGGAGTAATCTGAGAGATAATCCCATTCTCTTTTGAGCACTATTGTAATTCATGTCCAACATACTCACCTCCTCGATCGGATCGACGAATATTAATCTCACTGCCCGTTTGATTTTCTACTACATTTTTATACTCAATAAATTTCTCATAGACATCAGATTGGTTCTTCATAAGACACACATATCCTAATCTCTATAAATCATCAGTGAAGGTAACAAAGTAAGAATTATCATCCTTGGTGATTATAGGCATCAAAACACGCACATCGATATATATACCAACCCTAAGAGTTCATCCATTGTAGAAAACCTTTGGTTTTCAGTTTGTGTAGTCATTTCTCACTAATATAACTTAGCCTAAATGCCAAAGATGACTATCATTTATATTGTTAGAAGAACTATTCATAGAACACACATAATTAGTATTTATCACATAAATGCCATTTTCAAGAACACCATCACGGACTTTATTTCCATTCAAACTAATGTTCATAACATTATTCGCACAATGAAATATATATCCAGTCTCAAACAATCTAGAAACAGACACAATTCCATAAAAAGGCCTTTTACAAAATATAAATTATTGAATATCAATACTATTCCACTAGGCAAACATAAATGATAATCTCCTGCTGCCGTTGCATCTATAATATATCCATCATCGACTTGGAGCCTCATCTCTCCTTTTAATGAAGTACATATACAAGCCAAATCCAATATCTAAAACCCAAGATATTTTATTGATTACAAAACAATTTTGAATCATAAATGTACCTACGAAGCTGCAGAACCATTCTACTTTCTTCTCTAACAATCTTTTGGTAATAATGACAGTTCCTTTACCAATGACCTTTCTTGTGGCAGTGGTGACATTCAGCCTTGTCATTGGTCTTCTTACTTTTCTTATTCTCCTTACCTTCTCTTTTTTGTTTCTTCAAACCTTTCGAAGATGATTAACCATCCTTTACAACAAACATAGCCCTTTAATCCTTAGATGCAGACTTGGCTAACCTTAACATTTTAAAAAGCTCCACGAGATTCACAGTCAACTGGTTTATATTATAATTTAATATGAAAGGTTCATGCTGAGGTGTAAGAGAACCAAGGATGAAATCAACTTGTACTTCATTGCTTATCTATATGGTCAACTATGAAAGCCAATCAATGTAGCCCTTCACCATTAGTACGTAATAATCCGCCTTCCATCCTTAGTCATTTTGGTATTGAATAGCTTCTTCGTATGTTCGTACCTTGCGAAACGTGATTGTTCACTAAATAGGGCCTTGAGACTATCAAATATCTCATGGACAAACATGATTTCATGCTGCCTCTATAATAGTTGTCTAACATAGAAAACATGAAAACCTGGGCGATCTCTACATCTGAAACCCATTTCTCATAAGAAAGTCTAAGTTCGAGGTCCGCATGGTTTTAGATTCGCATGTAATAGCCATCCAAAGACGCTCGTAAGTCAACACTATCTTAATTGCTTTTAGCCAATCGATATAGTTTGGTTGGGTAAGCTTGCTACTTTTAGAGAACAGTTTTGGAGTTACCATTTTCTGCAAATTTTAATTGGTAGATTATTAGGCCAATATCACAGTAGAAGTTCTTATAATATTAGTAAGGTTAAACTTTATGTTTCATTTTACTAATAAGCTCCCACTATTCTTTTATGTTTTTCCAAAACCCTATGCCAAAACATAGAAGTCCTTTGACTTCACTAGTAAGTGTTAGGACTCATTTGTCTTGGAATTCTGACCTTGTGTTTGCTTAACAAGTCATAGCTCTATGGGTGATGGATAACTCCTTATCAATTGTATCATATACTACTCCTTACCCATGGTACCTTATACTAATTTCACTTCAACCTCGAGTTTTCTCAATAAATCAAAATGAAATTATTCACTCATACCTACAAAATCACGATGGCCTAAGTATAGTATATGTACCTTGGGTTTTGTTAGCATCAAAAATGGCACATTACCCAACAACCTATAGAAAAGTTGAGATCTAGCAAAAACTATATGAAAAGTGAAGAGAACACCAGAATTTTATAGTGGTTCGACAATCACTGGCCTACGTCCATTGTAATTTATTGATTATTTGATTGAGAGAGATTTATAGTCGCTACTACAAGGAATTAGCAAATTCTTATTGCCTATAATAGCCAATAATATCTACCTTAGTGACTATGTACAGGAGAAATAGAAGATAAAGGAAAAAAGAGCTAAAAGTTATTTTCCAGTAGCCATAGGGTTTGTATTTATAGGGAAATTGCCTAGCAGAGCGAAGGGCCCATGAGATACGAAGTCCAGATCAAAGCCCAAGTGTTCATAAGTAAGCTTTGGGGCCCACATTTAAAACCACTCAGCCAAGAGGTTCCTCTTAGTACCGATAGGTTTTTGTAAGTGGGAATTTCCCCTCTTTCTTCCATTTTGCCTCATATCTTTGATCCATTCTAATCAAACACTATTCCTCGAAGATTGAGTCATTTCTGATAGTTCTTGATACAGCATTGTTCATCTCTGCTTTCTTTGCTTTCTTCTTGAGAATCCTTAGAGTATTCTATCTATTCTTCAAGAAGTGTACTCCATGAAGATCACTTGAACCATATCTTTGTATACAAGTGGTTTTAGGAGTCCAGAGTGCAGTAAAAACCACTTGGTACAGAGCCTACCTCTCGGTATTGAGTGGTCCACTTTTTCCACTGGCTATGAAACTTTCTGAGTGCGATCCTTTTGCTCTTCTAGGTATGTTTTCAAGTTTGATAATCATTTTGTCTTCGTCTTTTTTTTAATTTCCATTGAGAATCTGCTTGGTTAAAAAGTCGGATAACACTTTGCCATAGAATACACTTTTGCTGAAATCAAAGCATGCTCTAGAACAAGACAAGCATTAACTACTATTTCTCTATCCTGGTGGGATGTTAAGAATTCTTCGAAGTGTCGTTTTCATGTCGTAGATATTCTTTCAACTACTTTACATAATGAAATTCCATTCTCCACGCTTAGGTCAAGATCTACGCTCCGGAGATCATTTTGTTCCCTGGCCAATCTTAATCCCTCCCCTTTTTGCTTTTTACTTAATTTTAGCTCAAAAATACAACTCGGTACCGAGTGGTTCCACTTTACCCCTGAGTACCGTAAGTACTTGGGACTTTGAAAATTTTTCATTCACCTTTTCCACTTGAGATTTTTTCCTACTGACGGTTTACACGTCGAACCATTTGCCTTCTCGTGACCAAAACCTTTATTGGCGCTAATCCTAAAACTACAACCAATCGTCGTTCATCCACTAAAGCCACCACCGATCATGTAGGTCCGCCACTGCTAGCAAAGCACCACCACTGCTAGCAAAGCACCGCCACCGTTTCTTAAATCATCACTTGTTGTTTTCCAAGATGTGTAGTTTGTTATCGATCCATGCTTTCAAAACCAAATCTGAATCCCCCTAAGGTTGTTTCTTGCCAAGGTGATGAGCATTGGTGATGGCAATTTCGGTTGTTCTTGATGGGGGTTTGGTCGAGGCTGTGGCTTAATCTCAAAATACTCCGGCAAGTTAACTTCTTGTTTTCAAATCTCAAAATACTCCGGCAAGCCTCGGTCAGGATTCGATCGATTTATCATTGTCATCCAAATGCCATTATGATGGTTACGTTCCCAAGGATAGTCATTTTAGATGAGTTCCAACATTCGAATATTTCTATTGGTTGGCATCTCCATTACGCGAACAATCTCATTGTAGTTCGCATCTTGTTTTCCTACAAAAGAAATGCTTCCACATTTCTCTGGACAAATGGTTCCATTATCGATTATTTGAGAATAAAAGGTAAGATCCGATGCAAAATTCCACTATGTAGAGTGGCTCATTTTTCTAGCTCGACTAAGCTATTTACATAGGATGGTCCGTTTGTCGTGTACGGGAGATGAAACTCACACTGCATAGATTAACATTTTCACTTGCCCCAGTAAGCGTTCAAAATCCAATTGGTCAACACACGTCAACATCCTTTGGATTTTGAGCGTTGATCACACAAGTTAAATGTTTTAAAATATAACACATTGGATCGTGTTCAACACAAAGTTTTCATGTCAAGAATGACTCGTTAGCCTCCTTGCTTTCAGACCAGTGTCAGAACATCTAACCCTCCCGAAGCCGAGTTTACTACGGCTCAAACTTCTACTTCTACACCTCGTGTCACCAGATGAACATCACTACAGAGCTATAGAGGATAGTTGTCCCACTCCAAGAGCTTCCTCCTCTAGCACACGAATATATTGGCCTTCGAGTTCTGGATGATCCACCTGAACCAATGCTGAATATTCTAACTGCCAAGATGCTCCAAAAAATATGCAGGCAACACGATATTACCGAGGATGACGTGCTGCTTCCCACTCAGGGCCAACAAGCACACAATCCTCTATTAGGATTCACTACTTGCAATAGATACATGTGCTTGGGCGGTGCTGTCCTGCCATTCAATCCATTCTTGTGCATGATCCTTCAGGAACTAAAGCTGGTTCCATCCCAAGTTCATCTTAATAGGTATGCTTTCCTGAGCTCCTTGTTCAAGCTCTTCGTTAATCGGTTCCAATGGCCTCTGACATTCAATAAGCCAACTTAGCTCTCGACCTTCAAATAAAGGCATGACTCGCTATCTCTCATGATTGCTGAGGCTTGGTGTAAATGTAAAGTTATATAAGCTCTCCACAATAAGCACTTGTATTTAAAAAATGAGTGCTTCTTCGTCTGGTGCCCATATGGCTTCAATGGGCATTGACTTTCTGGAAGTAGGATCCCTTCCTCTATGCTCTTACTGTATTTGGATTCCTTCCGTCTAAGGGATTAACTTATTTAACTTTTTTGTAGACATTCCTCGAATGGAAGTAGAAGGTCCATCAGGAACGACGCATTCCAAAGAGCCCGTTGAAAGGAGAACAGAAGAAACAGTTATAGGTGATACCCTAAGAGAAAAGGATAAAGGAGTTAGAATGCAACAAATTCTAGAGGGGAGTGAGAATGTAGAGAGGAGAGAAAGGAAAGAGGAGATGAGGGTGAAGAAAGTGAAGAAGGAGAAGAAAGCGCCGATGACAGTGACAGTGACTATAATCTAGTCCTGAGGAAGACAAATCGTTTCGCAAACATCGCTTGAAAGCATTGAACTTCCTGCTGTGCCCCATCCGAAGTGCATCATCATCGAAACTCCTGATAAGGCTTGGGAAACGAGCGCGTTTCCTTCAGGTGAGGCAACTCCTCCAGCTCGCTCCTTTGGAGACATTTTTGTCGGCTTAAGTGATTTTGATATTTCTATTGGTGATCTCCTTACAGTGGGTTCTCCAAATTTCAGCTTCTCGCTTGGAAGAATTCTGGATGAAGGTAGCGAGACTCCATCTACAATTTTATATGAAACTGGCTGTAGAGTACTTAGGGGTCATCGACACTCTACACTTCACCAAGGTCACAAACACTCATCCCAACATTCATTCGAATTCCGAAATTTCGATATTTATACTATCTTTTCTTTCATTTCAGGTTCCATAGACAGAGATAGGTATAGAAAGCTTCAACACTATGCAGATAAGTTTAGAGGGCAGACACCTGATCCATACCCATCCTACTCTAGTTACCAGGGTCATCATGAAACTAACGAGGAGAGGCTTAGAAGGAAGGAATAATAAGTGGAGGATAACCACATAGCTTAAAGAGAAAGAAAGAAGAGGCAGGCCGAATAAAGGCTATAATACGATCAAACCAAGAGACATAAAGAGTCGCAGATCATCATGGCACCTCTTCGGGTGCTCCACTGCCCCATACTGAACCTCGTCTTCTTACCCATGAACAAATTCTTGCTTCAAAATTCTTAGCCACGACCACACCTCCTCATTCTAAAGGAGTCTCTGCTCCTGTTGTTCTTTTCCCTGCTTCATCATCCTATATGCAGGCTGCTTTTCCAGATCTCTTTTTACATGGCATCAAGTTGGATCATGACTTTTGAAATATTCCAAAAGACAAAGTAGACTAGGATGTTCGGTGGATCTAAATATTAGTTGACTAAGGCTACGGATGGAAAAGGCTAACATTCGCTCTCTCCAAGGTCAACAAAATTAACTACACAAACATCTAGTCCTTCATGTCTAAAAAGATAACTTATGACGACCTAATTACGAGGTACAAGGGAGACTTTGAGAAAATGAAGACGGAGAGAGACGATGCTCTGAAATCCAATGCCAAGGCCTAAAGTCCTATGGCAGAGATGAGAAAAGCACATACTAATGTAGAGCCCGTGCTGAAAGACTTGCTAAAATTTGCTCACAAGGAGAGTGCCGCCTTCAAAAACCTAGGTCATTGAGAATACCCTAGCCCTCACTGCAAAAGATGAGACTATCTGGGCTAGGGATAAGACCATTGAAGAGCAGGCGTCCAAAATCCGAAAGCTCCACGTAGGAAAGAAGAAACTTTCCAACGACGTGCTACTGGTTAAAGCCGAGAAGCTAGATGGTGAAATTGAAGATGTGGTTGTTGCGCAAGAGCTGAAAGAGCTTAAGGAAGAAAGGGCCAAGGAAAAGGAAGAGCTGAATAACACCCTCCAACACTTCTTCGCAAGCTTGGTTGTATACAAAAATTTGAAGTGTCTGGGAAGCACATATACTGAAAGCCTGGGAGGAGGTGTTTCGTCGCTCTGAAGCAGCCAGTGAAGGCCTCATTAAAGAAGTGCTCATGGATAAGTACCTCGATGTCGAAGATATTTTTTAACTCGAAGAAGGAAAAGCTATTCTTACTACTGATGATGATGCTGCTACTGTTGCGGCTGTCAAGGTTCCTGCTGCCCCAAGTGCATCAGGTCCAGTGGAATTATCCGTTCTAAAATCCGAAGAGCCTGCAATAGAAATCCACAAGATTGAAGGGGCCAGCTTCGGGCACACTCATAAAACTCTAGCATTCGTAGTGGCTTCTCACGTTGAGCCCTATATTCCCCCTTCGTAGATCGACTAGTCCAACATTCCTTCATAGACGGGGAAATCTTTATGTCTCTTGCTCAGCAAAGCTCAGTCGCAGGTATATCACTTGTTTCACCTTTTTTCGAGAAACTTCAAATCTCGTGCGAATCCATTACTAACCTTTACCATTCTGTTTGCCAACTTATAGGTCATCCGCATCTTTCGCCTTTGCCTCCAAGTAGTCTAGGATTGGGCGTGGTGGCTATCTCTACCACTTCGACCTTTATCTCTGCTGGATTTGCTGCTCCACTCCTGCTTCCCAGTTCTGAACCTAGCTCTAATTCTAAGAAGACTAGGGCCTTGGAAGGGCTAGAAGACATTTTCTAACCCCAAGGGTAAGACTTTCAATACCTAGCGTTGCGGGCCAAACCGATTCTATTATGACAGTGGAGAAACCGAAGGTAGATCTTTTAAAGATCAGGATCAAAAAGGAGCATACAGTTAAGAAATACGTCAACTCTATGCCAATAAGACCCTCTGCAGAGTTTTCCCCAATTAAATTGAGTCCCCTAAAAAACAAATCTTCTGAAACCCCTACCGTTCAGTCTGACGAGCCATATGCTAAAATCGAAGGTGAATCTACCCAATCTGAGGACGATAACCCCAAAGGAGGGGTAATCAAGGTCGAACGGAAACACAAGTGGCAACCTGGTAGTTTCGGTGGTAAGGAGGGAGGAACAAGTAGGAAGTTCCTAAAGCTCACAGGCTTAATGGCTTATCTGTTGTAATTTTGTCTTTTCTTTTCGTTGTAAATAGGCCGTGCTTGTACGTGAACGGCCTCCGCTACTTTCATATATAAGTTGAAGTAGTGAAAGATCACCTTTTGTTTTGTAATCTTTGTTCCATTTACTTTTCTGCATTTTCATACACAGTGGCTGTTTATGAATAACTACCTGCTTATATAATGCAACTACCTGTACTACAGTTACCTATATTATATGTATGTTTATTTCTATGCAATGCATTTATTTACTACTACTCTATGCGTATAAATAAAATTCCTGCAATTGCTTTAAGTATATTCCATTGTTTAGTTCTTTTTATAGTTTCCAAAATATTATGTTTAGCGAAATAGAATCATAATTGAATCAACTCTGTGGTTATCCTTGTTTTGGTTAGGTCGAGTTTCCTTAAATCGATTTCTATAGTAAATTTTCCATGTTCAATATTGCTCCCTATCGTCGAAAAGCATCACTTGTAATATTTATTCCCTACTTATATATTTCTACTACGAACCAAATCATGTTCGTGGAACTCGTTTTTTCAAATGACTCTAGGCATTTATAGGAGTTGAACGTAACGGGGCAAATTATCCAATTGCCCCCAGTCCGGCTGTTTTTTCCCAATCTTGTTCTCGGATTAAAAGAGCCAATAACACATGTCCTGGATTTTTAACAAATACCCTCAATTATCCTCATCCAAGCGTGTCCCGCTAGGCTGCTAACGTGGTCATGGAAATCTAGTTTGTACAATAATTCTTGTCTTTGGGAGCTGGCGGTTTAATTGTTCGATTTCGAACAATCCTTCTTGACGCTGCCAACTTCATGGCAACGGTCGATTCCTGTAAGCCAAGGCCGAACTATTTGATCAACCCTCTTATGGTAAGTCCTACTTGATTTTTCCAAACTCTGGGCAACTGCAAATACTTATAAGATCAGGGTCGAATTATCCGATCGACCTCTAACTGATTAATCCTTCTTGTTATTACCAATTTCCGAGCAATGGAAAATTCCTGAAGGTCGGGGTTAGATTATCCGATCAACCCCTAACTAGTTATTCCTTCTTGTCATTGCCAATCTTTGGCCAACGACAAATTCCTGAAGGTCGGGGTCTAATTATCCAATCGACCCCTAAGTAGATATTCCTTCTTGTCGTTGTCAATCTCCAAGTAATGACAAATATTTAAAGGTCATGGTCAAATTATCCGATCGACCCCTGAGTAGTTATTCCTCCTTGTCATTACCAATCTCCAGCAATTGGAAAATTCCTGAAGGCCGAGGTCAAATTATCTGATCGACCCTTAAGTAGTTATCCTTCTTGTCATTGCCAATATCCGAGAAACGACAAATTCCTGAAGGTCGGGATTGAATTATCCGATCGACCCCTAAGTAGTTATTCCTTCTTTTTGTTGCCAATTTTCAGGCAATGACAAATTCCCAAAGGCCGGGGTCAAATTTTCCAATCGACCCTTAAGTAGTTATTCCTTCTTGTCGTTGCCAATCTCCGGGCAATGAAATTTTTTTAAAGGTTGGTGATGAATTATTTGATCGATCTCTATAAGCACACTCCCCTGCCATTATTCGAGGCCAGAGGAGTGTGTTCTCGAACATACTGCTAATCAGGCAACATAAGATTTTTGTTTACATGAACACGGGTCCATTTGTTCAAGAAGCGAACTGCATTTGTAAATGAAAAATGTGGCAAGTCCGGCTTTATTATATTACCCTTAGAGTTCATGAGTAGCTTATTTTGAAAATAAAGTAAGCAAAACTAAGTATAATAGTGACGCGGTGTGTCACTGTTCCATGTTCAAGGGATCATAATTCCATCAATTGTAGCCAGCTTGAAAGTTTCATCTCTAAGCTTTCACTCGCTTGCATAAGGATCTTCTCAGTTCGGACCGAATGCCCCCGTACCTAGCAGAACTTGTTTCAGGATGTTAACCCTTACCTCAAAAGTATGGTTTCATATCTTGGTGTTGAAGTGCCATGCTAATCTTTTCTAGTTAGCAGCTACCCTCAATTCCGCTTATTCCCGCTTCTCATCGACCAAATCGAAGGACTTAAGCAAGAGTTTCTCATTCACCTTTGGATCGATATGCCTTTTACGTTGAGATGGGACTTTTAGTTCTATCAAGATCATAGCTTATGATTCATATGATAGAGCAAACGGCGAATGTCTAGTTGCTGACTTGTGGTTTGTCCTATAAGCCTATAATGTTAGCGGAAGCTCATCGACCCAACTGTCCTTGGCTCTAGTTAGTCGCTTCTTCAAGATGGACTTGATGATTTTATTCACCGCCTCTACCGGTTCGTTCGCCTATGGAAGTTCTACTGTTGAGAAGCTCTTCTCTATTCTGAACTGAATGTAGAAGTCCTTGAACTCTATACTTTCGAACCGAGTTTCATTGTCTGTGATGATTTTATAGGGTACTAAAAACCTACAAATGATGTTCTTTGTCATGAAGTTGATCACCTTTTTCGTTGTGATCATGGCAAGCGGTTCCGCTTCAGCCTACTTGTGAAAAAATCCACTGCAACTATTGCATATTCGGCTTCTCCTTTTGCGATCGGTGGCACACCAATTAGATCAATTCCCCAATCTACAAATGGCCATGGCCTAACCATTTGCGTTAGTTCTATAGATAGGGCTCTCAGAATCTTTGCAAATTTCTGGTAATGGTTGCACCGTCTGGTGTAATCGATTGCATCACAATTTATTATTGGTTAGAAACATCCATAGTGAAGTGCCTTTTTAGCCAGAGTCTACCCTTCGGTGTGATAACCATAGCCGCCCTCATGGATTTCCATAGCTTCATCCTAGGTTACACACCGAAGGAAGGGGTGGAGAGTCCTGTTCTATACAATACTCCTTGCATCATGAACAGAGGTGCTTTTCGAAAGATTTTCTTCCATTCGTTTTTGTGTCTCACGAGAATCCCCTTGGGCAAATATTCTTTGATCGGGATCACCCATGACTCCTCTTCCTCCATATTCTCCAGAATCCAGTCGGCATCCATTTGTTTGATGCTTGGAACCATTTAAACCTGCATTAGAACTAGACCCATCATTTATGCTTCCTTTGAACTAGCCAGCTTAGCCAATGAATCAGCTTTTGTATTCTCCTCCCTGGGGATATGCATGATAGTATAGTGCTCTACATCATCCAACAGTTCCAGTGTTTTTGTCCAGTAAAGGGCAAGTCTCACACCCTTAGCCTGATATTCCTTCCTAACTTGACAAATCACCAGTTAGGAATCACTGAATATGTGTAGTGTCCTTATCCTCGGTTCCTTTGCTATCCTTAGTTTTGTTACCAGTGCTATATACTTAGCCTCATTGTTTGTTGTGAGAAACTCCAGCCTCGGAGCATAACAAATTGACTTTCCTTCTGGGGTTTTGAGAACTATTATGGCACCTGAACTATGTTCGTTTGAAGTGCATCGACAAATAACTTCCAATGGAGAACTTCATCTACATTGTTCGCTTCTTCACCGTCTCGTGCAGTAACTCAACGATGAAGTCTGCCAATGTCTGTCCGTTTATCGCTTTCCTCGGATGGTATGTAATGTCATATTGGCTTAACTCTATGTTCCACTTAAGTAGCCTCCCCGAAGTTTTGGGTCGGTATAACACCTACTTTAAGGGCTGATCCATCGGCACTATGACCAAATAAGCGTGAAAATACAGTCGCAGCTTTCATGACGCAATGAGTAAGCAATATTCCAGTTTTTCCAACTTTAGATAGTTCTTTTTAGCTCCTATAAACTGCTTGTTGATGTAGTTGACCGACCTTTGAATCCTCACCTCCTCGCGTACTAGTGCTGCACTCAATGCGTGAGCAGATAATGCCAGAAAACAAATAAATCATCTCTATCTAGTGGTTTAGTTAAGGCCAGTGGTGTTTCCATGTGCCTCAACAATTCCTCAAAGGCATTCTGACGATACTGATTTCATTCAAAGTTTTTCTTACCCTTCCTGAGAGCATCGAAGAAGGGTATGCATTTATCCATTACTTTGAGATGAACTGACTCAAGGCAGCTATCTTTCCATTCAAGCTTTGCAGTTTTTCCTTCATAGTCAGGGGCGGTACTTCCTTAAGCCGCTAATTTTCTCTGAAGTGGCCTCAATTCCCTTCGCATCAACAATATATCCTAAAAAATCCCGATGCTACCCGAAAGTACATTTCAATGGATTCGGCTTCATTCCATATTTCCATAAGACCTCGAACATCTTCGAAAGATCATCCAAATGATTCTGTGATACTCATGACTTATTAAGCATGTCGTTCACGTATACCTTCATTGTTCATTCGATTTGATTCTTGAACATATAATTCACCAATTTAACGACCCTAATTTTTAGTAACATTATTTAGGATATTTAATTAGCTAAATTAAATAAAATAATGTGATGGTTAGGGGATTGGGATTTGTGATTAAAATAAGGGGTAGCCGTGCCATGTTAACAAATAAACTAAAGATGAGTTAAAATGAAATAGAGCGGGGGTAAAATAGGAATGAGACATAACCATATACCCAAAACCCTTATGTATCTCATACTACACGTTCATTTCATAATCTAAAATTTAAATAGAGGTCGGCCACCAGTAGAAGATAAAAGAGGAAGAAAAGCTAAAGGAAGAATCAAATCAACATTTAACCATTCAAATATCAAACTCCTTAATCTCAAAGCTAAGGTGAATAATGACTACATCTCATATTTTCTATTTTTTTCGTTTTAAGGTTAATCCGAATTATTTTGCAAGGTTATGCATGTTTTTGAATGATTAAATGTTTATATATGCTTGTTGATGATTTGTGCTTATTCATATATCTTTTATGATATGTTTTGATGTGAAAACCCTATCAAATGATATCCAAATGTCTTGCAATTTTAGATTTACATCAGAAATGATATTTTAGAGACGGGTTTCAATTTTCATAATTTTCTGAATTTATGTGGATTTAATATTAATTTTCTAGTAAAGAAAATGATTATTCGGATTTAAAATAATTTACGGCTAGATTATTTATGTTTTGGGTCTGAAATTAATATATGTTAGAAAACATATTAAAAATGATTTTTTGGAATTTTTGTAGAATTTTTCTAAGTGTTTTAATAGGTATATAAAATTATTTAAGGTATGAGACTTAAATGTTTTATATATTTATAAAAGGAGAAGGAGTATTTTGTAAATTATTTAAATTGTTTGCTTCTAAAATTTCAGTGGTGTTTTTGGAAAAGAAAATTTGCAACCAATCATATTTTAACAAACAAGGTAGGTTAGTTGAAAATATTACTTCAAAAAGATAAAATTCAGTTTAAACAGGCTTTTTACCTGTTTCGCCACTTTCGGCACTTGGGGTTTTGACTTAGTAGTTCCACCTTCATCACCATCGAAACCAATCCACATAGTATCAAAGACTTGTACATAGTGAATTGGACTTAAGCGGAAGGTATTGGGTCGAAGCTATGGGTTCCGAGGGGTCGAAACGTTGCTTTGCTTTTAAATAAAAACGCACCTGCTTTGCTTTCGAAAGGAATGCTTTCGACTTGGTTGGCTTTCGATTAGGTCAAATGGTTTTAAAGGAATGGTTTCTAAGAGGTTCCGCCTTTGTTTTTAAGTAAATGCTTTCGTCGGGGTTGAAACCCCTTTGTTGTCGCTTTTTACCTTTCGAGGCGATGCCTTCGAAAGGGCTATTTTGTTTTATAAAACCCAAGCTGCTTCTCTATTGCTTTCGGAAGGTTGGTTTCGACACCATCACATCTGTACTTAGAAAATAGCTTTTGAAAGTGTTGCTTTCGACCCTATTCTTTTATGACCCTTTAGGACTTTTAAAGATAAACCCAAAATGTTTCGAAAGAGATAGTTTTGAATGGTTTCAAAAGGATGTTTCACATGTTTTACATGAATCCAAATGCTTTTGAAAGGTTTGATGGATTTAATGCTTTTGAAAGGTTTTAAAGGAAAGGTTTCGAAGGGGTAGTTTCCAAAGTTTTCAAAAGGTTTAAAGGAAAGGATTCGAAGGGGTGGTTTCACAATGATTTCGAAAGATTTTAAATGGAGGGTTTCCAATGTTTTTGAAAGGCGATATTTAAAGAGTTTTGAACAGAGGATGTTAAAGGTTTTAAAAGGCTTTCGAATGAAAGTTTTTTCAATGGTTTCGAAAGGACTATGGTAATGGTTTTGAAAGGTAGGTTTTGGCCTTTCGTCCCAATGTTTTAAGTGTATCCAAAGGGGTACTTTCAAGGGTTCGAAAGGGGTACTTTCTATGATTTCGAAAGATATTTTTTAAAGGTTTAAACAAAGTTTTTGAATGTACATCAATAATGATTTGAGAGAAGCATATATAACATGGCAAAGTATTTTGGGTAAAGCATAGTATATTTTCCTTGTTTAAGTATGATTTAAAAGGATTAAATCAGTTAGATAAGAAAAGGTTTTCAGGAAAATTTTTAAGAAGATTACTGAAAGTAAAATGATTTAGATATTAGAACACCAGATGGGACTGATATAGGGTCGTGCCCTATACATTAGCTATTGGCGCCTAGCTAATTTAGTCCAAAATTCTAGTGTGTAGGGCTTTGTCACAGGTAAGACTAAAATGATGATACACACAGAAGGGAATATATTTGTACAGAGGTAGGTTATTGGTGAGCCCGCAAAACCATTAGGATCAGTTGACCTGGAGAAAGTAGGTTAGGGACAGACCGTCCAGAAGAGGAGTATCTAACAAATGTTAGATTATTTGTTTATATTGTCTGGTAGTTTGACGACCCGCATTTCGGAAGGTTTAAATTGACAATAATCCACACATGTCCAACTCAAATAATCTGGAACACAGATAATCAATGGAGTTAGATAAGAAAAATAAGAAAAGAAGAAAACAATACAGAATCTCGCAGCGGAATGACAAAATATAATAATCAAATAAACAGTTCATGAAGCTGTTTATAATATGCATTTGATTATAATTTATACAACATTTATCAGAGCTATATATACAATAGAACAATAGAATAATACAGCAGAACAAACAATATGGTGAAATAATAATATACCAAATCTTCGTCTTCGTCCTTCAGAAAATAATCTTCAATGCGCTGAAACTCAGGGCTGACCCGAGCGTAATAAGAAGACAAAACACTTGAGTCAGGACTAAAATATCCTTATATAAGTCAAATCAATATCACATATAACAGGAGTGTAATAACGTCAGAGATGTTTACGGGGTTTTACATCTCCTATCCAATGTATAACGTGCATGCAATAACTCAAGAGATGTTATGGGATTTTCCATCTCTTAAGGATCCGTCAAAATATTTACATATAGTAGAATACGCTATATATGTAATGTCTAAACGGTAAAATAAATATTTTCCTTAGCGTTAAGGCTTTACATTAATCCCCCTTAGCGCGTTTTTAAGCATTGTCGTACAGTTTGCATATAACGCCCCAGTAGCACGTTGGGGGATAAAGATGCGCCATGATACGACAACACTAAACCAAAATCGTAGTGGTCTCGTATAAGGATAAAAGTATGACAAGGCACGTGAGGCATTGCCCAAGGTAGGATACTACCAGTTCGGGTCGTAGGGCTTGTGGTAACACATCATAGCCACGATCGCCCACCGCGTACATTCATCTCATATCGAGTCAAAGGGAGGTCATCCCAAATCAAGGTGCGCCAATTGAAACCAACATCAAAAGTAATAGTATGGACCAAGTCCAAGAAGAAAATCAAAGAATGGATGTTTGCTTGGGGTACCTAACCTGCTTGGCCCTGTCAAGCGGTCTTGTTTTAGTCATTTCAAATTGGCACAAGTGCTGGGGTCTATCCATCATCGTTCTCTTTCTTGAAATCCAACAAACATACGCCAAATCTAACCACTTCATTCTGGAGTCTCCTCCGCGTACACAGTTGTTAAAGTGGTTCAAATATTGACAGAGAGTATGCCAATAAGTGGCCCCGGTCTCTTTAACAACCAAACATCATTTTACACACAGGTTGGTACTTTTACATTTCAAAAACGATTCGTACTTGATATCAAAATATCAACTTCGCTTCAAAAATATCCTTCATTCTAAAATCCTCTTTTTTACTTCAAAATATGTCAATTCAGTTCAATATGTCATTTTTACTTCAAAATTCAATTCAAATTACAATTTAGGTTATAACTTCATTTTAACCAAATTCGCATTTAAATCAACGATTTATATATAAACATTCTAATCTTGACCAGTTTAAATTTTTAGAAAATAGTTTGAATAGTTTTAAATAGTTTAAAAGTTAAAATAGTTTATATAGTTAAAATATTAAAACAGGGTATATATAAATGATTTGAAATTTAAATAATTTGAAATTTAAATAATTTTAAAATTTTAAAAGTATGAATTTTTAAACAGTTTATAGGAAAATAATTTCGAATTCAAAACCATTTCCTCCCATTTCAACAAATATGGATTCAGGTCCAAATTTCAATCAATTTGATTCAATTTCAAATCTACAGTTTAAAATCATCTTCAATCTCAAATCAATTCAAATCAACTCAATTTTGATATCAATTCGAATTAACTTAATTTCGAAACGTTCATTTTAATATCAAATTCAATTCCACGGTTCGATTCAATGGTTTAAATTTCAATTCAATTCTTATTTTAAACCATTTCTATTCATATCGATTTCAAGTTCAATTTCAATTTATTGATTTAAATCGCTTAAATCAAATTTAACTTCGATATTCAATTTAAGGTTCAAATCTTCAAAATAATTCATTCCGAGCCAAATTTGAAATATCCATTTAAATTACTTTTACTTAGCAATATTTCAAAGTTCAAATAAAAGTTCAAATCTTTTAAAACAAATCAATTTCCAAAATTCAAATCATATTTCAATTCTAACTTCAAAAATCTCAAATTTCATTTTTAAACAATTTCGTTTAACAATTTTTAATTTCACATTTCAAAACTAAAATTCGAAATTAATTCAATTTCCATATTTCAATTCAAATTTATTTTTATAAAACGAAATCATTTGAATAAATTCAAATCTAAGAATTTGAAATCATTTAATTTAACCAATCCGTTGTCCGTATATAATTTTCTACCCTATGGCCAAGTGATTAGCTATTTCGATTTTAATTTCAAGGAAGGATATATATCATTTCAATCCAAATCAAAGTGTCATATGTATATATCATTTCAACCTATTACCTAATTTATTCGAAATAATTCAAATAACAGGTTATATACTGTCAAATAATTTACAGGGTGATTACAGGGATATATAAAATAAATAAACATCCAAATCATCCAATACATCAATCAATAACCATCCATCACAACCAACATCCAAATCAGTCAAATATCACAACAATTAACTAGTTATCAATATCGAGTGTTTAACTAGCAATTCAATTTCCATTTCAAATTGAACTG
Source organism: Allium fistulosum (assembly GCA_030737815.1). Taxonomy (NCBI): domain Eukaryota; kingdom Viridiplantae; phylum Streptophyta; class Magnoliopsida; order Asparagales; family Amaryllidaceae; genus Allium; species Allium fistulosum. The sequence continues at coordinate 151,939,425 of CM060905.1, read as the reverse complement.
TCAAATTAAATTTCTATCAGTTCAATTCATATGTAAATTATAAATGTCAGTTAAACTATCAATCAACAGTCAATAAAATAACTCACTTCATAAATTCAATTCAACTAACATAAAAATATTTTAGTACTTCGTAAGCGTTATAAAACAATCACCTTTATTTAAAACTGAAATTTTTTTAGCTTCAAATAAATTCCAATTTGATTCCATATCGTAGCCTTTGTTGATACGATCGCAATGCGACTCGTTTCGTTCAAAACGGACCTCGTATGCAAAAGTTATGATTTTATTGATATAACGATAATAATTAACATAATAATAAAAATAATTAACAAAAATTAAAACAAGCCATTACCCTAATCTCCCTACTGTTCACACACGCAGAAAGCATCATGATCGAAACCCAATATCGCGATCATCACTACATCGTGCGCTCAGCCCGGGACCACCAGAGGTCGATCATCGTTCGCCATGTCGTCGCCCCCGCATGCCGCGTCGCCTCCATCACTTTTCCCTCCGCGCGAGTACGCTTGCAAACCCACGAAACCGACGTGAGAATGGAGGCAAAAATCGACCACATCGTGATTCTGTTCAACGATCCAACCGCACAGATTGTAGAGCTCGTCGAGATCTACGATTTTCCATTTGGAATTATTTGATTTCGATGAGCGGATTAGAAGAGATCAATGGAGAAAGATGGGGCAATTTCGGCCATTAATTAGATTTAGAGGAACGACTGAAGGTTTTGCTTGGGTTAGGCGAAAACAAACGTGGCTTATTATATAAGGTTTCGACCCGAATGACCCACAAAATTTCTGAACTCCAAATGAAGCGTGCCGCCTGGCGTTCTATATGTTATACCTCTATCCGAACACAATGGAACTAGTTTCGGGAGCCAATTCTATCATATTCAGAAGATAGCTTTTCAAAATCAATTTATTTTAATTAAATTCCTTAAATTAATTTCTACACGTTTCAAGCTCGCACTGCCAAACGATAAGTACGATCACTACGAAACTAGAAATCTCATAATAATTCACTATTACGGATCTGATGAAACTAGTTTCGTTGAAATCTGAGATAGTGGCCAAAATGGCTATTATCACACGTTAATTAAAACGAGAAATTTCCAAAATCAATTTAATCAGTTTAAAATTTAATTTTAAAAGTTAACAATTTTCATTCTTGTATAAATAAATTTTAAATCAACTTCAACATTATTTTCATTCATATTAAATTCAGGAATCAATTATTTAAATAAATTCCAATATAAAATTTATACAATTTAACTATCCAATAAATTATATTAAAAAATCATTAAATTTAAAATGAATTTTAATTATCAAACAATTATTTTATTTTCATCTAATTAATTCAACATTTCCAGCTATTGATTATAAACACATTAAATATATTGAACTTTATTCTAACACAAATAATTTCCTTAAATCTTATCAAAATCATAATTTCAAAATTTATTCAAGTTCATATTAAATAAATTACATAAATAAAACATTAAATTTTTATTTCTAACCATTTTTATTCAATAATCATATTAAATTTAATAATTTAAAATAGTTAAAAAAAGAGTTGTTACATTCTCTCCCTTTCAAAGCTTTTCGTCCTCGAAAAGGGGTTAAGTAAGGAATTCAACATTTTATATATATTTTACTCAAAATACTCAACTTACAAAACATAAAAATCTTATGTGAAAACCTTTATTACGCTTTCGCTATGCCACTTCAATATCTGCTTATTGTAAAACAAGTTATAAAATTTTTAAGTCTAAAATTTTTTCTAACACCCGGATTTACGGAAAATTTCGAGAGCATCTCCTTTGCGCGGCTCGATCGTAAAATTTTTACAATACAATATATAACACAAATATATACCAAATATACATCTCATCTCAATGATGAGGCATCCCGTAGGGAAAAATATAAAATTGCGGTATGTAATCTGAGATATGTACTTTATTATTATTAATACAAGCTAGTTCGCTCATAATAAGCAAGCAAAAGCAAATCCAAACCATAACGGGCACGAATACACAACATAACAATCATATGCAACCATAACAGTAATAACTATGATTTACAACAAAAGAAACCATCTAACAAATGATATGCATCCAATTAATTCATAACCGTATGAATTTACATTATAAATGTCAATAGTTAATTTATACCCTATCATTTCTTATCAACATTCAATTTTGATTATCAGTTAATTGGTTTGCTTCAAATTTATTTACATATACTGTATTTACATTCAAGTTATTCAAATTTCAATTATTTCACCTTTTTTTTGCTTAACACATTTCATATCAAATCATTTATGAACCAATTTATAAAATCATTTTATTTAATCTTATTTAAGTTAAATTTTATTTCATTACCACTTAGTATATTTCTCTTTAATACTAATATCATTTATAAACCATTTCATAAGACCATTTAAGTTTATTATAAACATTTTGTAAAACGCAACTCATGTTTTTCTTTGTTTTTCAATAACTTAAGTTCATATTAATTCATTGATTCACTTCATTAGTTCATTTCAGTAATTCATATCATTAATTTTACTTAAGTAAATTTTATTTTATAACTCAAATTCATATTAATAATTTTTTCTTTTTATCACAATCAATTTTAGTCAACTTTTCTTTAAGTTAACTTTCATCTTATAGCTCATTTTATTAACTTATTTCATATTCAATTAGTTACCATTCAATTTATTAAAACTCATTCCATGTGCATTCAATTTATTTACATCCAATTTAAATCAAATTCAATTACTCACATTAATTTACTTACACTCATTTATTCTCATTCAATTTCTTTCACAGCCAAATTTCATTTCATTTTATAATTCAAGTTTGTATTCATTATATTAATTCATTTTATAACTTAAGTGGAATTAATTGACTTTACTAATTCACTAGTACAAAACTGGTCATTTGTGTCGGTTGTGTAACCCCTGTTGTGTCGGTTTTACAACCGACTCATATGAAGACGACACAAAAGACATTTTTCTGTTGTGTCGGTTGTACGACTGACACAAATATCAATCATTTGTGTCGGTTGTTATTAAAGAACCGACACAAAACTATGAACAGTTGTGTCGGTCTTTCTAAAAGGACCGACACAAATCAGCTTGTATAGTGAAGCACACCGCTGTTTATTGTGTCGGTCCTTTTATAAAAACCGACACAACTGTTCATAGTTTTGTGTCGGTTCTTTAATAACAACCGACACAAATGATTGATATTTGTGTCGGTTATGTTTGTTTTTTCAACCGACACAATTGATATAAATTTGTATCGGTTTCCTTTGAAGTAACAACCGACACAAGTAATATCTGAAGAAAAAAAAAAGTATTGCCGTTTAAGATTATAGAAACAGTGTGAAATTGAATTTTAATTTTTTATAAACCAACGTTACTATGAACTGATTGAACATATCCATCAATAGAATTCATGTTTACAGACCAAAATAGAATATAATCTATCACAAACATAACGTACATAACAAAATACCAACGTACGTTACAAAAGATCAGCGTACACAACCAACTACATCCAATTATACATGATATAACTAGCTAAATTCTCTCGAACCTCGTCTATCTCTTGTTGGTTATAAGAACCGTCTCGTACAAAGTCCTGCAATTAAGAGAATTGTTATACAAAAGACAATAATTAAGTCATTGTTTTATACAAAGTAACAGAGGTAAATATCTTAGCATGTCAAAACTGGTATAATATCAATACTAATATATATAGTCAGAACTTGAATCAATATAGGATTGTACTATGGTCTTTTGCTTTTACAGTTTTACTAGCTAGGAATGTAATTGACAATACAGCCTTATCTATATATATATATATATATATATTCATAAACCATGTTATTACTAACCTAAGTTTATTAATTATAACTTCCTTTTTGTTGCCGCACTAGTTGATACTCAACTCCAAACATTGTAAAACACACATATATCAACAGCTACCAATAAACAAAAGAATCTAATGGTCTAGAAATCATTCACTAAATATTCCTAACTATACTATGTCTATAACAACCTCGTAACTGAAAATATCACAAGGCTATGAATCAATATACTATTAAGTATATCATGCATAACTATAAAGGAGCAGAACACGCAACCTGAAGCAAAGCAAAAGCAATGAAACTCAACCTTATAGACATGTAATTGGATTTTGAGATAAAAATTGTGAGAGTGAACTCACAAGGCTATGAATCAATATACAGTTCTTCGAAGTTTGAGAAAATATCAAACCGGGATGTAAAGCAAAGTGGGAACTTGGTGTGGAAATCTTTGAGGTTTGAGAAAATATCAAATTGGTACTAAAATAAAAGATAAAAACAAACTTGGAAGAGAGAACTGAATACTCACCAAAATTTAGAACTTTGAATTTAGCTAAATAGAGCGAGTTAGAGTGGGAGATTTAAGCCCAATTCACTTGCAATTCTTGCAATCAAGATACAGTTAGGGTTTTAAATGGGGTGTTTATTCGCTTGTTTTCGAGTCAAAGATCGTGGTCGAAAGAAGAATAAGCTGATCTCTAAATCTGTAGCATCCAAGAATCGAATTCCCCTAGCAACGAACACTCAACTAAAAAATGTGATTCTTTGTGAAGATCCATCTAGTAACAAACAGCGGCGTTCAAGTTTACAGCAGAATTTTGATAGAGAGAATGCTGGCGAAGAACTTGAAAATGAGGTTGAGCTTATGAAGTCTTGTGGTGTACAATTGGAAACACCTGTAGAAATTCAGAAAGTACCAGAAGAGTCAAATATTCAAATTGAAACTATTGGCAATGATGAAGTTTCTATAAACGCATCTTGTAGAACGCCTCGCTAGGGCGATCAACTTGTGGACCTGTCCGAAAGTAAACCTGAAAGGTTGGTTCAGTCTGATAGTAAGATAGAGAATCATGGTGATCAGAATCTCTCTCTTCAAATTGATGATCAAGTCAAGCGTGATGCTTCACCTTATGCAACACCTCTAAGTTTAAGTGAAGACATGTATAGTCCAAGAATACACACACCTGTATCAGTTGGAAAAGTTGACTCCGTGGTCGAAACCGAGTATGTATGTCCTATACTTAATCAATCAAGTGACAAGTTAACAGAGAATTCAGGTATAATTAAAGAAACACCACAGCTTGTTATCCCGAGTTTATCTGAGTGGTTAAAACCACCTACAAATGATGAAAATTGGAAATCTAAGTGCTCTGTTAAGAGTCCTAATGTTGATAGACCAATTATTGGACTTGTTGCTACACATTGGAATGAAAATGAGCCTTCTCGTGTTTCTGAAACATAGCATATGTCAGTTTCTGAAATTGATCTGTGAAATTTATGGCATTCAAATGCCTTTTTTTTAATTAATTATCTAAAACAGCTTGTCTGTTTTTCTGTTTCAAAAAAAAAAATGTAGTGCTTGCAGAGGACTATATTTTCTGGTGCTACATGCTCTACATCTATATTCCAACACAGAAAATCATTTCAGATATACAAAAGCAAGCAAGTTTAAATGATTCGTATGACTGTCAAATACGGTATAGAAATTTGCAATACAAACTGCATAGGTAACATGATTCTGGATGGTTCAAAATACAACATCCAAAATAATCCACTACCATCCAGAACTCATCAAACAAAAGAAAAAACAGATGATAGGCTTCTGGATGGTTCAAAATTCTATTTTCAAGCATGTCTACTCTTTATTAACAAATAGAACATAACTCCTCCTCCCCAGTTCTGAAGTAAATTATCTTTCAGTCTTCGTAAAAAGTTATATGAGGTGCTATCATACTATAAACAATGAGGCAGCATCTACAAAACTAATTATTGACTTAACAAGAGGGATCTTCTTTTTTTCAGTTTTCTTTTGAAATAACATCAAATCCAAATAAAGGACTACGCTACAGCACTACACAAATTTTCATTCGAAATAATTACATTGCGCTCAATTTTTGGTGCTTGAGGCGTTCAATTGATTGAAATGTTCAATTAAGAATCTGAAAAATAATATCAAATCTTGCAACCTCAAGCCTAACATCCATAAGGTTTACAAGGTCCAACTATATGTTGCCTAAGTTTATTTATTTATATGTATACATGTGTGTGTTATAGCGCGTGCGCGGGTGCATGCATGTATGCATGTGTATGTGTGTGTATATATGTATGACCCAATATATTATGTCTGCTAAAAATATATAGGTAAATGAGTTTCCAATTACTGGATTCAGTTTCAAACTGAGATTATGAAAACAGCATTTTGTAATTTTACAATGTAATATGCATAAAGAAAGTGTATAAATATAAGTGTTCATGTATATAATGCATCAACAGGTAGTTCTTTAACAAAGATACTGTGATTTTACTCGACTGAAATTTAAAACAGTCAACATGGATATCAGCCTTTTCTCCTAAAAAAACATTACCAGGTAGCTATTTAGTCATAAATGTCAGTGCCATAATAAAATTTTACAAAGAATAAGCAACTGACCTTTATAGTAACCTATAGATCTCCATGTTGAATATTAAGTGTGCCATCTGCAAACAGTAAGAAATAGAGAAGTGTATTTATGCAAAACTAAAATTTTGCCTGGTGTCAAGAGATTTTTACATGGGAGAGTTGAATTTCTTGAGGGAAGAGTCCTTGAATTTGATTACATCATCATGGCTATTGGTTGCAGAAGCAGCATGTCTTAATGGTTACAGGGAATTGTCTACTCCAAAAATGGGTTATCCAAGTCATGATTCCCAAATTCATGGAAAGGGAAATCAGGACTGTCTGCTGTTGATTTTACAAAAAGTGGGTTAGCAGGTGCGTAATGTGACGCAGTAAAAGTTATTACATATTATTTTTCCTTATACCAGCATTGAAAAGCTCGCAAATTTAAACATAAATGATGCAAATTGGTTGTATATCCATCTTCTAAATGATGGAGACTCTACTTTAGCTTTTAACCGCTTTGCAATATATTTAACAATGTCTGAAACAAATGACATTAATATAATTTCAGTTATACATTCGTTCATTGTGATAGTTGGATATGTTCAAATTTACATGATGTAAAAAAATTTAGGTTAAAGGATAAAAAGTTTAAAAAATAGTTATGCGCAGAATTATATTGTGAACTCTGCTTAAAACAATTTTTTAACCCAAACCATTTTTATCTACACAGTAGAGACACAAATCATTGTGTACGAAAAAATTAAACATGAACAAAAAATCTTGAACATGCTTATAGCTCAAAACCAGTTTATAATAGAGTGCAAAAACTTTGCAAAGGTAAACATTAAATTCTCCTAACAAAAAATGTTAAAAAAGTGTAAATGACTATAACATCAATATATAACAGAATAATGCAGTAGGTGAGGATGTGGACTTAGCATAACTTCACAAAATTTAAGATGACTCAAACAGAGAGGACAGTTGTTAAAAGCACATATCAAGACCTTGAAAAAACAATGTTGTAGCTTTCAAGGAACTCAATGATCAAAATATTCAAGCATGTGCACTAGATAACAGCACAGCAACCAACATGACGTTTTATAAATAAACAGTAAGACTATTTCTAAAGCTAAAAGATAAGATAATACCTAAAGGTGTAATGAATTGTTGATATCTTTTTCTTCCCACAAGATAATAAATAAACAATCAGAAATTTTAATCCATAAATGCGTATGCCTAGCATATGTAAATTCAAAAATCTAAATGCTATTTTCTGGCTAGGCCATTGCATATGGGTGCATTTACACTGGTATAAATTAATAAATAATTTTTCCCTCAATCTGTGGAACTGATTGAACATTAGAGAACATATCTTGTACAATTGCTTTTAGCTATGATATGCAGATATTGCTTTCAATCACTTAAGTGTGATGTAACTGTAATGCCAAGAATAATTATACGATTAATTTGCTAATTGCTACCAGCCTATTTATTATCACTATGGCACTTGAAAAGGATGAGTTTAGGAAGTTATGGTTTCACTTTGTACGACCTGAAATGTTTGTCAGAAAAAGTTGCTTATCAGAAATGGATGGTTTAGGCCATTTTTGTGCTGGAAACTGTATTAATCTGGATTATTGAGGGAAGAAAAAGTTGCTTATCAGAAATGAATTGAATACGCAAGTGTATTAAAAATTGAGAAAAGGGTAATTTTAGGAAAAGCTAAGAACTTTGGAATACTTGAAACGTAGAGTGCCACATCCATTAGCTAAGAACTCATATGTAATAGATATGATACTTTTAAGGTATACTACTGATAATCAAACTGAAATGGCAAACTTTTATTAAGTCAATAACAGTTGCTTATAAGCTACTGAACATAACCATCTTCTTCTATTCATCGTATCTGAATCTTTGAAAACAGTAGCTAAGAACTTTTAAGTAATAGACATGATACTTATTTTTAAGGTATAATGATAATCAAGCTGATAAGGCAAAACTTTAAGCTACTGAACATAACCATCTTCTGTTATCATGTCTGAATCTTTAAAATAAAAACATATCTGAAATTTATATATATCCCTGTTTTTTTTCACAGAATGATGATACTTCTAATTTACTAGACAACAAGAAACTAAGAACTTTTAATGCTCAATCACATAACAACTTTTTTCGTTCTCAAAGATATCTGAGCCCCCAAGATTGACTGAAGATACAGCCTTAGAATCTCCATCAACCCCGCTAATACTTATAACCAACCACTAAATGTGAAACTAAGAACTAACTTAGTTAACCTGAAGCCAAGTACTTACACAAAAACAGTGACAAATTATGAAATTTCTATATCAATCTTGTCAACATATAAAATTGCTACAAAATACATAACTCATGGTAGAATTTTTTGTCAAGATAGACGACTGCTATCAATTGCATAACTCATGAACAAAATAAAACCAAAACTCATCTTGGACTTGTTCATGTAGATAAAAAGTGGGGCTAAACCCATCTCAGTTACTACTTCATTACGTCAAACACTCCTTTTGTTTGCATATATTCCTTAATGAAAATCCAATGTATTATCAAAACGAACAGTGAAATTTTACCATTGGAGTATTCCAATCGCATGCGTTATCTCCCTGTTTATATTATCAAAACTAAGCAATTATTAATCTCTGCCATTATATTGTCGACCAGTTGAGTATCATAATTCCTTTTTCATTATTGATTTGGATATAATGGAGTATAGTATTGAGGTGCATTTGGCTAAATAAAACTTCAATAAACAAATAAATGGAAAAAACACAGTAGTAATTAACTAATTTGATTTCTGCCGGGCTAACAAATTTCAATTCTCGATTGCCAAGGTTCAAAATTTAGTACCTTTTCAAGCTTAATGGGTAGAGAGAAGAAGGAATAAAAGCGTGCGATTTGCTGTTTTCTCTCCTTTTTTTTGTTTTACGAAGAAGAAAAGAAGAGCGTGATGGCTAAAAATTTTCCCTCTAAAATTTTGGGTTCGCGGGAAAAGATGAGGGCGGCTGAAATGGATTTGGGGGAAAATTTGTGTGCCTATGGTGTCGGTTTTTGGACAACCGATGCTATTGTATTTAATTGTGTCGGTTGTTCAAACAACCGACACGAGTAAATCTATTGCTTCCCTTCAACTGTGTCGGTTTCTTAAGAACAACAGATGCAAATTACATTTTTAACATTTTCTTCTTACCCCATAAGTCAATAGTTTCGGTTGTTAATAAACAACCGACACAAATTATACTATTTGTGTCGGTTTTATGGACAACCGACACAAATGAGGTGAAGCAACTGATCTGTTTTGTACTAGTGATTCATTTAGTTCCATTCAAATCCAATTCAATTCATTTAATCTTTATTAAGTTAAACTTTATTTTATTTACTTCATTTCACAAACTTAATTTATTTAACATTTATTAGGTTAATTCTTTTATTTCATATCTCAAATTCAAATTTTCTTTTGTTTACTCAACCAAAATATTCAACTGTATTTAAAATTCGGTCTTACTTTCTTGTTCAAATTCATAAGTTATAAACTTATTTCTTATCTATACTATTTTCAATTTATAAGTTCAAAAAATATTTTCATATATTTATCAAATCATACTTGGAATTTTTTTCATAATCAAATATTGTTTTAACCGAAAATAAATTTCTTTTGGTAGCAATTCTCACTCGGAAACTCGAAAATGAATACTGGCGATACTGCAGTCATCCCCAGAATTATTTCCCAACGACTAAAGCGAGTTCACTACTTTTATTTCTTTCAAAAATCTTTTCAAAAAATATTTCTAGTCAAAACACTTTCAAATAATATTATTATTAATTTTGAAGGCTTTGAAAACAAATTTTGAAAGCAACGGGATTTAAATTCTAAAATTCTCAACTTTTAAATCCTTTCTATTTATAAGCTATATTTTAAATATACTTATACAATTTCATTACCTTATTATGAAAACATTTCTTTAATTTACATTATTGTTATTGCAAACAATTTTTATTGTAATCAGATTTCAATTCAATTTAATTATCGAACGCTTCGTGAAGTAGAGTTCACAAAATATTCGTTTTTAATTTAATTCAAACAATAATCGATGATAACTAAATATTATCATCTCTTAACAACTAACATCCATAAATAAATTTGTATTTCATAAACTATATGGTTATTCGTGGAAAATTATTCTTTTTATATATAAAATATAATTTAGGAAAAATTATTTCATTTACCCGACTTTAAAACAATATTATGTCGACTTCCTCGTTTAAGTGTTTAGAAACCCCTATCGATAACTTGGTGTCCCACGAACCAACCAGAATTCATAAACAACTCAACATATAAGTAAACACAATAAAAACATTTTATAACACTAACAAGTACGCGCTCTCATACACACACATACACACGCTCAAACAAACTTATTCTAGGGTATTACGACCCTATCTCTAATGAGTCAAACCCACAAAGCTAAGGTTATCGCTAAACCAAAGCTCTGATACCAACTATGATGGTCCGCTTTTCGGAATGTTTAAATTGATAATAATCCACACATGTCCAACTCAAACAATCCGGAACACAGATAATCAATGGGGTTAATTAAGAAAAATAAGAAAAGAAGAAAACAATGCAGAATCTCGCAGCGGAATGACAAAATATAATAATCAAATAAACAGTTCATGAAACTGTTTATACTATGCATTTGATTATAATTTATACAACAGTTATCAGAGTTATATATATAATAGAACAATAGAATAATGCAGCAGAACAAACAATGTGGTGAAATAATATTAGTAATAATAATATACCAAATCTTCGTCTTCGTCCTCCAAAAAATAATCTTTGATGCACTGAAACTCAGGGCTGACCCGAGCGTAATGAGAAGACAAAACACTCGAGTCAGGACTAAAATATCCTTATGTGAGTCAAATCAATATCACATATAACAGGAGTGTAATAGCATCAGAGATGTTTACGGGGTTTTACATCTCCTATCCAATGTATAACGTGCGTGCAATAACTCAAGGGATGTTACAGGATTTTCCATCTCTTAAGGATCCATCAAAATATTTATATATAGTAGAATACGCTATATATGTAATGTCTAATCAGTAAAATAAATATTTTTCTTAGCGTTAAGGCTTTACATTAATCCCCCTTAACGCGATTTTAAGCATTATCGTACAGTTTGCATATAACGACCCAGTAGCACGTCAGGGGATAGGGATGTGCCGTGATACAACAACACTAAACCAAAATCGTAGTGGTCTCATATAAGGATAAAAGTATGACAAGGCACGTTAGGCAATGCCCAAGGTAGGATACTACCAGTTTGGGTCATAGGGCTGGTGGTAAGGCATCGTAGCCACGATCACTCACCGTGTACATACATCCCATATCAAGTCCAAGGGAGGTCATCCCAAATCCAGGTGCATCAACATCAAAAGTAATAGTATGGACCAAGTCCAAGAAGAAAATCGAAGAATGGATGTCCACTAGGGGTAGCTAGCCCGCTTGGCCTTGTCAAGTCGTCATGTTTTATTCATTTCAAATTGGTACAAGTGCCGGGATCTATCCATCATCGTTCTATTTCTTCAAATCCAACAAAGTATGCCAAATCCAACCACTTCAATCTGGAGTCTCCTCTATGTACACAGTTGTTAAAGTGGTTCCAATATTGAAAAAGAGTATGCCAATAAGAGGCCCCGATCTCTTTAACAATCAAACGTCGTTTTACACACTGGTTGGTACCTTTAAATTTCAAAAACGATTCATACTTGATATCAAAATATCATATTCACTTCAAAAATATCCTTCATTGCAAAATCCTCATATTTACTTCAAAATATGTCAATTCAGTTCTATAACGAGCCACAGAATTATCGCTCTGATAAATCATATTTATTTTGAAATTTATTAAAATAAAAAGTGGATAATACAAATAATATTTTTTTTAAGTGATAATAAATAATAGTAATATTATTTTGAATAAATATTTACAAAAATATTTTCCTCAAAATCTAAATCGATAAAATGGTATAAACGATTTTATCAATAACCAGCTCTATAATTGTAAAACGCCGCACACGGAACTGGATACATACACTTATTTTTATAATTAAACAAGAATATGAAATAAAATCAATTGATTTTTTTTTGAAAATAAAATATGTTTTTGACATTGTTAGTAATGCCCTTACATATGATAATTGATTTATTTAATTTAAATTGAGCTTTAATGATTTAATAATTATTTTAATTCTTTAAATAATTATTTTAAATGATGAAATTCATTTTGAATATTTGTAAAGTGATAATAAATCATTTATAATAGTTTTATAAATATATATATATACATATATATATATACATATATATATATGATTTGAAAATATAAGGAAAAAATCGATATTGCTTTATCGGCATAATAGCGAATTTTGTAAATAATTTCTAATATTAATTTATATAGTTTTATAATTCAAATATGATCATTTTAATTTATCTAAAATGATAAGAAAATGTTTTTCAAATTTTGTTTACAAATGTATGTACGTTATGGTATAAGTGAAAATATGACCGAGAATTGGTTCTCTGATTGGCAACGATTTATTGAACGAAAGTTGTTCGGAATCAATGCAATGTTGTTTATATATCATGTACACATATGTAACATACAAATGCATCCACTAACATGCACATGAACATATGTATACATACATAAAAACTTATACACTTAAAAATACATACATAATACAAAATCTAAGATATTTTAAGTAAGCTTCCTCCTTAAGCTTACATAAGTCAACTTAAGCAAATATGAAGTGGATGGAAGTGATGGGCACATGAGGGAAAGGCTTTTGCTGGCCTAGGGAGGAAGAAGGTGTATTGGAGAAGCCATGAAGTGATGATGTATGTATGGATTCTTTTACACTATTCCTTTGGTTATAAATAGCCCACCCTATCATCACATTTTTTCACCTTCTTCACTCAAGCATAACTTCCTCATACCTGATAGAAATGAGGAAATTATTTTTTTGAAACCATTAAAAATTTCAGTGGCTACTACTTTCTAGTTGACCATATCTTCCCATTCAAATCGTAGCAATGCTCAAAATACCATTCTTTCTAAAGCATTTTCGAGCCCCAGTTTTAATTGCTGAAAATACCTCTTTTTCATTCAAGTATAACTCACCCAAAACTGATCCAAATGAGGTAATCCTTTTTTTCAAACAATGTGAAATTCCAGTGGTTACGAATTTGATGTTTAGCACATATTCTAGGTTTGAGTCTAAATATGTCAAAATTTCACTTTTTTATAGAGCATTTTCGGACTTCGTTTTTACGAATCCAAGAATGCTCTCTCTTCTTTTGATCATAACTTCCTCAAAACCATTCGAATCAAGTGTTTCTTTTTTTCAAACTCAAGAAAAAGGAAATTGCAACAACTTTCCAGTTAACAACTTTTTATAATTTTTAGAGTAAGAGGGACAAAATTCAAAGAGAAGATGACATATTTTCGGGTCCAGTTTTGTGAATTTAAGGTGGAAGTTCACCACTTCTCTTCCATACTTTTGGCCATCCTCTTCATGTCTTGTCCAAGCCTTCTCAAGGGTCTAAGGACCAATTTCAAAAACATTCATGCGATTGTAATGGAGCTATTGCCCGTTTAGCGAAGTTAGGAAGCAGTGATGGTGAGAACTCCTAAACTATATTATATTATATGTTGAATGATGATATGATGTTTGAAATGGATGTTTAATATGCTTTGATCATCAAGTTTGGTTGTTTAAATATGAATGTTGAAATATATGCAAGTCACGAAAATACACATCGATAAGCACAAAGGAAATCACTTTTCTTGAATTAATGAAATGATGTGTATGGAATGTTAAATCTCTCGAAAAAGGTTTGAAAATGAGTTTGAAATATTTGATAAACATTCAATAGTGTTATGGTGAAGTTTGAATGAGAATTGATAATTTAGTCAAGAATAGGCACGTCGCGTATTGGTAGTTCGCGATTTCACGCTATAAAAGTCAAACAAGCGTAAAAGTTGGAATATAGCTCGGAATTCTTTGAGATAAGAATTTTTCGAACTACCATATCCATAGTTTTCCAATGAAGAAAGAAAATCGAGATTCTGATAAGTAGATTTTGAAATATGAGTAAAACAAGTTTTGAAAAAATCACGGTTTTGCAGTTCGAAATCCAAAACTGGATTTCTTTGAAAATGATGCTTTAAAATTGTTTACAAATGTGGAATAAATCTTTTAAAATGTTTTAAAAGTATGAATTTGCACATAATAAAAGTCGTTTTGATCAATATAGCTTAAAAAGCACTTTCCACATCACTTTTCCACAGCACTTTTCTATAACTTTTGAAATATGGTTTTAAACTTAACAATTCTTTTCCAAATCTTTCATAAATGTTTTTAAATGATTTATAAAGTGTTTTAAAGGTAATTTGAAGGATTTATGAAATGATCGAATGTTTTAATGATTTAGAGTTGATCAAATAACTTGACCGCCTTATGGGTGTCAAAGAGATAGTGTCTAGGCTTAAGTTTCAAAAACCACTTTCCTGCTCTCTTTGGCTATCCAGACTGGCCCAACGGAGGGGATAGTAAATTTGATTTACTCGGATTGAAATTTTCCTAAGGATAAAGAAAGATATATTCTAGGATTTAAACAATTTGGATTTTATAGAGATGATCTTCTTGTACTCGATGTTAAAGCCCGAAGAGGGAACCCGTACTATTCATGGAATTTAAAAGGGATTTCACCGTTATTCCGCCCATAGTATTTGTTGAATACGAGGATTGATATTGAGAAGAATTAGATGATTTCTATAGATTTTTCTCACTTAATATTTACTGATTTTGGGATTAACATCTTAGATAACATAGTTTTAACTCAATCAAAGTTTTGAGTTTTGAATTAAGAAATCTTTGTTAAGACTTAAATGAAATGATTTTTGAAATGTTTTCTTAACTGAAAAGAAAAATGTAATGATTTTGAATTATTCAAATTAAAGGAGTTTTAAGTAATCGAAGGAATTAATAAGAGAGGTTTAATAATTCCATATATATCGGAAAGAATGGTTTGAAAATATATATCTCCAAAAGAGATTTTTGATAAAAAGAACTTAATCAATTAAAGAATGATTCCCTATACACAAAACCTCTTTTTATCGATGATTGGTTCTATGGAATCGGGGTCGGATCTGGGGTAATCCCTATCTAAAAACCACTTTGAACTGATGTATGCTTTCGAAAAATGAAGACCCGGTAGAGAGAATCAAGGATGAAGACCAAAGATCTTCGGGGTGAAAGGACTGCTTGTTGATAATTCCAGTTAGCTCCCAAATACTAAAATAGCAGTGGTCTCTTTATTTCTGAAACTCTTTAGGTTGCAAGGACTTCTCGCTACTAATCCTATGGTTAATTCCCGATAGGATGTGGTACGAGAGTGCCTTCGGTTTCGTTCAGTCCCAGAACGAACTTGTATGGATGGATGTCTGACATTGCATTCTTGAGATTTCATCGTTGAATTTTATAAACATACGTCTGTTTAGTGGTAGAGAAGGCAACTTCTCTTAGCTTCACACCCCTCTCTAAGACATATGAGCTCGGAGGTTGTATGTTTGTGGAAGTCAACAAGTGATCGATGGAATGGCAGTGTGGCATTCAAAGGAAGATGATATGCTATGTGAAAGGTAATTGTTACCTTAAGCGTCACACCCGGAAATGACCGAAACAAGGTAGATTCGGCAAGGCTATGTGGTTTGCAACCATTAGGGTATGATTATCCCATTGTAGATAAATTTTTACCCGCTATGACGTTCGGGTTTAAATTAACGTGGTGTATGCGAAGAGAGCTCTCAGATAGGTCGGTAACGACTGGGGTGATGACATATTTGGTACTATCTAGGAAGAGGTAGGCCGGTCTTGTGTTGGTAGGGGATCATCTGTTGGGCCTCGGTACATTCCTCTAGAGATGTACTACCGGAAGGTAGTCCCTTTACCCGGTCATTTGTGTGGAATCCATTCTCTAATAAGTTCCTGCCATTTTGTTTGTAGAGCCTAGTATGCTGGAATTTAATAATGGTAACAATTTCGGCTAAGATTAATAAGTTTATTTGCAAATGTTTTCAAAGGCATGCCATTAAAAATAATATCAAGTATTTTGACATAGAATGTTTCGGTTATCATAAGGTAAAAACCCGTTCCGTGTTTATGTGCGGCGTGGTCTTATGAGATACCTTTTTGTTTTTAAAACACATATTTTGAGTTCTCACACCAATTCCATAACTGACCCGGAGTTTATTTTTCTCTTTCCTTAAACTCTGGGTGCCCTAATTTTCCCCGGGTAGCCTAGTAGTCAGGTTTAGTTTAGAAGAAATCTTGATGGAGCTCGAAGCATGGAATCAGAATATTTTACTGAAGATTTTTGTCTATTTCCACTACATTCTTCTGCTATAGTATTATGCATTTGTAAGGATAGGATTTATAACTATCCATGTTTTAACTCTGATAAATTGTATTTTAATTTCCGCTGTAATTTATATTGAAATAACATATGTGAGATTTTGTTCTATCTTTATTTTTCTTTCTTACCCTTAATGATCCGCTTCTCCAGCACTTGGATTTACGGCACATGAATATCGTGGATGTATTAGTCTTGATTTCCGGGAGTCGAAGTAACGGGCCATTACAAGTTCCATATGTCATTTTTACTTCAAAATTCAATTCGAATTACAATTTAGGTTATAACTTCATTTTAACCCAATTCGCATTTAATTACATGATTTAAATATAAACATTCCAACCTTGACCAGTTTGAATTTTTAGAAAATAGTTTGAATAGTTTTAAATAGTTTAAAAGTTAAAATAGTTTATATGGTTAAAATATTAAAATAGGTTATATATTAAATGATTTGAAATTTAAATAATTTAAAATTTTAAAAATATGAATTTTAAAATAGTTTATAGGAAAATAATTTATAGTTATAATAATTTCGAATTCAAAACTGTTTCCTTCCATTTCAACAAATCTGGACTCAAGTCCAAATTTCAATCAATTTGATTCAATTCCATATCTTCAATTTAAAATCATCTTCAATCTCAAATCAATTCAAATCAACTCAATTTCGATTTAAATTCAAATCAACTCAATTTCAATTCGAATTAACCTTAGTTTCGAAACGTTCATTTTAATCTCAAATTCAATTCCATGATTCGATTCAATGGTTTAAATTTCAATTCAATTCTTATTTTAAACCATTTCTATTTATATCGATGTCAAGTTCAGTTTCAATTTATTGATTTAAATCGCTTGAATCAAATTAAAACTTCGATATTCAATTTAAGGTTCAAATCTTCAAAATAATTCATTCCAAGCCCAAATTTGAAATATCCATTTAAATTACTTTTACTTAGCAATATTTCAAAGTTCTAATAAAATTTCAAATCTTTTAAAACAAATCAATTTCCGAAATTCAAATCATATTTCAATTATAACTTCAAAATCTCAAATTTCATTTTTAAACAATTTCGTTTAACAATTTTTAATTTCACATTTCAAAACTCAAATTTGAAATTAATTCAATTTCCACATTTCAATTCAATTTTATTTTTATAAAACAAAATCATTTGAATAAATTCAAATCCAAGAATTTAAAATCATTTAATTTAACCAATCCAGTGTCCGTATATAATTTTCTATCCTATGGCCAAGTGATTAGTTATTTCGATTTTAATTTCAGGGATGGATATATATCATTTCAATCCAAATCAAAGTTTCATATGTACATATCGTATCAACTTATTATTTAATTTATTTGAAATAATTCAAATACCAGTTTATATGCTGTCAAATAATTTACAGGGTGATAACAAGGATACATAAAATAAATAAACACCCAAATCATCCAATATATCAACCAATAACCATCCATCACAACCAACATCTGAAATTAGTCAATCACAACAACTAACTAGTTATCAATATCGGGTGTTTAATTAGCAATTTAATTTCAATTTCAAATTGAACTATCAAATTAAATTTCTATTAGTTCAATTCATATGTAAATTTTAAATGTCAGCTAAACTATCAATCAACAGTCAATAAAATAACTCAGTTCAAAAATTCAATTTAACTAATATAAAAATATAGTACTTCGTAAGCATTATAAAACACTCACCTTTATTTGAAACTGAAAATTTTTCAGCTTCAAATAAATTCCAATTCGATTCCATGTCATAGCCTTCGTCGATACGATCGCAATGCGACTCGTTTATCTCAAAACGGGCCTCGTATGCAAAAGTTATGATTTTATTAATATAACAATAATAATTAACATAATAATAAAAATATTTAACAAAAATTAAAACAATTCGTTACCCTAATCTCCCTACTATTCACGCATGTAGAAAGCATCCCGACCGAATCCCAATATTGCGATCATCACTACATCGCGCGCTCAGCCCTGGACCACTAGAGGTCGATCAGCATTCGCTATGTCGTCGCCCCCTGCACGCTGCGTCGCCTCCATCACTCCCCCCCCCCCACGTGCGCATGGGAGCACGCTTGCAAACACACGAAACTAACATGAGAACGGAGGCAAAAATCGACCACATCGCGATGCCATTCAACGATCCAACCACATAGATTGTAGAGCTCATCGAGATCTACGATTTTCCTTTTGGAATTATTTGATTTCGGTGAGCGGATTAGAAGAAATCAAAGGAGAAAGAGGAGGCAATTTCGGCCATTAATTTGATTTAGAGGAACGACTGAAGGTTTTGCTAGGGTTAGGCGAAAACGAACATGGCTTATTATATAAGATTTCAACCCAAATGACCCGTGAAATTTCCGAACTCCAAACGAAGCATGCCACCTGGCATTTTATATGTTATACCCCTATTCCGAACATAATGGAACTAGTTTTGGGAGCCAATTCTATCTTATCCAGAAGATAGCTTTTCAAAATCAATTTATTTTAATTAAATTCCTTAAATTAATTTCTAAGTGTTTCAAGCTCGCACGGCCAAACAATAAGTTTGATCGCTACGAAACTTGAAATCTTATAATAATTCACTATTACAGATCCGATGAAACTGGTTTCATCAAAATCTAAGACAGTGGCCAAAATGGCTATTTTCACATGTTAATTAAAACGAGAAATTTCCAAACACAATTTAATCACTTTTAAATTTAATTTTAAAAGTTAACAATTTTCATTCTCGTTTAAATAAATTTTTAATCAACGTTCAACATCATTTTCATTCATATTAAATTCAAGATTCAATTATTTAAACAATTTCCAATATTAAATTTAAACAATTTAATTATCCAATAAATTATATTCATAAATCATTAAATTTCAAATGAATTTTAATTATCAAACAATTATTTTATTTTCTTCTAATTAATTCAACATTTCTAGCTATTGATTATAAACACATTAAATATATTGAACTTCATTCTAACACAAATAATTTCCTTAAATCTTATCGAAATTGTTATTTCAAAATTTATTCAAGTTCATATTAAATAAATTGCATAAATAAAACATTAAATTTTTATTTCTAACAATTTTTATTCAAAAATCATATTAAATTTAATAATTTAAAATAGTTAAAAATACGGGTCATTACTGGTAGGCCCGAGTCAGCCAAAGGTTAGTAGTTAGCCAAACAAAACTACAATGTTCGGACAAATGGTTCATTTGTTACCTGATATGTATGTTTACATGATAATGCTTTACATTTTTAACCATTTTTGGTTGCAGGATTATGATTTGCAAAAGATATGTTTTAAAAGGTTATTAGTTAGGGGAAACCTGTTCCGCAAAGCGGCGTGGTCTTACTTAATATCAAATAACTAAGATGTATAGTATTATTCACACTAGGCTTTATGTTTGACTCAAAGTTTATGTTTTTTCCCTTAAATTCTCGGGTGCCGAAAATTGATTTGAGTAGGCTGAGGGTTGAGGAATTTCTAGTTTAGTAGGTTGACGAATAAAGATTCCGAAGACAAGCAGGAGGCTGACGGATAGCTATTTAGGAGTTGCTGTTTTCGTTTGTTTTATTCTACTGTGTTGTATTAAGTCAGTTATGACTATTTAGTACTTTGGTCATCCAAGGGGGCATCTTCATATGTCGCTCTTGGTGTATTTTGTAATAATTATATTTGATCTGAACATGGGAAACATTTGGGATTATGTAACTTGGATATAAAATGTTGTTTTGAAATGTAACCAGAAAAATATTTTAATCTGTGATGATTTTTATTTCATATTCAAGTGCTTCTGATATTATGGATACCATTAACATTACCGTACTATTGTCGGTCCTGTACATGTCGTTATTACTATAGGCTCGAAAGTTAGCACTTTGACTCCATCAACATCTCTATTTCTAAACACAACATCATCCCTAATCAATCTTTGTTGCTTAGCTGGAGCTCTATCTTCTACTACAAAGCAATCATCCTATGGTACGTGCTTTAGCGAGCTCGCATATCATTCCATTTACCTCTATCTTTTCTCTACTAGATGAAGTCCTCCAGTTATGGTATTGATAACCAATCTTCCATTATTTCACGTCCTTTCTCCGCTGGGTCCAGGTTGATTCCCTTAGGCGGGAAGCCCTTGGGGTCACGCGGCTTGACCATCTTCCTACGGCTCTTTAACCTACCGCTAGAGATTATTTTTCCTTATCAATTCTTTAATGAGATCCTTCAAATGCCAGCACTATGTAACATCCCCCATCTTGAGGCCTGAAACTAAGCGCTCTAGATGCTGCAGACATCCATAATATTAATTTCCGATAACAAGATGCAGTCATGTTAATGGTATCCATAATATCAGAAGCACAAGAATATGAAATAAAAGCAAAATTTCACATTTCAATTCAAAGTCATAATTTCATATTCAGTACATAATCTCAAACGTTGCCTAGGTTTAGATAAAATATAATTATTACAACATACTCCAAGAACGATATATGAAGATATCCCTTTGGTTGATCAGAGTTACTAAATAGACAGTTATAACATCTGTCATTACACATAACATTCGACACAACGGAATAGATAAATAGATAATCTCCTACATAGCTACTCTTTGCCTCATGCCCGTCTTTGGAAGCTTTATTCGCCAAACCTACTAAACTTGTAAATCTTAATTCTCGATCTACTCAAAATTAATTTTGAGCACCCGAGAGTTTAAGGGAAAATATAAACTTCGAGTCAGACAAAAAGCCTGGTGTAAATAATAATATGCCATCTCGGTTAAATGATATCTAATGAGACCACGCCGCTTAGCGAAATGGGTTTTCTCCGTACCGGTACCCTTTTAAAACATATCTTTCGCAAATCAAAATCCTGCAACCAAACCGGTTACGATAAACAATATAAACAATAATATGCATGCTCGCAACATGGATAATCATAAACAATCTATTTAAATCAAAGGACCATCCATCCCAACATTATAGTTTTCTCAGGCTGACTATAAACCTATGGCTGACTCAGGCCTACCAGATCTATCAAATTATCTAATGACCTATTAGAAGAAAACTGGACGGTCTGTCTGAAACTTATTATTCCTAGGGTCAACTGATCCTAATGGTTTTGCAGGCTCATCAATAACTTAACTCATCTTTTATATTCCTTTCAGTGCGTAAACCTACTTTTAGTCTTACCCATGACAAAGCCCTACACACTGGAATTTTGGACTTACATTAGCTAGGGGTTACTAGCTAAAGTATAGGGTGCGACCCTACACTGGTCCCATCTGGTTTTCTAATCTCTAGGTCAATCTTTTAGTAAAATTATGGGTTAACTACCGTATCCATATTTCCTTGAAAAAAAATCTTCGTAAATGATTAAACCCTTGAATTCATACTTAAAACAAGGAAATTATAAGCATTTACTCTATTTATGCCATGATATATGCTTTTTATGAAACATTATTGATGATGTTCAAAAACATTTAGAAATTACCTTACTTCAAAACCATAGGCCATAGGGCCAAAACAATATGCAATCTTTATATTGAAAGAGTTGGACAAGGACATTGTTGATAGAGGTCGTCGCCCCTTTTACATAGGCCGTATAGCAAAAACAGTATAAGTCTTTGTTTTGATAAATGTGACAAGGTCATCGTCGATGAGGGTCTTCGTCCCTCTAAAATATGTTAGTCTTTTAATTTATAACCATATAGAGATATTGTCGAAGCCATCACTTCATAAAACATGATATAAAAGTATTAAAGAGTTTTAGCATCATCGATGAGTGTCGGCATCAATGCCTTAACTAATATAACAGCCTCATTGGGGTCGACAAGATAATAGGCGACAACATAGCCTCTTCGAAAACATTGGTTAAGGTTTAAAAAATAAAAAAACGACCATCAGGGTCGAAGTGACAAAATTCGACGCCCTAGCTTTCTTTAAAACATAATCTCTTCGAAAACATTGTCTCTTCGAAAGTATTAGGAACGACGATTCTATTCAAAATAAGCGGCGACATGCCTCTTGTATATA
The DNA here is from genome assembly GCA_030737815.1 of Allium fistulosum. Taxonomy (NCBI): domain Eukaryota; kingdom Viridiplantae; phylum Streptophyta; class Magnoliopsida; order Asparagales; family Amaryllidaceae; genus Allium; species Allium fistulosum. The sequence continues at coordinate 151,916,358 of CM060905.1, read as the reverse complement.
AAACATGGCACTTAGACCATGCTGACGAGGTTATCGTCGAAGACCTTCTCTTCATTTTTAATGCTACGTCTTCGAATTCGACCAAGATCGATCTTTTCTATACCAATTCGCATTGATATCCTAAGGATTGTCCTAGTTAACATCTAAAATGTTGGAAGGCGACGTCGTCATTGTCGACATGGCAAAATTGTAATTAACACAAAAACTGCAAAATTACTTATAAAAGCAATTTCTTTTCTACCAACCCCTATTGTTTGTCAAAATCTTATTGGTTAACAAAACTTTATCAATCCACCTTACCAGAAAACTATCGCAAATAATTATTTTCATCACTAAACAATTTTGCAAAGAAACCTTTTCTTTTAATATCATAATAAAATGTTTAAGCCCTTCAAAATTAAATAAATAATTTAGCATTCCTAAATACTTGGAAAATCCCCCAAAAATCATAATAAATCAAATTTATTATTTTCTTTAACATATAAAAATTTTGGGGCTATAATCACAATATGATTATTTTAAATAATTATACCCGAATTAAACCATTTTCTGGACTTAGAAAATTCACAATAAAATCGTACTTCTTAGGAAAATTATGAAATTGAAAACACACTTCTAAAATAATATTCCAAATCTCATATCAGAATTTTAGATCATTTGGGTCATAGAAATTAGATTTTCACTCTTAAAACCACTTAGATTATTCCATAATAAATCCTATTATTCATCAATCTTGCATATAATTATCTCATAATCAAAACATGGAATAATGACTTTATAAGGTTCGAGTTTTCCCTTAAAACCAAAAACACTAATCAAATCATGAGATGTATATATATTATTCATCTTGAATGGATTAAGAAGCTTTAGATTTGTGTTGTTGATTTGAATCCCTAAGCTTTTACTTGATTCCTAGCTTTATCTTCTTCCTAGATCTCTTGTTAATGGCCGACCTTGCTTTACTCTTTTAATTTGTGAAAGTGTAAATGAAATGAAGGAAAAGAAATGTAAGGTTATATGTTTAGGAAATGCAACCTTTTCCCATTTTTACCTTAGCCTATTTTCTTCTTCTTATTTAAAGTTCGATCCTTCTTACTAATTCATTCATTAGGCACGACCCTTTATTATAATCAAATCTCAAGCTCTTTAACCTTTTACATTATTTCATATAATTTTCCTAATTAAAAATACTAAATAATGTTAATCAAAATTAGTGGTGTTACACACTCGTTCATGTTGTGTCCATGAGTTTCATGGAAATGATAGTACTTTCCAGAGCACTTTTCTTGCTCAATCGCCTCCCTCCTGGGTGGCTTTTTATATTATTCTGTTCCTTTAGTGGCAAGGTATATGTTTTCCAGTGTATCATTTAGGGGTGTATAGTCTTATGGTTTCATATTTCTTGGGTGTTTCTTGTTTTCATTACGCCTTCCATCAAGGCCTTCATTCCTTTTCTTTTACCTACTAAAATTTCCAATATTAGCCGCCACATTACCAGAGCTTTCTCCAACTTGTTTAACCACCATGTTGTTCTGGATAACTTCATTAGACTATCTGTCGTCGGTTTTTCCTACAGCTAGACTTTCCTTTTCCATTCATAGACCTGATTAGCCTTCCTATGGAATTCCTTCATAGTTGTAGGTTGCTTCATTTTTAGCCATCTATCGAAATCCATGTTCGGGTGTATGCCCCAACCCAACTCCATTAAATACCAGGTCCTCCTTTGGATTACTCAAAACTATAACAACAACATTAAATCGATTTAAGTACTCCTTCAGTGACTCCATAGGTCCTTGAGATAGACTCGACAAGACATCACATCCTTAAGCTGAGCAACATGGAGCCAGAATTACTCCAAGAATTTCCTAACCAACTCATCAACAGTTATATGGATCTCGGCACGAGCCTAATGAACCACAATGACGCACTTCCTTCCAAGAAGATAGGAAACCAACTACATCGAACAACATCCATTGTCCTGGCACCGTCCTTGTGTTGTTCAAACTTGAGTAAATGTTGCCTAGGATCAGTGGTCCAGTTATACAATGGCATCGTTGGAATCGTAAACTTCCTGGGATACTCTTCTCTCGGAATATTTTTTGTAAATGGAGTTCTGCTTGGCGCAGAACCCTAATGCTCATTTTTCTACCTTTAATTTCATTGACCAACCGCTGAACCATATCTGCTATATACTCCTCGCTGGCACAGTACTCCAAAGGTCGACTGTTAGAAGTTGCACCGAGTGTTTAACTCTACAAACAATCTCGGTTTTCCCGCTGCCGTCTAGGTTTTCCCGTCTCTAAGAGAACTAGTCCTCCGGTCTTCCATTGATGCCCGATTGGTTCTGCCGTAGTTGTTTGAACTCCAGCTCCATTAACTCCAATGTCCAAATCATAATCATCACCATTGTACTGTAGGTCATCCTCTAAGTCAGACAATTTCACAACCTCAGCTCCCTGCTCCCCTTGTATTTCACCATTCCTCTCGGTATCGACTCGATTGTGATTGGCACAAACTGGTCTCCTTTTGGGGGGAGCAAGCTGACTTCCTCCAACAACCCCTTCTACTGCTCCAGCAACAACTTCCTTTTGGTTTTGTCTTTGATTTTCTCTATTTTGACCAGAAACAGATGAGTTTTCTTCTTTAAATCTTGAAGGAGAAACTTCCCTTCTGGTCCTCCTTAGTCTTTGTGGTTGCTGCATCAGTACTGTTATGCTAGCATCCATCTTTTCCATCAAAGCTTTTTGACTATCAACCAACTTTTGATTCAACTCCAACATCATCTTGTAAAACTCACCTCTAGTAACCATCTCCTGCTGAGTATATGATCCTGGTACTACCTGCTCATTACTAACTTCCAATTGGTGAGCATTTCCTTCATCATCGCCAACTACTGCTCTTGAAAATATTCCAGATCTCCTTGGCTCCATTGATTTCTATTAGCAAGTTTTCAAATTCCTTAAAGCAAATCTTCTAGATCTGACAATTGGATCTCTTAAAACCCAAAATAGCAAGCTATATCTAACCCTGAGAATCAAGTTCTCAGTGGAAGCATCAAAATGTTGATGCCAGATATGGCACAACACCCAATATCCTTTAGGGAAGTTGAGATCTAGAAAAATTTATATGAAAAGTAAAGAGATCATGAGAATTCTTATAGTGGTTCGGCAATCTCTAGGTTACGTCCACGGTAATTTATTGATTATTTGATAGAGAGAGATTTAGAGTCATTACAACAAGGGATTGACAAGTCCATATTGCCTAGAACTACCAACAGTATCAGCCTTAGTAATTATGGAGAGTAGAGATAGGTGATAAAGAAAAAAAGAGACAAAAGTTTTTTCCCAGTAGGCATAGATTCTATATTAATGGGGAAATCGCTTAGCAGAGCCGGAGGCCATGAGATACGAAGTCTAGATCCAAGCCCAAGTATTCAAAAGTGAGCTTCGGGGACCATATTCCAAAACTACCACTCGGTACCGGGAGGTTCCTCTCAGTACCTATAGGTTTTAATAAGTGGGAAGTTCCCCGCTTCCTTCCATTTTGTCTCCTATCTCTGATCTATTGTGGTCCAAACATCGTTCCTCAAAGATTGAGTCATTTTCGATAGTTCTTGATACCACTTTGTTCATCATTGCTTTCTTCTGGAGAATCCTTAGAGTTATCCGTCTAATCTTCAAGCAGAGCACTCTATCGAGATCGCTTGAACCATATCTTTGTGTACAAGTCGTTTTAGGAGTTTAGAGTGCACTAAAAAGCACTCGGTATCGAACCCTACCTCGCGGTACCGAGTGATCCACTAGCTATTAAACTTTCTGAGTGTGATCTATTGCTCTTCTAGGTAGGTTTCCAAGTTTGTGAATCATTTCATCTTTATCTTAACATTTGTTGATGCCAAAGACCTAAGAATGGATTATGGGGAACCTATGGGACCTAGATCTAGCAGAAAGCAGTTGAACTAAAAGGTAAATAATAGAAATAAAGTGGAGAGACACAAAATTTTATAGTGGTTCGACAATCTGTGGCCTATGTCCATTTTATAGCTTTGTTGCTTATAAATATGATGTAGTTTGTTTGAGATTACAAGAGATTTAAGAGAGAAATAGTCACAAGTACAGGGGTTAGATAAATTGTAAATCCTAGAACTGCCCAAAGTAGCTGCCTTGGTGACTATTGTGTGGAGATAGAAGATGAAGAAGAGGCAGAGCTTCCGCGTAGTGATGGCATAAGTCAGACCCTGTTTTGGTTGTTTTATGGTTTTTATTTATAGGAATAGCATGGATGTTGGGTCAGAAGCTTGCTTCCAGGGAGATCCAGACAACAGCCCAGAGTAGTGTGAGAAATTTAATGGTCCTACGAATTATGAGCAAAACTTGGTGCCGAGTAATCATTATAACTCGATATCGAATTATCCACTTAAGGGAAAACTCGTACTTTCCTTCTGGAACATTATTCTTGCTTCAATTTTCCTTTGTGTTTTCGTAGACCGATGACTTGTTTTGATTATCATTCCTCCATAACTTGGTTTGCTCTGCGGTTTCAGGAGCTAACCCTTCAATTCTTGAGATAGGTCGTCCAGAACTTTATGAAATCACTTGGACATTCACATAAAAGCTATTGAATAACTCATGTGAAGTTTGAGAGGCTGGTTGTGTGGCACGACAACTCAGTATTGACCTATAGCCATAACCCGATACCGACTTATGCTCTTAGCATATTTATGGTCCAAATTTTCAGGAGCTATATCCTTTGTCCATTTGAGTGCGCCTTCAAGATTCAAGTCATTTCGTCTTTGTTTTAATGTTCTAACTTCTTATTGACTCCTACTGTTATCCCACCCTTTGGTCAAGGCTGGAATGTCAACAAATTAGCTGGAAAGTGATGGATATCAGGATTAGAAATCGATTGGAAACAAGGTTGTGATCGATGTCGTCAAAATTTGGCCGAGCTCCAATCATGACGGGAATGATAGGAAATGATGATCAAGGCTAGGAGAGGCTATGTTTCAAATTTCAGGTCAATCGGAGTTCGTATGCTCGAGATATGGATGGGTTAAAATACGTGAATAATGGTTCGTATCGATACATTTCGTATCGATCCACTAGGATACGAACAGTGTGTTTGCATCGATCAGGTAGGAGGGCCAAATGGATTTCGACTCGATGGCGATGGGCCCGGAGTGGATGGGTAAGCGTGCGATGGTTTGTTCGACTCGATGCAGGTCGAATCGATCAAAATGGAGCATAACAGTATACTTCGAATCGATACTGTTCGTATCGATCAGCATGGACTACTTCGAATTGATACTGTTCGTATCGATCGACATTGGATACTTCGAATCGATACTGTTCATATCGATCGACATTGGATACTTCGAGTCGATACGAAGGAAGATTGGTCGATGGATACAAACAGAAGAGCGGCCGAAGGATACGAAGAAGACTGGGAACGTTAACAGATGGATGCGAATAAATGATTATGAAGCCTGGATGCGAACTAGGAATGTGCATGGTTTAAAGGAGGAAGCGTTCAACATGGCGTAGAAAATGAATCGAACCTTGAAAGTAGCGCCACGTCATCGGCAAACACGTGCGCTGTATCGATACGATCCGGTATCGATACGAAATTGATCGATGCGAACGTAATACCACACGAACACTACATTTTGTATCGATCATATCTGGAGATCTACAAGTCCAAATGCCACGAAATTTTCACAGGAGCTTGCGTACAAGCTAAAGAATGTTCACACCAACTTTCGACTCCATTGGACAAAAACTTGATCGATATGAATTACATTCGTATCGATCACGGATCAAGTCGAAACTTCATGGGATCGATCGCGTGGGCCCACTCACGTGCCAGAAGGAGTCTCCCGAAGTTTGAGCGAGATATTTGCATGGAACGCCTATAAATAGCACCCCAAAGCCTATAGAAAAGGGATCTTTGGCTTTTCAACGTCCAGACTCTGCCCGATTCAACTTTGTATTCCATGGCTGCTGTTATACTCGAATTTTATCATTATAATCTGCTGTAATCAGTTGTAACCAGTGAGGAAAATCAATAAAACATCAACTTTTGGAGTGGACGTAGGCCGGAGATAGCCGAACCACTATAAATCTTGTGTCTTTGTCTGTTTCTTTCTGTTTAAAGTTTATTATTCTTCATTTTCTGTCCTCTATATTACTTAGGTCTGGGATAGGTGATCATACATTATTGATCTGTGTTCATACACTAGTGCTTTCACGACATTTGGGGTTTGTGACCATTTTTGACGCAAAAACCTACTTAGCCAAAAACTCAGTTAGCATTTGACCCCCAGAGTACACTTTCGTGTAAAACAATGCATGCTCTGGATTGAGACAAGTCCTTAGTTGCTATTATGTGAACTCCAATTAATCGTCTGGATGCCGTCTTGAGACGTTGCTTTTAGTTAGTGGATTGTCCGCTAATCGTTCGTTTTAGTTATAGTTGAAATTTCATTTGTTTGCGTTGGCAATGCAATCTTTTCTCCGAAGACCACGTAGTGCTTCGGTTAACAAGGATGTCCTCTGTAATGACTTGGAGTCGATTTGGGCAAACGATGATAACTCGGTACCGACTTATAGACTTAGAGAATTTATCAAAATTTTTCTTTATAAGTTGCTTTCCACATTCCCCTCTTCACTTCTATTCATCATGGCCAACTCTTCCTTCTTCCTAGCCAAGCTTTCTTTTCGTTCTAACCGAGTCTTTAGTCCTCTGACTTGAATCCGGCCATCTCCATTCGTTCGCCGCTGCTACCACTTGCCTCCGCCTTCACCTGAGTTTGCCGCCAACACCTAACAAGCCTGTCGCCAGCAAAGTCGCCTTCCCCAGAACTAGGGCACGAGCTTGATCCATACCTTTGGTTCTGATTTAATTGTCTACTCAAATTGAAGGTTGGCGTTGGTGAAATTGTGCTTTGGCGTAGATAGTGAAGGTGATGAGAACTTGGTTGATTTCAATTTGGAAGGAGATGGTTGATCTTCGGGCGTATTTAATTGATGGTGAGGTTAGGGTTTGGCCTCGATTGAATACGTGTGAATCCTGAAGAAAAATTACACTCTCCGGCTTCAACTGTTTCCTTTTATGAAATTGGCTAAGCCTAGATCGCCGAATTGATTCTACTACGACGATTTGCCTTGAACTTGGGCGTATTTAACGATTCCTTCACTTTTTCCTTTCCATTTCTGCACTTCCAGTGATCCTAAAAAGAATAGCTTTCTGCGTCGCTTCAGACAACAGTTCTGTTATCAATTTTTCAATCGATAATTGGTAAGTACCAACAAATAATCTCAAAGTACGATGTAGATCATTTTTCTAATACGAGCGAGCTATCTACATTTCGTGGTCCATTTGTATCGTTCAGGGTATTGGACTCACTTTTCATAGATAATACACTGCACTTGCCTCGGTCAACATTCAGAATCCGATTGGTCCACACACGTCGACTTCCTCTAGATTCTACGCATTGGTCACACGGGAATTATATTTTAAGGAAACATACCTAACCATTTTTTGAACACCATGTTTTCCTATTTAGAATGACTTGTCGGTCTCCCTATTTTAAGCCTGTAGAAGGAACTTTCTCTCCTCCGGAAGCTAGATTGTCTACAGCTTCGCCTTCCATTCCAGTCGGATCAAGCCAGGCCATGACTTCTAAGCCCTAAGGTCAGTTGGTTACAACTGGTTTGATAATCTATCGACCACCTCTCGGGTTGAGAATCACAAGTGGCCCACCAGAGCAAGTATCTTCGAACTTATCGGCCAAGTCGCTTTGAAATATTTGTATTCAACATGGAATCCGTGAAGATGATGTTCGTCAACCAAGAAGGGATGAGCTAGCTTACAATTCCCTCAGGGCTTCACGGATTGTAATCGCTATATGTGTCTTGATGGTGTCGTCCCGCCATTCAACTCATTTTTGAGTCATTTCTTACAAGAGATTGGACTTGCTTTGTTCCAAGTTCATCCAAATGAATATGATTGCTGAGCTCACTATATGTTCTTTTCATGGATAGATTCGATAGCCTCCGACATTCAATGAGCTGACATACCTCTTAAAGTACAAGAGAAGGAAGGATTGCCCATCCTATGTGACTATAAAGGCCTAGAGAGGTTGTAAGATTATCGAATGATTGCACAATAAATGCTCATGTTTCAAGAACAAATTCATTTTCGTGCGTTTCCCGGAGGGATTCAATAGCCTATGGCTTACCGGAAGTAAGATCCTGGTAACACCCCATATTTTTATGACCATATTTAAGACATTTAATTAGTTAAATTAAATTAAAGAATGTGAAGATTAATAGGTTGAGATTTGATTAGTTAAAGATAACCATGCCATGATAAGTGGGTTAACTAAAATGAAATAACACTAGATAATGTGTTAGGAAATGAGAAGAGCATTATGGGAAATAGTAAAACATTATACCCTAAACCCTTAGGAGATGGGTAACTCACGTTCACTTATTCTCATTTCATAAAAATTTAATTGCTAAGGTCAGCCACCATTTCCCATTCTCAGGAGAAGAAGTAAAGCTAAGATTCAAGAGAAGAGAATCTTTTTTCAAAATAGTCCCTGATCTGACATGGCCGCTTCTGACATTTTCGTTTCCTGATCTTATATCGGTGCCTCTCCCCGGCCTCCTCTCCTTCCCGTTCCTCCTCCCCTCTTCATGCCTGCTTCTCCGCCTCGGCCCTCTTTCCCTCCTTCTCCCTCGTTGACCAGGTCTGGTCGTATTTTCAAAGTCATGGCTACAGCGTCTGAGTGTCCACACCTCCTCCTTCATTCTGCCTCTGAAATTTTCGCCGCTTCTTGCGAACATCGTTCGTCTTGTGGGTTCGATTTTCTACGAGGGAGCGTCTTCGCCTGGTAAGCTCCCCTTTACTGTTTCGTGTGGAGTTGAGGAGAGTAATCTTGAGATTAGGAATGGTGATTCGGGGAAGCATGTGTCGAGTGGTGTGATTGGTGCTAGGGCCGATGTTGGTATGTCTGTTCGTGATCAGGGTTGTGTTTCGTTTGTTAATCCAAGCTTTGGTCAGTGCACTCCTGGTGCTTGTGTTAATGTCTTTGAGAAAGCTGTTCCTTTAGTCAGTGTAGCTTATCCTAGTAATTCAATTCCTTCTGCCTCTTCTGTTTCCCCCATCTCGCGGAGCCTCCTGGTCCTACTGCTCCATCGTTGCCAAGCCTCAAACCATGGTCTTCTCTTTTCACGTCCCTACCCCATAATGCAGGTGTCTACGTCCCGATTGAATTTGATTTGGTTGAGGAGAATGGAGTGATGATCCCTCCCCCTTCTGTTTTGCAAGCCGGCATTGACTATTGGTCTGATTATTTGGTCGGTTTCTTTTTGGAACCTAATCACCGGCTTCTTAATGCGACATCAGTTTGTCGAAGGGCTTGGAAGCTTCGTGGTAATTTGATTGTTAAGCTGATCGACTCCATGTATTTCCTTAAGTTTTCCTCTCCCGAGGATCGGCGGCTTGTTCTTGAGGCTGAGCCTTCGTTTTTTGATGGAAGGCCTTTTATAGTTACCCCTTGGACTCCTTCAGTGGCGTGTGCTCGTGAACAGGTTCTCTCTATCCCTGTTTGGGTTTACTTTTCGCAAATTCCATCTGCCCTTCAGCCACTTCTTGGGTTGAATTGGTTAGCCTGTAACGTTGGAAAATTGAAATGTTTTGACTCTAATACAGTTGCACGTGATAAAATGAAGTATGCTAACGCTCTTATTGAGATATCCCTATTTAAGCCTCTCCCTTCATCTATTCCTGTACAGCTTGCTGTCGGGCATGTTGTGGATGTCCGCGTTCGCTATGGCTGGGTTCCTGAAATTTGTTCCTCCTGTCACTCCTTCGGTCACCTGGCTGACGTTTGCTAGCACTCTGAAGCCTCCACGGCTGCTCCGAAAATCCCTTTGCCTCGCCCACCGCGTATGATTAGGGTTCCCAAGGCCCCTGCCTCTCAATCTTCCCCTCCTCCTGCTATTCCTTTCCCGCATATGAGTCCGCCTCCTTTGCCTAGTGCTAAGCCTGTCTCTACTCCTGATTCTGTGGTCCCTTGTGAAGTTGCTGCTCCTATCCCGTCCTCGCCTCGGTCGCCTGTTGTTTGGGATGAGTCCGAGCGGTGTTGGGTTGATCACATATCTGATATGAGATTTAACCTTGTGGCTGGTTCTTTCTTTAGATTTGTCTTTGATGATTATCTGGACCTTATATGCCTTTATTACAAACAGTCTGGTGATTCCTTAGTTCTAGATTTGGATGGTTCGTATGCGACTAAGAATTCTGTCATGCTAGCTGATTCTACCTGGGATCGTTCGTTTATCTACTCTTCTGATGCTATGGGTTTTGATCCTTGCCTTGCTATCCGTTTCCGTCCCTTTGCTGGTCTTTGTGGGAATGTCACTTTGGTATCTTCTCAGCCGTCTTCGGTTGATGGTGACTCTTCCTCTTTGGGGGAGTCCTAGTCTTTATGATCTTTTAGTTACTGTGACTTAGTTGTCACGTACCTGTGTTATATTTTCTTTTTTCCTTAGTAGTTAAGGTGCTTCTACCTTACTCCTGTACTTCAACTTTTATTACGTTTGTAATAATAAGTGGACGGTCCACTATAAAACCGGTTGGCCTTGCCAAAAAAAAAGAGAAGAAATCAACTAATTCAACGCTCTAAAATCTCATCAAAAATCTCAAAAGCTAAGGTGAATAATTACTACATCCCTAATACTTTTAGTTTTTGATTTTTTGATTAGATCCGAAATGTTTTTGCTATATTATTGCCAAGTTTGATGTTTAAAGAGATATATATATATTTATAGTTGGTGAAATTATAAATGTTTAATCGTGTTTTATGATATGTTTACCATAAAAGCCCTTTTTAATGACATCCGAACAGCTTGGAAATTTAAAAATAGGTATGGAAAAATATTTTAGAGGTGGGTTTTGATTTTCATAATTTTCTGGTTTATTATGGATTTTATATGAATTTTCGAATGAAGATAATTGATTATTGGGTTATAAATTATTTTCGGCTAAAATAATAATTATTTGGGTTTGAGATTTTAATATGTTAGGTAATATATTAAAATAGATTTTCTAGGATTTTTCCAGAATTTTCCTAAGTCATTTGAGGGATATATAAAATTATTTAAGGTATGAGACTTAAATGTTTTATATATTTATAAACGAGAAGGGGCATTTTGCAAAATAAAATGATTTATAAATTCTGGTAATTGCGGCAGCACATTTATAAAAAGTATTTTATTCACCAATGAAAATTTGACAAACAAAGGCACGTTAGTTGAAAAGTTTCCTTTTTAAGTTTAGAAATAAAAATCATACCTTTTCCATGTTTCAGCCCATATGGCAGTATACCTTCCGCCCCAGGCCTTTCGTATCAGTCAAAAGTTAGCTTTCGATAAGGTCAAAGTTCAATGCATATGGTATCAAGTAATTGGTATGTAATGAATTGAATATAGCCGAAAGGTTCCTTGCCGAAAGGTTGATGGCCTAAGAGGTTGGAATATAATTGTTTTGTAGAAGAAAAGCTTTCGCCTGCTTTGCTTTCAAATTGGTCACTTCCGACCAAGTCAAATTATTTAAAAGAAAAGACTTTAAACCTTCCGATATAGTCGATAGGTTGTTGCTACTTCAGCCATTACTTTGTTATGAAACCTTCCGACATCGTCGAAGGGTTTCTACCGCTTTTTATAAAGGTTTTACTTTGAACCTTCCGACCCAGTCAAAAGTTTTATTTGTTTTTAAAACTAGCTGTTTCTCCAATGCTTTCGGAAGGAAGCTTTCGCTTAGGTGGTTATCCTTGTTTTGTAAAGTATAACCTAAGGCTTTCGAAAGGCTGTTTAATAAAGACGAAAGGTTTTAAAAAGAAGGTTTCCAGATTGTTTTAAGTTGAACCCAGTATACCTTCGAAAGGTTTATGGTTTAAAAGATTTTAAGCATTCGAAGGGTTTATTTCTTGATCTATTTCAAAAGGTTTATTAGATGTTTTGAAAGGTTTTTTAAGGCAATGACTTAAAGTGATTTTAAAGAAGGATGTCTAAAGTTTATGGCTTCCGAAAGTTTACTTTGAATGAATTCGAAAGGTTTGGGAATTGATTTCGAAAGGTTTAAACATTGATTTTGAAGGAGGTGATTTCAAAGTATGGAAAGAGGTTCTTTCAAATGGTAAAGTGTTTTCATCAACTAAATTTTGAGTAAAGGATATATATCTAACATGGTAATACGATTTGAGTAAAGTATAAAGATTTTATTCTTTTCCTTGTTTGAAGTTCGGTTTAAAGGTTTAAATCATTTTGAAATTGTTTTCAAGGAAAATTATGGGAGGGGATCCTTAAGTATAAATGACTCGGATATTAAAAAACCAGATGGGACTAGTATGGGGTCGCGCCCTATGCATTAGCTAGTAGCCCCAGCTAATTATTGTCCAAAATTCCAGTGTGTAGGGCTTGGTCATGGGTAGACTAAAATTATGAGTACAAATCAAAAAGAATATATGTTGTATACAGATAGGTTATTGGTGAGCCCGAAAAACATTAGGATTAGGAAGACCTGGGAGATGACTAAGTTAGGGGCAGACCGTCCAAAAGTGAGACATTTAATAGATAGTTTAGGATAGACCGTCCTAATGGAAAATGTTAAACAGGTAGATAAGGATAGATAATCCTGAATATGAAGATCTAACAGGTGTCAGGTTAATCTTGATTGTATTGTCTGGTAGCCCCGAGTCAGCCAAAGGTTAAAAGTTATCCAAACAAAACTTTTGTGTTTGAACAGATAGTTCATTATTACCTGATATTTATGTTTGTTTACATAATGATTATTTTGTTGAGATTAACCATTGTGGATGCAGGAGCATAGTATATGGTTATATGAAAAGATTTACAAAGATATGTTTTAAAAAGTTGTTAGTGAGGGGAAACCCGTTCCGCTAAGCGGCGTGGTCTCACTTAACATAATTAAACTGGGATGTATAGTATTATTCATACGGGGCTTTATGTCTAACTCAAAGTTTATGTTTTCCCCTTAAACTCTCGGGTGCTCAAAATTGATTTGAGTAGGTTTAGAGGTTAAGGATCTTTTCAGGTTTTAGAAAGTTGACGAATAAGCTACCGAAGGATGTAGGAGGCAACAGATAGCTACTTAGAATTTGCCGCTTTTATTTATGTTTTGATGGATTTTCCACTATGTTATGATGTATTAGGTCTAATATGACCATGCGACTCTGATCAATCGAGGGGGTATCCTTATTTACCGCTCTCGATGTAATTTGTAATAAATATATTTAATCTGTGCCTGGGAAAATGATTTGGGTTATGTGACGTGATTGTAGAACAAAATTTATTTGGAAACATAATGAAGTAATTTCTGGTTCTGAAATCTATGTCTTTTTCCATATTCAAGTACTTCTGATATTATTGATACCATTAACATAGCCGTATTTAGTCGCCGAAAGCTAATACTATATATGACTGCAGCATCTGTAGCGCTTAGTTTTGGGCCTCTAAATAGGGGATGTTAGAGCTTGGTATCAGAGCATGGTTATGAAATACTTTAACTAAAAATGATTTTTAAAAACATAATCAATAGGAATTAGAGTTAAGATCGGGGTATGGGATAACGCTATAATAACGTACTTGTATTTTATATATATAAGTATATGTTATATCTTTAGACTCCTATCTTAGTTAGGTTATTCATCTGTATCTCACGAGGTTTGAATACAGATATGGAGGGAAGAAGGAGCAGAGTAAATATCGGAGGAGATAGTAGCACCACTAACGGAAATGCCCGACCAAACGCAAGGAGAGGTCCTGGTCAGGCATAAGCTGAAAATGTTGGTGCAGGAGTTCCCCAAGTGGATATGGGGGCAATGTATCAGTTCTTTGTGAATATGGTGCAAGCTAGAGGACAAGCAGGTGTTGTTGGTGGTAACCCTGCGAGAGGAGGAGCTCAAGAAGTTCCTGCGATCAATCAGTATGCCAACTTAGCAGAGATTACATCAGGCTTGGAGGGAAATCGTCCATTGGTACCGAAAATGTGATTGAAGTGGAAAACTGGCTACTGCATTATGAAAGAATTTTTGCTGATTTAGGGCTAAATGATGCGTAGAAAAGGAGGTTGGCCTCAAGGCAGCTGCAGGGAGCTGCACTATTTTGGTGGAACACCATCACTACCGGAGTTGATGAAGAGACCATTACTTGGGCGGAATTCAGAAGAAGGTTTTCAGAGAGATTTATGTTCGTTATGGCGCAGGCTGCATTAGTAAGGAGGTTTGTAGAACTGGAGCAGGGAGATATGAGTGTGTTGGAGTATACCAGGAAGTTTGAGGAACTAGCCCAATATAGGAGTGCCTTGGTTGATACTGTTATCAGTAGACATGAAAAGTACATTAGTGGATTAAGGCCAGAACTGATAAGTGCTACTTTGCCGCACTTAAGAGACCCCAATGATGTAGTTGTTGAGATGGCATTGAGGCAAGAAGAGGCATTGGCTTGCTTAAGGAAGAAACTGAAAGAGGCTCAGATGGGACAGGCCTAGAAGAGGAAAATTTTCCAAAGAAAGATTGTTCATAAAGAAGAAGCACAAAAGAAAAGTAAGGCTGAAGTAGTTTGTTACAACTGCAACAAGAAAGGACACTATGCCAACGAGTGTCAGGCCAGTAAGGAAAAAGGAAAAGAGGCCGGTGGAAGGAAGAATTCAGATGCTTTAACTGCGATCAAGCTGGTCATTTCAAGAACAAGTGCCCAGAGCCACCAAAGGAAGGAAAGGGGTGAGTTTATGCCTTAGAGCCCACACCCGCAAAATCAGTTGCTCTAGGAAAAGTGAAAAGCTGTTTTAGGAGGCTCATTGCAGATCCACGGTATGTCTGTTAGCGTCCTATTTGATACTGGGGCATCCCATTCTTTTATTTCTCGATGTCTGGTATATAGACTTAACCTAGAACCCTCTTACTTAGTTACTTCCTTAAGGGTTGCTAATCCAATAGAAGGTTATGCAACACTTGGGATGAGGTGTGACCATCTAGAATTTGATTTGTTAGGCCATACCTTTGATTGTTGTTTGCATGTATTTGACTTTGTAGGATTTGGGATTATCCTGGAGATGGATTGGATGAGTAGATATGATGCTAGGATATTTCGTCAAGATAGAAAAATATCACTTAGTCATCCGGATTGTAGTGATTGGATAATTTATTCCGTAGAGAACCCTAATTGTGAGGTGAATGCTTTAGTGTTATGGAGTTGGAGGATGAGTTGCATCAGGTCTTTGTAGTTAGAGAATTTGCTGATGTGTTTGGGCCAGTCGTTAGATTGCCACCGAAACGAGCTATTGAGTTTCGAATTGATTTGGTGCCTGGAGTTGAACCGGTAAGTAGGCCGCTGAGTAGGATGACACCTACAGAGCTAAAAGAGTAGAAGGTGTAGTTAGTAGATCTGGAAGGCAAAAGTTTTATTAGGCCAAGTAGTTCACCATGGGGAGCTGCTGCTATGTTTGCCAAGAAGCCGGACGGATCGTTAAGGCTATGTATCGATTATCGTAAGTTGAATGAGAAGACGGTAAAGAACCGATATCCATTGCCGAGAATTGAAGATTTGTTCGATCAGTTAAGTGGAGCCAAAGTATTCTCTCAACTGGATTTGGCGATGGGATTTCATCATTTAAGAGTGGCAGAGGATAGCATTCCTTTGACGGCGTTTAGAACGAGATATGGATGCCGTTCGGACAAACTAATGCACCGGCATTCTTTGTGGATCTGATGAATAGGATTTTTCGAGAGCACTTGGATAGGTTTGTGTTGGTTTTCATTGATGACATTTTGAAATACTCTAAGGATGAGGAGGAGCATGAAGTTTATCTCAGAGTCATGCTTGAGACGTTGAGGGAGCATCAGTTGAAGGCTAAGTCTACGAAGTGTCATTTTTGGAAGAAGGAAGTGAAGTTACTTGGGCATGTCGTCTCTGAGAAAAGGTTGTCTGTAGATCCGACTAAGATTGAAGCAGTGAACAATTGGAAAAGACCTGAGACGGTGATCGAGATAAAGAGTTTCCTTGGATTGGCTGGATATTATAAGAGATTTATAAAAGATTTTTTGCAACTAGCAGCACCGATGATTAAGCTTACGCGAAAGGATGTGAAGTTATATGGACTGATAAGTGTGAAGAAGCATTCTAGAGCTTGAAACACTTATTGACCCATGCACCGGTGTTAGTGGTTCCGGAGGGGAATCAGGATTTAGTTGTTTATACAGATGCATGTGGAACTGGATTGGGAGTTGTGTTGATGCAAAGGGGTAAAGTAATTGCTTATGCTTCTAGACAGCTCAGACCACATGAGGTTAGGTATCTAATGCATGACTTGGAGTTAGCTGCCGTTATATTTTCTTTAATGGTGTGGAGGCACTATCTTTTGGCAGAGCGATTTGAGCTATATACTGATCATAAGTCATTGAAGTATTTGTTCTCTGAAAAGGAGCTGAATATGAGACAGCAGAGGTGGTTGCAATTTATAGCTGCCTATGATTTTGGAATTGAGTACACACCCGGAAAAGAAAACAAGGTAGCAGATGCACTCAGTCGGAAACATCAGAATGTAGTATTAGCTATGATCACTGAGTGGAAAGACTTGGAGGCATTATCGGCTTGTAGTGTGCGGTTTAGGTCCGAAGTAGGATCGAGTGCAGGAAGTACTGTATTGTCTTGTTTAGAAGTCTGATCGGTGATATTTGAGAAGGTAGCTTCTAAGCAAGAGGAGGATCCAGTATTGGTTGAGCGGATCAGAAAGTTGAATGAAGGAACGGAGAGCGATGACCTAAAAGATTCCAATCTTGACCAAAATGGGTGGTTGAGAAAGAAAAAAAGTTATGTGTTCCGAATGTAGGAAACATGAGGAGGAGGTTTTGGATGAGTGTCATCGTTCGAAGTTCACTATCCATCCAGGAGGAACAAAAATGTATCAAGACATGAGGAGAAATTTATTCTAGGAAGGTATGAAGCGGGACATTGGATTGTGTGTTAAGTAGTGCTTGAATTGCCAGCAGGCAAAGGCTGAACACCAGAAGCCAAGTGGATTGCTTCAACTGTTAGAGGTTCCATTATGGAAATGAGATATAACCTCCATGGATTTTATTGATGGGTTGTCGAGGTCTAGAAGAGGAAATGAAGGAATATGGGTCATAGTAGATAGACTGACTAAGAGTGCCCATTTTATTTCGGTAAAGTCAACTAGAACGACACCTAATTTAGCGAGGTTATTCATGAAAAATGTGGTTAGACTGCACAT
Source organism: Allium fistulosum (assembly GCA_030737815.1). Classification (NCBI taxonomy): domain Eukaryota; kingdom Viridiplantae; phylum Streptophyta; class Magnoliopsida; order Asparagales; family Amaryllidaceae; genus Allium; species Allium fistulosum. The sequence continues at coordinate 151,899,039 of CM060905.1, read as the reverse complement.
TATTCCTAGTAGTATTGTTAGTGATAGAGATTCTTTATTAACTAGTGAGTTCTGGAAAAGTCTACAGGAAGCATTAGGAACCAAGCTTAACATGAGTACCGCTTATCATCCCAGACAGATGGGCAAACGGAAAGAGTTAACAAAATCTTGGAAGATTTGTTAAGAGCTTGTATATTAGATTTTGGGGGATCATGGGAAGACCATCTTCATCTAGTCGAGTTCCCGTATAACAATAGTTATCAGACTAGTATTGGGATGGCACCATTTGAAGCATTATATGGAAGACCTTGCAAGTCTCCCGTATGTTGGTTAGAGACCAGGGATAGATTAGTTCTTGGTCCGGATTAAGGAAGCTGCGGAGAAGATTGAGTTAATTCAAGCTAGGATGAAGGAGGCTCAATCTAGGCAGAAAAGTTATGCAAATAAAAGAAGGAAGGATTTTGAATTTTCTATGGGAGATCATGTGTTTGTTAAGGTTTCACCGATGAAGGGTGTAATTAGATTTGGGAATTCAGAGAAGTAAACACCTAGGTTCAATTGTCCATTTTGTATTATTGAGAGGATCGGGAAACTCGCTTATAAAGTGGAGTTACCAAGTAGTTTGGCTGGAGTCCATAATGTTTTCCATGTTTCTCATCTAAGGAAATTTGTTAGAGACCCGGAGACTACTATAGTACCTACAGTATTAGAAGACTTAGCCGTAGAACTGGATTTGACTATAGTTAGGAAGCTGATTCAGATTGTAGCTAGAGATGAGAAGAAATTAAGGAACAAGACAGTCAAGTTAGTAAAGGTTCAGTGGAGTAATGATGTTAGGGACTGTATTTGGGAAGTGGAGAGCAGGATTAGAGACTCTTATTTGGATTTATTTTGATGGTATGTTTTACCTTTGATTGTTTTGTTGTGTACCTTTTCGGAGTCCTGGAGAGGAAGATGCAGTTTAACCTTATTTAAGACATTTAATTAGTTAAATTAAATTAAAGAATGTGAAGATTAATAGTTGAGATTTGATTAGTTAAAGGTAGCCGTGCCATGATAAGTGGGTTAACTAAAATGAAATAACACTAGATAATGTGTTAGGAAATGAGAAGAGCATTACGGGAAATAGTAAAACCTTATACCCTAAACCCTTAGGAGATGGGTAACTCACGTTCACTCATTCTCATTTCATAAAAATTTAATTGCTAAGGTCGGCCACCATTTCTCATTCTCAAGAGAAGAAGTAAAGCTAAGATTCAAGAGAAGAGAAGAAATCAACTAATTCAACACTAAAAAATCTCATCTAAAATCTCAAAAGCTAAGGTGAATAATTACTACATCCCTAATACTTTTAGTTTTTGGTTTTATGATTAGATCCGAAATGTTTTTGCTATATTATTGCCATGTTTGATGTTTAAAGATATATATATATATATATATATAGTTGGTGAAATTATAAATGTTTATTCGTGTTTTATGATATGTTTACCATTAGAACCCTATTTAATGTCATCCGAACACCTTGGAAATTTAAAAATAGGTCTGGAAAAATATTTTAGAGGTGGGTTTTGATTTTCATAATTTTCTGATTTATTATGGATTTTATATGAATTTTCGAATGAAGATAATTGATTATTGGGTTATAAATTATTTTCGGCTAAAATAATAATTATTTGGGTTTGAGATTTTAATATGTTAGGTAATATATTAAAATAGATTTTTTGGGATTTTTCCAGAATTTTCCTAAATCATTTGAGGGATATATAAAATCATTTAAGGTATGGGACTTAAATGTTTTATATATTTATAAAGGAGAATGGGCTTTTGCAAAATAAAATGATTTATAAATTCTGGTAATTGCGGTAGTACATTTCTGAAAAGTATTTTATTGACCAATGAAAATTTGACAAACAAAGGCAGGTTAGTTGAAAAGTTTCCTTTTTAAGTTTAAAAAAAATCATACTTTTTCCATGTTTCAGCCCATATGGCAGTATACTTTCCTCCCCAGGCCTTTCGTCTCAGTCAAAAGGTTAGCTTTCGATAAGGTCAAAGATCAATGCATATGGTATCAAGTAATTGGTACGTAATGAATTGAATATAGCCGAAAGGTTCTAAGCCGTAAGGTTGATGGCCTAAGAGGTTGGAATATAATTATTTTGTAAGAGAAAAGCTTTCGCCTGCTTTACTTTCGAATTTGAGCTTTTGACTCGGTCACTTCCGACCAGGTTAAATTATTTAAAAGAAAAGACTTTAAACCTTCCGATATAGTCGATAGGTTGTTGCTGCTTCCGCCATTATTTTGTTATGAAACCTTCCGACATCACCGAAGAGTTTCTACCGCTTTTTATAAAGGTTTTACTTTGAACCTTCCGACCCAGTCGAAAGCTTTTTCTGTTTCTAAAAACTAGCTGTTTCTCCAATGCTTTCGAAAGGAAGCTTTCGACTTAGGTGGTTACCCTTGTTTTGTAAAGTATAACCCAAGGCTTTTGAAAGGTTGTTTAATAAAAACGAAAGGTTTTAAAAAGAAGGTTTCCAGATTGTTTTAAGTTGAACCCAATATACCTTCGAAAGGTTTATGTTTTAAAAGATTTTAAGCATTCGAAGGGTTTATTTCCTGATCTGTTTCGAAAGTTTTTAAGGGAAGGTTTTCCAAAGGTTTTTCTAAGGGCAATGAGTTAAGGTGATTTTAAAGAAGGGTGTCCGAAGTTTATGGCTTCCGAAAGGTTTACTTTGAATGAATTCAAAAGGTTTGGGAAATGATTTTGAAAGGTTTAAACATTGATTTTGAAGAAGGTAATTTCAAAGTATGGAAAGAGGTTCTTTCAAACGGTAAAGTGTTTTCATAAACTAAATTTTAAGTAATGGATATATATCTAACATGGTCATACGATTAGAGTAAAGTATAAAGATTTTATTCTTTTCCTTGTTTGAAGTTCGGTTTAAAGGTTTAAATCATTTTAAAATTGTTTTCAAGGAAAATTATGGGAGGGGATCCTTAAGTATAAATGACTCGGATATTAGAAAATCAGATGGGACTAGTATGGGGTCGTGCCCTATAATTAGCTAGTAGCCCCAGCTAATTATTGTCCAAAATTCCAGTATGTAGGACTTGGTCATGGGTATACTAAATTATGAGTACACAGCAAAAGCAATATATGTTGTATCAAGATAGGTTATTGGTGAGCCCGAAAAAACTTTAGGATCGGGAAGACCTGGGAGAAGACTAAGTTAGGGACAGACCGTCCAGAAGTGAGATATTTAACAGATAGTTTAGGACAGACCATCGTGACGGGAAATGTTAAACAGATAGATAAGGATAGATAATCTTGAATATGAAGATCTAACAGGTGTTAGGTTAATCTTGATTGTATTTTCTAGTAGGCCCGAGTCAGCCAAAGGTTAAAAGTTATCCAAACAAAACTTTTGTGTTTGAACAGATAGTTCATTATTACATGATATTTATGTTTGTTTACATAATGTTTATTTTGTTGAGATTAACCATTGTGGATGCAGGAGCATAGTATATGGTTATATGAAAAGATTTGCAAAGATATGTTTTAAAAAGATATTATTGAGGGGAAACCCGTTCCGCTAAGCGGCGTGGTCTCACTTAACATAATTAAACCGGGATGTATAGTATTATTCATACAAGCTTTATGTCTGACTCGAAGTTTATGTTTTCCCCTTAAGCTCTCAAGTGCTCAAAATTGATTTGAGAAGGTTGAGAGTTAAGGATCTTTTCAGGTTTTAGAAAGTTGATGAATAAGCTACCGGAGGATGCAGGAGGCAACAGATAGCTACTTAGTATTTGCTGCTTTTATTTATGTTTTAATGGATTTTCCACTGTGTTATGATGTATTAGGTCTAATATGGCCATGTGACTCCGATCAATCGAGGGGGTATCCTCATATACCGCTCTCGACGTAATTTGTAATAACTGTATTTAATCTGTGTCTAGGAAAACGATTTGGGTTATGTGACGTGAATGTGGAACAAATTTTTCTTGGAAATGTAAAGAAGTAATTTATTGTTTTGAAATCTGTGTTTTGTTTCATATTCAAGTGCTTCTGATATTATTGATACCATTAACATAACCGTATTTAGTCGCCGGAAGCTAATACTATAGATGACTGCAACATCTGTAGCGCTTAGTTTTGGGCCTTTAGATAGGGAATGTTACAATCCTTTTCTTTTGTCTATCTTGTACCAAAGCTTCTAAGTCGCTAACTTAGTGTGTGTGTGTGTCTCTTTGTAGTCCTGCCGAGATGTGACAACGGAGAGGAACAAGAAAGAATGCTTGACGATTTAAAGGTCGTGGCAGAGAGCCGTGGACTGTGGAATTCCTTATGACGGATGATAACTTATGCAAATATGGGCTGGTTCATCCGAGGATGGGACTAGTAAAAATGTCCCTGATCCTGAAGGAAGACGAGCTGATCTAGAGGAGAGATGGAAAACAACTAATGATAGTAAAAGAGGAGGAAAAGGCTTCCGATGATGACGACAACAGTGATTTTCATGCCACTGAGAAAGGGGGTGAGTCCTGCAATGAATCACCGAAGATGAGCCCCGATCTTCCCAACTCACCTTCTCCTAAACTACTAACTACTGAAGCATTGAGTCCTAAGATCCCCATTTCTCCTCCTCTAGAATGGCTAATTACTGAGACTTCTCAACCAAATTATGGAAAACCCCGTAGAAGATTCGACACATTCTCTCCCTCTATGAGACATCTCTATTAATTTAAGCGAATTTTAGGTTCTCACAATTAGTGAAATGATAAAAGAATTGGCTCAGATATTAACATATCTCCGGGTATTTTCATAAGCGAAGGTGGTGAGACTCTGACTTTGAATCCATGCCAATATGGTTGGTAGAGTGTATAGTAATCGTTGGCACTACACATTCAACTTTAGAATCATAGACACATGTTTCTGCTTCGAGTAAAGTTCTAACGTTCTGACATTAATTCCATTCTTTTCTCATTTCAGGTTCCATAGGTCATGGACTATTCAGCTAGTTGTATCAACGTTCCAGCTCTTACATAGATCGGACTGTAGATCCAGCCCACTGTTCTCATCGCGAAACTAATAAGGAAGAAGGAAGAGAATAGAGAAGCTAAAAACAAAGCCAACCATGCGAAGAGAGACTGAGAGGGGGGCGAAGAGAAGAAGGGATGGTGAAGGTGATGCCCCCGGTGATGCTCACAAACACCATAAGGACTCCCACGATCGTCGTGGGACTATATCATCCATTACTCCTCCCCGCATCGAAGTTCAGACTACCGCGATGTATGAGATCCCATCCTCCTGGGCCATAACTACTGTTGCGCTTACTTCTTCTAAGCATGGTGAGATGTACACACTTTTGCCGTGTCCAACTCAAATTTAGCCTGCTTACCCACATCTATTCTTGCGTGGGGTTAAATTTGATCAAATCATAAAGCCCATGAACAAAGCTACTTCTCTTCGAAATCTCGAGATAGTCCGTGAGAATATGGAAGCTAGGTTTGAGTGGCAATGTCTAGTCTAAGCTTTTTCTAACATGAATCGAGCTAACTACCAACAAATTCTCTCTTTTGAGGCAGGAAGGGGGATCACGACCGAATGCTCAAGGATCATGATAATGAAATAGCTCAGTTGAAGACTGATAGAGATGCGGCCATGAAGGGAAAGACCACAAGTGACAAATTACTAAAGGAAACGACCTAGACAAATGAAAGAGCGCTCCTTGTAATTAAAGATCAACTCAAAGACGCTCATAAGGAGTCATTCAAATTGAAAGAGAGAATCACTGAGGGAGAAAATACCATCAAAGCCCGGGATCAGACTATTGCCAAGATGACCAAAGACCTCACTCGACTACGTGAGGAGAATGTAAAATTGGTCAAGGAAAGGGAAAAGGTCGAATTTGACAAATTGGCAGTCGAGATTGATCATTTGGTCACTCGGTCGGAACTTTCGGACCTTCAAAGAGCTCATGAAGATATTACGACTCAAATGGATGCGACTATGCTACACTTCTATACTTACACCATCATGAATAAAGGAAGTTTGAAGTGGCTATAAGACAACTACCTCTGGAATCTCGCCTTTGTTTGGGACGGAGTATTGGTCAGGTCAGAGCGAGCCGGGTACATGCGCTCTAAAGAGGAACCCATGGCAACTTATATCAGTTCTGAAGATATTGAATTCCTTGTGGCCGGTAGAGAAATTCTAAAAGAAGAAAAGAAGAAGGCCGCTGCTAAGGCTCTCGTCGGCCCAAGTTCTTCAGTTCAGGGCGAGACATCTGCTCCCAAATCACTATAGCTAACAGTGACCATTCTTGCATCTACAGAAGTCATTTCTACAACTGCCCGTGCTCATCTAGCTTCTGAAGCTCCACATGAGTCGTACATTCCCTCGATTATCGATCAACCCACTAAAATGGAAACTGACGAAGAGGGCTTCAAAGTTCAAGTTCATGATCAAACTCCTGGTTCAGATATTTCCCTCGTTTCTCAAGTGCTTCAGAAGCTTCAATTCACTCCGGAGTCCTTTACTAACATATACAACTATGTTTCCCAACTTATAGTTCAACCGTCACTCCCGCCTCCTCCTTCAACTATACAGGGCTTAGGATCCGCTGCCATCTTTAATGTTTCCACCACCATCTCTGCAGCGGTTTTGGGTTCAATTCCCGTTTCGAGCTCCGAACATGGTCTTGAATCTGTGTAGATAGAAGCATTACAGAATCTGGAGGACATCTCTATGTCTCATGAAGAGGATATATTAATCACTGGTAGGACATACTCGATCGATAAGAAGATGATAACAGAGAGGATACAGAAAGAGACCAAAGAGAAGATGAAGTTGAAGACGGAACCAGGCATCACCAAGCCTAAAGTTCTCTCATTTATAATCAAGATCGATAAGCTGAAATCCAGGGATGTGGCCGTCGGTGGGTCTATAGAGCTTGATTCTCTGCTGGAGGGGGTCTACTCATTCTGAAGGCCAGACTCCTTATGAAAATAAGAAAGGAAAAAACTAAAAGAAGATCATTCCTTGGCGTCGTGGTAAGAAGTGATGTTGTGGTCAAGTGTTGGTGGAGCGGAGCACTTGTGGTTTAGTGTCGATCAAGTCTGTACTTTTTTCTTTTCTTTTCAGCCTTAAACTAGCCGATATTGAGCGGGTATGGCCCTCGCTATTTGTCCTATACATAAATGATATAAGTAATGAAAGATTAGTGTTTCTGTGGTAATCTCTCTTGTGTACTTTTCCTGTATTTATATACCGTGCCTGTTCGTATACCGCTGCATTTGTATATAATACAATTGCCCATTCTGCAATTTTTGTATTATATATTGTTCTTTAGTATGATGTGAGGTGTGATTTACCGCAACTCTATGCATGTAAATAGTTTAGCTTGTAATTATTTAGCATACTGCTCTACTTAGTTCCGCTATGATTACAAAAATACTCCGTTCGATGTAACAGAACCTATGGTGTATTTCGATTTAGCCAACTCTACGACTATTTTCAAATTCAGTGTTAGTATATGTTTTCAAATTCAGTGTTAGTATATATGCCCCCAATCTACAGGCCAGTTATACCGAATGCTAAACTTTAGCATTCGATAAGAAACTAGGTATTTTGGACAGCACATCTGATTGCCTCCAGTCTGACTTCTGTGGTGTTTCCTATCCCTAGGAACTTGTGGCTTAGCAGCTCGATCCCGAGTATTTACTTCCTTGACTGTGATCGACTTTTTCCAAGTTCAGTGCTGAGGTCCTATTCACGTATCTGTTTCTATCTCCGGAAACTTATGCATGAATAGCTCGAGTCCTTGGATTTCCTTTTGACATTGCCCCAACAGTTTTGAATCTTCATGACACTGCCGGAGCAATGTTGATTCACGAAAAGCTGGGATTTATTTTCTACATATCTTGTAATCGAGAACTTTCCCGCGGTTGTTGGGGCAACACCGGTACTTAGAAAATCAGACAGTCTCTCAGTGTTACCGAGGTAACACTGATAAATAGAAAATGGAAAAGTTTCCCAGTGTTGCAGGGGTAACACCCGTACTTAAGCTGTTGGGATCGATTTACCCCATCGATCCAGAGATTTGAGTTGATTTTCCTGGTTGACTCGGTGGTTTTAGGAGTCCATACTTCTTATTCGGGGATTAAGAAGTATTTTCTCAATCGTATGGGTTATTTGGTGCACATAGGGAGATTGCTTACAATAACACAGTTCCATCGGTTAAAGAAGCGACGTGTGGCTTATTGTGTGGTGCATAGGGAGACAGGCCTTCCAACGTTGTCGAAGCAACGCTAGTTCTAAGAAGGCATGGATCGATTTTTCCCATCGATCCGACGGTTTTGAACCTTCTTGATGTTTCCAGAATAGCACTAGTTATCAGAAGGTTTGGATCGATTTTTCCCGTCGATCCGGTGATTTGAGTCGATTTTCCCCATCAACTCGGTGGTTTTGAACCTTCCCGACATTGTCGAAGCAACGTCGGTTCTCAGAAGGTTTGGATCGATTTTCCCCATCGATATGGTGGTTTGCTAGCTTTATAGCTTTATTGAAGAAGTAGAAGGAAAAAGGCAAGTCCTGCCTGTTTACAATGCCCCTAGTATCCCTAGATGGTTTATTTGCAAAAACATGAAATATATAGATAGATATCAAATGTAGTAGCTAGTCGTTGTTCCAAGAACGTGGAATCGGTATACCGTTGACTATTGCTAGCTTGAAGTTCTATCTCTAAGCTTTTAGTCGATTACATAGCGTCCTTCCCATTTCAGGCTAAGCACTCCTGTACCCGGGAAAATTCATTTCAGAATGAGATTTCCCACTTCGAAGGTGTGATTTTGAACCTTAGCGTTGAAATGTCACGCTACTATCTTTTGGTGAGCAGCGGTCCTCAATTCAGCTTCCTACCGCTTCTCATCAATCTAGTCGAGTGACTCAAGTAGTAGCTGTTCATTCTCCCTTTGATTGAAATGCCTTTTCCAATGAGTGGGGACTTCTAGTTCCACAGGTATCATAGCTTCTGAACCCTATGCCAAAGAGAACGATGAGTGCCGAGACGCATATTTGTATGTCGTTCTGTAAGCCCACAGTGCAAGCGAAAGCTCATTACCTAGTTTCTTTTAGCTTTCGTTGGCCTTTTTTTATGGTGGATTTGATGATTTTGTTCGCTGCCTTCACTTGACCATTTGCCTGCAGATGCACTACCATAGAAACGCTCTTCTCGATCTGGTAATGCTTGCAGATGTCCTTGAACTCAGCAATCTCAAATTGAGTTCCATTTTCTGTGATGATTTATGCGGTACTCCAAACCTGCAAATGATATTCTTCGTTACAAAGTTAATCACTTTTTTAGTAGTAATCATGGCATGCAGCTCCGCTTCAGCCTATTTTTTGAAGTAATGATCTGCAACGATATCATATTTGGCTCCTATTTTTGCTATTGGTAGTACTCCGATTAAATCGATTCCCCAGATCGCAAAAGGCCAAGGGCTGACCATTTGCGTAAGTTTGGGAGATGGGACTCTCAGGATATCGCAAACCTCTAGCACCAATCACACTGTCCGATGTAGTCTGCTGCATCTTTGTTTACCGTCGGCCAGAAATATCCATAGTGGAGAGCCTTTTTCGCTAGTGTTTGCTCTTCGGTATGATCACCGTAGCTGTCTTCATGGATCTCCGTGAGGATCTTCCTAGCTTTATCTTTGGTTACATAGCTAAGTAAGGGAGCAGAGAACCCTCTCTGGTACAGCACTCCATCCTGCATTATGAATCATGGTGCCTTCCGGAGGAGCTTCTTACGTTCATTCCGGTCCCTGAGGAGCATTCCACCGAGTAGATAGTCCTTAATCGACATCATTCATGATTCTTCTTCTTTCACGGTCTCCAGAACCCAATCGACATCCATTTGATCTATGCTGGGAGCAAATAAACTTTTATTGGAACCATTCTAGTGAATGTGCATCTCCGAAACTAGCTAGTTTGGCTAAATAGTCGGCCTTTATATTCTGCTCACTAGGAATATGAGTTATTGTGTAATGTTCAATGTCATTGAGCAATTCCCATGCTTTCGACAGTAAGGGGCGAGATTCGCTCCTTTAGCTAGATGTTCTCTCTTTACCTAACAAGCGACTAGGTGAGAGTCGTTGTAGATATGCAGAGCTTTTATTCCCTGTTCCTTCATAATCTTCAATCATTTTATTAACACCTCGTACTCTGCCTCGTTGTTAGTAGCAAGAAATTCAAGCCTTAGAGCATAACAAATCAATCATCCTTCGAGGGTTCCAAGCACAGCTCCCACTCCTAAGTAGAATTTGTTTGATGCACCATCGACAGACTACTTCCATTGTGATGCTCAACCATAGTGTCCTCCTCTTCATTGTCCCGAATTGTGAACTCGGCGACGAAGTCAGCAAGTGCATGTTCATTAATTGCTCTTCGAGGATGATAATTTACATCATATTGACTCAACTTAATGTTCCATTTCAAAAGTCATCCCGAAGTCTTGGGCCAGTAGAGTACTTATTTCATGGGTAATTTCGTTCGGCCTCGATAAATGGTTTGCTGATATAATAAACTGGTCGCTGAGCCTGAGCTTCTTTATGCATAAGTGTTAAACTCAACGCGTGGACAGACATTGCTAAGTAAATGAATAGATCTTCTTCATCCACCGGTTTGGATAGAACAGGTGGTGTCTCCATATGTTAAAATAATTCCTCGAAAGCTATTTGGCAGTCTTGATTCCATTCAAAATTCTTCTTACCCTTCTTTAATGCAGCGAAGAATGGTATGCACTTATCCGTCACTCTGGAGATGAATCGGCTCAATGTTGGGATCTTTCCATTTAAACTTTGAAACTCTTTCTTTGTTGTAGGGGCAGTGACATTTCACAAGGCAACGATTTGCTCTAGATTGGCCTCGATGCCCCTTACGATCACTATAAAACCAAGAAATTTCCAGAAGCAACGTCGAAAGAACACTTCAGTTGATTCAACTTCATTCCATACTTTCGAAGGATCTCAAACATCTCCGAGAGATCATCCAGGCGATTTCTAGATAGTCAAGACTTTACGAGCATGTCATCCACATACACTTCCATCGTTCGTTCGATTTGATCCTTGAACATTGTGTCTACCAATCTTTGGTAAGTAGCTCCGGCTTTTTTCAGATCGAACGGCATTAAAGGATAGCAGTACAACCATAAGTCTGTAATGAAGCAGGTGTTCTCCTGATCGGGCTCATACATCATAATTTGATTGTATCCTCAGTAGGCAACCATAAATGAGAGTAGTTTATTCCCCGTGGTTTCATCAACGAGTTGATCGATTCTAGGTAATGGAAAGCTATTCTTCGGGCAAGCTTTGTTCAGATCGGAGTAGTCGACTCAAGTCCTCCACTTCTCATTTGATTTTTGGACCAGCATGGGGTTCGACACCCACTCAGGATATGTCACATCGTGGATAAAGCCGTTGGCCAACAACTTATACACTTCCTCCTTCAATGCAGTGGATCGCTCCAAACCTAGACTATGACTCTTCTGCCTCGCTAGTGTGAACTTGGGATCTATTAAGTGTGTGACACATTATCTACGACAATATCCCGCATATATCGGAATGTGCCCAAGCAAACCAATCTAGATTTGCACGAAGAAATTTTATCAATTCATTTTTCATCTTGATTCCTAGCTGGGAACCTACTTTCAAGACCCGAGTTGGGTCGTCCATGTCGATAGGGACAGCCACCGTTAATTCCATTGCTGTTACCCGTACCTCCCCTATACTCTTCTTCCTAGGGTCCATAGCCTTGTCGAAGCGACTACGGTCCATGAGCTAGGGGAGGTTCTGTAGGTTTTATGCTTGTGGTTCACGAATATGGAGAGTTATCCCCACGTTCTTCCCTTTTTCATGGTGCTGTGGTTCATGTAATTCTATAATATAGCATTCCCTTGTAGCACTTTAGTCCCCTCTTACTACTCCAACCCCATTCTCCATTAGGAATTTCATTGTGAGACACCACGGAGCCAAAGCAATTCTGAAGTCAGTGAGGGCCGGTCGGCCTAAGAAAGCATTGTAAGCAGAGAGTTCATAAACTATTACAAAGGTTTGGATAAGTATCACCCTTCATTCCCCTTCTCCGAGCTCCATGGTAAATCAATTGTTCCAACGAGTTGCTTTAGCTCATCGGTAAAACCCTGAATCTTCGTCCCGCAGGCGGTCACATCCTTCATGCTAATCTTCATTTGATCAAACGTATGTTGAAATAGGATAATCGAACTTCAAACAGTTATGGCCATTGGGTCGTGAATTGGCACTTCAATATCTTCAGTATCTCGATTATGTAATACAATGTCATTAGTTATCATTTTATGTTGCTTCGCCAGACCTCCGTCTTCAATGGCTAACAACTTTCCTTGGGTGCATTCTTTAAAGAATTTGCATATCACTCCATCTCGTCCATACTCTTTTGCGCAGGGTAGGTCCTTCAGTTATGGTACTTATCACCAGTCTTTGGTCTGATCGTCGGGGCCCATCTCCGCTTGGTTAGAACCGATTTTCTTGGGCATTCGGCGTTTGTTGTCTAGCAGGTTGATTAGGGTTCTGTGTTTTCTTCATGCATTGCTGGAGCCTATTGTTCTCTATCAATTCCTCAATCAAGTCTTTCAGATGCGGATACTCATCTGTGTTATGCCCGTGAGTCTCGTGGAAGCGACAAAACTTCTCTAATTGCTTTTGTTGCTCGGACGCTTCCCTCTTGGGCGGTTTGTTGTATCACTCAGTTCCCTGAGTGGTAAGGTATATGTTTTCCAAACTATCATTCAATGGTGTATAATCTTCAAGCCTCAGATTCCTCATACGTTTTCCGTTCCCATCACGCCTGCCGGAATTTTGGTTCCTCCTTTTCTAATTCAAGTTCTTTCCTGCGGATGCTACAGAACCATCTCTCTCTTATTTAACTACAACATTACTTTGAATCAATTCCTTTGGTTGCTTATTAATGGTTCTAGCTTCGATCATACTTGCTTCTTCCAGCATAAGAAATCGATTTACCTTTCGATGGAATTCTTCCATGATAGTTGGTTGTTTTATCTTAATCCATTTACCAAAATCCATATCTGGATGAATAGCATGGACCAGAGCCATAAATACCATGTTTTCCTTTGGATTACTCACCTTAGTAACCATGATGTTAAACCGGATCAAGAAAGATTTCGTTGATTCGTTGGGCCCTTGAGAAAAGCTAGATAAGGACATTATGTCCTTGGGTTAGGCAATGTGAAGCCTAAACTGTTCCAGAAACTCTTTTGCCAACTCATCAAAAGTGGAAATAGACTTCAGTGTGAGCCTCGTAAACCACATGGAAGCAACTCCTTCCAAAAAGATGGGGAATCACCTACAATGGATAGCATCCATAGCTCTAGCTCTATCCATATGCCATTTGTATTTAGACAAGTGCTGTTTAGGGTACATCGTTCCATTATACGTTGGCATAGTCGGCATAGTGATTCTTCAAGGAAAATCTTCTCTTAGAACATTTGTGGTAAAGGGGATTTGGCATGGCGTAGAACACCGGTCTTTATTTTGCATACTCCTAATTTTCTCCATTAATCATTCCATGTTAGCGATGTGCTCTTCGCTAGCACCATAATCTGCAAGTCGGCTATCAGGGGCTGCCCCAAGTGACTCCGCAAACGATCTTGGTTTGCCAATTGAAACCTATGTTATCCATTCTCCGAGAGAACCACTCCTACAGTGTTCTGTTGATGTGCAGTTGGTCTTGCTATGGCTGTCTAAGCTCCAGTTCTAGCATTTTGACCGTTAACGCCAGTATTCAATCCCAAGTCGCCACCATCAAGCTGCATATCGTATTCAAAGTCTGAAATAAGCATAGCATTGCATTCCTACGAAGTGTTCGCCCCAAAGTTTGGGTCGGCTCCAAGTTGTTTTGGATCGGCACCGTCTTGTCTTCTTACAGAGAGAACCCTTTACTTCCTCCTGCAACGTCCCCTACAACTCCAGTAGTTGCTTCCTTCTGTCTTTGCTTTCCATCCCTTCAGTTCAGACCTGAAACAGAGGAATTTTCTTATTCTATTACAGGAGAAGTCTCCCTTCTAGTTCTTCTTGTTGTTGGCAGTTGCAAAGTTAGCAACACATTCATCTTATCCATGAGAGCTTTCTGACTATCAGCAAATTTTTGGTTTAGATCGTTGATAATCTGATTAAGCTCTTCTTTAGTGACAACTTCCTGTTGAGTAGAAGATCCGGATAGCGGATTACCTTTGTTTACTTCTGTTTGGTGGGTGTTTGCTTCACCACCACTAACTGTTGCTCCTGTAGATCTTCTAGATGAAGATTTTCCTTTTGTTGGAGCCATTGGAATAGCAAATCTTCAATTTCTCCAAGCAAACTTTCTGGATCTAACTTTTGGACCTTATGCAATCCAAAGTAGAGAGTTAGATCAAAGCCCAAGTTCAGTTTTCTTAGTGAAAGCACTAAAATGTTGACGCCAAAAATGGATCAACACCCAAGAATAGATTGTAGGGAACCTATGAGACCTAGATCTAGCAGATAACCATTGAAATAAAAGGTAAATAACAAAAATAATGTAGAGAGACATAAAATTTTATAGTGGTTCTGTAATCTATGGCCTACGTTAACTTTATAGCTTTGTTGTTATAGATCTAATGCCATTTGTTTGGGATTACAAGATATTTGAGAGAGAGCTAGTCATAAGTACAGCGATTAAATAGATTCTAAGTCCTAGAATTTCCCAAACAAGCGGTCCACTAGCTATTAAACTTTCTGAGTGTGATCTAATGCTCTTCTAGGTAGGTTTCCAAGTTTGTGAATCATTTTGTCTTTATCTTGACATTTGTTGGTGCCAAAAATGGATCAATGCCTAAGAATAGATTGTAGGGAACTTATGGGACCTAGGTCTAGATAATAGCAGTTGAAATAATAGGTAAATGATAGAAATAAAGTGGAGAGACACAAAATTTTATAGTGGTTCGGCAATCTATGGCCTATGTCCATCTTGTAGCTTTGTTGCTTATAGAACAGATGTAGTTTGTTTGAAATTACAAGAGATTTAAGAGAGAACTAGTCACAAGTACTTGGGTTAGATAGATTGTAAGTCCTAGAATTGCCCGAAGCAGCTGCGTTGGTCATTATTTGTGGAGATAGAAGATAAAGAAGAGGCAGAGCTTCCGCATAGTGATAGCAGAAGTCAAATCCTGTTTTGATTACTTTATGGTTTGTATTTATAGGGGTATCAGGCATGTTAGGTCAGATAGGGAGGTCCAGACATCAGCCTAGAGTAGTGTGAGAAATTTGATGGGCCCATGAGTTATAAGCATAACTCGATATTGAGTTATCATCATAACTCGATACCGAGTTATCCGCTTAAGGGGAAACTCATACTTTCCTCTTGGAACATTCTTCTTTCTTCATTTTAGGATGCCCTTTGTATTTTCGTAGACCGATGACTTGTTTTGATGATCGTTCTCCATAACTTCGTTTGTTTTGCGGTTTACAGGAGCTAACTCTTCAATTCTTGAGATAGGTCATCCAGAACTTTATGAAAGCACTTCGGCATGCGTATAAGAGCTAAGGAATAACTCGTCTGAATTTTGAGAGGCTGGTTGTGTAGCACGATACCTTAGTACCGACCTATAGCCATAACCCGGTACCTACTTATGCTCTTAGCATATTTCTTGTCCAAATTTTCCCGAGCTATTTCCTTTGTCCATTTGAGTGTGCCTTCCAGATTTTAATTCGTTTCGCCTTTGTTTCAACATTCTAACTTCCGTTGACTTCTGCTTGGTCAAAAACCCAGTTATACCGTTGAGAATCAACTTGGTCAAAAAGCTGGATAACAAGTTTCCTCAACAAGTACATATAGTTATCTTACCTCGTCTATTCAATATATTAATAATACTATACATAACATCCTTAGCTTGAATTTGCTCAATAACTAAGGAGTATGTAAGTAATCTATTAATATATATATATATATAGTAGAGGACAAAATTATATTAAAGATTTGTAATCTTCAATATAATATATTTAGTGATATCGACTTATGGTATAATGTATTTCATATGAAATACCCTCAAGATTCAAGTGTCGGACACATTGGGAATCATTATATACATACATTTATGCATGTATTTAATCCTTGAGTCTATTTGGTGTTATTTAATGTTCAACCTTTAGTTTACAAATTCATATTATATAAGTTTTATTATTACACAACATTTATATTTAATTAGCTTATATAATAAGCTTGTGTATAAATTATATTAATTAAATCTTATTTAATTAATTTTTATTAACTCTTTAATTAATTGTTTATTATTCAATTTTAACTTATTATATTGAACATTTATGTATATTATAATCTTTATAGTAATACACATATATCACACATACATATGTGTGTGTGTGTGTGTGTTTTTATTACGTTGATTAACTTTTAATTAATTTATTTAATTAAACAATTTTAATCAAATTTTATTAATTTAAAAAAATTATTTTATATATACATACATGTATACTTATATTTTCTTAAACATTTCAAGACAACATAACATATATCACAATATATTATACAGGCATATATATATATTATTTAATTAACTTATTAATTTAATTCTTTTATTAATATTATTAATATCTAAATTTCAAAATTAATTTATATTTATTTTCAAACATTTTGCAATTTTTATATTATGTTATGACTTTTATAATATATATACATGTATATCTTATTTTATATTTAACTTTTAAATTTAAAATCTATATTTTAATTTTCAAACAATTTTGAAAATTAGCCCAAGGTACAATTCAAATTGGGCCTTTTCTATTAGGGGCAACCTTTGGGCTCACATATCCACTTGGACCAGGCTGATAGCCAAGTAGGACAGAGTACTCGATTATCCAAACTCAATCCTTTGATACTACCTTTCCCTTACTATCTAGGCTATGAGCTTAATTGTTTAACTCTAAAATGACTAATTTAGACTGCATAGCTATTGGGCCCTGATATCATTATTGGAACTGAGCCAACCTGTAGCGGAGTAATTGAGTAAATTTCAAAAAAAATTACATTATTGGATCTTTAATGGGCCTATGTAGTCTAATTCATTTAGAATTTTACTAAATTTTCTTTTAAATAAAATCAATATTTTATTTGAATTTTATTAATGTAATTTATTTTATATAATTTGTATTATATTTCATATATGTGTATCATATACATATATGTGTGTGCGTGCACGTGCAATAGGATAATGTGTATATGGTTTGACATGCCCCTGTACAGGTGCTACAATTTACACTGCAACGGACATGTTAGCCCCTCGTGTATACTAATGTATTATCTAAATATGCATAAACATGCATGAAATTATTATGTAAATAAATATACATACATATATATATATATATGTATATGTTTTAGTTGTGGTACTAATTATAAATACACTGTTTAATATTGTTCAACACATCAAATACAAGATTTTACAATAAGTATTTCATAAATATTAATTAATATAATTAATTTATAACAACTACAAATTAATTAAATCGGATGATAGAAGGAGTATCCATCGTTTCGGTTGTGTGACTCCTAGATGTAAATTTGGTCAGCGATTAATATGAACAATTTGAATATTAACGTTCATGCGTCACTTAGCAGGTGGTGTGACATTATAGCCAAATTTATCGCTTACTCGGTTTCGGTAACATTCAATTGCACTTTATTAAGGTTTACTAGGTTGTGACAATTATTTACATAAATTCTATTCGTCAAAACTGTATCACTTTGAAGTTATGGAATTGGATAATGGTCAAAATTCCAATATCGTTCATATTCAAGTCTATAGTCCAAATGCAAAGTCCTTGAGTTAACTTCAATTGACCATGAGACTAACCCCATATAACTGAAGAGATGAATCATCTCTTGAATAATGTTTCACTTCAAATACTTCCACTCGACCCAGCTATAGTCATTTGATGTACGTCGTGCCATGATTTGACTATAATCAAAGCAGAGCTTTCATTTTGAAGATTGGTAGTATTCTTAAGTTGGGAGAACTTTGTAAATTAGTCACATCGATATTTTTTGTTTGATCTTAGTTATATTAACTAACATAAAAATATTGAGTGAGTCATTCTATAGTTTTCCAACAACTATTGGTGCATAACCCCTTGGTGCCCCCAGCAGTTATGAGTAATACACTGCCCAAATTTTGGAAAGTGTTACGTATTCTAGTCTCAATGGATGCATCGATATCCAATCTCGATGCATCTTGACTAGAAATATTTAAAATGATGTGTTTATTATATTGTGATAAAATACTCATAATTACAACATTTTGTAATTACTATCACAAACACACCATTTATGGATTTTTTGTTAAATATATTCTAATTAAATATTTAATTATTTATAACATATTATAACAAATATATAACAGAAAGAAAAACACCTTTATTTTGAATGAGAAATGATTGCAGAGTTAATTAATTTACAATAAATTACAGAATTGCCCTTAGGGCATACCCTTAACTCTATCATGATGCACTTTAATTTAAACCATGTGAATGATCTATTAATTAATATTTTGCTATGAAACCATTTGAACATGATATTTGATTTTGATATTGTTGTAGGATACTATTGGAACTTGATTATCCCTTATATTTGAGACATAGAATGATAGATTTTGGTTCCTCCAACCAAATAGATAGTGTGATGAACCATAAAATACAAGTCCTCTTACTGGAGAGTGAGTGGATGAACTTGTAGGATAGCAAGTCCCCACATTAGAGAGTGAGTGGATGGACTCGCTTAAAACATTTGTGTCCCTCGTCGGAGAGTGAGTGGATGGGCTTAATGAAGATTTAATATAACCTCGTTTGGATATATTAAAACTAAACTTCAAGGTATGAAATCCTTCTATTTTGAAATGAATTAATTATGATTATTAAATAATTGATGAATATCATTACTTTGATTTGATTATACTTGCTTATAGTAGGAAATTAGGAGATTCCAACTGATTTAAGAGCAGTGGTCAAGACATGAGTAGATTTACATGATTTGTATTGAATGATACAAGATATATGATTTGTGTATGATATATTAATCCCTGGAGAACATGGGATGTTAGTGCTTTATTACTACATACAGGCATGTATAAAAGTCCTTGACCTTTATGGTCCGGAGTGACATTTGATATGTAGGTGAGTCCGAAGGAATTGGATAATTCACCATAATCAACTTGAAAGATGATCCAAGGATGTTGATGACAATTTTCCAGTTTCGATACATGTTTTCTAATAAAACATGCTTTGTATCCACAAATGCATGCTTTGGTGGCAAGTGTTATGGATAAATATTTCACTGCCTTAGAACTAACTTAAATTAGAGCAATTGGATTGCAAATTAATGAACAAATGGACTTAGAAGCTCGGATGATACCAAGAGTGAAAGTTCAAGGAAAGTCTAAAAGTGTTGAAGTAAAAATATTGATCGGCACTGACCGATATCGATCGGTACTGAATAGTTTAAAGATTACAGTGAGGACCCACTATACCATCTCACTATGGTTGAGGTTGAAGAAAAAGTGCAAAAATTATAAAGTCACATTAGTCGGTGCTGAAAGATATCATTCAGTACCGAATGATCTGAATACCATGATTGGAGTACTAAAGATCTTGAAGACATTTGCTATATGAAAAGCATAGCACGAAAAGAAATAAAATCGACCGATACCTACCGATATCGGTTGGTACAAACAATAATGATGATGGGAACTCATTCGTTTTGACTTAACCCATAGCTAGAACATCGGATCTGAATGTTTACTTGTTCAAATTTTATCTACCAACTATGGTGGAGGGATTCTTCTATAAATAGAATGCTAACATCAATTAAGGGGACTTTTGGAGGATCTTCTTCTTCTTTCTTGGACTTTGAGGGGAAAACTCGAGACTAATTCTTTATATTCCAAGATTTGATGTAATTTGAGAGATCTTGAAAGAATCCATTAACACAAAATACCATGTTAAAACACTATAAAATACCATTGCAATATTTTCTCTCTTTCTCTTTGATTTTTTTGTACTTTTAGTTTATGTACTTCGTTTTTCATTGAATTTGGCAATTAGCCTAAAAAAACGATCAACACCATTACAAACTGTAGCAAAGGAGACGAAGGTAATAACCAAGATGTTCGACAATCGACTTGATCACAAGGATGATGTAACTTCTTCATTTAAATATTTATTTAAATATATATTATATTCATATGTATACATGCAATTCTCTTATATACATACATATACATTCCATCTAAATTTAAAAAAATCAAATATTATTTTTTAATAATTAATTAGTAAAGTAAAATAGTTGTAAATTATATATATATGTATGTATTTTGGTTTTTTAAAAATAAAATCTTTTTATTTCCATTTCTGAATTACATACATACATAAAAACATATATATATATATATATATATATATATATATATATAAACCTCATATATAATCTGTTAAACTAGTTTCAATTTTCATGGTTAAAACAAAAATTTCAATTGGCTTTTGATTCCAGGATTAAAAAAATATTTTTTCGTATATGCACACACATAAATTTCCATGTGGAAATTTAAATTAAAAAAATTGTTGTGAAGCTTTCAATTTCAAGAAGTTGTAATTCTTATTTATCTTGAAAATGTCAAAAAAATTAAAATTCTAATATTAGAAATATTTAAACAAGATTTTTATAAATAAATCTGTGTATATACTTTACTCCACATGAATTTTATTACATACATACATACACACACACACATATATATAAACATACATACATACATATATATATATATGTATATATATTAGTTTGCTGAGTTAACTTTTTCTATTTTACTTCAATTAGTCGAACTACTTTAAATTTTGAATTATTAAATATCTAACTCCTTTTTAATTTAATACAAAATATATTTATGTTTTATATATTTAACTTGATTATTTTAAATACACACACACATATGTTTATACATATATGCCTATTGAAATTACTTTATAATATATATATATATGTATATGTATATGATACGTAAATATATATATATAATAATATTATATACATATGGATATAAATATTAATTAAATAATTGGTTGAAAAATATATAATTTAGACTAGTGTGAATATAGTTAATTATTTGATGTTTGTGTGTGTAGACATACCTACATACACACACATACACACACACAGATATATATATATATATATATATATCCATCTGAGATCATTATTGACATTTGATCATCACCTATATATTTACTAACCGTAGCTCACACTGGTAAATTAGATACATGTTCTTATGTTACCCCTAAGTTAGGTTATTCCTTTTAATTTAGTTATTATCTTTGTATTGTGAATACAAACAAACTAAGACATTGAATTATAAAACAAAATTAAAATTAAGTTAAAAAATAAATTTAAATCAATTAATAATAAATTACTATTATTAAAATAGAAAAAATAAAATTAATATTTTAGTTGTAGTTAAAGAAATTGATAATATTTCCTAAACTCTTTTATCAATAAGTACTAAATATGATCTAGTATAATAATATTATTCATGTAATCACAAAATACGATCTTTTACAAATTAATAAATGTAAATTTTTTGAAATTCACCCTTAATATCCTTGATGTAACTAAATTTTAATTAAGCAACCCCAAATACGAAGTCGGGTATATTGATGTTAGGTAAACATGCTACAAATTCGCATGTCTTTGGAACTTGTTATTGTATGGAAGAAGAATACGAAGTATAACACTAATACCAGTAAGCACAACGAAGTCCAGAGGAGTGATACTCATCTCCCAAAAAGAAAAATGAAATGTATGCGTAGTCTTCCACTATATATCAGCCACAGTACTCGTAACTATGTATCAGAATTTAATGTGAGTTGCATTTCGATAATTGTAATTTGGGATTGATATGCAAAATATGAATGTGCATGAGAATTATAATTTTGTAAAGAAATAAATGTATCTAAAAAGTCAATCAAATCAGTATTTTGTAAGAAACCGGTTATAATTCCATTAATATCTACTTCTAGGATCTCACTATAGGACGAAATACTGATGCCAGAGATCAATGTGGTTTCTCTTCCCTAGCCTAGTTAAACAATTTTTTTGATAGTATTACACTAAATGACGATTAGTTTCATGAATGCCAATTTTAATAATAGTTAATTTCTTTAACAATTCATTTAATTGGAATTGAAATAATTATACTAAATGGTTTTTTATGTTAAAGTCAATTTTAATAATTGTTCTATTACTAATTATCACCTTAAATTAATGTCAAACTAAGTTTGTAATAATGCACTTAAATAAAATTAAACTTATAATAATGTTGATAAGGATGGAAACATGCATTTTTTCATTAGTAAGATCGTAAAATTCAATAATTTCTTTTTGGATTTTAAATTCTAGCCAATATGCTACTCCAAAAAGGCATCTTCAGGGACTATGCCCACCACCTCCTTCAGAGGAAAATGGTTCCAACCCTACGTCCTCTTTAGATGTGATGCCCCACCTCTATACTCACACTAGCCAAGGACACTACGGGGTAATGCCGTCGACTAGCACGAAGAATAAGGCTGTTGAGGAGCGACCATCTGTGTAATTGATTTGTGCGAGTACCGATATGTCAGATAGAAGGTCATGCATTTCATTTCAAGAGAAAATCTGACATATCAAATACAAACTCAAAGCTACTACACAGTGGCTATGTGATCTTCGGAAACATATATAAAATAAGAATAACACAAAATCAGTCACAGATATTCATATCACTAAGGCGAAAACAGATATGAATATATCACATAGAAGTGAACATCAAAGTAGTGGTCATACAAGACCCGCTACATCACAAAAGAATAGGTACAAGTGCTAGACAAAAGAATATGTGTACATCAAGGAGTCTCTATCTCGAATGTATAAAAACAAAAACTACTAAGCTAAAGTAGTTAGCCAAAAGCCAGAAGCTAGTCCCTGCTAAGAAGTCAAGTGGAAGCACCTGAAACACCTCGGTCTGACCCGAGTATTATTTAAGAAGAAAAATAATAAACGGATCAGTCTAGCTATAAATATCATACAAGATGAGATAGGATAAGAAATATGACAAAAATATATGATAACAATAATGTCATGCTTTGACAAGTATATATTTGATAACAATGAAAATCATACAATATCTCAAATCTTCTCAAACACCCAAAAAAAGGAATGTCATATCCTTTAGCTTATTCACCAAACCTCAAATATTGACAAAACCTATTAATGCCAATTCACAAAAAATTGGTGAAACATAAATTCTAGAAATCAATAATTAGAAATCCAGAAAACACAAAGGGGGAGGGGAGCCTATCACAAACGGGAGCATGAAAACTCACCAACATGTGTATCACAAACGGAACGCTATTTCATGGTCGCTAACCCATCAAATTTGAGCCGAAGCTCCACAAACGGCCCGAAGACCATGGGTCGCTACCCCACCAATTTGAGCCGAAACTCCACAAACGGGGTTTAGTCCCCCCACGCAGACAAAAAGACATCGCACATCGCTAGTCTAAATCACAAATTGATCCTCATTTATCGATAAGTGTAAATTACACTAAGCTAGTAAATAAATGAGTTTAGCTTCATTTCCCATAACCACTGGCTTAACTTAAATATTTACGAACAAATTGTAGATTTCCACTCGAAAATTGTCACAAGATTTCAATCGAACAAGTCTAAGAATTAACCGACGAAGTAAACGCAAGCGTTTTATACCACTTGTTTTACTAAGTCGTTTAATTGAATTTCTCGTACAAATAAGGTAAAGGTTTGTATATACTAATAGATTGGAAAACAGATATTAAAATGAGCTTTGTATTAAAAGTAATGTTGAGATTCACCAATCGGATCAATAGAAATCGATTAAAATGGAAATCCACTGAAAAATAGGAAAATTGGCTGAATTAAACAACACCAGACGTTTGGTGGTTTTCCCAGACGTCTGAGCTAAGAGTTCGGAAATTTTCTTCCAGATCGCCCAGACGTCTGGGAATAACCTCAGACGTCTAAGCTGTACATCTGGAATTTTTGTTTCGATAGCCCAGACGTCTGAGCTAAAGCTCAGGGCAAAAATCAGCCTAGGCCATTGTAATACCCCAAAATTTTGTGAAAAATTATTTTAATGAAATAATTTAGTTTTGAAATATTTAGATTCAATTACGGAGGAATTTCTGGGATTGAATAATGTGCAAGGATATGTGTGCACGTGCACACTGGAAATGGCACAAGGAAGGATCCAAAATTCCTGGAAAAAAAATAGGAAAAGAAAGCATTTCAAATATGATTTTGAAATGTGAATTATTAACCCAGGTGTAGATATTTTGTTTCTGGGTCATATGAATTAGTTTGAAATGAAAAGCAGAAAATATTTTATTTGAGTAAGAAAGTAAATTCTTACTTAAAGCACTGAATTTTTTAACCCAGACCTAACCAAGTTATAAATATGAAATATATGTATATATATTTTTCTGTGAAGCAAGGAAAATTAAATATATATATATAAATCTGTATACATGTATACTTTTCTTTGAGTAGAAATATGTTAAAGCTAAGCAAGAAAAATAACATCAAAATGACATGAGACACAATACAAGTAAGCATGTATGTGTAGGTATAAAAAATAGAAAAGAGGATTTCCAGAAATGAATAAATGTATAAAATATAGCTAAGTCACACTTTTAACATGACTTGAGTAAGTGGAGAGGTATTCAAAAAATAGCCATTTTCTGAAAAGCAAAAAGAGGAAAGCACTAACCATAACCAACTAATGTAGCCCGGGGTATTAAGGATGGGAAATGTGAAAATACAAAATGCAAAATGCCTGATGTTAGCCAGGACAAAAATGGAATTTTATCTTGATAAAACCCTAGTGAAAAATATTCATATAAATAAGAAGTTATGGCCAGAAAATCATTTACTCGAGATACTTAAAAATAAGAAAGGAATAAAATATTTAAAAGGAAGGAAAAGCATTCAAGGGTTTTCTGGATCAAATAGAAGGAAGTACTTAGGTGAGTAATCTCACTAAATCCATGGCATTAAGTCCTGATATGAGGCAACCAAACTTTTATGTTGTTATTTGCATATTTCTGGTTTTGCTGAACATTGTCTTATTAGATATCTTATGGATGTTCTTTGGATGGTTTTGATCTGATATGATGTTTATTATGGATGTGCATCCCACTGTTTTATTATACTTAGAAAATCGAAGGCACAAAACCTTGAAATTATGGGAAGAGTACTTACAACTGATATAGAACTATGGCATGAAAATTTCAATAGAGAAAATAATATGAGCTGCATTATACTTTGTATAAGTGTTGAGGCTTAAGAAAAAGGAATTAGGGGTGCAATAGAGATCTTTATGTGCTGAGCCCCTAATCAAATAGCAAACCCACAAGTCAAAAATTATGATTAAGCTAGATCTTGAATCTGGTTCAATCATAGTTACTTGCAAATCATAATAACCTAACATGCCATGTCTATATTCTCAGTTATAAATATTCTTATATATTTGATTTAAAGTCAAGACATCTGATGGCAATGTCCTTGAAAATGATTATCTGCTTGCTTTTGAAAAATATGTTTGCAAGATGTATGGGATGTTTCATGTACACAGTGACTTGTTCACCTAGCTATCTGATGATAGGATTAAACATAAATACAATTAGTAAATAAACTAGGGATGGTGAGCCAAGAAGGCTGCTGGAATGCTTGTCATATTTGAAGTATGCAAGTTGGCACATGGTTTGTTCAAGCCCAGAGATCTTTGTGCAATGATGTGAATTAGTTCATTGCAATGTGTCCCTGTGATTCCTTGATAGCAGATGAGGCTAGGATTTAAATTGATAAATACAACCCATAAATGATGAAATAGGAACTTGAGTATTTCCTAGATTGGTTGGAGTGGAACCATGTGCATCTATATGCTACTGATTAATGTGCATGTTTGCATAATTATGTATGTGTACATGGTTGATTGTTGAAGTTATCATACATGCACAAAATTATCTAAAACATGGTAAAATAGTTGATTAAAGAAATTGCATAAGCAACAAGCCAGTACTCATGTATCACCTATTTGCTTAATGTTATGGATATATTGTTGTTGCTCACACCAGATTATAGATCTGACCCTTGTTTGCTCATGGCATATGGGGGTGTCTCATTTTAAAATGAGGCAGCCACTAATGCTCTTTCAGGGAATGCAGGACATAAGTAGGAAGGAAAGTTATGGCTAATGAGAAAGAATGAATGAGCATGCTAGCTAGTTTTTAATAAGAGCATAGGATGATTTATCTGCATGTATTCATGAAAATTTGTGTTTTTAAATTTCCTGTTATGTAATGAACTTGTTGTGTTTGATTAAACTAGTTGTTTCTGTTGAATTTTGTTATGTACTAAGGTTTGAGAACTGAAGGATTATCTGAGTTGTGAACAAGAAAATAAGCTTAAAGTATTTTCTATGAAAATCTGAAAAAGAAATATATATTTGAGCAATTGTCTTACATAACCTATATTATGTATTAGTCAATCTTGAATCATTCAAAAGCATTAAGTTTTGGGTAAAATCTGATTTTAACTTGGAGTATTCTTTTAAGTATTCAGTTGCTTTTCATTGAAATATTTTGTAAAAGAGTTCAAGTCCATTTGTGAGTTGTTTTGAGAAGTGTATATATCTTAAAAAGGTTTCAAGTACTTTGCAAATGAATGGCATTTCAATTGACATGGTTAGAGTGTCTGGTTGACACAGTCACAAGGGTTAACTAGCTTCAAAAGAATGGAGTCTTGGTTGATCATGTTGGTCTGTATTTTGATAGTAAAATGCATTTCATAACCCTTTGTTCTTTTAGCAAGTGTTTCACCAAAACTCCCTTTCAAATACCATAGACAAATATGCACTTTGACTGGTTTGTATTATCAAACCAGGGAGCACTCTGCATTCAAGCCCTAGTTCACCATAATCCGGGGATTGCACCACTTTTTTAAACACTTTCAAGTCCAGGAAATCAATCTTGCATTGATCTTCTGGTTAAGATAACTTTAAGATTACTGAGTAGAAGTGACTTAGGGATATATATATATATATATGTATGTATGTATGTATGTATATTAACACATAGTGTGTCTTATTGATTGAGTCAAAGAACAGATGAGTTTCAAAGAAAACCATAAGTTGAAAATGATAAATATAGATATCATTTTCTGGCCTTAATCAAATATCAAGCATTTGAACTATACTATGAAAAGGTCATGTATTCTGAGATTGTCTTGCCAAGATAAATTATTAGTAAATATAGTTAGAATGATCAAAATCATTAAGAATAAATATGAGCAGGATCTACTCATATATTACAAATATCAAAAAGAATATGGAAATTAACTATGTGTAGATTGATTCAAATTCAAATCAAACAGAATATGCTCTTGTTTACCATAGCTCTGATTTAAACAAGAGGAACACATGCATCCTCATATGTATGTGCATATCTTTATGAATACACTGATATATTTATATTAGTAGAAATTTGGATCATGGATAATTGCATCGCCTCATTTGAATCGGTTGAAGTAAAAACTGATGCAAATAGAACTATTTGCATCAGTTCTGTCTTAATAACCGATACAATTGGTACGTAGAAAGCAATAGGGTAATCAAAAATCAAATTTGCATCAGTTGTCTCCAACAACCGATGCAAATAGGTCGATGCAAATAGTTGTAGTTGCATCGGTTTTAAAGTCAACCGATGCTACTAAATTAATTTGCATCCCTTCCGTTGTCCACTTTTGTTAATTCCCGCCATCCTAATTTTTTCTTCCGCCGCTTATTTTCCCATTCGTTTCCAGTATTTCGCTTGCTTCCGAAAAAGAAAAAAAAACCCTAGACCTTAACCAAATCCATGATTTAATCAACTGAATTCCTCTCCCATTTTCTCCTTCACCTTCTTCTCCTCTCTCTCATCTCAAACCCTAATTTCCTCTCAAATGGTGCCTACTCCACTCTATAAATTGCCCTTGCTTCCTAACGCTGTTGCAATAACGATTGACTTCGACTAATTGCAAAATCGCCTACGGTTGCTTCCCCCTCTCTCTTTTCTGATTTTCGTCAGCCCTTATTTCGAAGTTTTTGTCATCTTCGAACGTTGTACAGGATAGCCTTCATCGTCGAGGTGTCTTTAAAATTGCCCACTCTTCTCCAATGTAAGCAGTTCTTCTTCCTCCCTCTACGTTATGATTTCTTCCCTTTTCATATATTATCTGCTTGCTATATAGTTTGAGTACTGTAATTTTAATGCCACAAAATTTGGTTTCCATTGCTGTTAAAGTTGTATAGTCACCATGAGAATACTGAGCGTTTTGCTCTTCTAAACATGTGAGCAGCTAAAAAACAGTAATCTATCAAGTTATTTTGTTTTCATCGACATTTTCTTCTCTTTTAGACCTATACGAATTCAATTTTGTCCTCATAACTATATGGTTGATAGTCACTGTCATAAAGCTCAGTATTAATCTGTATGGTCATGCAAAAGTTTTGGTTGAGATGCTTTTCGGGTTGTTGATCATAAATTCACTACTCTAAATAACTGAAAATTTTAGTCCTTTGTTTTAATTATGCTAACACATTGGCTTTTCTATTCAATTTTGTGAACCTTTCTTTAGCAGATTTCTGGTTAGAAAAGGTGTTGTAGTCAATAAGCTTACTGAGATGACCAAGGTTGGTTTCCTCTTGGCTTTTTAGGAGGATGGCATATGATTCTTCTTTAGGATTAAAACTCTTTCGCTCCTGAAGAAAATAATGAGTTCTTGGTTTCCGTATCTCCTCACTCCAAAGCCTGATTGATATATGTGGTGGTACTTCTTTGTGACCTGCTATTACTACTGCATAATACATTTTTGTTAGTTGAGTTATATTGTTGTTGTACTGGTAATTAGGATCTATATGCTGATGCATGCTATATGGAACTACCATTTTGAAAACTACTTATTTTTATATAATTAATCAATATGTTTTAAAAAACAATTTTTAAGGAAATCCTTCTTACAAATCTACTGATTATAAAATACCATATTTCTTCTGCTATTGATTCTGACGACAAAAGATGATAATCTTTAGTTTAACATGATGCCTTAATTTATTCCTACGGATGTAAGAACATTTAGTTAAAAACCTATTGGTGTAGCAAGAAAAACTATTTCTTTTGGTCAATGTTCTAAGTATGTAAAATTCTTGCATTATCTTAAATTTGATGCTGTATATCAGTATTTTTCAACTCCATTTTAAGTTGTTTTCATCAGTTGACTTGGCTATGGGTTTTCACAAGTAATTCTTATATTGTGTATTTTATTGAAACTTTATTAATTTTTTTTCTCAATCTTTATAAAATAACTGTACATATGTTTTAATGTACAATTGAACTAAACACTTTGGTAGCATACAATTTACATGTAATTTTCTTTCATCTGTATATTATTAGACAAATTTAAATTTGTTACTAAATTATTATTGGTAAAAATATTTATGTCATTAGCTATATTTTAGTTTGGGATTTGTACTTATCATCCAACATGTACTTTCTGAATAATATATTACCGACATGGCTAAGTATTGGTTTTGGTGTGGTTGCTGTTACTTTCATGCACATTATTACAACAATGCATTTATTGAATATAATAGAATACATACATACATTAAAATTTGATATTACAAACAATGCACATTTACAAGGGGTCCATACTTAAAATGGCATAATAATAAATTTTTACTTTTGCAGTTAGCCTATTTGCAATGAACATAAAACATGTTACCACCCGTTTCACTTTCATAATGGAAAAATAACAAATATGTACTTAATAACATTGCAATTTGTCTAAAATTGTCCAATTCTGTCTTCTTCCCTACTAGTTGTTTTGTTCCATCCTTACAATTACTATCATTCTACATCCTATATAGAACAAGAAAGATGTTGCATCTTCCAAATGATCAACACTAACATAAATATAGCACTCTAATTGCATCCTTCTTCTCACTCGCATTACGTATTATACAATTTTTAGGTGCATGTTTATAGGTTGCATAAATTTTGTGAAAGAGACAAGATGAATGTATAGTGGTTGTAGCTAGGACTGAGTGAAGGTGGTCTGATGAAGAGTTCGGCTATATTTGCTTTGTAATACTGAGTATGCTGCAGGCATTGGGGTAAATCACATACCCATAATTTCATTGCCTAATACCCTCATTCATTTTCATTAACCTAATGACACTTATCCATTCGAATCACTCCTATTTATCTTATATAAATATGAAGGCTGCTAGGGAAGTAAAGGAAGCAACCCTAAATCAAATTAGCTTCCATTTTCGTCCTCAAATCCAGAAGCAAGTGAAGAAAATAAAGAAGAGCAAAGCCAAGAGATCTCAGTAAAGTTCATTTCAGCACTTTCGTGCTTTTGGGATCTCTGCAATTGTTAGGTAAGTAAACTTTATTATCTCCAGCTGATTTCTAAAATTAAGTGGCAATAATTCGTTGCTATATACGTTTTGGAGTTCGATTGTTGGCTTTGAAGTTGTTTTGGGTTCAGTTAGCAAGTAATAAAAGGGTAATAAAGATAGTTTAGAAGCCTACTGAGTGATGATGAAATGCATTTCAGTTTAGCTGACTGAGTGTATTAAGTTCTGGTGTTCACTTTGTAATTTGTTTGGGTTGTGTGGCAGCAATACTGATGACTTGAGATACGATCCTTTGCTTTGGAAATGTCCGTGTTATTGTTACATTGGACAGTAATGTGTATGCTTGCTTTGGAAATTATAATACACTCCAGCATGTTTTCATGTTTATGTCATACAGTAGCATGTTTTCATGTCTAAATCATATAGTAGCTAAGTTACAAAGCAACATATTTTCATGCTTTAACTCACACAGCAGCATGGTTTCTGCTTTAAATTAAATAGCAGATCGAATTTAATATTTTCAATGGATTATATAATATGGATATGGGATATTTATAAGTATATTAGTGATATGAGTTGTATGGGCAATTTATATCGATGATATAGTCATACCTTATTTGTTAGATATTTTTCTGACGTGGTTGTATGGGCGATCTGCGTTAGCGGTCTACCTTCAGTATAAACATGTTTTATATCCTTTTCGTTCGTTTTTGAATTAAAAATCCATTGGTTGATAAATGTGTATATAGATGAGTATGTATATTCAGACACATTATACTGATTACTTTGAAGCCATTAAAGGTGTATATATAGTTGTAGTATATTTAGACACATAAATGGCCTAATATTGAATTTTACCCTTGCTTTATGATATGAGATCTTTATTATTGAGATAGGGTAACTTAATGTAGTATGTTCAAATACTTCATTGTTTGATCTGGAAATCTGATTTAATTCCAGTCATCGGGAATAGGTATAATGTTCTCGATCGTATTGATTATAAATTACCAAAGAAGAGGTTACATAAAATGGACTGATGGCAGGGTCGCATCCCAAAGTCTCTAGCAGATTAGCCTTTTGCTATACCTATCCAGACAGTCTGTCACCAATTTTAGCTTATATATGCATATTATTTAGGCACTATTCGGAGTGGTATGACATGGACTGTTGTGGAATAGAATTCCACATGAGGGTTAGTCAGACCCTTAGCGCTGATATCATATGATAATATATTAGAGTATCTACTTCGTTTTATATTGATTTAATATTGATTTGATATTGATTTAAATTGAATGTTAATATATGCATGATATAATTAGTTTTACCTGACATTTATACCTGATATCAGTGGTAGAGCGATTTTCATGTTTGGATAGATCTTAGCAGCAGGTGACTTGGACCAGATTTAGATAGACCAGATTTAACCTTCCAACCATTTAATAGACCCAAATATTTGAGACCCAAATCCCTAAATCGATGCCAACACCCAATCTGCAGTCGTTACCGCAAGTAACTCCACTGATCAACCTGTATACCACAGCCATGTCCGCAGCTATAGGTATCGATTTGACTTTTTTAAATTTTTATTAAGTCTGTTGCTTCCTAGCCAACAATTTTAGAAAATCTTAATGACTAATGAGGTGAAGGTAATTTGTAACTGAAATTAAAATTTTATTAATCTTGATCGAAGATGACTGCAATGATGAATGGTACTCGTTTGCAGTTTCAATGTCTCTGTTGTAGCATATGGTGCACTTAAACTGGGCATGGAAAGTAGGGCATAGCTTGGACAGAATGCAGACAATAATGATAGATGAAAATGGAGATATGATCTAGCATGGCTGTACAGGGTAGAGCAGTAGTGGTTGAAATGATTCTGATTGACGATGTAATGAAGCAACAGTCGATTAATCACTCTGTTATGTGCCAGACTGGTACAAGAGCTGGTCTGGAGTCTAGAAAAGGTGTGCTTTGAACGTGATGTAATAGTGTGTGCAATGAGATGACGAGATCTATCAGCCTTGTGCATGCCAAACACTCTACCTATCATTTTTAATATGCTGGCGGGTCTTAATTGTCGAGAACAAAATTATAGCAGTTATTCAATATTTTTTGTGCTTTTGCTTTACTAAACCCTGCAAAGGTAATATGAATTAGGCAACTAGAAAATTCAGAAAATGTATGTATGCTTCTAAAATAAGCAACATGTTCACAATTGTCTGCGTTAATTAATCGATGATTCATTCCTTCTCTCACAATACTATGTAGCATTTAGAATTCTATTTTAGACATCCAAATGTTCAGAAATCTATTTGCACTATGGAGCCATCAAAAAATATTTTCTATGGTTCAATAACCGTTCAGGTTTCAATTATACTTTCTCATCTTGTGTGGTTATTAGCTATAGGCTTTGAAAAATATTTTTATAGTGTTTTGGCCCAGCACGGTACCTGCATTCGCTTCTTCTAATTATTGCTAATATATCCTCTGCATATTTCTTTTACAGCTAAGTGTAGAGGAGTTACCATAAAGGAGTCTATAAGCAATATAATGAAGTTGAAGACCAGGGTCGACCTCAAGCACCTCTACTTGTTTCAAGAAGTCGATAGCTTAATTCCAGCGATATGTATTCGGAGTGAGCTACGAGTAAATCATTGAGTATTAGGAGTTGATTTCGAGCAATAGGAGTTTAAGGTAATTTTTTTGAATACTACTTCAATTCACTCAGATACTATGAAATCTTGATTTCTATGTTTTCTTTTCGTCATTTCTAAGCACCTTCTTGATTGAATTTCTGACGCAACTTCTTTGATAGTTATCTAATTCTTTAAACTAGTTATTCGTAAAATGATTTTCCTCAATGCAAAGAACAAATATAACAATTCCTAAGAATGAAAACCCAAGTTTAGTTAGTTAATTCATGATTATATCATGTTGGAAGTCGCTTATAAGAGCATTCCTAAAAATCTCTCTACCAGGCTTAAATATGTTCCTTTAACTTGATATCTACCAATTAGGCTATTGCCTATGATATGAATTAAACGTAATATAATACTTACTCAAGAGGTACTTCTCGGTTACAAAAAGAGGAACATCTCTCCCAAATGTATGATAAAGAAAGACTTGCAATAGGATTTTGATTCAGTTCAATGGTATACTATCTCCTTTATCCTCTCCAAATGAATTTACCAGGTCCAGTTTTTAATTGAGCCTGAAACAATAATTTATTACTTTTAGGAGTTTACTTTGAAAAAATGTCCTTAAAATAATCTTTTACTAATCCGTTTGGTTGTCGCTTTTGCGCACTATCCCAAAAACATAAGAAAAGTAATGCATACATGTGAGAAGCACATCAGTTCATGATTCCATTGAATATATTAGAGTCTTTAGATTATATGTTACCATTTATCCTTTATCCTTCAAAAAAAAGATCTAAAGTTACTCGTACAACAACACAGCAAATACACGTTATGGTACATACACACTGAAAATAACATTGATGCAAAAGGCATTCAGGTTCATGACAATCAAACCACAGTAGTATAATTTCTGAAGCTATATCATATATTTCACATAATATAATCGTCTATTACTAGAATGTACAGCTGAACGCAAAATCATGATCAAACGTGCAACTTTCCGTTATATAGGCACACTTGGTAACTATCTTCTTTGTCATTTGTTTGCAATATCCTTCCTAGTTTTAATTAAATAGCTCAGGATCACAGTTTAATAACTTGAAACATAATGTACAAATATGATGGAGTTGGTAACTGCACTGACAATTTGGATAAGGTATAAAAGCGATTTTTATACAAAAATTGCCTGGAAGTACATTTGGGTTAAAATTGATGCAATACGTACCGATAAGACTAGCCAAAAGGCCAAGTATTCATTAACATAATTCTAGAAAAGAGCATACAGCAGCCATCTCCTTTAAGCAATAAAATGTGTTTGGTTTTCTATGCAACTAAAATTAGAATTTGTTATGTTTTATTAAATAGTGTTGTGCTAGTAGCTAGTAGCACTAGCATGCCATTGAATGGATGTTGAAAAGTTTAAGCAATCTCTCTTAATTTCCTGCTTTTCCTTCATGCTCCAAGGAGTTGCAGCAAGCAGCCCTTCACATGCTTTGTGTAGCTCCCCATTAAAAATTCTTATAATCCTACATTTCATTGGAGAAAATAAATCATTCATCGATACTTAAACATACTCTACATAAAATATAAATATTAACTATTAAATTATACCAGACTTGCATTGAAAAGAGGTTCGTTGTTCACCAATACACACGGCACAAATGTATTAGGCGGTTGAAGTGCATCAGTTTCTGCTGCATATTGCAGTTCAATCTGCATTTGGTTTTAACAATATATTAATCAAGGTAAGGTTCAAAAAATAAACAATAAACAGATAATAAAAATAAAAAAGTTTAATAGAGGTTTTAATTATGGACCTGATGTCCACGTCCACTATTATAGCAGTCTGCAATAGGTTGTGAATCCATCCTAGTAGTTCGAACAAGTTTCCCAGCAGGTGTACTTATCCTCAACAACCAATTTCTCTATGCAATATATGAATTTGTAATTGCAGTTCAAACTGCTGCAATATATCTTATACCAGGATTTGTGTAACGACCCGTAAATTTTTACTGTTTTAATAACGTAATTAGTTAAAATTTTGCGAAATTTTAAAACGATAAAATTTTGAAATATAAATTTGATATTTGGAATGCGTCTAGTTAAACATAGCAACTGGTAAATTTTCGTCCGGAAATACGAAAGTTTATTTCGCGCGTAAATTCACTTCAATTCAATCAGTTAAAAAGTAATGAAATTAAAATGTTTTCGAAACTCAAATATTTTTACATAGGAAAATTCTAAACCATCTTCTGAGCAAGATTTCAGTTTGTCGTTTTTCCAAATTCGGACATCTTTGGCTCCGTCGTTCTTATTTTCTGCAAAATAGCAGTATTCTGGTACCGATATCGATTTTTATCGGATGATCGTACCACTGATTTCTATATACCGTTTTGATCGTCCCGTCGTGCCGATCTCTACGGTATATTCGATTGTCAAATTCGGAGTTCCGTTGCACGTTGCACTTTGCGTAACGCCTTTCGTATCGGTACACGTTCGTGCCTTTTGAGTTCTTGTGCCTATTCAAATTTCCACGGTATATCATTCCAATTGTCACCAACCATTTATATCACCATAAATTCACTTTTGACTTTTGAATTCTTTGGTTGTTAATATTCCACCGGTTCCAATATACTTCATTCGTTCAAATCATTTCATTTGCTTTGAGAAAGAAAAAAATTAATATCACTTTCATTCGTTAGCCTGCAAACCATTCCTATTCCCTTTTTAATTTTTTTTCCTCCTCTCCTAGTCAAATCCACCTCCACCTTCTCTACTATTAAGAAAAAAACTGCAACCATAGCGGGCCTAGCAGCTAGCGATGTAGCCGCACGTCATCCGCCTTAACCAAGTCGCCTTTCCCCTTCTCATTTGCGCCTGCCTAGACCCGACCTCGACTCGCCGCCATCACCGAACGCCTCTGCCTTCCCGCTTGCACGACCTATACCACAGCAGCCGATCTGCCATCTCTGGCGATCTGCTCAAACCCCTAGCACTTTTCTCTGTCGACCATCTAGTGGCAGGTAGCCTTTTTCTTAGTTTTATAAGTTAGCTTTGCATATATATGTTTTACACTAAATCCTCTTTCAAATATATATGAGCTATAGCAATGTTTAGCCTCTTGTTTAGAGTATATATTGTAGTACGTGCTGATATATATATTAGTAAGTATATGTTGCCTATGTATGGGTTTTAAACTATGAACTATATAGGTGTTGTGATAGGTAGATTGCTGTTAATATGCATAGGCATATACAAGCTTATAAATTTTGTTGAGTTTGTAAGGAAATAAGTTACGTACGTATATAATAACATATAAAAGTTATTTGCGGGTGTATATATATATATTTTATTGTATATATATTAAGTCGTTCTCAATATATAAGTTAACATTCATGTTTTGTTTTAATGTAACAACATGTTAATATATTCTAAAGGTAATGATTGCAGTGTATAAGTCGCCTATATTTTTCCATTTGTTTAAGTTCAGGCCTGCATATATATTGTAATTTCAAAGTATATGTTAGTTTATATATATTTGAAATAAACAGAGGAAGAGTGTTTCGTTTCTTTCGGTTAGTAAATTGTAGAAATATGTAAGTTTCTGTAAGTTGTTTCTTTGTTGACTGTTCATATATATAGGCTTATTTATATATTTTTTTTTTTTACAGTTTAAGATTTGTTAGCTATTATACTAGGCTGCGTGTGTGTAGAGTGCGCGTGTGTTTGTGTTGAGTGCGTATGTTGATTTACGCGTGAGATAGGTATGCCTGAGTTGTTTAAATGTGTGCATGAGTTCTTTATAAAAAAAAGAGAGAAAAGAAGAAAAAAAAAATGAAATTGAACGGTATCGATTTGTTAAGTAATTAGTAACCGATTTTTCCTCGCTTGTTGTGTGCAGAAGCAACCAACTGATTTCTTCGCAGCAGCATCGATCTTCAGCTTTTGTTCTTTTCTCCGTCGTCGGTAAGCGCAGTATATAAATTTATAAATTATATACAAACGTTCATTGTATTAATATCGTTTTCTTTTGTCGATATTACAGTGTCCGTTGTTTGTGCTGTACCGACTCTTTTCGAGCTTCTTTTGCTTCGTCGTCAAATTTCTTTATCCACGGAAGGTGAGCACTCACTCACGATTAACGTTCTTTTATTTATTAAATCTGATTTCAATTGAAACGACAATTGAAATATACTGCTGTTAGTTAATTACCCTGTTATATATGCTATTGCCTGCATCAGTTCACCTGTGACATCTGACACCATTATCTGTTATATATATGAAATGATAATCCTGTTTGGTTGTTAATTGATTGATTATTGATGTTTATATTGGACGTCAAATTGTTAATGTTAAAATGATAAATAGTATGAAATTGAACTTGATATATGATAATTAAATGTTAAATTTGATTAACTGACATTTGTATAATATGACCCCTTTAACTGTTGAATTTATTGACACGTAGAATTTGTTTAATTACATTTTGAACCACTGAATGTATGTTGTTAAATTGATGATGGATGAAATTGAAATTGAATGACAAGTGAAAACCGTAATGAAATAATCTTTAATCTACATGAAATGATGGTGTAGATTCTAGAAGTAATTATATTAATTCACACAAATAACAATGTGAATTAATACGGTTATTTCGGGATTATTTGAATTGATTATTGGATTGTTATTGATTGTTGTTATTGCTTGTTTATTTACTTTGACACCATCCCAGTTATCACACTGCAAGTTCCCTTTGATATGTTTGATTTTGAATTGAATTGGAATCGGGTTGAAATAATAAATACCCAAATTTAACTTTGACTTAGGATAGAAAATTAAATAAAACCCGATTGGTCAATAATTTGATTTGAAATTAAACGAAGATTTTATTTGAATAAAGAATATGGTTTTGAAATGAAGTTGAAATTTAAATTTTTATGAAGGGAAAATGTTAATATTTAATAATCTGAAACAAAATATTAACAGTGTAATTGATGAAAGAATATTGTTTAATTTGAGAAATGATTGAATTAAATTTTGAAATGATTTAATAATTAAGTTTGAAATTATTAAACTTTGAAATGATTTAAGAATTAAGTTGAAATTATAATTAAGTTTGAAATTATTAAATTTTGAAATTATTTAATAATTAAGTTTTGAATTATTTAATAATTAAATAAGATTGAATTATTTAATGATTAAATTAAATTGAATTTTTGAATAAGTGAATTTTACTTCGTAAATAACTGAAGTTGAGTTTTCTTTATTAATTAAGTTTTGGAAATTATTTAAGTAAGTAAATAAGTGAAATTGAATTTCTTTAACAAGAAATAAAATGTGATATTTTTGGAATTAATGTAAGACTTGTAATTGGAGAATTGATTTGATGAATTTAGTTTAATTCAAAATTGTAAGTTTTGTTTTAATGAAGTTGAACTTAAGAATTGTTTAATTGAATTGGAAATTTAATAGAAATTGTTTTGAATGATAAAGTAACTTAACGAATATTGAATGAAATCGATAAATGAGTTTAAATTGATTTGAATGTTAAATAGAATTTATTTAAATGATTTCGGAATGAAATTTATATACGAACTTGAATCAATATTTGAATTGTTTTAAATAGAAATTGAAATTGAATTATAAGATTTTGAAACGGAAAATTGGAAGTTTTGAAACGAAAATTTGGAAATTGTTTTAGAAAGACAAATGAAATGTTGATTTACGAATTCTATTTGAAATTGAAACTGATTTGGTTTTTGAAATATATGAACGACCAATCGGTGTAATAATTACGAAAGTTATTAAAGAGACCAGGATCGGTAATGGATATACTCTCTATCTGAACCGAAACCACTTTAATAACTATACGCGGAGTGTTGATCCAGAACGAAGTGGATGGTTTTGATGAACGCGTTGACTGAAGAAAGAGAACGATTTTGGATGACCCTTGACATGACTAAAACAGGAGCCGCGCTGGGCCATTAAGGATCGCCATCTCTAGCGGACACACTTCTTCGATACCATATCTATTACTTTTGTGATTCGATTTGGGTGCACCCCTCGATTTGGGAGTGTTGTTCGCGGTGTTGGGGTGGTAGCTGCTATGCCCAACATCAGTCCGGATCAGGCAACTACTAGTATCCTAGTTGGTATCGCCTCATGTACCTTGTCATACTGATTATCCTATTCGCGACCACTACGATTTTGATTTGTACCTTTAGTATATGGATTGCCCTCTGGTGACTTCCAGTTTTGGGGAAACTACGGTCTTGTATATGCTTTTGGGAATAAACAGGTTAAGAGGTGTATGGGCCCTGCTTAACCCTACTTTGATATCTTTATATTATTGATAGACATTATCTACTTAGCGTACATTACTACCTAGTAGATAGTTTAACGGATCCTTAAAGGATGGTTATTCCAAACATCCTTTGAGTTACTTGTATTTCAATTGCTATTTCACTTGAGTTGGATTTATTAATATAAGAATGTTAATCCTGACTCGAGTGTCTTGTGTTTTTGCTTTACGCTCGGGTCAGACTGAGTGTACCAGTATTCGAGACTCACCTTTGGAGTTGGAGCTTTGCTTGAAGATCCAGCCATCTATTCTGCTTTCAGTATTCGATGATTCCAGTGATGTATTCTGATTTGTATCTGATGTATCGTATTACTCTTCTGTTGTAAACTCTGATGTATTTTTATATATTCATATAGTAGCTTCATGAACTACTATCTCTTTTATTTCCGCTGCATTTATTACTCTGTGTCTGTGATCTGTGATTATATCTATTTACTGTATATGTTCAGTTTTGCCAAATTTAAATTAACAACGCGGTATTTTGAGCAATTCAACTCCGGCATGAGTGTCTACCTATACACTTATAATGGACGCGAATGGTCCAAAATGGCGGGTCGTTACAATTTGGCGGTGGCATCCTCTCAAGTCTCAACTCTATTTACCGGAAACAACATTTCGGTTGGTGCATCTTTTCTTATTGATGCTTTTATAGAGTAAGCATTTAATTTCCATTTTTTTCCTTTTCATTACAGAAAAAGGAGTAATTTTAAGGATCAGAGATTGGATATTATTGTTACAGATTATCTCCCAGCTCACCGTGGTATAAAAACAGTAAGAGTCAATAATGACTGCCGTTTCTCAACTGATTATGTTCTTTGTGTTTGCGTTTTGACATGGAACATGAATGGAATTTGCTATTTCAGAAGAAATCTGCGCATATTTTATCTACTTTGTTCAGCACTAATACTGATAGATGATAAATTAATAACTGATTCATAACTATTGGCATGATTGTGCTATGTATAAGTCCTGCTCTTCCCATAGTTGATAGTACACCATGTGAAAATCAGAATTGAGAGGAACACAATGCAAGGCATGAATACTGCTATAGGCAGTCAATCAGAATTAGATGATAAATACTAATTTCATTATTTATTGGGTTAACCATGGTTAGATTATTCACTAGTCTTCTTACATAAGTTTGTGCCTTAATACTGCTATAGACAGTCAATTTATGGCTCAAACAGTATAGTAAGTATGCTAAACAAAAGTATTGGTACTTGGCTCAAACACTTCAGAGGAGCATACTAATGGTGTTAACAACTTTTTTACGCATGATATTTTTAATGCACTCCAATGTCTAGTCACATTCCCCAACTTTTAGACCGTCACTGTTCGTGTTATGCAGATTTCATCATTCTGCAGGATTATTCTGCATATGCAGATTTCATCACATAAGGAGTGACATAAGGATTGCACAGCTCAACTTCAGGTAGCTCAAGTACAATATAGGATGAAGGTTTGTGCATTTGAAGACCATCTTCTGCTTAATTTATCCACTATCAATGATACATTCTCTTCTCTGTATATATGTATTTTTGTGTGTCTACATATAACACGCTGCATTTATTTTTTACTACTGATTGTCTGATTATGTACTGTGGAATTTATTTATGTTTTTCATTCTTTTGTAGAATTATTAAATCTGATTATGTATTTGCCATCAAATTTAATTTTGAATGATTGTAATATTGCATGCAATAATTGTTTGTTATAATCAATAATATATATATATAGTCTATTTGAGTGCTGTAATAATGGTTTTTGAGAATGGCTTTTTTGCATCAGGTATAAATAGCTGATGCAATAGAGGGATTAGTTTGCATCGGTTGTTATAAAAAACCGATGAAATAGAGGGATTAGTTTGCATCGGTTTTAAACAACAACCTATGCAATTAGTTCTTTTGTTGCATCGGTTTTCATTACAACCGATGCAACATAGGGGCTGTGTCCAAGCAACCAACCATGATATTTTGCATCGGTTGTTAGTAACAACCGATGCAAAAAGGACCTTTTTGCATTGGTTTCAGAACTGATGCAAAAGTGTTAAGCCTGTTGCATCGGTTGCATATGCATCGGCTGTTGAACTGATGCAAAAGGGGGGTAAACAACCGATGCAAATGGCCTGTTTTGTAGTAGTGTTGATTGAAAAGAAAAATGACTCTGAGAATTTAAATTAAGTTTAAATGTGTATATATATATAAAAAAATCCTTGAAAAATTAAGGTAAAATATTGAGGGTCATTTCATTTGGTATCAGAGCGAGGTTTGCATTGATTGTTGAGTGCTATAGAAATATATTATGTCTGTTTGTTTTGGATGAAATAATTTAGATAGGAAAATACTAATTATAGAGAATACTCACAATATACTAATCCCATCTGCCCATAACCTAGTTATCAAACCATGGTAGGAAGGGGATCTCATCACAATGTAGGAACAAGTGCACCATAGATGCTTGATATGCAGGAGTTTGTGAGGGTTTTAAGGGATGGAATTGGGCATAGGCCTGAGAATCCACATGAGGAACTTTCAAAACTATTAAAGACTTATACAACTTGGGAGGCAAGAGTTTTGAAGGGACTGAGAATGTGATGGAAATTCAAGCATGGTTGAGAACACTGGATA
Organism: Allium fistulosum; assembly: GCA_030737815.1. NCBI lineage: Eukaryota > Viridiplantae > Streptophyta > Magnoliopsida > Asparagales > Amaryllidaceae > Allium > Allium fistulosum. The sequence goes on along the minus strand of CM060905.1, from coordinate 151,856,830 downwards.
GGATTTTCAATGACATGCAGCTTGATGATCAAAGGAAGAGGCAAGTGGCTTCAAGACAGCTGAAAGGAGTAGCTTTAGGCTGGTGGGAGGTGATCATAGCTGGGAGGATTGAAAATGAAATCACTTGGAATTAATTCAAGGAGATGTTGGAGGCAAGGTTTGTACCAACATCAACTAAAACCACATTACTTGAAGAGTTTATTAGGCTCAGACAAGGAACTTTGAATGTCACTGAGTATACTCAAAAATTTGAGGGATTATCCAAATATGGAGCAATGCTAGTGGCCGATGAAGCATCCAAAAATGATAGGTATATTAAAGGTTTGAACCCAGGGCTTAGCAGGGCCATGTTACCATATGTTGATAAGACTTTTGATCAAGTAATAGATCTGGCTTTGAAATTTGAGCAGCATGACAAGGAAAGAAAGAAGTATAGAAATTTTAAGAACAACGATAACAAGAAGAATAAGGGAAGATACCACCCTTATGACAAGAAGAAAGAGGAAACAGATAACAAAAAGGCCAGTGACACCAAGGCCAATGACGCTAAGAAGAAATTGGTTTGCCATCATTGTGGAAAGGAGGGACACATCAAACCAAGGTGCCCAAAATTAAAAGGAGGTGCCTTCAAGTGCTACCTATGTGGGAAAGAGGGGCATATGAACAGAAATTGTCCTGAGTACAAACAGCAAGGAAAATTGGCAAATCTGGAAGGCAAAAGCAAATCCACGGTGGAGACTAGTGCTGAAAATCATGGTCAAGTGGAAGGTACACTACTTATCTGTACCATACCCATAGCAGTAGTATATGATACTGGGGCAACTCATTCTCTAATTTCTTATGAAATAGTTAAAATGCTAAAACTGAACTGCATATTGGTTGAAACACCATTGCTTGTACAAAGTCCACTGGGGAGTTCTAATGTTTTAAATATGATTTGTGTGGATGTGGAATTAAACATAGGAGGAAATATTTTTATTTTCGATTTATATGTTTTAAACTACCCAAATATAGGCGTTATATTGAGGGTAGACTGGTTAAGGCAATTTAAAGCCATAATTAATTTAGATTCATCCACCGTATCATTGCAAAACCTTAGAGGCCAGAGAATCACAATTTTATGTGAAGTAGCTAAAGAAAGAAAATTATATCATTTAATTGACTTGGACAAGGATTTCAGTGAACCTTCCATTGAAGAAATTCCCATAGTCAATGAATATTTGGATGTGTTTGGGGAGGTTAAGGGTGTTCCACACCATAGACTAGTGGAGTTTCAAATCAACCTCATTCCAGGAGCAAGCCCAATAATTAAGAAACCCACCAGAATGGGGCCAAGTGAACTGAAGGAGTTGAAAAACCAGTTAGAGGAATTAGAAGGTAAAGGGTTTATAAGGCCAAGCAACTCATGCTAGGGTGCTCCAGTAGTGTTTGTAAGGAAGCATGATGGTACTTTGAGGATGTGCATAGATTACAGGGAGTTAAATAAGGTTACCATCAAGAATAAATACACATTGCCTAGGATTGATGATCTTTTTGATCAACTCAGTGGAGCTAAAATATTCTCTAGATTAGACTTAGCATCTGGGTTCCATCAGATGAAAGTTGAAGACTCAAGTGTTAAGCACACTGCATTTAACACTAGGTATGGTTTATATGAGTTTATGGTTATGCCATTTGGGTTGACAAATGCCTCCTCATATTTTGTAGATTTAACGAATAGGATATTGAGGGATTATCTGGACAAGTTTGTGCTAATTTTTATTGATGATATTTTAAACAGTAGAAGATCATGAAAATCATTTGCATCTGGTTTTGTCTAGATTGAGGGAAAAAGATTTAAAGGCAAAATTTTCAAAATGTGCATTTTGGAAAGAGGGGGTACATTTTCTTGGTCATGTCATTTCTGCTAAAGGAATTTCTATGAACCCCAACAAAGTTGTAGCGATCCAAGCATGGAAGAGACCTAGCACAGTGAGTGAAGTTAGATCATTCATGGGGATGACAGGATATTATAGGAGATTCATAAAAGATTTTTCCAAAATGTCATCACCACTTACTAATTTAACCAGAAAGAATCAAGCATTTGTATGGACTGAAAAATGTGAACAAGCTTTTATCAAGATAAAAGAAGCTTTAGTTAATGCACCAGTATTAAGGGTACCTGAAGGAAATGAGGATTTAATTGTGTACACTGATGCAAGTGGTTCTGGGCTAGGAGCTGTGTTGATGCAGCAAGATCAAGTAATAGCCTATGCATCCAGACAATTAAAACCACATGAAACAAGATATGCAACCCATGATCTTGAGTTAGCAGCAGTGGTGTATGCATTGAAGCTTTGGAGACACTACTTATTAGGTGCCAAATTTAATTTGTACACATATCATAAGGCACTGAAATATCTTTTCTCACAAAAAGATTTGAACATGAGGCAACATAGATGGGTGGAGTTTCTAGCTGCCTATTACCTAGACATACTTTATACACCAGGTAAAGCAAACAAGGTTGCAGATGCCTTGAGTAGACAACATGCTAAGGTAGCCATGTTGATGATGGAAGAATTTAAGGATTTATCTATACTTGCTGACTTAGAAATTGAAGCAAGCAGTGAGATACACATGGTGACAACTGAAGGAGATGAGAGTAAAGGGAGACTGAGTTTAATAACCTTACAATCAGATTTAATTTTGAAGATAGGAAAAATGCAAGAACAAGACCCAGACCTATTAGAGAATAAAATTCTCATATCAAAAGGGGAAGAAGTGATAAATTACCATATTGATAAAAATGGTTACATAAGGAACAAAAATAGAATATGTGTTCCAGAAAACATGGAGTTGAAGGAGGAAATATTAAATGAATACCATAGGAGTAAGTACTCTATACACCCAGGCAGTACAAAGATGTATCAAAATCTAAAAAGGAATTATTGGTGGAAGGGAATGAAGTCAGATGTAGCTAAACATGTTGCAAAATGTATGACTTGCCAACAAGTCAAGGCAGAGACACAAAGACCATCAGGATTGTTACAACCCCTTAGCATACCACAGTGGAAATGGGAGGATATATCTATGGATTTCATAGATGGCCTGCCTAGATCCAAAAGAGGAAACACAAGTATATGGGTAATAGTAGACAGGTTAACTAAAGTGGCACACTTTATCCCAGTGAAATCAGATAGGAATGCACCAAAGTTGGCTCAAGTGTTCATGAAGGAAGTGGTAAGATTGCATGGCATTCCCAAAACTATTGTGAGTGATAGGGATACCATTTTCACATCAAGATTTTGGAAAAGTTTTCAAGAGGCCATGGGAAGTGACTTATGCTTAAGCACTGCATATCATCCACAATCATATGGACAAACTGAGGTGGTGAACAAAGTTTTAGAAGACTTATTGAGGGCATGTGCACTGGATTTTGGAGGCAACTGGGAGGACCATCTCCATTTAGCTGAGTTTACATATAATAATAGTTATCAAAGCACTATAGGGATGGCACCATTTGAAGCCTTATATGGCAAGCCATGCTTATCACCTATATGTTGGGTAGAGACAGGAGAGAGAGCTGTCTTAGGGCCTGAGTATATAAAAGAGACTATAGAGAAAATTGAGCTAGTAAGGAAGAGGATGGCAGCAGCTCAAGACAGGCAGAAGAAATTTGCAGATATGAAAAGAAAGCAGGTGGAATATGAAGTGGGTGACTTTGTTTTCATCAAGGTTTCACCTATGAAAAAGGTTTTGAGATTTGGCAAGCAAGGAAAGCTCACACCAAGGTATGTTGGGCCCTATAAAATTCTGGAAAGAGTAGGCTCATTAGCATACAAATTGGAGCTTCCAGAAGAAATGAAAGCAATGCACAATGTATTCCATGTGTCACAACTTAGAAGATGGGTACATGATAAGGAAGAAATTCTGGAAAAACCTACCCAAGTCCAGATAAATCCTAATTTGGTTTATGAGAAAGAACCAGTAGGGATCTTAGCTAAAGAAGAAAAGAAATTGAGAAGCAAAACTTTTAAACTGGTAAAGGTCCAGTGGAGTCTTGATCCTAATGATTGTACATGGGAGTTAGAGGACAAGATTAGGATGGATTATCCTAAGCTTTTTGCAAATTAAAGGTAATTTTAAAATTTCTGGAAAATTTAATATGTATAGTTGCTATGGTTGAATTTGTTTGCTTATGCGTGTGTTTGATAAATTTTCTAGAATCAGTAGATACTTGTTATAAGTATTAGAAAATTGTGAGGACACAATTCCTAAAAGGAGGGGTGAATGTAATACCCCAAAATTTTGTGAAAAATTATTTTAATGAAATAATTTAGTTTTAAAATATTTAGATTTAATTACGGAGGAATTTCTGGGATTGAATAATGTGCAAGGATATTTGTGCACATGCACACTGGAAATGGCACAAGGAAGGATCCAAAATTCCTAAAAATAAAAAATAAAAATAAAAAAAATAGGAAAAGAAAGCATTTCAAAAATGATTTTGAAATGTGAATTATTAACCCAGGTGTAGATATTTTGTTTCTGGGTCATATGAATTATTTTGAAATGAAAAGCAGAAAATATTTTATTTGAGTAAGAAAATAAATTCTTACTTAAAGCACTGAATTTTTTAACCCAGACCTAACCAAGTTATAAATATGAAATATATGTATATATATTTTTCTGTGAAGCAAGGAAAATTAAATAAATAAATATATATATATATATATATATCTATATACATGTATACTTTTCTTTGAGTAGAAATATGTTAAAGCTAAGCAAGAAAAATAACATCAAAATGACATGAGACACAATACAAGTAAGCATGTATGTGTAGGTAAAAAAAATAGAAAAGAGGATTTCCAGAAATGAATAAATGTATAAAATATAGCTAAGTCACACTTTTAACATGACTTGAGTAAGTGGAGAGGTATTCAAAAATAGCCATTTTCTGAAAAGCAAAAAGAGGAAAGCACTGACCATAACCAACTAATGTAGCCCGGGGTATTAAGGATGGGAAATGTGAAAATACAAAATGCAAAATGCCTGATGTTAGCCAGGACAAAAATGGAATTTTATCTTGATAAAACCCTAGTGAAAAACATTCATAAATAAGAAGTTATGGCCAGAAAATCATTTACCCGAGATACTTAAAAATAAGAAAGGAAGAAAATATTTAAAAGGAAGGAAAAGCATTCAAGGGTTTTCTGGATCAAATAGAAGGAAGTACTTAGGTGAGTAATCTCACTAAATCCATGACATTAAGTCCTGATATGAGGCAGCCAAACTTTTATGTTGTTATTTGCATATTTCTGGTTTTGCTGAACATAGTCTTATTAGATATCTTATGGATGTTCTTTGGATGGTTTTGATCTGATATGATGTTTATTATGGATGTGCATCCCACTGTTTTATTATACTTAGAAAAGCTAAGGAACAAAACCTTGAAATTATAGGAAGAGTACTTACAACTGATATAGAACTATGGCATGAAAATTTCAATAGAGGAAATAATATGAGCTGCATTATACTTTGTATAAGTGCTGAGGCTTAAGAAAAAGGAATTAAGGGTGCAATAGAGATCTTTATGTGCTGAGCCCCTAATCAAATAGCAAACCCACAAGTCAAAAATTATGATTAAGCTAGATCTTGAATCTGGTTCAACCATAGTAACTTGCAAATCATAATAACCTAACATGTCATGTCTCTATTCTCAGTTGTAAATATTCTTATATATTTGATTTAAAGTCAAGACATATGATGGCAATGTCCTTGAAAATGATTATCTGCTTGCTTTTGAAAAATATGTTTGCAAGATATATGGGATGTTTCATGTACACAATGACTTGTTCACCTAGCTATTTGATGATAGGATTAAACATAAATACAATTAGTAAATAAACTAGGGATGGTGAGCCAAGAAAGCTGCTGGAATGCTTGTCATATTTGAAGTATGCAAGTTGGCACATGGTTTGTTCAAACCCTGAGATCTTTGTGCAATGATGTGAATTAGTTCATTGCAATGTGTCCCTGTGATTCCTTGATAGCAGATGAGGCTAGGATTTAAATTGATAAATACAACCCATAAATGATGAAATAGGAACTTGAGTATTTCCTAGATTGGTTGGAGTGGAACCATGGTTGTTCCAGTGCATCTATATGCTACTGATTAATGTGCATGTTTGCATAATTATGTATGTGTACATGGTTGATTGTTGAAGTTATCATACATGCACAAAATTATCTAAAACATGGTAAAATAGTTGATTAAAGAAATTGCATAAGCAACAAGCCAGTACTCATGTATCACCTATTTGCTTAATGTTATGGATATATTGTTGTTGCTCACACCAGATTATAGATCTGACCCTTGTTTGCTCATGGCTTATGGGGGTGTCTCATTTTAAAATGAGGCAGCCACTAATGCTCTTTCAGGGAATGCAGGACCTAAGTAGGAAGGAAAGTTATGGCTAATGAGAAAGAATGAATGAGCATGCTAGCTAGTTTTTAATAAGAGCATAGGATGATTTATCTGCATGTATTCATGAAAATCTGTGTTTTTAAATTTCCTGTTATGTAATGAACTTGTTGTGTTTGATTAAACTAGTTGTTTCTGTTGAATTTTGTTATGTACTAAGGTTTGAGAACTGAAGGATTATCTGAGTTGTGAACAAGAAAATAAGCTTAAAGTATTATCTATGAAAATCTGAAAAAGAAATATATATTTGAGCAATTGTCTTACATAACCTATATTATGTATTAGTCAATCTTGAATCATTCAAAAGCATTAAGTTTTGGGTAAAATCTGATTTTAACTTGGAGTATTCTTTTAAGTATTCAGTTGCTTTTCATTGAAATATTTTGTAAAAGAGTTCAAGTCCATTTGTGAGTTTTTTTGAGAAGTGTATATATCTTAAAAAGGTTTTAAGTACTTTGCAAATGAATGGCATTTCAATTGACATGGTTAGAGTGTCTGGTTGACACAGTCACAAGGGTTAACTAGCTTCAAAAGAATGGAGTCTTGGTTGATCATGTTGGTCTGTATTTTGATAGTAAAATGCATTTCATAACCCTTTGTTCTTTTAGCAAGTGTTTCACCAAAACTCTCTTTCAAATACCATAGACAAATATGCACTTTGACTGGTTTGTATTATCAAACCAGGGAGCACTCTGCATTCAAGCCCTAGTTCACCATAATCCAGGGATTGCACCACTTTTTTAAACACTTTCAAGTCCACGAAATCAATCTTGCATTGATCTTCTGGTTAAGATAACTTTAAGATTACTGAGTAGAAGTGACTTAGGGATATATATATATATATATATGTATATTAACACATAGTGTGTCTTATTGATTGAGTCAAAGAACAGATGAGTTTCAAAGAAAACCATAAGTTGAAAATGATAAATATAGATATCATTTTCTGGCCTTAATCAAATATCAAGCATTTGAACTATACTATGAAAAGGTCATGTATTCTGAGATTGTCTTGCCAAGATAAATTATTAGTAAATCATAGTTAGAATGATCAAAATCATTAAGAATAAATATGAGCAGGATCTACTCATATATTACAAATATAAAAAAGAATATGGAAATTAACTATGTGTAGATTGATTCAAATTCAAATCAAATAGAATATGCTCTTGTTTACCATAACTCTGATTTAAACAAGAGGGACACATGCATCCTCATATGTATGTGCATATCTTTATGAATACGCTGATATATTTATATTAGTAGAAATTTGGATCCTGGATAATTGATTGAAAAGAAAAATGACTCTGAGAATTTAAATTAAGTTTAAATGTGTGTGTGTGTGTATATATATATATATATATATATAAATCCTTGAAAAATTAAGGTAAAATATTGAGGGTCATTTCAGCCATTAATGGCCAAATCGGTTCAAAAGCGATCGGATGAGCGATGGTAGCTAGGGATTTATGCCAAGCAACAACCCAGCCCTATAGGCTCTTCAATACACTCCGAACAACATATCCAAACATCCATAGTAGGATTTTCATAGATTTTGACTTCAAAATACCAAAATTGGAAAATTCACCAAACCAATTCAATTCAAAAACAATTGGACATGAAATAGATGTTAGGAATTCATACCTAACAACAATGAAAGCTATAAACATAGATGTGAGTTCAAGAACTCACCTTTAAACCCAAAAACAAGAAATGAGAAGCTCTAAAACAAAGCAAGATCGATTTCTCTTCAACAATACCTCAAGAATCTTCAATCTATTATCTAATGAAATGAATTTCCTAAGTTAGGTTATAGGAATTTCTGAAAATTGAAGAGAGATTGAGATAAAGGGGATGAAGAGGATGCTTACCTAAGCTTCTCTTTGATTTTAGAACTTGGATTTTGAATTTCCTAATAATCTAGGGTTTAGGAATTTTAATTTCCTATCTTTTCCCCCCATTTTCCTTTAGCTTAGGTGTTAGGAAATTATGAGTAGAATGAATGAAGAGTAGAGGAGTTAGGGTATTTGGTAGAGGAGTTTAGGTTCTCTTATTGGGTTAGTGGGCTAGAACCAAGCCTAAAGCCCAAATAAAAATACCAAAATCCTAATCAACTCCAAACATATCAATGTTTATACTCAAAAAAGTTGTAAACCTCATTTTGAACTCAATGGAAGTGGTCTCGAGTCCAGATTCGACTGTTTACCAAAAAGTCACATTTCGGACTTTAAATTCAACAAACGATGCTATATTTAAATAAAACATTTAAATATATAATCGTAAAATATGCGGGTTGTTACATTAGAGCTCGAGCTAGCTCCATCTCCCTAGCTACTATCACCATGTCCACCGTCTCCTCTATTGCCACCAATGTCTGGATTAGATCTTTCACCTCCACTACTATGAATGACATGCATAAATCTCCTCATATTCTAGGTAAGTAGCGAAAATTTTGAAACAAATTATTTTTGGTTAAAGATTGAAATTGGAGAGAGAAGTCATATCGACTACGGGTTTTATCTAGGAAGATATAACAGTTTAATTGACATTTATAATGTTGGATAAACTTGATGATTTGGATTTCCTACCGCATCACACATAGATCTCAATCTTAACGGTTAAAAACACATTTATTTGGCATCATAAATGAAGAATACAATTGTTGTTTGATTGAGTGATTTTGTTTTCGTTGGGGATTGGTGGGTATGGATGGGTAGGAGATTGTAAATGTTACAACATCTCATTTACTCTATTGCTGGACATGCTCTAAAGAGTAGTAAAAAAAGGAAATTGATCAGTTTTTACTCAATGATACTACTACTTATACAAAAAGATCATCAAGTTTAAACTATGGAAAAGGTATATAAATTAGGATGCCATGGTATACATATTGTTTAGACCAATGGTAAAACACCTAATAAAATATCAAATACGAAAATTAGAAAAGAAAAGATAGTAATAGCAAGAAAAAACACACAGTTTTTATAGTGGTTCAATAAATACTCTAGCCTACATCCATTTAGTTGGTCTTCATTGATTATCCTTTGTTTTTACAAAGCTTTTCTTACAACTTGGTTGCTTACAACTCGATAAGGATCCAATAGAGTGTAATCACAACCGATTGAAATTAGGAGTTCTGAAAGAAGAAGAAGTTAAAAGTCCTTTTTGAAATATTCTCTACTCTTATTAATAGACGCAAGTCTCTAAGATAAGCTCCTGAAAATGCTCCAACACGTTCTCCATGTTGCACCGCAGAAGTCACATCCCCAAACCCAGATCTGAATTTAACAACTCGGTCCCGAGTTGTGCACTATAACTTGATGACGAGTTGTGTTTGGCCCGGGTCATTTTGGGCTTTGCTTCAAGTTCTCTTTGAACTCGTTTTTCTTTTATGATTTTCCATCCCTTGTTCTGAGTTATTTCTTCAATTTACTCCGGTTTTAACTCAGTTATGATCCAAGGCATTCAATTTGATGATGATCCAAGATGGCCGAGTTGTGAAACCTTGTCAAATTTTTGGCTATCTTCTTTATAATTCTTCATCTGCCATCTTGTGATGTTTCTCTAAGTGTTTGCATCCATTTCTTAATCATTCCTTAGCCCTGGTTCAATCGTTCAAGTCTGTTCGAAGACTGGATATTTTGTCGATGACAATTTGCCCTCCAAAGCACACCTTGTGAATAAAAGGTGTGCTCTATTCAAAAAAAGTATCAAAGTTGGCAAATCATTAGCAGTTGAGCTCTGGCTATCGACTGATCAACCCACGGCGAATCATCCAATTTCTTCGGACTCACCTAGAAATCAAATGTCATTCCAGGTCGTTATAGCTAAGATCCCGAGTCCTTGCTTAAGTGTTAGTTAGAAATCACAATTAATTTCGTGTTCCTTAGAATTATCATATCATATATCGTATATTGCAAATTAAAATCATCCCTTGTTCTCATCGAGAGTTAACTATCATATCTCGATATCAACATCGTCACGTGGTCACTCGGGATTAAGCTCATATCATAAATCTATATCGGTGTCGCCTCATGTTCCCATAGGATTTCATTATCATGGGTTAATTATATGTTAGGTAATCATGAATGAATAATTGTGGAAGTTCATCGCCATCGATTAGATCATTACTTATCAGTCTTCTAGTATTGCCTAGTATCCCAATATAAGAACGCCCAATCAAATCAAAGCAATGAATTTCATCGATCATTCAATTATCATATGTCATCTATTATGGTAGTACATTGCCATTGATTGGAGCACATTTATAAATCGTTTGGAATTGCCGAACATATCATCATAAATATCGAGGCAATGACGTAATCCAGTGATCATTATCAAATCATTTCAAAGTTGAGTGTCATTTAAGTCCCAATATTTGATTTTTGATCTCTCTGAATCACGTAATCTATATCCAGCGTAGCTTTGGATTTCTTCGGATCATGTAATCATATATCCAATCCAATCTTTAATCTCTCTGGATCATATATCCAATTCAACTTCTAGTCTCTATGGATCATATATCCAATCCAATTTTTAATCTCTCTAGATCATATATCTAGTCTAATTTCTGATCTCTTCGGATCATATATCCAATTCAATTTCTGATATCTTCGGATCACATATCAAGATTGAGCCTAAGCTTCCCGCTCTTCGGTGAGGGGACCCTATATCCTAGCAAGTCCATCCTCTCTCACACTCTAGTGAAGGGACTCACTATCCGAGCCCACCCACCGCTCACTCTCCGATGAGGGGACTTGATATCTGAGCGCATCCATCCATTAAGTTTTGGCAAAGAGGCTTGCTATCTGAGCGCACCCATCCATTCACTCTATGATGAGGGGGTTTTCTATCCGAGCGTACTCATCCACTCACTCTCCAACGAGGGGGTTTGCTATCCTATACGAGTCTATCTGCTCACTCTTCGACAAGAGGACTCAATATCTGATCATTTTAGTATTTTATCATGAAAGAATAACCAAATCCATTGGTATTCCGTTGTAATATCAATACCATTCATCACTTTCGATTGATTTTTATCTCCATTTATACGTCCGACGTACATTTATCAAGTTCAGATATCAAAGCATTCAATACGATCATTACTTGCTCTCGGACCCAAACTTAGGGCGTGTTCGAGTATATCAGGATCCCATGCACGAATGTTTCGTTCGGTAGTAATCCTTTAAATTTTATTCAAAGAAAAAAAAGTGGGATCGTACTTGATCCTAATTCATCTCGATCATGGGATAATCATCCTTGGCCTAGATCCCAAGCCTAATCCAGCTATATCTACCGCATATGTTGGTCGCTCTGAATGTACCACTGTAACTTGATTCCTCACATATTATTACAAGTGGTCACTCCAAACCTATTCCTCGATCAAATCTTGTAGGTGCCTGCACTCATTCGTTTCTTGCCCATCCAGCTCATTAAATAGGTAAAACTTTCTAGACCACTCCTCCCATTCCGTGGGCTCTCTTTTTGCTGGTTTTCGGTAGAGAATCTACCCTCCATATCTATGTAAATCCACTTTGGGGTTTTGGTCAATTCAGTATAAGAGGAAAACTTTGATTCCCTCTTTATGAGCTTCGGTCCTCCGAAGTCATCATCTGTCTTTCGTTTTCCTTTATCTTTTCCCATATCCAGTTTTGGATGGTCCTCCATCATCCATAGCATTTACATTAGCACTGTCATTCGCTTCAACGCCTTCATTCGCTTTAGCGTCCTCCTGACGCATGAACCTCTCAACTTGATAATAAAAATCTGCTAGATCCACTAGTGGATCTCTTTCCAAAGCAACTTTAAAATCAGTCTTACTCACGATTCCTGAAATCGCTGCCATCAAAACTATTGATGGATCTGGCTTATAGACTTAGCAGCTGCCACGTTGAACCTAGTAAAATAACCCCATAAGGTCTCTTTGACCCTTTACATCATACTCGAAGGTGTCGTCATGTTCTTTGGTCGTGCACTATGAACTCTGAACTGTTTCATGAATCTATCTACCAACTCAGCCCATGTGCTAATGGACCCATTCTTTAGCTGTCTAAACCACATCGCTGCCAAATCTGTCAAATACAATAGGATATATTGTCCCGTCACTTCCTCTAAAGCTCCCAACACTTCTATATGTTGGATATATCTCATCAAGTGAACGGTCGGATCTAACCTTCCGTCGTACGTTTCTAGTGCTAGTAGCTTGAAATCAAGTAGATTCCTTGCGTACCAGATGTCTAGGGTGAATAGACTCATGTTCACTTCCTCGAAGATCCGTTCCTTGGGTCGTCTTCTCATTACTCATCTTACCATTTCAGCGAACCTGTCATCGTTGTCCAATGGAAGTCTCTAATTCATGCTCTTATCTCGTCCCCTTTTCCTACGAGGAACTTCTGGCTCTAGCTCTTGTTGTTGTGCAATCGCGTTTAGATTCTCATTCTATGGCTCTACATCATCCCTCTGACTTGTTCCAGCTCACCCCAAATTCATGTCAATCATGCCCCATGTCTTCTCAACTCGATGCCAAGTTGTACACATAGGTCGGTACCGAGTCGTGAAGCTTCCAAGGGGTTGGCTCTAACTCCTTCCATTCCATTTTCAGGTGCACTTGTTCCGCCTTCCGACATCTGATTCTAGTTCCCAACAACTCTAGCTTTTCTTTGTTGTTCCATTCTTCTGAAGAATCTACTTAGCATTCGAGAGGACCCGCCTTTTCGATCCTCGGAAGTTGACACTAATAAATTCATGGTATTCATGAGCCAAACATCTAAGTGCTAGAAAGACAAAATGCTGGGATGAAAGAAAGAAAATACAGAACAAAATCTCATAACGTGACGAGGAATATATAATATACCAATGAACTTTACAAAAGAAAAACTGTGATATGCATACATAAATTAGAGTAACTAATATATCAACAGCCTGAACAGTTATAACAACATGTCCTCATAATTGTTGATAGATACAAACAAGAAAACATAGCAAAAACAAAGGAAAATATGGAAATACGTCTTGGAAGCACCTGGTTCGTCTCTTGAAGCTCCAAATCATCGATAACTAAATTTGGAAATATGCTCGGGTTGACCCGAGAATTATAAGAAAACTAACACCCGGATCAGTCTAGTAAAACCAGCATGAGAAACACAATCAAATGGATTTTTATATTTTATAAAAACCTTTCAAAACAAGAGTATCTCATAAAACTACGCCGCACATAAACATGGATAAGTTTTTACCATACGATAACTAAACCATTTTATAGGAAATCTTATGACATTATAATAGTGTCTAGAGTTTAAAATAAATATTAATCGCCGTATTGGAGAATGGATTCCAACATGATAAGGTAAGGGTCTACCATCCATAAAGTATACCTTTAGCAAAAATGAACCGAGGCTGTAAAGCATTTGCACCTCTATTACTTAGGACTGGCCTATCTCTTCTTGGATAGTACTGAATATGATCATCCTCGTTTGACCCCTGACAAACCATTTCTGTGGCCACAAGCATACATAATCCATAAATAAATATCGATCTAGATACAAGTAATGATCATACCTTAATGGGGGCGACCCACATAGCCCTGCGGCACGTCCCTGCTTTAGTCACTATAGGTTGTGAGGTCTGAGGCTACATTTTACCTTTTAAATATGTTGGCGTCAAAAATGGCCACCAACACCCAGTTATGTGAAAGCACCAATATCAAGTCACAGATCTTAGATAAAATAATATAGAGAATATAAATTGAAGAATAATAAAACTAAAACAGAAAGCAAGTAAAGAGAGACATATATTTATAGTGGTTCGGCTAACTCTAGCCTATACCCACTTCAAAGATTTTCCTTTTATTCGTTTATGCTGCTGTTACAATTACAAATCTATGAAATCCTAGAATAAAAATGGCAGAGTATAGCCTAGGTAGAAGATAGAATAAAGTAGAAAGAAGACCCCTTTTCTGATGCCATGTCTATTGTATTTATAGGAGAAGACGTGAAAATATCTCTCTCAAAACCTGATCTGGAACCCTGAAGCCAAGACAAGCCTGTCCAGAAAGTTTGAGGCCCACCGAAGCCCATAATAGAGATCAAAGTTGATCCCTATTTTAGGGGACTTATAAGGAGTGATCCTTATGGTGGGTCCCCTAGCCATAATATACTTGTCCTCCAAGTTTCATGTTAATTGGATCTGTAGATGTTGAGTTATTGATCGATCTTTGTTGCAATATGTTGCGAAAGCCGATTATAGCCGATCCCTATGGAGGAAAGAGGGTCGATCCCTCCAACTTGCTCTATTTGATGTGCAATCCCTAGGGTAGACTCCCTCGGGTCCCTTTTTCTTGTTCCCAAAGTTTCACTTCAATCCGACTTGTGGTTGTTGAGTTATGGAGCGATCATCATTGAGTTGTGTTATGTGCATCCTGTTCAATCTGATCCCTTTACTCCGATCCCTCTATTCTGATCCCTTTTTGCAGAGTGAATATTCCGAGCTAATCCCTCTCCTAAGGGAGTGCTAGTTCCATACTTAGCTATTTTTTGAGTAATGCCCGTCAGAATCCATTCAACTATAGTCTATAGTTTCAAATATAATCGATCTCCAATCTTGGTAACAATTTCTCTTGGCTTTCTGCCTTGATGATCATGAAGTCTGTTGGATTAAATCCACCTGTGTACTGCCTTGCCAAATGGCGGGTTAACACTTTGCCCCTAAAATATGCTTTGTGATAGGAAGGTGTCTTTTAGATTTCCATAAATCCAAAATTCGAAGTCCATAATCCATCGATAGCCATATTATCCAATCCAAATTCACGATCTCTCCGGATCATTAGTGAAATCCATGACCATTCTGAGTCGATATCCAATTCCGTATCCATTGCAAATCCGTGATTTCTTCGGATACTTTTATCCAAATCCTTGACCTTACCGAGTCGCTAGAAAAATCCAAGACCACTTTGGGTCCATATCCAAATCCATAGCAGTTCGAAGCTGATATCCAAATCCATGACCTCTTTGGGTCTTTGCCGAGCACAATCCATACTCGACGTCCGAGTAAGCTGATCCTATCGCTCTCCGATGAAGCGGTGTTATTTTCTATACTCCGATTCAGTGTCCCTGAACATTAAGTGGTGTCTTGGCCTATGTCGTAGACCGATAGTGGTCTCTCCAGACCCTTGCCAAGCATAATCCATACTCGATGACCTGAATAGGCCAATCTTGTCACTCTCCAGTGGAGGGGCTACTCCTTGCCAGGTGTAATCCATACCTAACATCCTGTTGGGATTTATTCTCCGGCTTTGATTCTCTGGTCGACGACTTAATCCATGTACAAGTCCATTCTGTCGCTCTTCGGCGCAGGGACTCCCACCTTGCGGCTACCGCCCCGTGATACCAGTTGGCACAATAATCGCGTCCTGTTTTATTTATCGCAGTAATGCAGATCATAAATAGCCTAATAAATAAGATATCGTATATCCATAAATCCAAAAAAACTAAAAAAGCCAAAGGGTGCCTCTCTAGGCATAACGCTTCATCATCATCTTAGAGCGTGCTTAGGGACCATCCTTGATCCTGTACATGTGTAAGTGACTTAGCCGCCTTATTATAGAGCTGTTTATTATTATTATTATGACCGGAGTCCAAGTCCTGAAATCGGCCCTTACCATCACGATCAGTTAATGACGATCCATGATCTCGATCCAGGGTCATTCCTTTTTCCATTCAATGCAGACGGTGGTTGCTTCTATCCCACCACTGTTGTCTGAATACTCACGTACTACGACAGTCTGCCATTCCTGACGTGCTTCTCATCATATCCTTTAAATGCCTGCATTCATCCATGATGTGTCCATTCAACTTGTGGAACAGGCAGTACTTTCCAGACATATGCTCCCCCTCCATGGGATCCCTCCTTGCCGGTTTCCGATTGGGGATTTGCCCCCTAGTGTCCAGATAAATATGTCCTAAGCTTTCCATCAAATCCGAGTAGGAGGAGAACTTCGGCTCCGCTCTTTCCATCGCCTTTTCGTCCCATCATATCCATCATCTAGTTTCCATTTGCCTTTATCATTCTTGTCTGCATCTCTTGATGATCCTCCGCTTTGCACAGCGTTCACCTCCATTTTGTCAACTCGTGCGTTTTCCTACCACAAGAACCTTTCTGCTTCATGATAAAACTCCCCGAGATCCATAGGTGGAACCCGCACCAATGAATCCTTGAAATCCATGCCATAGGCAATTCCTGATGCAGCTGCCATCAAAACCATAGATGGATCTGGCCGATCCACAGATGCCACCGTGACATTAAATCATGTTAGAAAACTCCTTAGAGACTCTTGGATCCACTGTTTCAGTGTTGCTTGACTCATCACATTTTTGGGTCTCGAGATGTGAACTCTGAACTGCCTCATAAATCTTTCAACCAATTCCGTTCATGAGCCAATAGAACCGCTCTCCAACAGCCTGAACCATAGTGCAGCTATATCTGTTAAATACAGGGAAAAGCATCGTGCCATGACTTCCCCTCATGTCCTAAGTAGTTCCATGTACCGTATATATCTCATCATATGCATAGTTGGGTCTGACTTTTCGTCATATATTTTCAACGTTGGTAGTTTAAACTCCGGTGGATTCCTAGCATTTCTGATATTAGGAGTGAATGGACTTCTATTTACATCTTCTAGATCCCTGTTCAGCAATCCTCCACATATAGCTAATCTGATCATCTCTGCAAACCGGTCATTGTCATCCCGCGATAGTGTATCATCATTTCCAAACTACCCCTTGAGCCCACGAGGGAATTCCGAAACGTACTCCTTCGGATGAGCATCCAATTTTTGATTCGCACCAAGTTCCATGGGATCGAATGCAGGTCCTCCAACATCGCGATCGACCAGACCCGGGGGCATGCCCCCAAACCTTTAGGGATCGGGGCCGACCCCTCTGAAGGGATCAGGGGCGATCTCTCTAAGATAGTCCTATTCCTTTGTCCAATAGCTCCGTCTCCATATTCTCGATTCTGATTTCTAGCGATTCCTGCAGCTTCAACTCCTTGATCTAAGTTCTCATTAGCTCAGGTTACTCTATTCCCTTGGTTCTATGCTCTAACTTGTCCAATCTGTCGGAATAGATTCTGCACCATATCCCCCTGTCTTTTTAGCATCGTTTCCTATATAGCATCCAACATCATTTGCATTTCATCCCTGGTGATGTAGATAGATACTTGATTAGCTCCAGCCCCAAAGGAAGCCTCCTGACTCCTTCCATGATGACTCCTTTCCAGCAACACTCTCCTTGTTGATTGTTTCACCATTACTCCAAATCTAAGCTCTAGATCTTTTCCAAACTCTGAATCTGAATTCCAAATCCGCGGGGCTAGCATTTTTAGTGAAAGCACCAAAATGTTGGAGTCAAAAATGGTCACCAACACCCAGTTATGTGAAAGCACCAATATCCGGTCACAAATCTCAGATAATATAATGTAGAGAATATATACTGAAGAATAATAAAATTAAAACAGAAAGCAAGTAAAGAGAGACACAGATTTATAGTGGTTTGGCTAACTCCACCCTACGTCCACTCTAAAGATTTTCCTTTTATTCGTTTATGCGGATGTTACAGTTGTAAATCCATGAAATCCCAGAATAAAAATGGCAGCGTATAGCCTAAGTAGGAGATAGAATGAAGCAGAAAGAAGACCCATTTGCTAATGCCATGTCCGCTGTATTTGTAGGAGGAGACGTGAAAATATCTCGATCTGGAACCCTGAAGCCAAGACGAACCTACCCAAAAAGTTTGGGACCCACCAGAGCCCATAATAGGGATCGGGGCCAATCCCAATTTTAAGGGATTTATGAGGAGCAATCCCTATAGTCGGTCCCTCATGCCATAATATACTTGTCCTTCAAGTTTCATGTCAATTAGATCTGTAGATGTTGTGTTATTGATCGATCTTTGTTGCAATATATTGCAAAAGATGATTATTGCCGATTCTTATGGAGGGAAGAGGGCCGATCCCTCCAACTTGCTCTATTTGATGTGTGATCCTTAGGGTAGTCTCCCTAGGGTCCCTTTTTCTTGTCCCCAAAGTTTCACTTCAATCCCCTTGGTGTTGTACCGACAAACTTATTTTACAAAATGTTCATGAGAGAAAGGTATGAGCGGTATGTTTCAACCAATTAAAATATAAGCCCCAATTACTTGCTGTCGAAATTCCAGAGCGGACAGAAAGAGGAGGTTTTTGGTCTATCTACTTCTTCGAAATCCCGGGGAGGTCGCAATTAATATACTGGGGTGAGCTATGGAGCGATCATCATTAAGTTGTGTTGTGTGCATCATATTCAATCCGATCCTTCTATTCCGATCCTGATATTATGATCCTTTTTTGTATATTGAATATTCTAATATGATCCCTCTTATAGAAGGAGTGCTAGTTCCATACTTTGCCATTTTTTTAGCGTTGTCTATCCGAATCCATTCAGCTATAGTCCATAGTTTCAAATATAATCGATCTCCAATCCTGGTAACCATTTCTCTGGGCTTTCCAATGCCAGCATTCATCCATACAGGTTGTTCAGGATACGAAAAAACCAAAGGCACTACTTTTACTACATCCTCAGGATTAGTAGTAAGTAGCCTTTGCATTTCAAAGAGCTCCATCTTCGATTCCATCATCTTTCAAGATGTCTTAAATTCGAACGCATATGCCGGTTCGAAGTGGATTTCGAATAACATATCCGATCCCAGTCTATCCGAACCGACAATCGACCATTATGGCACTTAAAATATTATAAGGTTGAAGTTAATTTAAAATCCATAATTTTTCAAATTTGGAAAGAGGCTTAACGACCATTATGGCACTTAAACAAGCTACCATTTATTTTAATTTAACTCTCAAAGTCATTTTACTGGTATTTACATAAACAAGCATATACGTAAATAAAATCAACCATTAATAATCATAGCTAACCCATCATTTATCCAGTATTAATTAATCCACATATTAATTAACTGGCATATAAATAAATGCCTAAATTAATATAATAGCAGAACATGGATTTATTCTGCTAAACAGTTATCATCAATAATCTATTCAATTTAATTATAGCGGAATGGTGTTTTATTCTGCTAAACAAATGTCCAAAATATTCTATTCCATTTATAATAGCAGAACGGTATTTTATTTGGCCAAATAGATAACACCAATGAGGTATAATTAATTTAACTACGTTATTATTTAAACATCGTAATTAAAATCAATCACTATTATGGTATCATAAAATTACACTTCATCCAAACTATCCACAAGTTATACTATAATGTTTTACTCTTTAATACGAGTCTAACGCAAAAATCCATGGGTTAATCAGATTTATAATGAGCAAGATACGGCTTTTTAAACTTAACAAGCTTATTTTATATAAATTAAAAACAGTTGACTTATAATAATCTCACCTAAACACTTCATCCCAGCTCACTAGCTAAAAAACCTGACCTGCTTCGTTTTCTTCCCCAAAAATTCAAATTCACGCGCGCCAGTAATTGAAATGCCTCGACAATCCACTTCCATGGCCGCTACAAGCCTCCTCCAACCGCCGTACGACGCCATCAGATTTGCCATCACCTGATGCAACTCCCTCGCCACCCTCGATCAACTCAGTCAACTATGCCGCCGCAAAACCCTTAAAGTCAAACCTAAATAAAACCTACAACCAAAACCCTAATCGACCTCGCCAGAGCTCCTTCGACCACCGCACTTCGACGTCGACCCCACCAACAGCTCCGCTGCCTACCCTCTCCCCCAGCCCATGCCTCGGCCAACACCAAAAACGCCGCTACCTCGGTCACTTGAAACCCACGCTGCCACCACCAACACGACCGCCTACCTCTCGCCTCGCCTCCGACTTGCTCACGCCACACTCTGACTCAACATAGAGGACATAAGTGCACACACATACACAATAGCAACTCAAGGCAAGACAGTGTATTGGTGTTACTTAATTAAGTGAAGTGCATAGGTACAAAATGAAGCACATGCACACTCAAAGATCAACCAGCAAAGCAAATCAATGCACACACACATACATGTCAACTCAAGGTATTAAGAAACCCAATTGACAAGAGATTTGAAGCAATGTAATAACCCAATATAGGAAATTAGAAATTCAGCCAAAGTAAATATGAACAAGTTGAGGGTCGAGATAGTTTTTTAAATGAGTCAAGGTTGAAAATATATTCCTTTTCTAAATTTGTAGAGAAGAAGAAAACGAAAGCTATAAGAATTAATGTTTGAATTGTTTGCACCAAAATTGGTTACAAACCCCGAATGTTGTGAAAGCACCAGTATATGAATATAAATCAACAATATTCACACACAAATCTCAAATCTAAGCAAACAGAGTATCACAATTCAAAAATAATGAATAGAAACACGAGATTTATAGTGGTTCGGCGATCTTGCCTACGTCCACTCTGAAGTTGATGATTTTATTGATGTTCACTTGATGATTACAATTTCTTTTGATGTAGTACAACTGATTATACGATTATAATCTGAATCTAAGGAAGCGGTGGTGATTCTGAGTAAATCTGGCAGAGTCTGGGCGCTCTTTAGCTCCCAAAAATGTCTCACCTCTTTTCTGAATGACCAGGGGCTCTATTTATAGGTGTAGGAGGCTGATATTTCGCCTAAAATGAAGGGAGACCAGTTCTGGCACGTCAGGGGGCCCATATGGCCGAAATCTGGAGATCCGGGCCCACTTTGGGATCGATTCGACCCTTGGTTCGAATCGATCAAGAAATCATCCAATCGAGCTGAAATTTGGCGTGGACATTCTTCATCATGTGCTTAAGCTTCTGTGAAAATTTCATAGCATTTGGACTTGTAGAACTCGAGTTATGATCGATTCAAGTAGGTGTTTTTCGTTTCTTGGAGTCGTTCGAATCGATACGTTCGAATCCATTCGTTCGAATCGATCCTCCTCCACGCGAAGAATACGGCGTGGTGCGCATGCTTCGCATCGATCCGCTTCTCACTCCGGATTGACTGGGTCGACTCCATGTTCTTCGCCGCTTTGACTGGGTGGATTCGTGGTAGTGGATTCGAAGACATCCCTCTCCGAATCGAATGAACGAAGGTCTGTTCGAATCGATCTAGGTGTAAAGTCGATCGATTCGAAGTTGCTTCAAGCAGTGTGGATTCGAAGTATCTGCAGCTCCGTGGATTCGAAGTAACCAGGGGAAACTTCCATCGAGTCGAACATGCTGCCTTGGATGGTGGATACAAAGCTTAGCCGTCTGAATGGATTCGAAGGACTTCCAGTTTGATGGATATGAACCTGATGGAGGCGAGGCTATTTACCTTTCGATCGATTCGAATGCCATGGTTGCGTACAGGGGTAACTTGATGGATTCGAACTAGCGATGTCTTGGATGGATTCGAACATGAACCCTGCCAATGGATATGAAGAAGACGATATCGATGGATTCGAAGTAAGGCAGGGATGATGGATTCGAATGATGGCTACACTGATGGATTCGAACATAGATTCTTCTATCTTGTGTTGATCATAACTTGAACATACGGACTCGGATTGACTTGAGATTTGAAACGTTGACTCTCATGGCTTAGGTTTTCATGTCCTATCAATTTTGACTCGATCCGGACTCGGACAAAATTCATCGATATCCATGGTGAACTTGTGATGTAACCGTCCTACAGGATGGACTATCATTGATTTCTAGTCAATTTTTTGGTGTCACGGCCTTGCCAAAAGGCGGGATAACATTTGCCCCCCAAAACATGCCTTGCAATAGGGAGGTGTGTTTTGTAGTTCCATAAGTTGGATGTTCATATCCTGTTGATGACCTGTGGTACAACCTGCGAAGAGTTTGACAGTTTTATATGACCTTAAATGACGACCGTTCGCGATCTAGCCATTTGAGGTGGTATGCGACCGTTCGCGATCTAGCATTTTCTGTATAACCTTAAATGACGACCGTTCGTGATCTAGCCATTTGAGGTGGAATGCGACCGTTCGCGATCTAGCATTTCTACATGGCCCCAAATGACGACCGTTCGTGATCAAGCCATTTGAGGTGAGGGGTGCCGTTCGAGGCGAGTTGTGATCGTTCGCGATCGGTTGCCGTTCGAGGCGAATGGTGACCGTTCGAGGTCGGGTGCCTTTCGTTGCGATTTGTGACCGTTCGCGGTCGGGTGACGTGGAAAGAGGAATGTGATCGTTCGCGATCGTGTGCCGTACGAGGCAAAAATGTGATCGTTCGCGATCGAATGTCGTATTAGGTGAATTGTGACCGTTCGTGGTCGAGTGCCGTTCGAGGCTAATGGTGACCGTTCGAGGTCGGGTGCCGTTCGTGGCGAAGTGTGATCGTTCGCGATCGAATTGTGACCGTTCGCAGTCGGATGCCGTTCGAGGCGAATCGTGACCGTTCGTGGTCGGGTGCCGTTCGAGGCGAATTGAGTGTGCCCGGGGAGGGACTTAGTATCATCAATACTAGGTTTCACGTTCGGGTGAATCCCCGGATTGTTTCTTGCAACGGTTTATCGCCATCTCAGAGCATGCCTAGGGACCGTTCGTGATCCCGTACATGTGTAAGTGGCTTAGCCGTTATGAAATCACAAGTAGCATTTTTTCATTGAAAATAAGTCTTTAGCAGAAATGTTAAACAAAGTCAAGTTCAAATGTTCAAATCAAAATGAAACAAAAGCAAAGCAAGGATGTCAAAGTGTAAACTCCCACAACGATAGGGTCAGTAGTCATTCACAACATGCCTATGGACCGTTCGTGATCTCGCACATGTGTAAATGACTTACCCGTGTTGGTTAGAGGTTTACAACTTGTCCATCGTTATTTCAACTAATTGATAATCATACGATGTCCTGGCTCGGGGGCACCCCTGGCCGATGTAGACGGTGGTCGCTCTGGCTCCACCGCTGGAGCTCGCCTCCTCACATATTGAAGTAGCATACCGTTCCTGATGTGCCCTTCCACCTCATCCTTCAGATGTCTACAGTCGTTAGTGTTATGACCATTCAGTTCGTGGAATAAGCAATATCTGTCTGATTTCCTCTCGTCAACAGTGGGATCCCTCCGTATTGGCTTACGGTAGGGAACTTGCTCTCGTGTATCTTGGTAGATTCGCTCCAAACTCTCATTCAGCTCTGAATAAGTGGTGAATCGTGGCTCTCTCCGCAGTCGCTTTGACCTGTCACCATTGCCCTCAGCCTTTCGTTTTCCTTTATCCTTATCTGAATCATTTTCGAGAGGCTTTTTGTCTTTAAGTGCATAAACTTCTATTCCCTCTCCTTCTTCTCTTTCAGCATTAGCGTCTTCCAATCGCAAAAACTTTTCTGCCTCGTGATAGAATTCCCCTAGATCCATAGGCGGATCCTTAGTTAATGAATTTTTGAACTCTGTGCCATCAGCTACTCCGGACACAGCTGCCATCATAACCATGGATGGATCTGGCCGATACACCGATGTTGCTGCCGCATTGAATCGCATCAAGAAATTCCTCAAAGACTCCCCAGCTTTCTGCTTTAGCGTTGCCAAACTCATCACATTCTTGGGTCTCGAAATATGAACTTTGAATTGCCTCATAAATTTCTCAATCAAATCGGTCCATGTCCCAATGGAGCCGCTCTCTAGCTGTTTGAACCATAAAGCTGCTATGTCTATCAAATACAATGGGAAGCACCGGGCCATGACTTCCTGTGATGCCCCCAGCACTTCCATGTGCCTTATATACCTCGTTAGATGGACCGCAGGGTCTGTCCTCCCATCATACCCTTCTACTGTTGGCAGTTTGAATTCTGGTGGGTTCCTAGCCAATCTAATCGCAGGAGAAAAGGGACTCTTGTTCACGTCTTCAAGATCTCTGTTTACTAATCCACCTCTCATGGCTCGCCTGACCATCTCTGCCAATCTATCATTGTCTCCAAGCTGTAGTCCACGTTCACTACCTTCGATCTGCCCCCCGAGTCCGTGTGAGCTTTCAGGTGTTTGCCCCCCTGATTGAGCGTTCATCCCTCTATCGCTGTCAGGTTGCTCGGATGTCCTTGTCTCTCTTCCCGTGTTCGGATCAACATGTCCTACGTGTGTGCCCCCCAGCTCCGGCGCTGCGTTGGATGGTCCTGCTTCGTTCTGGGCCCTGGTTGCTCCTTGATTTTGCGCTCCAAGTTGTCCAATTTGTTGAAGCAAAGTCTGGATCATCTCCTCCTGTCTCTTCATCATTGTCTCCATCTCATCCCTGGTGATGAAGATCGATGCTTGGTTTGCTCCTGAGGAAGCCTCTTGACTCCCTTCGTGCTGACTTCGCTCTGGCCTCTGCCTTTTACTTGTTTGTCTTGTCATGATTTTTCGGATCTGAATCTCTTAGCCTTCTGATTCAACTTTCAAATGATAGAACTCCTGAGTTCAATTCTCAGTGAAAGCACCAAAGTGTTTGCGCCAAAATTGGTCACAAACCCCGAATGTTGTGAAAGCACCAGTATATGAATATAAATCAACAATATTCACACACAAATCTCAAATCTAAGCAAACAGAGTATCACAATTCAAAAATAATGAACAGAAACACGAGATTTATAGTGGTTCGGCGATCTTGCCTACGTCCACTCTGAAGTTGATGATTTTATTGATGTTCACTTGATGATTACAATTTCTTTTGATGTAGTACAACTGATTATACGATTATAATCTGAATCTAAGAAAGCGGTGGTGATTCTGAGTAAATCTGGCAGAGTTTGGGCGCTCTTTAGCTCTCAAAAATGTCTCACCTCTTTTCTGAATGACCAGGGGCTCTATTTATAGGTGTAGGAGGCTGATATTTCGCCTAAAATGAAGGGAGACCAGTTCTGGCACGTCAGGGGGCCCATATGGCCGAAATCTGGAGATCCGGGCCCACTTTGGGATCGATTCGACCCTTGGTTCGAATCGATCAAGAAATCATCCAATCGAGCTGAAATTTGGCGTGGACATTCTTCATCATGTGCTTAAGCTTCTGTGAAAATTTCATAGCATTTGGACTTGTAGAACTCGAGTTATGATCGATTCAAGTAGGTGTTTTTCGTTTCTTGGAGTCGTTCGAATCGATACGTTCGAATCCATTCGTTCGAATCGATCCTCCTCCACGCGAAGAATACGGCGTGGTGCGCATGCTTCGCATCGATCCGCTTCTCACTCCGGATTGACTGGGTCGACTCCATGTTCTTCGCCGCTTTGACTGGGTGGATTCGTGGTAGTGGATTCGAAGACATCCCTCTCCGAATCGAATGAACGAAGGTCTGTTCGAATCGATCTAGGTGTAAAGTCGATCGATTCGAAGTTGCTTCAAGCAGTGTGGATTCGAAGTATCTGCAGCTCCGTGGATTCGAAGTAACCAGGGGAAACTTCCATCGAGTCGAACATGCTGCCTTGGATGGTGGATACGAAGCTTAGCCGTCTGAATGGATTCGAAGGACTTCCAGTTTGATGGATACGAACCTGATGGAGGCGAGGCAATTTACCTTTCGATCGATTCGAATGCCATGGTTTCGTACAAGGGTAACTTGATGGATTCGAACTAGCGATGTCTTGGATGGATTCGAACATGAACCCTGCCAATGGATACGAAGAAGACGATATCGATGGATTCGAAGTAAGGCAGGGATGATGGATTCGAATGATGGCTACACTGATGGATTCGAACATAGATTCTTCTATCTTGTGTTGATCATAACTTGAACATACGGACTCGGATTGACTTGAGATTTGAAACGTTGACTCTCATGGCTTAGGTTTTCATGTCCTATCAATTTTGGCTCGATCCGGACTCGGACAAAATTCATCGATATCCATGGTGAACTTGTGATGTAACCGTCCTACAGGATGGACTGTCATTGATTTCTAGTCAATTTTTTGGTGTCACGGCCTTTCCAAAAGGAGGGATAACATGAATAAAATGTTGATACAAGCTGAGGTGATAATAAAGAGAGAAGCAAGTGGTAACAAAAGATAGATTAGGTTATATAATAACTTTTTAAGTGGGGAGGGTGGAGTTTTTCTTTTTAATGGACATGAAAGTAAAAGAAGAAGAAGGAAGGATTGAAGTGTTTATGTTCTGATGAGTTGATATTAAAGTGTTGTGATGTAGCGTTTCCAAAAACAAAGTAAACCAAATTTCTTAAGAGCTAAGTAAACCAAGAGCAATGACCCCTCACATCAAAATGCAAATCAAAGGCAAAGGAAGAAGTGAAGGTTAGGAGCACAAGCTTATAACCAAAAATTCAATAACTTAACCACTAAGCAAACCAAAACCAAATAAAAGTCAATATAAGAAGTGAAAGAAGTGAAGGGTTGATGTGAGCAATCTTATAAAAACCAAATTACTTAGCAACTAAGCAAACCAAAATTTCATTACATCCAAACAAAAGCAAATCAAAATCAGATAAAAAAGAAAATCAAATTATGGTTTATAAAAAAAGTTTTGAAAAGAACGTTTTGTGGTACTTTGCAACATAATATCCTGTTCGCGTACGGACGCTGAACGACAGAAATAACAATATGATCGCGCACAACAATATGACACGATCCCAAAATTTCAATAAAGTACACTGGTTATCTTATTCTGTTTTTGTTTTTAAAACAAACAACGTTTGCCATAAAATACGTCAAACGATAATTTAATATTTTTCACATTAAAAATTATGGAAAATCCTATAAATCCATTTAAAAATACATCATTAAAAATCAAGTCATTTTAATAAAAAATGATTTTCTTATTATTTATTAAATTCGAATATTTAAATAAATTAAATATTCAAATTCGAAATGTTAAAAATTCCGAGTCGTTGCATTCTTCCTTCTTAAAAGAATTTCTCCCCGAAATTTCATCACTATCAAATCCAAAAAGAAATAAGCCCACATAAATACTTAACATTTCAAATCACATTCCTTTTTACTTATAGTATATCTCATTTAAAACTAAAATCATTTATGAAATATTTCATAAATAAGTTTAACTTGTATAATACCCTACTATATCCTGAGAGTATATATACAATATCAAATTTATTTTACTTAACTAGTATGTTCAGCAAAATTAAAACTGTTTTCGACTTACTATTTTTTCAAATTTATAAGTTAAAAAAACTTGTTTTCTTATAATTTCTCAAAAAAACTTCGCTTCAAATTTTATATAAATTTAGAAGCTCTCGACTGTCTAAAATCGTCGAAAATTTCATTTTATTTCAATAAATGAAAACAACTAAACACATATCATAATGATATGCACAAACCAAACTATCCTATTAGATAAGGTACATGAGTCCATATAATAACTTCACCAAAAAACTTAAGAACTAAACACTCTGTTTTATTTCAAATCATTTTTAAATAATAATATACACTTATAACTTTAGTATATCAAATCATACTTTCAGAATTATTAAATCAAGATTTTTTTTACCAAATAATCATAAAGCAAAACTACTATGGTAGCATTCCCTACTTAGAAACTCAAAAATGAATGCCGATGATGTTGCAATCATCATCAGAATTATTTGTCAACGACCGAAGTAAGTTCGCTGCTTTCTATCTCTTTTAAAATCCTTTTAAATTATTTCTGTTCATAAATACTTTCAAAACAATACTATTATTATTTCCCTAAAACTTTGAAAATTTTCAAAATCACCGTGATTTAAGTTCTCAAATTCTCAACTTTAAATCCTTTTATTTATAAACTATATTTATATAAAGTCACTTTCTTATATATAAATTCACTTAACAAATGTAAATCTGTGTTTTTATAATAAATAAATTTTGTCAAAATTTAAATTTTAACTCAACATTATCATCGAGTGCCTTATAGTCAAACTATAAAACTTAATTCACAAGGTGTTCGTTTCAATGTTCTCATAATTACGACCTACCACACCTATGCAGTGAAAAGGTAAAACTGCTCATAAACTAATCGAGCACATCCAATCAAACAATAAATGATAATAATTGAATATTATCATTTCCTAACAAACAAATGTATCATAAGTCTATATAAATTTTAGAAATTATTCATTTATATATAAAATATAATTTTAGGCAAATGTATTCATTTACCAATTTCAAAAATAATATTGTGTCGGTTTGTCTTGTTTAAGCGTTTAGAAACCTCTATTGATAATGTTGGTCAAGCACATTGACCGGAATTCATAAGTCACTCAACAGACCAATCAACACAATATAAAACAGTTTTATAGCACTAACAAATACACGCTTAAATATAATACACCCAAGCTCATTTTAGGGTGTCGCTTACCCAATCTCTAATGAGTTTACTCCCACCAAGCCTAGGTGTTCGCTCAACCTAAACTTTGATACCACGTGAAACGACCCGCCTTTTCGATCCTCAAAAGTCGACACTAATATATCCATGGTATTCACGTGTCGAACATCCAAGTGCTGGAAAGACAGATTGTTGGGGTGAAAGAAAGAAAAGACAGAACAAAATCTCACAATATGACAAGGAATATATAACATACCAATGATTTTTACAAAAGAAAAAACTATGATATACATACATAAATTAAAGTAACTAACCTATCATCAACCTGGAAAGTTATAACAACATGTCTTCACAATTGTTGATAAATAGAAACGAGAAAACATAGCGGAAATAAAGGAAAATACGGGAGTATGTCTTGGAAGCATCCAGCTCGTCTCCTGAAGCTCCAAAGCATCCATAACTAAATATATAAATATGCTCGGGTTGACCCATGCATTATAAGAAAAATAACGTCCAGATCAGTCTGGTAAAAATATCACGAGAAACATAATCAAATGGATTTTTATATTTTATAAAAACCATTCAAAACAAAAGTATCTGTAAGATCATGCCATAAATAAACATGGACGGGTTTTTACCTTACGATAACCAAACCATTTTATAGTAAATCTTGTGATATTATAATAATGTCTAGAGTTTAAAATAAATATTAATCATAGCCGAAATGGTTACATTAAATAAATTCTAGCATAATAGGATACAACTAAGTCCATAAAGACACGTATTGGAGAATGAATTCCAACATGACGGGGTAAAGGTCTACCTTCCATACAATACACCTCTAGCAAAAATGAACTGAGACTGCAAAACATTTGCACCTCTGCTACTCAGGAAAGGCTTACCCCTTCATGGATAGTACCGAATATGATCACCCCCTTGTTGTCCCTGATAACCCATTTCGGTGGCCACAAGCATACATAATCCATAAATAAAAATGGATCTAGATACAAATGATGATCATACCCTAAAAAGAGCGACCCACTTCGCAATCGGCACATCCCTGCTTTAGTCATTACCAATTGTGAGGTCCGAGACTACGTTTTACCTTTTATATAGCAATCCCACTTGGAATGCTAACATTGCCCTCCAGGAAATAATGCAATACCAACATTCATTCATACAAGTTGTTCAGTATATAAACAAACTGAAGGCACTACTTCTACTACATCTTCAGGATTAGTAGCATGTAGCCCTTGCACTTCAAAAAGCTCCTTTTTTGATTCCATCATCTTTCAAGATGTCCTCAATTTGAATGCATACGCCGGTCCGAAGTGGTTTTCAGATAATATATTCGATCTCGGCATCTCCAAATCGACAACCGATAGATTCTAGTAAACTCAATTCCTGTTCTTTTGGAAGTAAAAAGACAATACATAAGAGTGGAGACCACTCCTAACCGTTTAAGCGGATGGATTTCCTTATCATTTGTCCTAAAAAATACACGACTTTATACGTAAGATATAGCATCACCGAAGATAACTGTACCATATAATTCCGTATTTCTTTTAGATATTTCTAGAGTTATATTTGGTCAAGATTTGATAGTCGGTTATTTAACTATCAAATCAGAGGTTTAATTTTATAAGAAACCAAGCACGATTAAGCACATAAGTAACCACTAAGCCTCTTTAATTAATCCTTTCATTAATTAAAAAATACTCTGTAAATACTTGTATCAAAATACTTTTACAAAGATATACATAAGTATACTACTCATTCACTATTCATTTATACTCTTTCAGTAGTCGGAAAAATATAACCATATACTTATCTCATCAGTATAAGTATATTCACAAAACACTACACTTTCAATACTTGGAAAAAAAAATTAATCATATACTTATCTCATCGGTAGAAGTATATTCACAAATTACTACACTTTAAATAATTAGAAATTTTTTTCCATTTTTTCAAAATCATATTTAACCGGGCCAAAACAAATGTCATTTAAAAACATTGTCACAACAAACCCAAACCAGTTTTCCTTCGGTGTTAAGTATGGAAAGAATTGTTCAATACCACCATAATTAAGAAGGAATATTATTTATCAAAATCAAATCTCATTCCATTTATAAAATTCCTTTTTACAAAACCATTCCATATTTACAAGTCCTTTTACAAATCTCCAAATTAATTTATAAAACTTCTTTTATAAATCTCTAAAATTATTTATAAAACTCCTTTCTATTTATAAAGCTCTTTTCTTATAAATCAATCACACTTTAAAATACTAAAATAAAAATCCAAACTCATATTCAAAACATTAATTTAAAATAATTACTTAATCCTTTGTTTAAAAATCCCTTCCTATTTAAAACAAGATAAATAAGTTTAATTATCTAATAATCACCTTTACTTTAAAAAAATTACTAAATAATTATTTATAATATAATAATAATTCCAAACCCTTCTCAAAATGATTATATAACTTTTCTAAATCATATTTGAAAAGAGTTCTCAAAATATCTAAGGTATACAACTTTTATACTGTACAGAAATCATAAATTTCTAAAACTATGTCCATAGCGACTATCGCTATATGGATCATAACTTTTAAAACTTATTTTATAAATTAAATAGCCTTTAATTAAATCACTTCGAAACTCTTTTAAAAATTTATATACCCTTTTATAAAACTCCATTTCTTTTTATATTTTAAATCACTATAGATATAGGAAACATCTTACTTTAATATATTATAAAGTTGAAGTTAATTTAAAATTCATAATTTTTCAAATTTGGAAAGAGGCTTAGTGACTATTATGGCACTTAAACAAGCTACCACTTATTTTAATTCAACTCTCCAAGTCATATTACTGGTATTTACATAAGCAAGCATCTATGTAAATAAAATTAATCATTAATAATCAATAGCTAATCCATTATTTATCCAAATTAATTAATCCACATATTAATTAACTGGCATATAAATAAATGTCTAAATTAATATAATAGCAAAATAGAGATTTATTCTGCTAAATAGATGTCATCAAAAATCTATTCAATTTAATTATAGCAGAACAATGTTTTATTCTGCTAAACTAATATCCAAAATAATATGTTCTATTTATAATAGTAGAACGGTATTTTATTTGACCAAATAGATAACACTAATGAGGTATAATTAATTTAACCACGTTATTATTTAAACAACGTAATTAAAATCAATCACTATTATAATATCATAAAATTATACTTCATCCAAACTATCCACAAGTTATACTATAATGTTCTACTCGTTGATAAAAACTGATTTTCTTATTATTTATTAAATTCGAATCAAATTCGAATTTTTAAATAAATTAAACATTCAAAATATGAAACGTTAAAAATTTCCAGTCGTTATAGCATTTCCTCTTGTTGAGCCACTATCCTATTATGTATTTCCTTTCTCATTCTGACCATCTCCTCTCTAGTTACATAAATGGATGGAGGGTTTGATTCTGAGGACGTCTCCTGGCTTTCCCCTTGTTCTTGTTGATTTCCTCCAATCATAGTCTGATGTTACACCGCTTCATCTCCTTCAAATTCACGTTTCAAGTCGTTATATTCGAGTTTTCTTAGTAAAGCACTAAAATGTTTGGACCAAAAACGATACAGACGCCCAATGAAATATTAGGTATGAAATTTAGAAAAGAAAAGAGAATATTAGCAAGAAAATGACATACAATTTTTATAATGGTTCGACAAATACTCCGGTCTACATCCACTTACTCGGTTTCTATTGATTATCCTTTGTTCTTACAACCTAGTTGCTTACAACTAGGTAAGGATCCGATAGAGTGTAATTTAAAAGTGTAATTCACAATTCGTCGAAATTAGGAGTTTAGAAAGAAGAAGTTAAAAGTCTCTTTTGAAGTGATCTCCCCTCTTATTATAGATGAAAATCTTCGAGATAGACTCTTGAAAACTCTCCAACACGTTCTCTACTTGGCACCACAGAAGTCGCACAACTCGGACTCGAGTTGTGCACTACAACTCGGTGACGAGTTGTGTTTGGCCCAAATCATTTTGGTCTTTGCTTGAGTTCTCCCTAAAATCGTTTTGCTTCCATGTTTTTCCATCTCTTGCCCTGAGATTTTTCTTCATTTTACTCCGGTCTCAACTCGGTGATGATCCAAGCCCTTCAACTTCGTGATGATCCAAGGTGGCTGAGTTTTGAAACTTTACAAAATTTTTGGCTATCTTCTTTATACTTCTCCATTTGCCATCTTGTGATGTTTTTCTAAGTACTTATCCATTAATTCATCGTTTCTTAGTCTGGTTTAATCGTCCGAGTCAGTTCGAAGACTGTGGATATTTTGCAGATAACATATATGTTGGAATGACCAAACTTGGCCCAAAAAAAAAAAGAAGAGCATACATCAACCAACTAAGGTTCACCACAATTTAATCAAAAAGAAAGAAAAAGGGAGACCTCATCTCATTCCGTCCCCATCACATACAGTTCAAAACAATTGCCGGCTATCTCATTCCTTCTCTATAAAACACCAAAAACCAGATCATTCACATTTCAATAAAAGCAAAAGAAGATGAACAAAAAGCTAAGGCTAAGGATCACAAACGCAATATCAAGCACATTCAACTCTTGCAAACCAAAAAACAACACCTCCACGAACCCAGCTCAAGTCTTCTACCTCTCCCCTTCCAACCCCAAAATCCACGACATCGAGTTCCCAACTCCGCCTCCTCCTCCTCGTTCTTCTCCTTCCCGCCGCCTCTCCTCCGTCCTTGTCCCGAGGTGGGAGGAGGACACGGACGACTTGTCTCGAGCTCGCTCCACGCCCGGGTATTTGTGGCGCAAGGATGAGAAATGGCTTGCTGTTACCACTGTCTCCAATGGAGACGGACTTCAGAAGTTTCGTACAAGGCCAAAGATCGATTGTCAAAGTAATGAACTTGTCCATGACGACGACGACGACGACGATCGGTTTGACCATGTTGTGAAATTAGCTTCAAGAAGGTATAATAATTAGCTGCAGTGCACACTTTACCCATTTTCACAACTTTCAAAAGACCCAGCTATTTCTTATTTTTATAGGTTTTGAAATTGGATATATGGTCTGAAACTTGGATTGTAATTTTTACCAGGTAGACAGGAAAACTCTGTACTTTAAAAGAAAAAAAAAAAAAACCTTTTGAAAGTATTTAAATGGCCAATTTGGCTGTGTATTAGTGTACAAGTAGTACAAATTAGTGATGATAAATATTGACTTGGATTACACAACTAATGCTGTTAAATGATGATCAATTTGATGATGTATTATTATCTTCAAAAAAAGGAAAAAAAAATAAAATATAAAAAAACAAAAAAAACTAGATATTTCATACTTTAAAATTAATCACACTTTAATTGGTAATTAGGACCACTTTCAGAAACATATTTCATACTTTAAAATTTAAACAGTTTAAAACTAGATAAAAATTGGTACTTTGAACCAGGCTGTTTGGAACCGCACAAGTACAAATTTAAGTACGAAATATCACTTTTTAATATAGGGAAAATAATAATTAAAAAACCGTTTTATGTACGTATTTTAAAAGATATTTTATCATTTTAGCCACTATTCAAAAACAGATAACAAATTTAATCATGTTCCAAATTATACTAGGACATGTACCTTTGACATGTTAAACCAGCAATTTTCTCTTGCTCAATTTGGATTTGCCCTAAACTAGTTTTGTTCAGAATTTTTTTTTTTTTTACGCTCACACGTTATCGAAGTTCAGCATGACAAAAAATAACTGCAGTAAGTTTTGAAATGAGCTTGAATTTGTCATAGGATTTGAAAAGCAAACTAGATTAACAAATAAATTTAATAAATAAGTAAAATCCAATTTTAATTTTGAATGTACATCTATAAATAGCAACTCAAATTAGTGATGAAGAATATTGATATCATGTATAGGAGAAGAGAGAAGGAAATGAGGAGACGAGCTCAAACAAGAGGAAGAAAATCAAGATCAAAAAGCAGAAACAGCACGTCATCCATGGCAAGCACAGGTACATGGTTCTCCAGCGAAGAAGATAATGAGAGGGAGGAGGAGGATTTGTACCATGATGACGATGAGGGAGAGGATACAGACACTTTGCTATCATCTAGAAGCTTTGAAGGGGATTCTTCTAGAATCAAACAACCAAGATCAGCCGTCTCTTCAGGATCATGTGGGACTGCGATGTTGAGTAGGATCTGTGGAGGCGACGAAGGAAGAGTGAAGGAAAGCTTTGCAGTAGTGAAGAGATCGGAAGATCCTAGAGGGGATTTTAGAAGATCCATGGCGGAGATGGTGGTCGAGAAAGGCATTTATGAAGCTGAGGACTTGGAGCATCTGCTGCATTGCTTTTTGTCCTTGAATCATAACCAGCATCATGGTGCTATTGTTTCTGCCTTTGCTGATATCTGGGAAGCTGTTTTTCCTCAAAATTCACCTCATTTTAGTAGTGACATGAATAAAGTTTGATTTTGTTATGTATGCGATTATCTGTTATGTAATTTATTTTTCTTTTATGCTATGGATGGAGCGTTTGTTAAGTGTTGTATGATACATATATATTGGAATCATTACTTTGAACTTTAAAGCAAATATGACCTCATATGATGCACGAAATAGTGATCACAGCTAGAAGTTTATTATGAAACACATTATATTCTGTTTATGCGTGTTAATATTGAAATGTCAACTGGAGTTGACTATAACTTATAGGGCTAAAGCTTTCAGACATAAATTTTGCATTCTTCCATGATTCTCACATCATGTTGCAACAAACAGAATTTGAAAATTTACATAATGATGGAAATAAATTAAACTAAATTGTCGCTATGAATCTGCAGATGTTATCATTGAGTTCTTTCTCAAAGCAAATACCTTATAAATAAAAAATAAGCACTTATCTTCTCTGCATTACAATGTCCAATGAAAGACAGGAGTACCGAATCATCTTTCTTTTTTTTCTTGTTTTTTGCTTTTTGAATTAATAAAACTAATATCTCAACACAAAACCTACTATGGGAAAATAGGTACCTGGTCACTAAAAATGATTTTCAATGTATGAACAGAATCCCTAATTTTGATTTAATGACCATTAAAGTCACATTTTCTCAGTGAGATTTAATGAAGAATTTATTTTGATAATAGTATAATTGTAAACAACAATAATCTTAATCAGAAAATATTTCATAAATATTGTTATCCAACTACACTTTTGTGAAGAAAGAGTGGATCCATGTAATACATATATATTATCAAAAATATATTCATCTCCCTCTCTCAGCATTATTGAAGAAGGCATTCAAGCAACCGTATATATAGCACAGTACCACTCTGAATAGAATTCTAAATCGAGTGTAGGATTGGATTTGATCTGTCCAAAGCATCTGTACATGGAACCTGTAAAAAAACAGTAAAAAAAAAATGAATCAAAAATTTAGGCTGCAAACAGTACTCCTTTTCCATACAGGAATAGCCCGTGATTCTTGTGGATTTCTTTTATGTTTTGTTTTTATTGCGAAAAGGAATGGGTACACGTATATCCGTAATAAATAAAGGCTATAGATAATGAAGAAAATAAGAAAGGAAGATGAGAAAATAGTATTACGAAGTTGACATGCGACACTATAGATTTGACTCTGCAAACTTTATATATTTTCATGATGTGAGGACTCATTTGTATGAATGGTTATGTTGCGTCCCATGCCCAATCAAACATTGTCCACTTATCTCGTTTGTTTTATTATTTTCTTGTTGTCTTTAGATCAAACTTGAAAGAGAAAGAATTATAAATATAACGTAGACTTGCAAGAAAGTAAACGTAGCATCTCATATATTAGTTTTGTTTAATGGATTCTATTCTAGAATATTAAATATTTACTAACCAAAATACACTTTGTTTTTTTCATAAAAATAAAAAAAGTTGTTTTAAAATATAGATGATTATGTTTCATAATTTAGTTGATCATGTCAAAATGACAATGTTTTTCACGGTATTTCCTTGCTAGCTAGCAAGAATAAATTATTAAAAATCTTGCATAACATATAATTTCACTCTAATCTAGCTGTATAAATTATATTATTATATAAAACTCCAACCGCATAAGAGGATAATTTACATTTGACATCGTCATGAATATATATATGTTAATAGCAAATCATTTTCACTCAATTCCAACTTCATGTGTGGTAATGGAATTTTTATACATCACACTATCAATCTAAGTCATGCATTTGGCATAAAGAAAATTAATGGAGTGAAACCAAGCAATCCAGACATATATATTCATACAAATTAGCCATAAAAGATAGATTATTATAAAGGAATAATTTAATTAAAAATGTAAGTGAAGCGTATGTTTATTGATTCAACCATACTGCTAAGTCTTCCAGGTAAATTCTAGAGTTATTAATTATTACCTTAGTACTGGAGATTTTATCATCTTAAATTGTTTAAAGAATGTTGATGTGATGACCAAATGACAAACATGTACATTATATGTCTGCTCAAATCTTATATAAACATTCTAAAAGATCGCATAGATATGTCACAAGGGTAGGATAAAATAATCGCAATTTTTATTTCTTTTAACTTATAACTTGCAGCCTTATGCACTAAGTTATATCTGTCTCTAAAAAAATGTGGTATCAATACTAAAAAGGAACAGGGAGTGTGTTCTTATAACAAATGGGAAATGCACGTTAAATGAGTATTTGTAAAGAGTTGAAAAATAGAAGAGGAAGCAAATGTATATTGTGCTTGTGTGCACTTGATTGGGTTGTGAATTTTTTTGGAAAAGAACTGATTCAATAGATAGTTGTTATTAATTATTAGTTTAATTTTATGTCTCAAATAACTGTAATTAACATAAAATTAATGTGAAAGTTCATTAATTAATACGATTAGAATTCAAATCCATGATAATATATTGTTTGACCAAAAGTGAGATACTCACGAGTTAAACATAAAAATAAAAACATGAATGCCAAGGAACCAACCTGCTTGGTATTGAAAGGAAATATAATACACAGGTATACATAAAACCAAACAAAACCTTGTATGAAATAAAATCATGTCAAATGTCACGCATATCAAATATCATTTGAAGTTAATTCAAATACATCAACATACGAAATAAAATAGGATATATGATAGAGTTATAAAGCATGTAATGAGGATAATTATGTAATTTGATTATTTAGCTAAGCTTTTAAAGACAATCTTTTTCGAAATAATGTGTGTTTTTTGTTTTATTTTTCTATTCCATGTATTGTTATATTAATATAATGTTGTATATATATTAAATATATATAAATAAAAAATTCTTAAAAAAATTATTTAATCGATGCAGTTGTGAATGGTTTGAAATCATGAGTATCGGATCATGTTTAGTTAATATATATCCTTAAATTGTTCCTGGATGTTGTTAGTCGAGGAAGTGATCCTAACTTTTGTTCAAGTCTTATGCGGGTTAGAAAGTTCCAAAGTGCTTGGGCAAGGGAGTTAATCCTTGGGCAAGCATGTCTGTGGTTTAATAGTCAAGTAATTAAATGTGCAAATAGCCAAATGTCGAAGTCCTCGATTACAAAGTCGAAATTACAATTTGACCGGGCGATCATGATGTCTCAAATCAAGTTTTATTAATTTAGAAATTACAAAGTGAAAATGAGGAAGAAAACCAGTTCAAAATTCGACCCATTTTATTAGGGAGTACATGTTGCTTATAGTGAAATTGCACATTTAGATCATTGACATGTGATTCATGAGAGATAAACGGTTGAGATTAAGCTGACGTGGCACATTGTCAATTTGACATATGGCATAACTTGTTTTTGATCTCTTCATGATGACATGACGAGGTTCAACCAATAAGAAGTTGTCACGTGACTAATTTGTATGTTGTTTTTTGGCACTTTTCTCAACATGTGATAGCTTTGGTGCCTTCAACATGTGGTATTTTCAATGTGCAAGGTCTGCTATATATATTCTTAATATGCGGTAGCTCTGTTATCCTCAATATGTGATAGCTTTGGTATTCTCAATATGCGATACCTTACTCATCTCAACTTGCGATAGCTTTATCTTCTCGACTTGCAATAGCTTTTTTCGTCTAAACTCACGTTAGCTATTATCATCTCAACTTGCGATAGATTTATCATCTCAACTTGTGATAGCTTTTATCTTCTAAATTTGCAATAGCTTTTATCATCTCAACTTGCATAACTTGATCTTATGACAGTTTATTTTTCCAACCTTTGATAGCTATGGTTCTCCTCAACCTTCAATGGTCTTGGTCCTGTTTATACTTGAAAATTTGGGTGTAACAAATGTATTGAGAAGAGAATATCAATACATCCGTTAAGGCTAGTGTATGTAATGCTCTCCATATGATGGACGGTGAATTATTCATGATCGTTTGCGACACCAAGGGATTACATACTCGTGCTTGCTTGGAACACAGTCATAGAACAACTTAATGATAGTCTCATATATGTTAATATAATTAAATCAAAATAAAAGATCTCATGTAATGACGTGCAGTAGTCTTCTGGCTTGAGAGTACCGTCGATTTTAACTCGTTAAACTGTACTTTGATTATGCTCTATAACATGATATCAAAATCATGTTACGATCTTAGTTGGATACACATTGAACCACTTGAAGTGAAACACTACTCAAGAGAAGATTCGTGCTCTTCTTTGTAAAAGGTTAATTTTACTATAATTGATAGTCAACTTAAGGTCAAAATCTTTAGCAAGAGTAAAACGGTTAATGGATAAATGTTATCCGATTGAGCGAAGGATTTTAAAGTGGTCTATGGAATTAACTACAAATATTATTTGAGTTTTTAATCTTTGAAGAAACTCTAGATATCCTAGTGATATAGTGATGACGAAAAAAAACCTGCACAAAATACGTAACAAATTGTGGCTTTATAAACCCTAGAACTTAATAAATAAAATTGATAAAAATGTTGTATTGAACTTTTATGGCATTTAATTATTTATTTGAGTCCTTAAAAATAACTAAAATAATATATAATTATTATATATTAATTTAGTTAAACATATAGGCTTAAATAATTAATATATGGTATATTGATTGGGCCCAACTTCATGAAAGATCATGAAAGGGGTCTTAGATGAAGGAAAAGGATGGTTTTGACTTAGTTTATGGACCTAGATTAGATCTTGATCCAAAAAGTAAAGAAATAAGATAGAATTATATTTTCTATTGGCAAAAATATGTCTACTTTCTCCTTTTTCAAGTTAGACAAATACCTAAAACCCTAGCCTCCACTAGAAAATTGGTTGAAACCTTGAAGCTAGGATTTGTACACTATTAAATTCGAAGATAAAATTAAAAATAGAGAGAATAAAAGAGAATAAGAAGAGAGACACAATATTTTTAAAATAGTTTGGCAAATCACTGGACTACATCCACTTTATCCGTTTTATTACTTGTGTTTATTAGATCTACCAAGATTACATTGGATTCTCGAAGTTCTATCTCGAGGTCCAAAATCACAGCATTTCCATTTAAAAAGATAAAGAGTTCCGATCCAAAAGTGTCAGAAGTCCTTTTCTTATTGGAGATGGCCTCCTATTTATAGAAGAACTAGCTATTGCAAGGGCCTCAAATTCGTAAAATCTTGTTTGAATTCGTCAGTCAATCAGATTCAGTATATCACAGGAAAGAGTTCATGTCAAAGTTGGACTAAATCTTGAGATTTGATGATCCATGACTTTGGTCCAAAATCTTATAGTGTACTCCAAAATGCCTTAGTCTTCATTATTTTTGAGTTTGAGGGGTAAAATGGTCTTTGTGATAAATTGGTGCCGATCCATCATCCATACCCAAAACGTTGCCTTCATTACTATTGAATTTGTAGGGAGAGGGGCAAACAATTCATTTATATGGATGGTTATCGATCCATCCATGGATTTGTGCCGATCCATCGACTCGGCCAATTTTTCTCCCTTCTTCCTTTGATCTTCATGGTTGATCGTCATCATTCTAGAGTCTATTCTTTCATCATTTTATAGTCCATTTCCAAAAATGTTGCTTCGGTAAAATATCAAATAACACTTTCCCTAAAGTATGCTTATGTGAACACAATATTGGAATTAGGCCAGTCCGTAGCGGAAGTTACGCGTAAATTTCAAAAAAATTCTCTTATTAGAGCTTTATTGGGCCTATGAATTCTAATTTATGTAGAATATTTCTAAATTTTATTTAAATAAAATCTTTTATTTTATTTAAATTTATAAAATGATATTGTATTATTTAATTATATGTTATATGAAAATATCGCATACACATATATAATTGTGTGCATCTATAACATATCACTCCGCGCAAGGCATAACATGCCTGTATATGGATGCTGGGATTTATATTGCAATGGACACGATAGCTCATCCAATATGTAAATGTATTATCCAAATGTATATATATATATATATACTTTTACATTTATAATAAAATATTTTAAATACATATACATATATACATATTAAAATTTATTTATTTATAATTTTTTGTAAACATATAAAAATTTATATATGAATATAAATACATAATATTAACAGAGTGTCAGTCCTTGAACCGTCGACCACCAGCTATCGGATAACAGCTAAATAGATTTGATTTGAACTTGGGAGACCAGAGAGATGGAGGATGAAAGTGGCTAGCAAAGGAATGATATGGAGGCTCAAAAAAAGATCCCTAGCTAATGAGGATAAAGATGCTTAAATAAAGGAAAGGAAGGAGATAATTTAGGATCTCATCTTTTACTCAATCTCCTTTCATCTGAGCCATCTATTACCTAGCCTCTTTAGCCCAAATTCTAACCGCTTATAACCCACATATGAGCCGATCCTAACAGCCCATGAATGGGCTTTAAACCCATTTAGTGTTCAAATAAATATTATGCAATTAAATCCAATTAACGCTTATCGATATCGTATATCGATTAATATATTTATAACTGTTATAAATATATTTAATAATATTTATACATCAAATCAAAATCAAATTTTTATAATTAGTATTTCATAAATATTAATTAATTTATAATAATTACAAATTAATTAAATCTTTTGGTCAAATTAGAACTCATCGTTTCGGTTGTGTGACTCGTTAGATGTAAATTTGGTCAACGATTAATATCGAACTATTTGAATATTAACATTCATACGTCACTTAGAAGATGGTGTGACATTTTGGCTTACTTGGTTTTGGTAAAATCCAATTTTACTTTGTTAAGTGTTATTCGGTTGTGACTGTTATTTACACCAATTCTCTTCGTCAAAACTATATCACTTTGGACTTACGGAATTGGGTAATGGTCAAAATTCCAATGTCGTCCATGTTCAAATCTATAGTCCAAACACAAAGTCATTGGTTCAATAATAATTATTATTATTAACCGAAATGCTCTAGCCAAAGACTTTGACTTTGAGTTGACTTGAGTTGACCGCTATACTAACCCTATATAACTGAGGAGACGATCCTCTCTTGAATAGTGTTTCACTTCCAGTACTTCCACTCGACCCAACTATAGTGACTCGATGGATGCCATGCCATGATTTGACTATAATCAAAGCGAAGCTTTCATACTGAAGATCGATAGTATTCTCAAGTCGAGAGAAGTGTGTAAATTAGTCACATCGATATTTTTTTGACCTTAGTTATATTAACCAACGGAAAACTTTCGAGTGAGTCATTCCATAGTTATCCAATAACCATAAGTATGTAACCCCTTGGTGCTCCCAGCAGCCTTGAGTAATACACTAACCAAAATTTAAAGAGGGTTACATAATCTAGTCTCAATGGATGTATCGATTCCAGTCTCAATACATCTTGACTATAAATATATAAAATGGTATATTTATTTTCATTATGGTAAATTACTCACGGTTACAACACTTTATAACTACTATCACAAAACATACCATTTATGGATTTTCTATTAAATATACTTTTATTTAAGAGGGAATTAGGCATAATGACAAACTTTGGAAAAAAATTTAGGTTGAAGGACACAAAGTTTCTATTTTGGGCTGAAGGACAAACTTTGAAAGAAAATTGGTCTGAAGGACAATGCTAGTTATAACTAGCATTATATTCAGTTTTTACAGTATAGAAAATGCTATTATAACTAGCGTTATATTCAATTTTACACTGTACAAAATGCTAACTATATTTAGCATTATCCTTCAACCTAATTTTTTTCAAAGTTTGTCCTTCAACCTAAAAACGAAACTTGTTGTCCTTCAGCCTAATTTTTTTTCAAAGTTTGTCCTTATGCCTATTTTCCACTTTATTTAAATTAATTAATTAATATAACATATTATATCAAGTATATAATAGAAAGGAAGAACCTTTTATTTCAAACAAGATTGGTTATCGAGTTTGATATATGTAACAAATTACATAATTACCCCTAGGGCCTCTAACACAATCACCCAAAGCATGCTTTAAATCAAGAAAAGCGACCGAATCCAGAACTGCATGGTTACTTTTTATGACAACCCGCACCTTAATGGGTCCGAATATTCGCTAAATCAAAAACCCAAGTCCATAAAAGTAAGGATCATTGGTTTGGGTATGCTGCAAATAAACAA
This sequence comes from Allium fistulosum, assembly GCA_030737815.1. NCBI lineage: Eukaryota > Viridiplantae > Streptophyta > Magnoliopsida > Asparagales > Amaryllidaceae > Allium > Allium fistulosum. The sequence continues at coordinate 151,813,414 of CM060905.1, read as the reverse complement.
ATGCATATTAGAGCACTACCAACATAAACTCACAACAGAATATAGTAAAGTATAATAAACATATAGTTACTGACCAAGGTTGACACTTTTGATATCCAGTGTCCTTTTCAGTATCGAGCATGCATAGGGAAATCTATCCTTCCACCATTCCTGCCTTGCACTTGTACCTGTCCCATTAAAGCTATCATATGGGTTGTAATGAGGAGTGGGCCAGAACAACGTTGTGGTTACTGGTAAATTACACACTTCTACATAACACAAGTTTATGCCGATTGTCTTCCATCACATGTTATGTCCTTTATTTTACTTGGTCGTCTCGACTCCACGTATGCGTACGATACGCCTCATCTACCCTAGGTAGACATAACTACATTTACATATATAAGTACCACAATCCCCATTTTGACCAAGATACTCTCCCCGCTAGTATTTGTAACCCGACACCTCGTCAGAATCCATCATTAACACGGTATCACGTCCTCGTCATCGTGCATACCAAGGAACTCCCATAGTGCAATAACAACGTTCTTGTGCTCGACTTATGTATAGCCCCTACTCCCTAATATGGTACCAAACACACTGACATAGCACCGAGCCTTGCTGATCATCCCATTTAGATTGCCTAATGTAATCAAGGCAATACCCCTCTAAATAATTGAAGCAGACTCTACTTGGGTATCCCTTCACCTCTACGTGAACGTATAGAATTCCAGGGCTCCTATAGTTGGATATGTCTCACATCAGTATAATGTATACACAACTCCTGGTAGCCCCTTGCGGTGGGAAGACTTCTGTTGTGTAACACCACGACCTCACATTCCCATTTTAATAACTATGTCATTCTTATCTAAGCTAAGTTTTAGCTAACTTTAATAATTCACACCCATCATAAACGCATACTTGATGCTACATGTGTGTGTGTGTTTACTTGTTTAATTATTACACCTCTAATGTTCAACTGTTAATAGTATTCCTTTACTTTTCCATGCGTTTACTTCTTATTCCATTTATATCAATTTAATATCATTTACCGTTTTCCTTATAAGAACCAAATATGTTTTCTTATTTACTTCCCTTTCTAATTATTGAACTTTTATTTCTATTCTCTTCAACTTTTACTGCCCTTCCTTATTTAGTGGACTTTCCATTACCTTTTTATTTATATCATTACTTACCATTATTCCTTCTATGACTTGTCTACCTTTTTATCGTTTATTATTTGATTTTTGTCTTATCTTTGTTGCTTTATATATATATATATATTAATTTTTCACTTAAACCGTTACTATTATCACATTTACAATTCTGTAATTCATCCTTAGGGATTTCTGCATTTTAATGCGTTGGAATTACATCTCCCTCACAAGAAAATGTTAACACGGTAAATCTCTATATTTTATCCAAAAAGGGAATTTCTGTTACATTTGGAATTACAAAGATTTTTTTTATAGTTATTGAAATATACAGTACAAAATACGGTAAATATCATTATTTTATACATCTCTTTCTTTTAGGCATATTCCTTGTTATTTCAAACGATATACTTTTATGTATGAATCTAACTTAATAATCTAAAGAATTTACATTGCAACATCCAACATTCCAAGGAATTAAAATACTACTTAAATCCCAATAATATATTGTGGTAACTTCTAATTTACATTTACTTGTATAAAGCATCTAACCGACAAATCTAGAACTACCAAAAAATTTATCAAATTCAAGGACAACTACTACCTAGTACTTTCTAGATTCAAGTACGTGCAATATCAAATTTAAGTTATCAATCACAGAATATGTAGGTAGGGTTTTAGATTTCATTATATGCATATAATTAAGCCTACAACTCAAAATAATTAAATACACACATACAAGGAATAGATTTACAACGAAATAAATACAATATTATATAAAATATATAATTTCACACTCATCATTGTAGCTTTCCAAATCCCAAAATCTAATCCCTATTATTCCATTTTGACTCCCCTTATTATTTCTATTTGAATACACAAGCATACATATATCTATTAGAAATCTAGATCAAAGAAGAGATTTGGATTTAATTTAGATATAGATCTGGATTTATAATTTACCTTGTCTTTGGCAATTTGATTCAACCCTATTCTTCTTCTCGATTATCCTCTGTTATTCTCTACTTGTGTATACATATATAAACTATATAAATTTTTTGATAGGAAGGATGTATGACCCGAGGGTCCTATAGCCATAAATATATAAATACATAATAGATAGCGGCCAACAGGCTTAGCCGGTAGCCCAACGGATTTTAAGGTGGACCAACTACCCCTGCAAAACAGTAAAGCACAAGTGTAAGGCAAAAGCGCCTCAGTAGTTACAAATCACAAACTACAAGCACCATAACAAAATAGACTCAACAAAACAAACAAACGTGCCCATACTCTACAATTCCAAAGGGAAGAAGAGCTTCATCCTAAATTTCATAAAATAAAATTTCCAAGGTATATCTAAAACTACCTGAATTTCCTATAGGAACCATAAACCTAAATCTCCACCACCATATTTCCCAAGATGCATATGCCAAAACACACTACATGTCCGAAACAAAAAATTCTAAGATATGATCTATCACCACCAAATTCCAAAAATAATAACAATGCCAACATAAATCCCAATAGCTTCATACTCAAAGAATTGATCTACCCCAAAACAATGGAGGAACCTGGGCCTCGGTAAATACACCAAACCAACAACCATGACACTCAAGAAGCACATACATAACAAGCTCCACTAGCTACCCAAGACAATCTCCATGGAGGGTAAGATATAAAAGAAGCAAGGTTGGGACGAAGATGTAGATCACAGAGGCAAAGAATCAACACCATCATAACTGAATCACCTTAATACCAATAAGAGTTGAAACAAATATCCAGAAACCCAAGATAAGTACCTCAACCACATAGAAAACAACACAGCTAGGAGAAGCATTCTTGAATTTCAATTCCAACCAGATGCAAAAACTTCACAATTCCACCAAAAGACTACAGATACACATGAACTACTCAAGCATCAACCCAAGTACATGGGCACATTAATATATGCAAATAACTCAAGAATAGCCTAAATATTGCATGGACACAGAGGACGATAGCAACCAGAAACATGAAACACAGATCGAATGTCCAAACCAATGCCTAAAACACATACCTAACAACCAAACACAGGCAACTTGATTAATCGCAAGTTGACAGGGAAGAACCACACCATAACCGAACAAACTGGGAACAATACCACTAGCATGACCATGGAGCCAGATGCATGATGATAAACTGTCAGAAAAGCTCATCAAAACACAATAAGCTACCACTAAACGGAAGCACCTTTGTTGCAAGAGCAACTGCCAAGGTAGCACGTACTGGTAATGGTAAGAAAGCAAAGCAAGGCTATCATCAAAACAAAAGGACCAACCCAACATCAGCCAGAAGATAAAGCTAACCATAGCGAACAGTAAAAGGCGAAACATCCACCGGGAGAGAACAACAGTGCACCCCGCATAACTAAAGGATAGACTAGTCGAAGAGGAACCCAAGAACAGAAAGATGCTGAAGCTCGAATTCGCAACTTCATAAGCTAAGCCTACGTACTCACAAAGAAATTCCAGAGATTATGTATAACCGTTCGAGAGTGATAGAGAGCCGGTGACATCAGATCTGACATTAGGTAATGGCGAAAGGCTAGAGATGCAAACGAGGAAGCAAGGCGACACAAAAGTATAATACATATGGCAACAAGAAAGCTAGGGTTAGGGATATGAGATTTGATCGACGAAATGAGGGCGGATGAATAGATAATGAATTAAACAAAGGTGTGAAGGAGAGGAATGGCCATAGAGTGGCGGCCGTAGAATGGAAGCCTAGTCCCCATTAGTAAGAGTTAAAACCTTAGTCCCCCATCATAGTTTTACAATTATCTAAATGTGTGACAGAAGAGAAAATGGCAGAGCTTCGTCGTTGCTTCAGAAAAGATGAGAAGAGAAGTAAGGGATTATGCCCATATTTAAGGGTTTAAATCAATGTCAGCCATTGGATTAAATTATTTTAAATTTGGGTCGTTCGGCCATGTCGCAATCCTCTATCGAAAATATACACCGGTCGACCGCCGAGCCTCCATCAGTCGACTGCTAACGGTCGACCGGTCGATATCAGGGGTCGATCGGTTGCTTTTAATTCTGTTAATTAATTAACGGCATTTTATTTCATTGATTACTTTACTTTTATATGTTATCCTCCCGACTTATACTAACGTTAATTATTCTTAGAGGTTAAGCAATGTTATCTATCTGTTAACTCTAACTGATGGTAATTAACGTTAGTTAATTATTATTATTTTCTTATTTACATATATAATTATTTACGATCCAAAATAATTAAACGTTAATAACTTTTTGGTTTGAACTCCGATCGTAAAACTTTATATATGAAAATTGATTGGAAAATCACTACGAACGCAATGATGTAGTTTCTTAGCCAAATTTCAACGTCGTTAAATTTCTATTTTTCAATGTTACTAATTATTTATTAATTTATTTTTAATTAATTATTGTTAAAATTACGGGGTGTTACATTCTCCTCCTTAAAAGAATTTCATTCCCGAAATTCTTCAAGGGCTAAATCATGTAACATAACGCACAATCATTCTAAACTAACCAACCAATTCGTGTGCAACCAATTTTGCAAACAATATCGTACAAGTGCACGGTGTATTACAACATATATGGAATGTATGCAGAAAAATTCTAAACCGGCGCCTCCTATATGAAAGCATCTTTTAAACAATTTTGAAAATATGATGCAAATAGCCTATATATACTAGTAGTTCTATATATGCAAATTTTGAAAATCAAAATCTTTGTTCGCATCAAAAATTTTCCACACTTCTATGAGTAAAAGTATAGTTCAACTAATTTTGCATCCAATCCCTACTATCCAATACCTAGCACACAATTTTTCTAACATCCAAAATTTTGAAAATCCGGTTTTCTAACCTTATACTCTTATGTCGGAAAAGTGTTTTAATGAAAAATTCCATATTTCCATTATTCTCATCCGTACCATTTTTCAATGTACTTGGAACTTCTCTTTTCCCCATTCATTTTTTAACTTTTCCAAGTACAGTCCACATGAGGAAATTTACTTTTAAAATTCTTTTAAAATTTTAAAACAGGGTTATTTTAAAACAAGTTTGGTTCACTTATCGACAAGGTATGGAAAAGAGATTCCATAGCTAAAACAACTTTTTCCCTTATCATAAACTATATCTTATTTTACTGTCACTTTAGCTGCACGGTAAAATTCCTACTTCTTAACTCGTCGACTTCTTTCCCTACTAAGCATGTGGCATTTCAAAAATAAAAAAATTCCTCTTTTTCCGCTCAAATTCTTTTTAAATTAAACTTGGAAAAATTGTAAAAATTTCATCGCCTTTTTTTTTAAAATTTTCATAAAAGTACTTTATCATGAATTTTGAACAAAACTTTCAAAAGTATACATTCTTTTTCAAAATAATTCATGCCACATTCTACGCAGTCGAGATTCGGTCAATAATGTAACGTCCACAGTGAACTTTATCCTACCGCACAGTAAAATTTTCAATTTCAAAAACCTTTTCTTTTATCTTAAAATAACAACCAACACACAAGTTCATTTATAAATTTCAGCTTTTAAGGCGTATGGTTTCCTTGCTCTTAGTTGCTAACAACCAATGTCCTCTATGTGTGTTTGTCGTCTCACATGTCCATAGAGACCCGTGGTTTCACAACAATCTTTCCCCATCTTTCGCTTGATAAAATCTATCTTCCAAAATTATAACACATTTTGGTACTTAACTTTACTTTTCTCCTAGTAGCTAATTAAATAAATTTCCTAATTTATTTTATAAACCTCCGATCTTAGTTTGCATTAGTTAAGTGTCTATATGAGATTTCCTTCCTTACACTGTTTTTCAATTAATATAGTGGTCAACCCAAAAAACCAATTTCAAAAGGAACATTTCTCATAATATCGTATGTGTATTATACAACAGAAATAACTAATGCTCACAACCTAAACCTAAAAGAAATAGTTGTTGGATGTTTCCCTTCAACACTAACTGACATTAATGATGTTGTGGCCCTATCACTACTTACTTAAATTAAATGGACCCTTCTAACATGTCATTTCATTGTAACCTACATACCTTTACTTTCCTTTCTAGCTTCTAATAAACAAGGTCAACTCATTACCTTTACCTACTACCACCGATTATATTCCGAACTGCGCATTTTCAAATTGTAGTGGGCTAAGGAATACAAACTATGCACATTTAGAATAACTTACTGGAAAATTTGTCTCGACAAAATAACTTTCCTATTTTCCATCCTGCCCTCTTTAATCCTGAACCAACCAATGTTCTCTATGTGTGTTTGCCGTCCTATTATCCATTATTACTATCTTCTTTTAATCCAATTCTCTTAATAGTATTCTCAAATTTTTGGTATTTACTTTATTTATCTTGACCTTCCATGCGAGTATACTCTAGAACTCGTAGAAGTGTACTTTGATACCATTCATCATTACTTTTGGATTTTTCTTATGGCTAGCACACAAGTCTAATGAAACATTCATAGATTCTCACCAATATTCCTTACACTCTATGGGGATTTCTTATTACTACTCTATGTGCAGTCATCACTATTTTCTTCATAGCCTTATCTTTTACCCCATCTTACCTAGGTAGTCAACCCTATCTACTCCATATTAAAAATTTTGTTTGGTTTTCGTCACTTTTTCTAAAATTAAAACTTCACAATTATAAAGTACTTAATTCCAAAACTTTTATCTTTAAAAGTACGAACTTGGAAATTTTTTATTAAATTCAAAAATAACTTGGTGTACTAACTTTTAAAACAACAATTTAGAATTTTTGAACTAAGCTTATTCATTAAGTCCAAAAGAAAATGTTATCAACTTAATTTTTAAAGGTTCCTTTTCTTTTCCTTCAAATCAACTTTTTTCTTTTAAAGCCCATTTTCAAGAACAAGGATTTTTACTTCTTAAAATTGTGATTTTTAACTCAAACCATTTATTAAGATTTGCTTTTAAAAACTCAATTTTTATAACAAACCATTTCTTTAAAAAAAATACTTTACAATGTTTCCAAAACATCTTTTACAATTTTAAACAATAAAAACTGGAGTAGACAAGGACACTTCCATTTTATTATTTTCTTGTTACTCATTCTATCACCACTTCTAATCTTTGGCGGAGTCTCTAATAACATATTAGGGGGACTTCTAAAAAGGAACGTGTAATTACTACATATATTCGTGGAAATCATCCATTTTATTTCTTTTAATTTCCTATATTGTTTCTAATTGCTAACATTATTTTATATAAATTTCTAACATTGTTTCTATTTATATTTCATAATGTTACTACTATTCAACTTCCCTCTATCTAAACTGCTCTTATTTAAATTGCTTCTACTTATATAGCATTCCTCTCAATTTTTTGTCTTCTGTTGAACCATTGCAGTGCATTCGCCTACCACTTTATTTTTGGGTTCTAATTGTAACGACACGGAAATTTTAAAGATTTAAATAACGTAATTAACTAATTTTTTTTATGAAAATTAAATAGTTAAATTTGTGTAATGAAAATTTGATATTTGGTATGCGTCTATTTAAGCATAGCAAGTGGTAGATTTTCATTTGAAAATTTGAAAGTTTATTCTTTTGTGAAATTTCAAATTTTTAGATTTAAAAATCAGTTAAATTTGATAATAATAAAATATTTTTGAAGTCTGAATATTTTTATATAGGAAAAATGTAAATCATTTTCTAAGTGAGACGTTGTATTTCGTTTCGCTAAATTTGGACTGCACTAGCCCCGTTTATCTTATTTTTGGCGGTTTAGCAGCATTTTGGCAGCGAATATCGACTATTGATAGGATGGTTGTATCTCTAATATCTGCGTACCATTCTGTTCATCTCGTCGTGCTGATCTCGGTAGTATATTCATTTGTGTGTTTCGGCGTCCGTTACACGGCAAAATTTACAAAATGGTTAGCTGTATCGGTACTCGTTTGAGCCTTTTTGGGTTCTATGTCCTTTTATTTGTCCTGGGAGAAACCAATAGTCATTAGCTATTAAATATTTACAGAATTCAATGGCCTGACTTTTGTTATTCCCTATTTCAATTTATTTTATGTTGGTTGGTTTATTTGCTTTTGGTCTCTTCCAATCCCTTTATTCATTCTGAGAAAAAAAAATTATTATAATAAGTTTGCTCTCATTTTATTTGATAACCTGCTCAACTTTTTTATTTAACCTGAATCATCTTCTTCCCTCACCCTCGCATATTCCCTTCCACCGAATTGTGCGTCCTCTTTCCTCTTGAAGCCTGCTCGACCATTCCCTTTCACCTTCCTCTGACCTTCCCATTTGCCCATTTCCTCTCCGAACTTCCATCCATACGACCACCTCAGGCCCGCATCCGCCTTGCCTCTCCGAAACCACCTTATCACCCGAACACCTCACCAGAACCAAGCTCCCTCCGTCAACTTCGCCTTTCCTCTCCACCTCGCTCACTTTTACCCGTTGTCGACCCTCCGCCTCCTGCTTCCGCCAGCACAAACACCCACAGCCCCTTCTCTCCACGTACTTGCTCCTCCCACGTCCATCTCCCTCTCCACAACCCCGTATCTCCCCTCCATTGCCACTGCCGGAGCCACCTTCCACCAACCTAAACTTCACAGCCAACTACACGTCAACGGCCCTAGCGAGCAACAGAACCACCCGCATCGCCCATTGTCAGACCTTCCTCCAGCCTGCTCCGCCCCTCCTTCCTCCACGTCACCTTACTCTGCATGTCATCCCTCCTTGACCACTAACCGCCTCCGCAACAACCCACATCCACAGCCCCTACCACCTGACCCCGCCTATAGCATGCTCGCCCTTCATACCTCTTGAACCCACTCTCCACGCTTCTGTACAGCCTAACACCCTTCTCCTTGAACTGTCGCCTCACAACCATCTTCCTCCAACCATGCCTTTCCAGCTCCAACCGCCTCCACTCCTTGCAGCCGCAGAAGACTCGCCTCCTCCTCTATTGTATATATATAGCTTATATAATTATTGAGAAGCATATATATAAGCAGCATCCCTTATTATGACCCTGTTGAGAAACCTTTCCCACTTCCTTATCTCCTCTTCTTTAAAAAAAAAGTATATAAGCTTATATACATAAGTGTATTTTTATGTTTTGTTACAGTGAGTCATAATTGGTTTGTTTAATGCTGCCTCTTCCTCTTTATTTATAAAAAAAAATAGAATATTGATTTTAAAAAATAATATATAGATATTTTGATTTTAATATGTGTTTTAATAAATATTGATTTTTTATAAAAATATAATATGACGATTTTATTTTAAATATGTGTTTTAAATTGAATATTGATTTTAAAAATATAATATAAAGATTTTATTTTAAATATGTGAGTAAATTTTAAATTTTTAAAAATTATATATTTTGTTTTCATCGATTCAAGTCCATCGTGCTTTGCTTTGGAATTTGTGCTTGGATTCGTAGCTTATTTCATTGTCAAATTTCTCTAGCCTCGAAAGGTGAGCAATCACTCACGATTAACAATTTTTTGTTTAAGTAAATAAACATCACTTGAAATGTCCCTTGAAATGTTTGTTAGAGCTAGGATTTTTGTTTAGTTAATATACATATGATTTATATGTTACTATGCTCACTTTGACATATATATGATTATATGATGTTATTTTTATTTTGATGTATATGATGATAAGTTGCTTTGTATAACACTTATATTTATATGTATGATATGTTGGTTTGGGATTCACAATTGCAAGTTCCTTATATGCCATGCTAGTAATTATCTGTTTTCAATCACACCGCAAGTTCCCTGTTAGTTTAGGAAATCCATATGGGTTGGAATTATACATACCCGAACGATCTTATAGATTAGGGAAAATCGTTATGGGTTGAAATGATAAACCCAAGCGATTTTATTGATTTTGAATTTTGGGATTGCCGGTTGAAATGATATATACCCGTAAACATTAAATTATTGCGGATTGGAATGATAAATATCTGTATCACTTGACCATAGGATAGAAAATTATATATGGACACCGTTGGCCTATTTTTGAAAAATGATTTGCAAAGTTTTAAAAGGAAATATATGGGTTTTAATAAAAATTGATTATTAAAATATAATATAAAGATTTTATTTTAATATGTGTAAAATTTAGATTTTTAAATTATATGTTTGGAAATTTTAAATTTATAAGTTAAGTTTTGAAAAAATATAAATTTTAAAATTTTACTTATAATTTTATTATTTAAATATATAAAAATAAGATTTAATATAAAATAAGACAGATTTGATTTAATAAAATTTAATATAATAAAATTTTAATTTAAATAATATATATAAATTGTGTTTAAATATTTATTTAAAATTTATATCAATATTTTGAAAACAGATTTTGTAATAACTTTAATAAAGGTTGGAAATATAAATTGAAATTGATTTGAAATTTAATTTTTTTTATAATTGTATATAATAAAAATTGATTTGAACTTATTGATTTTGAGATTTTAAAGCTATGATTTTTATAACTTGATAACTAGACTTTGATTAAAGGTGATTAAATGAACATTTCCAAATTTAAATAAAATTGGAATTGAATATTTAATATTTATTTAAATTTGTAATTTGAGATTTTATTTAAATGTTATTAAAAATGAATAAGTGAATATTTTCAAATTTAAATAAAATTAAAGTTAAATTTCGAAATATGAATGAAATTTATCAAATTGAGTTATTATAAATGTTTGAATTTTTAAACTTTGAAACCTATTGAATTGGAGGTGGTTTAAATTTGTAGTTCAAACTTGGATTTGAAATCGGTATAAATTAAAAATGGTTTTAATAAGAATTTGAATTGAACCTTTGACCTTTTTAATTGAAATCGTTGAACTAAGATTGATTTAAATTGTATTTTGGAACTAACGTTGATTTGGATTGATTTGTGAAATTGGAAGAAACAATTCTAATTTGAAATTATTTTTGATATAAACTATTTTTAATATATAAAAAATATTTTAATCTATAACTTATTTTTAAAATATAAACTATTTTTAATGCATAATTATTCCAATATATAAATTACTTTCAATATTCAAAATGTTTAAGTTAGAACTGGTATAATTTAGATTTAATGGATTTAAATGCGAATACTTTGATATGATGGTTCAAACTATTTTGTGGTTATGATTTTGGAAGTGAATATGATTTTGAAAGTGAATAAGATTTCGAAAGTGATATAGTTTTGAAATAAATATGATATTTTGATATGAAGTATGAACTGTTTGAAATGAAAATGACCATGGTGTGAAATAAGCGGTTGGTTGTTAAAGAGACCGGGATTAGATATTGTCATACTCTCTACCAATATCGAAACTAACAACCGTGCACGTGGTAGAGATTCCAGAACGAAGTAGAATGGTTTGGCGAACGTTTGTATGAGGTATGAACACAGCCCTGACTCCCTCGAGTCAGCTTGATGTGGCTAAAACAGGAGCTATACCGGGCCAAGTGGGGTTGCTCCTCCTATCGGGCACATTTCTTCGATACCATATCTATTACTTTGTGATTTTATTGGGTGCACCTTTGATTTGGGAGTGTGTCTCGAGGTGGGCGGTAGCAGGTGCTATGCGTTACCACTAGTCCGGGAGTGCAAAACGGTAGTATCCCTCCCTGGGCATTGCCTCGCGTGCCTTGTCACATGCCTTATCGCGCCCATTACGAGTTTGGTTTGTACCGTACTTATGGAGTGCTCACTGAATATCCCACCGGTTTGGTGGAGCTTACAATATCTGTATAGACTACGGGAATATATATATATATATATATATGTGTGTGTGTGTGTGTGTTAAGGGGGATATGGGTAAAGCCTTAACGCTATTTTAATAGTTTACTTTTATTATCTACGTAGCGTATTTTACCATGTATGTAGATAGTTTTACGGATACTTAAAGGATGGGAATCCCAAACATCCTTTAATTTATATTGCATTTCATTTGACATTTCACTTGAGTTGATTTACTTGCATAAGAATGTTAATATTGACTCGAGTGTTTTGTGTTTTGCTTTATGCTCGGGTCAGACAGAGTGTCATAGCATTTGAGACTCACTTTTGGAGCTTGGAGCTTTGCTTGGAGACCTATCTTTTATCTACTCAGCTATTCTGTTATTTTAGTTTATTCCTGTTGTTTATGTTCAGACTGGTCATTGCTTATGTATTAGAGATTCCTTTGTATTTGTATTTCTGTTGTATTTTGTTTTAGACTCTGATGTTCCGTAGTAGCTTCATGAACTACTATTTATCTATTCCGTTGCTTATTGTTATATTACTCTTTGTGTCTGTGGTTCTGTGATTGATTTATTTACTATATATGCTAAGTTTTGCCAAATATAAATTAACAATCTGTTGTTTTGAGCAGTTCAAGTCCGACACGTGTGGATGATTGTCGATTTGAATGGTACGAAATAGCAGGTCGTTACAGTTGGTATCAGAGATCTTCTTTCCCCATTCTATTTACCCTCATTTTAAACTTGTACCATTTCCTATTATCCACATCTAAAAAGAATTTTACAACTTAAAATTTTCCTTTCATATTAGAAAATTCTACGAGCTATATATTCTCTACTATATTATTTTTTTCAAAGAAATAACCTTTAAGAAAACCCTTCTACTGAAATTCTTTTTGATTTAACAAATTTTAAATTCTATTAGAACTTTTTATTTAAATGAAATACAAACATTTTATTACTACATTTTTTTTGGCAATTTAATATTCACTTACTTTTCAAAACAATGTTTTTCTTCTTTTAACAAATCTCTTGAAAATCATTTGAAATATATTATTTATATATTTTCCTCAATCTTTTTTTTCAAATATTTTATTAAATTCTTTCATATGGAGTCGGACTCGGAGTGGATATTAATTATCCCTACTATTGGACTTTTCTCCTTTTCTACTTACTTTCCGACTTATCTTCTTTTAGAATATTAAAATCCAACTATCATCTTGGAGTGGTTACTACACTCCTTCTTCGGGGACTCATTTAATTCTTGCTTCCGGTTATCTACAACATATAGACCCTTACTTTTCTCTTATCTGGACCTAGTGTACATCATCAAACGGTACTCCTATAGGAATCTACAACATTGGGCTATCGGGGGCTCAACTAGGGAGTCACGTACCATCCAGTTTTAGGGAGCTTCCATATGATGCACTCTTGCTCTTCTTAATTCAATGCCCTTCCACATGACCTACTTCCCGTGGGGTAATCAGGGCATGTGTATATTTTCAACTTCATCTATTGTTTCGACTCATAATCGAATTATCCATCTTTTCAAACTATGGTTGCAACCACTCTATAGTTGAAATTCACCGAATTTGGTGTATATTATATTTATATAATTATAGTCAAAATACAACTACGTTCACTTAGCATTTCCTAATTCTTAAAATCGATTAGCCTGAACTCTGATACTAAATGCAACAACCCGCACCTTAATGGCTAGATTTTTTGCTAAATCAAAAAATCCATGTCCACCAAAGTACAGATCGTTGGTTTTGGTATCTTACAAATAAACAAATGCACTTCAAAGCACTACTGATATAAACTCATGGTGGAATAGTAAAGTATAATAAAACATATAGTTACTAACCAAGGTTGACAGTTCTGATATCTAGTGTCCTTGTCAATGTCGAGCATGCATAAGGAAATATGTCTTTCCACCATTCCTGCCTTGCACCAGTTCCTATCCCTTTAAAGCTGTCATATGGGTTGTAATGAGGAGGGGGTCATAACAACGTTTCGGTGACTGGTAAATTACACACTTTATACATAACACTAGTTTATACCGATTGCCTTCCAGCACACATTATGTCCTTTATTTTACTTAGTCATCTCAACTCCATGTATTCGTATGATATGCCCCATCTACCCTAGGTAGATAATAACTACATATGTATATATGCAAGTACCACAATCCCTCTTTGAACCAAGATAATAACCCCACTAGTATCCGTAACTAAGAACCTCGTCAGGATCCATCATCAACGCATTATCACGTCCTAGTCATCATACATACTAAGGAACTCTCGTAGTGCCCAATAAAGGTGTCATAATAGTTTTTCCGTATTCTATCTCATCTTGGGGATTTACCTAAATGTTTCGTATTATGGACTCAATTTCATGGACTATTGAGGACTCGGCTCCTCGGATACCCCAATTGTTTAAAAGACCTCTTTTAAGGGTATCTAACCTTGCCTCCTAACAAACAAACTAGCTAGAAACTGTGGCGGTGCATGACTTAACGTGATCTAAATTAGTAGGAGGTGTAGCCCATTAGGTGTAACCCTCGTCTTTCAGTCGACCGCTCGGGACCGATGATGTTCTCGACCTATGTGCATATCCTACTCCCTAATATGGTACCAAACACACTGACATAGCACCGAGCCTTTCTCACCATCCCATTTAGATTGGCTAATGCAATCAAGGTAATACCCCCTAAATAATTGAAGCAGACTCTACTTGGGCATTCCTTCATTTATTCTACAGTTGGATACGTCCCGCATTAGTATAATGTATACACAACTGCTGGTAACCCCTTGCGGTGGGCAGACTTCTTTGTGTAACACTACCGACCTCGCATTCCAATCCATTTTAATGACTATGCCATTCTTATCTAAGCTAAGTTTTAGCTAACTTTAATAATTCACACCTGTCATAAACGCATAGTTGAGGTTACATATGTGTGTTTGTGTGTGTGTGTGGGTCTATATTCATACTTGTTTAATTATTACACCTCCAATGTTCAACTGTTAATAGTATTCTTTTACTTTTCCATGCGTTTACTTATTATTCCATTTATATCAATTTAATATCATTTACCGTTTTCCTTAAAATATCCAAATATTTTTTCTTATTTACCTTCCTTTCTCATTATTGAACTTTTTTTCTATTCTTTTCAACTTTTACTACCCTTCCTTAGTGCACTTTCTATTACCTTTTTATTTATATCATTACTTGCCATTATTCATTCTACGACTTGCATACTTCTTTATCGTTTATTATTTGATTGTTATCTTATCTCTATTACATATATATTAATTTTTCACTTAGATTGTTACTATTATCACATTTACAATTCTTTATTTCATCCTTAGGGATTTCTGTATTTAATGCATTGGAATTACATCTCCCTTAAAAGGAAAGGTTAACACTATAAATCCCTATATTTTATCCAAAAAGGAAATTTGTGTTACGTTTGGAATTACAAGGAACTTTTTTGTATTTATTGAAACAGACTGTATAAAATACGATAAATATCTATGTTTCATACATCACTTTCTTTTAGGCATATTCCTTGTTACTTCAAGCGATACACTTTTATTTATGAATCTAAACTTGATAATCTATAGAAATTTACATTGAATATCCAACATTCCAACGAATTAAAATACTACTTAAATCCCAGTAATCTTTTGTGATAACCATTTAACCGAAAAATATGGAATTACCACATAATTTATCAAATTCAGGGACTACCACCACCAAATACTTTCCAGATTCAAGTACATGATATATTAAGTTTAAGCTATCAATCACAAAATATGTAAGCATGGTTTTAGATTTCATTACACACATATAATTAAGCCTACAACTCCAAATAATTAAATCCAGGCATAAATGGAACAAATTTAGAACGAATTAAATCCAGTATTATATAAAAATATATAAATTCTCACTCGCTTTTTTAGATTTTCAAATCTCTAGATCTAATCCCATTTATTCCAGTTTGTCTTATTCTTCATATTTTAATACATATACCGCAAGCATACATATTTCTATCAAAAATCTAGATTAGAGAATAGATTTGGATTTAGATTCAGTTCTGAATTTATAATTTACCTTGTCTTTAACGATTTGATTCAACCCTATTCTTCTTCTCAATTATCCTCTATTATTATTCACTTGTATATATGTATATAAACTATAACTATATGTAGAATTTAGAATTCTTGGAGAAGAGAAAATGGCAGAGCTTCGTCGTTACTTTAGAAAATATGAGAAGAAAAGTGAGGTGTAACGACCGACCTTTTCGACCCTCAAAAGTCGACAGTAATACATCCACGGTATTCACATGCCAAACATCCAAGTACCGAAAAGACAAATTGTTGGGATAAAAAAAAGAGAAGACATAAGAGAATCTCACATCTTGATGAGTAATATGCAGTATACACATGATCCTTTCAAAAGAAAACTGTAATATATATACATCAATTAGAGTAAACTAATATATCATCGGCCTGAACTGTTATAACAACCTGTTCTCATAAATGTTGATAAATGAAAAACAAAAAATACAATGGAAATAAAGATACGTGAATACTCCTTGGAGGCATCCAGCTCATTTCCTGACGCTCCAAGGCATCCATAACTAAATCTAGAAATATGTTTTCGGGCTGACCCAAGCATTATAGGAAAATAATGCCCAGATCAGTTTGGTAAACCAGTGCGAGAAACACAAATCATATAGATTTAATGTTATATAACCTTTCAAAAATAAAGGTATCCCATAAGACTACACCGCACATAAATTTGAACAGGTTTTTACCTTACGATAACCAAACCATTTCAAATAGAAAATCCAATTATATTATAATAATGCCCAGGGTTTAAAATAAATATTTAACCACAGCCAAAGTGGTTACATTAATTACATTCCAACATATTAGATATACAACTAAGTCCATAAAAGCACTTACTAGAGAATGTTCCATATAATGACAAGGCTACTGGGGTACCGCCTGTTAGAGTAGCCTTGTCATAGTACACCTCTAGAGAAAATGTACCGAATATGGCATCACCCCGGTTGCCAGCCAAAATCCGTACCAAGTCACTAGCATACATAAATGGGTTAATATCGATCTAGATTGGGTGATGGCCAAAACCTAATGGTAGCAAACCACATAGCCCTACTGCATATCCCCTGTTTTAATCATTACCTGGTGTAAGGCCCGAGGCTACGTCTTATCTTTTTAGCAAATCCTACTTAGAATGCTAACACTGCCCTCCAAGCAACAATGCAATGCTAGCATTCATCCATACAAGTCGTTCAGGATATGAACAAACCGAAAGCACTACTTCTACTACATCCTCAGGATTAGTAGCAAGTAGCCCTTGCACTTCAAAGAACTTCATCTTTGAGTCCATCATCTTCAATATGTCTCCAATTCGAATGTTTATGCCGGTTGAAGTGGTTTTCAGATAATATACCCAATCCCGGTCTCTCCGAACCGATAATCGACAGTTTTAAAAACTGGACAAGATTTGATAGTCGGTTATTTAACTATCAAATAAACAATCTACCAAATCAGAGATTTAATTTCACAATAAAACCAAGCATGGTTAAACACAAAAGCAACCACTAAGCCTCTTTAATTAACCCTTTCATTAATTAAACCCACATTGAAATTCTTATATTAAAATACTTTTACAAAAGATATACATAAGTATATTACTCATTCACTACTCATTTATACTCTTTCACTACTTGGAAAAATATCCATATACTTATCTCATCAGTATAAGTATATTTGCAAACCACTACACTTTCAATACTTAGAAATTGTAACCATATATTTATCACAACGGTATAAGTATATTCACAAAATAGTTCACTTTCAATACTTAGAAAACTTTTCCGCATACTTGTCTCAACGTTATAGGTATATCCACAAATCTTAAGAAATATTTCGCTTTCAAAACCATACTTATTTGGGTTAAAACAAATGTCATATAAAACATTGATAACAATAAAACCAAAACAATATCTGTTTATAAAATCCTTTTTATAAATCTCCAAATATAATTATAAAACTCCTTTTCTAAATCTCCAAATATAATTATAAATCTCCTTTTATAAATCTCCAGATATATTTATAATACTTATTTTATAAATCTCCTTTACAAAACTCCTTGTAAAACTTCTTGTAAAACTTCTTATAAAACTTCTTATAATTTATAATACTACCTATTAAACTTCTTAATACTTCTTTATAAAACTTCTTATAATACTTCTTTTAAAATAAACACCCATTATTATATTAACTTTTCTGTAAAATAAATACTTCCCAAAATACATTTAAAATATTTCCAAAATGGTTGGAGAAAAATAGAAAAAAAAATTAAAAACTATTTCTAATTAAAATATCACATAAAATCCAAAAGTCAGATTTAAAAAACATTCTCGGAATCAAAACCAATTTCAAATCCAAACAATAAACAATAGTATTTCCAAATACTATAATGAGGCCAATAGCCACTGTAACGACCCGAAAATTTTGATGGTTTTAATAAGATAATTAATTGAAATTTTGTGAAATTTTAAAAAATAAAATCTGAAATTAAAAATTTATTATTTGGAATACGTCTATTTAAATATAGCGACTGGTAATTTTTCATCTAACAATATTGAAGTTTATTTTCTTGTGAAATTTTATTTCAATTTATATCAGTTAATAACAGTTGAATTTAAAAGTATTCCGAAACCTAAATATGTCAACATGAGAAAACTTATTTGGAACACTCTGAATCAGACCGTGGAATTCGTTTCACAAATTTCGGACGTTTCTAGCTCCGTTTGAATTTTTCCGTACAGAATAGCAACGTATATCAGTGTCCGTATCAACTTTTTGATCGGATGATCCTGCCTCTAATATCTGTATACCGTTTTGATCGTCTCGTCGTGCTGATCTCTATGGTATATTCATTTCTGAATTTTGAAATCCGGTACGCGACGGAAACAATAAATTGTTCGTTGTATCGGTACCATAAATTTGCAACCGTTAGCTTTCTTGTTTTCCAAACTTTGAACCGTGCAGCCCAAGCAATGTAATAAATTGCTTTAATTATTTTCAACTGAATCAAGGCTTGTGACCATTGTCATTCTTTCACTTTATATTTAGTCTACCGACTACTTTATTTCTACGGTTCACTTCCATTTGCTTTTGCTGTAGCCTACATTCTTCAAAACCTTTCCCCTACCTGTACGTCTTCTCTTCCTACCTCTCTTTCTCTCCACTATTTGATTTGCCCTCGCGTCCACCACCTTTTGGCCGCAACACCCTCTCGCCGAAGAGCACGCACCAAGACCCGAGCCTCCCTCCGCCTTCTTCCTCCTTCACCACCTTCCGCCTCTTGATCTTCCAAGCAGCAACACCCACGCAACCTGCCACCTGCCGCCTTGTCTTCACGAACACCCCTCCACCCGTCCACGCCTTCGCCTGCCACTTGCACGGCCCACCACCCTTGAGCACCACTTCGGCCTTCCTCCTTCTCTTTTGGGTTAGTATATATATATATAATATATAAGTATAATGTTTTGTGTAGATTATTTATATATATAAAGTATTAGATTCATAACTTTTGTATATATGTACCTACGTATGTGGTCTAGTTGCATGTTTTATTGTTGGGCACTATATGTTGAGTCTATATATATTCGGTTGATATTTTGATTTATGAATAAATCTTGTCTATATAAAGTATATAAGTTATAAGATCTACACATATATGTTTTAAGTTTTGGAATTTTGTTAAAGATATATATTTAAACGGAACATTGATTTTTAAAGTATAAAGTTTATGTTGATTTTTTTAAAGTTATCAAATCTATTAGTTAATACCTAAGCCAGTATACATGTTGGTCACACACACACACACACACACATATATATATATAAGTTATATATGTACCAGTATATTCTTTATATATGTTTATATGTTAGTACTGTAAGTTTACATAACTTGTTAGTAATATATATAAGTTACATATTGGTTTGTTGTTGATATGAAGTATGTGTATTATCAGATCTGTCACATGTATATAGTTATAATAAGTTGAGATAATAGTATAGGCATGTGTTTGTGTACAGATAGACTTATAAAGTAAGTTTGTAATAAAGTAAATTTGTGTACTTACGTGAGCTTATTGGTTATACACATATAATATTAGAGTAACTTTACATATATGTATAGTCGGTTTGGTTGTTGGTGATATCTAGCTTATATACATAAGTACAGTATATTCTGAGTTATATATTTTATAAGTTATATAGATGTATATATTTTATTTTATAAGTATGGGATTAAATATAAATTTGAAAATAAATATATGATTTAAATTGATTTTTAAAAAATAATATATATATTTAGTTCAATTTATATCAATTGATTCTAATCATTCTCATCGATTTCTCATGATCAGCTTTGTCCATCGTTCCTGTTTTCTTTATCGAATTGTGTCCATCTAGCGTTGCTTTGGAATTCGTAGCTCATTTCTTTGACAAATCTATCTAGCCTCGAAAGGTGAGCAATCACTCACGATTAACATCCTTATATTTATTAAATTTGATTTCAATTGAAACGACAATTGAAATATGTTGCTGTAGTTATTTACATTGCTATATATATTGTTATCTGTATCTGTTCACCTGTGACATCTGACACCATTATCTGTTATTTATCATTGATGATATATGCCTGTTACTGATTGTTATATTATTATCATATCTGTTATCACTATTCAAGTTTCCTGTTAGTATAGAATTCACTATGGGTTGAAATGATACATACCCGAACGATATGTAGAATAGAAGAAAATCGTTATGGGTTGAAATGATAAACCCAAGCGATTTTCATTGAATTGAATTTGGGATTGCGGGTTGAAAAGATATATACCCGTATATATTTAAATTGCGGATTGAAATGATAAATATTCGTATCACTTGACCATAGGGTAGAAAATTATATACAGACACCGTTGGTCTATATATAAATATTTTGAAAATAATTTCTATGGTTTTGGAAAGAAATATATGGTTTTAATAAATACTGATTCTTAAGATATTATGTATAAATGGTAATTTTATATATAGATTTAGTAATAATATTTAATTTAATTATGATTGATTTAATACATATAATATGTTAAGTATTTATGTAAATTTATATTTCAAACAGATTTTTGTAATAAATGGAATAAGTTAAGGTTGGGAAGACAAATTTGGATTTTATCTGAAACGGTATTAAATTAAGAATTTTATTTAGTTAAATCGATTTGAAACTATTGAATGTGAAATTTAAAGATATAATTTTATAACTGGATGTTTGATTTAAGTGGTTTAATGAATATTTCACGTTTAAATAAATAAAGGAAATATTTAGGAAAATATAATTTAAGGTTACTTAAATGGTATTGAATTTAATGAGAGAATATTTCAAGACTAAAAAAATAGTGAAGTTAAATCAAGATCTATATGAAACTGTTAAAGTTAGCTTTGAAATTGTTGAATATTAAAGCTTTGAATTATATTGAGATTTAAATGGTTTATTTTGTGGTTCAAATCTGTATTCGAAATCAATAAAATTCGAATTTGTTTAGTCAAAAAACTGAATTGAATGGAAATTGATAAATTGAGATTGAATTTAATTCGAATGGGAAAGTTGAGTTGATTTTGAAGCGATTTGTTAAGTTTTGAGGAAATTTCAAATACTTTACTTTATAAGTTATGTTATATATATATATACTATTTTGGAAAATAGATATATTTGAAATGAAAATGATATTTTGGTTTTGAAGTACAAATTTATTTGAAATGGCCACGGTGTTATAATGACGTTCAGTTCCATGGATCCTTAGAGGATGGTTATCCCAAACATCCTTTAAATTATTTGTATTTCAGTTGATATTTCACTTGAGTTGGATTTATTTATATAAGAATGTTAATCCTGACTCGAGTGTTTTGTGTTTTGCTTTACGCTCGGGTCAGACTGAGTGATACAGCATTTGAGACTCACCTTTGGAGTTTGGAGCTTCGTTTGGAGATCCAACTATCGATTCAGCTTTCAGCTTCTCCAGTTGATTTGTTCAGAGAGGTCATCTATTTGCACTGGAGACTTCACTGTATTTGAGATATTCTGTTGTATTTTATTTCTAACTCTGATGTTTATATAGTAGCTTCATGAACTACTATTTATCTATTCCGCTGCGTTATTATTTTATTACTCTGTGTCTGTGATTCTATGATTGATTTATTTACTGTATATGTTGAGTTTTGCCAAATATAAATTAACAATCTGATATTTCGAGAAATTCAAGTTCGACATGTGTGGATGCGAATGGTTGAAAATACCGGGTCGTTACAACCACTATAGCACTTAACCAATGCTACTACTATTTTTATCAATAAAAAATTTCAACTTTTAATGTATATCACTGTCATATCCAATATGGCCAACTACCAAACTTTTAGCATTCAACAATTTACACAATAAATATATAACCGAGGAATCTAGATTCCACTACAAAATTCCCTATATTTCATTTTATATGTCAATCGCTTTTCAAAGCGAAAATTAAACTAAACCAAATCAACCAATCATTTAAACATGAAAATAATAATTTATATCTGCTATATATCATAATAGTATTCATCCAAAGGCGGGATAACCCACCAAAATTCCAATTGACGCTTAAGCATTCCAGTTTGATCTAAAATCGAATGACGTCTAATTTTAGCTCAAAATTCGACTTGCTCTAAACTTGACGAAACCAATTCCAACGTGCAGATAATGCTCCTACGAGTGTAAAGCAAAAGACTACATCTCGATTAGTCCTCGTATGAGAGAGATATTCGATTTATAAGATTTTGAATTAAAAAATATAATTAAATCACTTAATTATAACGTTAATTACCCACTCAAAACCCTTCTTCCCCAAATCGATGCCGCCTCATGTACATGTGCACACCCAAATCATGCACGACTTCACAGTAATACAGAGCATCGCCCCACCATTCAATGAACTGACTTCGGCGTTGGCCTTCTCTCCGCGATCTCGACACAATCGACCCAAAATTGCCACGCTCAGCCTCACAAGTCAAATCGCGACCTACCATACCCCACCCTTAACTTCACGAGATGGTGAATCGTCGGGAGCCACCGCCTCTCACCAAACTCCTTCCACTGATGCTCTTCGACACGAGGAACGTAATGTAACCAACCTCATCCCCTATCTCTGCCTATATTATTGACAATCCCAAACCCTAGGCGGCGGCCAAAACCTCGACCACTCCAAAACACAACTGCACATCCCCATCTCACCATAGATCGAAGCCCTCTTCCTCATGAATCCAATTTCATATATTTTTCATTGAGTAATTGTTTGATTTTGAATTTTGAAAGAGGTGAACATTATTTTATTTTCACTAGAAGTTGAAAATGAAAAAAGAAAGAGGAATGAGGAATAGTCAAAGAGAAGAATAGTCTTGTTTTACGTTCGGTTTACTTTACAATTTTCGGTACTTCGCTACGTAGCATCTCGTTCGTGTACGAACTGCGAACGACAGAAAAAAATAAATCGTGCACAAAAATATGACACGATCTCAAAACAATAATTAAATAAATGATTACCTTATTCTATGAAATTTCAAAAATACCATCGTTCGTCGAAAAATACATCAAACGATAATTTAAATATTTTTCAAATTAAAAATTATGGAATAATCCTATAAATTCATTTAAAAATACGTCATTAAAAATCAAGTCGTTTAAATAAAAATTGATTTTCTTATTATTTATCATATTTGAATCAAGTTTGAATATTTAAATAAATTAAATATTCTTATTCAAACTGTTAAAAATTTCGGGTCATTACATGAAAGGTTATGCTCGTATTTATAAGGGTTTGAATCAATGCCAATCATTGGATTAAATTATTTTAAATCCGGACCGTTCGGCCACATCATAATCCTTTGCCAACAATATACACCGGTCGACCGTTGCCCTCCCCCACCGATCGACTGCTAATGGACGACTGGTCGATATCAGGGGACGACTGGTTGCTTTTAATTTTGTTAATTAATTAGCGATGTTTTATTTCGTTGATTTCTTTACTTTTATACGTTATCCTCCCGATTTATACTAACATTAATTATTCTTAGAGGTTAAGCATTGTTATATATCCGTTAACTCTAATTAACGGTAATGAACGTTAGTTGATAATTTTTATTTCCTTAATTACGTGTATAATTATTTACGATCCGAAATATTCAAACGTTAATAACTTTTTCATTTGAACTCCGATCGTAAAACTTCATATATGAAAGCTGATCAAAAAATCATTAGAATGCATTGGTGTAAGTTTTGTAGCCAAATTTTGATGTTTGTAAAAATTCTATTTTTCGACATTACTAATTATTTATTAATTTATTTTTAATTAATTATTGTTAAAATTATGAGGTGTTACTCTTTTTTGACTAGATTTGTTTCAATGAAACATTGCATCTTTACTGTGAATTTTCGCACTTTGTTTTCATACGATGATTAAGTTAGTGTAACGTTCAGCCTTTTCGACCCTCAAATATCGATATATATACATCCATAATATTCACATGCCAAACACCCCAGTGCCGGAAAGACAAATTGTCAGGGTAAATAAAAAGAAAAAGAAAAGGAACAAGGAAGAAGAGAACAAAACATCTGAATCTCACAACTGAACGATAACATATAATATCAAAAGATAGTACAAAGTGTCACTCTAAGATGCATAATATTTCAAAATTATAACCTTAAGTACTATCATCAGCCTAGACATTTATAATAGTCCGTGCTCACAAATGTTGTTGTATACATACTAGTAGTGCAGCGGAAATAAGAGTACTACGGTAAGTGAAAGCGTCCAGCTCATCTCCAATAGTTTTAAAGAATATCCAAAGAAAACCTGTCTTTCTCAAACTGCTCGAAAGAGCATCCAAGAAATTAAGAGAAAGATAAAACCACAAGTCAGACATAAGTCTGGTGTAAGAAACTCAAGAAATACGAGCCTCATGTAATAGTATCTTTTGAGACCAATTGAATCAATGGAATGGTTTTCCCCTTAAAAGAACCAAATTATCTAATAAATACATATGGCGATATAACAGATAATATCTAGGGTGTAGAATATAAATCAGTATGCTGCATGTACAACACAACAATATTAAGTACATAATCAAAACCACTAAGATTTGTTCAAATATGGATTTCGATTGGAGGTGCCCTCGGTACATCGAGGCGGGCGCCTGCCCAACGGTCAGAATAACCTTTCGAGCAGCATATATCTCTAGATAAAATATACCATAAGGTAAACACAACTGGTTCAATTTTGTAACATATGATATCCTTAAGCATCTCTAGATATAGAGTTGATATATTCTTGGGTTAGCTAAACTCACTAGCTATGCATCCTGCTCTGGTTTCTGCCATTTTTGATTGTGAAGTTACGTTTAGCATCTTATCACATGAGTCTTCATCACTTGAACATATCTCGAATCTCTCCATGGATTCCAGCATCTCGAACAGATCTCGAATCTCTACATGGATTCCAACATCTCGAATAGTTCATGAATCTCTATATGGATTCCAGCATAAATCATCCGACGAATGCTAACAATGTCCTCTCTCTTGGAATCACCCTCAAGATAGACAATACAACACGATAACATCATTCGAAATATTAATGTTGACCTTCCCTTGGAGTTACCCTCATGATAGGTGGTGAAACTTTATACATTTTGCTTCATAACCACTTCTGAAACATAGAACACGTATATCGGTTTTGAAGTAGTTACGATTTTGAATCACCTCATATAAGTACACTCCCCCGCTTACCGGACTCTTCAAGAACAATCGATAAATTTCTAATGAACTCAACTTCGGGTTTTTCAGAAATAAACAGACAACACATAAGGGTGGATATCATCTCCTATCTAGACAGATTTCCTTATCTCTTGTCCTAAAAGAGCTAGATGAATTTGTATGTAGGGTAAAGCATCAGTACGAGGATAACCGTACCGTATAATTCTCATGTTTCTTCTTGATATTTCATAAGTTAATTTTGGTCAAATTCAGATAGCAATGAAAACGACTGCATATAGAAACCAAGTCTCGTATACTTATCATATTTTTTACCTTCTTTACTTACACTATTCCTTGGTCAAGAGTGAAGCTGGTAGGTTAGAGCACTATTTGCTTCCAAGCCCTACTCGAACATCATTCTTAACTCTCATAGATAGAACAAACCTACTTTATCAGTTTTTAGTGCTAAGTATAGTTGAATTACTTTCCATAGATAAGTTAACACACAAAGCACGCTTAAGTCACATAAGCGACTTCTAATCCTCTTTTTATTTAATTAGTTATTTTATTAATTAAATCTTGTTTTATCAAATAATACTTCCTTCAAAAGTAAGCAAACGATATATAAGAGTCCTCCCTAGGGGATCTCAAATATACGTTCTAAATATAAGAGACATTTCATAGAACGAGTCCTTCCTAAGAGATCTCAAACCATATAAATCCATGATGCTTTTATTCACTTTTTTCTACTTGCATATGTATTTAAAATACTTTTAAAAAAGATATATACATGTATACTACGATTTCACTATTCACCTGTACTCTTTTCAATACTTCAAAATACATTTATATACGTATCTCAAAGGTATAAGAATATTCACAAATCACTTAACAATATTTTCCACTTTAAAATATAATCAATAGGGCTAAAGACTAAGGTTACTTAAACATTGTCATAATAAACCCAAAACACTTCATAATTATTAGTATCGTTAAAACATTCTTTTTAAAGGTTCGCTTATATTTAAAAGTATATTCAAATGGGCTAAAAAATTGTTACTAAAACATTATTTACTATAAACCCAAAACCATCTTATACTTGTCATTATCTTTAAAATAATCATTATTAAGATCTAATTATTTTCATTTTATAAAATACTTAACGTTCCCAAACTTGTATATAAATACTTATAATTATGTTTTGAATACCTATATAAGATATTATGTAAAATTACATGATTTTGAAATTACAAAAAAACATTTTAAATAAATGTTACAAAATAAACCCTTTGCTTTAAATTTCATTAATAATTATTAAAAATATATTTAAACTTAAAACCACTTTTAAAATACTTTAATACATGTTATTAAACACCTTTAAAAATACCTCACTCAAATAATAAATTTAACTATTGTTTTTAAACACTTTTAAATCATCAAAATAGTTGAAAATCAACACAATAACAAACAATGCTATTAAAAAAATCCATAAATGTTGTCGTAGGTCAGAAAACTGCCATTGTTAAATGCTATTAAAAATCTTGACAAAGAACAATTGAAAATACTTGAAATATTAGCCAGTTTTCTCAAATCAAATAAAATTTCTAAACTATGGTTTTTTTATAGTAAGTACTATACTTAAACTACTTAAAAACAATGCAAAGAAATCCCTAAGGACATCTACCAAAATCATACCAAAAAATAAGCTATTTACAAAGTGGTTGTATATCGACCTTTTCTCGCTACTAATTTTTGCAACTTCATTCAACCAGTTATTAAATGATTTAAAATCTAATAGTTTTATAATAAAAATTACACATATAGTACTTAATAAAACAGCAAAGAAACCCCTAAGGATGTCTTTTAAAATCATATTAAAAATTCCTAAAACAAGGCATTTTACAAAGTGCTCATATAGCGACCTTTCTCGCTATAAATTTTGCAACTTTTCCAAATCTTTTCTATACTTTTCCAAATCTTTTCCTCACTATAATATACACTACTATAAGTGTAGATCATAATCAAAATATATACTTTCAGAATATATTCACATATAATCATTTTAGACAAGTTAAACACGAAGGATTTCGATGTACACTTACAGCGACTCTTTCACTACAAAAAAGTTCACACACTTCCACATCACACACAATCATACCAAACATGTAAACACAATGTCTATGCCATGATACACAGTGTAATAGAAATGATTATACTACGTATAAAGTTATCACTTGCTTTCTAAAGCAGGAGGTCCAAAAGTGATAACTTGCATTAGTTCATATTTTACTTAACTTTATATTTACACAACAAATACACACACATAACATATACACTTCAATTGTGAGTAAACTCACCCAAATCCATAATAATATCAAGCATAAGCATTCTAGAACACATGGCCACTACCTACCATTATTAAACAAGCCAAAGATCCCACCTTTGCTTGATTAATGCTCTTCGCCACATGCTCCTCCTTCTTTGCTCAAGGTTTTGGCCTCTTTTCTCTAAATTTTCTCCACGGGTGCCATGTAACTCTATTGATCTGTGGATAGTAGGTTTAATGAGGGGTCTTTGGTCAAAGTTCGAGAGTGTTTTGATAATTTTTGGATTTTATATGAATTTTTTATGTATAGTACACAATTCTGGAAATTATTTTGCTTATGTGAATTTGTGATTTAACTTTAGCCCATTTTCCTAAGGAGCAAGGGGTATTTATAGGTGATGTAATGAAAGTCAAAAAGGGTCATTTACAACCGCTAGGCTAGTCAAAACACACTTCCCACTCATGTTCTCTACTTTCCACCTAAGGAGAAGATATCTCCTCTTACTCCATCCTTAAGGCTTTTCCACCAAAATATCTTCCTATGACCTCATGCACGACATCATCAAAGATATTTAGTAAACCATAAACACCAAAATATTTTTAGTTGCTAATTAATGGCACGTTAACATATTAGACATGCCCAAGAAGTTCAAACAACTTCTATCTAGTAAAAAACCATTTATCGATAAAACAAAATTCAGCTATATTATCATTATTTTTTCAAACTATTTATTTTTGTAAACATATTTCAAAAACAAGTTTACTTTTATGTTTTATTAATTAAAAGGGGTTTAACATGCTTATAAAATCAATTTAATCGCATTTAACCAAGATTCAAATATTTAAATAATTCAGATATTTAAATACGAAGTGTTTGAAATTTTGGACCACTACACACGTCTACTTAGAAGATACAAATGCTGTAGTTTTCTATTGTTATCTAGCATATAAACCAAGTGACATCTCAATGGATCTAAGTTTCAAAATGATAAAGAAATGAATCAAGTAGCTTAGGTGGTGTCAGGAATAATGAACAAATGAAGCACGTGAAGTTTGGCTAAGATTTGCATAAGGTAAATCATGTCGGTACCGAGTTATTTGTTAGAGCGAACTCAGTTTGAATTGTAGATGGAATTGCATTTTACTTGGAAGAAAAAAGACAAAGACTTGAATAAAACAAACCATGCCAGTACCGACATGATTTGAAGGGGCCATTTTGTCAATAAAGATTAGAAGCTTGGAGACTTAAACAAATGTGAAAAAGAGTCGAAGATACAATTCAAATAACATATTGGCATCGACATGATCATCTCGGTACTAACTTGTTATGGATGCCGAGTTTTATTCGTTCTTCGTGCCTGAAAACTTGGACTGAGATTTTACATGTTCTTCCATGGGCTAACGACTTCGAAGGATGAATTCGACTACAAATACACCACCTTTAGCAACAAAAAATGGACTTTAAGGGATTTTCCCTTTTTTTACTATGAAGTGTTGCTGAACTCGAATCCCGATAGATTTCTAAATCCAATAATTTTGTGATTCGATTATACTTGTGTAAATACATTAAATTATATTATGTTGAATTTGGATAAACACTAACAATGATGATTATGTGATCATTAGTATGAACTCAAAACTCGCTAATATTTAAATAATTAAAATATTAAATCATATATGAATTTCCTAAAGCACTATAATGGACACAAGTTAAGTTACAAGTTGATCATTTAGGTATAATCAGTTTCTAGTCATTTAAACTATACCCTAAAAAAAGATATATTGTGCATGTTTTCCTTTCGTCATCACTATATCACTTAGATATCTAAAGCTCGGTCACTGGTAAAAATCCAATAATATAGGTACATAATTGTGAAATGCAACATTAAGGCCTATGGTTCAATCCAATAATGTTTATTAATTAACCAAATTAATTTGACCAAAGAATTTGATAATAAGTTGATTGCCAATTACGGTAATATTAACCTACCATTCGAAGGAGATGAAACATCTCTTGAATAGTGTAACACCCCTAATTTTAAATAATAATATTCAGGAGATTTAATTAGATAAATTAAATAGAACAAAGTAAAGATTAGAGTGATAAGGAGATTGAGATTTGAAAATTTATTAGAGGTCGTGCTTAACTAAATAAAAATTTAAAAGAATGAGTTTATGGAAATGGTTTTATTAGTTAATCAATAAGAGAATAAGGCAAGGGTGTTATGGGGAATAGCCATCCACCATAACCCTTAACCCCTAAACACTTATGCCCATTTTCATTTCACAAGTTTATAATTTTAAAGCATAAACCAAGAAGCTCAAGCCGGCCATAACCTAAGGGGTAAGAGGATTAAAAATCAAGTAAAAGCTAAGGAATCAAGCAAGGAGAATTAAGCAAGATCAAATATCAAGTTCCTTATCCAAAGCAAGGTGAATAATAATCAAAACCATCTCATTTTCGTTTTTAAAGAGCATTTGATTTTAGGTTTTAAGTTTAAAACCTTTATAATGATTTTAGGGATGTTATGTAAAATATTATTTTGGAGATGGGTTTAAATTTTCGTAATTATACAAGCTATGGATAATTTATTATGAATTTTTGAAAGATGAAATAGTTAATTGGGTTTCAAAATTTATTTCGGCTATTATATAAAGGATTTTGGGTCTAAAATTTATATATGTTAGATAACATATTAAAAGTGAATTCTGATGATTTTTGGGGAGTTTTTCTAAGTAATTTACTATATAAATTAAATTATTTAAGTTGGAGGACTTAAATGTATTAATTGTTTTGTTAAAGGGAATGGCTACTTTGTAAATTACTTTTAGTTAATTCTGGATAAATTTAGTAGTCTTTAGAAAAGGTTTTGGTAAAGATTATGGCAACCAATTATATTTTTACAAGGCAAGTTAGTTGAAATGCATTTACTTAAAAAGGCAACAAAACAGTTTTGTACAGATTTATTGTTTCGCCACTTCCAGCAGCAACCTTTCGATCTCATACCTCCGCCCCCAACCAAGTCGAAGCCAATACACATAGTATCAATGCTTTGGTATGTAGTAGATTGGAGAAAGGCGGAAGGTATGGAGTCGAAACCATGCTTTCAAAGGGGTCGATGTCATTTTAAATAGCTTTCGAAGGTCTTTGTTTTGCTATCAAAAGAGATGCTACTTGCCTAGTTTTTAATGGATGCTTTCGAAAGGGTTGAATTACTTTTATATAGCTTTCGAAAGGGTTGCCGCCTTTTTTTTAAAGGGTAACTTTCGAATGCGTTGTCATATATTGTGTTTAAAAGAGAAGCTTTAAAAGGGTAGTTTTGAACCAAGTCGAAGCCTTGCTGCCATCTCCATACCTTTCGAATAGGTTGAAAGTTTTCAATGAGTTCGAAAGGCAAGCTTTTGTTTTATAAATATAAAAGCCGCTTCCTAATACTTTCGAAAGGGCTCCAGTAGCCATTTAAACTAAAGGTTTCGAAGGCAATTGCTTCAAAAGGTGTTTCAAAGCTATCCTCCCAATTACTTACTTAAAAGATTAAAGCTTTCGAAAGGATGGTTTCGAAGCCATCTGTTTTCCCAAAACTCTTTTACTTGAAGTTTAATGGTTTCAAAAGGGTTACTTTAATTTATATTCACTTTGACCCAAAAGTTATTTTTAGGAATAAACCTAATGGTTTTGATAGAGGTACTTTCAAATGGTTTCGAAGCTATGCTTCTATAAGTTGGAAAGGTATGCTTTAATACTTTCGAAAGGAAGGGTTGATGCTTTCGCTTTCGAAAAAGATATTTTAAAGTGTTTCGAAAGGCATATGTTTAAGTGTTTTGAAAAGTGGATTTGAATGTTTTCAAAAGATATGTTTTAATGGTTTCAAAAGTAAAGGTCTATCATTTCGAAAGCCTTAGTTTTTAAAACAAAGAACCCAATCTCATTTTTAAAAGAAAACCCATGGAACTATAAAAGAGCTTTGAAATGGTTTTTAAATTTGGAGTTTTTGTAGAAGCTTGCCTTGATAAAAATAACGGGTTAAAGGGATTAACCAAATTTCATATGGAAAGGATTTCAAGGATATTAAACCATAAATGTTGGTATTTGTAACGAAGCAAATTTTGCCCACTCGAAAATCGACATCCATACTTTACATCGTACTCGAATGCCATAGATTCGACCGTTTAAATCCGAGTCGCCGGAGCTTATAACACAGTTAAGTAAATAACACAGTGGAAGAAAAAGAATAATACATTGATATACAATATCTGATAAAATATCTGATACAACAGAGTGATACAATGAATATCAATATACATCAGAGATATGATACAAGAAATAGCAGCGGAAAAGAAGATAGATAACACCAGCAGCGGATAATCTCCATCTCCAAAACGCCAATCCAGAAATAGCTTGAACTCTCAATAACGATGCACCAAGATAAGCAAGTGCAGTCCATATCCAAAGACTGAACTAGCTCCATAAAATCTACTAAATCTGAATATCTGAAAAACCCAACTCTAGACTGCTCGTGTCGAAAAATTTTGAGCACCCAGAGTTTAGGAAAGAAACAATAAACTCTGGATCAGTCATGGGACTGGTGTGAGCAACAAAAAAAGTTTATCTTTAAAACAAATAGCAGAGAATTTTAAAGTCAATTCGCAATGCTTTTGGAAAATGAAACTACCATAAGGCCTCCCGCCACACACACAATGCAAGCGCAAACTTGGAGGAGATTTCTCCTTATGATAGTCAAAGATGCTTACTATGCAAAACAAAACATTTTGGATATTATTATTAGTGCATAGTGAGGAAAAACATTTCGAAAGTACAATATAAATCTTAGCCAGCATAGGTACCATTATAGTATGCCTACTATAGCTACCATATTAGATGGCAGGTTCTACAACTAAAACCGTACAAGGTTCGTATTGTTTTGTTTGGATTTCCAACAAATGGTCGGGCAAAGGAACTTCCCAAGTAAAATAGAACGCCTCTGGAGCGACGTTCCCGGATCCTAACCAGATCTCTGCTACACAAGGCCGGGTTACCCCTAGCTGGGTAACTACTGACACGAGTATGCCACCTCCCGGTCGTTAGCGACCTTTATCCGAGGTACCTCTAATCCAACAACCACAAAGCAATCACAAAGTAATAGATTCGCAGCAACCACAAAGTAAGTATCTAGGCTCCATACCATGATACCACTTATAATCCAGAAGAAAATGGATATACCCTTAGAGGGAGCTACCCTCAAATAACCTTGCTGCCACGATTCCTGTTTTGACCATACCGGGTCGTGGGGTTCGACGAAGTCTCATCCACAAAGCTACGCTTTGGCACAAAGCCATGCTTTGGGTCAACAGATGATCAAAGTAATGATCACAAAGATAAATGATCAAACAAATGATCATATCACAAATGATCAAACAATGATCATCACACAGCAACACTCAGCATGTCACATTACCAAATTGGGAGTATATCGCTGATAACCTTCAACTACATAACCTCTGAGCTCGTACGTCTCAGAGAAGGGTGTTAAGCTAAGAGAATAAATTCTCCGCCACCAACAGAAATGTATTTGAAAGAAATCGGCTTTATATCTCAAAGTGTAATGTCAGACATGTAACCACACAAGTCTGTTCCGGGTCCGAACAGAACCGAAGGCACTTCCAAAGAAGCCCTTGCAAATCCGAATAATTTTCTAATCACGTCCGGACTTCCCATCACAAAGGGTGATCAAATCTCTATATCGGGGACCAGTCGATGCAGAGACATTCGACGAGTTATCCTTTCGTTTTCGAAAATATCCGGTCTTCACCACCGATCTTCAAATGCTATCCATATATGACGTATCACTAATTCGGAATGGGTTATATGACACAAAGGTCTTTTCCCGGCTAACCCGAATAGTGAGCGCAATATTTAAAAATATATGGATATTGGGATTTCAATTAAGTCACAATTTAAACCCAAACTTCTCTTTCAAATGGTTTAACAAATTACCATTTTTATCTTTTTAACAAAAAGATTCATTTAAACAACCTTCAATGGTTTAAACAATTTCCACATTTTAATCTTTTAAATAAAAGGTTAAATTCATAAAGTTCACCCAGTTTCACAAAGATTCATTCACAGATTTTCCAAATCAATTTCCATTTTAATTTGATTAACTCATTAAATCTTTAAATCAAAGATTTAACTCATAGCTTTCAAAACAATTTCATTTCGAATGGTTTAAACAAATCATCATTTTAAATCTGTTAAAAATAAACAGATTCAATTCATAGTTTTCAAAAAGATTTATTCATAACTTGGAAAACCATTTTTCAATTCAATCTTGAAATTCCTTTAATTAAACTGGAATATCATTTCTTATCTGAAAGCTTTTATTATGTGAAAACAAACAGTTTTCATTTCGGAAAATCTGATTCATTTATACGAGTTAAGGTTCTTGGGTTAAATTCCAATTCTCAAAATTATACTTTTAAATGGTTTAAATTCATACAAACACATTTATATCACCTTTAATCCCTAGTTTAAAATCATAGGATTCAATTTCAAATTTGAATTCAAATTTAAATCAAATTATTTAAATTTTCAAAACTCGATTAAGTTATTCAAAATAACTTTTATCTTTGAAATTCCATTTCAAAAGCTTTTCATTTTAAACCCAAATTTCCAATTTCAAAATCAATTGAAATTAAAATTTCAATTTCAAGAACATCAAATTTAAATTATCTGTGACTTAACAGATTTCCACGTGAAATCCATATTTCTGTGTGTAAGTGTGTAGTCCAGGGGTTCAACACAATAGTGCAACATCATTCAATTTATCATAGATCAAAATACCGAAATATAGTTGATAAGCAGTATTAACTATCACGCTTATCGTTCATTCACAGATCACAGATATATATCACAGATAAGTAAATTACAGATCACAACATAAATCAGGATGTATCACAAAGCATCATATATCAGGGATATCAAACAATCAAGTCATCCAATAGAATCCAAATATCCATAGGTAAGGTCAGTTAATTGTCTGATTAATTCAAATCAGATTAATTTCTTATGAATAAATTACTAATCCTGGTTAATTAATTATTAATAAATTACAAATCATTTTGATAAATTATCCTTTAATCATTTATTAATTAACCTTTAGTTATTAATTAATCAACCTTTAATTATTAAATAATTAACCTTTAATTATTAAATAATTAACCTTTAATTATTTAATAATTAACCTTTAATTATTTAATTCACCATTTAATTAATTAACTTTAATTAATTACTTTAATTAATCATTCCTCAATTAATAATCATCCCTTAATCACATTCATTTATGAATTAACCTTTACTTAACTAATTATTCTCAAATTTATTTATCACATTAATTAATTACCTTTAATTAATTACAATAAGTGATTATTCTTAATTATCTCCATTAATATCAAAATCTTCAATTAATAATCTTCTAATAAGTAAAAACAATGGCGCCCTCTCCCCACCCAGTACCCCCGATCTCCTTCGTCCCTAGCAAATACAACTCCGTTCTGATAGACCCCTCCCCCCTCCCTCCTCCTCTGCCGCCCCCTGCCATCACGCGATCCCATCCCGAGCCCCATTGCCTCCGCCCGGACCCAGCCAACCTCTCTGTATCGAGATCCCCACCGCCAAGACTTACGCCCAGGTAGCGGGTTCCGCTCCTCGATCCCCTCTCCTGCCCAATCCTCCGGCCAAGCGTCGCCACCCCTTGCCGCAATACAAAAACGTTCGCCAAACGGTTGAATTTCTGAAGCAGGAAAACCGTTGCCTTCGCTGTGCAGGCCTTAGACACGTGGCACAGTTTTGTCGGGACGCAAAGATATGCTATAAGTGCAGATTTTTTGGGCATCCTCAATCGCACTGTCCCGATAAAATCCTCAATCAGTCTCTGGCTCGTAAAATCAGCAAAGTCCATTCCTCTCCCACTAAAGACAAACCCACCTCTGCTCGCTGGGTCCCAAAGTCACATCCCCACTCAGCTCAAACGAAACCTTTCAGCTCCCCAATGCAACCCATATCCCCTGGAGCTACACATAGTCTGTCCCAATCCCCGAAGCAAAATCATAACACATTCTCGAATTCCAAAACTTTCTCAATGGCGGATCCAGCATTGCTCCTCATCGCTAACATCATCTCTGGCACATGGTCTATAGACTCTCTTCACCAAGCACTATCCTCCACCTTCCATCACAGAGACTGGCCGCTTTGGCTTCAGACCGACACCAGCTTCATCTTCTACTGCCCTACATTCTCAATCAGAGACCAAATCCTCCAGCGATCGACCATCTCTAGAGCCGGAGGAACCGTGCAATTCCAATCTTGGTATGAGCTCGACCGTCCTGCGCCGTCCTAGGACCCACCATCGTGGGCGAGAATCTCAGGTTTCCCGGAGCTCCTACGCTTCAACCCAGAAGCCATCTCTGAAGCAGTCAAGCCAGTGGGTAGATTCCTGGCCCAAGATGACTGTATGGGCGGAACTTGATCATCGTTTTTTATACATTCAAATACAATTCTTCAGTGGCATCATCACTCCATCATCCTTTGTTACCGTCCTCAACAACACGGAATACCTCCTAAATATCGAAAGATGGGAGCACGAACATCCAAACAGGCGTTCGGAGAACCACCTGCTAGGGTTAGACTACGCGAGAAATTTCCCCCTATTTTAGCACCACATCCCGGTCGAAGACTTAGAGTCGAAAGACAGATTCGACGTCTTGAATTACTCTCCAATCTTCTCCGGCTCCCCGCCGGCGCCCGGACAACACTATGATCAGTCATTTGAAGTGGTGGGTCCAAGGGGCTGGGACCCATGGCCAGTCCAAGAGCATAGGTGGGACCCTTTCTCTGATTTAGACCTCTCATCCCCGTTCTTCTAGCAGATCCCAACCCCCCCTGATGCCGCATCCCCACCCCATTTGCCACGTATTTCTACCCCTCAAATTGATACCCAATCCCTCCCGGTGCAGATCCAAAATACCACCCCCCAAGCTGACCCCCAATCTCCCACACTCCAGTTCCCCATTCCTAGCCCAGCAGAATTTAGCCAAGCGGCCCGCCCAAGGACTAGTCAAGGGTCTCAGCCAGCCTCCCCAGCGGCCGCTCAGTGGTCTTAGCCAATCACTCCAACGGCTGTGCGCCGTAGCTCCAGACTAGACAGAGCAGCATCACATCCTGGTAGTTTCTTTAAACATGTAGTCTTTTCCTCTCTTAATAAAAGCTTAAATAAGAAAATGGAACGTTGCATGGGAGTGAACTTGCATGGAGAACACTACACCTCCATGCAGGCACTAGAATCGGAGCGCTTATCGTTCTCCCAATGAAGCTAATTTCCTAGAACACACGGGGGTTGGGGGACCCCAGTAAAAGACATTATGTTAGCCTTGTCATATCCCCACAAAAAGTAGACATTCTTTTCCTGCAAGAATCCAAACTGTCAGACCCAACCCCCAACACACTCAGACAGATCGGTGTGCCTTTCCTAACTGGGTGGGCTCACATAAATGCTGTCGGTTCGAGCGGAGGTATTTTGACAGCCTGGAATGAATCCGTGTGGTCCCACTGCCAAACCTTCTACCACACAGCAGCCCTACATGTAGCCCTTCGTCGCTTACAAACTGGAACAATCTTCTTCTTCTCCAATATCTATGGCCCACAAAACCCTCGAGATCGAAATGAACTTTGGTCGAACTGTCTCACCTTCTCCTCTCACATTAATGGCCCTTGGGTTGTCGGAGGCGATTTCAACACCACCAAATCCCCATCAGAAAGGAACTCGGGCAACCTTTCCCAAGACTCTGAAGCCTTCAACCACTTCATCAACCTTTGCTCCCTGATAGACCCACCCATCTGTAACCGCCTCTACACTTGGTCTAACCGCAGATCAGATCCCTCACTAGCTAAATTGGACCGCTTCCTCTTCAACCCGGCCTGGGAGGATTTACACCCTCTCTCCACTGTCTCGGGCCTAGCCACAGTTATCTCCGATCATTGCCCACTCCTCCTAGACACGGGATCCCCCACATGTCATATCAGACCCTTCAGGTTCGAACGCCTCTGGCTCCTTGAGCCATCCTTTGATAACTTCATCAAAGAAATTTGGTCCCAGCCCTCCCCCATCCAATCAGCCACTGCCAGGGTCGTCTCCAAACTCCGTTCCCTCCGAAAAATCATCAAACCCTGGGCCAAATCAGTTTGGGGCTCCATCCGCTCGTGCATCTCCGCTATCCAAGATGAGATTCTGGACCTAAATATCCTGGAAGAATCCTCTCCTCTTTCCGAATTAGACCGATCTCGCCTGAGACAACTGGAAGCTGATCTGGACAGATTGTCACTGCAAGAAGAAATAGGTTGGAAATAACGTTCCAAAGCGAAATGGATTGAGGAAGGCGACAAGAACACTGCTTACTTCCACCGTCTCGCAAACGGCAGACGTAGATCCACTTTCATTCCTGAAATCACCCACGACAACAACACCATCTCAGACCAATCAGACATCCTCAAACTATTCACCGACTACTACCGAACCATTCTAGGCAATCACCACCCCCCTCTTCCTCCAATTGACTAGAACCTGCTCTACCCGGAGAACCCTCCCATCCCCCTTGACCACCCCTTCACAGAAGCAGAAATTTGGGCGGCGCTTAAGAGCATGTCTGACGACAAGGCTCCTGGCCCAGACGGATTCGGCCCTCTATTCTTCAAGCACTATTGGGAAACAGTCAAATTCGACATCATCGAAATGTGCTCTGAATTTCATGTCGACCCATCATCCGTGGCCCGCATCAACTATGCAAATATCATCCTCCTCCCCAAATCCCCTGGTGCCACTTCCCTTTCGTCCTTCCATCCTATTAGTCTCCTAAACACAACCTTCAAGATCATAACCAAAGTCCTAGCCAATCGCCTTCAAGCCTTCATCGCCCCTCTAATTGGAAGTGAGCAATCCGCTTTCATCTTGGGCCGTAACATCATGGACTGCGTAGTGATGACCCAAGAGGTCATCTCCTTCTGCCACTCTACTTCAACACCAAGTATGCTCCTCAAACTAGACTACTCAAAAGCTTTCAACTCAGTCAACTGGAAATTCATCTTGGAGCTTATGAAACATAGAGGCTTCCCCGCAAAATGGTGCAACCGGATACATTGTATTCTCAATTCTAGCCTATCCGCTATAGTCATTAATGGGTCCTCGGGGGGTCTAATCAAATCGGCCCGTGGACTGCGGCAAGGAGACCCACTTTCTCCTCTGCTTTTCGTTCTGGTGGCCGATGTGTTCAACCGTATGATCAAGCTAGCGATTTCGAACAACATCTTTCAAGGCATCAAACTTCCCAACTCAAATCTGGTCATATCCAACCTTCAATTTGCCGACGACACCATTCTATTTGCATCACCCAAGATCAACCACATCCACTGCCTCAAAGTAGCTCTATACTCTTTCGAACTCATCTCAGGCCTATCCATCAACTGTAGTAAAAGCTCCATCATCATGCTCGGAAAAGCTGACCATCTCGGGCAAATCTGTTCCAGCCTGCTTAACTGCAAGATCGCTCACTTCCCTATCTCCTACCTCAGGGTCCCCCTCCGTCCAACTAAATTACACAGATCTGATTGGTTCCCCCTCATCGCCAAAATCGAAAACAGACTCCATTCATGGAAAGCTCACTCCCTTTCCTCAGCCGGGCGCCTAGTCCTTGTTAAATCTGTCCTATCAGCAATCCCCACTTACTGGATGTCACTACACAAGCTTCCATCCTGGGTTAT
Organism: Allium fistulosum; assembly: GCA_030737815.1. NCBI lineage: Eukaryota > Viridiplantae > Streptophyta > Magnoliopsida > Asparagales > Amaryllidaceae > Allium > Allium fistulosum. Next base: position 151,773,467 of record CM060905.1, on the reverse strand, counting down.
CAAAAAAATTGACTCGATCAGAAGCTCCTTTCTTTGGAATGGTAGTAAAATAAAGAGACTCGTGAACTGGCGGACTGCTTGCCTGCACTCGGAAAACGGCGGCCTCGGAATCGTTAATCTTCATGACTTCAACATTGCGCTCCTCGCCAAATGGCTCTGGCGGTTCCTAACTCCTGGCTCTTACCTCTGGAAATCTTGGATTACCTCTCTTCACTATCACTCAAACCCTCATCTTGTCCTCCATGCCCCCACCAGAAACATACCATCCCCCTTCTAGTCCGGTGTCTTATCAACCCTACCACGCGTCATACGGCTCTTCCACATCAACTTGGGTAATGGGGCTAATTGCCTCTTCTGGTTGGATACATGGCATAGCCAGCTTCCCCTCTCCTCCACCCTTCCCAACCTCTTCTCTCTCACAACTAACACCTTCGCTTCCACCCTGGACATTGCTACTTCGGGCCCAGATCATCTTCTCCCGACCTCCTACTTCGACCTCGCCACCCTTGCCGAGCTTCACCTTGCCGCATCTACCCTCCGTAGCATCCATTTCAACCCCCGGCCAGATACCTTCACCTGGGCCCCTAACCCATCAACCGGCTTCTCTGTTGCCTCCTGCTATGCTCATCTGAACAACCCCGGATGCCTCTTCACCTTCCCCAGACTTTGGAAGTGCCGGATCCAGCCCCGCATCGCCTTCCTACAATGGTGCCTTATCCACGGGCGCATCAACACAAGAGACAGGCTCCTTCGTCATAATATCGTAGTTGACCCCTGTTGTGCCTTATGCTCTACCACAACAGAAAGTTTGCAGCATCTATTCTTCGAATGCGATTTTGCTGTCAGGGTTTGGGCTGCGACGACTGTTCACATTCTTGGTCACATACCCACATTTAACTCATTTTTCGACCACTGGCAGTATAACCCCCCCAACTACCACTTAGACCTCGTTGTAGCTATATTCACTTGGTGCATTTGGGCCGAGCGAAATGCACGGGTGTTTTGCAAGCCTGTATCAAACTTCGATGGAACTTGTAGACGTATTATTCACTATTTCTCATCTATATCAGGACACAGCTTCTCCGCGCCGTTCAGGCTGAGATTGCCATTCCCCAGCTCTCCACCAGCTGAATCAACAGGCAGCACAACAGCAGCTCCTTCTGATAGGCATCGAGGACATCAGTAACCGCTATGTAGTTCTAGCCTTTTTTCATTTCTGTTGTTTGCACCATGTACTTTGTATATAAAACTCCGTCTTGTAACGACTAGCTTGCTGTTTCCTACTACTTTTTGGCCAGCGATCAGGCTTGTTGATCGTGCTATTTACCTATTAGTATGATATCTAATCGGCTGTGTAGTATCACGCTACACATCCGTTTTGCTCAAAAAAAATAATCTTCCAATTTTTATCATTATTAACACATTAATTTATTCAGGAAATCAAGGTAAATCAAAATATAGATTTATCTTAATTAATTCCATTATTTATTTAGAATAATTAATTAATAAATAATGTCATAATTCTATTAAATTAAAACTTAATTATTTCCAAAATAATTAACTTAAACCTTTGCTAATCCCATTTCAAATAAAACAATTATTTTTAAAAGAATAATTTAAAACATGCTTAAAACTTGAATTTATTTTAAACTCGAAAACTATTTTTTTTTAAACCTCCCCGAGATCTCCCCGAGTGGTACCCGAGTCAAAAAGCCCTTTGCTTCGAGTTTTCCCCCAAACTGACCCGTATGCCATTTTTTCTTTAAACTTAAATTTTTTCTAAGTGTTAAAAATTTGACCCGGCATGAACCTAAAAACACACGAGCTCGAACTCGTGCCATAACCCTGTTTACCCGAGTACAAACTCGAGACAAACCCACGCGAACAACACAAACGTGCACGTGCACGTCGTCGCCGACCATCTCTGGTCATCATCAGAGCGTCGAATATGTCGACGATCGTTCCCGAACCATCCCTCGATCGTCAGAAAACCCATCCACCTCACCAATTCGAATTCGAGTCTAAACTCGAATCCTGGAAATAGCAACAGGAAACATCACCAAACCTGTCATCGCCTCCTTCTCGCAGCTCCGATCATCTGAATATTCGAAACTCCGGTCAACTCTACGTCAACCTCTCCTCTACCATCACCCAAAAGCACGATGCACTCGGTCAATTATAGGGAACGAACGAATCAAAATACTGGACCTAGTTGAAACTAGGGTTCCGAACAAGAATCAACTACCACGAATTTCTCAATGAATTAATCATCTCCCTGAAAATTTTTCCATCATCACCTTAGCCTCGTCGATCGCCACGAGCAAACCCGAACCCCCTAACGTCTCCGACCACGGGAAATTGCCCAAAATCCCAATTTCGTTCAAAGTTGAATTGCACTTAAACCCATTTTCTAGAAATCATAATTTTTACTTTAAAAATCATATTTTAGTATAAGAATTCAGTTTATAAACCTGAATTCGAAAATTAAGAAACTCAAATTTTGACAAGTTTAAAGCTTTGCTCAATTTCTTGCTTCCCAGGGTTATAAACAAGTTGATTTGACTTAAATAAATTTTTAAACATTAGTCCATGTTAAATTAAACAACTTGGATTTGTAGATTACTTCCTAACAAAAACTAGATTAAATGCTAATGGATTTAGTTGGAAATTTGAGCCTGGAAAACAAAACAAAACAGAGCAATTATAAACAGCATGCACACATATACATATTCACATCACAATCATATTGCTTTCAGAGATGAGTATGCAACAGGATTTACAACTTAAACATTTAAAATTTGTGATGTTACTCACCGTTTATTTTTTTGAAGAAAGAACAGAGCCTCATTTGTTTGAAACAGGCTTTGAAATTTTTGCAAGCTGAAACTCTTCTTTTGATTCTCTGGCTTGAAGTTGATTGTGTTATTGAATTTTGTTTTTAGTTTTGCATGATATTCTTTTCTCAGTTAAAATGGTGGACGAAATCGAAATGAGGATTGATATAGATAAAAGAAAAGTGTACAGTAGTGTATGTATATTTGTACAATAGTAGGCATGGCTGAAGATAGTTTGCATTATGGGCTGCCTTGTACAATAGCATGGGTGAAGTTACAATTTTCTTATACTTGTTTATGTTTTTTTTCTCTTTGTATTGACTTCGGCTGAGAAGATGTTAGTGGTGGCTAAAGATACTTGTATTTATTACTTTGTTTGTTTGTTTGCCTAGACTTATTTTCTATTACTTTGTTTAGTGGCTGATATGATTTATATTCTGTTGTCTTTGCTTTGTATTTCTTCTTTCTTTTTGTCTTTACAATATTACTTTAAAATATGTTGTTTGAATTTTAACTAATTTATTTCTAGCTTAAATATTTATTTTATTTTGTTGTTAGATTTTATTTAAGTGTTACTTTTATTTTTATAGTTCATCTCTTATTTATTTATTTCTATTTATACTCAATTATTTATTTTTCTTTAATATTTATTGTCTTATATTTTATTCAAAAATTCAATTAATTATCAATTTAAATAAATTAAAATCTAGGGTCGTTACAAACTTCCCCTTAAAAGGAATTTCGTCCTCGAAATTCGCCAAAGAGAGATAACGAAGATAGATGAAAGATAGAGAAATATCTTTTCAGATCAAACTGGATATCAATTCTGCATTTGGCTCACCAAATCAGAATATCAACAATAGATAGATATATGGATACGATTTCAAATTTGGTTTTAAACGAAATCGTTTTATCGATTTAATTCAAATTTATCCTTCATATTTTATTAATCAATTTAACCTAATTTAAAATTTCCAATTTATTTAAAATTTCCAATTTCCAATTTCTTCATATTTATTAAAGTTTAAATCAAAAACTGATAAGAATACGATAAAATACGAAGTAAAGATTTCTACAATGATTCGTAGGGCCATCATCATATCGAAACTTCTTTTTGGAGCTGTCACGAAGAAATCAAAAGAATTTGGAAAGACGAATCAAAGATAATTGATAGAGAAAGTTATTTCCACCGTTGTAGAGTATTGACCATTTATAGTGGCACTTCCATGTCCCCTATCTCGTTCTCTTCTTGCACTCATACTTATTATCAGTAGATAGTAAGAGAATTTACTAAGGCACTCGAATGGATATCTTAGGGATATACTCATTCTAGAGTTTACTTCACTCTATCTCTAATGAGCTACTTAACGTGTTATACTCCTGAGCTAAAGTTTTACCTTAGCTCTGATACCAAATGTAACGAAGCGAATTTTGCCCACTCGAAAATCAACATCCATACTTTACATCGTACTCGAATGCCATAGATTCGACCGTTCAAATCCGAGTCGCCGGAGCTTATAACACAGTTAAGTAAATAACACAGCGGAAGAAAAGGAATAATACATTGATATACAATATCTGATACAACAGAGTGATACAATGAATATCAATATACATCAGAGATATGATACAAGAAATAGCAACGGAAAAGAAGATAGATAACACCAGTAGCGGATAATCTCCATCTCCAAAACGCCAATCCAGAAATAGCTTGAACTCTCAATAACGATGCACCAAGATAAGCAAGTGCAGCCGATATCCAAAGACTGAACTAGCTCCATAAAATCTACTAAATCTGAATATCTGAAAAACCCAACTCTAGACTGCTCGTGTCGAAAAATTTTAAGCACCCAGAGTTTAGGAAAGAAACAATAAACTCCGGATCAGTCATGGGACTGGTGTGAGCAACAAAAACAGTTTATCTTTAAAACAAATAGCAGAAAATTTTAAAGTCAATTCGCAATGCTTTTGGAAAATGAAACTACCATAAGGCCTCCCGCCACACACACAATGCAAGCGCAAACTTGGAGGAGATTTCTCCTTATGATAGTCAAAGATGCTTACTACGCAAAACAAAACATTTTGGATATTATTATTAGTGCATAGTGAGGAAAAATATTTCGAAAGTACAATATAAATCTTAGCCAGCAGAGGTACCATTATAGTATGCCTACTATAGCTACCATATTAGATGGCAGGTTCTACAACTAAAACCGTACAAGGTTCGTATTGTTTTGTTTGGATTTCCAACAAATGGTCGAGCAAAGGAACTTCTCAAGTAAAATAGAACGCCTCTGGAGCGACGTTCCCGGATCCTAACCGGATCTCTGCTACACAAGGCCGGGTTACCCCTAGCTGGGTAACTACTGACACGAGTATGCCACCTCCCGGTCGTTAGCGACCTTTATCCGAGGTATCTCTAATCCAACAACCACAAAGCAATCACAAAGTAATAGATTCGCAGCAACCACAAAGTAAGTATCTGGGCTCCATACCATGATACCACTTATAATCCAGAAGAAAATGGACATACCCTCAGAGGGAGCTACCCTCAAATAACCTTGCTGCCACGATTCCTGTTTTGACCATACCGGGTCGTGGGGTTCGACGAAGTCTCGTCCACAAAGCTACGCTTTGGCACAAAGCCATGCTTTGGGTCAACAGATGATCAAAGTAATGATCACAAAGATAAATGATCAAACAAATGATCATATCACAAATGATCAAACAATGATCATCACACAGCAACACTCAGCATGTCACATTACCAAATTGGGAGTATATCGCTGATAACCTTCAACTACATAACCTCTGAGCTCGTACGTCTCAAAGAAGGGTGTTAAGCTAAGAGAATAAATTCTCCGCCACCAACAGAAATGTATTTGAAAGAAATCGGCTTTATATCTCAAAGTGTAATGTCAGACATGTAACCATACAAGTCTGTTCCGGGTCCAAACAGAACCGAAGGCACTACCAAAGAAGCCCTTGCAAATCCAGATAATTTTTTAATCACGTCCGGACTTCCCATCACAAAGGGTGATCAAATCTCTATATCGGGGACCAGTCGATGCAGAGACATTCGACGAGTTATCCTTTCGTTTTTGAAAATATCCGGTCTTCACCACCGGTCTTCAAATGCTATCCATATATGACGTATCACTAATTCGGAATGGGTTATATGACACAAAGGTCTTTTCCCGGCTAACCCGAATAGTGAGCGCAATATTTAAAAATATATGGATATTGGGATTTCAATTAAGTCACAATTTAAACCCAAACTTCTCTTTCAAATGGTTTAACAAATTACCATTTTTATCTTTTTAACAAAAAGATTCATTTAAACAACCTTCAACGGTTTAAACAATTTCCACATTTTAATCTTTTAAATAAAAGATTAAATTCATAAAGTTCACCCAGTTTCACAAAGATTCATTCACAGATTTTCCAAATCAATTTCCATTTTAATTTGATTAACCCGTTAAATCTTTAAATCAAAGATTTAACTCATAGCTTTCAAAACAATTTCATTTCGAATGGTTTAAACAAATCATCATTTTAAATCTGTTAAAAATAAACAGATTCAATTCATAGTTTTCAAAAAGATTTATTCATAACTTGGAAAACCATTTTTCAATTCAATCTTGAAATTCCTTTAATTAAACTGGAATATCATTTCTTATCTGAAAGCTTTTATTATGTGAAAACAAATAGTTTTCATTTTGGAAAATCTGATTCATTTATATGAGTTAAGGTTCTTGGGTTAAATTCCAATTCTCAAAATTATACTTTTAAATGATTTAAATTCATACAAACACATTTATATCACCTTTAATCCCTAGTTTCAAATCATAGAATTCAATTTCAAATTTGAATTCAAATTTAAATCAAATTATATAAATTTTCAAAACTTGATTAAGTTATTCAAAATAACTTTTATCTTTGAAATTCCATTTCAAAAGCTTTTCATTTTAAACCCAAATTTCCAATTTCAAAATCAATTGAAATTAAAATTTCAATTTCAAGAACATCAAATTTAAATTATCTGTGACTTAACCGATTTCCACGTGAAATCCATATTTGTGTGTGTAAAAGTGTAGTCCAAGGGTTTAACACAATAGTGCAACATCATTCAATTTATCACAGATCAAAATACCGAAATATAGTTGATAAGCGGTATTAACTATCACGCTTATCGTTCATTCACAGATCACAGATATATATCACAGATAAGTAAATTACAGATCACAACATAAATCAGGATGTATCACAAAGCATCATATATCAGGGATATCAAACAATCAAGTCATCCAATAGAATCCAAATATCCATAGGTAAAGTTAGTTAATTGTCTGATTAATTCAAATCAGACTAATTTCTTATGAATAAATTACTAATCCTGGTTAATTAATTATTAATAAATTACAAATCATTTTGATAAATTATCCTTTAATCATTTATTAATTAACCTTTAGTTATTAATTAATCAACCTTTAATTATTAAATAATTAACCTTTAATTATTAAATAATTAACCTTTAATTATTTAATTCACCATTTAATTAATTAACTTTAATTAATTACTTTAATTAATCATTCCTCAATTAATAATCATCCCTTAATCACATTCATTTATGAATTAACCTTTACTTAACTAATTATTCTCAAATTTATTTATCACATTAATTAATTACCTTTAATTAATTACAATAAGTGATTATTCTTGATTATCTCCATTAATATCAAAATCTTCAATTAATAACCTTACAATTTTTATCATTATTAACACATTAATTTATTCAGGAAATCAAGGTAAATCAAAATATAGATTTATCTTAATTAATTCCATTATTTATTTAGAATAATTAATTAATAAATAATGTCATAATTCTATTAAATTAAAACTTAATTATTTCCAAAATAATTAACTTAAACCTCTGCTAATCCCATTTCAAATAAAACAATTATTTTTAAAATAATAATTTAAAACATGCTTAAAACTTGAATTTATTTTTAAACTCGAAAACTATTTTTTTTTAAACCTCCCCGAGATCTCCCCGAGTGGTACCCGAGTCAAAAAGCCCTTTGCTTCGAGTTTTCCCCCAAACTGACCCGTATGCCATTTTTTCTTTAAACTTAAATTTTTTCTAAGTGTTAAAAATTTGACCCGGCATGAACCTAAAAACACACGAGCTCGAACTCGTGCCATAACCCTGTTTACCCGAGTACAAACTCGAGACAAACCCACGCGAACAACACAAACGTGCACGTGCACTTCGTCGCCGACCATCTCTGGTCATCATCAGAGCGTCGAATATGTCGACGATCGTTCCCGAACCATCCCTCGATCGTCAGAAAACCCATCCACCTCACCAATTCGAATTCGAGTCTAAACTCGAATCCTGGAAATAGCAACAGGAAACATCACCAAACCTGTCATCGCCTCCTTCTCGCAGCTCCGATCATCTGAATATTCGAAACTCCGGTCAACTCTACGTCAACCTCTCCTCTACCATCACCCAAAAGCACGATGCACTCGGTCAATTATAGGGAACGAACGAATCAAAATACTGGACCTAGTTGAAACTAGGGTTCCGAACAAGAATCAACTACCACGAATTTCTCAATGAATTAATCATCTCCCTGAAAATTTTTCCATCATCACCTTAGCCTCGTCGATCGCCACGAGCAAACCCGAACCCCCTAACGTCTCCGACCATTGGAAGTTGCCCAAAATCCCATTTTCGTTCAAAGTTGAATTGCACTTAAACCCATTTTCTAGAAATCATAATTTTTACTTTAAAAATCATATTTTAATATAAGAATTCAGTTTATAAACCTAAATTCGAGAATTAAGAAACTCAAATTTTGACAAGTTTAAAGCTTTGCTCAGTTTCTTGCTTCCCAGGGTTATAAACAAGTTGATTTGACTTAAATAAATTTTTAAACATTAGTCCATGTTAAATCAAACAACTTTGATTTGTAGATTACTTCCTAACAAAAACTAGATTAAATGCTAATGGATTTAGTTGGAAATTTGAGCCTGGAAAACAAAACAGAACACAGCAATTCTAAACAGCATGCACACATATACATATTCACATCACAATCATGTTGCTTTCAGAGATGAGTGTGCAACAGGATTTACAACTTAAACATTTAAAATTTGTGATGTTACTCACCGTTTATTTTTTTGAAGAAAGAACAGAGCCTTATTTGTTTGAAACAGGCTTTGAAATTTTTGCAAGCTGAAACTCTTCTTTTGATTCTCTGGCTTGAAGTTGATTATGTTATTGAATTTTGTTTTTAGTTTTGCATGATATTCTTTTCTCAGTTAAAATGGTGGACGAAATCGAAATGAGGATTGATATAGATAAAAGAAAAGTGTGCAGCAATGTATGTTTATTTGTACAATAGTAGGCATGGCTGAAGATAGTTTGCATTATGGGCTGCCTTGTACAATAGCATGGGTGAAGTTACAATTTTCTTGTACTTGTTTATGTTTTTTTTTCTTTGTATTGACTTCGGCTGAGAAGATGTTAGTGGTGGCTAAAGATACTTGTATTTATTACTTTGTTTGTTTATTTGCCTAGACTTATTTTTTATTACTTTCTTTAGTGGCTGATATGATTTATATTTTGTTGTCTTTGCTTTGTATTTCTTCTTTCTTTTTGTCTTTACAATATTACTTTAAAATATGTTGTTTGAATTTTAACTAATTTATTTCTAGCTTAAATATTTATTTTATTTTGTTGTTAGATTTTATTTAAGTGTTACTTTTATTTTTATAGTTCATCTCTTATTTATTTATTTCTATTCATACTCAATTATTTATTTTTCTTTAATATTTATTGTCTTATATTTTATTCAAAAATTCAATTAATTATCAATTTAAATAAATTAAAATCTAGGGTCGTTACAGTATTGTTATGTTATTGTATATGCTTCTTCTATAAATATATTCACTATATAATGGACCCATAACTGCATTTTAGGGAGGAAAACTAGCTATGTTGACCCAGTAGTGAATATAAATTGAGTTAACTCCTGTATGAGTAGAATTACATCCAGGAGGTCAGGTAGACCAGAACTTAGGATGCCCAAAAACTAATCAAAAAGTTGTCAGTTTAGACAAGTTCATAGTATACCCATGAAAACTATGTTTGGAGGAAGTTATTGGCAAGGGCCATTAGGTTCGTAGTGACCCTATGAAAACTATATCCGGATAAAGTTACTGATAGAAGTCAATAGGTTCATAGTCAACCCATGAAAACTATGATATAAGAGAATTTATTGGAGATACCAATAGGTTCAGAGAGAACCCATGAAATACTGAAGTTATTGGCAAGGGCCAATAAGTTCTTAGTGATCCCATGAAAACTATGAAACTAGACAGATAGTCTATAGGCTTTGAACTGGTTATTAGTCGGTCCATAAAAACTAATAGGTTAATAGTGACCCTAGAAACTATAACAGAGACAGATAGTCAAATGAATGGGGATGGGAAATCTAATATATTTCGCTTGTTTGCATATCATCATAATATTTTAAATTGCAATGTTTTAACCATTGTGGATGCAAGAGCACAATATTTGGTTATTATAAATTGTTGGGGTAAGGTACTAGTGAGGGAAAAACCCGTTTCACTAAGCGGTGTGGTCTCACTAGATATCTAAATGGTTCGAGATGGTAGGTCATTATTCATACCAGGCTTTATGTCTGACTCGAAGTATATGTGCTCCCCTTAAACTCTCGGGTGCTCAATTGATTTTGAGTAGTTTGAGAGTTGAGGTATTCAGGTTATCCTTTAGAGGAATAAGCTTTCGGAGACGTGCAGGCGGCAAGCGAGCTAGTAGGAGTTCTTTTATATTTGATTCTGTCGTGTTTTGATGTAAAGGCAAATTTGTTTGATTGCCTACGTTTAGACTCTGATCATCCAAGGGGGCATCTTCATATGTCACTCCTGGCGTAGTTTGTAATAATTATATTTTCTCTGAACGTGGTTCTCTAATTTGGGATTATGTAATGAATTTGAAATATAATTGAAATGGAATGAGAAATTTGTTTAATGGTTTTAATAATTTTTATATCCATGTGCTTCTGTTATATCAATGTATCTAATATTATCGCATTTGGTCATCGAGAATTAATAACTATGGATGACTGCAGCATCCATAGCCGTTAGTTTTGGGCCTGCAAGTGGGGAATGTTACAAGATGGTATTAGAGCATAGATTTATGAAAACTTAAAAGAAAGTTCAAACCTAAAATGATTTTTCAAAACATAATCCAATGAATCAGAAAATAAGATCGGGGTTTGGGTTAACGCTATAGTAATGTACTTGTATTTGATATATATATATATATACGTACGTATTCCCCTCTCTCTTAGACCATTCTTCTGTATCTTACTAAGGCATGTATGCAGATTTACGAGAAAGGAAGATATGGAGGCAGGAAACGGAAGAGGAAATCTCAGTGGAGGAAGCACCACAACAAATGGAAATGCTCGTCCCAACAGGAGAAACCAAGGTCGACGGGCAAATGTTAATCAAAATGCCAATGCCATCATAGGTGCTGGAAATCCGCCATTAGATATGGGGATGATGTATCAGTTTTTCGTCAATCTGGTGCAAGCAGCAGTCGCCGCAGGAGTAGATGGGGGTAATACTAGGAATGTTGGAGGAGCTAATCCTGTGGTCCCAGTTGGCAACAACTATGCCAAGCTTAGCAGGGATTATACTAGTCTTGGTGGGAAGCCGTTTTTGGGAACAAAGGATGCTATAGAAGTTGAGAATTGGCTTTTGCATTGTGAAAGGATCTTCACTGACTTGGGATGGAATGATGAGCAGAAGAGGAGACTAGCCTCTAGGCAGTTGCAGGGAACAACGCTCATTGGTGGAATAGTGTCACTACCGGAGTTCCCAAGGAAGAGTTGACTTGGGTGGAATTTCAGAGGAGATTCGAGGAAAGGTCTTGTCTAAAATTGCCAAGTCATCATTGTTGAGGAAGTTTATGGACTTGGTGCAAGGAGAGATGTCGGTGATTGAGTATGCCATGAAGTTTGATGAGTTATCCAGATAAGGACATGCTACCATTGACACCATCATCAAGAGGAATGAGAAGTTTATTCGGGGATTGAGACCCGAGATTGCTAAAGCGACCCTGTCATACCTTCGTGATCTTTGTAATGTTGTTGTGGAAATGGAAATCCGACATAAGGAGATGCTTACTACTTATGGGAAAGAGAAACAGGTTGAAACCCAGAGTTCTCTAGGCAAGAAGAGGAAGTTCTTCAAGAAGAAGGGAACCCAGAAGGGAGAAGCTTCCAAGAAGGCAAAAGCTAATCTAGTTTGCTTTAAGTGCGATAAGAACGGTCATTATGCTCATGAATGTCGAACTAGCAAGGGTATGAAGGCCACAGACAAGAAGGGTGTGAAGTGCTTTAACTGCGACCAGGTTGGACATTATAAGAATCAGTGTCTAGAACCAGCCAGGGAAGACAGGGGAAAAGTCTTTGCTATTTGACCATCGTCTACTAGACCGAGCTTAGAAAGGAAAGACCCTGATAGAAGGCACGCTTTTGATTTGAAGTACACCAATTAGGGTACTATTTGATACATGTGCATCGCATTCATTTATATCTCAGTGTTTGGTTGATAGGTTATGTTTAGAACCCACATACCTTGTTACTTCCTTAAGGGTTGCGAATCTGATAGGAGGGTATGCAACTATGGGAATGAGATGTGACCAGTTAGAACTTAATTTGTTAGGTCATAAGTTTGCATGCAGTCGGTATGTTTTCGATTTCATAGACTTCGGAATCATTTTGGGTATGGATTGGTTGGGTAAATATAAGGCTAGGATACTTTGGCAGGATAGGGAAATATCATTGAAAAAACCTGATAGTCATAACCGAATTATATTCTCTATGAAGGATTCTGACTGGAGTGCTTGTGCATTGTTGAGTGGAATGGAAGTAGAAGAGTTAAGTCAGGTTCGAGTAGCAAGAGAATTTGCAGATGTTTTTGAGCCGGTTATAGGATTACCACCGAAACGAGCTATTGAGTTTCGGATAGATATTGTGCCAGGAGCTAAACCTATAAGTAGACCACCTAGCAGGATGACATCGACCGAGACAAAGGAATTGAAGGTGCAGCCAGTTCGCCTTGAGGTACGGCTGCGGTGTTCGTGAAGAAACCAGATGGGTCGTTAAGGATTTGTATCGACTATCGTAAGTTGAGTGAGAAGACGATCAAGAATAAGTATCCTTTGCCGAGAATCGATGATCTATTTGATCAGTTGTGTGGAGCCATAATATTTTCCCAATTGGATTTGGCAACTGGTTTTCATCAGCTAAGAGTGGCAGAGGCCAGTATTCCGTTGACAGCATTTTGGACTAGGTATGGTTCGTACGAGTGGTTAGTAATGCCATTCGGATTAACGAATGCACCATCTTTCATGGTAGATTTGATAAACCCAGTTTTTCAAGAGTACTTGGATAGGTTCGTATTGGTATTTATAGATGACATTTTAGTGTACTCTAAGGATGAAAGAGAGCATGAAGATCATCTTATAGTAGTGTTTGAGACACTAAGGCAACATCAGCTGAAAGCGAAGTTTTCCAAGTATCATTTCTGGAAGAAAGAGGTAAGTTTCTTGGTCACGTGGTTTCAGAGAAGGGTTTGTCGGTTGATCTAGATAAGATCGAAGCTATTGATAACTGGAAGAGACTAGAGATGATGACTAAGATTAGAAGTTTTCTTGGATTTGCTGGCCATTACCTGAGATTCATTAAGGATTTCTCATGGATAGCAGCGCCTTTGACTAAGTTAATCAGGAAGGACGTGAAGTTTACTTGGTTTGACAAACGTGAGGAAGCATTCCTTAAGTTAAAGAATTTGTTGACCAACGCGCCTGTGTTAGTGGTTCCAGATGGAAACCAAGGGTTGGTGGTGTATACCGATGCATGCGAAATTGGGTTAGGAGCTGTGTTAATGCAGAAGGGTAAAGTCATTGCGTACGCTTCATGACAGCTTAGACTGCATGAAGTGAGATATCATACTCATGATTTAGAGTTGGCAGTAGTGATCTTTGCATTAAAGATATGGAGACATTATCTCTTAGGGGAGAGATTTGAGCTATATACAGATCATAAGTCCTTAAGATATTTATTTCCTCAGAAGGAGTTGAACATGAGACAGCAGAGATGGCTGAAGTTTTTAGCAGCCTATGATTTAGATATAGAGTATACCCTTGGGAAAGGAAATAAAGTTGCAGATGCTCTTAGCAGAAAACATCAGAACGTGGTGTTAGCCATGTTGGCAGAATGGAAAGATTTAGATGCTTTGACTACTTGTAGTGTGTAGTTAAGATCGACTTCTAGTTCTAGTCAGAGCACCGCCATGTTGTCCTGTTTAGAAGTTCGACCAGTGCTGATCAAAAGAATTGCTTCTAAGCAAAAAGAGGATCCATTATTATCCAAGAAGATTAGAAGGCTTGAGGTTGGGTCGGAGATCGATGATCTAAAGGATTTTAGTCTGGATCAGAGGGGATGGTTGAGAAAGAAGGGATGGTTGTGTGTTCTGAATTTTGAGGACTTAAGGAAAAAAGTTCTTAGGGAATGTCATCAATCTAAATTTACGATTCATCCTGGAGGAACCAAAATGTACTAGGATGCGAAGAGGAGCTTCTACTGGGAAGGCATGAAGAAGGATGTTGGTGTGTGGGTTAGGCAGTGTGCGAACTGTCAACAAATGAAGGTCAAACATTAAAAGCCGAGTGGATTGCTTCAACCTTTGGAGGTACCAATTTGGAAATGGGATTTGATATCCATGGATTTTATAGACGGACTGGCAAGGTCGAATAGTGAAAATGAAAGTATATGGGTCATAGTGGACAGGTTGACCAAGATTGCCCATTTTATTCCAGTTAAGTCAACCAGGACGGCACCTGTGTTAGCTAAGTTGTTCATGAATAACATAGTTTTACTGCATGGAATTCCTTATAGTATAGTCAGTGACAAAGATGCTTTGTTTACTAGTGAATTCTAGAAGAGTCTACAGGATGTGTTGGGTACCAAGCTCAAGATGAGTACTGCGTATCACCCTCAGAAGGATGGGCAGATAGAGAGTTAATAAGGTACTCGAGGATTTGTTAAGAGCTTATGTATTGGACTTTGGTGGATCTTGGGAAGACCATCTTCACTTGGTTGAGTTTTCCTGTAATAACAGCTATCATACTAGTATAGGAATGACGCCTTTTAAAGCTTTGTATGGAAGGCCATGTAAATCACCAGCATGTTGATTGGAGACTGGAGACAGATTAGTCTTGGGTCCAGATCTGGTTAGAGAGGCGATAGAGAAGATTGAGTTGATCCGAGAAAGGATGAAGGAAGCTCAATCTAAGCAGAAAGGGTTACGTAGATAAGAGGCGTAAAGATCTAAAATTCTCAGTTGGAGTTAGAGTCTTCATTAAGGTATCATCGATGAAGGGTGTGGTAAGATTTGGAAAGTCGGGGAAACTGTCAACGAGATATGTTGGTCCGTTCCTAATTATAGAGCGGATTGGGTTGCTTGCATACAGAGTAGAGTTGCCAAGCAACATGGCAGGTGTCCATAATGTGTTTCAAGTATCTCATCTTTGCAAATATGTGCATGATCTTGAGACCATTATTCCTCAATAGAGTTGGAAGATTTGATAGTAGAACCGAATTTAACTTTTGTTAGACAACCCGTTCGGTTTGCAGCGAGAGATGAGAAGAGATTAAGAAACAAGACAGTCAAGTTGGTGAAAGTTCAATGGAGCGACAACAAGAAGGACTGTACTTGGAAGACAGAAGGCAGAATTAGAGATACCTATCCTGGTCTACTGTGAGGGTATGTTTTATATTTATTTTATATAGAATGTTGCTAGTCAGGTAGGCTAGTATGGTAGTTAGGAATTATTACAGATGATTGCTAGGTACAGTATTTAGTCCTTACTGAATTCCGAGGACGAAATCCTTTAAGGAGGGGAGCCTGTAACACCCCTAATTTTAAATAACATTATTCAGGAGATTTAATTAGATAAATTAAACAGAATAATGTAAAGGTTAAAGTGATAAGAGAATTGAGATTTGAAAATTTATTAGAGGTCGTGCTTAACTAAATAAAAATTTAAAAGAATGAATTTATGGAAATGGTTTTATAAGTTAATTAATAAGAGAATAAGGCAATGGTATTATGGGGAATAACCATCCACCATAACCCTTAACCCCAAAACTCTTATACCCATTTACATTTCACAAGTTTATAATTTTAAAACATAAACCAAGGAGCTCAAGCTAGCCATAACCAAGGAGATAAGAGGATTAAAAATCAAGTAAAAGCTAATGAATCAAGCAAGGAGAATTAAGCAAGATCAAATCTCAAGTTCCTTATCCAAAGGCGAATAATAATCAAACCATCTCATTTTCATTTTTAAAGAGCGATTGATTTCGGATATTAAGTTTAGAACCTTTATGATCATTTTAATGTGTTATGTAAAACATTATTTTGGAGATGGGTTTAAATTTTCGCAGTTATCCAAACTATGGATAATTTGTTATGAATTTTTGAAAGAGGAAATAATTAATTGGGTTTAAAAATTTGGGCTATTATATAAAAGATTTTGGGTCTAAAATTTATAGATGTTAGATAACATATTAAAAGTGAATTTTGATGATTTTTGAGGATTTTTCCTAAGTAATTTACCATGTAAATTGAATTATTTAAGTTGGAGGACTTAGATGTCTTAATTGTTTTGTTAAAGAGAAGGGCTACTTTGTAAATTATTTTTAATTAATTCTGGATAAATTCGGCAGTATTTAGAAAAGGTTTTGGTATGGATTATGGCAACAAATTATATTTTTACAAATAGGCAAGTTAGTTGAAAAGCATTTACTTAAAAAGGCAACAAAACAGTTTTGTACAGATTTATCATTTCGCCACTTCCAGTAGAAACCTTTCGACCTCGTACCTCTGCCCCCAACCAAGTCAAAACCAGTACATATGGTATCAATGCTTTGGTACATACAGGATTGGAGAAAGCCAGATGGTATGGAGTCAAAACCATGCTTTTGAAGGGGTCTAGGTCATTTTAAAGAGTTTTCGAAGGTCTTTGTTTTGCTTTCAAAAGAGATGCTACTTTCCTAGTTTTTAATGGATGCTTTCGAAAGGGTTGAATTACTTTTATTTAGCTTTCGAAGGGGTTGCCGCTTTTTTTTAAAGGGTAGCTTTCGATTGAGTTGTCGTATATTATGTTTTAAAGAGAAGCTTTCGAAAGGGTAGTTTTAAACCAAGTCGAAGCCTTGTTGTCGTCTCCATACCTTTCGAATAGGTTGAAAGTTTACAATGAGTTTGAATGGCAAGCTTTTGTTTTGTAAATATAAAAGACACTTCCCAATGCTCTCGAAAGGGCTCCAGTGGCCATTTAAACTAAAGGCTTCGAAGGTAATGGCTTCGAAAGGTGTTTCGAAGCTATCCTTCCAATTACTTACTTAAAAGATTAAAGCTTTCGAAAGGATGGTTCCGAAGCCATCTGTTTTCCCAAAACTCTTTTACTTGAAGTTTAATGGTTTCAAAAGGGTTACTTTCGTTTATAATCACTTTGACCCAAAAGTTATTTTTAAGGGTAAACCCTATGGTTTTGAAAGAGGTACTTTCAAATGGTTTCGAAGCTATGCTTCTATAAGTTGGAAAGATATGCTTTAATACTTTCGAAAGGAAGGGTTGATGCTTTCAAAAGAGATATTTAAAGTGTTTTGAAAGGCATATGTTTAAGTGTTTTGAAAAGAAGATTTGAATGCTTTCGAAAGATATGTTTTAATGGTTTCGAACGTAAAGGTCTATGATTTCGAAAGACTTAGTTTTCAAAACAAAGAACTCAATCTCATTTTAAAAGAAAACCCATGGCACGATAAAAGAGCTTTGAAATGGTTTTTAAATTTGGAGTTTTTAAAGAAGCTTGCCTTGATAAAAATAATGGGTTAAAGGGATTAACCAAATTTTACGTGGAGAGGATTTCAAGGACATTAAACCATAAATTTTGGTATTGTTATGTTATTGTATATGCTTCATCTATAAATATATTCACTATATAATGGACCCATAACTGTATTTTGGGAAGGAAGGGTAGAATAACCAGCTACGTTGATCCAGTAGTGAATATAAATTAAGTTAACTCCTATATGAGTAGAATTGCATCAAGGAGGTCAGGTAGACCAGAACTTAGGATGCCCAAAGACTGACCAAAAAGTTTTTAGTTTAGACAGGTTCATAGTAAACCCATGAAAACTATGTTTGGAGGACGTAATTGGCAGGGGCCAGTAGGTTCGTAGTGATCCCATGAAAACTATATCCGGATAAAGTTACTGATAGAAATCAATAGGTTCATAGTCAACCCATGAAAACTATGAAATAAGAGAAGTTATTGGAGATACCAATAGGTTCAGAGAGAACCCATGAAATACTGAAGTTATTGGCAAGGGCCAATAAGTTCTTAGTGATCCCATGAAAACCATGAAATGAGACAGATAGTCTATGGGCTTTGAATAGGTTATTAGTCAGCACATGAAAACTAATAGGTTAATAGTGACCCTAGAAACTATAACTGAGACAGATAGTCAAATGAATGGGGATCGAAAATCCAAGATATTTCACTTGTTTGCATATCATCATGATATTTTAAATTGCAATGCTTTAACCATTATGGAGGCAGGAGCACGGTATTTGCTTATTACAAATTTTTGGGGTAAGATACTAGTGAGGGGAAAACCCGTTCCGCTAAGCAACGTGGTCTCAGTTGATATCTAAATGGTTTGAGATGGTAGGTTATTATTCATACCAGCCTTTATGTCTGACTCGAAGTTTATGTTTTCCCCTTAAACTCTCGGGTGCTCAATTGATTTTAAGTAGTTTGAGAGTTGAGATTCTCAGGTTCTCCTTTAGACAAATAAGCTTCCGGAGACGTGTAGGAGGCAAGCTAGCTAATAGGAGTTCTTTTATATTTGATTTTGCTGTGTTTTGATGTAAAGGCAAAGTTGTTTAATTGCCTACGTTTAGACTCTGGTCATCCAAGAGGGCATCTTCATATGTCACTCTTGGCTTAGTTTGTAATAATTATATTTTCTCTGAATTTGGTTCTCGAATTTTGGATTATGTAATGAATTTGAAATATGATTGAAATGGAATGAGAAATTTGTTTAATGGTTTTAAATTTTTTAAATATCCATGTGTTTATGTTATATCAATGTATCTAACATTACCGCATTTGATCACCGAGAATTAATAGCTATGGATGACTAAAACATCCGTAGCCGTTAGTTTTGGGCCTCCAAGTGGGGGATGTTACAAATAGTGTTTCACTTTAAATGGTTCAATATATACCTAATTATAGCTTTAATGCGATTATCGTTGTCATGTGATTGAGCATAGTTAAAGTGTATTTTAGACACTTAAAATTTATACTATTCTCAATCAAAAGACTATTGCACATCATCATATGAGATCTTATATTTGACTTTATAATTAATCTACAGAAGACTCTCGGTGAGTCGATCGGTAGTTGTTCCAAACAATCATGCATACGTAACCCTTTGGTATCCCCCAATGACCATGATTAATACACCATCCATGTAATGTGTGTTAGTCTCAAATGATGTATCAATATCCCGCTCTTGACATATCTTGATTAGAAACATTTAAGGACAAGTATTTATTGACACGATTCAATATCGTGGTTACGAACACACTGGTAACTATAATCAACTAAAAACAATTTCTAATAATTTTCTATTTGTGCATATTTAATGTATTTAAAACATTACTTATATCCCAATATAACAATATATATACACACATTAGAAAATAAAATCAAAATAGTATTTTATTCCAAATAAGATTTACTATAAGAGTTGTATAATCAAATTACATAATTTCCCTAATAGAAAACTTTTAACTGTATGAGATAGTTGATTGGACATGATCTATAGATGACGTGAAAAGCACTTCAGACTATGCATTTACTTTTTGCTCGGGGATATTTTCTTGAGCATCAAAAAAGCAAGCAATAGTTGCACAATCGTCGATAGAAGCACAAAATATCACAACGACCATAACAACAAGTCAAGCTATTTGGTTAATGTGATACTTGAAGATATAAGAGTTTGTAAGAAGAAACCATAGAAAACTACTGTGACAACTAATTGGTTAAACAATGATAAACAATGTTGTATTTCACAGCAGTACCAAGCATATAGGCATTAAGTATCATTACATTAAAGAAGCTAAAGCCAATAGAGAGATACAACTCAAGTACTACAAGATTAAAGATCAACTAGCAGATATATCCACTAAGGCACTACCAGAAGTGTTCGAACTACTACGAGAAATGATTGAAGTTGCTTAAATATGTATTGAATAAGAGTGTCAAAAAGTGATACACGCTTAAAGAGATGTGTTTATTCATGATGAGACACATCTCTTTATATAAAGGGTCGTATCTTTTTAATATAAAGAGTTGTGCTCATTCAAATTAAGTTATTAGATTCTTTTTCAAAGGAATATGTATAGTAATTATGTGATCAAATCAAAGAGTTGCATATTTTCCAAAGAGTCATAAGTTCATGTATAAATATGTTATTTTTCTTGACATATCCTACTCAAGAGAAAAACTATTCTATCAGATATAAATATATTCTACTATTCTTTTCTATAAAGTTTCTTACTATTTTTATCTTAGTATTTCCTACTGATGAGTCGTTATATTATTATACAAGTGTTGAGATCACATCATTACACAATCCTTGTAACACCTCGTAAAATCAACCATAGGTAAATAAATTGAAATAAATAAGATAAAGGTAAAAATGAAATCTTGTAAAGTTTGGAATTTGGCTATGAACGTTGTACCATTGCATTCATGGTGAAATTCTGATCAATTTTCATATATAACATGCCAAAAATGGAGCTCGAACGAAGAAGTTATGTGCGTTTGAAGTTTTCAACCTTGAAATAATTTAATTCAAATTCAAATAAATAAATAAATTTGAAATTTGAAATTTGAAATTCAAAATTTAACCGTGGTTAGACTTGGGGGGTTAAGTAAATGTTAACTTTAACGTGAATGTTAAAATATAATTAAGGAATAAAATAAATTCAACAATGGTAATAAATAAATGCTCCAAAATAAGGGGGAGCGGTCACCCGGTGCACATGGGGCGGTCAACCGCTACCCAGAAGTGGCGGCTAAGGTTTTGAGGTGATGAACGTACCAAAATTTTCTTTTTTAACCTACTTTCACCATGTAGTTCTGGTGCATTTCAACCGTTATAAATAAGACCCTAGAGCCCTTAGTTTTATTCACCAATATTTTGGGAGCATCGGCGAAGCTCTATCAGTTCATCTCTTCTTAGATTCAGAAAACTCCATTAGGGTTTCAAGTAAAAAATCTTATATACCTACCTTTTTATTATTATTTAAGTTCTAAACCTCTTCTCCTCTAATCCTTCTAAATCTAATATATATACATACAAATCACTTATTGTATATATCAATAAGAAGAGATCTAAATGAGATTATAATAAACGTTTCAAATCCAAAGAGAAGCAAAGCTAAGGACTAACCGTGAGTGGAAATCTTAGTTTTTTTATTTTGGTAATTGATTATTGTATGATGGATTTGGGCATGCCTTAAGGCTTTTTGGAATTACGAAAATAAAACACTATTAAATACCCCAAAACTCCTTCAATTCGAAATGTCAATTTTTAGGTTGGAATCTTAATTGTTTTGTATTAAAATAATGGAGTTTGTATGGATTTTATAGTTTATATATTCTAACTTCTATTTCACTTCCTTTTCTTTTTCTTCAGATCTAATTAAGGGGATTTCACTAAGAAATGGTGTGTAAAGCACGAATCTTTATTCATAGTTTACACCGCCTATTTCTATAAAATTTAATAGAATTTCTCTTGTCTAAATTTATGTAAAAGAAGTTGAATAGAGCATAGAATTGATTAAATTGCAAGTTTCCATTCTTGGTTTATTCCATTGTTTAATATGAGGTAAGTTGGATTTAGATTCTATATACAAGTCTATTTATTGCAATTTTGGATATGAGTACTGAATTCTAGTTATGGATATTAAAATTCCTTGGTATAAATATTGGAATTTTGGCATCATTAATAATACAGAAAAAGGACTTGTATTATTATGGTTAAAAAGGGATTGATATTTAAACGTTAGTTAGGGCGTAATCTCCACACGCATAGAAAATAATAAGTGTGTATTTATTTATATATTAATTATCATAAATAACGTATAATTATGATGTATAATTACGTAGTTAATTAAGTAATAATTGTCATTAAATTCCCCTTCGAAAAGTAGTTAATTATTAAGGCAAAATAAGAAGGAATTCTTGTACAGCCTAAATAATGGACACAGTGAGGTGTGTGATAATATATTAAGGGTGTTGTAAATATGACTAAGTCATAGTGATGCGAGGTCAATCAAGAGACACGCAGAAGTCTACCTAGCTAATCTAGCTACCAGAGGTGTGACTTTGGGGCTGATGTGGAACATCACCTATCATAATCAACTACAATGACATGAGGGGTAACAACTCTAATTTTGAGTAACATTATTTATGACATTTAATTAGTTAAATTAAATGAAATAATGTAAGTTGGTTAAGGGATTGAGATTTGTATAATTTATAGGGTAGCCATGCCTAGTTGAACTAATGAAAACAATGGGATTTAAAATGAAATATTAAGGGAAATTACATAAGGGCAATATAGGAATAAGCAACATTCTTATACCTAAACCCTTAGGGCCACTTTCATTTTACAAACGTTCACAAACTAAACAAATTATAACCAAGGCCGACCACCATTAGAAGAGTAAGAGGAAGAGAAGCTAAATCAAGAGGAAAAGATTAATCAAATTCAATCTAAGAACAAATCTCAACTCCTTAACAACAAAGCTTAAGGTGAATAATTGTTATATCTAATATTTTGATGTTTCGGTTTCTAAATTCAGATCCGAATGTTTTTGCAAGTATATTGCCATGTTTTGAATGTTATATATATATATATATATATGCTTGTTGATGAATTATGCTTATTCATATTGATTTTATGACAAGTTTTGATAAGAAAACCTATCAGATGACATCCAAATGCCTTGCGATTTTGATATATGGTCAGAAATGATGATTTAGAGATGGGTTCCAAGTTTCATAATTTTCTGAATTAATGTGGATTTATTATTAATTTTCTAGTGAAGAAAATGGTCATTTGGGTTTAAAATTAATTATGGCAATTATATATATGTTTTGGGTCAGAAATTTAAATATATTAGAAAAAATATTAAAACTGATTTATGTGAATTTTTGTAGAATTTTCCTAAGGGTTTTAATAAATATATAAAATTATTTAAGGCATGGGTCTTAAATGTTTTATATATTTATAAAAGGAGAAGGGGCTATTTGCTAATGTTCTAAAATGTTAATCTCTGAAATTCGGCAGCACCTATCAGAAAAGATTTTAAAAAAGTAAAGGCAACCAATTATATGATGACAAATAAGCAGGTTAGTTGAAAAGAATTACTTTTTAAAGTTAAAAATCAGATTTTCTAAGGTTCTGCTGTCTCACCATCTTTGACAGCCACATTTCGACTTAGTACCTCCGCCTCCAACCAGATCGAAACCAATGCACATGGTATCAAAGACTTGGTACGTAGTGAATTGAACATAGGCGAAAGGTATAGGGTCGAAAAAAGGGGTTCCGAAAGGGTTGAAGCCTTGTTTTGTTGTCTAAAGGAAAAGCGCCTGCTTTGCTTTCGAATAAGATAGCCTTCGACTTGGTCAACTTTTGATTGGGTCGAATTTGTTTTAAAGAAAGGAGCTTTCGAAATAGGTTGCACCCTTGATTTAACTAAATGTTTTCGAAGGGGTCGAAACCCCCATATGCCGCCTTTTTACCTTTCGAAGCAGTGCCTCCGAAAGGGTCCCTTTTGTTTTAAAAAAATTAGAGCCGCTTCTCCAATGCTTTCGAAGGGATTGGTTTCAACACCATCCACTTCTTTACTTAGGAAATTGCTTTCAACTTAGTTGTTTTAAGATTCTTTTTGATATTTTGAAAGTTAAACCCAAAGGTTACGAAAGGAATGGTTTCGAAAGATTGTTCCACATATTTTAACTTGAACCCAATGCTTTTGAAATGTTTGTTTTAAGTCGTATACTTTAATGCTTTCGAAAGGTAAAAAGAAAAAGGTTTCAAAGGGGAGGTCCCCTGGTATTTTCGAAAGGTATAAATATAAGGTTTCAAAGGGGTGATTCCCTAGTGTTTTCGAAAGGTTTACCTTAGTGTTTAAATGGAAGGTTTCCAATGTTTTTGAAAGGCATGTTTAAAGTGTTTTAAAAGAGGATGTCTAAGGTTTTTAAAGCTTTCGAAAGAGATGTTTTCGAAAGGAATATGGTAAAATGTTTCAAAAGGTATGTTTTGGCCTTTCGGCCTAAGGTTATAAAGTAAAGTAGTTTACTTGTGTCGAAAGGGGTGCTTTCAATGGTTTCGAAAGGGGTACTTTTAAATTTTTCGAAAGAGACAGTTTAAAAGTTTAAACAAAGGTTTTGAATATTTTCATCACCAATATTTTGAGTAAAGCATATATCATGGCAAAGAGATTTGAGTAAAGCAAATAGTATGGTTTCCTTGTTTAAGATGATTTAAAGAGTTAAATCAATTTGAAAAGGTTTTCAAGGAAAATTTAAAGGGTAGTTAACCCTAAGTAAATTAACTCAGATAATTGTATACCGGATGGGACTGGTATAGGGTCGCACCCTATACATTAGCTATTAGCCCCTAGCTAATTTAGTCCAAACTTCCCGTGTGTGGGGCTTAGTCACAGGTAAGACTTAAATGCTGGTTACACACAGAAAGGAATATATATGTATAGAGAAGAAGAATATGTTATTGGTAAGCCCGAAAAACCATTAGGATCAAGTGACCTTCGGAGAGGTAAGTTCGGGATAGACCGTCCAGAAGTATGTCTAACAGTTGTTAGATAATTTATTAGTTTGTCTGGTAGGCCCGAGTCAGCCAAAGGTTAGTAGTTAGCCAAACAAAACTACATTGTTTCGAACAGGTGGTCCATTTATTACCTGTTTTTGAGCATACATGATATTTACTATTATTGATATAACCAGTTTGGTTGCAGGGTTTGGATTTGCAAAAAGATATGTTTTAAAGGGATATTAGTTAGGGGAAACTCATTCTGCTTAGCGGCGTGGTCTCACTTAATATCAGTAAACCGAGATGTAATAGTATTATTCACACTAGGCTTTATGTCTGACTCGAAGTTTATGTTTTTCCATTAAACTCTCGGGTGCTTAAAATTAATTTGAGTAGATTGAAAGTCAGGGTTTTACAGGTTTAGTAGGTGGACGAATAAAGCTTCCGGAGACGAGCAGGAGGCTGATGTTAGTTATATTTAGGAGTTGTTGTTTTGTTTATTCTGCTGTGATGTATTAAGGCAGTTTATGTCTATATAGTACTCTGGTCATCCAAGGGGGCATCTTCATATGTCGCTCTTAGCGCATTTATGTAATAATTATATTTGACCTGAACCTGAGAAATGATTAGGATTATGTAATGGAATATGAAACATGTTTTGTGAAATGTAATCAAAAATGTTGTTTTCTGAAATCTATGGTTTTGTTTCATATTCATATGCTTCTGATATTATGGATACCATTAACATTACCGTATTTAGTGTCGAAAGTTAATACTATAGATGACTGCAGCATCTGTAGCGCTTAGCTTTGAGCCTCAAGATAGAGGATGTTACAACTTGGTATTGGAGCATAGGTTTATGAGAAACTTTAAACTAAAATGACTTTTGAAAACATAATCTTAAGGAATTAGAGAAAAGATCGGGGTATGGGATAACGCTATAGTAACGTGCTTGTATTTGCTATACATAAGTATACGCTATATCTATATTCCCCCATCTCTATTAGGCTATTCTTCTGTATCTTACAAAGACACGAATGCAGATATGGATGCTAGAGGTGGAAGAGTTAACCTTGGTGGGGGAAGCACCACAACTAATGGAAATGCCAGACCAAATACCAGGAGAAACAAGGTCAGGCACAAGCTGCAAATGTGAGTGCTGGAGTCCCGCAAGTAGATATGGGAGCAATGTATCAGTTCTATGTCAACATGATGCAGGCGGGAATTGATGCTGAAGTAGTTGGAGGAAATACTAGATGAGGGAACCAAGAAGCTCCAGTGGTGAATAACTATGCTATTCTACGTAGAGATTATGCTCTATTAGGAGGAAAGCCATTTATTGGTACTGAAGACGCAATCGAAGTAGATAGTTTGTTACTTCATTGCGAGAGAATTTTTGCTGATTTAGGGCTCAACGATGAGAAGAAAAGGAGAGTCGCCTCTAGACAGCTACAAGGGGCAGCACTCTATTGGTGGAACGATGTGACAGTTGGAGTCAACGAGGATAATATGACTTGGGCAGAGTTCAGGAGGAGGTTAGAGGAATGGTTTATGTTAGAGATTGTTAAGTCCACTCTGCTCAAGAATTTTGCTGAGTTGGAGCAGGGGGATATGACTGTGCTCGAGTATGCAATGAGATTTGTGGAGGCAAGATATGGCTATGCTACGATTGATACTGTGATTAAGAGAATTGAGAAGTTCATCGGAGGTTTGAAGCCTGAGCTTGCTAAGGCCATGTTACCGCATATTAAGGATCCAAGTGATGTTGTTGTTGAGATGGCCTTGAGGAATGAAGAGGTGTAAGCTTTTCTTAAAAGAAATAAGGCCAAGGAAGCTCAAGGAGGGCAGGGTCAAAAGAGAAAGTTTTTCCACAAGAAAGGAGCTCAGAAGGGTGGAGCTGCTAAGAAAGGAAAGGCGGAAGTGGTATGTTACAAGTGTAACATGAAAGGACACTATGCCCATGAGTGCAGGACATGCAAGGGAAAGAAAGCTGCTGAGAAGAAAGGGATAAATTGTTTCAACTGTGATCAGATTGGATACTATAAGAGGGGTGCAAGCAGCCAGCCAAGAATGGGAAAGGCAAGATGTTTGCATTGGAACCAGCTACCTCGAGACCAACAGCAGAGGAGAGGGGGAAAGCTATGTTGGGGTGTACGTTTTTGATTTATGGTGTATCAATTAGAGTTCTATTTGATACCGGTGAATTGCATTCTTTTATATCTCATTGTTTGGTAAATAAGCTTAACCTAGAACCCTTATACCTAGTTACTTCCTTAAGGGTTGCAAATTCGATAGGAGGGTATGCGACTCTTGGGATAAGATGTGACCACCTAGAGTTTGAATTGTTAGGTCATACCTTTGTTTGTAGTTTGCATATGTTTAATTTTGTAGGGTTCGGAATTATTTTGGGTTGGATTGGTTAAGTAAATACGATGCTAGGATATTTTTCCATGGTAGGAAAATATCGCTTAGGCACCTTGACTGTAGAGATCGAATTGTATATACCGTAGAAGACCCTAGTTTTGAGGTCAATGCCTTGTTGGGTGTTATGGAGGTAGAAGATGAGTTGAATCGAGTTTTCGTTGTTAGAGATATCATAGATGTCTTTGAACCTATAGTAGGACTACCACCGAAACGAGCCATTGAGTTTCGAATAGATTTGGTATCAGGAGCAGAACTGGTGAGTAAACTGCCAAGCAGGATGACACCTACCGAGATGAGGGAGCTGAAGGTGCAGTTGGTGGATTTGGAAGGCAAAATTTTTATCCGACCAAGCAGTTCGCCTTGGGGAGCAACCGCAGTGTTTGCTAAGAAGCCGGATGGATTGTTAAGGTTATGTATCGATTATCGTAAGTTGAATGAGAAGACGATAAAGAATCAATATATGTTGCCTAGAATTGACGATTTGTTCGACCAGTTGAGTAGAGCCAAGGCATTTTCCCAGTTGGATTTGGCAACAGGGTTCCATTAGCTTAGAGTGGCAAAGGATAGTATTCCTTTGAGGACATTTAGAACGAGATATGGATCGTACAAATGGTTAGTAATGTCGTTCGGACTAACTAATGCGCCAGCATTCTTTGTAGATTTGACGAACCAAGTTATTCGAGAGCACTTGGACAGGTTTGTGTTAGTTTTCATATATGATATTTTGATATACTCTAAGGATGAAAGAGAGCATGAATTTCATCTTAGAGTGGTGCTTGAGACATTGAGGCAGCATCAATTGAAGGCGAAATTTTCGAAGTGTCATTTCTGGAAGAAGGAAGTGAAGTTTCTTGGTCATGTAGTCTCAAAGAAAGGGTTGTCTGTAGATCCGACTAAGATTGAGGCAGTGAATAACTGGAAGAGACCCGAGACAGTGACTGAGATAAAGAGTTTTCTTAGATTAGCTGGGTATTATCGGAGATTCATTAAGGATTTTGTGGATAGCAGCACCGATGATCAAGCTAACGCGAAAGGATGTGAAGTTTGTTTGGACCGATAAGTGTGAGGAGGAATTCCAGAAGCTGAAACACTTATTGACTAATGCACATGTGTTAATTGTTCCAATGGGGAATCAGGATTTAGTGGTATGTACAAATGCATGTGGAACAGGGTTAGGAACTGTGTTAATGCAAAGAGGTAAAGTGATTGCCTATGCATCTCGACAGCTTAGACCGCATGACGTTAGATGTCAAACACACGATTTGGAGTTAGCTACGGTAATTTTTGCGTTGAAGGTGTAGAGACATTACCTTATGGGAGAGAGATTTGAGCTGTATACGGATCATAAGTCGCTAAAGTATTTATTCTCCCAAAAGGAGTTAGATATGAGACAGCAGAGGTGGTTAGAGTTTTTAGCCGCTTATGATTTTGGCATTGAATACACACTAGGAAAAGGCAACAAGGTTGCGGATGCACTTAGCAGAAAACATCAGACTGTAGTGTTGGCAATGATAGCTGAGTTGAAAGATTTGGAAGCATTAACGACAAGTAGAGTACAGTGGAGATCTCATAGTGGGTCTAGTATAGAAACTGCTATGTTGTCATATTTGAAAGTTCGACTGATGATGATCGAAAGGATTGCTTCTAAGCAGAAGGGGGATCCATTTTAGTTGAACGGATCAGAAAGTTAAGGGATGGAACATATAGCGATGACTTGAAAGGTTTCGAACTTGACCAGAATGGATGGTTGAGGAAGAAAGAAAGATTATGTATTCCGAATGTGGGAGACATTAGGAATAGAAGAATGCCATCGTTCGAAGTTCACTATTCATCCGGGAGGAACTAAGATGTATAGGGACATGAAGAGAAGTTTCTTCTGGGAAGGTATGAAGAGAGATATAGGCTTATGCATGAAGCAGTGTTTGAACTGCCAATAGGTAAAAGCCGAACATCAAAAACCAAGTAGGTTACTTCAGCCTTTAGATATTCCAGTTTGGAAATGGGATTCGATCTCAATGGATTTTATAGACAGGTTGCCAAGGTCAAACAAAGGAAATGAAAGTATATAGGTCATAGTGGACAGGATGACCAAGAGTGCCCATTTCATTCCAATTAAGTCAACTAGGACGGCACCTGTTTTAGCTAAGTTGTTTATGAACAATGTAGTTAGAATGCATAGAATTCCTAGTGGTATAGTAAGTGATAGAGATTCCTTATTCACTAGTGAGTTTTGGAAGAGTCTACAATATACATTAGGTACCAAGCTCAAGATGAGTACCGCTTACCATCTGTGGACAGATGGGAAAACGAAAAGAGTTAACAAAGTTTTAGAAGATTTGTTACGAGCTTGTGTGCTATATTTTAGAGGATCATGGGAAGACCAGACCATCCACACTTAGTCGAGTTTTCATATAACCACAGTTATCAGGCAAGTATATGGATGGCACCGTTTGAAGCTTTGTATGGAAGGCCATGCAAATCTCCAGTTTGTTGGTTAGAGACCGGGGATAGGTTAGTTCTTGGTCCGGATTTGGTTAGAGAAGTTGCAGAGAAGATTGAGTTGATTCGAGCTAGAATGAAAGAAGCTTAGTCTAGGCAGAAGAGCTATGTCGATAGAAGATAGAAAGACCTTGAGTTCTCAGTCAGAGACCATGTTTTCGTCAAAGTGTCACCAATGAAAGGTGTAATTCGATTTGGGAAATTGGGAAAGTTGGTACCAAGATTCGTTGGACCATTTCCTATTATAGAGAGGATTGGGAAACTCGCATATAGAGTAGAGTTATAGAA
Organism: Allium fistulosum; assembly: GCA_030737815.1. Classification (NCBI taxonomy): domain Eukaryota; kingdom Viridiplantae; phylum Streptophyta; class Magnoliopsida; order Asparagales; family Amaryllidaceae; genus Allium; species Allium fistulosum. The sequence continues at coordinate 151,743,394 of CM060905.1, read as the reverse complement.
CAATTTTGCAGGGGTCCATGATGTTTTCGATGTTTCTCATCTAAGGAAGTATATTCGAGATCCAGAGACTACTATAGCACCGACTGTGTTAGAGGACTTAGTAATGGACCGAACTTGACTATAGTTAGGAAGCCAGTTCGTATAGTCGCGAGAGATGAGAAGAGGCTAAGGAACAAGACATTCAGATTAGTCAGAATCCAGTGGAGTTACGACGAGAGAGACTGTACTTAGGAAACTGAAAGCAGGATTCTCGATACTTATTCTGACTTGTTTCATGGTATGTTTTACCTTTTTGATTGATTTTGTTGAGTACCTTATCGTAATTTCGAGCGCGAAATTCTTTAAGGAGGGAAGTTTGTAACAACCCTAATTTTGAGTAACACTATTTAGTACATTTAATTATTTAAATTAAATGAAATAAAGTAAGTTGGTTAAGGGATTGAGATTTTATAATTTAAAGGGTAGCCGTGCCTAGTTGAACTAATGAACAAAATGGGATTTTAAATGAAATGGTAAGGGAAATTACATAAGGGCAATATAGGAATAAGCAATATTCTTATACCCTAAACCCTTAGGACCACTTTCATTTTATAAACGTTCACAAACTAAACAAATTATAACCAAGGCCGGCCACAATTAGAAGAGTAAGAGGAAGAGAAGCTAAATCATGAGGAAAAGCTTAATCAAATTCAATCTAAGATCAACTCTCAACTCCTAACAACAAAGCTAAAGGTGAATAATAGTTACATCTCATATTTTGATGTTTTGGTTTCTAGAATCAGATCTGAATGTTTTTGCAAGTATATTGCCATGTTTTGAATGTTATATATATATATATGCTTGTTGATGAATTATGCTTATTCATATTGAATTTATGACAAGTTTTGATATGAAAAACCTATCAAATGACATCCAAATGCCTTGCGATTTTGATATATGGTCAGAAATGATGTTTTAGAGATGGATTTCAAGTTTCATAATTTTCTGAATTAATGTGGATTTATTATTAATTTTCTAGTGAAGAAAATGGTCATTTAGGTTTAAAATTAATTACGGCAATTATATATATGTTTTGGGTCAGAATTTTAAATATGTTAGAAAACATATTAAAAGTGATTTATGGGAATTTTTGTAGAAATTTCCTAAGGGTTTTAATAAATATATAAAATTATTTAAGGTATAGGACTTAAATGTTTTATATGTTTATAAAAGGAGAAGGGGTTATTTGCTAATGTTTTAAAATGTTAATCTCTAAAAATCGGCAGCACCTTTCAGAAAAGATTTTGAAAAAGTAAAGGAAACCAATTATATGATGACAACTAAGCAGGTTGGTTGAAAAGAATTACTTTTTAAAGTTAAAAGTCAGATTTCCTAAGGTTCTGCTGTCTCACCATCTTCGACAGCTACCTTTCGACTTAGTACCTCCGCCTCTAACCAAATCGAAACCAATGCACAAGGTATCAAAGACTTGGTACGTAGTGAATTGAACATAGGCGAAAGGTATATGGTCGAAACAAGAGGTTCCGAAGGAGTCGAAGCCTTGTTTTGTTTTCTAAAGGAAAAGCGCTTGCTTTGCTTTCGAATAAGATAGCCTTCGACTTGGTAAGCTTTCAGCTGGATCAAATTTATTTTAAAGAAAGGAGCTTTCGAAATAGGTTGCGCCCTCGTTTTAAGTAAATGTTTCCGAAGGGGTCGAAACCCTCATCTGCCGCTTTTTTAACTTTCGAAGCAGTGCCTCTGAAAGTGTCCCTTTTATTTTAAAAAAATTAGAGCCGCTTCTCCAATGCTTTCGAAGGGATTGGTTTTGACACCATCCACTTCTTTACTTAGGAAATTGCTTTCAAAAGAGTTGCTTTCGACTTAGTTGTTTTAAGACCCTTTTTGATATTTTGAAAGTTAAACCCAAAGGTTTCGAAAGGAATGGTTTCCAATGGTTTTCAAAGGTTGTTCCACATATTTTAACTTGAACCCAATGCTTTCGAAAGGTTTTTTTAAGTGGTATACTTTAATGCATTCGAAAGGTAACAAGAAAAGGTTTCAAAGGGGAGGTCCCCCAGTATTTTCGAAAGGTGTGTGTATATATATATATAAGGTTTCGAAGAGGTGATTCCCCAATGTTTTTGAAAGGTTTACCTTAGTGTTTAAATGGAAGGTTTCCAATGTTTTCGAAAGGCATGTTTAAAGTGTTTTAAAAGAGGATGTCTAAGGTTTATAAAGCTTTCGAAAGAGATGTTTTCAATGTTTTCGAAAGGACTATGGTAAAAGGTTTCGAAAGGTATGTTTTGGCCTAATGTTATAAAGTAAAGTAGTTTACTTGTGTCGAAAGGGGTAGTTTCAATGGTTTCGAAAGGGGTACTTTCAAATGTTTCAAAAGAGATTGTTTAAAACTTCAAACAAAGGTTTCAAATGTTTTCATCAACAATTTTTTGAGTAAATCATATATCATGGAAAAGAGATTTGAGTAAAGCAAATAGTATGTTTTCCTTGTTTAAGATGATTTAAAGAGTTAAATCAATTTGAAAATGTTTTCAAGGAAAATTTAAAGGGTAGTTAACCCTAAGTAAAATGACTCAGATAATCGTATACCAGATGGGACTGGTATAGGGTCACACCCTATACATTAGCTATTAGCCCCTAGCTAATTTAGTCCAAAATTCGTGTGTAGGGCTTAGTCATAGGTAAGACTTAAATGATGGATACACACAGAAAGGAATATATATGTACAGAGAAGAAGAATATGTTATTGGTAAGCCCGAAAAACCATTAGGATCATGTGAACCTTGGAGAGGTAAGTTAAGGACAGACCGTCCAGAAAGTATGTCTAACAGTTGTTAGATAATTTGTTAGTTTTTCCGGTTGGCTCGAGTCAGCCAAAGGTTAGTAGTTAGCAAAACAAAACTACATTGTTTCAGACAGATGGTCCATTTATTACCTGTTTTTGAGCATACATGATATTTGCTATTATTGATATAACCAGTTTTGTAACAACCCATATTTTTCGATAATTAAAAACTATTAAATTAAATAAGATTTTGAAATTTTAATATTGTGAGAAATTAAAATTTATGAGAAAAATAATTAAAATATGATTAATAAGGTTGTTTGAATGTTATTGATAACTATTTAATGTAATTTCAATCAACTGAAATAATTGTAAAGTTAATTTGGTTATATTTGTAAATAAGGAATTAAATTGGTAATTAATGGAATTAACAAAATTAAAATATTATAATTAATATTTTAAAAGATGATAACTATAGAATAAGAATGTAATAAAATGTAAACTGATGTTAATTATATTCATAAGGTAATAGTTGATTGAATAATAAGGTGGAAATCAAAATAAGAGAATTTATTTGAAATTAAATTATAATTAACTAGAATTTTAATTACAATTGTAATTGGACACTAAAATTTGTGCAATATTTAAATACTGGATTTAACATGGAAAATTTATTTTAAAAGATTGTAAATGTCTAGGTAATCAAGAATGATAAAAGTGTTAATTTTTGAATTTGAATTTAAATGTGATTAAATCAATTTAATAATAATTTATTTAATTAACGTAAAATTTAGCCATTTTGGCCACTATCTCAGATTTCGACGAAACTAGTTTCATCGGATCCATAACAGTGAATTATTGTAGGATTTCAAGTTTCGTAGCGATCGGACTTATCGTTTGATCGTGTAGACTCGAAACGCGTAGAAATCAATTTAATGAATTCAATTAAAATAATCTAATTTTTAAAAGCTAACTTCTGTATACAATGGAATTTGGGTTTGAAACTAGTTCCATTGATTTTAAAAATATTGGAAACCTATATTTTGATATATGGGATGACATATTTCCGTTTTGGGAACGAAACGGGCTTTTCGGGTCGTTGTTAACGTTCCGACCCAAATCGATCTGTCCATTCATTCTTATCTATCTTTGTCCATAAAAATAGATTTCTTTTCTGAAACCCTAGCATACTTTCTTATTTTTGTATGTACTTCTATTTCTTATCTGTTCCTCCTTCTCAAATGTCAGAACCAAAACCTAATTCCCAAATTCAATTTCAAATCAAAATCAAATCGAAAAATTTAAACTCTTCAATCTATGTCATATTAAATATCATTAGAAAGCTCTTGATGAGCGCAATCTACTGCTGCAATTCATTTTTGCAATTGGGTCTCGTTTTGGCCAGAATTCAATGATCTTTCTCGACCGTCCATATTAGGGTTTGTCGTTTAACGGTGGATCGTTGTCGATGGGTCGATCGGAGGGTTCAGGCCTATAGAGGAGGTAAGGGGCTGTCCATTTATACAGTTGGTTTGGTCTAAGAGGCCTCGAATTCGCCAGAATTTGATGATTTTGGCCGAAAATTGATCATGGTGGCGGCGTGCTTGGGGAAGTCGGAGGCAACGGCGCTCAGCCTGGAGGCACGGCTCATCGAGGGGTAGGTGGCGGTGGCCTTTGATCGGAGTGAAGACGACGTAGGGAGTGGCGTTATTGCCTGGAAGGTGGCGGCTCAAGTGGCTATTGTTCATATGTTCGCGATCGTGTTCTAGCTAGGGTAAGGGAAGGTAGGTAATTACATTACTACCCCTGTGTATATTTTAATTTAAAATTTAATTTTTCAAAACTTCTAATTAGCATACTTTTGCTTACGAGCTCAGATTGACGCGCGGTTTTCTCCGTTGCGATCGTATCGAAATTCCGGACATTATGGAATTAGTTTGGTCGGATTATGAGACTGTTTAAATTTTGTGCTTTATTTGGATTTTTTATTGACTAAAAATCAAAGGTGAGTGTTTTAACCCACTCACAAATACTAAATCATCTTATGTTGGTTAAATTAAATTTATGATGTGATTAGAAATTTATTGATTGTTGTTTGGTATTTTAAATTGTCATCTAAATTTAATTTGAGTTTATTTGAATTGAATTGCCATTTAAATTAATATTGAATTTAAACGCCAGTTAAATACCTGATAATGATAACCAGTTTATTTGTTGTGATTTATTGGTTGATTTGAATGATGATTGTGATGGATGTTTAATTGTGGATGATTGGATATATATTTATTTTATATGTTGTTATCACACTGCAAGTTCCCTTAGTTATGTTAGGAAATTCACTATGGGTTGAAATGATACATACTTGAACAATCTTATAGATTAGGAAAAATTGTTATGGATTGAAATGATAAACCCGAGCAATTTTATGGATTTGTAAATTATGATTCGGGATTGCGGGTTGAAATGATATATACCCGTAAATTTAAATTATTGTAGGTTGAAATGATATATATCCGTATCACTTGACCATAGGATAGAAAATTATATACAGACACTGGATTAGTTAAATTAAATGATTTTAAATCCTTAAATCTTGAATCCAGTTAAATGATATTTTGAAATAAAATTAGATTTATACGAACTGAATTACTTTCAAAATCCAAGCTTTAAAATGTTGAAATTGAAATTGGTTTAAATGAATTGTTTAAAGAATTTAAATTGAAATCTTAAGGTTGAATTTTGAAATATAAATGAAATTTATCAAAATTGAGTTATTGTAAATGTTTGAATATGTAAACTTTGAAACCTATTAAATTTGAAGTGGTTTAAATTTGTAGTTCAAACATGGATTTGAAATCGATATAAATTGAAATAGTTTTTTTTATGAAAATTTGAATTGAAAAGTTTAGCCTTTTTAATTGAAATTGTTGAACTGAGATTGATTTAAATCGAATTTTTGGAACTAAAATTGATTTGGAATTGATTTGTGAAATTGGAAGAAACAATTCTAATTTGAAACTATTTTCGATATGAACTCTTTTAATATACAAACTCTTTTAACATATAAACTATTTTCTCATATAAACCATTTTTAATATATTAATAATTTTTAATACATTAACTATTTTTAATATATAACCTATTTTAATATAAACTATTTCTAATATATAAACTATTTTAATCTATAACCTATTTTTAAATTATAAACTATTTTAATATATATTATTTTAAATTTATAAACAACTTTTAATATATATTAATATATAACCTATTTTAATATATAAACTATTTCTAATATATAAACTATTTTAATCTATAACCTATTTTTAAAATATAAACTATTTTTAATGTATAACTATTCCAATATATAAATTACTTTCAATATTCAAACTGTTTAAAGTTGAAACTATTATGAGTTAGATTTAATTGATTTAAATGCAAATATTTTGATATGATGGTTTAACCTATGTTGTGCTTATGATTTTGAAAATGAATAGGATTTAAAGTGAATAATGATTTCGAAAGTGAATATGATTTCGAAACTGATATGATTTTCAAGTGAATATGATATTTTGATATCAATCATGAATCGGTTTTGGAAATGTAAAAGAACCAACCGGTATGAAATAAGCATTTGGTTATTAAAGAGACCGGGATCATATATTGTCATACTCTATGCCAATACCGAAAACGAATTTAACAACTGTGCACGTGGTGGAGAATCCAAAACGAAGTAGGATGGTCTGGCGAACGCTACTGTATGAGGTATGAACGCAGCCCTGACCCCCTCGGGTCAGCTTGATATGACTAAAACATGAGCTATACATGGGCCAAGTGAGGTCGTTCCTCCAATCGGACATGCTTCTTCAATACCATATCTGTTACTTTGTGATTGATTTGGTGGCCACCCGCGATTTGATTATGGGAGTGTGTTCCGAGGTGGGCGATAGTAGCTGCTATGCATTACCACCAACCCGGTTCTGCAAAATAGTAGTAACCTACCCTGGGCATTGCCTCGTGTGCCTTGTCATATGCCTTATCGAGTCCACTACGACTTTGATTTGTATCGTACCTATGGAGTGCTCCCTGAGTATCCCACCGGTTTGGTGGAGCTTACAGTATCTGTATAGACTACGGTATTATATAAAAATGTGTTAAGGGGGATATGGGTAACGCCTTAACACTATTTTAATACTTTACTGTAGACATATTATAATAGCGTATTGTATTATGTAAGTAGATAGTTTAATGGATTCTTAGGAGATGGAATCCCGAACATCTCTTAAGTTATTGCATGCACGTTAGGCACTGGATGGGAGATGTAAAATCTCATAAACATCTTTGAAGCCGTTTCACTCATATTTACTTATTTTGATTTAACTTACATAAGATCTTTTAGTTCTGACTCGAGTGTTTTGTTTTTCATTATGCTCGGGTCAGCCTAAGCATTTCAGTGTTGAAGACTTTATTTCTGGAGGACGAAGACGGAGATTTGTATATTATTTATTATATTTATGTCACTGCATCATGTTGTTCCGCCGCATTATCTTATTATACCTACTGTATGTATAACTCTGATTGTATTGTAAAAGTGTAATCAAATGTTATTTGTAAAACAGCTTCATGAACTGTTTATTTGATTATTATATTTTGTCATTCCGCTGTGAGATTCCGTGTTTTGTTTTTCCTTCCTTTCTCTTATTTTCTTATTTACCCCATTAACAATCCTCCCTTTTGAATGGCTTGAGTTGACATGTGTGGTTTATCGTCGATTTAAACCGTCCAAAAAGGTGGGTCGTTACAAGTTTGGTTGCAGGATTTTGATTTGCAAAAAGATATGTTTTAAAGGGATATTAGTGAGGGGAAACCTGTTCCGCTAAGTGGCGTGGTCTCACTTAATATCAGTAAACCGAGATGTAATAGTATTATTCACACCAGGATTTATGTCTAACTCGAAGTTTATGTTTTCCCCATAAAGTCTCGGGTGCTCAAAATTAATTTGAGTAGGTTGAGAGTCAGGGTTTTAAAGGTTTAGTAGATGGACGAATAAAGCTTCTGGAGATGAGCAGGAGGCCGATGTTAGTTATATTTAGGAGTTGTTGTTTTGTTTATTCCACTGTGATGTATTAAGACAGTTTATGTCTATATAGTACTCTGGTCATCCAAAGGGGCATCTTTATATGTTGCTCTTGACGTATTTATGTAATAATTATATTTGATTAGAACTTGGGAAAACGATTGGGATTATGTAATGGAATATGAAACATGTTTTGTGAAATGTAATCGAAAAAGTTGTTTTTTGAAATTTGTGATTTTGTTTCATATTCATGTGCTTCTGATATTATGAATATCATTAACATTACCGTATTTAGTCATCGAAAGTTAATACTATAGATGACTGCAGCATATGTAGCTCTTAGCTTTGGGCCTCAAGATAGGGAATGTTACACGAGGTTAGTCTCAATTCTGTAGGATAAATTTGCCTAGTCAATCTGGCTACCAGTACCTATGAATAGTTGGGCTGATGTGAGACGTCACTGTGGGAACGGGTCATAAGACGAAGAACCTGCTTTGGGGTTTTGGAGGTATTAAGTGATTGTTTGAGGGCCCGTCTCTTTTCCCCAAATGAAGTATTAAATAGCAGGGATTGGGTTTAGGCACGGTTAAGAATATCTCAGAAAGGTCTGCTTTAATAGGAAGTACTAAGTGTCTGAAGAGATTTTCGTGCAATGTCAACTAGATAGATACATATGTAGGGTCCACCTTACGATTAGGTATTAAATGATTGGGGCCTATCTCAATTGAGGTCTTAAATGGTCAGAGTCTGTCTATTTTCCATTAAAATGTATTAAGTGGTTTGGGTTCTATCTCTCGCATTGTTGGACATTTATGACGTTGGTTATGGGTTATGAGATTTGGAAACCTGCTTCGGGAATGGAAGGTATTAAGTGGTTGTTTAAGGGCTCGCCTCCTTTTCTAATATGAAGTATTAAATGGTTTTAAAACACGTAAGACATTTTCTTATTTAAATTATACTGCCCAAGTACTGCACTAGTAAAACTCGAGATTTCTATTCACCAGACAGTTGTTGTTCTGACTCTCTCCTCATTACAACACAGGTTAGAGAAGGAGTTGATGATGCTTGAAGATGGCGAGAGTGAAGCTTGTGGCAGTTGTTATCTATATTTTCATGTTATTTTCTATTGACCTACAAAATATATTTTTGGAACAAAATGATGTAACGGTTGTTATTGACATTATGGTATGTTTTGTGACATTTGAATTTGATTTGAAATAAATGGATACTATTATTGCCATTATATTTTGTTCCTTCCGATGTGAGTTTTGAAAGAATAGATAGATAGCTCTATACTGTTTTTCTTTTTACCAACCAACAGCCAGTTTTGAAACGAGTCTAAGTTTCGAAGGGCCTTTTCTAGGTTGGAACTTAGGCCTGTTTCGGGATGGGTTGTTACAATCCTTATAGTTCTTGTTGTGTTGATCACAATATTGAAGACTATGCAATCATGAGGATTGGATCAAAAACTTAAACAAGATTTCCTAAAAATGTTCCTAGTCATACGTAGGCCTGTCAATAGGCCGGGTTCGATCCATGAATCTTAAAACTTGTGCCTAGCACGAACCCGTATGGTATTTTAAAACCAATACTACCGAGCTCATAATATTTATGTTACATCATACTTTAAACTTGTAATTTTTGTAAGATTTATACACAAACAATGTTATCTTATAAATTGGATAGTGATGCAGTCAAATTCACAACAAAAGGAAGCGAAACATGTACATGCAAACAAAAAAAATGGTAAACAAATAATATAAACACTCATGTTTTGATACTACGGAAAATTAACAATCAAGGCTAGCAAAAATAGGGTCGGGTTTTGATAAAACCGTTCTGATCTTAATAGCAACCGCATTGGACCTAGGTAGTTAAGGCAAAACTCATATCCATATTAACATGGCAGGTTCGGGCTGGACTCCGATCGAAACCTGTACTATTGACAGACCTAGTCATATGTATATTGAGATCATGAAATCGACATGATAGTGAAAGCGAATTACTTATAATTGTTGAAGATAAAAAACACTTCTATCTATCGGTTTGTGTTCCAACTCGAAAGAATTTACCAAACATAATACAAATATGTGATTGTAAATTATTATCGGTGCAATTCTCAACTTACAAGTACAATTATTAATTTTTGACAAAACTTCTAGTTTTCTTTAACATATATACCCATCTAAATTTATATTATTTTATCTGTAATTGTCAAATATGAAAATATCAAACTCAACTGAAAATTAAGGTTAAAATTTTATATTTTTACCTCTAATTTGAGACGATGATACCCAACCTTTCATCTACTTGCAATTTTAATATAAATATTACATAAAGAAATTTGAATTATATTTGACCTTTTGGAGAAGAAGAGTTTGAAGTTCAAGATCTAAAGAATGAAAGAAAAGGGAAAAGGGGATAACGATGATCTATAAATAGCCAATAACCAACTGGATGGTCTTATTCGGTAATCCTTCCTTAAAAAAAACTACGGAAACATGTTGTGTTTTTGATAGGCCTGTAAACGGATGCAATCGCATACGGATAGTGCTGTATCCGTATCCGAAAATGAAAATCCGTATCCGAATCCGTATCCGATATCCGCGAATACCCGTTGAATATTATCCGTATCCGTATCCGCTAATATTTTCGGATATCCGAAAATATCCGTATCCGGCTTAGCGAATACGGATATTTTTGGATATCCGAAAATATCTGTATCCGAACCTCAAAATGTATCCGAAAATATCCGAAAATTAATCAATATAATGCATATTTTATTTTTTTGACTGAAAAAAAGATGCAAAAACCTTGTAATACATAAATTACATCAAATTAATAATAGGTAATCCAATCACACAAAATCCGTACAATAATATTGCATATATAAATATAATCCATACGCAAAATCCATAGGCTAATTCAATCACAGCAAATCATAAAAGCAAACATGCATCACACAATTTAATTTCAAACCGGATGGATATTTATCGGATATATCCGTATCCGTATCCAAAATATGTTTCGGATATCGAATATTCGCATCCGCTTTTCGGATATCGGATATTTTTCATGTTTTCGGATACGGATGCAGACGGATTTCGGATATTTCGGGTATTCATTGACAGGCTAGTTTTTGATAATACAATGCGCATGTGTATTTCTTACTTTCTAAATGTGGAGTTACTTTCGCGTTGAAGTTCCTTTTTTAGTTAGCCTTTTAAGAGGGTTTATCCTTATAATTATAAATTGTACATTCAAGGACCGTTTCATTTGTAATTGTAATATGATATAAGTAGTCAAAAGTTTGAATCCACTTATAACTTATTTTGTCATATGTACATGGCAATGGCGCTGATATTGACACCGATAGACACAGAGATTCTTTGCTAGCAGTAAAAACCAAAACCTAAACACAAAAAGTTCCACTATGAATCCAAAACAAATCAACTTCAGAAGTAACATTATCCTAATAAAAATATCACAAGATGTATTATTCAATACGATAATCTCTGCTAGCAGTAAAACCAAAACATCACACAATATTTTCCACTATAAATCCAAACTAAATCAACTTCAGAAGTAACATTTTCTTGATTTTTTTTTACAATAGGTGGTATTCAAAAATCTTAATAATACTGTGACAAAGTTGTACTCCATTAACAAATACAATCATATATTTCAGCACTAATATAACAACTTCATAATCATGCCTGAACTTTAGTGCTACTGATTTCAACATCACCAACATTTTCTACGATTATGGGGTCATTTTTCTTCCCAAACAAAGCCTCGATCTCTTCCAGCTTCCTCCCCCGAGTTTCAGGCAAAAACACGTAAAAAAACACCCATCCGGCCGTAGCAATCCCAGCAAAAAGAAAAAAGCTTCCTGATATAGTTATCGCCTTATAAAGGGATAAAAACGTCATGGTGATAACTCCACTCAAAACCCTATTGGTCGCTGTTCCTAAACTGCATCCTTGTGCCCTTAACCGTATAGGAAAGATCTCTGAACTGTACACCCATGCAATAGGCCCTAACCCAATCGAAAAGGACCCTACAAATGTAAGCACAGTGACTATACATAGCACTACTGCCCATTTTATGTTATGGTCGACCATCAGCAGTCCAGAAGCCAAAACAAGCAATGATGCAACCATGCCGCCTGCACATGGTTTTCAAATTAGGATTTAAATTATGAACCATAAAGTTTGAATTTCAAATTAAAACGGGGTTTATATGGTAAACCGTAGATCCAAGCAATTTATATTTTTTTTATGTACACACACTTGTATGCTAATTTTTTGCTCTGTGTATAGATTACTACATGACACTTGCGTAAAAGCATTGATTCTTCGTAACGATTTATATATTTAAAATTGATTTTGATGCTTGAGTATTTATATTCAAGCCTAAAACTTAAAGACCCGTTTGGTTTGAACTCTGAGTTTTGTGTTTTGCAGTTCAATATGTATTTCTAAAGGCAAAAGGCGTATGAGAGGAAATTATCGTACTTACAACAAAGGAGGGAGGAGGAATGGAGAATAGTTACTGTGTTTTTTATATTTTTCAAAAGGCGGAGGAAAACAAGAAAAAATCATTTTCAATTTTGTATGTTAAAACCATTTTCCAAATTAACCGTTTTTCAAAAGAGTTTTCAGAAACACTTAAACAAATGTATTTCAGTTGTTACAGAAACCCAAAATTGAAAACTGAAAACCAAACAAGACCTAATTTCTCCCTAATTTGGTCTTTCCTTTTATAAAAATCAATAAAATTGAATTGTAGACCCAAGAAATATCCTCATATTTCTTTTATTTCAACATGGGTCAAATGATTCTTCTCAAATGTGGTTTTAACTTAGTTTTGAATCAGATTTTGAGGATCAAATCACGATGGGAGGATTGATTTGAAACGGGATTCAAATTGAAAGATTTTGACAATAATGTACCTGCACTCGTTAGAAGCAGCACATGTCTACCAACTCGATCTAATAGAAAAGTGGCTACTAGTATCGATGCAGTTTTTGTGAACCCAACTGCTATTGTAGCCAGTAACTGATATTCGCTTTTAAGTCCTGCTTTTTCGAATATTCGAGGACTGTATAGAACTACTGAATCGATGCCTGAGGCTTGTTGGAAGAACTGAAGACCGATGGCTGCTATTAGGATTCTACGAACTGAAGGGGTGGGGTGTATTAGTAATTCTTTCCAGATTCCTTGTCCACTGCTTTTTTTTTATGTAGACATCTGGTCTTCGGTGCAATTTGAGTCTATTCCTCCAGCTGTTTTGATTTCTGATAATCTCATTTCGGCTTCTTCATTGGAATCAGAGGTCTTTTGAAGGACGATTTTGGCCTCTCTGAATCTTCCTGGTAGGACTAGCCAACGTGGTGATTCTGGCATGAAGAGAACACCAATAGCTAGAAACACCTGTTTCAAATAAAAGAAAAACTGTTCAGAAAGGTCTTTTTACTCATTTCACCACTTTAATAAGCTTATTTCATATTTGAATCAATTTGGAAACAATTTACACAAGCGAAGGGGTACACATCCCCAAACTTCAAAACACCCTATAATCCCACTCGCAAATTCTCCTATGAAATATTTTCAAACTTGTCCAATATTGGGTGATATGATCTTATTATATTCAAGATCATGCTCACAAAGTTTGGTATCATTTTGAAACTTCTAACTTACTCAAAATAAAAAATCAATGTGAGTCATTGGCATATTTATTTTAACCGTCAATTTAAAATGTGATTCTAACAAAATTAAATATTTTGAGATGATCCAGATTTTTGTAAAGATGATCTCGATATCAAACAGATCATAGCTATATGAATTTGTTTCATTATTATTTTTAAACATAAAAGGACAAATGAAAGATTTTGAGAGGATAAATAAGAGGGAATGTGGATTCTTCGCATTTACATAAACATGTCATATTCTCGCTACATGGGAATAAAATGACATTCTATAAAGAGACTGATAAAACGTTCTCAGTGCAAAATATTACTTATTATTATACATATGCAGAAAGTGATATGTTTTTGTAATAGGTTTGGAGTATTATATATGTGTATTTCGTTTTAGATAGTGGCTTAAATGGGAAATAAATTTATCTGATAACTAATCTTTCTACCTTACATACAACAAAAATGACAGAATTCAGAACACACTAATGTTAATTGTAACATGTATGAGAAATGGTAAAAATGTAAAGTTAATAGAAGAACAAGTGTTTCTACAAATACTGGAGGAACCGCTCCAGCCAAGAACATTATCCTCCAACTAAGATGCTCAGGCAATTTTGCAAAAGCAAAATTAAGGACATACCCAAGAAGCACTCCAGTGTTACTGAACACTTCAGGAAAAGAAGTCAAGTATCCTCTAGAAGAAGCAGGTGCAACTTCAGCAGTATAAACTGGAGCAATGACTAATGCATACCCAACTCCTATCCCTGCAACCAAGCGACCGACCATTAAAACTGCATAGTTCGGTGCCAGACCCATCACTAGTGCACCTGCAAAAAATATGGCTGATGCTAACATCATCGTGTAGCGACGTCCAATCCAGTCCGAAGTTCTACCAGCAGCTATTGAACCTACTAGAGAGTAAAGATTTATTATCCCAGCCAATATTTCTATTTGCGTGTCAGATATTTTGAGGTCCTCTTTTATGAATATTGAAGCCCCACTCATTACTGCTACATCTGTAAGATAATCAATTGAGAATTGCATCACAAAATAATGATAAAAGTTTCATACTGTTCTTTCATATATTTACCGTAGCCAAGGAGGATTGAGGTCATGGAAGCAAGAAGAGCACAAGTGAACGCATATTTGTTATTTTTCTTAGAAGCACTTGAGAGTGTTGATGTGTCTGTTTTAGTCTCACACATTGCTTGGTTTCTATATAAAGGAGTTGTGGGAGTGGAGGACTAAAATCGTGTATGTGAAGGAAATAATTGCAAATATTAAGATGCCATACAAGTCCTTATAATAACATAAGGATCAAGGTGAAAAAAATCAACTATGGGCAGATGAGGATTCCATATATTTTTTGCCTGTCGCCTTTCTTCATTGGTGCAATAATCATAATACAGACAACCTAAAAGACCGAAACTTGATTTTCAGAAAGAAAAGAAAAGGAATATTAGTTCACTGGAGTCAAAATAGGCATGCCAAAGGATCATTTTATCTGGAATGCTGCTATAAGTAAGTGACGCGTGATTGTGGTTATACTAAGTATTAAGTCAGTCGTGACGAATTAGTTTTTGTCAGCATACAGATAATAAGACACATTTGCACACAAAAAACGATGCATAGAGTAAAGCTTTTTTTAACATTAAAACACAAATCAAAATTAAACAAAACCAAACTACATTCATCTCGTGTACAATAGTTTCCGCCCTTCGATTCAAAACTAGTCATACTCGAACCCAAACAATATAGGTAACCATCATTATCATCATCATTGCAAAAATATACACAAACTTGATGAGAACATGTTTCAAATTTGATGACAAAACATTTCAAAGTTGATGAAAACAAGTTTTAAAGTAGGATGGAACTTTTCAATAAACATTACCAAGATCTCAAAAGATATTATCTTTTCTAAAGAAAGTAAAATTATTTTTACACATGTTTATTGAATGAGAAAAAATATATAATATCATTCTTCCTTGTCCATCAAATGAAGCAAAAGATGATTATCATTGTATTTCACCATAAATTAATTCTTCAATATTCATTAAACGTCTTTATTAGTAAACATCTCAAGAAAGCACAAACAAAGTTGTGATGAAAACCTTGAAATAAATACTTACGTATTTCCTTCAGTTGTTTAAATATTTTTCCTCAAAAGTTCTAATATTATTGAAGGTAATCCTTATATAAATTGAACTCCATTTTGTACATTGTTCAATTTAAAATTGAAGAAAAAAACACTAAGAGTACAGATTCTAATGAATTTTCAATTTTAATCATAATATCCAAAATAAAATCATATACTGTCTTGTTAGAAATTTATTAATTGCATGGCAACTTTAAAGAATATATCTTTTTCCCCTAAATATGTAAAAATTAATAACATTGTTAATAGACATACTCTCTTTAAAATAAAACATGTTTCTATCTCTTCCTCAGATTCGAACAGTATTAGAAGTCTAGTTTCAGTGTTTTTGTTCCCGTACATGTTCTTGTTCCCGCTTTGGGCTTCTCATGTGTGTTCTTTTATTTACATTTGCACTTTAATTTATTGTTGTTATTTTACTTCCATCGTATATTTAATTTTTGATCATGTATTGCTAGCAGTGGTTTCAGAGTCATTGTTGGTTCTGTTAGCATATATGGAAAGTTCTAGAAACACCATGACTTGCCTCAGCCTTCCTAATGGATAGTAGCAGAAAACCAAGAACATTTTCTATTGCAAGGTTCTACACGAGTCAATCAAAGGAGAAAATGACAAGTTGAAAGACATGTCCGAATGAGACTTGGAAGAAGCTAAATTAGAAGTTATGAATCACATTTGACGATTGATGGATGATAGTGTATTCCATCATGTATCATATAAAACAACGAGCGCTCTTTGTTTGATGCTAGCATCGCTATATGAGAAAAAGAATGCTAGCAGGAAAGCTTTTCTGATTAAGGATAGGGAAGTTGTTAACATGAAGTATGATGAAGATGCAAAGACGGTTGAACATCTCAACAACTTCCAAAATGTGATAGACCAATTAACAATGATTTGTATGAGGATAGGTATTAAGTTATAAACATTGTTCTGCTTGGGACATTGTAAGACAGTGGAAAGGTCTTCGCTTTTGCTCGAACCAAAAATGCTTCTAATGTCAAAATATATATGGATAATGACAAAAATAGTATGATAAATGAAGAAACTACAATAAAGCTTTCAAGCTTTGGTAACAGTCATGCGTACCTTGCAAAGAATAGAAGAACAAGCAAAAGAAGAGGTTTTAACAAAGTACCTTTGCAAAGAATAGAAGAACAAGCAAAAGAAGAGGTTTTAACAAAGACCGAGGAAGAAATGTTAGTCTTCCAAGACCAAATTCTCTAAAGTTGAAGGAAGTAGTAAATGAATTGGAAAAGGCAATATAATTTTTTATGAAACATTTTTATGTGTTTTATTATTTTTGTCATATAATAAATTACTATCTGTAAACAAAATCGGTCTTACACTGGTGAGTATCTCTTTGAATCTAATTTAGATATCTAGAAAGAAAGAATATTTTTTTATTATCATTAAACTTTTATTATTACTATTACTATTATTATCATTATTTGATTTCAGAATGACTTAGAACTTGAAATTTGTACATTCTGAACATTGCATTTGGTGATACCTTTGCAAACTGATCTAGTAATCCTTGTAATGGATATATTTCATTTAATAATATAACTTTTGTGTTAGTTTTGTTTCATCAGCTTGAGATGAACAACATAAAAGATAATTGTCTAATTTTATTTGAAAAAATGTGCAGTGTTTCAAAAAGATGCACGTTGTGCGCTAAGGCTCTAGGGAACACCTTTGTGCATCATGAGTCGTAAATAACTACAGACAAAATTGGTTAAAATATTTGTCGTAATATTCAAAAATCAATTTTTTCCATTAGATAGAAGATTTTTTTTTAAAATTCTTCGGTCTATATCGCAATATAACTTGTTTATACCCAAATATGTAATTATTTTCATTCTTATTTATTGGATTACTCAAAATTTTGGACTATTTTTTGAAAGTTAATGCAAATTTAATAACATTGTGACAATGTTAGAAATACAGTCCACTTTCCACCAATGTACAAAAGGTGACCATTTCATTTGTACAGATGTTAAATATAATAGCTTCAGCGTAAAAAAATCGTTAAAATTGTACCACGCTATTTGAAACAGTGCTAATACAATTACTACTAGTAAAAAAAAAATGCTCTGGCATTTTTTAATTCAGCATCGATAGAAATAGTCTCACTTTCTGCCATCGTTGGTAGAAACTACAACGTCTGTAATTGGTTTACAAATTTATCTAAATATTTGTAGCTTTTCAAAAGTGACACAAACTGAATAAGAATCATTATTTGTTTATTTTAAAAAAAATATTGTTTATTTGTGTTTTTTCTTAATGCTACTCATGTTCACTTTTCTGTTTGCTACATTTATTGTTTATGAACCTAAACGAACCCTTTCTATGACCTTTCACTCTTGAATCTGTTTGTTGAACACAGGCCATCAAGGTCTATGGCTAAGCAAAAACATAATGTAGACAAGGATATGCAAACTGCAAATCAACAAAAGTTACAACATAGTGCAAAATGATATATAGAATATTTTCTATGTTGTAGTAATGGTAGATATCCACAAGTCATTGTAATTTTCTATACACTTTTAGTGTGCATGGTACAAATGTACATTGACCATCTATGCAATATTTTTTGTTATTCAAGTTGCAGGCAATCACTGGCCGGATTTGTGTGGGTATGGTGAAATTATGAAAAAGGAGGAAACTATGTTTATATATATATATATATATATATATATATATATATATATATATATATATATATATATATATATTTACTTACTTCAAGTCTAGTAATTTCAAAATCCAAACTCCAGTTCAGACCATAGATCAATAGTTAGTTCAAAATCTACAAACTTGAGCTTCTCCCACTGTACAACACATCTACCAATATTTTCTTTTTTAACCTTCGTATTTAGGAATCCTAACTAAATATATAGACAAGAAACCCCATTATTGAAAAAGTAGTAAAATATGTGGTGATGGAAGACAACATAATAAAACTACAACTATCAAGTTTTTTTTCTATAAAAAAAAAAAAAAAAAAAATCTTCGGTTAACCTGTACACATACCTATTCAAGAATAATACATCGTAAAACTACAAGTAACTTTGACCAAATGTAAAATGCAAAGAAAGCTTAATTGACTAAAGGCTAAAGGCATGATCCATACCACGCCAAAACTATTTGAACTATACCTACAAAGGCAGCGATTGACCTTGATTAAGCTTTGATTGTATTTGTATTGGTAAACTTGGATAAATATACACAACATTGCACAAGAACAATGATGTACGGCATGTCTAGAATGATTATTGTCATCTGTAGAAAAAATGCTGTTCAACTACCAAAAATGGCTCTATATGCCAAGTTAAAAGAAGGGCTCATTGTACATCTGACATTCTTCTATTATTGTCATTGTACAGCAATGTAAATATATTTTATCCAATTCAATGTATAATACTGTAAACTAAATGGTTATTGCAGTACTTACCATTAAATGATCATGTCAAAACTCTTCTGAATCGATCATCTGTAAGTCCCATTTACTTGTGAAGAGTGTTTATACTAATCCCAAAGGCAGAAAACTAGTTTAATCTTCCTTGCTCATGCTTTACAAAATCGTGCTGCAGCAACCACTCGGTGATGAATGAAGCTATACAGCAGCCGGACACATTAGCACTTTTTGTCAAAACTGAATTATTTCCATCTTTAGTGGAGATACATTTGTGCCTTATGCTTCCCTAACGATACATTCATAACTCTTTTCACCTTGTTAGGCATTCCTGCCTTGAAAAGAAGAGTGGCAAAATTATTGATAATAAAATTATCTGGTGCACAACCAGTAGCAGCCATTCTATTGAAAAGCGAAAAAGCTTCCATTGCTCTTCCTTTCAAACAATGCCCAATAATCAATATAGTGTATGTATGCTTATCAAGTCTACATCCTTTCTTCTCCGTCTCCATAACAATCGAGTTAGCCTCATCCACATTTCCTGCCTTGCAGAAACCATCAACAACCGGATTATAAACAAAAGCAAGTGGTGCGGTATCATTATTCTTGTGCATTTCTCGCAAAAATTTCCTTGCCTCGGACAATCTATTCGTCTTGCAAAAAGAATCAATAAGTATAGAATATGTCTATGCACTAGGCTTAATGCCCCTACTACTCATTTCATCCCGAAACTTCAAAGCATCATCAAGCTTTTCACTCTTATAATAAGCATAAACCAGTGAATTATAACTATAGACATTAGTTGGGCAGCAGCACATGGTCATCTTTTCATAAATTAAAATGGCTGAATTTAAATTACCCAATTTCCCATACCCATCTATAAGTACATTATATGTCAAACTACTTGGCTCTATCCCGTGTCCAATCATTTTATCAAACACCGTTTCTGCATCTTCCATCCTACCCATTTTACAATAACCAGCTATAATTGAAGTATAAGTCTTCACATTGCATGCAACCTTTACATCTTTCAAAATCTCCAAACCACGATCCACTTCACTGTTCTTACACAACCCAGCCATCAAAATATTATAGCTCACAGTATCTCTTGAACATCCAAAATCTTTCATTTCTTTAAAAAAATCAAACGCGCTGCTGACATCGCCTATTCTGCAGCAACCACTCAGAACAATGTTAAAACTAAATGTATCAGGGAGGAAATATCGTGACTTTAAACACTGCTTAAACATAAAGATTGCTTCTTTTTCCAGTTTATTATCAAACAAGAGCTTGATCACGTTATTAAAGGTGAAGGTTGTGATCTTTAAGCCGATTTCACATGCTTTTGCAACCAACTGCAAGCAGCTGGTCGAATCCCCAGCTTTTAAGCAAGAAATCGTCAATAAATTAACAAATGAGAATAGTGAAGAGGACAATCAGGAGAGGACATTTGGTCAAGCAATTTAAGTCCAATTTTTACTGTCGAAGAAAAATAATAATTAATAAAATAATAATAATAATAATAATAATAATAATCATAAATTTATTTTTCCATTTCCCGGTTTTCTCCATCCACATCCCTCCAAAATACACTTATAATCCTTTTACTTTATAACTCCTCATTTCATCATATCTTGCATTTATCTTTCAAAATCTAAAACCTTAAATACACAAACCTTAAATCACAATTTCAATACAAGGTTATTCATCAAATCAGCAACCCCTTTTGTTCAAGCTCCAAATCAAGGTATTGACTATATATTAATGCCGAATTTTTTTAATTTTCCTTTTAAATTCAATACCCATGCATTAGAATGACATGGAATTGACGTTAAATTAGTCATTTGGTTGATATACAACTAGTAATGGGTTCTTGAAAAAATTTCCGGCTCTTAAATAAACATTTTTTGGGGAAGATGGTTCCCACGTCAAAACCATGTGTGGGTGTCAACTTGAGGCACGTCAAAACACATCGTGGGTTGTATGTGTATCCACGTAAGATACAAGGGTGATTGTGTTTTACACCCTAATGTATTATAGATGTGGGTTCTTTCCCCCCTACCTGTTTTGTTAGCACTTATTCTTTAAATATTTCATACAAACACCTTACACACCGCATTCTGCTATTCTTTGTAAATGTCGACCATTAAGAAAAGCTCGAAGAGAACTAGAAAGGGAGGCCAATCGAGTTCGAGCGGTGATCAACACGAGGAACATACTACTTCTAGAACACGTGTGAGAGCTTCCCCACGTAGAGAACAAGAAAGACAAAAACGTGCGCGCTCACTAATTATAGAACACGAGCCCGAGGACAAGAGGAAGAATGCCCTAGTGTAATGGCATAATTTCATAACCAAGGAGGTAATAGTGGAGAAGCGGTTGGCTCTGATTATGGAGGTCTTACCATCTATGACGTTATCTCGTCGTATGAGTCCCGTGTAGCTTATGCAATTTGGAATGGACATGTATATGTTTTGTTATTTTTCATATATGTTAGATTACTTGTTTAAATATATAAATAACTAGGTGCAATTTTTTCAAATAATGTGGCCCTCTCACTTATGTCAACCATAGAACATGTGTATTGGATTTGGAAATACTGAGAAATGCTTCCATCTTCCGTGGTCATATTGTACTATCGGGTTTAAAATCTCTAGTTAATTACAGTTCCAATTAAAAGTGTAAATAGCAATTTAATTTCAGCTTCTGTTGAGAGGTGGCACCCTAAAACAAACACTTTCCACTTGCCTTTCGATGAGATGATCATCACATTGGATGATGCTCACTCCCTATTGCACTCTTGTTGAAGGAAAGCCCCCTAGTGCATCTATATTGAATAGGCAACAAGCTCTTGACCTTGTTGAAGAACAACTCGGAATAATGCATGGTGCCACATTTCAGATAATGAACGATAAGGTAGGATTTAAACTGAGCTTTACTTCTCTTAAGGACGTATTTGATGGAGTTAACGATCGGTGACCTCGTAACCATAAAGATCAGGCAGTTAGAGCCTACTTGTTTTTGCTAGGCAATGCATTATTTGTCGGCAAAAGTAAAACTTGTGTAAGAATACAGTGTATTTGATTTTTTACAAAATCTTGATGAAGTGCACACATACTCATTTGGTTCGGCGACACTTGTCTATCTATATAGACAGCTAGGTATAGCTAGTAGGTCTGGGGTGAAACAAATTGCAGGCTTTCTTACGTTTCTACAAGGTAGGATTACGAGCATTTTCCTTGCTTTCGTCCTAGGATGAATTTATATTATAAATCACAAGCTAGAGCCGCTCGTTGGTACCCTGATGTTGGTCATGAGGTCAGTCATATTGAGTTGCGTCGTCATTTAGATATAATTTCAGAAAATCATGTTGTTTATGACCCCTACTTATGGGCTCGAGCATTTTATCAATATTCTAAAAGTGCATGGTACTTTAGCACACTTTTATGTCTCAATACCATAATATCTCCCACTTCGAGACCCAAGAATAAACCTCGATGATGCTGTAATCATCACCAGAACCATTTTCCAATGATAAAGTGGGTACAATATTATTGCACAATATAACTAACAGAGCAGCTAATGATTTTTCATTACATCAATTTGGTTCACATAGTTTGGTACAATAACTTTAACTCAAATCTTCCCACGTAGGGGTAAATATAGTAAGAAAATTCAGAGTAGTGTGTGCTTGACATATGATGATGCCAACACCATACATAATCAGTTATAGATCCTGATTTACATAGCGAAAATTTCAAAATACTTTTATTCTCTATATAAGCCTCTCGCTTCGTCTTCGGAGGCTTTTTCGTCCTTCTAAAGGAAACCTGTCTAATCCGTAAACTTAGCATACTCGAATGAGTACCCGTGAGTTTATGAGAAATAATAAAAAACGGGTCGGACATAAAACCTGGTATAAGTAAAACCTTTACCCTAAACATCCATAACGAGAACACACCGCTAACGCGGAACGAGTTTTCCCCTCACTTCAACATCATAGCAATATGCATCATATCATACAAACAAGTATAATATTCAATTCAAAATAAGTATGAGGTTTCCTTTATACCTACACGACTAACCATCGTAGTCTTATTTTCAATTGCCATGTAGGCCTAACTTTACCAGTTCAACTTACAGTTCTTAACACTTATGGGTTATTCATGGTGTTGCATCTTTATTTTATCATACACAGATAATTTGGTTGCCACATAAAGGTCTTCCACCATTTCTCTTATAATTTATTGTGAATAGACAATTTAATGTTACGCAAGCCTTACTCCCTCGTATTCGTTCGTTTGTCATGAACAGACATTGGATGCTACGCAAGCCTTACTCCACATACTCACCTAACTTTCATGAATAGACTATTGGGTATTAGGTAATCCTTACTCCCCCATTCCGATAAATTTGTCGTGAATAGACATGGGATTTCCATGCAGGCCTTCCATTAACTATATCAATTATGATGTCGTGGGTTTGACATCTTGGTAGCCACTCAGGCCTTAACGATACTGATTATTTGGTAGCCATACATGCCTTCATCAATGATACCAATTATAATGTCATGGGTTTGACATTCGATAGCCACACAGACTTTTATTTGCCACTCAGACCTTTCCTTAATTATAATGTCGTATTTAGACATGTGATTGCCACAGAGGCCTTACATCACTCATCATCAAGTAAGAAGTTGGGTTTGAAAGGGAGTGCGGATTAAGGATCTTAAGGCTAATTTAACACTAGAGGGGGGTGAATAGCGTTTAATAGATTCTAAGACTTATATGGACTAATTTAAAAATTATGATATAAACAAATGCAGAACTTAATCATAGAACAATCACAGAATCAAACGCAGATGCAGAAAGTAAATAAAAAACAGTAAAAGGAAAGAACACACCGGATTTTATACCGGTTCGAAGTTACTCTACGTCCAGTCATTCACCAAGACAAACACCTCGTATAGATTTTTATTATACTAATGTCGAGATTACAATCCTCAATTTCTAAAGGCCTCGAGGTACCCTCCTGTCTTCAAGTCTGGGGCAAACTCTCTTGATTTACGAGACACAAGATCACCCAATTGATTTCCAGGCAAAACCACACCTTATAGAGAGACTCGATAAACTTTTGATTACAAATTGATCCTATAACTCTGAATAACACTTTGATCTTCGAGAGAGGGCAGAGAATCAAACAAGAATGAGATTCTAATTTGATTCACTTGAGAATTCGGTAGAATTTCGGCACGATCTTAAAAATATGAAAATTTTAGAATATGGATTTGTGGATAAGAAGGAGTGAAGAAAATAAGAAAATAGTGGTTAAAAAATTCGTTTATGAAGGTTATTTATAGACCAGTGATGGTCATAACCATTCGTGAAGAGATTTAAACGAATAGATACTTCTTTTGAAAATTGAAACTTTTGAATTTAACGGCCACCATGTCGACATGGGGTATCCCATGATGTCGACATACCTTAGTTAAAAACAATGTAAAATTTGTTTTGAAAATGGTATTGAAAGGAAAACAAGATGAAATGATTCAGGAGTAAAATAAACAAATTTTCCTATGTTTTAAAATAAAGAAGAGTAGAAAAATATATTTTTAGAATGTATATATAAATTTGATTTTAAATCTCAAGTATATATATATATTATAAAAGAATATTTAAAAATCAGAAGATAGTTTAAAAACAAACGAAGTTTAAAACAAGAGTTTATTTAAAAAAACAAAGACTAATTTTAAGGCTAAAACATCCTTTTGAAAATCATTTGAAAAGATAATTTTTAAGGCTAAAACATTTTGAAAAGCAGTTTTGAAAATCATTTTGAAAAACCATTTTGAAGTAGTTTTGCAAGCTTCTTCCTGCAGAATATCTCATCACATCAGGACTCGAGAACTTTACAAAACCAGGATGTTCGTGGGTTTGTAAGCCACTTGTTGTAGGTTTGTAAGCTACTTGTCGTGGGTTTGTAAGCCACTAAGAAGGTAGAAATGGGTTCCATCCCAAATGAAATTTGGAATGAAGATTTCCGTGCTATTATAAAGTTTTAACAAAAACTAGACACTTATCTTGAAATCTTGATCTTGATACTCATGAGTCTTCAAACTTGATTTCTTCATTCTTGATCTTTATACTGTATAGTCTTCAATAATCAGTACCTGCCTTATATATATTCTGCATAATAACATTCATATATATCTAGACAATAGTGTTAGTATATAAGTTATAATAAGATAAGTTACAAAGGTTGTTGTCATCAAAACCACTATCTCCCGTTCCTAACAATCTTCCCCTTTTTGATAATGACAACCTTATAAAATATACTTACCACTTCGATCATACCATAACTCCTCCTTACACCAACAACTCCCCCTTACTCCAAGCCTACTATTTTATATAACTTCTCCCCCTTTGTCATTAACAAAAATAACCTATAAACCTTGAACTTAATAGAAAATGAGATAAACAAACATATGATATAAGAATAATAACTATGTATGAGTGAAATATAGCATCCTAAGTTAAATGGAATTCAGGATTTTATACACTTATATACAAATTAACAAACCAATATACAATTAAGAAAGAGAATAACGAAAAAAACGCTTAACGAGGACCCTTAACTGTTGGTGATTTATGGACCGAACAATTTGGATAGTGGAGACAAAAGTTTCCACGTTGTTCGACCAAGTTCCCATTAGCGTCAAAAAGGACCTCTCCAATGCAAATCACGCCATCGTCTTCGTCCATATGAACATCCGGATTCAACAGAGGATGTTCTTCTTCTTGATCCTCTTGTGGTTCTTCTAGAGGCTCTTCTTCTTCAGAATCCATGGCTTGTGATGATTCTTCGATGACAATGGGATTGGCATGGTTATACATAAGGAATTTTTGTAAATTCCTAAGGATTATGCCTTGTCTATCCTGTTCTCTAGCCATTCGCAGTTGACTCACTTGAATTTCCATCATCATTTAAAGCAAATCTTTCATCTTCTTTTGTAATTTGATGACTCGTACGTGTGTGGAACGTTGAAAAGGGCCAGAATGAGTAGAAGTGGGTGAAGAAGGTTCATTATTAGAAGAGGAAGCCATTAATTTACTGTTTTAGAAGTTTATTATAGAGAATAGAACAGAGAAAAGGAGTAAAAGTCAAAATATATAAATATATAACCAAATAACTAATTTTAGAGGGAAATTTAAATTTGAAAATCTTGGCATGTATGTCGACATAGGGGGATGGGTCATGTCGACATGCCCAGTTCAATTTTTGAGAAATTTTTATTTATATTAATTATTAACTATACTTGTATTATTTATAATTTATATTTCAGCTAATGAACATATACCTAATTCTCTTCTAAATTTAGTAAAGTTTTGTTTATTTAATGGTTTGGTTAATATATCAGCAATTTGTTTTTCAGTATTAATATATTCAAGAGTTATGACTTCTTTACTTATATTATCTCTAAGAAAATGATGTCTAATATCAATATGTTTTGTTCTAGCATGATGAGTTGGATTTTAAGATAGTTTTATTGCACTAGTATTATCACAATAAATTGGTGATTTAGTTATAGTTAATCCAAAATATTTTAAGTTTGTTGCATATATATAACTTAAGAACAAGCCAAAGCAGCAGTTATATATTCTGCTTCAGTTGTTGACAAGGATACAGTGTTTTGCTTCTTACTAAACCAGGAAACCAGAGAATGTCCTAGAAAGTGACAAGTTCCACTTGTACTTTTTCGGTCTGATTTACAACCAGCGTAATCAGCATCACAATATGAAATTAAATCAAATAAATCATTTTTATTTCTTTTAATAAAAAGATTTGTATCTATTTTACCAATTTCAAAATCAGATTGTAGTAAATAAGATCTTAGTCTTTCATACCAGGCTCTTGGAGCTTATTTCAGACCATATAAAGCTTTCTTTAATTTATATACATGATTTGGAAATTTATTATCTTCAAAAAGTGGAGGTTGTTTAACATAAACATCTTCTTTTACAAAACCATTTAGAAAAGCACTTTTAACATCCATTGATATAACTTGAAATTATTGTAGTTTGTGAAAGCAAGTAGAATCCTGATAGCTTCTAGTCTTGCTACGGGTGCAAAGGTTTCGTCATAATCAATTCCTTCTTCTTGACAATAACCTTGTGCGACTAAAGAGCTTTATTTCTCACAACCTCACCAAGTTCATTCATTTTATTTTTATAAACCCATTTTGTTCCAATTATACTTTTATCCTCAGGTCTAGGAACAAGTTCCCAAACATCATTTCTGGTGAACTGATTCAATTCTTCTTGCATAGCAAGAATCCATGAATCATCAGATTATGCTTCCTTTGGATTTTTAGGTTCAATAGTTGATATAAAAGCTACATTACTCATACTATTTAGTTGATTTCTTGTTTTAACTATAGATTCAATATTTCCTAGTATATTTTCTATAGGATGATCTTTTAATAGCCTAATTCTTTTATTAGGTTGAATGATTTCACAATTAGTTTCATTAGGTTCATTATTTAAAGTTACAAAATCTTCTTCATCTTTTATTGTACAGTACCTTTAAAATTTTCATCAAAAGATACATGCATTGTTTCTTCAATAGTGTTAATTCTTATATTATAAACTCTAAATGCTTTACTTCTATTAGAATATCCGATAAAGATACCTTTGTCGGATTTAGGTTCAAATTTATCTAAATTATCTATTGTATTAAGAATAAAACACTTACTACTAAAAACTTTAAAATAAGTTACTATAGGTTTCTTATTGTAAAGTAATTCATATGGTGTTTTATTAGTTAATGGTCTAATTAAAATCCTATTTAATATATAACAAGCTGTAGCGACTGCTTCAGCCCAAAATTTTTTAGGTAAGTTACTATCAGAAAGCATTGTTCTAGCACACTCTTGAATCGTTCTATTCTTACGTTCTACCACTCCATTTTTTTGTGGAGTTCTTGGAAAAGAGAAATTATGAGTAATTCCTTTTCGATTACATAAATTCTCAAAATTTTCATTTTCAAATTCTCCACCGTGATCACTACGAATAGTTTTTATTTTTAAAGAAAGTTGATTTTGAATTCTTTTAGCAAAATTCTTAAATAATTCAAAAGCATCACTTTTAAGTTTAAGAAAAATTGTCCAAGTATATCTAGAATAATTATCTACAATTACAAAAACATATTTATTGTGATTAATTGATTGAACTTGAGATGGACCAAATAAATCTAAATGAAGTAATTCTAGAGGTTTAGAAGTAGAAATCATATCTTTTAGTTTAAATGAACTATTCTTAAGTTTTCGTAATTGGAAAGCATCACATATACTATCTACTTTAAAGTTTAACTTGGGAAGACCTCTAATTAAGTCAAGTTTTGATAACCTAGATAATAGTTTGAAATTTAAATGACCAAATCTTTTATGCTAAATCCAAGAGTCACTTGTATTAGCCAAAAGACATAAGTTATCATTTGAAACTTTCATACTAAGGATGTAAATGTTTTTCTTCCTAATTCCTTCAAAGATAATATTTGACTTATCATCTTCGATGTGACACTTATCTTTTCCAAATTTAATTTTAAATCCTTTATCACATAGTTGACTTATACTAAGCAGATTATGTTTTAAATTCCTAACTAGCAAAATATCAGAAATAAGAGGAGTTTTAGAATTACCGACATTGCCGATGCCAATCACATATCCTTTTGAGTTGTCTCCAAAGTTGACCAATCCACCATCTTGATATATAATGTCATTAAGTATCTCGGGATTTTCAGTCATATGCCTTGAACAGCCACTATCAAGTATCCATTTATCTTTCTCAATTTGCACCATTTGTCCATTGATTGTTGATTCTTCAAAAGCCATGTAACATGTCTGTTCCTACATAACAAACCAATTCGGTAGATAACTTGATTTTTCATAAAAACTATATGCAGACTTATGATACATTGATGAAATGCATAAATTCATACTAGTATTAACAAAATTTCCTAAAAATGCCATTTTTAACTTTTCAAGTTTTAGATTATGAAAACTATGAAAACCTATACTCTGATACCAATTGAAAGGGAGTGCGGATTAAGGATCTTAAGGCTAATTTAACACTAGAGGGGGGTGAATAGTGTTTAATGGATTCTAAGACTTACATGGACTAATTTAAAAATTATGATATAAACAAATGCAGAACTTAATCACAGAACAATCACATAATCAAACACAAATGCAGAAAGTAAATAAAAAGCAGTAAAAGGAAAGAACACACCGGAATTTATACTGGTTCGGAGTTACCCTACGTCCAGTCCTGCACCAAGGCAAACACCTCGTACAGATTTTTATTATACCAATGTCGAGATTACAATCCTTAATTTCTAAAGGCCTTGAGGTCCCCTCCGTCTTCGAGTCCGGGGCAAACTCTCTTGATTTACGGGACACAAGCTCACCCAATTGATTTCCAGGCACAACCACACCTTATAGAGAGACTCGATAAACTTTTGATTATAAATTGATCCTATAACTCTGAATAGCACTTTGATCTTCTAGAGAGGGCAGAGAATCAAACAAGAATGAGATTCTAATTTGATTCACTTGAGAATTCGGCAGAATTTCGGCACGATCTTAAAAATATGAAAATTTTAGAATATGGATTTGTGGATAAGAAGGAGTGAAGAAAATAGTTGGTTAAAAAATTCGTTTGTGAAGGCTATTTATAGACCAGTAACGGTCATAACCATTCGTGAAGAGATTTAAACGAATAGACACTTCTTTTGAAAATTGAAACTTTTGAATTTAACGGCCACTATGTCGACATGGGGTATCCCATGATGTCGACATACCTTAGTTAAAAACAATGTAAAATTTGTTTTGAAAATGGTATTAAAAGGAAAACAAGATGAAATGATTCTGGAGTAAAATAAACTAATTTTCCTATGTTTTAAAATAAAGAAGAGTAGAAAATATATTTTTAGAATGTATATATAAATTTGTTTTTAAATCTCAAGTATATATATATTATAAAAGAATATTTAAAAATCAGAAGATTGTATAAAAACAAACGAAGTTTAAAACAAGAGTTTATTTAAAAACAAAAACAAAGACTATTTTAAGGCTAAAACATCTTTTTGAATATCATTTGAAAAGATAATTTTTAAGGCTAAAACATTTTGAAAAGCAGTTTTGAAAATCATTTTGAAAAACCATTTTGAAGTAGTTTTGCAAGCTTCTTCCTGCAGAAATCTCATCACATCAGGACTCGAGAACTTGTACAAAACCAGGATGTTCGTGGGTTTGTAAGCCACTTGTCGTAGGTTTGTAAGCTACTTGTCGTGGGTTTGTAAGCCACTAAGAAGGTAGAAATGAGTTCCATCCCAAATGAAATTTGGAATGAATATTTCCATGCTATTATGAAGTTTTAACAAAAACTAGACACTTATCTTGAAATCCTGATCTTGATACTCATGAGTCTTCAAACTTGATTTCTTCATTCTTGAACTTTATATTGTACAGTCTTCAATAATCAGTACCTGCCTTATATATATATCCTGCATAATAACATTCATATATATCTAGACAATAGTGTTAGTATACAAGTTATAATAAAATAAGTTACAAAGGTTGTTGTCATCAAAATCACTATCTCCAGTTCCTAACAGGGTTTATGCTTCTTATTGCCACAAAGGCCTTCCTTTTGTTTTCATATTCTTACAAATGGTTTCATTCATCATCATATAGCTTAATCAAGCTTTATCTCTTCTTTACTCTTTAGTTAAGTTATTTTTTTTACACTTATAGTTTCCTAAGTTCATTTCATACTTGGGGTCAATCATCACTTTGCATGAAGCCTCTGTTCCTTAATTTAGTTTACTGTTCAAATTAACATTTCGAAGTCATCGCGTACTAACCCGCCTAGTGTTATTGTGTGCTAACACATTACGTATTAACCTTAAGTAGAATCATGTGGTGACTTCCTTATAACCATCATATAGCAACCTTGTCTAGTCATCGTGTAATATCCCACCTATAACCATCATATGTTATTTTACCCATAACCATCGTGTACTGTCCCACTATAGCCATCGTATGCTATTTTACCCTTACCCGTTGTGTGTTTTTCCACTATAGCCATCATGCATATTCCATCTAAAGCCATCATGCCTAATTCATCCCAAGCCATTGCGCCTAATCCACTCAAAGTGTCGTGCCTAAACCATATATAGACATCATGCCTTATCCTTCTAAAGCCATCATGCCGTATTTATCAATAGCTTTTGCGTGTTATTTCCACCAAGGACATCACGCCTTATCCCAACTGAAGCCATCATGAGTTAATCTCATCCGAAGCTTTTGCATGCTAAATCTCACAGTTAGCTTTCATGAGTTAACTCAATAGAGCTTTCGTAGATAACTCTCTTAAAGATATCGTGGATAGATGGCTCCAATTCCTTCGCAAATTAATTCGTTCATAGCCTTCGTTAGTTATTATAGGCTATCGTGAGCTTTTAAATTGGCATTTTCATAATTTATTTGAAAACTGATTCTTTACTTGTTAGGTAGTTACTTCCCCACCAAATCTCATTTGGTGTCGAATTCTTATTGGCTACATCTTTACTTTTCAGTTTCCATTTCAAACCTTGGTGATCGTTCCTTTAATTTATTAGTTAATTATCCTTAATTAACCAATTCTTTCTTTTACCAACAAATTCATATCAATTCGAAAATAAATGGAAAAATCCCAATAATTCACCAAAAATCAAATTAACCTTATTTTAACTTATCTCAAAATTTCAAGTCAAATTAATTAATTATTTATTTATAATAATTAATTTATCCGAAATTAACCATTTTTCCAACTTAGAAAATTCATAATAATTCGAATTTAATTCCAATAATTTTGAAATTGATAACCCATCTCTCTTTTATCATTTCAAACATCATATTAAATTTTCGTGGCATTTGGATATGATCTAGTCATGCTTCACCATGAAACATTAATATGTTTTTTTTTCATTTGAACCTCCAAAAACATCAAACAATGTTTCAATAATCCAAATAAGTTTTAACACTATCAAAAACATCATACACAATATCTGAACCTAATTAGGTAGGGATAAGATTTTTGAGAAAATTTTTACTCACCTAGATTAGGAAAACCTTGTTAATCTTCTTTTACTTAAAGTTGAAAGCTTGGATTTATTATCTCTTAGTTTCTTCTCCTTCCTTCATCTCAAAATGGTGGTTGGTTTAACTTCTCTCTTTTGTTTTATAAATAAGGGGAGAATGAATGGAAGTTTGGGAATGTAAGGGGTTATTAATTTGGGCCTTAAGCTATAATCCCATTTCTAGCCTAATCTTAATTCCACTTCCTTCATTCATTCTCTCTTTCTTAAGTGGTTTGTTTTCATTTTATTTTGTTATTCAATTAATTTACTTATTTTCACAATATTTTGGTACTTTCCAAAATATGGAAGTTACAAACATCGTGCATTTGTACCATGCAATCAGAGTATTGTGTCAATTTGTAAGAGTCTGGTGCATTCCTCGACCTGTAATACAACCAAGAGGGACAATGGATAATCTTGGTCCCAATTCTAAAAGCTACAAAGTCAGCTACATTTTTAGAGAGTGTTTTTGAAGAATGGAAAAGTATGTCGACATTGAAATTTATCGATCAATGCCCTTGAATGAATCTATTTATACAATCTCCCTTGATTATTTTGAATGTATCAACCTTGGATTGTGCTTTAGGTTGTTATCCCGCCTTTTGGAAAAGCCGTGATATCATCGATTCGACCAAAAAAGAATGGTCGACAGCTTGAAGAGTCAGTTACGTACAATACTATAGACAATAGTCGGACATATTCGAACCAGGACCAAATCGAAGTATAGCTAGTATGAGGTCACTAGCTTGGCCCCATGAAGTTACATCTCAAGTTTGGAGTTGATAGAAGTTCATATGCCCAAGCCGCAGATGAAGTAATGATTTGTTTGGATCGACCAGAGAATGACCAAGGAAACAGTTCAAGTCATCAGAGAACATTCAATATCTTGAGATCCATGAAGCCAATCCATGTGAGACTTTTAGAGCATCAACAGAGTGGCAAGGGGAGCACACCATAACGATCGCACATCCCAAAATGGAAGTGGGAGGAAGGCCGATCGTTATGCACCGATCGCTATTGAATGATTCAATATAACGATCGGTGTACTTCAGTGCGTGTTCTATCTTTGACCAAGAATGACCCATAACTTGCAATCTACAACTCGGAATGGTCCCATATTTTAGGAGCAACATCAAGAGGCCTCTAGGACCCTCCAAAAATGATCGCAAGTTGATTGGGCAAATAAAAATGATCGTAAATGGTTAGGACGATTGGTCCATACCATCGCGATATCGTCGCCGATCGATATGATGGGCTCTACTGGACCTAAAAAGCCTTCTTGCAAAGTTTCAACCCGATCCATGCGCATCTTCTGCTATAAATACAGCAGGCATAGCTTCAGAAAAGGGACCTTCTTTCTACTCCGGAGGCTTCGCCATTTTTGTTCTTGAATCTTGTATTAATGGATCTGAGTTGATCCAAATATTTTTGTAATTGTAATCAAATCAAAGATAAATAAAACTATGAATTGGATGTAGGCCTAGGTTGCCGAACCGCTATAAAATCTGTGTGTTCATTTTCTCTTTCTGCTTTGTTTTGATTTCTTTCATTGTTTATCTCTATGAGATTCTACGGGTGTTGATGCCCATTTTTGGCTCAACATTTTGGTGCTTTCACTAAGAAATAAATTCTCAGCTCGATTGGATCCCATCTCATCTTCTACTGGTGAATTTTCATGTTCGCGAGATAGATCTTGCTTTTGATCGATAAGTTTCCTGTTCTACTCAGATTTGAAAGAGATCTAGATGGAGACTATTTCCATGGCTAGAAAACCAAGTCTACTTCCCTGGACGAAGAAGGAAATCATGAAATCTGTGTCCAATTAGCCATGTGTTTCATGAAAGTGCATTCATGTTCAAAATTTGAAGGATGTGTGAACGATCACCTATTAGCTATGACCCATACACACTAGGTGAACGATCCTTCACCACGAATTCATGCGCTCCATCACCGTATCGATCGTTTTTTACGATGGGCTACATTGGTCGTTCCACCAACATGAGTGTGGCTCCTCGCATTCCTGCACGATTGTTTATCTCCGATCATTTCTATACGATCATTCTTCATACGATCGTTCCAGCTCCATCTTTAGAACCGATTGTTTTGATTTGTATATGATCGGCCATACCATATTAACACTTCTGCTTACTGAAGACAACTGATCATCCCTATACGATCATCTTAATATGATCGTTCCAACTAGTCCCTCCACCAATTGATTGTATACAATCGTTTCTTGTACGATCATTCCAGATTAGCTTCCCAATCGATCGTTCCACTTCCATCCTTATAACCGATCGTTTCCTGTTATCCTATCCAAAAACCATGATTGAACGATTGTCATTCCTATAATCGATCTAGTACGATCGTTCCAAGGTCATAGAGTACAACCGATCGTTTGTATTAACATATCCGTTAATAAATCCTTAACCATTCATTTCTGCTTCTTCCGGTAGTCCAGCAATGATTGGTAGTTAAGTTCCTCGAAGCTACTATCCTACTTCACTATGGATAGGTATGGATGAATGACATGCCAAGTTTCATTGGAGCTGGGTATTGATGAATTTTTACAAGTACAAAGGCAAGCGAGATCTTGAAACCTCTGAGCTGGCCCAAAACTAGACTCAGGTAAGACAAGGTTTTTCCCCAAAGCAAACTCGAAAGAAACCCCAAGTGCCGATTACCAGGCCTTCGAATCTACTGACTCCAAGTAATCCAATAGTTGACTGCAAGCGATTATCAGATTTTCTCAAGTCTAACTCCAAGTGATTTACCACTACCCCGTCAATGCCGGTCCATCTCGCTTAGCGCATACCTTGGACATGCATACGTTATTCGCGAGCATAACAAGTAACGATAACTTAAAAATGTACGGGTTGACGATGACAAAAACATCCTAACCCTATCAATAAAGAACTCTGAATATCAATCGGACCGCTGACGGTCGATATCCCGCTGAAAGGAGCTAGGGGCAAAGTGGAATAGTGAGCATTGGATATCGCTTCGCTTATTAATGAGATTTATTCTGATCTTTTTTGGATTATTCCTATTTCAATTTTAATTGTGTCGTGAACTATGACCAATTTGAACTAAACTACTTCCAAAACGATGCAGGTGACCAGGTACTCAAAGTTGGTCACCAGCCAATCTTCGTAGATCGTGACAGAACCTATGGGGCTTTTTATCAAGATGAACATGATTCAACCGTTTATCAACTACCATATGCTTTTGACTTAGGACACCGAGGCACGGAATGGAAAAACCCGATATGGTCAGAATCCAATAGGATGTGGACACGACTGACCGTCCACTCATCAACCTTCATATTAGGCTTGAAGTAGCCGCGATTGACTGCCTTCTCATCAACCACCGCCCTCAACGCCTGGGAATGATTGCAGCCTGAAAGCGACTTAATTGTCTGCTTAATAGCTCATTATCTCCATTTGCTAGAAAGAATACGAAGCAAATTGTACCAGACTTGATTATCCAACCTCGGCATGGATGTGATCTAACCACCCATCACTTACTTCCTTCTTCGACTTGATGGAAAGAGCTACAATCACCAAGTGGACGAGAATCGACCATCCGTTTGCCAAGTTTTGTCCTGAATGTTGGGGGTAGAATCCCATTCCATGGATGGACGTGGTTCGACTGTTCATTCAACAACTTTTACCTCGACATGGTAAATGAACTACAAATCAAACGGGTGTGATAAACTAGCTAACGAGAAAACTCTAAGTCCCCGGAGTGTGGACTAGAGTACAAACAATTCGGGTGGAAACACGACTGCCCCAGGGGGAAAAACGACTACCCACGACAAAACTCTAAGTCCTTGGAGTGTGGACTGGAGTATAAACCATTCGGGCGGAAAACCGACTGCCCACGAGAAAACTCTAAGTCCCCGGAGTGCGGACTGGAGTACAAACAATTCGGGCGGAAACACGACTGCCCCAGGTGAAAAAATGACTGCCCACAACAAAACTCTAGTCCCCAAAGTCCGGACTGGAGTATAAACCATTCGGGCGGAAACACGACTGCCCATGAGAAAACTCTAAGTCCTCAGAGTGCAAACTGGAGTATAAACCATTCGGGTGGAAAAACAACTGCCCCAGGCGGAGAAACGAATGCCCACGAAAAAAATCTAAGTCCCCAGAGTGCGGACTGGAGTATAAACAATTCGGGCGGAAACACGACTGCCCACTAGAAAACTCTAAGTCCCCGGAGTGCGGACTGGAGTATAAACCATTCAGGCGGAAAAACGACTGCCCCGGGCGGAAATACGACTGCCCGCGAAAAAACTTTAAGTCCCCAGAGTGTGGACTGGAGTATAAACAATTCGGTGGAACCACGACTACCCACGAGAAAAATCTAAGTCCCTAGGGTGTAAACTAAAGCATGAACACAAATCGAGCGTGAACCGACCGCTCATAGAATAACTCTAAGTCCCAGAGTGCAGACTAGAATGCAAACTCCATGAATAGATGAGTGGATTTCGACCAGTGGATTTCAACCGTTCTCTATTCCAGTAATTCCAACCTGAAATCGACAGAAGGAATACAAACTGCTAAAGACCAGAATACGCACGACTCGGTTTTCTATCCACTAGCTTGATCCCATGATTCGACGGGAAAGAGTATAAAGCTAAGGCAAACATAACCTGCCTTCTTACTTATCAATGTACACCCCGGACTTGGGGGCACGAGAGAAAAACACGATGAATGTGAATCGACCATTCATTGATCAACTTTAAATCTTTTCGAAATTATGTAGGAGTATAAACACGACTGGGGCGAGACTCGACCGTCCACGCAGTACATTTATCGACCCGAATACCGGGGATAGAAGTGTGATTGTTCAAGAAATGACTGTGATAGCTTAACACTGCGACTCATATCTAGTGTTTACAATAACTCGAGGCCACGACCGTAGGGAGGCCTTGAGATGGATTGATAAAATCGGTGTTTGATACAACAAGCAACATGTCACAAGCGCATAAAGTGAAAATTTTTACAACTTGGACATTTGAATAAGTAAATGTAGAAATCATACGTAAGAACAAAAGAATTTTTTATTCATAGGAACCGGTTGTACATTACACAAGTTTACTTAAAATACAAGACAAAAATGAAGGGCCACACCCAAATAGATACAACCAACAAAAGGAGAAATGATTATTTGAATTATTTACATGTCCGAAGATCACTCTTCGGATTTTTTATCCCTCTTCCGCTTCTTCAGAGTGGTTCCCTCTGAAGTACTGCTCACCCCCCTCTGCGACCCTTTGCCGCCTCAAGTTTTCTTCGAAGGAGTTTCCTTAGCTGTATGGATCGAGGCGGTATCATCTTTGGAAGTAGGAGGGATGGGGGCATCTTCAGCACCAGAAGTATGAGGAACGTCGCCCAAAGGAATCGTCTCACCAGGAGGGATGGTTTGAAGTGGGGAAGGAATTGGTTCATCTGGGACCGGTTCAACAGGCTCGCCCTTCACCTTCATTTTTTGGATCTCCTCTCGTTCAATCCTCTCTTTCATACTGAGCCTACCAGTGGGATCGGAGGA
Source organism: Allium fistulosum (assembly GCA_030737815.1). Lineage (NCBI taxonomy): Eukaryota > Viridiplantae > Streptophyta > Magnoliopsida > Asparagales > Amaryllidaceae > Allium > Allium fistulosum. The sequence goes on along the minus strand of CM060905.1, from coordinate 151,705,526 downwards.
ACCTGTGATCACCACTTCTACGTCGAAAGGGATTCATGGTGCGAGTCGCCTCCCTCCTTGAATAACGCCTCCATGAATTAATCATAAAAAACGAAGGCCTCTTCACAAGCACTCTGAGTGGCGACCGAAGTTGTAACTGTAACAGACTCCGTTGCATCCGTTTACGACTCCAGCTGAGGCTCTTATGAAGGGAGAGGAGCAATGCTTGACAGATCCAAAGCTGAGAAAAATAGGAGAAATGATTAAAATTATCAATTGATAGCATCCCGACTTTTTACGAGAAGGGAAAAATTGACGGAATACCTTCTTCGGTATGAACCCCAGGTTGAGCTAGGGTGTTTTCGGAACTGTGCTCAAGAATCGGCGATAGGCATGGTTGATCCGGATCATACCCAGAGATAGTTAAGGAGCTCACCGCATAGCTGGACATAACTTGAGACACCGGGGCAAATTCGGCTGCGGTGTCGGAATGCACAGATCCGGATCCCTCGCCTACTTCATGTGAAGTAGCAACTACGGATTCTTTCTGAAGAGAGCTCTGAATGTCATGCAATATTTTGGGTTCATCGCCCAGTAGCAATTCGCTTTCAAGTTTGGCTACATTGACATCTTCAGAGCCACGAAGCTTCTTCTCTTTCGCGACAAGAAATTCCCAAGCGCGATGAAGTTGATAAGGATAATCTTCGCTAAGCCACGCCAAAATCCTGTGTTTGAGAACGTTGGCGTTGTAGAGAACAAGAAGCGGGTCGAGTTCATTCATTACATCTTCTCTCACCTTGTCTTTGGTCACTTCTGTCTCACGTTAAATGAGCGAGTCGACATCTTTAGCCTTTTCAATTGCCGCATCTCTCTTGCGCCTGACACGAACCAACTCTTCACAAGAACCTTGAGCAATCTTCTGAGTGCCGTCTTTTTCTTTAATTGCATCTTCAAGCTTGGCCTTGAGCTCGGCTATTTCCTTCAAGGCCGCAGACTCGTTGTTTCAAGCCACGTCTTGCTCGAGCGCTATCTCCTAGTTCCGGTGGTGCAACACTTGAACCATATCGAGATGGCCAGTCTTCATCTCCTCCATAGACTTCAAGGCGGCGTCAGCTTTGTTGGAAATACGGATTACGGATCTTAAGGCTGGATTTACACTAGAGGAGGGGATGAATAGTGTTTAATGGATTTTATGGAAATTTTGAAATCTTTTGAAATTAAACACAAACAGATGCAATTCACAAACACAATGACAATCACAGAATCAAACACAGATTCATATAGTAAATAAAAGTAGTAAAAGGAAAGAACATACATGAATTTTATACTGATTCGGAGTTACCCTACATCCAGTCCCACACAATTTCTTGTGCAGATTTCTTTTCAAATATAATGTCGATATTACAACCTCGATTTCAAGGCCACGAGATACACCCTCCTGTCTTCGAGTCCAGGGCAAACCCTCTTGATTTAACCAGGCTACAAGATCACCTAATTGATTTACGGGCTATAATCACATCCAATTGATTTACAGGCCGCAATCATACCGTTTCCAATAGCACTTTGATAGATAGAGAGACTCGATACACTTCTTTGATTACAAATGATCCTATAACTCTGAATAGCACTAAGATCTTTGAGAGAGAGTGGCAAAGAATCAAACTAGAGACAATCGAGTTTGATTCACTTATAATTTCGGTAGAGTTTTGTTAAAATATAAGGGAATACTTGAGTGGAGAGGAAGGAGTGAAGAAATGAAGAAAAACTAACTTAAAATTCGCCGAAAACAACTGGTATTTATAGAAGAACAATAGTCATGTCCATTCGTGAAAGGTTATGACGAATAGACACTTCTTTTGAAAAATTAAAATTTGAATTTCTACGGTCGCCATGTCGACATGGGGGGATGGGGTATGTCGACATGCCTATGTGTATTTTGAAAATTGATTTTTGATTTTGAAAGAGATTTTCTTTCTAAAACTGGTCAAAACAATTTCTGAAGTTTATAAACCATTTTGAATATAGTTTAAACTTATAAAAGAGATTTAAAAAGTAATCTTAAAAATATATAATCTATAATATAAAAGTAATATTAAAAACTAAGTATATAATTTATTTTTGAGATTTAAAGCTTATAATATTAAAACCAGGAGATAATTTAAAAACAAGAGATGATTTTGAACAAAATATAAAAGATGATAAGAATAGTTTAAGACTAAAATATTTAAAACGAGAGAGATGACTTTAAAAAGTTTTTGGAAAAATATTTAAAATAAATCATTTTGAAATTTTCGTGATTCCATTCCACCAGATAAGGTCGTGGGTTCCATCCCACTATTAAAGCAAGAAGGTGGATTCCATTCCACAATTAAAATCCGAATACATATTTTAGTGCTATTATGAAGTTTTAACATAAATCTAGACACTATTACTTATCTTGATATCTTGAACTCTTGAAATCTTGAACTCTTGATACTCATGAGTCTTCAGTCTTGGTTTCTTCAATCTGAATTCGTCAGTCTTGAATCTCTATACTGTACAGTCTTCATTCTCAGTACCTGCATATACATATATATCTAAATAAGAATATTAGTATTTTTATTTTATAACAAGTCCTAAGGTTGTTGTCATCAAAACCATCATCTCAGGAACTAACAATCTCCCCCTTTTGATGATGACAGTCTTTGTTTATAAAATCTTCTCCACAAACTTTGATTCTACTTTGAATCCCCCTTATTCCAATAACTCCCCTTTAATCTAAGCATATCTAACCTATTTTATAATTCTCCTCCTTTGTCATCAACAAAAACTAATCCTAAACTTCATAACTCCCCCTAAATCTTATACTATAGCACTATATAGGATAATAATACAATATATTAGAATATAAATGAGACAGATAATAATATAAGTAAAATATAGTAAGGTAAATGTGACCGATATGAAAATTTCAAACATAATCAATCAATATATTTATCAAAACACACAATATCAATCATATATTACATACCCTGTTCAAATCAATTCAAACAATTCAAATCAAGTCAAATCAAACCAAACAATTCAAACCACATCAATCCAAATCAAATCAAAGTAAATCAAACCATACAAGTCAAATCAAACATTTCTTGGAACTTCAACCCATCCTTCTTCACCGAAGATAGGATCTGACTTTATAGCATCTCATTCTTTATTATCCTTGTTTAGAGTTCCTTCTGGATTCGCTTCAAGTTCTTCTTTATTGATGTTATCCCGCCTTTTGGCAAGACCATGATACCAAGAACTTAACTGGAAACTGAAGACAGTCCATCCCGAAGATCGGTTATACGCAGGCTCACTATGGATATCGATGAATTTTGTCCGAGTCTGGATCGAGCTACAATTGACAAGACATGACAAGCAAAGTTATGAAAACCAACGTTCCAAATTTCAAGTCAATCCGAGTTCGTATGCTCAAGATATGATCGATGCAAGCCAAAGAAATCATCTCAATCGCATCCATTATTTCGTATCGGTTAGGCCGTCTCCATCAATTCGCGTCCATCTATTCGTATCCATCAAAACGCATTACTTCGTATCCATCAGAGGAAGAGACTTTATTCGTATCGATCTATTCGACTCCATCAGCAAACGACTCCGCTTCGTATCGATCGGCAGTTGTCTTGTTCGTATCCATCGAGGATGGCCTTCTTCGTATCCATCAGAAGGCACGCCCACTTCGAATCGATCAGTTATTGCCTATTTCATATCCATCGACTGCAATACAAGTGTCTAGTTCATGTCGATCAAACATCATACATACTTCGTATCAATCAACCACATATCGATACGAAATAGTCACTTCCCATCGATACGAACAGAACCAAGCACTCGATTTTGTACGAATATAATAGATCGATCGATCGATACGAACAGGACCAAATATGATCGATACGAACAAAATAGCTAATATCGATATGAACAAGGCCGAAGATGATCGATACAAACAAGACCGAAATCGATCGATACGAACAAGGCATTGATATTGGATGCGAATAAGGAAGCAGTCAACACAGCATGAAAAGTGGATCGATCCGAGGAGTTAGCACCACATCAACTTGCATGCACATGCTCAAACGCGATTCAAATTGATCGATACGAAGGTATCGATTCGAACAAGACAGCCTACATAAAACGCGAGCTTGCATCGATCATAACTCACAATCTACAAGTCCAAATGCCACCAAATTTTCATAGGAGCTTACGTACAACTTAAAGAATGTTCATGCCCAATTTCGACTCGATTGGACCAAATCTTGATTGATACGAAATTCGTTCGTATCGATCACGGACCGAGTGCAAATCACGTAGGATCGATCGCGTGGGCCCACCCACATGCCAGAAGAGGTCTCTCGAGATCTGAGCGAGATATTTGCAGCCTACGCCTATAAATAGCATCCCAAAGCCTACAGAAAAAGGATCTTTTGGCTCTCTGACGTCCAGACTCTGCCGAATTCACCATTGTACTCGAATTTCACTGTTGTACTTGAGATTTACTGTTGTAATCCGCTGTAACCAGCAAGAAAAAGTTAATAAAGATCAATCATTTCATAGTGGACGTAGGCAACACGTCGAACCACTCTAAATCTCTGTGTTCTTTGCTATTTTTCTGATTATTTTCTGGAGTGTTTGTTAGATAATCCTCTTTTTACATTTACTTTCTTTATTTTATCTCTTCAAACACTTCCGAAGAGTGTTGTGCCCAATTTTGGTACAAACACTTTGGTGCTTTCATTGAGAACAACCCAGTTTTTTTTCTTCTGCTTATTGGATCTACTGCCGATATCGGATTGCAAATATCCAAGGAGAAGATCCAGATCTCAATTTCAGAAGTTCTTCCATCCTATTTAGATTTGCTATAAGTCTAGGAGAGAGCTTCATCATCCATCATGGTTAACACAAGGACTACTTCCACAGCTGTAGATCCTAAAGGACAGGACAGACAGAATCCCATGCAACTGCCTCCGACTGATCAGAATGCTGCTGGACCATCAGATCCGCAAGGCCCTATCACCAGGGAAGAATTTCAGATGTTAATGCAAGAATTGACCCAAAGCCGCCAACAGCTCACTCAACAGCTTCGTGCTAATGCAGAACTAACCAACCAACTGAACCGTCAACGACGAAGGAGATCCAGGAGGGATCGGGCTTCCTATTCATCCACTGAAAGTTCAGCTTCTTCTGATTATCATCATAGATCCACGCGCCCGCGACTGGACGGCAGTTACACACAAGCCACTGGGCATCAACATACATTGAATGTTGGGCAACTGAGAGTTGGCCCGTCAACCAGCCATCAGACTGGACCCTCCTCCCAAGGAGGCGCTACCCCACACCATATTACTAATAACCGTACTACAACAGCTACTGATTTGGGAGTTGACGCTCGGAACCGAACGGATCCGACCCACCATCAACGCAACCATACTCCTGAGCCTTACGTCCCCGAGGACATAGAACCAAGGAGGCGAGACATGGACCGTCGACAACGACCGGCCCCTTGCATTGTGGAACCCGACCATACCTTGGCCCAACATGCTCAAAATGTCCAGATGCCCGACCTGCCAACAATGATCCGTCAAATGATCCGTGAAAGTCAGGGTCTTAGCAATGACGACTGGGGAATCTCCCAGAGTCGTACCCCTTTTACTGATGAGATACTCAATGCTAAACCGCCTCGGCGATTCAGGATGCCGACTTTACCCGTTTTGAAGGGAGCTCTGATCCTAATCAACATATCTTGAAGTATGAATGGTTGATGAATGCTGCACGAGCTGATGATGCAGTCAAGTGCCGAAGCTTCCCGATCTCTCTAGGGGGCATAGCGATTATGTGGTTTACCCGACTGCCACCTCGATCTATCTCATGCTTTGATCAGTTGGCAACAAAGTTTATTGAGCAATTTCGTATGCATGTCGCGAGACCGAAGGATGTTAATACTTTATCTAGTGTCACTCAAGCTCCTGGAAAAACACTCAGGCATTATATAGAAAGATTTCATGCTGCATGTACTGAAATCAGCAATCCAAATGATAACTCTATTCTTATGGAACTGACTGAAGGGATTGAGCCCGATTCTGAGTTCGGCAACTGGTTGGCCGAAAAACCCCCTACATCATTGGACCATTTCTATTCCAAGGCAGCTCAATTCTTGAGAAGGGAGGATGCGAAACAGTCTAGGAAAAAGGATGATGTGGGGCCTAGTGTGGAAGGAATTCAGAGTAATATTGCTGTTAAACAATCCGGAGAGAGTTCCGGAAAAGTGCAATTGAACATTCAGAATAAACAAGATCAGCAAAAAGGCAATGGTAACCAAAATAGAAAAGGGGATCATAACCGTGGTCCACGACGTAATGCTCCTATGTTTGATAATTACACTCCTCTGAATACGTCGTTGGAGAACGTATATCTACAAACCTATAATACCATTCAGTACAAGAAGCCTGATCTGAAACAGTCATCGGAGAAGCAAATTCAGACGGGGAAGTTTTGTAGATTCCACGAAAGTTACGGCCATAACACGAACGAATGCCGTCACTTGCATGATCTCATCGAAAAATAGATAAGAGAGAGAAAGTTAGAACAGTTTGTGCGGGCGCCGCAGTTTGGAGGTGCGGGCCCATCGAATCAAAATCATGTACTGAATCCGGCTAGACAGGAAGAACCCGCTCGTACTGGCGGGAGGTTGGTGATAAACACTGTTAGTGATGGTCCTCATCCAGCAGACCGAAGCTGGAAGGAAATGGAGTCGTATGCCAGCTCTATCAGGCATGCAGACTTTGAATGTTGTAGTAATTCTTAAGATGGGGCTCCGGCCAAGCAACAAAAAACGATGGCAGATGACATCATATTTCGAGGTCAGGACCCCGACAGGATCGAAGCCCCCACTATTGATCTGCTTGTTATATCAGCTCAAGTAGGTCCTGCTTGGATGAAGAGGATCTTGGTAGACAACGAAAGTTCTGTGAATATCTTGTTTAAACGAGCCTATGACCAGATGAGAATGGAGACTAAAGACTTGAAACCATGTCAGTCCCGTATCCATGGCTTCAACGGGAGTGCAGCTATACCCACTGGAGTGGTAGAATTGCCAGTGGAGTTAGGAATTGGTGAACACCGGAGAGTCCGAAAATTGCAGTTTGTTGTTTTGGATATAAACTCCCCATATAATGCTTTCTTGGGCCGACCGGCCCTAGCTGAGTTCAGGGCTGCCATTGCCCCATGGTGTTTGACTTTGAAATTCCCTACCGACAATGGTGTCGGAGTTGTTCGGGGGGATGAGGCCGCAGGACGCGCCTGTTACGTTGCTGAGCTGCGCGAGGCACAGCGAAAAGAAAAAGGAAAGGGCGTAGAGGAATCTCTCTGCGTTCGCTTTGCTGATAATTGACAATTAACACCTGGGGCCAGGCCCGGGCACCCTAACCAATTTCAATGAGACCTTGACCCGAGAGACACCGAAAGTGAAGACGAAAGTATAAACAGTCAAGCTTCTTCGGCCGAACTGACGATCGATGTTCCAATCGATGATAATGACAATTCTAGAATGATAAAGATTGGATCTCAGCTAAGCCAACAAATGCAAGAGGAATTGGTTGAATTTCTCCGGGTAAACCTTGATGTGTTTGCCTGGACGCACTCTGATATGTGTGGGATCTCACCGGACATCACGAGCCACACACTAAATATTGACCCGCGACACATCCCGGTCAAGCAAAAAAGGCGTGGTATGGATCCAGAGAGATATGCCGCCCTTAAAGAAGAGGTAGATAAGCTTAAGACGAATGGATTCATTCGAGATGCATTATACCCGGAATGGGTATCCAATCCCGTACTTGTCTGAAAGCCAAATGGGAAATGGAGAACATGTGTTGACTACTCAGACTTGAATAAAGCTTGCCCCAATGACAGTTTTCCACTTCCACAAATTGATCAACTTGTAGACTCAACGGTTGGACATGAGCTTTTATCCTTCATGGATGCGTATTCTAGCTATAATCAAATACCCATGCACTTGCCCGACCAGGAGCATACAAGCTTTGTAACCAATATGGGACTCTATTGCTATAAAGTTATGCCTTTTGGACTCAAGAATGCTGGGGCAACTTATCAAAGATTAGTTAATTGAATGTACGCTAACCATATTGGAAAAACCATGGAGGTGTATGTGGACGACATGCTAGTCAAGTCGAGATTTTCCACTGATCACATCAAAGACCTGGAGTCAATGTTTAATATCCTTCGAGAATACAGAATGAAGCTCAACTCGCTGAAATGTCACTTCGGGGTCGCATCTGGAAAATTCCTTGGGTTTATCGTCAGCGCTCGAGGAATCGAAGACAATCCCGAAAAGATCTGGGCAATTAGAAATCTTGAAACTCCGAAAACTATAAAGCAAGTCCAGAATCTCAACGGGAAAGTAGCAGCACTGAGCAGGTTCATTTCAAAGTCCACTGACAAATGCATTCCTTTCTTCGATCTGATCCGAAAAGGAAAACGAAACTTTGAATGGATTATGGAATGTGAGGGCGCATTCCGAGCACTAACTCAACATCTCTCCACTCCGCCAATTTTCTCAAAGCCTATCGATCACGAGAAATTGTACATTTACCTGGCGGTATCAGAAAACACAATCAGTGCTGCCCTAATTCGGGAGGAAGACCGAATACAAAAGCCGGTCTACTACATAAGAAAGCGGCTAACCGGAGCTGAGAGGAATTATCCGAAGCTAGAGAAGTTGGCTTATTGTCTTGTTATTGCCTCGAGGAAGCTCCGTCCATATTTCTAGGCTCACCCAATCACTGTTAAAACCGATCAGCCGTTACGACAGGTCCTTACGCGTCCTGAGACATGTAGTAGGTTACTCAAATGGAATATCGAGTTAAGTCAGTTTGACATTACCTACACCCCAAGGCGAGCCATTCAAGGATAAGTCCTAGTAGATTTCATTGCTGAATTTACCATCCCAGAGGACTTGCCCGAAAATAGTGAATCTCCCAAGTATATCTGGAAGCTGCATATAGATGGTGCATCAAATGACCATTGCTCAGGTGCAGGGGTTGTACTTGAAACTCCTGAAGGTCGATCTATATGTTATGCTCTAAAGTTCAACTTCCATGCAACTAATAACGAAGCCGAGTATGAAGCCTTACTGGCTGGATTGAAACTTGCCAGAGATTTAAGAATCATTGCGGTCGAAATTTATTATGATTCGCAATTGGTCGTGTGTCAAGTCAAAGGGGAATACCAAGCCAAAGATCGAAGACTGGCTGCTTACCTTGTTCAGGTTCAGGAGACATTGAATCAATTTGATTATTATGCCATTTATAACATACCACGAGAGCACAATCAGAAAGTTGATTCGTTAGCAAAGTTAACCAGTACAGGTGAAGCACATCAAATGGGACTTGTTCCCGTAGAGACATTATCTTCGCTAAGCATCGATTAGATGGTAACCGATTGGATATTTGATGTTGTTTGCGAGAGGGAGTCATGGATGACTCTGTTCAGAAATTATCTCAAGCACGGAACCCTACCAGAGCACAGGAGTGAAAAAAGACAGATTCTTCGAGAAGCTTCGCGGTTCATTATTCAGAATGGAATCCTGTATAGAAGAGGATACTCTATTCCTTTACTCCAGTGTATCGCTCATGACGAAATCAAACGAGTATCGAATGATGTACACGAAGGAGAATGTGGCGATCACATTGGGGGGCAAGCTCTTGCCAAGAAAGTACTTCGATATGGATATTATTGGCCGACTGTAAATCGTGATGCGTCGGATTATGCCAAGAAATGTGATAAGTGTCAGAAGCATGCACGAATTCCTAGAGCCCCACCTACCGAGATAACACAGATGGTCAGCCTATGGCCATTCGCGGTATGGGGCATCGATATTATTGGCTCTTTACCTCTAGCCAAAGGTGGTGCGAAGTATGCCATCGTAGCAGTTGATTACTTTACCAAGTGGGTGGAAGCTGAACCCCTTGCTACAATCACAACGAAGAAGGTGATCAACTTTGTTGTGCACAACATCATCTATCGATTTGGTCTCCCACATACTATCATCGCTGATAACGGGACCCAATTCGATAGTGTTGAATTTAAAGATTTCTGACAACGATTCCACATTTAGAAGAAATTCTCCGCAGTCGCACACCCTCAAGCGAATGGGCAAGTCGAAGCTGTAAATAAAGTTATAAAGTCTATTCTGAAGAAACGAATGGAAAAAGCAGGAGGCAAATGGGTCGATGAACTTCCTATGGCCTTATGGACTTACCGAACAACCCACAAGTCCGCGACCGGTCACACTCCATTCTCTCTCTCTTATGGTTCAGAAGCTGTTATTCCAGTCGAATTAGAAGTACCTTCTCATCGTGTGACATACTATGATCCAAAGAGAAATGCTATATTACTTGCTGAATCTCTCGATTTATTGGATGAGAAGCGTGAAGAGGCTGATTTGAGGCAGCCGCATATCGAAGTCGAGTTGCCCGATTATACAATGCCAAGGTCCGACCCCGAACCTTTGAACTTCGCGATCTCGCACTCAAGAGAATTTATCCGGTCCCTTTGCATATGAAGCCAACTTGGGAAGGGCCATATGTTATTGAACGAAGGCTCGGAGATGGCACATTCAAATTATCGACCATTGACGGTCTCACTCTTCCGAGAGCCTAGAACAATGAGAGTCTTCGTCGCTACTACACATAATAGGCTCTGTTTATTTATTCAGTCTATTTCTCATTTGCAATTTGTTTATGCACTTCGAAATTTGAATTTTTTAATAAGGCAACTGATTTTGCCGTATTTTCTTATTTCAGCAATAAAGTGCAATCTCTTCGAGCCAGAGCTGTGATTTACTTGAAATACTTCATGCGACCATCACTATGAACGGAGAGCTAAGTTCCATCATACGGTGGAATTTATTCAAATAGGGAGTGACTGTGATACGACCGGTCACTCGCTAAGTGAAACCCGAGCTCGGGGACAAGCCATCACACTGGAGTCAAAAAAGGATTGATACACGAAAATCCTTTAACTAACTCTGGATTCCCAGAGTGTGAACTAGAGTATAAACTTACAAATACGGTTTCGAAGAGGGTGGATCCATCTACCTAACGACTTCGCCCGTATTCGAACCAAGTTTGAGGAGGATGGACTCGTCCATCTAACGACCTCACTTGTTAACTCAGGGTGGATGTGATCCGACCATCCACGATCCTAATGCACCTTTCATTCCCAGAGTGCGAACAAAATTCAAAAACTCACAACAGATGTGATTGACCATCTGTTTATCAACTCCGGATTCCCAGAATGCGAACCGGAGTATAAACATCAACTAACTCTAAGTTCCCAGGGTGTGAACTGGAGTATAAACATCACCTAACTCCAGATTCCTAGAGTGTGAACTGGAGTGTAGACATTAAAATGATCTGGATTCCCAGAGTGCGAATCGGAGAGTAAACGTCAACCAACTCCAAGTCCCCAGAGCGTGGACTAGATTATAAAATGCTAATCGACTCTAAGTCCCCAGAGCGCAGACCGGAGTATAAACTCAGGTCGGGTGTGACCAAGCACACGCGAATTTATTTAAGTCCCCAAAGTGCGGACGAAAGGCTAAGTATCAAGCAAACGTGGCCGATCGCCCGTGAAAATAACTTAAGTCCCCGGAGTATGAACTTGCACTTGAAACTTGAGCGGATGCAACCGACCACCGACGCACAAGTGCAATCCCCGGAGTGTGGATACAATCATCGATAAAAGAGCAAGTGTGATTCGACCACTCGAATTCTCCTTGTTTCAGCATCAATCCAACGATGTTAAGCATGATGCGTTGAATGCGAAATACGACCGCTAGCCGATCTTCTCAATTCATCCCTGAAACTGGAGGCAGAACTTAAGTGTCAATCGCTGACTGAAGCAGTACAACATCGGAGTTCAACTTAATATCCAGTCATGACCTGTGACCGTGATTTCAGGACTCTACGGGTAAACTCAAACAAGATTCAAAAGTCAAAACTCAACAAGTACACTGGACTGGAATTCAAATGTTGGAACACTTAAGCAAATAAACAAAAGTCGAGATTAAAAACAAAATGGAATTTCATTTCAACTGTTTGTAGAAAGAAATTATGTACAAGTTGATTCCAAGATTCCTACTAGCGGGGGCCGAACCTGCATCTATACACGGCCTACAAAAGAAAAACGAAAGTAGATTCCTATCTATCTACCAAAAATAAACCGAAGAAGCACGTCTACTCCCTCTTCTTTTTCGGCTTCTTCTTCGATGTGGACCCAGTGGAGCTGCCACTTGTTTTTCTTTTCGAGCCTTTGCCTTTCGGCGGCTGATCTCCAGTAGGGGGCATGATATTAACTTCCTCATCCGAGCTCAAGTGTACAGGATTGCTCCCTGAAGGTGGAGTCAAAGGAACTGGATCGACTATAGGAGGCGGGATAGGCACACTAGTATCAATAACTGTACCACCAGGTGATATCATTCTTAACGGAGCTGGACCAGGTGCCGCCATCCCACTTCCAAAACTACCACCACGAGCCGCTGCCTCCATTTCAGCGTCGATTTCGGCCAATATTTCTTCTTCACGAACTGCTTGGGCCTCGTTGGGAACATCAGTGGTTGGCATTGAAGAGCCAGTAGCAAATGTGCTTCCACCCATAACAAATGGTAGGTCCGCAAAAGGGTCACTGTGATGACTAAGGAGTTCCTCCATCATCTGTTCGTCGAAAGAGAGTGTGCACCCTTGTGTTCCATCAATCGGCGCAGTTGTAGTTGTGGTGGTCACTTCAATGATGATGGCCTCTTGCGCTTGATGTAATTCTTTAGTTGCAGGAGGCGTGATCGGTATAACTCCAGTCACTGGATAGAGAAAAAGAAAGACTGTTAGCAAACGCTTCAAATCAAGCTCCTAATTTTGAGCAAGCGTGTGGAATGTTCAGAGTACCTTCCTCAATTTGGCTCGTGGACGGCTGAACAGCTTCAGAAACTTGCTCTTTAGCCGGAGATAACTGCAGCTGATCCAGATTATAAGCAGGAACTGATTGGGAATCAACCACAGGTGCAGATTCAGGCTGGGTTGGCATAGGAACTTTAGGACTTGCATCGTGGTGCTTATCATGGTGCTCAACACCTGAACCTTCTCCGGCCTCCAAGTGTTGGGTGCCGAGCCTCTCTTTTTCATGCGAAATCATCGACTCATGGAGAATCTTTCGTTCGTCTTCATTTAGCATACGATTCTCAAACTCGTCGATTGATTCACCCAGATGCACCGCCTTCTCCTCCTCTACCAATCGGCCCCAGGCGTTGTGTAGATGCGTTGGATAGTTGTCGAGCTAGGCTAGGTTTCTGTGCTTCAATACGTTAGCGTTGTAAGTTATCAAGAGATCTTCTATATCCGTCTCTAGCCTGGACTAAGTCGATTTAATCTTCTCCTCGACCTCAGTCTCCATCACCCGGACCTTAGCCGTTGCCGCATCCCGTTCGCCTCGAAGCACAACGACCTGTTCACATGCTTCCTGGGCGGCTTTGTTTGCATCATCCTTTTCTTTGATGATTTCGGAAAATTTAGCTTTAAGCTCGGAAAGTTCTTTCAGAGCAGCGCCCCGTTCAGCTGTGACAGTGGTGTTTCAGTGGCCCATCTGCTCCACCAAGGCAAAGTGTGTCTGCCTCATCCTCTCCATGGCCAAGTTCGCCTCATCAGCCTTTTTGGTGGCCTCTATCTCTGATTTCCGAGAGGACTCGGCTTCATCATTAAGCACTTGGATGATGCGGTCCTTCTGGGCGAGATCAGATTCTAACTTTTCGATTATTTTAGCCCGCTCGAAGGCCACCTTCGATGCTTTCTTTACAGCCTTCGCCCACTCCTTGTACTGGGAATAGATGTCATAAATGTAATCATGCATTGTGTTCTCCGCCTCTGAGGGAATTCTCTTTAAGTGAGGAGGGAAAATGTAGTCGTCAAAGCATATATTTGGAAAATCCTTCTTTAGCTGAGCAATTCTAATAGCCCCTTCTCTAGTAGGCTCGGTAATAGCTTGTTCAGCGACGACTGGAGGCTCAACCTCAGTTCTATGGCGTTGCAACATAGGCCGAGAAGCTTGCGAAGATGGTTTGTGACGAGGGGGCTCTACCGATTGCTTTCCCTGGCCCGAAGGTTGTGTGGGGGGGGGGGTCGAGGGGGTGGAGAACGTGATCATGATCGATGTCTCTGTTCTCTGTAATCCCTATCTCTATCCCTCTCATAGCGTTCCTAACTAGAATAACCGCGATCGCGGTTTCTGTCATCCTCCCTCCGGCGAGACTCATAATACGAGCCTAATGATTGCCGTGCCGAACGAAGACTGCTGAGCATAGAATCTCGTCTATTCATCGTATCTATAAAGCAAAAGGAAAATAGAGTTAGTGAATTCTTGAAATAGACAACTTAAAGCTGGAAACCGTGTAGTGCCGTGAAGTGTGTATGTGTGTGCAACCCCCCAACCAACCGGTAATATCGGCCGCACTGATGGGTAGAGACTCGCTTAAATCTAGAGCATTTTGAAGCTCCTCCAATCCGGTATCATGTGGAAGTGACACAAAGTCTGGAATCAGAATATCGTCAAGCCCTTCAAAAGGACTCTCAGTTGGCGAGGGAGGAGCCTCTGAGATTCTAATGTCGGGAGCCGGCAAAGAAACCACAACTGATTTGCACCTCGAAGACTTAGGGCGTTTATGAGCAGCGGCCTTACCTTTTCTCCTTCCTTCCGTCGCTTGAAATCCGGCAGAAGGCCCAGCAACAAGTTCAGCATCCGTGGGCGTTCTCTCTTCATCACCCCCTCAGTAATTATGACCCCGGGCGCTTTGCGTTTTACCCGCTTCTTCGGGGCCACTCTTAGCGTTCCTTCAAGCCTTATGCTCTGGTTTCGCTCGATAAGCCCAACGGTTCTCAGGTTTCGGTCTGTTAGCACCGAGTCTATGTCTCTCATTTCGCTTGGCACTTCTTGAAGGACCCGCACAATTTCTTTAAAATGCACACCCTCAGGTCGTGGAATTGCAGCTGCAAAAGAAAGAGAGTATTAGTCCCAATACCAGTTGTAATTATTTTGTCGACTAGCAGAAAAGACGAAGCGCTTACATCTGGCTAACCATCGGCTAGCATATCCTGGAGGGCATCAGACATAGAACCATTCGGTTTTAAAATAACTCAGTCTGGTCCAGGAGCCGGTCACAACTTGACAATTTCTGACTGCCTCTAGAAAAGTGAACGAGGGACTATCTCCCCGGCTCTTGACATTAAATAAATATCTAATCTCGATCGGGATCGGTGGTCGGAAAAGATGCTCCATATATACAATGAACAGACTGTTGAGCAGAGCGTATCCATTAGGATGTAACTGTGATGGGACGATTCCGAGGAAAGACAACACTTCCCTAATGTATTGGTTAAACGGAGGAAGTGTTCCCGCTGTACATGCATGGAGATTAAAGGCCGTAAACCCCTCTGGGGGAGCACGCGGTCTATCGTTCGGTCTCGGTAATAGAACATCGTCCAATGAGAAACCATGCCTTAGGCATATACGACCCAGCATGTCTTCGGAAATGTTAGACAGCACAAAATCCTGTGGATTCATGATAAACGTGGCACCAGGCAGCTCGTTTGGAGCGGGTCTATAAGTTCGGCTGCGATGGCCGAAATCCCTAGGACAAAAGGAGATGAATCCTGAAGCTCTTGCTGTTGTGAACTTGTGGATTCCATAGCTAATCAACTTATCAAAAACTGTCATTAGATGATAATAAGCCCGTGTGTACCCCGGTGTGAAGTGTGTGAATGTGTTGTGTAGTGCAGTGCTACATAATACTTGAGAGATTCTACGAAGTTAAAAGATGTTAAAATGACAAGACTTCAAATCTCAACCAGAGTGACCGTCATCGCTGACCGTCACAGCCGTGCCATTCATACTTTGAAGACAGATACGAGTTAAAGTTCGTTAAAATTTTGTTAAGTTACGGTTCCATCGACGAGCTTCGAAAGGCGGTCAAATATGCAGTGGAATGTTTAAGTCAAATTATGCAAGGTGGAAGCTCATCGGAGTCATGTGTTCAAATGTACAAGGGGCTTCGAGTTCGTCAAGGTTCAACTCGTATCGATCACCAAGGCTCCAATTCGTATCGGTCAAGGGGGCTTTCGTATCCATCGAAGAAAAGTTCGTATCGATCTCCTGACAAGCATTTCGTATCGATCAAGTACAACACCTTCGTATCGATCAGTAAGTCCAAGCATTCGTATCGATCACCTCGAATCGATGCAAAGCCCTATCATCAATCGATACGAGGATCTCCACTTCTTCGTTACGAAATCTCATCACCCAGATCGATTCGAACGCTCCTACTCCGGGTTGATACGATCCATCCTTCTTCCTCCATCGACACGAAGCGAAGGCCAAGCCATTCCTCCACAAGTCCTTCATATCCCAAACTCCATCTTCTCCTAAAGCTTTGAAGGAATCGGCTCTTCGATCCTCGACCTCACTCCAACCAAATTTCAGCGTCAACGATGCCGGAATCGACCACGATAATGGATGAAATGGCATTGAGCCCCAAGTCTCATCATTTTAAAGTCGATTTAGCTAGTCAATTACCTAGTTTAAAGAGTCGGTTTGAAGGATTAATGGGTTATTTGATTTAGAGACGAAGGCATTCTTTTTTCTCGTGTTCTCGATCGATACGAAGGAAGGTTAAAAGCAAGAGCAAGTAAGAAAAAATGGCTAAGTACCAAGCCTTTATATACCTAGGAATGACTGTTCATCTCCCACTCACCATTACCGGTCGTGACAGTCACTAAGGAAATCGATACGGAGCGTAACTCGTATCCATCATGCGATCGAGTCGAAGCCGCCATTTGTATCCATCATATGACCGAGACGAAGCAAATGCTATTCACATCAATACGAAATGAAAGGCGGGAAATTGTTAGAACTGATCAACCCCATCGATTCGAAATGCCAATTTCGTATCCCTCAATTCGAAGATCTTAAGACTTGTACCCATCGATACGAATAATACCCAGAGGATCGGCTGCTCTATTCGTATCCCTCATAAGTCCATCGATACGAAATTTACTTTCATCCATCCCAATCCAATCCAGGAGAGGATCGATACGAAGGGACATTTCAAAATGACCATCAAGCGTCATTACAACTTGAATTTCACATCGATTCAGAAGAGGATCGATACGGGATTCGATATAAAAAAACTTAACTGACAACGACTCGTGAACGTACGAACGTTAACGGGAGCCAGGCTAACCAACATTCATAATGGACTAACATCCAATTTTCAAAATTCGCAGGAATTGAATACTCGTTTGGTGACAACTACATCAACTAATCACTATCATACAACATTCGGTTACAACAGTATACAGTACAACAATTGGCAGTCAAAAATTCATGTTGCCGAAGATCAGTCAAAGGTTATATTTTCCGGAAAAGAGAGAACAATCGTTCAACAAGTTAGATAGAACTTTTTAGAATAAAGATGACAACTTTTCAAAGCACGTCATGTTCTCACAAGACGTACTTTGGGGGGAAAATGTTATTCCGCCTTTTGGCAAGGCCATGATACAAAGAACTTAACTGGAAACTGAAGACAGTCCATCCCGAAGATCGGTTATACGCAGGCTCACTATGGATATCGATGAATTTTGTCTGAGTCTGGATCGAGCTACAATTGACAAGACATGACAAGCAAAGCTATGAAAACCAACGTTCCAAATTTCAAGTCAATCTGAGTTCGTATGCTCAAGATATGATCGATGCAAGCCAAAGAAATCATCTCAATCGCATCCATCATTTCGTATCGGTTAGGCCGTCTCCATCAATTCGCGTCCATCTATTCATATCCATCAAAACGCATTACTTCGTATCCATCAGAGGAAGAGACTTTATTCGTATCGATCTATTCGACTCCATCAGCAAACGACTCCGCTTCGTATCGATCGGCAGTTGTCTTGTTCGTATCCATCGAGGATGGCCTTCTTCGTATCCATCAGAAGGCAGGCCCACTTCGAATCGATCAGCTATTGCCCATTTCGTATCCATCGACTGCAATACAAGTGTCTAGTTCGTGTCGATCAAACATCATACATACTTCGTATCGATCAACCACAGATCGATACGTAATAGCCACTTCCCATCGATACGAACAGAACCAAGCACTCGATTTTGTACGAATATAATGGATCGATCGATCGATACGAACAGGACCAAATACGATCGATACGAACAGAATAGCTAATATCGATACGAACAAGGCCGAAGACGATCGATATGAACAAGACCGAAATTGATCGATACGAACAAGGCATCGATATTGGATGCGAATAAGGAAGCAGTCAACACGACACGAAAAGTGGATCGATCCGAGGAGTTAGCACCATGTCAACTTGCATGCACGTGCTCAAAAGCGATTTGAATTGATCGATACGAAGGTATCGATTCGAACAAGACAGCCTACATAAAACGCAAGCTTGCATCGATCATAACTCACAATCTACAAGTCCAAATGCCACCAAATTTTCACAGGAGCTTACGTACAACTTAAAGAATGTTCATGCCCAATTTCGACTCGATTGGACCAAATCTTGATCGATACGAAATTCGTTCGTATCGATCACAGACCGAGTGCAAATCATGTGGGATCGATCACGTGGGCCCACCCACGTGCCAAAAGAGGTCTCCCGAGATCCGAGCGAGATATTTGCAGCCTACGCCTATAAATAGCATCCCAGAGCCTATAGAAAAAGGATCTTTTGGCTCTCTGACGTCCAGACTCTGCCAAATTCACCATTGTACTCTAATTTCACCGTTGTACTCGAGATTTACTGTTGTAATCCGTTGTAACCAGCAAAAAAAAGTTAATAAAGATCAATCATTTCATAGTGGACGTAGACAACACGCCGAACCACTCTAAATCTTTGTGTTCTGTGCTGTTTTTCTGATTATTTTCTGGAGTGTTTGTTAGATAATCCTCTTTTTACATTTACTTTCTTTATTTTATCTCTTCAAACACTTCGATAGAGTGTTGTGCCCAATTTTGGTACAAACAGTTGAGGGCTGAAATCATCCATCGAATGGCATCGAAGTGCCTTTCTTGTTCTTTTATCATCTGCATTTGGCTTAATTCTAAGTGACGTTGGTTGCGAAGGATAAAATTAAGTATGTTCTTGAAGGAATTGAGAGTTTCTTCAAGATTTTCACTTAGATTATGAATGTGAGAGGCCATTTTTTGATAAAATATGAAGAAATTCAAAAGAAAATAAGGAGAATTGAAAATATGCATTTTTCTGGAAGAAATAGGTATTTAAATAGATAGAAAGTCGTTTGAAATGAAAAGACACAAGGTAGTTATGTCAATTTCAAATTCAAAACAAAAATTACTTTCTAGCCGTTACATGTCGACATGGGGGTAGTGGGTGTCGGCATGCCCCTGTTGATTTTGGCAATATGCTTTGTTTCTTTATATTATGTACAAGTATATATATATAAACTTATATAATATAATAACAAGCATTCCGGAGATATTTTAGAGCTAATGAAGAGAAATAAATGATTTTCATTGATAAATTTTAGTTAACATTACATAAACAATACATAACATTAACTAATCAAAAGATACAAACTAATACAACTTGAAATGAAAACTAGAATTCGATAGAGGATGATGAAGATGATGATAATCCAAGTTTGCGACTCACTTTCCCAAAGAACTTGTTCATTTTGGTGGAAATTTTGTCCAACTTTTTACTAACGGATCTTTTGAGAATCCGTTGGTTTTCCACGATAATCTTTTGGTTTTTGAGAAGTGTTTTGTTGGATGGATTGTTAGGAGTGATAGGGTATTCAATTCTTTCCAATGAAGTTTCTTCCTCCTCCTCTTATTATTCTTCTTCAATTTCCATCCCCTCCCCTTCTTCTTCCTCCTCTTCTTATTATTCTTCCATCTCTTCATGAGCCAACCTTTCATCCTTTCCTATAAGTGTTTCATATGGTTGAAACACAAGCGGAATTTTCATGAGAGAGATATTAGCATGGTTAAACACTTTTCGAGAAACGAATTCCTCTCTCTTATAATCAACCCCAAAATAGTTAAAAATCCAAGTAAGATAAATTCCATGATACAAAGTATTTTCTCCTAAAGTAAATTTTTTGGGACGAAGTTCATCCAAAATTACTTGCACCCAATTAATGTCATAGTGCCCATAAATAGCAAAAAGAGCCTTACAAAATTTTAAGGTCGGGTGATTGAAATTTCCCGATCTTGGTATGTTGCAAAAGAAGGTTAACAATTCTTGCTTTAGGACGGAAATTTCAATTTATAAATTCAAAGTTATCATCTCCTTCAAAAATGTAATGAAATGTCTCACCATCATGTTCATCAATTTGAAAATCCGAAAGGTTCATTCCCATATACTTACAACCAAGAATATTTCCCAAAATCTCACTATTTAAAATAATTTGTGTTCCTTTAATACTACTCCAAACTTCCCCTTCATTTCCTTCATAAAAACCACGATTCAAATTTTCATAAAACATTTTAACAAGATTATGATAACAAATGAAATCATTTTGAGAATCATCAATTGTTGGGTGAATTTCCACCACCGGACCAACCCTAGCCGAACCAAAGTCTACAGGCTGCCTAACCAACACCTACCGAACCAAACATCTCCACGTCAATACCGAACCAGCATCACCGGTTCAACCACCGAATGAAGCATTACCGAACCACCACACTCCTACCACCGGATCAAGGTACACCGATCCACTCGTCTTCTTCCATCGGACCAAGATGCCGGACCAACTCAATACCGAACCAACTTGATGCCGGACCAACTCAATACCGAACCAACTTGATGCCGAACCAACTCAATGATGAACCAACTCCATGCCAGACCAACCATCGCCGGACCAAATGCTACCGAACCGAGACGTGCCAGGCCAGATCACATCAGCCCAGGCCCACCAGCGGCTATATACATCCAAGACCCCTACCCCCAGCCTCACTCTATAAATAGAGGGGCAGGGGTACAACAATGGGGACAAGTTTGAGAGCTCAAGCACGGAGAGAATTTTCAAACAACTTTCTTTTACTTGTATCAAAGCTTTGTATTTGTAATCTAAACAAGAGAAGAGAAATAACATATAAAGTGGACGTAGGCACATTCTGGCTGAACCACTATAAATCTGCGTGTCTTTTTACAGTTTAGCCCCTGCTTTTCATATATTTGCATAAATCACCCAAATCACTAAGAATAACATAAGATCTACTAAATCATACGACTTTGAGGTGTTTGTCCATTTTTTGTGCAAACATTTTTGGTGCTTTCATTGAGAGCTAGAAGCTCGAAGCTTCAGCTTCATCCACTTAACATTTTTCCTAACAGCATCGTTCGCCACTTGGAAAACATGCCTCCCAAACAGAGAAAAGATGTTAACAAAGGAAAGAACATCGCATCCAGTAGTCTTCCAGATCCAGCTGTCACGAATCAAGTAAATCATTCTCCTCCAGCACCAATACCAAATGAAGGACAGGCTAATCCGACCACTCCTGCCACAGAACAGCCCGTAGCAATTACTAGGGCAGATTTAGACAGGGTTGTGGTTGAAGTAACTAACCGCTTCACGTCCCAGCAGGAAGCCTTGGTGGACCATCTCATGTCACGCTTAAGGGATGCTTAAGAGTCCAACCGCAACACTGAATCATGGGGTGAGTCCCAGTCTGGAGGATCTCAGAGACAACAAAGGTCTTCCTTCTTCGAAGGAGCTAACGACAGAAGTACCGATGGTAGGAGCCGAGATCGAGCACAGCCCGAAGTTAGGCCTGAGGAAACGTTTGGTACCGAACCCAACGGGGGAGGTACCGGACGTAGCTGAGCCTGTCATACTGCCTAACCACGGAAACGCCAGTGAACGGGGCCGAGCTAGAGTCCAGCCCGAAGTTGGACCCGAGGAAGTGCTTGGATCAGAACCCAGCAGGGGAAGATCAAGGCAAGGGCCAACTGTAGCTGACCCTAGCATGCTCCCAGAAGATCAAAGGCAGCCACTGGAAAATATGAGGAGTGATAGACGATACCATCCCTACAGGTCATCTGGACGGAATCAATCCCACAGAACAGAACCAAACTCATTTCAATCTGCTCCAAATTCTAATGAAAGGATGGCACGCTTATTCAGAGAGTGCATCCAACGGGAGCAAAGAGATTGAGGGATAGGCGCTAGGGTAACCAGCCCTTTCGCTCGCAATATCGAAATTGCTATCACCCCCCGAGAATGGAAGATTCCAACAATGGAACCTTACAAAGGAACCTCCGACCCCGTTGTACACTTACAGAGGTACACACAACATATGCTCATGAGTGGAGCGACAGAGGGAGTACTATGCAAATGCTTTCCGCTCTTCTTAGAAGATCTCGCTACCTCCTGGTTCTGTCATCTACCCCAGGGATCCATCAGCTCGTGGGAAATGTTGAAAGAAAAGTTTATCAGTCAGTTTCGCATTCATGTGGAACAACCTAAGGACGCTTATTCCTTATCCAGCGTCAAACAGAAGCCTGGAGAGAAACTGCAGCAATACCTAACCCGATTCAATGCCGCAGCAGCCGCAGTCCAAGATGCCGATGAGAAGCTTATCCTAATGGCCCTCTGTAGTGGTGTGCATCCGGACACTAAATTTTCTAGAAGGTTGACAAAAGAAAAACCAGCTACTTTACCCGATTTCTTCCATGAAGCCGGGAAATATATGAGGCTTGAGGATGCTGCTGTTGAGGGGCAGTCAGGACAGCAAAATAAGGCAACTCACAGCAACGCCCCTGCTGTGGCAAGGGACGTTCGAAGAAATGATTCCAGAGACAATGCTGGGGGCAAGAAGGGAGAAAAGCGCCTATATTGGCCAGGACCGAGATTCGACACTTACACTCCTTTGAACGAGACCGTCGAAAATATCTTCCTTGCCACCCAAGGCGAAGTTAGATACAAACGCCCACCATACAAGAAGGAATCAAATAACGCGTAGAAGTCTGGAAAGTTCTGCCGCTTCCACGAATCTCATGGGCATGATACCAATGAATGCCATCATCTCCAAGACTTGATTGAGGAACACATCAGAAGGAAGAAACTGGAACGCTATGTAAAAGGTCAGGACATGACTCCAGCTCCTGCCAATGAGAACCCAAGGCTACCCTCACCGGAGATCGGCAGAGGAAACCGCAACACTAGAGGCTCTAGTCAAGAGAAGATAGTGGTCTATACCATCTCGGGAGGACCGCACATCGCAGACAGAAGCTGGAAAGAGATGGAAAGATATGGAAAGTCGCTTAGAGACAATAAAGACTGTGTCAATTCGGTTATAGAAGAGCGCCACCTGAAGCGGAAAGAAAGTGATGACATCACATTCGGTAAGCGTGACCTAGAAGGAAGGCAATACCCTCACATGGATCCCATGGTTATCTCTGCCCGGCTCGGCCCCATCGAAGTTTACCGAATCCTAGTAGACACTGGAAGCTCAGTAAACATCCTGTTCAAACATGCATTCGACAAAATGAAACTATCAATGAAGGATGTATCTCCCTGCGATAAACCACTACGCGGTTTCACTGGGGATGCAAAGATGCCCCTCGGGCAACTGGACCTCTTTGTTGAGATTGGAAGCCATCCCCGCTCCGTTGTACGGAAACAGACGTTTGTGCTAATAGAAAACCATTCGGCCTACAACGCATTCTTAGGAAGGCCAGCCTTGTCTGACTTCCAAATTGTCCTAGCCCCATGGTGCCTAAAGATGAAATTTCCAACGGACAATGGAATAGGGGAAGTAGAAGGAGACCAGGACGTTGCTCGAGACTGCTATGTGACTGAACTTCGCAACAACCACAGGAAGGATAAAGGGAAGGGTGTAGAGGTTGCCCTCTGCACGAAAAGTCTAGAAGCGTAGCAACTAAAGAAAGCCCCTCCTCTTCGATATACCAGCGACCCTTTCAATGAATTAGACCCTAGGGACAAAGAGGAGGAGGCCACCGCCGAGCCTGCAGAGGCTATGGAGTTTGTATCTGTAGACAAGCACGACTCAAGTAGACTGTTGAAAATTGGGTCCCAACTAAAAGCAGAGTTGAAGGAGCAACTCATTGACTTTCTCTGCCACAACTTGGATGTATTCGCATGGTCACACGCTGATATGACCGGAATCTCCCCCGACGTAGCATGCCACGTACTAAGCATTGATCCTACCAAGGTGCCCGTAAAACAAAGAAAGAGAAGTATGGGAGCAGAGCGATCGGTAGCCCTCGATGAAGAAGTAAAGAATCTACTCGCCAATGACTTCATACGAGAAGCCATCTACCCGGAATGGATCGCTAACCCGGTACCTAAACGACGCCTGCCCAAAGGATTGCTTCCCACTTCCCCGAATCGACCAACTTGTAGAAAGCACAACTGGGCACGAGCTCTTATCTTTTATGGATGCATACTCAGGGTATAACCAAATTCCTATGCATGCTCCCGACCAAGACCACACTAGTTTCATCACCGACCGGGGTTTATACTGCTATAAGGTAATGCCTTTCGGACTTAAAAATGCAGGAGCCACCTACCAGCGCCTCGTCAACAAGATGTTTGCAGGGCTAATAGGGCAAACTATGGAAGTATACGTGGATGACATGCTGGTAAAGTCAAGGAAAGCCGACGATCACGTAAGCCACCTAGGCAAGATGTTTCAAGTACTTCGCCAGTATGGAATGAAGTTGAATCCTCTAAAATGCTCCTTCGGAGTGTCATCAGGAAAGTTCATAGGATTCATCGTCCATGCCAGAGGGATTGAAGCAAACCCGGAACAAGTCCGAGCGCTAAGGGATATCAAGATACCTTCCAATCGAAAGGAAATGCAAAGCCTGAATGGAAAAGTGGCCGCCCTAAGCCGATTCATCTCCAAAGCGACGGACAAGTGTGTCCCCTTTTTGAAGCTCTAAAGAAAGACAAAGGAAAGTTCGAATGGACCGACGAATGCTTGACCGTTTTCCTTAACTTAATCGAACACCTCCAGAAACCACCGGTACTCTCGACTCCAAGCGAAGGCGAAGAATTATACCTATACCTTGCTGTGTCATCTCACGCCCTAAGCGCTGCCTTGGTAAGGGAAGACAACCGCACGCAGCGGCCGGTTTACTTCGTCAGCAAGAGGTTTACGGGGGCAAAAGTCAGATATCCTAAACTTGAGAAGCTAGCATACTGTTTACTAATCACATCACGGAAACTGCGTCACTACTTCCAGTCCCATTCCATCAAAGTTCTGACCGATCAACCATTGAGGCAGGTACTCCATCGTCCCGACACTTCTGGGCGACTACTTAAATGGTGCATTGAACTAAGTCAGTATGATATCACCTATCACCCTCGCACCGCCATCAAGGGACAAGCCATGGCTGATTTCATTGCAGAATTCACTACCAACGAAGATAAGGAGCAATTGGAAATAGCAGAAGATATCAAGTGGAACCTCTTTGTGGATGGTGCATCAAACGAACAAGGCTCGGGGGCAGGTGTGGTGATAATCACTCCCAGGGGAAATAAGCTGCACTATGCTACAAGGTTGGAGTTTGCTGCCACTAACAACGATGCAGAATATGAAGCAGTGATAGCTGGATTAGAACTTGCCATAGAAATCGGAGCCAATTCTTTGTGTCTTCATAGCGATTCTCAACTTATTGTTAATCAAATACTAGGAGAATTCCAAGCTCGAGAAGAACGACTCATAGTATATTTAAAGAAGACCAAGTTATTTCTCAGCCGATTGGACCACTACTTAGTCAAACACATCCCTCGGGAAGAGAACCAAGAGGCCGACGAATTGGCAAAGCAAGCAAGTGTGAGAGACATCGCCATCTTCGGAGCAGTAACCATCTCAAAGCAACTGGCCCCAAGTTTTGAGCAAGGGAATCTGATAGCCGCAACCGAAGAAGCAACTTGGATGACTCCCATCCAAAACTACCTACAAAGCGGCACGCTACCCAACGGGCGTAACGAAGTCAAGAAAATCTTGAGGAAAGCATCCCGCTACACAATACAAGAAGACATCCTCTATCGGCGCGGATTCTCTAACCCGTTATTAAGGTGTGTCGCTGGGAAGGAAGCCAAGGAAATCTTATTCAACATTCATCAGGGAAGCTGTGGAGATCACAACGGAGGGCAGACATTAGCGAAAAAGATACTCCGATATGGATATTTCTGGCCCACCTTAAGCAAGGACGCCTTAGATTTCGTCAAAAAGTGCGACATATGCCAGAAGTTTGCTAAGATTCCGCGGCTACCAACAACTGAGATTACTCAAATGACCAGCCCTTGGCCCTTCGCAATATGGGGAATTGACTTAATCGGCGAGCTACCAATGGGCCGAGGCGGGGCCAAATATGCTATAGTGGCAGTCGACTATTTCACCAAATGGGTTGAAGCGGAACCTCTGAATAAAGTATCTTAAACAAAAGTTATTAACTTCTTGATCAAAAATGTTCTGTGCAGGTACGGAGTCCCAGTCAAAATCATATCAGACAATGGGCTTCAGTTTGACAGCGAGGAATTCGCCAACTGGTGCCGAGAGCATGGAATTCACAAAAGCTTCTCGTCCGTGGCGTATCCCCAAGCAAACGGACAAGTCGAAGCCGTCAACGAAATTCTGAAAACTCTAATAAAAAAGAAACTCGAAAAATCAAAGGGCGCTTGGGTGGATGAACTCCCTACGGCACTGTGGGCCTATCGCACATCTTTCAGAACATCAATAGGGCATACTCCTTTCTCTTTGGCATACAGATCGGAGGCTATGCTCCTAGTTGAAACCATCGTGCCTTCCCACCGTAGGATCCACTATAACCCCGAAGAGAACGAAGAACTCCTTCACATGCCTTTGGATTTAGTTGAGGAGAGAAGAAATGATGCAATCCTTAAAGCAGCAGCCCACAAGCAAAAAGTGGCAGCACAATACAACTCCAAAGTCAAGCATCGTACCTTACAAGAAGGGGATCTTGTCCTCAAGCGAATCTTCCCTCGCCCCGGAGCACTAGACCCAATCTGGGATGGACCATATGTAATTCATAAAGATCTCCACAATGGAGCTTATATTTTGTCAACAGTGGATGGAGAGGTGTTCCAGAGGGCATGGAACATCCAACACCTCCGTCGATACTTTTCTTAACTTGTACTGCCCATATGAAGTGAATTAACAAAGAGAATCAGTGGACGTAGGCCTTTTCGTGCCGAACCACTTTAAAAAACCTTGTCTCTTTTGTAACTTGTTCCTTTATATCTTGGCTGCTTGTTAACTTTATCCTTTTCTGTTGAACAAAATCCTATGCGTATAGCATTTCCACTCAATGCACTCCACAGCGCAACTTCACCTGGACAAGACCTAACAGGTACTATGCGAATCTATGCCCTCGCCAATGAGACACTTTTGCTCCAACATCCCTCTGCTGCGGGTTAACTCATTGCTCGCGACGGCCCTTAAAGCCAACTGTAATGAGCCGATTATAAGCCACCGAGAAGGCCGATTATAGCCGAGGCAGCTCATTACGGCGTTCGGCTCGCCGGCAACTGTGAACCGACTATAAGCCCCAACATAAGGTGTGGCCAGCCAGGGGCAGTTCACGGTTGACGATCGGTACCCACGCTAGCCGGCCACAGTAAATCGAATAATACCCACGATTATGGGCCATAATGGCCCAGGTAGTTACAGTGCGCGATCTCGGCTCCGATGTGTCTTAAGTGCGACTGTGGTAAAAAAGAATTAACTCCCCACGGAGGCGTAAGATGGGTGACAAACATCTCCAAGACCCACAGCTAGGGAAAGTGACTACAAAGCCCGTTTGCCACGAACTTAAGCACATCGACGGCCTTCCGTGATTGGAAGTTTTACTTTTTCACATATTTCAATTTTACTTAAGAAACTCTTCTCCTATCCTTTGTAACAATCCCTGAAGTACAGGACACAGAACAGGAGACACTCACTAATAGAAATGAATACTCACAGCAAGATACTGGACCGCATCCCTTACTCGGTCACATAGGATATTCAAAGCTGCCATCTACAAGCAAAATATAAAGGGCGGTATTTCCTTCTTTCATATGTAAACACATGACTATAATTTATTCATACCTCACGCTAACATTGCAAATCATGAAATTATGTTTTAAACAAGAACCTGACATCAAACACAATTTGATTACAAGAATATGCATAGCTATATTTCTCATACAACATGTCAAAATAGCAAAAAACATTCAAAAGACGACAAAATCAGCTTAAGTTAAAGAATTACACGTCAAGAATAGAGCTATTTATTACAAGTAGCAAAAATTACAACCTAAGAGTTACTCTACTATTTTAAGACTAACATATACAACCATGTCAAGTCCATAAAAAAGAATTTTCCAGGTCTAATCAAGAAGCCGACTGCGTCGGAGTCTTATCCTTGTCCTGTTGCCCACCTGTCCGGTCAGAAAAAGGATTCGTTAGTGATAAGCAACCAAGTTAATGGAAAGACTAGAGAGGAAGACTTACCAGCATCTGCTCCTTAATCAGCTTGATCATCATCCTCCGCTTGCACACCTGTCTCATCAGCTGCAAGCAACCGCATGCCCTCCTTCACCGCCACCTTCTCCTCTTTGGTAAACTGAGCGGTAACAGCATCCATCCTAAAGGCCACGCCACCCTCCTTATCTGCCTCAGCCTGGGCCTCCTCTAGAGCCCTGAGATAGATCCTAGCCATAACCCGAGGGTAATCATCCATCCAGGACAAGTTACCCTGCCTCCAAGTACGAAAGTACATATCCTGGAGCATCCCCTCCATCAGCTCCTCGTTCTCTTCAAACTCCCTCGCCCGGGCCTCGAAATCCGACAAACTTACGACGACGGCATCTCTCTCCGATCGGTATCTCGAGCAGTCAGCCTGAAGGGATTTCCGCATTGCCTCCATCTCCTCCCTCAACTTGGCTTGAGCAAGCTCTGCAACCTCAAGCTTCCCAGACAACTCCTCTATCTGCTCAAGATCCGCTTTCCGAACCTCGTCCACCGTGGCAATGGCCATATCAATCCGTTCCTTGCAAGTAGCCTCCATTTTCCGCAGTTCGTCCCGGCTGGCCTCTTCCATAGTTTTCTTTAGACGTCCGGAGGTGGCCTCGTGCTGAGAGATCTGGATGGCCTGATCAGCGAGTTGCTTGGCCTGGTCGGAAACCACTAACCGCAGTCTTATGTTGGCACTCCCAATCTCCTCCCCGGCCTTGACCAGTCGGGCATGATGCCCCATCAACTTCCTGGTCTCCTCAGCAACCCGGTCGATATTTGCTTTAGCTTCGTTCCCCATAGCGACAACCGGAGTAGTGAGCAAATCAAGGTCCAGAGATTTGGCCTCGTCAAGCACCTTTACCATAGGGTTGCGAGGAAGAAGGTGCTCACCGGTGACCTCGTCGAAGGAAATATCATGAGAACTTGGATCCAGATCAGGATGACCCGCAAATGGATTACGAGCCAAGCCAGGACGATCAATCTGAGTAACGGTAGGGTTTTCAAACGGGTGCGAAGAGGGTGTGAATTCAGTATCCTCCTCCGTAATATCAGGAAGAGGCTGAAATGGGGGCTGAGGACCAGGTGAAGGCTCGGATAGGGAGCGACTCCTCTTTCTCTTTTGAATATCCTCTCCAATAACCCCGAGAAGAGGACGGTAGCCGACTACATCCCCGGAACGGTGGGTCGGAGGCTTCGGCTTGGCGGAAGCTTTGGAGAGCTTGTATTGTTCAAGCCTGTGCCGAAGATCTGAGGTCTTGACCATTTTACCTACTCCTGATATAAAAACCAAGTGTTACCAACATGTATTGGGCCATCACTCAAGAATGAAAAAAGTAAAGTGAAGTTCACCTTGAACCGCCGAAGTTGTTTCGGTAGAGGCACTCCCGGAAGATAGATCGACGCCGGTCCCAACGTTATCGACTTTCTGGGGCTTCTCCGTCCCCTCCAAACCCTCGAAGGCTTGGCGGAAAGCGTCATCCGTCCACTCTTGCATCTCGCCTACTTGCCCGGAAGACAAAGCCCCGACACCGTCGCCACCTCCAGCACCTTCTCCTCCATCTTCGCCTTGCCCCTCCTCCACATCTCCCTCCTCCGGGATATCTGGACATGAGCTGGGAGAGGGACCGTCAGACTTTTTGAGTTTCTTCCCCCCGGCAACCGGGTGTTTCGAAAAGGGCCTCCTTTTACTGCTCTTCAAC
Organism: Allium fistulosum; assembly: GCA_030737815.1. Classification (NCBI taxonomy): domain Eukaryota; kingdom Viridiplantae; phylum Streptophyta; class Magnoliopsida; order Asparagales; family Amaryllidaceae; genus Allium; species Allium fistulosum. Next base: position 151,675,214 of record CM060905.1, on the reverse strand, counting down.
TCGGCCCCTTCTTTAGCTTAGGCAACCTTCTCTTCAGCCGTGTCCCTTTGCTTGACCACGGACTGCTGTGGAAGGATCAAGTTGTACTCCAAGAGTGTAGCGTTCCTGATCAGGTAGGCAGCCGACCTATCTCTCCCATTAATAGCTTCTATTTCTGCTGCCGTCTGAACCAGGCGGTCATTCTCCACGACCGCAAAACCACCTGTCGCTAGCAAAAATAAAAACACATGAGAAAGAGTATTGCAACCAGAACGGGAATTAAAGATAAAGCTTTGACTTACATCCGGAGGTGAAGCGCCGAATAGAAACAGAGTCATCCCTGACAAAGAACCATTCCTTCTTGAACATGCTGTACTTGGAGTATAAATCCAGGACCGGCTTAAAGGTTACGGCCGATTCCAAGCTGATGTAGGGAGACCCTTTCTTGTAGCCTCTCAGGTTGTACAAATACCGGATCTCCCAGTTGGAAGGAGGACGCCCATATCTCCTCTGGAAGATGACGAAGAGACTCACCAGAATGGCATAAGAGTTGGGCTGAAGCTGGAATGGAGCTACCTTTAGATATGTGAGAAAGATGATTACCCAGGCGTTGAGAGGCGGGATGGCACCACACATGCAATGGTATTTGCTGTAGGCAAAATATCCTTCGGGAGGATCATACGGCATCACTCCCGCATCCGGTAATAACATGCGTGCTCGGTCGATCCCGAAGGAGCGAGATATAACGTCGAGTTGCTCGCCCTTAAGTAAGCTAGGAAAGCAATCGGGAGGCGAATTAAGAAGTTCCTGAGGACCGTATCCATCCACTAATGATCTCGGGGTGGGCCCGTGACGGACAGGTCCTGGCTGAGCTGGGGGAACGGCGGAAGGCTCTTCTCTGTCATGAGATCTCTTTTTCTCTGATCAGGTTTCTACTCTTTGAGACATTTATCTGCAAACACAAAAGCGCACGTTGTTAGAACGAAGAATGCAGAAGTATGAAACAAGCAAGTGCGAACAGTCTGGGGTTTTCGTTTGTGATTTAAAAAGCCCGAGAGGCTTGGCAGTTCATTCGACATTCCCGATACTACAGTTCATTCGGCATTCCCGATATCGCAGTTCATTCGGCATCCCCAATATCACAGTTCATTCGGCATTCCCGATATCGCAGTTCATTCGGCATCCCCAATATCACAGTTCATTCGGCATTCCCAATACTACAGTTCATTCGGCATCCCCAATATCACGGTTCGTTCGGCATTCCCAATATCAAAACTCATTCTGCACTCAAGTACCTATGGAGCAGATTCATTCGGTAATTCAAAGTATAAGAGCCATTCGGTAACTACCTGATTCGGTAGTCAAGGATTATCCGGCAATGAATTTGATTCGGCAGACGAGAATTTCGATTTGGCTGACTTCAAACGGTAAGGAATGGTGGAGACATAAGGCCCATACTTATAGGGGGAGGTTGATTGACCGGACCAGCTGGTTCGGTTCTCAGGCCGAATGAGATCAACAAACTGAAACAAAGCACAACATATGTTAAACATATGCCCTGCTTTGGGGGGCAAATGTTGGGTGAATTTCCACCACCGGACCAACCCTAGCCGAACCAAAGTCTACAGGCTGCCTAACCAACACCTACCGAACCAAACATCTCCACGTCAATACCGAACCAGCATCACCGGTTCAACCACCGAATGAAGCATTACCGAACCACCACACTCCTACCACCGGATCAAGGTACACCGATCCACTCGTCTTCTTCCACCGGACCAAGATGCCGGACCAACTCAATACCGAACCAACTTGATGCCGGACCAACTCAATACCGAACCAACTTGATGCCGGACCAACTCAATGATGAACCAACTCCATGCCAGACCAACCATCGCCGGACCAAATGCTACCGAACCGAGACATGCCAGGCCAGATCACATCAGCCCAGGCCCACCAGCGGCTATATACATCCAAGACCCCTACCCCCAGCCTCACTCTATAAATAGAGGGGCAGGGGTACAACAATGGGGACAAGTTTGAGAGCTCAAGCACAGAGAGAACTTTCAAACAACTTTCTTTTACTTGTATCAAAGCTTTGTACTTGTAATCTAAACAAGAGAAGAGAAATAACATATAAAGTGGACGTAGGCACATTCTGGCTGAACCACTATAAATCTGCATGTCTTTTTACAGTTTAGCCCCTGCTTTTCATATATTTGCATAAATCACCCAAATCACTAAGAACCACATAAGATCTACTAAATCATACGACTTTGAGGTGTTTGTCCATTTTTTGTGCAAACATTTTTGGTGCTTTCATTGAGAGCTAGAAGCTCGAAGCTTCAGCTTCATCCACTTAACATTTTTCCTAACAGCATCGTTCGCCACTTGGAAAACATGCCTCCCAAACAGAGAAAAGATGTTAACAAAGGAAAGAACATCGCATCCAGTAGTCTTCCAGATCCAGCTATCACGAATCAAGTAAATCGTCCTCCTCCAGCACCAATACCAAATGAAGGACAGGCTAATCCGAACCCTAGCCGCAGCACAGTGCCTCCGGATAGTGAATTCAAAACTCAACTTAATAAAGGAACATTCTATCCACTTCCCTGACATCCCATGATCGACCAGGGCATAGAGGATCTAGCGGCAGCTTATGAACGGCATCAAGGGAACGGACAAGCAACCGCTATTCAAACGGTACTCCCAAAGGTTGGAGAACATAGATGATATGACTCTAGCAAACGCCAAGATGATTCAAGCATCCAAATACTAACAAGGGTATCATACTGATCGCGTTTGAGGAAAGTCGACCTCCAGATATATTTTGGAAGCTAGTTAGCTAAAGAGCCTCCTACGACTATGGATCGTTTCTTTTACAAAATGAATCAGAACTAAAGTGAGGAGGAGTGGAGCAGACTAAGAAAAATAACAATGAAGGCCTGTTGGCTAAGGATGTAGATCCCAGTAGCCGAAACAAGACTTCAGAATTCAGCTCATATGCTCTTTGAAAGATTCAATTGACAACCTCTACTTGAAGACTCATGACTCGGAGTGGTACTGGAAACCAACCTCGAGAGAGTACACCAAAGTCTAAAGAAAATCAGGGGAATGTTGTATATTCCCAGATGCTCACTGATCCTAACACGGGCAATTACAAACACCTCCGAGGTGTGATCGAAAAGATGACCTGGAAAGGAAAGCTTCAATAGTATGTACAAGTCCCGCAGAATGGCGGACTGGAGTACTCTAAGTCCCTAGAGCGCGGACTAGTATAAACGACTTAAACCTCCAAGTCCCCAGATTGCGGACTGGAGTACTCTATGTCCCCAAAGCGCGGACTAGAGTATAAATGACTTAAACCTCCAAGTCCCCAGAGTGTGGACTGGAGTACTCTAAGTCCCCAGAGCGCGGACTAGAGTATAAATGACTAAAACCTCCAAGTCCCCAGATTGCGGACTAGAGTACTCTAAGTCCCCAGAGCGCGGACTCGAGTATAAATGACTAAAACCTCCAAGTCCCCAGAGTGCGGACTGGAGTACTCTAAGTCCCCAGAGCGCGGACTGGAGTATAAATGACTTAAACCTCCAAGTCCCCAGAGTGCGGACTGGAGTACTCTAAGTCCTCAGAGCGTGGACTAGAGTATAAATGACTTAAACCTTCAAGTCCCCAGAGTGCGGACTGGAGTACTCTAAGTCCCCAGAGCGCGGACTAGAGTATAAACGACTTAAACCTCCAAGTCCCCAGAGTGCGGACTGGAGTACTCTAAGTCCCCAGAGCGCGGACTAGAGTATAAACGACTTAAACCTCCAAGTCCCCAGATTGCGGACTGGAGTACTCTAAGTCCCCAGAGCGTGGACTATAGTATAAATGACTTAAACCTCCAAGTCCCCAGAGTGTGGACTGGGGTACTCTAAGTCCCCAGAGCGCGGACTAGAGTATAAATGACTTAAACCTCCAAGTCCCCAAATTACGGACTGGAGTACTCTAAGTCCCCAGAGCACGGACTAGAGTATGTACGACTTAAACCTCCAAGTCCTCAGAGTGCGGACCGGAGTACTCTAAGTCCCCAGAGCGTGGACTAGAGTATAAACGACTTAAACCTCCAAGTCCCCAGAGTGCGGACTGGAGTACTCTAAGTCCCCAGAGCGTGGACTAGAGTATAAACGACTTAAACCTCCAAGTCCCCATATTACGGACTGAAGTACTCTAAGTCCCCAGAGCGTGGACTAGAGTATAAATGACTTAAACCTCCAAGTCCTCAGAGTGCGGACCAGAGTACTCTAAGTCCCCAGAGCGCGGACTAGAGTATAAACGACTTAAACCTCCAAGTCCCCAGAGCGCGGACCGGAGTACTCTAAGTCGCCAGAGTGCGGACTAGAGTATAAACAACTTAAACCTCCAAGTCCCCAGAGTGCGGACAGGAGTACTCTAAGTCCCCAGAGCGCGGACTAGAGTATAAACGACTTAAACCTCCAAGTCCCCAGAGCGCGGACTGGAGTACTCTAAGTCCCCATAGTGCGGATTAGAGTATAAACGACTTAAACCTCCAAGTCCCCAGAGTGCGGACATGAGTACTCTAAGTCCCCAGAGCGCGGACTAGAGTATAAACGACTTAAACCTCCAAGTCCCCAGAGCGCGGACTGGAGTACTCTAAGTCCCCAGAGCGCAGACTAGAGTATAAACGACTTAAACCTCCAGGTCCCTAGAGTGCGGACAGGAGTACTCTAAGTCCCAAAGCGCGGACTAGAGTATAAACGACTTAAACCTCCAAGTCCCTAGAGCGCGGACTGGAGTAGTCTAAGTCCCCAGAGTGCGGACTAGAGTATAAACGACTTAAACCTCCAAGTCCCCAGAGTGCGGACAGGAGTACTCTAAGTCCCCAGAGCGCGGACTAGAGTATAAATGACTTAAACCTCCAAGTCCCCAAAGCGCGGACTGGAGTACTCTAAGTCTCTAGAGCGCGGACTAGAGTATAAATGACTTAAACCTCCAAGTCTCCAGAGCACGGACTGGAGTACTCTGAGTCCCCAGAGCGCGGACTAGAGTATAAATGACTTAAACCTCTAAGTCCCCAGAGCGCGGACTAGAGTACTCTAAGTCCCCAGAGCACGGACTAGAGTATAAATGACTTAAACCTCCAAGTCCCCAGAGTGCAGACTGGAGTACTCTAACTTCCCAGAGTGTGAACTCGAATATAAGCGAATCGGATCTCCAAGTTCGTTGAATATGAACTATGACACAAATGACTTGAATTTGTCAAATCCTTGACATACGGGCTAGAAAGTATTCTAAGTGCTCGAAGCACAGAATGGAAGTTCAACGACTCCCGAAGAGTTTCCGAGTTATATAAAGATGGACTGAGAAGTCTATGTTACTCACAACTGCTTGGATTAAAATCACAATCACAAAGAAAACTGAACAATAAGAGTCTTTTGTAAGACAGAAAAAGGAACTAAACCTTATTCCGAAATGAGTTTCTATTACAACCCCTCCAAAGTTCGGGGTCGACATTCTATTTACAAGGACTAAGGAAATAGATGAAAATAATTACATGACTTAAACTAACTCTCGTTGAACGAGGATAGTAATCACTTCTTGTGCTTCTTCAACTTCTTTCCAGACAGCTCCTCTCCAGAGCATTTACCCTTGGTACTCTTCTTTGATAGAGGGGTAGCAACTGAAGGAGTACGGGGGCCTTCCATGGGCTTGGACCCGCCAGGAAAGATGACCTTCAACGGCTTGTTCAAAGGATCATCCAAGTCCACAACTCGGGGCTCTACTATGACCTTGACCGTCTCCTCCTTCTCTTTCTCGAGCCGCTCCTCCATGCTCAATTCGGATGTGTGCTCAGAGGCGCCTGTAATTTCTACTTCATAACCTCCGTCGGTAGGAGAGGAGGTTTCAGACTTGTCTTCATCAAGCGCTCCGATCACCTGATCGTCTGGACCAGAAGCCTCCCCTGCGTGAGTGGCTTCACTTGTTTTCTCCCTCACTTCCTTGGCGACATTGCTCCTCGGAGTGGGCTCGGGGTCAGAACGGCCTGCACAAAATCGTGGAAAACAAGCATTAGAATGCAATAGTCCTGCATAAAGAATAACGACTTTCGAAATCTTAAAGAGAATCTTAAAGAGAAGGATTATCTACCAGGTTTAGGCAAACTCTCAGCCATCCGGGGGGTCTCACCCCCTGGAACGGGAGACAGAATGCGGACTAAAGTACTCTAAGCCCCTGAGTGCGGACTAGAGTATAAATGACTCAAAAACCTCTACGTCCCCAGAGTGCGGACTACAGTACTCTCAGTCCCCAGAGCTTGGACTAGATTATAGACGACTTCAGAAAAATCCCTAAATCCCAGAAGCGGACCAGATTACTCTAAGTTCCTAGAGTGCGAACTAGAGTATAAACGAGTTGACAAAAATCTCTAAGTCCCCGGAGCGTGGACCGAAGCATGAACACAAATTGGGCGTGAGTCAACCGGGGGGAGAATAACAATAAGTCACCAGAATGCAGAGTGGTGTATAAACATTGATAAATAGACGAGTGGATTCCGACCATTTTCTATTCCGCAAACTTCGGCCTGGAATTGACAGGAGGATTATTAACCCGCTGAGGATGGAGTTCGACCATCCAACTAGTGACCTGGCCAAATCAATGCTGGGGGCAGGGGTACAAAACACTAAAAAGCCGAATACGACAGCTTACTATATCTCTAGCGTGGCGTTCTTTATAACTTGAGGCAGCGACTGCAGGGAGGCCTCAATACAGAACAAATCGAAACGGCATCCAAAGCTACGAGCAACCTACTATATCATACCTCAGACCAAGGGTCAATGCCGATCCGCACCAAGTACATACGAATGTGACTCGGATGTTTTTTGAAAAACTATGACCCCCAGAGTATGGAAAGGAGGGTAAACCACGAATACTTGGTCAAAATTTCTCCAGCACCCTCGCTCGATTCGTCAGGAGGAGTATGAAACTGGATGAGCATAACCCGACTGCATTTGTAGCCAACTTTACCCCGAGATTTGATTACAGAGCATGAACCAAATTGGACGTGGATGACCATCCACTGTCCAAATTACGCCCTGAAACTTACGTGGCATCGAAGTATTCCTCTTGGAATGAAAAACCATGATAAAATCCAAGATAGGCGAGACCTAGCCTCCCATCGACTGACATGATCCCACGATTCAACGGGAAAGAGAGTAAAGCTAAAGTGGGCGTGGCTGGCCTTCCTACTTATCGGTATATGCCCCAGACCTGGGGGCACGAGCGAGAAGCAAGATGAATGTGAACCGACTATTCACCAATCACCTCTATGTCTTTGGAGTTTAGGTGAAAGCATAAACATAGCTAGGACGAGACTCAACCGTCCGTGCAGTACATTTATCAACCTGAGACTTGGAGAAGACGCATGGTCATCCAAAAACTGGCTATGATAGCTCAGTATTAAAACTTATATATAGTGCTTACAGCTACTCAAGGCAACAACCGAAAGGATGCCTAGAGATAGAGTCATTAAATCGATGCCAAAGCTTGTGGGCAACTGACTGTCACTCCAACCCGAAGGGCGAGTGAAGGATCATGAATGCATTGAATAGAAAATGTGTTACTCGAATATACAAGCAAATTCAAACTCATAGCAAGATCCAGCTATGCAGTTGCACGCAACTCGAGGCTGGCCCCTACTCGACATTTCCTTCAACGTGCTTTTAAGCCTGATCTTTGGCCATTTGCAGATAATCAATTAGAACATTCAGAGCCCTTCATTATTTGACTTAACAACTCATGGCAAGACTCTAGGATTCGACCAGAGTAACCATCAACATTGACCGTCCCAACCATATTTCACATTGAATGTTATGCAAAATAGTTACATCTTCACTCAAAGAATCTGGGATGGCACCTACTAAGCTGACGGTCGACATTACAGCCAGCCATGGCGACCCTTTCCGGGTGCTGAATATCGGATCACAACTCAGTGCAATGATGATAAAAGAATTAGTTGGATTTTTCTGAATAAATGATGATATGTTCCCTTGGACCCATTCTGGCATGCATATGTGATTTCATTAACTATCGCGAGCCATGCATTGGATATCAACCCGAAGCTACAAAAGCTAGCACAATCTCTATTGATTTCATCATGAAAGCTCCACTCTTACTTTTAGGCTCACCCCATCAACGTCTATGCCTACCAGCCGTTGCGACAGGGCATACAATGACCTGAGACGTCTGAAAGACTACTTAAATAGAATATCGAACTAAGCTAATTCGATATCACTTATTTCCCACGAAGGGCTATCCAAGGACGGAAATTAGCAGACCTCACACCCAAATTCACTACCTCAGATGACTACTCGAAGAGTAGCAGAGAACCAACCATAAGATGGAAAATGTACGCGGATGGAGCATCCAATGATCAGTGTTATGGCATAGGAGTCATGATAATGACTCCTGAGGAACGATCAATCTGCTACGTCCTAAAACTCGATATACTTGTAACAAACAACGATGCTTAGTGTGAAGCCTTGACTGCCAGCCTCAAACTTGCTAGAGGATTTGAAGTGAAAACTTTACATATCTTTTGTGATTCTTGATTGGTAGTATACAAATTTAAGGAAGTTGATCTTGCTAGGAGGCATTGTCTTGCTCCTTATCTCGGCCAAGTCCAAGAGCTACTAACCGACTTCACGTATTACATCATTACACACGAACTCAGCGAACAAAATGAAAAGGTGTCATGGTTGACTCCTATCAAAGACTATCTACAATGAGGAATTCTCACTGAACGGAGGAATGGAAAATGACAGATCCTCCTCAAAGCTTCACGCCAAATCATCTAACAATAAGTCGTGTGTCAAAAGGAGTTTATCCATCCCCATGCTTCGGCATATCGCCCATGATGATATCTTGAGCAAAGTCTATGAAGAAGAATGCGGTAATAACATCAGGGGGAAAACCATGATAAAGAAGATACTCTGCTACAGGTATTACTGGCCAACTATCAACCCAGATGCGGTTGATCATGCTAGACAATGTGACGAACGTGCAAGATGTTTGCAAAAAATCCGGGAACCCCGCCGATGGAAATTATTCAAAAGGCTAATTCATAGCCGTTTGCCACTTGGGGGCACTGAAATCCTCTTCTTGTCGATCCTGAAGGTCGTGCGAAATACACCACAGTTGATTATGTCACCAAATGGGCAGATGAAGAACTCTTAACCACGACCAAGATGAAGAAAAACGTCATCTGTCCTTATGACCTTCCATGATCCATTATAACTGCAAATGGACAGGTTGAAGCTGTGAACAAAATCATAGAGTCTGTACCGAAGAGAGGTTTGGAAAACTCCTCAAGTGGCTGATTGCAACCCTCATTTCACAGAAAATACAAATAAGGAATCGCGATTGAATTGCAATTAAACTAGATGGAGTTGGCGATGACTTACGAGCATATAAAACGCATCCGAGAGCCAATGGCAAGAACATGTACCCGAACGTGCACGTGAACATCCGAAAAAGTTCGACTTCTTGAAATCAACAGAAATTGAATTCTCACTAAGGGTTATTAAGAGAAGACTAGATCAGATAGCCGAAGCTTATTAGCTCTGCAGAATCAGACACGGATGGCCACTGATGAACTTCAACCCTGGATTTATAATATTGGGAATCGACCAAGCATCACGATGAACAAAGAAGGATACAACACCTTGGGAGGATAAATTGGAGGATAATGACTATTCAAGAAACATGGTGGATTTCTTTCTAAAGACAAGGAATACTCGCTGATTCAAAGCGTGTTGTGTTGCTTCACACGACACACTTTGGGGGGCAAGTGTTAACCGGCATTTTGGCCCGGTTACAAAACGACAGTTGAAGAAATTATCATTAGCACTAGACAAGATTCTGATCAAGAAGAGACTAGAGGTGGTAGCAAGTTGTCAGGCCCACAACAAAGCAAGAGCATTCGGCCTACCTGGACTGGTGCGCATATTCACCTACTATGGGCAGAGGCACCTTGTTCCTAAGCCCATGAGGGAAGTCCAACCCATCTCGTCTATAAATAGGAGGGCAGTAGCACAATGAAATGGACCCTTTTTTGGGAGAACAATGGGGAGACTCTGCCACTTTCAAGACTGATTATTTTCAGTTCAAACTTGTATTCAAGTCATTAATATATGGATTGTATCTGTATTCAACTACTTGTGAAAGAAATAAAGATCAAAACTCAAAGTGGACGTAGGCAGTTACGCCGAACCACTATAAATCTGGTGTTCTCGTTTTTGTTGTTCTTTTGGCATTAAATTACACTATATTTCAGTTCTAATTCATCTTCTTCAATAATCTCTCTACACAATCTTTCTCAATGAGGTTAGTGACCAATTTTGGTGCTAACACGGTTCAATGTACTCAATTTGTCTGATATTCCAAATGTCTAATCCTATTGATTGTAAATATATTTTCATCCTACATGCCCAATATGCATAGTTACTGCCATTAAAAAGTGGTGCTTTGACAGTAGACTGACCCTCTACAAATGAACTAGCGATAGTGTTGACATTACCAGTGTTGGGAGCCATTTGAAAACTTTTTCAAAAATCAGATTATGAAAACTTTGAAAACCAATGCTCCGATACCAAATGTTGGAAATGCGGATTACGAATCTTAAGGCTGGATTAACACTAGAGGGTGGGGGTGAATAGTGTTTAATGGATTTTATAGAATTTTTGAAATCTTTTGAAATTAAACACAGACAGATGCAATTCACAAACACAGAGACAATCACAAAATTAGACACATATGCAAATAGTAAATAAAAGCTGTAAAAGGAAAGAACACACCGGAATTTTATACTGGTTCAGAGTTACCCTACATCCAGTCCCACACAATTTCTTGTGCGGATTTCTTTTCAAATATAATGTCGATATTAGAACCTCGATTTCAAGGCCACGAGATAAACCCTTCTGTTTTCGAGTCTAGGGCAAACTCTCTTCATTTAACCAGGCTACAAGATTACCTAATTGATTTACGGGTTACAATCACATCCAATTGATTTACAGGCTACAATCACACCTTTCCAATAGCACTTTAATAGATAGAGAGACTCGATACACTTCTTTAATTACAAATGATCCTATAACTCTGAATAGCATCGAGATTTTTGAGAGAGAGTGGCAATGAATCAAACTAGAGACAATCGAGTTTGATTCACTTAGAATTTCGATAGAGTTTTGTTAAAATATAAGAGAATACTTGAGTGGAGAAGAAGGAGTGAAGAAATGAAGAAAAAATAACTTAAAATTCATTGAAAACAACTGGTATTTATAGAAGAACAACAGTCATGTCCATTCGTGAAAGGTTATGACGAATAGACACTTCTTTTGAAAATTTGAAATTTGAATTTCTACGGTCACCATGTCGACATGGGGGGATGGGGTATGTCGACATACCTATGTATATTTTGAAATTTGATTTTTGTTTTTAAAAGAGATTTTCTTTCTAAAACTTGTCAAAACAATTTCTGAAGTTTATAAACCATTTTGAATATAGTTTAAACTTGTAAAAGAGATTTAAAAAGTAATCTTAAAAATATATAATCTATAATATAAAAGTAATATTAAAAACTAAGTATAGAATATTATTTTTTGAGATTTAAAGCTTATATTATTAAAACCAGGAGATAGTTTAAAAACAAGAGATGATTTTGAAATCAAAATATAAAAGATGCTAAGAATAGTTTAAGACTAAAATATTTAAACCGAGAGAGATGACTTTAAAAAGTTTTTGGAAAAATATTTAAAATAAATCATTTTGAAAATTTCGTGGATTCCATTCCACTAGAGAAGGTCGTGGGTTCCATCCCACTAAAGAGGTCGTATGTTCCACCCCACTATTAAAGCGAGAAGGTGGATTCCATTCCACAATTAAAATTCGAATAAAGATTTTAGTGCTATTATGAAGTTTTAACATAAATCTAGACACTATTACTTATCTTGATATCTTGAACTCTTGAAATCTTGAACTCTTGATACTCATGAGCCTTCAGTCTTGGTTTCTTCAATCTTGAATTCATCAGTCTTGAATCTCTATACTATACAGTCTTCATTCTTAGTACCTACATATACATATATATCTAGACAAGAATATTAGTATTTATATTTTATAACAAGTCCTAAGGTTGTTGTCCACAAAACCATCATCTCAGGAACAACAAGCTTTTCCTTCGGCTTCGGTTAAGGCGGCTCTAGAGGCTTCCAGTTCATTTGTCAGAGTGTTGATAATTCACTTATCCTGGGCCTCTTGTCGTTTTAGTTTCTCGATTTCTGCCATGCGCTTGAAGGAAACTTTTGATATTTTTTCCACAGCCTTCATCCATTCTCGATATTCATGTGGATGTCGGTGACGCAATTAATGGTCATTTTCTGAACATCATCTGGAACCCTCTTCAAATTGGGAGGAAAATAGAATCCGTCGAAGCATAAATTTGAAAATTGCTCTCAAAGTTGCGCCATACGGACATTTGGATCAATTGGAAGGTCTTCAGAAGCAGCTTCAACTTCGATGCTTTCTTTGCCAAGCTTGTGTACGGTGGTGTATTCGCCATGGCGGCGGCTATCGCTCGGCCGTTGAGACTGAGATGGGACCAAGGATCTTGGAGGCATTAGAGATGTAGAAGGGCTACAGGGGGGATCCATGGGCAAGTCCCTGCGCTCAGCTAGTCATTCAGGACCCTTTCGGGGAGGAGATCTCGATCTCGATCTGTGTACATCCTGAGCGGGCTTGTCCTGATCATCCGTCTTTTGATAACCCTGATTGCTGCTGGAGCGATAGCTAGAATCATAATAATCTCGACTTCCGGTAGGAGCCGGATCGCGATCCTGATGACTGATGCTGTACATCACGCAGAGAATCGAACATGCTCCTCTTCCTCACCATCGTTTCTGCAAAGAAGAGCGGATATCAATCACCTTTGAGTATTAGAAAGTACAAGTCAAGTATAGTGTAGTGTTGAACGTGCTAGTGTGTGTTAGTGTCCTCGTGTAACCCCTTGACAGGAGCTTTGCTCATCGGTGTGACTTCCCCTCCGGATGTAGGGATCTCCGAGCCAATTCTGACGGGAGACTCTGACCCTCCAATGCTCACGTCAGTGAAGTGATAAGCATCGAGATCAGCTGGAATTGGTAGATCGGACAGAGGATCCAGTGGTAGATTCATCGATGACTTAGTTTAGTCGGAAGAAAGCTTTGGAGGCTTGTGTGCAAATGTTTTCCTTTTTCTTTTAACCACGGCCAGCGGTTGAGAAACTTTTGAGGGTCTGACACCAACCCCGGGGATCAAGTCTACCTTCATCACGGCTAGGAGCATCTTCACCATATCCTCCACCACTGATATCAGCAAACTCATGAGTACTTGTGACTGGGGGCACCACGGGACCGGATTGACTATCTCTTTGACCGATTGTGGCCCATGATCTGATCCCAGCCGTCTGGGTAGTTTTAGTAAGCCCCATGGCAAGGCCCTCCTCTATCAAGCCAAAAGTGATGAGGCATTCGTCTCTGAGCAAGAATTCAATATTTCTACCTTCGGGGGAGCGTTCTTCAAAATTGAGACTGCCACTTGATAGATATCGCCACTAGGCCGGGTAAGGACACTTGAAAATGATTGACATCGTCAGAATGCAACTTGGATATTATTTTCCTATCTTATTATGAAATTATTGGGAAACACTTAAGCCTCTCTAGCCATTGTCGAGCGAAACTGGGCCGGCAGCGAACGAAGAACCATTCGCTCTTGAAATCACTTAATTTGTTCCAAGCGCCGCTCAAAATTTGGCATCTCTTCGCCGACTCAAGAAATGTGAATGATAGACTCCCTGTCCGCCGTTTAAAAGTGAAAATAAATTAGATATCAGCAATTAGGAATAGTAATCAATTAGGAAGCTGAATGGACTTCTTTGCAGCAATTCAGACTCTTTTCGATTCAAAGCATGTCATGTTACTCACAAGACGTACTTTGGGGGGGCAAATGTCATCCCGCCTTTTGGAAAAGCCGTGATATCATCGATTCGACCAGGAAAGAACGGTCGACAACACGAACAGTCAGTTACGTACAATACTATAGACGATAGTCGGACAGATTCGAACCAGGACCAAATCGAATTATAGCTAGCATGAAGTCACTAGCCTGGCCCCGTGAAGTTACATCTTAAGTTTGGAGTTGATAGAATTTCATATGCCCAAGCCGCGGATGTAGTAATGATTTGTTTGGATCGACCAGAGAATGATCAAGAAAACAGTTCAAGTCATCAGAGAACATTCAATATCTTGGGATCCATGAAGCCAATCCATGTGAGACTTTCAATGCATCAATAGAGTGGCAAGGGAAGCACACCATAACGATTGCACATCCCAAAATGGAAGTGGGAGGAAGGCCGGTCGTTATGCACCGATCATCATTGGATGATTCAATATAACGATTGGTATACTTCGGTGTGTGTTCTATCTTCGACTAAGAACAACCCATAACTTGCAATCTACAACTCAGAATGGTCCCATATTTTAGGAGCAACATCAAGAGGCCTTTGGTTGGAGCAAATAAAAACGATCGGTAATGGTTAGGCCGATCGTTCCATACCATCGCGATATCATCGTCGATCAATATGATGGGCTCTATTCGACCTATAAAGCTTTCTTGCAAAGTTTCAACCCGATCTATGCACGTCTTCTCCTATAAATACAGTAGACATTGTTTCAGAAAAGGGACCTTCTTCCTGCTTTGGAGGCTCTGCCATTTTTATTCTTGAATCTTGTATTAATGGATCCGAGCTAACCCAAATATTTTTGTAATTGTAATCGAATCAAAGATTAATAAAACTATGAAGTGGATGTAGGCCTAGGTTGCCGAACCACTATAAAATCTGTGTGTTTATTTACTCTTTCTGCTTTGTTTTTTTTATTTCTTTCATTGTTTAATCTCCATGAGATTCTACGGGTGTTGATGCACATTTTTGGCATCAACGTAGGTGGAGAATCCTAGACGGGTCGAGCTGGGTTAAGGGTTTGGCCCATAGATTGTTGATCAAACTTACGACCAACTGCACATGGTAATGTGAAACCTACATGTTTCACATATACTACTCCTCATGTTATATTAATTAAATTTAAAATTCAATTTGTAGAGTTGGGACCATGCACATGGGTTAATGATGTGATCAATAGAATTAATTGGAAATCAATTCATCTCAATCGACATTGGCATGCTTGAAGATGCGAGGATAAGTTTGGAAGAAGCATGAAATGAAGTTGGGCGCTTCACATGGCGTTGAGTAGTTTCCTATGCTTTTGGCTTGTCGTAATATGTGTTTGTAGGATTTGTTGAAAACATTTGTAACTTGATCTATAACTTTATTAGATGCATAGTTTTAGTGGAATTTATGAGTAATAATTTGGCGATTTAATGTGTAATATCATGGGTAACTTGATGTGTAACCCCCATTGGTAGACATCTTTTTGTTAATTTGATGTGTAAGATTATTTGGTTTTTCCTAGTTGCTTGTTATCTCTTATTTATCTTCTCGTTATGTGAATTAGTTGATGCTAATATATGTATCATTGTATATATTTGGGCTTTGTTAGTTGCAATAGAGGAAGATTAAAAAAATCAATTTATAGTACCCACACCAAGAACATGCATGGTGTTTTCAAAAAGAGATGCGTATTCTTAACGTGCTCTTATCAACAACAAATGAAAAGATTATACTTGGTATATTCAGGTTACCACGCCCAACCTATACGTGGGCTTTGACATGAGCCACACTTTGAATTTGCATGGTATGTTCGAGAAACAATTTCTGAACAAACCACACTAAATCAGAGCGTGGATCTGCTAATTTTCCACGCTTAAGCTTAACTTAACTTTTACATACCGCCACATAAGGGACAAGCATGGGTTCTTCATATACTCACGCTATTGTTGAGCTTGGTTTTTTAACTTTTCCTTTTTTAACCTTTTCACCTCCCTTCAATTTTTCCCTCCGCCTCACTTTCTTTCCCTCCAATTGTTGGCATGTACTAAAGTAAGTACACCTTTATTTTTACACTTATGCTTCAACTTCCGTTGATCTTTATTCTTTAAAATTAAATAAAATGGCTTAGTCTAGGCCATCTACCGATTATGTAGAGAAATGGGCAAATGCATTGCATCGGGGTCTTCTTGTACACCAACCCCATTTGCGGTGTATGAAAGAATGTAGGAAGAGTTAGAATGAGATCTTGAAATGCTAAATGTTGATCCCATTGTGTCACTAGTAAGAATTTTTCTAAATGAAGAAATGAGAAGGATATGTGAGGAAAAAGTTAGAAGGTTTCAAGTGGAGGAGGTGAACCAAAGCCAGTTAAGTGTCATTGCAACATTGATACAATCCTAAGGACGTGCCTTTCTCATGCAAATGTCGATCACCATTTCTTAGGTTGTTCGAGATTTGGTACATTTGGAAACTGTAGCCCGAGGAACTGTTTCGGAATGAATCATTGAATTTGTATTGCAGCTATAGTAAGAAACTACCAAGTTGAAGCAGAACTAGATGATCTTTAATATGCTCGAATGTGAAATTAAAGAATTAGTGTTTATCTGAACTAGAAGTTAAAGTGTGTTTTAATTACATCGATGTAAACCGAGTACTATTTTTATGAATGAAGTATTTTTAGTTCTTTTATACTTCCTACATGTAGCATAGCATGGAGAAACACATAACCTACGTTAATAATTGGTAGAGGTATAGTTAAAGTCCGCAAAAAGTGCATACGTGGGTATAAAAAGAAACCATGCCTTGCAGATGCGTATGAAGTTTTGGAAAGTTTACTTTCATACTCGAACAACCCACGTAAAGTCAAAGCATGTAAAGTCCTTAGAGCCACGCTAGTAGCATTCGAGGCACCTTGCACATCCGAGTATTACTTTTGTGTGGAAATTGTAGTAGTTTTAAAACCTTCAATGCAGGTTCCCAACGATGGTTGCACGAAATCCAAGTAAGACAAAAATGGGGTAATGAAAAATGACCACAGTCTGTAATAGCATGGGTCTTTTGGGTTAATAGTGTGTTTTCATACGCATACCACGCTAATGAGCGACGTGGGAGATGATGAAACATACATCCAATGTTAACATCAATGGTGGGTATACCACGTCCATTTCTGTTATAAGAAATAAAGATAGCCACTTCAGGTATAGGCATGGCCCATTAGAGTAACGATGTATAAGCTTTGTGTGGTATTTCGGAATCCCCATGCTCTGCTTTTACATGGGAGATTCAGTTGATTTTTTTAACCGACCAGAACTTCCCATGCAATCTTAAGATGTGGGAATTACATATGACCATGTTTGACCAGAACGAAGATGCTCATAAAGCCACGGCAAACATATACGTGGGTGTGTCACCTGTCCACGTTCACATCATACGTGGTTCTCGCAAAACCCATATTATGTTCACGTGGGTTTTGCCATACTCAGAAGAAAAAAATAGTAAGCTACACAAATGTAGACAATATATATCACTACAAACTAAAATAAAATTAGCAACTTAAAATCAATAAAATACCATCAAACATTCATGAGTTAAACCAAGATTTTCATGAATTAAATGTACATCAAAATACCATCAAGCATACTCATTATACCAAGTTATGATATAACATCAAACAGTCTTCATACATATACATTTATGCGGTCTCCCAAGCTTGTCTCCGGTCTCATAGAATAAACTCTCATCTGCTAGCATTGTAGTCCCGGTCCAAGAACCATCTGTTATATATCGGTGGAACCGGATGTTTTGCATCGAGAATCAACTGCAATTATTTAAAAATTAATTTAATCAGACCAGATATTTTGTACTGAAAGATATATAAGCTAAAGAATAACCTACACGAAATGATTGTCATTGACAAATGCAATTGCAAATTCAATGCATTGTTTTAGGGTTGGAATTTTACCCCTCAATGGTGGAACAGTGAGATTTGAATTTTTGCTAAGACTAAAAATTACTCCACTATGCCGTGTCGCCATAATGTACCCAATATCTAGCATATCCATCCATTTTTCTGGCGATGCAGGTCCATTATCGTGCCCAACACTAACCGAGTCATATAGCACCTTATGTTCGTATAACTTATTATATAATTCTCTTCGAACTTGGAGCCAACTAGATTCTCCCATGCCTAACAAACTTGCAACGCATCTAAAACCGCAGTTCCCATCACGTTCGACATCAACTATTTTATTTATGTAAGGAATTATTTTAGTTGGCACTTGATCATCATCGAAAGTTGACACATTAGAAAAATCAAATGATGGAGATGGTTTGCGAATCTGGAGCTTTGCTTTTTTTACCATGTCGTTTTCACTACATTGGGTGGTAGCTAAAGACAAGGATTTTTTTCAGACAACTCAAATCCCAATAGTCGCTGTTTGTACCAAAATTGGGCACAACACTCTTCAGAAGTTTTTGAAGAGATAATAATGAAGAAAATAAATTGAAAATGAAGATTATATAACAAAAACTCCAAACAACAAGAATATAAATGCAAAGACAAGCAATTTATAGTGGTTCGGCAAGTTGCCTACGTCCACTATGAAGTTTTTGTAGCTTTATTGATTCTATTTTAATGATTACAAGCGATTACAGCAAACAACAGCGAATTACAGTTTGGAATTCGAATTCAACAGTAAGAATAAGATGCAAGTCTTGATCCGATAGAGTCTGGGCCCTTGAGAATCAAAAGATCCCCCTTCTGTAGGCTCTGGGGTGCTATTTATAGGCGTCGAAGGCTAAGATTTTGTTCAAACTTCGGGAGACTCGGTCTGGCACGTGAGGGGGCCCACGCGACCGTTTCCAGAAAGTTTCGACCCCATCCGGCATCGATACGAAACCATTTCGTATCGATCAAAATCATGTTCGATCGATCTGAAAATTGGTGGAGATGATCTTTGGCTTGTATGTAATCTCCTGTGAAAATTTCATGGCATTTGGATCGGTAGATCTCTAGATATCGTCGATACGAAATTGAATTGCTCGGTTGCTGTTTGGTTCGAATCCCTGGTTTCGTATCGATTCCTTCGAAACGATCATCTGCACGTGCTTTTGTAATGATGTGGCGCACGTATCTCAAGTCGATCCACCTTTTTCTCCGGTTTGGCCGCATCGCATCCATATATCTCGCCTCATTCGATGCTAAGGTCGTTGCGTTAGACCAGATCCTCTTGACTCGAACGAACCGTTGGCCATGGATTCGAACAAAGAGTTTTTGATGGATTCGGAGAGCAGTTATATCGATGGATACGAGCTAACGAAGGTCGATGGTTACGAGCAAGCCTTTCCTTGATGGATACGAGCCACATAGCTCCTTAATGGACACGAAGTCAATCGATGCGAACCGGAGTCTTTTGATGGATACGAAGTAAGGTAACCTGTTGGATACGAAGTAAGGTAACCAGTTGGATACGAATTGCTCCACCCAGATGGATTCGAAGAGAGGTTTCAATGATGGATACAAAGCAGACATTTGGCCAATCGATACGAGTCGTACTAGCTATTGATGGACACGAAGTCCATCGATACGAACTCGATGGATTCGAACACGGCCAACTTCATCGGTACGAACCAATGTTCCTCGATGGGTACGAAATCGATCGATTCTAAACGGATGGATACGAAATGGGGCTCACTGATGGATACGAAAAAACATGGCCTTTCCCTTCAACTTGTATCCATCATATCTTGAGCATATGAACCCGGATTGACTTGAAACTTGGAACGTTGGCTCTCTTTGGCTGTGCTCGTCACGTCATATCAATTGTAGCTCGATCCGGACTCGGACAAAATTCATCGATATCCATGACGAGCGATACTTGATTTTCAATCAGTACGTTGGTATCCTGGCCTTGCCAAAAGGCGGGATAACATTTGCCCCCCAAAGTACGTCTTGTGGAAACATGATGTGCTTTGACAAGCTGCGGTTTCTCTCTGAACAATTATCGTATTTCTTGTTGAAAGTTGTACTCTGTATTGCTGTAATTGGCTGCTGTGTGGTAATGATTAGCCGACTCTTGTTAACGTTGCGTGTTCACGAGTCGTTGCCAGTTTAGTTTGTTATCGAATTTCATATTGATTCTCTCCTGAACCGATTTGAAATTCGAGTTGAAACAACGCTTGATGGTTGTTTTTTGACTATCCTCTTGTATCGATCCTCTCCTGAATCGATGTAAAAAGTTGAAAAATAGTTTTTCATATCGATGAGAGTCGAATTGATGGATATGAAATGTTCATTCGCATCGATGGTCACAAAATGTGGTGGACCCTGATTCGCATCGATGATCTCCGATGGATACGAAATGATCGTTCTTATCGATGGGTTTTGATGGATACGAAAACAACGTTCATATCGATAGACCTGCACTGTTGTGAGTCGATGGTTATAAAATAGACACTTCGAATCGATGGAGTTTATCGCCTTCAGGTGTCTTCACTGTGCGCTTCGCGCCGATAGTTCACTGTCCATTTCGTATCGATAGAAACTCCTGGTCAGGTGGATTTGAACAAGGCCTTCGACTCGACCCGTGGATCGACTGGTTGTGGCCGGTCGTGTGGACTGGGAGACGAAACAACCCAGTTTCGCCCAAGCCTCCATATAAATACTCTGGACTTGGTCATTTTTTCACTTTTCACTTTTTACTGCCGCCTTTAGCTCCTTGCGATCGATTCAGAAAGAGATAATAACTCCGTACTTTCGACTCGATCAAACTCATTCCTCCAGATCTTCGAATCCCAATTCCAAACTAGGTAAGCAACTGCGAATCTAAATGATGAAGCCGCCACAGATCCACTCTTTCTTCATCAATCATCCACTCTGGCAATTGGTAAAACCAGATCTGGCTCGAAGCTACGATGGCCATGGCGATTTTTTGTAGATTGGAGAAGAAGGAGTGGAAAAGGCGAAAACGAATCGGTATGGGGGTCATGTTTGAATCGATGAGAGCAATGATATTTTTCCTGGATCTCGCATTGATTCTTGGGACAAGCCGGTGGTGATGCAGTTTGAACCGATGGTTATGGTGGTTGATCGTATCGACACGAAATGATCGATACGAAAAGATAAGTTAATGATCGCTATGAAGTCCTTAGCTTCAGATCGATGCGAATTTTGCGTCTACGATCGATACGAAAAATGTCAATTCGAGCGTCATCGATGTCAAGCTAAGACTTTCCCGATTGGTACGAACTAGGCAACCAAGAATCGATACGAAGTCATCGGATTTTGATCGATACGAACTCGGCCCCTGACAATCGATTCGAAACATGTTCATTGGTATCGATACGAACTGATATCATGATGGATTCGATCGAGCTTCTCTTGATCGGTTCGAACTTCCCACATTGGATATGAAATTTTGACATTCTTTAGCATAATTCCGACGAGCTTCATTCTTGGATATCTGGACTTGATAATTAAATTGCATACTCGACTATCTTTTGAAGCTCGTCGATGGAACCATAACAACTTTAATCGCTCGCATATTTTCTTTAACTTAGCAAAATTTACTCGAGTAATGCACTGCACCGCACAACACACACTTTGCACGGGGGGAACATGCGGGTTCTTTAACATCTAATGATGATTTCTCGTAAGTTAGTTAGCTATGGAAGGTTCAAGCTCGCAGCCACAAGAAATTCAAAGTGTAATTCCTCCCAGACTCGAAATACCAGACATCGAGGCTGAAGTCATCGGCCCAGCCCCGGACGAATTACCTGACGCATCTTTCATCAATAGTCCACCGGACTCTGTTCCGTCCAATATTTCTGAAGATATGCTAGGGAGAATATGCTTAAGGCACGGTCTGTCGATGGACGATGTATTATTGCCGGGACCAAATGACAGACCGCATAATCCCCCGGAGGGATATACCGCATTTAATCGCCACGCATGCGCAGCCGGGACACTTCCTCCGTTTAATCAGTATATAAGAGAAGTGTTGTCGTTTCTGGGGATCGCCCCATCTCAGCTACACCCGAATGGATATGCTTCGCTCAATAGCTTGTTCATTGCATTTATGGAGTATCTCTATCGTCCACTCCGCCCGACCGAGATAAGATATCTGTTCAACTTCAAGAGTCGAACAGACAGCCCATCTTTTACATTCATGGAGGTAGTAAGGAATTTTCAAGTGGTCACCGGATCTTGGACCAGGCTAAGCTACTTCAAGACGGAGTGGTTCTACGTCCGATGTCCTCCAGGATTTGCCAGAAGATGGCTATTCAGACGTGAGTACCATCACTTTCCCAAGTTGCTGATAAGGCAATCATGAACGAAATCGAACTCACATTGCTTTTTCTTTTTCTTTCAGCAATAATCCAGCGACCCGAAGGTGGTTATTATAAAGAGATAGTCCGGGTTCTCCAAGAAGTCCCGAGCGAAGAAAGAAACATTGACCTGATCTTGACAGATAAAAATCTTAGGATCCTTGGACTGATCGAGCGAGGACAGAGTATAAGGCTCGACAGTGTACTAAAGACTATCTCAAAGGAGTGAGTTAGGCGAAAGAAGCCTAAAGTTATCATACTTGAAGAGGCTGACTCCGAAAGAACCCATACCGACGATGAACCTTTGGTCGGGCCTGCTGGTGTGACTCCGGATTCTGAGGAAAAAAGAAAAGGCAAGGAAGTTGCTTTTAAACAATCTAAATCTGGGAGGCGGAAGTCTGTGGTCATAAACCGACCCCTTTCTGGAGTTAGAATTTGGGAGGCATCCCCCCTGCAGGCGGAAAACTCCTTCGAAGGGCTCACTGACCTCCCAATTCCGGACCTCGCGTCCACACAGCATGATGTCGGATTGGATGAACTGCAACATACTTTTGATGTTAGCGAGTCTCTTTCTACCAGTGCGGTCGACACTTCTGGTTGGTTTGGGGGGTTACACATCCATACACCCTTCACGGCACTACACAATCTTTGACCGCAAACCGCATATCATAAATGGTTACTAATCTCCCTTATTTTACTTTGTAGGTACGATGTCTGGTCGAGGATCAATGCTTGGTAATTTGCGCAGCAAACGTCGATCTTCATCATATTATGAATCACGTAGGAGAGAGGGAGATAGAGATTATGAACTGGGGCATTCCAGTCAAGAACGGTCTGACAGAGATAGGGGATATGTACGTCGGTCTCGATCTCGCTCTCCTCCTCCTAGGATCTCTGTGCCACCCCTAGTTCTAGTTACACGTCCTCTTGAAACTTCATGGCACAAGCCACCCTCTCATGTTCCTAGATTCGACCCTTTACATGGAACTGAAATAGCCTCCTCCTTGACTACTACACCAGTCGTGACTGATCCGACCGGGGAAGGAGCAGCCAAACTCGCACAAATGAGGAAGGAATTCCCCGATATTTGCTTTGACGGTTACGTCTTCCCCCCACACCTGAAGAGAATTCCGCCAACGGCCGAAAATACTATTCACGATTATGTTGCAGACATATTTTTTCAGTATAAGGAGTGGGCGAGGGCCGCGAGAAAAGCATCAAAAGTGGCATTTGATCGGGCCGCCACTATTGAAAAGCTGGAAAAGGAGTTGGGTCAAAAAGACCGAATTATTCAAGCGCTCAATGCCGAGGCCGAGTCTTCCCGTAAATCTGAAATAGAAGCTCTCAAAAAGGCCGATGATGCAAACTCGGCGGTAGAATGAAACAAGAGCATTACACTACGATGGAAGACATGGGTCATAGGAACACCACCATCACTGCCGAGAGAGACGCAACCCTCAAAGAGCTCAATGAGCTTAAATCTCAGCTTTCCGAACTTGCGAGGGAGAAAGATGCGGCCAACGTCTCCGCACAAGAAGCCTGCGATCAGGCAGTGGTGCTTCAGAAGGAGAGGGATGCGGCTATGGAAAAAGTACGCGAAGTTGAAGCCGGGGTTGACGAGAAGGTCCGACTGGCGGAAGGCAGGGTTGAGGCTGAGGTAGAGGAGCTTCTTGTCACTTACAACGCCCACGTGTTAAGGCATAGAGATCTAACTTGGCTCGATGATTATCCAACACATCTTTATAATGCCTGGAATCTGTTGATTGAGGAGGAGAAATCGGGGCATTCTGATGAAGCCTTTGACGAATTTGAGCTGGAGAACCGTATACTTAACGATGACGAAAAGAAGGTTCTTCACGACTCCATGATTTCTCATGAAAAGGAGAGGCTCGGTACTCAGCCCCGGGAACCCGGAACAGCCGCATCTATCTCCTATAAGGGAGCACCCTTCTGAAGTCGTTCAGCCGACTTTGAGCCAAACTAAGGAAGGTACTCTGCACTAATCTCTTGTACATTCGGACTGAAGAACTTGTATATAAGTGTATACTAACAAATGCTTCTTTTCTCTGATCAGTGACCGAAGTTGTACTGACAATGCTTCCTGCAAACCAGGAATCATGCCAAGCGCAGGAAGCGATTATCTCTGAGGTAACCTATGTTGCGACGGTTGTGCCTGCCGAAGCAACGCAGGGGAGATCAGTCTCTTTTGACGAACAGATGGTGAACGAGCTTCTTGGTCGACAGAGTGACCCCTTTGTGGACTTACCATTCGTCCTGGGTGGATTTTCATCTACTTCTGATACTTCGACACAGACTACCACGGCACACAGTGAAGCCCGAGCCCTTTGAGAAGCAAACATGCTGGCTGAAATTGATGCCGAGATAGAGGCAGCAGCACATGGTGGCAGCTCAAAGGGCGGAGCAGTGGCGCATGGCCCTACACCCCTTATGATGGTATCTCCTGGGGGCACGCTTGTCGATACTAGTGTGCCAGTCCCGCTTTCGGCTATAGATCCCGTTCCTCCGACTCCTCCCGCGGGAAGCATTTCCTTAGACTCCAGTTCAGAGGAGGATGTCGACATCATGCTCCCGTCCGAGGATAGTCTACCTAAAGAAAAGGGCTCAAAACGGAAGATCACTAGTGGTTCCAGTAGCTCCTCATTGAAGAAGAAGCCAAGGAAAAAGAAAGAGTAGATAGACTTTTTAGGCACATATTTCCTTTTGCAGTTAGGATTTTTGTCATCTTTTTTCTTTCATAGGCCGTGTATAGATGCGGGTTCGGCCCCCGCTAGTAGGAATTTTTTGGAAGGGCTGGTATATGAGCCATCGCTCTTGATTAGTTGAAATAAAGTTTTGTCTTTTTGTTTCAACTTTCATTCCTTTTATGCTTAAATGTTGCAGTGTTTGAACCTCAGTTCTGTGTACTTGCATTATTTTAACTCGTTTCGGGTAGTGATTAACACTTGCATCTGCCCCCAGTTCCGGGGTTAAGTTGTAAAGATCAGCTTGCGATCGCAATAAGTGAAGATCGAGCGGTCGAACTACACTTGTTTCTTTATAAATCGTTACATCCGCACTCTGGGGGTTTGCACTTGCATTCTTGCAGTCAGTCACAGCTATCGAAAGCTTTCAAGTATTAGTCCACACTCTGGGGACACAAGTCATCTTGTGAGTGGTCGTTCACACTTTGGGAACTTAGGGTTGACGTTAATACTCCAACCCATATCCTGGGAAATTGGAGTTAGCGTTCACATTCTGACTCGCACTCCGGGAGTTCGAAAGGCATATTAGGATCATGGATGGTTAGATCATATCCATCCTGAGTTAACAAGTGAGATCGTTGGACGGACGGGTCCATCCCTCTCGAGCTTGGTTAAGTTATGGTCGAAGTCATTAGGTGAATGGATTCACTCTCTTCGACACTGTATTTTAAAGTTTATACTCCACCTCGCACTCTGGGAGCATGGAGTTGGCCGTCAAATGGTCAGTCACGTTTGTTTGGGCACTTGGATTACGTTCGCACTCTGGGAACGGTGGATTAATCAGGATCGTGGATGGTTGATTCGCATCCACCCTGAGTCGACAAGCGAGGTCGTTAGATAGACGGGTCCATCCACCTCAAGCTTGTTTAAGGTACAGCCGAAGTCGTTAGGTGGATAGGTCCAACCTCTTCGGAACTGCATTTAGTCGTAATACGGTTGGGGTCGTTAGGTGGACGGATCCGCCCTCCTCGAGACCGCATTTATTTGATGTCTATATTCCAGCTCACACTCTGGGAGTTTGGAATTAGTTATAGGATTGTCGTGTATCAACCCTATTTATCATTGGTGTAATGGCTTTCCCCCGAGCTCGGGTTTCACGTAGCGAGTGGCCGATCGTATCACAGCCACTCTCTATTTGAATAAATTCCACTGCATGATGGAATTTAGCTCTCCGTGCATCGTGATGTCGTACATCGTATTCAATGAATCACAGCTCTGGCTCGAAGAGATGGCATTTTATTGCTGAAGTAAGAAAATGCTGCAAAGTTAGTTGCCTTATTACAGAATTCAAATTTAAAAATGTGGAAACAAACTGTAAATGGAAAAATAGAATGAAACAAACAAAGCCTGTCGGGTGTAATAGCGACGGAGACTCTCGTTGTTCCAGGCCCTTGGCAAAGCAAGACCGTCAACGGTCGATAATTTGAATGTGCCATCTCCAAGTCTTTGTGTAATCACATATGGTCCTTCCCAATTTGGTTTCATGTGTGAAGGGACCAGATAGATTCTCTTGAGAACGAGATCGCCGAGTTCAAAGGTTCGAGGTCGAACTTTGGCATTGTACAATCGGGCGACTCGACTTCGATGTGCGGCTGCTCTCAAATCAGCCTCTTCCCGCTTCTCATCCAGTAGATCCAAAGATTCAGCAAGCAATATAGCATTTGTTTTCGGATCATAGTAAGTCACGCGATGGGAAAACACTTCCATCTCGACTGGAATAACGGCTTCTGAACCATATGATAGGGAAAACGGGGTGTGTCCGGTCGCGGTCTTGTGGGTCGTTCGATAAGCCCATAAAGCCATAGGAAGTTCATCAACCCATTTGCCCCCTGCCTTTTCCAGTCGTTTCTTTAGAATGGATTTTATGACTTTATTGATAGCTTCGACCTGACCATTTGCCTGAGGATGTGCAACTGCCGAGAATTTTTTATGGATATGAAACCGTTGACAGAAATTCTTGAATTCCGCACTGCTGAATTGGGCTCCGTTATCGGTGATGACGGTATGCGGGAGTCCAAATCGACAGATAATGTTGCGAACTACGAAATTAATTACTTTCTTTGTCGTAATGGTTGCGAGGGGTTCAGCTTCAGCCCATTTGGTGAAGTAATCAACTGCAACGATGGCATATCTTGCCCCGCCTTTGGCCAGAGGTAGTGTGCCGATGATATCGATGCCCCACATTGCAAATGGCCAGGGACTGACCATTTGGGTTATCTCGATAGGTGGGGCTCTTGGAATTCGGGCGTGTTTCTGGCACCTATCGCATTTTCTGGCATAGTTCGCTGCATCTCGGTTCACAGTCGGCCAGTAGTATCCGTATCGGAGTATCTCCTTAGCGAGAGCTTGCCCACCGATGTGATCGCCACATTCTCCTTCGTGTACATCATGTAACACTCGTTTGATTTCATCGTGCGTGATACATCGGAGGAGAGGAACAGAATACCCTCTTCTATACATGACTCTGTTCTGAATGATGAAACGTGAAGCTTTTCGTAGAATTTGTCTTTTCTCATTTTTATGCTCAGGTAACGTCCCATTCTCGATGTAATTTCGGTACGGGGTCATCCAAGATTCTCTACTGGGAGCGGTTTCAAACATAAAATTTGTCTCTACTTGATCAATGCTTGGGGAGGACAAAGTTTCGACGGGGACAAGTCCCATCTGCTGCGCTTCACCTGTACTTGCCAGCTTTGCTAATGAGTCAGCCTTCTGATTATGCTCTCGGGGTATGTGGTAAATAGCATAGTAATCGAATTGACTTAGTGCTTCTTGAACTCGGGCGAGATAGGCAGCTAGTCGTCGATCCTTGGCTTGATATTCACCCCAAACTTGATATACAACCAACTGGGAATCGCAATAAATTTCCATAGCAACAATCTTCAGATCACAAGCAAGTTTTAACCCGGCAAGCAAAGCTTCGTATTCGGCTTCATTGTTGGTTGCGCGAAATTCGAACCTCAGAGCGTAGCATATGGATCGGCCTTCGGGAGTTTCAAGTACTATTCCGGCACCCGAACACTGATCGTTCGATGCACCATCGGTGTGCAGCTTCCAAATGCATTTAGGAGGTATAGTGGTTTCAGGCAGATCCTCTGAAACAGTAAATTCGGCTATAAAATCTGCTAGGACTTGTCCTTGAATGGCTCTTCACGGAGCATAAGTGATATCAAATTGACTAAGTTCAATGTTCCACTTGAGTAGCCTACCAGACGTCTCAGGCCGCGTGAGGACCTGTCGTAACGGCTGATCGGTGTACACAGTAAGGGGATGAGCTTGGAAATAAGGGTGAAGCTTTCTTGAGGCAATGACCAGGCAATAAGCCAGTTTCTCTAGTCTTGGGTAATTTTTTCAGCTCCTGTTAGCCGTTTACTAACATAGTAAACCAGTTTCTGCACTCGGTCTTCTTCCCGAACTAAAGCAACACTGATTGCATGCTCTGATACTGCTAGATAAAGGTACAATTGCTCGTGGTCAACTGGTTTTGACAAGATCGGTGGTGTGGAAAGATGTTGAACCAGCGATCGGAATGCATCTTCACACTCCATGGTCCATTCAAAGTTTCGCTTTCCTTTCCGGATCAGATCAAAGAAAGGAATGCATTTATCAGTGGACTTTGAAATGAACCTGCTCAATGCTGCTACTTTCCCGTTGAGACTCTGGACTTGTTTTATGGTTCTTGGGGTTTGTAGGTTCCTTATTGCCTAGATCTTTTCGCGATTTGCTTCTATCCCTCGAGCGTTAACGATGAACCCGAGGAACTTTCCAGAGGCGACACCGAAGTGACACTTTAATAGATTGAGCTTCATCCCATATTCCCGAAGGATGCAGAACATCGAATCTAAATCTCTGACGTGATCTGTGGAGAATCACGATTTTACTAGCATGTCATCCACATAAACCTCCATGGTCTTCCCGATCTGGTTGGCGAACATCCTGTTGACCAAGCGTTGGTATGTTGCTCCGGCGTTTTTTAGACCAAAGGGCATGACTCTGTAGCAGTAGAGTCCCAGATCGGTCATGAAACGAGTATGATCTTGATCAGGCAAATGCATGGGTATTTGATTGTAGCCAGAATAAGCATCCATAAAAGATAATAATTTATGCCCAGTTGTTGAATCTACGAGCTGGTCAATTCGGGGAAGCGGAAAACTATCCTTTGGACAAGCCTTGTTTAAGTCAGAGTAGTCAATGCAAGTTCTCCATTTCCCATTCGGTTTTCGAACCAGTACGGGATTGGACACCCATTCTGGATACAAAGCATCTCGGATGAACCCATTCGATCGTAACTTATCAACCTCCTCTTTAAGGGCGGCAGATCTCTCTGGATCCATACCACGCCTTTTCTGTTTGACCGGGACATACCGCGGATCAATATTCAAGGAGTGACTTGCGATGTCCGACGAGATCCCGCACATATCAGAATGTGTCCAGGCGAAAACGTCGAGATTCGCCCAGAGAAATTCAACCAATTCCTGTTGTGTCTGTTGACCCAATTGAGACCCAATTTTTAGCATCCTCGAATCATCACCCTCACTGATTGGAACATCCATAGTCAGTTCGGCCGGGGAAGCTTGATTCTCTTTAGACTCGTCTTTATCTTCATTGTCTCTAGGGTCAAGATCTTTCTGGGATTGGTTGTGGTGCCCGGGCCGGGGCCCAGGCATCAATTGTCAATTGTCAGCAAAACGGACGCAGAGAGATTCCTCTATGCCCTTACCTTTCTCCTTTCGCTGCACCCCGCGCAGTTCAGCAACATAGCAGGCCCTCCCCGCTGCCTGATCTCCTTGAATGACTCTAATCCCACGATCAGTGGGGAACTTCAGAGTCAAGCACCATGGAACAATGGCCACCCTGAACTCAGCAAGGGCCGGTCGGCCCAAAAATGCGTTGTAAGGTGAATCAATATCCAAAACAACAAACTGCAACATCCGGACTATCCGGCGTTCTCCAACTCCCAACTCCACTGGTAGTTCCGTCACTCCGGTAGGTATTGTAGCACTCCCGTTGAAGCCGTGGACTCGAGATTGGCAGGGTTTTAAGTCCTTCGCTTCCATTTTCATTAAATCATAAGCCCGTTTAAGTAAGATATTTACGGAGCTCCCACTGTCAACCAGGATCCTCTTCATCCAAGCAGGACCTACCTGGGCAGATATGACCAGTGGGTCGATTGTGGGGGCTTCGACCTTATCAGCGTCTCGGTTTCTAAATACGATATCATCAGACATTGTCTTTTGTTGTTTGGCCGGAGCCCCATCTTCACAATTACTGCAGCACTTGAAGTCCGCATGCCTGATAGAGCTAGCATACGACTCCATTTCCCTCCATCTTCTGTCTGCTGGGTGGGGACCACCACTTATCGTGTTTATAACTAGCCTTCCGCCCGTACGAGCGGGTTCTTCCTGTCTTTCTTGATTTTGTACCCGATTTTGATTTGAAGGGCCCGCACCACCAGACTGTGGCGCCCGCACGAACTGATCAAACTTTCTCTCCCTGATCAACTTCTCGATGAGGTCCTGCAAATGTCGACACTCATTGGTATTGTGGCCATAACTCTCGTGGAATCTACAAAACTTTCCTATCTGAATCTGCCTCTCCGACGATGGCTTCGGAGCAGGCTTCTTATATTGCACAGTGTTGCAAGTTTGTAGGTACACGTTTTCCAATGACGTATTCAACGGCATGTAATTATCAAACATTGGAGCCCTACGTCGTGGGCCTCGGTTCTGATCTCTTTTCTTATCCTGACCATTGTTGCCTCTTGGCTAGGTTTGTTTGTTTTGTATATTCAACTGAACTTTTCCGGAACTCTCACCGGACTGCTTAACTGCTACGTTACTTTATATTCCCTCACTACTAGGCCCCACATCGTCCTGCTTCCTAGACTGTTTCGCGTCCTCTCACCGTAAGAATTGAGCGGCTTTGGAGTAGAAACGGTCCAACGATGCGGGTGGTTTCCCAGCTAACCAATTTCCAAACTCAGAATCAGGATCGATCCCTTTGGTTAAGGCCATCAAGATCGAGTTATCGTTGGGATTACTAATCTCCGCACATGCTGTGTGGAATCTCTCTAAATAACGCCTGAGTGTCTCTCCATGAGCTTGAGTGACACTAGACAGGGTGTTAACGTCTTTAGGTCTAGCAACATGCATACGAAACTGTTCTACAAATTTCTTAGCCAGTTGATCAAACAAAGAGATAGATCTAGGTGGCAACCTTGTAAACCACATTGTTGCGATTCCCCCCAGAGAGATGGGGAAACTTCGGCACTTCACTGCATCATCAGCCCTTGCAGCGCTCATTGACCACTCATATTTCAAAATATGCTGATTGGGGTCACTACTTCCTTCGTACATTGGGAGAGTTGGCATTCTGAATCGCCGAGGGGGGTCAGCGTATAATATCTCGTCTGTGAAAGGGGTATGACTACGGGAGATTCCCCAATCGTCATTGGTAAGCCCCTGACTTTCGCGAATCATCTGACGTATCATCGTTGAAATATCCGACATCGGCACATTCTGTGCATGCTAAGCTAAGGTGTGGTCGGGTTCCACAGTGCGAGTTTGGACCGAACGCCGTCGACGGTCCATGTCTTGCCTCCTTGGCTCGGCATTTTCTAGGCGTATGGCTCAGGAGTACGCCCACGTTGCTGATTGTTCGGATTTGACAGATTTCGGGTATCAGCCCTTGTTTCTACCGCGGCGATTGCAGTGCGATTGTCCGTGGTATACTGTGGAACAACACCTCCTCGTGATGAGGGCCCGGTCTGGAAGCTGGTTGACGGCCCAACTCTCAATTTTCCAACGGTCAAGGCAGGTTGATATCCGGTAGCTTGTGTGTGACTCCCGTCTAATCGGGGACGGGTAGATCTGCGGTGATAGTCAGATGAGGCGGAACTTTCAGTGGACGAATGGGAAACATCATCCCTCCTGGTCCTCCTGCGCCTTCGACGGTTTAATTGGTTGGTCAATTCAGCATTAGCGCGCAACTGTTCAGTCAATTATTGCCGACTTTGAGTCAGTTCTTGGAGCAACACTTGGAACTGTTCAGTCAATTAGCGCGCAACTGTTCAGTCCATATATCTCGTCTCATTCGATGCGAAGGTCGTTCCGTTAGACCAGATCCTCTTGACTCGAACAAACCATTGGCCATGGATTCGAACAAGAGTTTTTGATGGATTCGGAGAGCAGTTATATCGATGGATACGAGCTAACGAAGGTCGATGGTTACGAGCAAGCCTTTCCTTGATGGATACGAGCCACATAGCTCCTTAATGGACACGAAGTCAATCGATGCGAACCGGAGTCTTTTGATGGATACGAAGTAAGGTAACCTGTTGGATACGAATTGCTCCACCCAGATGGATTCGAAGAGAGGTTTCCATGATGGATACGAAGCAGACATTTGGCCAATCGATACAAGTCGTACTAGCTATTGATGGACATGAAGTCCATCGATACGAACTCGATGGATTCGAACACAGCAACCTTCATCGGTACGAACCAATGTTCCTCGATGGGTACGAAATCGATCGAGTCTAAATGGATGGATACGAAATGGGGCTCACTGATGGATACGAAAACATGGCCTTTCCTTTCAACTTGTATCCATCATATCTTGAGCATATGAACCCGGATTGACTTGAAACTTGGAACGTTGGCTCTCTTTGGTTGTGCTCATCACGTCATATCAATTGTAGCTCGATCCGACTCGAACAAAATTCATCGATATCCATGACGAGCGATACTTGATTTTCAATCAGTCTGTTGGTATCCTGGCCTTGCCAAAAGGCGGGATAATAGTCGCCTTTTAGTAGATGTATCGATTTTTGTATGAGAATGACCTTTAGCTTTTGATTTTCTTATAGGGGAAACAAGAGAAGAATTTTGAGGCAAAACGATTTCCCTATATTTTTTGTAAGTCTGCATCTGATGAGCTACATCCATCTTCTTTATTTCATGCAATAATGTTCTAATTTTTTGACACTCCTATCTTTTTCATCACTCGGGCCAATAACATTCAATCTTGTCCAATGGATGGGAATTAAATGAAGGGGATTTCTACACAATTTCCTAATATTCTACTTATGAAAACAAGGTAGACCATGCGCTCCTTATGTTACATTCACAAACGTCCAAAATTTGAAGTTTCTAGATGCATTAACTTGGTTAATTCGGAATGAATGAGCTCTAGCGCAACTATAGAAACTACGTCCGGTAGTAAACGAAAGTCATATTTGGCGTACATATGACTCACCTTAAACAAACTATTCTGCATGGAAGCTTTTAAATCAATAAAAGTAAGTCCAACAACGAATGCATACTCTTCCAAGCTTTCTCAAAGTTCCCTTGACAGGTTGATAGATATTTTTTCAATTTTGAATGGGCTACTTCAGCTCAAAAAATATATGGTTCATTATATCTTACATTAAATTGAGTACATAAATGAAGAAATAAGTTAAATTTTTTAATTCAAACCTATTAGACATGTAGTTGCCAAGATGCATAAAATTATTGGTCCACACATTAACAAAGCACTATTTCCATGGGTCTAACCAAGATTCGTGAACATATTTCGACAACATGGAAAACCAACATAGTTCGTATGCAGTTCATTCAAATTTCTAGTGAACACTTCGATTATTTCTGAATATATCAGGGTATTTCAATCATTAAGCAATTCTTCTTCACCACTTTGTCTATATTTTTAACATATTTTTGTATGTACATTAAAATGTTCTTCTCGATGTGCCATTTGCAAAATAAATGGGTAGAATCAGGGAATACTTTATCAATTGCATTCATCAAAGTGAGCTCTTTATTCATTACAATGACGAATGGCAATTTTATGTTGCAAACAATCATAACAGACTTCAATATCTGCAAAGCCCAGACATAATTTTCCTCCTACACAGAAACGAGGAAGGAAATGGCTGCGCAAGATGTATGGTATATGGATGTGACTCCGACAATCTCTAATAATGGCATTCCATACATATTCATTTTATATACACAATCCATTACAAGAACATAAGGAAAAGTATGCAGAAAATCTAAACTAATAGGATGAGTCCAGAAAAATATATGTTATTATGCTTGTACCATCATCTTGGTTACGATGCCATTCAAAATAGTAACACTCTATAAGCTTGCTTAACAAATATTGAATTTGTGAACATCCATCGCTTTCAATTGCTTTCTGTTGATTGAGAACATTGTAGATTGTCTTTATGGTAGTATAGTTATTTGGATCAATTTTTAAAAATATGCAAAATTGACTTGGCTTTTACCATATTTTTAGATATATCTATGCAAGTTTTCATTTCTTCCTTTGTCAATTGTAACTATCCGCAAATTTGACACTGCAAAATATTAAATTAATTAAGAATGATTTTTTAATAAAATAGTGAATTGGGTATCGTTTATATAACTGTTGCGAAGGTCTTTTCAAGATAATTAGTTTGATATATAGTTTTGATGCATTTGGAGTTATGGTTTACGAAATAGAGGTGTTATAGTGTTTAAATAGCATATGTAGCTGTTTCGGGCCAAACCGAATAAACAGCCCATAAACCACTCTAACGACTATATAAGTGAAATAATAGAACCCTAACCGTCACCTCTATCTTCCGTTTTCTTCCATAATCTTGAAATTTCTTAATTATCTATTAATGGTGATTAGCAAATTAATTAAAAGTGGTTAAAAATTCAAAGTGTCCTAACCCTATCGAGTTATATATGGATTCGAAGCTCTCGATGAGCCGAAGAGGGTCTGAAATTCATTTTCCCATCCTATAGTCTAATTGAGTAGAAATTGATGAAATAGTCTCGACCGTCTACAGGCCATGTTTTGATCCAATGCTGAAACAATGACCAATTAATGATTGAAAGGTACTGTTGTATCAGGGACGACAAATGGAACACATCTATAGTGGTCGATCGTCTTAGATCTCAACAAGATGGCCAGAATTATTCAAAATACATGATAAAACTGGATGGCGGGGTTGGTAATGTGGCAGCGGCGGAGGCTAAGTGGTCGGGTCGGCCTGGTAACGACGACATGGGGAAGATATATCTGGTATCGGATTGGCCGTTGGTGGTCCGAAGTGGCAACTAGAGGTGGTCAAAGGTCGGTCAAAATAGGGTAAATGGGTTCCGTAATCTAGAATGTTGGGAAAGATGCATATGTAAGGTATTTAACTAATGCTTATTTTATTGATTTATTTTGTAGCCAAATTCAAATTTTCAAACTACGCTATAATTGCCATAACTTTTGCATATGAACTCTGACTCATGCTTAGTATCTTCAGTTGGAATCATGATGAAATTCTAGACGATATGTCATTAGGTTTTTTGACTTTGGAGACTATTGAAAAAACACGGTTGATATGGTTTATTTAATTAATTAAATTTTAAAATATTTGATGCATATCCATCGATAAAAAATTATAATTATTGATAATTGTTTGGATATTACGAATATTTTGAGTATGTTGTGCCATGTTGATTATTTATTATTGATTGTTGTATTATTGGGTGTTGAATTGTAAGCGATTGTAACGACCCGCAAATTTATCACTTGGATAAATTATATTTATTTTTAAAATCTTCAGATATAGGTTTAAAAGTAAGAAATAATCATGTTTAAGTGGTAAATAATAATAGTTATTTTGTTTGGGAAAAATATTTGCGGACAAATTACTTAGGTAAAATATTCATAATTTGTAAATATCATCCTAGGTAAAATATCGATAAAATAGCCGGAAATCGTTTTATCAATAAAACTGGTTTTAAACAATAAGAATCATGCACGGCTTTGGATACTTACACTAATATATGTATTCAAACAAGAGTATGAAATAAATAATTATTTTATTTTCTGAAAATAAAATGCATTTATGACATCGACAGTTGATATCATTGGTTTTATATATTTCTTCGGAAATTCAAGTTAAGTTTAAATATTAAATAAATGGGTTTTTATTTACAAATAAACATAATTTAATTATTTAATAATGATGGTAAAATAGTTTTTACTTTTTTTTACCAAAATAGATAGTTCATAGAAAAATAGAAAATGTGACCGAAGAACGTTTTCCGGAATTTCGACTTTTCGACACCGGAAAGTTGTCAGGAACGTTGTTCGTCTTTGTGCACTATATATACACATATATAAGAGTTAATTAACCAAGCAATAATAATACACTGATAGTATATTATCTTATGTTAATTATGTTTAGCAAGTGATGTGACAAGTCATGGTTTTAAAAATAGTAACTTATATATATAAGTATATATCATTATCTCTTGTCATATCTTAGCATTATCATCATTATCCATCATGACCTAGAGGATGTGACTAGAGAGGGGGGATGTGACATATGAGGGGGAGGAAGGTGGTGATGTGACTTGTCAAAATAATGACATGTTAGGATATTTTAAAACTAAGGTTAAAATGGTAATTTTCCTACTTTCTTTCATCTATAAATACACATCCCCTTCACCATATTTTCATTTACTTCTCCGTTTCCATTTTCCTAAAGCTTTCTTCATAATTTCATGGCCTTTTGTGTTAGTTTTAAGTTTTTTTAAAATCAAAAGTTTTAAATTGCTTTAAAGATGCAAACTATTTTTTGAACTCGTTCTTCTCCATTTCTCCCACTTTATTCGGCCATAACTTCCACTAATTTACACCAAATCAAGATTTTCATTTTTTCAAATCGTATAAAATTTCAGTAGCTACAGCTTTCTTCTTTACACTTTTTCTAATTTCAAGCTTAGGTTTGTCAAAATCTCATTTCTTTACAGTGTACTTTTAAACTCAAAAATTCAGATCCGAAAATAGTCCTCCTTCTTTTGACCATATCTACCTCAAAAATAATCTTATTTGAGTGATTCTTTTTTTTTAAATTGTAGAGAAAATAATTTTCTAAAACTTTTCTTCTGATCACTTTTCCAAAATCCGAGAGTAATATGTCCAAAAATCAAATGGAAGTTGACATATTTTTGGGGTGATTTTTGGTGCATCCAAGGCATTTCAGGTTTCAAAGATTTACGGTGAGTAAAAATACTTTTCTTTGGAAATGTTTTTGACTTTATTATGATGTGTTATTGTGGTGATAGTATGATGAGAAAATTGAATGGTTATTATGTTGGTTGATGGCGATTTGATGGATGTTTTATGTTTGGTATTGAATTTGAGATTTGAATGTGATGTTGCCGGCTTAGTAAGCATATAAACCTATATTTATATATGTGTTTCATTGTGATGTTAAAAGTATGATAGTATGGATGTATGGTTGTGATCTAAGAACCAAAGTATGTTGAGTTGAAACAAAGCTAACAACTTTGTGCATTGCGACGGACGTGAGATCCGATTCGAAATCAAAAACTATGTTTCTTGTTTTAAAGTTTGAAAATTGTTTTAAAGTTTCTATCTTTGTTTCTAAGTCTTAAAAACTTTAAAAGTTGTGTTTCTAAACGTGAAATAGGAAAGAATAAGCAATTTTTTTTCTTAAAGTATGTTTAAGCGAACTGTGCTCATAGCGATAGTCGCTATGGACGTAGTTCGACAAAATTGTCGATTTTCGTTTTAAAACGATTTCTTTTGAAATGGTTTTGCAAAAGTTTTCCAAACTTAATTAGTAATATAAAAGAGATTAAGTTTAGTTAAATTAATTTTTTATTATTTAATAAATTAATTAAAAGTAATTAGTACTTAATTAGTAATTAAGTAAGTGATTAGAGGTTAAGTAACACTTAAGGAAGCTTAATGACTAATTATTGATTAATAAGGTTTTAATTAGTGATTAATGAAAATAAGAAGTAATTAAATGGTTAATTATTATTTAATTAAGTTAAGTAGGTTAATTAATTATTATTTAACTAAGTGACTATTTAATTAATTTTTAATTAATTAGGGTTTAACTAATAATGAATTGTTTAAACCTTAACTAAGATACATTAGAAAGTTAATTAGGACTTAACCAAGTTCATTAAGTTAATTAATGTTTAATTATGAATTAATCTTGACTTAATTAAGATATAATTGGGGTTTAAGCTAATTGAATATACTTTAATCTTTTCAAAGCTATTTTTAAACTTAATCGGTTATGTTTTAAATGAATTTTCTTTCTAAGATTAATTGATTTTAAATCAAAGGATCTCTTGTCTAGACCATTGAGTAGCCAAATAAATTAAAGTAGTGATTATAAAACGTTGACACGTTTTATGGGAAGTAAGAGACTTGTGTTTAGCACAAATATTGAATATTTGTAACGTGATAAACACAAGGAAGTTAATTTAAATAAGTGGGTCATGGTAACATAAGCATACATAAT
The DNA here is from genome assembly GCA_030737815.1 of Allium fistulosum. Taxonomy (NCBI): domain Eukaryota; kingdom Viridiplantae; phylum Streptophyta; class Magnoliopsida; order Asparagales; family Amaryllidaceae; genus Allium; species Allium fistulosum. The sequence goes on along the minus strand of CM060905.1, from coordinate 151,636,771 downwards.
ATACTTCTATATGTAAAAAATTTACATCCGATAATGGATGTATCTATATTTATAATTTTGACATCTATCTATGATTGATTGTATGTTATGTGTGAATCCCTTACATATCTGATGTTAGGCAATACCCATGATATAACCTGGATAAGTAAACCCAAATTTAATGATCTGTTGTAGTCATTAAGCCTCCATTTGGTTTTGGAAATTCAATATTTCATTTTCTTTTAAAATGGTCTTCAAGGTTATTCTAATTTGAATAAGGTATTTGAAGAATGATTTAACAATTGTTTTGAATATTATATAAAGAAGTTTATGAATAATTTTGGGGTATTCATAAAAGGGGTTTTAGAAATAGTTTTTAATGTTTATAAATTGATTTTATAAATGGGTTTGGATGTCTATAAAGGGAAGTTTTATACAAGCTTTGAAAGTTTATATAACCGGGTTTGAATATTTATAAAGAGTCTTATAAATGAGTATGGAGGTTTATATATGTTTTGTAAACGGGTTTGGGTTAAAGCAAAAAGGATTTCATGGGTAATGGAAATTTATAAAAGGATTTATTGAATATAATTACAATAGGAATTCAAGGTTTGGGTTTCTCGAGGCTGACCTTTTAAAAAAATCGTGGTATGGAACTGTTCCACACTTAACACCGAAGGAATAGTGCTTAGAGTTATCATTTTCTCCAATTTAAATAATGTAGTTAAATCCTTTTATGGTAATGGAAAATCTTACAAATGTTTTGTGAATATACTTATGTCAGAAAGATAAGTATATGAATGTTTTTGAAAGAGGTTTATTAAACAAAGATATGTTTTGAGGCTTAGTGGTTGCTATGGATAAATAAATCTCAAATGGAATTGGTTGTTGTTTGTTTATTTGATAGTTAAATAATCGATTATCAAGTTTGACCTAATTTGACTTAGGAAGTATGAATGTAAATTCAAGTTCCCCGATGGACTCGAATACTTACTTCCAAAAGAACCAGAAATGAGTCAACCGGAAATTATCGGTTGTTGATACGGAGTGACCGAGATCGGATTTTTATATCCGAACACCACTCCGAACCAACATGTATGTTCGAGTGGAAGACATCTTGATGATGATTGAAGATGATGCTCTTTGAAGTGCAAGGTCTATTGCTACTAATCCTGAGGGTAATTCCAAAATGGATGTAGTAGAGTTACGATTGAAGATGATGATTGAAGATGATGCTCTTGAATTTGATCTCTACTCATCTCAGAATTTGTAGAAACAGGTTTCCGTTGCCAGGATTTACAATTAACAATATTACAATTTCTTGTATTGTAACCAAATACCATACAATGATCACAAGGCTTGGGCTTATGTAACAACCCTGTATTTTACAATTATTTTTAAATTGATTTCCAGATTTAAAATCTTTATTTATGAAAAGAATAAATTTTGTTATTGTAAATATAAAAACTTTGATTTTGATGTGGATTAGAATTCCAAATATGACTAAATTTAATATTTCCAGAAAAGTGAATTTTGGTTAAAATAGTAAAACTTTGACTTTTAAATTTAAATTTTAAATATTTGAAATTATAAATTTTATCTTTTATTATGAAAATAGAATTAATAACATGAATACTGCTTTTTGTTTCGTTGAAAACGGAGTTAAAATGTAAAAGTTATGTACATTTCAATTTTTAGTATAATTTGTTTTATTGTGCAATTTTGCCTATTTTAAATTTTATAAATCATATTTTCTTTCTTATATTTTATTTTAATATGTGTCAATATGTTTATTTATGTATATTTCCATCTCTAAATATTTTAAAAATGATAATAGAATTTTTCCAAAATTTACTATGATGATTTCCTATTTTTAAAGGCTGTTTTCCTATTTTCTGCTATTTTCTTCATTAGAAATTATATGTAAATTAAATTTTAAATGTTTATTTTGTGAATATATTTTTATTTCATGTTATTATTTATGTTTAAAAATATATTACAAGCTCATATGAATTTTCTAAAAATTTATTCTATTGAATTCCAAATTTTCTAGACTAGTTTACTATTTTAGCTATTTTCTTAATTTAACTTTATATAATTGATAAATATTTATATAAATTATTATATTTTGATAAAATTTTGAAATTTTATCTGGGATTATTATTTTTCCAGAAATATAAAGTTATAAAAAGGGAATTAAAGATATATGAAGAGTTTGATACCTTTTGTGTGCTTAGCCCTTTTGAATTCTACCGTTTCTTTTCAATCAATACATCTTTTATTTTATTTTTTGCCGTTCTTTTCCTCATTCATTTTCAGCTGACTCCCTCATCTTATTCACGAATTTTCAAAGCTCCAAAACCCTAAAAAAAATCATGGCCTCCATCTTGCAAAAAAATTTGGTAATCTCCCTCTTTTCTTTCGACTTTTTTTCTTACTTTTCTATGCAATTTTGCCTTGATCTCTTCACATGTTTGCTTGGCCTAGCCTCTACCACCTTCATCCCCATCATCACCTCCTCCATCTACTATAGCAAACACTCCCTTCCCTCTGACCAAGACAGGCCATGACCTTCCACTTGAAGCCATCACCACAAAACTCCACAAAACATTGCCTAGAACACACATATCATCACCTACCCTCCATATCTTGCTTTGGCCACCCCCTTAGCCACCACCACCACTTTCTACATGACCTTTGGCTGCTGCTACTCATCACCCAAACCTCTGTCCAGACCTGTACCAGATGATGGCCGAGCCATTTGACCCATAGACCGAGCCAAAAGTTGAACCAAACTCCACTATGTTGCCTAGTCTCTTGATATTCTTGTGTTGTAATTTCCTCCACATGTTCTAGCCTTTATGCCATGCATTCCTATGATCAAACCCGAGCCAAAGTCATGTCAAACCTGACCTAAATAAACCCCTAGGCCATGCAAAGCATTGTAGAAAACAAGGCAAAAGATTTGACATTCAAATCTCTTTTCATTTCAAAGTTATTTCATTTTAAAGTCGTATTGAATTTTGTTGTTTTGATTGGTTGTTTTGGGTTGTGCACAAGAGTTGTAGCTTGGATTCGCTCTCCACTCAAGTCCGTAGTCTTGTCATCGTGCTTTTGTTTCCATTGTGTCATTGGTTTTGATATCTCCAGCACAAACAGGTGAATTATTCTCACCAGACAATATGTACCTATATAACTAGTAAATTGACACCCTGCGAATCTGTAGAAATATATTATCATGTTATACTTGACTATGTTATGATCATATGATGTTTATACACCTGTTATATCATATGTTACTGTTATTTAATGTTATTCTGTTATTTATATCAGTTATCACCATTGCAAGTTCCCTATAGACTAGAATCACTATGGGTTGAAATGATACATACCCGAACGGACTTTAGAATAGGGAAAATCATTATGGGCTGAAATGATAGGCCTGAATGGTTTTTATTTAATTTATTTTAACTTGGGATTGCGGGTTTGAAATGATAGAACCCGGATTTTTCTTTTTAAACTGCGGATTGAAAAGATACATATCCGTATCACTTGACCTAGGCTAGAAAACTATATACAGGCTCGTGGTTATTTTATAAAGTGTTTTGAATATTTTTAAGTATTTTAAAAATATAAATTTATGAAATTTGATTTAAACAGATTTTGAAATATTTTGAATTAAAGAAATTATGATTTTTCTATGTGTTAAAAATGTAATTAATGAATGGTTTAACTGGATTTTTGAAATATAACTTAAGTTGGAAATTTGGAATTTTGGTTAAAAATGATGTTTAAGTTATATAAATAAAATGAAATTTAATTATATTTGGAAAATGGTAAATATGATAATTTGATTAAATTTGAATTTAAGCGATTTATTAAAGTATTATTGATTTTTCTATGAGTTTAAGTGGTTAAATAAATGAATGTTTAAAAGTGATCTTTTAAAATATAACTTGACTAGGAAATGTGAAATTTGGTTTTAATTAAAGGTTTAAGTTAATTAAATAAAATTGGAAATTTAGTTAAATTGTGAAATGGTAATTTAAATTTGAAGTGTTAAGTTTATTTGTTTAAATGTGAAGAATTGGACACTTTTACACTAAAATTTATTAAGTAAATTGTTGAAAATTGGATTTGATTATAAGAAATTTATTGTGAAAAGATATATGTTAAATGATATGTAAATGAACATTTTAAATGTTAAAATATGATTTTTTTAAATGTTTATGTGTTTTAAATTAAAGTTATTTAATTGCTGAAAATACACTAACACCTGAAATTAACTTTTAATAGCATTCAGAAATGCTATAGATTCTGTTTTGAACTAAAATTGTGTAAAAAGGAGCTATTACAGCATTTCTGGAATGCTGTGGTTGCTGTAGTTGAACTATAGGCTAATATTGGCCTATTATAGCATTCTCTGGAAATGCTATAATGGTCTGCAGTCTATGTTGAAATCAAATTTAACCCCTTGTTTTGAAATCTGAACTACCGCAGCACTTCTGAAATGCTGTCTTTTCTGTTTTGAACTATAATTCAACTAAAACTGAGTTTTACCAGCAGTTTTAAGTGCTGTCTTTGCTGAATTAAAAATGTTTTCAAATATAACTTATAGCGGTTGTTTTTAAATGCTGTGAAATGCTGAAATTTTAATAATTAGGGTTTTTGACTTAGTAAACGAACTCAGAATGGTTTGAAACTTTGGAAATTGAATACTTGATTTGAAAATATAATAATTACACTTTTAAAAGGTTTAAATGAATTATTTTGATTGGAATATAAACTATTTAAAGGTGATTTGAAATGATAGTAAATGAACGATATCTTTGAATTTAAAAGGTATTTAAAGTTGAATATTTGGATTTGAACTGATAGGATATTTTATTTTATTAAAATGATTTGAAATGAAGTTTTGTAAGGATATGATATTTTATTATATTAAAATGATTTGAAATGAAGTTTTGTAAGGATATGATATTTTATTTTATTAAAATGATTTGAAATGAAGTTTTGTAAGGATATGATATTTTATTATATTAAAATGATTTGAAATGAAGTTTTGAAATGATATGAAAATTTAAATATATGGAAATGGTTTGGAATTGATTTAATCTTTATTTTGATAAAGATATGGTTTGAAATGATATTTTATTTTGAAGTAAAGTATTGTTTTTAAAAGTTATAACCACGGGTTATAATAACGATTGGTTGGCAAAGAGACCGGGATCGGATATGGACATACTCTCTATCGATACCGAAAACCACTTTGACAACCGTTTACGCGGTGGAGATTCCAGAATGAAGTAGGATGGTGGCGACGTTCTTAAGGTATGTTACGTTGACCCAACTCCCGTGAGTTGGCATAAGGTGGCTAAAACAGGAGCGATCTCGGACAAGTGAGGTAGCACCTCTTCTCGGACACATTTCTTCGATATTATACTCTTACTTGTGATTGATTAGATGGCCATCCTCCGATTTGGGAGTGTTGTTCGAGGTGGAATGGTAGTGGCTGCTATGCGTATCCATCAGTCCGTGTGCGTAATTGGTATATCTACCATGGCATTGCCTAGTTGTGCCTTGTCACCTACCATATCGAGCTTTACTACGATTATGATTTTAAGATCCGACCGCGTTAAGGTTCTCCATCCCCTTAACGCTATTTTATATATGATTATACTTTACTTATTTAGACACTATTATAATAGCGAATATTACTACATAGTAGATATTTTAACGGATCCTTAGAGGATGGGCGGTCCCAAGCATCTTCTAAGTTACTTGTACCCTTATTACAGTTCGCTTGAGTTGGTTTACATTATATAAGTATATATTGTCCTGACTCGAGTGTTTTGTGTTTTGCTTTACGCTCGGGTCAGCCTGAGTTATTCACAGATTTGGATTTCCACTCGCTTGGAGATTTGAATCGCTGGAGATTATCTGCTTGTCTTGTCCTATCTATTTCAGTTCCGTTGTTCTACTCAGCTTGTACTTGGTTATTTTATTGAGACTTTTGTTGTACTCTATTTCTTCTGTTGTATCTTATGTAACTCTGACATATTTAGATAGTAGCTTCATGAACTACTATTTTTTTTACTTCCGCTGCATTATTTTACTTTGTGTCTATGATCTGTGATTATATTTATTTACTGTATATTCTGAGATTTGCCAAATTTTAATTACAACGCGGTATTTTGAGCAATTCAACTCCGGCATGAGTGTCTACCTATACACTTATAATGGATGCGAATGGTTGAAAATAATCGGGTCGTTACAGTTGGTATTAGAGCTTTGGCTTTGAGGCAAAACTCAGCATATGGAATAGATTTATTTACAGAATCACTTTCGTTCGAGTTTGAATCTTTTCCTCTTGATTCGAATTTCCTTTGAATTTTTGGAACGTTCCCTGCGGTTCCAAAATTCATTCTTGTCCCTCACTATTCATCTTCTTTTGATTTTGGAGTGTCACATAACTCCACTTCGAATGATCTTTATAGTGAATTGGCTGTCTCGCCAATATTCTAATTTTCTGGTAAAGGGGGAAACTCCTTTACAAATTAGCATTGATTGACCAGAGATTTATATCTATCCTTGGTTTAGATGCTAATATCTTTTGTTATTCCAAACTCTATCTTTTGAGATCGGATGTAGATTTACCCAGAAAAAAATACACATTTGATCTTATTCATTAAGTCACGGTTGACCCGGTTAAGGTTGCCCACGATTTATTTTAGCTTACCCATCTCCCTATTTTGTTATTTAATCATCTTGTTTTGTTTCCAAAATATCCCCAAACATTTTGAATTGTACTTGTAAATCTATGTTTGTTTTATATATTGTGTTGTTTGAGTTGTTGATGTTGATTTGGGTTTCCGATCGATTCGTCTGATCAACGCTATCGATAGGATTTCTAAAACACTTTGACAGAACAAACTGACTCAATATTATTAAAAAATTTGGTTAATAAAATAAATTTTGATATAAGTAAATATTATGGAACTTAATAAATTGATTTAATTTGAGAATTTAATTTCTGATGGTTTCAAACCTTGTGTTTAAAGTTGTAAAAGGATATATTATTTAAAGTATTTCTAAGTAGAAATATGTTTCTAAAGGATTTTAAAGTTTAAAATTTTAGTGCTCTTCTCTTTGTCGCTGGAAAATAATTTCGGTGATGACTGCAGCATCATCGACATTCATTTTCGAGTTTTGAACTGAAGAGACCGTTCTATAGTCTTACTACAGCTTTGTTTTGAAAGATTTAATTTATTTGAATTTCTAAATATGATTTGATTTATAATATATATAGATATATGATTTAAATTGATTTGACATATTATGTACATATATTTATTTATCTCTTACATTTTTTTTCTTCTTAAAGAATAATTTCAATTATAAAAAGAAAAATAAAAAATTTGGATAAATGATTCAAACTTGAGATAATTGAATTGGAAAGTTTTACTTGTATAACACACAATTTCATTCCAATATAACTTACCAAAATTACACAGAAGTTGAATATGAAATTGGATAATATACAATATAGAAAGGATTTTTATAAATAAAATTTGAGTGGTTATAATAAATGTTATACACTTAAATTTTAGTTATAAAAGATTAATAGAGGTAAATAGTGAAAAAGGGTTTTAAAGAGATTTTATTTAAATAACTTAATAATCAAATTTGATTTAATATGGAACCTTAAGTCTAACCTAGGAATTTTAATAAAAGTTATTTCCTGAAATGAATATGTTGTATAATAAATAATGTATCTTTGAATAGATAAAATAAAAAAATACATTTGAATTAGACATTTTGTAATAAAGTTTATTTAACTTGAATTCATAGTTTAATTGATGTCTAAATGAATAAATGTGTAAAGAAATTTGATTGTTATATTTGCTATGATAAATATTTTATTTATGAAATTGATATGTCTTGAAAAATGAATAATTATGATTTAAATAGTTAAAATGTATTTTAACATCACTAAAACTTGATAATTGAGAATTTGGTTTTCAAATGGAAATTTTAAGTGTAACTTATTAAAGGAATATCTATTTGTGAAATGGGTATTTTAAAATAAAGTGTTAGGTCATGTGTTAAATTAAGAGTTAAGTAAAATAGTGAACTTTTGACTTAATAAACGAAGTATAGTTTAAATTGGATATTCCATTCATAAAGGTTTGTTTTAATAAGTCATAAGTTAAATGATATTCAAATAAATATTTCTGAAATTAAACTGATTTGAAATACTAATATATCTACTGTAGCATTTTATAAGTGCTGCTATTTTGAAAATACAATGTTTTGGAAATTTTATAATTGAATGAACTTAGAAATGTTACAACTTTAAAATGAATATTATTTGACCTTGAATTAAAATGGTTTAAATAACGATTATTTAAAAAAAAGATGTTATGATTTTCTAAGTATAATGTTATTTTTGAATAACATTTCCAAAGTGTTATGATTTTAGTAGTATGATTTCCAAATGATAAACATCCCTAAATTGTTATGATTTCAAAGCATTATGGTTTCAAATTATTATCTTATTTTGTTTTTCAAACCATCTTTTGGTTGTCCTTATTTTCCCTCATCTTGCTACAGGCTGGTATAAGCATCTTTCTATAATCTTTCTGTTTAGAAATCTTTCTGTAATCTTTGATAATCTTTGTTACTCATCCGGATTTGAACACTGTTTTCCATTCATAGACCGTCGGTCAAGTGAAAAGGGAGATTCAGACTCTAGAGGATTTTTTCGTGCTTATATTCTTGATTTGATCACCTCCATCTTGTTAAACTTACCTATAACAATAGTTATCAGGTGTAATTCCAATTTTCTTATCATCTTGTCTTAATTCTATTCATTCTATCTTTTTCTGTGCTTTCCCGTACCTCGTTCCTTTTTGGGGACGAAAAGTTTTGAGTGGGGGAGAGTGTAACAACCCGTATTTTACAATTATTTTTAAATTGATTTCCAGATTTAAAATCTTTATTTATGAAAAGAATAAATTTTGTTATTGTAAATATAAAAACTTTGATTTTGATGTGGATTAGAATTCCAAATATGACTAAATTTAATATTTCCAGAAAAGTGAATTTTGGTTAAAATAGTAAAACTTTGACTTTTAAATTTAAATTTTAAATATTTGAAATTATAAATTTTATCTTTTATTATGAAAATAGATTTAATAACATGAATACTGCTTTTCGTTTCGTTGAAAACGGAGTTAAAATGTTAAAGTTATGTACATTTCAATTTTTAGTATAATTTGTTTTATTGTGCAATTTTGCCTATTTTAAATTTTATAAATCATATTTTCTTTCTTATATTTTATTTTAATATGTGTAAATATGTTTATTTATGTATATTTCCATCTCTAAATATTTTAAAAATGATAATAGAATTTTTCCAAAATTTACTATGATGATTTCCTATTTTTAAAGGCTGTTTTCCTATTTTCTACTATTTTCTTCATTAGAAATTATATGTAAATTAAATTTTAAATGTTTATTTTGTGAATATATTTTTATTTCATATTATTATTTATGTTTAAAAATATATTGCAAGCTCATATGAATTTTCTAAAAATTTATTCTATTGAATTCCAAATTTTCTAGACTAGTTTACTATTTTAGCTATTTTCTTAATTTAACTTTATATAATTGATAAATATTTATATAAATTATTATATTTTGATAAAATTTCGAAATTTTATCTGGGATTATTATTTTTCCAGAAATATAAATTTATAAAAAGGGAATTAAAGATATATGAAGAGTTTGATACCTTTTGTGTGCTTAGCCCTTTTGAATTCTACCGTTTCTTTTCAATCAATACATCTTTTATTTTATTTTTTGCCATTCTTTTCCTCATTCATTTTCAGCCGACTCCCTCATCTTATTCACGAATTTTCAAAGCTCCAAAACCCAAAAAAAAAAATCATGGCCTCCATCTTGCAAAAAAATTTGGTAATCTCCCTCTTTTTTGTCTACTTTTTTTCTTACTTTTCTATGCAATTTTGCCTTGATCTCTTCACATGTTTGCTTGGCCTAGCCTCTACCACCTTCATCCCCATCATCACCTCCTCCATCTACTACAGCAAAAGCTCCCTTCCTCTGACCAAGACAGGCCATGACCTTCCACTTGAAGCCATCACCACAAAACTCCACAAAACATTGCATAGAACACACATATCATCACCTACCCTCCATATCTTGCTTTGGCCACCCCCTTAGCCAACACCACCACTTGCTACATGACCTTTGGCTGCTGCTACTCATCACCCAAACCTCTGTCCAGACCTGTACCAGATGATGGCCGAGCCATTTGACCCATAGACCGAGCCAAAAGTTGAACCAAACTCCACTATGTTGCCTAGTCTCTTGATATTCTTGTGTTGTAACTTCCTCCACATGTTCTATCCTTTATGCCATGCATTCCTATGATCAAACCTGAGCTAAAGTCATGTCAAACCTGACCTAAATAAACCCCTAGGCCATGCAAAGCATTGTAGAAAACAAGGCAAAAGATTTGACATTCAAATCTCTTTTCATTTCAAAGTTATTTCATTTTAAAGTGGTATTGAATTTTGTTGTTTTGATTGGTTGTTTTGGGTTGTGCACAAGAGTTGTAGCTTGGATTCGCTCTCCACTCAAGTCCATAGTCTTGTCATCGTGCTTTTGTTTCCATTGTGTCATTGGTTTTGATATCTCCAGCACAAACAGGTGAGTTATTCTCACCAGACAATATGTACCTATATAACTAGTAAATTGACACCCTGTGAATCTGTAGAAATATATTATCATGTTATACTTGACTATGTTATGATCATATGATGTTTATACACCTGTTATATCATATGTTACTGTTATTTAATGTTATTCTATTATTTATATCAGTTATCACCATTGCAAGTTCCCTGTAGACTAGAATCACTATGGGTTGAAATGATACATACCCGAACGGACTTTAGAATAGGGAAAAATCATTATGGGCTGAAATGATAGGCCTGAATGGTTTTTATTTAATTTATTTTAACTTGGGATTGCGGGTTTGAAATGATAGAACCCGGATTTTTCTTTTTAAACTGCGGATTGAAATGATACATATCCGTATCACTTGACCTAGGCTAGAAAACTATATACAGGCCCGTGGTTATTTTATAAAGTGTTTTGAATATTTTTAAGTATTTTAAAAATATAAATTTATGAAATTTTATTTAAACAGATTTCGAAATATTTTGAATTAAAGAAATTATGATTTTTCTATGTGTTAAAAATGTAATTAATGAATGGTTTAACTGGATTTTTGAAATATAACTTAAGTTGGAAATTTGGAATTTTGGTTAAAAATGATGTTTAAGTTATATAAATAAAATGAAATTTAATTATATTTGGAAAATGGTAAATATGATAATTTGATTAAATTTGAATTTAAGCGATTTATTAAAGTATTATTGATTTTTCTATGAGTTTAAGTGGTTAAATAAATGAATGTTTAAAAGTGATCTTTTAAAATATAACTTGACTAGGAAATGTGAAATTTGGTTTTAATTAAAGGTTTAAGTTAATTAAATAAAATTGGAAATTTAGTTAAATTGTGAAATGGTAATTTAAATTTGAAGTGTTAAGTTTATTTGTTGAAATGTGAAGAATTGGACACTTTTACACTAAAATTTATTAAGTAAATTGTTGAAAATTGGATTTGATTATAAGAAATTTATTGTGAAAAGATATATGTTAAATGATATGTAAATGAACATTTTAAATGTTAAAATATGATTTTTTTAAATGTTTATGTGTTTTAAATTAAAGTTATTTAATTGCTGAAAATACACTAACACCTGAAATTAACTTTTAATAGCATTCAGAAATGCTATAGATTCTGTTTTGAACTAAAATTGTGTAAAAAGGAGCTATTACAGCATTTCTGGAATGCTGTGGTTGCTGTAGTTGAACTATAGGCTAATATTGGCCTATTATAGCATTCTCTGGAAATGCTATAATGGTCTGCAGTCTATGTTGAAATCAAATTTAACCCTTGTTTTGAAATCTGAACTACCGCAGCACTTCTGAAATGCTGTGTTTTCTGTTTTGAACTATAATTCAACTAAAACTGAGTTTTAACAGCAGTTTTAAGTGCTGTCTTTGCTGAATTAAAAATGTTTCCAAATAAAACTTATAGCAGTTGTTTTTAAATGCTGTGAAATGCTGAAATTTTAATAATTAGGGTTTTTGACTTAGTAAACGAACTCAGAATGGTTTGAAACTTTGGAAATTGAATACTTGATTTGAAAATATAATAATTACACTTTTAAAAGGTTTAAATTAATTATTTTGATTGGAATATAAACTATTTAAAGGTGATTTGAAATGATAGTAAATGAACGATATCTTTGAATTTAAAAGGTATTTAAAGTTGAATATTTGGATTTGAACTGATAGGATATTTTATTTTATTAAAATGATTTGAAATGAAGTTTTGTAAGGATATGATATTTTATTATATTAAAATGATTTGAAATGAAGTTTTGTAAGGATATGATATTTTATTATATTAAAATGATTTGAAATGAAGTTTTGTAAGGATATGATATTTTATTATATTACAATGATTTGAAATGAAGTTTTGAAATGATGTGAAAATTTAAATATATGGAAATGGTTTGGAATTGATTTAATATTTATTTTGATAAAGATATGGTTTGAAATGATATTTTATTTTGAAGTAAAGTGTTGTTTTTAAAAGTTATAACCACGGGTTATAATAACAATTGGTTGGCAAAGAGACCGGGATCGGATATGGACATACTCTCCGTCGATACCGAAAACCACTTTGAAAACCGTGTATGCGGTGGAGATTCTAGAATGAAGTAGGGTGATGGCAACGTTCTTAAGGTATGTTACGTGGACCCAACTCCCGTGAGTTGGCATAAGGTGGCTAAAACAGGAGCGATCTCGGACCAGTGAGGTAGCACCTCTTCTCGGACACATTTTTTCGATATTATACTCTTACTTGTGATTGATTAGATGGCCATCCTCCGATTTGGGAGTGTTGTTCGAGGTGGAACGGTAGTGGCTGCTATGCGTATCCATCAGTCCGTGTGCGCAATTGGTATATCTACCCTGGCATTGCCTAGTTGTGCCGTGTCACCTACCATATCGAGCTTTACTACGATTATGATTTTAAGATCCGACCGCGTTAAGGTTCTCCATCCCCTTAACGCTATTTTCTATATGATTATACTTTACTTATTTAGACACTATTATAATAGCGAATATTACTACATAGTAGATATTTTAACGGATCCTTAGAGGATGGGCGGTCCCAAGCATCTTCTAAGTTACTTGTACCCTTATTACAGTTCGCTTGAGTTGGTTTACATTATATAAGTATATATTGTCCTGACTCGAGTGTTTTGTGTTTTGCTTTACGTTCGGGTCAGCCTGAGTTATCCACAGATTTGGATTTCCACTCGCTTGGAGATTTGAATCGCTGGAGATTATCTGATTGCCTTGTCCTATCTATTTCAGTTCCGTTGTTCTACTCAGCTTGTACTTGGTTATTTTATTGAGACTTTTGTTGTACTCTATTTCTTCTGTTGTATCTTATGTAACTCTGACATATTTAGATAGTAGCTTCATGAACTACTATTTCTTTTACTTCCGCTGCATTATTTTACTCTGTGTCTGTGATCTGTGATTATATTTATTTACTGTATATTCTGAGATTTGCCAAATTTTAATTACAATGCGGTATTTTGAGCAATTCAACTCCGGCATGAGTGTCTACCTATACACTTATAATGGATGCGAATGGTTGAAAATAATCGGGTCGTTACAGTTGGTATCAGAGCTTTGGCTTTGAGGCAAAATTCAGCATATGGAGTAGATTTATTTACAGAATCACTTTCGTTCGAGTTTAAATCTTTTCCTCTTGATTCGAATTTCCTTTGAATTTTTGGAACGTTCCCTGCGGTTCCAAAATTCATTCTTGTCCCTCACTATTCATCTTCTTTTGATTTTAGAGTGTCACATAACTCCACTTCGAATGATCTTTATAGTGAATTGGCTGTCTCGCCAATATTCTAATTTTCTGGTAAAGGGGGAAACTCCTTTACAAATTAGCATTGATTCACCAGAGATTTATATCTATCCTTGGTTTAGATGCTAATATCTTTTGTTATTCTAAACTCTATCTTTTGAGATCGGATGTAGATTTACCCAAAAAAAATACACATTTGATCTTATTCATTAAGTCACGGTTGACCCGGTTAAGGTTGCCCGCGATTTATTTAAGCTTACCCATCTCCCTATTTTGTTATTTAATCATCTTGTTTTGTTTCCAAAATATCCCCAAACATTTTGAATTGTACTTGTAAATCTATGTTTGTTTTATATATTGTGTTGTTTGAGTTGTTGATGTTGATTTGGGTTTCCGATCGATTCGTCTGATCAACGCTATCGAACTGATTTCTAAAACACTTTGACAGAACAAACTGACACAATATTATTAAAAATTTGGTTAATAAAATAAATTTTGATATAAGTAAATATTATGGAACTTAATAAATTGATTTAATTTGAGAATTTAATTTCTGATGGTTTCAAACCTTGTGTTTAAAGTTGTAAAAGGATATATTATTTAAAGTATTTCTAAGTAGAAATATGTTTCTAAAGGATTTTAAAGTTTAAAAATTTAGTGCTCTTCTCTTTGTCGCTGGAAAATAATTTTGGTGATGACTGCAGCATCATCGACATTCATTTTCGAGTTTTGAACTGAAAAGACCGTTCTGTAGTCTTACTACAGCTTTGTTTTGAAAGATTTAATTTATTTGAATTTCTAAATATGATTTGATTTATAATATATATAGATATATGATTTAAATTGATTTGACATGTTATGTACATATATTTATTTATCTCTAACTGGTTTAAAGGAAATCGGAAATTAATTCTTACATTTTTTTTCTTCTTAAAAAATAATTTCAATTATAAAAAGAAAAATAAAAAATTTGGATAAAAGATTCAAACTTGAGATAATTGAATTGGAAAGTTTTACTTGTATAACACACAATTTCATTCCAATGTAACTTACCAAAATTACACAGAAGTTGAATATGAAATTGGATAATATACAATATAGAAAGGATTTTTATAAATAAAATTTGAGTGGTTATAATAAATGTTATACACTTAAATTTTAGTTATAAAAGATTAACAGAGGTAAATAGTGAAAAAGGGTTTTAAAGAGATTTTATTTAAATAACTTAATAATCAAATTTGATTTAATATGGAACCTTAAGTCTAACCTAGGAATTTTAATAAAAGTTATTTCCTGAAATGAATACGTTGTATAATAAATAATGTATCTTTGAATAGATAAAATAAAAAAAATACATTTGAATTGGACATTTTGTAATAAAGTTTATTTAACTTGAATTACATAGTTTAATTGATGTCTAAATGAATAAATGTGTAAATAAATTTGATTGTTATATTTGCTATGATAAATATTTTATTTATGAAATTGATATGTCTTGAAAAATGAATAATTATGATTTAAATAGTTAAAATGTATTTTAACATCACTAAAACTTGATAATTGAGAATTTGGTTTTCAAATGGAAATTTTAAGTGTAACTTATTAAAGGAATATCTATTTGTGAAATGGGTATTTTAAAATAAAGTGTTAGGTCATGTGTTAAATTAAGAGTTAAGTAAAATAGTGAACTTTTGACTTAATAAACGAAGTATAGTTTAAATTGGATATTCCATTCATAAAGGTTTGTTTTAATAAGTCATAAGTTAAATGATATCCAAATAAATATTTCTGAAATTAAACTGATTTGAAATACTAATATATCTACTATAGCATTTTATAAGTGCTGCTATTTTGAAAATACAATGTTTTGGAAATTTTATAATTGAATGAACTTAGAAATGTTACAACTTTAAAATGAATATTATTTGACCTTGAATTAAAATGGTTTAAATAAAGATTATTTAAAAAAAAGATGTTATGATTTTCTAAGTATAATGTTATTTTTGAATAACATTTCCAAAGTGTTATGATTTTAGTAGTATGATTTCCAAATGATAAACATCCCTAAATTGTTATGATTTCAAAGCATTATGGTTTCAAATTATTATCTTATTTTGTTTTTCAAACCATCTTTTGGTTGTCCTTATTTTCCCTCATCTTGCTACAGGCTGGTATAAGCATCTTTCTATAATCTTTCTGTTTAGAAATCTTTCTGTAATCTTTGATAATCTTTGTTACTCATCCGGATTTGAACACTGTTTTCCATTCATAGACCGTCGGTCAAGTGAAAAGGGAGATTCAGACTCTAGAGGATTTTTTCGTGCTTATATTCTTGATTTGATCACCTCCATCTTGTTAAACTTACCTATAACAATAGTTATCAGGTGTAATTCCAATTTTCTTATCATCTTGTCTTAATTCTATTCATTCTATCTTTTTCTGTGCTTTCCCGTACCTCGTTCCTTTTTGGGGACGAAAAGTTTTGAGTGAGGAGAGTGTAACAACCCTGTATTTTACAATTATTTTTAAATTGATTTCCAGATTTAAAATCTTTATTTATGAAAAGAATAAATTTTGTTATTTTAAATATAAAAACTTTGATTTTGATGTGGATTAGAATTCCAAATATGACTAAATTTAATATTTCCAGAAAAGTGAATTTTGGTTAAAATAGTAAAACTTTGACTTTTAAATTTAAATTTTAAATATTTGAAATTATAAATTTTATCTTTTATTATGAAAATAGATTTAATAACATGAATACTGCTTTTCGTTTTGTTGAAAACGGAGTTAAAATGTAAAAGTTATGTACATTTCAATTTTTAGTATAATTTGTTTTATTGTGCAATTTTGCCTATTTTAAATTTTATAAATCATATTTTCTTTCTTATATTTTATTTTAATATGTGTCAATATGTTTATTTATGTATATTTCCATCTCTAAATATTTTAAAAATGATAATAGAATTTTTCCAAAATTTACTATGATGATTTCCTATTTTTAAAGGCTGTTTTCCTATTTTCTACTATTTTCTTCATTAGAAATTATATGTAAATTAAATTTTAAATGTTTATTTTGTGAATATATTTTTATTTCATATTATTATTTATGTTTAAAAATATATTGCAAGCTCATATGAATTTTCTAAAAATTTATTCTATTGAATTCCAAATTTTCTAGACTAGTTTACTATTTTAGCTATTTTCTTAATTTAACTTTATATAATTGATAAATATTTATATAAATTATTATATTTTGATAAAATTTCGAAATTTTATCTGGGATTATTATTTTTCCAGAAATATAAATTTATAAAAAGGGAATTAAAGATATATGAAGAGTTTGATACCTTTTGTGTGCTTAGCCCTTTTGAATTCTACCGTTTCTTTTCAATCAATACATCTTTTATTTTATTTTTTGCCGTTCTTTTCCTCATTCATTTTCAGCCGACTCCCTCATCTTATTCACGAATTTTCAAAGCTCCAAAACCCTAAAAAAAAAATCATGGCCTCCATCTTGCAAAAAAATTTGGTAATCTCCCTCTTTTCTTTCTACTTTTTTTCTTACTTTTCTATGCAATTTTGCCTTGATCTCTTCACATGTTTGCTTGGCCTAGCCTCTACCACCTTCATCCCCATCATCACCTCCTCCATCTACTACAGCAAACACTCCCTTCCTCTGACCAAGACAGGCCATGACCTTCCACTTGAAGCCATCACCACAAAACTCCACAAAACATTGCCTAGAACACACATATCATCACCTACCCTCCATATCTTGCTTTGGCCACCCCCTTAGCCACCACCACCACTTGCTACATGACCTTTGGCTGCTGCTACTCATCACCCAAACCTCTATCCAGACCTGTACCAGATGATGGCCGAGCCATTTGACCCATAGACCGAGCCAAAAGTTGAACCAAACTCCACTATGTTGCCTAGTCTCTTGATATTCTTGTGTTGTAACTTCCTCCACATGTTCTATCCTTTATGCCATACATTCCTATGATCAAACCTGAGTCAAAGTCATGTCAAACCTGACCTAAATAAACCCCTAGGCCATGCAAAGCATTGTAGAAAATAAGGCAAAAGATTTGACATTCAAATCTCTTTTCATTTCAAAGTTATTTCATTTTAAAGTCGTATTGAATTTTGTTGTTTTGATTGGTTGTTTTGGGTTGTGCACAAGAGTTGTAGCTTGGATTCGCTCTCCACTCAAGTCCGTAGTCTTGTCATCGTGCTTTTGTTTCCATTGTGTCATTGGTTTTGATATCTCCAGCACAAACAGGTGAGTTATTCTCACCAGACAATATGTACCTATATAACTAGTAAATTGACACCCTGTGAATCTGTAGAAATATATTATCATGTTATACTTGACTATGTTATGATCATATGATGTTTATACACCTGTTATATCATATGTTACTGTTATTTAATGTTATTCTGTTATTTATATCAGTTATCACCATTGCAAGTTCCCTGTAGACTAGAATCACTATGGGTTGAAATGATACATACCCGAACGGACTTTAAAATAGGGAAAAATCATTATGGGCTGAAATGATAGGCCTGAATGGTTTTTATTTAATTTATTTTAACTTGGGATTGCGGGTTTGAAATGATAGAACCCGGATTTTTCTTTTTAAACTACGGATTGAAATGATACATATCCGTATCACTTGACCTAGGCTAGAAAACTATATACAGGCCCGTGGTTATTTTATAAAGTGTTTTGAATATTTTTAAGTATTTCAAAAATATAAATTTATGAAATTTGATTTAAACAGATTTCGAAATATTTTGAATTAAAGAAATTATGATTTTTCTATGTGTTAAAAATGTAATTAATGAATGGTTTAACTGGATTTTTGAAATATAACTTAAGTTGGAAATTTGGAATTTTGGTTAAAAATGATGTTTAAGTTATATAAATAAAATGAAATTTAATTATATTTGGAAAATGGTAAATATGATAATTTGATTAAATTTGAATTTAAGCGATTTATTAAAGTATTATTGATTTTTCTATGAGTTTAAGTGGTTAAATAAATGAATGTTTAAAAGTGATCTTTTAAAATATAACTTGACTAGGAAATGTGAAATTTGGTTTTAATTAAAGGTTTAAGTTAATTAAATAAAATTGGAAATTTAGTTAAATTATGAAATGGTAATTTAAATTTGAAGTGTTAAGTTTATTTGTTGAAATGTGAAGAATTGGACACTTTTACACTAAAATTTATTAAGTAAATTGTTGAAAATTGGATTTGATTATAAGAAATTTATTGTGAAAAGATATATGTTAAATGATATGTAAATGAACATTTTAAATGTTAAAATATGATTTTTAAAATGTTTATGTGTTTTAAATTAAAGTTATTTAATTGCTGGAAATACACTAACACCTGAAATTAACTTTTAATAGCATTCAGAAATGTTATAGATTCTGTTTTGAACTAAAATTGTGTAAAATAAGCTATTACAGCATTTCTGGAATGCTGTAGTTGCTGTAGTTGAACTATAGGCTAATATTGAACTCAGGGCTATTATAGCATTCTCTGGAAATGGTATAATGCTCTGCAGTCTATGTTGAAATCAAATTTAACCCTTGTTTTGAAATCTGAACTACCGCAGCACTTCTGAAATGCTGTGTTTTCTTTTTTGAACTATAATTCAACTAAAACTGAGTTTTAACAGCAGTTTTAAGTGCTGTCTTTGCTGAATTAAAAATGTTTTCAAATATAACTTATAGCAGTTGTTTTTAAATGCTGTGAAATGCTGAAATTTTAATAATTAGGGTTTTTGACTTAGTAAACGAACTCAGAATGGTTTGAAACTTTGGAAATTGAATACTTGATTTGAAAATATAATAATTACACTTTTAAAAGGTTTAAATTAATTATTTTGATTGGAATATAAACTATTTAAAGGTGATTTGAAATGATAGTAAATGAACGATATCTTTGAATTTAAAAGGTATTTAAAGTTGAATATTTGGATTTGAACTGATAGGATATTTTATTTTATTAAAATGATTTGAAATGAAGTTTTGTAAGGATATGATATTTTATTATATTAAAATGATTTGAAATGAAGTTTTGTAAGGATATGATATTTTATTATATTAAAATGATTTGAAATGAAGTTTTGAAATGATATGAAAATTTAAATATATGGAAATGGTTTGGAATTGATTTAATCTTTATTTTGATAAAGATATGGTTTGAAATGATATTTTATTTTGAAGTAAAGTATTGTTTTTAAAAGTTATAACCACGGGTTATAATAACGATTGGTTGGCAAAGAGACCGGGATCGGATATGGACATACTCTTTGTCGATACCGAAAACCACTTTGACAACCGTGTACGCGGTGGAGATTCTAGAATGAAGTAGGATGGTGGCGACGTTCTTAAGGTATGTTACGTGGACCCTACTCCCGTGAGTTGGCATAAGGTGGCTAAAACAGGAGCGATCTCGGACCAGTGAGGTAGCACCTCTTCTCGGACACATTTCTTCGATATTATACTCTTACTTGTGATTGATTAGATGGCCATCCTCCGATTTGGGAGTGTTGTTCGAGGTGGAACGGTAGTGGCTGCTATGCGTATCCATCAGTCCGTGTGCGTAATTGGTATATCTACCCTGGCATTGCCTAGTTGTGTCGTGTCACTTACCATATCGAGCTTTACTACGATTATGATTTTAAGATCCGACCGCGTTAAGGTTCTCCATCCCCTTAACGTTATTTTCTATATGATTATACTTTACTTATTTAGACACTATTATAATAGCGAATATTACTACATAGTAGATATTTTAACGGATCCTTAGAGGATGGGCGGTCCCAAGCATCTTCTAAGTTACTTGTACCCTTATTACAATTCGCTTGAGTTGGTTTACATTATATAAGTATATATTGTCCTGACTCGAGTGTTTTGTGTTTTGCTTTACGCTCGGGTCAGCCTGATTTATTCACAGATTTGGATTTCCACTCGCTTGGAGATTTGAATCGCTGGAGATTATCTGCTTGTCTTGTCCTATCTATTTCAGTTCCGTTGTTCTACTCAGCTTGTACTTGGTTATTTTATTGAGACTTTTGTTGTACTCTATTTCTTCTGTTGTATCTTATGTAACTCTGACATATTTAGATAGTAGCTTCATGAACTACTATTTCTTTTACTTCCGCTGCATTATTTTACTCTGTGTCTGTGATCTGTGATTATATTTATTTACTGTATATTCTGAGATTTGCCAAATTTTAATTACAATGTGGTATTTTGAGCAATTCAACTCCGGCATGAGTGTCTACCTATACACTTATAATGGATGCGAATGGTTGAAAATAATCGGGTCGTTACAGCTTAAATTAATACGTAACATGTATGTCAATATTTTCCCCATTAGCAGTTGTACCATGAATCACATTGGGATATGCAAATGAAACATCTATTTCCACTAATATGAGCATAGTTTAAACGTGTTTCCTTAGCAGTATTTGTGTCCATGTGAATTGGCTTACCAAGAGTGGACGAAATTCGACTAACAACATTTTTATTCCATAACTCAAGATCCAAGTTCAATAGTTTAATCCATGTTGGGACAGTGGTGAAATAGTCACACGTAAATTTCATATGCAACTTCCATGGTTTAATAATAACAATCTTCAAATTATAAGTATGATGGCCAGAACGAACTACCAGATTATAATCTTCAACGTTTTCAAATCTTACCACTATGAAGCCACTTTCCTTGTAATATATATTTGTCCGTCCTGTAGGCTTCCAAGACTTTTCAACAAAATCGACAAATTGTTTGTATAAGGGTCTGCTACCTAATACATATGCCACTAGAGTGTGACTCTATTTATTTAATGCCAATTGAGTTTGATTCTGGAATTACGAACGTTTTCTCTCCATTCGCATCTGCTGGGGAGATGAATTCCAAGTCTACATCAGGAGAATCAGTCGGTGATGCCTATGCCAAGAATCCCCTGACAGCCTCAGCCCATGTTTTAGTCCATGTCGTCGTTGGTGAGGCTCTTGGTGGTTGCTGATCTGGAGGCTTGCGAGGAATCTCAACTGTTGGAATCGTTCCTACTTTGGACCTCATGTCCCCCATTTTTTATATTATATATATATATATATATATAGTTGTAAAGTTGCAGGTAGTAGCAAAAGAGGGAATGAAGGATGAAAGCTGTATCACGGATAGTAGATTTGGTCTATCCTTTTCTACCATGGTTATGTCATTTATGAGTTAATGATAATTGATGTATTGAAATGTAAATTTATGTGGTAATGTTGTAAACCAATTGTATTATTGAGTTGGTGTTCATCTATATTGGCATTTGGTTCCACTTTAAGGTTCCTCTTTTCTTTTCTTAGTTATTGAAAATTTAAATTATAAAACAACAGTCCACTGATTTTAATATCAAAAATTAGTTACAATCATATTTTATGGCATTTGTAATTTATTTCAGATGTTGAAATAGTGTGGCGTCACACTTGGTATCAGATCTTAGGTTTAGCGACTCCCTAAGCCTTGGGAAGACTTGACCATTTATAGTAGGTTAATGTACACATGGTTGGTTTAAAAATATAAGATGAGAGAGCGTTCTCATTTGTGTTTATATATTTTGTTTGTGAAACCACCATTATTATCCTAAGATGTTAATTATTTATAGTGACCTTTGAGTTGGAATAAATACCATAGGAATGAGGTAAGATGAGCACTTATAGGAGGGGTTAATGTTTTTTATAACCCTAGTGACACACATATGACATTAAAACTTAACCTTAAAATTTTGGCCCAGTTTTATGAATTTTGACTTGAGAAGTTATATTTAAAATATACATTTTGAACTTTTGAAAGGTATTTTAAATGTATGTTTTGGACTTAAATAGATTCATTGAAGCTTTAAAAGGGTGAAAATAAATATTTGACTTAATGAAAATTTGCTCTGAGGATGTTTGCAAAAAAACTATTTTAGTAAAAAGATATTGGAACCTACAAAAAAGAAACATACTTTGAGAAGTTATTTTAACTGAGAAAATATCTAGTAGTATTTTTGTTAGAAATGTTTTGATAAACATCTTTTAGAATAAAGAGTGAGAAGAAAATATTTATTTGAAAAAAATGTTTTGTTTAAAATAACATTCTTGATATTTGAAAAGCTTTTGTGTGGAAGCAAATTTTGGTTGTAATTATGTAAAGAACACTTTTTGATAAAGGGTGTTTGAAGGGAAAACGTTACTTTTTTTAAAATGATTCTGATTGGGGGAGTACCCAATTTTTTTTTAAAAAGAGAATGTTTTGTTGAGAATATATGTGAAGATATTTCCCATTTTTTTAAAAGATCTATTGTAAAATATCATTCAATATTTTGAGAAAATATTTTGGGTAAATATTTTAGAAGGATGGATGTAATTTGATTAAAAAGTGGATTTTTGAAAAGAAAAAAAGTAAAATATTTGGTTTGAATATAATTCTGGAGGTGCATTTTATTTGGAAAACTCAATTTGAAGATTGTAAAACTAGGCTATATGACATGAGATGTGGGACGTTTGGTGATATGAGTTTTAATTTCGTTCAAAACCATTTATGATGACTTAAAAATTATATGCCTATTTTGTGTGGCTTACCCTAACATGTTGTAGAGATGTCTAGTTATTTCCTTCCAAAGGAAGAGTAGGAATATGAGATAATGATTATCCATTTTGGTGTATAGGGTTGAGATATTTTACTTTAGTAGTACTTGTTCATTATGGTTGAATTGGTTATGTTGTTCAATTACTCGTTGACATTAGTTGTAATAATTTGACTGTTTAGTTTGACTACGTTTGTTTTATGATCTATAGCATGATTGTTTGATTTAACTTATTTCATTTGTATTATAGTATTATTGTTTATATTTTTGATAATGGTAGTTTATTAGTAATGTTATGCATTTTTGAGTTAATTATTTTGCTTGCGTATTTTTTTTTT
The DNA here is from genome assembly GCA_030737815.1 of Allium fistulosum. Classification (NCBI taxonomy): domain Eukaryota; kingdom Viridiplantae; phylum Streptophyta; class Magnoliopsida; order Asparagales; family Amaryllidaceae; genus Allium; species Allium fistulosum. The sequence continues at coordinate 151,612,753 of CM060905.1, read as the reverse complement.
GCTTCAATCCGTTTAATTGTTGGTTACTTGTTGTTTGCCTTGTTATAATTGTGTACATTATATGGTAGGAGACATGTCTGTTTGTGTTAATAATATTATGATGAGGTAGTTACTCATTGTTAACTTTCCGAGGAATGTGCATTGGAAAAACTAATGAGATGATAAGGGATATATTTAGATCTGTCATGGTGAATGACATGAGACTAGAGTAGTTCGAAGAAACACGTTCGAAAAGACAAAGTGACGTAGAGGGGCATGAGATGTCCCAGATCGAGTCGGATGCTGAAGGGATCATTTATAACTCTGGATAGGTTGCCTTAGAGGTAAAGGTATTGGGGAAGCTCACCTGTATACCTTGGACCGTGAGACGATCTAGCTTGTCCTGAGAGGGCAGTACCTATAAGATAGGCATCTGAAAGAATTCTGGATCCAATTGTGGCATGAGATGTCACCGGCCTGAGAGGTCATAGAGTGAGTTATCACATATCCAAGAGACCTTGAAAAGGTTATGATGAAGGAGGATGATGAGAAAGTCATAATGGAGCGAGACTCTGGAAATGATCAGACTCCGAAAATGATCGTAACAAAGTGAGACTTCGGGGATACCTTGAAAGTCGTGGAAAAGAAAGACATTGAGAAAGTCAAAATGGAGTGAGACTCCGGAGATGATCATGGCGAAGTGAGACTTTGGTGACGATATTGGAGAAACGAGGCTTCGGTGGGTTTGTGGTGTAGTGAGACTTCGATGATGATGCATGGCAAGGTGAGATCTTGGAAATGGCTATATGATGTGAAGATTGGTGATGGTCTAATTTGCCTTAGTGATGGTTTATATTTCCCAATTGTATGTGGGGGACCAGGAAATCAAGGATTGATGTAGATGAAGCATTATTTTAAAGATGTAGCCATAAGTGGGCATATATATCATTTTTGAAGGTGTAGACATAAGATGGTACACAGATTGTTATGAGGACGACACTATGAGGAAGTTCATCGATAGGTTGGAAGATATACATATTATAGTGGAAGGATAATCAGCGTAGGGATTAGCACACATGTTATTAGTTTGTACGATGATGTGATTATTATCATTTTTGGGGTATGTGCATGCTTTAATTGATGAGCTATGTTGATTATTGAGTTATGTATATTCTTATTGTGCATGCATATTTGGACCAACATAAATTTTGTTGTATATTTCTGCTATGGGTGATTGCGTTTAGACTACTGAGATGCATGTTGTGACTTGTGTGCGAAGTTGATCTATGATTAGGATTGTTTCATCCTTTATTGATGGAACGTTATTGTTATATACTATAGTTTGAATGTATGATTGAGGAATTCAAGGTGTTACTGTAGTATGTTTGCTGAATTCATTACGGCGAATGAATTATTGTGTATCATGATTGATTATATTGTATGGATGTCGTGTACTACAATTAAAGCTGATTGATTTTGATTAATATACTTCATTGTATTTTGTGATTAAACCAATGATGAGACATTACTGATTTAGTCGATGGTTGTGTTTGGTAAATTGCGAGGGTGTAGTTCTTTTAAGAGGGAGAGAATGTAATGACCCACAAATTTGACACTACAAAATATTAAATTAATTAAGAATGAATTTTTAATAAAAGGATGAATTGGGTATCGTGTTTATAACCATTGTGAAGGTCTTTCCGAGACTATCAGTTTGATATATAATTTAGATGCATTTGGAGTTCAATTTACAAAATAGAGGCTTTATTGTGACGCCCCACTTCTATACTCACACTAGCCAAGGACACTACGGGGTAATGCCATCGACTAGCACGAAGAATAAGGCTGTTGAGGAGCGACCATCTGTGTAATTGCTTAGTGCGAGTATCGATATGTCAGATAATATGACTTGCATTTCATTTGATAAGGAAATCCGACATATCAAATACAAACTCAAAGCTACCACACAGTGGCTATGTGGCCTTCGGAAACAAATATAGAAATAAGCATAACACAAATCAGTCACATATATTCATATCACAAAGGTGGAAACAGATATGAATATAACACATAAAAGTGTACATCAAAATAGTGGTCATACAAGATCCACTACATCACAAAAGAATAGGTACAAGTGCCAGCAAAAGAATATGTATACATCAAGGAGTCTCTATCAATGTATAAAAGAAAAAACTACTAAGCTAAAGTAGTTAGCCAAAAGTCAGAAGCTAGCCCCTGCTAAGAAGTCAAGTGGAAGCACCTGAAACACCTCGGTCTGACCCGAGTATTATTTAAGAAGAAAAATAATAAACGGATCAGTCTAGCTATAAATATCATATAAAATGAGATAAGATAAGAGATATGACAAAAACGTATGATAACAATAATGCCATACTGTGACAAGTATACATCAGGTAACAACAAAAATCATACAATATCTCAAATATTCTCAAACATGGAAAAAGAATGTCATATTCTTTAAATTATTCACCGAAACACAAATATTGACAAAACATATCAATGCCAATCGCAAAAATCGGTGAAACACAAATTCTAGAAATCATCAACTAGAAATCCAGAAATCACAAAAGGGGGAGGCATATCACAAACGGGAGCATGAAAACTCACCAACACGTGTATCACAAACGGAACGCTATTCCATGGTCGCTAACCCATCAAATTTGAGCCGAAGCTCCACAAACGGCCCGAAGACCATGGGTCGCTACCCCACCAATTTGAGCCAAAGCTCCACAAACGGGGTTTAATCCCCCAAGCAAACAAAGAGACATCGCACATCGCTAGTCTAAATCACAAAATGATCATCATTGATCGATAAGTGTAAATTACACTAAGCTAGTAAATAAATGAGTTAGGCTTCATGTCCCATAACCACTGGCTTAACTTAAATATTTACGAACAAATTGTAGACTTCCACTCGAAAATAAGTGTAAATTACACTAAGCTAGTAAATAAATGAGTTAGGCTTCATGTCCCATAACCACTTGCTTAACTTAAATATTTACGAACAAATTGTAGATTTCCACTCGAAAATTGTCACAAGAGTTCAATCGAACAAGTCCAAGAATTAACCGACGAAGTAAATGCAAGCGTTTCATACCACTTGTTTTGCTAAGCCGTTTAATTAGATTTCTCATACGAATGAGGTAAAGGTTTGTACATACTAATAGATTGGAAAACGGTTTTACAAACAAGCTTTGTATTGAAAATAACGTTGAAATCATTTTAATGAAAGAGTTTGAGTATTTACTACTAGTATAAAAACCTTTGTATTTTAAAGTGACAAATCATAGAAATGATTGTAGAAACAATCAATCACAAAAAATTCACATTCGAAGATGTGAATCAAAACCATAGAAATCGATACCAAATCCATCAAATGGATATATCCAAAAATCCAGAAAAGAAGTCATCAAAGTCGATAAAAGTGATAACAACTAATCAGTTCAACAAAAATCGATTAAAATTGGAAATCCACTCAAAAACAGCCAAATTAGGCAGAATTGGCAGTTCCAGACGTCTGGGGGTTCATCCAGACGTCTGGATTTGGGTTCTAGAAATATTCCAGAAACCTACCAGACGTCTGAACTCTAACCAGACATCTGAAAACTAACCAGACGTCTAGTAGGTTTGGACCAGACGTCTGGTCCAAGTCTCTGCCCTTTTTTTCTTTTCTGCCGTATATTTTTTTTTCATCTGCTGCCCTAACCAGACGTCTGGACCTTCCAACTAGACGTCTCGTTGCCTTTTCTGGGCAACAATTTGCATAGGCCAATGATGGTCAAAATAATTCGGAAGCGATTGGACGGGCGACGGAGGCTAGGAATTTATGCCAAGCGACAACCCAGTCCTATAGGCTCTTCGATACACCCCAAATAACACGTCCAAATATCCAAGATAGGATCTTTAAAGATTTTGACTTCAAAACACCAAAATTTGGAAAATTCACCAAATCAATTCAAATCAAAAGCAAATGAATGTGAATAGATGTTAGGAATTCATATCTAACAACAATGAAAACTATAGATATAGACGTGATTTCAAAAACTCACCTTTAAACCCAAAACAACAAGTGAGAAGCTTTAAAACAAAGGAGAGATCAACCACTCTTCAACTTTAACTTTAGAAGCTCCAATCTAAGATCATAAGCAAATATTTCCTAAGTTAGGTTATAGGAAATTTCTGAAATTGGAGAGAGATTGAGATGGAGAAGATGAAGCGGATGCTTACCTAAGCTTCTCCTTGATTTACAACTTGAATTTGAATTCCTAAGAGGAACTAGGGCTTAGGAATTTTAATATCCTCTTCCCACCATTCTTTCTAGGGCTTGAGAGTGTTAGGAAATGTTATGAATGAATGAAGAGGAGTGGAGTGGGAGTTGTTATGTAGAGGAGTTGGTTCTCTTAGTGGGCTGAAACCCAAACCCAAAGCCCCAAATGAAAATATCAAAATTCTACTCAACTCCAAATATATCGATGTTTATACTCAAAAAGGTTGTAAACGCCATTTTGGACTCAATGGAAGTCGTCTCGAGTCCCAATTCGACTATTTACAAAAATTAACATTTTGGACTTTAATCCGATTAATGATGCTATATTTAAATAAAACATTTAAATATATAATCGTGAAATATGCGGGTTGTTACACTTATAGTGTTTAAATAGTGTACATAGTTGTTTTGGACCAAACCAAATAAACATTACATTACCAAGCCTAACGGCTATATAAGTGAAGCTATGGAACCGTAGCTATCACCTCTATCTTCAGTTTTCTTCCCTAATCCCAAAACTTCTTAATTACCCGCTAATGATGATTAGCAAATCAATTAAAAGTCGTTAAAAATTCAAAGTGTCAAAAACTATCAAATTATACATGGATTCAAAGCTCTCGATGAGGGAAGAGGTGTCTGAAATTTGTTTTCCTATTTGACAGTCCAGTTGACCAAAAATTGACAAAATAGTCTCGGCCATTTATAGGCCATGATTTGATTCAATGGTGAAATAGCAATCAATTGACGATCGGAAGGTGTCGTTGCATCGGGGACGACAAATGGAACACATCTATGGTGGCTGATAATCTCAGATCACAATAAGATGGCTGGAATAACTCAAAATATGTGGCAAATCTTAATGGTGACACGGGTGTCATGGCAACGGTAGAGGCTAGGTGGTTGGGTTGGACTGGAAGGTGGCGACGGGGGATGATAGATCCGGTTTCAAATGGGCCATTAGTGGTCCAAAACGCCAGCTAGAGGTGGTTAAAGGTCGATCAAAGCAAGGGAAATGGTTTTCGTGATCTTGGAAGTAGGGAGAGATGCATACGTAAGTTATTTAATTAACATTTATTTTATTAATTTATTTTATGGCCAAATTCAAAATTTCAAACTACGCTCTAAGCGCCATAACTTTTGCATACGAACTCCAATTCATGCACGGTTTCTTCTATTGGCCTCATGGTGAAATTTCTGATGATATGGAATTGGATTTGTTGGGTTTGGAGACTGTTGAAAAAGGTGTGTTGGTATGTTTTATTTGTTTGATTAATTGAATTTTAAAATATTAAATGCATATCCATCGATGAAAAATTATAATTATTGATATGTGTTCTGATATATTGATACGTATTTAGATATTGTGATTATTTTGAGTATGTTGTGCCATATTGATTATTTATTGTTGATATTATTAGGTATTTAATTCTAAGCAATTGTGGATTTAAAATTTGGATGCAATTGATTGAGACAAAATGTGTGAAATTGATTAATAATGCGAAGATTGGATAAATAAATGATAAATATTGTTATTTATGGATTTTGGGCGATGATATAAATAAAGAGTGGTTTAGCGAATTAATGGAAGAAATTTAGTAGGATTATTTTTACGAATTTCTAGGGAAATTCACAAATAACGGTGGAGAAATATAATTTAAACAAAAAAATTGGAAGTTGCTGTTGTTATTATTTAATAAAATGAGATTTTATAAATAATAATATGATTTTTGTGAATATTACATTATTTTGAGATAAATAGTAATGAATTGATTTTGGAGAATATTCAAGAGATGTAATATGCATATTATCATTTTGACGTAAAATAATAATACTATTGGTTTGATAAGCAATTTGATGTAAATTTTTGACAAAAAATATGATTGATGTGCACGTAAATGTGCATATTTTTACTACCATAGTTAATCTACTTTAATTAAATAAATGAGCATATAGGGAATTTTAACATGTTTAAACCAAAATTCAAATTATTTTCAAATCGTCATTTATTCATCTTCATATATGAGCAAAATGATCATTTTTGGGCATATATTAATTTTAGAAATTTACTTGGATATTTTAATGTTATTTGTAGAAATTTGAATGAAATATGATGAAGGCTTCATGGAAAATATGCATGCACGGGGGGAAACGAAGGAATGAAGATGAAAATAATTCAAACTCAAGTATCATGGAGGACTCCACCTACCCACTTACCTTGATCTTCAATTAGGAGCTAATGCACATGTTAGTGGAGCTTAAAGTTACATGCATACTTAATGAAGGATTAATTAGAGACTAATGATAACCTGGTGGCACACTTTCTCAAGGGTATTTTGGGTTGTCCCCAAAATTATGATTAGGGTTTTAGGCTTGTATAAATACCACATATGTTCATGTAATTAATCTCTTAGCCTCCTCTTTAGTTAGTAGTTTTAGGCTCAAAAATAAAAATTCTCTTTTCTTTTTAATGGCTTCTTAGCCTTCTTTCATGTAATTTCTTTTTATGAAATTTTAATACGTGCTCTTTCCTTTGTTTTTTTATTTCATGTTAGTAGTGTAGATCTCTTTATTTTATACAAGTAGCTTAGCTTTTATTTTATTTAGCTCTCGTTTTCTTCTTGTTTTTGTTTCATGTTGAACTCTACATTTGTTGAAATGATAACAAATATGAGAGGTTAAACCCCTTCAATTTAGGGGTAATGAAGCTCTCTTAATCATGTAGATTCAACATTTTGCTAATTTTTGATCTCGTTTTGTGCTTAATGGAAATGTTTGATGTGGTTAAACTTTGTTGTTTTAGCTTTAAATTTGATAGCCTATGTTGTTGACACCAAATAGGCTATTCTTAAACAAACAAAAACACAAATTACCTCTTCATCTACATATAATTATGATAATGAAGTGAATTTTAAAATCAAAATTTGATGGTTTATATTTCTAATCAATAGTTAATAGATCATGCTTAGAATAGATTTTATTTTCAAGTTCATTGTCATTTTCATGAAAGTTAAAAAGTGGTTTAGTGGGTATGTTAAAGTTTGATGGTTTATGTTGGGCTAATTAATAGCACAAATTGGCCATACTTATGATAAACACATCAACTAAATTCACTAATGACCAAAAGAGAGATCATAATTTCATATATGTTGATTTATGTGATCTTGAGTGAATTTGCCTCTAAATTGTTTTCTAATCTCATATTTTCAATCACTTTTGTTCTAGCCTTTTGTTTTACATTTTTAGTTAATCACAACTTCAAATCTTGGCATAGGAATTTTAAAATCAGTACAATTCCTACGGATCGACCCGTACTCGCCACGTACTAGAATTGTACGCCGTGCTCTTGCATTTATTTTTTATTAAAATTTGATCGGCTATTTTTCTAATCCGATAGGAAATTGGCCGTCAAACAAGTTTTTGGCGCCGTTGCCGGAGAATTTGATTTGGTTTTATTTCTATTCTTCTAATTATTGTTGTTTGATTTTAGTGTGTGTTTGTTTTGTGTGTTAACTTGCATTTAAAATTTTTTTGTGTATGTGTGTTGTGTGATTTGTTTTGTTTTTCTTGTGTGTTTTGCATTTGCATTTCTATTTTTTTTAAAAAGAAAAAAAATAAACACAATTTCAAACAAAAATATTTTTATTACATTTTCATTTTCTATCTTGATTTTACAAATTTCCTTTTTGTTACAATTTTTTTTTTGCCTGAACTGTTCACTGTGCACATCGCTGTTACAGAAGACCACCTCCACAACACCACTCCCCAGTCATCTTCCCTGCTCCTCATTCACCCTCCCCCTATCACACTTCACTGCTACCATACACACATTACTTCAACAACCATACAACAAACCACTCTTCAACTACAACTTCATCACCTCTGTACTTCAACTTCCCTTCACTTGCTTCTGCCTGAACCACTTCTGCCCACACTGTCTTAGCAACTTACCATATACCATCCACCAAAAAAACAAACTTCAACTTCACCATACAATAGTACAAACATCATTTCATACCCCAGACCATAACATACACTACATCCCTCAGTACATACCAAACTACCTTACTTGCCTCAACATCAGTCACAACCATCAATGAACATCCTGACATCCACTTCCCCCCTTTCAAATTTGCTGCACACACCCGTCCTTCCTCTACCAGACTTCAATTAGTTCAGCCCCTCTGCTCTGCCAAAACTGTGCACATATCCTTGCATTCAACCTTGCATTCAATCTACAATGCCACTTACATCCTCTGCAAACATTTGCCTCCCTTCACATCTGCCATCCACCACAAAACCAATACCCTGCTAACTGTGCTACCACCTCTGGCACTACTTCAAGTCCAACATCCTCAAAAACTTCCACTACCATTAAACTACTGTTCCTTCTCCTTGCAACATTCACCATTATTTCAACACATACACACAACTTCATACAAGCCTGCCTGTCTTCAATCCACCATCCATCATCAATATTGCCACCGCACCCTTCAACCTCTCCACATCAGTTGTCACAACTTCCAACTCATACATAAACCTCCCCCTTTCTGCCTGCAACCGGTGCAAGAAACATACCCTCCACAACAACCATAACATCAGTTAACATCAGTTAACATCAGTTAACAAGCCGACAACCATACTCCATCAACACATACGACTTCATCCCTAAACCATTACTCCCATCAACAAATTTCATCCCTTCCAACAAACACTTCCTTGCACATCCCTTTACAATCACTAAACTACATTTCAATTCAAACATCTTTAAAACAAACCGCTTCCATAACACACCCCCATCATCACTGCCACTGTCTCAAACAACACCACCCAAATACATTTGCATGTTCCTCCATCATTTCACCTCAAAATACTGCACTTCACCATCACTGAAAAAAAACAAGAAAAAATCGTACTTGCTTCAGGTTTGTGCCTTTCATTTCGCCCTGTAGCTCCACCTTGCAAAAATCATAGCCATACTTGCTTACACCACAACCTACATCAGCCACCTCCCCCTTTTGCAACATCCTATCCCTCTGTCAGCATACCATCATCAACATCAAACAGCCAGTGATACTGTCATCTCTAAATACTACTGCTACACATTTTCCAGCCATCCCTTCATCACCTCTGAACAACTCGCCCCTGAACCTCTGTACACAACCATCATATACAAACAAGCACTACAACTTCCCATCACCAAACATCACCCCTGAACCTCTGTATACAACCCCTACAACCACCCTGGTTCATTCCACCAACCCACCACTGCTGACCATTCATCTACGCAACAACAACATCCATCAATCCCCTCTTCTAGAGAAAGCTGATCATCATCATCCTCATATCCTTCATTCATAAACCAAGCTTCATCACGAAATCACAACCTTTAACCATTCGAACCTAATTCGAACACCACAATCCCCAAACTCGAATTTCGATTCAATTTGGATTCGTGATTTCGATTCAATTTCAAATCCATGACCACACAGAACTCGCGATTCAAATGAGATTCGTGATTTGAACAGAGGAAAAACATTCGAGCCGCGATTTGAATAGATAAGAAAAAGTTTGTTTTCGTTTTTGTTTTTGTTTTAAAGAGTGGTTTTTGTTTTAAAAAGTGGTATTGGGCTTGTGGTGGAATCGAGTCGGGCTTAACTTGGTTTTGTTTTGAAAATATTTGGTTTGTTTATATTTTTCTTTTAACTTTAATTAAAAAAACAACAAAAAAAGAAACAGAAAAACATTTTCTGTTGTTTACTTTGTTTTGTTTAATTTGTTTTAGTTTTGTTTTGTATTATCCTTTTAAAAAAAATTAAATTTTAAATTTGTTTTGTTTTAATTTGTTTTAAGTTTCATCCTTATATATATATATATATATATATATATATATATATATATATATATATAAACAATTGTATATATCTTGTTTGAAATTTCAGGTTGCCAAAGCAGAATATCGCAAGGAAAAAACCGCGTTGCTTTGCTTGCTAAAAAAATCGCCGTTAAAAAAATAGATAAATTGCTAATAATTCTGCATGATCTGGTATCGTGCTTTCATCTCTAGTTTTATTTTAATTGCATTGTTGGTTGCTTGCATTTGCATTTATATATATATATATATATATATATATATAATTCAAAAAAAAAATCATTCATAGTTCCATTGTTAATACACATTTAATTTCAGTTTTGCATTTCATCTTAGAACTTGACTAGTAATAACGGTTAGACATTCGATTTAAGGGTGTCACGAGCTCACCTAGGGTTTAATTATATATTGACAAGTTGTCTTCTTTGAACAATTTATTTTCTTAGTGTTTAGGCTACGACAGAGCAATAACCATTTATAAATATTACGGTGATTCGTAAATATTATAGTGGTTGTTTCTCTAAAGGTACTTAAACCTTCGGCTGCATTGCTCTGGTGATTCGTGGTGCGCCGATAATTCCTGTCTGTTACCTGGTTGAGAACTATCTTGTTGAATTAAGACAAAGTGTGATTATACAATTTTGAGTTAGGAGCTACTTAGGATAGAAAATTTGTAATTATGTCTTTGCATTCATTTAGTTGCATTAGTTCATGCATATTTAAAAAAAACTAAAAAATTCAAAATCCAAAAACTAAAAAAATTGTAAATATTCCTTAACTTAGTTTTTAAATCCTTTCCTTTGAAAATTTTCAATCAAGATCAAAAATCTAAAAAAAATCTTTTCAAAAAAAAAATTGAAAAACGAAAAAAAAACCAAAATCTTCCTTTTGAAAAATAAATTCCTTTTGGTATATAGTTTCCCATTATAAAAAATCCAAAAAAAAGGAAAAAAATAGTTTTTGAAAATGTCTGAGTTTCCCTACTTACATGAATTTTACAGTAGTTGTGAAAATCGATATAATCCACATAATTCCATACCAAATTCTTATGGATATTTTAATGACAACTAATGCACAAACAATTTGAATTTTGAACCACAAAATTTTCAAAATAATGACCAACCCTCAACTCTTGAAAATAGCATTGAAACGATTTCGTCTTTACTTGAACTCACTACACAAAATGATCAAAGGATAAATGATTTGTGTAATGCATATTTGTGCAATAACTCAAGTCAAAGTTTTCAAGATAATCAAATTTGAATTCACTTCAAAATTCAAATGATTTCGATTATAACCCATGCCAATTCAATTTCGAACTCCAAAATGAATTTCAAAATCAAATTGAAAATGGAAACAATTGTTTAAATGATTTTGGCGATGGGAGTTGTTTCAATGATGGTGAAATTTTTTGTTCTCAACAATTTCAAAATGAAAATTTTAGAATTAATAATTATAAATTTGATTTTGTTAAGCAAATGTAGAAATTCACAAGAACCGTACGGATTTGTTGTTTGAAACATATCTGAAACAACGTGAGAAACAAAATCAAATTCCAACGTGTGACGAGTCAAATGATAATCCACATTTTATCAAAATTGATGATTTTCAAATGACAACTTTTGAAATTGAAAATGACAGTCTTAATGAAGTTGTTGAAAATATGATAATTGAGTTGGATTTCAATTCTTTTGAGAGTGTGGAACCAAATTTAAAATTCGATCTTCCTTTTTCCGATTTTGAAAATTTGAATACAACAACTTTAGATTTTGAAATTGATACATGTAATGAAGTTGTGAATAACTCAACAAAGGAAGATGAATTTAGTGAACACGTTTTTTATGAACTTTTCGAAGATGAATTTTTAAATTCTAAAGGGGAAGATTTAAATCACCAATTTGATTTTGAAATCAATAATTCTGAAGAATTTTTCAATGATGAACTTGAATTTAAATTTGGTAAAAATAAACTTAAACTTCAACAAATTGTTTTATCAACCCTGAAAATCATCGAAAATAAAACAACTCATGCGATTTTAATAAAACGACATCCGTTTTTCCAAATCAACATTCAACTTTGAAATTTTTTATGGTTTGGTTTTCTGTGCTTAAGCCGTGTCTCTCATACTTGAGAGACAAATGAATTGGTCTTTGAAAGACCGTTTCATTTACTCTTTAACGATATATTTTCTGATGTTGTGTAAATAATAATCTTTTCATTTTCGTGTAAATATAGGTCATGTTTTTATTTTTGTTTTATTTTTCTCCATTCAGTTGGATTGACTGTAGGGACATAGTAAAATCAAGTGTGGAGGGAGTCTCATTTTTCATTTTTCATGGTTTATTTTTTTGCATTTTCTTTCCAAAACTTAAAAAAAAATTCAAAAAAATTATCCTAAAACAAATTTTCTTTCTAGCATTTTGATTTACTTTTAAACAAACACTATAGGATAAGCGTAGGATTTTGGTTATTAAATTGAAATTTTTGAAAATTTATTTGTTTTAACAAAAATAAAAATGAAGTTTGATTACAAGTAACGATGGTTTAACTAGTATATAAGAAGGTTCATGGGTGATAATTATGAAGTATATCCTAATGGAAAATCTTTGTTTAAAAAAGTGGTGGATTTAAAGAAAAGGATATAACATTTTTTATCTTCTAAGTTAAATGGTGCTAAGATGATTTTGCAAAACTCTCTCTTAAAAAAACAAACAAAATATATAAAAAAACAAACAAAAGATTTTTTTTGTATATATGTATATTTTTTTATTAACACATAGACTCATGTGTTCGCATGCAAGTGTGTACCTCGCTATGCTCTGTACCGTTCTCACATAAGCCCGAAAGGCAGTGCACGATCGGTATATCTGGCCTCGGTTTATCTGAGTTAGGTGTATGTATATAAAAATTCTTTTATTAATAATGCCTATAGTCGATAGGTGTACACACTTGTGTGTTCACTCGCCACGCTCTGCCTCTCAAGTAAGCATGAAAGGCAGTGCATGGGTCATATATCTGGCCTTAGTTTTCTGAGTTAGGCATATTTAGATATTGTTAATATCAATAAAATTTTCAAATAAGAGAGAGTAAGCAATTGAAATCCAAGCACTATTTTTTAACTTATGTGATTTAACTTGTTATTCAAAAGAAATGAAAATACCACTTTGAAAAACTTTGATAATCAACTAAGGGTCCATTTCATAGTTACACTATGTTATCAACCGAAACAACTAGCCAAACTAGAGTCTAATTGTGATGATAACTTAATTTTTGTTGGAAATTTTGACAAGTAAAATGACTAAAATTTCACGATGATGAAAAAAACTTATATTTAACTTATTTGTGTCAATTTAAAAGTAAATTCTTCACTTGTAAATATTTTCAAAAACTTGCATCCATATCTTTGTAAGTAAATCTTGCATTTAAATATTTTCATGTTGCATTTGGATTTTGTGGGCAGTATCCGCTGAAAACCCTTACGAGACAACACTCGTCCTACTAGGAGCACCTAGAGGTTTAATGGCTTGTTGCATACGCTCAATGCAATCGTGCTCCCTACGCTCAATGCAATCGTCATATTAGGAGCACCTAGTGGGCATGTTAAAGTTTGATGGTTTATGTTGGGCTAATTAATAGCACAAATTGGCCATACTTATGATAAACACATCAACTAAATTCACTAATGACCAAAAGAGAGATCATAATTTCATATATGTTGATTTATGTGATCTTGAGTGGATTTGTCTCTAAATTGTTTTCTAATCTCATATTTTCAATCACTTTTTTTCTAGCCTTTTGTTTTATATTTTTAGCTAATCACAACTTCAAATCTTGGTTTAATTTGATTGACTAGGAATTTTAAAATCAATACAATTCCCTGCGGATCGACCCGTACTGCCACGTACTAAAATTGTACGTCGTGTGCTTGTGGTTATTTTTTTATTAAAATTTGATCGGCTATTTTTCTAATCCGATAGGAAATTGGCCGTTAAACAACGATGTTGTAAGAAATTTGGAGTAATGAGATTGCAATAAAGTGTTTTGAAGTGTATTATCATTTTGGGATAATTATTATTGTTTTTGAGGTAATAAAAGGTGCTTTTATAATAAACAATAATAAAATGATTTTATACTTAAGTGAAAATGATTGTCGTAAATATAATGTTTTGAATGGATGTAATATGTGATTAATGGTTGATTTTATTTATCATATATGTTGTTTTATGATGATGAGATCGTATTTGGATGTGTGTGAGTTATTTTGCCATTATACTAATTTTATGTGTAGTTAACCATGATTTTATTATATTGATGATGTGTTACTAAAATAGGGTTTAATACACATTTGATGACTTTGTGTTTGTGCTACTAATGTAGTGGTTTAGTATACATTTGATTGATTTATACTTACATTGATGGTGTATTACTAATGGTTGACAATTGGTATCTGTGAGTATATACATGTTGTGATTAGCTTATTTGATGTTTGAGGTTGACGTTGTGTATCGTCAAATGTTTGTATTGTTGAATGACTAAGTGTGCTATTATTGTTGTTACGACATATTTATAATGATTAATTTGAATGGTTTAGTAGGAGTAGTGTTTCCTACTTGTATTAATTACGTTGCTTGTAGTGGTTGCATTGGTTGTGATGGTTGCATGGATGTTATGGCTGTTATGTGCTAACGACTATTTGGATGCAGTGGGAGAGAGAAAATAGGACTACGTGGGATTGATCCACCATAAGGAATATGTATACAGTCTTTTCCTACGCAATAGCCGTCGAGCATATGGCCATACTGCATAGGGTTAGGCGTAGTCCAAACATAGTCGAAACATTTTTTTATATCTATATTGTTGTGAAATTGCAGGTAGGAGTGAAAGAGGAAATGTAAAGTTGGATGAAGGCTATATCGCAGATAGCAGATTTGGTATATCCTTTTATACTATGGTTATGTCATTTATGAGTTAATGATAAATTTGGTGTGATAATGTATTATTGAGGGTATGTTCATCTATATTGATGTTCGATTCTGCTGCGAGGTTTCTCTTTTCTTTTCTTAGTTATTGAAAATTTAAATTATAAAACAAACGATCCAGTGCTTTTGGTATCATAAATTAGTTGTAGTCGTATTTTGTGGAGTTTGTAATTGATTTCAGATGTTGAAAATAGTGAGGCGTTACAACAATCTTCTGGCAAAAGAATGACCCTCACTGTTTTCTATTCCATAATGGTTATGAACTCCATTAATAACTTCCACCTTACATTCATCTAATGAAGAAGTTGTATGACCCTTAATTCAACATGGGCAGTTGCATTTCTTAGTTCCAGTCAATATGCGGTTCAAAAAAGAACCTTCTTTATACTTTCTGTACTTTCCATTCCTTTCACAAGAAAATATAACTCAAGGGTTTCTACTTTTAGTGTTAAGTTCTGATCTAAAAACAATAACAACAAATCCCACCTCTCTACCCCTTGCAATAACCTAATCTTTTAATTTTTGGTAACTCGGGAATATCTACAATTAACAGCTTAAGATAAACACCCTTTGTAAAATGACTTTAAAAAAAAAGGGTAAAACTCGTACTTACATCATATGTAGTGAATCCGTTAGCATAGTCCAGTGCATTCCTTCTTCAAATTCGTTCATTTCATGTGATTCTTCGTAGAAGATCAACTATAAAGGGTTTAAAATCTAACCTAATCAAACATGTTAGGTGAAAACAGGGAAGAAAATAAAGCCCATGCCCAAAACATACGATGTATTCAACAAATCCCTTGCTAGGTTTGAGCGAGGCAAACAATAATACCCACGCCGCCTCTATGTATGGTTGGTAGTGGTGATTTTTTTTAAAATCCGTTGCAAACTCTAATGAATCCATATGCTCCCCGTCTTTGACATCCTATTTCGATTTGCTTAAACAACTCATTTGATGATGATTTAAATTGAAAATGGATTAGGTGTGGTGAAGGAGTTCGGTTTAGAAGTGAAGAATATGAGGTTAAGAAATAAAATGAAGAGATGAAGGTGATAAAGGTAGTATGGGAATGTAAAAGCATGGAAAAGGTGGGAAAAAAATGGGTGCCGGTGTGGACAGTAAAACTTGGGGTGTAAATAGAATTGTCCATGAATCAATTTATATTGGTGCCATGGGTTTAGCCTAAATCGGTTTGTCCTATACCACCATTTGACGCATCGGAATTAGACACAATGGGTGTGTCAACGACGAAAGTATAGTCAAGGTAGTTCATCGAAATTGAAAGGATGCACTAAATTTGGATGATTTGGTTTTAACAATCAAATACAATGCTACAGCTGATTCATTCTCATACTTATTGTCAACAAGCGAAGGCTATCGCTCCAATAGCCCAGAAGACTCTTTGCCACAATTGTTATCAACCTGGCCACATGATAAGGATTGTCCTGTGATGAAGAAGGGAGAGCAGGCTAAGATGTATACAATTAAGGATGAGCCCTCCACCTCTAAGGATGTGAAAGGGAAGGGAGTTTTAGAAGGTACCTTACTCATTTATGGTGTTTTGGTTCATGTTTTATTCTATACTGGAGCCTCTCATAGTTTCATCTCTAAAGAGTTAGTAGATAAGTTAAAGCTTAAACCGGAAATGGTTGAAACCCCTATAAGTGTGTCCAACCCGATAGGAGGTACTACTAACTTATGTTTAATTTGTAAAAACATACAAATTTATTTTCGAAAACACAATTTCTTTTGTAATTTTTTTGTTTGGATTTTCGGTGATTTGATGTGATTCTTGGTATGAATTGGTTGTCGAAAAATAAAGCAATTGTAGATTGCATTAAAAGGAGGATAGTATTGAAAGCCAGTTCCGGGGATGTGCCAGAAAGTATAAAGGGTAGGAAGCCTAATGGATGTATAGATAGTTTCCTTTACTCCTTGGAATCATCTCAAGATGAATTGGAATTGATAGAAGTTGTTAGAAATTTTCTGGATATCTTCGAACCAGTTAATAGTCTACCCCCATATCAGAAAATAGAATTCTGTATTGATTTAGTTCCCGGTGTGAGACCAATTTTCCAACCCCTACGTAGGATGGCACCAAGGGAGAGGCAGTAGTTGAGGGATCAAACCGATGGTTTACTGAGCACAGGACTGATTAGACAAAGTAAATCGAACTGGGCATCACCAGTAGTTTTTGTAGCCAAGTCTGATGGTTTGTTAAGGTTGTGTGTAGATTATAAAAAACTAAATAAGCTAACCATTCGAAATAAATACCCATTACCTTGCATAGACGATATGTTCGACCAACTACATGGGGCTAGGATATTCTCTTGGTTAGACCTTGCTACAGGTTTCCATCAGTTATGGGTAGCCTAGGATAGTATACCCTTAATTGCATTTAGGAATTCAGAACATTTCTATGAGTGGTTGGTTATGCCTTTTGGGCTGACCAATGCACCTGCATTCTTCGTTGATCTGATGAACCGAGTATTTAGGAATGTTCTGAATACATATGTATTGGTTTTTATTGATGACATCCTTGTCTATTCCAAAACTAAAGAAGAGCATAAATACCATTTGGAAGTGGTATTGGAAGCGTTAAGGGAGAACGTTTTAAAGGCAAAGTTTCCCAAGTGCCACTTTTGGCAGTCAGAAGTAAGGTATCTTGGTCATGTTATATCTGGATATGGTATTTCAGTGGATCTGGTCAAGGTAGCAGCTGTTAGGGATTTTAAGAGACCCCAAACTCCCACGGAAGTGAGAAGCTTTATAGGGATGGTAGGATATTACAAAAGATTTATCAAGGCTTATTCTAAGATCACCTTACATTAACTAAGTTGAAAAAGAAATATATAAAGTTTGAATGGATGCTAAAGTGTGAGAGAGCGTTTCTTGAGTTGAAGGAAAGGTGGACTAGTGCACCGATTTTGGAAATTATTGATAGAGGTGAAGGATTGGCGGTTTATACCGATGCCAGTAGAGTGGGTTTGGGTGCAGTGCTTTTGCAGCATGAGAAGGTTATAGCCTACGCAAGTAGATAGTTAAAGCCTCATGAGAGGAACTATGCAACTCATGATCTGGAGTTGTTAGTAGTGGTTTTTGCGTTGAAGATGTGGAGACACTACTTGTTTGGTAAGGATCCTTCTATTCTTCTTTAGCATATTCCTTTCTTTTAGGAATTCTTGTAGCATCTTCCTTCTTTAAATAGGTGAAAGGTTTGAACTCTTCATGGATCACAAGTCCCTGAAGTACGTTTTCACTCAGAAGGATCTTAACTTGAGGTACCAGAGATGGTTCGAGTTTTTAGCGGCTTACGATTTGGATATCCTTTATACGCCAGGGTAAGTGAATGCTGTGGCAGACGCTTTGAGCAGGAATGCAGTCTTAGCACTCTTGGAAGTAAAACCAACTATTTTGGAAAGGATTTCTAGTAAATAAAGGGAAGATAGTCTTCTATTAGAACTCATTCAAGGTGTTGAAGAGGGTAGATGTTCGGATTTTGAGATGAATAGTGGAGGTACATTAAGGATGAACGGACGATTGTGTGTTCCAAATGTCGATGGCCTGAAGCAGGAAGTTTTGGCAGAATGTCGTCGATCAAAATTGAGTATTCATCTAGGTGTTTCTAAAATGCATCGTGATATAAAGAGAGTGTTTTGATGGAAAGGGATGAAGAGGGATATCTTGATTTATGTTAGCAGATGTTCGAACTGTCAACTAATCAAAGGCGATCATCAGAAGACAACCGGACTATTACAACCCTTGTAAATACCTAATTGGAAATGTGAAATGATATCAATGGATTTTATCGATTGTTTGTCCAGAACCAGAATAGGAAATGAAGGAGTATGGGTTTTCGTGTATCGACTAACAAAGAGCGCACATTTTATCCAGTGAAACCAACAAGGACCGCAGCTCGTTAGCTGTAACATATATGAGAGAGATAGTCAGGTTACATGGAGTCCCCGTGAGTATAGTAAGCGATCAAGACCCGATATTTACTAGTCAGTTTTGGGAGGCACTACAGATACCTCTAGGAACTAAATTGAGCTTAAGTACCGCCTATTACCCCCAAAACAGATGAAGCGGATGAATTGGATTCTGGAAGATCATTTGAGGGCTTATATTCTTGATTTTGGTGGATCTTGGGAAAATCACCTGCATTTGGTTGGGTTCTCCTACAACAATAGTTACGAAGTGAGCATCACCATGGCACCTTATGAAGCACTCTATGGACGTCCGTGCAAATCACCTGCATGTTGGGTAGAGACGGGAGATAGATTAGTAATTGGGTCAGACATGATCCGAGAGGTTGCTAAAAAATTTGCATTGATTAAGAAAAGAATGAAAGAGACCCAGGATCGGCAAAAGAGTTATGCTGATAAAAGAAGAAGGGATTTAGAGTTTGGAGTCGGCGATACTGTGTTTGTAAAGATAGCTCCAATTAGAGGAGTCGTTCAATTCGGAAGAGCTGGAAAATTGGCACCAAGGTACATTGGACCATTTAAAGTGATAGAAAGGATTAGACAACTTGCTTACAGAGTTGAGTTATTAGAAAAATTATCCAGAGTCCATAATGTTTTTCATTTATCATATTTAAGGAAAAGTGTTCATGACCCATCTTTGATTGTGGAATCATCGGTTCAAGATGATTTGGAGATAGAGCCGAATCTAACTATGATTAGGTATCTGGTTCATATTGTTGACCAAGATGAGAAAAGGTTACAGAATAAAGTAGTGAAAATGGTAAAAGTTCAATGGAGCGAGGATCCCTGAGATTGTACTGGGGAAACGGTGGATCATACGCGGGAAGCCTATCCAGAGTTGATGTTAGGATAATCTTTGGTTGTTTGTTTGTATGGTGTATGTTTGTTTGCTATGGATGCTTAGTGCATGTCTTTATATGTGTTCTATGATATGAAAATATAGCTTTTTGTGTAGTTTGAATTATCTCCTTGTTTGCTAATTTCAGGACGAAATTCTTTTAAGGGAGTGAGAGTGTAATGACCCAAAATTTAATCGCTATTTAAATTAATATTTAATTATAATTTAAATAATTAAATGGATTTTTATTAACAAGTAAAACTATTTTAAATAATAACTTACGATAACAAAATCATTTTCAAAATATGTTTACCAATATATACACTTCATAGAGAAATAGAAAATGTGAATGGAAGTAATTTTCTGAAATATCGTTTTTTTCATCGGTTAAAAGTTATTCGAAATGCCATAACACTATTTTAAAACACATATGCGCACATGACAAACTATTTATACATGATAAATACATATGTACATGTGCATGTACATGCTCTCTTTTAAGTGTATGTATATAAGAATAAAAGAAAATATATTATAAGGAAAGGTGTGTATATATATACACATATAAAAATACATTTTTTTCAACACAAGTACATGTGATATGGCTTGAATAGTGCAAGAAGGGGGGAGGTACTAGGTATGGATGGAATTTAGGGAGGAGAGGGGTATGGTAATGCATGCAAACATATATTCTAATAAAACACTTATATGTATTTTAATAAATTCCCTGAGCCTATATATACCCCTATATCTTCATATTTTCATGTTTACAACCTCCTTCTCCACTTCAAATACCTAAGAGCTTAAGTAAACTTAGCCATGGCTTACTCTTCATAATTTCTAAAGTGAGAAAAAACAACTTCTTTTTTCCAAAATCCCTCCTTTTATTCACAAAATCACTTCTACATCTCCTACAACACATTCTCTTCCAAAACTCAACCTCATCCATAACAAAACCATGATAGCTGAGCCTAAACATCCCAAGGCAGAGCCTAGTTAGGCTAGGTCGAGCCCAGTTAGGCTAGGCCGAGCCCATCTTGGAGGTCCAAGAACCCAAAAATTCCAAATTTGCAATATTCTTAAGTGTTTTCAAGTTTCGATAAATGTTCGATTTTGATTTAGAAAAGTTTCGGTGAGTAAAGTTAACGCTTTTTAAAAAAATAGTTAACTTTATTAAAGTTAGCAAATTTATAATGCATATTGGTGTATGAATGTTATATATGATGTGTGCTTGATTATGTGATGATTTGGTGATAATTGTGTATGCTGAAGTTTGAGTAGGCAAGAAAATCTTTATCTTGTATTTTGGGAAAAAGTTAGTTAGCAATTGTGGAAAAACATTATTGCTTATGTTAGTGTTATGATGTATATTTTGGTATGGTGTTTGAAATGAGTTTTTGTTGCATATGGGTTCGTGACATGAAGTTAGCGATTAGCTAACCAAAAGCGACGTAGAAATCCACTTTTGTCGAAGGTTTGAATTTGTTTTCAAAAGTGAAACGTTTTCATGTTTTAAACTTTAGTTTTTCTTCCAAAAATTCATTTTTATGTTTTAAAGGAAATAAGGGTTCAAAGTTGAAGTTTTTTATAACTTAGAAATCAAATTTCAAAAAGTTAGAATTATGGGTCCGTATAGCGATAGTCGCTATACGCTCAGTTCGTTAAAAAGAACTAATTTAAATAATTTAAGTGTTTACCCTTACATTCTTTATAGTAAATGTTTTTCTAACTTTAATTAAGTTAATTAAAGGTAATTAGTAATTTTTTAATTGATTAATTTTTTAATGATTAATTAATTAATTGATTAATTAAGGTAATTAGCACTAATCACTAGTTAATAAAGGTTGTTTATACTTAACTGTTAATCAATTAAGTTAATCGTGATTAGTAAAGTAATTAAAGTTAATTATTAATTAAATATTTAATTAAGGATTAATTTATTTATTATTTTATTATTTTATTAATTATAAATTAATTATTATTTAAAAAGGGTTTAATACTAATTAATTTCTGATTAAGGATAACCAAGTTTTGATTAGGGTTTAATTAAGTTTAATTACTATTTAAGGAAGGTTTAAATTTGATTACTTAACTAATTAATAAAGATTAGGAGTTTTAATTATCAGTTGATTTCAAATATTGATTTATTCTCTTTTCGAAAATGCTTTCTATTTTCAAATGTTTTAACCAAGGGATTTCTATGTCATTTACCCTTAAGTAACCTTAAACAAATATCAAACCCAAGTAATGTGGTGACACGTGTATGGGAAGTAAGTTATCCCACAGCTAGCACTAAAAGCCGATGAGTAGGCTGACCATCTACCTGTGAGATCTAGAGTTTATCTCTAAGCGAGGGGTAAGATAAGGTCGAAATTTCGGAAATGTGGTAGATACATGAGATTTTATTTCCGTGAATGTTTCACATGTAATTAAGTATATGGTTATCCATATATTAACCTTGTATAACCACCTTTAAATAGCGAATTTTCTACTATTGATCACTTGACCTATTTTGACTCAAGAAGCATGGTTGTAAGTTCGAATTCCCAATGAGGACACGAATACATTTGCATACTTCTAAGAGAACCGAAATTGAGTTAGCCAGAATTATCGCTTAGTTTGGAGACACCGATTTCGGATAATATGATTATTCTAAACTACTCCAAATTAATAACATTCATGTTGGATCGTTATGAAGTATGTTATGGAGCTGTACTATTCTTCCTAAGCGTGATTCCAATATGGAAGATCGTAATTTTTGAGTGTTTGTTCGATCCCGGAACAACTCGTATGGATGAATGCTAGTATTGCATTGGTTGACTATATGGCAATATTAGCATTCCAAGATGGCTTTCTAGGTGGAAATGGTAATAACGTGGCCTCTTCGAGCCTCACACCTAGGAAATGAATAAAGCAGGGACATGCGACAGGGCTAAGTGGGTCGCACCCAAGTAGGGTATGATCATCCCAAATCTCGAGCGATATCCATGTATGCTTCGAGATCCCATTGTATGGTTGTTGATCGCAACCAAAAGGTGGTCATATTCGGTGCTACTCGAGAAGAGGGTAGTGTCGGTCCTGAGTAGCAGAGGTGTACGGATTCGATGGGTAGACCCTCACCCTTTCATAGTTGGAATCCATTATCCACTACGAGCCTTCGGTTTTTTGTTGTAAAACCTAGTATGCTGGAATTTAATTAATGTAACAATTTCAGCTAAGATTCTATATTTTACTTTAAATGTAGACATTATGATAATATCATATAATTTTAATATGAAATGTTTCGGTTATCATAAAGTAAAAACCCGTTCATGTTTATGTGCGGTGTGGTCTTATGAGATACTTTTGTTTAAAAGTTGTTATAAAGTTAAACTTTATGCTTTACTCACACCAGACCCATGACTGACCCAGAGTTTATTTTTCTTTTCCTTAAACTCTCGGGTACTCAAATTTTTTTGAGTAGCTTAGTAGTCAGGTTTAGAGAAGCATTTTGGAGCAGGATGGAGCAGGAGTCCTCTCAACATCTAGTAGTTATATTTGTATTTCCACTATGTTGTGTATATTATGTAATATTAATGGGCAGTTTGATCTAGTAGTCATGAGACTTGGATTTGGAGTAGTACTTGCTGTAACTTGATGTAATATTTTGGAGTAACTCATGTACTGTTCAGCGGTGTTGTGTATGACTTTCATGTTGTAATGAAATCTGTGTTTTATTTCTCTTGACTATTATTTCTATACCCCTCGACCTGCCTTTCAAACACTTGAATGATCGACACAAGAATACCGATGATGTATTAAGTGTCGTCTTTAGGAGTAAGAAAGGCAGATTGTCACATAAGGAATCTTCCTTATTACGCATTAGAATAATAATTAGGCTATATAAGAGTTTCCTCATATTTTCGCCTAACAATCAATTACATTCCTAATGGGGGAAATAAATGAAAAATACCTAATTAACTACGTCATATACGCAATAATTATACATTAATTATGCTAATAGAGATAAATATATATTTGTGCCTAATAAATTTTAAACGCACGGATTTTACGCCATAAACTAGCGTTTAATGTCAATTCTCCAACCAAATACTGTTACAAGTCCTTTTTCTTCAAATTTCCAAGATTTCAGCATACCAAAATAAGGGATTCTAATATCCAAAATAGGGAATAAATATTCATAACCAAAACTGTAATAACAGACTTGTAAATAAAATAGAAACTCAATTTATTACACCAATTCAGTGGAATATCCTAAACAATAGGAAATGCAATCTAAACTCCATACCCTATTCAACTCCTCTTTTACAAGAAATAGATAAGAAGAAATTTGTATGGAATAAGTGGTGTAAATTATGAATAAAATCTGTAATCTAAACCTAGTATTTCATTGAAGAATCACAAATTGAACCAAAGAAGAAGGAGAAGTGGAATAGACTATGAAATTATCAAAAATTGCATTAACAACACTAATTCCATCAGATTAATGTAAATAATTGAGAATCTCAACATAGAATTGACATTTTGAAATAAAAAGGAATTTTGGGGGATTTTTTCTATCATATTATCGTAATCCCAAAATCCTTAGGCATATTCAAATCCATAGACACACCAAACAATTACTAAAAAATACTAAGGTTTTCACTCATAGAACAGCCTTAGCTTCGCTTTCCTTGGATTTGCACGCCTTTCAATCTCCTCCAGAATCTCTCTTTTGATATATACATGATATGGAAGGTGTATATATTTTTTTTATTAGATTCAGAACAATTGAAGAAGGAATAAAATAAGAATAGATTGGAGGAGGAAGAAGAAATAATTAGAAAAGGGATTGAATTGTTGCCTGAATTCTTTATGGTGCTTCTGAATCTAATTTGGAGAGATAACAATGGCAGAGTTTTCTTGAATTCCCTAAAATAATGTGAATAAAAAATGGAGAGGATAGAGTTCTATTTATAGGGGTTGAAACGCACCAGAACCGTATGATGAAAATAGTTTAAAATAGAGAAATCTGGATCGTTCATCCTATCAAACCCTAGCCGCCACTGCAAATTTTCATGACTGACCCGTCGACCACCTCCTATCAACTAGTCGACTGTTAGGGGTTGACTTGTCCCAGTAAAGGGGTCGATCGGTATGTTATTTTGGGTAATTATTGATTCCATCACTTTTAATTAATTTCTTAACCTAATTAACTTTAACGTTAAATGTTAACTAAACGTTTACTTAACCCCAAGAATTTTTTTGAAATTTAAACCCTAAATTTAAATTCTCATTCGAATTTAAATTCACACTAAATTAATTTAAATCTAAAAACTTCAAATACTCATACCTTCTTCGTTTGAGCTTCGTTTTCAGCATATTATACATGGATACAGATTAGAATTTCACCACGAATGCAACAGAATAACTATCATGGTCAAATTTCGACTTTATAAAATGTCCATTTTATACCTTATCACATTTAATTTAATTTACTCCATTTATTTATGGTTTATTTTATAGGGTGTTACATTCTCCCCCCTTAAAAAGGATTTCATCCCGAAATCTTTCAAAGGGCTAACAGCGTAACATGCAATAACATCCATGTTATTCAACCAAGTTATCTACACAACCATCTACTCAACCAATAGTGTAATGTGATTATGTACCGCAGACATACTAAAATAAGCTCAATCCAAGCGTGAGTGTGTAATCGTGTCATGAAAGTATGTGTGTAAATACCCTAAACATGCATAAAAATTTCTACATGAGTGTAAAGTGGTTGTGAAAAAGTGTAGCAACCATCTTCTACCATCTAATCTAGCAACCACGAGGTAATCAAAATTCTAATTTTGGAGAGAAAATTTTCCAGAGAAAGGCTTAGGACGAAAAGTCCTCTTGCCTTCCACCGGATTTTCTCCCCATTATACTCGGACAAATTTAATTCTTTGTTGCGGAACTTTCAAGTTTCATGCTCTGCAATGCATGCAGCAGAATGGGACGCTACTGGCTCCGTCTTATAATCCTCCAATTGATTAGGCTCTACAACAATCGCTATGCTACGAAGGTATTTCCTCAAATGCAAAAGCGTCATGGACTCCAGCCAACATAAAAGTTTTCTTGTTTTTCCCATATTGGGAAAAGGCCCAACAAATCTGGTGCCTACTTTCCAACTACCTAAATCATACGACCTTCACACGCTGCCTAATCAATTCCAACTTTCCAAAGTCACGCAATACAAATCTGGTTCGAGTAGAATTTATCGGTGGTTTCCCACCCATAATTTAGCGATTTGCATGGCCTCCTAAATAAAGCATCAAGGGTGCCAGACCAATCATCTATTGATGACTACAATCCTATGCGAATTCTACTAAGGGTAAGCACTACTCCTAAGGTCCTCCAAAGTCCAACATGCAAGCTCTCAACAAATCCTCTAAGTTCTCATCCATTCTACCAGTTTGTCCGTTAGTCTTCAGTTGGTAAGCGATGCTCGGATTCAACGAAGTCCCTAAAGCTACTAGCAAACTCCTTTAAAATTTGCTAGTAAACTAAGGGTCTCTATCACTAACGATGCAAAGTGTAACTTCATAAAAGTTGTGTTGGAGATGTTGCGGTTCCACTGCTTCTAACGGAAAAATTCTATCACCTTCTCCTTAATCCTTGTTCAATAGGAAATTCCATTCACATTCCTATACATATTATCATTTCCTTGAATGGTGACAGTCTGTAAGCTAAATTCTTTATGTTTTCCCAAAATTCTAAAGTTATGAGACTATTCATATAACTTAAGTTGTAAACCTAATTTTCTCATTAACTTCCAGTCTTACTTATGGTTTATCGCTAGTTAAGTGTCCCCACAAAATTTCCCTATTTACTTTGCTTCCTAACATATATATACATATACATATATATATATATATATATATATATCAAGTGGTTTAAATCCCATTTATAGAGTCAACATAGGAATGAAACAGGGATATATCTAACACCACATCATCCACTTTTCTAATAGCTAAGGGAGACAACTAGCGACTATAACCCAAGAACTCTAAAAGAAAGTTTTGCTAGAAGCTGCCATTTATTATCAACTGATACAAATGGTGTTGAGGTCCTAACACTCCTTTCTAAATTAAGATGGATATTACTAAAATGTCATTCCATCATTACCCATTTTCCATAGTTTCCCCTTTTCGGTCTCTAATAAATGTGGTCCATTCATTGCTTCAATTAATATATCAATTGCAGTTGATCATTACTCGTCAAAATTGGACCATTTCCAATCAATCCTTCTTCAGGTTACCAAAATCCATACATTACACAAATTTCTTTCTTCCACAAATGCCATATCAAGTTTCCTTAATCAGTCCCCATTAGATTCCTTCTCCTCTCATTAATCATAAATTTATTGCCCATTTTAATTTTTTAATAAAATGTCCATAAATTCTAATCCATCAATTACTAACTAATACACATGTAGTCGTAACATATGCTATCTATATATATTCTAGTCGTTAAGTGCGGTTATATGCTATATATATCTAACAATTAATTCTACAACTAGAATACTGATTTCCATATTTTAATTTATCGAAGCTATCCTTCTAAAAAGATTACCGTCCTTATTTCTCATAATTTAACCACAAGTGAGAGTTTTGCTTTGTTTGAAATTACAACGAATTTTATTTATTGAAATAGGCAGTGTAAACTATGGAAAATAATATCCATCTCTTACACATCTCTTTCTTTTTTAGTGTATTCCTTGTTACTTTAAACAACGCACTTTTATACAAATTTTTGGGAATTGGATAATTTATGGGAATTGCACAGAAATTGTTCCAAAATTAAGATATAGAAATTCATATTCTATGGGCAACCTAACTCACAACCCAATTAAAGATCTGGAATATCTTTACACTTTACCAACTTCTTTAAATAGAGGTTTGAAACTGATTCCAAATTTCCAAATTAGGTTGTACATTTCATTTCTATTTTATTCACATCATAAAAACCTTAGTCTATCCTACCTAGGTCATGATCTGTATCCACTCCATAAAAATTATAAAATCATAACTTTCGCACACAAAATAAAATATCTTCATACAACTAAACTTATTCAAAAATAAGCATTTATTACTTCATTTCATGCAATGCTTAAAACATGAAGTATCAAATTCAATATCTCCATCTTTGAAAATGCAAACTTTAAAAACCTTTATCAAAAATTCAAAATTCCTTTGTTCCCAAATTGGAATAAAATAATCTCCCATTTTAAAACTTCTCTTATCAAAACTTTTCTCTTAAAAGTTAGACTTTCTAATTTATGGCATTCAAAATTTTCTTGGTTTTTCAAAAAGAAACTAGTGAAAAACTTTCCATCCAATTGCTTACTAAAATAAGGATTTACACCTTTTTGAAAATAGAGTTTGTAACACAAAAGTTTCAAAACTTAATTATCTTTCCAAAATAATATATTAGACCATTTTTTTTCAAAGAGTTTTCTGGCTACAAAAACTTTCGTTTACAAAATAGTAAATTTTCCTCAATTATCATTTTAAAATAACAGTTATTTTCTTCTAAAGCATATAATAATATTTATTACCTTATCACTCAAAATATACTGTTATTTGACAAAATATATCTCGTAACTTTACTCAAAAACTCTTAAAATATCTAGCAACGCTTTTCTTTATCAAATCCAATAATATTGCTACTCAAATAACCTTTTTATTCAAATTAGGAAAAACATATCAAATTCTCATCTTTACATAAATACTTCTCCTTATACAAAAACATCTAACTTATTTATCAATCATCATTTGAATCCAATCGATGGTCAAAGATATCTTTTATTACTTTATACGATAGAAAAATAGATGGAGTAGACAAAGATAACTTCTACCTTATTCTATTACTCATTTCAATATCTCATATACCAGAATTCACAATTCTATTATTACCTCAATTCCAACCATTATTCTATACATTATCTTATATGGGAATGTCCCTCCTACCTATCCTATCGGACATCCCTTTCTTTCTATTTTCTATTCCAAAATAGATGTTATTTCTATTTATAAACCCCTAAAAAGAGTTCTAAAGAAAATAAAATTAGGCTTATAAACAAGGAAAAATCGCATAAAAAAATAGAAGAATCAAAGAACAAAAATTGAAATCTTTTTAATCAAATTATAAATTAACAAATGAAAACTTTTCTAGTCATTAATTTACAGTTAAAACCATCCACCATTTTTTCTTTAAAGAAATTCACCGCTTTTAAAAATTGCATTATCTTTCCAAACTTTTTTAAAACTAATGGTGGTATATTTCCAAAGTTGGCTAAAACCATATTTATATTTCAAAAAATTTCCAACTTATACAACCTCTAAGAAGTTATAGAGAAAAAAAACTTTCAAATTTATTGTGTAGGAAATAATAACATAAAAAAATAGAAGAATACAAAAACAAGGAATAAAGGTTGAAAGCTTTTCTAATTCAATCGACAATTTTTAAATTGAGAAGTTAATAAATGGAAAATTCTTTTTTTTTTTCAACTTCTCAAGTCATCAAATTTGTAAATTAAAATCACCTACCAAAAATGTTTCACCAACCTTTTCAAATTTACAACCTCTTTTCAAAAAATTTACAAAAAAATGGTGGTATAATTTAAAAGTCACCTAAGATCAATTTTTATCACAAATTTCTAGCTCATAAGATTTTCATTTTAAAATCTTTTGAAAGTCACTTCCAAAATTTTCAAGGGGTTTTCAAAGAAACATTTTTATCAAATTATGTCCTAAGGGGTAGGACTAAAATTTGTTCTTTCTTTTAAACCTTTCTACTCTGTCTTTTAAAAATCTAATTTCCTCCTTGTGGTGATAAATGTATTCCTTCCTGTAGAAGTTTGCTCCTTTCCTTGCTTCCATATTTTATTAATATTTAACACCTTCATTTGTTACCTCCATAAATGTTAGTTTGTCTGTATTAATTAGTTGTCAGCCTAACAGACTTTACCTTAAGCTCATTTATTTCCTATTCAAATCCTATATATTTAATCCTTCCTTATCTTTCCCATAATTATCCTAATGGGTTATTAATTTATTCAATTTATTACCTATTAATCTATCCATCTACGGTTACCTCTATTATTAAATATGTCTATATGGTCCTTAATGATAAGGAAGACTAGGTCTTATCAAGGATTCAATTACTATCTAGCTTCTAGGGTGCCTCCATAAGTTGAGGACATGCTCTCCCTAGTATGCTCCTAAAGATATGATCTCCACTCCATGGGTAATTGGAGTAGGAGTAGAAATTATCTCTATTTATTCTTCCAACTCATAGTTGCCTCGTCCATCCTTTTAAAATATGGTCGCAACTACTTTTATAGTTAGAATCTATAGAGTTAGACATAAACTCAAAAATAAATAAATATATAGATATATTTAGTAAGATCGTTGGAAAACACCTTTCAAAAATAACAAATACATCTCTCATACATATATTTTTCCCTATTGATCGGGTAACCTAAACTCTGATACCAAATGTAACAACCCACTCCAGAACATGCCTAATTTCGATCTAGAAAAGGCCCATCGAATCTTACATCCATTCTAAGATTGGTTGTTGCTTGGAAAAAGAAATAACAACATAGGGCAATAACTACTTTTTCAGAACTCACAGTAGATGGAACAAATATAATAGCATAATGTACCCATTTATTTAAAAAATCATAAATATGTCAAAATACAAAGTACCATTAATCG
The DNA here is from genome assembly GCA_030737815.1 of Allium fistulosum. NCBI lineage: Eukaryota > Viridiplantae > Streptophyta > Magnoliopsida > Asparagales > Amaryllidaceae > Allium > Allium fistulosum. The sequence goes on along the minus strand of CM060905.1, from coordinate 151,582,065 downwards.
AATCATAAATTCGTTACAACAATAGTCTAGAGACATAGGTACACATAAAAGCAAGTGAAAATAATAAATACTGCCACAAGCAAACCACCTCCATCTCTAAGAGTCATCTTCACCATCAACATCTTTTAACCTATGTTGTAATAAGGAGGGAGTTCGAACAACAAATGTCTGATGAATAAAAACTTCGAGCCTTACCATTTCAGTACTTGGGCAATATATTTCAAAATTTGAATATGTCTACAAACATATAACCATTAAAATCATTTAATGCTTCTTTTTTAAGGAAAGAAGCAGGTCTCCAAAATCCCATAACATAAATCCCACGTTATAATTAACTAGCAATGCAAGAGATAGTACCCAAGCCACTTAATACCATTTATTGAGAAATAGGAAAACTTTGATCATTTAATAAGTTAATAAAGGTAGACCCATCGTTTAATACCTATTCCTAAGGCGTGCTCCTCAATGATACTATCTAGCTAGCATCATATGGAATCTTAAGTCACATAATACTTCTTTATTTGGATAGACGGACCCTCAATCAATCACTTAATACCTCATCCAGAAGCGGACCCCTATAGATACCACCAAACGTGTCTCCTAGGCCATTTAATACTTCATTTGGGGAAAAGAGGCAGGCCCTCAAACAACCACTTAATACCTTAAGACCCCGAAGAAGACCCTCGTACTAAGGTCCATACTCATAATGACGTCTCACATTAGTCCGACTATTCGCAGGAATTGGTAGCCAGATTAGCTGGGCAAGTTTCCCCTACATAATTTGGGACTAACCTCGTGTCATTATAAATATTTATCATAAGGGTATCTCAAATCAACAGGAAGTGTAGACAACTGCTGGAAGCCTCAAAGTGAACAACAGACCTCCTTCATGCAACTCTATTGACCTCGCATCCTTATGACTTGGCCATAAATTAAATACATTCCATATATATATAACATTACTCATCTCATAATTTCATAAATAAGGCTTATAATGAATCTTCATTTTTACGCCTTAGAATAATAATTAGGCTATATAAGAGTTTCCACTTATTTTCACCAAACAATCAATTACATTCCTAATAGGGGAAATAAATGAAAATAAATACCTAATTAACTATGCCATATACACAATAGTTATACATTAATAGAGATAAATAAATATTCATGCCTAATCAATTACAAGTCCTTTTTCTTCAAATTCCCAAGATTTCATGCCTTCTAAAATAAGGGATTCTAATATACAAAATAGGGAATAAATATTCGTAACCAAAACCGCAATAACATACTTGTAAAAAATATAGAAACTAAATTTATTGCACTAATTCAGTGGAATATCCTAAAAAATAGGAATTTCAATCTAAACTCCGTATTCTATTTAACTCCTCTTTTACAAAGAAATAGATAAGAAGGAAATTTATGTGGAATAAGTGGTGTAAACTATGAACAAAATCCGCAATCTTGACCCCTTGTTTCATCGAAGAATCACAAATTGAACCAAAGAAGAAAGAGAAGTGGAATAGACTATGAAATTATCAAAAATTTCATTAACAAAAGAAATTCCATCAAATTAATATAAATAATTGAGAATCTCAACATAGAATTGACATTTCGAAATAAAAAGGAATTTTGTGGATTTTATCTATCATATTATCACAATCCCAATCCCTAAGGCATATTCAAATCCATAGAGATAAACCAAACAATTACTGAAAAAGAAATACTAAGTTTTCCACTCATAGAATAGCCTTAGCTTCGCTTTTCTTGGATTTGCACGCCTTTCAATCTCCTCCAGAATCTCTCTCTTTTGATATATACATGATAGGGAAGATGTATATATTTTTATTAGATTCAAAACAATTGGAGAAAGAGAAAAAGAAGAATAGCTTGGAGGAAGAAGAAGAAATAATTAGAAAAGGGATTGAGTTCTTACCTGAATTCTCTACGGAGCATCTGATTCTAATTTGGAGAGATAACAATGGTAGAGTTTCATTGAATTCCCTTAAATAATATAAATTAAAAATGGAGAGGATATGGTTCTATTTATAGGGGTTGAAACGCACCAGAACCGTAGGATGGAAATAGTTTAAATGGAGAAATCAAGAGCATTCATCCTATCAAACCCTAACCACCACTGTAATTTTCATGACCGACCAATCGATCGCCCCCATCAACCGGTCGACCGCAAGGGGTCGACTGGTCCCATTAAAGGGGTCGACTGATACGTTGTTTTGGGTAATTATTGATTTTGTTGTTTTTTAATTAATTTTTTAACCTAATTAACTTTAACATTAAAGTTAACTAAACGTTTACTTAACCCCCAAGCTAATTTTTGAAATTCAAACCCTAAATTTAAATTCTCATTTGAATTTGAATTCAAACTAAATTAATTTAAATCGGAAAACTTCAAACACTCATAACTTCTTTGTTTGAGCTCCGTTTTTTAGCATTTTATGCATGGAAACAGGTTAGAATTTCGCCACGAATGCAATGGAATAACTTTCGTGGTCAAATTATGGCTCTTATAAAATTTCCATTTTATACCTTATCACATTTAATTTAATCTACTCCATTTATTTATGGTTAATTTTATGGGGTGTTACATCTTTCTTCATAACAAATTCTTCCAAATTCAGTGTTGAGAATCAAGTCGTGCTCTAGTTTCGGTCTCTGGAAGCTAGAGTACCAATGGATATATTGCAAGGAAACTTCCCTGACGTTACCTGTCTCTGGGCAACGGTTTAAATCTGCAAGTTAGAGTTGACTAATTTGATCAACTTGAGAATATTTTCACCTTCCTGTCGTCGCATGTCTCCGGGCAAGGCAGGTTCCTAAAGGTTCACAGGGTTTCTCCCAGACATCGTTATCTTTAGGCAACGCTGAGTATCGATAAGTTTGGGTCGTTTTCCCCCCGACCTGGTGGTTTAGACCTTTTCGACATCGCCTATCTCTGGGAAACGTCGGTTCTCAAATGGTTGGGGGTCGATTTTCACCATTGACCCGGCTGTTCGGACCTTCTCGGCGCCGCCTGTCTCCAGGCTACGCCAGTTCTTAGAAGGTTAGGATCGATTTCCCCTTCGATCTGGTGGTTTGAGTCGATTTTACTTGTCGACTCGGCGGTTTGAACCTTCCCGGCGTTGCATGTCTCTGGACAACATCGATTCTTAGAAGGTTGGGATTGATTTTCCCCATCGACCTGACGGTTTGGGTTGATTTCCCCCGTTGACTCGGCGGTTTGAGTACATACTCTCCGTCCACCATCCCAGGATAGAGGAGCACTTCCTTGGCTGTGCTGCTAGTAGCACAACGTAGGAATTTTTCTCACATGAACGCAATTCCATTGGTTCGATAGCTTTATTTGCGAAAAGGAAAGTGGCAAGTCCTTCCAAATTACATTGCCTCCAGAGTCCCTGGATGGCTTATTTGCAAATATATATATAAAGCTAATTATAGTAACGATGCAACAAGTCGTTGTTCCAACCTCGAGGAATTAGGGTTCCATCGATCGTAGCTACCTTGAATGTTCTGTCTCCAAGCTTCCGTTCAATTGCATATGGGCCTTCCCAGTTTGGTCCAAATGCTCCAGTACTCGGGAGAACTCGTTTATGTATGAGATCTCCTACTTTGAAAGTGCAATTTTAGACCTTGGCATTGAAGTGTTGCCTACTCTTCGCTGGTAAGAAACTACCCTGAGTTTCGCTTCTTCCCTTTTCTCATCAACCAAATCAAGTGAGTCAAGTAGGAGTTCCTCATTCACCTTTGGATTGAAATGCCTTTTGCGATGAGAAGGGACTTCCATTTCTATCGGGAGCATATCTTCTGATCCATAGTCCAAAGCGAATGAAGAGTGTCTGGTTGCTGATTTATATGTCGTTCTGTAAGCCCACAGTGCTAGTGAAAGCTCATCGACCCAATTGCCTTTAGCTTTGGCCAATCATTTTTTCTGGGTGGACTTAATGATGTTGTTCACGGCCTCCACCCATCCATTTGCCTGTGGATGCGCTACTGATGAGAAGCTTTTCTTGATTCTGTATCGTCTATAGAAATCCTTAAATTCCACGCTCTCAAACTGGGTTCCATTATCTATGGTGATCTTCTGGGGTACTCCGAACCTGTGAATAATGTTCTTAGTCACGAAGTTAGTTACCTTTTCCATTGTGATTGCGGCAAGTGGTTCCACTTCAGCCCATTCTGTGAAGTAATCAACCGCAATTATTGTGTATTTTCTCCTCCTTTTATGATCGATAGCACTCCAATGAGATCAATTCCCCAAATTGAAAATGGCTATGGGCTAACCATTTGCATAAGTTCTAAATATGGGGCCCTTGGGATCTTAGCAAATCTCTAGCAACGGTCAAAGCATTTTGTGCAGTCAGTGGCATCTTGATTTATTATTGGCCATAAATATCCATAACGAAGGGTCTCCTTAGCTAGAGTCTGTCCCCTGGTGTGGTCACCACAGCTGCCCTCATGGATTTTCATGAGGATTTTCTTAGCCTCATCCTTGGTTACACACTGGAGCAGGGGAGTCGAAAATCCTTTTGTGTACAGAACTCTGTCTTGCACCATGAACCGTGGCACATTTCGAAGGATATTCTTTTATTCGTTTCTGTCTCTAGGGAGAGTTTCTCTGAGCAAGTAATCCTTTATTGGGATCATCCATGACTCTGCTTCCTCCATAGTCTCCAGAATCCAATCAACGTCCATCTCTTTGATACTCTAAGTTGTTAGGACTTCTACCGGTACTAGGCCCATTAGTTGCGCTTCCCCGTAACTAGCTAGTTCAGCTAGAGAATCGACCTTCGTATTCTCTTCTCTATGGATATGCATTATAATGTAGTGTTCTATATCCTCTAGCAGTTCCAGTGCTTTGACTGGTAACGAGATAGCCTCTCTCCCTTCGCCAGATATTCCTTCCTAACCTGACAAACCACAAGTTGAGAATCGTTGAATTTGTACAACGTCTTTATTCCTAGTTCTTTCACTATCTTCAATCCAGCTATTAACGCCTCATATTTAGCTTCTTTATTTGTTCTGGGAAATACCAGTTTTAATGCATAGCAAACTGATCGTCCCTCTGGATTTTTGAACATTACTCCTGCTCTCGAGCTATGTTCATTCAAAGCACCATCAACAATCAATTTCCAATGAGATGATGTGACCACATCATTGTAGTCCTCCTCACCATCCCGAATTGTGAACTCGACGATGAAATCTACCATCACCTGTTTGTTTATTGCTCTCTTGAGGTAGTAAGTGACATCATACTAGATCAACTCTATATTCCATTTTAGCAGCCTTCCTGAAGTCTCGGGTCGATACAACACCTTCTTAAGAGGCCGATTAGTCAGCACTTTAATCGAATGGGCCTAGAAATAGGGTCGTAGCTTCCTTGATGCAATCAACAAGAAGTATGCAAGTTTCTCCAGCTTTGGGTAGTTCCTTTTAGCTCTAATAAATTGCTTGCTGATATAGTAGACTGGTCATTGTATCCTTGCTTCTTCATGTACTAATGTCGCACTTAGCGTGTAAGCAGAAACTGCTAAGTAAACGAACAAGTCCTCCTCATCAAGCGGTTTAGATAAGATCAGGGGTGTCTCTATGTGTCTCAACAACTCTTTGAAGGCATCATGCCAATCCTAGTTCTATTCAAAATTCCTCTTCCCCTTCTTGAGAGCACCGAAGAAGGATATGCATTTGTCCATGGCCTGAGATGAATCTGCTCAGAGCGGCGATCTTGCCATTCAGACTTTGTAATTCCTTTTTTTGGTAAGAGCTCTCATATTCCTCAAAGCATCAATCTGCACTTAATTGGCTTCGATGCCCCTAATGTTAACAATGAATCCTAGAAACTTACCTGACGCCACCCTGAAAGAACATTTTAATGGATTTAATCTCATTCCATATTTCCACCGAACTTCGAACATCTCTAAAAGATCATCTAGGTGATTTTAGGAAACCCACAATTTCACATGTATATCATCCATATATACCTCCATAGTTTGCCCGGTCTGGTTCTTGAATATGTATTTACTAATCTCTAGCATGTAGATTCGGCATTCTTCAAACCAAACGAAATTACTCTAGCGGTATAGTCCCAAATCTATTATGAAGCTAGTATTTTCTAGGTCTGGTATGTGTATTGGTATCTATACCCATATTAGGAATCCATAAACGAGAATAACTCATGTCCTACAGTGTCGTCCACCAGCTGGTCAATTATAGGCAAAAGAAAGCTATTATTCGGACAATTTTTATTTAGATATGAATAGTCAATACACGTTCGCCCTTCCCATTTGACTTCTTGACCAATACGAGGCTGGATACCCACTTTGTGTAAAGAGCATCGTGGATAAAGCCGTTTTCCATTAGCTTATCCACTTCTTCTCTCAGCGCAGCTGATCACTCCGGATCCAGACTACGCCTCTATTACTTTACTGGTATAAATATGGGACCGTTGTGACACGCTATCACCGTTAGCTCTGTTGGTGTTTGTCGCCCTTCCCTTGACTACTTCTTGGGATCCATAGTCTTATTGAATCAGCTATGGTTCCCGAGCCTGGGTCTAGGCTTTACTTTCTATGCTTGCGAGTCCTGAATGCAGAGAGTTCTCTCCACATTCTTGACCTTTTCATGCCGCTTCACTTCTCGTAGTTCCGCAACGTAGCATTCCCTTCCTGCGCTCTGGTCACCTTTTACCGTTCCTACCCAGTTCTCCATGGAGAACTTCATTACTAAACACCAAGCTGCCAAAGCTATCCTGAAATCAGCAATTGCCGGTCGGCCCAAGAAAGCGTTGTATGTCGAATATTCATCAACAATCACAAACTTATGGATTTGCACTATCCTGCTATCTCCTTCACCTAGTTCCACCAGAAAATCAATTATTCCAATTGGTTGTTTGGCTTCTCCCGTGAAGCCTTGGATCTTGGTTTTACAAGCTATTACCTCCTTCATATTGATCTTCATCTGATCGAATATAGTCCTGAAGAGTATATTCAGTGAACTTCCAGTATACACTAAGGCTCGATGCACAGTTGCTGGTCCTATTCCTCCAGTAATCACCATGGGGTCGAAAGTTGGCGCTTCTCCACCAGAATCTCTACTTCAAAATACAATATCATCCATTATCATCTTTTGTTGCTTAACCGAAGCTCCGTCATCTACAACAAAGCAGTCTTCTTTCGACCCATGATTTAGCGAGCTCGCATACCATTCCATTTCCCTGCAGCTTTTCTCCAATGGGTAAGGTCCTCTAGTTGTGGTATTAATAACCAACTTTCCATCGTTTTGCTTGGGCGCTTTACCACTTGGTCCAGACTGATTTCTTATGGTGGTCGGCCCTGGGAGTATTGGAATTTGGCTATCTTCCTACGACTTTTTAACATACTGTTGGAGCTTATTCTCCCTTATCATCTCTTCTATAAGGTCCTTCAGATGTCTACACTCGTTCATGTTGTGTCCCTGAGTTTCATGGAAACAATAGTACTTTCTAGAGCGCTTCTGTTCCTCGCTCGTATCTCTCTTCGGTGACCTTTTATACCGTTCCATCCCTTACATGGCAAGGAATATATTCTCCAACGTATCTGTCAGGGGCGTGTAATCTTCCGATCTCAAGTTCCTTGGGTGCTTACTGTTCTCATTGCCTCTTCCACTTGTACCTTGATTCCTCTTCTTCTGATTGTTGGAATTCTAGGAATTAACCGCTGCATTTCTAGAGTTTCCTCCAGTTTTCTTAATTGCAACGTTGCTTTGGAACTCCTTTGATTATCCATTATCAATCTATCCAACTAGTTAACTTACTTCCTTCAAATGCAAGAACTGGTTGGCCTTGCAATGGAACTATTCCATAGTTGTTGATTGCTTCATATTCAGCCATCCTCCAATATTCATGCCCGGGTGGATGCCCTGGACCAAATCCATAAATACAAGATCCTCCTTTAGATTACTAACTTCAGTAATAGCTATATTGAATCGATTTAAGAAACCTTTCAGCGACTCTTTGGGCCCTTGAGAGACACCCAATAGTGGCATAACCTCTTTGGGTCGTGCGGCATGAAGCCGATGCTGCTCCAAGAATTTCTTAGCCAACTCATCAAAGGTCGATATGGATCTCGGTGTGAGCCTGGTGAACCACTTCGATGCGACTCGTTCCGAGAAGATAGGGAAACACCTATACCGCATAGCATCGGTAGCCCCGGCACCGTCCATGTGCCATTCATACTTGAATAAGTGTTTTCTAGGGTTGGTGGTTACGTTGTACGATGGTATTGTGGGTATCATGAACTTTCTATGGTATTCTTCCTTTAGAATGTTTTTCGTGAATGGAGTTCTACTCGGTGTAGAACCCATCATTATTTCTGCCTTTATTTTACTTGACTAACCACTTAATCATGTCAGCTATGTATTCCTTGCTGGAAAGGTATTCTATAGGGTAACTACCAGGGGCTACACTAAGTATTTGGCTCTGCAACCGAGCTTGGCTTGCCGGCTAGTGCTGAGGTTCTCCACTCTCTAGTATAACCATTCCTGTGGTATTTCGTTGCCGTGGGGTTAGTTCAGTTGGAGTTATTTGAACTCTAGTAGCATTTCCTCCGGAATTTGGTCCAAAACCATCATCATCCAGCAGCATGTCTTAATCAGAGTCAGAAACCATTAATGCATCTCCCTCTCAAGCATTGTTCTCCCCTAGATTTGTATCGGTATCGAGAGTAGAACTCTCGGTATTGGTTGGTTTCTTTGCAAGGGGAACACTCCTACATCCTTCTGTAACACCTGTAACTCCAGTAGTTACCTCCTTATGTTTTCGCTTTTCGTCCCTTTTGTCTTAGCCAGAAACTGAAGAATTCTGTTTTTCTATTACAGGGGAAGTTTCCCTTATAACTTTTTAGTTCTCGGTGGTTCAAGGTTAACAAAGCATCCATCTTGTCCATCAGAGCTTTCTGGCTGTCCACTATCTTCTGGTTAAGTTCTTGCATCATTTTATCAAGTTCTCCTCTAGTTACCAGTTCATTTTGAGCAGAAGCCGAGTACCGAGTGTTCATTGTTAACTTCCATTTGGTGAGTGTTTTTGGTTCTTCACCACCAGCTATCGCTCCTACGGATCTTCCGGATATAAATTTTCCTTTTGTAGGTGCTATGAATTTCTAATAGCAAACCCTCAAATCCTTCAAGTAAAACTTTTGGATCCTTCCAATCCGTAGTAGAGAGCTAGATCTAAGCCTGGATTAAGTTCTCTCAATGAAAGAACCAAAATGTTGACATCAAAAGTGGATCAAACCTAAGATTGAGTTGTAGGGAACTCGTAGACCTAGATCTAGCAGATAGTATTGAAAATAAAAGAAATAGAATAGGGGGACATAGGATTTTTACAATGGTTCTTAAATCTTTGACCTACATCCACTTTATATATTTATTGATTGTTATTTACAGAGAATTAGAGAGTACATGTCACCAGCATAAGGGTTTGACGGGTTCTATAGCCTAGAACCACCAAGAGTAGCTGCCTAGGTGACCATTGCGAAGGAGATAGGAGATGAAAAAGAGAAGCATAGTTTAGATCCTTTTCTGGTTACTGCAGGGTCGGTATTTATAGGGAAATAGCAACATAGAGTCAGAAGCCTACTTGAGTCGAAGCCCAAGAGAGAGCCCTGAGACGTACACATAATCACGTGGGCTCATGTACCCTAAAACCTCTCGGTACCAAGTGGTCAACCACTGGGTGCCGCGTGGTTTACTTAAGTGTAAACCTTCGAGTCTTATTTGCATTGCTCTTCTAGCTATCTTCTTCTTGATGCGTTTTAAGCTCTGTTCTATTAACTTTGAGTTGGTTCTAGTCATTTTCTCAATAACACTCGAACTGTCCTGCTTTCTTGGCTTTCTTCTCATCAATCTTGTGAATTGCTTTACTATTCTTTGAGAAAAGCACATGACCCCGAATGGTTGAAGATGTAGATTAGGTACATGAAGCATGAATGGCCAAATTTTTTTTTATGGACCGCTCGATAACAAGAGATGCCACTCGATACCAAGTGGTTTCCTTAGCCAAAAATCCACTTGCAACTTCTTGTCTTCCAATCTTCTGCCCTTTTGATCATGTTCCTAAGTTCTCGAGTCATTTCGCCTTCGCCTTGTCCTAGTTCTTAGGGTCGAATTCTACTTACATAAAAAGCCAGTTAACACCTACTATTTGAAGAAGACACATCCTCTCATGGATATGTTTCAATTTAAATGGTTCGACTTATACCCAACTATGGCCTTAATTTGTTAATCGTTGTCATGTGATTGAGCATAGTCAAAATGTAGTTTAGACACTTAAAATTCCCATTATTCTAAAGTGAAAATACTATTGCACATCATCATATGAGATCTTCTATTTGACTTTATAATTAATCTATAGACGACTCTCGGTGAGTCATTCTGTGATTGTTCCAAACAATCCCACGAACGCAACCGCTTAGTGCCTCTTAACGTCCATGATAATATACCATCCATATAGTGGGCATTACGTGCACTAGTCTAAAAGGATGTATTGATAATCCATTCTTGACACATCTTCATTAGGAACATTCAAGGTAAAGAATTTATTGGCACGATTCAATATCATGGTTACAAACACATTAGTAACTACATTCAATTAAATATTTTTCCTAAGAATTTTCTTCTTAAGCATATTTAATGTATTTAAAACATTAATTATATCCTAATACAACAATATGTATACAATAGAAAATAAAACCAAATCTTTATTTTATTGTGAACAAGATTTGCTATAAAAGTTATATAAGCAAATCACATTATTGCCCCTAGGTCAAACCTTTAACTCTATCAAATAGTTAACTGAACATGATATGTAGATGACATGAAAAGCACTTTAGATTATGCATTCACTCTTGGCTCAAAAATATTCACTTGAGCATTAAAAAATCAAGCAACAATTGCACAATCATTGGTGGTAGCAGAGAATATCACAACAGCCATAAAACAAGGTGGATACTTAAAAATATGAGAGAGTTGCAAGAATAAGCCATACAAAACTATTGAGACAACTAATCAGCTATAGCAATGATGAAGAATCTTGTATTTCATAGTAGTACCAACCTATAGGCATCAAGTATCACTTCATTAGAGAACCTGAAGCCAATAAAGAGATTCAACTCAAATACTATAAGACTCAAGATCAACTAACGGATATATTCACTGAGACAATACCAGGAGAAAAGTTTGAACTACTATGAGAAATGATCGGAGTTACTGAAATATGTACCAAATAAGAGTATCAAAAAGTGATACATGTTCAAAGAGATGTGCTTATTAATGAAGAAACATGTCTCTTTATATAAAGGGTCATATCTTTTTAATATAAAGAGTTATGTTCATTCAAGTTAAATGATTTTGTTTCATATATAGAGTCTTATTCAAAGAAATATGTCTATTAATTGTATGATCAAATTGAAGAGTTACATCTCTTCTAAAGAGTCACAAGTTCATGAATAAACGTTTAGTGATCAGGATGTAAATAAAAAAATTTCCGGAGTCCATCAACAGTTCATATTAGTTTAAAACCCTATAAATGCACAGCTAATGTAAACCCTAATTCATAAGAAATTAGTCTCTGCACCAAAATTCTGTCAATTTCTTTTCTCCTCCACTTACAAAATTCTTCAAAATAAATAAAAATAGAGAGATATTAGGAGGTTAAATCAAACAAAGGGAAAATGAATGGGGAGGTTTCCGGAAGAGATTCAAAGGGAAAAGCTTGGATCTAAGGTCAGTGGGTATATTTTTAATAAGATGATTTATATGCAGAAATTTTTTGTATACCCTATGTGATTTAGATTGTTAGAAACTAAATTGAGAATCTTGTTGTTTAGATATGAGATTGAATAATAAATGTAATTGACGAGAACCAGTTAAATAGAATTTTATCTAGGTTAAATCTCTTTTCTAATCAAGTATGAATTCATATAACCTATTAATATTGACGTTAATAGAACCTGTTAATATTGATGTTAATAGTAGCCCTAGCTAAACTATTTTTAATGTAAATTTGTAAACTTAAATTAAATTAGAAAATTTGATACTTGCAAACTTGGGTTCACTATAAGAAGAAAATGTAAATTGCTGCAATGGAAATTTAGGAACGAACATAATTAACCAAATAATTAAAAATCCCGAAAACAACAATAATCCCTAATTAAATAGCAACGACCGATCGACTGCTCTTATTGGAGCAGTCGATTGCAAGCGGTCGACCGCTGCAGTGTATAGCGGTCGATCGGTTAGTGTTCAAGAAGCGCAATATAAACTTCGGCCTAAGGACTAGGTCATAAATAAAATAGTTACTGGTGTGTGTGTGTTTGTAAATGTTCCCTATAAGGCGACACTAGGACATTGCGGGGCGGGGTAAATGTTTTTTATCTAGCAAGGGTCGACATTTGACTGGGGGCAATTCTGTCACAAATTACACTTACGGGAGGTTCTATGGTGGATGCGCAGCATTGATGGATGTCTGATGAAGTGTGTGGCTCTGCACAAAGGGATTTCCCCGGTACTCACGAATGATGCGATGTGGTGCTGTGTTGTTGTTGGATACCAACACGTGCAATAAGAGGCATTACGTTACCATTGAGAGGTGGACACGGATGCAAACAATGAGACACTTCAACAAGTCGGCATTGCGGGCTCCCCCTCAGTGCATAACTATGGTACCGATAGTTATAGTTGTGGAAAACTTAGTCCCATGGTATAAATTGTAGTGAAACCTATGTTGGAATAGTTACGTGTAGACGTAATGTGGGAAAGGGTAGGGTAATCTTATGTAGAATAGCTCCAGTAGTTATTAGTCGATCATTAGTTGTCCAAGGTTCGATTATTTGTTCGACCCTTAGTATGAGCCTGCATAAGTAGTTAGTGTAGGTGTGTATTGAGTTAGACCCCTTAAGTAAAGAAAATAAGCAACTCATGAACACTTATAGGATATTCTAGGTCACATAGAGTGTTACTAAAATCAACTATATGTGATCACCATATATTAATGATGTACTCATTCACCAGACTTTTATCTGACCTACCCCCTTTTCTTTCTTTTTCCTCACCATAGAAGGATAGGGCAGCAAGTGATAGGACCAAGATCAGTATGTGGAGAGTCAAGCTTAGATTTGGAGTTGCTATATATTTTCTATTTCTCTCCATATGTTTGCTTATCGTATTTAGTACTTAGTATTAATTAGACTATGTATTGTAATTCTATGTACTTTGGATTTGACTACGTACTATTTTTTGAGGTCGTGTTTAGAGATATTTCTAAGATGGTTATTTTTTATATTACATTTTGTTGCCTTCTGCTGTGAGATTTGAAAGTGTAGAATATCTTAGATCATATCTATTTTAATTTTTAGTCTTTATCGTGTTTAAAAACCTTGATAGCTCATATTTCTCGGTACCGACGCGATTCCGAAAGTCACCCTAAGTTTTAGATCGGTGTGTCAGAAGGTGCGGGTTGTCACAGTTGGTATAAGGCTTAAGTTTGAAATTCCATAGGGATTACGAGCGTATTGAGAGAATGTACTTGAAAAGTTTTTCGAAAAGAAATGGTTTTCCACATGTTTTTCAAAAGGTTTTCCAAATAGGTTTTAAAAATAGGCTTCCAAAGTATGTATATACATATATATAGATAAAAGCTTTTCAAAAGTTTACATATAAGTGTAATACGAATACTTGCCCTTGTCAATACTATATGTGGAAATGTTGCTTATAAATTCCCAATAACAAATAGAAGATGACTAAACCCGCTGGTTTAGGCTCAGGTGACGCGTCTGAGATTCCAAGCATGAATGTTTCGATTTGGTTCTGCCGGTATCTTCAAGCAAGGGGATAAGTTGAGCTTAACCCTAATAGAGGATCCACAGAGCGAGCGCCGGGTGCAGTTCCTGCCTACCCACCTACCGTCGATTTTTCTAAGTTATGTAAGGACATTTCGAGCCTATGAGGGAAGCCGAATGTAGGGACCGAATCATATGTAGATTCGAGTACATAGATTTGCACTTGCAAGAGAATTTTTGATTGATGGGACCTACTGACGAGGTGAGGAGACAGCTTGCTACTTGACATTTATAAGGAGAGGCCCTGAATTGGTAAGATGAAGTTGAGGTGGAGACTAATGGGGGAGAGATCACTTGGGGGGAGCTTAGAAGATGTTTTGAGATAAAGTTTCTTTCCAGAGCAGATGAGGGAGTACAGTTGGAAAAGTTCATTCATTTACGGAAGGGAGAGATGTTGGTGAAAGAGTATGTGAATTAGTTCAATGAGTTAGCTAGGTTCAGGATGGAGTTGATTAATACCCCTCATAAGAAGGCTTTGAAGTTCGCGAAGGGGCTAAATCAACCTCTTCAAGATTTTTCTCTTAGTCATATTCCTATGGGTGCGAATTATGATGGTTTGGTGGAGATGGACGTCTTGAATACCGTCTCGAAGGAGGAAACAAAGGAAGAACCCAAGAAGTCAGGAGGGAAGGTGCTATAGTAGAATCATTGCAAGAGTGGAGGAGGACCCAAGGGAAAGATTAAGAAGCAGGATATGTAGTGCAGGAAGAAGGGGCACTTTTCTAAGGAGTGCAAGGAGAACAGTTTGAAGATTAAGTGTTACAACTGCAATCAATTTGGGCACACAAGGCAGGAGTGTCCAGCACCTCAGAAGACCTCTAGCCAGGTGGTTCTAGCTTACACACTAGACGCAGTTCCAAGCTCAAGTATGCCTCCAGTAGTGACTATTACCCAGATGTCTTTTCTGAGGTTACCTGTAACGATCCTCAAATTTAACACTGCAAAATATTGAATTAATTAGAAACACATTTTTAAATTAAAAGGTGAACTGGGTCTCCTATTTATAACCATTGTGAAAGTTTTTTTGAGACGATCAATTTGATATATAGTTTTTATATGTTTGGAGCTACAATTTGCGAAATAGAGGCGTTACAGTGTTTAAATAACATACGTAGCTGTTTTCGGACCAAACGGATACACTATTACCCAACCTAACGACTGTATATTTGAGAGTATGAACCCTAGCTATCACCTCTATCTCCATTTCCTTCTATAATTTTCGAACTTCCTTAATCACCTGCTAATAGTGGATGATTATCTCTAATTACAAATTGACTTAAAAATTAAAATGTTCAAACCCTATCGAATTATACATTGTTGGAAATCTCTCGACGAATGGAGTTGATGGAAAGTGTTCGTTTTGCAAAATGATGCTCAGATCAACCACAAATCACGATCAAACGTTCAAATCGGCGAAACCCTAGGTCCAAATTAGTGGTTTTTGATTTGGCGAACAATTGATGCAATTGAAGAGGCAAAACGATAGAGCTCGACGAGGGGAGTCTAGATCTGGTTTAGATTTGATGAACGGAGCAACGAGGTGGTCGAAATTGAGCTCTAAAGCTCACAGGTGCATAAACTTCGTCGGTGAAATTACAGTCAAGGGTGGAAATCTAGGCAGCGACGCTGGTAGGCGTAAATGATGGAGGCGGTGATCTTCCAATTGCAAGGGTGGCGCAGCTTTAGGTGGTCAAATCTAGGAGGAATTTGTGGTCAAACTTTACTATGCAGTGTAGGGGTTACGTGCGGGTTGGTTGTAGGTGTGCATAAGTAAATAATGTTGGATTATTTTAATACTAAATTGTGGAAAAACTGTTATTTTAATAATATTGCGAATGAGATCGTATAACTTTAATATCTTTTGCATACGAACACCGATTCACGTATAATTTCTTCCGTTGGACACATTGAAATTCTGGATGATTTAGTATTGGTTTTGCTGAGTTTGAAGACTGTTGAAAAAAGCACGTTGGTACGGTTTATTTAATTTGATTAATTGAATTATTAATTATGAAATAGATATTTATTAATGAAAAATTAAAGTTATTGATATGTGTTATGATATATCGATAATTGTTTGATATTGTAACTATTTTGGATATGTTTTGCCATTTTAAATATTTATTGTTGATTATTGTGTTATTGGGTGTTTAACTGTAATCAATTGCTTATTTAAGTTTTGGATGCAATTGGTTGATATAAAATAGATGAAAATGATTAGATTGGATAAATAAATGATATTTAATGGGATTTATGGATTTTGTATAATGTTTGTAAATGACAGTGTTTGAATAAAATAGAATGAAATTAACCAGAGAAAATTTAATAAGGCTATTATTTATGAATTTCTAGGGAAAACCATAAATAATATCGAAGAATATATTTTAAACTTAATTGGGATTGTTTATTATTATTCAACAAAGTCAGATTTTATAAATAATAATAATATGGTTTTCGTAAAAATTACACTGTTTTGAAATAAATGGAAATGAACCGATTTAGAGTATATTAAAGAGATTTAATAGGAATATTATTACTTCGGCGTAAAATAATAATACTATTGGTTTGAAAGGTAATTTGATGAAATTAATATTTTCGATAAAATATATTATTTGGAAAGATTTGAAGTAATGAGATTATAACAAAGTATTTTGTAGTATATAATCAATTTGAGAGAAATATTATTATTTTTAAAGTGAATTAAAGGTCAGTTTATAATAAACTATAATAAAAATGATGTTATAATTAAAAGGAAACAACGATTATAAATATGATATTTTGAATGGGTGTAATACGTGATTAACGGTTGATTTTATTTATCATATATGGTATTCCATAACGACGAGATTGTATTTGGATGTATTGACATTATTACTACATTTTGTATAGTTGACTATGGTTTTATTGTGTTGATGTTTGTATTACTAATGTTGTTTGAATTAGTACACATTTGATGGTTGATGTTTTGAGACTATTATGAGAATATTAGTATAAATCTGATGATTTATACTTACATTGTGAAGTGTTGCTATATTGGATGATTAGTATGAATGTAAGTATATATTTGGGTTGTTATTATTTTCTTGTTAAATGATTGAATATTGTTAAATGTGTGCGATGTTTAATGGTTAAGTGTGCTATTGTTGTTGTTGCCCATATGATGATCTGTTGTGATGGATGTGTAGATATATTGTATTCTACTTCTATTGATTGCATTGATTGCAATGGTTGCATTGATTATATTATATTCCATTGATTGCATTGATTTCAATGATTGCATTGATTGTATTGAAATACATTGGTCGCATTGGTTGCGAATGTTGAATGGATACAATGGTTGAATGGATGAGATGGTTGTTATAAACTAACAAAGTATTTGGATGTAGGAGAAGAGCAGGAAATAAAACTATGTAGGCTTGATTCCTCAAAAGGGATACGTAGGCAGCATTTTTCTATAAAGAGGCCACAGGTTCCCTTAGGTTGGTTCGGGTGTATAGAAATTGTCGCAGTCCAAACATAGTTGAAATATATTTTCTTTTATCTTATATATCTAAATAGGTGAAAAGTGGTAGACAGGAGCAGAAGAGGGACTGAAAAGCGGGTACCTAATTTGGTATATTACTTTTACTCCATTGTTACACCATTCACAAGTTGATAACAATTGACGTATTTGAAATGTAAAGTGATGAGATGATTATTGTATTACTGAGTTAATAATATTTATATGTATTGATGTTGGATTCTGCTATGAGACTTTCCACTTTCTATTCATTATTTTAGAATTTTTAATTTTTATCTATCTACGGTCTGCTGCTTTTAATACTTGAAATTAGTTATAAGCATGTTTCGACGTTGTTTATAATTAATTTTGAATTTTAAAAATAGCGGGTGATCACATTTGGTGCGATTCCCTTAGCCTTGGGTAGGTTTGACCATTTGGTTATAATGATTTATACCTTAGGTTGGGTTAAAATATAAAAGAATAGAGCGTTCTGATTGACAATTTTATGCTTGGTGTGTATGTTTGTTTGTTAACTACCATTACCTAACGTAAAAATGACTAATAGAAGATAAATTAAGTATGAGTGGAGTATGATGAAAACTTATAAAAGGGGTTAAGTATTGATTTTAAACCGAGTGGCATACACCCGATGTTAAATTATAATTGAAACCCAACCTTAATAAAATGGAACGATATTTTCAATCAGAAAATACTTGCTTGGAAATTTTTAAAATATACACCTCTGATTTTAAAGTTATTTCATTAAAAGGGGAGAAATTTTTATTTCTAGGCATAAAAATGAGTTGAAATTTTTGATGAGAATAGAGTATTTAATTTGGAAATAAAATATTTCTATGAAGATATTTCAAAAATGCAAAAGTGGACATAGTAAAAATATTTTATTTGAAAGTACTTTTAGTAAAATGGTGTCTTAATTAGTAATTGAAAGTTGAATTAAGCCTTGGAAGAAACTTTTATTATGTAAACACCTTGTCAACAAAGGAAGATGTTTTTCTGAAACGTGTTCTATCTAGAAAATAATTTTATGAAACAATGATTTGGTTTAAAATAGTTTGGGAGGAAATATTTTATTAAAGAACATTTTAAAATATATGTACTTATTTATAATAAGTTGTTTTGAGGAAGAGGAAACTATTTTGATGATAGTATATATTTTAATTTTTTTTTCAAGAGTGCCTTATTAGAGAGTGGTTAGTGAGAGCTCTTATTTTTAAAGAAAATAATATTTTGTTGAAACATTCTTTATAGTAAATAATAAAAAGTTTGAAGAAGATTTATTTTAAAACTACTTTACAGGAAGGTTATTTCCACAACAATATGTTTTATTCTGAAGTAATTATTTTCTTAATAGAAGTATTTGAAAATATATAGAAGGGATATTTTTTTAAATTGAGAAATTAGATTATTGGTGGAAATAGTTTGGTGGATATATTTTTTTAAAATATATTTTTCAAGTAAAGAATGCAATAAAATATTTATTTATATTTGATTTCAAAAACTTTTGTTTGGAAATTGATTTCGGTTGTAAGAATTTTCACTTAAAGGCCACTTTGATAAATTATGGTTTGAAAAGAAAAACATTAAAAAAAACTAGACATTGTAACATAAGGTGTAAGACGATTGGGTAAGATTAGTTTTGAGTTGGCCCGACACCCATTATAACGATGCTACCTTATGACTGTTGTGTGAGATTTTCCCTTAGGGGTTGTAGGAATATCTAGTTATTCGCTTCCGTAGAGGGGTTAGGAAATGATGTGGACACCGCCCGATTGGATGTGTGGGATGGTGACATTTTACTTGTGATTGCTTACTTTTGTTGAAATTGATTATATTATTTATAATTAAGAAATTATCACTGTTTGTTTGTTTATATTTACGCATGACTTCATGCCATGCTTGTTTAAATTGATTTCTCTTACTTATATGACGTTGTTGATTGTTTTTTCTTTTACTATGGTTGATAGAATTATTTGTTTGATTATTTGTTGCTTGTTTGTTTGATTTGTTGCTATCTGTTTGGTTGTTCACTTGGTTGTTATTGATTATTTGTTTGATATAATTGGTTTGTTTGTTTGTTATTTTCTTTTTTTCTGTTGTTCTATTGTTTGCTTGTTTGTTGTCTGCTATGTATGATAATTGTATGATTGGAAGAAGTAAAGGGACAACTTAGTAATAATGGCATGACATAGTTTCCTAAGTTGTGAAAGACTGGATATCAGAATTAACTAAGAGATATGAAGATGTTCTTTAAAGATGGATATCAATGGTTGGAAAATTTTGATGGTTAAAAACTTGATGGGGTACCATTGAGGGATTACGAATAGTCGGGAGGTTCATTATAGAGTTTCTGAAAATGCATTCAGAAATCTATTTTTAAAATGATTCCCGACTTCCCTGAATATTTTCTATTTAAAAGAATTATTTTATATGATGCGTATGTATATATAAAACAATGATTTTTCAAAATTATTTTTTTCTAGAAAGATTGTTCAATAAAGGGATGAAAAGGAATCATGTTTCACAAGATGGAAGTTTTGATTTGAAATGAAAATATATTGGTAAATATTTTGCTCCTAAAAATGCATTGAATTCTCTTCGCCGGCAGGTCTCTCTTTGGCATTTTGGGTAATTCACCCCTATCATCAAACGAAGGAATCACTATAAAAATATTTATTAATCAAATTTTTCGAAAGGATCTGAAGATTGGAATGAGACGACTCTACATGATGATTATCCACATGGGCAGGTTCTTGGAAGGGTGACCTATGAATAAAATGTTGAATAGTTCTATCGTGCAAAGAAAGAAATTTTTTCCACAAGGGCAGGTTCTAGGAAGGGTGACCCATGGATAGAATGTTGAATGGTTTTATCATGGGAAGAAATAATGTGGAATGTTTCCTTGAAGATAATGGAAATTAGATGGAGCAAGGAAAGAGTTTGAATACGCGTGCTAAGGGATTATTGATGTCCAAAGTGTTTTCTGATGTACTCGAATGTAGGGGTATTGTGAGTGCACTCATGGGTACTTTGAAAGGCTACCCGGATCATTTGAATGGATTCGTATACCCTAGACTGTGGGAAAGGATCTAGTATCAGATTCGGGCTAAAGACGAGTACACTGGAAACCGGGATTTCCATTAATCCCTAGCAGGGAAAAGGTCATACGAGTTATCATATATCCAAAGCACAATACTCTTAAAATGGTGGCCACTTGGAAGAAATCTTATGATATGGGTTTGAAAATTGAAGATTAAAGCTGCTGCAGCATGTAAACGTGACCATATTCTTTTGCCGATGTTGTTATGACTAATCACGTGGATTATTTTGGATAGTACATTGATTATTTTGAGGATGAGGCTATGAGAAATTTCATCGACGACGTTGAAGATGCACATATTTGAGTGGATGTGTAGTCAACATAGGGATTAACACACATGTGTTATTTTTTGATATATTGATGTGGTGATTGCTCTTTTTGATGTATGTGCTTTATTTTTATGAGCTATGTTGATTGTTGATTTTTGTGTATTTATTTATTTATTTATTTGCACATAAATATTTGGATTAACCACTGCTTGTTGTGGACTTTAATTAATGTCAACTAAGTTTGAATTATTACAGTTTATGATGCGAATTAATCTGTAATTGATACCGTTTCACCCCTATATTGATGGAGTGTTATTTCTACATACTGTAGTTTGGATTGATACCGTTTCACCCCTATATTGCATGTGTTTCTATAGTAGGTATATGTAGAAAATTAAATTCATTGTTGTGAATGAATTGTTTAATGTTGTAATTAGTATGGTTCTTATATACTACTTTATAAGTAGTTAACTTGTGATTGATGTATTTCCCTATATTTTATGATTAAAACAATAATGATGTCTTATTAATTTGGTTAAGGATATGGGATGTATTTGGGAAATTGTGTGGGCGTAATTCTTTAAGGGGGGGGGGAAGATTGTAACGACCCACAAATTCAATACTACAAAATATTAAACTAATTAAAAATAAAATTTTAATAAAAGGGTGAATTGGGTATCCTATTAATAACCATTGTGAAGGTATTTCTGAGACGATCAATTTTGATATATAGTTCTGATATGTTTGGAGTTACGATTTGTGAAATAGAGGTGTTACAGTGTTTAAGCAACGTACGTAGCTGTTTCGAGCCAAACTGGATACACATCCCATAATCTAGCCTAATGTAACATCCCAATATTTTCAACCATTCGCATCTGCACATGTCGGACTTGAATTGCTCAAAATATCAGATTGTTACATGTGGTATCAGAGCTCTGGTATTAGGCAAAACTTAGCATATAGAGTAAATTTAATTACAGAATTACTTTCGTTCAAGCTTGAATCTCTTCCTTTTTGACTCGGATCTCCTTTGAATTTCTGGACTCCCCTTTTGTTCTGGAATCCATCTTTGTCTCCCTATTCGTGTTTTCCTGATTTCGGAGCATCCCATAGCTCCACTAAATGATTTGTAAAGGGGTGAAACTCCTTTATAATAGGCATTGATTCATCGGAGATTTCTATATCCTCGGTTTAGATGCTACCATCTTTTGCTATGACTGAATTCTATCTCTTGCGATCGAATGCCGATTTGCCTCAGAATTCTGCATAGATCTTATTCTTGAAATCACGGTTGACCCGGTTAAGGTCATCTGCGATTAATATAAGGCTATCCATCTTCATCTTTTGTAATTTAATTATCATATCTTCCTACCAAGTCTGTTTTCTTGATTTGAGTTCTCTTCGATTAGGACTCTTCTAATTTTGAATCCCATATGGCTTTTCATATAGCGAAATTGATTTTTGAAAATTTTTGATTCTTGTATAAGACGGACTTTATATAAGTATAAGTTGATTTTCAAAACTGTTGATTTTGGAAGGTATTCGATTTGAAGAGATAAACCTTATATATAATGGAATTTATATAAGAATGATTTGATATATTCGATATTATTAATTTTGGAAAGTACTTTATCTGAAAATGAAATCTTATATATAATGAAATTTATATAAGTGCGATATTTGAAGCTTTGATTTTGAAAGGGTACTATATATGGTATATTATATTTCGAAGTAAGAGGTATGTGGAAGTACCCTCCGCGAAGAAGTATAGTATGATATGCTTTGACCCAGATGGACTTGGGGAATCCAGGAATGGATTCGACCGATAAACCCTAATGGACTTGGGTGAATTCAGAAATGGATTCGAACTGATATGGTTGTCCGGACTTAAACTCATGAGTTCCTCGATTTATTTTTTTCAGGGTAGATGGTTCTTTAGTTTACCCAATGGAGGCACTTTCGATCCTGGGATCTGTTGGTTATGGATCTTCCGGGAAGGAAGTGCATCCATTGCGTAAATCATTGAATCAGCAACGTACCACTGCAGTAGGGGTCGATGGTCCCTTGTTTACGAAATGACTACGATATTTTTCTGGAATCCGGAAGGTGGAAGGATCTTCTGGAAAGTTTTGTGCCCATTGCGTAAATACTGGATCAGCAGCGGGCCACTGCTATTGTATCATCATTGTTTGGAATTAGATTTTGAGCGGTACTTCTCATACCCGTTTTTAAGTATTTTTCACTGGGTGTTGAAACAGGTCTACTAAGTACTTGGAGATTCCTAGTTTTACGCCTGATCAACGTACGACCAGAGTCTACAAGAACGAGGATAAACCTGTTAAGACATCGAGTTATAAAAGTATTTTGATAAAGTATTATATAAACGATATTTTGATCATTTTTCTTTCTAAATAATTTAAAATGTTTAAAATATTGTTTATTTATATACTACATGGTTTAATGGTAGATTATTAGTGTTGTAAATATTTTAGAAGTTATTAATTAAATAAAACATATTTAAAGAAAATGATTATTGATTTATTAATAATGTTTTAAAAGTATCTTAAGATAAAATTAATAAATTTATGAATTATGGATTTAATGTTTTCAATAGCTTATTTGTAAATATAGGTAATGAAGTAAATAATTGTTTTCAAATAGTTTACATATATTTATAAAGGTGTTATTTAAATATATAAATGGTATTTACAAATGAAGCAAGAAATTTTACAAATGAGTTTTGGAAAGTATTAAAGATAATTGATTTACAAAGGAAGCTTTCTAATGAATATTTCAAGTAAAATTTATATAAGTTTCTTTGAATATATAATTTAAAGATATTATATAAATGGGAAAAATCTTGATTTGCAAAGTTTATTTATAGTAATATACTTGACAAACAAAATTTGAATCTCTATTTTGGAAGTATAGTTTGGAATATTTATTTGATTTCAAAGTACTAATAGTAAATTTATTGGTTTATTAACTATTTGAAATTTTGTATTAAACCATAATAAATGTTTTTCCATGATTTGAATATTCATTTTTAAACAAGTGTGTATGACTTGAATGACTTGAATAAATGTGATAAGGTTAGAATGTTTTTTTAAATGACTACTCTATTGATATTGCTTTACTTCAGGAAACTAAAATTAACTGTCCCGACATTCGTTTTTTTAGAAGATTAGGCGGGTATCATCTTAGAAAATGGGTTTTTTTACCTTCAGGGGGTTTAATGATAGGGTGGCGTGATAATTTTTTAAGTTACTTCAATGTATTACTATGCAGCATTCTCTTCATGTTATTCTTATTAATCTTTCCGATAACTCTTTTTTAAATATTTCTAATGTCTATGGGCCTAATTCTAAAATTAATCGGAGAATTTTATGGAATGAATGCCTAGATTTTAGATCTTTGGCTCCGGGTTCCTGGATTATGGGGGGTGATTTTAATGTTACGCGTTACATTAGTGAGCATTTACCTAGAGAAGGGGATTACTCCGCTATGGAGGAATTCGATCAATTTATTATAAATTCTAATTTGATTGAAATTCCTCTTTCTAATAAAGAGTTTACTTGGAGTAATGCAAGAGAGACTCCATCCATGGCTCTTCTTGATAGATTTTTCGTTAGTGATGAAATTGAGGATAAATTTCCAATCTGTAGAGTCTCTGGTTTACCTTATACGTACTCAGATCATTGCCCTATTATCCTCTCCTGCGAGCATCATAGAGTTACTATTAATAATTTAAAATTTGAAAAGATGTGGCTTTTGGAATCAAATTTTGTGAATTTAATTAATGGTAAATGGATTTCCTTGAGTTATCATAATTTTAGAAATAAGAATAATTCAGCAAAATCTTTTGTATCAAAACTTAGGGAGCTTAGAATTTTTCTTAAAAACTGGAATAAGAATGTTTTTGGCAATATAAAAATTAATAAAGATAACATTCTTAATGAGATGCTTAAAATTAATAAGATAGAAGAATCTAGACAATTAAATATAGGTGAGCGTAACGTTCTTGCTAATTTAAAATTTGAACTAAATTCAATTTTAGAAAAGGAGGAGGTTATGTGGAAACAGAGATCCAGAATTCAATGGATCAATGAAGGAGATAATAACACCAAAAATTTTCATAATATAGCTAATGGAAGAAAATGTAGTAATACAATTAATTCTATTTTTGTTAATAATAAAGAGTTAGTTGATCAAAGAGATCTTAACAAGGCTTTTACAGACTATTATAAGGATATTTTTGGTTCTAAAATCAAACATAGAATCAATGTTAGATGGATATATCTATATTCATCTGATTCTATTGTCGATTTATCAGAGTTAGATAATCCTTTTACTGAAGAGAAAATTAGAAAAGCAATTAATGACATGCCAAGTGATAAATCCCCGGGACCTGATGGGTTTCCAATTTTATTTTATAAAATTTTTTGGGACGTTTTAAAATTTGACTTAGTTAATATGTTTAATGATTTTTATAATGGTAATTTGCAATTAGGGAGATTTAATTTCGCAAATGTTATTTTGTTACATAAAAAAGTAGGAGCTAAAAACTTAAAAGAATTTAGACCTATTTCTTTGATTAACTATTCAGTTAAAATCATTTCTAAAGTTTTAGCTAATAGACTTAGTACAAGAATGAACGATTTAATTGATTGTTCACAATCGGCTTTTATTAAAGGGAGAAATATCACTGATGGAGTGGCAGTTGTTCAAGAATATATTAATTACTGTTGTAAGAATAACATAACCTATGCAATTTTAAAACTTGATTTTGCTAAAGCTTTTGATTCGGTGGATTGGGATTTTCTTGTAGATATTTTTCATGTTAGAGGTTTTGGTCATAGATGGATTAGTTGGATTATGACTTTGCTTAGATCTGGAAACTCTAGTATTATGGTTAATGGTATATTAGGTAATAGAATTCAATCTAAGAAAGGTTTAAGGCAAGGGGATCCCTTATCGCCTTTATTATTTAACTTAGCTGTTGGTGTTTTTGCTAAAATTATTAAAAGAGCTGTGGATAATGGATCTCTAGGATGTGTAGGCAATGACATATCGCATAATGGTATATCGGTTCTTCAATTTGCTGATGATGCCTTACTTTTTTCTTCTCATCTTCCTAGACACATTATAACCCTCAAGTTTATCCTTTACAGTTTTGAACTTTTATCTGGTTTAAAAATAAATTTTGACAAAAGTTTAGTGTTAGTTTTAAATGATTTTGAAAAAGTTGAAAACTTAGTTGCTAATACTCTAAATTGCAAAACTATGAAATTTCCTTTTGACTACCTTGGCTTTGTGATTAGACCCACCAATCTCAAACATGATGATTGGATTATTATCATTGATAAAATTAAAAATAAGATTTCTAACTGGAATGGGAGATTTTTATCTAGAGCAGGTGGCCTAGTTTTAATAAATTCGGTTTTATCAACCCTTCCGATTTATTGGATGTCCATGCATCTGTTTCCAGATTGGGTTATTGATAAAATTAGAAGAGATTTCTTATGGAGTGGGGAAAATTCTAATAATAATATAAAATGCCTAGTAAATTGGGAAACTGTCTGTAAGGTCAAAAAGGAAGGTGGTTTAGGAGTTATTAATTTGCGTAATATGAATTTGTCACTTTTAGGTAAATGGCTTTGGAAGTTTAAAGATATAAATGATAACGCTATTTGGAAAGAGATCATTTCTAAATATTACTATAACGGTAATAGAAATTTATACCAAATTGCTTATCCATACACCCAAAATTTATCTAATTTTTGGAAAAACATTTTAAAATGTCATGAAATTTTTAACTTAGGAATTAATACGATAGTACATTCAGGTAACTGTACTTATTTTTGCCACGATCGTCGGATTTCGATCTTGCCTCTAAAGTTAGAATTTAAAGAGCTGTATGAAATTTGTAACTTTAAGTATGTTTTAATCAATGAAGTTTATTCTCCTGAAAATGAACCTCCTTGGAATTTCAGTTTTAACAGAATTTTAGTTGATTCAACCCTTAGGCAACTTTCTTTACTTTATGCCAGATTAAATCTTTATAATATTGATAATGATAATGATTTTATTAGTTGGGAATGGGATAAGAGTAAGAAATATACTTCTAGTTCTTTCTACAGATTTATTAATTTTTCGGGTACAATAAACAACTCTTTTAAATATATGTGGAAATCTAATGCTCCTCCTAAATCCAAAATTCACATGTGGTTAATACTTCATGGAAAACTTAATACAATAGAATTTTTAAAGAGAAAAAGCATTCAAAATGATAATAAATGTTATTTTGTAATCTGCACCTTGAGGACTTAATCATATATACTATGATTGTTTGGATTCTAATTACATCCTAATTAATACTCTTAAAATTTTTAACTTTAAAATATTAACTAAAATTTCGGATTGTGAATTCTACTGGAATAATTATAGATTCTAGTTCAATAAGAATATTAGATTTCTACTAGACACTTTATTCATTATTATTAGTTGGTTTATTTGGTTTTGGTTTGAAAGAAATCAAAGAATTTTTAATAATAATAATAGTCATTTTAACAAATTGATTTTTACAATTTCTTCATTTTGTTTTAATTGGATTTCTAACCCCAAATATAAATTAGCTAAAAATATCATTTTCAAATGGTATCTTAACATGGTTAGTCATAATATTAACTTTTTTAAACACAACAATATTTTTTTTAACATTAATAATAGTATTATTAATATTTTCTCAAACTTAAATGATGATTTCACTTTTAATCATAATTTACTTATGATTAAAGGTTCATAAGATAGATCTGTCTCAATTTTTGTACTAGTCTCTGTTTGGTATTAGTTTACAGGTAATTTAATTATTTTGTTATTGTCCAGATAGTCTTAGTTAGGTTTTTATTTCCTACCTTATAAATACATATATATGTATATTAATTATATAAATATACATATATATGTATCATTCTAATTTTTTTCCTTAGTCATTTTTCAGATACAGGTATGGGCGATAGGATATCAGGTACATTTTGCAGGTACTCATATCTTCAGATTGCAGGATATCAGATTGTAGAGAGGTCATCAGAGCAGAGTTTCTTCACCCAGGACTACTAGCAGTTTCTCCTCAGATATAGGATACTGCTATCTTCATTATGGAGTACTTTTTTTAGGAGGATCTATTCTTCAGTTTAGCACTCCTTAGTCTTATTCAGAGCCTTTAGAGTGGTTTCTCTTTTCAGCAGATCCACTTCAGAGTAGATGCTTATTCACCCCTTCTGATCCAGATGTTTGGAGCTTCCTTATTAGTTTGTGACGTCATCCAGTAGTTTTGATTTTTCTTTAGTTTTTTAGGTTCTTCTAACACCTTAATATCGGGTGGTGGCCATGCCGGAGCTTGATACCAGGGTGTGATGGGTGGTGGCCTTGTCGGAACTCATCTTAGGAGTACCTGAGATTTGATATATGTATTTTGTTTTTGTTACTTGCTAGGCATGTTGGCAGCATCTTATGTCCGTGATATATATATATTCACATGTGTGCTCTACTATATTCGTAGAGGATCACACATTTTTCTCAAAAAAAACAAGTGTGTTTATGAAGATATGAAATTTTATGCTTTGATTTAGAAATTTAATGTAAGATTTGAAGTATACTATTAGTTTCAGCTTAATAATCTTGAGTTTATACTTATTTAAATATATATATATATATATATATCGAGTCTAATAAATTATCGGATTTAAGGAACTTTATTTTAAAGCTTATTATAATGTTTTGATATAAATTTCTAACATTGTTTTAGACTTTTGAAAAATCTTTGCATAATGCTATGAGGATGTTTTAAACATATTTATATTTTTACTAAGTGAATGAGGTTAAATGTTTTAATTGATTTTTTTTTTGATATATTGAAATATTTCTTTTCTCTTCAAAGGCTAATACCAAAACTTAAATTTTTATTCAATAACCGAATTAGGTTATAAACTTAAGTAATGCATTAGAAGCTTGAGTAATATTTTATGAAATGACTCATTAATGAATTAAATCTTTAATGGAAAACAAATTATGTAAGTGATTGATCTTTATATAAATAAGTGAATGGAAATCAATTTAAAGACTAAATAAAATTTATTTGGTTTAAATTAATCGTTTTACTTTGTTTTCCAATCTAATTTTTCTTCTGGTTGTTTCTATTCTCCTACCTCTTCCCTTTTCGGGGAAGAAAAGTTTTGAGTGGGGGAGAGTGTAACGACCCATAAGTTTTAGTGGTTTTATTAATTTAATTAGTTGAATTTTTGTGAAATTTTAAATAATAAAATTTTGAATTGAGAATTTAATATTTGAAATACGTTTACTTCAATATAGCAATTGGTAAATTTTCATCAGAAATATATGCAAATTATTTTAATGTGTAATTTTATTTCAATTCAAATCAGTTAATATTAGATGATAGTAAAATATTTTCCAAACCTGAATATGTTTATACAATAAATTTGTAAATCATCTTCTGAGTGAGACGTCATATTTTGTTTCATCAAATTTGGACTGCTATTGCTCCGTTTATCTTAATTTCGGTAAATTAGCAGCATTTTCGGTACCGATTATCGACTTTTGATAAGATTGTCGAATCATTAATATCTGTACATTCCGACGATTGGCCGAGCGAATAAGTCAACTTCAAAGTGGATCTGTTGTGCGAAGAGTGCGTTATGAACCGTGGCCGCCTGCCTGATAAAAAAATCTGGTCAAATTTTAATTCTGGAACAAGGAAACACTATTTTCAATTGTCTCAATATTTTATTTTCGATCGTCTCGTCGTGCTGATCTCTGCAGTATATTCATTCGTGTGTTTCGAAGTTCGGGATACGATGAAATCGGTGGACCGATCAGTCGTATCGGTTCCATAATTGGACCTGTGCCTTTTCGTTTCTCCCTAAGACAACCAATAGCCAGCAGATATTAATATTCATTGAATTGAGCATATTTAATTGTTACTATCCCACCATTTAAAAATCCAAACGGGTGTCCTTTCTTTTCCTATTTTTTTGTTTGATACAAATTCATTTTTTCTCTGCTTATCATCTTTCCCTTCGTTACTGCTTCTTCTTTTTATCTCTCATGCTCAACCCATAGCTGATAATCATCATTTGATGCAGCAATTCCCTCCGCCCTTCAAAAAAAAACCCATCACTCGCCCATCTCTTCCAAGCCGCCTACCACGCAGCCTCTTCCTCCACCCAAACTCCTTGAATGTACCAAAACCGAGGCCTGCTACCTACAGTGTATCATATTTTAATTGTATTTTATATATGATATTTTGGAAGAATGTTAACACTGTTACGTATAGTACAGTTCGGTACATATGATTTATAGTTGAACATATATACCTGTTTATATATATAGGTTGTTTATATAAATTATATATATATGTTTACAATTTTAAGACTTGTTAGTTATATAATCATATAATGAGTTATATATATGTTTACAGTATATTAATTCATTTAAACGTAGATTTCAACATTGTATATATATACTTTTATCACACTTATTCTTTTAACCTGAGGCTGTTTGTTTCTTTGTTCCTTTGTTTCTTTGTTTTACAGTTTATATTATGAGAAAATTTGGTATATATATACATATATAGATTTTTAATTTAAGTCTGTAATGATTTTATGTAAGTATTATTTTGGCTATAGTCTATATATATGTTATAATATGGAAGTTTTGATATTTTTGGCAATATATAGTCTTGGCTATAGTCTGAGTACATTTTGTTTAATCTGTTCATCTATCTTGTTTTGTTCCATTTTTGTCTGCATAGTATATTCGTTTATTAACTATTAATTTTAAAAACCAATTACATATATAGTTATTTACAGTTATATATAAGTTCACTTATAACTGATCTCCATCAATCTAGCTTTGATTTGATTTTGTAAATTTCTATTTATCAGCTTCGTTTGTCAATTCGAGTCAATCTTGCCTTGCTTTGAGATTCGTGCCTGGATTCGTAGCTCAATTCCTTGTTAAATCTACCTAGCCTCAAAAGGTGAGCAATCACTCACGATTTACGTTCTTATATTTATTAAATTTGATTTCAATTGAAACGACAATTGAAATATGTTGTTGTTAGTTATTTACATTGCTATATATATGCTATTATCTGTATTTGTTCACCTATGACATCTGACACCATTATCTTTTATTTATCACTGATGATATATGCATGTTGCTGATTTTTATATTATTATAATATTTGTTATCACTCTGCAAGTTCCCTATTAGTATAGAATTCACTATGGGTTGAAATGATACATACCCGAACGATCTTGTAGAATAGGAGAAAATTGTTATGGGTTGAAATGATAAACCCAAGCGATTTTCATTGAATTGAATTTGGGATTGCGGGTTGTAATGATATACACCCATATATAATTTAAATTACGGATTGAAATGATAAATATCCGTATCACTTGACCACAGGATAGAAAATTATATACAGACATCGCTGGTCTATACATAAATATTTTTAAAATGATTTCTATGGTTTTGGAAAGAAATATATGGGTTAATAAATATTGATTTAAGATATTATATGTAAATGTATTTTATAAAGGTTTAGAAATTAGATGTTTAAAATAGATTTTTCAATGATAATTTGAATAAATTAAAGTTGGGAAGATAAAATTTATTAAATTTGAAATCATATTCTTTTGAGAGTATATTAATTTTAAAATTTATTTGAAACCTATTTGAAATTTAAAGATATGATTCTACAACCTGATTTGATTTAAAGTGATAAATTGAATAATACCTCAAGTTAAATTAAATTGAAGGAATATCTAGTTTATTTCAAATGTAATTTAAAAGTTTATTTAAATGATATTGGATTGATTAAGTGGATATTTCAAAACTAAATAATGTTGAAGTTAGATTTAGATATATATGAAATTATCAAACTTAGTTTTGAAAACGTGGAATATTTAAAGCTTTGAAATATATTGAAATTTAAATGGGTTATTTTGTGATTCAAATCTGTATTTGAAATCGATATAATTTGAAATGGTTTATTGAGAAACTGAGTTGAAATTTATTGAGACTGAATTAAATTTGAATTTTGGAATTCAAGTTGATTTGAATCGATTTGTGAAATTTGAGGAAGCTATTTTATTATATAAAGTACTTTTAAATTATATTTAAAACTATTTTTATATTTTACATTATAAATTATTTTAATATAAATCATTTTTAATAAAAATAATTTTAATATAAACTATTTTAACTTATACCTATTTTATATAAACTATGTTATTTTATAACTATTTTATTATACATACTATTATTAATATCTAAACTGTTCAAGTAGGAAGTTATGAATTTCAAAGTATTATGTTATCAAGTGTTATGATTTCCAAAGTGTTATAATTTTTTTAGCTTTATAATTTCGGAAGTGTTATAATTTGGAAGTGCTATGATTTTTGAAATGAATATTATTTTAAGTGAGAAATGATATTGTATTGATATGGTTTTGAAATGGATATGATATTTTGGTTTTGAAGTATGATATTTTGAACTGACCATGGTGCTATAATAACGTTTGGTTGTTAATAGCGTATATTACTACACAATAGATAGCTCCACGGATCCTTAGAGGATGGGTATTCCAAACATCCTTTAAGTTACTTGTATTTCAGTTGATATTTCACTCGAAGTTGGATTTATTGATATAAGAATGTTAATCCTGACTCGAGTGTTTTGTGTATTGCTTTACGCTCGGGTCAGACTGAGTGGCATAGCGTTTGAGACTCACCTTTGGAGTTGGAGCTTCGCTTGGAGATCCAGCTATATCTATTCAGCTTCCTGTTATTCAGTTGACTCCAGTAATGTATTCAGATTTTGTTATTCGACTATTGTACTGAGACTTCTATGTATTCGAGACTTCTATGTATTCGAGACTTATGGTGTATCTTGTTTAACTCTGTTATATATATATAGTAGCTTCATGAACTACTATTCTTTTATTTCCGCTGGTTATTGTTTATTACTCTGTGTCTGTGATTCTGTGATTTGTTTATTTACTGTATATGCTGATTTTTGCCAAATAAAAATTAACAATCTGATATTTTAAGCAATTCAAGTCCGACATGTGCGGATGCGAATGGTTGAAAATATCGGGATGTTACACCTAACGACTATATATTTGAGAGTATGAAACACTAGTCAACACCTCTATCTCTATTTTCTTCTCTAATTTACAAAATTCCTTAATCACCTGCTAATGGCGGATGATTATCTCTAATTACAAATTGACTTAAAAATTAAAGTGTCCAAACCCTATCGAATTATACATCGTTGGAAAGCTCCCGATGAATGGAGTCGATGGCAAGTTTTTTTTTTTAAAATGATACTCAAATCAACCATAGATCATGGTCAAACATTCAAATCGGTGAAACCCAAGGTCCAAATTAGGGGTTTTTGATTTGGAGACCAAGTGACGTAATTGAAGAGTCAAAACGATAGAGCTCGATGAGAGCAGTCTAGATATGGTTTCGATTTGATGAATGGAGTGGCGAGGTGGCTGGAATTGAGCCTGAAAGCTCACGAGTGCATAAACTTCGCCAGCAAAATTGCGGTCAACGACAGCGATCTAGGCAGTGGCTTTGGTAGGTGTAGGTGAAGGAGGCGATGATCTTCCAATTGCAAGTGGTGGCGCAAATTCAGGTGGTTGGATCTAGGAGGAATTGGTGGTTAAAGTTTGCTGTATAGTGTAGGGGTTACGTGCGGGTTGGTTGCAGGTGTGCGCAAGTAAATAATGTTGGATTATTTAATATTAAATTATGGACAAACAATTATTTTAATAATATTGCAAATGAGATCTTATAACTTCAATATCTTTTGCATACGAACTTCGATTCACGCGCAGTTTCTTTCGTTTGGCTCATATAGGAATTTCGAACGATTAGACACAGGATTTGCTAGATTTGGAGACTGTTGGAAATGGCGCCTTGGCATGGTTTATTTAATTTGATTAATTGAATTATTAGTTATAAAATATACATTTATCAATGGAAAATTAAAGTTATTGATATGTGTTGTGATATATTGATAATTGTTTGATATTGTAACCTTTTTGGATATGTTATGCCATTTTAACTATTTATTGTTGATTACTGTGTTATTGGGTATTTAACTGTAACCAGTTGTTTACTTAAGTTTTAGATGTAATTGGTTAATGTAAAATAAATAAAATTGATTAGATTGGATAAATAAATGATAAATAATGTGATTAATGGATTTTGTATAATGTTTGTAAATGACAGTGTTTGAATAAAATAGAATGAAATTAGCTGGAGAAATTTAATAAGGCTATTATTTATGTCTGGGGAAATCCTTAAATAATATTAAAGAATATTTTTGGAACTTAATTGGGAATGTTTATTATTATTATTATTATTATTATTATTCAACAAAGCGATATTTTATAAATAATAATAATATAGTTCTTGTAAAAATTGCACTATTTTGAAATAAATGGAAATGAACAGATTTTAGAGTATATTAAAGGGATTTAACATGAATTTATTTCTTTGGCATAAAATAATAATATTGTAGGTTTGAAAGGTAATTTGATGAAATTACTATTTTTGAAAAAATGTATTGTTTGGAAAGATTAAAGCATTGAGATTGCAACAAAGTATTTTGTAGTATATTATTAACTTGAGAGAATTATTATTGTTTTTAAAGTAAATAAAAGGTGGGTTTATAATAAAAAATAATAAAAATGATGTTATAATTAAAAGAAAACAATGATTGTAAATATGATGTTTTGAATGGGTGTAATATTTGAGTAATGGTTGATTTTATTCATCACATATGTTAATTTATTCGATGACATTGTTTTTGGATGTATTGCCATTATTACTACATTGTGTGTAGTTGACTATGGTTTTATTGTGTTGATGTTTGTATTACTAATGTTGTTCGGATTAGTGCACATTTGATGGTTGATGTTTTAAGACTATTATGGGAATATTAATATACATTTGATGATTTGATCGGTTGATTGGAGCGAAGGTGTTTTCACAGCTTGATTTGGCTACCGAATTCCATCAGTTGCGTGTGGCTGAGGATAGTATTCATAAGACTACTTTTCATACACCTGACGAACTTTATAAGTGGTTGGTTATGCCCTTCAGAATGACCAATGCACCCGCCTACTTTGTTGATCTGATGGTCGAGTTTTTAGAGGGTTGCTTAATAAGTTCATGGTGGTATTTGTGGATGACCTTTTAGTCTATTCGAAAAGCAAAGAGGAGCATAGGTTGCATTTGAAGAAGTGCTCAATACATTCCATGGGCATATGTTAAAGGTGAAGTTTTCTAAGTGTCACTTTTGGCGTGAGGAGGTATGCTTTTTGGGAGATGTTGTATCGGAAAGTAGGCCGGCGGTCGATCCTAGCAAAATAACTGCAGTACAAGATTGGCATGTGCTGAAGAATGCCACTGAAATTAGGAGTTTCCTTGGTTTAGCGGGAAATTATATAAAGTTCATTATGGACTTCGCTAAAATCTCTGCACCTTTACGCACCTTACTAAGAAGAATTTGGTTTTCTCATGGGATGCAAAGTGCGAGGATGCTTTTATTAAGCCTAAGGAAGCATTGACTAGTGCATCTATTCTAGTGTTACCCGATGGCACAAAGACATTCACAGTATATACCGATGCTTGTGGTATGGGATTGGGCGCGTTGTTAATGTAGGAAGGAAGATTAGTGATCTATGCTAGTCGACGGTTTAAGGTCCGTGAGAGAAACTCCATGACCTTGAGTCGGCGGCTATTGTTTTTGCGCTCAAGTCATAGCGGCATCATATATTAGGAGAGTGATTTGAGCTGTATATGGATCATAAGTCTCTGAAGTGCTTATTCTCCCAGAAGGACTTGAATTTATGGCAACAGAGGTGGATGAAGTTTTTAGCATCGTATGGCTTGATATCTCCAATACTCCAGGTAAGGGTAATGTTGTAGCTGACGCCTTGAGTAGGAAGCATGTGATGTCGAGTCACATGTTCGGGGAGTGGAAGCACTAGGAGTTTATTTCTATGTTCGATTTTTGACCATCATCAGACATTACTCCAGGATTGTTAGCAGCTTTGGATGTGCAACCTACACTTATGGACCGTATTGGGTCAAGTCAGAAGCAAGATAAGGAGCTAGTGGATATTTTTGAGAAGCTTGGTAGAGGAGAGTAGTCGAGTCACTTAAGGCGTTATGTGATTGACTTGAAGGGGTGGTTACATAAAGATGGTAGGTTATGTGTTCCTCTCATTATGGATTTTATCGACATGGTACTAGTCGAGTCTCATTGCTTTAGGATGACCATTCTTCATGATAGAGACAAAATATACTTTGACATGAAGATTGTCTTTTACTAGCCTGGTATGAAGTAGCATGTGGTGGAGTATGTATCCCGATGTATGACTTGCCAAAGGGTAAAGGTGGAGCAGAAGAAGCCGGGAGGATCGTTGCAGCCGTTGGATATTCCATAGTGGAAGTGGGAGTGTATTCTATGGGCTTCATCGCTGGACTATCTAGGAGTAGGAGAGTGAATGAGAGTATTTGGCTCATAGTCGATCGACTGACCAAATTCGCTCATTTTATTCTAATTAGGTGTACGAGGACCGTGGCAACTTTGGTGACATTATATGTGAGAGAGATCGTTAGATTAGACGGAGTTCCTTCTAGCATCGTTAGCGACTGAGATCCACTTTTAACCAACGAGTTTTGGAGGAGTCTACATGAGGCTTTGGGCACCGATTTGAGGTTGAGTACCGCCTATCACCTATAGATGGAAGGACAGTAGGAGAGAGTGAACCGGGTGTTGGAAGACTTACTTCGGATGTGCATATTGGATTTTGGAGGCTCTTGGGAAGATTACTTGCCAGTAATGAGGTTTACCTATAACAACGGCTATCAGCCGAGTATTGGGATGGCACCATTTGAGGCGTTATATGGGAGACCCTGCAGATCACCATCGTGTTGGTGGGGCACTTGTTAGCACCAAAATTGGTCACTAACACCCAAACGTCGTTGAAAGCACCAAATTGCAGTTACAAATCACAGACAGAATGTATGTAGAGACTATAAATATGAAGAACAGTTAAAATTAAAAAGAAAGCAGTAAGAACAGAGGATTTATAGTGGTTCGGCTGACTCCGGCCTCGTCCACTCCAGAAATTTCCTTTTTATTGATGTTAGAATCATTTACAGTTACAATCAAGATTTTTTAGAACAATAATGGCAGAGCAGCCTTAGTATAGAAGACGAAGGGAAACAGAATGAAGATGCCTCTTTCTGAAGCCATACATGCTGTATTTATAGGCAAAACCTGAGTTGTTGGGCTTCCTGAGTAATTCAGGCCCATCAAGGCCATAGCCGAACCAAACCTCAAACACCACGACTGACCCTGATTTCATAACATGCCGAACCGATCTCCCCCGAGCATGACTCGAAGCAGGCCTTCCCACGACTCGAAGCAAACAAGGCTAAGACTCGGAGAAACCAAGTGCCGAACCTCCTTCCTTAAAACAATGACCTCCTGCTATGCCGATACACACATGCCGAACGACCTACGCCGACCCACATTGACCGTACCACCTTGATGCCGGTCCACTTTTCCACGACCGACCCAGAACACCACACCAAACCACATCATCCAGATCGACCCATACCCTCAAGACCGATCCATAGCATGCTGAACCACCTTCAATCGTTGATCCACCTTCCATCATACCAACCCACATCCTAGGAGCCGAACCACAAAGACTCGAAGCAAGGAGCTAGAGGACACCGAGTGACACCTCGAGCAACCATGTCGATCCACCTGATACTCCACCGAGCTACCCGAGTGATGACCCGAAGTCACATGCCTCAGGACTCGAAGTTGCCGAGCGACAATCCAGGCCGAACCACCATTTAACTAGGCCGAGCCACCAATGCCGACCTACCAGCGCTGAGCCACCAATGCGGACTGAACCATGACTTCCAGACCAAACGACCGATGCCGACCGAACCATGTCTCCTCTCCACTCCTCGACCGATCCATGCCTCCAAGGCCGAACCACATCATCAAGGCCGGACGACCCACATTGAATCATCCAACCAGCTCAAACCTTTCATATTCCAACCTCAACATACGAGTAGTCGATTTAGTTAAATCCGCCTGCTCACGGCCTTGCCAAAAGGCGGGTTAACATTTGCCCCCAAAACATGCCTTGCATTGGAAGGTGTGTTTTGAATAGGTCCAAATCCAACATCCTAAGTCCATATTCCATTCATAGCCATATCCAAGTCCGCGACTGCTTTGAGTCAATGTCCGATTCAAAGTCCAATAACCAACTCATCGACCTTTCCGGGCCGATATCTGAATCCAAGACCGCTCCGGGCCCCTATCTAAATCCGGGACCTCTCCGGGTCCATGTCCAATCCCGGTCTCGACTCTCTGGTCAAGGGCTTAACCGGTGTGTATGTTTCTCTAGCCTCGACTCTCCGATCGAGGACTTTTATACTCTCCGGCCTCGACTCTCCGGTCGAGAACTTTTACGTTCTCCGGCCTCGACTCTCCGGTCGAGGACTTTTACGTTCTCCGGCCTCGACTCTCCGGTCAAGGACTTTTATGTTCTCCGGCCTCGACTCTCCGGTCGAGGACTTTTACATTCTCCGGCCTCGACTCTTCAGTCGAGGACTTTTACGTTTTCCGACCTCGACTCTCCGGTCGAGGACTTTTATGTTCTCCGGCCTCGACTCTCCAGTCGAGGACTTTTATATTCCGTTCGACTCCATTCCATTGCTCTCCGGCAAAGGGACTCGTAATTCGCGATTACTGCCCCGTCCCTCCGGTCGGGACGGTAATCGTTTGGCCTGTATTATTCATTGAATTAGTCCAATCCCAATCATTACAGATTTCAGTTATCAAGGCGAAAGTTCGTACAACAAAGGGAATTAAATGTCCAAAGTACCAAAGAGGAAACCAGAATTTGCAGAAAAACGGAAAGAAAACAGGATTTCATAGATCCAAGCAGTACGGTTTTTCATCATCTTAGAGCACGCCTAGGGACCGTCCTCGATCCCGTACGTGTGTGAGTGACCTAGCCATATTACTTTGAGTTCTATTACTTATTCAGAACCATAAATCTATTCAGTTGATAACAAGCCGGTGGTGATTAGATCCAGCGCCACCTTCGTTCGAGTTAGGCGGTGGCCGCTCCCGTTCCACTGCTACAGCTCGATTCCTTATGTACTGTTGCAGGTGACCATTACTTACATGCTCCTCAATGATATCTTTCAAATTCCTACAATCGTTTGTGTCGTGCCCATCTAGCTCATGGAATAGGCAATGCTTTCCTGACGCCCGCTCGTATTCTGATGGTTCCCTCCTAGCCGGTCTTCGATACTGGAGGTGCCCCCGAGTATCCAAGTAAATCCTTTCTAGAGTTTCTGTCAAATCTGTATAAGAAGAAAATTTCGATTCTCTCTGTTTCCTTTTTGAGGGGTTACCGTCGTCACTCATTTTCCTTTTACCATTATCGTCCTTGTTTGGTTCCTCCTTGGGTGGACCTCCACCTCTAATAGCATAAGCTTCAGCCTCTCTCCCTTCTCTTTCGGCCTGCGCGTCTTCCTGCCTTAGGAATCTTTCCGCTTCATGATAGAACTCCCCAAGATCCATTGGGGGGTCCCATTCCAACGATATCTTAAAATCCGAATTATCCGCAATTCCTGAAACTACCGCCATCAAAACCATCGATGGATCGGGTCGATCCACCGAAGCCACCGCCACATTGAATCTGGTTAAGAAATCCTGAGCGACTCTCCCTTCCATTGTTTCATCAATGTTAAAGTCATCACGTTCTTGGGTCTGACTATGTGGACCCGAAACTGTCTCATAAACCTTTCAATCAGCTCCGTCCATGTGTCGATAGAGCCACTCTCTAGCTGTCTGAACCACATAGCTGCAATATCCATCAAATACAAAGGGAAGCATCGAGCCATGACCTCATCTGATGCCCCTAGTACCTCCATATGCCTCAAGTACCTTATCAGGTGAACGGCGGGATCCGTTCTCCCATCATACATCTCCAACGTTGGTAGCTTAAAATCTGGTGGGTTCCTAGCTTGCCTGATAGTAGGAGTAAAGGGAGTCCTATTCACATCCTCCAAGTCTTTATTTACCAATCCTCCTCTCACAGCTCGTCTGACCATCTCCGCTAATCTGTCATTGTCGCCAAGCTGTAATCCTTGTTCGCTGCCTCCGATCTGTCCCCCGAGTTCACGAGGGAATCCTGGCACATACTCCTCATCACGTACTCATGTGTTCCTGTTGATGCCGGGTTGCATAGCATCGTCAGGTATCCCTCCATTGATTGATCCAGCATTACCCGTTGGTATGCCCCCAAGTCTTGGTCCATCCGGGTTAATAGTTGTTCATTGATCAGGGCTGCTCCCTGCTGAACCGCTCCATCTGCTTACTGGTTGAGTGCTTCTGATCCAGCTCCATGGATCTGAGTTCCTGTAGTTCCCGCTTGTCCAAATTGTCTGAGAAGAGTCTGCATCATCTCCTATTTTCTTTTCAGCATTGCTTCCATTTCGTCTTTGGTGATGTAGATGGATGCTCGACCTGCTCTGGCTCCAGAGGAGGCCACTTGACTTCCCTCTTGATTGCTTCTTTCTGTCACTTGCTTCCTTGTTGATGGCCTAGCCATTGCTTCCTAGAATCCAAGTTCCTAACTCCAAAATCCCCGAGTGCTTACGTTCTCAGTGAAAGCACCAAAATGTTAGCGCCAAAATTGGTCACTAACACCCAAACGTCGTTGAAAGCACCAAATTGCAGTTACAGATCACAGACAGAATGTATGTAGAGACTATAAATATTAAGAATAGTTAAAATTAAAAAGAAAGCAGTAAGAACAGAGGATTTATAGTGGTTCGGTTGACTCCGGCCTACGTCCACTCCAAAAATTTCCTTTTTATTGATGTTAGAATCAATTACAGTAACAATCCAGAGTTTTTAGAACAATAATGGCAGAGCAGCCTTAGTATAGAAGAGGAAGGGAAATAGAATGAAGATGCCTCTTTCTGAAGCCCTACATGCTGTATTTATAGGCAAAACCTGAGTTGTTGGGCTTCCTGAGTAATTCAGGCCCATCAAGGCCATAGCCGAACCAAACCTCAAATACCGCGACCGACCCTGAGTTCATAACATGCCGAACCGATCTCCCCCGAGCATGACTCGAAGCAGGCCTTCCTACGACTCGAAGCAAACAAGGCTAGGACTCGGAGCAACCAAG
This sequence comes from Allium fistulosum, assembly GCA_030737815.1. Taxonomy (NCBI): domain Eukaryota; kingdom Viridiplantae; phylum Streptophyta; class Magnoliopsida; order Asparagales; family Amaryllidaceae; genus Allium; species Allium fistulosum. Next base: position 151,540,946 of record CM060905.1, on the reverse strand, counting down.
TGCCGAACCTCCTTCCTTAAAACACCGACCTCCTGCTATACCGAACCACACATGCCGAACGACCTACGCCGACCCACATTGACCGAACCACCTTGATGCCGGTCCACTTTTCCACGACCGACCCAGAACACCACACCAAACCACATCATCCAGACCGACCCATACCCTCAAGACCGATCCATAGCGTGCTGAACCACCTTCAATCGTTGATCCATCTTCCATCATACCAACCCACATCCTAGGAGCCGAACCACAAAGACTCGAAGCAAGGAGCTAGAGGACACCGAGCGACACCCCGAGCAACCATGCTGATCCACCTGATACTCCACCGAGCTACCCGAGTGATGACCCGAAGTCACATGCCTCAGGACTCGAAGTTGCCGAGCGACAATCCAGGCCGAACCACCATTTAACTAGGCCGAGCCACCAATGTCGACCCACCTGCCCGAGCCACCAATGCCGACCGAACCATGACTTCCAGACCGAACGACCGATGCCGACTGAACCATGCCTCCTCTCCACTCCTCGACCGATCCATGCCTCCAAGGCCGCACCACATCATCAAGGCCGGACGAGCCACATTGAACCATCCAACCAGCTCAAACCTTCTGTATTCCAACCTCAACAGACGAGTAGTCGATTTAGTTAAATCCGCCTGCTCATGGCCTTGCCAAAAGGCGGGTTAACAACATTACAGATAGGATTATTCTAGGATCGGATATGGTGAGGGAGACGTCAGAAAAGGTAGACTTGGTTCGTAGGAGGAGGAAAACCACATAGGACAAGCAGTAGTCCTACACTGACTGGAGACACACGGAGTTGGAGTTCGCAGTGGGCGACATGGTTTTTGTAATGGTCTCACTACTTAGGCATGTTATAAGATTTGGTAGTTAGAGAAAGCTAGCACCGAGGTTTGTAGGGCCTTTTCTGATTAACGATAGAGTTTGGAAGTTAGCTTATAGGGTAGAACTTCCTAAGAAGTCAGCGAGAGTACATGATGTTTTCCATGTGTCACACTTGTGGAAGTGCTTGCATGATACAACGTAGTCAAGACGAGTCAGCTAGTGGAAGTGGGAGTAGAGAGGGAGTCAATTGTTCGCCGTCACCTACTTGTATTCTTGAGCATGGTACAAAGCAACTCTGCAACAAGGTTATCAAGCTTGTTAAGGTTCAGTAGGGAGACGATCCAGCAGAGAGCACATGAGATCCTGAAGAGAGGATCTGAGCTACCCACCCAGAACTCTTTCCTGGTACGTTTCCATTTTAGGTAATTAAGTATAGGTCATTGTGTTTTTAGGATTTATCTTGGTATACCCCATAGTTAGAGACAACTGGATGGTAGGAATGGTTGCGAACGTGACATGACATGTTTTGGATGATGGATACTAGTGGATGTATTTATCGAATGGTTCTTTATACACGTAGGCAATATATACATTCTCGAGTTAGTACACACACTTACACCATCACTTGTTCTATTTTATCGATTTATATGCATATGGATGTTGCATATGGATTGAATGGTTGCACATTCATGTAGAATTGCAAGTATATTTACCTAGGATGCTGCATACATTTGGATAAATGGCACAAGCACTTGCATTTTAGGAGATCGACTAAACAAGGAGATCTTCTAATCTTTGCATTAGTATAGGTTCATATGCACTCCACGCTTGCATGTACATATTACATTAGAGTTTAACTAAGAACAATCATTGCCAGTGGATGATGGATGAATAGATGGTTGTAGTTATTGATTTTTGTACGCACTAGTTGCATTTTTCCTTCCTTGGAGATTTCAGGCACGAAATCTTTTAACGGGGAGAATGTAATACCCCAAAAATTTAAGCGAAAAATCTAATAAAATAATTAAATTTAAATATAACAAGGGAAAAATGGAATTTTGGCAAACATCGGAATCTAGTTATGACACTTACACAATTGGTTTGTAGTAATTTTTTAAACGATTTTCGTATATATGACTTTGAAATTGGAGCTAATATGAAGAAGTTATAAACTTCTGAAAATTCACAGTCGCAATTAATTAAATAAACAAAAAGGGACATAAATATTAGTAAATAAAGGAAACCATCGATCGATAGCAGGATTGGGACTGGTCGACAGCCCCAATCAATAGCGGTCCACCGGTAGTGATATATCAACAAGGATTTGGGTTGGCCAACACCCTAGATTTGATAATATATTTTCTTGGCAGCAAAGTAAACATTTAGAAATCAGGATATAAACAAATATTTTTCCAGAGTTCATTAACGGTCCATATTAGTTTAAAAGGCTTATAAATACACAACTAATGAAAACTCTAATTCATAAGAAATTAGTCTGCGCACCCAAACTCTGTTAATTTCTTTTCTCCTCGACTTACAAAATTCTTCAAAATAAATAAAAATAAAAGTAAGGAGAACTAAGGAGGTCAAATCAAATAAAGAGATAACGAACGAGGAGGTTTCCGGACGAGATTCAAAGGGAAAAGCTTGGATCTGAGGTGAGTGGATATATATTGTTAATAAGATGATTTATATGTAGATAATTTTAATATACCCTATCTAATTTAGATTGTTAAAAACTAAATTGAGAACCATGTTGTTAGATTTAAGATTGAATAATAACTGTAAATTGATGAGAACTAGTTAAATAAAATTTTATATAAGTTAAGGCCCCTTTTCTAATCAAGTATGAATTCATATAACCTATTAATATTGATGTTAATAGAACTTGTTAATATTGGTGTTAATAGTAATTGTAGGTTTATTTTTAATGTAAATTTGTAAACTAAATTTGAATAAGAAATTTTGATAATTGCAAACTTGGTTTCATTGTAAAAAAACTATAAATTATTGTAATGGAAATTTGGGAACGAACGTAATTAACCAAATAATTGAATACCCTAAAAATAACAATAATCCCTAATTAAATAGCGATGACTAGTCGACTGCTCTTACTGGAGCGGTCGATCGCTCCAGTTTATAGTGGTCAACCTGTTAGTATTCTAGAAGCGCAATATGAACCTCGGCTTGAGGCCCAGGTTATAAATAAAATTGTTACTAGAGTGTGTGTGTGTGGATGTTTGTAACATCCCCCTACTTGGAGGCCCAAAATTAACGGCTACGGATGCTACAGTCATCCATGGTTATTAATCCTCGGCGACCAAATATGGCGATGTCAGATTCATTGATACACAGAAACACATGAATATGGAAAAAATTTAAAACTTCTAACAAGATCACATTCCATTTCAAATCACCAATTCATTACATAATCCCATAATCATAAACCACGTTTAGAGAAAATATATTTATTACAATATACGCTAAGAGCGACAAATGAAGATGCCATCTTGGATGATCAGAGTATATACATGCAATATAACAACTTTGCCGTTATAAGCAACATAGAGGAATCAAATAAAAGAGAACTTTTAATATCTATTATGCCCCCTGCACGTCTTCGGAAGCTTTATTCGTCTAATGAGGTACCTGAAAACTTCAACTCTCAAACTACTCAAAATCAATTGCATACCCGAGAGTTTAAGGGGAAAACATAAACTTCGAGTCGGACATAAAGCCTGGTATGAATAATAATCTAACATCTCAAACCATTTAGATATCTAGTGAGACCACGCCGCTTAGCGGAACGGGTTTTCTCCTCACTAGTATCTCAAAACCTTTATAAAACCATATACTGTGCTCCTGCATCCACAATGGTTAAAACATAGTCATTTCAAAATATTATGATGATATGCATACAAGTTAAAACATTCCGGATTTACCATCCTATGTTTAATTGACTCCATGTCATGTTTATAGTTTCTAGGGTCACTATTAACCTATTAGTTTTTCATGGGCTTACTAGTAACCTGTTTTTAATTTCTGGACTCCTTGTCCCATTTCATAGTTTTCATGGGTGCACTATGAACCTATTATCCTTTGCCAATTAACTTAATACTACCACTCCTGTGGGTTTAATTGATTCATGGGTTCCCCTGAACCTATTGGTGACCCCAATAACTTCTCTCTTATCCTAGATTTCATGGGTTAACTAGGAACCTATTGACAACTGTCAATAACTTAATATGGATATAGTTTTCATGGGTGCACTACAAACCAATTGGCCGCTGCCAACTACTCTTTATAACATAGTTTTCATGGGATCACTATGAACCTATTAGTAACTCCAATAGCTTCCTAATCATAGTTTTCATGGGTGCACTAAGAACCTGTCTCCCTGACAACCTTTATATTTGGGCATCCTATATTCTGGTCTCCCCGACCTCCTGGATGCAATTCTACTCATTCGGGAGTTTAATCAATTTATATTCACTATTGGGTCAACCTAGCTGGTTCTTCTGCCCTTTTATCCCTAAAATGCAGTTATGGGTCCGTTATAATGTGAATATATTTATATTTAAAGAAGCAATACCACTCCTGTGGGTTTAATATAAAACATGGTTAATCCCTTTAACCTATTATTTTATCAAGGAAAGCTTCTTCTTAAAACCATTACAGAAACTCCTTCAATTTAGCCATGGGTTTTTCCTTTAAAAATTGAGTTTGGGTTATTCGTTTTGAAAAACAAAGCCTTTCGACTCCTTCGAAACCTTGCTTTCGACCTCACTGGATACCCTCCTTCGAAAGCATAAAATCTATTTTCAAAACATTAGGCCTCTGCCTTTCGAACACTTTAAAACTTTCTTTCAAAACCTTTCGAATGTATTAAAGCATTAACATTTAGAAGCATAGCTTCGAAACCAATTAAAAGTCCCCCTTTCGAAACCATTGGGATTATATTGAAAAATATATTTTGGGTCAAAGTGAACACATACGAAAGCACCCATTTCGAAACCTTGTTATATCTTATAAATGCATTTGGGGAAAACTTGATGGCATCAGCACCATCCTTTCGAAAGCATAAGTCCTTTGGGTAAAATACTTGAAGGTTGGCTTTGAAACCCCTTTCGAGACCATTGCCTTCGAAACCCCTAAGCCTTCGAAAGTAAAGGGAAGTGGCTTACGTTTTTAAAACAAGGGTTACCATCCAAAAGCAACGATACCTTCAATGCCTTCAAAAGGCAAAGCGGTAAAAGGGTTTCGACCTGGTTGAAACTATCCCTTTCGAACACTTTAATTTTTAAAACAAAGTAGCCTCTTCAGAAGCTGCTACTTTAAACTAAGGCGAAAACACTCTTTCAAAAACTAATTAAAAGACCCTTTTGAATGCTTTGGTTTCGACCCCTTCGAAATCGTTTAACAAAACAGGCAAGCGCTTCTCTTTTCAAAACAAAACAAAGGTATCGACCCCATCGAAAGCAATGCTTTCGATACCCTACCTCCCACCTTTTTCTCCAATCCACTACGTACCAACAAGTGATACCATGTGTATTGGTTTCGACTTTGGTCTCGACCTAGAAGGTTTCGACTTGATTGATGACGGAAGCTCTGGGTCGAAAGCTACTTCTAAAGGAGGCGGAACTCACTTTTCTGAGTAAAAGGCTGTTTTTTTCAAAATAAAGTAATTTCATTGTAACTACCTTGCCCACGTGTAAACACTTGATTGGTTGCCTTAAACTTTTCAAATTATTTCATAGATAATTGCCGCATTTTCTCAGATCTAAAACAATGTTATCTTTTAACAAATAAGCCCTTCCCATTTAACAACAATTAAATTATTCAGGTCCTCCTTTTAAAATAATTTATTTCCATAATAAACCTCTTAGTAAAAATGCCCAAAAATCACAGAAATTCTCTTTTGATATGTTATCTAACATATATAAATTTTAGACCCAAATTCATCATATAATAACCGAAAATAAATTTCTAAACCCAATAATACATATTTTCCTTTGAAAATTCATATTAAATTCTCCACGACTTGGAAAATTATAAAGATTAAAACCCAACTCCAAAATCATGTTTCCCATAACATATAATTTTTTCATGGCATTCTAAAATCATTTGCTCACGGTTTTGCCCTAAAACCGTGCATATCATATTTAAACAATTTGATTTTTAAATCAAACATGTTATAAAACCAAGCATATCATCATTCAAATCATCATAAAATGGATTAATTCCTAAATCCGAAAACATATGATTGAAAACAAAATAGAGATGATTAGTGTTATTATTCACCTTAGTTTGGATAAGGAAATTGGAGATTGTTTGAGATTGATTCCCCTAGCTTGAATCCTAAGCTTTAATCTTGAACTTTCTCTTCTCTTCTTACTCCTTAATGACCGGCTCCTCCTTTCTTTCTTACGTTTATTTTTTTATGATAAAATGAACGTGAATGGTATGGATAAGAGTATAAGGGTAAAGAATTATGGGAAGTAATTACCCTAATGCCCCTATGTTAATTTAATTATCATTTATAACCCATTTTTAAGCCCATAAGAGTTAACAAGCACGGTCTCTAGGTTTATTTGCAAATCTCAATCTCCTTATCACTTTACATTTACATTATTCTATTTAATTTATCTAATTAAATTTCCTGAATAATGTTATTAAAAATTAGGGGCATTACAATGTTAGGAGTAGGGAAGCTAGTTCCTTATGAGGCGACACTAGGACGTTGTGGGGATGAGTAAATGTTATTTACCCAGCAGGGGTCGATATTCGATTAGGGGCAATTCTATCACAAATTGCACTCACAGAAGGCCCAACGGTGGACGCGTAGCATTGATGGATGTTCGATGAAGTACGTGGCCCAGCATAATGAGAGTTCCTTGGTATTCACAGATGACGTGACATGGTGTTGTGTTGTTGTTGGATCCCAACGCGTGCAATAAGAGGTGTTACGTTACCATTAAGAGTGGACACAGATGCAGACGATGAGACACTTTGGTGAGTCGGCATTGCAGGCTCCCTCTTAGTGTGTAACTAGGGTACGTGTAGTCGTAGTTGTGGGAAACTTTGTCCTATGGTAGAAATTGTAGGGAAATCTGTGTTGGAATAGTTACATGTAGACGTAATGTGGGAAACGATAGGGTAATCCTATATAGAATAGCTCCAGTGGTTATCAGCCAATCATTAGTTATCTAAGGTTCGATTAGTTGTTCAACCTTAGTATGAGCCTGCACGAGTAGTTAGTGTAGGTGTATATTGAGTTAAATCCCTTAAGTAAAGAAAATAAGTAACTTTTATACACTTGTACGACATTCTAGCGAGTATTACTAAAACCAGCAGCATGTAATCACCATATATTAATGATGTACTCATTCACCAGACTCATGTCTGACCCACCCATTTTCCTTTCTTTTTCCCCACCACAAGAGGACACGGTAGCAAGTGATAGGACCCAGATCAGTACGTGGAGAGTCAAGCTTAGCTTTGAAGTTTCTATATATTTTCCATTTCTCACCATGTATTTAGTTATCATATTCAGTACTTAGTATTAATCAGACTATGTATTGTATTTCTATGTACTCTAGATTTGATTACGTACTGTTTTTTGAGTATGTGTTTAGAGATATTTTCTGAAAGGTTTATTTTCTATATTTTTATTTTGCTACCTTCCGCTGTGATATATGAAAATGTAGAATGTCTTAGATCGTATCTTTTTTAATTCTTAGTCTTCGTAATGTTTAAAACCCCAACAACTTGTATTTCTCGTCACCGACGCAAGTCCAAAAGTCACCTTAGGCTTTGGATAGGTGTGTCGGGAGGTGCTGGTAGTCACATTTACCCATCCATATACATATGTGTTGTCTAATACAAATTATATATGATAATGTGATATGATATTATATTTGTACTAGTGTAAATATTTATATATGCATATGATATTGTAAAATTAAAATTATTTATATATGTACATACATTAGTACATTAAATAATATTTATAAAATGAATATAGATTTTTAAGTTCAAATTTCAAATTTCAAATCTAGAACTAGAAATAGATAAATTTAATTTTAAATCTAAAAAATTAATTTTGTAATAATTATAATTCATTAGTGTATATATATGTACGAAATTAAAATTTTAATTTTTCTACGTACACACACATATATATATATATGTGTGTGTGTGTGTGTAAATTAATATTTTAAAACAATTATAATATAAAATGATAATATATAAAATATATGCATAAGTATATTATTTCGGTTATATATATTTTTTAAAATATTCAATTTTTTTATTTTATAAATTCGCATGGATTCAAATTCTGGTTTTTTTATTTTAAATAATTTATGTAAGTAATGTGTGCTCTCCTCTATTCTAGAGGATCACACATTTTTCTCAAAAATAATAATAATTTATGTACATAAATTATTAAGTGGAATTTATTTTTTAAGACTACTTTTATAATAAATATGTATATATATATATATGGATTTTAAAATAAATAAATATATATAAAAAATATTGATTTTTATTTTTTGAAGTATTAATTTGTGTATGGTTCAACAAGAAATTTACAGATATATTATATAGATTGTTTAACATATTTAATATTAACTTTTTGTTTGAAAAACCTTTTCAAAACATTAAAAGAAACTTTTTTTCTCCACTGGCCGAAAACATATAATTACATATATATATATATATATATATATATATATATCTGTGTGTGTGTGTTAACCCACCTTTTGCCAAGGCAGTACATAGGTGGATTTAACCCTACAGACTTCACGGTTATCAAAGTAGAAAGCCCGGAGAGATGGTTACTAGGATTGGAGATAGATTATATTTGAAACTATAGACTATTGTTGAATGGATTCGGATGGACAACACTCTTAAAATGGCTAAGTATGGAATTAATACTTCCCCTAGAAGAGGGATCGGAATAAACAAGATGCACACAACAAACTAAATGATGATCGCTCCATAACTCAACAACCACAAGGCGGATTGAAATGAAACTTTGGGAACAAGAAGAAGGGACCCTAGGGAGTCTATCCTAGGGATCGCACATCAAATAGAGCGAGTTGGAGGGATTGGCCCTCTTCCCTCCATAGGGATCGGCTATAATCAGCCTTCAGAACATATTGCAATCGATCAATAACTCGAGTTCTACCAATCCAATTTGCGTGAAACTTGGAGACTAAACATAATACAACATGGAGAAGCTCTCTTAGGGATTGCACATCATTTGGAGGAGGAGATTGGAGGAATCGGCCCCTACCCCTACTCAGGGATTTGTTTAGTTGGATTTGCAGCAATGATCGGTCAATAACTCAAGATCTGTAGATGCTATCAACATGAAACTTGGAGTACAAGCATATTACAATACAAGGAACACACTATAGGGGTTGTAAACCCAAAGGAGCAATTTGGAGGGATCAACCCATATCCTTATTCAGGGATTGGTTTAGCTAAATTTGCAGTAATGATCGATTGATATCTCAAGATCCGTAAGTGCGATCGACATGAAATTTAGAGAGCAAGAAGATAACATCATTGGGGACCTACTAAAGGGATCGCACCCCATGATTCCACCAAAATAGGGATCATAATTGATCTCTATTATGGACTTCGGTGGGCCCTAAACTTTCTAGGTAGGCTCGTCTTGGCTTTAGGGTTCCAGATCCGGGTTTTGAGCGAGATACTTTCACGTCTTCTCATATAAATATAGAAGGAATGGCATCAGCAAAGGGATCTTCTTTCCACTTCACTTCATCTTCTACTTTGGCTATACTCTACCAATTTGATTCTTGGATTTCACGGATTTGTAACTGTAATCAGCAGTATAAACTAATAAAAGGTAAATCTTTAGAGTGGACGTAGGCCGAAGTTAGCCGAACCACTATAAATCTGTCTCTCTCTTTATTTGCTTTCTGTTTTAATTTTATTATTCTTGAATTTATATTTTATATACTATATTATCTGAGATCTGTGACTGGACATTGGTGCTTTCAATTAACTGGGTGTTGGTGACCATTTTTGACACCAACATTTTGGTGCTTTCACTGAGAAAGCTAGCCTCTATCGATTTGGAATTCGGATTCAAAGTTTGGAAAAGATCTAGAGCTTAGACTTGGAGCAATGATGAAACAATCGACAAGGAGAGTGCTACCGGAAAGGAGCCACCATGGAGGGAGTCAGGAGGCTTCATCAGGAGCTGGAGCTAATCAAACACCTGTCTACATCACCAAGGATGAAATGGAAACAATGATGGATGCTATGCAGGAAAGGATGCTGAAAAGACAGGAGGAGATGATGCAGAATTTACTCTGACAAATTGGACAAGCTGGAGTGCAGAATCAAGGGAAGAAAGTAGCAAGAGCTAATGGCAACTTAGATCAAGGAGTTAAAGCAGCAGGAATCGTTGGAAATCAGAACCGGGAACATGGAGATGGAGCTATTGGACAAAGGAATGGAACAGAGCAGCTGGGGCACTTCCTGGCCATCTTAGAGGGATCGGTCCCGATCCCTAAAGGCTAGGGGCATGCCCCCGGGTCTGGTTGATCGTGATACTGGAGGACCTACGGTCGATCCCATGGAAGTTGGTGCAAATTGTAATTTGGATGCTCATCCGAAGGAGTACGTTCCGGAATTCCCCCATGGACTCAGAGGGCGATTTGGAAATTATGATAGGAGACTACCGCTGGATAACAATGATAGGTTTGCAGAGATGATCAGGTGAGCTATGCATGGAGGATTAGTGAACAGGGATCTGGAGGATGTAAATAGAAGTCCGTTCACTCCTAATATTAGGAATGCTAGAAATCCACCAGAGTTTAAACTACTAATGCTGGAAGTATATGATGGAAAGTCGGACCCAACTATGCATATGATGAGATATATACGGCACATCGAAGTACTGGGGGCATCAGAGGAGGTCAAGGTGTTTTCCACTTTATTTGACGAAGTTAGCTACACTTTGGTTTAGGCATCTAGAGAATGGTTCAATAAGGACATGGAGCGAGTTGGTAGATCAGTTCATGAGGCAGTTTCGGGTCCACATCGTGAGACCCAAGAATGTTATGACATTGGCTGCACTGAAACAGAGGACCAGAGAGTCTCTAAGGAGTTTTCTAACACGATCTAATGTCACGGCGACATTGGTGGATCAGCTAGATCCATCAATAGTTTTGATGACAGCTGTATCAGGAAATGTCGATGGCATGGATTTCAAGGATTCATTGGCATGGGATCCACCTATGGATCTTGGGGAGTTTTATCATGAAGCAGAAAGGTTCCTGCGATAGGAAGACGCACTAGCAGACCAACCGGAGGTGAATGCTGTGCAAAACGAAGGATCATCAGGAGATGCAAACAAGAATGATAAAGGCAAACAAAAACTAGATGATGGGTATGGTAGGAAAAAAGGCGATGGAAAGAGCATGAGTCGAAGTTCTCCTTCTACTAGGATTTGACGGAAAGCCTAGAATGGATTTTTCTAGATACAAGGGGCAACTCCCGTATCGAAAACTGGCTAGGAGGGATCGTACGGAGCAGGAGCGTATATCTAGAAAGTATTGCCTGTTCCACGAATTGAACGGGAACACCACGGATTAATGCAAGCATTTAAAGGATATGATTATGGAGCACGTTAGGAACGGCAAACTGCCGAAGTACATGAGGAATCAGGCAACGATGATGGAACATGAGTGGCCACCGCCCGCATCGAATGGAAACAGGAATGGCCCTAGATCGACGTCATGGATCGTCATCAACTGGTCGTGATGATAAGAGCCAAGTTCAAAACTTGGACTCAAGCCATAATAATAATAATAATAAACTCTGTAATAAGGCGGCTAAGTTACTTACACATGTATGGGATCGAGAACGGTCCCTAGGCATGCTCTGAGATGATGATAAACCGTCACGCCCGGAGAGGCACCCTTTTGCTTTTTTAGTTTTTTGGATTTATGGATGTACGAACTCTTATTTATCAGGTTATTTGTGATCCGCATTACTGCGATGGATAAAACATGACGTGATTATTGTCTCGACCGGAGTGACGGGGCGGTAACCGCAAGGTGCGAGTCCCTTTGCCGGAGAGCGATAGAATGGACTCGCATATGGATTAAGTCCTCGACCAGAGAGTCAAGGTCGGAGAATAAAACCAAATAGGATGTCAGGTATGGATTTTGCTTGGCAAGGAGTAGGTCGCTTCGCCAGAGACCGATAGGTTCGACCTGCTCATGTCGTCGAGTATGGATTATGCTCGACAAGGGTCTAGAGAGACCACTATCAGCCTAGGACTTAGGCCAAGACATCGTTTAATGTTCAGGGACACTGAACCGGAGTGCAAGAAGTAACGCTGCTTCATTGGGAAGCGACAGGATCGGCCTATTTGTCGTTGTTCCCCCTTCACTAGAGAGTGACAGGATGGGGTTCAACAAGAGCCTAGAGAGGTTATGATCGGTCCAGGAGGATGATGACATTGCTATATTCCCCCAAAAGGGTCGGAGTGCAGGGGGTGAGTTGCTTGCCGGAGAGCAACGGGATCAGTTTACTCATCGTTAAGTTTGGATTGAGCTTAGCAAGGGTCTGGAGAGACCATCGATTGGTCCAGAGATACCATGAACTTGGATAATGATCCAGAAAGCGCGGACTGGCTTACTGACTTCCAGGATTACAAATGGTTATTGATTTGGATAATGACCTGAAGAGGTCACAAACTTGGATTTTGACCTAGAGAGGTAACAGATTTGTATATGGGCCCGAAGCGGTTCTAGAATTGGCTAACGATCCGGAGAGGTTACAGATTTAGATATCATCCTCGAACAATAATGGATTTGGCTTAGGATGGATACAGATTTGGATAAAACAATCCGGAGAGATCATGGATTCGGAATTGGATATCGACTCGGAATGGTCATGGATTTCATTAATGATCCGGAAGAGATCATGGATTTGGTTTGGCAACGGATTAGATTCGGATTGGATAATCCGGCTATCGATGGATTGTGGACTTCGGATTTTGGATTTATGGCAATTCAAAACACACCTTCCTATTGCAAGGCATGTTTTAGGGGCAAAATGTTAACCCACCTTTTGTCTAGGTAGTACACAGGCAGATTTTACCCAACAGACTTCACGATTATCAAGGCAGAAAGCCCGGAGAGATGGTTACCAGGATTGGAGATCGATTATATTCGAAACTATGCAATATATTTGAATGGATTTTGATGGACAGTACTCAAAAAATGGCTAATTATGGAACTAATACTCCCCCTAGAAGAGGGATCACAATAGAGGGATCGAAATAAAGGGATCGGAGTAAACAGGATGCACACAACACAACTCAACGATGATCGCTCCATAACTCAACAACCACAAGGTGGATTGAAATGAAACTTTAGAAACAAGAAGAAGGAACCCTAGTGATCCTAACCTAGGGATCACACATCAAATAGAGCAAGTTGGAGGGATCGGCCCTCTTCCCTCCATAGGGATCGGCTATAATCAGCCTTCACAACATATTGCAACAAAGATCGATCAATAAATCGAGTTCTACTACGATTGGCATGAAACTTGGAGGCTAAACATAATACAATATGGAGAAGCTCCCCTAGGGATTTCACATCATTTGGAGGAGTTTGGAGGGATCAGCCCCTATCCGTATTTAGGGATTGGTTTAGTTGGATTTGCAGCAATGATCGGTCAATGACTCAAGATCTATAGTTATTATCAACATGAAACTTAGAGTACAAGAATATTACAACACAAGGAACACACTATAGGGATCATAACCCCAAAGGATAAACTTGGAGGGATCGGCTCCTATCCCCATTCAGGAGTAGGTTTAGTTGAATTTGTGGTAATGATCAATCGATATCTCAAGATCCGTAAGTGTGATCGATATGTAATTTGGAGAGCAAGAAGACAACATCATAAGGGACCCACTATAGGGATCGCAACCCATGATTCCACCAAATAGGGATCGACACCGATCCCTATTATGGGCTCCGGTGGGCCTCAGACTTTCTAGACAGGCTTGTCTTGGCTTTAGGGTTCCAGACCCAGGTTTTGAGCGAGATACTTTCACATCTTTTCCTATAAATATAGCGGGCATGGCATCAGCAAATGGATCTTCTTTCCATTTCACTTCATCTTCTACTTAAGCTATACTCTGCTAATTAGATTCTTGTATTTGACGGATTTGTACCTGTAATCAGTAGTATAAACTAATAAAAGGAAAATCTTTGGAGTGGACGTAGGCCGGAGTTAGCCGAACAACTATAAATCTATGTCTCTCTTTATTTGCTTTCTGTTTTAATTTTATTGTTCTTCAATTTATATTCACTACACTATATTATTTGAGATCCGTGACTGGACATTGGTGCTTTCACTTAACTGGGTGTTGGTGGCCATTTTTGACACTAACTATATATATATATATGTCATATCCTAAGGTGACAACACATATATATAAGATTCATGATATCATTGTCTAATCTGACCATACATGAAAAAAGATAAATATCAAATAAATATATATAAATGTAAATTGAGATGTTACCTTGACTATGACATAACAATGACACCTTGAATTTTCAATCTATTGAACTCATTTGGATTTGAATCTAAACTCCTCCAAAAAGCGCTACCCGATTAAAAGATCCACAGACCTTGTTGTTATTTGATTTGAATTTGTGTCTAATGTTTGACAATGATGGAGGAGCCTCCTAGATGATTTCGGCCAGAGATGTATCGAGGGTAGATCAAAGGGAAAGAAAAAGTGAGGGGTTAAAGGAGTTTAAATAGAAGAGAAAGGAAGGAGCTGATTGTGGATTTGGATCCACCATTTTCTCTACCAATTCAAACTCACTGAATCAAAAATACCCCCACTTTCCTTACGCCAATAGTCTGTCATCATTGGGCCTATATGGGCTTCCATTCCTTTTCCAAACTAGATCATATAATTTACATTTAAATCTAATTTAAACGAACATCGGTATTGTATATCCATACGTGAGTATATAACTTTTATATACGTACTATTTTCAATACCGATCTACGCAAATAAAATAGAATTTTATAATTAATGTTTCACAAATATTAATTAAATGAACCAATTTATAAAAATTATAGTTTAACTAAATCCGGTGGTAGTTGGAATATTCAAAATTTTGCTTGTGTGACTTTTAGGTGTAAATTCGGTTAGTGATTAATGTCAAAAAATTAGAATGTTAATGTTCGCACATCGTCTTAGCTAATGGTGTAACATTGTGGCCAAATTTATCGCTTATATAGTTTCAGTAAAATCCAGTTTTACTTATTTTAAGCGGTCCCTGATAATGATGATTGTTTACATCAATTCTCTTCATCAAAATTATATCACATTAGGACTTGCGGAATTTGGAAACGGTCAAAATTCCAATATCGTCCACACTCATCTTATATAGTCCAAACAAAAAGTCCTTTGTTCAATAATAAAAATTATGATTAACCAAACTACTCTGGCCAAAGATTTTGATTTTGAGATGACTTGATACTAACCTCGTATAATTGAGGAGATGAATTTTCTATTGAATAGTGTTTCACTTCCAATGCTTCAACTCGACCCAACTATAATCGTTAAATGGACCCAACTATAATCAAAGTGGATTTTCTACATTGAAGTTCGACGGTATTCTCAAGTCAAGAGAATTGTGTAATATTATCGCATTGATATTTTCTATTTAATCTTAGTTATATTAACCTACAGAAAACTATCGACTGAGTCATTCCATAGTTATCCATTAACTATCACTACTTAACTCTTTGGTGTCCCCAATAACCATGAGTAATACATTGCCCAACAATTGGAGAGCGTTACGTACCCTACTCTCAATGGAGGTATCGATATCTAGTCTAGATACATCTTAACTAAACGAAATATTTATTTTTATTATGATAAATTTCTCATGATTATAACATATTGTAATTACTGTCATAAAACATATTATTGATGGATTTTCTATTAATATAGTTAAATTAATATAACATGTTGAATCAAGTATATAGTAGAAAGAAAAACACCTTTTATTTTGAATGAGATTTTATTATATAGTTAATAATTTATGGTAAATTACATGCTTGCCCTAGGGCATACCCTTAACTCTATTAATCTCTCACTTGTACTTGGGGCCAATTATGGAATCTCTATCCCATCCCTTCAATCAATTTAATGAGAACTGGTCGAGTTAGTCCCTTTGGATTTGCTATGTTGTTTTAATAATATACTCTATCAATCAACTCTCTCTGATGTTGATAGACTACCTTTATCATATGAAACTATTCGAAGTACGTTTCTCGAATTCCAGTGGGCTCTTAGCATTACATTGTTATCATATAATAATGATGTAGTATTCTCGATACTTGGAATCATCCTTAGCTCGGTTATAAATTTGAGCATTTATATTTATATACTGCTTTTGTTGTGGCACTATTCAAGGAGATGTACTTAGCCTTTTCGTTGAATCGGTCACAACATTTTGTTTGAAACATTTCCAACTTAAAGCTCATTAATTAAGTTTAGACATGAATCTAGTATTGACGTATTATAGTCAATATCAGTTATGAAATTTGAGTCTGAATACTCCTTCATACCAGGTTCATTGTTTCTATAAACAGTTCTATAGAATTTCGTAAATATTCAAGAACACTCCAAACTACCATTTAGTGATCTTAATTTGGACTTGATATTTGCTTAATGTATCAAATATATTAGCTAAATACAACATTGTACACAATACATCATGTATGATAACTCCTATTGCCAATGCATAGGGAATCCATCTTATATGATCCATATTAATCATTCTAATATGGTGTCTATGTATGTCATTTGGGACAGTCCTACATCCTTTATGCTTATTATAAAAGATATAATTTATAAATTCAATATCGAGTATTAACAACCAAACTAAAACTGATTTTAACATCCAAACTAGAACTGATTTTAACATAATTACATTATTAACAATTAGCAGTATATTGTTTACTTATAGTTTAGAAATATCCATATACCTTTTAATGTTCTTTCTTGTAGACACATGCTTCCTCAGTGTTTTGACTAAAAATCAAACTATTTGATAAAACACATATTCAACTCTAATGCTTGTTGAATGATACTTTTGTATCCGTTCTTGGATTATATCTGAAAATCCACAAACTCAATAACTCTCCCACTGACTTCGAGATACTTTGGTTATTATGTGCTAAATATCCATTCTAAACCATTATTTAGGACTTTTTGTTTCAATATATTTATGTACCAAAATGCAAAGTCATACCAGGTGATAATTTTGTGAATAAAGTCAAAATTAACCCGAGCATGTTGATTGATGAACCTGTCACGCTAATTTCAACAACTGAAATTTATGATGTTATTCTTATCAATGTTGCTTACTATATTCCAACAGCATTAGTCTTTCTCTTGAAGATACTCTTGCGGCCAATGGATCATATCCCTTTGGGTACAACTATCAAGATCATATTTTGATAATGTTCTTATAATCCTTTCAAATTTGTGGATCATATCGTATGGCAGAGTCAATGCTCTTAATGGTTTAATTGACAACTGAGGATTATCTGTTGCCAATATTGATAAGAAACTTATAGTTTCTCTTTAATGTACAATAATGCTTATTAAACGTAATAATTCATTATGTTCATTTAGGTTTAGTTAATTTTATTTCATCCCACGCAATCAGTTTCATCTTTGGATCGCATCTAAATCCATTTTACAACCAATAATTTCAAAAAGAAATTTCTTTGCTACGAAGTTAATATTTCTTGAAACAACAATTGTTTCTCAATGCAACAAAATAAGTATTCATAAACACTTTATGCATTTCCTTATATATAACGCTGAATTGGTTTCAGTTTATGATACTTATGTTCAAAACATAAATTGATTATCCAATGATGATCATTCCCAAACTCCTTTTGGGGTGATCCATACAAGATTCTACATATACAATCATTACGTGTAGACTTTCGACTCCCACAACCTGCCAACTCCTTGACCTAGGATATGTTGAAGTTTCTTATAAACCCTTATCTTATATGATTTTGTAAACTATTTTTTAGATGAAACTGATTTTAACCTTATGCACTACTCTTAAGCACATGACCTTATAGAAAGAAGTTAACTCAACTTCACTCATCATCAATCATACTTTATTCAATGAAGTTTGATTACTCCTTATCGATACATCATTATTTATCATTGAAAGGAGTGATTTTTAAGATTGAATCTTTATTTATTTTAGGTACGTTCACAACTCTTTCACAAAAACTCACCTATTCGATCAAATAGAACAATTTTATTTTCTATTGCATGTAATTTCATTTGCTTCTATTTTATATTCTATGAACTTATCATAAACCTGCTACACGTGCATCAAATACACATGTTCATGTTTGTGATAATTCATCAGTGAATTCAATGAAGTATGTGGAACCGTTTTGGTATAATTCAACTTATGATTTCATACATCTAGATGTATCGATCCGAAGTGTTCGTCAACTCTTATGTCGCTCCTACTGAATGAGTGCTTTGCCCTTAATTGTTTGAGAAATAATTCACTAGTACCATATGATTCATAATCATACAATTAAATAATTATTTCCGAAAACTCTGGCTTAGTCTATAATTCCAAAGTAATTGCAAAATATTTCAAATACTTCTATATTTTTCCAATGTATCATCTTTGCTATGAAAACAAATACCAATAATATAATATAATATAATTTTATAACGAATATTCATAATATTCATAAAATAAAACAATGTCTATTTTATAGTCAATACTAAAAAGTAGTTATTATTTCATAAATAATGTTTAGTATGTTTTACGAAAACAATTTCGTAACTTGACACGACCAACAAGTACTATATGGCATGCTTGCATTATTTCCGCCATAACTATAATAAAATACGGAATATGGAGCTTCATTCAACCACATAATATAGGCTATTTATTCCATCTACTATAACTATTTTATAGTCAAGAGTTTTCAGATCAAATATCTTGAACTCAAAGAATTAAATCTCATAGAAAATAATTTTCTATTTGAAAATACATTTTGGAATAGAAATCGTATTTCTCATTCCGATGTTAATTGTCTATTATTATTTTATAACTCTAGTTTTCAATGTTTCTTTATGAAGTAAAAGTGACCATTCGCTCTCTTCATCCCAACCATGCCTTAAATTATATATGCTCTTGTACATTCACTTTCCTTTCTAAATGGTCGAACCATTAAAAAGGAAACCTTTACTACAAGATCATAATGAACTCTTTACAAAATGCACTTGGCCATCTTTAACATTTAAGGATGTCAAATAAGTTGCATTTTACGTAAACTGATCAAACTGACATTTCAGTGATCGAGTTCTTAGACTGTCTTGTAGCTTTTAGTCTAGTGTTAATCAATCATATTGAATACATGATCTCACACTAGGGCTTACTTGATTATTTTGAATAAACTAATTTTATTGAGGTTTCATACATTATGAGTTGCAACTGTTCATCATAAATTGCTTTTAGAGTTCAAAACTCATTGAAGACAATACACAATCTAGGGCAAGTAAACACATAAGTGACCAAGTTACAAATGTGTTTAGTAGTAGTGTAATTAGGCGCTTACATTGATCAACATGCAAAAATTTATTGCTAAGTATATTTTATATTTCTATTTGTTAATATTAGTTAAGTTCATTTGTATATTTTAATTGATAAACATTTTATCAATTATATTTAATGCACAAATTTATCGATGTAAATTAGTTTAATTTATACATAGCAGACGTTCTCACAATATTAGAAAAGTTAAATGTTACCATTTCATTTTCTAATAAGATTCTCACTAGACTTTAATGTTTCTCAAAACCTAAAAGAAACATAGAAATCTTTAAATTTCTATGGTGGGTGTTAGGACTTTCTTGCCTTGGGATTCTGATATTGAGTTTGCTTAATAAATCATAGGCCCGCAAGCGATGAATAACACTTCATCGGTTGTATCTGTACAACTCCTGACCCATGGTCTTTGTCCTAATCTCATTTCGATCTTGAGTTTGCTCAACAAATCAAAACAAATTATTCGCTCGTACCTACCATTTCGCGACGGCCTAATTATAGTATATGTACATTAAGTTTGCTCAACAAATACATATAGTTATATTATATCATTTAGTCCATATATTAATAATACTTCGCATATACCACTAGCTTGAGTTTGCTCAACAACCAGACAGTGTGTAAGTAATTTATTAATATATAAATGGTTGAGGCGACACTTATATTAAAGGTTCATAATCTTTAATATATTTGACTGATTGATATCGACTTATGGAATAATGTATTTCTTATGAAATACCCTCGTGATTCAAGTGTCAAACACATCTGAAATCATGGTATATGTACTTTATATACGTATGTATTTATTCCTTAAATCTAACTGGATTTCTTACTGTTCCATTTTTTATTATACATTTATATTATATAAGTTTAATTCTTAGATAACATTTTATAATTTAATTAACTTATATAATAATAATCTTATATTAATTTTATTAATTAAATCTTATTTAATTAATTAAATCTTATTTTATTAATTAATTAACATTTTAATTAATTTTATTTTATTCATTTTAAATATTTTAAATTAAGTATGTACACTATAACTATATACATATGCCATATATATATGTGTGTGTGTGTATGTGTGTGTATGTGTGTGTGTGTATTTATTATTAATTAATTAACATTTAATTAATTTATTTAATTAAAACAATTTTAATTAATTATAATTAATTTCAAAATTTATATATATATATATTACCTTAACATTTTAAGATAATGTTACATATATCAATATATACGTTCCTTGATTTAGTTAATTAAATTTTAATTAATATAATTAATTATTAATGATTTTTGAAAATAATTATTTTATTTTCAAAATCATTTTTAAAATTATTTTATGATGTTTATAAAATTATTACTTATTTTAAATTTAACCTTTTAAATTAAAAATATTATTTTTATCTATTTTAAATTTAACCTCATAAATTTTAATTTCAAAATAGATTTTGAAAATTAGCCTAAGGCCCAAAATCAATTTTGGCCTTTATATTGGGGATAACCTTTGGGCTTACATCATCCTTTTGGATTAGGCCAATAGCCAGGTTGGGCAGAGTACTTGATTACCCAAACCCAACCTTAGACGCTACTTTTCCAAACACCCTAATATATGAGTAGGCTTTAATAAGTTAGCCCCAATACTGCTAATTTATACCATATAGGTTATTGGGCACTTATACCATTGTTGAAACTAGGCCAACACGCGTAGGTTAAATGGGTGAATTTCATTTTTTTATCATTTTGGATCTTATTGGACTTATGGAGTCTAAATTGGTTTATATCCGATCAAAATAAATTTTAAATAAAATCATTATTTAATTTAATTTTTTAATAAAATAATTTGATTTAATACTATATATACTTTACATAATGTATACACGCATATCATATACACATGTACGTGCATGTGCGACATATACATTGTGCATGGTTTAACATGTCTGTATTTAAGTGTTGGAATTTACACCACAATGGACATGTTTGCCCCTGCATATACATATGTGATGTCTAATATAAATTATATATGATAATGTGATATGAAATTATATTTGTATTAGTGTAAATATTTATATATGCATATGATATTGTAAAATTAATTTATTTTATATGTACATATATTAATACAAAAGATAATATTTATAAAATGAATGTAGATTTTTAAGTTCAAACTCAAATTTCAAATCGAAATCTAGATATAAAAGAATTTAATTTCAAATTTAAAATATTAATTATTAATAAATTATAATTTATTAATATATATATATCGAATTAAAATTTTAATTTTTTTACGTAAATATACATACATACATACATATATATGTATGTATGTATGTATGTATATAAAAAATTAATATTTTAAAACAATTATAATATAAAATGATAATATATAAAATATACACATAAATAAATTATTTTGGCCATATATATATTTTGAAATATTCAATTTTTATTTATTTTATAAATCCATATGGATTTATATTCTGTTTAATTATTTTAAATAATTTCTGTACGGAAATTATTAAGAAAAACTTAATTTTTTTAGGCTACTTTTACTATGTTTATTAAATTTTGTGTATATTAGTATATACACACACAAATTTATAATATATATTAAAATTTATTTAATGTATTATATTTCAATATATATCTATATATATATATATTTATATTTATATATTCGAATTTAAATATATTTATACACACTCATACATAAATATTTTTTTTTGGAATATTAATTTGTGTATGGTTCAATAAGAAATTTACATATATATTATATGGATATGTTTAACATATTTAAAAGTCAACTTTTTGTTTGAAAAACCTTTTAAATTATTTTAAATTTAAAAAAAAACTATTTTTTTCCTTGGCTGGCCGACTGCATATACTTACATACATAAAAATGAAATTATTTATATACATATTCTAGGGTGACAGCACATGTATATAAAGATTCATGATATCATTATCCAATCTAACCATATACGAATGAAGAAAAATATCTAATGAATATATATATATATATATATATAAATGTAAACTGAGATGTTACCTTGATTATGGCCTAACAATGATACCTTGAATGTTGAATCTATCGAACTCATTTGTATTTGAATCCAAACTCTCCTAAAAGCGCCGATAGTAAGATCTACACAATTTGTTGTTGTTTGATTTGAATTTATGTTTTAATGTTTAAAAATAGTGGAGGAGCCCATTAGATGATTTCAGCCAGAGATGTATAGAGGGGCAGCTCAAAGTGAGAGCAAAAGTGAGGGGTTAAAGGACTTTAAATAGAAGAGAAAAGATGGAGCTACTTGTGGATCTGGATCCACTATTTTCTCTACCAATTGAAAGTCATTATTGTCAAAAATATCCCCTCTTTCCCCACACCTATGGTCGGCTATCATTGGGCCTATATGGGTTTCCATTCCTTTTCTAAGCCAGATCATATAATTTACATTTAAATCTAACTAAACATACATCGATATCGTATATCGATACATGTGTATGTAACTTTTATATACGCACTACTTTCAATATTGATCAACACAAATAAAGTAAAATTATATAATTGATATTTCATAAATATTAATTAATTTAACCAATGTATAACAATTATAGTTTGATTAAATCAGGTGGTAGTCGGAGTATTCAAATTTTGGTTATTTGACTCTTAGGAGTAAATTAGGTCAGCGATTAATATCGAACAATTTGAATATTAACGTTCACACGTCACTTTAGCTAGTGGTGTGACATTATGACCAAATTTATCGCTTGTATAGTTTCAGTAAAATCCAGTTTTACTTATAAGCGGTTCCCGATAGTGACAATTATTCACATTAATTCTCTTTGTCAAAACTATATCACATTAGGACTTATGGAATTTGGTAACGGTTAAAATTCTAGTATCGCCCACATTCAACTTGTATAGTTCAAATACAACATCCTTGGTTTAATAATGTTATCTTGCCTTTTGGTTAGACCGAGATACCATGAATTCGGCTAAAACAGATGGTTATCGGGATTGTAGATCGATTGTATTTGAAACTATGGACGATAGTTTAATGGATTCGGATGAACAACACTAAAAAAAGACTAAGTATGGAATTGGCATTTCACCTAGGCAACGGATCGTATCAGATCCTCAATTTCTAACCCAATCAAGGTGCGATTAGTATGGAATGACAAGGAAGCCCCTACAAAGCTACATTTCAAATTTCAAGTTGATCGGAGTTCGTATGCTCGAGTTATGGGCAAAAGAAGATGGATCGGTGTTGATGGATCAGTGGTAATTTGCTTGCAGTCGAACCCAGGAAAATTTGCTACTTGCTTGGAGTCGGTGCATGGTTCACTTGGAGTCGCGGAAATTTGAAGTTCTTGATCATGCTTTGAGTTGGATGCATGTTTGTTTGGAGATTGCTTGGAGCAAAAGGTCGGTACCGATTGTTTTTCATGCTTGGAGTCGGATACGTGTTTGATTGGAGGTTGCTTGGAGAAAAACGATTGGCATCGATCGTTTTTCGTGTTTGAAGTTTGAATCACGTTTGCTTGGAGAAAATTTGGATTTTACCCGAGTCTAACCCTGGGCCAGCATTTTCAGCACCTGCTTTGAGTCAGAAAGATGATTACTTCGGGTCTCGCTTCGGGTCAACCCTGAAGTTGGTTTTTCGACGATCATTTTGGCCACTTTCGATGATGATCGATCCATAACTCAAAATTTACAACTCCATTACATACGAAACTTTAGAAACATCAATATATTAAAGAAAGAAGTCCCCAAAAATGATCGCACGTCATTTGGAGCAAGTTGAACGATCGGCATACATCGTTCTTGAACGATCAGATAATTTCTGACCAAACAATCCAAAACGATAATTGATCAATATCTCACAAACGGTAAGTCAAAATAACACGAAATTTAGAGAGCAAGTAGCTAACATCATATAGGACATATTGGAACTATTGCAGCCCAAAAGGAGCTAATATGAACGATTGGCACCGATCGTTTATTGGTTAGCGGTCGACCTCAAATTTCGTGGGTCGAGCCGTTTGGGCCTTGAGGTTCTTCTGGCAAATTTCAGCCCGATCCATACACGTCTTCACCTATAAATACAGACAACTTGGCCCATTGCAAGGGAGCTTCTTCTGTATCTTCTTTTGGCTCTCCTTCATCACTTCTTATCTCTTCCTCCATTAATTTTCTAAGGCTAAAAACAACTGTATTTATAATCCTACAGTATAATTAAAAGATTATTGGAGTGGACGTAGGATGGAGTTTGCCGAACCATTATAAAACTTGCGTGTTCATTTACTTTTCTACAATTTATTCTATGGTCTGTGAATTTATATTTTTCTGTTTGGATCTAAATATTGGATATTGGCACTTTCACATATAACTGGGTGTTGGTGATCATTTTTGGTGCTTTCACCGAGAAGCTAGCCCCCGTGGATTTGGGATCAATTAGAGAGCTTGGATTTGGAGCAATGGTGAAACCATCAACAAGAAGACAAGTAGCAGATAGGAGCCATCATGAAGGGAGTCGGGAGGCTTCCTCAGGACCTGGTGCTAATCAAACCTCCGCATACATCACTAGGGAGGAGATGGAAATAATGGTGAATGCTATGTAGGAGTGGATGTTGAAGGGGCAAGAGGAGATGATGCTAAATCTATTTCAACAGATCGGACAAGCTGGAGCACAAAACCAAGGGAATAGAGTAGCAGGAGCAATGGCAACTTGGATCAAGGGGTTGAGGTAGCAGGAACCATTGGAAATCAGAACCAGAATCATAGAAACGAAGCTAACTGGCAGCTGGATGGAGTGGAGCAGCCGGGGACAGTCCCTGGCCAAAATAGAAGGATCAGAACCGATCCACCAGTATGGATCGACACCGCTCGATCAAGACTTGGGGGCATCCCCCCGAGTCAGGTTGGATCGATCCCAGGTGGGGTGTTGGACAATGCTGAGCAGTTTGGTGTCAATCGGAATGCAGATGTGCGAAATGAGGAGCATATAACAGGATTCCCTCGTAGACTCGGGGGGCAGTTTGGAAATGACGATCGAAGACAACCTTTGGAAGACAATGACATGTTTATGGAAATGATTAGATGTGCTATGAGAGTAGGATTAGTGAAGAGAGATCTGAAAGACATAAATAGAAGTCCTTTTGCTCCTAATATCAGGAATGCTACGAATCCACCAAAATTCAAACAACCAGCACTGGAAGTTTATGACGAAAGTCGGATCCAACTATGCATACGATGAGGTATATACGACACATGGAAGTACTAGGGGCATCGAAAGAAGTCTTGGCACGATGTTTCCCCTTGTACTTAATGGACGTAGTTGTACTATGGTTCAGACAGTTGGAAAGTGGTTCTATTAGCACATGGACGGAATTAGTCGAAAGATTTATAAAGCAGTTTCGAGTTCACATTACGAGACCCAAGAATCTGATGACATTGACATCAGTAAAGCAGTGGGTAGGAGAATCACTCAAGAATTTCTTAACCAGGTTCAATGCGGCATTTATTTTGGTGGATCGACCAGATCCATTAATGGTTTTGATGGCGGAAGTTTCAAGAGTTGTAGATAATTTAGATTTTAAGATATCACTGATGCGGGATCCACCGATGGATCTCGAGGAAGTCTACCATGAAGCAAAAAGGTTTCTGCGATAAGAAAATGTGAAAGCTAACAGAGAGGCAATGGAAGTTAATACGGTACAGGGTGGGGAACCACCCGGTGAAAGCTCAAGAAAGGACAACGGTAAACGAAACAAGGACAATAGCTTCGATGGATCAAGGCGACAGAGGGGAGAACCCAAATTCTCTTCTTACTCGGAATTGGATGAAACCCTAGAACGGATATATATGGATACTCGAGGACGCCTTCCGTATCGAAGGTCGGCAAGGAGAGAACACTCCAAATGCGAACAGACATCAGGAAAGCGCTACTTATTCCATGAGCTGGATGTGCACAATACAAATGACTGCAGGCATTCGAAGGATATCATTGTGAAATACGTGAGGAATGGTCAGTTACAACAATACGAAAGGACTCGGCCTGCGGCAGTGGAACAGGAGCAGCCACCGTCCACCTCGAATGAAAATGGCATTGGATCAAGGCATCATCATCAACTTGTCATCAATTGATCGGGATGGCATAGTACAAGTAACAAACTCTGCAGTAGGATGGCTAAGTCACTTACACATGCATAGGATTGAGGACGGTCCCTAGGCATGCTCTGAGATGATGATAAATCGTAGTTCTCAGGTTTGTGAAATTTGGTTTTTTTCTTGTTTGCTTCGAACTCTTGTTTTTCTAGTTTTATTTGAATTCTGGTTTATTGGTTGTACGAACTCTTATTTTATATTTTGGAAAATGGACTTAGGAATGCTTAAATTTGGATCAATGTAATAGATAACACAGGTCGCGGTTGTGGTCCTGTCCGGAGAGACGGGATAACAATCGCAAGGTACGGGTCTTTTCATCGGGCGAACATGACGATACAGACTCGTGCATCATGGAATAAGTTATCGACTAGGTATCGAGGCTGAAGAATAAAACCAAACATGTCATTAGGTATGGACTATGCCTGCCAAGAGGTAGGTCACTTCGATCGAACGCGATGGATCGACCTACTTAGGTCGTCGAGTATGGATTGTGCTCAATAAGGATCCGGAGAGATCAAAGTCGTCAGGTATTGTAACACCCCAGATTTTTGGTAACATTATTTAGGATATTTAATTAGTTAAATTAAAAAAATAATGTGTTGATTAGGGGATTGAGATTTGAATTTAATAAAGGTGTAGTTGTTCCATTTAACAATGAATTAAAATAAGAGTTAAATTTAAATAGAGGAGGGGTAAAATAGGAATGAGGTCATTCCTATATCCTCCAAACCTTGGCCGTGTAAGATTTTACACGTTCATTTTCATTCTCAAATTTTAAAATAAGGGGCCGGCCACCATTAACAAGGAAGAAAAGCTAGGAAGAAGTAAATTCAAATCAAATCTATTCACATCTCAATCTCCATAATCTTTAAAGCTAAGGTGAATAATGTTTACATCTCATTTTCGATTGTAATTTTGGTTTTTAGCTGATTGCCGAATATTTTGCTTTGATTGGCCATGATTTTGAATAATGGAATGATTATATATACATGTTGATGATTTATGTATGTTCATATTGATTTTATGATATATTTTAAGGTAAAAACCCAATAAAATGACATCTAAATGCCTTGAGAATTTTTATGAAGATCATAAATAATATTTTAGAGATGGGTTTCAATTTTCGGAATTTTCTGAAATTATGTGGAATTTATATGAATTTTCTAGTGAAGAAAATGTTAATTTGGATTAATAATTATTTTCAGTTAAATAATAAAAGATTTGGATCTGAAATTTTTATATGTTGGAAAACATATTAAAAAAAAATTGGAATTTTTGTAGATTTTTCCTAAGTGTTTTAAGGGTTATATAAAATTATTTAATGTATGAGACTTAAATGTTTTATATAATTAAAAGAGGAGAAGGGGCATTTTGTAAAAATAATTTAAAGTATAAAATCTAGAAAGTCGGCAGCCCATTTGACAAAGTGCAGTACTTTTTATTAGTAAAGAAAGAGGCAACCAATCAAAATTAGACACGTAAGGCAGGTTAGGTGAAAAGAACTATTTGCTACATGTTTTTCATTGTTTTGACACCGTCGGCACCAGGTTCTGCCTCCTCATCTTCACTTCCGACACAGTCGAAACCAATGCACATGGTATCAGTTTACTAGTACGTAGTGAATTGGATGAAGGCGGAAGGTAGGGAGTCGAAACCAGGGATTCCGAAAGGGTTGAGGCAATCCTTTGTTTTTAAATTAAAGAAATACGCATGCTTGCTTTCGACTATATAGCTTTCGACAAAGTAGCTTTCGATCAGGTTAAATGATTTAAGGGAAATGGTTCCGATTGGGGTGCGCCTCTGTTTTTAAATGATTGCTTTCGACCGAGTCGAAGCCCTTAGCTGCCGCTTCCTACCTTTCGATCCAGATGGTTTCGAAGGGGTTCTTTTTGTTTTCTAAAATATGGCCACCTCTCCAATGCTTTCGAAGGGATGGTTTCGACACCATCACTTCTATTACTTAGGAAATGGTTTCGAAGCAATTGCTTTCAACTTAATGTTTTAAGGACCCTTTTTCTATAAGTAAAGTAAAACCCAAATGAGTTTTGAAAGAGATAGTTTTAAATGGTTTCGAAACAGATGCTTTCGACTTTAATGGGTTTCTGATCCTTTTGCTCTACTTGAAGGCAGAATCCAAATGGTTTCGACCAAGACGTTTTCCAAAAGGTTTCGAAGGGGTAAATTTTTGAATGGTTTCGAAAGGTTTCCACATGTTTTAAATTGAACCCAAAGTGCTTTCGAAAGGATTGAGTTTTGACTATTTCAAAAGATTTTAATGAATGGTTTCGGAAGGGGTGGTTCCCCAGGGTTTCGACAGGGTTGAAAGGGAAGGTTTTCCTATGTTTTCAAAAGGCAATATATAAAAGGTTTTAAAGGAGGATGCCTAATACTTTGAATCTTTTGAAGAAAATAAAGGAAAGGTTTTTCCAATGTTTTCGAAAGGGTCTTTCAATAGTTTCAAAGGGGTTACCTTCCATGGTTTCGAAAGGGTTGTTTAACGGTTTTAAACAAAGGTTTCGAAAGTATGAAATAGGCAATATAGCCTAAGTATTTTCAAGTTAACTTGCTTTGGAGGGATAGTTAATCCTCATTAAATCTCATCAACATTATTTTGAGTAAAGTATATATAACATGGCAAAATTGTTTAGAGTAAAGCTAAAGATATATTTTCCTAGTATATATATATATATATATGATTTGATGGACTAAATCATTTTGTAAAGGTTTTCAAGGAAAATTTAAAGGGTAGTTAACCCTAAGAAAATAATTCGAATAATTAGTCCATTTTGCAGGAAGTTAGCATAGATTTCGGACAGTTAGTCCAGTTTGCGGGCAGTCAACCCAGTTGTATGGACAGATAGTCCATTTGTAGCATAACGGACCTTGCTATTATATTGTGGGCAGATAGCTCACATATTACCTGTTTTACGAACAGATGGTCCATTTATTAGGATAAAGGATATTGCTATTTTGATATAATCAGTTTGATTAACCAGTTTGCTTGTAGGAAAGGATTTGCAAAATATATATGTTTTGAAAAGGATAGTAGTGAGGGGAAACCCGTTCCGCTAAGCGGCGTGGACTCACTTAATATCAGTAAACCGAGATGTAACAGAATTATTCACACCAGGTTTTATGTCTGACTCGAAGTTTTTGTTTCCTCTTAAACTCTTGGATACTCAAAATTGATTTGAGTAGGCCGAGGGTTGAGGTTTTCAGGTTTTAGTCTTTTGGCGAATAAAACATTTGAACACGAGCAGGTGGTTGACGGATAGCTAATTAGGATTTGCAGTTTCATTTTGTTTTGATTCCGCTATGTATATTAAGTCAGATATGACTATATTACAACCAAGAAGGCATTGTCATATGTCGCTCTTGGCGTATTTTTGTAATGATATATTTAATCATTGCCTGGGAAACATTAAGGGATTATGTAACATGGATATGAATTATTGTGTTGAAATGTAATAAGCAAAATGTTGTTTTTGAAATCTGTGATTTTTTTCATATTCACATGCTCCTGATATTATGGATACCATTATCATTACCGTATTTTATCACCAGAAGTTAATATTATGGATGACTGCAGCATCTGTAGCACTTAGCTTTTGACCTCTAGATACGGGATGTTACAGGTATGGACTATGTCTGGCAAGGGGTAGGTCGCTTCACTTGAACATGATGGATCGACCTACTCAGGTCGTTGAGTATGGATTGTGCTCGGCAATGATCTAGAGAGATCAAGGTCATCGGGTATGGACTATGCTTGGCAAAGGGTAGGTCACTTCGCTCGAACGTGATGGATCGGCCTACTCAGGTCGTCGAGTATGGATTGTGCTCGGCAAGGATCCGATGAGATCGAGGATTAGGATTAGGATAACAACCTGAAGAGATCGTGGATTTGGATATTAGCTTCGAACAGCAATGAATTTTGGCTTTGAATGGATGCAGATTCGGATAAAACGATTCGGAGAGACAATGGGTTTGGATTGGATTCTGGATTGCAAAATACGGCTATCAATGGATTATAGAATCATAGCAATTCAAAACACGCCTTCTTACTACAAGGCAAGTTTTGGAGGGAAAATGTCGCCCCGCCTTTTGGTCAGGCTGGGATACCATGAATTCGATTAAAATGGATGATTATCAGGATCGAACATCGGTTGTATTTGAAACTATGGATGATAGTTGAATGGATTCGGATGAACAACACTCAAAAAATGGCTAAGTATGGAATTGGCACTTCACTTAGGCAATGGATCGGATCCCCAATTTCTGACCCAATCAAGGTGCGATTATTATGGAGTGACAAGGAAGGCCCCACAAGGGTACATTTCAAATTTCAATTCGATCGGGGTTCGTATGCTCGAGTTATGGGCAAAAGAAGATGGATCAATGTTGACGGATCGGTGGTAATTTGCTTGGAGTCGTACACAGGAGAATTTGCTACTTGCTTGGAGTCGGTGCATGTTCGCTTGGAGTAGCAGAAATTTGAAGTGCTGGATCGTGCTTGGAGTCGGATGCATGTTTGCTTGGAGATTGCTTGGAGAAAAACGATCGGTACTGATGGTTTTTCGTGCTTGGAGTCGGATACGTGTTTGCTTGGAGGTTGCTTGGAGAACGTGCTTGGAGTCAGAATCACGTTTGCTTGGAGAAAATTTAGATTTTACCCGAGTTTAACCCTATGCCAAAATTTGCAGCACCTGCTTCGAGTCAGAAAGGTGATTACTTCGGGTCTCGCTTCGGATCAACCCTGAAGTGGGTTTTTTCAACGATCGTTTTGGCGATTTTCGACGATGATCGATCCATAACTCAAAATCTACAACTCCATTACTCATGAAACTTTGATAACATCAATATATTGAAGAAGGAAGTCCTCAAAAATGATCGCACGTCATTTGGAGCAAGTTGAACTATCGGCATACATTATTCTTTAACGATCGGATCATTTCAGCCCAAACGATCCAACTCAACGATGATCGATCAATATCTCATAAACGGTAAATCAGAATGGCATGAAATTTAGAGTGCAAGTAGCTAAAATCATGGGGGACCTACTGGAATGATTGCACCCCAAAAGGAGCTAATATGAACGATCGGCACTGATCGTATTTAGTGAGCGATCGACCCCAAATTTCGTGTGTCGGGTCGTCTGGGCCTGGAGTTCTTCTGCCAAAATTTGAGCCTGATACATGCATGTCTTCACCTATAAATACAGCAGACTTGGCTTATTGCAAGGGAGCTTCTTCTGGATCTTCTTTTGGCTCTCCTTCATCACTTCTTATCCCTTCCTCCATTAATTTTCTAAGGCTAAAAACAACTGTATTTGTAATCCTATAGTATAATAAAGAGATTATTGGAGTGGACGTAGGCTGGAGTTTGCCGAACCACTATAAAACTTGCACGTTCATTTACTTTTCTACAATCTATTCTATGGTCTGTGAATCTATATTTTTCTGTTTGGATCTAAATATTGGATATTGGTGCTTTCACATACAACCGGGTGTTGGTGACCATTCTTGGCACTAACAAATAATAACAATTATTATTAACCGAACTGCTCTATCCAGAGACTTTGACTTTGAGCTCAATTCGGTTGACCATGATACCAACCTCATATAATCGAGAAGACAAATTCTTTATTGGATAGTGTTTCACTTCCAATGCTTCAACTCGACCCAACTATAGTCGTTTGATGGACGTCATGCCATGATCTAACTATAATCAAAACGGAGTTTCCACATTGAAGTTCGATAGTATTCTCAAGTCGAGAGGATTGTGTAATATCACCACATCGATATTTTCTATTTGACCTTAATTATATTAACCAACAGAAAACTATCGAATGAGTCACTCCATAGTTATCCAATAACTATCAGTAAACCTTTTGGTGCTTCCAATAGCCATAAATAATCAACTGGCCAACAATTGGAGAGCGTTACATACTCTAGTCTCAACGGATGTATAAATATCCAGTCTCGATACATCTTGACTAGGAATATTTAAGACGATACGTTTATTTTCATTGTGATAAATTTCTCATGATTACAACATATTGCAATTACTATTACAAAATATATCATTTATGAATTTTCTATTAAATATACTTAAATTAATTAAATAATTAATATAACATGTTATATCAAATATATAATAGAAAGAAAAATATTTTTATTTCGAACAAGATTTTATTATAGAGTTAATAATTTAGAGTAAATTACCTAATTGCCCCTAGGGAATACACCTAACTCTATTATCTAGTCATATGTGTATTGAGATTATGAATTGATATGATAGTGGAAGCGAATTACTTATAACTGTTGAAGATAAATAACACTTATATCTATCAGTTTGAGTTCCGACTCAAAAGAATTTACCAAACTTAATACAAATATGTGATTGTAAATTATTGTTTGTGCAATTCATTTAAGCATGTTAGTTGAAGCATTAATGTAACTCAAATTACAAATAATTTTCCTTCTCTAACATTTTTCAACAATTTTCAACTTACAAATACAACCAATAATTTTTTTAACAAAACTTCTAGTTTTCTTTAACATATATACCCGTCTAAATTTATATTATTGTATCTATAATTGCCAAATATGAAAATATCAAACCCAACTGAAAATTAAGGTTAAAAATTTATATTTTTACCTCTAATTTGGGACGATGATACCCAACCGTTCATCTATTTGCGATTTTGATATAAATATTACATAAAGAAATTTGAATTATATTTGGTTTTTTGGGAAGAAGGGTTTGAAGTTTGGGATCTAAAGAATGAAAGAAAAGGGGATAACAATGATGCGTAAATAGCCAATAACCAACTGGATGGTCTTATTCGGTAGTCCTTGAAAAAAAAATGGGAACATGTTGTATTTTTGATAATACAATGCGCACGTGTATTTTCTTACATTTTAAATGTGGAATTACTTTTGCATTGAAGTTCTTTTTTTAGTTAGCCTTTTAAGAGGGTTTATCCTTATAATTACAAATTGTACATTCAAGGACCGTTTTACTTGTAATTGCAATATGACGTAAATAGTCAAAAGATTGAATCCACTTAACTTATTTTGTCACATGTATATGGCAATGACACTGATATTGACACCGATAGACACAGACATTCTTTGCTGGCAGTAAAAACCAAAACCTAAACACAAAAATTTCCACTATGAATCCAAAACAAATCAACACCAGAAGTAACATTATCCTAATAAAATATCACAAGATGTATTATTCAATACGATAATCTCTTTGTAGCAGTAAAACCAAAACCTCATACAATATTTTCCACTATAAATCCAAAATAAATCAACTTCGGAAGCAACATTTTCTTGATAAAAAATTTCACAATAGGCGGTATTCAAAAACCTTAGTAATACTGAACATTAACAAATACATCATATATTTCAGCACTAATATAACAACTTCATAATCATGCCTGAACTTTAGTGCTACTGATTTCAACATCACCAACATTTTCTACGATTATGGGGTCATTTTTCTTCCCAAACAAAGCCTCGATCTCTTCCAGCTTCCTCCCCCGAGTTTCAGGCAAAAACACGTAAAAAAACACCCATCCGGCCGTAGCAATCCCAGCAAAAAGAAAAAAGCTTCCTGATATAGTTATCGCCTTATAAAGGGATAAAAACGTCATGGTGATAACTCCACTCAAAACCCTATTGGTCGCTGTTCCTAAACTGCATCCTTGTGCCCTTAACCGTATAGGAAAGATCTCTGAACTGTACACCCATGCAATAGGCCCTAACCCAATCGAAAAGGACCCTACAAATGTAAGCACAGTGACTATACATAGCACTACTGCCCATTTTATGTTATGGTCGACCATCAGCAGTCCAGAAGCCAAAACAAGCAATGATGCAACCATGCCGCCTGCACATGGTTTTCAAATTAGGATTTAAATTATGAACCATAAAGTTTGAATTTATAATTAAAACGGGGTTTATATGGTAAACCGTAGATCCAAGCAATTTATATTTTTTTTATGTACACACACTTGTATGCTAATTTTTTGCTCTGTGTATAGATTACTACATGACACTTGCGTAAAAGCATTGATTCTTCGTAACGATTTATATATTTAAAATTGATTTTGATGCTTGAGTATTTATATTCAAGCCTAAAACTTAAAGACCCGTTTGGTTTGAACTCTGAGTTTTGTGTTTTGCAGTTCAATATGTATTTCTAAAGGCAAAAGGCGTATGAGAGGAAAT
The DNA here is from genome assembly GCA_030737815.1 of Allium fistulosum. Taxonomy (NCBI): domain Eukaryota; kingdom Viridiplantae; phylum Streptophyta; class Magnoliopsida; order Asparagales; family Amaryllidaceae; genus Allium; species Allium fistulosum. The sequence goes on along the minus strand of CM060905.1, from coordinate 151,505,986 downwards.
TATCGTACTTACAACAAAGGAGGGAGGAGGAATGGAGAATAGTTACTGTGTTTTTTATATTTTTCAAAAGGCGGAGGAAAACAAGAAAAAATCATTTTTAATTTTGTATGTTAAAACCATTTTCCAAATTAACCGTTTTTCAAAAGAGTTTTCAGAAACACTTAAACAAATGTATTTCAGTTGTTACAGAAACCCAAAATTGAAAACTGAAAACCAAACAAGACCTAATTTCTCCCTAGTTTGGTCTTTCTAAAAATCAATAAAATTTGAATTGTAGACCCAAGAAATATCCTCATATTTCTTTTATTTCAACATGGGTTAAATGATTCTTCTCAAATGTGGTTTTAACTTAGTTTTGAATCAGATTTTGAGGATCGAATCACGATGGGAGAGATTGATTTGAAACAGGATTCAAATTGTAAGATTTTAACAATAATGTACCTGCACTCGTTAGAAGCAGCACACGTCTACCAACTCGATCTAATAGAAAAGTGGCCACTAGTATCGATGCAGTTTTCGTGAACCCAACTGCTATTGTAGCCAGTAACTGATATTTGCTTTTAAGTCCTGCTTTTTCGAATATTCGAGGACTGTAAAGAACTACTGAATCGATGCCCGAGGCTTGTTGGAAGAACTGGAGACCAATGGCTGCTATTAGGATTCTACGAACTGAGGGGGTGGGGTGTATTAGTAATTCTTTCCAAACTCCTTGCCCGCAGCCTTTTTTTGATGTAGACATCTGGTCTTCGGTGCAATTTGAGTCTATTCCTCCGGCTGTTTTGATTTCTGATAATCTCATTTCGGCTTCTTCATTGGAATCAGAGGTCTTCTGAAGGACGATTTTGGCCTCTTTGAATCTTCCTTGTAGGACTAGCCAACGTGGTGATTCTGGCATGAAGAGAACGCCAATAGCTAGAAACACCTGTTACAAATAAAATAAAAACTGTTCAGAAAGGTCTTTTTCCTCATTTAACCACTTTAATAAGCATATAAATAAGCATATTTCATATTTGAATAAATTTGAAAACAATTTACATAAGGGAAAGGGTGCACATCCCCAAAGTTCAAAACCCCCTAAAATCCCACATGAAAATTCTCCTATGAAATATTTTCAAACTTGTCCAATTATGTGTGGATATCATCATTTATTATATTCAAGATCATGCTCACAAAGTTTGCTATCATTTCGAAACTTCTAATTTACTCAAAATCAAAAACCAATGGGAGTCATTGATATATTTATTTTAACCGTCAATTTAAAATGTGATTCTAACAAATTAAGGTAGTGTCTGGTTAGAAATTTGAGTTTTGTGTTTTGCATAATCAATGTATATTTTAAAATACACAGAAGAGCGAAAGCGGGAGAAAAACGATCGATTTGGAAAATGGTTTTAAGTTTTAACATATAAAATCGAAAATGACTTTTTCATGTTTTCCACCTTTTGGAAAATATCAAAATCTATCTTCTTCCATCTCTTCTTCCCATTGTTGGATTGACTAGGATGTTCCAACTCTTCCACTTCCACACACACAAGCATTGAAAATAAAAATCACGAAACTTGTTTTCAAACCAAACACTACCTAAATGTTTTGAGATGATCCACATTTTTGTGAAGATAATCTCGATAACAAACAGATCATACCTATATATACATTTGTTTCATTTTTTTTTTAAAACGTAGAAGGACAAATGAAAGATTTTGAGACGATAAACAAGAGGGATGTGGATCCTTCCCATTTACTTAAACATGGCATATTCTGGCTACATGGGAATAAAATGACATTTTATAAAGAGACTGATAAAACGTTCTCAGTGTAAAATACCACTTATTATCATATACATGCAGAAAGTGATATGTTTTTGTAAATAGGTTTGAAGTATTATGGATGTGTATTTTGTTTTAGATAGTGGCTTAAATGGGTAATAAATTTATCCGATAATAGTCTTTCTACCTTATATACAACAGAAAATGACAAAATTCAGAACACACTAATGTTAATTGCAACATGTATAAGATATGGTAAAAATGCAAAGTTAATAGAAGAATAAGCGTTTCTACAAATACCGGAGGAACCGCTCCAGCCAAGAACATCATCCTCCAACTAAGATGCTCAGGTAATTTCGCAAAAGCAAAATTAACGACATACCCAAGAAGCACTCCAGTGTTGATGAACACTTCAGGAAAAGAAGTTAAGTATCCTCTAGAAGAAGCAGGTGCAACTTCAGCAGTATAAACTGGAGCAATGACTAATGCATACCCGACTCCTATTCCTGCAATGAAGCGGCCGACCATTAAAACTGCATAATTCGGTGCCAGGCCCATCACTAGTGCACCTGCAAAGAATATGGCTGATGCTAATATCATCGTGTAGCGACGCCCAATCCAGTCTGAAGTTCTACCAGCAGCAATTGAACCTACTAGAGAGTAAAGATTGATTATCCCAGCCAATATTTCTATTTGTGTGTCAGATAATTTGAGGTCCTCTTTTATGAATATTGAAGCCCCACTCATTACCGCGACATCTGCAAGATAATCAATGAGTATTGCATTACAAAAGAACAACAAAAGTTTCACACTGTTTTTTCATATATTTACCATAGCCAAGGAGGATTGAGGTCATGGAAGCAAGAAGAGCACAAGTGAATGCATATTTGTTCTTTTTCTTAGAAGCACTTGAGAGTGTAGATGTTTCTGTTTTAGTCTCACGCATTGTTTGGTTTCTATATATTAACTTGAAGAGTTGAGGGAGTGAAGGAACTACAAATATTAAGGTGCCATACAAGTTCTTATCATAGCATAAGGGTCAAGGTGAGAAAAATCAACTATGGGCACATAAGGATTCCATATATGTCTATTTTGCCTGTGACCTATCTTCATTATTTCATAATACAGACAACCTAAAAGGCCAAAACTTGATTTTCAGAAAGAAAAGTAGAAGAATATTAGTTCACTGGAGTCAAACTAGGCATGCTAAAGGATCATTTTATTTGGAATGCTGCTATAAGTAAGTGCACATGAATGTGCTTCTAATAAAGTATTCAGTCAGTTGCGACAAATTAGTTTTTGTCAGCATACAGATAATAAGGTACAAGCACACAAAACTTGATGCATAGAGTAAAGCTTTTTAAACTTTAAAACATGTATCAAAATTAAACAAAACCAAACTACATTCATCTTGTGTACAATATTCTCCGCCCTTTGATTCAAAACTAGTCATACACAAACTTTAACAATATATGTAACCATAATCATCATCATCATCATTGCTAACTACACCTCCACATTATTATGCCAGGAAAGCTACTTCATCCTACATGAATGTGGATGTATAAACATGTGTGTATGTATATGTATATGTGTTTGTATATGCAGAAATCAAAATACTGATATGACCATCAAGAATAATAATATTGTAGATGTTTTCCTTGAAGTTGTAATCTTGAAGTTGGTTCTCTTGTAATCGCTTAATAATAGTGTAGACCATAGACGAATTAACGAACAACGTTAAACAACCGTTCTCCTTTGAAGCTAGAACTTTGTCGGAGGCTAACGTTTCGAGCAAAGGATCGCGGTTTTGCATTTCTTAATTGGGACTTGAAGAGAACAAGTTTCAAATTTGATGACAAAACGTTTCAAAGTAGACGACAACAAGTTTTAAAGTAGGATGTTACTTTTCGATAAATGTTACCAAGATCTCAAAAGAGACTTTTTTCTAAAGAAAGTAAAATTATATTTACACATGTTTATTGAATGAGAAAAAAGATAATATCATCCTTTCTTGTCCATCGAATGAAGCAAAAGATAATTATCATTGTACTTCATCACAAATTAATTCTTCAATATTCATTATATGTCTCTAATTAGTAAACATCTCGAGAAAGCACAAACAAAGTTGTGATGAAAACCTTGAAATGAATACTTACGCATTTCCTTCACTTGTTTTAAATATTTTTCTCAAAAATTATAATATTATTGAAGGGAATCCTTGTATCAATTGAACTCCATTTTGTACATTATTCAATTTAGCATTGTAGAAAAAACACTAAACTACGTGTTCTAACGAATGTTGATTATATCATTCAAAAACAAAATCATGATAATATTAAAATGATGAGGAAAAAGACACTTGCATGAAAGCTTTTCTTATTAGGGAAGTTGTTGACATGAAATATGATGAAGATGCATAGATGGTCGAACGTCTCAACAACTTCCAAAACGTGATAAATTAATTGACAATGATTCATACGAGGATAGATGATAAGTTATAAGCATTATTGCTGCTAGGGTCATTGTAAAACAGTTGGAAGATCCACACTTTTGCTTTTACTAATAAAGCTTCTAATGTCAAAATATTTATGGATAATGACAAAATAGTATGATAAATGATGAAACTAGAATAAAGTCTTCAAGTTTTGGTAACAGTCATGCATACCTTGCAAAGAATAGAAGAACAAGCAAAAGAAGGGGTCTTAGCAAAGATCGTGGAAGAAATGTTAGTCTTCCAAGACCAAATTCAATGAAAAAGTCATCAAAATGGTATTTGAGCCTATGAAGAACAGTCATGCATTAAAAGGTGACAAGACAAGAACCATAAACGGATCGATGTACCAAAAAAGTCTAATGCCAACAACATTACTACCATCATATCTCAATAGGAATACAAGTTTATTTGTCTTAATGACAAATGTCTGCATGTAAATGAGTATTGATGTGTAGTCTAACACCAACAACATTGCTACCACCATATCTCAATAGGAATACAAGTTTATTTGCCTTAATGATGAATGTCTGCACGTAATTGATGTGTTCATTGGATCGTGGATTATGGTGCATCCTTTCATGCCATAATTCTTAACCGCATATAAAGCATATGATTTTGGTACCATGCAAACGGGCAATGACATTTGCATATAGATTGATAATATTAGAGATACGTCTTCAAACTATATGATATATCATTTATGTTGAAAACGGGAGATGCTTGACCAGCAAGAATTTCTTCACCATAATGGTGATCGAAAATGAAGGTTTAAAAATCAAACAAAAGAAAAGGAAGACATAAGCTTATCAAAGTCAAAAAAGGACATCAAAGAATTTGATGACAGGCAATTTTAGACAATGTATTGATTAGAGGGAGTGATAACACATATAAGCGTCAATAGTGCTAAATGTAAGAGGATCTAAAGATTAACATGTATATCCTTATCCGATTAAAGCTAGAAAGGGTTTGACTCAACCAAGTCTCGGTGAAACAATAGATAAAGAAAGATATGAGACGTGGTTACCCTACTGCTTCTTTTTTCCTTTTTATTTCTCTCTTTTCTTTTCTTCTTCTTCTTTTTTATTTTTTTATTTTTTATTTTTTATTTTTTTATTTTTTATTGATGCAAACATAGGATCTACAGATAAACATGAATATTCTTATCTGATTAAAGTTAGAAAGAGTTTGATTCAACCAAGTCTTAGTAATACAAAAAGAAAGATATGAGACACGTGGTTACATTGCATTTTTTTGATGCAAACATGGCATTTAATATTATTAATCCAACCTATTCTGCAAAATGATGCAAACATTCGTCTTGTACGATACAAATAAAGGAATATCGTCACCACATGAAGTCAGTCAAATTTTCATTTCATTTGGAAAAAAACAAAATGGTTGAAGTTTGAGATCTTTTAAAGTAGCTTGCAATTGTAGGCTTATGTCAAATGCATGGACGGATCGAAGAGGAAGAGACATTATGAACTCAGTAGTCAGTTGCAACTTGACTGTTTTCAAGCACCCAAAGAATGCTTAGTCCATAATGCTAAGTAAATTTATGATTTTGTCATAAAAGGAATAAAAGAGGTCACTGAGAAAAATGTTAGCAAACCATAACTGCTAATGCATCAAATAATAAGGCAACTGCTAGATTATTGTTTCAGATAATATAACAGTATTTGGTATAAGTTGTGTGACACATACTTTAAATTTATGTTGAAAGATACGAAAATATTAAACCTGTTAGGAGTGTCATATTTGATGGTAGATGTATAATTAGTTTATATGTATGGACACGTGAAGATCCTTAATTGTATTCAGAAAATTCACAAAACAAAGTGAACTAATAAGGTCTTTCTTCACAATTTTGTTTTTTACAAAAAAAGAGTTAAGGAGAACAATTAAATCGAAAGAATAAGGCTTACTTTCTCAACCCGAATAATCGAACATAAAAACATACATATTTTGTTTATGAAAAGTTAGATGCGCATCAATTTGATTTTGCTTTCTTTTCCCTTTTTGTTGTGTGAACTCGCTATATTAATGTAGGTATGTCAATGAATACCTTAAAAAAAAATCTAAAATCTATCTGCAACCAAATTTGAAAAATGGAAGATATCTTAAATTCGAAAAATCGGTCGCATCCGGAAATTATCTATCCGACTTTTATCAAGATAACAACTTATATTATGTGTATTCTAGTACATAGGTAGATGGCTATTTACATTTTTATCAAGGTAATAATTTATATTATGAGTGCGTAAATGATATCAATCATGGTATGTTTTATTTTTTTATTTTTATAAGCATTAGTATTGATATAGTTCTATCTTGAATCAAAATTTTCTATTTATGTTTTTAGATTTATCAATTGTCAGCACTTAGCAGATATGATGATATTTAATATTCATCTGTTATATGTGGATACAGATATCCAGTAACCGAACATGACTTTGGAAGGATACAAATACGAATATGACATTATTTGTATCCATATCCATATCTATATCTGATAGCTAAGTGACCTAAATTATGGAATCTGCCCAACTGCCAATGGTTTCAACTAGAATGCAACAATTTCACTCATTGTTCTACTTTGAATATAATTTTCTAATTTTGTTCCGCCAATTCTCATATCAATTCCAACTATAAAAATTCACTTGATGTTCTGTTGTAAAATCACTCATTTCATACTGTAAACAAAAAGAATGATGTGTAAGATTTTTTTTTAGAAACTTGGTACTTTATTGATACACAATCATATACTTCAATAATTTGTCTCATCAAAATCTTACAACCCTCCTAACCTAAATGGGTGTCTTGCAAGGAGAAAACGTATATATTATCTTTATATATCTATTTACAATATACAATTTGCTGCTACAATTCTAAAACAAGTGACGACTGAGCCAGAAAATTCATCCATACGGGAAAAAGAAGAAAAATAAAGCCAAAATACACTAAAAGAAAGAGTCTATGCTTATTTGTTTTTATTAGTTGATTTTCTAGGCAGCAAGTATCGTTAGTAGTCCTAAGTTTTCGAATTATGTGGAACTTGTAATTAAAGTTTTTGAATCTGTAGTGAAAGTGGTATATTTTCAATGGATGGCTTTTGGTTATGTGATAATGCAAAGGATGATATTGTTGAATCAATTTAACACACAATAAAGCAAATATCGACCAATTTTGGCCATAATTGAGGGGAAAAAAAACTAAAACTGTCTCTTGACAAAAATTGATCTTCCCAATGCCCAATGGAATGACATTTGAATGGTTTTTTTCAGCCGCTGTCACTATTTCAATAAAAGGGAACAGATAGATATCACAAATAAAGAATAAGAAGTGAACAAACATGGTTTCATGAAAAGGATTTCCACTTGTCTTTTTAAGATGTATGAAAATGACTATGCCATTCAAGATAATATTAGTGCACCGTTGAGTATTTATCAAAATCAAGAAACGACTTTTGGAATGGTTTAGGTCACACGACAAAAATTCAATCCCTGGTTCCAACACTAACTGGATGAAGTTTGATTGTCTCTTAACTGTCCTTTAAACATGCTTACTATCAAAGATTCATAATATGTAATAGTCTCTAAAATGATAGCAAAGAAATTCAACAATATAGCAACATATCAAAAAAGGATGTATACTCGTAAAATTGTCCAACAATATATATTATGAATTGAACCACGGATTATAATGAGTATTTATGGAACTTTCACGTATTTAATTTGATATTGGTCTCCTTACGTGCAAGAAAGAATATCATCTTGAGTAAAACGTATTAGTTCAGTGTTACCACTAAAGCGGAAGAAGGTAATTTGAACACAAACAAAAACAAAAACTGGTGTATGAAAACATGACACAATGAGTAATGATTACATAGATTGAAACCGTCATAGGATCATTGTTGTAAAAGGGACACCAAGATGTGTATCATAGTGTATGGTGTCATGTGGCGATAGCATTTTTCACGTATGACACGACGCTCAAGAGAAGGTGTATCAAATGGTGCACATGATGCAAGACATAAAGAAGGCATCTTTTTATTTTGTCCTTTGATCCTTTAGAGAGAAAAAACAATCATTTGTTTTAGAACCTTCGACAAATAATTGTATTATTATCTTTCCGTATTGGAATGTTAAAATACTTGAAACTAAATTCTGTATAGTTGAAGCAGTAAATGAGTCGGAAAAAACAATGTAATTTTTTATAAAACATTCTCAAAAGGATTTTATGTGTTTTATTATTTTTTTCATATAATAAATTATTATGTGTAAACAAAATCAATCTTACACTACTGAGTATCTCTTTGAATTTAATTTAGATATCTAGAGTGGTTTTATCAGAATTAGGCTTATGTTGTTACTGCTGCTGCTGCTCTTCTTCTTCCTATTCTTCTTATTATTATTGTTATTAGTTGACTTCACAATGACTTGGAACTCGAAATTTGTACATTCAAAACATTGTGTTCGATGATATCTTTGCATACTGATCTAGTCATCCTTGTTGGATATATTTCATTTTATAACTTTTGTTTTAGTTTTATTTTGTCATCTTGTGATGAATAACATAAAAGATAATTATCTAATTTTTATTTGAAAAAATGTGCAGCATTTGAAAAAGATGCACGTCGTGCGCTAAGGCTCTATGGAGCACCCTTGTGCATCATGTGTTGTAAATAACTACGTATAAAACTGGTTAAAGAAATTTGTTATAGTATTCAAAAAAAAAATCATTAGATAGAAGAATTTTTTACATTCTTTGGTCTATATCTCAATATATAACTTGTTTATATCCAAATATGCAATTATATTCACACTTATTTATTGGATTTCTTAAAGTTTTTGTTGGTCTACTTTTCAAAAGTTAATACAAATTTAATAACAATATGAAAATGTTAGAAATATAGTCCACTTTCCACCAATGTGCAAAAAGTGGCCGTTTCGTTTGTACAGATGTTATATCTAATAGCTTCAGCATAAAAGGTTTGTTAAAATTGTACCGAGGCTATCTGAAATAGCACTGGTACAATTATTTATAGTAAAAAAACGTTCTAACATTTCTTAGGACGGCATCGATAGAAATAGTCTCAGTTTCTGCCATCGTTGGTAGAAACTACAATGTCAGTAATTGGTTTACAGATTAATCTAAATATTTGCAGTTTTTCAAAAGTGACACAAACTGAATAAGAATCATTATTTATTTAAAGAAAAAAATTAATATTGTTTATTTGCATTTTTCTAATGCTACTCATGTTCACTTTTCAGTTTGCCTTTCCATGACCTTTTACTCTTGAATCTGTTTTTTGAACACAGGCCATCAAGGTCTAGGGCTAAGCAAAACTTAATGTACACAAAGGATATACAAACCGCAAATCAACAAAAGTTATAGCATAGTGCAATGTGATATATTGAGTGTTTTCTAAGTTGTAGTAATGGTAAATACCCACAAGTCATTGAAATTTTCTATATACTTTTAGTGTGCATGGTATGCATGTACATTGACCATCTATGCAATATTTCCCATCGCTGTTCAAGTTACAGGCAATCACCGGCCCGATTCATGTAGGTATGGTGGAATTATGAAAAAGGAGGAAACCACACACACACACACACACACACACACACACACACATATATATATATATATATATATATATATATATATATATTGCTTACTTACTTCAAGTCTAATAATTCAAAATCCAAACCCCGGTTCAGACCATATAGATCAATAGCTAGTTCAAAATCTACAAACTTGAGCTTCTCCCACTGTACACCACATCTACCAATATTTTCTTGTTTAACCTTCGTATTTAGGAACCCTAACTAGATATATATAGAGGAAAGAAACCCCATTATTGAAAAAGTAGTAAAATATGTGGCAGTGGAAGACAATATAAGACTACAACTATCACGTTTTCTTTTTTTCAAAAAACAAAAACAAAAATAAAAAATCATTTGTTAACCTGTACACATACCTATTCAAGAATAATACATCATAAAACTACAAGAAACTTTGACCAAAAGTAAAATGCAAAGAAAGCTTAATTGACTAAAGGCTAAAGGCGTGATCCATTCCTCGCCAAAACTATTTGAAATATACCTACAAAGATAGCGATTGACCTTGATTAAGCTTTGTATTGGTAAACTTGGATAAATATACACACGTTGAACAAGAACAATGATATACAGCATGTCAAGAAGGATTATTGTCATCTGTAGAAAAAATGCTATTCAACTACCAAAAACGGCGAATACATGCCAAGTTAAAAGAAGGGCTCATTGTACATCTGACATTCTTCTATTATTGTCAATGTACAGCAATGTAAATATATTTTTTCCAACTCAATGTATCATACTGTAAACTAAATGGTTATTGAAATACTTACCATTAAGTGATCAGGTCAAAACTCTTCTGAATTGATCATCTGCAAGTCCCATTTACTGTGACGAGTGTGTATACTAATCTCAAAGGAAGAAAAACTAATTCAATCTTCCTTGCTTGTGCTTTACAAAATCGTGCTGCAGCAACCACTCATTGATGAATGAAGCTATACAGCAGCCAGACAGATTGGCGCTTTTTGTCGAAACTTAAGTATTTCCTTCTTTAGAGGAGATACATTTATGCCTTATCCATCCCTAATGATACATTCATAACTCTTTTCGCCTCATTAGGCATGCCTGCCTTGAAAAGAAGAGTGGCAAAATTATTAATAATAAAATTATCTGGTGCACAACCAGTAGCAACCATTCTGTTGAAAAGTGAAATAGCTTCCATTGCTCTTCCTTTCAAACAATGCCCAATAATCAATATAGTGTATGTATGCTTATCAGGTCTACATCCTTTCTTCTCCATCTCCATAAATATCGAGTTAGCCTCATCCACATTCCCTGCCTTGCAGAAACCATCAACAACCGGATTATAAACAAAAGCAAGTGGTATAATATCTTTATTCTCGTGCATTTCTCGCAAAAATTTCCTTGCCTCAGACAATCTATTCTTCTTGCAAAAAGAATCAATAAGTATAGAATATGTATATGCATTAGGCTTAATGCCCCTACTACTCATTTCATCCCGAAGTTTCAAAGCATCATCAAGCTTTTCACTCTTACAATAAGCATAAACCAGTGAATTGTAACTATAAACATTAGGTGGGCAGCCGCACATGGTCATCTTTTCATAAATTAAAATGGCTGAATTCAAATTACCAACTTTCCCATACCCATTAATAAGTACATTATATGTAAAACTACTTGGCATTATCCCGTGTCCAATCATTTTATCAAACACCATTTCTGCATCTTCCATTCTACCCATTTTACAATAACCGGCTATAATTGAAGTATAAGTCTTCACATTGCATGCAACCTTTACCTCTTTCAAAATTTCCAAACTACGATCCACTTCACTGTTCTTACACAACCCATCAATCAAAATATTATAGCTCACAGTATCTCTTGAACATCCAAAATCTTTCATTTCTTTAAAAAAATGAAATGCGCTGTTGACATCGCCTATTCTGCAGCAACCACTCATAACAATGTTAAAACTAAATGTATCAGGGAGGAAATATCGTGACTTTAAACACTGCTTAAACAAAAAGATTGCTTCTTTCTCCAGTTTATTATCAAAAAAGAGCTTGATTACGTTATTAAAGGTGAAGGTTGTGATCTTTAAGCCCAATTCACATGCTTTAGCAACCAACTGCAAGCAGCTGCTCGAATCCCCAGCTTTCAAGCAAGAAATCGTCAATAAATTAAGAAAATGAGAATAGTGAAGAGGAAAATCAGTAGAAGACATTTGGTCAAGCAACTTAAGGGCATCCATATGGCAGCGGGAGCAGGTTAGAAGTTTGATGACGCGACGATAGGAGGTAGATCCGGAGAGACGAGAAATGGCGGAGAGAGAGACGGAAGGGGTGATGATGAAGAGGAGTGACGTTAGGTGAGTGGGGTAGAGGAGGAACACTGTGGATATTACTTTAGCATCGCCAGAGACATCGTCGGAGCAATGGCGGCGGGGAAGAGTTAGGGTTTGGCGGGCGACGGCGGCAGCGGCGGAGGAGAATAAGCATTTAATTGAGAAGGAAGTAAAGTTACCATGAATCATGTTAATCTTTGTTGACATAGATTCGGGCTGGTCATTGGTCAGCGTGATCGTAGGTGGTGGTTTAATTCGGGATTTGATCAGAAACATATGTCCGTTGGATTAATAACGAACGGTTTTGATTAACTGAACCAACTTAGACTGGAGCCAACGGTCTGCCCTCAGCCAGTTTGTCCTATACCACCATCCGGCACGTCGGGATTAGACATAGTGGGTGTCTCAAAAGCGAAACTGTAGTCTTCAAATTTTTTATTTTTTTTTAAGACCTAGAGAACCAAACTTTGCTTGTAAACTCTAAGAAAGTATGCATCGAACCCACAATTGAAATTGAAATTGAACAACTAAATCGAACGCTACAATTGATTCATTCTCATACCGACACCGACTTGTTCTTCATCCACACAAAATTCTTAGGTTTTATTAACGATCACTCAAACTCCTTTAAATATGAAAACTGCACGATTTATACTGCTTCAGTTCTAAGATCTTTTTTTGCATCTATACAGAATGTTTCGACTATATCAATAACGTCCTAAGCATGCTAAATTCATGCTTGCCATATTCGTAAGCGCCTATATCCATGGAAGAAGCTCGGTTTTCATAAGTTTTATATCGTTGAATTCTATTTAGTCAGAGTCATTTTGGAACACTCGGTCATGTAGTTCATTTACTCATCTAACGCGCTAGTGGCCCTAACATGCAAATTGTTCTTCTATTTTATGTGTGACTAATGTCACATCTCTCCATTTGGTCTCAACCGCACGTGGACATAATATGGTATTTGTGGACAACCAAAGGTGCTTGAATCTAAAAAGTATCAAATTATCGGTGTTTACTTTGTTTAATAAACGATTATGATAAATTCTCCAAGTATATGGTCAAGCAGGCCATCGTTATCTCAATGACACTTGAACTTAACAACTTCTGCGTAGTGCATTGCCTCTTCGATTTTATGTTGTTCGACTATATCTCAATTCACTTGTAGAAGACTGTGGCCTCAATGATTATACCAACTACTGAAATCATCAAGTTAACCTCTATATGCTTTTAAATCCATTCACGTGGCACTCGTATATATTATTCACATCATATTAGTTAACGACAAGCATATGAAAACTTACTTTCATAGTATTAACCGGTCACCATTAGATCTGACATGTGGCAGCCATTCAAAAGATCTACAACTAATTACAACTCCTCGTTAAGTAGCACGTATCATTTATTGATGTATGCAGTCTTTACATATTGGATCGAGAAAAGTGTTGTATGGTCAAATAAGCATACTTTGTCAGGTCATCAATCCATGTTAACCTCATTCAAGGTCATCAATCCATGTTAACCTCGTCCACTATAAATAGGGATTTCTCCCATGTAGAGTGGGAACTTTTAGGCATTTAGTTTCTTTGTCAGAAAAGTGTACTTGTGCTAGATATGCAGACCTTTAGATTGGTTTATGATAATGGTAATAAATCCATATAGAAATGTTAATTGTACAAAGGATGTAGGAATTTATTCTCTAAACCACTCATATTAGTGTGTATTTACATTATTGCACTTTACTTTTCTATACTTATGATTTCTTCCTTTTTTCATTTTGTTACTCGTTACTCAATCATTGTTGTATGTGCTTCTAACTTTATTGCTATTTCAAAGGTTGTAGCAATCTTTTGCATCAATGGCATTATGCTAGAAGTAGGGTGCTATAGGTAAAAGTCACTTCACTGAAGTTGATTATGATCACAAACGACTTGTAAAATGCAATTAATCACATAAACTTCCATTAAATCAGGTGAAAATTTGCGAGGAAGTGTGTTTGCCTCTTATGAACAGCACTAAAGAATGTCCAAGAATGCTCATTTTACAGTGACATTTTCATGAAGCCTTTAATTGTGTCAAAGTCCAAACAAGAGTCGCTCGAAAGTGACCCTACACTCTAAGGTTTTGCACAAGGTCGAATGGAAAATCTTTGCTTGTGAGTCTACTTTTAGAGTGATAGTCCTATTTGATTGCTCTTTCAGGAAATTGTTCACCATTCACGATGGTCCTTAGAGTCACTCAAAACTAAGCCTAACGGAAGCCCAACTCACTATTTTAAATGCTCCAATTTGTTTAAAGCCCAACTCACTATTCAAAATGCTCCAATTTGTTTGAAGCCCAAATCACTATTTTGAATGCTCCAATTTGTTTGAAGCCCGACTCACTGTTTTGAATGCTCCAATTTGTTTCCTTAAAAGAGATTCTACCCCAGAAAGTTATTGCCATTTTCCATGGGTACTCTTTGTCATTACAGATCTTACGTCTCTTTCCGTCTCCTTCTCCCTTAATCAAATTCACTTTGTTTCTCAATCAAACAGACTATACAGTTGTACTTGTAATCGGCTAAGAGAATAAAGTATCTCTCAAAGTTGACATGGATCTCCTGATTGAACTATTATAATTTGTGCATATACGATATTTATTTTCTTAATTATGATATGACTTGTTTATTATAAACTTTATATTGTACCGTTCCTGGCTCTCATCCAGACTCGAGGTCTACCTCTTAATTTACACTAATTTGATTGTCAATCCATTTTTGGAGTTAACAATTAGTGCTTTCGCCAAGAAAGATCATATCCTACTTCATAGTTTGTTCTACTTGATCTTTTGATAGTGAAGAAAAGAAGATGAACACGATGACATGTTAAGCCTTTGACCCACCTAAAAACTTTAGTGGAAGTGGAAATTCATTGAAAAACTCTCAATGAGCTCCTAAAAATCCCCAATTTATGGCACTTCTCTCAAATCTTGCTTCTATTAGCGGTGGAAATAAGGAAAATATTCAGGTGATGGCTGGTATTCAAAAAGCATTCAGGTGGTATAAAAATGAACAAAGATGGATTTGGGAGAATCTACTAAGGAGTTGTAAAGCCCCGACATTCATACCATTCTGAATCCATGCACAAAACGACACCCAGATTCACAAATGATATGGATGATGTTTCATCAGGTAAAATTTAAAACTAAGCAGAGCATATCTATCCTAAGTTTATAACAACTCACAGCTGAAGGAATTAAGTATAATACAAACAGTAAACTGTACAAGTCTAAAAGGACATTATATACATACATACATACATACACACACATATACATATATACTATTAAAACCGAGTACTTCTACGAGCTCTCTCATTGATCCGCGCCTCTTCCACTTCTCATTAATTAAAAGCAAGATATTCAATCTCTTTATGATAATATTTTTTACTTTTAATAAACAGTATTGTTTTTAGAACCTAGTTATTTTGATGAAAAGGCTTAAAATATTATTTTTTTGGTCTTTTTTTTATGAATTAGCTCCATTAATTAGTTTGATTTAAATATTTTATTCAACTTCTTTATGAAAATTATTTTTATAATAAAATTAATTTGTTTATGTATTTTATCCACGTATGAAATTAACAAAGGGAAAGTTCTTATGATGGTTCTTTCATAGATTTGAATATCTTTTCGTAGTAACTTCCCTCCATTATTATGCAGTCATGACTTTAGTTTGTAACGCAACGTTCTTCTATTTATTTAATTTTTCCTCTTTTTCCATTCAAGACTTTCTAACATATTTGTATACAATAATTGATGCTCATAATTTTCAATCTCAAACAGTTTTGTTCCACTAAATTCTTTAATAATTGGATTAGAAAATTGTTGGGAATATTTAGCATAGAATAAATCGATGCATTATATGTACAAATGCATTATTTATCTTAAACAAGTCAAAGATTGGTAATCTACCATGAGACTTTCATTAAATTATTAATGTACGTTTTATTAGGATCACCATTTTTTTTAACGGGCATATGAAATTGCTTCACAGTTATGTTAATAAGAATATTAATTATTAGGGGTTTTCCTTTTCTAATTTTGTATGTTAGAATTAAAAGTATAATATGATTTTGGTTTTACACTAATATAAATCTATAGTTTCATAATGGGCTTTTGGCATCGTTATAGCGTTGTTAATTTAATTAACGACATCAAAAGCTCCTATGGAAAATTGATCGTCACCAAAAAGTTAGTGAGTCCATTGTCATGCCAATTTAGTGATGCATAGTGATACCGGTATTTCTATAATACTATGTAGATGTCAAAATTATAATGCACTAAAACCTATGCTTACATTGATGTTCAAGCTTTCAACGAAATCATATAGGCTTATGAGTTTAAAATTGGGGAAGATGTATTAAATTCTAATGTACATGTTTGCCGTATAGAAGTATATGTAAGAAACCATCATAGACAAGATATTTATCGTTTTGCTCACATTCTAAAATAATAACTTTGAAATAATTCATTCGGTTTTGGGACTTCACGTTCTTGAAGGATTTGACATGTGCAAATTAAACTCTTTGATAAGGGAATTTAAAGATCAAGAAAGAAAGCAATTCATGATTCATTATCGAGTTAAACATTGATTTTTATCAAAATCGATTAGAACTTTTCTCACTTCAAAATTCATGAATCAACATACCGCGTATTTGAGTAGAAACCAATGATTCACCAATATTTAACAACAATTCATTCTCCAAGGTACTCAATTCTAATACATTAACAAATATAATGTCATTCTAGAAAATAAGGATCTTCATTAACAAGATAACAAATGATTGAATATATGAAATAGTTAATTGCCAGTTTTAGTTTTAATTACCTTTCAAAAATTATCATAGCTTACATATTCAATTTTAGGATAGGATATACTTGGTTGTTGTCAATGTAAACTCTTATCAAATAACCAATTTTTCTAACGAAATGACATGATAACATGTTTATTTTACTTATTACAACTAAAAGGTTTAAATATCCTAACTTAATCGATTGCACAAAGAAGTGGATATAGGTAAATTCGATCAATGTCCTTATAACAGATAAGTAAGACTAATGATCACATGAAGAAAAAGCTTGCCTAGGTATTGTGTTAATAATTCTTTAGTGAGATGTAACGCTAAAATCAGAATTCAACAGCAGTTACTATGATTTTTGTTACATTCATGCCTTCATAGGGATAAGGTTGCTTAGCATTAATTTTTTTATGTAATATGTGTTCTCTATTGAACTTAAAATGATTTCGTTTGCTGTTTTCTAATATGATTTATCTATTTTAAACAAGCAAATTTGCACTATTGTTACTTTTCCATCTCTTTTTCCCCAAATGTCTAAAAATTTAAGTTGATACCTATCAAATATTCTTTTCCACCTCCAATTTTACATTTTCAAAATAGTTGCGCCAATTTACTAACATTTGCTGAACAAACACCGATGAGATTACGAATATTATTATGGACTATAAATGTAATTTTTCATAGAATTAAAGTGCTTTCCATTATTTTCAGTGATTTTATATAGATTTGTTGCAAGTAGCTAGTCTTTGCTTAGTTGGATTTACATTGCGGATCAATCTTTCTATGAATAACCATGTGCGAAACATGGGTTCGCACTATGTGTGTACACACACACACATACATACATATGAGACATAAGGAATCAATATCATAGTGCATAACATTTCGAAGTCTCTGAACGGATAAAGTCTAGTAAATACATTAAACCCCATACACAATAAATCATGATATGGTCTAACATGTCATACATAATAATTAAATAATTAAATACTTAAACAGCCCATATCTACATATATTTTGGCCCGCTTTATTTTAAAAATAAAATAAAATTTCCAACCAAAATAAAATATTTATTTATTATTAAATTGGCCCAATAAAAAATTAATTAAATATTTAACACTTATTCGACCCTCTTATAATAACAATAAATAAATAAATTATATAATCATAATGCTGATTTTTCCATAAAAATTTATAATTTTTATAAACTATTTCACAGAATTAGTTTCAATCAAAAGCTAAGTGTTGCATTATGTGACTCCCAAGTGTGAACTTAGGCCTTAGTGATATTGGATTGAGTGCATTGACAACAGGGCAAAAGGGAAAAAATTCAAAAAAGAATTCCTCCTATAAATTTTGAACTAGATGTTTAGTTTGTGTTGTCATGAATAATGTAGTCACATTGAATCATATTCAGTGTAGTTTTAGTAAAAGTAGGTTTTGCGTTTTGAAATAATTCTATTTTAATTTCAACTTTACTATTTAGTTAAATAATTTAGTTTAATTTGGTTTTAGCTTAAAATTTAATTAGTTTTAATTAAATTGAACACTTTATATTTAATTTATTATTGAAAAATCCATATTCAAAATTATCAATGGCATATGAAATATAAATAAAAGCATACGCTAATTTAAATGATATATGAAATGGGTAAACAAAGGAGAAATGTGATCGTTGGGATTTATGATCACATTATATATAATGTGTATATTTTCTATTAGATTTTATATAAGGATGTTTTGTTTATATATATAGTGTATTTATGTACAAATATGTATATATATATTTATGTACTTCCATCATTTTTTAAAACAAGTATTTTATTAAGGCTTACAACCTAATAAAAATTAAATTTTTCTTTAAATGTATATACATACACATTTATAAATAAATATAAAAATATGAAATAAAATAAACATGTTTAAGTTTTATACATATAAATTAATTATTTTAATAGATATAGATTTGGCTGAAATATATATATATATATTGAATTTAAAATTTAAAGTTATCATTATCATTAAACATATATATATATATATATGTGTGTGTGTGTGTGTGTGTGCATATGTATTTGATTTAAAAAATTGTTTTATTTTTTGTTTTAAGACAGAAACAATTTTTATTTGAAGTCGAGAGAAAAAAATGTTTTTCCTTTTTAAAATATGGAGAAACACACACACACACATAAACCGATTTGACTCCTTAAACAACTTTTCCATAATAGTAAAGAAAAAGAGTGCGACATTGGTTAACCACATTAATTACAAGCGTAAAACCATCATTTACGTTACAACAAAGAGAAAATAAAACATTTTCTTTTCTGTACCAGCCCACCTCCTTTCATCAAAACCCAAAGCCCATTTCCAAGAATAAAGCAATGTAGAAAACCTAATTCTTTCAACTCATAAAATAGGCTCGCAAAAACCGAGATAGTATATTAAATACAAGTCACAAAATATGCTCATATAAACCGAGAAATTCGTATAATGTGCATCTTTATTATTTTCTTTATTTAAATACTATATTCATTATTTCTTCAATCATCTAAGCATCTATATCACTTTTAGAATTTTTCCATATTTATAGTTTTTTTCATTTTTATTTTCAGTTAATTTATCGACCAAGTAATGTTGGTTTGACACCGATAACTACTCCTAGCTCGTTCTTTATCGAAATATCAAATATATAATTTGAGTGTTTTTCAACTTTTAGTTTTTGGTGTATGATAATAACTAATAATATGAATTTTCATAAGCTAAGTTACCAATTAGAAATTATAAATAGAAAATTAACAAAAAAAAGGAAGTAGCTCTTACACGATCTAGTTTGTAGTGGTAAAGTATTCACATGAAATAAAACATATAAAATAATGAAATAAGTAATCTTTGTTGAAAGACCAATGAAGAAAACTAAAAAAATAGGCTAAAACTGAAAATTAGTGCATTAGGATTTCTAATATGGTGTGCATATTGTCATTCACCATATACTAAAAACAAGTATTGAAAATACGAAGATAGTTATCTGTAAATTTATTTTCTCCAACACATACAATAATGAATGATATTCTTAATAAATATGAGGTATTTTATACTAAATATCAGAGCGATATATCAAAAAATACATGTGATATATCAGTAATGATATATTATGCGATATTTTGGAATTTTTTTGGCTAAGTAGCAATATTAGATATATCAGCGATATTATCCGATATTAAATACATAGCTTTTATGGCAGTGCTTCACCCTGTGTCCCGAATCTCAATGCCTTATCTCTTCATGATATATCGACCTCTTCTACTATCATACGCCTTTGCTTGAGAATGAACGCATTGGTAACATATGTAACAATGTGCCTTTCTTACACCTAAAGGTGACACTTAATACATTCACGGTATTCATGTGTCGATCGTTTAAGTTCCGAAAGACATGTCATTAGGGGTGAAAAGAAAGAAAGATATAACAGATATGAAGAAACTAAACAATCGAAGAATCTCACAATGCAATGGAGTAACATATATTAATCAACATAATTCTTTACAAAGTCATTTCCAGAATGATACACCAGAGCCATACTTATACAAATTCCACCCTAGGACAGTTATAATAGTCTGTCCCTACCTAACTGATACACAGATCATACAATACAGCAGAAATAATATAATACTAGCTATCGATGAAGCCTCATGCTCCAAGCTCCTCCAGAATGCAACCGTGGAAAACCTGAACTACTTGGCTGCCCGTACCAATTTCAGCACCCAAGAGTTTTAGGGAAAGAAAATAAAACTCTAGGTCAGACATTGGTCTGGTGTGAGTAAACTCAAACAACTAAATTATTCTTTAAAACACTTTTAAAATCAAGGGTATATCGTAAGACCAAGCCGCACATAAACACAGACGGGTTTTTACCTTACGATAACCAAAACATTTGTATATAAAATCCAATGATATTATAATAATGTCCAGGGATTCAAGTAAAATATGAATATAGCTGACATGCTTGCATCCCACATTTCAACATAGTTGGGTACATCTAAAACCGTAAAGGGACATATTGTAGAATGGATTTCATACTATGATAAGGTAAGGGACTACCTTCCGATGGTGCATCTCTAAATAAAATGCACCGAGGTCTAACATGAACATCTTATACCCCTACCACACAGGACTAGCCTACCACATGACTAGTAGTACCGAATATGATCACCCCACTTTGGTCCCCGAAGCATACATGAGTAGATAGCAATCAATCTAGATTTGGGATGACCATACCCTAAAGGAACAACCCACATGGTCTTGCTGCATTCCCGATTTTTTTCATTTACTGGTTGATGAGGCTTGAGGCTATGTTTTACCTTTATTTAGCACTTCCTACTTAGAATGCTACACTGCCCTCCAAGCATCAATGCAATGCTAGCATTCATCCATACAAGTTCGTTTTGCGACTGAACGAAACCGAAGGCACTACTTTTAATACATCCTTTTCATGGAATCCCTCCCAGGATTAATAGCAAATAGCCCTTGCACTTCAAAACTCTATCCTCGATTCTATATTCTTCAAGAGTTTTCAAGTAGAAATGCTTGAGTTGGGTCGAAGTGGTTTTCGGATAACATATCTGATCCCCATCTCTTCGAAACAACTTCCGATAGTTTTCGGTAAACTCAACCCCGGTTCTTTAGGAAATAAATAGATAAGATAAGAGCGGAGATCGCCTCCTAACCGTTAGTGGATGGATTTCCTTATCATTAATCCTAAAAGAATGAAATGAGATTTATATGCACATACAACATCATTGGGGATGACTATGTCATATAACTCACGTGTTTCTCCTAGATATTTCCAAATTTACGTTTTGGTCCAGGTTTGATAGTCGGTTATTTAACTATCAAATAAACAAACATTCAAACATTGATTAAATTCCATATGGGATCCACTAAGCCTTTATTAATTTAATCTTTAGTTAATATAATCACTTTATAAAACTTGATCAAAAGATCTTTACACAACTGTATTTTCAAAACCCTTACTTCCCCTTTTTACTTGGAAAATATTTATACTTATCTTAGGGGTATAAGTATATTATCAAAACATTTGGAAAATTCCTCCTTTCAAATTTCTTTTTGAAATCATTACTTACTATAAACCGATTCACTTATCTTTTATAAAAGTCCCCTTTTAAAAGCCCCATTCACATTTAAATACCTTTATAAATTTCCAAAATTAATTGATAAAACACTTTTATAAGTCTACAAGTCAATTTACAAAACCTCTTTACAAACCTCTAAAATCATTTATAAAACATTTCCCCATTTAAAACTCCTTTGATAAATCTTCTTTAAGAAAAATCTTTTACAAAATATCTTTTGCAACTCATCCTTTTAAATCACTTTAAATAAAAAAATACTTAGTAAAACCCATTTTTCTAAGCAAGTTATTATTTATAAATACCTCTATAAAATCATTTATAAACCTTAACCCCAAACTGATTAAAGAATTGAAATTAATTCAAAACCATACTTTATAATTTCAAAAGGAGGCTTAACAAACCCAATGGTAATAATTTAAGTTACCATTTAACATCAGTTTCACTTTCAAGTCACCTAACCATTTATTTACATAAGTCAACATATATGTAAATGCAATTCATATCCAAATCAGGGAATAAAATGTCAATACAACTCAACTAACGTATACATGTCCAAATAGCATAATAGCAGGATGGTGATTTGTCATGCTAAATAGATGTCCAAACAATTCACTACTTATAGCAAAATATGAATTGATCATATTAAACATATGCCCACACAGTAAACAATTACATTATAGTAGAGCGAGGATTTATTCTACTATCAGATGTTCAAACAATCAACTTATAGCAGCACAGGGATTTATTCTACTAACACATGTTCACACAATCAAACCACGTACATAACTCATTCACAATTGTTTGTCTACTTAATGGTATCGGCATTTGAATCCCTTGTGTTTAAAACCATCTTTGAAAAGAAGTACTTTTAAAACAATTAGATTCTTGAAATAAAGGATTTAAAACTTAAAACTCCTTATTAAAATAATTAATTACAAGTTAAACTCTTTATTAGATAATAATTAATCTTGATTAATTCTTAACTTAATTTAATTATAAATTAAGAAATAATTTAAACCTTTAATAAATAATTAAATGATAATCAATTATCATATAAATAATAAAACCCCAATTAATCCTTTATTAATTATGAAATAATAATTTAAACCTTCATTAATAATTAATATTAATTAATCTCAATTAATCAATAAAATAGTCTTTAATTAAAACTTAAATAATAAATTAAACCTTAAATAAATAATTTATTATGAATTAAAACCTTAATTAATTTATAACTAAAAATAATTAAACATCATCTTAATAATTAATTAATAATTAACCATATATTTAATTAATAATTAATTAAAAATAAATCATATACTTAACTCATAATTAATTAATTAATCTTACCTTTTGAAAGATAAATAATTTATAGCTAATCTTCAATTAATTAAAATTAATAAACCTTGTTTATACTTAATTAATTATCAAAACTAATTAATTAATAAGTAATTATTAAATTCTTAATTAACTTTCCTTAAACATCATTGTTAAGTTTCTAAAGCATTTTTAAAACACTTTTAATTGTAAAAAACCAAATTTTGAAAAATTCGAATTTTTAAGCGAAATTGCATCCATAGCGACTATCGCTGTGGATGTCATAGTTAGAAATGTTTTCTAAATTAACTTTGAAACTTATCACCTTATGAAACTTACTTACTTTTCCAAACATGAAGTAAGTACTTATAAAAATTAAACAAATTTTAAAAACCTGAAATTGATTTGAGTTTTAAAAATAATTTACATAACTTCCACAAATAATTCAAGTCACCACTACCACACAAATGTGCTATTTTTCTTAGCATAACTTCACAATGGAAATCACCACTGCATAACATACAAAACCTACCCTATCATATCCAAGTTTTCACCTACAACCTCATATACAAGATCCATACACATAACCTAATATTCAAGATCAAAGCTCACACATTTACAACCAATTTCTATGTTAAACATCATTTTCAAGTCTAACTTCTAAACACATACAAAAACACACTAAAAACCAACAATTCACATAGATTCCATACAATAATTTATCAAAACATATAAAAGGTAAAAAAAATTAACTTTAAAACAAAGTTTACTCACTATAATTTTGCAAAACTCTTTTGAAACTTGAAATAACTTTGCAAACTTGACTTAGAACCCTTGCATCTTGAAATAGGCTCAGCCTAGGGCATGCTTGGCTAGGCCATGATAAGAACAAGGATGTGTGGTCTTGACTTGGAGCAATGGAGGTAGGGTTGGAATCAGTTCGGTACCATGATCATGAGAAAAAAACCGTTACCAACCACTACTTATTCGGTAAATTGAAATGAAAACCATTACCAGCCAAATTATTCGGTAAAATCATGTTCGGTTTACCAATGATAGCGGTAGGCAGCGGTCGGTAATGGGCCACTATCATATAATTTTTGGGCCAAACCGTTCATGAAATAATCATTTTTTAACATGATTTGCTGTTCTTGCTTCTTATGTAGTACTGCTTCTAATGAAAGGTGCGGTACTGGGGATACATGAAATGCGAAAGATGTGTTACTAGTGGGACATGAAATACAAGATGAAGCTAGTCACTTTGTACGGTTAAATAATAATATATAGTTTAGTATGAAAAACTGACGTTGAATAGACTTTGGAACAAGAAAAAATAATTAAAAACTTCAACTTTTAAAGGTCCAGTCTATAGTCTGTACTCTGTAGAGTAGGATGTAGTACAATAGCATCTGCATTTTATTACTTGTATATTGTTCATTCGTTCTATGTTGCATTTACTTATATTTGGTGGTCTTAAACAACTAATAGATATTAACAGTAATGGCTTTCAATATAAAGCTATTTAGTAATAATGTGATAAAACATCACTGTTACAAACAAATGCAATCAGCGAACAAAAAAGTCAAAATGTTAACAATAACATACTCATGTACTTACACCTTTTCAGAAGAGAATAAATACATAAATTAGGCCAACGCAGGTGTATATTATGTGATCCCTCTAGAGTTCTAAACAGTAAACATAATCCTAGTTAACCGCAAAATGTGAGTGACATGATTACATACTATTAAATGTTAGCACTTAGGATATAAAATTACATCAACGCCACGTTACTTACACTAGCAAATAACATGCAAAGCATATGCAACAGGCACGAATTCATATCTACATCAACTTATTTTCCAATTACCAGTGTCAGCTTCAATGACACATGCAGCAGTTTATCCCACATAGAATATTGAACAACATCTAAATCATGTAAGTTAACAGTAAAAAACTACATCTAAGTTTGCAATACAGTAAAAGTGTAAAGTTGGATGATACCGCAAGGAACTATCATTTTAGAAGAAAAAAACAGAGCAGCAATACATAATCATTTGGAAGCATAGAAAAGCAACTTATATATGACAATATTAGAGCATGAATTTTTAATTTTTTTTACAACATTTTACAGTTGCTTTATGCAGATTAAGCCACTTCAGCTTTTCAATATATTTTAAACTATTGTGAAAGAAGTTTATTTGCACTTATACACTAACACGTCAAAATGTACAAACAAAAACAAGCTAGTGCAATATTATCGTTCATTGTGCAAATGAAGCTAAAGTCATCTTTGTATTGTGTGCATGACAGTTGGCAAAATTGAGTGTTGAAACAGAGACCGTTGGTCTCTCCACGGATTACACAATATCATCCTCTGCATAAATAAAAATTGTTTTTTTACTGAATTAGAAAAAAGATATTTAATATGATTTCTTGTATATAAAATTATGAATCAGTACCTTTTTCCATTTCCTTAATTGTAGTATAAAACTCGAGCTCTTCTTCGGTTGGTTCTTTATAAAAGTTCACCTCCTCACCCTTTAACCAATCACTTGTGCAAACAAGTGCCTCTACCATATTTGGTGTTAGAGATGCTCTAAAAGGATCAACTACCCTTGATCCCAAACTAAATGCATTTTCCGAAGCAATAGTTAAGCAAGGAATAGCTAAAATGTTTTTGGCTAGTTTGGCCAAAACTGGGTATGTATTAACATTTTGCCTCCACCAAGCTGCAATATCAAATTCTTCAACATGTAACCCAACATATTTATCAGAAAAGTACTGCTCTACTTCATTGCATATGCTATTGGTTTGGTCCACCATCCTCTCTTGCATAATCGCTCTCATAATTCTACTCTTTCCATTAAACATAGGCAAGTTATGCTCCAACTGTATGCTAACATTTTGTTCTGAAATCTCATTTGCTCCATTATATTCCTCATACATCCTAAACAAAATTTCCTTCACTTCATGACAGATCTGATCAATTCTATATTCAGTGAACCCTAACTCACATAAACCTATTGTTACACATTGCATTTTGTACCTAGGGTATAATATATTGGCAATGATCACAATTTTATTCATTCCTTCAAAGCCTCCCCAATATTTGTTAAACTTGTTCTTCATTGACATCGCAACCTTTCGCATAATTGCATCATGAGAAAACAACTTTGAGTCGATCTCACATTGAAGTTCCATCATTTCTCCAAACACTATATTTGCTATTACATTTTTCCAAGCTGAAAGTTTAATAGTTGCATCATAATTTTTTTTAAAAACAATACAAAAGCTTCTGCTTTCCTCCAATCTTGATCCTCAGGTGATCCTTCTCTCTTATGTCCAGATCTGTCAACTTCCTCAAAATAAGCCTTAAAAGCTTGGTCTTCTTCAGCCAACCTAAAAAATACATTTTCATATTTAATAGCCGCCTCAAGTATCAGAAAAGTACTATTCCACCTAGTCACCACATCAAGTGGAATATTGGCATTTTCTCTCAAGTTTTCTAGAGCGGAGTACTCTCTGAACTTGGCTAATTGTTGAGCGCTACTTCTTATGTACTTCACACAATTCCAGATTTTCTGAATCTCTCCTTCTAACTCTTTAATACCATCCTTTACTATCAATTTAAGAATGTGGCATACACATCTACAGTGAAGAAATTCTCCTTCAAACATCAATGTTTTGTAACTCCTCAATCTTTTCTTTAGGTATGCTATAGCCACATCATTAGCAGTGGCATTATCAATAGTTATAGTGAAAATATTAGTGATATTCCATTGTCTCAAACAACTCTCAACCAGTCTTCCAATGTCATCTCCTTTATGAGAGGTAATCACACAAAAGTTAATAATCCTTTTGTGTAATTTGAAGTCATTATCCATAAAATGAGCAGTTAGGACTAGATAATTGATGTTTTGTATTGAAGTCCAACAATCAGTAGTTAGCAAAATCTTAGTTTTATTTGAGCTAAACAAACTCATTAACTTTGCTTTCTCCAATTGATATCTAACTAGAATTCCTTTTGCAACTGTTTTTCTTCCTGGTACTTTATACCTAGGCTGTAATTCTTGCAAAAAACTCTTAAAACCTCCACCTTCTACAAACCTGAAAGATAATTCATCCTTTATTATCATCTCAAAACACTTCTCATCGGATTTTTTGACTAAAAATATGTGTTGCTCCTGTAACATTGTCTTTGTTGATTGTTTTCTACTTTGAATCCTCTTGCACATGTAATGGGGATAATTTACATCCCCTAGAATGATTCCAATGAGATGAAGTGCCATTTTTTCTACTATGAGAAGGAACTTTCCCTTTACAGTATATACAAGTAGAGAAGTTTCTGCATATTTCACCGTTTGGTAGCTTGTTCTTGCTGAAATGTTTCCAGATGTCACTAGTGGGTTTTTTTTCTTTTTACACCAGGATGGGGGACTTGATTTTCTAATGCACTGGAGTGATTTTCTGCATTGTTTTGAACACAAGATGTAGTTTGAGAAATTTCTATTGTAAAGGTTTGAGGACTGGTTGATATAGTTTCCATCTACATATAATATATACACAAACTGTATAATGAAATATTCACATAAATCTTTCTTTACGAACTGGTAAACTATATAGACAAATTTAAATCAAGACCGATTGTTCTTACAAGATGTGAAATCACTTACAAAGATAATAAGATTCAAGTTCAGCTGGATCAGAGCGCATGACAATCAAGAAATACCACTTAGTTCAAAATAATATGAACTAAGGTGTAACAACTGTAAAGAATTAAGGATATGACAAATCATGCATCTAAGAGTGTAACAAATTGACAATTCATTTTAAACAGATTAATTGAAAAACAACTTGTTAATTGTAGAATTACCGCCAGTCAGTTTTCAAATTTCTATAGATTAAAAAGATTAAATGGAAAACAACTTGTTAATTTATAGAATTATTGCCAGTAAGTTTTCAAATTTCAGTAGACGAAATTATTTTATGTTCGCAGCAGCAAAAACTGAAAAACAACTTATATTGCTTGAATCCAGATTTCAAAATTTCAAAATATGTAATTTACATAAATCTTTCTTTACAAACTAGTAAACTACATAGATAAATTTATAAACAAGATTGATTATTCTTGCAAGATGTGAAATCACATTACAAATAAAATAAGATTCAAGTTTCGCTGGATCAAAATTTCATGATAATCAAGAAATACCACTTAATTAAAAATAATATGAACTAGGGTGAGTAAACAGCAAAGAATTAAGGATATGATAAATCAAGCATCCAACAGTATAACAAATCGACAATTCATTCTTCTAAAAAGATAAAATGAAAAACAACTTGTTAATTTATAGATTACAGCCGCTCGGTTTTTAAATTTCAATAGATGAAATTATTTATGTTTGTATCAGCAAAAAAAAGGTAAAGAACTTGTATGCTTCTAACAAGTAATATTATTGAGTTATTACTAACAAGGTAAAAGAACAGCCTTCATCCATGGCTTATTGAGTTAGATAACTTAGAAATTTAATACTTACTTCTGTGTACTATGATATTAGAAATCAAATTTTAATATGTACATAATATAAAGAATTCAAAATTCAAATACCACCCCAAAGAAATTGTTAACTTGTATATTCCAATTTACAAATCAATACTAAGAAATAAATTAGTAATAACAATGAATTATCCACACTAATAACAAACGCAATATGAAACTGTACCTTTTCAACCTTGCATGCCAAATCGATGTCAATTGAGGGATTTTCTTTGCTCTTTTATTCTCTGCCTTCGATCTGGTTTTGCTACTTGCAAACGAGGAAGAAGAATGGCCGATTAGAGAATAAGTCGATAGGGCTTAGAGAGGGGAAAAACGATAGCTGCTGTGAAATGAATGGGCTGGCGGCTGCGTTGCATAGGGTTTAAGATCAAAAATTGAATTGCGGGTCTAAATCTTATGGGCTTTGGCCTATAATTTAAAAAATATGGTCGGTTTGGTATTATTTGGTAAACGAAATATATTACCGAAGCCGTACCATATTTATTATCTCGGTTTGGCAAACCGAACCAGAAAATCTTGTATCGATAAGTGCGGTACCATGCTGAACGGTTATGGTTGGTATGCGGTTTTGGTTGGTAATTTGGTAGAAATTTCCAGCCCTAAGTGGAGGTACTCGGATAATGTTGAATTTACAAAACTGGACCCAAAAATTAGTCATATTCTCTTGGATTTTTGGTCATGTTACTCTTGAAATTTTGGAAAGTTCTCAAAAGAAAAGTTTTTGGAAATTCTTTTCTCTACAATTTTAAAAAAAGTATTACTCAATTTGGATCAGTTTTGAGGGAGATATGGTCAAAAAAATAAGAGGTATTTTCAGACTAGAAAATCTAAGTCCAAAAATAGGTTTGAAAGAAATGCAATTTTGATATAGCTAAGTTCAAAATTTGAAGAAATGATACAAATAAAAGTTGTAGCCACTGAAATTATATACGATTTGATAAAAATAAAACCTCAGTTTGGTTTGGAGATAAGGAAAATATGATAGGAGGAAGAGGAGGAAAAATGAAGGAAGGGAAGGCTATCTATAAACAAGAGAAAAAAAAGGAGAATTACCTATCTACCCTTGTACTTCTACCCTCCATATTATTTTGCCACCTCAACGC
Source organism: Allium fistulosum (assembly GCA_030737815.1). NCBI lineage: Eukaryota > Viridiplantae > Streptophyta > Magnoliopsida > Asparagales > Amaryllidaceae > Allium > Allium fistulosum. The sequence goes on along the minus strand of CM060905.1, from coordinate 151,475,820 downwards.
CCTCCACCACACATGCCATTTCAGCCCACTACCATGTCCCGCCTCATCATGTCAAAGAAAACATGTTTAAACATGTTTAAGTACTCTTAAGGTACCAAGTTGTCGATATGTCAAATCATGTCTCTTAAGGCATCTTTTAGTATATACATGTACATACTTAAGTATATATATCATGTATATACCAGTATATACTAACTAATTTACATTCTCAACCATTTAAATGTTGTTTCAAATATAAACAAGGCTCACAACATTTCAAACAACTTTTATACGATGAAACGTCGAAAATTCGAAAAACGATTTCCGATCACATTTTCTGCATTTCATTGAACTAAATATTTTTGTAAACACATTTGAAAACTATTTCACCATTAATAGTTATTATTTAAAAGATTTTTATTTTAATTATAAAACCTATTATTTGAATATTTAAAAATAATTAAATATTTGCAAATCAAAGCGGTAAAATTCCGGGTCGTTACATTCTTCCTCCCTTAAAAGATTTCCTTCCCCGAAATTACACCTCAACCTAACCCAGAAAATACTTAGCACTATATATCAGTTCGTATGATGTACATTGATCATTTATATACAAAATCTGATTCGTTCTCTATTCGAATACAACTTTTTCTCCAAGCTAGTATCGCTCACCCGATTTTCTAGTGCGGACTCCGATCAGGCTCCTTGATTAAGAACCTCTGTTCTCCTTACATAGGTGTAACTATGATAGAAAACATTGGTCCCATACCAAAAATCATCATCAAGTACTCGCCGTCAAAAATCGAGTAATAAATCCTTATCCGAAATGGTGTAAAACACCTCAAAGCCATGTGCTCGAATCTTAGATCAACTATATGAAAAGGAGAAATGATCTACGTCTAACCTACACACTTACTTAATTGGTTCTCCCTAATACCAATTATATTTCCACTGAATTATGTATGAAAACATTTCATAAAACTAAACTTAGGTTCACTTGGATACTAGTCCACTACATCCTAATAGTATATATCCCTATTTGATTCAATCATTCCATTTTGCATTTATTTCCATAAGAAAACTCAAGGTCAAAATACCCGGTCTTATTTAAAAAACTTTTTGGAATTGAAACAATATATTTTAATCATAGAAAATATATATGTAGCCCGAATTACTCCAAAATGATACTAAGGAACTAGGTACTACCAAACAGTACCATACACTCCCTTACTAAGAAGGGTAATACTCAAAAGAAATGTTTACCATCCTAACACATCTCTTCCCTAATTTTAAGTTATTTTCGAGCCACTTGAACTAGTTAACTTAAGAATATTACTTTTATTTCAAAATCCCATTTTTGAAACAATATTTCTCATATTTCAAACAAAACATTTATCACCAACTTATTTTGGGTTCGTTTGGGTTGAACTTGTTTTTATTGCACAATAATAAAGAGAATAATTTACTAAATGCACTACAATGTCGCCTAGGCAAACATTCGATCGTCACTTAGAAGATTGTTTCAATTATCACAAAATAATCAAGACCTCATTTCCCCTAACCAATCAAAGAAAATACTTCTTACTTAAAATTTTCATTCCCAAAATTTACTTAACCCAATTTTTTTTCAAGTAATACTATTATTATCTTTCCAAACATTAAAAATCATTTTTCAAAAGCATCGAGATTTTAGTCCTCAATTTTTTTAACTTAAATTCTTTTTAATTAAAAGACACATTCCTATAAATCCATTTTATAAATCAACTTTTATAAAACATTTTCCAAATATTTATTTCAAATATTCTAGCTTTTAATAAACATCTTTTATTAAATCAATTTAAACCCACATTATCAATCGAACGCCTTATAGTCAAATTATGAAACTTAATTCACAAGGTGTTCGTTTCAGTGTTTTCCCTATTTCTATTTACCTACCCCAAATCTTAAAAAGGGAAGCTACCTATACACACTAACAATAATCAATGCTCAACTGGACGAGCATGACTAACAATCCTTAAAATATTATTATCTCCTAACAAACAACACCTCGAAAAATACTATACTATACTATACTATTTTCAAAAATCATCCTTTATATATAAAATATATTCTGGTAATATTATTTCATTTACCCAATTTCAAAACAATACCGTGTCCGTTGGTCTTATTTAAGTGTTTAGGAATCCCTATCGACAATGTTGATCAGGTGCGTTGACCAAAATTCATAAGCCGCTTAATAGATCAAACAACATAATATAAACATTTTATATCACTAACAAATATGTGCTCTTATATATACACGCTCAAACTCATCATAAGGCATTCCATTACCTTACCTCTTAATGAGTTGCCCCACTAAAGCCAAGGTTCTCGCTTAACCTTGCGCTCTGATACCAAATGCAACGATCTGACTTTCTTACACCTAAAGACGACACTTAACACATCCACGGTATTCATTCGTCGAGCATTTAAGTGTCCGAAAGGCAGGTCATTAGAGGTGAAAAGATAGAAAGAAAGAATAGATAAGAAGAAACAAAACAATCAAAGAATTTCACAACGTAATAGAATAACATATATTAATCAACATAATTCTTTACAAAGACATTTCCAAAATGATACACCAGAGTCATACTAATACAAATTCTACCCTAGGACAGTTATAACAGCCTGTCCCTACCTAACTGGTACATAAATCCAAGGTTTAAATATCGGATTCGGTCACATTTTGTCTCGGAATTTTTACACAAGTTATCTCGTATCGGGGGAGATCTCGGACGAGATGAGTACATATTAGGTGTACATCTCAAATTGACATCTCGGGTCTTATAATGCATCTCGGGAATATCTCAGATGTACTTATGTGTCTAAAATTGACGTGTCAAAAATTTATTTAACGGTTATAACTTTCTTAGTAAAAATAAAAATGGTAACATACTTGATTTACATGGAAAAGGAATATTTTTAGAAGAGTAGTAGCTCGATTAGCTTAATTGATTTGGTAATGGTTGAATAATATCCTTTTATTTCAACATAATAAAGAAGCGAAACCTTTCGCTATGACTCATTAAGATAAAAAGTAAAGAATATGTCCAAGAAGTTGGTAAATTATAATTGGATTGAGTAGTTTCTTTTGAATCAATATGAAAATAAAAAATATTATGGAAAATAAGAAAAATGTATAATTTCGGGTGAGATCTTGGATTGAGATTTTGATCCATATTTCGGGTGAGATTAGAATATCTCAGAAGAGATGAGTATCGAGGGAGATATGTAGGAGATTTAATGTCTCGTCTCGTTTAAGTATGAAAAGGAGATCTCAAAGGAGATCTTGGCCGATATATAGAGGATTTAAAACCATTGATAGATCATACAATATAGCGAAAATAAGATAATACTAGCTATCGATGAAGCCTCCTGCTCCAAGCTCCTCCAAAATGCATCCATGGAAAACCTGAACTACTTGGATGCCCGTAAAAATTTGAGCACCCAAGAGTTTTAGGGAAAGAAATAAAACTCCGGGTCAGACATGGGTCTAGTGTGAGTAAACTCAAACAACTGAATTATTCTTTTAAAACCAAGGGTATCTCGTAAGACTACGCCACACATAAACACGGATGGGTTTTACCTTACAATAACCAAAACATTTGTATATAAAATTTAGTGATATTATAATAATGTCGAGGGATTCAAGTAAAACATGAATATAGCTGAAATGCTTCCATCTCACATTCCAACATAGTTGGCTAAAATCGTAAAGGGAAGTATTGGAGAATGGATTCCATACTATGACAAGGTAAAGGAATACCTTCCAATGGTACATCTCTAGATAAAATGGACCGGGTCTGACAAGAACATCTTGTACCCTGCCACATAGGATTGGCCTACCACTTGACCGGTAGTACCGAATATGATCACCCCACTTTGGTCCCTGAAGCATACATGAGTAGATAGTAATCGATCTAGATTTGGGATGACCATACCCTAATAGGAGCGACCTATATGGTCCTACTGCATGCCCGATTTTTGTCATTTCCCGGTGGATGAGGCTTGAGGCTATGTTTTACCTTTATTTAGCACTTCCCACTTGGAATGCTACACTGCCCTCCAAGCATCATTCCAAAGCTAGCATTCATCCATACAAGTTCGTTCTTGGGCTGAACGAAACCAAAGGCACTACTTCTATTACATCCTTTTCGGGGAATCCCTCCCAGGATTAATAGCAAATAGCCCTTGCACTTCAAAGCTCTATCCTCGATTCCATATTCCTCAAGATGTCTTCAAGTCAAAACGCTTGAGTTGGATCGAAGTGGTTTTCAGATAACATATCTGATCCCGGTCTCTTCGAAACAACTTCCGATAGTTTTCGGTAAACTCAACCCCTGTTTCTTTAGGAAATAAATAGATAAGATAAGAATGGAGATCACCTCCTAACTGTTAGTGGACAAATTTCCTTTTCATTAATACTAAAGAACGAAACGAGATTTATACGCACAATACAGCATCATTGGGGATGACTGTGCCATATAACTCAGTGTTTCTCCTAGATATTTCCAAAGTTATGTTTTGGTCCAGGTTTGATAATCGGTTATTTAACTATGGAATAAACAAACATTCAAACATTGATTAAATTCCATATAGGATCCACTAAGCCTTTATTAATTTAATCTTTAGTTAATAAAATCACTTTATAAAACTTGATCAAAAGATCTTTACACAATACTATTTTCAAAACCCTTACTTCCTCTTTTTACTTGGAAAATATTTATACTTATCTTAGAGGTATAAGTATATTATCAAAACATTTGGAAAATTCCTCCTTTCAAATTTCTTTTGAAATCATTACTTACTATAAACCAATCCACTTATCCTTTATAAATGTCCCTTTTAAAAGCTCCCTTCACATTTAAATACCTTTATAAATTTCCAAAATTAATTTATAAAACAGTTTTATAAGTCTCCAAGTCAATTTACAAAACCTCTTTCCAAACCTCTAAAATCATTTATAAAACATTTCCCCATGTAAAACTCCTTTGATAAACCTTCTTTAATAAAAATCCTTTACCAAATACTTTTTGCAACACATCATTGTAAATCACTTTAAATAAACCTTTTTACTTAGTAAAACCCATTTTTATAAACAAGTTATTATTTATAAATACCTTTATAAAATAATAATATAACTTGAAAAATCATTTATAAACCTTAACCCCAAACTGATTAAAAAACTGAAATTAATTTAAAACATACTTTATAATTTTAAAAAGAGGCTTAGCAAACCCAGTGGTAATAATTTAAGTTACCATTTAACATCAGTTTCACTTTCAAGTCACTTAACCATTCATTTACATAAGTTAACATATATATAAATGTAATTTATATCCAAATCAGGGAATAAAATATCAATATTACTCAACTAGCATATACATGTCCAAATAACATAATAGTAGGATGGTGATTTGTGCTGCTAAATAGATGTCCAAACAATTCACTACTTATATCAAAATGGGAATTTATTCTACTAAACATATGTCCACACAATAAACAATTACATTATAGCAGAACGGGGATTTATTCTACTATTAGATGTCCAAGCAATCAAACAATCAGCTTATAGTAGAACAGGGATTTATTTTTCTAACACATGTCCACACAATCAAACCATTTACACAATTCATTCATAATTGTTTGTCTACTTAATGGTATTGACATTTGAATCCCTTGTATTCAAAACCATCTTTGAAAGAGAAGTACTTTTAAAACAATTTGATTCTCGAAATAAAGGATTTAAAACTTAAAACTCCCTTTTAAAATGATTAATTACAATTTAAAATCTTTATTAAATCATAATTAATCTTTATTAATTCTTAAATTAATTTAATTATAAATTAAGAAATAATTTAAACCTTTAATAAATAGTTACATAATAATTAATTGTTATATAAATAATAAAACCCCAATTAATCCTTTATTAATTATGAAATAATAATTTAAAACTTCAATAATAATTAATATTAATTAATCTCAATTAATTAATAAAATAGTCTATAATTAAAACTTAAATAATAAATTAAACCTTTAATAAATAATTTATCATAAATTAAACCTTATTTAATTTATAATTAAAAATAATTAAACATAAGCTTGATAATTAATTAATAACTAATCCTATATTTAATTAAAAATAAATCATATACTTAACTCATAATTAATTAAAAAATTAATCTTACCTTTTGAAAGATAATTAATTAATAACTAATCTTCAGTTAATTAAAATTAATAAACCTTGTTTAATACTTAAATAATTATCAAAATTAATTAATAAGTAATTATTAAATTCTTAATTAACTTTCTTTAAACATCAATGTTAAGTTTCTAAAACATTTTTAAAACACTTTTAATTGTAAAAAACCAAATTTTGCAAAAATCAGATTTTTAAGCGAAACTACATCTATAACGACTATTGCTATGGATGCCATAATTAGAAATGTTTTCTAAATTAAATTTGAAACTTATCACCTTATGAAACTCACTTACTTTTCCAAACATAAAGTAAGTATTTATAAAAATTAAACAAAGTTTAAAAACTTGAAATTGATTTGAGTTTTAAAAACAATTTACATAACTTTCGCAAAGAATTCAAGTCGCCACTATCACACAAATGTGCTACTTTTCTTAGCATAACTTCACAATGGAAATCACCACTACATAACATACAAAACCTACCCCATCATATCCAAGTTTTCACCTACAAACTTATATACAAGATCCATACACATAACCTAATATTCAAGATCAAAGCTCACACATTTACAACCAATTTCTAAGCTAAACTTCATTTTCAAGTATAACTTCCAAACACATACAAAAACACACTAATATCCAACACTTCACACACATTTCATACAATAATTTATCAAAACATATAAAAGTTAAAACTTTTAACTTTAATACAAAGTTTACTCACCAAAATTTTGCAAAACTTTTTTGAAACTTGAAATAACTTTGCAAACTTGACTTTAGACCCTTGCATCTTGAAATAGGCTCGGCCTAGAGCATGCATAGTTCAGCTATGACAAGTACAAGGATGTATGGGCTTGACTTGGAGTGGTAGAGGTACTTTGGATAAGGTTGAATTCACAAAATCGGACCTAAAAATTAGTCATATTCTCTTGGATTTTTGGCCATGTTACTCTCGAAAGTTTGAGAAATTCTCAAAAGAAAAGTTTTTGAAAATTCTTTTCTCTACAATTTCAAAAAAGGAATCACTCAATTTGAATTAGTTTGAGGGAGATATGATCAAAAGAAGAAGAGATTTTCGGACTAGAAAATCTGAGTCAAAAAATAGGTCTGAAAGAAATGCATTTTTGACATAGCTAAGCTCAAAAGTAGGTTATATAGTAACAGTTGTTTCATTTTAAGTATTAGTTCTGTGGTATATCTGGTATTAGTTTTGTTATTTGTTTGTTTGTGGGTTATGTGGTGATGTTGGTTAGTTTATTCGATATTAGTTGTTTAGTATCAGTTTTTGATACTATTAGTACCAGTTTCATGCGTGTAAAATATGGTATCAGTTTTTGCATGCTACTAGTATCGGTTTCAGGTATTACAAGATATAATATTAGTTTTTGCATGTTATTAGTATCAGTTTCAGGTATAACAGAACATAGTATCAGTTTTTCATTATATTAGTATCGATATCAGTTTCCGGCATGACAAAAAATTGTACCAGTTCATGCACACTGTAGTATTAGTTTCAGGTATAAATTAATATAAAACACGGTCATAAAATAACATCACGTGTCAGAAAATTTAAACAAAGCTAATTTTTACAATATTAGAAATAAAATCGTAGTATTTTCAACAAACTGACATAATTTCAACAAGTGTTTTTATCCACATTTAAACAAAGTTAAATTCAATTAGTTCTAACACAACATCTCAAATGCATATTAGTTGAACTGAACATCACAACAATGTTTACAACAAATTCATTTCTTTATATTTTCTTCTTCTTCCAGTGTTGACATGAACTTAGCTAAATTCCAATGGTGATCATTGTTTGTCAATATGTCATACACAATTCTTGCTCTTATTTGCAACATTTGTTCAAGTTTTATTTTGATCGGTATTTGCTTTTATTTAATGATACAATGAATACCATAACATACATACCGCAGTCAACCCTGTTTAAAGAAAAATATATTGTTAGTATCAGTTTGCATCACTTGCAGTAATAGGTATGTAACAAATATATAACATTGTATTTAAAAGATAATGGTGCAAATAGATTGTATGCTTTGAAATAGAATAATTAACAGTTTTAGTGTCAATGTTAGGTATCATTTTTGCATATATTTTGGTATCAATTTTGATATAAATTACAGTCAAAATAATTTATAAAATAACTAAGCATCAACTCCAAACAAATGGCTACTAGCCTACTAGGTATTAGTTTTGAATTATTTTGGTATCACTTTTGTCATACATGACAGTCAAATAAATAATTAAAATAACAGAGCATCAACTTATATCAAACATAAACTAGGTATTTTTGTTTGCAAATATATAGGTACCAGTTTTGATATAAATAACAGTCAAAATAATTTATAAAGTAAGTGTCAACTCCAAAACAAATAGCTACTAGGTATCAGTTTTGCATTATTTTGGTACCACTTTTGTCATACATGACAGTTAAATAAATAATTAAAATTACAAAGCATCAACTTTTATCAAACAGAAATTAGGTATTAGTTTTGCATATATATAGGTATTAGTTTTGTTATAAATAACAGTCAAAATAATTTATAAAATAACCAAGCATGAATTCCAATCATACAGCTATTAGGTATCAGTTTTGCACTATTTTGGTATCACTTTTGTCATACATGACAGTTGAATGAATAATTAAAATTACAAAGCATCAACTTATATCAAACAGAAAATATGTATCATTTTTGTAAATAAATAGGTATTAGTTTTAATATAAATAACAGTCAAAATAATTTATAAAGTAATTAAGCGTCAACTCCAAACAAATAGGTACTAGGTATCAGTTTTGCATTACTTTGGTATCACTTTTGTCATACAAGGCAGTCAAATAAATAATTAAAATTACAGAGCATCAACTTTTATCAAACAAAAACTAAGTATTAGTTTGCATATATATATATATATATGTATGTATATATATATATCGGTTTTGTTATAAATAACAGTTAAAATAATTTATAAATTATCAAGCATGAATTCCAATCATACAACTACTAGGTATCAGTTTAGTACTATTTTGGTATCACTTTTATCATAGATGACAGTCAACTAAATAATTAAATTTACAGAGCATCAACTGATATCAAACAGAAACTAGGTATCATTTTCGCATATATATAGGTATCAGTTTTGTTATAAATAATAGTCAAAATAATTATAAAATAACCAAGCATGAATTCCAATCATATAGCTATTAGATATTTGATTTTGTTATTATTTTGATTGGTAGCAGTATTGTTAAGTAAAAAAATAAATTTATGTACATGTCCATTCATCAGCGCTGCCTTTACCAAACCATCATCAAAGAACTACACGAAACTACATCAAACCTATCCCCAATGCTTGTTTGGAACAATTTACTTCATTCAACAAATTGCAAATCACGTACATATATATGATAGCATTATAGACATAGGTATCAATGTTGAAACCTTGTTTTATAACGAGCCCATGAAGGACACACCTAGATTTGACTTGAGGTGAGCCTAAGCATGCTATTGCTGCGAGTACAAAAGGGTAAGTGAGTTGGGTGAGATGGGTGTACTCAGAATGTAGCATGGTATGGAAAAGGATAATGGCAAAGTGTGTGTTGGAGGATTTGGCCAAGTTAAGAACTCATAATGTTGAAAACATAGTGTTACATAAATACTGTAATGAATAAAGCACTTACATCGACGCAACTGCGAGCTAAACTTAGCAAATAGAATGTTGAATTATTATTAAACTAATCTCTATGTTTTATTCAATGATTAATCCCATTTGTTAATAAAAGTACGAAAATAATGGAATATGAAGACATAGTACTGTTACATGTGCACGGTAAGTATTTTGATTATGTCAATTAATACAATAATAAATTAAAGAAACATTGTGTGACATGAGTAAATTTAAAGTAAAACTTATTAGTAATATATTGAGATGACTTAGCATACTCAGCTGTTTGCGTTTTTGAGTTCATCTATCACACCCGCGATAGTTTTGAGATTTCCTGAACCTTGTCCAATTGAATTATTGTATAGTAGACCAATTCTTGATGAGTTGGATAGTTGAGATTTTATAGCAGTAGGCATGTGAGTTACAGTAATAATATTTTTAAAATCATTTGAAAAATCTACATGGTAGGGCGAAGTGAGTGGGAGAGGAGGAGGAAAGCATAGCGGAGATCGGGAGATGGAGAAGTGCAGCAGAAGTTGAGGAGTGAAGATCGGTCGATGGATTTGAGAAAGAGAATGAGGCTTTCAGCGGATGCCCTAAAAATTGAATGATGGAAAGCGCACTTGAACGATGGGCTTTGGGTATGTCCTTATAGAAAAAAAAGGCTTTCGTCCTTCTGCTTAAAGTATTAGGATAACTTATCCTTTAAAATATTTCCCCCTATATTTCATCAAATTCCTAAAAGATGTAAAAAGTGGTGAACATATTAATATCAAATCTAAATGTAATAACATTGAGATCTAAAAGGAAAGATGAAAAGGTGGTATCAACAATTGATTCAACCTTCCTCTTTTGCAAATATTCTGCTATAATTATGTCTAAGCATCATTCGAAATAAATGTGATAAGGAATGGTTAACATGACAAATAAGAATACATGTATAGATATCAATTGCATTACAAATAACATAACAAGCAGCAACAAAGACAATAAATGCGCGTGCGCGCACATTCGTTTGTGTGTGTATGTGTGTCAATTTCCTCTATTTAGTCTTAGTTCGTGAGATGTTTAATAGATTGAAAAATATGATAACATCTAAGTATTAATAAAAACATTTGTTCATAAAAAAACATAACATAAAATGATTAATAAAAACATCAATATCCAAATTCAGAAGGAATCTAAGTTTGGTTGGGCAAGTTTTATTCTGAATTAAGATCTAGACTACATCAGAAAAGTTAATGAATTAAATACTGACATTAAATATATATGTATGGATATGATTATGAAATTGGAAATAGTTTCATTTATTCAAAATGTATGTATTTCAAATCAAATAAATTTATCCAACCATATTTGTAAATGAACAAAAGGTTTCAGTAATTTCAATTAAATAGTTTTGATATGAACGTGAGATTCATATATTTCTAAATGCCTTTTATATAAAAGTCTATCACATACACATATATGATATTTAATTTCATCTCTTAAGATTAATCTATCTAAAGAAAAACAATCCGAAGAAATATTAAAATCAAAACATACACATAAGTTTTGGACAAATATTATTATACTTACAGTTTGATTTGAGATCTATGTTTTGGTTGCAGATTTATATTATAAATCTTATATTCTATTACTAAATCACATATGAATTACCTTTAAAACATTATATATAGAATCATATTTGTTGATAAAATTATAATTTTACGCATATAAACTTTTTTAGTTTTAAACAAAATTGAATAAAACCATGTCATCCAATTAGTTGTGTAAATCATGGTGTCAATTTCAGATCTGGATGAAGCAAGTATAGGGTCTAAACTTTATTAACATTGTGAATAAATAATCATATAAAATTAGAAATTACCTAAAGATGAAGTTAAAGATTTGCACCTTGAATGAAGAATAAAACCCTGATTCGCTTGAATCAACATTTGGATTTTGCAACGGTCTAGAGGCAAATATCATCTTGATTGTATTGTTTCTATCTTGAACTAGTGTGAACCCGTTCTATGCACACGAGGTTCACCACATAATTTGTTTAGCACTATATTTTTAAACCTTTTAAATTACGAAGATGAAAGTATTTTATGGATTTTTTTAGGTAGAGTGTATTTTTCTTGAATAATAATGACAAACATTTGATGATAAATCTATTTAACTAATCTCAAAGCATATAATGTATAATTACTTTGTTAAGGGGACAACAATTTCATACAAAAATAACATCAACCATTAATTATTCTTAATTTGGTAAGTAATACGTTTCTATGCATCACTATTAGTTTTCAAATGTAAGCAACATATATTTAATACAGTTTTATCCTATACTTAATACATACATACATACATATATGTATGTATGTATATATATATATAGAAATTTGTGTATGTATGTGTATGTATACAGTTTTGTTGATAATAGTGTTTCAAACCAGACATGGAGAAATAATGCTTAAATTAAAATATTGTTAAAATTTTGGTTTACATAAATAGCATTTCAAATTTGTAAAGCCCACCTTTTGAGATTATCCAGTACTAAATGCATTAGAATAATAGTAAAGTAGCTTTGACACATCATATTTCTTAATAAATATAGCATAATACGATATATAAAATATATATTGAACATAAATATTACGAAGTCAAATTTTTGGAACAACCGAATGATCCTTTTCCATTACTTTAAATATTTATGCAAACATAATACTTGCAACCGTACAAGAATTAATATAATTCAATGCAAAATAGTATATTACAATAACATGGAATACTTGTGGAAACACATAAAATCAATTTTGGATGGCATAAATGGTGCAAGGAAACACAGGTGACATATTGAACTATAAGATATGAATTACTACCAATAGAAATTTTTTATTCTGGATAAGTATATTGTAAAATCAAACAAATATAAGGCTATATTCTCAAAGAAAAGAAATTAAATGAAAGTAGGAGTATTATGTAGAAAAATGCCAAAGTGGCCAAAATCAATTTGTTTTATTGTGAACCAAATTTTGTAGGAAGTATAATTTACTTGGAGAAGAATTATGCATGTCCTCCAAAAAAGCTAAGACAAAACTTGCATATCAATTACACACAATAAAAATCTTCAATATTTTTCAACATGATAAAAAAGGGAAACATTTTACAACTCTCATTCTTGAACAAATTGACAACATCTCATAAGCAACTCTAAATTTAAAACAAAATTGATTTAAAGTCGACTCTTTATTCAATCATGTCTAAATTTCATCTCATTTTTTTTCATATAATTAATCTTCATTCTTTTTTACTCTACACATATTGTCATAGCTCCAAAATAAGACTTTTCTTTGATGTTCTGGACATGGTCCATGAATTTTGATAGAAGTATTAATCCAACGTTAATATGAATGCTTATAATTTTTTTCTTAATACATCCAACATACTTATAGCCTTACATAACTATTACACTTGTAAGATAAAAATTACGAAGTCTTTTATAATATGCAGAATATATATAATGTTGCCTTTCAAGCATATGCAAATATTACCATAATAATATTCAATTTAGTTTGTTGATAAAAATTATCAACAAATATTTCTTCGCTCATTTATTTTATTCTTCTGCTAAATTTGTTAAGAACTGATACTAAGTTCCAATTTTACTACTTATATGCGGTGTGGGTTGGGAATAATGGATCTCAAGGCTAATTTAACACTAGATGGGGTGAATAGTATTTTCTAACTTATGTAAATATTTTTAAAATTATTTCAGCATTAATATCAAATCATAGATCAATAACATAGATTTATACTAACAATTAGTCACAGAAGCAATCACAAATAAACATAAAAGCAACAAAGTACAAAGTAAAGAGTTAGAGAGATGACATCAGGGATTATACTAGTTCGGATTTCTTCTACATCCAGTCTCGTATAAATTCTTGTACATATTTCTTTTCAAGTGCCTAATTTATACGGTAGCAAGGAAATTGATTACAATCTCGATTTCAAGGCTATGAGATACACCATCCTGTATTCCGAGTCTGGGGAAAACTCACTTGATTTAAATGGGCTACAATCACACATACTAGATTTGAACGGGCTACTAAGAACACCCACTTGATTTGAATGGGCTACAAGCACATCGACATAAACAAGAGTAGAGTTGATGTTTTCCTAAAGATAAATAGTTATACTTGGATAAATGGGTCATATAGCCTCTTAGACCGCACTTTGATCTTTGAAATGAGAGAGATGCTTGCAAAACAGTGAGTAAGTAGTACTGAATCAATATAATGAAGTATGAATTGATTCTATATGATTTTGAATAGAATAGATTATATTTTTTAAGAGAATTTTCAAGATAGTAAGGAATGGGAAGAAAGTAAGTAATTAATTTAGTTAAAAATTCGTTTACACTCTCCTTTATATAGCAAATGAACAGATGAATCCATTTGTGAAGGGTTGTGTCCAAAAGACACTTCGATTCAAAATTTAAAAAACAATTTAACGGCCAATATGCCGACATATAGAAATATATATGTCGATATATCCTAATGAAATTTGAAAAATATTTTCTTTTAAACTTTTTTGAAAATTCTATACTTTGTAAAATAATTTGAATATAGCTTTTTAATATTTTGAACTCTTAAAAACTTTTTATAAAATATTTTAAAATATATTTTGAAATTTAAATAATTTATTATTATTTTTTATTTTAAAATATAAAGGATCAAAAATTAGAGATAAGGATCAGAGATTGCTATTAATGTAACGACCAGAATTTTCGACCCTCGAAAATCGACACTAATACGTCCACTATATTGCGAGACAAGTAATCGAATGTCGGAAAACCCAATTGTTAGGGAAAAGAAAGAAGGAAGAAGATAAGAAGAAAACCAAACAACATAGAATCTCACAGCGGAACGAATAATCTATATTATACGATAAATCTTTACACAAGAAGAAACTGTAATGTGTATATATACAAAACATCAATCAGAGTAGACTAACCTATTTAAGCCTGGACAATTATAACAACCTAACCTCACAATTGTTGATAAATACAATAATGAACACAGCAGAAAATAACCATACATGTGAATACATCTCTGGGCCTCCAACTCGTCTCCTGGAGTTCCAAAGCTTCAAGCTAAAATCTGTAAATATGCTCGGTTTGACCCGAGCATTATAATAAAATAACACCCGGGTCAGTCTGGAAAACCAGCGTGAGAAACCACACCCAACTGGATTTAGAGTTATAAGAAAAATCTTTGAAATCAAAAGTATCTCGTAAGACCACGCCGCACATAAACACGGACGGGTTTTTACTTTAAGATAACCAAAACATTACCTATAGAAAATACATTTATATTATAATAATGTCTAAAGTTAAAAGTAAAATATGAATATAGCTGAAATACTTGCATCTCACATTTCAACATAGTTGGGCACAACTAAGTCTGTATGACGCTTATTAGAGAATGGATTCCATACAATGACTGGGCTACAGGGGTACCACCTATCAAAGTGCATCTCCAGATACAATAACACCGAGGACCTCGCCTGCATCCCCTGCCAACACAGGACCGGCCTATCGCTTACTGGATAGTACCGAATATGATCACCCCTCCATTAATGGGCCCCGAAGCATACAAATGAGATATAATAGCGACTCTAAATAGGGATGGTCAAACCCTACTTGGGAGCGACCCACTTAGCCATGCCTCATGATGCAGCGCAAGGCATAGGTCGTATCCGACTTAAGGAAGTCGAGATAAGTCGTCCACGACTTAAAGGAGCGCCACGAGATAAAGGTGTAAGTCGTACGCGACTTAAGGAAGCAGTGATGAGTCGTCAAGGCGTAAGTCGTACACGACTTAAGGAGGCGGTGATGAGTCGTCCACGACTCAACGGGAAAACCAAAGGGGAAGTTGCGACGAGTTTACGACTTAACGAAGCAACTATAACTCGTCTACGACTTAACATGGAGATGAGTCGCCACGACTCAAGGAGGAGAATACACAAGTGTTAAGTCAGCTTCGAAGGTGATAAGTCGGCAACGAGTTACGACTTAGTTGAGTCGACTGGATTCTATAAGTCGGAAACTGGGTTAAGTCGTTGAAGTTATTTCCTAAGTCGTCCAAGCCTGAGTCGCGTGAAGATGCTACTATGTTTTAAGTCGTCTGTTTGTAATAAGTCGTATACTTTGGCTGCGTCATAAGTCGGAGTATGTTGAGTCGTGTGTTGTTGGTTGTAGTTGTTATTTTGTACATCTTGTTAAGTCGTTTTGTATAAGTCGTAAGTCGTGATGTTATGTTGTAATCTGATAAGTTGTGAACGACTCATGATGAGTCGTAGGTCGTAGGGGATAAGTCGTTACCGACTTAAGACTTGTATAATTTTCTGTTTTGCGTGTTGTAGCCTATAAATAGGCGAGTTATATCATTTGTAAAGGTTGTTGTTTTTTGAATAAAATTCTCTTTTGTTAGCTTCGTGCTTTCATTCCAATTGGTAGTTGAGTGTAATCTCCTATCTCCTCTTTCGGTTAATCGAGTGCGCTCGATTCAACGATTGCAGAAGCCGATTCGCGGAATCAAGTGCGCTTGATCAACGCTTGAAGAATTGAAGATCTTTGAACCCGGTATCGTGCGCGATCAACGAGTTCGGGATAGCTAGAATTCGGTATCTTCGGATCAACGATTCGGGCCTTTCAGTATTCATCAATCCATCTACTGCTACTTTCACCGATTGAAGATTGTTTTGTTTAATCCGCTGCGTCACCTCATCTCCCCTGTTTTAGTCATTCCCAGTCGATGAGGCTTGAGGCTACGTTTTGCATTTATGTATATAACACTTCCCACCTGGAATGCTAATACCGTCCTCCAGGCTTTAATGCAATATCAGCATTCATCCATATAAGTTCGTTCTGGGACTGAACGAAACACTTGAGAGCTCCGTCTTCAATTCCATCATCTTCAAGATGTCTTCACTTCGAAACCCATTCGTTGGATCGAAGTGGTTTTCGGATAACATATCTGATCCCGGTCTCTTTAAAACAACATTCGATAACTCTCGGTAAACTCAACCTGGTTTTTTAGGAAATAAACAGTCAAAGATAAGAAGAGATCACTACCTAACCATTAGTGGATGGATTTTCTTATCATTGTCTTAGGAGAACGAAACGAGATTTATATGCAGAGTACAACATCATCAGAGATGAGTGTGCCATATAACTCATGTGTTCCTCCTAGATATTTCCAAAGTTACTTTTGGGTTCAATTTTGATAGTCGGTTATTTAACTATTAAATAACAAACATTCAATTAGGGATTTACATTCCATAGGGAAACCAACATTGGTTAAACATGTAAGTGACCACTAGCCTCCTTTAATAAATTTTTCATTCATTAAAATCACTTTGTAAATTACCTGTATAAAAATACTTTTACAAAGGTATATCCGCAAATCCCTATATTTTCAATACTTGGAAAATATCCATATACTTATCTCAATGGTATAAGTATATTCACGCTAATTACACCTCATATCTTAGAAAATGTACCCATATACTTATATCTATGGTATAAGTATATTTACAAAATTTGGAAAGATTTTCTCCTTTATTCGATTCTCAAATCATTTATAATTCCCTTACAATTCTCTCAAAACCATTTATAAACCATTTTATAAATCTCCGAAAAACCATTTATAATTCCCTTTATAAAAATTCAATCACCTATAAATTCTTTGTACATTTCAAAAATCATTTATAAACCCTTCATAAATCCATAAAACCTTTAATAAAAACTCCTTTTGTAAATCTATAAACTTGTTTCTAAAATTCATTTGTAAATATCTAACCATTTATAAACTTTTTCACCTTGTAAATAATCTTATCTTAAGTCTTCAAAACCATTTTGTACCTCCTTTATAAAATCCAAGTCTTTCAACTCTACTCATGGGTCTCAGAAACATTTATAAATAATTAAAAATGCTTTACTTCAAAACACCATTATATAGTTATAATTATTAGCAATAAACATTATAAACAAATGAAAATTATTTACTTTAAACATATTAAAAATAATAATTGATAATTTCAAAATATTGTTAAATAAACAATAATAATTAATGTTTAACATTTTTATAAATAATAATAATTTATTTTTGAAACCTTATTAAAAATCCTTATTTTTTTTTCAAACAATAATCATTCTTAAATAATTAATTTTCAAGATATTAGCATTTTAATAAATACTTTAAAACGATACTAATATAAACAAATAACTTTTAAAACAATACTAATATAAATAACTAACTTTAAAATAGTATTTCTATAATTAAATAACTTTAAAACAATACTAATATAATAAAATAATCTTACAATAATATTAATATAATTAAATAACCTTAAAATAATATTAATATAACTAAATAACTTCAAAACAATATTAGTATTTTTGAATAACTTCAAAACAATATAAATATAATTGAATAACTTAAAAACAATATTAATATAAATAGATTCTCTTTAAAACGAAATATTTTTGAAAACCCAATTCGGATTTAAAGTCATTTCTTATCTCAAAACCAATTCCAACTCAATGGCAATTATAGCATTTTAAAAATACAAATTTGAGGCCAATAGCCACCAAACGCTCAGCTAATCTTGATATTGATTTTCTATTTCTATCACTACGGGTTTTCAGTTTTTAACATATAACGATGTCATAACCCATATTTCCAACAAATCAGGTTTATTATCCAATAATTCATATAATTGGAATATTATTGAAACCAATTCAACAATAGCAAGGAATCCCGCTGGATCCCTCCAACCTGTCCACCTGCATCATAGCTCATATATATCAGCACATATATATGTAAATAAAATCAAAATTAGTGAGGAATCTTGTTGGATCCCTCTGGCCTGTTTTTCCCTACATCACCAACGTTATATAATCATAAAATATAAATCAACCGCTTCGAGGCAGGATTCGTATTATCCGCTCTTACATGGGAACGTAATAGGGTCTCATCCGCTCTAGGGGCAGGAATATATCCAAACCAACTAATAAATATAGTAAATCATCCAAACAATCATTCAACGATTTTTATTTACTATATATCATACTAGTTAACCAAAAAGGTGAGTTTAACTCACTAAAATTTTCTGTTGTCGTCGAGGCGTTCCGGTTGGAACTAAAATCGAACAACATTCGATTTTAGCTCAAATTTCAACAGTCTCCAAATTCATCCAAATATGTTCCATTGCAAAGCCTACGTCGTTACGACCGCAACGCAAAAATTCGTGCCTCGATTGGACCTCGTATGAAGGAGTTATTAAAATTTTAAATTGTCGATTTTTAAACTAAAAATTAAATAAACTAATTACAAAATTATACTTAAAATTACAAGTATGCCATCTTCTTTCCCAATCCCTAAATCGAATTTATTCCCCCTGTGCATGCCTCCTCGTGTCAGTGACACGTCAAAATCGATCGCCAATGCCTAAGCCGCCATCGCCAATCGACTCACCATGCTTCCACGAGCTTGACTGCACCTTCGATTTCCCCTCCATCATCGCCGATCGAATCACGACACCCCCCACCAGTGAGTGACAAATGACAGTCGCGATCGCCACCAAAGCGCCACGCCACCTCTCGTCTATCTCGATCGACTCGTCTTCGTATAACAAGTACCCTACCACCCTTCCTTCAACCCATCTCCTCCTCTAGCTTCACCAGTCCCCTACCTTAGTTCGACCTGCTAGTCGATCACCCACATCCATCACCGCCTCCACTAATAACTATACCAAAGCGAAATCTCTAATGATTTTGAGATCACCGAACCTAGTTCCAAATTCTTTTGATGAGGATTTAGTTTGATTCGAATTTTTAAAGTAAAGTGGCCATTTTTTTCTTTCTTTTTCTTGCTTCTGCAGTTTTTTTATAAAAGAAAAGATGGGGAAAATGTGAGGTAATATAGATTAGTGATGGGTATGGGCTTGTACGTGGGAGCATGGGCATGAACAGTGAGGCATTGTGATGGGTATGGGCTTAAAGTCAAATTATTTAATTTAATAAAATTTGATATTATTCCTTCGAAAAATCTCGAACTCAAAACGAGGCATGCCGCCTGGCATTCTATATGTTATACCCCTATTCCGAACGCAATGGAACTTGTTTTGAGACCTAATTCAATCGTATGCAAAGATAGCTTTTCAAACCCAGTTATGATATTAATTTCTGAAATTAATTTACACGCGTTTCGATCTCGCATGACCAAACAATATGTCCGATCGCCACGAAAATCATCGGCGTACAATAACTCACTATTATGGATCCAATGAAACTGGTTTAGTCGACATCCAGGACAGTGCTCTGGAAGGCTATTTTTATATGTTAATTAAAAAGAATTATTTTAAAAACCAAATAAATCACTTTTAAACCCACATTAAAAGTTTTACTATCTTCATCCTTATTAAATAGAATTTTAATAACCTTTTGAAATCATTTTTATCTAACTTAAAACCCAAGTTTCAATTATTTAAACAATTCCAATTATTAAATTTAATAATTTAATTATCCAATAAATCGCTATATTTGAAATTCAAGTTATTTATCCTATAAAATTAACTTTTCAATATTTAAAATCAATTAAATATTCCAATTTCAAATAATTAAAATTCTGGGTCGTTACATTCTTTCCCTTATAAAAAAATTTCATCCCTGAAATTACCAAGGTAAGAAAAATGCCCAAACCCATTACTTTTTGAAATTAGTTAAAATAGATTACCAAATCATTTTATACCTTTAACTTTTCCCAAAAATCAACTCGTTGAAACTTTGTTATTACTTTTTTACTAAGTTTTCAAATTCATTCATAGATTCCAACTAATATCATCACATTCAATCATTTCAGGTTATAACTCAAAATCAAATTTTAGTTGTAAAAATTTCTTCAAAATCTCTCAAAAATTTTCTATTCTCGGAAAATTCCGCCAGCGTCTCCTTTACGCGGATAGATTGAAACAAGTACAACTCGCCACTTTGGGCCCAGAACCAACAATAAAAACAAAAGCCAAGTGGCTCAATCATAAAAACATCAAATCAAACAATAATATAAACATGTACCTTTTAGTCGGGCAACCAATTTTTACATATGAAATCAAAGACATCAAACTAGATCTTGCTTTTATATAGCTACATCTTTTTTAATAATGATATCCAATCATATAGTTCATAATCATATTATTCTCAATTTCAATTTCCAACATTTGCTTTACTAAAGCCCGTACGACGTACATATATCATCCGTACGCAACATCAAATCTGATCGCTTGCTCGATCACACAATTTTACTTCCGAACTAGTATCGTTCACACGACCATTCTAGTGTAGACTGAGATCCGGTTCCTTGATTAGAAACCATCATTCTCCTTGCATAGCCATATACTATGATAGAGAATTCCATGATCAATCAAAAATCCATATCCAGTGTTCGTCGTCGAGAATCGAGTGAAAACTTCCAACTTGGATCGATATAAATAATCTCGATATCATGTACTCGAATCTGGATCAAAACATTATGCGAATAAAATAATATACGTACAACTTACGTATTTATTTCAATCGATTTCTTAGCTATACCAAATTTCTTTTATTCACATTCATTTTATTACTTAGTATATTCTTTCAATACTAATATCACTTAAGAACCATTCCATCAAATTTTTATGTTTAACAACATTTCATTCCATACTAAATTCATTTATGAATCATTTCATAAAATTTTACTCAAGTTTATAAACATTTCATACAACACTCCTTATGTTTACTACCACTTCACAACTTAAGTCCATATCCATTTTAAATCAAATCCAATTTCATTTAACTCAATTCCATTGTTCAATTTCAATATTTCAATTCTATCAACCAACATTCCAAACCAAATTCAATTCACTAATTCATTTAATTATTTCATTTCAAATCACTATCAAATTTATTTTCCCAAAATTATTCCATTTAACCTAACTTCGGTCAAATTCATTTTCAAAAAATCATTTTGTTTAACTTAAGTTAAATTCCATTTTAATTTTTCTTTTCTCAACATTCATATTCAAAAATTTTAAGACTTTGTTTTACTTACTAATTCTCAAAATTTATAAGTCATAAAACTCTATTTCTTATATTTTCATAATACAGTTAAATGAAAATTTCCAGAGTTTAAACACCTTGTTCTTATTTATTTCAAATCAATTTGAAATCATATATATAATCCCCTTGGTATATCAAATCATTCTTTTGAATTTTAAAATCTAAACTAGTTTTACCAAAACAAAACTTCAATGGTAGCAATTCCTCTCTTGGAAACCCGAAAATGAACGTCGATGATGCTACAGTCATCATCGAAATTATTTTCCAGTGACCGAAGTGAGTTCAGTGCTTTTATTTCCTAAAAATCCTTTTTTTATATTTCTATTTAAGATACTTTCCAAATTTTTGAAAAACCATTTCCAAAACCAACGGGTTTTAAATTCTCAAATTTCCCAGCTTCTAAACCTTTTTTCTACAAATCATATTTATAATATACTTATGAAATTTCATTTCATTTCCATTTATAAATCACATTTATAAATCATATTTATATAATCCTACTTTGGTTATATAAAACATTTCTTAATTGTTAATCTTTGTTTGCATTATAACAATAATAACTTTTATTCAAACACAAACAACAACAACAACAAATGATAATAATATAACATTATCATTTCCTAACAACCAAGCACACTATATATACCATAATAATTTTTTGAAAAATTAATCCTTTATGTATAAAATATAACAAAGGTAAAATTATTTCATTTACCCTATTTCAAACCAATACCATGTCGAATTGCTCTGTACAAGTATTTAGAGATCCCTATCAATAACGTTAATTACTCGTATTGACCATAATCCATAAGCCACTCAACAAATCAACCAACACAATATAATTTTTTTTATATTACTAACAAATACGCGCTCATACACACACACACACACAAACTCATCCTAGGGTGCTACTGACCCTATCTTTAATGAGTTACTCCACCAAAGCCAAGGTTCTCACTTAACCTCGCTCTAATACAAAATGTAATGACCAGAATTTTCGACCCTCGAAAATCGACAGTAATACGTCCACTGTATTACGTGCTGAGCAATCGAATGCTGGAAAACCCGATTGTTAGAGAAAAGAAGGAAGAAGATAAGAAGAAAACTAAACAAGGTAGAATCTCATAGCGGAACGAATAATTTGTAATATACAATAAATCTTTACACAAGAAGAAACTGTAATGTGTATATAATATATATACAAAACATCAATCAGAGTATACTAACCTATTTCAGCTCGGATAGTTATAACAACCCGTCCTCACAATTGCTGATAAATACAACAATGAACACAACGGAAAATAACCATATACCTGAATACGTCTCTAGGCCTCTAACTCGTCTCATGAAGCTCCAAAGCTTCCAACTAAAATATGTAAATATACTCGGTCCGACCCAAGCATTATAATAAAATAACACCCGAGTCAGTCTGGAAAACCAACGTGAGAAAACACACCCAACTAGATTTAAAGTTATAAGAAAAATCTTTGAAATCAAAAGTATCTCGTAAGAACACGCCCATATAAACACGGATGTGTTTTTACCTTACGATAACCAAAACATTTTCAGTAGAAAATCCATTTATATTATAATAATGTCTTGCGGTCAAAGTAAAATATGATTATAGCTGAAATGCTTGCATCTCACGTTTCAGCATAGTTGGGCTCAACTAAGTCCGTACGACGCTTATTGGAGAATGGATTCCATATAATGACTGGGCTACCGGGGTACTGTCTGTCACGATGCATCTCTAAATAAAATAACACCGAGGATCTCGCCTGTATCCCCTGCCAACACATGACCGACCTACCCCTTACTGGATAGTACCAAATATGATCACCTCTTTGTTAATGGGCTCCGAAGCATACAAATGAGATATAATAGCGACTCTAGATAGGGATGATCAAACCCTACTTAGGAGCAACCCACTTAGCCCTGCTGCATCTCCCCTGTTTTAGTCATTCCTGGCTGATGAGGCTTGAGGCTACGTTTTACCTTTATATATATAACACTTCCCACTTGGAATGTTAATACTGCCCTCCAAGCAACAATGCAATATCAACATTCATCCATACAAGTTCGTTTTGGGACAAAACGAAACACTTGAGAGCTCCATCTTCAATTCCATAATCTTTAAGATGTCTTCACTTCGAAACACATTCGTTGGATCAAAGTGGTTTTTGGATAACATATTTGATCCCAGTCTCTTCGAAACAACATTCCATAATTCTCGGTAAACTCAACCGTGGTTCTTTAGGAAATAAATAGTCAAAGATAAGAATGGAGATCACCTCCTAACCGTTAGTGGATGGATTTCCTTATCATTGTCTTAGGAGAACGAAACGATATTTATGTGCATATTACAACATCATCGGAGATGACTATGCCATATAACTCATGTGTTCCTCCTAGATATTTCCAAAGTTACTTTTGTGTCTAATTTCGATAGTCGGTTATTTAACCATCGAATAACAAACATTCAATCAGGGATTTATACTGCATAAGGAAACCAACATTGGTTAAACATGTAAGCAACCACTAGCCTCCTTTAATAATTTTTTCATTCATTAAAATCACTTTGTAAATTACTTGTATAAAAATACTTTTACAAAGGCGTATCTGTAAATCCCTATAATTTCAGTACATAGAAAATATCCATATACTTATCTCAACGATATAAGTATATTCACACTCATTACACCTCGTATTAGAAAATGTACTCATATACTTATCTCTACGGTATAAGTATATTTACAAAATTTGGAAAGATTTTCTCCTTTATTCGATTCTCAAATCATTTATAATTTCCTTACAATTCTCCCAAAACCATTTATAAACCATTTTATAAATCTCTGAAAAACCATTTATAATTCCCTTTATAAAAATTCAATCACTTATAAATTCCTTGTACATTTCAAAAATCATTTATAAACCCTTTATAAATCCATAAAACCTTTTATAAAAACTCCTTCTGTAAATCTATAAACTTGTTTCTAAAATTCATTTATAAATATCTAACCATTTATAAACTCTTTCACCTTGTAAATAATCTTCCCTCGAGTCTTCAAAACCATTTCATAACTCCTTTGTAAAATCCAAGTCTTTCAACTCTATTCATGGGTACCAAAAACATTTATAAGTAATTAAAAATTCTTTACTTCAAAATACCATTATATAATAATAATTATTAACAATAAACATCATAAACAAATGAAAATTATTAACTTTAAACATCATAATAATAATAATTATTAATTTCAAAATATTGTTAAATAAACAATAACAATTAATCTATACCATTTTTATAAATAATAATAATTTATTTTCAAAACCTGATTAATAAATCCTTATTTTTAATTTCAAACCATAATCATTCTTAAATAATTACTTTTTCAAGATATTAACATTTTGATAAATACTTTAAAACAATACTAATATAAACAAATAACTTTTAAAACAATACTAATATAACCAACTAACTTTAAAATAGTATTCATATAACTAAATAACTTTAAACAATACTAATATAATTAAATAATATTAAAATAATATTAAAATAATTAAATAATCTTAAAACAATATTAATATAATTAAATAACTTCAAAATAATATTAGTATAATTGAATAACTTAAAAACAATATATATATATAATTGATTTACTTAAAAATGTTATCCCGCCTTTTCACAAGGCCGTGACACCAAGGACTTGAGTAGAAACTAAAGACAATCCGTCCCGAAGATCGGTTATACATAGGTCCACTATGGATACTGGAAAATTTTGTTCGAGTCCGGATCGAGCTACAATTAACATGGTATGACAAACAAAGCTATAAAAGGCAACATTCCAAATTTCAGGTCAATCGGAGTTCGTATGCTCAAGTATGGATCGATTAAGTTTCATGAGAAGCACGTTTACTTCGTATCCATCCGGTTCGTATCCATCACATTGAAACCATCCCCTTCGTATCCATCAACCAATATCATCGATCATAATTCATTTGCCCAGCCGCTATCCATTCGTATCGATCCCCTTTTCACCCATTTCGTATCGATCAACTGGGTATTGATACGAAACCAAGGACCAGGCATCGATATGAAGGCAATGAAGATTCATCGATAAGAAGGCAATAAAGATTCATCGATACGAATGACTGGGCCCTAGATGGATACGAAAGGCATAGTCAACCAAGAGAAGCGGTCACTCGGCATGAAATGTGGATCTCTCCTAAACTATCGCTCCACGTCATCAATGAACAACTGATCGATACGCAGCCTATCGATACGAAGGAGTATCGATATGAGCAGGTATCGATACGCATGCTTCAGCCAACTACAAAACCAACCTTGGATCGATCATAACTCAAAATCTACAAGTCCAAATGCTATGAAATTTTCACAGGAGCTTGCTTACTACCTCAAGAATGTCTTTGATCGATCATAGCCCAAATGGACGAAATCTTGATCGATACAAAAATGGTTGGGATCGATCCAGATCGATCCCAAATGACACCAAATCAATCTGGTTGGCCCACCCACGTGAAAGAAGGGGTATTCTGAGCTTTGAGGGAGATATTTCCAGACCTACACCTATAAATAACACCCCTACACCTCTAGAAAAAGGACTTTTGACTCTGCTACGTCGTTACTCTGCCACAACTCCATTATAACTTGAGTGTTAGAGTGTTGTACTATTGTAATCAGTTGTCAATCATTAATAAACATCAAAACATTCAAAGTGGACGTAGGCTACAACGCCGAACCACTATAATTTCTTGTCCTTTTCTATTTCTACATGCTTTTATTGGGGTGCTTGTTAGATTAGCCTCTTTTTACATTTAATTTCTTCACTTTAATCTCTTCAATCACATCCGAAGAGTGTTGTGCCCAATTTTGGTACAAACACTTCGGTGCTTTCACTAAGAAAACTCTGTTTTTCTCTGATTCATTGGATCTACTGCCGTTGTTGGATAGCTAAAATCTAAGGAGGAGATCCAGATCTATTTTCTTGTGGTTCCTTCCATTCTACTCAGATTACTCAAGATCTAGGAAAGAGCTACATCAACCATGGTGCGTACTACCAGAACTGCTTCAAATGCTGCAGGTCCAGAAGGAAGGGATAGGCAAAATTCTACGCAGCTGACTACCGTAGGCCAGACATCAGCTGGAGTTTTAGATCCACAAGGTCCTGTGACTAGAGAGGAGTTCTAGATCCTCATGCAAGAGCTCACTCAGAGCCGTCAAGAGCTCACCCGGCAGATCCGTGTCAACATGGAGCTCGCGAACCAGCTAAATGAGGAAATGCGAAGGAGATATAGGAGGGACCATGTCTCACATTCCTTGACTGAAAGCTCGACTTCATCTGACTTCAACCACAGATCAACATGCCGTCGACTGGATGGAAATTATGCAGAAGCCTCCGGGAACCAGCGTGTTGTGAATCTCGGACAAGCCGGGGTTGTTTCTTCTACAGGGCACCAAGCGGGACCCTCCTCCCAAGGAGGGGCGCTTCCTTATCACACCATCCATGACCATGCAGCTGCTGCCGCTATAGATCTGGAAGCTGAGATCCAAAACTAGCCAGATCCATCCCTTCGTCAACACATCCATGCTCATGAACCCTACATTCCTGAAGATCAGGAGCCAAGGAGGCGAGGAATAGACCGTCGACAGCGCTCAGACCGTCCCCGCAACATGGAACCCGACCATGCCTTGGCCCCGAACATCCAAATGCCTGACATTCCAACCATGATCTGCCAAATGATCTGAGAAAGTTAAGGTCTTACCAACAACAATTGGGGAATCTCCCGAAGTCATACTCCGTTCACCAATGACATTCTTTACGTTGAGCCACCTCGTCGATTCAGGATGCCTACCTTGCCCGTGTACGAAGGAAGTTCAGATCCTAACCAACACATCTTGAAGTATGAATGGCTCATGAACACCGCTCGAGCTGACAATGCGGTGAAATGTAGGAGTTTCCCTATCTCCTTGGGAGGCATTGCAATTATGTGGTTCACTTGTCAGCCACCCAGATCCATTTCATGTTTCGATCAGTTGGCTACAAAGTTAGTTGAACAATTTCGTATGCATGTTACAAGACCGAAGGATGTCAATACCTTGTCCAGTGTCACTCAAGCTCCGGGAGAGACTCTTAGGTGTTATCTAGAAAGGTTTCATGATGCTTGCGCTGAGGCCAGCAACTCCAATGATAATTCAATATTGATGGCATCGACTAAAGGGATCGATCCCGATTCCGAGTTTGGCAATTGGTTGGCTGGAAAACCCCTCGCTTTGTTGGATCATTTCTATGCTAAGGCAACCCAGTTTTTGAGGAGAGAAGATGCTAGACGATCTAGGAAGCAAGACGATGCGGGGCCAGTGTTGAAGGCATTCAGAGTAATGTTGCTGTGAAACAGACCAGCGAGTGTTCTGGCAAGGTATAATTGAATATTCAGAACAAACAAGGTTAACCGAAGGGTAATGGAGGTCAGGGAAAAAAGAGAGACCCAAATCACGGACCGAGACCCAAAGCTCCCATGTTCGATCGATATACCCCTTTAAACACATCACTAGAAAATGTTTACCTTCAGACTTGTAATACTGGACAGTATAAGAAGCCAGCTCCAAAACCATCATCTGAGAAACGAATTCAGACTGGAAAATTCTGCAGATTCCACGATTATTACGGCCATAACACGAATGAGTGCCGTCATTTAGAAGACATTATTGAGAAGTTGATTAGAGAGGAAGTTGGAACAGTTTGTGCGGGCTCCACGGGATGGAGGTGCGGGCCCATCTAACCCTAATCAAGGTCAAGGCCAAGCTAGGACCGAAGAACCCATGCGTATTGGCGGGAGATTGGTAATAAACATAGTGAGTGGTGGTCCTCATCCAGTTGACCGGAGCTGGAAGGAAATGGAGTCATATGCCAGTTCGATTAGGCATGTGGACTTTGAGTGTTGTAGTAATTCTAATGACGGGGCCCTGACGTAACAACAGAGAACGATGACAAACGACATCGTTTCTAGAAACCGAGATGCTGATAGAGTCGAGGCCCCCACTATCGATCCGTTAGTCATTTCATCCCAGATAGGTCCTACTTGGTTGAAGAGGATCTTAGTCGACAACGGAAGCTCTGTGAACATCCTTTTTAAGTGAGCTTACGACCAAATAAGAATGGAGGCAAAAGATCTAAAACCGTGTCAGTCACGTATACATGGTTTTAACGGAAGCACAACTATACCAACTGGGATGGTGGAGTTGCCTGTTGAGTTGGGTATTGGAGACTGCCGGAGAGTCCGGATGCTGCAGTTTGTTGTGTTAGACATTCATTCCTCCTACAATGCTTTCTTGGGCCGACCGAACCTCATAGAATTCAGAGCAGCAATTGCCCCATGGTTTTGACTCTGAAGTTCCCCACTGATATTGGGGTTGGAGTAGTATATGGTGATCAGGCGGCTGGACGCGCCTGTTATGTTGTTGAGCTGCGGGATGCACGGTGTAAGGAAAAAGGCAAGGGCGTAGAGGAATCTTTCTGCGTTCGTTTTTCAGAGAATTGACAGCTAACGCCTAGGCCTGGGCGCCTCAACCAGTTCCTTAAAGATCTTGATCCCCGAGACAATAGTGATGAAGAGGAAGTCAAAGACAATCAGGCTTCCCTGACAGAGTGGACGATCGATGTTCCAATCCACGACAATGATGACTCCAGAATGATAAAGGTCGGATCTCAACTCAGCCTCCAGATGAGACAAGAATTGGTTGATTTTCTCCGGGCAAACCTTGACGTGTTTTCCTAAACTCATTCAGACATGTGTGGGATCTTGTCAGCCATGCATTAAATATTGACCCGCGGCACGTCCCGGTCAAACAAAAAAGGCGCAATATGGATCCAGAGAGCTCTATCACCCTTAAGGAAGAAGTAAATAAACTCAAGTCGAATGGGTTTATTCGCGATGCATTATACCCGGAGTGGGTATCAAATTCAGTGCTTGTCAGGAAGTCGAATGGGAAATGGTGAACATGTGTGGACTTCTCAGATTTAAACAAAGCATGCCCCAAAGACAGTTTTCCACTTCCCAGAATTGATCAACTTGTGGATTCAATAGCCGGACACGAGCTCTTATCTTTCATGGATGCGTATTCTGGCTATAATCAAATACCGATGCATCTACCTGACTAGGAACATACTAGCTTTGTCACTGATTTGGGACTCTATTGTTACAAGGTGATGCCATTTGGACTTAAAAACGCTGGAGCAACTTATCAGAGGCTTGTAAACTGAATGTTCGCTAACCAGATCGGAAAGACCATGGAGGTGTATGTGGATAACATGCTCGTGAAGTCACGACTGTCTATAAACCATGCAGTGATTTGGAAACAATGTTTAACATACTCTGACAGTACAAAATGAAGCTCAATCCATAGAAATGTCATTTCGGAGTTGCATCTGGGAAATTCCTTGGATTCATCGTCAACACCAGAGGAATTGAAGCCAATCCTGAGAAAATCTGGGCGATTTGGAATCTCAAAACTCCCAGAACCATAAAGCAAGTGCAAAGCCTCAACGGGAAGGTGGTGGCCTTAAGCAGGTTCATCTCCAGAGCTACAGACAAGTGCATCCCTTTCTTCGATCCGAATAGAAAAGCAAAGCGGAATTTCGAATGGACAGAGGAGTGTGAAGACGCATTCCAGGCACTAGTTCAACATCTGGCGACACCTCTCATTTTGTCGAAGCCGGTTGATCACGAGAAATTATACATCTATCTGGCGGTTTCAGCAAATGCGATTAGTGCTGCGCTAATTCGGGAAGTGGATCGGATCCAACAACCGGTCTATTATATCGGCAAGCGATTGATATGGGCAGAAAGAAACTACCCGAAGCTAGAAAAGCTGGCTTATTATCTCGTCATAGCCTCGAGAAAGCCCCGTCCATATTTCCAGGCTCACCCGATCACAGTCTACACCGACCAGCCGTTACGACAGATCCTAACATGACCTGAGACATCTGGTAGATTGCTCAAGTGGAACATCGAGTTGAGTCAGTTTGATATCACTTATACACCAAGGAAAGCCATCCAAGGACAAGTTCTGGCGGACTTCATAGCCGAATTCACCATACGAGAAGACTTGCCTAAAGCCAGTGAATCTCTTAAGCATGTGTGGAAGCTATACATTGATGGTGCATCAAACGACCGTTGCTCAGGCGCTGGAGTGGTACTCGAAACCCCAGAAGGCCGATCCATATGCTATGCTTTGAAGTTTGACTTCCTCGTAACTAACAATGAAGCCAAATATGAAGCTTCGCTTGCTTGGTTAAGACTTGCCAGAGACTTAGGAATCATTGCTGTGGAAATTTACTGTGATTCCTAATTAGTTGTATGCCAGGTTAGAGGAGAGTATCGAACCAGAGACCAGAGGTTGGCCACTTACCTTACTTGGGTTCAAAAAATGTTGAATCAGTTCGATTACTATGCTATCCACTGTATACCCCGAGAGCCAAATCAGAAAGACGATTCTTTGGCAAAATTGGCTAGCACTGGCGAAGCACAATAAATGGGACTCGTCCCCGTTGAGACACTTACCACTCCAAGTATCGACCAAATAGAGACAAACGGGGTGTGCGAGGCGATGCCCGAGAAGGGGTCGTGGATGACTCCATTCAGAAATTATCTTGAGCATGGAGCATTGCCCGAACGTAGAAGCGAGAAAAGACAAATTCTTTGAAAAGCTTCATGATTTATTATCCAAAATGGAATCCTGTACAGGAGAGGGTATTATGTTCCTTTAATCCGGTGTATCGCCCACGATGAAATCAAATGAGTGTTACACGATGTGCATGAGGGAGAGTGTGGCGACCACACTGGGGAGCAAGCCCTTGCAAAAAAGATACTCAGATATGGATAATACTGGCCAACTGTGAATCGAGACGCATTGTCTTATGCCAAGAGATGCGATAGATGCCAGAAGCATGCCAGTATTCCAAGAGCCCTACCAACCGAAATCACGCAAATGGTCAGTCCATGGCCATTTGCCACATGGGGCATTGATATAATAGGGTCTTTACCTTTAGCCATGGGTAGTGCGGAGTACGCCATCATTGCAGTCGATTACTTTACCAAATGGGCGGAAGCCGAGCCCTTACTACTATCACGATGAAGAAAGTAATGAACTTTGTTGTGCGCAACATCGTCTGTCGTTTTAGCCTCCCACACACAATTGTAACTGATAATGGGACCCAATTCGATAGTGCTGAGTTTAAAGATTTCTATCAATGCTACCGCATCCAGAAGAAGTTCTCAGCAGTAGCTCACCCTCAAGCGAATGGACAAGTCGAAGTTGTCAACAAAGTTATCAAGTCCATTCTAAAGAAACGACTGGAGAAGGCTGGAGGCAAGTGGGTCGATGAGCTTCCTATGGCCCTATGGACATATCGAACTACCCACAAGTCCGCGACCGGTCATACTCCGTTTGCACTTTTCTACGGCTCTGAAGCCGTTATTCCAGTTGAACTAGAAGTACCTTCTCACCGTGTGACCTATTACGATACATAGATAAATGCCATATTACTTGCAGAATCTTTGGATTTGCTGGATGAGAAGCGTGTAGAGGCTGATTTGAGGGCAGCTGCACACCGCAGTCGAGTCGCCCAATTATACAACGCTAAGATCTGACCCAGAACCTTCGAAGTTGGAGATCTTGTACTCAAACGAATTTATCCGGTTCCTTCGCACATGAAACCGACATGGGAGGGACCGTATGTCATCGAGCGGAGACCTAGAGATGGCACGTTAAAACTATCAACTGTTGACGGCCTCACTTTGCCTAGAGCATGGAATAGCGAGAGTCTCCGTCGTTATTACACATAACTGGCTTTTATTCATTTTAGTATGCTTTTCCTTTGAAATTTTGTATGCATATTTTGAATTTGGACTTCTAATAAGGCAACTGACTTTGCCATACTTTCTTATTCCAACAATAAAATGTAGACTCATCAAGCTAGAGTAGCGATCCTTGACATGCATCGTGCGACCGTCATGATGTACGAAGAGTTAAGTCCCATCCCATGGTGGGACTCATTCAAATAGGGAGTGATCGTGATCTGACCGGTCACTCACTAAGTGAAACCCCGAGCTTGGGGGAAAATAGCTATAAAGAAAAGAAGGATTGAAACACGACAATCCTCTAACGAACTCTAGCTCCCAGAGTGCGAGCTGGGGTACAGAATCCAAACTCGAAGAGGATGGATCCGTCCATCCGCGACTTCGATTGCCAAATTAAGGTGGATGTGATCCGACCGTCCTTAACCTTGATAAACTCCTTGTTCCCAGAGTGCGAAAAAGACCCAATTCCTAAACAGGTGTGATTGACCATCTCAACTAACTCTGGTCCCGATAGTGTGGACTGGAGTATAAACACTAAATGGGTGTGACTGACCACCCATCAACCAACTCCAGATTTCCGGAGTGTGAACTGGAGTATAAACATTAAACGGGTGTGACTAACCAACCACTAACTAACTCCGGTCCCGAGAGAGCGGACTGGAGTATAACCACCAAATGGGTGTGACTGACCACCCATCAACTAATCCTAGTCCCAAGTGCACGGACCGGAGCATAAACATTAAACTAGTGTGATCGACCACCTGTAAAACAACTTATGTCCCCAGAGTGCGGATGTAATCCAAAACATTAAATGGGTGTGACTGACCATCCATCGACTGGAGTATAAATACCAAACGGGTGTGATTGACCGCCCATAAATTAACTCATGTCCCTAGAGTTCGGATATGATTCCAAGCGTTAAACGGGTGTGTCTGACCGCCCGTAAAATAACTTATGTCACCGAAGTGTGGACATAATTCCCAATACCGAACGAGTGTGATCCGACCACTCAAACTCGTTTTACTTTAACTTTGTTCCGACTTAGTTAAATTAAAATTAGCAAAGGCGGAAGACAACTGCCGACCAACTACTTCAATTTATCCCCAAGATTGGAGGCATAACTCAAGTACCAGCCGCTGACCGAGATAGCACAACGTTGGGACTCGACTCGACGTTTGGTTATGACCCGAAGCCATGAATTTGGGACTTAACGATCGTACTCAAGTTCGACTCAGAGACTAAAGCCTCACAAGTACATTGAATGGAAACGCGAGTGCTGAAATACTTAAAAATATAAACACGGAGTTATGCTGGAAAAAACAAAATGAAGTTTTATTTCCACTATTCTTTGAAAAAGATAAGTACAAAAACTTATTCGAAGAATTCCTATAAGCAGGGGCCGAACCCGCATTTATACACGACCTACAAAAAGCAAAAGAGAATCCTATCCCAGCTATCTACAAAAAGAAGAAGCAAAAGTGCAAATCTACGCCTTTGATTTTTTCTCCTTCGTGCTTCTCTTTGGCGTAGACCCGCTTGTACTGCCATTCGGTCCTCTCTTCGAGCCTTTACCTCTCCGGGCCGCACCCGCTGGTTTGTCTTCGACCGAGGGAATTACAACCGTCTCCTCCTCGGAACTCACATGGACTGAAGTGTCCTCTGTATGCAGGGCTGGAGGAATGGTGGCAGTCTCGATGTTAGAAGACGGAGGAGTGCCCGTATCAATGACTGTACCACCAGGAGAAAGGATAAGTATGGTGTAACGACCCGTATTTTTAACACTTTAAAATTATGAATTAAAATGAAAATTTTGGATAAAAATCCAAAGGAAATAAAATTTTATGTTGTTAAATGTGAATTACAAGTTAAAATACAAAACTGAATTCTGAAATAACTTATTTGTAAATTAAATAAGGATGTTAACTTGTAGTGAATGTAAATAATGAATTGAATTTGATTGTAAACCAAATTGGTTATGATTGTAAACAAAGAATAAATAAAATGGTAGATTTAATAATGGAAGTTTATGTTATTGAAACTAATATAAATAAATGTAACTTAATATTACAGTTGATTGAAAGCAGATAATAACTGAAACTGTAATTCGATAAAGATGTTAACTTGTAATTGAACGTAAGTAAAGATTTAAATTTGAATGTAACAAGTAATTGAATTGAATTGAATTTGATTGTAAACAACAAAATAAATAAAATGTTACATTTAATATTGAAGTTATAATATGGAAATCAACGTAAATGAATATAATTTAATATTACTGTGAATTTAAATAAGATGATAGCTGAAGAAATGAAAGTAAATGAATTATAAACTATTGATAATAATGTATAAGTAAATGGTTGATTCAATAATGAAAGTGTAAATCGAAATAAAAGAATTCAATTAGAATTAAATAACTTGAATTTGAATTACAATATAATTGAACGTTGAATCTAATGTAATCTTTTATACTGGATTTATAATGGAAAACTACATTGTAAAAGATTGTTAATTACCGTGAAATTAAAAATGGGATTTGTGAACAATTGAAATTTGATTTAAAAGTTAATAATTTAAAATTGGGAATTTTATATTGAAATTAAACAGTCGAATAATTTATTTTTCGAATATTGGATTTACTTAGACAATTGAATCGATAATTTAATAAGTTAAATTTCAGAAATAATTGAAAATCGAGTTGAATATGATTGAAAATGATTTGTAAAATTTTATCTTATCATATTGGAGTTATAGTAATGTTATAAAACTTTTAAAATTGAATTTAAAGTTAATTTGTGAAAATTGAATATTTTAATATTTAATTATCGACTGAAAAATAGCCATTTTTCGAACAATCTCAGAATTGAACGAAACTAGTTCCATTGGATCCGTAATAGTTTGTTATTGTCGGATTTCAATTTTCGTAGCAATCGGAGTTATCGTTTGACCGTGGCAGCTCGAAACGCATCGAATTGTTTTTAATTTTAATTCGGCGAGTTAAAATAGTCATTTTTCAAAAAGTCCCGGATTTTGACGAAACCAGTTTCATCAGATCCGTAATGTGATATTATTGTATGGTTTCAAATTTCGTGTCAATTGGATGTACCGTTTGTCCGGGGCAAGCCAAAACGCATCGAAATCGGTTTAAATCGATTTAATTTAAAACTGATCGTTTTTCTCCGTAACTCGCACAGATGACCGAATTAGCCTCCGAAACATGTTCCATTGCGTTCGAAACATGGGGTAAACCTTAGAAACGCCAGCCGGCACGCTTCGTTTGGAGTTCGGAAAATTCGGATGAATAGTGTCGCGTATTTTTCTATAAAAGCCCCTCACTTATTTCATTTTGCAAAAGAACTAGGGTTTCTCTTTGTAGCCGCCACATTTACAGCCAATGACCAGAATTTCATCTTCTTTCTTCCCTTAATCTCTCTCAATCCGTAGACAATTAGAAGAAACGTTCAACTAACAAATTGAAGAGCACGAAGAGAGCTTTCAATCCATACAGAGATGATGGGGTATGGCGCGACGTAGTGGAGGCTATGGGGGCTGGAACAGTGGCCGTTCAGCCTCGAGCTGCGTGCAAATGGTGGGGCCGAGTTCATCATGGTGGTAGGCGTGGGTGGTGGTGGCCGAGGCGCTTCGAATGGCGGTAGTTTGATGAAGTTTCGTCAAGCGTGGAGGCGGTGGCACGTAACCCTAGCTATTGGAGATGGGTTTTGTTTTGTGCGTGTGTAACCTAGAAGAGAACGTGAGGAGGAAGATGATCTTGTGCGGCCAGATCTGATGGGTTGAAAATGGACGGCCCAGATGTGTTGAGGTGGTAAAAATATAAAAGGAAATGTAAATTTATATATATTTTAATACGTTCAAACTTTAAAAATACATAACTTCTTCATACGAGGTCCGATTGGAACGAAACTTTTTGCGTTGCGATCATAATGACGAGAGCTTAGAAATGAAACTAGTTTGGATGGATTTGGAGACGGTGAAAATTTGGGCTAAAGTTGGGCGTCGTCCAGTTTCAGTTCCAAACCGGAACGTCTCGGCGACAACAGAAAATCGAGGTGAGTGTTTTATAACGCTCACAATGTACTGAATATCTTTATGGTAGTTAAATTTAACATTATGAAGTGATATGAATTTATTTGTCGTTGTTTGATAAAAATTTAATTGTCATATAGATTGTCATGTTAATTCACCGTTGAAAATTTAAATTGACAGTAAATTGAAATTAGGATTTAATTGAAATCAAATTTCCCGATATTGATAACTATGAAATTGCCGTGAATTGTGTTGACTATTGGATGATTTATTTCGATGGATGCTATTGGTTGATATTTAAATGTTTGGATGTTTATTTGCTTATATATATCCTGTTATACATGCACATGACATTGTGATTGGTTTAAGTAATATATACTCATCCCTGACATATAATTGAAATAACTAACCACTTGGCCATAGGTTAGAGAATTATATACGGACACCGGGTTGGTTAAATTAAATGATTTTAAAAGTTGTTTTGAAATTATTTAAATGAATTGATTTAAGAATAAAAATCCAATTTATGGAAATTGAATTATTTTGAATTGAAGCTCGAGATGTTGGAATTTAAACTTGGTAAATGAAATGGTTTAATTATTCGAAGTTTAGATTTTTAAGAAAAATTGAAATATGGCGTAAAGTTTCGAAAGTCGATTTGTTTTAAAAGATTGGACTTTTAATCGAACTCTGAATATTTCTAAGAAAATTTATATGAAATGATATTTCAAGTTTGAGTTTGGAAGTGAAAATTAATTTGAAATTGAGATTTAATTAATTTGGAATTAAATTGAAATTTAAATAAATTTGTGAATTGAACTAAATTGAAACTATTGAATTAAATTTGAAGATAAAATTGATTTGAATAGGATTTGAACTGAAATTGATTTGGAATGTAATACTTAAATGAATTCTTGAAATCCGAATATTAATCTAAGTTTATTAAATGGGAATTGTTCCAGAAATTAAGTAAACTACTTATTACGGATGTTTAATTTGAAGTATATTCTAATTTGAATACGAAATGGT
Organism: Allium fistulosum; assembly: GCA_030737815.1. Classification (NCBI taxonomy): domain Eukaryota; kingdom Viridiplantae; phylum Streptophyta; class Magnoliopsida; order Asparagales; family Amaryllidaceae; genus Allium; species Allium fistulosum. The sequence continues at coordinate 151,437,815 of CM060905.1, read as the reverse complement.
TTTAAAGCGAATCTTATATTTTTATATAAATATATGAGTTGTTTTGAAATGTGAAATATTTAAAGTTTCGAAATATATTGAAAGTGAAATTGTTTATTTTGTGGTTCAAATATGTATTTGAAATTGATAATTTGAAATGGTTTATTGAGAAGCTGAATCGAGTTGAAATTGATGATTTGAGAATTGATTTAATTTTAAATTTTGGAATTCGAGTTTATGTGAATCGTTTTGTGGAATTTGAGGCGAAAAATGATTTTGAAATCGAAATGAGATATTGAGGCGAAAATGATTTATGAAATGAAATTGTATACTTTGAGTAGATATGATAATTTTGAAATGGATTTGATTTTGAAGCGAATATGATATTTTGATATCAATTATGAATTGATTTTGAAAATGTAAAAGAGCCATCGATGTAATAATACGTAGTTATTAAAGAGACTGGGATCAGATATGGACATACTCTCTGTCGATACCGAAAACCACTTTAATAAATAGTATACGCGGAGTGTTGATCCAGAACGAAGTGGATGGTTTTGGTGAACGTGTTGATTTGAAGAAAGAGATCGATTTTGGATGACCCCTGACATGAATAAAACAGGAGCCGCGCTGGGCCATTGAGGTTCGCCACCTCTAGCGGACACACTTCTTCGTTTCCATGTCTATTGCTTTTGTGATTCGATTTGGATGCACCCCTCGATTTTGGGAGTGTTGTTTCGCGGTGTTGGGGTAGTAGCTGCAATGCCCAACATCAGTCCGGATCACGCAACTACTAGTATCCTAGTTGGTATTGCCTCATGTACCTTGTCATACTGATTATCCTATTCGCGACCACTACGATTTTGGTTTGTACCTTTAGTATATGGATTGCCCTCTGTTGACTTCCGGTTTTGGGGAAACTACGGTCTTGTATATGCTCTTGGGAATATAAACTGTGTTAAGGGTGGAATGGGCCATGGCTTAACTCTATTTTAATACTTTTACTTTAATGTAGACATATTATAATAGCGTATTGTACTACATAGTAGATAGTTTAACGGATCCTTGAGAGATGGAAAATCCCGTAACATCTCTTAAGTTATTGCACTCACGTTGACACTGGATAGGAGATGTCAAACCCCGTAAACATCTCTGACGCCGTCACACTCATATTTTCTTATTCGATTTGACTTACATGAGATATTTTAGTCCTGACTCGAGTGTTTTGTCTTTTCATTACGCTCGGGTCAGCCTGAGCATTTCATATAAGGTTGAAGATCTATTTTGGAGGACGAAGACAGAGTTTGGTATTACATCATTTGTATTCTACTACCATATTATTTTTCCGTTGCATTATTGTATTATCTCTGATATGTATGTAACTCTGATTTATGATGTATAATAATAATGAAATTTATTTATTTAACAGCTTCATGAACTGTTATTTTATTATTATATCTTGTTCCTTCCGCTGCGAGATTCTGAGTTTGTTTCTATTCTTTCCTTTCTTTTCTTATTTAACCCCAATAACTATCTGTATTTTGGATTGTTTGAGTCGGCATGCGTGTATGTTCTGTCGACTTGAACGGTCGAAAATGCGGGTCATTACAGTTGGTATCAGAGCTTTGGTTTAGATTACCTTGGCTCTAGTGGGGAATAACTCATTGAAATAGGGTTAAACCTTATGAATGAGTTTGAGTGTATATGAGAGAGCGTATTTGTAATTTTGATATAAAAAATGATTTTATATTGTGTTAATTTGTTCCGTTGAGTATTTATGAATTCTGGTTGGTACTTGGGATGCCAAGGCATCGATAGGAATTTCTAAACACTCGAATAGGACAGATTGACATAATATTGTTTTGGATTATATTTTATATATAAAAGAATTATCTTGAAAATTTATAAATTTTGATTGTATTGGTTGTTAGGAGATGATAATATTAGATTATCATCGTTTATTGTTGATTAGTCAATATTTCTAACTATTGACTAATGGATGATTTTAAGGAATGAAACTTGTAAATATGATTGACAATGAATATAAATGGTAAATAAAATAAAATAAAAATGAATTTAATTAAGATGGAGAATTTAAATTCCGGTGTTTTGAAAATTTATTATCAAAAATTTGAAATGTATAATATAAGTATTATATGATAGTATATTCGATTAGAAATTGTTTTCAAAGGATTTTCAAATGAAGTAAGTGTTATACTCCCCTCTTGACACTAGAAAATGATTCCGGTGATGAGTGCACGCATCATCGACTTTATTTTCGAGAGTCCAAGTGGGGGAGATCACTTAATTTTTCTAAACCCTGTTTTGATTAAAATTGAATTTTATTTTGTATTCTCTATAATATGACTTGATATATATTAATATAAGTATATATTATTTCAAACTTGATTTGAATTGAAACCGGAGTTGAAATTCTTAAGTTCTTTAATATTTAATGACTTTAAACTATTGAAATAAACTAGAAACTGTACTCTTTTGGATTAAATAGAAATTGAATTGAAATTTTCTAAAATATGTAATGAAAATAAGTATATATATATATATTTCAATGCTAATTAAAATTCTTCTAAAAAGTATGATTTGAGATATAAAGATATTAGTATATATATATATATAAAAGGGGTTTAAATCGAATCCGGTGTTGAAATTCTTAAGTTCTCTAATAAGGAATGATTTTAATTATTAAACTAAAGTAAATTTTGAATCGTTAGAAACTTATGAATTGAAAAGGGTGAAATTGAATTTAAGTGGTAAAAAAAAAATTTAATTTAAAATTGTAGGAGTAACCCTTAATTTGGAAAATAATAAATTGGAAATTTATTTAATAGGTATAACACTCAAATTGAATGAAAAGAAGTTGTATATTGTTTAACTACATTCTATTTGCATAGCTATAACTTACCAAATACTTAAAAAGTTTAAAATGCTAATAAGGATAAGTAGAGGAATAATATACCAGTGTGAGAGTGAATCATAAAATGTGAAGATCTACTGATAGTTGTAAATATAAAAGAAATTTAAGCTGTAAAATGAATGATATATACAAATGAATGAATAAAATTTAAAATTAATGAAATATAAAATTTGTAAATGGAAACTAATTAAAGTTGAATATAACTAAATGTCAATAAACTTGGAAGTGTATGAAATAAAAATTTTTTGACTTGGAAATGTATAATTGATTTAGTGTAGATTCTAGATGGATGGTAATGTTTGATTGCATTGGTTGTTTGATGGATGGTAATTGATTTAGTAGAATTCATTAGTGTTAATGGAATTGAATAAACGGAATAAAATTTTAAAATAATTAAATTCAAATTTGAAGCAAAGTGAAATTAAATATAATTGAATCCAATTTAAATTGAAGCAAATTGACTTGAATTTAAAATGTGAATGAAACAAACTTGAATAAATCGGAAACAAATTGAATGTAAACGTATTTCATGGATAAATAAGAGAATAAACGACTTTGTGTTTATGATTGTTTCTTTAGAAAATTTGAAGTTTGATGGTTTGTACTTTGAAATAATAAAAGCAAATTTTTGAAAAAAATCCAAAATTGTCCAATATATGCTGAAACGAAAACAACCATAACTTTTAAATGGTTGGACGAAATTCGACGACCTTAGACTTTTCGGAAAGCCTAGAAATTGGGCTACATCTTTGGTTTAGAATGTTTTGATAAATACCTTCATCCACTAGGCTTAAAACACCAATATTAGTCGCTGGCCTGTGCGAAGTAGAAATCTGAAGCACCTTAGTATTCTCGCCATAACTTTTTACAGGTGTATCGGATTTTTACGATCTTACACTTTATGGAAAGCTTAGAACATAAGCTAAAACTTTTGTTTTAAGCATTTGGTGTTTTGCTGTCGTTTAGAAGGTCAAAAACGTGACCAAACGTCGCTGACCTGCGCAATTCATTGCCAGGCTGAGGCGTATCTATTTAGTAAAACGGTCGTAACTTTTGAACGGAAGGTCCGAATTCAATGATTTTGGACATTCCGGAAATCCTGAAACGAATGCAACAACTTTTGTTTAGATTCCATTATCAAATTTTATTGTTTAGGTGACCAAAAACTGAGATTTGTTGCTGTCCCGGAATTGGAATTTCAGTTTTGAAGCTAAACATGTTATATGTGTGTTGTTTATGATAAGTATATCGATCTATCTTTATATGCATGGTTCTAACTTGGTTATTGAGCATTTTAGTAGGTAGCAAAGGAGTTGCGCTTCTCTTGTGGAGCTCGTTTCTGCGCTTAATGCAAAATGTAAGTTAAAATGCTAATAAACGCTAAATAAAAGGTATGTTCTCGGATTACAGTTTATGTTGTGGTATATTATTGTGTTCCCCATGTTTTGGGATGCCTCACTCTTATAATGAGATGTATATCATGCAATTATTACTACTGTTAAATTTTTCGGTCCTAGCCGCGCAAAGGAGGTGCTGCCGAAATTTTTCAAAAATCCGGGAGTTAGAAAATTTTGTGGAAAAAAATCCTATAACTAAATTTTGCAAATAAGTAGAATATTTTGAATGAATTATATCTAAATGATGGTTTCCCCTTCTCCGTTCCTTTTCGAGGACGAAAAGTTTTAAGTGGAGGAGAATGTAACGACCCGTATTTTTAACGCTTTAAAATTATGAATTAAAATGAAAATTTTGGATAAAATTCCGAAGGAAATAAAATTTTATGTTGTTAAATGTGAATTACAAGTTAAAATACAAAACTGAATTCTGAAATAACTTATTTGTAAATTAAATAAGGATGTTAACTTGTAGTGAATGTAAATAATGAATTGAATTTGATTGTAAACCAAATTGGTTATGATTGTAAACAAAGAATAAATAAAATGGTAGATTTAATAATGGAAGTTTATGTTATTGAAACTAATATAAATAAATGTAACTTAATATTACAGTTGATTGAAAGCAGATAATAACTGAAACTGTAATTCGATAAAGATGTTAACTTGTAATTGAACGTAAGTAAAGATTTAAATTTGAATGTAACAAGCAATTGAATTGAATTGAATTTGATTGTAAACAACGAAATAAATAAAATGTTACATTTAATATTGAAGTTATAATATGGAAATCAACGTAAATGAATATAATTTAATATTACTGTGAATTTAAATAAGATGATAGCTGAAGAAATGAAAGTAAATGAATTATAAACTATTGATAATAATGTATAAGTAAATGGTTGATTCAATAATGAAAGTGTAAATCGAAATAAAAGAATTCAATTAGAATTAAATAACTTGAATTTGAATTACAATATAATTGAACGTTGAATCTAATGTAATCTTTTATACTGGATTTATAATGGAAAACTACATTGTAAAAGATTGTTAATTACCGTGAAATTAAAAATGGGATTTGTGAACAATTGAAATTTGATTTAAAAGTTAATAATTTAAAATTGGGAATTTTATATTGAAATTAAACAGTCGAATAATTTATTTTTCGAATATTGGATTTACTTAGACAATTGAATCGATAATTTAATAAGTTAAATTTCAGAAATAATTGAAAATCGAGTTGAATATGATTGAAAATGATTTGTAAAATTTTATCTTATCATATTGGAGTTATAGTAATGTTATATAACTTTTAAAATTGAATTTAAAGTTAATTTGTGAAAATTGAATATTTTAATATTTAATTATCGACTGAAAAATAGCCATTTTTCGAACAGTCTCAGAATTGAACGAAACTAGTTCCATTAGATCCATAATAGTTTGTTATTGTCGGATTTCAATTTTCGTAGCAATCGGAGTTATCGTTTGACCTTGGCAGCTCGAAACGCATCGAATTGTTTTTAATTTTAATTCGGCGAGTTAAAATAGTCATTTTTCAAAAAGTCCCGGATTTCGACGAAACCTGTTTCATCGGATCCGTAATGTGATATTATTGTATGGTTTCAAATTTCGTGTCAATTGGATGTACCATTTGTCCGGGGCAAGCCAAAACGCATCGAAATCGGTTTAAATCGATTTAATTTAAAACTGATCGTTTTTCTCCGTAACTCGCATAGATGACCGAAATAGCCTCCGAAACATGTTCCACTGCGTTCGAAACGTGGGGTAAACCTTAGAAACGCCAGCCGGCACGCTTCGTTTGGAGTTCGGAAAATTTCGGATGAATAGTGTCGCGTATTTTTCTATAAAAGCCCCTCACTTATTTCATTTTGCAAAAGAACTAGGGTTTCTCTTTGTAGACGCCACATTTACAGCCAATGAACAGAATTTCATCTTCTTTCTTCCATTAATCTCTCTCAATCCGTAGATAATTAGAAGAAACGTTCAACTAACAAATTGAAGAGCACGAAGAGAGCTTTCAATCCATACGGAGATGATGGGGTATGGCGCGACGTAGTGGAGGCTATGGGGGCTGGAACAGTGGCCGTTCAGCCTCGAGCTGCATGCAAATGGTGGGGTCGAGTTCATCATGGTGGTAGGCGTGGGTGGTGGTGGCCGAGGCGCTTCGAATGGCGGTAGTTTGATGAAGTTTCGTCAAGCGTGGAGGCGGTGGCACGTAACCCTAGCTATTGGAGATGGGTTTTGTTTTGTGCGTGTGTAACCTGGAAGAGAACGTGAGGAGGAAGATGATCTTGTGCGGCCAGATCTGATGGGTTGAAAATGGACGGCCCAGATGTGTTGAGGTGGTAAAAATATAAAAGGAAATGTAAATTTATATATATTTTAATACGTTCAAACTTTAAAAATACATAACTTCTTCATACGAGGTCCGATTGGAACGAAACTTTTTGCGTTGTGATCGTAATGACGAGAACTTCGAAATGAAACTAGTTTGGATGGATTTGGAGATGGTGGAAATTTGGGCTAAAGTTGGGCGTCGTCCAGTTTCAGTTCCAAACCGGAACGTCTCGGCGACAACAGAAAATCGAGATGAGTGTTTTATAACGCTCACAACGTACTGAATATCTTTATGGTAGTTAAATTTGACATTATGAAGTGATATGAATTTATTTGTCGTTGTTTGATAAAAATTTAATTGTCATATAGATTGTCGTGTGAATTCACCGTTGAAAATTTAAATTGACAGTAAATTGAAATTAGGATTTAATTGAAATCAAATTTCCCGATATTGATAACTATGAAATTGCCGTGAATTGTGTTGACTATTGGATGATTTATTTCGATGGATGCTATTGGTTGATATTTAAATGTTTGGATGTTTATTTGCTTATATATATCCTGTTATACATGCACATAACACTGTGATTGGTTTAAGTAATATATACTCATCCCTGACATATAATTGAAATAACTAACCACTTGGCCATAGGTTAGAGAATTATATACGGACACCGGGTTGGTTAAATTAAATGATTTTAAAAGTTGTTTTGAAATTATTTAAATGAATTGATTTAAGAATAAAAATCCAATTTATGGAAATTGAATTATTTTGAATTGAAGCTTGAGATGTTGGAATTTAAACTTGGTAAATGAAATGGTTTAATTATTCGAAGTTTAGATTTTTAAGAAAAATTGAAATATGGCGTAAAGTTTCGAAAGTCGATTTGTTTTAAAAGATTGGACTTTTAATCGAACTCTGAATATTTCTAAGAAAATTTATATGAAATGATATTTCAAGTTTGAGTTTGGAAGTGAAAATTAATTTGAAATTGAGATTTAATTAATTTGGAATTAAATTGAAATTTAAATAAATTTGTGAATTGAACTAAATTGAAACTATTGAATTAAATTTGAAGATAAAATTGATTTGAATAGGATTTGAACTAAAATTGATTTGGAATGTAATACTTAAATGAATTCTTGAAATCCGAATATTAATCTAAGTTTATTAAATGGGAATTGTTCCAGAAATTAAGTAAACTACTTAATACGGATGTTTAATTTGAAGTATATTCTAATTTGAATACGAAATGGTTTTAAAGCGAATCTTATTTTTTTATATAAATATATGAGCTGTTTTGAAATGTGAAATATTTAAAGTTTCGAAATATATTGAAAGTGAAATTGTTTATGTTGTGGTTCAAATATGTATTTGAAATTGATAATTTGAAATGGTTTATTGAGAAGCTGAATCGAGTTGAAATTGATGATTTGAGATTTGATTTAATTTTAAATTTTGGAATTCGAGTTTATGTGAATCGTTTTGTGGAATTTGAGGCGAAAAATGATTTTGAAATCGAAATGAGATATTGAGGCGAAAATGATTTTTGAAATGAAATTGTATACTTTGAGTAGATATGATGATTTTGAAATGGATTTGATTTTGAAGCGAATATGATATTTTGATATCAATTATGAATTGATTTTGAAAATGTAAAAGAGCCATCGGTGTAATAATACGTAGTTATTAAAGAGACCGGGATCGGATATGGACATACTCTCTGTCGATACCGAAAACCACTTTAATAACTAGTATACGCGGAGTGTTGATCCAGAACGAAGTGGATGGTTTTGGTGAACGTGTTGATTTGAAGAAAGAGAACGATTTTGGATGACCCCTGACATGACTAAAACAGGAGCCGCGCCGGGCCATTGAGGTTCACCACCTCTAGCGGACACACTTCTTCGTTACCATGTCTATTGCTTTAGTGATTCGATTTGGGTGCACCCCTCTATTTTGGGAGTGTTGTTTCACGGTGTTGGGGTAGTAGCTGCTATGCCCAACATCAGTCCGGATCACGCAACTACTAGTATCCTAGTTGGTATTGCCTTATGTACCTTGTCATACTGATTATCCTATTCGCGACCACTACGATTTTGGTTTGTACCTTTAGTATATGGATTGCCCTCTGGTGACTTCCGGTTTTAGGGAAACTACGGTCTTGTATATGCTCTTGGGAATATAAACTGTGTTAAGGGTGGAATGGGCCATGGCTTAACGCTATTTTAATACTTTTACTTTAATGTAGACATATTATAATAGCGTATTGTACTACATAATAGATAGTTTAACGGATCCTTGAGAGATGGAAAATCCCGTAACATCTCTTAAGTTATTGCACTCACGTTGACACTGGATAGGAGATGTCAAACCCCGTAAACATCTCTGACGCCGTCACACTCATATTTTCTTATTCGATTTGACTTACATGAGATATTTTAGTCCTGACTCGAGTGTTTTGTCTTTTCATTACGCTCGGGTCAGCCTGAGCATTTCAGATAAGGTTGAAGATCTATTTTGGAGGACGACGACGGAGTTTGGTATTACATCATTTGTATTCTACTACCATATTATTTTTCCGCTGCATTATTGTATTATCTCTTATATGTATGTAACTCTGATTTATGATGTATAATAATAATCAAATTTATTTATTTAACAGCTTCATGAACTGTTATTTTATTATTATATCTTGTTCCTTCCGCTGCGAGATTCTGAGTTTGTTTCTATTCTTTCCTTTCTTTTCCTATTTAACCCCAATAACTATCTGTATTTTGGATTGTTTGAGTCGGCATGCGTGTATGTTCTGTCGACTTGAACGGTCGAAAATGCGGGTCGTTACATATGGGAACCGGGCCAGGTCCCGTCAGCCACCATCCCCGCGAGCCTGCTCGGCTTGCTCCATCTCGGTCTTGATCTCTTCCATTATTTGCTCAGCCCGGTCCACGTGAACACTCATCAGAATGCTACTAGTGGGGCCCGAGGAGCCCGTAATGATCACGTCTTCATCTATGACGAAAGGCATTTTGATGTTCGGGTCGCTTTGATGACCGAGGAGTCCTTCAAGCATTTGTTCATCAAGCAAGCAGCTGCTTTCATGCAACTACCCAGCCAATGTAGCGACCATTGTAGTTGTGGCCTCCGTCATTATAGCCTCCTGCTCATGATGCATTTCTTGGGATGCAGGAGGATCGACTGATGCAGAATCTAGAGCTGAATAAAGATAGGAGAAAATATTAGCGACATCTTCTGATAGTGCTCCTGCATTTGGATAAATGGGAGAAGTGTTCAGAATACCTTCCTCAGGTTGACTCATGTGCTGGACTGATGTGCCTTTAGAGCCACGTTCATTTATCGAGGAAAGGTGCGGCTTGTCTGGGTCATATCCTGGGACAACTGGAGGATCGATAGAAGAAGTAGGCTCAGATTGAGAGAGTGGGAGCACTTCGAAACCTACTTCATGATGCTCAACTCCAGATCCTTTCCACCGTCTGGATACTTAGAAGCCAACTTTTCTTTTTCAAGGGCGACGATAGTGTCGTGGAGGACTTTCAATTCATCTCCGATAAGTATTTGAGTTTCCAGTTAGAACTCATCAACAATTGTGGTGTTTCGGATCACCTTCTCATCCTCCACCAAGCGGCTCCAGACCTTGTACAGTTGGAAGGGGAAATCTTCGCCGAGCCAATTTAAATTGCGATTTCTTAAGACGTTGGCATTGTACATGACCAGGAGATCTTCAAATTCATTCTCCATCCTAGCCTCTACCGCTTTGATTTCACTCTCAACCCTGGCATCAGCTTCCTGGGCCTTTAAAGTCACCGCATCCCTCTCATCCTTAAGTGCCACCGCCTGTTTACATGCTTCCTGGGAGGCTTTGTTGGCCTTGTCTTTTTCCTTGATGGCCGCGGCTAATTTCGCCTTTAATTCCTCGACCTCTTTCCGCACCTCATCCCTTTCCCGAATGATAACAGTGTTATAATGGCCCATCTCCTGCACCAGGTCCATGTGAGTTTTTCACATGTTTTCCATGGATTGCCTGGCCTCTTTGGTTCTCTAGTCGGCTTCTATCTCCGACTTCCTTGAAGATTCAACTTCGTTATTAAGCACTCCTGTTATTCTATCTTTCTAAGCAAGGTCTGCCTCCATTTTCTCAATTATTTTGGCTTTCTCGAAAGCTACCGCCGAAGCCTTTTATGCAGTTTTAGCCTACTCCCGGTATTGGCTGTAGACGTCATGCACGTAGTCCTGTACCAGTTTCTCTGCATCATTGGGAATTCTTTTAAAGTTCGGAGGGAAGTGGAAGCCATCAAAGCAGATAGTCGGAAAACCTTTCTTTAACTTGGTAATTCGGATGGCTCCCTCCTCTGTGGGCTCGATATCCGCTGGTTTTGTAACGACGGGAGTTTCCGTTTCAATTCTACGGCGTTGGTTGTCGGATTTCGAAGTATGAGGAGGAGCTACTTGGTGGGTAGTTTCAGTAGATTGCCTGCTAGAACCGGATTGTTTTGAGGAACCTTTAGGTGGTGGAGATCACGACCGAGAGCGGCGCCTACCTTGATACATTTCTTTCTCCCTTTCATAACGCTCACGCTCTTGGCTAGAGCGGTAGCCGCGATCATAATCCCTTTCACCTTAACGCCTATGAGATTCAGAGTAAGAGTTGGAAGAATGGCGTTTGGAGCGAAGGTTGCTGAGCATAGACCCCTGCCTCACCATCGTGTCTGTAAAATGAAAAGAGAAGCAGAATTAGTCATCTCCAGAGATTATAAAACATGAGATTAAAAGTTGTATGGTGCCATGAAATGTGTGTATGCATGTGCAAACCCCCCAACCAATCGATTTTGGTAGCTTTGCTCGTAGGAGTTGGCTCCCCTACGTCTAAAGAAGTTAAGCCTGCGCCAGTTCATGGAGGGGAAGGGAGTCCCTCTAATCCAAGATCTTGGAATGAAGCTATGTCATCGGGAATAGAGACATCAGATAATCCCCTTAAAGAACTTTCCATTTGCGGAAAGGAAGTCTTCGGACTTATAGCAGTTGCGGCAGGCAGAGATACCATGACGGTCTTATGCCTCTTGGATTTGTATGCGAGGGCCTTGCCTTTTCTTTTTGATTCTGGTGATTCAAGGCCCCGCGAAGGCGCAACTGCGGGCTCATCCCTAACCGGCATACTCTCGTCATCACCCCGTTCCGTGATTATGACTCCAGGAGCTCTCCTTCCTCCTTGCCTTACCGGAGCCACTTTGGGAACTCCTATTAATCCAATGCTTTGGCCTCTCTCTATGAGCCCCATGGCAATCAAATTATCATCGCTAAGGACTTCATCAATCTCTCTAAGTTCAGCAGGCATGGATTGGAGAGTTCTCACTATCTCTTTGAATTACGCTCCTTCGGGCCATGGAATCGAAGCTGTAAAAGAAATGCAGTATTAGACTGAGCATCAACTTATATCATCCAGTTAATTGACGAAGAAGTTAAAGCACTTACGTCTAACTAACCAACGTCTAGCAAATCCTGGTGGGCATCAAATGAAGAACCATTCGGTCTTGAAATAGCTTAACTTGCTCTAGGCCCCTACCACTACTTGGCAGTTTCTGACTACTTCTAAAAAGGTGAACAAAGGGTTATCCCCATGACTCTTGACGTTGAATAGATATCTGATTTACTCAACGGTTGGGGGCTAGAAAAGATGCTCCATGAAGGTAATATACAAGCTATTGAGCAGAGCATACCCGTTCGGATGCAATTGAGAAGGTGCAATCCTAAAAAAGAACAGCACTTCCCGAATAAACTAGTTAAACGGAGGCAACGTTCCAGCTACACACATGAACCTATTACAAGTAGTATACCCTTCTGGGGGATTGTGGGCTCTGTCTTCTGGCCATGGTAACAAAACATCGTATAGAGATAATCTATGCCTGAGGCAGATCCTGCCTAACATGTCTTCAGAGATCTTGGAATGGACTGAATCCTTTGGATTTTGAACCAACACTGTGCCCGGCAGTTCATCCGGGGCAGGACTTACTACTTTAGCTGCGATGTTTAGCACTTCTATAATGGGAAGCAGAGAACTCTGAACTTCCTGCTGCCCTAAGGTTCCGAGATCCATAGTTATTGAACTCATTAAAAACCATTGTTAGATGGCAAGAAACCCATGTACCCCCCGGTGTAAAGTGAGTGATCGTGTTGTGTAGTGCAGTGCTACATAATACTTTAAATTTCTACAAGTTCAGAAGATGGTAAAATGATAAGACTGGGAGATTCGTCCGAAGTGACCGTCATCGTTGACCGTCCCAGCCATGCCATCCTGACTTCGAAGAGCGATCTGTCTTAAAGTTCGTTATGTTTGTCAAATTACAGTTCCATCGACGAGCTTCGAAGGATAGTCAAATATGCAGTTTAATGGTCAAGTCCAGTTATGCAAGGCTAAAGCTTGTCGGGGTCGAGTGTTTGAATATGCAAAAGTTCGTATCCATTGAAGTTCAAACTTGGATCATTCCACAAGAGCCTGGCTTCATATCGATCACCAGCCAAGGCTTCGTATCGATCATAACCATGGCTTCGTATCGATCACACGGCCATGGCTTCGTATCGATCGCTTTGGATCGATACGAACTCCCATAATTCCAAATCGATACGAAGCTGCTCCCTCCATCCATCATTTCCAGATCAATACGAACTTCCACATTCCAGATCGATACAAAGATGCTTCCTTCATCCACCATCGATACGAGTAACTCTATCGTACCAATCAACTGCTACTCTTCTTCCCTAAGCTGCCAAAACTCCATTACTACTTCCTCGACCTCACTCCAACCAAATTCCAGCATCAACGACGCCGGAATCGACCACGACAATGGATGAAACGGCATTAAGCCCCAAGTCTCATCATTTTAAAGTCGATTTAACTAGTCAATTACCTAGTTAAAGAGTCGGTTTGAAGGATTAATGGTTTATTTGATTTGGAGACGAAGGCGTTCTTTTTTCTTGTGTTCTCGATCGACACAAAGGAAGGTAAAAAGCAAGAGCAAGCAAGAAAATTTGGCTAAGTACAAATGGTACATATACGACTTCATAACCAAGGTAGAAAACGCTTCGTATCCCAGTAGCCAAAACCGATTGAAGCGATCAAAATTTTATCAATACGAAAGACGTTGTGCAAACAAACCTGGAACAATCACTTGCATCGATACAAAGACACTGATTCGTATCCATCAGCCTAGAGCGATCCATAGTTTAATATTTCATAACCATCGACAGGTAGCCCTTTACTTCGTATCCATCGATATGAAGCAAGTACTCCAGGATCATACCATCACATATCGATGACCATCGATACGAAAGTCACAGCAGGATCACATTTGAACCATCCCACTCCATCGACACGAAGCGTCAGTTTCGTATCCATCTATTCAAAGACCCAAGACCTCGTATCCATCAGTATGAAGCATCTCCGAGAATTATCTATTTCATACCGATAGCCATCGATACGAAGCATGCATTCCAACATCTCAAATCTATCCAAGAGAGGATCGATACGAATGAATGACTTAAAACAACCATCAATCGTTGTTACAACTCGAATTTCACAACGATCTGGGATAGGATCGATACGAAACTCGACTCAATCAAGAACAAGAGAACTTGACAACGACCCATGAACATGCAAACATGAACGGGAGTCAGGTTAACATATGTGCATGTATGACGAACTAACATTCGATTTTCAAAGTTAGCAGGAATTGAATGCTTACCCGATGATAATCAAAACAGTGAAAAACAAATTGCTAGCACTTGACCTTCAGTTACAACAAAACACTACATGATCATTGGCAGACAATAGTTCAACATTTATATTGCTGGAATCCATCAACGGTTACATCTCTTGATGAAAAATGACGACTATTCAACGAATCAGATAGAACATTTTCAAAATAAAGAATGCTGCTTTTCAAAGCACGTCATGTTTACACAGGACGTACTTTGGGGGGCAAATGTTATCCCGCCTTCTGGCAAGGCCGTGACACCAAGAAATTGACTAGAAACTAAAGACAATCCGTCCCGAAGATCGGTTATACATAGGTCCACTATGGATACTGGCAAATTTGGTCCGAGTCCGGATCGAGCTACAATTAACATGGTACGACAAAAAAAGCTATGAAAGGCAACAATCCAAATTTCGAGTCAATCAGAGTTCGTATGCTCAAGTTATGGATCGATCAAGTTTCATGAGAAGCACGTATACTTCGTATCCATCCGGTTCGTATCCATCATTTTGCAACCATCCCCTTCATATCCATCAACAAATATCATCGATCATAGTTCATTTGCTCAACCGCTATCCATTTTGTATCGATCCCCCTTTCACCCATTTCGTATCGATCAACTGGGTATCGATACGAAACCAAGGACCAGGCATCGATACGAAGGCAATGAAGATTCATCGATACGAAGGCAATGAAGATTCATCGATACGAATGACTGGGCCTTAGATGGATACGAAAGGCATAATCAACCAAGAGAAGCGGTTACTCGGCATGAAATGTGGATCTCTCCTGAACTATCGCTTCACATCACCAGTGAACAACTGATCGATATGAAGCCTATCGATACGAAGGAGTATCGATACGAACAGGTATCGATACGCATGCTTCAGCCAACTACAAAACCAACCTTGGATCGATCATAACCCAAAATCTACAAGTCCAAATGCTATGAAATTTTCACAGGAGCTTGCTTACTACCTCAAGAATGTCTCTGATCGATCGCAGCCCAAATGGACGAAATCTTGATCGATACAAAAATGGTTGGGATCGATCCAGATCGATCCCAAATAACCCCAGATCGATCTGGTGGGCCCACCCACGTGAGAGAAGGGGTATTTCGAGATTTGAGGGAGATATTTCTAGACCTACAAGGCTACACCTATAAATAACACCCCTACGCCTATAGAAAAAGGACTTTTGACTCTGCTACGCCGTTATTCTACTACAACTCAATTGTAACTTGAGTGTTAGAGTGTTGTACTTTTGTAATCAGTTGTCAATCATCAATAAACATCAAAATATTCAAAGTGGACGTAGGCTACAACGCCGAACCACTATAATCTCTTGTCTTTTTCTATTTCTGCATGCTTTTATTGGTGTGATTGTTAGACTAGCCTCTTTTTTCATTTAATTTCTTCACTTTAATCTCTTCAATCACATCCGAAGAGTGTTGTGCCCAATTTTGGTACAAACAAAAACAATATTAATATAAATAGATTCTTTTTATAACAGAATATTTTCGAAACCCAATTCCAGAATTAAAGCCATTTCTTATCTCAAAACCAATTCCAACTCAATGACAATCATAACATTTGAAAAAAAAACAAATTTGAGGCCAATAGCCACTAAACGCTCAACCATTCTTGATATTGATTTTCTATCACTATGGGTTTTTAGTTTTTAACATATAACGATGTCATAACCCATATTTCCAACAAATCAGGTTTATTATCCAATAATTCATATAATTGGAATATTATTGAAACCAATTCAACAATAGCGAGGAATCCCGTTGGATCCCTCCAACCTGTCCCCCTACATCACAGCTCATATATATCAGCACATATATATGTAAATAAAATCAACATTTGTGAGGAATCCTGTTGGATCACTCCGAACTGTTTTCCCTGCATCACAAACGTTATATAATCATAAAATATAAATCAACCGCTTCGTGGTGGGATTCGTATACAAAGTGTCATCCGCTCTTACACGGGAACGTAATAGGGTCTCATCGGCTCCAGGGGTGGGAATATATTCAAACTAACTAATAAATATAGTAAATCATCCAAACAATCATTCAACAATTTTTTTACTATATATTATACTAGTTAACCAAAAAAGTAAGATTAACTCACCAAAATTTTCCGTTGTCGCCGAGGCATTCCGGTTTGGAACTAAAATTGAACCACATCCGATTTTAGCCCAAATTTCAACAGTCTCCATGTTCATCCAAACTAGTTCTGTTGCAAAGCTTATGTTGTTACTAGTGCAAAGCAAAAATCTGTGGCTCGAATGGACCTCGTATGAAGGAGTTACTAAAATTTTAAGTTGTCGATTTTTAAACTAAAAATTAAATAAACTAATTACAGAATTGTATTTAAAATTATAAGTATGCCATCTTCTTTCCCAATCTCCAAATCGAATTTATTCCCCTCTGTGCATGCCTCCTCGTGTCAGTGACACGTCAAAATCGATCGCCAACGCCTAAGCCGCCACCGCCAATCGACTTACCATGCTTCCACGAGCTTGACCGCGCCTTCGATTTTCCCTCTGTCATCGCCGATCGAATCGTGACACCCCCTCCACCAGTAAGCGACAAACGACAGCCGTGATCGCCACCTCTCGCCTATCTCGATCGACTCGTCTTCGAATAACAAGTACCTTGTCACCCTTCCTTCAACCCATCTCCTCCTCTAGCTTCGCCAGTCCCCTACCCTAGTTCGGCCTGCTAGTCTATCACCCACATCCATCACCGCCTCCATTAATATCTATACCAAAGCGAAGCCTCCAATGATTTCGAGATCACCGAACCTAGTTCCAAATTCTTTTGACAAGGATTTAGTTTGATTCAAATTTTTAAAGTGAAGTGGCCATTTTTTCTTTCTTTTTCTTGCTTCTGCAGTTTAAAAAAAAAGATAGGGAAAAGGTTAGGTAATATAGATTAGTGATGGGTATGGGCTTGTACGTGAGAGCATGAGCATGAACAGTGAGGCATGGTGATGGGTATGGGCTTAAAGTCAAATTATTTAATTTAATAAAATCTGATATAATTCGTTCGAAAAATCTTGAACTCCAACAAGGAATGCCGCTTGACGTTTTATATGTTATACCCTATTCCGAACACAATGGAACTTGTTCGAGACCTAATTCGATCGTATGAAAAGATAGATTTTCAAACCCAGTTATAATATAAATTTCTAAAATTAATTTATACGCGTTTCGATCTCGCACGATCAAACGATACGTCTGATGGCGACGAAAATCGTCGGCATACAATAACTCACTATTATGGATCCAATGAAACAGGTTTAGTCGAAATCCGGGACAGTGCCCTAGAAGGCTATTTTTATATGTTAATTAAAACAAATTATTTTATAAAGAAAATAATTCACTTTTAAACCCACATTAAAAGTTTTACTATCTTCATTCTTATTAAATAGAATTTTAATAATCTTTGAAATCATTTTTATCCAAATTAAAACCCAATAATCAATTATTTAAACAATTTCAATTATTAAATTTAATAATTTAATTATCCAATAAATCGCTATATTTGAAATTCAAGTTATTTATCCTATAAAATTAACATTTCAATATTTAAAATCAATTAAATATTTCAAATTCAAATAACTAAAATTCTGGGTCATTACAATTAAGGACTTTAGCAATAAATTCTAATGACTCTAAACACTAAATTACAATCTTGAGCTCTTCGTTTCTTTGTCTTTGAATTCATAAGTCATCAAATCTTTATCTTGAGTCTTCATATTGTACAGTCTTCAATTCATCTTGTGTAATATTCTGCACTATACACTATATAACTTGGCAAAACATTAGTATCTATATTTTATATGGCTGTTGTCATCAAAATCAATAATTGAGGTATTAACATCTCCCCCCTTTTGATGATGACAACCATTAAATATTCCTGTATATAAAATATGATATAACTCCCCCTAAATATATGCATGTGTATATTTTATATTTTTTCCTCTTTTGTCATCAACAAAAAATGGGTGAATGAAATAAAACTCCCATAAATGATTTACTTAAAAACTATGGAGCCAAAATAAATCATTTAAGTGATATGATAAGCAATATGAGCTTAACTATATATGAATAATTCAACTAATAATTAAAGCGTGAAATAGGGAAATTAAATGAGACATATTCAGATGCAATATGATATAATCATGGCATATATTAAGCTATGTAATAATCAAATTTTTGAAAGACATTTAAATAAGATAAGACATTCTTTATTTATTCAATCCAAACTATATAAACTAAATTAACAATCCAAGCATACATATCTAAAAAGTTAGTAAACAAACCTGACAATAACACCATCAATCCAACCTTAGACAATCCAAACTAAACATATGAATCAATGCATTTTTTTAATAATGGGAGACTTATGGATAGGGTAATAAAGGTAGTAGAGGCAAAAAATTTCCTTTTTGTTCCACAAGATTTCCATCATGATTAAAGGAAACTTCTCTTACACATTAAACTTCATCGTCATCTTAAACATCGTCCTCCTCTTCTTTGTTATTCATGGGATTATGAAAGACAAGATCAAGAGTTTCCTCTTCAATTACTATTGGATTGGCTTCATTATCCAACAGATGCTTCTGAAGGTTGCGAAGGATTTTCCCTTGCTTTTCTTATTCCTTTAAGAAGCATATTTGGACGACCTCTATTTTTGAAAGCATGTTGAGGACATGCTTTAGATCATCCTCAATTTTGATAACTTTGACCATGGTGGTGTTTTGGAAGGGGCTTAGAGTGGAGTAATTTCAGTCTAAGGGGTTGGTCTCTTCTCTTGGTTTCTTAAAACTTGAAGAATCCATTAAATTTTATTTTATTTAGAGTTTACAGGAGGAAGAAGATAGGTAAATGAGAGTAAATTCGAAATTTGGTGGTTAGATAAATAGATTTCAAATTTTGAATTTAAGAGGGAAAATCAGTTTTCAAAATACGGCATGTATGTCGATATATAAGATTATGTATATCGACATATGTAGGAAAATTTGATTTTTCATTTTCATTTAAATTTAGAATTTAAAAAGTTATTTATATTTCAGTGAAAGAATATATTGCTAAAACTCTTCTAAGTTTAATAAAAATGTTTGAGGTAGAGGTTTCATTAATATATCGGCTATTTGATTTTCAGTATTTATAAATTCGAGTGAAATGACTCCTTTATTTACATTGTCTCTTAGAAAATGATGTCATATGTCTATATGCTTGTTCCAAGCATGATGTGTTGGTTTTTAGATAAAAATATTACACTAGTATTATCATAGTATATTGGTGATTGTTTTAAATTCAAACCAAAATCTTTTAAAGTTTGCTGCATATAGATAAGCTATGAACATGCTAATGCAGCTGAGATATATTCTGCCTCTATTATAGATAGAGACATATAATTTTTATTTTTGCTAAACCAGGAAACAAGAGAGTATCCTAAAAAGTGACAAGTGCCACTTGTACTTTTTCGGTTTGATTTGCATCCAGCATAGTCAACATCATTATATGAAATTAAGTTAAAGGAGTCTTCTTTTGGATAGAACAGTCCATATTCTATTATGTTGTTTACATATTTTAAAATACGTTTTACAGCTGTTAGATGAGTTTCCTTGGGTTGAGATTGATATCTTGCATAGAAACAAATTGTATGCATTATATTAGTTCTACTGGCAGTTATATAGAGCAAAGATCCTATTGTTCCTCTATATAGTTTTTGACCTACATCCTGTGAATTTTCTTCCTTATTTAGTTTTTCGTTAGTTGCCATTGGAGTTGGCTTTCCACTAGCATTGGAAAATGTAATTCTAAAAAGTAGGTTAATTCTTCCATATGACTCATTTCAAATTTCTTAGTCGTTATATCCAAAAATTCTTTATTTAGCTGTTTATACTGTACAGTCTTCGATTCAACACCCGTATAACATTCTACACAATATACTATATAACTTGGCAAAACATTAGTATCTATATTTTATATGGTTTTTGTCATCAAAATCAATAATTGAGGTATTAACATGCGGTACATACGTTTCTTACAGTTTGGATGCACTTGCTAATGTTATATAACAATTTACTTTAAGTATTCACTCATAAATTTGAACTTACATTTTTTTTAGAAATATTAGCGATAAAAGGAATTAATTAGAATGAATTAAGTGATTACATATTAATTCTCAATTGATTAAAATTCCAGAGAATTTTTACATAACTGTTTCTCTTGTTAGATTGAATTTCAAGTAAGGATAACTGATTGCAATTAATTCTATTAGTTTGGATTCAAATAAATGGAATTGAAAATAATTAATTTCTTTTAATATTATTTGGTATGATCTCAATTTGAAGTTAGTTTCACAAATATCTACATGTCAAATCTTTAATCTATAAATATCTCCTAACTTCAAAAAAATCAAAACAACATAACATCAGACAAAATATGAAAAACAATAGATAATTACCACATTTGTACCATCATCCTTATAAATTTATCGGTAGTTATCAAATGAAAAACTATATTACTTATGGACGTTTCATAGTCCTTTAAACACCATCAAAACATATATTAAATCCTAGGTTGACTTAGATGGATATATATTTTTACAAAAAGTATGTTCATGTCAACTAAGACCATATAAAATATTTATAAAGGAATAATTATACTTAGTACATATTTGATAATAAATTTTAAAGTTACCTATACCCGAACAAAATGTTACTTATACATTTATACTTTTTCCTGAAAATACAATATAAAAATTTATTTGTTGAATATTTTTCACTACATATATATGTTCTTTACCCAACTTGATTTTCTTATATAATTGTGATAATAGATATATACATAGAACCCAAACACTAAAAGTAACAATTGCAACTCGATCACTACAAAACATGAACAATATCATAAGTATTATTGTGAAAAATAATACAGTGGATATAAAAATGAAAAATTATTGATGGATTATTTTAAATAATGTCATATTAAATAATTTAAAAGATTGAGTAAAGATTGTTTGAAAAGAATCTATAATTTTATTTGAATTGAATATTTTTTAAATTGTAATACACATATCAAATCGAAAAAGGAGTGATAAAATTTTGAAAATGAAATGGTATAAAGAAGAAACTAAAAATGGGAAGTAATAGACGTAATAAAAAATCTTGTATTGAAGTTGTGGAGAAGATTAAGAAATTACAGTTAGATCATAAAGGATCTAGGAATGTAAAGAGTGTGGTAAATGGAAGTAAGAATGGCGTGAGGGAAAATTTGTCATAAAGATTTAATAACACAGAAAATAAGGATTTTAATCTCAAAATTAAGAGAAGAAAGAAGACATTAGATTAAAGATTAAACGTCTTACATGATAGATATATACATAAAATGTATTAGTGTCGAAGGTAAGGATTTTAAATAAAGATTGAGAGAGTGTTTGGCATGTTTCAAATAAATTGAGTTGTTTGATTACCAAAAGTTGATTAAGAATACTTACTTAATGTAGAAAGGACAAAATTTACGATAAGAACATATTAAGAAAATATGTTGTGATTTTAAACTGATAATGCATTTTTCTTGGAATAAATTATGTAATTAATTATCACAATTATGTTTCAATTGCATAAAGTTGAATAGTTAAGAGAAAATGCATAGTTTTAATTTTTAATGGAGGGGGAAAGCAAATCATGTATGTCATTAATGTGCTTTGACATATTTTACAAATGAGGACGTTGTTATGCAAATATTAAATATAGATTTATTGAGCAAATGGAATTTAGTGTAAAATTTAGGCTACAAATTATCAAAATTAAGCATTTGGGAAAAGTATAAAGGAGCTAAGATATAAATGTTGTCTCTATATCGAACTTCTTATATAGATAAATATAAAGATAGTATATATAGAAAAGTATGTCAAAAGGTTCAAATTGAATCAGTTGAGCTTAACACAAAGTTCTCATTCGAACCTCTAGTTTTGAAATATACTTGTATTGAAATCCATATAATAATCATCTATAAAGTTTAAATCATGCTTTCCTACATTAAGTAAATGAACAATATATTTGATATCAGTCATATAAGATTAATAAACTTCGAATTATTATATGAACACATATGCATGCACATACGTTTATATACATATATTGATTTTCATAATTTAAAATAATATTTTGCAATAGAACAATAGAGATAAGTTACCACAAATTGAAAAATCACTTGAAAATTAATCCTCCAATTCTTTGAATAGACTACATGAATTCAGCCTAAACCCTACAATAATTTAAATACAAATAATAAAGTCAATCCCTAATAAAGAAATAAAAAAATGTTTGAATGTTATTAATATTATAATATAATATCTTGTAATAAAAATAGAAAAAATAACATGAAATCAATCGTTTAATTATTTAAATTATTGATTCCATTAACCTTGTTTATTATCACAATAATTTAAATACAAACAAAAAAGTCAATCCAAATAAGAAACCAAACAAAGTAGTTTACAATGAGCCAAAAAAACATTTGTTAATTTTTATTTTAAAAAATGGAAAACTCAAATAAAAATGAAATAAATAAATGGAAGGAGATTAATTGAAATTAATGGTATACTATAGTCGTCAATGGTATAATAAATATTTAAGATGTATGAAAATGAAATTATAAGGGTGTAAACGTTAATAATCCCTCTAATCATTGAGAATTCCATACATAGGATGAGATGAATTATAAAAAGAGTATACAAAGGGCCGGTATTATCTTTTATATATAAATAAAAAAGTCAATCCTAAATAAGAAATTAAACAAAAATAGTTGATAATGAGCAAAAAAGCATTCGTCAATTATTATTTTTTAAATGGAAAAATCAATCAAAATGAAATAAACAAACGAAAGGAAGTTACATGAAATTAATGGTATACTATAGCCACTAATGTTACCATTAATATTCAAGATGTGTGAAATGAAATTATAAGGGTATAATGGCAATATCCCTCAAACATTGAGAATTCAGTACACATGATGAGATAAATTGTGAAAAGAGTATATAATGGGTCAAATACCTTCTTTTATATATAACGGAATAGATTTTGTATACAATAGATGTGTTATTGAAAAGTAAAGAATTAAATATTCTCAAACACAAATAGTGCGTTCGCGGACAAGCTTTTGGCTGAGAGATTAACGTCCGTGAATTTTTACGTCCAACGTAATAAAGTTAAGCCAGACATAAAAATTAAGTCAGTGGTTGGGGAGGTAGCGGTTGAATGCTTTGATTCGTAGAGTTTGAATGAGACTTGATTTTTACGTCCGACTTAATTACATAGGACGTAAATTTTTTTAAGTCAGATATAGAAACTTTTATATCAGCAAGCCAAGACCACATTCTTCCTCACTTCGAATCAAAATGGTTCTTCTCTTAAAAAAATCTAAAGGCTTCTTCATCATCTTTCTCTTTCACAAAAAAACCGATCCAGGAATGGATGGACGAACAAACAAAGAGATTTATTTATGTGTGTTTCTTATTGCATCAAATAAAAGAGAAAAATAAAATAAATGGGTTTTTATCGATGTAGTCCGATTCTACTTGAGGAATAATTATGGAGCAACTTATGCCCTATCGATTATGCTACAAAAATGGGAAAACAATCACTGTATGTGCAGAAATTTTCAAAGTTTGATGATGGTGGAAAGGGTGGAATGGGATTTGCAAAGGCAGATAATCAAGGGTAATGGATATTTCTGGAAAAGAGTGAAGGAAGAAAGCATTACATTCCTGAACATTTAAGGAAGTCTCACCTTATGGTTGGGAGACGATTGACTTTTTACTTGATGGATAACTGTCTTAAAAAATTGTCCCTTTGACGGTGAAGTTGAGCACACACTTCCTCCATGTCTCGGTTACAAACACACCATGCCTCGGGTCGGTTTGATGAACGAAGAGTGTACGGAGGAAATTATGGCTGTTCTTGATGCTACCGACATATCTGATTTTCACAAAGTAACATTCACTCCAGATCCAACATTACACTCCCGGCGTCAGTTTTCTCTTATCCACCAGCGTCCCAACCGAAAGTTCAAGCATGGCGCTGATGTTGGACCTTCTGCTCCAGCTTTTGCTCCAGCTCATACTCCACGTACTACCTCCACACCGCAGTGGCAAGAAGCTATGAAAACACTGAACGATTCTCAATGGCTCTCGCTAATAGAACTTGGACAAGCTGCTTTTATTTCGAGGAATCAAACAATCTGGAAATTGCTATGTCGATGCTCCAGTTCGGTATGGAGCCGTTTATGGAGACTATTAGCGTCATGATATCAAATGGAATTTGAAGTTGTAGTAAATTTTTGTATTTGTATTTGAGTTTCTA
Source organism: Allium fistulosum (assembly GCA_030737815.1). Taxonomy (NCBI): domain Eukaryota; kingdom Viridiplantae; phylum Streptophyta; class Magnoliopsida; order Asparagales; family Amaryllidaceae; genus Allium; species Allium fistulosum. The sequence goes on along the minus strand of CM060905.1, from coordinate 151,412,988 downwards.
GTATTAAATATTAAATATCAAATATCAAATATTATATTAAATATAATTATTAAATAAAATTATGTAACGATTTTTATTCAACAATTTTTACATTACTTTACACAACATTGTTTACTTCCTACCCAACCTCTAACCAACCTTTAATCAAAAAGTTATCCGCGAACGCTCTAATTTCTATCCTCTAACTTCTAACCTCTAACTTATATCCCAATTTGTCCATGAACACACCCAATGAAAGCAAGTCATTAAGTTGAAAATGATACATGCTCTACACGAGCATGGACTCCTAAACACGTTTAGCTTATGCATTATTTTAGAAGTTTAAAACTTGAATGTAAAATATAACAAGATGATCATAGAATAGAATTATATTTATCAACGTAGGGCCTTTTAATTCATTCATCGGTTGTAATCTAGGGTCCTATACAAGTTAAGATATAAACTTAATTAAAAAATTATTATAGATAAAAAATGAAATTGTTCACCGATTTATTAAATAAAACCTCCAAAAAATGATATTAAAGCCCTCATATAATTCACTTGCATCATTTATTTATATTAGAATAAGGAAATTTTAGTATGATATATTATGTCATCATACCTAATAGCCAAAATGTTGCAATTGAAAAATCTAAAAGCCAAATCAATTAGCAACGATCAAATTCTATGAGATAACGCAAAATAAAACAAATAAGATGAACTTGATTGACTTTTAAAGATCCATTATCTTATTACATTGAAAATAATAAATGTATTACTTTAAGTTTTCTCGCAAAATTGAAAAATATTAGAAGTACTGAATCAGGAAAACAATTAAAATGTGTATCAGAATAAGGCTACATAGTATGATATATTATGTCATCATACCTAAGAGCAAAAAAGTTGCAACTGGAAAAATATAGAAGCAAAATCAATTAGAAAAGGTCAAATTCTATAAAGATAAAGCAAAATAAACAAATAAGATGAACTTAATTGACTTTTAAAGATCCATTATCTTATTACATTATAGAATAAATATATTAAGTTTTCTTACAAAATTGAAAAATATTAAAAATACCGAATCATGAAAACAAACAAAATTGGTGCTAATGGAAACACCGCTGTAAGAGCTACATGGGAATAAATTACCCATAACTACGACTATCGTAACCCAATTACGCATAGAAGGTGTAACGACCCAGAATTTTGAACAAATTAAATTAAAAATATTTAATTAATTTTAAATATTTGAATGATGATTTAATTTGAATCCCGAATGTAACTTTGAATATTGACGATTAAATTTTATAATTTAATATATTGAGAGTTGAATAAAAATTTGATCTTCAATTTTAAGCTGAAGAAAAATATTTCGAATGCTTTTAAAATTCGTATTGATATTACTGAAGATAATAGAACTTTCAGAATTGAATTTGAAACTGTTCCGTTCAGTTTTGAAATTAAATCGTTTAAATTGAATTTAAAAATAGCGTTCCGAGGCGCAGTCTCGGAATTCGACGAAACCGGTTCCATTGGGTCCGTAACGTTAAATTATCACCGGGTTTTAACTTTTGTATCGTTCAGAGTTGTTGGGTGAGAATACGGCACATAAACGCGTAAAAAAAAATTTGTACCAAAACAAATTGAATTTAAATTTAAATTTAAAAATTTAAACAAAGGACAACATCCCTTATCTCACGCCTAAAAGCATGCAGAGAATCACGAAGCAAGATCGTGCAACCCATGTCTTCTGTCTCCCTCCCTCTATTTTTAAATAATCAATTATCTCAGTTTTAAAATCGAACAGAGAAAAATAAAAATGGCCGCAACTTCCTTTATTAAACCAAAATAAAAGTCGAGCCTTTCTTCTCCTACAAACGAAGATTCGTTCGAATCAATTTGCCGCTCACTATTTTCAAGCAACAGATCTGGGGAAGGCTCGAAGCCATTACGAAGTACGATGGCGCAGCGTGGGTTTCAAGTCGTTCGACAGTCACTGTCGATTCATGTAAGGTTCGCGACCAGGGCAGGCTCGATTGGGGACGGCAGCTTCGCGCCTCATCACGATCGAAGGTGAGGAACTCGAGCTGATTGCTCGCATCGAGGTCGGCTAGGGCTCGTTAGGGAGGATGTCGCGTGATGGAGGGCTTCGCGGTGAGGGACGTGCGATCGAATGGGGCACGAGACGAAGAGGCGATTCAAATCGCGTGGCCATGGGATTCGAGCAGGCGAGTGGAAGCTAAGGTGGGAGGGATTCAATTTCGTGATGAACTGGAGCTTGTTTTGATCGAGTTCGAGCAGGCAGGGAGCAGGAGAAGTCGAGCTCGGCGATTGTGGGGACTGGGATGTCTCGCGGTGACGATTTCGAACGGCGGCAGGCGAAATCGAGCTTGGGTTCGTTTGGTTCTGTGAGGTATTTTAATTTAATCTGTTAATTTGATATATTGGTTACTAAAAATAAACGAATCGATAAATATAAAGAAGAGTTTAAATTTTCAGAAAAATTTAGACTGTCTGGTTTCGATTTGCAAAATTTAGCTCTATGTATCTGTATATGAATTTATACAGTTAAACAGGATATTTTATAAATATATGTACTTACAGGAATTCAGAAAAGAAGTTTTTAAATGTAAATATATATATTAGGAAATGATGTTTCCAGTAAGAAGTCAGAATTTTATTTAATATGTATATGTAGTTTCAATAAAATTTATTTTTAAAGGAAAAATTTAGTTTTAAAATTTAGATTGTAGAAATAAAATTTTAAGAGAAGAAATTGATTGTAAGTTAAATGTGAAAGATATATGTAAATGAGACTTTAGTTAAAGAAACAGGAAAGTTAGTAGAAATTGAAATGTTAGTCAAATAAATTTATTTAAAAGGAATCATTGGATAATTAAAATTACTAAGCGAAAAATTTATTTATTTGATTTGTTCAAATAGTAATAAGATTATGTAATTGTTATACAAGGTTAAAATAATCGAAGAAACAGTCTGGATTGGAAAATTGGATTGAAAATGAAAGCTAAGGTGAGATTTTTCTCACTCAAAACAAATTTTGTATTGCAATTATTTATTGATTGATTTGATTGCTATTGGATGTGATATTAGATATAGTAGGATATATCTATATATATGTAGCAATATATACATATTGGCATATGTATATATTGGATTGATTGATTTCCCGCCTCGTATAGCGGATGAGACCCTATTGCGCCGTTAGTAAGCGGATATTTTTATAAAACCCATATACCGCGATATTCCACCTCGAAGTGGAATGGGTATTGTGCTAACATCTGTGGATGCAGGGAAACAGGTTGGAGGGATCCAACTGGATTCCTCACCAGTATCTATTTATTTACAGATATTGATGTATATTCTGTTATCATATTGATATATGATGTTTGTTGTTGTGATTGACTAATTGGTGCTGTTGCATCATCGGATTCAAGTTTTGAAGTTTAAAAATAACGACTTTTACTTTAAAAGGATTTTAAAGTGATTTTTGAAAATATACGTTAAATGGGAATTTTTGAATTATTAAAACGATGTATATAAAAGATGTACAAAAATTGATATTTATAACTTTAAAATGTTGGTATTATAAAACAAGTTTTTATAAGCGTTAAAATGAATTTTTAAGAATTTATAAATAAATGGAATTTATAAATTATGAACTTATAAATGGAAATGTTTTGGTAAAATAAAGGAATTATAAGTATTTAACTTATAATATGGATTGTTGGTATAAGATTTGAGTTATGAATCGAATTGTTAATAAAGGGGATTTATTAAATTGAAGTTGTTACAAAATAGAAATAGAATTTATAAACGTTGTTTTATAAATTCGAAAATCAATCAAATTTGATGAATTGAATATAGAAGGTTATTAAGGGAATTTTATCCACGATTTTGGATAGTGGATAAATTCTTGAAATAAATGTGTAGAAAAGATTGAAATGTGGTTAGTGAAGTATATTCACGATTTTGGACAGTGAATATATTTTTAAGTAAAATGGATATGGTTTTGGGAAAGTGATATTTGAAATGAAGTTAATTGTTTTAAAGATGTTTTCAAATATATTGAATATCGAAATCATAGATTTCAACATTCATTGTTGAAATAGACGTTTTCGAGGAATAAGGAAATGATGGACTATAACACTGTTGTTATAGTAAATGATTTCCGAAAGGAAATGTTTTGATGTAGTATTGGGATTTATATATCTATCAAAATCCGAATCCCTATACTAGTGATTTTGAGTCGTCGTAACGATGTTTTACGTAACATTCGTTTTGACTCAAATAAATGTTGTTATAGTAAATGGTTTCCTTAAAGAACGAAATATATACTTAATATTGATTTAAGTATATCGAATATTTTCCAAGTGTTGAAAATAAATAAATTTGTGAAACACTTATTTTTAAATAAGTATGGAATTGCTTTTCCAATATGAAATGAACGTTTTGAGAATTTATCCTTGTAAAGATAAATTGAAATTGAATATTGAAATCGATTTGAAAATCGTATATCAGTAGATATTTTTGAAATATAAATTCACTATGGAATTTATAAAAGAAAGGGACGTTGTTTAAAAATAAACGTTGATTTATTTTTGAAGTGTGGAAATTTTATATCTAGTAAAGATATTTTTGGGAAATAAATAATTTTGGAAAATTATTTGGAATCTGATGATGTTGCGCATCTTTATTGATAGTTGAATAACCGACTATCAATAATTACCTTGAATGGTATTTGTTGTGAATTGGATGAATTTGAATGCCACACTTATTTTTTGAATAATCGCTCACTATTCGGGTTAGCCGGGAAAGGACCATGGGGTCGTATAACCCATTCCGAATATGTGATACGTCGTTATGAATTGCATTCGAAGACCGATGTTGAAGACCGGATATTTTTGAAAACGGAAGGATTACCGTCGAGTTACTCTACATCGGCTGATCTCCGATTTAGAGGTTTTATCACCCTTAGTGACGGGAAGTCCGGACGTGATTAGAAATTTATCCGGATATGCAAGGGCTTCGTGAGAAGTGCCTTCGGTTCTGTTCGATCCCGGAACAGACTTGTATGGATTGTGTGTCTGACGTTACAATTTGAGATATAAAGCTGATTTCTTTCAAATACATTTCTGTTGGTGGCGGAGAATTTATTCTCTTAGCTTAACACCCTTCTCTGAGACGTACGAGCTCAGAGGTTATGTAGTTGAAATTTATCAGCGATATACTCCCAATTTGGTAACGTGGCATACTGAGTGTTGCTGTGAAATGATCAGTGTTTGATCATTTGCGATATGATCATTTGTTTGATCTTATATCTTTGTGATCATAGGTTGATCATTTGTTTGACCCGAAGCATGGCTTTGTAGAAAGCGTAGCTTTGTGGACGAGACTTCGTCGAGCCTCACACCCCGGAAATGGTCAAAACAGGAAGGATGCGGCAAGGTTCTAGGGAGTAGCGCCCCTTAGTGTATGTCATTCCTTCTGGATAGAGGTGGTATCATGGTATGGAGCCCAGATACTTAACCTATGTGGTTGCTGCATTATTATTTTGATGTGGTTTGTTGGAAATCGGGGATCCTCGGGAAGATCGGTTACGATCGGGGGATGGCATACGCGTGTCAGTAGTTACCTATTTTTGCAGAGGTAACCCGGCCTTGTGTTGGCAGAGATCTAACCGTAATGTTAGGTTATTTCTCGGGTCGTCTTTTCCAAGGGCGTACCCATCGTGGAATAGGAAGTTCCTTAGCCTGACCATTTGTTGGAAATCCAAAGAAACAATACGCGACTTGTACGGTTTTAGTTGTATTACCTGCTATGGAATGTGGCGGTAACCTGCTATTGAACATAGTAGCTATAGTAGGCATAAGTGCGGAATGCCTATGCTGGCTAAGATTTATATTATACTTTCGAAATGTTTTTCTACACTATGCACTAATAATAATATCAAAAATGATTTGATTTTGCATATCAAGCATCTTTGACTATCATAAGAAGAAATCTCCTCCAATTCTGCGTTTGCATTGTGTGTGTGGCGGGAGGTCTTATGGTAGTTTCATTTTCCAAAAACATTGCGAATTGACTTTAAATCTTCTTGTTGTTTTAAAGATAAAACTGTTTTACGATCTCACACCAGTCACCATGACTGACTCGGAGTTTATTGTTTCCCTTCTAAACTCTGGGTGCCCACCAATTTCCACACGGGCAGTCTAGAGTTAGATTATCAGGATATTCTGGATATTCTAGAGCTTTGGAAGCAAGTTGGATGGCGAGACGTAGTATTTGTATCTGATATTATTTATTTCGCTGTGTATTCTGTATGAGGACAAGTTATATAACTGTCCATTGTTGTATATGACTCTGATTGATGTATGTATAAACTGATATAGTTCTTTGTTTTAAAAGACTAGTGTTATCTATTATATATTGTTCCGCTGCGATGTGTAAGATTTTGATATTGTTTTCTGTTTTGATGTTGTTCTGTTGTTCTTCTTTCTTCTCTTCTCTCTTCTCTTCTTTCTTCTTTCTTTTTCCTCTTTTCTTCTTCTTCTACCTTTTTCTTCTTTTTAAAACCATAACTTTTCGGGTTTCCGGCATTCGATGGCTCGGCAGTCGATAAAGTGAGTATCGATGTCGAATTTTTGAAAGTCGAAAATTTCGGGATGTTACATTTGGTATCAGAGCATATGGTTAAGCGACAACCCTGCTCTGTTGGGTGTTACTCATTAGAGATAGAGTCAATAGTACTCTAGAATGAGTTGAGTGTAATAATAGATATGAGCGCGTATTTGTTATTGAATATAAAAATTGTTTTATATTGTGATGTTTGATTTATTGAGTGGTATATGGATTCTGGTCGGTATGGTCTGGACAACTCTATCGATAGGAATCTCTAAACACTCGAATAGAACAATTCGGCACAGTATTGTTTTGAATGGGGTAAATAATATAATTTTGCCCAAAACTATTTTTGTATAGAAAAGAAATGTTTTTTCTATGAATTACTATAGTATATGGTTGCATGGTTGTTAGAAGTGATAATATTAAACTATTATCATTGAAATTAAATGAGAAATTGGAATTATAAACTCCAAAGTTAAGAAATAAAATTCACATATACAAATGAAATTTAAAGAATGTAAATTATAAATGTGAATTGTAATTTAAAACGGGATTCCAGAGAAGTTTTTGGAAATGTTATGAAAAGAATTTGAAAATTTTGGAGATTTGGAAAGTTAAATCATTTTTGATTTGAAAATGAAATCATTTTTGATTTGAAAATGAATTTCAAAGGTTTTGAAAAATGTTTTGAAGAAATTAAAAGCTCTAAACTCTTTTAAGTCGCTGGAAAATAATCCTGATGATGGTGGCCACATCATTAGAATTCATTTTCGGGTTTCCAAAAGAGGAATTGCTGCCAAATTGTTTTAAATGGAAGTTGTTTGAAAAATTTGGGTTTGTTTTGGAAATTCAAAGGATAATTTGAATTGTTTTCAAAATGGCTTTGAAAATGTTATTAAGACTCTGGAATGCTATATAAAAATATTTATGAGAATAATAAATGAGTTGATAACTTATACAATTTGTTGTGAATTTAGATTGAATAAATTTAACTTAAGGAATTTTAAGTTGGATTAAAGTAAGTATAAGTGAATCAATAAAATAAAAAAAATCCAAGTGGTAATTTTGAATATAAGTTATATAACTTATAAAATGAGAAAATAGAAGTGAAACGAATTGTTAAAAAGTGGTTAAACAATTTTATTAAGCAAAATAAAATGTGATTTTGATTAAGTGATGAAATTTGACCTTGGTAAAGTTAAATAAAATTGAGAATCTGAATTGGATTGATAAATGAATTAAGCTATTGAACTAATTGAATGTTGAATCAGTCTAATGTAAATAAATTAGTGAATGAATAAATTGAATGGAATCAATTGCAAATGAAGTGAACTAAAGATAATCGATAAAAAAAATTCAATATTCAGAATAGAAGACAAAATTGAATTCAAATAGAATTGAAATTGTAAACTGAATCCAAATTAGATTGGAATTGTGAATTAAATTCAAATGAATTTGAAATGTAAAAATTGAATGAAAAGAATGTATAACTTCAATAGTAAGCTAGAAATGTATAAGCAGTTTATATTGAAAATTTTGTAATTAAATTTGCAGAATAGTTTGAATATATGTAACTAGATATTATGGCTAGTAGGATATACAGGTGTTATAAATTGGATTTGATCTTCAAAAGATAAATTTGAATTGCTCGACAAAAGGTAAGTATTTGAATTTCAATATGAGATTTGGTGATTTTCTTGTCTAGCCGCTTGGCTTTTTCTTTTTCTTTTTGAAATCTGAGAGTCCGTAGGGACGTTTTGTAGTCGTGCCGTATTAGCCGCGCAAAGGAGACGCTGGCGAAATTTTTTGAAAATTTCGAGTGTTAGAAAATTTTTGAGAAAATTTTGAAGTTAAAAATTTGAATTTAAACTCGAATTTGAATTTAGAAGTTAAACAATGTTGTTTGAAACTTAAAATTGAAGTTGGAAATTTAGTTGAGATGATAACGAATCTTTAGTAGGAAGATCTGTTTGAAAAGTGATAAAACTATTGAATTGTGAAAAATAGTAGACGAGTTAAGGACTTTTTCTTCCTGACTTGTAATTTCGGGATGAAATTCTTTTAAGGAGGGAAGTTTGTAACGACCCAGAATTTTGAACAAATTAAATTAAAAATATTTAATTAATTTTAAATATTTGAATGATGATTTAATTTGAATCCCGAATGTAACTTTGAATATTGACGATTAAATTTTATAATTTAATATATTGAGAGTTGAATAAAAATTTGATCTTCAATTTTAAGCTGAAGAAAAATATTTCGAATGCTTTTAAAATTCGTATTGATATTACTGAAGATAATAGAACTTTCAGAATTGAATTTGAAACTGTTCCGTTCAGTTTTGAAATTAAATCGTTTAAATTGAATTTAAAAATAGCGTTCCGAGGCGCAGTCTCGGAATTCGACGAAACTGGTTCCATTGGGTCCGTAACGTTAAATTATCACCGGGTTTTAACTTTCGTATCGTTCGGAGTTGTTGGGTGAGAATACGGCACATAAACGCGTAAAAAAAAAATTTGTACCAAAACAAATTGAATTTAAATTTAAATTTAAAAATTTAAACAAAGGACAGCATCCCTTATCTCACGCCTAAAAGCACGCAGAGAATCACGAAGCAAGATCGTGCAACCCATGTCTTCTGTCTCCCTCCCTCTATTTTTAAATAATCAATTATCTCAGTTTTAAAATCGAATAGAGAAAAATAAAAATGGCCGCAACTTCCTTTATTAAACCAAAATAAAAGTCGAGCCTTTCTTCTCCTACAAACGAAGATTCGTTCGAATCAATTTGCCGCTCACTATTTTCGAGCGACAGATCTAGGGAAGGCTCGAAGCCATTACGAAGTACGATGGCGCAGCGTGGGTTTCAAGTCGTTCGACAGTCACTGTCGATTCATGTAAGGTTCGCGACCAGGGTAGGCTCGATTGGGGACGGCAGCTTCGTGCCTCATCACGATCGAAGGTGAGGAACTCGAGCTGATTGCTCGCATCGAGCTCGGCTAGGGCTCGTTAGGGAGGATGTCGCATGATGGAGGGCTTCGCGGTGAGGGACGTGCGATCGAATGGGGCACGAGACGAAGAGGCGATTCAAATCGCGTGGCCATGGGATTCGAGCAGGCGAGTGGAAGCTAAGGTGGGAGGGATTCGATTTCGTGATGAACTGGAGCTTGTTTTGATCGAGTTCGAGCAGGCAAGGAGCAGGAGAAGTCGAGCTCGGTGATTTTGGGGACTGGGATGTCTCGTGGTGACGAATTCGAACGGCGGCAGGCGAAATCGAGCTTGGGTTCGTTTGGTTCTGTGAGGTATTTTAATTTAATCTGTTAATTCGATATATTGGTTACTAAAAATAAACGAATCGATAAATATAAAGAAGAGTTTAAATTTTCAGAAAAATTTAGACTGTCTGGTTTCGATTTGCAAAATTTAGCTCTATGTATCTGTATATGAATTTATACAGTTAAACAGGATATTTTATAAATATATGTACTTACAGGAATTCAGAAAAGAAGTTTTTAAATGTAAATATATATATTAGGAAATGATGTTTCCAGTAAGAAGTCAGAATTTTATTTAATATGTATATGTAGTTTCAATAAAATTTATTTTTAAAGGAAAAATTTAGTTTTAAAATTTAGATTGTAGAAATAAAATTTTAAGAGAAGAAATTGATTATAAGTTAAATGTGAAAGATATATGTAAATGAGACTTTAGTTAAAGAAACAGGAAAGTTAGTAGAAATTGAAATGTTAGTCAAATAAATTTATTTAAAAGGAATCATTGGATAATTAAAATTACTAAGCGAAAAATTTATTTATTTGATTTGTTCAAATAGTAATAAGATTATGTAATTGTTATACAAGGTTAAAATAATCGAAGAAACAGTCTGGATTGGAAAATTGGATTGCAAATGAAAGCTAAGGTGAGATTTTTCTCACTCAAAACAAATTTTGTATTGCAGTTATTTATTGATTGATTTGATTGCTATTGGATGTGATATTAGATATAGTAGGATATATCTATATATATGTAGCAATATATACATATTGGCATATGTATATATTGGATTAATTGATTTCCTGCCTCGTATAGCGGATGAGACCTTATTGCGCCGTTAGTAAGCGGATATTTTTATAAAACCCATATACCGTGATATTCCACCTCGAAGTGGAATGGGTATTGTGCTAACATCTGTGGATGCAGGGAAACAGGTTGGAGGGATCCAATTGGATTCCTCACCAGTATCTATTTATTTACAGATATTGATGTATATTCTGTTATCATATTGATATATGATGTTTGTTGTTGTGATTGACTAATTGGTGCTGTTGCATCATCGGATTCAAGTTTTGAAGTTTAAAAATAACGACTTTTACTTTAAAAGGATTTTAAAGTGATTTTTGAAAATATACGTTAAATGGGAATTTTTGAATTATTAAAACGATGTATATAAAAGATGTACAAAAATTGATATTTATAACTTTAAAATGTTGGTATTATAAAACAAGTTTTTATAAGCGTTAAAATGAATTTTTAAGAATTTATAAATAAATGGAATTTATAAATTATGAACTTATAAATGGAAATGTTTTGGTAAAATAAAGGAATTATAAGTATTTAACTTATAATATGGATTGTTGGTATAAGATTTGAGTTATGAATCGAATTGTTAATAATGGGGATTTATTAAATTGAAGTTGTTACAAAATAGAAATAGAATTTATAAACGTTGTTTTATAAATTCGAAAATCAATCAAATTTGATGAATTGAATATAGAAGGTTATTAAGGGAATTTTATCCACGATTTTGGATAGTGGATAAATTCTTGAAATAAATGTGTAGAAAAGATTGAAATGTGGTTAGTGAAGTATATTCACGATTTTGGACAGTGAATATATTTTTAAGTAAAATGGATATGGTTTTGGGAAAGTGATATTTGAAATGAAGTTAATTGTTTTAAAGATGTTTTCAAATATATTGAATATCGAAATCATAGATTTCAACATTCATTGTTGAAATAGACGTTTTCGAGGAATAAAGAAATGATGGACTATAACACTGTTGTTATAGTAAATGATTTCCGAAAGGAAATGTTTTGATGTAGTATTGGGATTTATATATCTATCAAAATCCGAATCCCTATACTAGTGATTTTGAGTCGTCGTAACGATGTTTTACGTAACATTCGTTTTGACTCAAATAAATGTTGTTATAGTAAATGGTTTCCTTAAAGAACGAAATATATACTTAATATTGATTTAAGTATATCGAATATTTTCCAAGAGTTGAAAATAAATAGATTTGTGAAACACTTATTTTTAAATAAGTATGGAATTGCTTTTCCAATATGAAATGAACGTTTTGAGAATTTATCCTTGTAAAGATAAATTGAAATTGAATATTGAAATCGATTTGAAAATCGTATATCAGTAGATATTTTTGAAATATAAATTCACTATGGAATTTATAAAAGAAAGGGAAGTTGTTTAAAAATAAACGTTGATTTATTTTTGAAGTGTGGAAATTTTATATCTAGTAAAGATATTTTTGGGAAATAAATAATTTTGGAAAATTATTTGGAATTTGATGATGTTGCGCATCTTTATTGATAGTGTCACATACCGGATTTTTCGACTTTCGAAAATTCGACATCGATACTCACTTTATCGACTGTCGAGCAATCGAGTGCCGGAAACTCCAATAGTGAGGGTTTTTTTTAAGAAAAAGAAATAGAAGAAAAGATAGAAGAAGAAGAAGAAAGAAAGAAGAAGAACAACAGAACAACAACAAAAACAGAACAATATCAGAATCTCACATATCGCAGCGGAACAATATATAATAGATAAATGAATAATCTTTAAACAAAGAACTATATCATTTTATACATACATCAATCAGAGTCAATATACAACTCAATACAACAATGGACAGTTATATAACTTGTCCTCATACAGAATACACAGCGGAATAAATACTATCAGATACAAATACTACGTCTCGTCCTCCAGCTTATCTCCAAGCTCCAGAATATCCAGAATATCCTGATAATCTAACTCTAGACTGCCCGTGTGGAAATTGGTGGGCACCCAGAGTTTAGAAGGGAACAATAAACTCCGAGTCAGTCATGGTGACTGGCGTGAGATCGTAAAACAGTTTTATCTTTAAAACAACAAGAAGATTTAAAGTCAATTCGCAATGCTTTTGGAAAATGAAACTACCATAAGACCTCCCACCACACACACAATGCAAACGCAGACTTGGAGGAGATTTCTTCTTATGATAGTCAAAGATGCTTACTACGCAAAATCAAATTCTTTTTGATATTATCATTAGTGCATAGTGGAAAACATTTCGAAAGTAGAATATAAATCTTTGCCAGCATAGGTACCATTATATTATGCCTGCTATAGCTGCCTCCTGAGGAGACAGGTTATACAATTGAAATCGTAAAGGCTCGTATTGTTTCTTTGGATTTCCAACAAATGGTCAGGCTAAGGAACTTCCTTTCCACGATGGGTACGTCCCTGGAATAGACGACCCGAGAACCTAACCGGATCTCTGCCAACACAAGGCCGGGTTACCTCTGCAAAAATAGGTAACTACTGACACGCGTATGCCATCCCCCGATCGTCACCGATCTTCCCGAGGATCCCCGATTTCCAACAAACCACAAAGTAATAAATTTGCAGCAACCACAGAGGTTAAGTATCTGGGCTCCATACCATGATACCACCTTTATCCAGAAGGAATGACATACACTAAGGGGCGCTACTCCCTAGAACCTTGCCGCATCCTTCCTGTTTCGACCATTTCCGAGGTGTGAGGCTCGACGAAGTCTCGTCCACAAAGCTACGCTTTCTACAAAGCCCTGCTTTGGGTCAAACAAAAATGATCAACCTATGATCACCAAGATATAAGATCAAACAAATGATCATATCACAAATGATCAAACACTGATCATTTCACAGCAACACTCAGTATGCCACGTTACCAAATTGGGATATATCGCTGATAAATTTCAACTACATAACCTCTGAGCTCGTACGTCTCAGAGAAGGGTGTTAAGCTAAGAGAATAAATTCTCCGCCACCAACAGAAATGTATTTGAAAGAAATCAGCTTTATATCTCAAATTGTAACGTCAGACACACAATCCATACAAGTCTGTTCCGGGATCGAACAGAACCGAAGGCACTTCTCACGAAGCCCTTGAAATTCCGGATAATTTTCAATCACGTCAGGACTTCCCGTCACTAAGGGTGATAAAACCTCTAAATCGGAGATCAGCCGATGTAGAGTAACTCAACGGTAATCCTTCCGTTTTCAAAAATATCCGGTCTTCAACACCGGTCTTCAAATGCGATTCATAACGACGTATCACATATTCAGAATGGGTTATACGACCCCATGGTCCTTTCCCAGTTAACCCGAATAGTGAGCGTTTATTCAAAAATAAATGTGGCATTCAAATTCATCCAATTCACAACAAATACCTATCTAAAGGTAATTATTGATAGTCGGTTATTTAACTATCAATAAAGATGCGCAACATCATCAGATTCCAAATAATTTTCCAAATTATTTTATCTTCAAAAATATCTTTACTAGATATATATATAATTTCCACACTTAAAAATAAATCAATGTTTATTTTTAAACAACTTCCCTTTTATAAATTCCATAGCGAATTTATATTCTCAAATATCTACAGATATACGGTTCTCAAATCGATTTCAATATTCAATTTCAATTTATCTTTAAGAAGATAAAATCTCAAAACATTTCATTTCATATTGGAAAAACATTTCCATACTTATTTAAAAATAAGTATTTCACAAATCTATTTATTTTCAACATTTGAAAATATTCAATATACTTAAATCAATATTAAGTATACATTTAATTCTTTTAAGGAAATCATAAATTTTAATATCTATTTGAGTCAAAAACGAATGTTGCGTAAACATCGTTACGACGACTCGAAATCAATAGTATAGGGATTCGGAATTTAGATAGATGTATAAATCCCAATACTACATAAAAACATTTCCTTTCGGAAATCATCTACTATAACAACAGTGTTATAGTCCACCATTTCCTTAAATTTCTCGAAAACGTCTATTTCAACAACAAGTGTTGAAATCTATGCTTTCGATTCATAATACATTTTAAAACATCTTTAAAATGTTTAACTTCGTTCTAAAGTATCACTTCTTCAAAAAAATGAATCCATTTTATTCAATAATACATTCACTGTCCAAAATCGTGAATATTTTTTTTTTATAATCTTCTATATTCAATTTATCAAATTCAATTGATTTTGAATTTATAAAAACAACGTTTATAAATTCTATTTCTGTTTTAATAACAACTTCAGCTCATAAATCTTCTTTTTATTAACCTCTATATTTTACTTATCAAAATAAGTGATTTCGGATTTATAAACAACTTTTATAAATTTCAATTCTGTTTATAAAAACTTCAATATCAATTCAATTTCAATATTGATTTCTGAATTTATTTTCAACTTTTGATAAAAGATTCCATACTGATTTCTCAAAAGTTCTTTTTCCAAATATTACATCAATTACAGATTGATTTCTAATTTTATTTATCTCTACTAGAATAAATTCCTTATTTTCCTTCAAATCATTCAATATCCTGTTTTTAAATGGATTCTTTAAATTGAACTCATTCTACATTGATTTCCCAAATCATTTCAATTTACCAATTAAATTTCTAATTGGATTTCCAACTTATCTCCTTTTAAATAAATTTCTTTTTAAGGAAATAAATTTCAATCGTTTCTTTCAATCTATTTAAAAATCCAAATTCCTAAATTAAATTCTTCAATTTATAATCACTGTTTTATGAAATCCATTTATTTAGCATTTTCACTTTATCCTGGAATTTATTCAATACGATTATAAAAATTTACTTTTTATACTTTAAAAATTCCTTTCTTCAAAATTTCTTCAATTTCAAAAATTGGTTCACTTAGAAATTTTCTACATGAATTTCAAAAATTCAATTTCGTTTATCTTTGGAATCAAATGATGTCAAAACATCCATTCAGCTAAATTTTAGCTTTCAAACAATTTCCAGATATCAATATGATTAATAGCATCACTATAATCATTCACAGATTCATATCACAATAGAAATAAATTCAATCAATGTGAGGGGTCCAGTTGGATCCCTCCAACCTGTTTCCCTGCATCCAAAGACGTTAGCACAATACCAATTCCGCTCCAGTACGGAATTATCGCGGTACATGGGTTTTATAAAAATCCGCTTACTAACGGCGCAATAGGGTCTCATCCGCTATACGAGGCGGGAAATCAATCAATCCAATATATACATATGCCAATATGTATATATTGCTATATATAATAGATATATCCTACTATATCTAATATCACATCCAATAGAAATCAATCAAATCAACAACTGCAAAAATTCCACATTCAATTTGAGTGAGAAAAATCTCACCTTTGCTTTTATTGGCATCCCATTACCATTTAATTTCATCCCAGCTTATTTCCTTTCAGATTTCGACCTTGAATAACAATTTATATGATTTCATTAATATTTGAAATAAAAATCGAATAATTTATTACCAATTAAATAAATTTCCTTTACTAATGATTTAGTTTAGACAAGTAATTGAATTTTAAACTACTTTTGCTTTTGAAAATCCTTTAGTAGCTAAAATAATTAATATGCTTACTAAATAAATTAATCCCCATATTACATGAAACTAGTAAATTCCAAATAGGTATATGTGTATATTCCTTATTTTCTTTCATCATTTTGAAGTTACACATATATTTATAAATATCTATACAGATCATAAAACCCAATCTTATTGTGAAATTCCAAAGTTCAAGTTCACTGTAATTCATGAACCCTTCCTAAATACTATAATATTTAAATTCTAAAATTTTGTCAGGTTTACTTATTTCAAAAATTTAAATACGAATTCAAAAATCAAAGAGAACAGAAAGAAACCCATACCCCACACTTCTCATCGGCTTATACCCGAAACCCTAGCACCACCCTATCGCTCGAACTGCGGCCTCTACAGAATCCACTCTCACGAACTAGAGCCGCCAAATCCCCAACGCGACCCCCCCTGTCGATCTCCTCGTCTTCCATCGCGTTCGCCCATCAAAACCAACTGCTTGCGCGCTCGAGATCACTAGCCATGCCCCTCCTTGCTTGCCTCCACGAGCAGGAGCTGCCGCTCTACCAACTCAAATGCGTCGCTTGAAATCGAGTTCCCAGACCTCGCTCGATTGGATGTGAATGGGAGCGTCCATCGCTTTGTTCGAGCCAGCTGATTCGAGAATTAAGTTCACCCCTCATCGCGATAGACGTTCGGCCATTGATTCGTGACCGGGTTTTGAAAGAGGAATGCGCGATTGAAAATAATAGGGGAGGGTATCGAAGAATATAAAGATGAAAGCTCGGCCATTTTTCTTTTGATTTTGCCTTTTGAAAACTGAAGAGGGATTTGCGTGATCTTTTTAAAAGAGATGGAGGGAGACAGGAGATCGTGGTTTTGCAGAGAACAACGTGTTTACTTCGTGATTCTTTGCGTAATTAAAGGAGACAGGGTACTGAAATTTTGACTTAATTCAAATTTAAATTTAAACTGAATTCAGCTTAAATCTCAATGCGTTTACCTATCGTGTGCTCACATAACAGCTCCAAATGCCACGAAATTTGAAATCCGGCAATAATTCAATATTACGGACCCAATGGAAATGGTTTCGTCGAATTCCGAGACTGTTTGAAAAATGACTATTTTTAAATATCGATTCGAACAATTAAATTTCAAAACTGAACGAAACAGTTCGAAATTAAATTCTTAAGCTTCTATTATCTTCAGTATCATCAATATAAATTTTGAAAGCTTTCGAAATATTTTTCTTCACTTTAAATTGAAGATTTAATTTTTTTTTATTCAACATTTAACATATTAAATTTCATAATTTGATCGCCAATTAGAAAGTTATATCGGAGATTCAAATTAAATTATCGTTCAAATATTTAAAATTAATTAAATATTCTCAATTTAATTTGTTCAAAATTCTGGGTCGTTACAGACTTCCCCCCTTAAAAGAATTTCGTCCTCGAAATTACAAGTTAGAAAAAATGGTCCTTAACTCGTCTACTATTTTTCTCAAATTCAATTGTTTTATCAAATTCTTTCAAAACAAATCTTCTACTAAAGATTCGTTATCATTTAACTCGTTTTCCAACTTCAATTATAGTTCAAAAACAACATTGTTTTACTTCAAAATTCAAATTCGAGTTTAAATTCAAATTTTAAACTTTCAAAATTTTCTCAAAAATTTTCTAACACCCTAAATTTTCGAAAATTTTTGCCAGCGTCTCCTTTGCGCGGCTAATACGGCACGACTACAAAACGTCCCTACGGACTCTCAGATTTCAAAAAGAAAAGAAAAAGCCAAGCGGCTAGACAAGAAATCATCAAATCTCATATCGAAATTTAAAATACATACCTTTTTGTCGAGCAATTCAAATTTATCTTTGAAATCAAATCAATCCCTTTATATACCTGTATATGCTACTAGCCGTAATATCTAGTTACATATTCAAACCATTTTGCAAATTCCACTACAAAAATTTCGATACCAACTGCTTATACAATTTTACTTCACTATTGAAGTTACATATTCATTATCATTCAATTTTACATTTCAAATTCCATTTGAATTCTATTCCTAATTTTAATTCAATTTTAACTCAATTTTTATCTTCTATTCTGAACATTGAATTTTTTTTTATCGATTAGCTTTCATTTACAAATTCATCACAAATTCTAATTTACTTATTCAAATTCGGTTTCAACATTCAGTTTCAATTTTATTCACTTACAATTGTAAATTCCCTTCATTTGAAATTTATTTCTACTTACTTGAATTTATCTTTAAATTCGAACCATCTCTTTTCATTTAGCTCACAATTCAAGTTTCAATTTAACTAATTCAACTTCCATTTCATGAATTAATTAATTATCAAACTAGTTTATTCGGATTCAATCTTTATTCATTTTTTTTTCTTTTCCAAGTTAGGAATTTTCTATTCAACGTGATTCAAATCAAATCACATTCCATTATTGAAATTTTAATTCATCTTTCATTTTACATTTTTTCAATTCAATTCATTTGCTTACGAATTCGAAATGAATTTTTCAACATTCAATTTACTTTCATTAAATTGATTCACTTGTACTTACATTAATTTAACTCCATCCTTTAAGTTAAATTTATTCTATCAAAATCCAATTTGTATAAGTTATCAACTTAATAATATTTCATAAATATCTTTATATAGCATTCCAGAGTTTACCAACATTTCAAAGCCATTTTGAAAACAATTCAAATTATCCTTTGAATTTCCAAAACAAAACCCAAATTTCAAAACAACTTCCATTTAAAACAATTTGGCAGCAATTTCCTCTTTTGGAAACCCGAAAATGAACATCGATGATGCTGCAGTCATTACCGAAGTTATTTTCCAGCGACCGAAAAGAGTTTAGAGCTTTTCATTCCGTCAAAACATTTTTCCAAAATCCTTTGAAATTCATTTTCAAATCAAAAAGGAATTAAACTTTCCAAATCTCCAAAATTTTCAAATTCTTTTCAAAACCTTTCCAAATACTTCTCTGGAATCCCGTTTTAAATTACAATTCACATTTATAATTTACATTCTCAAATTTCATTCGCATGTGAATTTATTCCTTAACTTTGGAGTTATGATTCCAATTTCTTATTCAATTTCAGTGATGATAATTCACTATTATTACTTCCTAACATCCATGCAACCATATACTATAGTACTTTATAGAAAAACATTTATTTTCTATACAAAAATAGTTTTGGGCAAAATTATTTCATTTACCCTATTTAAAACAATACTGTGCCGAATTGTTCTGTATAAGTGTTTAGAGATCCCTATCGATAGAGTTGTACGGACAATACCGACCAGAATCCATATACCACTCAACAAACCAATCATCACAATATAAAACAATTTTATATTCACTAACAAATACGCGCTCATATCTATTATTACACTCAACTCATTCTAGAGTACTACTGACTCTATCTCTAATGAGTAACACCCAACAGAGCAGGGTTGTCGCTTAACCATATGCTCTGATACCACTTTGTCACATACCGGATTTTTCGACTTTCGAAAATTCGACATCGATACTCACTTTATCAACTGTCGAGCAATCGAGTGCCAGAAACTCCAATAGTGAGGGTTTTTTTTAAGAAAAAGAAATAGAAGAAAAGATAGAAGAAGAAGAAGAAAGAAAGAAGAAGAACAACAGAACAACAACAGAAACAGAACAATATCAGAATCTCACATATCGCAGCGGAACAATATATAATAGATAAATGAATAATCTTTAAACAAAGAACTATATCATTTTATACATACATCAATCAGAGTCAATATACAACTCAATACAACAATGGACAGTTATATAACTTGTCCTCATACAGAATACACAGCGGAATAAATACTATCAGATACAAATACTACGTCTCGTCCTCCAGCTTATCTCCAAGCTCCAGAATATCCTGATAATCTAACTCTAGACTGCCCGTGTGGAAATTGGTGGGCACCCAGAGTTTAGAAGGGAACAATAAACTCCGAGTCAGTCATGGTGACTGGCGTGAGATCGTAAAACAGTTTTATCTTTAAAACAACAAGAAGATTTAAAGTCAATTCGCAATGCTTTTGGAAAATGAAACTACCATAAGACCTCCCACCACACACACAATGCAAACGCAGACTTGGAGGAGATTTCTTCTTATGATAGTCAAAGATGCTTACTACGCAAAATCAAATTCTTTTTGATATTATCATTAGTGCATAGTGGAAAACATTTCGAAAGTAGAATATAAATCTTAGCCAGCATAGGTACCATTATATTATGCCTGCTATAGCTGCCTCCTGAGGAGACAGGTTATACAATTGAAATCGTAAAGGCTCGTATTGTTTCTTTGGATTTCCAACAAATGGTCAGGCTAAGGAACTTCCTTTCCACGATGGGTACGTCCCTGGAATAGACGACCCGAGAACCTAACCGGATCTCTGCCAACACAAGGCCGGGTTACCTCTGCAAAAATAGGTAACTACTGACACGCGTATGCCATCCCCCGATCGTCACCGATCTTCCCGAGGATCCCCGATTTTCAACAAACCACAAAGTAATAAATTTGCAGCAACCACAGAGGTTAAGTATCTGGGCTCCATACCATGATACCACCTTTATCCAGAAGGAATGACATACACTAAGGGGCGCTACTCCCTAGAACCTTGCCGCATCCTTCCTGTTTCGACCATTTCCGGGGTGTGAGGCTCGACGAAGTCTCGTCCACAAAGCTACGCTTTCTACAAAGCCCTGCTTCGGGTCAAACAAAAATGATCAACCTATGATCACCAAGATATAAGATCAAACAAATGATCATATCACAAATGATCAAACACTGATCATTTCACAGCAACACTCAGTATGCCACGTTACCAAATTGGGATATATCGCTGATAAATTTCAACTACATAACCTCTGAGCTCGTACGTCTCAGAGAAGGGTGTTAAGCTAAGAGAATAAATTCTCCGCCACCAACAGAAATGTATTTGAAAGAAATCAGCTTTATATCTCAAATTGTAACGTCAGACACACAATCCATACAAGTCTGTTCCAGGATCGAACAGAACCGAAGGCACTTCTCACGAAGCCCTTGCAATTCCGGATAATTTTCAATCACGTCAGGACTTCCCGTCACTAAGGGTGATAAAACCTCTAAATCGGAGATCAGCCGATGTAGAGTAACTCGACGGTAATCCTTCCGTTTTCAAAAATATCCGGTCTTCAACACCGGTCTTCAAATGCGATTCATAACGACGTATCACATATTCGGAATGGGTTATACGACCCCATGGTCCTTTCCCGGTTAACCCGAATAGTGAGCGTTTATTCAAAAATAAATGTGGCATTCAAATTCATCCAATTCACAACAAATACCTATCTAAAGGTAATTATTGATAGTCGGTTATTTAACTATCAATAAAGATGCGCAACATCATCAGATTCCAAATAATTTTCCAAATTATTTTATCTTCAAAAATATCTTTACTAGATATATATATAATTTCCACACTTAAAAATAAATCAATGTTTATTTTTAAACAACTTCCCTTTTATAAATTCCATAGTGAATTTATATTCTCAAATATCTACAGATATACGGTTCTCAAATCGATTTCAATATTCAATTTCAATTTATCTTTAAGAAGATAAAATCTCAAAACATTTCATTTCATATTGGAAAAACATTTCCATACTTATTTAAAAATAAGTATTTCACAAATCTATTTATTTTCAACATTTGAAAATATTCAATATACTTAAATCAATATTAAGTATACATTTAATTCTTTTAAGGAAATCATAAATTTTAATATCTATTTGAGTCAAAAACGAATGTTGCGTAAACATCGTTACGACGACTCGAAATCAATAGTATAGGGATTCAGAATTTAGATAGATGTATAAATCCCAATACTACATAAAAACATTTCCTTTCGGAAATTATCTACTATAACAACAGTGTTATAGTCCACCATTTCCTTAAATTTCTCGAAAACGTCTATTTCAACAACAAGTGTTGAAATCTATGCTTTCGATTCATAATACATTTTAAAACATCTTTAAAATGTTTAACTTCGTTCTAAAGTATCACTTCTTCAAAAAAATGAATCCATTTTATTCAATAATACATTCACTGTCCAAAATCGTGAATATATTTTTATTTTTTTATAATCTTCTATATTCAATTTATCAAATTCAATTGATTTTGAATTTATAAAAACAACGTTTATAAATTCTATTTCTGTTTTAATAACAACTTCAGCTCA
The DNA here is from genome assembly GCA_030737815.1 of Allium fistulosum. Taxonomy (NCBI): domain Eukaryota; kingdom Viridiplantae; phylum Streptophyta; class Magnoliopsida; order Asparagales; family Amaryllidaceae; genus Allium; species Allium fistulosum. The sequence goes on along the minus strand of CM060905.1, from coordinate 151,390,405 downwards.
TAAATCTTCTTTCTATTAACCTCTATATTTTACTTATCAAAATAAGTGATTTCGGATTTATAAACAACTTTTATAAATTTTAATTCTGTTTATAAAAACTTCAATATCAATTCAATTTCAATATTGATTTCTGAATTTATTTTCAACTTTTGATAAAAGATTCCATACTGATTTCTCAAAAGTTCTTTTTCCAAATATTACATCAATTACAGATTGATTTCTAATTTTATTTATCTCTACTAGAATAAATTCCTTATTTTCCTTCAAATCATTCAATATCCTGTTTTTAAATGGATTCTTTAAATTGAACTCATTCTACATTGATTTCCCAAATCATTTCAATTTACCAATTAAATTTCTAATTGGATTTCCAACTTATCTCCTTTTAAATAAATTTCTTTTTAAGGAAATAAATTTCAATCGTTTCTTTCAATCTATTTAAAAATCCAAATTCCTAAATTAAATTCTTCAATTTATAATCACTGTTTTATGAAATCCATTTATTTAGCATTTTCACTTTATCCTGGAATTTATTCAATACGATTATAAAAATTTACTTTTTATACTTTAAAAATTCCTTTCTTCAAAATTTCTTCAATTTCAAAAATTGGTTCACTTAGAAATTTTCTACTTGAATTTCAAAAATTCAATTTCGTTTATCTTTGGAATCCAATGATGTCAAAACATCCATTTAGCTAAATTTTAGCTTTCAAACAATTTCTAGATATCAATATGATTAATAGCATCACTATAATCATTCACAGATTCATATCACAATAGAAATAAATTCAATCAATGTGAGGGGTCCAGTTGGATCCCTCCAACCTGTTTCCCTGCATCCAAAGACGTTAGCACAATACCAATTCCGCTCCAGTACGGAATTATCGCGGTATATGGGTTTTATAAAAATCCGCTTACTAACGGCGCAATAGGGTCTCATCCGCTATACGAGGCGGGAAATCAATCAATCCAATATATACATATGCCAATATGTATATATTGCTATATATAATAGATATATCCTACTATATCTAATATCACATCCAATAGAAATCAATCAAATCAACAACTGCAAAAATTCCACATTCAATTTGAGTGAGAAAAATCTCACCTTTGCTTTTATTGGCATCCCATTACCATTTAATTTCATCCCAGCTTATTTCCTTTCAGATTTCGACCTTGAATAACAATTTATATGATTTCATTAATATTTGAAATAAAAATCGAATAATTTATTACCAATTAAATAAATTTCCTTTACTAATGATTTAGTTTAGACAAGTAATTGAATTTTAAACTACTTTTGCTTTTGAAAATCCTTTAGTAGCTAAAATAATTAATATGCTTACTAAATAAATTAATCCCCATATTACATGAAACTAGTAAATTCCAAATAGGTATATGTGTATATTCCTTATTTTCTTTCATCATTTTGAAGTTACACATATATTTATAAATATCTATACAGATCATAAAACCCAATCTTATTGTGAAATTCCAAAGTTCAAGTTCACTGTAATTCATGAACCCTTCCTAAATACTATAATATTTAAATTCTAAAATTTTGTCAGGTTTACTTATTTCAAAAATTTAAATACGAATTCAAAAATCAAAGAGAACAGAAAGAAACCCATACCCCACACTTCTCATCGGCTTATACCCGAAACCCAAGCACCACCCTATCGCTCGAACTGCGGCCTCTACAGAATCCACTCTCACGAACTAGAGCCGCCAAATCCCCAACGCGACCCCCCCTGTCGATCTCCTCGTCTTCCATCGCGTTCGCCCATCAAAACCAACTGCTTGCGCGCTCGAGATCACTAGCCATGCCCCTCCTTGCTTGCCTCCACGAGCAGGAGCTGCCGCTCTACCAACTCAAATGCGTCGCTTGAAATCGAGTTCCCAGACCTCGCTCGATTGGATGTGAATGGGAGCGTCCATCGCTTTGTTCGAGCCAGCTGATTCGAGAATTAAGTTCACCCCTCATCGCGATAGACGTTCGGCCATTGATTCGTGACCGGGTTTTGAAAGAGGAATGCGCGATTGAAAATAATAGGGGAGGGTATCGAAGAATATAAAGATGAAAGCTCGGCCATTTTTCTTTTGATTTTGCCTTTTGAAAACTGAAGAGGGATTTGCGTGATCTTTTTAAAAGAGATGGAGGGAGATAGGAGATCGTGGTTTTGCAGAGAACAACGTGTTTACTTCGTGATTCTCTGCGTAATTAAAGGAGACAGGGTACTGAAATTTTGACTTAATTCAAATTTAAATTTAAACTGAATTCAGCTTAAATCTCAATGCGTTTACCTATCGTGTGCTCACATAACAGCTCCAAATGCCACGAAATTTGAAATCCGGCAATAATTCAATATTACGGACCCAATGGAACTGGTTTCGTCGAATTCCGAGACTGTTTGAAAAATGACTATTTTTAAATATCGATTCGAACAATTAAATTTCAAAACTGAACGAAACAGTTCGAAATTAAATTCTTAAGCTTCTATTATCTTCAGTATCATCAATATAAATTTTGAAAGCTTTCGAAATATTTTTCTTCACTTTAAATTGAAGATTTAATTTTTTTTTTATTCAACATTTAACATATTAAATTTCATAATTTGATCGCCAATTAGAAAGTTATATCGGAGATTCAAATTAAATTATCGTTCAAATATTTAAAATTAATTAAATATTCTCAATTTAATTTGTTCAAAATTCTGGGTCGTTACAGATAGTTGAATAACCGACTATCAATAATTACCTTGAATGGTATTTGTTGTGAATTGGATGAATTTGAATGCCACACTTATTTTTGAATAATCGCTCACTATTCGGGTTAGCCGGGAAAGGACCATGGGGTCGTATAACCCATTCCGAATATGTGATACGTCGTTATGAATTGCATTCGAAGACCGGTGTTGAAGACCGGATATTTTTGAAAACGGAAGGATTACCGTCGAGTTACTCTACATCGGCTGATCTCCGATTTAGAGGTTTTATCACCCTTAGTGACGGGAAGTCCGGACGTGATTAGAAATTTATCCGGATATGCAAGGGCTTCGTGAGAAGTGCCTTCGGTTCTGTTCGATCCCGGAACAGACTTGTATGGATTGTGTGTCTGACGTTACAATTTGAGATATAAAGCTGATTTCTTTCAAATACATTTCTGTTGGTGGCGGAGAATTTATTCTCTTAGCTTAACACCCTTCTCTGAGACGTACGAGCTCAGAGGTTATGTAGTTGAAATTTATCAGCGATATACTCCCAATTTGGTAACGTGGCATACTGAGTGTTGCTGTGAAATGATCAGTGTTTGATCATTTGCGATATGATCATTTGTTTGATCTTATATCTTTGTGATCATAGGTTGATCATTTGTTTGACCCGAAGCATGGCTTTGTAGAAAGCGTAGCTTTGTGGACGAGACTTCGTCGAGCCTCACACCCCGGAAATGGTCAAAACAGGAAGGATGCGGCAAGGTTCTAGGGAGTAGCGCCCCTTAGTGTATGTCATTCCTTCTGGATAGAGGTGGTATCATGGTATGGAGCCCAGATACTTAACCTATGTGGTTGCTGCATTATTATTTTGATGTGGTTTGTTGGAAATCGGGGATCCTCGGGAAGATCGGTTACGATCGGGGGATGGCATACGCGTGTCAGTAGTTACCTATTTTTGCAGAGGTAACCCGGCCTTGTGTTGGCAGAGATCTAACCGTAATGTTAGGTTATTTCTCGGGTCGTCTTTTCCAGGGGCGTACCCATCGTGGAATAGGAAGTTCCTTAGCCTGACCATTTGTTGGAAATCCAAAGAAACAATACGCGACTTGTACGGTTTTAGTTGTATTACCTGCTATGGAATGTGGCGGTAACCTGCTATTGAACATAGTAGCTATAGTAGGCATAAGTGCGAAATGCCTATGCTGGCTAAGATTTATATTATACTTTCGAAATGTTTTTCTACACTATGCACTAATAATAATATCAAAAATGATTTGATTTTGCGTATCAAGCATCTTTGACTATCATAAGAAGAAATCTCCTCCAATTCTGCGTTTGCATTGTGTGTGTGGCGGGAGGTCTTATGGTAGTTTCATTTTCCAAAAACATTGCGAATTGACTTTAAATCTTCTTGTTGTTTTAAAGATAAAACTGTTTTACGATCTCACACCAGTCACCATGACTAACTCGGAGTTTATTGTTTCCCTTCTAAACTCTGGGTGCCCACCAATTTCCACACGGGCAGTCTAGAGTTAGATTATCAGGATATTCTGGATATTCTAGTGCTTTGGAAGCAAGCTGGATGGCGAGACGTAGTATTTGTATCTGATATTATTTATTCCGCTGTGTATTCTGTCTGAGGACAAGTTATATAACTGTCCATTGTTGTATATGACTCTGATTGATGTATGTATAAATTGATATAGTTCTTTGTTTTAAAAGACTAGTGTTATCTATTATATATTGTTCCGCTGCGATGTGTAAGATTCTGATATTGTTTTCTGTTCTGATGTTGTTCTGTTGTTCTTCTTTCTTCTCTTCTCTCTTCTCTTCTTTCTTCTTTCTTTTTCCTCTTTTCTTCTTCTTCTACCTTTTTCTTCTTTTTAAAACCATAACTTTTCGGGTTTCCAGCATTCGATGGCTCGGCAGTCAATAAAGTGAGTATCGATGTCGAATTTTCGAAAGTCGAAAATTTCGGGATGTTACAGAAGGAGAGCCCACAATGCCGAGTCTCCGATGTGTCTCATCATCTTCATCTGTGTCCACCTCCCATCGTAGTATACGCCTCTTATTGCATGCGCTGGGATCCATCAACAACACAGTATCATGCTGCGTTAGAATCATGAATAGTGAATACCAAGGAGTCCCATTGTGCCAGACCCACACACTTCATCAGGCATCAAACAGTGTTGCACGTTCACCGTGGAACCTTCTATGAGTGTCATTTGCAATAGAATTACCCCCATCGTGTAAAGTACATTTACCCAACCCCGCAACGTCCTAACATCATCTCATAGAGAATTGGCTTCCCTACTACCCCTAACAACCACTTATATGTAAGAAGTATACTTATACATATAATTATTAGTTTATATTTTAACCTGGGCTTCAGGCCGAGGTTCAGATTACACATTTCATCCTTTAATCGGCGAATCACTCAGATTTTATAGTCGAACGGTCACAACATAAATTTTAGGGTTTTTTGATTTTTCCGATTCGATTTTAATTATTTGTTAATTTTATCAATTCTCTTACACAGTGAACCCTAGGCATCGATTTACACTAACCAATCTTTGCCAATTTTGCATTTCAATTTCATAGGTTTATACTAGATTAATTATACTTGTTTAATACTGGGTTAACCAATTTTTAGGGTTTCAATTCAATAAAAAGGGGTTTAATTTGGGTTAGTAAGAAAAATGAGATTAGTCAATTTATACCAATTCCAATCTCTAACTCAAAACTTAGGTTTAAAATTAGGGTTTACAATTTAATTACTAACATCCTAGATCAGATAGAATATGTTAAGATTAACTGTAAATAATCAGCTTATTAAACTTTTTCCCACTCACCTAGGACCCAAGCTCTAACTCTATGCTCCGTCGAAGAATCATCACCCGTTAGCTTGCCTCCTCCTTGATTCGATTTACTAGTGCTCTTTTACTTTGTTTTTAAAGAAATTTTTGTAAGTGGAGAAATTTTTTTGGTGGAGTTTTAGTATGCAATAAGTTTTCTAATGAAATTAGGGTTAGCTTAGCGTTAATTTATAGGGGTCAGATATTGATTTGGAGCATACCCTAGAGAATCTTTGTCTTCATCCCAACCGCACATCAAAAACTTGGCAATGAAGAAAAGCGTTTCATTCAATTGTTTCCATCCGATCACATGCTCCAGTTGCATGAAAATACATGTCAACGGTCAACTGCTTGGGTAGGCCGATAGATCGTCGACCGCTTCCTATTGACCGACACACCTTAGGATGTCGACCGTGACCTAGTTTTATTAGGAAAGTTTTTATTTTTTTAATTTTATTCTGTTTTTAAACTTTCAACCATCTGTAACTTCTCCATACTAACTCCGATTTAAAAGTGTTATATATGAAAATTGTCTTGAAAATCGCTACAAATGCAACTGTGTAAGTTTCATAGCCAAACTCGGATGTCTATGAAAATTTCATTTTATCCCTTGTTATATTTTAAATTTAATTTTCTTATTAAATTTTCCGCTAAATTTCCAGGGTGTTACATGTACAGTTAGCTGCATGGCTTGCCATTTACTATTGTATGCCTCTATGGCATGGTAGATGAATGACTTTGGTCGGGATTTAATGCTGCTGGAGACTGAATATTGCTACAGACCAAGGTGCAAAGAATAGGTCGAGCCAACTACAATATGACAAGGTGAGCTATAGTGATGCCGGGTTAGAGATGGGTCATGCTTGAGTTGGCACTCGACTCTGGATGTTGTCTGAAGCTACTTGAGTGTGCCACCGGCTATGGAGTCGGTCTAGAGGGGCTAGCCTGAAGCCAGTCTGGATGAAGACAAACATGAGTGGGCTGCTTGTTTTGTGATTAAGTTTTCTTAGAGTTGGCTAGTGTTAAGGACCATGTCGTGGAGGTGATGCCAGGTGTGAGAGGACATGCTTCTTGGCTAGCTGCTTCACTATAGTATTGAGCAGGTCTTGCTGAATATGCTGGCTATTGAGGCAGTCTTGAGTTAGGACGGTCGACAATTGAAGCGATGCTGAGTGGACGAGATGACTTAGAGTCAGGATAAAAGTGTATTGGCACGAGGGAGCCAGTCTTCGAGCCAGGCTGAAATGGACCAGGCAGGGCTATACTTAGCCTTGTCTTCACCCGATGAATTTACTGTGAGTGTTGCTTGGGGATAAGATGACCGGTCTTCAGCTTGATGTCTTGCTGAGTAGGTGGGCTGGCTTCAAACCAACTTGAGCTTGGGCCAGAACATCTGAGCCGGTCAGAGTGTAACTGGGCTAGTTTTGATTGGGCTAGGCTATGCCTTAATCGGCTTGCTACCTACTTGTGGGAAAATTAAACAACATTAACCAAAAGGTCGGAGATTCGACCCTCCTTCCCATGCCAAAATGTTGAGTAGAGATTTAGTCAACCTCGGAATCAGCTTGGTTAGACCATGAAAGCAAAGGCTACTTGCTAATCACTAGGCTTAAAAATAAAAAACGAGGAGGAATGCAAGCAAGGTAAAACAATGCTAAATATATAGTGGTTCGGCAAGATTTCCTACATCCACTGTGAAGATCTTTTACTATAGTTCTTTCTGACAATTACCGGAAATTACAAGAGAATAATCAGAAATATAACACTTAAGACTAGAAAATTTAGCTAACCTTGAGTACTTCTGACTTTGATTTTCTTAGAGGATACCTCTAGTAAGAAATTATGACTAAAATTCTAACATTTTCCAATCCCTTTGAAGTGGAAATCATAGGGTATTTATAGTGACTAAAATGGATGATGGATGGCTGAGATTGCGCTGTTGAGAATTCGAAAGACATGCTTGGCCGTTGATTTAGTCACCCGAGTTGATGTGAGACTGCTGTAAAGGAAGAAATGAATGAGTAGCTGAGAATCACGCCAATTGTCCTTCTGTACTAGGTGCATGCATTGCACTTAATAAGCATTAATAAATGCCGATGGTAAGCTACAAAAGTATATGCATTTCAAGTCGCTTCACTATAATACCTTGTATAGTTGGATGTATGGCTTCTCATTTACTTTTGTATGCTTATGTGGCAAGGTAGATGAAAGATTTTGGTCGGGCTTCAAAGATGCTGGAGATTGAATATTGCTAAGGACCAAAATGCAAAGAATAGGGCGGGCCAACTCTGATATGACCAGACGAGTTGTAGTGACGATGGGTCATGCTTAAGCTGGAACTTGATGTTGGGTGTTTTCTAAAGCAATCAAGTGTACCGACTGGTTACAGAGCTGGTCTTGAGGGGCTGGCCTGAAGCCGGGCTTGATGCAGATAGATATGGGCGGGCTGGTTGTTCTATAATTAAGTTTGTTGTGAGTGGGCTAGTGCTAAGGACCGTGCTGTGGAGGTGATGCCAAGTCGAATGTGAGATGACAGGATGGACTGCTTGGGGCCGGTTGAAGGCGGCTGTACTGAAGCCGAGCCAATGACACATCACAGTCGAACTGATCTTATCGAATATGTTGGTTATTAAGGCAGTCTTGAGTTGGGACGACTGACAACTAAATCGAAGGAGAGTGGATGGGCTGACTTGGAGTCGGGCTAAAAGTGTGTTGGCATAAGGGAGCCGTTTGTCTTCGAGCTAGGCCGGAATGGACCAGGCAGGGCTATACTTAGCCTTATCTTCACGCGATGAATTGATTGTGAGTGTTACCTAGGGACGGCCGATCTTAACTTGATGTCTTGTTGAGTTGATGGGCTGGTTTGGAACCAACTTAAGCCTGGGCTGGCACGTGCGGGCCTGTCAGAGAGTGACTAGGTCAACTTTGATTAGGCCAGGCCATGCCTTAATCAGCCTGCTTATTACTTGCGAGAAAATCAAGCGACACAATGGAAATGATAATAATAGCAATAATAATAATAAAAGGAAAAAGAATAATCCTAGGGTCCAGGAAGAAGACCCTATGAAACATTTTAGGTCCGCGTAGGATGGGATATATACGGAGTTAACCGACTCCATGGAAAATATTTACATAATGACACAAAACACAATTGGGTAATGAAAGCCAGCTCCAAAGAAAGCTACTAAGGAAGATTGGGGATCCAGATAGCATTATCGCTTCCATAAGACAAATGGATACAATACTAGTGAATGTAGACATTTGAAGGATATGATTGAAGAGTTGATAATAAAGAAATAACTATTTCTGTACATGAAATACTTGCATGAAGTTTGGCAAAGGAATTATCAACTTCAGAGGCTACAACCCCGAGGTGATGGAGAAAGAATGAGTGGGGCTAGACCCAATTCACCTAAAGGTGATTTGGTTGTTAACACAATTTCAGGAGGCTTGCATCCTATGGAGAAGAGCTGGAATGAAATGGAAAGGTACGGGAGTTCCTTGAAAATATATCGCAAGAGACATGTTATGATATAGAACTAGGTCCTCTCTCAAAATAATTAAAAAAGAATGGATAATGGCATCATTTATAGAAATAGGGATGCAAGTGGGATCGAAGCTCCCACATTTGATCCAAAGGTGATAACGACCAAGATAGGGCCAGCTACATTTTTTTCGAGTGCCAGTAGATTGTAGAAGCTTATTTTACATTCTATTTAGGCATGATCTTAATGAGATGAGGCTGAATATAAAGGATTCGTTGTCGTGCAACTTCTACTTTCAGGAGTTCAATAGATAGGCGACATCTCCAATTGATATATCAATTAAACAATATAGTTATGAGATAAGCCACACATAGCTGTGTGGGTTGAAATGTTTGTAGTGGTTGATTAGTACTTTAGATATAATGCATTATTAGGCCGACCGGCCCCAAAAGACTTTAAAATTTTCTAGTTCCACAGTGCTTAACTATGAAGTTCCTCACCGATAGTGGAATTGGAATCGTTAAAGAAAATCAGAGCGTTGGGACAAAGTGCTAGGTTACTAAGCTTAGGCAAGCTAGACATAAAGAAAGGAAATAATTTAAAGAAGGCTCTTTGCATCAGGTGAAAAAACACATAGCAACTACCACTTGAGCCTCGTCGGATCGAATATCGACAAATACAAAGCTATGGATAAATGGAAAGAGCCGGATGAGGTAAAGGTGAGAACGGTAGATTTGATGGATGAGATCCAAATAGATAAGATAATCCTATAAGGTAGTTAGTAATGGTTCATGGCTTGGTCTAAGAATAAAGAAGGAACTGATATGGATTTCGAGGGAGAACCGTGACGTGTTAGCATGGACTCATTCTGATATATGTGATATTTCACCTAAAGTTGCATGCCATGCATTAAATATCAAACCAACTTTCTTACATATGAAGAAAAAGAGATGTAGTATGGATCTAGAGTGATCTATTGCATTGAAGGAAGAAGTGGATAAGTCAACGACAAACAATAAAATCCACGAATCACTCTACCTCGATTGGGTAGCAAATAAAAAGTGGAGACATTCGTCAATTATTCTGACTTGAATAAAACATATCTGAAGGATGGCTTCCACTTTCGCGGATAAACCAACTCATGGATGGAATGGTCAGACATGAATTATTTTCATCTGTGGATTTTTATTGTAGCTATAACCAAATCACAATGCACATTCTTGATTAGGAGCATATGAGTTTTATTATGGATTTGGGACTGTATTACTATAAGGTGATATTATTTCGTTTGAAGAATGTTGGAGCTACTTATCCACGGCTTGTCATCAAGATGTTTTCATAAAAAATCCAATGGGTAATGGAGGTATGCATGGAGGATATGCTGGAGAAGTCAAGAAGATCAATGGACCATGTGGAGCAACTATCAGAGATGTTTGGTGTACTTTATAAGTACGAGATAAGGCTAAGTCCACTTACATTCTTTTAGAGTAGCATCGAGAAAGTGTTTAGGGTTCATCATGAACTCTATGGGCATAAATGTCAATGCAGAGTAGATTGTTCCATCAAATAAAGTTACAACCCCAAGGACTAAGAGGGAAATGTAGAGCTTGAATGGCAATGTTGCCACTTTGATCATTTTAATATCTATAGCAACCGACAAGTTTATATCATTCTTTGATTCCTTCAAGAAGGAAAAAGTGATGTTCTAATGGATGGACGAGTGTGAAGCTACATTTCAACTAGTTGGAACATCTCTAGAAAGCACCCATATTATCAAAGATTTTGGAAGGCGAAGTCTTGTATATCTATTTGGCAGTGTCAAATCATGCATTATATGTGAAAATAGTGCACGAGGAAGCGAAGCTCCAATAGTCGATATATAACATCGGTAAGTGGTTCACAAGCGTGGAAAATCATTATTCTAAATTGGAGAAGCTAGCCTACTGCATGCTTATTGCATCAAGGAATTTGTGACCATATTTTTAGGCTCATCCAATTAGGGTACCATTATTAAGCATTTTACCCAAGTGACATTTCAATGGAACTGGATTATGGAATGATAAATGAATGGACTCGAAGAGGATCAACTATGAAGAGCAAAGAAAGAAGAAGCCAAAATTGGCTAAGTTCATGGATAGGTACCGATCCATGGATGGATCAATAATGATCCATCAAAAAGCATAATAAGGCCCCAAAGTTCAAGTGTAACTGATTTCTAGAGTGTTTGAAGGAAAATACAAGTTTTGAGAATGGGTGATGGATTGGTACCGATCAATCAAAAAGACTATTTTGCCCTTGAAACTCAAGAGCATTAAAGAATAACTCAATTTGGAGCAAATTATAATATTCTGGAGTAAGGCCATGGATCAGTACTGATCTATTAAGCCTCTATATTTGGTCCAGATTTAACTTGATCTCTTTCATGTTATACCAGATCTAACTAATTGATGATTTCCAAACAAGATCGGCGAATCTAAAGGCCTAGAGAAACACAATTTAGCTATAAATATAAACCTATCTCCAATATAAAAGGGGATCAAACTCTTTATCTTTGCTAGGGGAAACTCCGCCATTTTTCTACCTCGAGATTGAACTCTAAGAACACTTTGTAATTTTGGAAAATCAAGCAAACACAAGAATAAAATTGGTAAAGTGAATGTAAGCTAATGAATTGTCGAACCACTATAAAAAAATTATGTCCCATTTCTCTCTTCCATTTTTATTTTTTACTATTTTACATTTATTCTTTGAATTTCGATTATTTAGGTATGTTTGCCCAAAATAAAGGCTAACATTTTTGCTTCTTTCACTAAGAAATTGAAGATCAGGTCAGGTTTCAATTTACTAATAGGATTTGAAAAAATCTCCAAAGGTATCCGATCGAAATGAGATTAAAGATTAATCCAAGTAAGACGGTCATTAAAGAGGAATCCGCTGGAGCTAATACTGGATAGAGTGATGGATCTACTCAATCTCCACCATATTTGGTGACAAAGCAAGAGTTGGATACAATAATGATTGCAAGGGATCAGAAGATGGAAGCAACACAACTAGTTATTGTAGTGGAATTACAAAAGCAATTTGTGTCGATAAAGCAGCCTCTACAAGGAGAATGATCTCACCCTAGTGATCATGAAGGTAGAGGAAGATATCCAACTAACTCGAATGATGGAAGTTCTATTAATAGACACATGCCAGGAAAGGAAAATGCTAGAGAAGGAGATGTAGAAGATTGAAGAAAACACCAGAAATGAATGAAAGTTGATGAACAAACTTCGGGATGGATCGGTATAGATCCATCATGGACCAGTGTGATCCGTCAAGGAAGAATCAAGGTGATGGAATAGTTGATGGTGGTGTTCATGATCATACTATGAGTCAAGATGGTGGAAAAACTAGAAGAAGAGAGATGCTCATAGAGGAAGTAGATCTAGAGGACACATCCTGAATTGACACCGTAAAAGGATAGAACTCCCTAAATCTAGGGAGAGCTAGGCTTTATGATGATAGATGTGACTGTTCGGGCAGTGGACGTAACGACCGCTCGTGGAACTAAATACACGGTAATGCACGTGATAAGCGACTTTCAGGACAGAAGTAAGATACCGATGAGATGATTATTGCAACGATCTGGGGACTATATTGGGATAAGCAGGATGATAGCTAGGAGATCGCCTCTAGTTGGAATCCATTTACCATGGAGATTAGGGCAGAAAAATATCTAAGGAAATTCACAATCTCAACGATTCCCAATTACAATGGATTGATGGATCCTCTATAGCATTTGATGAAGTAGGATTGGCACATGGATGGTGCCAAAGAAAATGATAATGTGAAATGTGGATGCTTTCCACTATTTCTAGAAGGACTAGCAACGATGAGGGTTCTACAGGCTAGAGCTCGGATCTATATCGTTATATGACCAATTAGCGAATAAATTTTAATTCAGTTCTAGATTCACTTCGTGCAGCCCAAGGATGCTTTTTCAGTGGCAAACATCCAACAGAGGAATAGAGAGACATAGAAGAATTATCTAAAGAGATTCAACATAGGTGTAACTGAAGTGAAAATCCACAGGATGGTTTGGTACTGATGATGGTAGTGGGTGGAGTAGATAAAGAGTGTGATTTTTGGAAATGGTTAACAATGAAGAAGTCTACCACATTAAAGGACTTCTATACAAAGGAAAATATATTTTTGCAGTTGGAAGAGGCAGAAATGGGGAAGAGGATAAACGTTGGTGGTAAGGTTGAACCAAGTAGCATGGTGAAGAATACTGAGGCTGTTAAGAAGGATGGTAACACCAGTAATATGGTAATGATACTAAGAGAAAGAACACAAACAACACTGGTGGCAGGAAGAAGGACCCCAGGAAACATTCTAGATTCAATAGAGATGGGAAGTATATAGAGTTGAATGACTCTATGGAGAATATCTACCTTGCAACTCAAGGCATGGTTAGATACAGGAAGCCTGCTCTGAGGACGCCTACGAAAGAAGAGAAGCACTTTGGGAAGTATTGCCCATTCCATGGGACTCATGGACACAATACCAATGAGTACCAACATTTAAAAGACATGTTAGAGGAGTTAGTAAGGAAGAAGCAACTCCAACAGTATGTGAGGAATCCATGGGAATGTGGATAAGGAAATAATCAACCACTAAGGCAGTAGGTTCGGGGTAATATGGAAAGGAATAAGGGAGAGGGCCCAAGGTTACCTAGGCATAAATTAGTGATTAATACAATTTTAGGAGGTTGGCATTCTGCGGAAAAGAACTGGAATGAAATGGAATACTACTGGAGTTCCTTAAAGCATGTACCATAAAAAATGTGTTATGCTACTGAGGACATCACTCCTATTGAGCAACAAAAGAGGATAGATGATGACAATGTCTTCAGAAATAGGGATGTTGACGAGGTTGAAGCACCTACCTTCGACCCAATGGTAATTATGGCCGTGATCAGGCCGAATATAGTTCGCCTAGTGATTATTGATAGCGGAAGCTCAGTGAACATTCTATTTAAATGAGCATTTGATGAAATGTAACCAGATAACAAGGATTTGTTGCCTTGTAAACATTGGCTTCGGGGATTTATCAGAGAGGAAACATCTCTTATTGAATGTATAAAAATGATAGTGTAGTTAGGAGAAAATCCTCATAGGGTGAGGCGGGTACATAACTTCGTTGTAGTGCACGGATATTTCACTTGCAATGCCTTTTTGGGCCGACCTACCCTTTTCGATTTTAGTATTCCTCTCATTCCATGGTGTTTAATTTTGAAATTTTCCATCGAGGTCAAAGTTGGAGTAATCCTAGGAGACCAAAGCACCGTGAGAGTGCTACATCATGGATTGCAAGAGGCGAGACATAAAGAGATGGGAAAGAATGCAGAGAAGGATCTCTGTATCAAAACTCAAAATGCATAAGATTACCGTCAAACCCTAGCTTGGTCCACTAGCGGTCAATACAAACCTATGAACCCATGAAAAGAGTTGGAAGAGGCTAAAGCGGGATGGGTGGAGCTGATGGACGAGATTCAAGTGGACGAAGACGATCAAACAAGGATTGTCAAAATTGGCTCTGTACTCAACTTGAGGTTGCAGAAGGAGCTAACTAGATTTTGAGAGGGGATAGTTGTTTGCTTTATAATATCTAATTCTACCTAAACATTCACCAAGCTCCGTTTTACTTAAGTGTCTCCTAACCTAAGCTTTGATACCAATTGTAACATACTTTATTACGAAACCCAAAGATGGAACTCTAATGTGCTCCAATCACCTTGGAATTATCTTTCGGTGACAAAGACGAGATATGTTATATATGAACAATTTAAGCAAATAGAATGGCTAATAAATATTACACAACATAATCGTTCTTTACATGTCCAAATTGTTCCCAAAGTCATGCCCATATATGGTCAAAAACATAATCCATTCATAGTTAATAGTGTCATGCTTAACAAATGAACATGCTGACATAAACAGTTAATACAACGAAATCGAGATAACAAATAATGTTTAAGCCTCCCGTTTCATCTTTGGAACTCTTCGTTAACCTTTCGAAAGCAACCTGCCTAGATATGTAAACTCAGCTAACTCGTATTAGTATCCGTGAGTTTATGGAGAAAACAACGATAAAAGCATGGGTGAGACATGAAGCCTGGTATGAGTAATATATTACTCTAAAAAAAATATAGTGATACCACGCCGCTAAATCACGAAAGGGTTTTCCCCTCACTATAACATAATATACATTTAACAGCTTTAAACTTAAGCATAAAAAAATTTATTTCATCCCTAGAGGTCTTACACATGCTTTGTTACTTTAGTTAGAATTAATAGCCATTTCCTGTGATTTTCCATTTAGTAATCATTCCCTTTTCTATCCAACACCCAAAACATACTATCTTCGGCAGCCACCAAGGCCTTATGCCTTCTTCTTATGATCAAGGGTTATAGTATTAGCCCTTGGCTGCCATAAGGCCTTATGCCTTCACTGCTTTCTTAATTCTATTAGTTCCATCATCGGTTTTGGCTACCACTTAGGCCTTCCACATTCAATTTTGTGTTTCGGTTGCCACTTATGCCTTACACCTATGCTTTCGCTTATGGATGCCACTAAGGCCTAACTCCTTATCCTTTGATTCCTTGACCGCCACTTCAGACCTCTCTTCATCTGCCGAATCCTTGGTTGCCACATCAAGCCTTACACCCATGCTTTCATTTTCAGATACCACTACAGACCTACTTCTATGCTTTCAGTTCGTAGCTACCACATTAGAACTTACGTCATCTACCAACAATTAAATTACCTACCTAACAAGTCATACATTAGGCTTTCACTTAGCTATTCATTAAGCTACTATAAGGCCGACTACCCTCCGCTAACTTCGTCACTTACTATATTATCATCAATGTTTTAAGTACTAGTGTCGGCCATCTTAAAACTTAGCATATAATTCTTCTTTTGAATGTAAATTGCTCTGGTTTTAACATTCCATCGAGGGCTAATCAGCTCTCGATAAACAATACCACTGGTCTCATTCAGGGAAATCTAAACTTTAGGTTTGGGAAATCACCTCTTCTACCCATAATTCCTCTTTGTTCCTTATTCCCCCTTCAGTCTTCGATCAATACCTTTTGTTGGTACTTAATATGGGTCAACCCAATATGCTTAGTTTCAAGAGAATGAAGGTACTTGAGTAAGATAGAATTCCTAGTCAAGTGTGCTAAAAATGAGTTCACAAGAAGTTATTATGCAAATTGACATTTATTTCAGTCCATTTTTATTAACACACAAAATCAAGTTTGGCTAATCAGCAATTAACGACTTTTGTTCAGGCTTTTTATTTATGCCATGGAAAAATGAAAATGAGAAAGAAGATACATTCAAAAAATTCACCTCATTCTAGGAGGGTATATGTCTATTTATAGAAAACTCCGGCCTTTGGATTTATGCCACGTGTCACTTTGTATGGATGAGCAATGGAGATTTAGCTTTATTCAAGGAGCTTAGTGTTTATAACACGATGGCACGTGTCAGCTTATTATGCGATGGTTTGGTTATCCTATCTTTTGATCATTTTAGTGAGTTGACTCACGATAGCTCCACTTCTTTGTCTCTTTGAAGTCATTCAATAACAGTTTTCCATAATAACTATGAAAGTTACTACATAAGGGTTTATACACGAGGTCCTTTAGATAAGATCTCATGACAATCTCAAGGTTCATATCACGATGGCTCCAATCCTCTATTTCATGATAGCTTTAGTAATCACTTCTGGCTTTAGGAATCTCCCCACGATGACTATTGGAACCATCACATGAAGGCTTTATTTATTATCACACGATAGCTATAACTTATTTCATGATGACGTCCATGTCTCTTTTCATGATGACTCTAAGGAATACTCCACGATGGCTTTGGTATCTTACTTCACGATGGCTTGAACGCTTCATTTCACAATGGCTTCAATGAATACTTCACGATGACTTCAATGTCTTGTTTCACGATGGCTCTAAGAAGTACTTCATGAGGGCTTCAATATCTCATTTCATAATGGTTCTAAGGAATACTTCACGATGGCTTTAGCTCCTCGTTTCACGATGGCTCCTAGGAATATTCCACGATGGCTTTAATATCTCATTTCACGATGGCTCTAAGAAGTACTTCACAATGGCTTTAGCACCTCCTTTCATGATGGCTCCAAGGAATATTCCACGATGGCTTTAATATCTCATTTCACAATGACTTTAAGGGATATTTCACAGTCGCTTTATTCTTTTGTAGCCTTATTGAATCGATACATGAAAGCTTCATTGAACCTATACATAATAGCTTTTTTTCTTCTGGTAACTTCAAGGAGTTATCTTACGATAGCTTCCTTATGTCAACCCATGATGACTATAAGGGTTCTTACATAATAGTTTCTCTTATAAGCTCACGATGACTTCCGAAGTTATCACACGATGACCTTGAGAATCACCACACGATAGCCTAAATATTCCATCTTTTAACAATGCCTTTGCCATTCTGCCTTATTTTCCTTTTAAAATTCTTAAGATATAACATTTGCCCATCCTTTTTATAACGAGTTCACTTAGGCTTTAGCTTAATTAATCTTCTTTTGATTCATTGAATGCGCTTTAGGAGTCCTAATTATTATTGAAGTTTATTCCGACTTCCTTTATTTCTGAATAGTCTATTTTATGAAAAGAATCTTCAGTGGCATCGTTTGATACACATCTTGTGGTTTTTTTGGGAAAACATTTGCATTCTTCTTCTTTTTTGATAGGTTCTTTGTCCAAAGGATTCTTTTGTTCATCTTGTTTGAATGGGTGCTTTGATCAGGCCCGGTCGTGGAATCAAAGGCTTAATCGACCACCTCTCTTTGTATGGTTGCTTTGCCTAGCCTTGCAGCGGGACCATAGGCTTTGTTGGCGATCTCTCTTGGATGAGTGCTTTGATCAGGCCCAATGGCCGGATCAAAGGCTTAATTAAATACCACTCTTTGGATGGTTGCTTTGATCAGGCTTGCGACAGAACTAAAGGCATTTGCATCCATCTCCCTTGGATGTGTGCTTTGACCAGCCTCGACGGCGGGAACAAAGGCTTAATTGATGACCACTCTTTGGATGGTTGCTTTGGCTAGGCCTTGCGAGGGAGGAGGGAGGGGGCCTAAAGACTTTATGCCTATCTCCCTTGGATGGGTGCTTTCACCAGGCCCAGTGGCTGGATCAAAGGCTTAATTGACCACCACTCTTTGGATGGTTGCTTTGGCCAGGCCTTGTGCCGGGACCAAAGGCTTTTCCGTCCATCTCCCTCGGATAAGTGCTTTGACCAGACATGGCTGCGGAATCAAAGGCTTAATTGACCACCACTCTTTTGATGGTTGCTTCGCCCAGGTCTTACGGTGGAAACAAAAGATTTTTTGTCCATCTCTTTTGGATGGGTGTTTTGACCAGGCCCAACGGCGGGATCAAAGGCTTAATTGACCACCACTCTTTTGATGGTCTCTTTAGCCAGGCCTTGCGCTGAACAACATGCTTTTTTATCCATCTCCCTTGGATGTTTGCTTTAACCAGGACATGCAGTAGGATCAAATGCTTAATTTACCACCACTCTTCAGATGATTTCTTTAGCCAAGCCTTGTGGTGGGACCAAAGACTTTTTGTCCTCTTTTGCGTATGAGGGTTTTTCTGCTCAACGAATCTTACCAACCTTATCAGGTTAGAAACTAAGTTGAATATAAGGCATTTCGGTCTGGGGGCTGTTATTTAGACACAGTTTCTTTAGTAATCCACTTTATTCATCCAATGTTGTAAAGTATGGTCTTAAATGCTTATCATTTCATGTCCTTGATAGTACATTTCCATCAGTTCTACTTCGGTGATAGGTTCCTGAAGGAATAACTTCGTGAATGACCAGTGGTCCTTCTCAGTTTGGTCCTAATGGATCGTATGTTATGTCTTTTATATTTTCTATCACACTTCTTAATACTAAGTCCCCCATTTTGAATGCTCTTTCTTTCACCATAAAATTATAATACTTGGAGATTCTTCGTTGATACTCATCTATCCGTATAGGGGCTTGATCTCGTAATTCATTAAGTAGGTCGAGCGATTCTTTCTTCATTTCTTGATTTATTTCATAAGTGTACCCAATTATTCAAAATGGGACCTCAATTTCGACTAGTAACATTGCCTCAAATCCATATGTCAAGGATTATGGGGTATGCCCTGTAGCTATTCTAATGGAAGTTCGGGACCATAGGACGAGGTGGAGTTCGCCTACCCAGTCTTATTTGGAAGCCCAAACCCGATGACCATATTTTTTATAATGAACTTCAACACCTTTCCTATTGTTATATTTGGTAACGGTTCGGCCTCTACCCACTTAATAAAGTAATCGATGGCTACAACTGTGAATTTTGCTCCCTCTTTGAGACAAAGAGAGGTCCAATTAAGTCAATTTCCCACACATTGAAGGGCCAAGAGCTAGCAATTTTAGTTAAGTTGCATGGAGGAAGTCGTGGTACTTTGGAAATTTAATGACATTTGTTGCACCTTTTCACATAATTCATGGCTTCTTATGTCATTCGCGGCTAATAGTACCCTTGCCTCACAGCCTTCTTTGCTAGCTTTATCCCATTTAAATCATCTCTACCATATCACTTATGGGATTCTCTTAACAATTTTCTCCTATTTCTGGTGTGATGCACCATAAATAAGGAATCAAATACCCCTTCTTGTACAATACTCCTTCAAGATGGTAAATGAAGGAGCTTGATACCTTGATTTTCAGGCCTCTCTCCTCTCTTTTGGTAACAACTCTTCTCGAGATTTTCGACCAAGAGTGTCACCCAATTGTCCTCTTGGTTTTCAAGGACTTTTGTTCTTTCGAAGGCTATATCGTTATTTTCTTAGAAACTTTCTTTGATGTTTGATGGTTGCCAAAGCTGTGATCTAGTCAAAACAAAAAATCCATTGCTTAACTCTTCTTTTGCTTCCTCGATGCTGGGGTTTTGCTGGAACCCAACATGAATGATTTTGACTTCAGGCGCTGCTCACGAGCCTACTAATATTTCCAAAGAGTTTGCCCATGCATTCTTTTCTCTTGGTATTTGATGTATGGAGAAACCTTCAAACTGGATCAGCATCTCAATGATTCTTTTGACATATTAGGCCTGGTGGGCATCTTTGGTTTGGAATGTCTTATTTAGCTAATTTATCATTAACTATGAATCACTGAATATCTCAATCCTTATGATTTTGAGTTGTTGTGTTAGAGTTAACCCTATAATCATATATTTATATTCATCCACATTATTGGTTGCGAACAAACCCAACTTCATGGCGTGATGTGGTCTGCATCCATCAGGGGTAATCACAACATAACCTGCTTCGGCACCTTATTTATTTGATGCCCTATCTACATACAACTATCATTTTGGTTCAAGTTTCTTTTCCTTTTCTAGTTTCATTTCAGTAAACCCTATGCATTTCACAATGAAATTACTAAGGCATGTCCCTTAGCCGTTGTTCTGGGTAAATACTCAATGTCATATTGGCTTAGCTCCATTCCCCATTTTACCAGTCTTCCAAATATCTCAAGTTTCCTAAAAACCTGCCATAACGGATAATCAGTCAAAATATTTATCGGATGTGCTTGAAAATACGACCATAGCTTTCGTGCTATCAACAATAGGCAATATGCCAGTTTTTCTATAACCAGGTACCTAGCTTTAGCATCTTTTAACCTTTTACTTATGCAGTAAACCGAGAATTGAATTCCTTTTTCTTCTCTTATCAAGACTGAGATGATGCGTGTTCTCAGATCGCCATATACAAAAATAAGTTTTCCCCTTCCATAGGGCTTGAATGTGTTGGTAGCCTCTCTAGTGGTCTTTTAATTCTTAAATAGGGCATTCCTCTATCCGTTCAAAGGTTTTCTTCTTTCCAATCACCTCAAAGTGAGGAATATACTTGTCTGTTGCCTTGGATATAAACCGTTGAGGGCTGCAACCTATTC
Organism: Allium fistulosum; assembly: GCA_030737815.1. NCBI lineage: Eukaryota > Viridiplantae > Streptophyta > Magnoliopsida > Asparagales > Amaryllidaceae > Allium > Allium fistulosum. The sequence continues at coordinate 151,369,315 of CM060905.1, read as the reverse complement.
GTTTAGGGATCAGCTTCAAATCCTCATATGCTTACAATGTACCCCAAAATTTTACCAGATTAAATTCCAAAAGATCATTTTTTAGGTTTAATTTCATTTTGTACTTCCTTAATATGCCAAACATTTCTCCTAAATCTTCTATTTAATCGACTTCCTTCTTGGATTTTACCAACATGCCATCCACATAAACTTCCATATTTCTCCCTATCTGGTCTTTGAATGTCCTATTCATAAGCTGCTGATATGTTGCTCCCGCGTCTTTCAATCTAAATGGCATCACTTTGTAGCAATACATTCCCTAGTTTACAAAGCTAGTATGCTCTTTGTCGGGCTTAACATTGGAATTTGTTTGTAGCCAGAATATGGGTCCATGAAAGATAGAAATTTATGTCAACTAGTCGCATCAACTAATTGATCAATTCTAGAAAGTGGATAATAATTTTTTAGACATGCCTTATTTAGATAGTCAACACATGTTCTCCATTTTCCGTTAGACTTTTAACTAACACTAAATTTTCCAACCACTTTGGGTAAAAAACTTCCCTAATGAATCCGTTCTCTAGTAGCCTCTTCACCTCCTCCTTTAGTGTCATAGTTCAACTTTTGTCAAATAGCCTCTTCTTTTGTCTTACCAGAACACATTTAGGATCAATGTTAAGTGCATGACACATTATAGCTGGGTCAATTCCCTTAATGTTAGTGTGAGTCCATGCAAATATATATATGCTTGGTTGTAAAAACGAAATCAATTTCTCTCTTATTTCTTTGTCCATTCCCTATCTATTTTCACTATCTTGGATGAATCTAGCCTTATCTCTTCTAAGTCCTTCATGGATTGGGCGTTCTCACGTTGTAACGATCCGTATTTTTCAACCATTTAAAAATATTAAATTTAATATAATTTTTGAATAAAAATGATTAGAAACAAAAATTTAAGATGTTACAAAAATAAATAAAATTGAGCGAATGTGTAATAGGATAAAAGATGGTAATAATAGAAATAGAATAATAAACGTTTACATATAATATGAAATTTATCGCGCGTTTGTGTTGAAATGAAATAAAGATTTTAATGAAAATAAAAGAATATTTAGAGAAAAATAAAATATACGTTTTCATCCTAAAAGTAAGTAGAATTTTATAAAAAAAGAAATTTTGGGTTTGGAGACAATATTTTACGGTCGTTGAAAAACAGCTGTAATCTATATAGAATTAATTTTAACGCGTAAACTCAAAATTTCAATAAATTGAAGTTGTATAATTAAAACGTGTTTTTAATAAGTTTAATCTATGAATTCAGATTTCAAATTTTGTGAAACTTTATGTCGTTCAAATTTAAGTAGAAACCGGTTAATAAATTTAAGGGTAAAATGTCATATTTCAACATGTAACTATTTTTACATAGAAAAGATCGAAAAAATATTTTGATTTGAATGGCGAAGTTCGTTCCATCCAATTCTGATCTTTCTAGCTCCGTCTATTGCGATTTACAATTGAATACGTTTTGAATCGGTGTAATTGGCCACCGTAATGGATTTTTGATACGACCGTCATAGCATAGATTTTATTACACCATTAAATTCATCTCGTCGCGCTGATCTCCGCGGTATATTTATTCTTGTATTTTGGTGTCTAGTGCACAACGTTAAGTGGCCAAATTCTAGTACGTAACGGTATCCTGTACCGCCACATCATCAATTCACCCTTTATATATATTTTTTTCCTTTCCTCTTCATTCACGTAAGCAAGCCGGCCGAAAAAATATATGAACGAAATCCCTTCTCCAATCCAACGATCCTCGAACAAAGGCGCTAATCCATTCACTTTCAACCAAAGTCACCAACTACAAAGTTGTAGAGATCGACAAGATGAACATTCTCAACGGTTAAGATTGTCATCAGTGCGACGGATCGACGGCAAAATCGCCAGGACTGTCGAATCGAGTTTCGCCGATTTCGGCGACTACGGTCGTCAATAGGTGATGGTGTCAACATGGAAGATGGAAAGGAAGGTGAGAAGAAGCCACGGCCGGAGTTTGGAGGGCTGGCATTGATCGAGGCGGTCGGAAATCACCGATGACCGCAGATCTAAAACGGCGAAATTCATCGTCGTCGTTCATCATTGGACGTCGGGGTCTAAAGGAAAGTTGAAGAGTTTGATGAGGGCTACGCGTTGCCCAAATTTGGTGATCATCGGAGTAGTGTGGTGGCCGGAATTTCACCTGGAAGTCGCGGTAGTTTTTGGTCATCTAGCGACGAACGACGACACTGGAGCGGAGGGGACTACCGATGATAGCAAGCTGGAGGCGACGGCGTCCTGGGGTGATCGATCGGCGGAGGTCCGACGTACTCCGGTGGCCTTAGTATGGTAATTAAGTGATTTGCTTAGTTTATTAATTGTTAAATAGAAATGACATAATTTGAATGGTTATTAATTCATAACTGGTTCGTACGAGGTCGGATTCGAGTGTGGTCGGTTGCGTTGGATTCGTATCGATGTTATCTTCGGGATGGAGTTGGATTTGTCGCTATTCACTTCAGTGAAATTTCGGACATATTTCTAAGGTGGGTGTTAAAATCACTCATGCAATACTAAAATATTTTGATGTTAGTTAAATTAAAATCATGAGGTGATTTAAATTTATCGATTGATGATTGGTAGTTTAAATTGACGTTTTAATTGACAAATATATTGAATTGTTAGGAATTTGAATTGACAGTTAAATTTGAAATTGAAATTAAATTGTCTAGTTAAATACTCGACATTTGATAACTAGTTAACTGTTATGATAAATTAATTGTTTTGGATGTTGATTGTGATGGATGCCTATTGATTGATATGTTGGATGATTGGATGTTATTTATTTTGGTATATATCTGTTATCACCCTGGATGTTACGGGCATCATAAATTGTCAATTAAATCATTTCGAATAAATTAAAAAATAGGTTGAAATGATATATACCTATGACACTTTGATTTGGATTGAAATGATATATATCCATCTCTGCAATTAAAATTTAGTATAACTGATCACTTGGCCATAGGATAGAAAATTATATACGGACACTGAATTGGTTAAATTAAATGATTTCGAGTTCTTGAAATTTATTTCTTTTAAATAATATGGTTTTGAAGAAATAAAAGTTTTATTTATACGAATGGAATTACTTTAAAAATTCAAGTTTTGAAATGTTGAAATTTTAAATTGTTTAAAAGAATTTTTTAAGGGATTTAATTTTGAAATTTGAAATCATAATTGAAATACAATTTAAATTATAGAAATTGAATTGTTTTAAAGATTTGAAATTTTATTTGAACTTCGAAACTTAATTTAATTAAAGTGATATTTTGAATTTGGACTCGAACTTGATAAAATTGAAATGGATTTAAATAATAATTTGAAGTGAAGTATTTTCCATTTAAATTGGATTGTTTTAACTGAGTTTGAAGTTAAGTTAAACCTTTCAAATTGAGATCGATTTAAATTAAATTGTTGAAACCGAAATGAAGTTTGAAATTGAGATTAATTTGTAATGAATTCGAAATTGAAGTTAATTCGAATTGAAATTGAAATTGGGATAAAGTTGAATTGAATTGTGAATTTGGGGTTGATCTGAATTGGATATTAGAAATTGAATTGGTTGATTTGAAATTTGAACTTAGGTTCGGATTTGTTGAAATTGGAAAGAAACAGTTTAAATTATTTTCAAGATAAACTATTTAATATAAAACTGATTTAAAATCCAACTATTTTAACTTTGCAAATTATTTTGATTTCCAAACTATTTTAATAGATAAACCATTTTCAATAATCAAATTATTTGATTTCCAAACTATTTTCAAATCTCCCAACTATTTACAATTCTCCAAACTATTTTTTTATTATTCAACTATTTCAATATTTAAACTGTTTTGGAAGTTGAAACTGTTTATATTTAAATCATTGGATTTAAATGCGAATGTGGTTAATATGAAGTTATAACCTATTATTGAATTCGAAACTGATTTCAAATAGAATATGAATTTTGAAGTGAATATTATTTTGAAGAAATAATATGAATGTTTTGAAGTGAAATTGGTATTGAAATGAATATGATATTTTGAATATAAAGTATGATTCACTTTTGAAATGTAAAATAATCAACCGGTGTGTAAAATGACGTTTGGTTGTTAAAGAGACCGGGGCCTCTTATTGGCATACTCTCTGTCGATATTGGAACCACTTTAACAACCATGTACACAGTGGATGATCCAGAATGAAACGGATGGTTTTGGTGTACTTTGCTGGATTTGAAGAAAGTGAACGATGATGGATTGATCCGACACTTGTGTCAATTTGAAATGACTAAAACAGGAGCCGTACCGGCCAATGAGGCTAGCTACCTCTAGCGGACACACTCCTTCATGTTACCATCATTTACATTGTGATTAATTGGTGCTCACCCATGGATTTTATGGAGTGTTGTGTTGCGGTGGGCCGTTAGGAGTTACCACTAGCCGGAAAGGGTAAACTGGTAGTATCCTACCTTGGGCATTGCCTCACGTGCCTTGTCATACTTTTATCCCTATACGAGATTACTACGATTTTGATTTAGTGTTGTCATATTACGGCGCATCCCTATCCATCGACGGTTTACTGGTGTTTTATATGCAAACTGTACGACAATGCTTAAAAACGCGTTAAAGGGGCTCAATATAAAGCCTTAACGCTATTTTGATATTTTATATTACCGGTAGACATTACATATATAGAGTATCCTACTATATATAGATAGTTTGACGGATCCTGAAGAGATGGAAAATCCCATAACATCTCCTAAGTTATTGCACGCACTTGTACACTGGATAGGAATGTAAAATCCCGTAAACATCTCTGACGCTGTTATACTCATATTTTAGCGTGATGTTGATTTGAGTTACATGAGGATATTTTAGTTCTGATCCGAGTGTTTTGTCTTTTCATTATGCTAGGGTCGGCCTGGGTATTTTAGTGTTTTGAAGATCATCATTTCTGAAGGACGAAGACGAAGATTAGTATATTATATTACTAGTATTTATTCTACTGCATCATTTTGTTTCGCTGCATTGTTTTTTATCTGTTGTATGTATAACTCTGATGATATTGTGTAAACTCTGTTTTATTGTATAGTATAATCAAATGTATATTAAACAGCTTCATGAACTGTTTATTTGATTATTATATTTTGTCATTCCTTTGCGAGATTCTGTGTTTTGTTTTTTCTTTAATCTTTTTCTTAAATGAAACCCCATTGACTATCTGCCTTTTTGATTGTTTGAGTTGGATATGTGTGGTTTATTGTCGACTTGAATGGTCAGAAATGTGGGTTGTCAAATCTGGTATCGGAGCTTTGGTTTAGAGAAACCTTGGCTCTATTGGGGAATAACTCATTTGAAATATGGTTACACCCTACAATGAGTTTGAGTGTATATATATGAGAGAGCGTATTTGTTAGTGTTATAAAATTGTTTTATATTGTGTTGTTTGAATTGTTAAGTTTGAATTTAGGGTTCTGATCGATTCGTCTAGCTAACGATATCGATAGGAATTCCAAAACACTTGAACAAAGCAAACCGACACAATATTGTTTTCGAAATTGGTAAATGAAATAATTTTACCTAGGATTATATTTTATATATAAGAGAATAATTTTCTGAAATTTTGGATATATATAAAATATGTTGGTTGTTGGAAAGGATAATATTCATTTATTATCATTATTGTTTGATTTGTTAATAGTCTAAACCATTAACTATTGTATGTTATAAGGAAATGAAATCATATGAACATGAATTATGAAATAAAATTGCAAATGAAATGAATTTAAATTGGGAATTTGAGAATTTAAATTCCGGTGCTTTTGAAATTGGTTTTCAAAGATTTTGGAAAATAATATTAATATTATTTGGAAGTATTTTCGAGTAGAAATTGTTTTCAAAGGAATTTAAAAAGAAATGAGTTCAGTAATCTCCTCTTCTGTCGCTGGAAAATAATTTCGACGATGACTGCGCAGCATTATCGACTTTTATTTTCGAGTCTCAAAGTGGGAGAGACCACTTAGTAGCTTTGCTACGAAACTGTTTGATAAAATGATTTTGATTTAAAATTTCTTAAGTATGATTTGATATATATGTAAAAGAGATAAGTATATATATTATTTCAAATTGATTTGAAACGAACCCGGTATTTAAAATTCTTAAGTTTCCATTAATTAATGATTCTCAATTGTTAAATTGAAAAGTGATGTTTAATAATTGAACTTTTAAAGTTAAAATAAGTAAATGAGGCTAAACGTTAAGTGAAATATGAAAATTTAAGTTGTAACTCTTATATTAGAAGATAATATAATTTAAAACAAGTTTAAATTATCGAACATTCTTGTTAATTTTAAAATGAATAAGATAAATTTGTATAATATTCAATTGCATTCTAATAACATATATAAGACTTACCAAAGATGTTAAAAAATTAAAATGTTAATATGGATATGCAATGGAATGTTATACAATTAAATCAAAACTTAAGTAATTAAAATGTTTATAAATGAAAATTAAGTGTATAATAAATGTTATATACTTAATTAGTGTATTATGAAATGGTTAATGACTAAATTGAATAAGTAAATGGAACTTAAGAAAGTAGACAAATGAATTAAATAATATCTTTGTAAATTGTTGTAGAATTAAATGTAAATTTGCAAAGAATGTTGTAAATTAAGTTGTAACTTCTTAGGATAATTATAAACTTGAATAAGTTGGGAAAGAAGAAAAAAGAAATGAGCCTTTATAAAATGATTTTGAACTTAAGAAAATGATTTATGAAATGTTGCAAAATATAAATTTAGTATTAAATGAAAAAAAATGAAAAATGTGAAATGAAATGCGAAGTAAGTGTAAAAGAAACTCAAATAATGGTATAAAAAATAATTCATTGATGATGTTAATATGAATATGTAATTGAATAGTATACAAGTAAAAGTGTAAGTAATAAAATGTGTAAATAAATTGGAAGTTTATAAATATAAATAAAATTTAAGTTTTTATAATAAACATTATACACTTAGTTAATGTTATGAAATTTAATTTAACTAAGTAGAGTTAAATAAATCGAATCAATGAAATAAACTAGTAAAGTGAATTATGAAATTTGATTTAACTTAAGGAAAGTTAATGGAAAAGAATAAAAAAAATCCGTTAAGGGAATAAATTAATAAAATGAGTCAAATGAAATAGAATTTGATTTAAAATGAAAATGAACTTAAGTTATAAAATAAACTGAATGTAATAAATTTTAATAATCGAATGTTTGTCAATTGGATTCGAGAGAATGTAAATTAATATAATGTGAATTCATTGAATGTGAATAAGTAAGTATGAATATAATAAATGGAAATGAAATTGAATGTAAATCAAATGAATGATAATAAGTATTAATCAATTGGAAGTAAATAAATTAAATGTGAATGAAATAGATATGTAAAGTGAAAATAATTGATGTGAATACGAGTTAGTTAAATATAAATTAATGGGAATTAATATTAACAAGAAATGAAGTGTATAAATTAAATGTTGCATTTAAATTGGTATTGTTATGAATAAATTATATAGATATTATTTGTTGGATGTTTCAATTTTTGCATTTGCTATATCCGCATATGATTATGTATAGTGTATGTTATGTATTGATTTTTCTTTCCATATTCTTGCTCTCACTTGTTATTGAGTATTTAGTAGGTATGGAGGGCGTATGCTTGCTTTTGGAGCTCGATTGTGCATTATGTTGTTTTTTCTTGCTTAAATATAAGCTAATTTGCTTATAACACTAATAAAAGGTACGCATCTCGGATTACATAACATACTTTTATGTTATATGTTGTTTCCTCATGGTTGGGATGCCTCATCATTGAGATGAGATGTATATTATATGATTTTACTAATATTGTTAATTTTTCCGATCGAGCCGCGCAAAGGAGACGCTGCTGAAATTTTCCGTAAATTCTGGTGTTAGAAATTTTTTGACATTTTAAAATTCTATAACTTAATTTACAAATAAATCATACCAGAGTGGCGTAGCGGAAGCATGGTAGATAACAAATGGTAATAAATTATTTCTATAACTTATTTCGTTAACATTTTAAAATTCGTTCCTTTTCGAGGATGAACAGTTCTGAGTGGACGAGATTGTAACATCCTGTATTTTTCAACCATTTAAAAATATTAAATTTAATATAATTTTTGAATAAAAATGGTTAGAAAAAAATTTTTAGGATGTTACAAAAAAAAATAAAAGTGACCGAATGTGTAATAGGATAAAAGATGATATAATAGAAATAGAATAATAAACGTTTACATTTAATATGAAATTTATCGCGCGTTTGTGTTGAAATGAAATAAATGTTTTAATGAAAATAAAAGAATATATTGAGAAAAATAAAATATACGTTTTCATCCTAAAGTAAGTAGAATTTTATATAAAAAAGAAATTTTGGGTCAGGAGACAATATTTTACGGTCGTTGAAAAATAGCCGTAATCTATATAGAATTTATTTTAACGCGTAAGCTCAAAATTTCAATAAATTGAAGTTGTATAATTAAAACGTGTTTTTAATAAGTTTAATCTATGAATTCAGATTTCAAATTTTGTGAAAATTTATGTCGTTCAAATTTAAGTAGAAACCGGTTAATAAATTTATGTGTTAATTGTCATATTTCAACATGTAAATATTTTTACATAGAAAAGATCTAAAAAAAATTCTGATTTGAATGACGAAGTTTGTTCCGTCCAATTCTGATCTTTCTAACTCCTTTTATCGCGATTTACAATTGAATACATTTTGAATCGGTGTAATTGGTGAACGTAATGGATTTCTAACACGACTGTTGTAGCACAGATTTTATTACACCATTAAATTCCTCTCGTCGCACTGATCTCCGTGGTATATTTGTTCTTGTATTTCGATGTCCGGTGCACAACGTTAAGTGGCCAAATTCTAGTACGTAACGGTACCCTGTACCGCCACATCATCAATTCACACTTTATATATATTTCCTTCCTCTTCATTCACATAAGCAAGCCGGCCGAAAAAAATGAACAAAACCCCTTCTCCAATCCGACGATCCTCGAGCAAAGGCGCCGATCCGTTCACTTTCAGCCAAAGTCACCAACTACAAAGTTGTAGAGCTCGACAAGATGAACATTCTCAATGGTCAAGATTGTCATCAGTGCTGTGAATCGGCGACAAAATCGCCGCGAATGTCGGATCGAGTTTCGCCGATTCCGGCGACTACATTCGTAAATAGGTGATGGTGTCAACATGGAAGATAGAGAGGAAGGTGAGAAGAAGCTACGGCCAGAGTTTGGAGGGCTGGCATCGATCGAGGCGGCCGAAAATCGCCGATGACCACAGATCTAAAACGACGAAATTCATCGTTGTCGTTCATCGTTGGACGTCGGGGTCTAAAGGAAAGTTGAAGAGTTTGATGAGGGCTATGCGCTGCCCAAATTTGGTGATCATCGGAGTAGTGTGGTAGACGGAATTTTACCTGCAAGTCGCGACAATTTTTGGTCTTCTGGCGACGAACGGCGGCACTGGAGCGGAGGGGACCAACGACGATAGCAAGCTAGAGGTGGCGGCGTCCTGGGGTGATCGATCGGCGGAGGTCCGGCGTACTTTGGTGGCCTTAGTATAGTAATTAAGTGATTTGCTTAATTTATTAATTGTTAAATAGAAATGACATAATTTGAACGGTTATTAATTCATAACTGGTTCGTACGAGGTCGGATTCGAGTGCGGTCAATTACGTTGGATTCGTATCGACGTTATTTTCGCGATGGAGTTAGATTTGTCACTATTCGCTTCAGTGAAATTTTTGACATATTCCTAAGGTGAGTGTTCAAATCACTCACACAATACTAAAATATTTTGATGTTAGTTAAATTAAAATCATGAAGTGATTTAAATTTATTGAATGATGATTGGTAGTTTAAATTGATGTTTTAATTGACAAATAAATTGAATTGTTAGGAATTTGAATTGACTAGTTAAATTTGAAATTGAAATTAAATTGGCTAGTTAAATACTCGACATTTGATAACTAGTTAACTCTTATGATAAATTAATTGTTTTGGATGTTGATTGTGATAGATGCCTATTGATTGATATGTTGGATGATTGGGTGTTATTTATTTTGATATATATCTGTTATCACCCTGGATGTTACGGGCATCATAAATTTTCATTTAAATCATTTCAAATAAATTAAGAAATAGGTTGAAATGGTATATACCTATGACACTTTGATTTTGGGTTGAAATGATATATATCCATCTCTGCAATTAAAATTTAATATAAATGGTCACTTGGCCATAGGATAGAAAATTATATATTACGGACACCGGATTGGTTAAATTAGATGATTTCGAGTTCTTGAAATTTATTTCTTTTAAATAATATGGTTCTAAAGCAATAAAAGTTTTATTTATACGAATGGAATTACTTTAAAAATTCAAGTTTTGAAATGTTGAAATTTTAAATTGTTTAAAAGAATTTGTTAAGGGATTTAATTTTGAAATTTGAAGTTATAATTGAAATACAATTTAAATTATAGAAATTGAATTGTTTAAAGATTTGAAATTTTATTTGAACTTCGAAACTTAATTTAATTAAAGTGATTTAAATTGATATTTTGAATTTGGACTCGAACTTGATAAAATTGAAATGGATTTAAATAATAATTTGAAGTGAAGTATTTTCCATTTAAATTGGATTGTTTTAACTGAGTTTGAAGTTAAGTTAAACGTTTCAAATTGAGATCGATTTAAATCAAATTGTTGAAACCGGAATGAAGTTTGAAATCGGGATTAATTTGTAATGAATTCGAAATTGAAGTTAATTCGAATTGAAATTGAAATTGGGATAAAGTTGAATTGAATTGTGAATTTGGGGTTGATTTGAATTGCATATTGGAAATTGAATTGGTTGATTTGAAATTTGAACTTAGGTTCAGATTTGTTGAAATTGGAAAGAAACAGTTTAAATTATTTTCAAGATAAACTATTTAATATAAAACTGTATTAAAATCCAACTATTTTAACTTTGCAAATTATTTTGATTTCCAAACTATTTTAATAGATAAACCATTTTCAATAATCAAACTATTTGATTTCCAAACTATTTTCAAATCTAGCAACTATTTACAATTCTCCAACTATTTTATTATTATTCAACTGTTTCAATATTTAAACTATTTTGGAAGTTGAAACTATTTATATTTAAATCATTGGATTTAAAATCGAATGTGGTTAATATGAAGTTATAACCTATTATTGAATTCGAAACTGATTTCGAATTCAATATGAATTTTGAAGTGAATATTAATTTGAAGTAATAATATGAATGTTTAGAAGTGAAATTGGTTTTGAAATGAATATGATATTTTGAATATAAAGTATGATTCACTTTTGAAATGTAAAAGAATCAACCGGTGTGTAAAAGATGTTTGGTTGTTAAAGAGACCGAGGCCTCTTATTGGCATACTCTCTGTCAATATTGGAACCACTTTAACAACTGTGTACGCGGTGGATGATCCAGAATGAAATGGATGGTTTTGGCGTACGTTTGCTGGATTTGAAGAAAGTGAACGATGGTGGATTGGCCTGACACTTGTGTCAATTTGAAATGACAAAACAGGAGCCGTACCGACGAATGAGGCTAGCTACCTCTAGCGGACACACTCCTTCATATTACCATCATTTACATTGTGATTGATTGGTGCGCACCCGTGGATTTTGTGGAGTGTTGTGTTGCGGTGGGCCGTTAGGGGTTACCACCAGCCGGGAAGAGTAAACTGATAGTATCCTACCTTGGGCATTGCCTCACGTGCCTTGTCATACTTTTATCCCTATACGAGACCACTATAATTTTGATAGAGTGTTGTCGTATCACTGCACATCCCTATCCACCGACGATTTACTGGTGTTTTATATGCAAACTGTACGACAATGCTTAAAAATGCATTAAGAGGGATCAATGTAAAGCCTTAATGCTATTTTGATATTTTATATTACCGGTAGACATTACATATATAGCGTATCCTACTATATATAGATAGTTTGACGGATCCTTAAGAGATGGAAAATCCCATAACATCTCCTAAGTTATTGCACGCACTTGTACACTGGATAGGAATGTAAAATCCCGTAAACATCTCTAACGCTGTTACACTCATATTTTAGCGTGATATTGATTTGACTTACATGAGGATATTTTAGTTCTGATCCGAGTGTTTTGTCTTTTCATTACGCTTGGATCAGCCTGGGTATTTCAGTGTTTTGAAGATCATCATTTCTGCAGGACGAAGGCGAAGATTAGTATATTATATTACTAGTATTTATTCCACTGCATCATTTTGTTTCTGCTGCATTGTTTATTATCTGTTGTATGTATAACTCTGATGATATTGTGTAAACTCCATTTTATTGTATAGTGTAATCAAATATATATTAAACAGCTTCATGAACTATTTATTTGATTATTATATTTTTTCATTCCGTTGCGAGATTCTATGTTTTGTTTTTTTCTTTTCTTCTATTTCTTAAATAAAACCCCATTGACTATCTGCCTTTTTGATTATTTGAGTTGGACATGTGTGGTTTATTGTCGACTTGAATGGTCAGAAATGTGGGTCGTCACACCCATCTATCCCTAGAATCCATGCCTGACACTATTTCCTCTAAGATTTCACTTTCATTTATAGCAACATGGTTTAATTGTTCATGCTTTCTTTTCCTTGTTCTGAATTTTGTCCTCTTGTTGGTCACTCAATTTTTCTTTGGTTGAAGTGGTGACTTATTTGCCTGGGATATCAGTTACTAAAGACCAATATGCAAGGATGTTTTATTTTGGTTATATTTATTTGACTTACATTCGTAACAAGATTCCCTCACTTTATTATATTTTTCCAGTGTTGCGAAATACATTTCGCTAGTGCTAAATTGCTCACCACGAATGGTTCCCCGTCCAGATTTATAAAGAAATTTCACTAACAGATGTTTTGGCAAAACAAAGGCATCAATTTCATCCAATATCGGTCTTCCGAAGAATGCATTGTAGTATGGGGGTTGGTTCAAGATTACGAACAAGGTTTTAAACATCCTTGAGTATAGTGGAGTGCCAATTTGGACAAACAACTTGATATGGCCGATTGGAGTAGAACCTTTATTGTTATACCCGAAGATCGATTCTAGGCTTGGTTTAAGCTTCTCTTCTAGATCCCCATTTGTTCAAAGGCATTCTTAAAAATGACATTTACCACGCTTCCAGTGTCTACCCTTAACAACCTGCACCTCCCGACACACCGATCCGAATCTTCAGTGACTTCCGGACTCGAATCATGCTGAGAAATACAAGCTGTTGGGTTTTTAAAACTTTACATAGCATAATTATAGGGATAGAGTTCTATGACAATCTACACTTTCAGATCTCACAATGGAAGAAACTAAAATATAAATACTAAAAATAGACATTTCAAAATACAGTCTGTAAAATACTTTATTTGCCATACACACCATTTCAAAGCATAACATATGTTTTACAGACTTTTAATATAGTAAATAACTACCTAATGGACAAAAATAATATGAAAACTCCAATGTGAAGCTCCTTTCTCCACGTACTATGTCCAATCAACTGCTGACCTATCATTATGTGGTGGAGAAAATGGAAAGAAGGGAGTGGGTTAGTCAAAAGTCTGGTGAATGAGTACAAGTTTAATAAATGATAATCATAGCAGTTACTTCAATACTACTCTAGATGATATAGGGTGTGATAAAAGTGTCCGTGAATTCCTAAGCCTATCACCTAAAGATTCTTGTCTAATACATTTCTATGTTACAATTTGTGTAGGCTAACATAATGGATCACAATAAGGATCGAATCTCATACCTAACGATCGGCCACCGCTCCTAGAGCTACTAAATGTAAACAATATCGCTAGGCTACTAAACATGTAAACACCACCACAATGCTACTAAACGTGGAAATACCGTCCCATTACATACTAACCATGAAAACACCGCAACTAGCCTATTGTGGGACTAAATTCCCACTACTAACATCGCCATTAGGCTACTATGGAAATAAATTCTCACTACTATCACCACCACTAGGCTACTTGGAATGATTCCCCATCACTACGCCTAGAGAGGAAGAACCTAGAATGCTGACCCGTTGAAATATCTCAGCATCTGCATTCGCTTCCACCTCTCGATCATAGCGTTGGCCTCTTATTACACACTCCGGGTCCTATTTTATAATTGTATCACGTGCATGAGGAATTGTGCATACTAGGACCTCCCGTTATGCCGAACCCACTCCATCAGGCATCCGCACCGTCTGCATACCCACCATTGGAACCTCATGTGAGTGTCATTTGCAAAAATACAGCACCTCGAATCGATTAATATCCTGAATTGCGTAAACCATATTTAGCCAACACTGCCACGACCTAATGTCTGCTCCTAGGGAACTAGCTACAAGTCCTAACATGCATCTGATTGCCCTTAAATAGGCCCACCACAATTCACGTTTTACATATATTTACTTATAAATTTGGGCCTTAGGCTGAGGTTTAAGTCTATAATTTTCATTACGAATGGTCGACCGCTATTCCTGTATGGTCGACCGTTGGGGGTCCAGGGTCAACCGTTCACGAACAAAATTTAGGGTTTTATATTTTTTGACTGTCGATTGTTTGTTGTTCTAATTCAGGTCATTCATAGCAATTAATTAACCATAATTACAGTCTAAGCATCACTTTGCAATTAAATTCTGAGTTTGTTGAATTAGGGTTTTCAATTTCAAGTAGAAAAGGGGTATAAATTATCAATATTCAATTAACAGTTTAATGATAATTTCAAGTTTGGGCTTCTAACATATTCAATTAACAGATAGGTTGTACTTGTGTAACAACCCTGTATTTTGTGATTATTTTAATCGTATATTTTAGTTATTTTTAATTGAATTTACTGATTTGAAAACTTTATTTTATTTATTAAAATGAATAAATTTTGTTATTTTAAATAAAATTTTTGATTTTGATGTGAATTAGAATTCCAAACATGACTAAATAGAATATTTTCCAAAAAGTGAATTTTGGTCAATATGGTCAAACTTTGACTTTTAAATTTAAAATTTGAAAGTTTGAAAATTTGAATTTTATCTTTTATTATGAAAGTAAATAAAATTTTAAGAATAATGCTTTTCGTTTCGTTAAAATCTGATTAATATTGTGAAAGTTATGCCTTTTTAACTATTGAGTGTAATTTGCTGTATTTAACAAAATTGTTTATTTTAAATTATATAAATAATATTTTATTTGGTCATGTAATGTTCTAATTTATATTTATATGGGTAAAATAACATGTTATGTATATATTTTGGTTTTAAAACATTTTTCAAAGTATAATTGACATTTTCCAATGTCAGTTGTATTCTGTTTATAATTCCTAATTTCCAGTTTCATTTAATTAAAGAAATTCTTTGTTTATTTTCTATTTTCTTAAGACTTTATTTTATTTTCATTTACACTTCATTTTGTTCAGCATTTATTTTATTTTACTTGACTTTTATTGGTTTAGAAGTAAAGTTATAATTTTTCTAAAACTAGTGATATTCTATTTGAAATTTTTAAGTCCTATTTTGAATTTTTAAACAATTTCTTTATTCTTTTTCTATTTTCTCTAAATTTAATTATTTATTTCACTTTAGAAATGATAAATGAATTATTTATTTCAAAGTTTTGCTTTAGAATGTTTTTAAAATGAAGTAGAAAATTTTCTAAAGCCAATGATGATTTATTTGTAATTTTTTGAACCCTGTTTTCAATTTTTAAGTAATTTCTTATATTCTTTTTCCATTTTCTTTAAAATTAATTAATTATTTTTATTTTATATTACTTTGTTTCGGTTCTAAAGTCAAATAACTGATTTTATTTTGTTTTATTTGAATTAAAGAAAAAGGAAATATGAAAGAGTTTAAAATGCTTTAGAAACTGAAGTCTTTTCATCTCCTATGTCCTTTCAATTGCCACAACTCCTCATTTACTTCTTTTGGCTGTGTATTACTTTGTTTGGCCATGTATTCCAGTGCTCATTCCTGCAAAAAAACATTTGTTCCTCATTCTATTCATGGCTTGCAAAAATTTTTGGTAATGGCTACTTTTTCCTTCTTCTTCTTCTTCTTCTTCTCATTTTTCATGGTTTTTGCCTTGTTTCTTGGATTCTTTTGCACTTCCTCCTCCTCATATCCACGGCCACCACCTCCTACACCTCTTCCCTGCCATCATCACCAACTATACTCCAGGTCATGACCATGGCCGAACCCACCATGGTGACCAAAGCCCTCAAAAATGCAACCTAGGCCTTAAAAACAATGTTGTGACCACTATTTGCATCACCACTTCATTTTCCACCACCACCACCACCTTTGGCCGCCACCACCACCTCTGACCAGACCACCACACACCCCTCTAGCCTCTGACCTGACCTACACTCCACTGGCCGACCCCAAACACCCCATGGCGGAGCCTCTTTGTTGAACCAAAACTCCTCTTTGTTGCCTAAAACCTCTTCACCTTCCTATGTTGTAACTTCCTCCACTTGTTCTAGCCTTTATGCCATACATTCCTATGTTCAAACCTGAGCCAAAGTCATGCCAAGCCTGAGCCAAAACATCCCCTAGCCTGTGCAAGTAAATGTAGAAAGCAAGGCAAAAGTCGTTGCATTCATATTTGTTTTTATTCCAAAGTTATATCATTTCAAGGTTGCATTGAAATTTATAATTTGTTTGGTTTTGTTTTGGGTTGTAACACAAGATCTATAGCTTGGATCTCGCTCTCCACTCAAATTCTAGTCTTGTCATCGTGCTTTTGATTCCGTTGTGTCATTTGTATTGCAATCTCCAGCCATAGAGGTGAGTAAATCTCACCTGACATTTTATACTTATACAAATGTGAATTGACAACAATTGAATGTGTAGTACTATTATGTTATGCTATAACTGCCTGTGATTATTTATGTATGATGTTAAACCTGTAAATTACATGTCATATCATCTGTTACTGTTATATAATGCTATTATGTTTATTTATATCAGTTTATCACAGTGCAAGTTCCCTGTAGAATAGAATCACTATGGGTTGAAATGATACATACCCGAACGGACTTTAGAATAGGGAAAAATCGTTATAGGCTGAAATGATAGGCCTGAACGATTTTTATTTATTTCATTTAACTTGGGATTGCGGGTTAGAAATGATAAAACCTGGATTTTTCCTTTGTAAATTACGGATTGAAATTATATATTATCCGTATCATTTGACTTAGGTTAGAAAAATTTATATACAGACCCGTGGTTAATATATATATTTTCTTGAAATTATAAAATATGTTAAAAATGTAAATATTATGATAATTTGATTTTTATTTTAATTTAAAATGATTTTATAAAGTGTTATTGATTTTTCTATAAATTAAAAATAGTTAAATAAATAAATGTTTAAAAGTTGAAATTTGAAGTATAACTTAACTTGGAAAATGTGAAAGTGTTTTAAAATAAAAGTTAAGTTAAGAAAATAAAATGGAATTTAAATAAAATTATGAAATGGTAAACTTAATTAAAATGTTAAGTAAATGAAATATTATAAATTTTACATTTATTTTATAAGTGAATTATTAAAGATTTGATAATTGTTTGTGAAACTTTCACTTTGTAAAATCATAAATTAAGGGTTATTTAAATGATTGTTTTTAAAGTAAGAAAATATGATTTTTATAAGTTAAAATGGATTTAAATAAATTTTAATTGTTTATGAAATTGTAGTGAAAGTTTGGAATTTAAATTGATAGCATTCCTGAAATGCTATCATTTCTAAAGTTAAAGATATTATAGCATTTTGTAAATGCTGTAATTGATACAAATGAACTAAATGGCTAAAATGAACTAAGTGCTGTAGTTGCTGAATTTAACTAAAGTTTTATTTGAAATCTAAACCTATTACAGCATCTAAATGCTGTCTTTTGCTAATTGAATTGTTTTTAAACATAACTTTCCGTAGCATTTTCTAATGCTACAAAAGTTGAAATTTCACTGTTTTAATAAATTTAAGTGAACAAATGAATTCTGAAATGGTAAAATTTTGAGAATTGAATATTGACTATTAAATATAATAACTTCATTTTTAAATGATTTAAATGGAATAATTTGATTTGAAATATTTTGATATTTTGAAATGGATTTGAAATGATATTTGATTTCGAAGTATAAATTACCATTTTGGAATTTTAACCACGGGATGTAATTAAATTGATGGTTCTATGGATCCTTAATGGATGGGCAATCCCAAGCATCCTTTAAGTTATTATAAATTGTATTACAATTCACTTGAGTTGGTTTACATTGTATAAGTATATATGTCCTGACTCGAGTGTTTTGTGTTTTACTTTACGCTCGGGTCAGCCTGAGAATCACAGCTTTGGATTCACCTTCTTGAGCTAGAGATCTGTTGGAGCTTATTTATCTATCGGTTCATCGACTTCTATTCCAGTTATTTCTTATTCAGTATTGTCTCGGTATTATTGAGTTATGTATCCTGACTTCTATTATATTTATTTTGACTATGAGATTTTGTATATGTTTTGAGAGTTTGCATATAGTAGCTTCATGAACTACTATGGTATTTTATTTCCGCTGCGAGTTATTCTGATATTCTGTGTCTGTGATTCTGTATTTGATTTTATTTGCTCCAAATTTTATTACAATATGTTATTTTGAATTATTCAAGTCAGACATGTGTGGATTATTGTCGATTTGAATGGTCCAAAATAGTGGGTCGTTACATTTGGTATTAGAGCTTTGGTTTTAGGCAAACCTTAGCCTATAGAGCAAAAACTCATTAGAGATAGGGTAGAAATACCCTAGAATGAGTGAAATCAATCTCAGAATCATTTCTTTGTGAGAGAACGTATTTTCAAAGTATAAAATGGTTTTCAAATGATTTTTAAAGAATTTTCAAAGATTATTTGATATAAATTTTCTTGCTTTGAAAGTAAAATATTTCTTAAGCTTCATTTCTTTCGTATCCACCTTGTTAGTAATTTCTTTGATTAGGATCCTCTAAAATTTTGAAGTTCTCTCTTGATTGAACTAGATCCATTGTTGATAGGAATCTATTTTGGGTATGGCAAAATCAGTAGTTTGTTAGGTTGCTTTGAGTAAACTCTGTTGTATCTTTTGCTTAGCTGAAGTTGTCCAACTAAAGATATTTATGCTTCTGTTTTCGTATGTTATGAATTCGAGTCTTTCCAAATTTTGAATGGGAATTCTTTTGTATCGATATAGGTTATATATCTCTAATCTTGGTTTGGATTCTTATCGAATAAGATTCCTTTGAATTTTGGAACGCTCCCACTTGTTTTGAAATCCATTCCTGTCTTCCCTAATTGTACTCTTTTGATTTTTCGAGCATTCCGTAACCCCACTTTGAATGACCTATATAAAGGTGGCGATTCCGCCAATCTTTGAATGATTTGTAAAAGGGTGAAACTCCCTTATAATTGGCTTTGATTCACCGGAGATTTCTATATCCTCAGTTTACGATGTTTTCTATCTTCTGCTATATTTAGGTTCTATCTCTGTCGATCGAAGGTCGATTTGCCTTAGATTTTCGCATCGATTATATTCCTGAAGTCACAGTTGACCCTATTAAGGTCGCCCGCGATTTATATAGGCTTATCCATCTTCTATTTGGTAATTTAATTTATCTCATCTTCGTTCGAGCTTATCTTCGAATCAGAATTCTATTTAATTAGAGTTCCTCTAAATTTGAATCTCTGTTTTGCTTTGAAATCCATCCTTGAATCGTCCCTTGGAAAGTTTGCGGTTGATTGTCTTTTGAAAATTGTGTATTCATCGAAGTTGTTGTTTTGATAAGGATGACCATATTATATATAGAAGTGAAATGTTTTCGATAAGGATTATATACCTTTTAAAAATGAAAATTTGAAGTTTCGAAAGGATTTGAAATTTATATAAGAAATGGTTTCATATAAGATGATTTGTAACTGAAGGTTTTGAATGTGAATTTGAGTGATTGAACTCCGGCATTTTGAAATTGGTTTAAGATTTTGGAATATATATTAATACGATTTGAAAGTATTTTCCGAATAAGAACTGTTTCAAATGATTTTAATGAGTTTCAAATGATTTCGAAGAAATTTCAAAAGAATTTTGAGAAAATAGAAGTCCAGAACCCACTTATGTCGCTGGAAAATAATTTCGGGGATGAATGCATGCATCACCGACATTGATTTTCGAGTTTCAGAGTGGGGGAGAGGCCACTTCGGTAGCTTTGCTATGCGATTGATTTGTGAAACCAATTTTTGATTTCAAATTCCGAAGTGTGATGTGATATTCGAAAGATATATGTATATATTTGAACAATTTGAATTGAGCCGGTGTTCAGTCCTCGAGTTTTGGATTTAAAACCTATCTTTTGAAATTGATTTACTGATTTGTTGTTGATTTCCAACTCTTGAATTTGAAAATGATTTCTTCAACTATTTTGAAGGTTCGAGCACTTCCTAATCAAGGTTAACTTTTCAAAGCTAAGTAATTTTGAAAAGTATATAAGTTTGGTACGTATGTTTAAAGTATGTAGTAATATGATTTAAATAGGTTGAAACTGTTTTGTTAAGTAAATGAATAAGGCTATTTTGAATTTTTCTAATATGAAATTTAGATTTGAAATGTTTTGAAAAGAATTTGGTCTTCAAAATATTTTGAATAAAATTTAGTTTAAATGTTTAACTTAGTAACATATTTATGAAACTATATATTTTAAAAGTTGGAATAGATACATAAGTTGTACGTATGCTGTTTTATTCGCATAATTAAATTGATCCAAGTTTGAGTACACAAGTTCGAGGTGAATTACACCATTTCGTGTTAGGATTTTTCATTTGATTCTTGATGGCGAATATTTGATATGGATTTTGGGCTTGATTCTAGAATTCTCTATCATAGTATATAACTATGCAAGGAGACTGATAGTTTCTAGTCAAGACACCATATCGAAATCCGTATTAGGGAAGTCGAATGGACAATACTAGTTCGAAAGCGAACTTGTGTGATCGAGCGAGTGATCGAATGTGATTTTGCGAAATGATGACATATGTACATCTTATATTCTAATATCATTGATATACTTGACGCTGAAATTGGAAGTTGTTGGGTTGGATATCTTTGTAATTTAATTGGAATTTTTCTTTTATGCAAAACTACTATCAATTTAAAACCATTTTTCAAAACTAATTTTCCTTTTATTCTTCTTAAACAAACTATTTTATTCTATTTTACATACCAAACTATTTTATTTAAAACCATTTTCCAAAAAAATTATTTTATATACAAAACTATTATTTTTTCAAAACTATTTTATATGCACACTATTTTACAAACTATTTTATATACAAAACTATTCTAAATTAAAAATCTTTTATAAAGCAAAGATGTTCAATCCCATATGACTCTTCATGCAGCGAAATTGATTTTTTGAAAAAAAAAATTTGATCCTTATATAAGATGGACTTTATGTAAATATAAGATGATTTTGGAAATGAATTGTTTAACTTAAATTATATTGATTTTGAAATTTGGATTTATTTTCTAAATTTATTATTTGGAAACTTTGAAACTGAAGATATTTAAATTGAGAAGAAATAATTTGGTGGAATTGTATATGATTTTGAAACTGAACTGATATTGAAACAAATTGAAATTTGAGAACCTTGTGTTACTAAATACTTGATTTGGGAGTTATCGAACTTATATAAAAATTTGGTTTGTATAAGTATGATGTTGATTCGAAAACTATGGATTTGAAAAGGTACTCAATTTGAAAAGTGAAATCTTATACAATTGAAGTCTATATAAGTGTGATTTGATATACTATTGATTTTGGAAAGTATTTGATTTGAAAATGAAATCTTATATATAATGGACTTTATATAAGTATGATATTTGAAAGTGATTTGAAAAGGTACTATATGATACATATTTTCGAAGTAAAGATATAGAAAGTGCCTTCTGCTTGATATCCGCTTTGTGGCCACATTGTGGATTCATTCTATCGATATTTCTCTGATTTTTGGTTTTCCGGATATGATACTCGAGTGTCCATCGAATTCCATGGCGTTACCCATGGTCTTACGAGCGCGACTGCATAGCGTAATTCACCTGGGTGGATGGCCCAGGGGTACGGATGTTTCCTGGGGGATTCAGGCGTAACCATTGTGTATCCTGTGATCTATGTAGGTCGTATTAGTAGCGAAATCCGCAGGGCTGAGAAAGCTAACGGATACGGATGTTTCCTGGGGGATTCAGGCGTAACCATTGTGTATCTGCGGTCTACTAGTCATCATGGCGCAATTCGCAGGGCTGAGAAAGCTTACAGATACAGATGTTTCCTAGGGGACCTAGGCGTAACCTTTGTGTATCTGCGATCCATGGTTAGACAAAGGTTTTGTTTGTTTTTTTGTTTGGATTGTACTTTCCATATCTGTTTTTTTTAAGTTTTCCAGTATTTTCACTGGGTGTTGAAACAAGTCTACTAAGTACTTGGAGAATTCTAGCTTTGCGCCTGATCAACGCACTGCCAGAGTCTGCAGGAACGAGGATAAACTTGTTAAGACATCGAGTTATAAAAGTATTTTGATAAAATATTATAAAGGATATTTTGATCAGTTATTTCCTTTCTAAAAGATTTTAAAGTGTTTTAAATATTGTTTACCTCTTTAACCAACAATTTTAATTAATGGCTCATTCTTGTCTTTCCTCCTATTTTCCCTTCTAGCTGTTCCTATTCTCCTGTCTTCTTCCTTTTCGGGGACGAAAAGTTTTGAGTGGGGGAGAGTGTAACAACCCTGTATTTTATGATTATTTTAATCGTATATTTTAGTTATTTTTAATTGAATTTCCTGATTTGAAAACTTTATTTTATTTATTAAAATGAATAAATTTTGTTATTTTAAATATAAATTTTGATTTTGATGTGAATTAGAATTCCAAACATGACTAAATAGAATATTTTCCAAAAAAGTGAATTTTGGTCAATATAGTCAAACTTTGACTTTTAAATTTAAAATTTGAAAGTTTTAAAATTTGAATTTTATCTTTTATAAAGTAAATAAAATTTTAAGAATAATGCTTTTCGTTTCGTTAAAATCTGATTAATATTGTGAAAGTTATGCCTTTTTAACTATTGAGTGTAATTTGTTGTATTTAACAAAATTGTTTATTTTAAATTATAAATAATATTTTATTTGGTCATGTAATGTTCTAATTTATATTTATATGGGTAAAATAACATGTTATGTATATATTTTGGTTTTAAAACATTTTTCAAAGTATAATTGACATTTTCCAATGTCAGTTGTATTCTGTTTATAATTCCTAATTTCCAGTTTCATTTAATTAAAGAAATTCTTTGTTTATTTTCTATTTTCTTAAGACTTTATTTTATTTTCATTTACACTTCATCTTTTTCAGCATTTATTTTATTTTACTTGACTTTTATTGGTTTAGAAGTAAAGTTATAATTTTTCTAAAACTAGTGATATTCTATTTGAAATTTTTAAGTCCTATTTTGAATTTTTAAACAATTTCTTTATTCTTTTTCTATTTTCTCTAAATTTAATTATTTATTTCACTTTAGAAATGATAAATGAATTATTTATTTCAAATTTTTGCTTTAGAATATTTTTTAAATGAAGTAGAAAATTTTCTAAAGCCAATGATGATTTATTTGTAATTTTTTGAACCCTGTTTTCAATTTTTAAGTAATTTCTTATATTCTTTTTCCATTTTCTTTAAAATTAATTAATTATTTTTATTTTATATTACCTTGTTTCGGTTCTAAAGTCAAATTACTGATTTTATTTTGTTTTATTTGAATTAAAGAAAAAGGAAATATGAAAGAATTTAAAATGCTTTAGAAACTGAAGTCTTTTCATCTCCTATGTCCTTTCAATTGCCACAACTTCTCATTTACTTCTTTTGGCTGTGTATTACTTTGTTTGGCCGTGTATTCCAGTGCTCATTCCTGCAAAAAAACATTTGTTCCTCATTCTATTCATGGCTTGCAAAAAAATTTGGTAATGGCTACTTTTTCCTTCTTCTTCTTCTTATCATTTTTCATGGTTTTTGCCTTGTTTCTTGGATTCTTTTGCACTTCCTCCTCCTCATATCCACGGCCACCACCTCCTACACCTCTTCCCTGCAATCATCACCAACTATACTCCAGGTCATGACCATGGCCGAACCCACCATGGTGACCAAACCCCTCAAAAATGCAACCTAGGCCTTAAAAACAATGTTGTGACCACTATTTGCATCACCACTTCATTTTCCACCACCACCACCTTTGGCCGCCACCACCACCTCTGACCAGACCACCACACACCCCTCTAGCCTCTGACCTGACCCACACTCCACTGGCCGACCCCAAACACCCCATGGCGGAGCCTCTTTGTTGAACCAAAACTCCTCTTTGTTGCCTAAAACCTCTTCACCTTCCTATGTTGTAACTTCCTCCACTTGTTCTAGCCTTTATGCCATACATTCCTATGTTCAAACCTGAGCCAAAGTCATGCCAAACCTGAGCCTAAACATCCCCTAGCCTGTGCAAGAAAATGTAGAAAGCAAGGCAAAAGTCATTGCATTCATATTTGTTTTTATTCCAAAGTTATATCATTTCAAGGTTGCATTGAAATTTATAATTTGTTTGGTTTTGTTTTGGGTTGTAACACAAGGTCTATAGCTTGGATCTCGCTCTCCACTCAAATTATAGTCTTGTCATCGTGCTTTTGATTCCGTTGTGTCATTTGTATTGCAATCTCCAGCCATAGAGGTGAGTAAATCTCACCTGACATTTTATACTTATGCAAATGTGAATTGACAACAATTGAATGTGTAGTACTATTATGTTATGCTATAACTGCCTGTGATTATTTATGTATGATGTTAAACCTGTAAATTACATGTCATATCATCTGTTACTGTTATATAACGCTATTCTGTTTATTTATATCAGTTTATCACACTGCAAGTTCCCTGTAGAATAGAATCACTATGGGTTGAAATGATACATATCCGAACGGACTTTAGAATAGGGAAAAATCGTTATGGGCTGAAATGATAGGCCTGAACGATTTTTATTTATTTCATTTAACTTGGGATTGCGGGTTAGAAATGATAAAACCCGGATTTTTCCTTTGTAAATTACGGATTGAAATGATATATTATCCGTATCATTTGACTTAGGTTAGAAAAATTTATATACAGACCCGTGGTTAATATATATATTTTCTTGAAATTATAAAATATGTTAAAAATGTAAATATTATGATAATTTGATTTTTATTTTAATTTAAAATGATTTTATAAAGTGTTATTGATTTTTCTATAAATTAAAAATAGTTAAATAAATAAATGTTTAAAAGTTGAAATTTGAAGTATAACTTAACTTGGAAAATGTGAAAGTGTTTTAAAATAAAAGTTAAGTTAAGAAAATAAAATGGAATTTAAATAAAATTATGAAATGGTAAACTTAATTAAAATGTTAAGTAAATGAAATATTATAAATTTTACATTTATTTTATAAGTGAATTATTAAAAATTTGATAATTGTTTGTGAAAATTTCACTTTGTAAAATCGTAAATTAAGGGTTATTTAAATGATTGTTTTTAAAGTAAGAAAATATGATTTTTATAAGTTAAAATGGATTTAAATAAATTTTAATTGTTTATGAAATTGTAGTGAAAGTTTGGAATTTAAATTGAAAGCATTCCTGAAATGCTATCATTTCTAAAGTTAAAGATATTATAGCATTTTGTAAATGCTGTAATTGATACAAATGAACTAAATGGCTAAAATGAACTAAGTGCTGTAGTTGCTGAATTTAACTAAAGTTTTATTTGAAATATAAACCTATTACAACATCTAAATGCTGTCTTTTGCTAATTGAATTGTTTTTAAACATAACTTTCCATAACATTTTCTAAATGCTGCAAAAGTTGAAATTTCACTATTTTAATAAATTTAAGTGAACAAATGAATTCTGAAATGGTAAAATTTTGAGAATTGAATATTGACTATTAAATATAATAACTTCATTTTTAAATGATTTAAATGGAATAATTTGATTTGAAATATTTTGATATTTTGAAATGGATTTGAAATGATATTTGATTTCGAAGTATAAATTACCATTTTGGAATTTTAACTACGGGATATAATTAAATTAATGGTTTTATGGATCCTTAAAGGATGGGCAATCCCAAGCATCCTTTAAGTTATTATGCATTGCTATTACAGTTCACTTGAGTTGGTTTACATTGTATAAGTATATATGTCCTGACTCGAGTGTTTTGTGTTTTACTTTACGCTCGGGTCAGCCTGAGAATCACAGCTTTGGATTCACCTTCTGGAGCTAGAGATCTGTTGGAGCTTATTTATCTATCGGTTCATCGACTTCTATTCCAGTTATTTCTTATTCAGTATTGTCTCGGTATTATTGATTTATGTATCCTGACTTCTATTATATTTATTTTGACTATGAGATTTTGTATATGTTTTGAGAGTTTGTATATAGTAGCTTCATGAACTACCATGGTAATTTATTTCCTCTGCGAGTTATTCTGATATTCTGTGTCTGTGATTCTGTATTTGATTTTATTTGCTCCAAATTTTATTACAATCTATTATTTTGAATTATTCAAGTCAGACATGTGTGGATTATTGTCGATTTGAATGGTCCAAAATAGTGGGTCGTTACAACTTGCATCAAATCAGGTTATCAAATTATTGTATTCCAATTCTAACCTAATATTTGGATTTCAATTTAAGGTTTACAGTATCCATTTTAATTTACTAATAACCTAAATCAATTAGAATAAATTAAACCTAACTGAAAAATCATCTAATCAAAATTGTTCTAACTTACCTCAAGCCTAAGCTCTTCCTATTTGCTTTGCTTGAGAATTGCCCCTTCATATGCTATCTTCCCTTGCCTCTTCTAGATTCAATCAATTATGTTCTTCTAGGTTGATTTTATTTTAATTTTTTTTGAAGATTTGGTGTTAGAGGAGAGGTTGGATTTTGACAGAGTTTTGTTACAGTAAGCTTTTCTATTAATTCTATGGTTAGCTTATGTTCCAATTTATAGAGATTAGGAGTGAATTTATGGCATTGATTTGGGCTAGAGAATATTTTACTAACATCAAGAGCAATCATGAAAACTTAGGAACGAAGCAACAATCAGAACCGTCGAACAACGCTCCAGGTTCCTTCAAATTTGACCGTCTACGATCGACCTGAAAGGACCTATGGTCGACCTATACTGGTCAACCATGACACTCCTAGGGTCAACCTGGGGGTATGTTTTTTTTCAGTTTTTTTCTCAAATTTTCCAATGCCCGTAACTCTTTCATACAAACTTCAATTTCAAAGTGTTATATTTGAAAATCATCCAGAAAATCTCTATCATTGCAGTGGTGCAAGTTTCATTGCCAAATTCGTACATCTGTGAAAATTTCCTTCTTAATCGTTATTTTAATTAAATTTACTTTCCTTATTAAATTTCCATTTAAATCTCTACAAAATTCTTGTTAAATTTCATGTAAATTTTTAAGGAGTTACATTCTTCCCCTTTAAAAGGATTTCGTCCTCGAAATCTCAAAGGACGAAAAAATATAACTCATACACCAACATCCAATAGCTACAATCATCTACTCATCCATCATCCATGAGCAATCATCGTCCTTAAAACTTTTCTAATGCATCATGTACATATATATGCAACATGATATACGTGTGAATCTATAATAATGCAAAAATAGGCGGTCTATTGATCCAGTTAACCTCCTATCATGCAAATGCTCATGCCATGCATCCAAATGCATGCAACATCCTAAGTAGATATTTACTTGCAATTCTATATGTATGCTCAATCATACAACTCATATGAAACATCCATATGCATAACATCCATTAACATAACAATAATCAAGGATTAGTGTGCAACTAGATATAAGTGCATGTATATACCTAGAGGATATACTGTCCTTACTGTAAAAGAGCACAATGTGAACAATGCATCCATTAGCATCCATCATCCATAACATGTCCTACCGATATGTTGCAACAATTCCTACCATCCAATGGTCTCTACCTAAGCTAGAACCTATTTGCAAAAATAATTTCTTCTAACTAAATTGGAAACATGCCAGAAAAGATTTATGTATGAGTAGCTCGGAATTTCTACTTAAGCTCCCATGTACCCTCAACTGGATCATCTCCCTACTGGACTCTTACCAGTATAGTTATCTCATTACAGAGTCTATTGTCCCATGCCCAAAATTAAAGGTAAGTGCACGACGAACAAGGGACTCACCTATCCTTTTTAACTTCCCTAACCAACTTTCACCATTGGCCAAAATTTTCCAATTCAATTATATGTGCATTGTTAACCTTCAATAATCCTTGCTACTAACCCATATGGTGTCATCTTACACCACGCTAAATAACTTGAGTGGAAGTATGCTCTTGCTAATTATAGCTCCATAAAATTTCCAACACATAACATACCATCTTAACTATTCCAATGGTATGCCTAATCACCCTAATTCCTAGATACAAAGTGGGATAACTGAAATATGGACAGTGTCTCTTCCTACTTAGCTCCATAAAATTTGGACTATTTTTCAATCTTCTAAAAATCATGATATTTGTGTATCATGTTTATGGTCTACATGGATCTATCTCATGTTCTACAAGTAAAAGTTTGGTCTATCTTCCCATTTAACTTTAATAATAAATGTCCTTAAATTAATTGGTGTTATAATATAAAACCATTCCAACCAAAATAGTAACCACTTAAGGGATACTTCAATCGTGTGCGGTTGCTATGCACGTGACTATGTATTCTAAGTTAGTCTTCCATAAATTTGCTTAAGAAAATAATCTTCCTCCAGTCCGAGTGATGTTTGAGAAAATATTTTTATTCCTTTCTTCAAATCTTACCAAAAATTTGTTGATTTTCTTTTTCTATGAAAATATCCTCTATATTCTCAATTAGTACCAATAACCATCGTTTTCTTGATGGAGACCCAAATTCTTGAATTAACCACCCCTTGCACAATCTTGACTAAAATCTTATCTAGGATACTTATTGTGGTTTAAAATTCCAAAACTTTCACCATTTCTTAATGTCCTCCCATAAATGAGACCTTTTTACCAAACGTAGCCTCTTACCACTTTATTCCAATTATCTCATGATTGAGATAACTCAATATGAAATGATGTTCAACCAATTTTATCTAATAAACATGATGATCAATACTTTGGTTTATACTCAGGGATTTCTATATTTTAATGCATTGGAACCACATTTCTCCCAATGGAAAGGTTGACAATGTAAATTTCTATGTCTTACCCAAAAGGAGAATTAGTGTCATGTTTGGAATTACAAGAAATTACCTTTTTCTTAGTTATTGAAATAGAGAGTACAAAATACGGTAACCATCCTTATTTTGCACATCTCTTTCATTTGGGTATATTTCTTGTCATTTCAAACGATATGCTTTTATTTATAAACCTGAACTTGATAATCCATAGGAATTTGCCTTGCAACCCTTTACATCCCAATAAATTAAAATACTGCTTAATCCAATTTACCATTTATCACTACTTCTAGCTATCTCTACTACCCATCGCCTAAATTCAAACAATGTACCATGATAACTTAATTTACATTTTATTTGCACAGGTTCAAATCTATAAATCTGGGACTATCACATGTTTTATAAATTTAGGGACTACTACCCAACATTTTCCAGATTCAAATATGTGCAAATTTCTAATCATACAATTCCATGATTTACTGAGGTATACTTGTAACACATCTACAATGATGGAACCCAATAGGGTAACACTGCCCATAGGCTACTGTGGAAACTAATTTCCACAAATATCACCGCATAATGCTACTGTGAGGACTGCTCTCCCACCAATAAGACTTTCCACTCATGTCTACTTGGTCCGCCTATACCCTCTAGTGAAAAAACACAATACCTAGACCGTCCGTAGCTTACATGTATCCTATTTGTACCTATGTGGTACCAACCAATATCTGGATCTCCCATTTGTCACATAACTTACTATATAAGAATTGAAGTAGACCCTACTTGGCCCTTTTTACACTTCAAACCGAATAAAACACTTTGCCTATATAACATCTCTCGACAGAATAAAACATCTCAGCTTCTCTTTCCTTATTCGGGAATATATCTTATCTAAATCATAATTTCCAAACTTCCTCACACCATGATTCTACGATTCAAACCATACTTGGGTAAAAAGATACATGGTAGTGTTTGCTCTGCACCATTTTGGAAAGTTTGACTTAGCACGATATCTTTCCAATTTTTAACCGTTGATTGAAAATATTATTAAATTCCTGTGTTACTTTTTATCACTGTCCCAATCATTTCAATACTTTCCAATTCCATATTCAATCTAATCCTAGAGGGCCGTTTAATTCTATTTATCTAACTCTGCTTTATTTCTTTCCGTTTACAATTTAAGTGATAGTCATAATATTTTCACTTTATTCTTTTAAAATCAAACTTTTGACTTTTAATTTATTTCCTTAAAACTAGTAAGTTTTAAAACTATAAAACTCTCTTTCCATTTTTAACAAGCGTATACTTCTTAGTAAGATCATGTTATTCTTCTTTCATTAAATTATCAATAATGATTGAGCTTAACTTCGTAAAATGCATATAAAACATCATTTTAAATTGTGTGTCCTAGAAACTAATTGCGCTTGCTAAAGAGGCCCTTATGGCTAATTTCCACTTTTATTAAATTTTTCTTTCATAATAAGGAACTTTCACAAAATGTATTTTTATAGAAAATGTGGTATTTTTAACTTATTACTATTATTACTTTAGAGTTTAACAAAATCATTTCATAAATGATATTTCCAGACACTGACCGTTTTTTCTTTATAAAGGAGTTCAAAAGTAGGTTCTTACATACGTTTCAATTTTTAATTTTCAAAAGTTTTATTGTTAAAAATAAAGTGCACATTGACGGCAAGCATAACAATGTGCTCAAAAGACAAAACTAAGCTTTAAAACAGTTATTAATTTTTTTTGCTTTTTATCAATTTTTCGACTTTAACTCTTTAACATTTTTCGAATGTTTTTTTGATTGGTTATATAAAATTATAAACTAGCTTCCTCTTTCTATTTAAAATATCACACATCTGTAGTTTTTAACTTTTAGAAAAAATCTTTATTATTTTATCACTTAAATTGGAGTAGACAATAGCAACCTAATTACCTAAACCCACTTATCCCTATCACCACTTCACCGCTTTGTGCATAAGGTTTCCATTCTTCTTTTTAAAGAGGGTTAACTCAAGTTTATTTTCCAATACAATGTCCAAATTCAGTATGGAAATACTCTAGCCGTACCTTTAGGTAAATAGGAGTCCTTGTGACTATTCCCAATATGATAATAGAGTTTCTATTTTAATTGTGAAATCAGCCTTTAATTTGCAATGTTCTCTTTCATGTTACCGATATCATATTCCTTTTATATGGGTCTCATGGTACTAGTCCTCGTTACTTACTCTTAAGTCCATAATTTACAAGCTACTGCTAGTTGGTACATAAAACCTCCACTAGCCTTTCTTAATGGGGTAAACTCCAATAAATAAGAAAGGTTCATTTTCCATCTTAACCATTATAACTTTAACATTCACCTGAACCCGCCATTGTTTACTTATATAAGGGATAGCCAACAACTACCTTGTGTGCTCACATGTATAGGGTGTCGTGTACTAATACACATATCAGAAAATCATAATTGGCTTTCCTAGTCAGATTTGGCTTATCTTATCACCTAAAACTTGCACTCATTCTCACTATCTGTGATTGAGAATTATTTTCAACTTTCCCAAAGATAATACTTGACAAAATTACTTGATATCATTCTTTCTTGTTATACTTATATGTAGAACCTTTTATCTATATATATACCTTTCAAAAGTCCATTTTTGAAAACCTTTTAGAAACATTTTAGAAAACCTTTTGAAAAACCATTTTATTTCAAAAACTTTTCGAGTACGTTCACTGTAACGACCCCGGATTTTATATAAATTTAAATTGATAATTAAATTTATTTTTGAATAAAAATAGTAAAATTAAATGATAAAGTGATGCGAGTTTCCCCAAATTCAAATAAATTTGTATTAAATCATTTAAATTTAAATATTGCATACATATGTGAATATATATGTATATGTGATATATGAGTTAGTTTGAAATTATATATATATATATATGTATATATTGAATTTGAGTTAAAACCTCAGGTAAATGGTTTAAAGATAATTATAAAATATAGATATTTGACACAAGTATAAAAGTAAGTAAACAAATAATTTAAATTAGAAATAAATAAAAGTTAAGTTACAAAATATAAAGTAAATACATTTGTTAAAATTTAACAACAAAATATAGAAATTTGTTATATTACAAAGTATAAAGCAAAGAAATAAAAATAGAAATAAATATATAAGTAAAATAAAAATACAAACAAATGTACTAACAATGATGATAACAAATATATATGTATTGACAATAAGACTTTATATATATGCACTTGCAACAAGAAAAGAAGATAACACAAATACATTCAAGTAGAAAAAGAAGATAAGCAGCTTATAAAACAAGACAAAAGAAAGCAATATGACTAAAGATAAGAAGACAACAAAATATATTTAAAAATGTAACCTGGAAACAAATACACAAGTATGCAAAGTATAAGTTAAACATAAAAGGTAAGTAGGAAGACAAAGCAAAGGAAAAACAAAGACAACATTATATATTTACAAGTTTGAACAGATATACAAGGATGAGTATGATAGAGCAAACAAGACAACAAACAAATAAATGAGAAGAAAAAAATATGGGCATGAAAACACAAAGTACTCATGCATTTAATGCTAGCACAAACAAGTCATTCGAAATGTTGAAAAAATGTTTTCAGCCTAGGAAAATCTCTGATCAAATACAAAGTATCTTGTACTAGAGAAGAAAATTATATCATGTTGTATAAACCAAGCATCACTTGTACAAAATATTATCTCCACCCTGTAACTTCATTTCCATATATCAATCTCATCTTCATCAGTTCGTCCATGAGCTAAGAAAAAGAAAACTGAAACAAATATCATTTAAACCTTAAACAAACTTCAACTTGAATAACAAATCCAACAATACAAACTCAAAGCAAACCAGAGGATCAAAAAGAAGTTTCAGCTTGCAATTTCAAAACTTGGTTCAACAATGGAAACTTTGTTCTTTCTTTCTTGAAAATAAGGTGAGCAAACAACTGTTTCAATTTTTTTTTGAATTTTATATGTTTGATTCATGATTTGTTTGCTGTATATTTCAAATAAGAAGTTTTGTATGATTCTGTGCACTGAGAAATTCTATTATGGGTTGTTTTCCTGTATTTCTAGTTTCAGGGAAGGGTGAAGTTGAAACAAATCAAAACATCTTCATATCAATATCTTTAAGCTTAAGATTCTGAACAAAATAAGTTTGTTTAAACTTGAATCACAGCCTAAAATTTGTTTAAGCTTGATCATGATAAGTTGAGTCTGTAACCTAAATTTTACAGTAAAAACAAAACTATATGATGAATTCAAGTATTTTAAAACATTGATTTGATTATATAATTTGAATGTGTTAGTCCATAGGATAATGGTTTTGATGACAACAACTATAGAAGTGTTATAAAATATATATGTGCAGGAAATCTATATGCAGGTATCAACAAAAGAAGACTGTACAGTAAAGAAAACAAAATTGATGAAGACAAAGATCAAGAGTTCAAGATTGAAGACTCATGAGATTCAAGATATTCTAGAGTTCAAGACAAATAATATAGTTGGTTAGATATTTGTTAAAACTCCTTGAAAGCACTATCATTCTTTTTTATCCAATTTACTCGTGGAATGGAATCCACTTCGTTCTTGTTAAAGGGATGGAACCCTAGTGAGATGGAACTCACGAAATATCTAGTGGAACGGATAGTAGCCCTATTTTGTTATCCACTAATTTTGATTCAAAATGATTTTCAAAATTATCTCTTGTTTTATAAAATGATTTTCAAATATTCCTTTTCAAAAGAAAAACCTTCGTTCACATTTCCAAAAATGTTTTAGCCTCAAAATCATATTTATCATTTTGTTATATTTTGATTTCAAAATTGTCCTTGATATTTTAGCCTCAAAATCTATTTTAATATTATATTTACTTTAGTTTATTTACTTTGATTTTAAATATATTTTAGTATATATACATATATACATTCATAAGTATTTCTACTTCTAAATACCTTCTACAAATACATAGAGTCCATTTGAATAAAGTTGCATATGTTTTAAATCATCATTTTCAAAGTAAAGCAAATCATCACTTTTTACTAGACCATGTCGACATCCTATTTACCTGTCATGTCGACATGCTTCCCGTTACAGCAAAGGTTGTTTTCAAAAGAAGTGTCTATTCGTTTAAACCTCTTCGAATGGACACATCCATTCATTCTCTATAAATAGAGACCGTTATGGACGTTTTCCAGTAACTACTTTCTTTATTTTCTCTCCTCTTTACTCTCTTATCTTATTTTCTAATCATCCTATCATATTTTGCCGAAATCTTAAGTGAATCAAACCAGAATATCTCTAGTTTGATTCTCTGCCACTCTCTCCAAAGAATCTCAGTGCTTATCAGAGTTATAGATACATTTGTACTCAAAGAAACTTGTGTGGGGTTATAAAGGTGTGATCGTGTCCTTGGAAATCGATCGGGTGAACTTGTGTCCTGTGAATCAAGTGGTTCTACCCAGAGACCTGAGAATCTGGAGGGTGTACCGCGTTGCCTTGGAATCGAGGGATTGTAATCTAGATTATTGTTGAATAGAAAGCCGTACGGGTTGTGCGGGACTGGATGTAGGGTAACACCGAACCAGTATAAAATTCCTGGTGTGTTCTTTCCTTTACTTGCTTTTTATTTATATTTGCATTTGTTTGTGATTCTGTGATTTGATCTGTGATTGTGTATTTGCATTAAGTTAGTTAATTCAATTTAAATCAAAGAAGTTTTAAAGAAATTCTTAAAACACTATTCACCCCCCCTCTAGTGTTAAATAGCCTTAAGATCATCTTCCGCGTCCCTTTCATTTGGTATCAGAGCAAGTTTTTCAAAGTATTCATAATCTGATTTTTGAAAAGTTCATGGCTAAGTTTGAAATGTTTCCTAAAAATATTTCTTTAATGATCAAATCATTGTGGTCTCATAAATTGATGCATGATAGTTATATAGAATCAGGTAGTCTACAAAAGTTGCTCACTGTGCAGGAATCTTGCTTCATGGCGACAAATGAATCTATTCACAATGGACAAGCTGTGCAAATAAGGAAAAACAAGTGGATACTTGATAGTGGATGTTCAAGACATATGACAGGAAATCCAGAGATACTCAATGACATTATTTACAAGGATGGAGGATTGGTTAATTTTGGGGATAATTCAAAAGGTTATGTGGTTGGCATCGACAATGTAGGTAATTCTGAAACTCCTATTATTTCAAATGTTTTGTTAGTTAAAAATCTACAACATAATCTACTTAGTATTAGTCAGTTATGTGATAAAGGATATAGGATTAAATTTGAAAAAGACAAGTGTCACATCGAAGATAATAAATCTAATATTATCTTTGAGGGAGTTAGGAAAAAGAATATCTATATTCTTAGTATGAAAATTTCAAATGATAATCTATGTCTTTTGGCCAATACAAGTGACCCTTGGACTTGGCATAAGAGATTTGGACATTTGAATTTTAAACTCTTATCTAGACTATCCAAACTTGATCTAGTAAGAGGCCTCCCTAAGATGCAATTTAAAGTAGATAGTATATGTGATGCATGTCAATTAGGAAAACTTAGAAAAAGTTCCTTTAAACTTAAAGATATGATCTCTACTTCAAAACCTCTTGAGTTACTTCACCTAGATTTATTTGGTCCATCTCAGATTCAATCAATCAACCATAGTAAATATGTCTTTGTAAATGTGGATGATTATTCCAGATATACATGGACAATCTTTCTGAAACATAAAAGTGATACTTTTGATTATTTTAAAAGTTTTTCAAAAAGAGTTCAAAACCAACTTTCTTCCAAGATCATCACTATTCGTAGTGATCACGGTGGTGAATTTGAAAATGAGAAGTTTGAGGAATTCTGTAATCAGAAGGGAATTACTCACAATTTTTCGTTTCCAAGAACTCCACAACAAAACGGAGTAGTTGAGCGTAAGAATAGGACGATTCAAGAGTGTGCTAGAACTCTACTTTCTGATAGTAAATTACCAAAACATTTTTGGGCTGAAGCAGTTGCAACATCCTGTTATATTTTGAATAGGATTTTAATTAGATCTCTAACCAATAAAACACCTTATGAACTTCTTTTCAATAAGAAACCTAAGGTATCTTATTTCAGAATTTTTGGAAGTAAATGTTTTATCTTAAATACAAAAGGTAATTTAGATAAGTTTGATCCTAAATCCGACAAAGGAATCTTTATCGGATATTCTAACAGGAGTAAAGCTTATAGAGTTTTTAATCTAAGAACAAACACTATTGAAGAAACTTTACATGTTTCCTTTGATGAAAATTTCAAAGAAGTTGATCAGACTAATGATGAGGATGACTTAGTTATTTCTAATCATGAATCTGTAGATGCTACAAATGAAACTTTTCATCCAAATAAAAAGATTAGGCTTTTAAAAGATCACCCTGTAGAAAATATTCTAGGAGATATGCAATCTGTTGTTAAAACTAGGAATCAATTAAACAGTATGAGTCATGTTGCTTTTATATCCTCAATAGAACCTAAAAATCCAAAGGAAGCATCAACTGATGATTCATGGATTCTTGCTATGCAAGAAGAATTGAATCAATTCACCAGAAATGATGTTTGGGAACTTGTTCCTAGACCTGAGGATAAATCCATTATAGGCACTAAATGGGTATATAAAAATAAATTAAATGAATTTAGGTGAGGTCGTTAGAAATAAGGCTCGACTCGTTGCACAAGGTTATTGTCAAGAAGAAGGTATAGATTATGACGAAACCTTTGCACCCGTAGCAAGATTAGAAGCTATTAGAATTCTGCTTGCTTTTTGCTAATTTCAATAATTTCAAACTTTTTCAAATGGATGTCAAGAGTGCCTTTCTAAATGGTTTTGTAAAAGAGGAAGTTTATGTTGAACAACCTCAACTCTTTGAAGATACAAAATTTCCAAATCATGTTTTTAAATTAAAGAAAGCCCTGTATGGTCTAAAACAAGCTCCTAGAGCTTGGTATGATAGACTTAGGTCTTATCTTTTGCAATCTAATTTTGAAATAGGTAAAGTAGATAACACACTTTTTATTAAAAGAAACAAAAATGATATTCAACTTGTACAAGTGTACGTAGATGATATTATTTTTGGATCAACCAATTCTGACATGAACAAAGAATTTTCTGACATTATGACAAAAGAGTTTGAGATGAGTCATATGGGTGAACTTAACTTTTTCCTAGGATTACAAATCAAACAATTAGATAATGGTATCTTTATCAGTCAAGAGAAGTATGTGAGAGAGTTAGTTAGTAAGTTTGGCTTGACCAATGTGAGTGGAAAACCAACTCCCATGGCAACCAATATAGCGTTAAGTAAGGATGATCTATCCAAAGACGTTGATCAAACCTTGTATAGAGGAATGATTGGATCACTTCTCTATATAACTGCTAGTAGACCAGATATCATGAACAGTGTCTGTCTCTGTGCAAGATATCAATCTCAACCCAAGGAAACTCATCTAAAAGCTGTGAAACGTATCATTCGATATGTTAAACACACCTTTGATTATGGATTGTTCTACCCTAAGAATGATTCATTTGAATTAGTTTCCTACTGTGATGCTGACTATGCTGGGTGTAAGTCAGACCGAAAGAGTACAAGTGGAACTTGTCACTTTCTAGGTCATTCCTTAATTTCCTGGTTCAGTAAAAAGCAGAATACTGTTTCCCTATCAACAACTGAAGCAGAGTATGTTTCTGCTGCTTTAGCTTGTTCTCAAGTTTTGTATATGCAACAAACCTTGAATGATTTTGGTATATCTATCACGAAATCTCCAATTTTCTGTGATAACACTAGTGCCATTAGTTTGTCCAAAAACCCAACTCTCCATGCCCGAACTAAACATATTGACATTAGACACCATTTTCTAAGAGATAACGTAAATAAAGAGAAAATTTCTCTTGATTTCGTTAATTCTGAAAATCAAATAGCTGATATTTTAACCAAACCTTTAGGAGAACCTGTCTTCACCAAGTTAAGAAGAGAATTAGGTATATGTTCTCTTTCTGAAATATAGTATATAGTATAGTAGTATACATAGGGTATATATGAATGTTTTCTTAACCATAGCATTTTGCAACACCATGTCGACATGGTATTCATGCGTCATGTCGACATGCAACGGTAAAAATGACAGTTCGTTTTTTCCCTCTAATTTTTGAATGGGTGGTTATTTAACTCACCCATTCCGAGTTTCTCTTCCCTCCAATCATTATTTCTTCATTCTACTTTCTAGAAACATCAAATCCATGGCTTCCACATCCAATCCTAATCAAATTTCACCGGTTTCTTTCCCTTCTCCTTCACATGGCCCTTTCCAAAACTCCATACTCGCTCGTGTCATCAAAATAGAGGAGAAAGTTAATGATTCG
Organism: Allium fistulosum; assembly: GCA_030737815.1. Taxonomy (NCBI): domain Eukaryota; kingdom Viridiplantae; phylum Streptophyta; class Magnoliopsida; order Asparagales; family Amaryllidaceae; genus Allium; species Allium fistulosum. The sequence continues at coordinate 151,330,327 of CM060905.1, read as the reverse complement.
CTGCAGATGTTAACTGAAATGCAAGTTCAACAATTGAGAATGGCAAGAGAGCAAGAGAAACAAGGGAAAATTCTGAGGAATCTTCAAAAATTCCTCATGGATAATCATGCCAATCCAATTGTAATTGAAGATTCTTCTAACATAGAAGCAAATGAAGAAGGAGAAGAAGACGAAGACGAAGAAGAAGAGGAAGAACCAATGGAGGAAGAAACTGATGATGAAGCAGTATGTGTAGGGGAAGTTTGTTTTGATGCTTATGGGAACATTGTGGAACAACATGGAAATTTCTGTTTCCATTACCCAAATTGTCCTGTCCACAAGTCTCCCATCATCAAAACAACCGTTGAGTTGTTTATTTTCTTGTTTTAGTTATTTATGTGTTTATAAGTTTAAATAGTCATGTATATAGTAATATTGAAATGAATAAAATAATCTGTGGTTACACTTATTATTCTCATTCTTATATTACTCATATATATCATTCTGAGTATACAATATTTAGCATTGTTATATCTAGTTTCAGTATTATTAATGATAACACTATCATTAATATCATAGATTTAGGGGGAGTTAGTGTCATTTTTTTTGTTGATGACAAAGGGGGAGAAGTATAAAATAGGTTAGTTAGGCATAGATTAAGGGGGAGTTATTAGATTTAGGGGGAGTTATAAGGAGAATATAAATATTTTATAAACAAAGGTTGTCATCATCAAAAAGGGGGAGAATGTTAGTCCATAGGATAATGGTTTTGATGACAACAACTATAGAAGTGTTATAAAATATATATGTGCAGGAAATCTATATGCAGGTATCAACAAAAGAAGACTGTACAGTAAAGAAAACAAAATTGATGAAGACAAAGATCAAGAGTTCAAGATTGAAGACTCATGAGATTCAAGATATTCAAGAGTTCAAGACAAATAATATAGTTAGGTTAGATATTTGTTAAAACTCCTTGAAAGCACTATCATTCTTTTTTATCCAATTTACTCGTGGAATGGAATCCACTTCGTTCTTGTTAAAGGGATGGAACCCTAGTGAGATGGAACTCACGAAATATCTAGTGGAACGGATAGTAGCCCTATTTTGTTATCCACTAATTTTGATTCAAAATGATTTTCAAAATTATCTCTTGTTTTATAAAATGATTTTCAAATATTCCTTTTCAAAAGAAAAACCTTCGTTCACATTTCCAAAAATGTTTTAGCCTCAAAATCATATTTATCATTTTTTTATATTTTGATTTCAAAATTGTCCTTGATATTTTAGCCTCAAAATCTATTTTAATATTATATTTACTTTAGTTTATTTACTTTGATTTTAAATATATTTTAGTATATATACATATATACATTCATAAGTATTTCTACTTCTAAATACCTTCTACAAATACATAGAGTCCATTTGAATAAAGTTGCATATGTTTTAAATCATCATTTTCAAAGTAAAGCAAATCATCACTTTTTACTAGACCATGTCGACATCCTATTTACCTGTCATGTCGACATGCTTCCCGTTACAGCAAAGGTTGTTTTCAAAAGAAGTGTCTATTCGTTTAAACCTCTTCGAATGGACACATCCATTCATTCTCTATAAATAGAGACTGTTATGGACGTTTTCCAGTAACTACTTTCTTTATTTTCTCTCCTCTTTACTCTCTTATCTTATTTTCTAATCATCCTATCCATATTTTGCCGAAATCTTAAGTGAATCAAACCAGAATATCTCTAGTTTGATTCTCTGCCACTCTCTCCAAAGAATCTTAGTGCTTATCAGAGTTATAGATACATTTGTACTCAAAGAAACTTGTGTGGGGTTATAAAGGTGTGATCGTGTCCTTGGAAATCGATCGGGTGAACTTGTGTCCTGTGAATCAAGTGGTTCTACCCAGAGACCTGAGATTCTGGAGGGTGTACCTCGTTGCCTTGGAATCGAGGGATTGTAATCTAGATTATTGTTGAATAGAAAGCCGTACGGGTTGTGCGGGACTGGATGTAGGGTAACACCGAACCAGTATAAAATTCCTGGTGTGTTCTTTCCTTTACTTGCTTTTTATTTATATTTGCATTTGTTTGTGATTCTGTGATTTGATCTGTGATTGTGTATTTGCATTAAGTTAGTTAATTCAATTTAAATCAAAGAAGTTTTAAAGAAATTCTTAAAACACTATTCACCCCCCCTCTAGTGTTAAATAGCCTTAAGATCATCTTCCGCGTCCCTTTCAGAATGAACATACAAAGATATGATTTTTAAAATTAATATGACGATTTTTAATTGAGTATTTGCAGAGAAGTTTGTATTTGAACAAAAATTGCATTTTTACAAATTTCTGACAATCGAATCAATAATAAATGTTGAAATTTGGTTTGAAGCTAATATAAACATCTGTGGTGTTGAGAAAATTGTTGAATAATTTTTCAAATGCACGAATTTGTTGAACGAATCAAATTTAGGGTTTAACCCTGAGTTTTACAGTGAGTTGGAAGAATGGTGATTTCGTCACCATAGAGCGATCGAGTTGCACGCGATGATGGGGGAGGGTAGTATGGAGCATGGACGTGTCATGGCCGAAATCTTGGTGTCGCTGGTGGTCTGAGGAGCGGCGGCGAGGCAATTTAGTCGGGTGTGTTGTATTACAGTGTCGAGTAAAACACTCATTTTTCGATTTCGAGTTTTATGTGTTGAGACGAAGTGCGATTTCGAGTAATGGGTTGAAGTGCGACTTGCCGATGGTCGCGATGGCCACCGAAGCGGCGGCGCAGGGATGTGCACGTGCACGTGTGCCATTTTGGATATCTGGATTGTTGAGTTTGGGAAGATGAAGGTGGCTTGGGTCACAGCTCGAAGTCAGGGCGTGTTTTTCTCGAGGGAGTTGAAGAAATGAGTAGCTCGGAGTTGAGCTCGGGTTTATCTCGGGGGTTGCTCGGGTCTGGGAATTTTTGGGGTAATAACAAGTTTTTAAATTTTAAACTTGGAATAGTTTAAACAATTTTTACCCAACTTAAAGGTCTTAAGTTAATTAATAAAAGTGATAAAAAGATAATTTTTAAGTTTATTTAAACTTAAAATTCATATGTTGAAAATTATGGTTTATCTTAAATTAATTATGGGATAATTATTTACTTAATGATTAAAGGTTAATTTATGGAAGTAATTAAGGAAAATTAATTACTTAAAGATAATTAATTAATGAAAGTAATTAAGGATAATTTATTAATGATTAAAGATTGATAAATCAAATGATTAAAGAATAATTAATTAAAGGAAAAATTAATGTATGTGATAAATTAATTAAGGTAATTAATTTGAGGATAATTAATTAATTAAAGGTTAATTAATTAATGAAAGTTATTAAGGGATGATTTATTAATTAAGGGTTAATTAATTAACGTAATTAATTAGGAATAATTAATTAATGATTAAAGGATAATTAATTAAAATGGTTTACAAATAATTAATGATTAATTAACCAAGATTTGTAGTTTATTCATAAGTAATTAACCTGGTATAAATTAATTATAATCAGATATTAATTGATCTTACTTATGGATATTTGGATTCTATTGGATGATTTGATTGTTTGATATCCCTGATATATGATGCATTGTGATATATCCTGATTTATGTTGTGATCTGTAATGTAATTAATTATCTGTGATGTAATTTACTATTTGTAAGTTATATATCTGTGATCTGTGAATAAACGATAAGCGTTATAGTTAATACCGCTTATCAACTATATTTCTGTATTCTGATCTGTGATGATTGAATGATGTTGCACTACTGTGTAAAACCCCTGGACCACACTGTTACACACACAAATATGGATTTCACGAGGAAATCGGTTAAGTCACAGATGATTTAAATTTAATATTTTTTGAAATTGAAATTTTAATTTTCAATTGATTTTGGAAATAGATTTGGGTTAAATATTAAAGCTTTTGAAAATGAGTTCAAATGATTTAATAAAACTTGAAATTTAAATAATTTGATTTAAATTTGAATTCAATATTTGAAATTGAATTCAATATTTGAAATTGAATTCAATGATTGGAAATTATGGTTAAAGATGTTATAAATGTGTTTATATGAATTTAAACCATTTTTAAAATATTGGTTTGAGAATTTGAATCTAACCCAAAGACTTTAACTCGTATAAATGAATCAGATTTTCCGAAATGAAAACTATTTGTTTTAAAAGAATAAAAGCTTTCAGATAAGAGATGAAATTCCAGTTTAATTAAAGGAATTTCAAGATTGAATTGAAAAATGGTTTTCCAAGTTATGAATGAATTCTTTTTGAAAGCTATGAAATGAATCTGTTTATTTTAACAGATTTAAAATGGTGATTTGTTTAAACCATTCGAAATCGAATTGATTTGAAAACTATAAGTTAAATCTTTGATTTAAAGATTTAAATGAATTAATCCAATTGAAATGGAAATTGTTTTGAAACCTGTAAATGGATCTTTGTGAAACTGGGTGAATTTTGTGAAATGAATCTTTTCGTTTAAAAGATTAGAAATGGTAATTTGTTTAAACCATTTAAAAGAAAAGTTTGGGTAATAAGTTGTGACTTAATTGAAATCCCAGTATCCATATGATTTTTAAATGCGCTCGTTATTCGGTTTAGCCAGAAGAGGACCTTTGTGTCATATAACCCATTCCGAATAATGATACGTCGTATATGGATTGCATTTGAAGACCGGTGGTGAAGATCGAATATTTTCGAAAACGAAAGGACAACTCATCGAATGTCTCTGCATCGACTGGTCCCCGATATAAAGATTTGATCACCCTTTGTGATGGGAATTCCGGACGTGATTAGAAAAATTATTCGGATTTGCAAGGGCTTCTTTGGAAGTGCCTTCGGTTCTGTTCGAACCCGGAACAGACTTGTATGGTTACATGTCTGACATTACATTTTGAGATATAAAGTTTATTTCGTTCAAATACATTTCTGTTTGGTGGCGGAGATTTATTCTCTTAGCTTAACACCCTTCTCTGAGACATACGAGCTCAGAGGTTATGTAGTTGAAGGTTATCAGCGATATATTCCCAATTTGGTAATGTGACATGCTGAGTGTTGCTGTGTGTTGATCATTTATTGATCATTTGTGATCAAAGCGTGGCTTTGTGAAAAAGCGTAGCTTTGTGGACGAGACCTCATCGAACCTCACAGACCGGAAATGGTCGAAACAGGAATATGCGGCAAGGTTATGAGGGTCGCGCCCTTTAGGGTATGTCATTTCCTTCTGGAAAAGGGTGGTATCATGGTATGGAGCCCAGATACTTACTCATGTGGACACACTTTATTTATTATGTGTGATGTTGGTTACCGAGGCCTCGGATAAAGGTCCCAAAGGACCGGGGGATGGCATATTCGTGAGTTACCTAGTTACAGGGGTAACCCAGCCTTGTGTTGGCAGAGAGCAGTTTGTCTCTCGGGACGTCCAGCCAGAGGCGATCCCATGTGGCGGTAGGAAGTTCCTTAGCCTGACCATTTGTTGGAAATCCATCTTCCAATACGAACCTTGTACGGTATTAGTTGTAGAACCTGCTATTTAACATAGCAGCTATAGTAGGCATAATATAATGGTACCTATGCTGGCTAAGATTAATATTGTATTTTCGAAATGTTTTCTACACTATGCACTAGTAATAATATCAAAAGAGTTTTCCTTGCGTAGTAAGCATGTTTGACTATCATAAGAAGAAATCTCCTCCAATTCTGCGTTTGCATTGTGTGTGCGGGAGGTCTTATGGTAGTTTCATTTTCCAAAAGCATTGCGGATTTCGATGTTTTAAACTCTTTTGTTGTTTGTTTTAAAGATAAACTGTTTTTGTTACTCACACCAGTCCCACGACTGACTCGGAGTTTATTGTTCCTTTCCTAAACTCTGGGTGCTCATAATTTTCCACACGAGCAGTCTAGAGTTGGGTTTCTCAGATATTCAGGTTGAGTAGATTATCTGGAGCTAGTCAGTCCTTGGACAACTGACCTTGCTTTCCGCTAGCTATGGATTGGAGCATTCTATTGGAGATATTCTATCCGCTGCTGGTGTTATCTATTTTCTTTCCGCTGCTATTTCTTGTATCATATCTCTGATGTATATTGATATCCATTGTATCATTCTGTTGTATCATATTGTATCAGCTCTTGTATCTGTCATTGTACCAATGATATATATATATATATATTGATATATCCTTTTTCTTCCACTGTGTTGTTGTACTTAATGGTGTTATAAGCTCCGGCGAATCGGATTTGAACGGTCGAATCTGCAGCATTCTAGTACAATGTGAAGTACGGATGTCGATTTTCGAACGTGAAAAATTCGAGACGTTACATTCGCTCAATACATGCCTAAGTCCTAGAGAATCCTAAAACAGGCTCTGATATCAAATGTAACAACCTGTACCACTCGACGCACCGATCTGAAGCTAAAATTGATTTCCGGACTCAAATCATGCTGAGAAATACAAGCTATTGGGCTTTTAAAACAATACCGAGCATAATTATAGGGATATGGTTCTAAGACATTTTACACTTTCAGATCTCACACCGGAAGGAACCAAAATATAAGCACTGAAAAATAAACATTTTAAAAACTGTCTCCAAAATACTTTATTTGCCATATACACTATTTCAAAGTACAACATATGTTTTACAAACTTCTAATACAGTAATTGTAACAACCTTAGTCGAGATTACCCGGAATTAAATCTAAAATATGATTTAATTAATGATAATTAATTTTTACTGATAAATTTGGGTAATTTATATTTATAATTTTTCTTATTTCCAAATTTGGAAAGGATTAGGATTTAAATAAATAAAAAACTTATAAAAAAATTTCCAATTAATGATGGATGAGTTGAGAATTTATAGAAATGAAAAATTATGTAGTTTTGTTCTTGTAAATAATAATATAAGGGTAATTTTGTGAAGATGAGTGAATAAAATATATAGAAATAATTTTTGAATTTAAAATGTGAATTTTCCAAGATTTATTCACGTATTTATCTTGAATGGAACATTTATTGTAAATATTTTCCTTCAAAATATTACAACAAATGGTGTAAATTTAATTAAATGTTAATATTTAGACTTATTGTTTAAAATGAGATTTTTATAATTAATGGTTTATTTTATTAAAAATAACGAGAATTTCTTTTAATTTCAAAGTTATGTTTAATTTTACAAAGTATCTCAATATTAATAGAAATGGGAATTTTTGGACATATTGGTGCTTTGTAAAATTGGAGAAATCAATTTATACTTTTATCAAAAAATTGTTTATGGTAAGTATAAATTGGTGTTTTACAAGTTATAAAACAAAATAAGATTAGTAACACTTCCCCTAAAATTTGTAACACCTTGCTATTGAGTTCATACCCAAACCTTCTTGGCCCACGGAGGAAATAAGAAACAAGTACGTACACTTGTTTCTCATTTCTCATTATCAGCTCCTAAAACCTGAAATAATTTCCACCTTATTTCCAAACCCTAGAAAATAAATTTAATCCCCAAATCAAGATCAAATCAAAGGGTAATTGACTAAATATTAAAGATAAACAACTCAGGTAATCTCTTCTATCCTTTATCGCATGTATTAGTGCTTTAATCTCAGTTTTGGATCTTGTTGTAATTCTTCTTTTGCAAAATTCTAAAAATCAAACCTAGGTTGTAGATAAAACTACTTGCCTAGGAGAATCTGAAATTTTAACATCAATTCATGTTCAATTTGGTGAGTTAACCTCACACTTCTAGGCTACAATTCATTGCACGTTGCTATTTGACAATCTAGTTGAATCTATGGTTAAATTGCTTTCAACCTTTTATGATATTCTAGCTTCATGTTGCATATTCATACTTGCTGAAAGCCTACACTAGAGATCCTTCATATTTTCTAATCATATGGATGTTTTGATGCCATGAAATCGCATGGAATGCTCGTATGAACATCCTAAATCTTCTGCATAGAACACCGAGATCAAACACCGCCGTAGGGGACCGATCAGAGGGCAACCTGGAGCTGAAATAGCTCCAGGTAACGGTCCAACCGATGGACTGGTGGGATCCACTAATGCACCGGTGGTAGGGTCTCCTGGGATTATTTCAGCTTCGGGAGAACCACTCCGACCCGCCGTTTGCTCGCCCGTTTGTCGCTTGTTCTTTGATGCTTGTTTCTTGTGTTTTGCGGGATCTTTCACACTTCCTATGGTATCAGTTGCAACTCATTTTCTAATTCATGTAATGCATATATGGAGATGATATAGAGTTGCACTCTATGGATCCATGTATTTATGTGGTTTACCTGGATTGAATTTCTTTGTTTCCAAACATGATTTCAGTGTCTATTTTAGTGGTTTCCAATTCTTATTTCTGGGTTTTGATTTATGAACTTGTAAATTCATCTTGGGTTATTATTATTCCATAGAAATGCTCTATGGATCCATACTATAACATACAATTTTATTGCACTTTTTAACTTGAGTTGTCAAAAGAACAATTTCCAATTTCAAAACATTTTCATATATTTTCAAGTACAAATATATTTTTCTATACAAAGGATATATATATATATATATATATATATAAATCTATTTATTTAGAATAATAATGGTTTTATAACGATTTGGAATAATAGTTTAAAATTGTATTTTCATATAAGGATTTAACAAGGACTTTTCAATATACATAATAGCTTATAAAACCAAATTTTCCAAGAAGGGTTTTAAAGCGAAGTATTTTTATAAAAAATGCACGTCATCAATGGAATAAGAAAGTGATTTAAATGGTTTAATAAAATGAGTGCTATGGAATGATCGCATTTGTTTTACCGGTTAAATTCCCGAACTTGTTCTATTGATCCATTTATACACATGAGTGGAGTTTACTAGCTTATAATAAACGTTTAGGTAAACCCATGTGGTATGGGACACACGGTTGTTACTTATTCGGTTGTTATTTGGAGTACATGACACTTATATCGACGAGTTTATGACTCACCCTTCGAATTTTATAGGTCTTGCACCTATCTTGGAATTTCTATAGGTCTTGTACCTATCTTGGAGTTCTATAGGTCTTGTACCTATTATGGAGTTTTATAGGATTTTTTCCTATCTTGGAGTTTATAGGTCTCGCACCTATGTTGGAGTTTTATAGGCTCTCGCCTATCTTAGAGTTATTATAGGAATTATAACCATCTTAGAGTTTATAGACATATATGTCTATCTTGGAGTTACATGCATGTAGGTGAAGTTATTTACCAATCTTGGAGTTTGGTGCCTTTTCCCCCTTTTATGAGATTTTTGGATTTCTATTTATGATTTTTGAATTTGATGTTATTTGTGTTATCACCAAATAGCTTCGAGGATTTTGCTTGTAGAAGTTATCTTGTGTTTTGATATTTGGTGATTTCATTTTTGAAGTTTTGAAGAATGCTTGATATTTGTCGATACATGACTTGATGACTATACTTGAGTTCTAGTTCACTTTCTCTGTCATTTATCTTGCTAACACATTCATTATACTCTAGACTGGCCTGTTTATTATTTTATAATATTCGGGTAAGACCGAGATATTTTAGGTGCTCCACTTTGATAGTTTTAGAGAGGATTCACTCCAGTTATCATTCATCTTACCTTCATTTTGTATATGTGTACATATTCATGTAGTGTTGTATCTAGTATCGAGGCTAGATTCTTTTGTGTACATATTCGTTTCAGGAGATGTAGTACAGATGTATTATATGGATCTTTTTGACCACAGTCTTGTATTTGATATTATATATCTATTTGATTTGATCAGTTTGCATCTATTTATATTCCGTTGTGTATATTTTATTATCTATGATTCTGTGCTTTGCATTTATCATATATTGTTCTGGATTATTATTATAGCCACCGTTGTTTTTTTAAGCCTGGATTGCATACATTGATTCCACTTGAGAAAAAAATACAACACCCAAATCGATGTATTAATATTCACTTAAAACAAAATTCATGGATTGTCACTCCTAACTAGCCTTATTCTCTGCACTAATAGACAATAATACTCAGTAATACCCTTTGTTAGTGTGGGTCCCATGGTGGGGTGTCACAGGTTGGTATCACAGCTGAGTACAGAACAAAATATGATATTACGAACACAAATCTTAGCCTAGATGAGTCTTAGAGACCTCCCATTAGGGGTTCTTTGGGTAAATAGTAGGAATCATTCCCTTTAGCATAAGAAGTATCTTTTGGGATTCTAAGAACGTTTTCCTTCGTTCCCACCCTTTTATGTTCCTATCTTTGAATCAAGTGATCCCTATGAAACCTTTGATCCAATCTTATATATTTCGGAAGTGTGGTTGGCTGGAGGTTGAGTCACTCGTTCTAGTATTAAGAAATCTAGCGAGCCCAGTTGAGATGTAGTACTTTGTATGCCCAGCAAACCATGAAATTTGTTGTCGATCTTTATATGATTAGAGTTGCACAACGGAAGCAGATGGATGGTTCCGCTTAGCATTATCCAATAATTTATGACTGTATGATTGATTGATTTGATGTTTATTTACATAGGATTCCTAGTGATAATTCTAATTCAATTAAGATTTATCCCTTGATAATTATAATTCTATTTGAAGGTTAATAATTGAATCTTGCGGTATTTTCGTATTGAAAATGACCGTAAGAGATATTGAGTTTCTTGGATATAAAATAATCAAGGATCAAATCTTGTAGTTATAAAGAGTAATCAATTGGAAATGGAGATAAGTTTTGGTATTTAATTACCAATTAACCTAAAACAAATGATTTATTATTTACTCTAAACAAAGAGTTTGATTAAGAAATTTTTTGTATGCAACCATCGCCCAATTAGAAAATCTCATCCTATAAGTTTTCTATAAGACGTTTAATGGTGATGATTATAAGTTTATTATTATATGCATTAACTTGAGTAGATATAAAGATATAAGTATTCTCCATTTCAAAAGAGGATTCTGAAATATATATATATATATATACACATATATATATATATATGCGTGTGTGTGTCTTTATGAGTGTTAAATTGCCCGTTGGATGCTTTAAGGATTTTGGTCGTGGACGTCTGGCCAACGTACTTGATAGGAATTCCTAAACATTCAAATGAGACAATGCGAAATACACTTTTATTAAAATAAGTGTCTTGGAAAATCATACTTTTAGAAATATGTTCATTCAAGAAGGAATAAAAACATTTTGAAACTAATGTGGTTTAAAATAAAATGATATTTGGATATGCATACAAAGGTATATAATTATAGTTATATATTAAGGTTTATGAAATATAAGAATTTCTATAATATAGAAAGATAAAAATAACAATAAGATAAATAATATTTAGAAATCATTTTCTATATAAAAGAGTTTATTATTAGATTTATAAACTATAATCTTATAAGGAAAATGTTTTGAGAGCCTTAGTTCTATAATATAGGTAAATACTAATAATCGACTCAATGTTACCAATTGATTAAATGCCCTTGTGTAACACTTCATCCAATAAACTCATTGGATAGAATGTTTGAGTGGAACTGGCTAGTCCATTAGTGAATACTCGAATTTCAATAGGTAGTATGGGATGCCTTGGTTAAATTCTTGTAATTGCTATTAGGAAGTATTTAACACTTTAGGATTATATTCTCTTTCGATGTTCGGTGGGACTGATAGATCCTTATGGAATATAGTTCAGGTTTTCCAGTGGTATCTGTAACAAATGAGATTTACTAACTTCTAGTAAATACTTGAATTTCACCAAGCAGTATGGGACGTTTTAGTTAAGTTCTAGTGATAATTAAAATTGACAGTATTTGGCACTTTAGAGTATATTTCCTTTTGGTGTTCGACCGAGGGCCGATAGATCCTTAAGAAGTATGCTTTGGATAGGCTTTGAAAGACCATGACAATCTAAGTATAAACACATAAGTGTAAATCCTTAAATAGCTAAGTCAGAAAAAACTAAAGAGAAGCATGATTTTTTATTTAAAATCAGTTGGAAATAAATTATGAATGCTTAAGCTTAGGTTAAATGATAGGTGAGTTAAGATGCCATCTCTAATTGTATCTGAAATAACAACTTGTGGAAATGACTGTATGGATTTATTTATCTTATGGATATTAATTAAAATATTAAAAGGAAATTGAATACACTCCTAAGAAGAGTAGAGAATTGAATCTGTAGGATATATATATGTATTGTGTGTGTATACATACATACATACATACATACATACATGTATATATTGACGCAACCTTAAATTAGGTAGTGTCTAAAGTTTCAAACTTGCACTTAGAAAAGGTTTTTATTTCAAATTAGAAATAATCAAATATTCGGAAGTATTTTCCGAAATTGTAAATGGTGAAAAGCCAAGGATAAGAAATTAGACTAGATCAATATTTTGGGTTATTACTCAATATAAGCTTTGTCGAAATAATATAAAACCCATCTAAATTCTAGTAAACGATAAAATCAAAATGCATCTAAAAGATAAATTATATTAGTGAATCCTTTTGGTTCATATATTGTATAATAAAGAGGTAGAGATTGAACTATAAGGGGTTTAATTACGAAGACCTCATTTGAAAATTTTAGCAAATAATATGAACACTTTAAAATGAGTTATACAAATTGAATCCTTCAAATTAATGCAAAATAAGAGTTCTACTCGAAATATAAATAAGAAAATTGCATGTTTGAAAGAATAAAATTTATAATTGGGGTTTGTGTGAATTTTTAAAATTAAAACCCTTGGGGAAGGGTTTTTGTGGTAGGATGAATTTGTATTATACATCTAAAGGTCATATCAAGGAGAAATCGTAGAATTAATACACAACTTTTGATTATGATTAATTAAGCAAGTATCCAAGAATATTAAGAATGATAAGTATTTCGAATAGAGAAAATACTTTTAATAAATTGAGATGTGAAAATTTGGATTAAAACTTAGAAATTTACAACTAAGAACCTATTTTGGGTTATAACCTTTATTTGATTTGCCGAGGTTGGAATTTGTAAATTTTAAATCCTTTAAACAAGTATATAAGTAATTAATAGTGAGATCTAGGAATGAGATAACTAAAAAATTCTATAAGAAAAAGATTATAGAAATTTTTGAGAACTCAAATCAATCATTTGAGTTTATCTCAAATAAGTAATAAACAAAACCAAATTTCATGGGTAAAAATTGAATAGAGAGCTCCTAGTCGTTTGAGTGTAGATAAGATCCTAGAAATCTACCTCGTAGTTGTATTCATAACTTTGGTAGCGCTAGGAGGATTATAGCTATCTTGATTGAAGTTTCCAATCGTCAATAGCTTCTATCGGTATCGGATGGCTCCTTTCGAGACTTTATTTGAGAGGCCATATGATCACTCACTTGTTAGCTTGAGTCTGGAGAAGAAATTGATCTTAAGTCCCAACTCTATTCATGAATCATTTAGAAAGATCTTGGAAATTTTTATTGGAAACCGAATTTTTACTTGCGTTTCTTCCTTGTTGGGTGAATGGTATTTCAATTAATTTGGAATAATGGCTCTTTGATATAGGGGACCCTACCTATTAACCCAAAAAATGGATCAATGCCCTGGATCAAGTGTGAAAGCACCAGTGCAGAAAATCAGCAACACAAATCTCAGATAAACAACAAATGAAAAACAAAAGTAAGAAAAGAGACATAGAATTTTTATAGTGGTTCAGCTGACTCTGGCCTATGTTCACTTTAATCAATCTTTATTATGATTATACTAATTGAATATCTCTGGATATCAACTAGTTAGTCCTTAGATCTAAGTTACAATGAGTTAGAATAAGTCACAGGTACCAGGGTTGATTGGAGAATCACAGTAACCATCTTGATGACTGTTGTGAAGAAGATGAAAGTTGAAGAAGTAAAGGAATTCTAGTAGAGTAATGGTGGCTCTCTCCCCCAAAAAAGATCCATCTCTAGTTGTAGTAGGTGAGTATTTATAGGGAAATTCAATGAGTATTGGGCCAGAAGTCCAAGTGTAGAAGAGTCCAGTTGTTATGCCAAGTCATCACCAAAAATCTCAAATCGATCTGGGTCATTTCTATGGATCGCTAGCTATCCATAGCGGATGGATCGCTAGATATCCATCAACTTAGCATATTTTTCTACCAGAAGCCTTTACTTAGTGCTACGAAGGAGCTCGGAAAGTTTGAGGTGGTGGGGCCTACTCTACATGGGTCGCCAGCGATCCATTTAGTTAGGTCGCTAGCGATTTATCAAATCAACTCCAAATGATCTCATTTTTTCTCTGAGGCTTCTATTATGTCTTCAAAGTGTTCTCCCAAAATTTCAAGTCAATCTGACTTCGTATGAGTTCTGTAGGTCCATTTTAAGTTAGCTGATTTTGGTCAAACAGCTTGAATCGGATGAGTCTTCACTTCTCAAGCTAGATTGTTTGGCATGCTATGAAACTTGGAAAGTATCTCTAGGGAACATATTAGATTATGATGCAAGAGGATTGGAGGATCCACGAGTGAACCTTATGGATCGCTAGCGATCCATCATCTTGGCCAAATTTTGGTTTCCTCCTCTTGAGTCTTTCTTCGTTCCTTCTTCTGGTCTTCTTAGTTGATTTTTGAGTTGTTTTGACTTATCGTAGATTTTCTGACTTCCTTTGAATTCCGTTGGGTTAAGAAACCCAGTTAACACTTGCCCCCCAAAGTACGCCTTTTGGATGAAAGGCGTGCTTTGCTCCAGAACAAGGTCCTATCTCCAGTCTTTTATAATTGAGCTTTCGAGCTGCTTTAGCCTTGGTGAATCGTCCATTTCCTTTGGATTCTTTCCAATCACAAGTCGTTCCAAACCCGTTATATCCTAGGACTTTGACTATGCTTAGGTGTAATATATACATCACAACTATTCCAATTTCATTTGAAGTTATTGCATCACATATCTCTAATTAAAGCACATGTTTCCAATTACATCACATATCTCCATTTACATCACATATCTATAATTGTCCCATGTTTATTCAGGATTTAAATTACCACCAATTTTTACTTCTCATTCAGAGTTGTCACATCATATATCAAAATCACATTATATATCAGAATCACATCATATATCAGAATCACATCATATATCGAAATCATCCTGTGTTCATCTAGGATTTATCAGTTTTATTCTGTTTGTAAGGCATTCAAATCCTTTTACTAAATCAAATCTAATTTAAGGTTTGATCTCTCCTGATCGTTTAAGTTTAATGCGTGATCTCTTCGAATCGATTAATGTTTAGTTTAATGCACAATCTCTATGGATCGTTCAATGTTTAGTTTAATGTGTGATCTCTTTGGATCGTTTAATGTTTTGTCTAATGTTCGATCTCTCTGGACCGTTTAATGTTTTAAGTTAAGGGGACGATATCTCCGGATCGTTTGTTTGTTAAGTTACGAGGGATGATCTCTCTAGATCATTTTCTTATTAAGTTAAGGGGGATTAAGCAAGCCCATCCGCTCACTCTCCGGTGAGGGGATTTACTTCTTGCACTCCAGTCTCGTCTCTCCAATCGGGACTCTATGGTGTTCGATATCGTACAAGTCTATCCACTCGCTCTTTGGCAAGGGGACTTGCACCTTGCACTTCGGTCATGTCTCTTTGGTCGGGACTCTATGGCGTTCAAAATCAGTTACCACATTAAATATGGATTTTACAAAATTCAAATTTCAAATCAAAGCAAACAAGTAGAAATTAAATAAGCAAAAATCCTGAATGTCTATCCCAAACATCCGACTCAAAGCATGGTAAGGGACCAATCTAGGTTTTGTGCACATCCAAGCGGTCTGAGATTATTATCCTAAGCAATTATCCTGGATATCCAACTCAGAGCACGACTAGGAACCAATCTTGGTTTAGCACACGTCTAAGTCATCTGGGATCATTATTTTTTACTGCTAATATACGAAAAGAAAAGTGCAAAGAAAATGACGAATGCAAAGAGTAGCAGCCGGATTTAACTTCCCATCCATCCCGGTTATGGGATTATCTGTCTTGGCCTAGATCCTTGGGCATTCCTTGAAGCCTTTGTTGTGGGTGGTGGCTACTCCAGCTATGCTATCATAGCTCTGTTTCTCATGTACTACGGCAGCTGGTTGTTCCGAACCAGTTCTTCTATCAGATCACAAAGGTGTCGGCACTCATTCGTTTCATGTTCGCCCAACTCATGGAAGATGCAAAACTTTCTGGATCCTTTCTCTTGATCAGTGGGCTCTCTTGGAGGCTTCCAATAGGGAATTTTTCCCTAGTGTCTAGGTATATCCTTTCTGGGGTTTTAGTCAGCTCAGAGTAGGAAGAGAATTTGGGCTCCATCCTTTGTCATTTCGGTTCTCTAGAAAAATCATCAGCTTCTCTTTTCACTTTGTCTTTTCCAAATCCTGCTCCAGAGGATCCCTTGCCATCCACAGCATAAATTTTGGCATCTTTAGCTTCATCTTCAACATCAGCATCCTCTTGATGTAAATATCTCTCAGCTTCATAGTAAAACTCAACAAGATCCATTGGTGGATCCCTCTTAAGTGCAGCCTTGAAGTCGGCTTGCTCGTGACTCCAGACATTGCCGCCATCAAATAACCGATAGGTCCGTCCTATCGACTATACCTGCTGCTGCATTGAATTTTGTTAAATAACTTCTCAAGGTCTCCCCGGGACTTTGTTTCACATTTGCCAATGTCATCACATTCTTCGGCTATGAGACGTTAAATTGGAATTGCGTTAAAAATCTACCTACTAACTCGGTCCACGTGCTAATGGACCCATTCTTTAGTTGTCTAAACAACATCACCGCCAAATCCGTCAAGTATAAATGGGAAGCACCGCCCCCATTATTTCCTTAGAAACACCCAACACCTTTATATGTCGGATGTATCGCATCAGATGAATCATTGGATTGGTCTTTCTGTCGTACGTTTCCAGTGTGGGAGGTTTATAACCGAGAGGTCTCGCGTTTTGGATATTAGCAGTAAACGGGTTTCTGTTCACATCTTCCAAACCCTGATCCGTGGGTCCTCCTCTAACCAACCTCCTTACTAATTCAGCAATTCGATTTTCACCATCCAATGAAGGTCTTCATCTGGAAGCAATGTTCTGTCCCCCTGCCTTGGCTAGGGAAATCCGGTGCATACTCCATTGGTTGCACACCAGTCTTCTGCCCTACTCTTCTAGTCTCATTCTGTCCTCCGCTCCTCTGAGGTAGCTTTTTCACATATTCCTCCACCGGTTGCACCCTAGTATTCAGATTAGCTCCTGTACCACTAGTTCCTGGAGTTTCAACAGTCACTCCATTGTTGGCCCTCTCGGTGCCAGCTCCAATATTGATCCAATCATCGGCGTTGATCCCCAGGTCGATTCCCGTGTTGCCCATAAGTGTCGGTTGTTCTGGACGTGGAGGCAATGTTCCATCTTGTTCTAATCCAACTCTAGCAGCTTCTATATTTTTCCCTAGGGTCTGAATTCCTACAGCTCCTGTAATTCCTTGTTGTCCCATCCTTTGGAAGAATCCCTCCATTATCTCTTGCTGCCTAGCCAAGATTCCATCCTGCATCTCCTTCATCAGCCTTTCCATTTCTTCGCTAACTTCGTATGAGTTTTGTAGGTCCATTTTAAGTTAGCTGCTTTTGGTGAAACATCTTAAATCAAATGAGTCTTCACTTCTTGAGCTAGATTGTTTGGCATGGTATGAAACTTGGCAAGTGTCTCTAGGGAACATATTAGATCATGATGGAAGAGGGTTGAAGGATCCACGAGAGGACCTTATGGATCGCTGGCGATCCATCATCTTGGCCAAATTTTGGTTTCCTCTTCTTTAGTCTTTCTTCATTCCTTCTTCTAGTCCTCTTAGTTGATTCTTGAGTTGTTTTGACTTATCGTGGATGTTCTGACTTCCTTTGAATTCCGTTAGGTTAAAAAACCCAGTTAACACTACCTAACCATTGAGCATAGTGGCCCTATGGCTTACTGAGTTTCTTACCAGTCCAGATCTCTGGCATTCACAGTGTCCTTCATGTGTTTTAGCTTTAGAGATGCTTTAGAATTCTGATTCTATTCTTGAGCATAAAATCCTTATTGCACTTGAGATCTTACAAAATCTAACTTATGAAAAAATTTCTATTCATTTTGTAGCCTCAGAGGCTGAACTCCTTTGAAATATAGTCGTTCCACTCGTCAAGTCCTATGATCCGTTAATCAGTAGGACCGTCCTTGGAAGACTAGAGAAAGTTATCAAGCGAGCACATCCTGTGTTGTTTTCTGATGCTCATTAGTGATGAGATTCCTGTATAATTATCTCTTGATCATAGCTTATTCTTTTTAAATTGATGCATCATCCATAGTTTGTTATTGACTTTTCCCTTAAGGAAATCGCGGGGATGCAATTTTTTCTAAGGGGGAGTCTGTAACAACCCTAGTCGAGATTACCAGGGATTAAATCTATAATATGATTTAATTAATCATAACTAATTTTTATTAATAAATTTGGATAATTTATATTTATAATTGTTCTTATTTCCAAATTTGAAAGGGATTGGGATTTAAATAAATAAGGAAATTTATAAAAGGATTTCCGAGTAATGATGAATGAATTGAGAATTTATAGAAACAACAAATTATGTAGTTGTATTCTTATAAATAATAATATAAGGGTAATTTTGAGAAAAGGAGTGAATAAAATATATGGAAATAATTTTGTAATTTAAAATGTCAAGATTTATTCACCTATTTATCTTAAATGGACCATTTATTATAAATATTTTCCATTTTAAATTATTACAACAAATGTTGTAAATTTAATTAAATGTTAATATTAAGATTTATTGTTTAAAATGAGATTTTTATAATTAATAGTTTATTTTATTAAAAATAATGAAAATAGATTTTAATTTCAAAAGTTATGTTTAATTTTACAAAATATCTTAATATTAATAGAAATGAGAATTTTTGGACGTATTGATGCTTTGTAAAATTAGAGAAATCAATTTATACTTTTATAAAACATTGTTTTTGCTTAGTATAAATTGGTGTTTTGTAAGTGATAAAAAAATAAGATTAGTAACACTTCTCCTAAAATCTGTAACATCTTGCTATTGGGTTCGTACCCAAACCCTCTTGGCCCATGGAGGAAATAAGAAACAAGTTGGTACACTTGTTTCTCATTTCTCATCATCAACTCCTAAAACCTGAAACAATTTCTGCCTTATTTCCAAACCCTAGAAAATAAAATTAATCCCCAAATCAAGATCAAATCAAAGAGTAATTGGCTAATTATTGAAGGTAAACAACTCAAGTAATCTCTTCTATCCTTTATTGCATCTATTAAAGCTCTAAATTCAGTTTTGGATCTTGTTGTAATTCTTCTTTTGCAAAGTTCTAAAAATCAAACCTAGCTTGTAGATGAAACTATTGGCTAGGAGAATCCAAGATTGTACCATCAATTCAAGTTCAATTTGGTGAGTTAACCTCACATTTCTAGGCTATAATTCATTGCATGTTTCTGTTTGATAATTTAGTTGAATCTATGATTAAATTGCTTTCAACCTTTTGTGATATTCAAGCTTCATATTGCATATTCATACTTTCTGCAACCCTAGACTAGTGATACATCATATTTGCTAATCATATGGATGTTTTGATGCCACGAAATTGCATGGAATGCTCATATGAACACCCGAAATAATCTGCACAGTACATCGAGGTCAAACACCGCTGTAGGGGACCGATCGGAGGCAACCCGAAGCTAAAATAGCTCCAGGCCATGGTCCAACCTTTTATGGGATCTTTTGCACTTCTTATGACATCCATTGCAACTTATTTTCTAATTTATGTAATGCATATATGGAGATGATATAGAGTTGCACTATTTGGATCCATTTATGTGGTTTACCCGGATTGAATTTCTTTATTTCCAGACATGATTTCGGTGTCTATTTTAGTGGTTTGTATATTTCCAAGTTTTGATTTATGAATTTATGAATTCATCTTGGGTTATTATTATTCTATAGAAATGCTCTTTGGATCCATGCTACAACAAACAATTTTATTGCACGTTTTTAACTTGAGTTTTCAAAAGAACAACTTCCAATTTCGAATTGTTTTCCTATATTTTCAAGTACAAGTATATTTTTTTATACAAAGGATCTTTAGAAATACATATATATACATATACATACATATATATATGTATATAAACCTATTTATTCAGAGTAAAAATGGTTTTATAACAATTTGGAATAATAGTTTAAAATTGTATTTTCATATAAGGATTTAACAACGACTTTTCAATATATATAATAGCTTATAAAACCATATTTGCCAGAATGATTTTAAAGTGAAGTATTTTTATAAAAATTGCACGTTATTAATGGAATGAGAAGGTGATTTAAATGCTTTAATAAAATGAGTGGTATGGAACACTCGCATTTGTTTTACCGGTTAAATTCTCGGACTTATTCGATTGATCCATCTATACACAAGGGTGGAGTTTACTATCTTATAATAAATGTTTAGGTAAACCCATGTGGTATGGGACACACGGTCGTTACTTATTCGGTTGCTATTTGGGAGTACATGACACTTATATTGACAAGTTTATGACTCGCCCTTGGAGTTCTATAGGTCTTGCACCTATCTTGGACTTTCTATAGCTCTTATACCTATTTTGGAGTTTCTTTAGATCTTGTACCTATCATGGAGTTTTATAGGACTTGTTCCTATCTTGGATTTTATAGGTCTTGCACCTATCTTGGAGTTTTATAGGCTCTTTCCTATCTTGGAGTTATTATGGGAATTATACCCATTTCGGAGTTTATAGACATATACGTCTATCTTGGAGTTATTCACTAATCTTGGAGTTTGGTGCCATTTTCCCCTTTTATGAGATTTCTGGATCTCTATTTGTGATTTCTGGATTTGATGTTATTTGTGTTATCACCAAGTAGTTTTTGGGGATTTAGCTTGTAGAAGTTATCCTGAGTTTTGATATTTGGTGATTTCATTTTTGAAGTTTGAAAGAATGCTTGATATTTATCGATATATGACTTGATGACTAGACTTAAGCTCTAGTTCACTTTTTCTATCATTTATCTTACTAACACATTCATTATAGTCTAGATTGATCCATTTATTATTTTATAATACTCAGGTCAGACCGAGATTTTTTACGTGCTCCAATTTGATAGTTTTGGGGAGGATTCACTTCAGTTATCAAGTTATCATTCATCTTACCTTCATCTTGCAAACGTGTACATATACATGTAGTGTTGTATCTAGTATTGAGTCTAGATTCTTTTGTGTACATATTCGTTTTAGGAGATGTAGTACAGATGTATTATATGGAACGTTTTGACCATAGTCTTTTATTTGATATTATGTATCTATTTGATTTGATCAGTTGTATCTATTTGTGTTCTTCTATGTATATTCTATGATCTATGAATCCATGCTTTTTATTTATCATATATTATTCTAGATTATTAATATAGCCACCATAGTTTTGTTTTAAGCCTGGATTGCATAAGTTGATTCCACTTGAGAAAAAAATATACAACACCCAAATCGACGTATCAATGTTCACATAAAACAAAATTCACAAATGGTTGCTCCCAACCATCCCTATTATTTGCACTAACAGACAGTATTACTTAGCAATACTCTTTGTTAATGTGGGTCTCAGGGTGGGGCGTCAAAGTAAATAACTACATGATGGACAACAAGAATGTGAGAACTCCAATGTGAAACTCCTTTCTCCATGTACTATGCCCAACCAACTGCTAACATGTCATTCTATAGTGGGGAAAAACGGGAAGGAGGGAGTGGCTAGATAGAAGTCTGGTGAATGAATACAAGTTTAATATGTGATGATCATAAGCAGTACTTTAATACTACTCTAGATGGTATAAGGTGTGATACAAGTGTCTATGAATTCCTAAGGTTTGTTACCTAAAGGTTTTTGTCTAATACGTTTCTACATTATAATTTGTGTAGGCTAATACAATAGATCGAACTGAGGATCGAATCTTGTATCAAACGATCGGCCACCGCTCCTAGAGCTACTAAATGTAAGCAATACTGCAAAGCTACTAAACATGAAAACATAGCCACAATGATACTAAACGTGGAAACACCTCCCCCGTTGACTACTAACCATGAAAACACCACCACTAGGCTACCATGGGACTAAATTCCCACTGCTAATATCCCCACTAGGCTAATGTAGAAATAAATTCCCACTATTATCACCGCCACTAGGCTACTGGGAACGATTCCCCAACACTACGTCTGGAGAGGAAGAACCTAAAATGCCGACCCATCGGAACGTCTCATCGTCTGTATTTGCTTCCACCGCTCGGTCGTAGCGTTGGCCTCTTATTGCATGCTCTGGGTCCTCCTTTCTAATTATATCATGTGCATCAGGAATCGTGCATACTAGAACCTCCCGTTGTGCCAGACCCAATCCATCTGGCATCCATGCTGTTTGCACACCTCCATTGGAATCTCCTATGAGTGCCATTTGCACAATACATTGCCTCGAATCGATTACTATTCTAAATTGGGTAAACCATATTTATCCAACACGGCCTCGACCTAGCGTCTGCTCCTTGGGAACCAGCTTCCCTACAATTCTTAACATGCATCCAATTACCCTTAAATAAGCCTACAACAATTCATGTTTTACATATATTTACTTATAAATTTGGGCCTTAGGCCTAGGTTCAATTCTGCAATTTTCATTACGAATGGTTGACCACTGTTCCTCCACGGTCGACCGCTACCGGTCGACCGCTGGAGGTCCAAGCTCGACCGTTCACGAACAAAATTTAGGGCTTTTATACTTTTCGACTGTAGATTGTTTGTTGTTCTGATTCAGGTCATTAACAATAATTAATTAACCCTAATTACAGTCTAAGCATCACTTTGCAATTAAATTCTGAGTTTGTTGATTTTGGGTTTTTCAATTTCAAGTAGAAAATGGGTATAAATTATCAATATTCAATTAACAGTTTACTAACAATTTCAAGTTAGGGTTTCTAACATATTCAATTAATAGAAAGATTGTACTTGCATCAAATTAGGTTTATTAAATTACTGTAATTCCAATTTCTACCTTAATATATGGATTTCAATTTAAGGCTTACAATATCCATTTAATACTTAAATCAATTAGAATATATTAAACCTAACTGGAATAATCATATAATCAAAATTGTTTCCACTCACCTCAAGCCTAGGCTCTTCCTATTTACTTTGCCTGAGAATTTCCCCTTCGTATGCTAGCTCCCCTTGCTTCCTTTAGATTCAATTGATTGTGTTTTTCTAGATTGATTTTACTTTAATTTTTTAGAAGAAGATTTGGGGTTAGCGGAGAGGTTTGAATTTAACAAAGTTTTGTTATAGTAAACTTTTCTATCGATTTTAAGGTTAGCTTAGGTTCCAATTTATAGAGATTAGGAGTGAATTTAAGGCATTGATTTGGGCTAGAGAATATTCTACTAACATCAGTAGCGGTCATCGAAACTTAAGGATGAAGCAACAATCAGATCCGTCGAACAACGCTCAACAACGCTCCAGGTTTTTTCAAATTTCACTGTCCACGGTCATCCTGAAAGGAACTATGGTCGACCTATACTGATCGACAATGACACTCCTAAGGTCAACCCAGAGGTATGTTTTTTATTTTTGTTCTCAAATTTTTCGACGCCCGTAACTCTTCCATAGGAACTCCAACTTCGAAGTGTTAAATATGAAAATCGTCCAGAAATCACTAAGAACGTAATGGTGCAAGTTTCGTAGCCAAATTCAAACATTTGTGGAAATTACCATTTTCATCCTTGTTTTAATTAAATTTACTTTCTTTATTAAATTTTACGTAAATTTATGGGGTGTTACACTACCAGAATCTTGGATACAAGCGAAAGCTAAATTTGAGCGATTATCATGAGAGGATCATTATAGGGGTGTTTGACTCCTTTTAGCTTTTTTGGGGTTATCACCAAATCTGGCATCGGGGTGGAGGTTTCGAAAGTTTTTAAGGGAGGTTCTTGACTTATTGAGTAGATGCCTACTCTAGCCTCTTTTACATACCTACTTCTTGACCCTTTACTCAAACCTGCAATATGTAGTCCCCTACGAATAAGTCAATATGGTTGATAAGTTGCAGCAAATCTTAAGGGAGCTCATTTTCCAAGATATTGGTGTTGTTAGTTGGAAGCTGCTTGATGCATGACAGTTTTTGATCGACCTTGACAAATTCTTTGAGAATATCGTGCCTAATCATGTTATGAATGATCCGAGCTAAAACTCAGCATTCGTTGGTTTTATGTCCATTCACCTTATGGAAAGCGCAGTAGTCGCCTCCTTTGTTTGGTTCTTGGTTCGTTCTTGCCTTGAAGGATACTGGTAGCTGATTTCATCCTTGGTTATAACATATACGTAAGTAATAGGTTGGCTTAGTTTAATAAAGTATTCTTTGGTAAATTCATCCCACCTCCCCTTCTTGTTTGGAATGGTAAAATTTCCTCTTTCCCTCTAATTCCTCTTGTTATGAAATATTTCATCCATCTACATAAACTTGTCAGCTTGAAAGTGAAAATCCTGTAAGTCTTTGCATTTATGGATATACAACTCTTTCTAGAAAGGTGTGTTTTCTATTAATCCAAACTTCACCGCCATTAGCTTTTCGATGTCACTTACTCTCTCGGCCTTATTAGCTTCTGCATTAAACCACTTATGATAATCCCTTAATAGTTCCCTAGGTTTCTACTTGATGTTTGCCAATGCACTTGCATAAATGTTTGGTTCTTATAAAGTGCAAAATTGTACCGAAAATTCGTATGCAAATTGTGTTAGAACCTCACTTCTGGGATTTTAATGACAACAACTATACAATCACATATGCAACATATATTTCATTTATTTACAGGTATATAGAAGACATCTCTCTGCTCACTAATATCATGGTTTGAAAACAATCGTAATGAACGATGGATCATACTATTGAAAGTAAGGTCATATATTTGTATAATAGTCATAGATTATTTTGTAAAACTCCTAGAGTGATCATAGCACATACAAAAACACATCGATAAACACTTACCTAAATTTTAATAAAAACTCTCCTTTTTTACAAACAACACAGGCTCAGACGTTTGGCAGAATTTTTTTTTTAAACTCTGAAAGGTCTCAGACATTTGGGACATAATGCCAGACGTCTGACGCTGTTGCCACTGCAAAATTTTGAACGGCCGCTTCTTTTTCAAATTAAACGTTCATGTCTTCTCCTTGATAATTGCAACTCTTGATCAGAAGGAAGTTCTTTGAGAAAACATAATCTCTGAAATACAACTATTTGTTATCTATAAATATATCAAAAGATTGAGACTGAGACTTACTAATAACTACCATTACTCTCTATTTTCTATATGTACTTAAATTATCTTATGCTATTATTGATTTCATACACTCGATCAATTACAACCAAAATCTATATTTTGGTAAACTTACTTCCTACAAATCCAAGAACTTACACTCACAAACACTCAAGGGAGATTATAGGAAGAATTGTACTAGCAGTCAATATACGTGTTGCATAGAACCAAAGCTTGTGAAAGAAATACTTTTGTATAAGCCTATTCCTCCGGATGAAGTGAGGATTGTTGGTTAGTGAAATACCGAAGGGGAGCTTTGAGACTGGATGTAGGACCGGAGGTCTGAACCAATAGAAAACTCTGGTGTGATTGCTTTTATTCTTTACTTTTATAATCTACTATATTGTTCCATTTTGTATATATATTAGTATACATTCACATATTAATATACAAATCATATTATACGATCCATTGCACTTTCGTTTGGTATCAGAGCAAAGTCATTTCAATTTACTGTAACACATGATTGAATTTTTTTAATATGGCAAGTACATTTCAAGAAGGTCAATCAACTGCTCGTCCTCCACTATTTACCGAGTCTAATTATGCTTATTGGTCAACTTGTATGCGAATATTTATGGAAGCTAATGGTTTAGAAATTGCCAAGCTACTCAAACTAGATATGAAGCACCTACCACTGACATAAGCACTTGGATTGATGCATAAAAGAACATAGAAACTAATAATGCCAAAGCCATGAATGTATTATTTTGTTCACTAGATAAAAATGAATTTTCATGAGTTATGTTTTCACAATGACATATGATATTTGCGCACTTTACAAGTTACTCACAAAGGCACAACTGAAGTCAAGCAAACAAAAATTTCTATTTTGCAAAAAAAAATTCATCTTTTAAAATGAAAGCAAATGAATGGGAAAGAAGAACTCACAACCTCTATATCGCTCCATAGACTTTGATACACTTTGGTTGTTATGTGCAAATAGTTTACTCTAAATCATTATTTAGAATTTTCTATTTTAGCACATGTGTACCAAAAAATCAAGTCTTATCAAGCGATAATCTTGTGAGTAAATCCGAAATAACTTGAGTATGTTGAATAACAAATCTATTATGCTAATTTTAACAATTGGAATGTACAAGATTATTCTTATCAACGTTGCTCATTAAATTCCAACCTTATTAGTCTCTTAAAGACATAATCGCGGTCGATGAATCACATCCCTTCGGATACAAATACTAAAATTATACTTTTTATAACATACTTGGAATCCCTTCGGATTTGCACATCATACTATATCATGGAGTCAATACTTTAAATGGTTTAATGGACAACCGAGGATTATCTATTCTCGACATTGATAAGAAATTCATAGTTTCTCTTCAGTATGCAAGAATACTTACTAGACACTTTAATGTGATGTGTTTGTTTAGGTTAGTTAATTTCATTTCATCTCATCTAATCAGTTCTATCTATGGATCTTATCTAATTCCATTTTACTACCAATAATTCCTCAATGAAATTCCTTCATAATGAAGTTGGTATTTCTTGAAACAAAAATTATTTCTCAGTGCAACAGAATAGGTATTCATATGCGTTTTATGAATTTCCTTATTTATAAAACTAATTTGGTTTTAGTTTATTAAACTTATGTTCAATACTTAAATATATCATCCAATGACAGTCTTTCCCAAGCTTCTTTTGGGGAAGATTCATACAAGATCCCTTACGAACAATTATTACGTGCAATCTTTCGACTTAAACAACCTGCTCACTCCTTGGCCTAGGATATGTTGGAGTTTCTTATAAACACTTAACTTGTATGATTTTGTAGACTATTATATAGATGAAATAATATTAACCTTATGTACTACTCTTAAGTACACGACTTTATAGAAATAAATTAACTCAACTTCACTCACAATTAATCATACTTTATCTAGCAAAGTTCGATTACCCCTTATCAATACATCATTATGTATCACATGGAGGGGTGACTTTTGGGATTAAATTTTTATTCATTTTTAGGTACGCTTAGAACTCTTACCAATATACAGACCCATTCGATCAAATTGAATCATTTCTATCGCATGTTACATTATTTACTTCCATTGTATATTCTATGGGCTTACCATAGACTTATACATGCATATCAAATACACACGTCCATGTCTGTGATAACTCATCGGTGAATATGATGAAGTAGGTGGAATCATTTTGGTATTAACAGACTTACAACTGCATACATATACGTATCAATCCGAAGAGTTCATCAACTCTTATGATGCTCTCACTAAATAGGTACATAGCCCTTAGTTGTTTGAGATATAATTAACCAATATCATATGATTGACAATCATATAATAATATTATTTCTCAAAACTACGGCTCAGTCTATAATTCCAAAATAATTGTAAATAACTTTAGACACTTTAGTATTTTCCAATGCATTACTTTGTCATAAAAACAAATACACATTATAGTTTTATTTCATAATATTCACACTAAAATATAATTATGTCTATTTTCAGTTGACGTTGAAAAATACTCATTATTTCATAAATAATATTTGGTATGTTTTACAAAAACAATTTTCATAACTTGATGCAATCAATAAGTATTATATGACATGCTCCCACTATTTCCGCCATTACTATAACAACACACTTGATTTGGTATTCCATCATTCACTTAATATAGATTATTTATTTCATATACTACAACTAGTTTACAATGGAGAGTTCTTTGATCAAATATCTCAAACTCAAAGAAATAAATCTCATAGAAAATAATTTCTATATGAAAATACATTTCAGAATAGAAATCATATTATTTATTCCAATGTTAAGTATCATTCAGTATTATTACAATTTTTGTTTCTAATGTTTCTTTATGAAGCCAAAGTGACTGTTCACTCTCTTCATCCCAATTATACCTTGAATCACATCTTCTTGTATATTCGTTTTTCTTTCCAAATGGTCGGACCATTCTAAAGATAATCCTTACTACAACATGATAATGAACTCTTTACAAAAATGCATTGGATCATCCTTAACATATAAGGACATCAAATATGTTGCAATTTACATAAATAGATCAAATGACATTTCAATGATCGAGTTTATAGATTTATATTTTAGTTTTGGTCTAGTGTTACATTTAACATACAATACTTTTGTAATCAATCAAGTTGAATACTCAATCTGATAGTACTATTTATTGGTTTGTTTCGAATGAACTAACTTCATCGAAGTATAATACATTATGAATAGTGACCAGTCCCCATATAATACATATGCGATAGTATGTGAATCAAATATACACAGTCTTTTATTGCTTTAGAGTTCGAAACTTATATACTTCAATACACGGTCTCAACTAAATAAACATGTAAGCAACCAAATTACAAATGTATTTAGTAGTTGTAAAATCAGGTGCTTGCATGGGTATTGAAACAATCATGTAAGAAGTATTTATTAGCAAGTATATGTTATATTTCTATTTTTCAATCTTTGATTCAAATCATTTATATATATTAATTGATAAACATTTTATCAATCATATTAAATGCACAAATTTACCATTGCAGATTATTATAACATTATATAGCATATGTTCTTACAATATTAGAAAGGTTAAATGTTATCATTTCATTTTTCTAATAAGGCTCCCACTAGTCTTTTATGTTTCACCAAACCTTAAGCTGTACATAGAAGTCTTTCGACTTCACTAGTGGGTGTTAGGACTCATCCATCTTGGAATTCCGGCCTTGAGTTTGCTCAACAAGTCACAGCTCCACGGACGATGCATAAGTCCTTATCGGTTGTATCATATACAACTCCTAACCTACGGTTCCTTGTCCTTATCTCATTTCGACCTTGAGTTTGCTTAACAAACGGAAAGAGATTATTCACTCATACCTACCAAATCACGACAACCTAAGTATAATATATGTATCTTGAGTTTTCTCAACAAATACATATAGTTATCTTACCACGTCTAGGGCTGTCAACGGATACAAACAGATGCGGATATGGCTGTATTCGCATCCGCATCCGAAAAATTAAATCCACATCTGAATCCGCATCTGATATCTGTGGATATCAGAGAATTAACATCCGCATCCGCATCCGTGGATATTTTTCGGATATCCGAAAATATCCGCATCCGAAAATAAAAAGTAGATATTTCCGGATATTCGAAAATATCTGAAATATCCGCATCCGAAATTGAATAAGATTTTTATTATGCTAATATTTTTGAACTAAAACATCACAGCTAAAACAATCACTTTCTCAAATGATAATACACACAAACTACAATACTAATCAGTTTTTCAAATGACAAAATAGCAACACACATAATGTCAAACAAATTCATACAATATTAAAACAATTAAAATGACAAAATAGCAACATACATAATGTCAAACAAGTTCGTACGATATTACAACAATTCAAATAAACAAAAACAAACTAAAACAATAGATAATATTTGTTTTCAGTTCTCATAAGGCGGAGGTGGAGCAGCGACAAAAGGCATAGCGCGAGAGCAATTTAGGGTTTGAAATTGGGAACGGCTGAGGAAATAGAAATAAGGGTTTGAAAATTGAAATAGGAAAGTGAAAACGTGAGTTACGTGACTTATTGTTATTTTCTTAGTTAGGGTTTTACTTTCTTTCTTGAGCAATTTGGGCTTGGGCCAATTCATTTCTAAATATATTTTAACTATAACTTAGGGTCATCTTAAAATAATAAATCGATAATAATAACAATTTTTATTATAATTAATTTCGGATCGGACGGACGTTTTTCGAATATGGATATGCCTATATCCGCATCCGCGTCCGATTTTCTTTTCGGATATCGGATATCCGCATCCGCATTTCGGATATATGATAATATCCGTTTTTTCGGATACGGATCCGAACGGATTTCGGATTTTTCGGGTATCCATTGACAGGGCTAACCACGTCTATTCAATATATTAATAATATTATACAAAACATCCCTAGCTTGAGTTTGCTCAATAACTAAGGAGTATGCAAGTAATATATATAAATATATATAGTAGAGAACAACATTACATTGAAGATTCATAATCTTCAATATATTGTATTGAGTGATATCAACTTATGGAATAATGTATTTCTTATGAAATACCCTTGTAATTCAAGTGTCAGTACATCTGAAATCACGATATGCGTAGAGTACGTATTTATTTAGTCCTTAAGTCTATTTATGGTATATTTAATATCCCACATTTAGTTTATACATTCATATTATATAAGTATTATTATTATATAACTTTATATTTGTATACAACTTATATAATCGTCTTATGTATAACATTATATTAATTAAATCTTATTTAATTAATTAACATTTTAATTAATTTTATATTAATTTTATATAACATTTATATTAAATATTTATTACATATTATAACCTTTATAGTATTACACATATATCTTATACATGTGTAAATTTAATTAGTTAATTAACCTTTAATTAATATATTTAATTAATTAATCTTAATTAATTTATATATTAATTAGCTTTTAATTAATTAATTTATATATTAATTAGCTTTTAATTAATTAATTTAATTATAATTTTTTAATTAAATTATATTAATTTTAAAATTCAATCCATATGCATACATCTATACTTATATTATTTTAAACATTTTAAAATATTATAACATATATGTATACATGCATACATACATATATATATATATATATATTGATTAACTTATTTTATTAATCTTATTAATAAGTGTTATAAATTTTGAAATTAATTTAAATTAATTATCAAGCATTTTGAAAATTTTCATTATATTATAACATAATATGTATATATTATAAGTTAAATTTAACTTTCAAATTTAAAAATCTTATATTTTTAATTATCAAAATAATTTCAAAA
This sequence comes from Allium fistulosum, assembly GCA_030737815.1. NCBI lineage: Eukaryota > Viridiplantae > Streptophyta > Magnoliopsida > Asparagales > Amaryllidaceae > Allium > Allium fistulosum. Next base: position 151,298,965 of record CM060905.1, on the reverse strand, counting down.
TTTATATTAATACATTTATAATATATTTTCTTAATTTAAATTTAACTTTTTAAATTTAAAACTTTTACTTTTCAATTCAAAACAATTTTGAAATTGGCCTAAGACCAAATTCAAATTAGGCCTTTTCTACTAGGGATAACCTTATTAGCTTTGAGGTTAATAGTTAACCCTAACATGACTAATTTAGACTGCATAGACTACTAGGCTCTGATACCATTGTTAAATTTGGGTAAGTATGCAGCGGAGGATATGGGTGAATTTCAAAAATTTTACCCTATTGGATCATTATTGGGCCTATGAAGTTTAATTTATTTAGAACATTTCTTGATATGATTTAAATAAAATAATGTATTTTTATTTAGATTTATAAATTATAGTTTGAAACTTAACCGATTTAATTTTTTGATGTATAATTATACATATGTATCATATACATATGTATACGTGTGTGCATGTGTAACATGATATTCCGTGCAAGGTATAGCATGCCCGTATATAGAAGCCGAGATTTACATCACAACAGACATATTAGCTCAGCCTATATATATTGTATGTTGTCCAATTATGTGAATATACTTATAACTAATATACAGACATATTTATAATTAATTACAAATGTGTGTGTATAAATAAATATATATATATACATCTATATATGTATATTATGAAAACTATTATAGATTTGTAAGTGTATGTATATATTATATTATAAATATCAATTCAAAATATATACATATATTTTTGTGTTTGTGTATAAAATTATATGTTTAAGGAAATGATTTTCTATTAGTGAATATCAGGCTCAGGTCCTTGAAATCAAACTTAATACATGAAAACTCCTCCCCAAAAAATGATTATAAATTAAGTCCCTAGAATTAAGTTACTAAATACTTGCACACATTTATGCAATTATTCAGTGAATAATTGCAGACATTTATGCAATTATATCCAAAAATTGCATAAATGTCTACAATTATTCAATGAATAATTGTGGAAATTTCGGTAATTTTTTTGATGAATAATTGCGGAAATTTCTGCAATTTTTTGGTGAATAATCGAGGAAATTTCCGTAATTTTTCGGTGAATAATTGCATATATATATATATATGTAATTTTTGGATATAATTGCATGAATGTATGCAATTATTCACTGAATAATTGCCTAAATGTATGCAATTATTCAGTAGCTTAATTCTAGGGACCTAATTTCCATACTTTTTTTGGCAAGGATGTTTGGTATATTTTGAAACATAATAGGGACTTTAGCCAAACTATCCCATTCTATTATTATTATACACACACGAATTAAATTGAAATGATTATGATGTAAATATATATATATATATATATAATGGTTAAATGTAAATTTGTTTATAATAAATTATATGTATAAAAATTAATAGTAAAAAGTTATTTTTTTTTCTTTTAAAATTCCAGATCGAAATACATTACTGATCCATATTTTTTATAATTCTTTTTTTTAGCAAAGCTAGCCGGCTTTATAGTGGGCCGTGCCACAATATAAAAAAGGGAAAAACTGGTGTTCTGCATATGCATAGAACAGCTAAATGGGAAAAAAGAGGCCAAACCACAAATAAACAAAAAGCACAGGAGCTAAACAAAGGTGCCTAAACTACTAAAACAACATGACTAGTCACACTCAGAAGAGGAGGAACAACCACATCCATCATCTGACGCTGGACCAATAACATGAGAAAAACCAGAGAAGAGAGTAGCCAGATTAGGATCATAACCTTCGGAAGCAGGAGAGTAAATAAATTTCCTTTCCCAACTGACATCATAAAAGTGATTGTTTACCTCACCAATCTCGCTAACCCTAGTAAGGGACATACCCTCACCCTTAATATGATAGATAAGACTGTAGGATCGATTTCACCCTAGAAGGGGGGCGAATAGGGTAATACTAATAATAATAAAAATCAATGTAGAAATATATATAATAATTGCAGCATAGATAATAACAGAATAATAAAAGCAGAAATAGAACAACACATATTTACCTAGCTTCGGCAAAACCCTACCTACGTGTTGCCCCCATGGTTTCTACTAGAAATTAAGTAGTCAGACGCTTACACACGTAAACTTGCGACACCCGCTATCGACTAAGCTAACTCTACGCTCAAAACCCTGCTACAACTCAGCCACAGAGTTGCGAATTCTTGAACTACACCACCGTAGTTCGTCCCTAGTCACACGACTAGAATTTTACAAAAGTTTAAAAGAAAATTACAAAATAAAACTAAAAAAAAAAACCCTTTTCATATAATTCAAGCCCAATATAATATATAACCGACCCACTCAATACTTAAATGAAGAGAAGGTCTTCCCGTTTATTATTTTCATGGCCGCTCCCTTTTGTTTCTCGTTCTGGAATTTAGGGTTTTGTTGAATCCCTTGAAGCCGCAACATGGAGTCCAAATTCATTATCTTTCGTTCTTCAATTCGCTTTGCTTGCTTCTGGCTGCTTCAAGGTTGAGTTCGAATTAGACTAGAATCGGTATGTGATTTTAGCTTTAGTTTCTCTGTTGATTGCTTTGGTTTGAACTCGATTCGAGTTATTGATTTGGGTTTTAATTTGAAACTTGGCTCTGTGATTTTTTTCCTTTAACTCGAACACCTAATTGCCGATGATGTAATCGGGTTATATAGGGATGAAATCCCTAAATGTACGTTCGTATATACTGTTTGAATTCTTCATGATAATTTTGTTCGGCCATTCGATTTTGATTGGATGCTGGTGATTACTCTGACTTGTTCATTATTGACTTGCTTTAGTCGGTTCCTTCTTTTCCATGATGTGTTTGAATTTTGGTTTTGTAGTTTTCTGCACTTTGGCATCGTGAATTTTTGAGATAAATTTGACTTCGACTTGTTCAATTCCTTTTTGCTCTGACTTGTTCATTTTGAAATTCACCGTCGACATTATTTGAACTATGACTAGCAACTGTGATTACTGTAACCATATAAGCATGTATATACATACATGTATGTATATATGTGTATGATTTTTATGCCTATTCACTTGGTTGGCTTGATATCTTGTTGTCAGTGCATATGTGTTTGGTTCTCTGGCATTGTGCTTTGCACTTGAGTTCCATTATACATATACTTGAATTTTGTGAACATGCATAAGTCTTTGAGTTGCATTCTCTGTTGCTTCAAGTTACATTGAGAGTTGGTTTATTTCATCATGCTCATCCATGCGTGAAATGTTGAGTTACTGTTTGTACTTCATTTTGATTGCACTTGAGTCATGATTGCTGTGTGGCTTTGAGCATTGCCTTGAACTGAACTGTTCTGGTTGTCACTGCATGTATATATGTATACATGTGTGTTCACACATGTATATATGTATGTTAGCTTGTTGTCTGTGGTTGCATTATGATTTGCACTCCTTTGTTGTTTGGTTGAGTTCAATTGTCATTTTCATATATATGTATACATGTCTGAATGCATGCATATCCTCTGTCCTCTTTGAATACATGCATTTGAACTTGTGTGTTGTGGTCTGCACTTCAGTGTGCAGTCTTGTTTCATATGAGTGAAGTCTTCATTGATGTTGACTGTCTAGTGAATGTGGTATTTTTTTTAGGTCTGGTCAGTTCATTGATGTGTCTTCACTTGATCACTGTCATTGTGCTTGTGTGCTTCATTTGAGATCATGTTCAAGTGTTCTCATACTAGTTTGTATGCATGTACATTTGCAGTCTAGTTCAAGCTGCTTTGTTTTCATGTGTGGTCTGGTGGTAACTGCATGTTTTGTGTGCCTGCATATCATTGTGAACTGGTTTTTGTTGTTTTGTTCCTTGTTTGAATTTTATTCTCTGGTGGATGGTCTTCTTCGAGTTAAAATTCCTCTGACCTGATGTATGTTTATGAGGTCTGATTGATATTTTTCTGGTTCATCATTCTCTAGAGTCTGGTGCACCTCTCGCTGGTTCTTGTTGTTATTGATTTGATCGAGACTCTATGCACCTGAGTTGAATCCAGCTAATGGCTCAGGTTTGACCTTGTGCTCACCTGTCTCTGGAATTTTATCAAGTATATATCGGTGTGCACGGCCTTGTGGCATGTACAATGATACATTGTGCATGTCACAAGTTGTTCGTGTAAGATGAATTCAAAATAAATATGATGACGAATAACTCAAACAACTGAGGCAAATGATATTTTCAAAAACACACATTTTATTTTACACTGCAAGAATATTTCCTTTTCAATTTTACCGTGTCAATGTTTATTTTGCAGATAATTCAGATGCTGGATTCAATTTGGAATAAAGTTAAAGATAAATACGAGTGAATGAGTGATATGTAGTGAGGTGAACATTGTAGATTGAAATTTGTGATGTAATCGAAATTGTAATGTAATTGAAATTGTGTATATATAGTGAGAGCTCAAATTTGTACTATTCAAAATTGTAATAAAATATTTGTTTGAATTTAAATTCCGTGTTATTTATTTTATTCAACAAATATTTATTTAATTATGTGAAAAATAAAATAGTACAATAACAAATACATTTAAATGAATATATATATATATATATATGTTTATTATCATCAAACAAAAATCATATAGTAGCATATTCAACAATCTCCCCCTTTTGATGATAACAAACATATCTTAATATTTTGAATTTATTAAATGTATTTGGTCATTGATGAACTCTATTTGCTCCCCCTATTTGAATGCTCCTCCTACAAAAGCTCCCCCTTCATATATGCATGAAAATAAATAAAAATATGCAAATGAACCTAAATGAAAATATGCAAATAAATAATAAAAAATAGAATAAAATATTTGACCTTTATTTGCCAAAATCTTAACTTTTCTCTCTATAACATCCTGGTATTTTCAACCATTCACATCCACACATGTCGGACTTGAATTGCTCAAAATATCAGATTGTTAATTTATATTTGGCAAAACTCAGCATATACAGTAAATAAAATAATCACAGAGACATAGTAAAATAACAATAAGCCGTGGAAACAAAAGAATAGTAGTTCATGTAGCTACTATATATATAATACATAGTTAAAACAAGATACTACAGAAGTCTCGAATACATAGAAGTCTCAATACAATAGTCAAATAACAAAATCTGAACATATAATTGGAGTCAACTGAATAAATGAAAGCTGAATAGATAGATGAATCTCCAAGTGAAGCTCCATCTCCAAAGGTGAGTCTTAAATGTTGTGACACTCAGTCTGACCCGAGCGTAAAGCAAAAACAAAAAACACTCGAGTCAGGATTAACATTCTTATATCAATAAATCCAACTCAAGTGAAATGTCAACTGAAATACAAGTAACTTAAAGGATGTTTGGGATAACCATCCTCTAAGGATCCGTGGAACTATCTACTATGCAGTAATATACGTTGTTATAATAATGTCTAAAGTAAAGTAAACTATTAAAATAGTGTTAAGGTGTTACCCATATCCCCTTTCACACATTTTATATATTCCCATAGTCTATACAGTACCGTAATCTCCCCCGTACTGGGCGTCGTCAGAGGGCACTCCATAAGTATGGTACAAAACAAACTCGTAGAGGTCTCGATAAGGTAGGTGACACGGCATAACTAGGCAATTCCAGGGTAGATATACCAATTACACTTGCAGGCTGGTGGTAACGCATAGCAGCCACTACCGCCCACCTTGAGCCACACTCCCAAATCAAAGGTGTGCACCAAATGAATCACAAAGTAATAGAATGGCAATCGAAGAAGTGTGTCCGATCGGAGGAGCTACCTCACTTGGCCTGTAAATTGCTCCTGTTTTAGCCACCTTATGCTAACTCACGGGAGTTAGGTCCACGTATATACCTCATATAGGATCGTTGCCACCATCCTACTTCATTCTGGAATCTCCACCGCGTACACGGTTGTTAAAGTGGTTTTTGGCATTGGCAGAGAGTATGACAATAACCGATCCCGGTCTCTTTAATAACCCAACATTATTATAACACCGCGGTCATTTCAAAATAGTTTATACTTCAAAACGAAAATATCATTTCCATTTCAAAAATCATATCGATACAATATCATTTCCATTTCAAAAATCATATCGATACAATATCATTTCCATTTCAAAAACCAAATCAATACGATATCATTTCCATTTCAAATATATTCACTTCCAAAATCATAGTACTTTCAAAGTTATAACACTTTCGAAACCAAACACTTGAAATTATAACACTTTGAAAATCACCACATTTTGAAATCATAGCACTTTGGAAATCATAACACTTTGAAATCATAACATTTCCTTTAAACCATTTAGATATTAATAATAGTATATATAATAAAATAGTTTATAAAATAAAATAGTTTATATAAAAATAGTTATAAGTTAAAATAGTTTATAATAAAACAGTTAGTATAATAAAATAGTTTATATTAAAAATAGTTTATAAAAAAAATGATTTATAATAAAATAGTTTATATTAAAATAATTTATAAAGTAATATATATATATATATATATATATTAAAACACTTATATAATAAAATAATTTCCTCAAATTTCGCAAATCGATTCAAATCAACTCGAATTCCAAAATTCAAATTTAATTCAATCTCAATTCATCATTTTCAACTCAACTCAGTTTCTTAATAAACCATTTCAAATTATATCAATTTCAAATACAGATTTTAACCACAAAATATCCCATTTCAATTTCAATATATATTTCAAAGCTTTAATTATTCAATATTTCAAAACTAAATTTGGTAATTCCATTTATATCTCAAATTTAACTTCATTATTATTTAGTTTTGAAATATCCACTTAATCATTTCAATAACATTTAAATAAAATTCAAATTACAAATTTAAATAAACTAAATATTCCATTTCAATTTATGTAAATTTGAAAATATTCATTTAAACCACTTTAATCAAAATACGTTGTAAAATCATATCTTTAAAATCCAAATTTAATAAATTTCAAACCAGACTTATTTGATTATAATTCTTAAATAACTACAATTTCAAACCAATTTCTATTTCTAGTTCCAACCTTAATTTATTAAAATTTTATTAAAAAATCTATATCTGAAATATAAATTTAAATAAATACTTAAACATATTATTTATATATCAAATCTATTTATATATTTTAAAAACAGTAAAATGATAAATAAATGCTTAAAATTTATAATTGAAAAAATTAACTTATAATTATAAAATTGCAAAGCATATAATTTTAAAAATCTAAAATTTAAACCTTTATAAAAATACATTTATATATAATATCTTAAAATCAATATTTAACAAAACCGTATATTTCTTTCAAAAGCCATAGAAATCATTTCAAAATATTTATATATAAACCAACGATGTCTATATATAATTTTCTATCCTATGGTCAAGTGATAGGATAGTTATCATTTCAATCCGCAATTTAAATATAAATATGGATATATATCATTTCAACCCGCAATCCAAAATTCAATTCAAATGAAAATCGTTTGGGTTTATCATTTCAACCCATAACGATTTTCTCCTATTCTACAGATCGTTTGGGTATGTATCATTTCAACCCATAGGGAATTTTATACTAACAGGGAACTTGCAGAGTGATAACACATATGATAATAATATAACAGGCATATATCATCAATATAAATAACAGATAATGGTGTCAGATGTCACAGTTGAACAGATATAGGTAATAGCATATATATAGCAATGTAAATAACTAACAACAACGTATTTCAACTATCGTTTCAATTGAAATCAAATTTAATGAATATAAGAACATTAATCATGAGTGATTGCTCACCTTCCGAAGCTAGAGATACTTGACGATGAAATTGAGCTATGAATCCAAACACGAATTCCAAAGCAAAGCGAGATTGGCATGGATTCGACGACAAAGCTGATAGCTTGTAATTGAGCAAATCAAACTGGATTGATGAAGATCGTTGATATGAGTGACTTATATATAACTATATATATATATATCAAGTCATATTCTAAATTTTAGCATATATTAAATTAAATCAAAATCATTGTTTTTAAATTAAAACACATATATTAAAATCAAACATATATACCGTATATAATTTGAAATGAATACATACATATATATATATACACACACACAGTTATTAAAATACAAAATACTTACATATATAATGTATGCTCATTGCAACATATCAAATACTACATATATAAACTTTTATACTTTATAAATTATAAACTGTATAAACTTTCATACCTATATATATACATTATATAAACTGCTACAAGTAACCATCTCAGGAAAATCAAAGCTTATATATATACAGCACATTACCTACAACTTATATACAGGCTTCTAACAAATCCAACTTATATATATACTAACTGTAACAACATATATAAAGCATATATTAACCTATGTACTTATATTCATAAAAATATTATATATATGTGCAACTGCATAAAACATATTATATATTTTAAATTTTATCCCACTTAGATATGCAAGCCAACATATACTTTAAACCTACATATACAAAACTAAACTCATATTTAAAATAGTATGTATATACTGTAACTTTTATAACTTATACAAATATCCAGAAATCTACCTAACTCATTTATGCAGACTTACTAATATTACATAAATGTGTGTGTGTGTGTATATATATATAAGCTGACATTATATATAAACTTACTGTAACTAAATATAAATATAAAGCATATATATATTATAACTAAACTATACATATTATATAATTAAACTATCATAAACTTCTTTACATAAATAATATATGCTTATTACGTAATACATGAAAACAGCTTGCAAAGTATATATATGACATACGATGTGAAAACATATACTATATATTATTATTAAAAACTGTTTTAAAGATATAACATAACTTATGTACAACAGCAAATCTATACTGTACCATAACTTTATATGAATATATATACTATTATATAACAAATATACCTTTGATTGTGCTAATATATAAAACTGCGACTGTTATATAAAACCAGCAAACAGAATATATATATACAACAAATAAAGAATATATATATATATATAAGTATAGACCTTGTCGAGGCTTATGAGAAGAGGAAGAAGGAGGGCAAATCTGATGAGGTGGCTTCGGTATGCGTGCGCGGTTTGGCTGGGCACGATGTGGCAAAGCACATCAGTGCGACAGTGGATGATGGTGAAAGCGGGTACTGGCTGGCTGTATAGGAGAAAGGTGGTTGGCCGATGCTTGCTTGGGAGGAGATGGTGGTTATCAGGCCGATTGCCATGGTCGTTGGAGGCTGGATGTTAGGTTGTGGAAGACGAGGCGGGCGAGGCTGCACGAAGCATAGGCGAAGGGAAGATAAACTGGGTTAGAGATGCAGGAGTTGGCGATGGGAGAAGAAACAAACAGTTCCAATTGCTCTGATATTATAACTTTATATATATATATATATCATATACTCATTTCTTTATCAGGAATAGGAAAAGAATGAAAAATGGAAGAAGAGAAAAAGTGGGAGAGTGGTTTCGAATTATAAAATGACAGCACATAGCCCTTTGAATTCGTATAATATTATATATAATATAACTCTCGAGCAGAATGAAAAGTTGAGACATTGAACAGTCAGGGATGCAAAAAGGCAGAGTTAAATTTCAGAGGATAATAAAAGTCATGACCGGAATTTCTGGAAATAATCATAACAATTGGCTATTGGTATTATACGATAGATATTTGAACGGTAACGGGACATAAATGGACTCGAATGGTACCGATACGGCTGGCCGCTTTCGCGGATTCCACTGCGTACCGAACTTCAAAACACAGAATTGAATATACCGCAGAGATCAGCACGACGAGATGATCAAAATGGTATACAGATATCAGCGATATGATTATCCGTTAAAAAGTCGATATCGGTACCGAAATGCTGCTAATTTGCTAGAAATAAGATAGATGGAGCAATAGCAGTCAAAATTTGGAGGAACGAAATATGACGTCTCACTCAGAAGATGATTTACAAATTTATTGGATAAAAATATTCAGGTTTGGAAAACATTTTATTATCATCAAATATTAACTGATTTAAATTTAAATAAAATTACACAACAAAATAAACTTCCATATTATCTGATGAAAATTTACCATTTGCTATGTTTAAATAGACGTATTCCAAATATCAAATTTTTATTTCCAAATTTAATTATTTAAAATTTCACAAAATTTTAGTTAATTCCATTATTTAAAAATCGTTAAAATATCTGGATTGTTACACTCTCCTCCTTTTGTTATCAGCAAAAGAGTAATAGTGTTAGAAGAAATAGAGATAAAGTGATAGATATTAATACAACATTAATACCCAATCGAGTATAAATATTAAATTTCAATAAAAAATCAAACAAAAATCATAAATACTCTGTTAGACGCATATTCCACTTTAGAGTGATCGGGGAGATGTCGGCATATAAAATCATATAGTTGTATCTATTTATGGTATATTTATATCGGGAATTTGAATATCTACTAACCATGCATAACCGTTAGGACTTTTAAATGAGATTAGTAGTATTCCCAATTTTTATAAAAAATGAATTTCAAGTATCTTCTAACCACGCATAACCGTGAGGACTTTTAAATGGGATAAAAATCAACTTGTTTATTTAATAATCAATTTTGATATGTGTTCCATACATGCATAACCGTGAGGGCTTTTAAATGAGCATGAAAGCATATATACAAATATTCCAAGTAATTCACCCATGCATAACCGTGATGACTTTTAAATGAGAGTGAATACTTTGGATGTTTTTGAAAAAAAAAACAAAAAAAAACGAATAATTTCCTGTTTAAAATACCACATTTTGACATACTATATTGGATTTTGATGAGTGATGGTCGTTAGAAATATGATAGAAATAGAGATGTTCATGGAATTTTTACCAACAAAAAGTTTTTATAACTCTTGTTTAAATTTTTATAGAAATTTACTAAATATACTGTCTCAAGTCATAATATATGATTAATAGCAACACTCATCACTTTTTCAATCACTATTTATCTTTTCGATAATCAGTATGGAGTCAGATTAGTTAATGTAGTCATTTAAGATCAAATCCAAAAAATATAAAATCAATTTTTCTAAAATGACTAATCTGAAACGAAGTCAACAAAAAACTATTTTCTAGAAGGGGTTTTATATAAAAAAAATGTCTGCTAATTGGAAATCGGTTGAAATGAAAAATATGCGAATATTTTCTTTGAAAATGTGATGCAACCTATGAATGCCCCAACATAAAACTCTTTCCACTAACACTTTTTCTATCAACTACACAACATCATAATCTGCATCTGAAAAAAAAACTTTTGAATCAAGGTTATCATTAGATAGATATCATAGACCAAATCGTGAAGTTGCAACAAATACCTTATAATCCTTTTTACAGTTTTTAAAATGCGATTCCTTAAGGATTTGATTGAAAACGTGCACATAAACAACTAGTGAACATAGCGTTAGATCTTGAAGCAGTAAGATGAACAAATATATCCACGTGTATCTAGAGTAATCATCAACCAATACAAAAACAACATCTCTTATCACCTAAACTTGCAATATAGTCAGTCCAAGCAAATCTATATGAAATAGTTCAAGGATGAAAAGACGATTGGTCAACATTTTTGCACAAATCAGGATCAAAAATCAACATTTATTTTCTTATCACATAACTGGCTGAATTAAATCAGATTATGGTGCAGATTTTCACATTTAATGTATCGTTCAAGATAAATGTATTGTTACCTATTTTACCTTTACCGATAATTTTTCGTTGTTGCCCATTGTGACTCTGTCACCTTTGTACTAGGCAAAGGAACTTTGATTTGTCGTCCATCGTGTGTCTGGAACAGCCAGAATCCAGGTAACACTGTTGTTGTTCCTTAGCCTGCCACTATACCTACACGAGAAAAGATTTTTGTGACCTATTTGTTTTTATAGTTTGTTAGTCACAAATGATTTTGAAAAATATGTTTGTGTAGACCCTAGACAATCTATATTTGTTCCTTTTGGCACCTTAATTTGTTTGACTTTAAGGGATTTTATATTTGTGACTTTTGGAACCCAAATTGGAATGGTTTTCACGTGTTTGGGTCTATACCAACAATTATTTCGATTGTGTCCAATTTTTCCAAAAATCGTGCACTTGGAATTGACTTTATTAATTTTTCTTCTAACACGTTTTGATTGAGTATATCCAAGTCCTTGTCTAACAGTATTAACAGTTTGTTTCACTAATAACATATTTAGCGATCTTCCTCCTTTGGAAAAATTTCCTAAAGTTGTAGACAATTGTTGGACTTGTGTTTTGAGAGATTCATTTTCATTCAATAATTGAGTGCACTTTTTAATAGAATTTTCTCTCCTCGTATTCTCACTTTCTTTCAAAATCAGAATTTCATTTTCAAGTGATTTAATTGTAATTTTTTATTTTTTAATTTCTTCTTCGAATGATGGACACTTGTCACACTTAGGGCTTTTATTTCGATAGTTTTTAACTAATTGGTCAAGTAGTTTATTTAATTCTATCAAACTATCTCTTTGTGATTCAATTTTAGCGTATTTTTCCTAAGTCGTTCAAAACAGCCATTTACTTCAGGAAAATATATAAGTAATTCTGAATGAGTAAGTTTTAATACCTCACTTGGCTCGTCATCATCACTGTCAGTTGTTTCTCCTTGAAGACACAGATTTCCTTTTTCACTCGCAATGCTAGTGCTTTTATCAACTTCATCAGTTTCAGCCCAAGTAGCTTCAAAACTTCTCCTTTTCGGTTTCTTTCCTTGGCAGAGTCGATTCTGAGGACAATTTGGTTTGATATGACCGGGTTTGTTGCACTTGTGACATATGATCTCTTGCTCCTCTGAGTTGTCTAGTACTTTGACTATTCTGCTTTTTAATTGTTGATTTAGAGCTAGATTTCCATACTTGTGATTCCACCTTTTGAATTTCTTTATTAATAGTGTTAATTCAGCTGCTCCATCATCATCACTTTCCGTTGTTCCTTTGGGAGCTATTGATTTCTTTCGTGTATCACCTCCTTCGCGTTCTTCCTTGAATTTCATTTCTAGCTCATTAGTGGTGAGATTTTCAATGAGTTCTTCAACTTTGATTTGTTTTAGATATTTTGATTCTTGAATGGCAGTAACTTTCGCTTCAAAATTTCGTGGAAGGACTCTAAGGATTTTTTGGACTATTTCTGATTCAGTGTATGGTTGTCCAAGAGCTTTTGATTTGTATACGAGATTAGAAAGTCATCCATACACCTCTTTGAAATTTTCATCCTTGGCCATTGTGAAGTTCTCATATTCGCTACTAAGCATGGCAAGGCGAGATTCTTTGACTTGAGAGGTTCCTTCGTGAGTCACTTCAAGTGTGTGCCAAATTTCCTGCGCAGTTAGACAACGTGAGACATTATTAAATTCAATTTGATCCAATGAACATATAATAGAATTCGTAGCTTCAACATTGGCATTCTGTAGTTTATTTTCAAGATCTGTCCATTTATCCATCGGTTTTTCAATTTCTTGATTATCTACCATTATAGTTGGTGTCCTATATCCTATCTCAACAATATTCCAAGCATTAATGGTTTTCAGAAAAATTTTCATTCTATTTTTCTAGTAAGCATATTTACCATTGAACATGGGTGGTCTAACTATGGATTGACCCTCAACAAAAGAATTATTAAAAGAAGCCATTTAAAAAATCAAAATTTTTAAAGCAAATATTTGATTTTGAAAAATCAAATTTTTAAAACAAAAATTGGTTTTTGTTCCTAGCTCTGATACCACTTATAGGATCGATTTCACCTTAGAGGGGGGGGGGGTGAATAGGGTAATACTAATAACAATAAAAATTAATGCGGAAATATATATAATAATTGCAGCACAGATAATAGCTGAATAATAAAAGAAGAAATAGAACAACACAGATTTACCCAGCTTCGGCAAAACACTGCCTACGCGCTGCCCCCAAGGTTTCTATTAGAAATTAAGTAGTAATACGCTTACACACGTAAACTTGCGATACCCGCTATCGACTAACCTAACTCTACGCTCAAAACCCTACCACAAATCAGCCACTGAGTTGTGAATTCTCGAACTACACCACCGTAGTTCGTCCCTAGTCACACGACTAGAATTTTACAAAAGTTTAAAAGAAAATTACAAAATAAAACTAAACAAAAACAAAACCCTATTTATATAATTTAAGCCCAATATAATATATAACCGGCCCACTCAATACTTAAATGAAGAGAAGGTCTACCCATTTCTTATTTTCGTGGCCGCTCCCTTTTGTTTCTCATTCTGGAATTTAGGGTTTTGTTGAATCCCTTGAAGCCGCAACTTGGAGTCCAAATTTATTATCTTTCGTTCTTCAATTCACTTCGCTTGCTTCTGGCTGCTTCAAGGTCGAGTTCGAATTAGACTAGAATCAGTATGTGATTTTAGCTTTAATTTATCTATTGATTGCTTTGGTTTGAACTCGATTCGAGTTTTTGATTTGAGATTTAATTTGAAACTTGGCTCTGTGATTATTTTTTCTTTAACTCGAATGCCTAATTGCCGATGATGTAACCGGGTTATATAGGGATGAAATCCCTAAATGTACGTTCGTATATATTGTTTGAATTCTTCATGATAATTTTTTTCGACCATTCGATTTTGATTGGATGCTGGTGATTACTCTGACTTGTTCATTATTTACTTGCTTTAGTCGATTCCTTCTTTTCCCTAATGTGTTTGAATTTTGGTTCCGTAGTTTTCTGCTATGACTTTGGCATCGTGAATTTTTGAGATAAATCAGACTTCGACCTGTTCAATTCCTTTTTGCTCTGACTTGTTCATTTTGAAATTCACCATCGACGTTATTTGAACAGTGACTAGCAATTGTGATTACTGTAACCATATAAGCATGTATATACATACATGTATGTATATATGTGTATGATTTTTATGCCTATTCACTTGGTTGGCTTGATGTCTTGTTGTCAGTGCATATGTGTTTGGTTCTCTGGCATTGTGCTTTGCACTTGAGTTCCATTATACATATACTTGAATTTTGTGAACATGCATATGTCTTTGAGTTGCATTCTTTATTGCTTCAAGTTACATTGAGATTTAGTTTAGTTCATCATGCTCATCCATGCTTGAAATGTTGAGTTACTGTTTGCACTTCATTTTGATTGCACTTGAGTCACGACTGTTGTGTGGCTTTGAGCAATGCCTTGAACTGAACTGTTCTGGTTGTCACTGCATGTATATATGTGTACATGTGTGCTCACATATGTATATATGTATGTTAGCTTATTGTATGTGGTTCCATTATGATTTTCACTCCTTTGTTGTTTGGTGGAGTTCAATTGTCATTGCATATATATGTATACATGTCTGAATGCATGCATATCCTCTGTCCTCTTTGAATACTTGCATTTGAACTTGTGTGCTGTGGTCTGCACTTCAGTGTGCAGTCTTGTTTCATATGAGTGAAGTCTTTATTGATGTTGACTGTCTAGTGAATGTGGTCTTTTTTGAGGTCTGGTCAGTTCATTGATGTGTCTTCACTTGATCACTGTCACTGTGCTTGTGTGCTTCAATTGAGATCATGTTCAAGTGTTCTCATACTAGTTTGTATGCATGTACATTTGCAGTCTAGTTCAAGTTGCTTTGTTTTCATGTGTGGTCTGGTGGTAACTGCATGTTTTGTGTGCCTTCATATCATTGTGAACAGGTTTTTGCTGTTTTGTTCCTTGTTCGAATTTTATTCTCTGGTTGATGGTCTTCTTTGAGTTAAAATGCCTCTGACCTGATGTATGTTTGTGAGGTCTGATTGATATTTTTCTAGTCCATCATTCTCTAGAGTTTGGTGTACCTTTCTCTGGTTCATGTTGCTATTGATTTGATCGAGACTCTATGCACATGAGTAGAACCTAGCTAATGGCTCGGGTTTGACCTTGTGCTCACCTGTCCCTGGAATTGTATGAAGTGTATATCGGTGTGCATGGCCTTGTGGCATGTATAGTGATACACTGTGCATGTCATTAGTTGTTCGTGTAAGATGAATTCAAAATAAATATGATGACGAACAACCCAAATAACTGAGGCAAATAATATTTTCAAAAACACACACTTTATTTTACACTACAAGAATATTTCTTTTTCAATTTTACCACGTCAGTGTTTATTTTGAAGATAATTCAGATGCTGGATTCAATCTGGAATAAAGTTAAAGATAAATACGAGTGAATGAGTGATATGTAGTGAGGTGAACAATGTAAATTGAAATTTATGATGTAATCGAAATTGTAATGTAATTGAAATTGTGTATATATAGTGAGAGCTCAAATTTGTACTATTCAAAATTGTAATAAAATATTTGTTTGAATTTAAATTCTGTGTTATTTATTTTGTTCAACAAATATTTATTTAATTATGTGAAAAATAAAATAGGACAATAACAAATACATTTAAATGAATATATATATATATATATGTTTATTATCATCAAACAAAAATCATATAGTAGCATATTCAACAATCTCCCCCATTTGATGAAAACAAACATATATTAAGATTTTGAATTTGTTAAATGTATTTGGTCAATGATGAACTCTATTTGCTCCCCCTATTTGAATGCTCCCCCTACAACAAAGCTCCCCCTTCATATATGCATGAAAATAAATAAAAATATGCAAATGAACCTAAATGAAAATATGCAAATAAATAATAAAAAATAGAATAAAATATTTGACCTTTATTTGCCAAAATCTTAACTTTTCTCTCCCCATTTTGTTATCAGCAAAAGAGTAATAGTGTTAGAAAAAATAGAGATAAAGTGATAGATATTAATACAACATCAATACCCAATCGAGTATAAATATTAAATTTCAATAAAAAAAAAATCATAAATACTCTATTAGACGCATATTCCACTTTAAAGTGATAAGGATGATGTCAGCATATAAAACCATATAGTTGTGTCTATTTGTGGTATATTTATATCAGGAATTTGAATATCTACTAACCATGCATAACCGTTAGGACTTTTAAATGAGATTAGTAGTATTCCCAATTTTTATAAAAAATGAGTTTCAAGTATCTTCTAACCACGCATAACCGTGAGGACTTTTAAATGGGATTAGAATCAACTTGTTTATTTAATAATCAATTTTGATATGTGTTCCATACATGCATAACCGTGAGGGCTTTTAAATGAGCATGAAAGCACCTATACAAATATTCCAAGTAATTCACCCATGCATAACCGTGAGGACTTTTAAATGAGAGTGAATACTTTGGATGTTTTTTTTTAAAAAAAGAGAACAATTTCCTGTTTAAAATACCACATTTTGACATACTATATTGGATTTTGATAAGTGATGGTCGTTAGAAATATGATAGAAATAGAGATGTTCATGGAATTTTTACCAACAAAAAGTTTTATAACTTTTGTTTAAATTTTTAAAGAAATTTATTAAATATACTGTCTCAAGTCATAATATCTGATTAATATCAACATTCATCATTTTTTCAATCACTATTTATTTTTTTGATAATCAGTAGGGAGTCAGATTAGTTAATGTAGTCATTTAATATCAAATCCAAAAAATATAAAATCAATTTTTCTAAAATGACTAATCTGAAACGAAGACAACAAAAAACTATTTTCTAGAAGGGGTTTTATATAAAAAAATGTCTACTAATTGGAAATCAGTTGAAATAAAAAATATGCAGATATTTTCTTTGAAAATGTGATGCAACTTATGAATGTCCCAACATAAAACTCGTTCCACTAATACTTTTTCTATCAACTACACAACAACATAATCTGCATCTGAAAAAAAACTTTTGAATCAAGGTTATCATTAGATAGATATCATAGACCAAATCATGGAGTTGCAACAAATACCTTATAATCCTTTTTACAGTTTTAAAATGTGATTCCTTAAGGATTTGATTGAAAACGTGCACATAAAGAACTAGTGAACATAGCGTCAGATCTAGAAGCAGTAAGAGGAACAAATATATTCATGTGTATCTAGAGTAATCATCAACCAATACAAAAACAACATCTCTTATCACCTAAACTTGCAATATAGTTAGTCCAAGCAAATCTATATGAAATAGTTCAAGAATGAAAACACGATTGGTCAACATTTTTGCACAAATCAGAATCAAAAATCAACATTTATTTTCTTACCACATAACTGGCTGAATTAAATCAGATTATGGTGCAGATTTTCACATTTAATATATCATTCAAGATAAATGTATCGTTACCTATTTTACCTTTACCGATAATTTTTTGTTGTTGCTCATTGTGACTCTTTCACCATTGTACTAGGCTAAGGAACTTTGATTTGTCGCCCGTCGTGTGCCTGGAACAGACAAAATCCAGGTAACATTGTTGTTGTTCCTTAGCCTGCCACTATACCTACACGGGAAAAGATTTTTGTGACCTATTTGTTTTTATAGGTTGTTAGTCACAAATGATTTTGAAAAATATGTTTGTGTAGACCCTAGACAATCTATATTTGTTCCTTTTGGCACCCAAATTTGCTTGACTTTAAGGGATTTTATATTTGTGCCTTTTGGAACCCAAATTGGAATGGTTTTCACGTGTTTGGGTCTATACCGACAATTATTGTGATTGTGTCCAATTTTTCCACAAATCGTGCATTTGGAATTGACTTTATTAATTTTGCTTCTAACACGTTCTGATTGAGTATATCCAAGTCCTTGTCTAACAATATTAACAGTTTGTTTCCCTAATAACATATTCACGATCTTTCTACTTTGGAAAATTTTCCAAAAGTTGTAGACAATTGTTGGACTTGTGTTTTGAGAGATTCATTTTCATTCGATAATTGAGTGTACTTTTTAATAGAATTTTCCCTCCTAGTATTCTCACTTTCTTTCAAAATCATAATTTCATTTTCAAGTGATTTAATTTTAATTTCTGATTTTTTAATTTCTTCTTCGAATGATTGACACTTGTCACACTTAGGGCTTTTATTTCGATAGTTTTTAACTAATTGGTCAAGTTGTTTATTTAATTCTATCAAACTATCTCTTTGTGATTCAATTTTAGCATACTTTTCCCTAAGCAGCCATTTACTTCATGAAAATATATAAGTAATTCTGAATGAGTAAGTTTTGATACCTCACTCGGCTCGTCATCATCACTGTTAGTTGTTTCTCCTTGAAGACACAGATTTTCTTTTTCACTCTCACTGCTAGTGCTTTTATCATCTTCATCAGTGTCATCCCAAGTAGCTGCAAAACTTCTCCTTTTCGGTTTCTTTCCTTGGCCGAGTCGATTCTGAGGACAATTTGGCTTGATATACCGGGTTTGTTGCACTTGTGACATATGATCTCCAGCTCCTCTGAGTTGTCTAATACTTTGACTATTCTGCTTTTCAATTGTTGATTTAAAGCTGGATTTCCATACTTGTGATTCCACCTTTTGAATTTATTTATTAATAGTGCCTATTCAGCTGCTCCATCATCATCATCACTTTCTGTTGTTCCTTTGAGAGCTATTGATTTCTTTCGCGTATCACCTTCTTCGCGTTCTTCCTTGAATTTCATTTCTAGCTCATAAGTGGTGAGATTTCCGATGAGTTCTTGAACTTTGATTTGTTTCAGATCTTTTGATTCTTGAATGGCATTAACTTTCGCTTCAAATTTCATGGAAGGACTTCGAGGATTTTTCGGACCATTTCTAATTCAGTGTATGTTTTTCCGATAGCTTTTGATTTGTATACGAGATTAGAAAGTCGTCCATACATCTCTTTGACATTTGCATCCTTGGACATTGTGAAGTTCTCGTATTCGCTACTAAGCATGGCAACGCAAGATTCTTTGACTTGAGAGGTTCCTTCGTGAATCACTTCAAGTGTGTGCCAAATTTCCTGCGCAGTTAGACAATGTGAGACACGATTAAATTCATTTTGATCCAATGAACATATAATAGAATTCATAGCTTTAGCATTAGCATTATGTAGTTTATTTTCAAGATTTGTCCATTGATCCATTGGTTTTTCAATTTCTTGATTATCTACCACTATAGTTGGTGTCCTATATCCTGTCTCAACAATATTCCAAGCATCGATGGTTTTCAGAAAAAATTTCATTCTATTTTTCCAGTAAGCATATTCACCATTGAACATGGGTGGTCTAACTATGGACTGACCCTCAGCAAAAGCATTATTAAAAGAAGCCATTTAAAAAATAAAATTTTTTAAAACAAAAATTTGTTTTTGAAAAATCAAAATTTTAAAACAAAAATTGGTTTTTGTTCCTATCTCCGATACCACTTGTAGGATCGATTTCACCTTAGAGGGGGGGTGAATAGAGTGATACTAATAATAATAAAAATTAATGCAGAAATATATATAATGATTGCCGCACAGATAATAGCAGAATAATAAAAGTAGAAATAGAACAACACAGATTTACCCAGCTTCGGCAAAACCCTGCCTACGTGTTGCCCCAAGGTTTCTACTAGAAATTAAGTAGTCAGACGCTTACACACGTAAACTTGCGACACCCGTTATCGATTAACCTAACTCTATGCTCAATACCCTGCTACAACTCAGCCACTGAGTTGCGAATTCTCGAACTACACCACCGTAGTTCGTCCCTAGTCACACGACTATAATTTTACAAAAGTTTAAAAGATACAAAACTAAACTAAACAAAAACAAAACCCTTTTTATATAATTTAAGCCCAATATAATATATAATCGGCCCACTTAATACTTAAATGAAGAGAAGGTCTTTCCGTTTCTTATTTTCGTGGCCGCTCCATTTTGTTTCTCATTCTGGAATTTAGGGTTTTGTTGAATCCCTTGAAGCCGCAACTTGGAGTCCAAATTCATTATATTTCATTCTTCAATTCACTTCGCTTGCTTTTGGCTGCTTCAATGTCGAGTTCGAATTAGACTAGAATCCGTATGTGATTTTAGCTTTAATTTCTCTATTGATTGCTTTGGTTTGAACTCGATTCGAGTTATTGATTTGGGATTTAATTTGAAACTTGGATCTGTGATTTTTTTTGCTTTAACTCAAACACCTAATTGCCGATGATGTAACAGGGTTATATAGGGATGAAATCCCTAAATGTACGTTCATATATACTGTTTGAATTCTTCATGATAATTTTGTTTGGCCATTCGATTTTGATTGGATGCTGGTGATTACTCTGACTTGTTCATTATTGACTTGCTTTAGTCGGTTCCTTCTTTTCCCTGATGTGTTTGAATTTTGGTTTTGTAGTTTTCTGCTATGACTTTGGCATCGTGAATTTTTGAGATAAATCAGACTTCGACCTGTTCAATTCCTTTTTGCTCTGACTTGTTCATTTTGAAATTCACCGTCGACGTTATTTGAACTGTGACTAGCAACTGTGATTACTGTAACCATATAAGTATGTATATACATACATGTATGTATAAATGTGTATGATTTTTATGCCTATTCACTTGGTTGGCTTGATGTCTTATTGTCAGTGCATATGTGTTTGGTTCTTTGGCATTGTGCTTTGCACTTGAGTTCCATTATACATATACTTGAATTTTGTGAACATGCATATGTCTTTGAGTTGCATTCTCTATTGCTTCAAGTTACATTGAGATTTGGTTTAGTTCATCATGCTCATCCATTTGAAATGTTGAGTTACTGTTTGCACTTCATTTTGATTGAACTTGAGTCATGACTGCTGTGTAGCTTTGAGCATTGCCTTGAACTGAACTGTTTTGGTTGTCACTGCATGTATATGTGTATACATGTGTGTTCACACATGTATATATGTATGTTAGCTTATTGTATGTGGTTCCATTATGATTTGCACTCCTTTGTTGTTTGGTTGAGTTCAATTGTCATTGCATATATATGTATACATGTCTGAATGCATGCATATCCTCTGTCCTCTTTGAATACTTGCATTTGAACTTGTCTGTTGTGGTCTGCACTTCAGTGTGCAGTCTTGTTTCTTATGAGTGAAGTCTTCATTGATGTTGACTGTCTAGTGAATGTGGTTTTTTTAGGTCTGGTCAGTTCATTGATGTGTCTTCACTTGATCACTGTCACTGTTCTTGTGTGCTTCATTTGAGATCATGTTCTAGTGTTCTCATACTAGTTTGTATGCATGTACATTTGCAGTCTAGTTCAAGCTGCTTTGTTTTCATGTGTGGTCTGGTGGTAACTGCATGTTTTGTGTGCCTGCATATCATTGTGAATTGGTTTTTGCTTTTTTGTTCCTTATTTGAATTTTATTCTCTGGTTGATGGTCTTCTTCGAGTTAAAATGCCTTTGACCTGATGTATGTTTGTGAGGTCTGATTGATATTTATCTGGTCCATCATTCTCTAGAGTCTGGTGCACCTTTCTCTGTTTCATGTTGTTATTGATTTGATCAAGACTTTATGCACATGAGTTGTATCCAACTAATGGCTCGGGTTTGACCTTTTGCTCACCTGTCCCTGGAATTTTATCAAGTGTATATCAGTGTGCACGGCCTTGTGGCATGTACAGTGATACACTGTGCATGTCACAAGTTGTTCGTGTAAGATGAATTCAAAATAAATATGATGACGAACAATCCAAATAACTGAGGCAAATAATATTTTCAAAAACACACATTTTATTTTACACAGCAAGAATATTTCTTTTTCAATTTTTCTACGTTAGTGTTTATTTTGCAGGAAATTCAGATGCGGGATTCAATCTGGAATAAAGTTGAAGATAAATACGAGTGAATGAGTGATATGTAGTGAGGTGAACATTGTAAATTGAAATTTGCGATGTAATCGAAATTGTAATGTAATTGAAATTGTGTATATATAATGAGAGCTCAAATTTGTACTATTCAAAATTGTAATAAAATATTTGTTTGAATAAAATATTTGTTTGAATTAAATTCTGTGTTATTTATTTTATTCAACAAATATTTATTTAATTATGTGAAAAATAAAATAGTACAATAACAAATACATTTAAATGAATATATATATATATATATATGTTTATTATCATAAAAAAATCATATAGTAACATATTCAACAAAGACAATGGCTCTCACCCTCAATATCACTAATATAGGCATAATAAGTGTCATTCTTAGGCGAGTACCTCATATCAGAAGGAGCATTAATCCAGGCCCGTTCCTCAGAATTCCAAAAAATTGATTCAAACGCTATAGCAGAAGCAACCTCAACCAGAGCCGTAGGAGACAAACTAGCAGAGGGATGCACGACAAGAGCATCAACAATGGGAGCTACACAAATTGGAGCGTCAATAGAAGACGAAACGATTGTGGGAGGAGCAATCTTCGGAACCCGTTTCCGGATAGGAGGACGAGGAAGTAGAATCCTTGTAGCAAGGGAAAAAAAGCCAGCAGAGGCCAGGCTAGAACACACATTCGAAAGTGCCCAAAAGAATGACATGACGTATATATCTCAGGTATCCAGCTGTAGCGAACTCTAACCTCAGAAAAATGGCCCTCATCTAGTCTGACTTTTATGACTGAAGGTAGGGATTTGGCAGGAGTTACTTCGATCAGAGCTTTGTTATACACCAATCTCTTTTTGTCCACGGTGTTTGCATCATAACATATCACTTTACCAACAAGACCTGCTAGCCAATCAATCTCGATAAGAGGTTAAAGAACAGATGGAATATGAGAAAAATGGGCCCAAACAGGTATAGATAAAACCTGAGCTCTAGCCCTATCCACAGACGGACTCCAGGTCGTAATAATGAAAGATTTCCCATCTATGAGAATTGAGTCGGCTTCAAGAATACGCTGTCTTTCATCACTATGCAAGAATTTAAAATAGAACATTTCATTATCAAAATGAACACTCAAGCCCCCTCTAGGCTTCCAAACCTAGTTGCATCTAGCCTTAACAAGATGATAGGATGGATTGGAGTCGAGGAAAATCCCACTAAATAATCTTTCCAACAAACAACACCGGCCTCAGTCACTTCCTTCGGAGGAATCATTACACCGTCAATCTCAACATTATCAAAGCAACGAGGAGAATGCACACCTGCATTATTTAGCATTTTGGTGAACAATGACGTCCACATAGGTGCTTCCCTAGGAGGAGAAGGATCCACAGGGACACCGAGATTAACAGCAGGTGATGGATGACAAGGAGGAGTACTAGTTAAGGTGATATCGGGTTCGGCAGTTCCACAAGCACCTGGAGTGCAGCCAAGCAATTTTCCAATGTCCGAAGATTTGGTCCCTACTTCCTCAAAAATAGATGCACGAACATCACTGCCATCAACGGCGATAGCCAAGGACCCATTTACAATTTCGTTGTGCTCACTTTCGACATCACCAATATTAGTACCAACGTTCAAACCAACGTCAGACTGCGTCCAAGTGGAATTACTAGCATTATCTAAAAGCGGTGATACATAGTGCTCACCAACAACCAAAGGAAAGACATGCAATTGAGTTGCGGGAATTAGGGAAGAGTTCATATCATTCAGCAGACTAGCAAAGGGTTACCTTTACTCGACCTTTTCAAGGCAGGATCATTCACAATCTGATGAGTGAAAGTACAAGAAACGACATTGTCAGACACGATTGGAATTGTCACAGCAGGCTCCGAATGATATGGAGCCCCAGAAGCGCTAACCGAAGGAGAAGAGGCACTAAACATAACACCAAAATGAGAGTGGGAACCAACCAGATCTAGCAAGGAAGGGGCGGGCTTAGGCTTCTTCTTCTGAGGCATTTGAGAGAGACGAGGCAAAAGCGAAGCTGGGTGAGAGGAGGCAAAAGACAAAAGAAAACAAAGGAAGCTCAGACGATAGAAGAAGCAGTATCCAGGAGTGTCGCCATTGATGTGATTTGTTTGTCTAGTGTAAGTAATGTATTAATATATATTTATTATGAATTAATTGGTCAAATAATCATAAATAAATAATATAAAATAACTATATAAAAAACTATCAAATTTTAATTTTTTCAAAAATGAAAAATAGTATTTTAAGGGTTTAGAAAATCTTTCAAACTTTTTTGAGTAAATAAAATAATTTTATTAATTAAATAATATTTGATCGAATTTTAAAATAATTTTTAAAAATATAAAAACATGTTGAAAAATCTACATTTTTCGCTTTTAGCTTCTATGATGATGAGTTAATTTTTAAAAAAATTAGAATTGAATTTTTGAAACAAGATTTATTTTTAATGAATGTATTAAATCTTATAGTGATTAAATAATATTAAAAATACCTAATAATTTTTTTTTAAATTTCGGTTGCTAAAATTCATAGTTATTTATACATTATATAATTATTAGATCAAATTTTATATTATGTATATATATACTTTGATACAAATTATGTATATAAATTGATACATACATATATGTATGTATATTAATGTAATATTAAAATAAAATACATTAAATTGTCGTAGAACATCAAATTATTAACAAAATATATGTGTATGTATTTTAGTGAATAAATGTCTGCAATTATTCACTGAATAATTGCATAAGTGTATGCCATTATTCGGTAGCTTAATTCTAGGGACTTAATTTTCAAACCTTTTTTCACTGGGGTTTTTGTGTATTTTGAAACTTATTAGGGACCTATGCCAAACTGTCCCTGTATTTTATTTAAACTTATGGCATAACTAATCATTATTGTGACAACACCATTACCTAAAGGAATCTCACTTAACTAACAATACAATAACAATATATAATAGTCGTATTTGAGCAATAGCAGGTATACAATTATTATCCTGCCTTTTGACTAGGCAGAGTCCGAATAAACTGGATAGATAGAACTTGGAGTTATCATGGCGGAAAGCCCGTTGAGATAGCCTAAGAGTCAAGAAACCAAGCACAAACAGAGTCGAGGAGTCAAAGCCAAGATTATCCAAGGCAATAAAGTAATGGGATCCCCAAAGTTGGGATCGGTACTGTTCGTTGACGGAAATTCTATCGGTTTAGAAAACCGTCGAACGAATTTAAATTAAAATTTACCGCAAGCGCACGACGTACTATCGTAGTACGTGGCGAATACGGGTCGATCCGCAGGGAATTGTTAGAGTTTAAAAATCTATTCAATCAAATTAGACCAAATGGAGGAGGAATTGTTAACTAAAAATGATGCTAAAACTAGAATTAAAATGTGATTTAAAAACAATTAGACTAGAAAACAATTTAGAGGCAAATCCACTCCATATTTTTGTAAATCAACAAACAAATAATTCATGATCTCTAGCTTTGATATTAAGTGAAATAATCATTGCATTGATCATAAGTATGGTCTGTTTATGTTATTAATTAACATAACTCAAACCATCAAACTATAATACAACAATTATACCACTTATAATTTTCATGAAAATGAAGCCAAAGCAAAAGTTATTATAAGTATGATCTATTTACTATTGTAACTAGTAATATAGATCATCAAATTTCATTTTTACTTTCATTTCAAAATCAAAAATGGATTAGCAAATGATGACGCGACTTGTGTTTATGTTGAATAAGAATAGCTTATTTGCAAAAGCAACATAAGCTATCAAACCCACTTGTATAAACTTGCATCAAAATTTAATTTCATGAAGCATAGACAAAGAGATCATAAATCATAGTAATGTTGAAATCACATAATATTTGAGAGCTTCATTACCCCTAAATTGAAGGGGTTTAGCTACTCCTTTGTGTTATCATTTGAACACATAGAGATTTCAACATTGAAAATGAAGTAAAGTAGAGAACAAACAAGAAAAAGAAGATTAACTACTAGAAGGAAATGTATTAAACTAGTGCATAAATGTAAATCTAAACTATGAATATGAAAAGAAAGAGAACATAAAAATAAACATCAATATAAAAGCAAGGAAAAGCATGTAGAAAAGAGAGGAGAAAGAGGCTTGGAAGCCATTTTTATTTCATGTAACAATGAGCTTACAATTTGATCTCTTAATTTCCTAAGTAAAATGAAAGAGTAGATGATCTTTTCATGTACACAAGTGGGCTATTAAACATGCATAAAACCCTAATTCCATTTTTAGGGTGCTTCCCAAAATGCCCTTTAGGAAGTGTGGCCACCAAGTAACCATTAGCCACCAATTAATCCCTCATTAAAAGTGCATGAAGCTTTAACCTCCACTTAGTTGTCCATTAGCTCATAATTGTACATTTAGGTAAGTGGGTGGGGTCCTCCATGATCTTGAACTTGAATTATTTCCTCTTCATTCCTTTGTATTTCCTTGAGCATGCATATATCATCATGAATCCCTCTTCCATATGCATCAAAATATCCTATAAAAATAATAAAAATTGTCCAAGTAAAAATTCTCAAATGACACATGCACAAAAATGACCGTTTCGCCCCTGAATGAAGGTGAATATATGATGATTTGAAATTAATTTAATTTTGGTTTTAAACATGTAAAAATGCCCAAATATGATGTTTATTTAAATAAAAAGAGACAAAATATGGATGTATATATATGCACATTTACGTGCACATCAGGTACCCCCACACTTATCTTTTTATTCGTCCTCGAATAAAGGAAAACTAAGATAAATCCGTTTTCGTAGGGAGCACGATTGCATTGAGCGTATGCAACAAGCCGTTAAACCTCTGGGTGTCCCCGGTAGGACGAGTGTTGTCTCGTGAGGGTTTTCAGCGAATACTACCCACAAAATCCAGATGCAAAGTGAAAATATTTACAAAATGCAAGATTTATTTACAATGGGATGAATGCAAGTTCTTGAAAATATTTACAAATGACGGATTTACTCTTAAATCGACACAAAGAAGTTAAATATAAGTCTTGGTCATTATCTTGAAAATTTACTCGTCTAAATTTCCAATAAAAATCAAGTCATCATAGACAATAGTTTAACTCGTTGTTTCGGCTAATAACAAAGTGTAACTATGAAATAAATCCTTAGTGGATTATCAAAGTTTACTAAAGTGGTATTTTCATTTCTTTTCAATAACAAATCAAATCAAATAAGTAAAAATAGTGCTAGGATTTCAATTGCTTGCTCTCTTATTATTTGTAAGAAAAAATTACACACCTAGCTCAGGTAAACTGAGGCCAGATATACCACCCATGCACTGCCTTTCGGGCTTATGTGAGGGGAGTACAGAGCATGGCGAGTGCACACACTTTCATGCATACACCTATCAACCGTAGGTGGTTTTTATTAAGTCGGTTCTTTGTTTGTTTTTTTTGTGTTCCATACATGCATAACCGTGAGGACTTTTAAATGAGTATGAAAGCACATAATCAAAGATTCCAGGTAATTCACCCATGCATAACCGTGAGGACTTTTAAATGAGAGTGAATACTTTGGATGTTATTATTATTTATATATATATATTTAAGAAGAGAGAGAGTTTTGCAAAATCATCTTAGCACCATTTAACTTAGAAGACAAAAATGTTATATCCTTTACTTTAAATTTACCACTTTTTAAACAAAGATTTTCAATTAGAACATACTTCATAATTAACATAGATGAACCTTCCTATATACTAGTTAAACCATTATTATTTGTAATCAAACTTCATTTTTATTTTTGTTAAGACAAACAAATTTTCAAATATTTCAATATATTAACCAAAACTTATACTTATCCCATAGTGTTTCTTCAAAAATATATCAAAATGGTAAAAAGAAAATGTTTTTGAGATATAGGAGTTTTGAGAATTTTTTTTAGTAAGAAAATGAAAATTCAAAAATGCCATGAAAAACCATGAAAAACTAAAAAAAAATGAAAATGAGACTCCCCCCCACACTTAATTTTGACTGTGTCCCCATAGTCAATGCATGATATAATGAGTGTAACGGGAAAAATATGTACATATTTACAAAAGAGGGTTAACATTCTTACTAGACGTAGCTTGGCTCATGAAGGATCATGAGCTCCTCCTCTTGGTTATTTGGCAATTCCAAGAAAGGTTTCAAACGATGACCGTTGACTTTGAAAATTGATCCATCCCTGGGGTTTTCTATATCTACGGCACCATGTGGAAAAACAGTTCGTACCACAAATGGTCCGGTCCATCTTGATTTAAGTTTCCCCGGAAATAAATGAAGTCTCGAGTCATATAAAAGAACTTTCTGGTTAGGCGAAAACATTTTTCTTAGGATTGACTTGTCATGAAAAACTTTTGTTCTTTCTTTGTAAATTTTCTCGTTTTCATATGCGTCATTCCTAAGTTCTTCTAGTTCGTTGAGTTGCAATTTTCGGTTTTCGCCAGCTTTTTCAAGGTCAAAGTTTAAGTTTTTTATTGCCCACAACGCTTTGTGTTCGATTTCAACGGGTAAATGGCAAGCTTTACCGTAAACTAAACGAAATGGGGACACCCCAAGGTTAGTTTTAAAAGTAGTACGGTAAGCCCAAAGCGTGTCGGTCAATTTCTGAGACCAATCTTTTCGATTTTTGTTGACAGTTTTCTCTAAGATTTGTTTTATTTGACGATTCGAAACTTCAACTTGCCCACAAGTCTGAGGATGATACGGAGTGGATAACTTGTGGGTTATCGAGTATTTCTTTATTAAAGTTTCAAAAGAACGGTTACAAAAATGGGTTCCATTATCACTGATTATTGTGCGAGGTGTGTCGAACCTTGAAAAGATGTTTTCTTTGAGAAATTTCACAACAATTCTATGGTCATTGGTCTTGCACGGAACGGCTTCGACCCATTTTGAGACGTAATCAACAGCGAGAAGGATATACAAGTTTCCAAAAGAATTGGGAAAAGGTCCCATAAAGTCGATACCCCAAACATCAAAGATTTCGATGGTAAGAATGGGGTTTAGAGGCATCATATCTCGTCGAGAAATTCGTCCAAGCATTTGACATCGATCGCAAGTTTTACAAAATTCGAATGAGTCTTTGAAGAGAGAAGGCCAATAGAAACCAAACTGAAGCACCTTTTCCGCAGTTTTTCGAGGACCGAAATGTCCACCGCACGCTTGATCGTGGCAAAATGAAAGAACACTCCTTATCTCATTATCCGGAATGCAACGTCGGATGATTTGGTCGGGACAATATTTGAACAAGTATGGATCGTCCCAATAGAAATATTTCACTTGGGACATGAATTTGTATTTGTCCTGTTTGGACCACGATGAGGGAGTTTCTTTAGTGACTAAGTAGTTCACTATATCAGCATACCATGGGTCGACAGAAATTGAAAGAAGTTGTTCATCGGGGAAGTTTTCATTGATCGGCAAAGAAGATGGTGCGTTCGGAAGACGAGACAAGTGATCGGCTATGACATTATCGGATCCTTTTTTGTCTTTGATTGTAAGGTCAAATTCTTGAAGTAAAAGGATCCAACGAATCAAGCGGGATTTGGCATCCTTTTTAGAGAAGAGATATCGAAGCGCGGAGTGGTCCGTGTACACAGTAATGTGTGACCCTATCAAGTATTGTCGGAATTTTTCGAGAGCAAAATCGACAGCTAGAAGCTCTTTTTCGGTTGTTGTGTAGTTGAGTTGAGCGTCGTTCAAAGTCATACTCGCGTAGTAAATCACGTGAAGGATCTTGTTGATGCGTTGTCCTAAGACAGCACCAACGACAAAGTTTGAAGCATCACACATTATTTCGAAAGGAAGATCTCAATTGGGCGCACAAATGATTGGAGCAGAAATGAGTTCGTTCTTAAGACGTTCAAAAGAAGAGATACAATCAGAGTTAAAATCGAAAGGAACGTCTTTTCCAAGAAGAGTGGTCAAGGGACGAGCGATTTTGCTAAAGTCTTTCACAAAGCGTCGGTAAAAACCAGCATGTCCTAGAAATGATCGAATGTCCTTAACAGTTTTGGGAATGGGTAGGTTTGCAATTTCGTCGATTTTCGCTTTATCTACCTCAATGCCTTTATTTGAGATGATATGTCCAAGGACTATGCCTTGTTTG
Source organism: Allium fistulosum (assembly GCA_030737815.1). Classification (NCBI taxonomy): domain Eukaryota; kingdom Viridiplantae; phylum Streptophyta; class Magnoliopsida; order Asparagales; family Amaryllidaceae; genus Allium; species Allium fistulosum. The sequence goes on along the minus strand of CM060905.1, from coordinate 151,267,980 downwards.
ACCATAAAGTGGCATTTTTCCCAATTCAAAGTCAAATGTTTTTCTTTACATCGATTTAAAACCAACTCGAGATGATGTAAACATTGGGAAAAAGAATCGCCAAAGATTGAGAAATCGTCCATAAAAACTTTTAGAAAGCGTTCAATCATGTCGGAAAAGATTCCAACCATGCATCGTTGGAAAGTCGCAGGAGCGTTACAAAGTCCGAATGGCATACGTCGATAAGCAAAGGTACCAAATGGACACGTGAAAGTCGTTTTCTCTTGATCTTCGAGAGCGATAGGAATTTGGTTATAGCCGGAATAACCGTCAAGGAAGCAGTAGAATTCATGGCCGGCTAAACGTTCGAGCATTTGGTCAATGAAAGGAAGAGGGAAGTGATCTTTTCGTGTCGCGGCATTTAGTTTTCGATAGTCAATGCAAACACGCCAACCCGTTTGAGTACGAGTTGTAATAAGTTCGTTTGAATCATTCTTGACAACGGTTAGCCCAGACTTTTTTGGTACAACGTGAATTGGGCTAACCCATGAACTATCGGAGATTGGGTAAATGATTCCATTGTCGAGAAGTTTAAGAATTTCATCACGTACCGCATCTTTCATTTTTGGGTTAAGCCTTCGTTGCACGTCACGAACAGGCTTGGCATCGTCGATTAAATGGATGCGATGTTGAACAATAGCAGGGCTAATCCCCTTTATATCGAAGATCGACCATCCAATCGCTTCCTTGTTTTTCGAAAGAATAGAAAGTAAGGAGGTTTCTTGGTCAAGAGAGAGAGTCGTAGAAATTATGACGGGTAACGTTTCGTTATCACCTAAGTATGCGTACTTAAGGTGATCGGGAAGTGGTTTGAGGTCCAACTTCGGGAATTCTATCCACATACATATCACTTGTATTGAGTAGTCGAGAATTCAGGTTAGCTTTGACGAATTCTGGAGGAGATTTGGAGCAGGTGGCTTTTGCGTGTAGATATATATTGATTCCGCTGTGTTAGAGTTGTGTCTGTATTGTATTGATGTTTTGAGATGTATAATAGACAGATGTTTATAACTGTCTAATTTGAGATGTATCAGTTGTGTAACTCTGATGTATATGATACTATGTAATATTTTATGTAATATATTATATTTTATTTGTTCCGCTGTGAGTATCTGATGTTGTTGTTCTTTCTTCTTTTCTTATCTTTTCTTCTTCTATCCCTTTCTTTCTTCATAACGATGTGTTTTCCTAGGCATAGGAAGGCGGGTCGTCACAGGAAACTACCCCTCCCTGCTTCACAGTCACTTCATCACGCTGCTCAATCAATCAACAGTAACTCAGCCCCTATCTGTCATCATACCCTTTCATCATGCTGCCAAAAACTTGTTCGTCGACGGAAATTCTATCGGTTTAGAAAACCGTCGAACGAATTTAAATTTAAATTTACCGCAAGCGCACGGCGTACTATCGTAGTACGTGGCGAATACGGGTCGATCCGCAGGGAATTGTTAGAGTTTAAAAATCTATTCAATCAAATTAGACCAAATGGAGGAGGAATTGTTAACTAAAAATGACGCTAAAACTAGAATTAAAATGTGATATAAAAACAATTAGACTAGAAAACAATTTAGAGGCAAATCCACTCTCATATTTTTATAAATCAACAAACAAATAATTCATGATCTCTAGCTTTGATATTAAGTGAAATAATCGTTGCATTGATCATAAGTATGGTCTGTTTATGTTATTAATTAACATAACTCAAACCATCAAACTATAATACAACAATTATACCACTTATAATTTTCATGAAAATGAAGCCAAAGCAAAAGTTATTATAAGTATGATCTATTTACTATTGTAACTAGTAATATAGATCATCAAATTTCATTTTTACTTTCATTTCAAAATCAAAAATGGATTAGCAAATGATGACGCGACTTGTGTTTATGTTGAATAAGAATAGCTTATTTGCAAAAGCAACATAAGCTATCAAACCCACTTGTATAAACTTGCATCAAAATTTACTTTCATGAAGCATAGACAAAGAGATCATAAATCATAGAAATGTTGAAATCACATAATATTTGAGAGCTTCATTACCCCTAAATTGAAGGGGTTTAGCTACTCCTTTGTGTTATCATTTGAACACATAGAGATTTCAACATTGAAAATGAAGTAAAGTAGAGAACAAATAAGAAAAAGAAGATTAACTACTAGAAGGAAATGTATTAAACTAGTGCATAAATGTAAATCTAAACTATGAATATGAAAAGAAAGAGAACATAAAAATAAACATCAACATAAAAGCAAGGAAAAGCATGTAGAAAAGAGAGGAGAAAGAGGCTTGGAAGCCATTTTTATTTCATGTAACATTGAGCTTACACTTTGATCTCTTAATTTCCTAAGTAAAATGTAAGAGTAGATGATCTTTTCATGTACACAAGTGGGCTATTAAACATGCATAAAACCCTAATTCCATTTTTAGGGTGCTTCCCAAAATGCCCTTTAGGAAGTGTGGCCACCAAGTAACCATTAGCCACCAATTAATCCCTCATTAAAAGTGCATGAAGCTTTAACCTCCACTTAGTTGTCCATTAGCTCATAATTGTACATTTAGGTAAGTGGGTGGGGTCCTCCATGATCTTGAACTTGAATTATTTCCTCTTCATTCCTTTGTATTTCCTTGAGCATGCATATATCATCATGAATCCCTCTTCCATATGCATCAAAATATCCTATAAAAATAATAAAAATTGTCCAAGTAAAAATTCTCAAATGACACATGCACAAAAATGACCGTTTTGCCCCTGAATGAAGGTGAATATATGATGATTTGAAATTAATTGAATTTTGGTTTTAAACATGTAAAAATGCCCAAATATGATATTTATTTAAATAAAAAGAGACAAAATATGGATGTATATATATGCACATTTACGTGCACATCAGGTACCGACTCACAAATACAACTTGGGTGGACCCCATCTTCTACCTACAAGCTATTTCGATGTCGAAACTCTAATTCTAAAGTTGGCTTGTTGAACCAATGCAATACTCTATCGATCTGCAAGAACTCCTGAACTTACAGCTTTGTTCTCCCACAACTCCATCATTTGGGCTCAGAAACATACTAAGATCGGTGCAAACAACCATGGATTCGTGAAGCCTACCCCAAGATGATCTAAACTAAGGAGCTGAAGACTCAAGAATCATCAAACTTGGGGATCGGTACCAACTCCCACCTGGGGATCGGTACCGACTCCAAGATAATGTTGAGTCGGCAACTATCTTTTTGGGAGAATGAGTCAATTTTGGTCACAACGGCTAAAGGATATTACATGTGAGATTTTAGGCCCCTATCTCTATAAATAGAGGGGTAGGGATCATTTTTGGGGACCTTTTAGCTCTAGTTCCATTATTTCTTATATTCTTGTAACTCTGAAATTCTAAGTGTCGGAGTTGTACCGACCCCTAAAAACTTCTGCTCCGGGTCAGAAACAAGTAATAAAATATTAAAATAGACATAGACCTAGCTTTGCCGAACCACTATAAATTATTGTTTGCTCTCTTTTCCTTACTTTTCATTTACTTTCTCAATATTTTATTCTTCACTTAAATCTTTAGGTGTTTGTGCCATTTTTATTTAAACATTTTGGTGCTTTCACTAAGAGTCATATACTCGGGCCATTTCAATCCATCATCTACTATTGGTTTTCCTATATCTAAGAGATAGATCAAAACTCTTTATCTTTTAATTCTACAACCCAGATTTGCCAAGGTCAACCAAAAGCTTTCTGGCATGGTCCTATCAAGAAGAGATTGTTCTACCAATTCCAGAACTACTACTGAAATTGAGAATCGGAATCCTTAGCAAGGAAATCGAGTTGTCCAACTAACTCAACCCGAGATTCAAACTCTAACTAACGTCGTAACCAGAGTGGAGATGGATAGGATAATGAAATAGATGGAAGATAGGTTCTAAGCTAGCCAACATGAGATGAACAACATGATGCAACAGAGCTTGAGGCTACTGAATGAGTTTACTTAAAACAACCGCAGATGGAGTAGAAGGGATTCCAGCTTAGAGTGGGAGAGTTCTTCATTCGAGCGAAGACAATAGGACAAAATGAAGAAAACGGCTCCATACACTGCTGGGCATCTCAGCAGGAAGAAAGATGGGCCACAGTCCCACAATCAGGAGTCGGTAATAGTCCTCACTTGGGACTCGGTACCGACTCCCAATATGATGGGTCCAGAACACATCCTCCTAGAGAGGGTGTAGGCGATGTCCCTAGACATGTTGCTGGAGGTCAGAACTTGGAAACCTATGCTGCTGCTGACAATGCTGCATATAAGAATCAAATAAGGGGAATGATGGATGTACGGAACCCCCGGAATTCGAGGAGCCTAGGAATCGAGCACCTCCCCGAAAGCGTTCGCTGGGCCGAACACTTGGGGCAGGACCTGATAACCGCCGTTCATTCGAAACTATTAACACAAACTATTTGGAGGATATGGTTAGGAGGATGGTTAGTGAAAATAGGTCCAAAACTAATGACGATTGGGGAACTTATCTAGTCGAAACTCGTTCACAAAGGACATCCTTCATGCAAAATAAACCAGAAGATTCAACATGGCAACGATGCCATTGTATGGAGGAACGATGAATGCTAGGCAACACTTATTGAGATATGAATGGCATATGTATTTGGCCAGGGCTTCGGATACTGTGAAGTGCTATTGTTTCCCAATTTCTTAGAAGAGATGGCTATGATGTGGTTCACTAGACTCCAGCCAAGGTCCATATCAACTTTTGCTGAATTATCATGGAAATTCATAGAGCAATTCCCTTTGGATACCTTACGTCTGAAGCATGTGATGTCGTTGTCTAATGTATATCAAGCTTAAGGAGAGTCATTATGGGATTATTTAAATCGATTTCGTACGAATGTAATGGAAATAATGGATCCGAAAGACGATATGGTGTTGATGGCGCTCTATAGAGGAGTTCATCAAAACTCGGATTTCGGGGATTGGATAGAAAGAAAGCAACCATCGACAATGGAAGCTTTTTATAGTAAAGCTAATGAATACATCGGGAGGATGCATGTAAGCGTCGACAGAGAACTGACCCTAAAAGTTTAAATGAGCCAATTTAGAGTAATATTGTTGTAAATCAATTTGGAGGAAGCTCTAGAAAGTTGATGTGAAAGTTCATAATCATAACAAAAGAGGAAAACAAAATAATGATGGGGCAAAGAAGGGAAAGCTAGATAACAAGAATCATTTCAGAGGTCCCAAGTATGACAACTACACTGAACTGAACAACTCAATAGAGAACATCTATCTGGCTACTCAGAATACCGAACCATATAGGAAGCCTGCTCCTAGGGAGTCAACTGAGAAGGAAAGGAAGTCAGGCAAGTTCTATAGATTCCATGAGACTGATGGTCATAATACTAATGAGTGCAGACACTTGCGTGACATGATTGAAGAATTAAAAAGGAAAATGAAACTGTAGCAGTATGTAAAAGCCCCGCAAGATGGGCAGGCAAAGAAATTCTAGCGCCCATGGGCCGTCTTCCCAGTAGGGGCAAGCTGAGCTTAGTTCTGGTGCATTCAGGCGGTCAGAAAAATGGTTAGTGATAAACAAAATCATCGCTGGGCCTCTTCCTTCTGATAAGAGCTTCGCGGAGATGGATAGATATATTAGAGCCCTGAAGCATGCTAGGAAGGAAAGTTGCTATGCTGTCGAGGATGGAGCTTCGGCAAAACAATCTCGAACTATAACATACGACATTGTTTTCTTAGACAGGGATGCTGAAGGAGTCGAGGCTCCAACAATTGACCCACTTGTGATTTCAGCAGCTATTGGTCATGCGGCTATACGAAAAGTGCTTGTTGACTATGGGAGTTCATTCAATATTTTGTTAAAAAAGCTTATGACCAACTGAAGTTGGAAGAGAGAGATTTGAAGCCTTGTAGATCTCGTATACAAGGGTTCAACGGGATGGCTACTGAAGCCATCGGATTTGTCGAATTACTAGTGGAACTTGGCGAGGGCGACCATAGGCAAGTGTGGCTCATGCCTTTCTTAGTGCTGGATTCAGAGCAGCCATTCCTCCTTGGTGTTTGACTATGAAATTCCCTACTCAGAATGGAGTAGGGATTGTGCGTAGAGATCAAGTGGCTGGCCGAGAGTGCTATGTCGCTGAACTGAAGGAAGCAAGGCGTAAGGAGAAAGAAAAGAGTGTAGAGGAAGCCCTCTACATAAAGACTTTGGACGCATAGCAACTACCGCCTGAGCCCCGGCTCGGGAAAACTAGTCAGCTCTACAAGAAATGGACCGACGAAAAGAGACAAAGGGCAGACAAGCAGCTCCTACTGAGTTGGCAATCGCTATTCTAGTCAGTAAGGATAACTCAAGTAAAGTTCTGAAGGTCGGATCTTAGCTCTGTACTGGGGTGCTATGGGAGTTAGTTAGTTTTCTCCGAGCAAACCTGGATGTGTTTGCCTGGACACACTGGATATGTGTATGATCTTGCCCAGGATAGCGAGTCATGCATTAAACATAAATCCTAAATGTATTCCTGTGAAACATAAAAGTCGCAGCTGGGTCCGAAGAGATCCGCTGTGCTTAAAGAAGAAGTGGATAAACTAAAGGATAACGGCTTCATCCACGATGCCTTATACCCAGATTGGGTATCAAACCCTATTTTGGTGAAGAAAGAAAACGAGAAGTGGAGGACATGTACCGATTATTCCGATTTGAATAAAGCATGCCCGAAGAATAACTTCTTGCTTCCACAGATAGATCAGTTAGTGGACTCAACTACTGGCCATGAGTTACTTTCATTTATGGACGTGTACTCCAAATATAATCAAATCTTGATGCACGTCCTAGATCAAGAACACAATAGCTTCATCACCGACCTTGGACATTATTGCTATATGGTCATGCCCTTCGGATTAATGAACACAAGAGCGACTTACCAGAGACTTGTGAACCAGATGCTTAAGAACTAGATCGGACGATCAATGGAAGTTTATATGGATGATATGCTTATGAAGTCATGGAATTCGAGAATTCACATTGATGATCTGGCGGTGATGTTTGATGTCTTATAGCAATACGAGATGAAGCTCAATCCCTTGAAATGCTCTTTTGGTGTTGCATCTGGAAAATTCTTGGTTTTCATCGTCAACTCTCATAGAATTGAAGCCAATCCAGAGAAAATCAAGGCTTTAAGAGAGATCGAAGCCCCAAAGATGATCAAGGAGGTCCAAAGCTTAAATGGGAAGGTTGCCGCCTTGAGTCGATTCATCTCTAGAGCAATTGGCAAATACATCCCTTTCTTTAAGGTGATCAAGAAGGGAAAAAGAAATTTCACGTGGAATCAAGATTGCAAGGATGCATTCTTGGCTCTTGTAGACCACTTGGAGAGACCTCACATTTTCTCAAAGCCAGTGGATGATGAGGTTTTGTTCTTATATCTGGTAGTGCCAGTGCACACCCTGAGCGTCACACTCGTGAGTAAAGAATCTCGAATCCAGCGATTGGTCTACTATATTAGCTGAAAGTGACTATTGTGCCGTATAGCTAATACTATGTGGCTAGATATCACTTAGGATCGTGTAATATGGAATGTATTATAATCTAAATGCGGAAACAGATAATAATAGTAAAGTAAATAAGAATAAGCACACCAGGAGTTTTTATACTGGTTCGAACTTCCCGTTCTACGTCCAGTACCAGACTTCCCTCTGGAATTTCTCACAATAACCCCTCACTTAACCCGGAGGAATAGGTATACAACACCTGAGCAACCAATCAGGATTTTTCCACCTCTAACAACCGAAAGAGGACTTTACCCGCTTGAACAACCGAACATGACTTCAACAGTTTCAATAAAATTGCTTTGACACTTTGTGTTCTTGATAACACTGATTTGTCTTTGATAGTACAACCTTCCTATAATCTTTTCCTTAAGTATATATGTGTGTGTAAAGATTTTGAAAGGAGAATATTGCTTTGAATCGAAGAATAAGTTAATTGATTCAGAGATTCAAGCAATATATGTAAGTTATGATTGCTTTTTAGAATGCAGGGATATTAGAGAATATGATCAGAAAATAAAGTGAAATTCGGTGATTTGTGAAGTGAATCTTATGTGTTTATATAGTAGATAAACAGCTGCAACCATTCAGGAAGAGTTCTGATCAAAAGAAGCATCCATACCTCTTCAATTTAGATCGTATCTCTTGGCAAATGGAAGTGTCTTTTCAGAAAAATAGCCGTTGGAAAAAATTCAGTCGACTGACCCAAAACGACCAGTCAACTGAATGTTCAAAGTTGGTGCAAAACAGGGAGTTTCTGTGCAACTGGGCAGATTCAGTCGACTGGCCATATTTGGTCAATCGACTGACCTGACAGTCAGTGCACAGTTCTCATATATGTTAAAAGAGTTTAAAGCTTAAAAGAACTTTGGTTTAAGTGAACTACTTGAGGATAGATTTTAACAATTCTAAGACTAAAAACTTCGACAAATATACTATACTCAGTTTTGTAGCCTTGTCCCCTTTATAGCTTTAACAACATATTTCTTTCTCTTTTTGTCGCTTGCCCATATAGTCTCATTTACTTAGTTGTGCTCTTTGTCATGAATCAAAACTTATGATTCAACATTAGCAAGTGGTTAACAGGAGCAGAAAGAAACTACCTGAGAATGAAAATCCCGCATACTCTCTATTGATCGCTTCGAGGAAGCTCCACCCCTATTTCCAGGCTCATATGATTAATGTCCTTACCGACCAGCCTTTGTGACAAGCCTTGCAATGACCTGAAATTTTGGGAAGGCTATGAAAATAAACATTGAATTGAGCCAGTACGATATCACCTATCACACTCGAAGAGCAATCTAGGGTCAAGCTTTGGCGAATTTCATAGTTGAATTCATTGCATGAGATAATCCTCCGGAGAATAGTGGAGAAAATGAAGTTGAATAGAAGATGTACACGGATGGTGCATCTAATGATCGGTGTTCTTGTGATGGACTTGTGCTTTTCACTCCCAAAGAACACTCGATCTGCTATGCCTTGAAACTCAACTTTTTAGCAACAAACAATGAAGCTGAATACGAAGCCTTGATTGTAGGACTCAAGATCGCCAAGGAATTGGGAATAAAGACTTTACACATATTTTGCAACTTTCAGCTAGTGGTATGCCAAGTCCGAAAAGAGTATCAGGAAAAAGGGGCAAGGATTGCTCCATATCTAAACCGAGTTCTTGAGCTGCTTGATGACTTTGAATATTACATGATCACTCATATGCCCGGAGAAGAGAATGAGAAAGCTGATTCACTCAGTAATTTGTCTAGTTCTGGAGATGCGTAGCTCAGGGGCTTGGTTCCAATGGAAGTGCTTTTAGCTCCAAGCATCGACCAAATGGATGTCGATTAGATCTTGGAGACTGAGCCTAAATGGGAGTCATGGATGATTCCGATTCAGGATTATTGGCAGAGAGGAATCCTTGCAGAAAGAAGAAATGAACGGTGCAAAATCCTTCGCCAAGCTTCGAGGTACATAATGCAAGAGGGATTACTGTATAGGAAGGGTTTCTCTATCCCTATGTTACGGTGTGTTGCCTACGACGAGGCTAAACGAGTTCTAAAATAAGTTCACGAAGGGGCCTGTAGTGACCAAGCTCGAGGGTAGACCCTGGTAGAAAAGACCATTACTGGTATTTCTAGTTGATGGTCAATTGAGACGTAGCCGACTACACCCAAAGGTGTGATAAGTGCCAGATATTTGCTAAAATTCCAAGGGCCTCGCTGATGGAAATTAACTTATTGGTTGGTCGTTGGTCATTTATAGTTTGGGGTATTGATATTATCAATGTATTGCCGATATCTAAAGGTGGCGCGAAGTACGCCTCGTGGCGGTTGATTATTTTACTAAATGGGTCAAGGCGGAGCCTTAGGCCATGATTACTTCGAAGAAAGAAATCAAAATTGTTGTTTTGAATATCATCTGTTGCTTTGGAGTTCCATAAGCAATAATTACCGACAATGGAACCCAATTCGATAGCATAGAGTTTAAGGGTTTCTGTCGCCGACACTGTAGAGAGAAAAGATTTGCATCAGTAGCACATCCTCAAGCTAATGGATAGGTTGAAGCTATGGAAATAATTATCAAGTCCATTCTTAAGAAATGATTAGAGAAGGCCAAAGGCAAGTGGGTTGATGAACTCTCGCTAACGCTCTGGGCTTATCGAACCACCCACAAGTCAGCGACTGACCATTCTTCGTTCGTCTTGTCATATGGGTCAGAGGCTATGATTCCGATTGAACTGGAAGTACCTTCTCATCAGGTAATCCACTATGATCCACAGACAAACGAGCAACTCCTTCTGGAGTCTCTTGATATAATCGATGAGAAGCAGATCGAAGCTGAGTTGAGAGTAGTTGCACGCATAGACACTAAGTCGCATGATATTATAACACTAGTGTTAGAAGTCAGACGTTCAGAATCCATGACTTGGTCCTCAAACAAATCTTCTTTAGCCCTAAGAAATTGGGCACAATTTAGGAAGGTCTGTTCATAATAGAGAAAAAGCTTGGAGATGGCACTTTCAAGCTAGCAACTACGGATGGGATCTGACTCCTAAGGGCGTGGAATAGCAAGCATCTACGATGCTATTTCACTTAGAGAATAAATTTAAAAATAACTGGTTAAAGCTATGTAATAAGACATAATTTTGTCACTTTCCGTCTTTAATCAAACAAAATAGCATTTCAAGCAAGAAATTCTGTTTCTCTATTTCTTAAGAGTTGTGACTTGATCAATCCAAATGAATTTGCATATGATTAATGTGGGTGTGCAGGTACATAGAGATAGGTCCGATCAAACTTCTATGGCCCATGATCGGGCTCATTAAGTTCCTTTTTGATGTTCGAAGATTGACATCAGCTAACTCTTGCCTTTGGATTAGGAACAAGAGTATAAACATAAGCCGGACATGACATAAATGTTTGCAGCTTAACTCTCGCTACGGGAGAAGGAGCAAGAGCATAAACATAAGCCGGATATGACATAACTGTTCGTCTCTTAACTCTCGCTTCCGGAGTAGGAGCTAGAGTATAAACTTAAACCGGATGCGATATGAGCATCCATTCCCAAACTCTAGTTCCTTAATAGGAGTTGGTGTACAAACTCAATCCGGACGATTATCCGTGAACTAACTCTTGCCTTTGGATTGGGGGCAAGGGTGCAAACTTAAAACCAGATGTGACACAACCATCCTATGCCAACTCTTATCCTCAGATGGAATGTAGGAGTATATACCCAAATGAGCATGATACGACCGATCGCTCACTAAACTCAACTCCCTAAATTGAGGGCATGAGTATAAATGTAAACAGGCATGATAGGTCTGTCTAATCCTTAACATCTTGCTTGGAGTAGGCAGAACGGAAGGTCCATGCTCCGAGTAAAGTGGGATCTAATTTTTAAGCCTTCGATCAATACCCGGAGTTAGGCGTGGTCGAACGCCAACATTCTTGATGAGGATGCACGGACTACGATTCTAAGTAGTTAAATTAAGCTCGCGCCTAGAGTTTGGTGCGGTTGGAACTTATTATCCTGGAAAAGGATACTCAAGCCATTATTTTAAGAGGTTTACCATAAGGATTGCTTTACATTCGCTAGAACGATGTGAGTCGGCAAATTACAAAATGAATTAAAGACCTGATCCAAAAACGATCAATTAAGGAGATAAATCGCATTGAATGGAAAGCGACTTTCTTAAGTACTTAGACATATTTAAGCAAAGATTTGTACAAAACAAAAAGTATTTAGTATTGACGTCAAACCAAGAAAGATAAGTACAAGTGGTTCACACCAAAACCGAAAAAGTAATAACGAGGACAAACCCGAACAAAGTTGGCTAGTAAACAAAAAGAGTATATATACGCGGAAAAACAAACTAGCAACTATTTCTTTTTAGACTTCCTTTTCTTCTTAGAACCAGGGGAGACTTCACGCGAGCTCTCCCCTGACCTCTTTCACCTCTTTCTCTATCGACTTGGCCTTTGGAGGGAGTGCTTTGCGAAGATCCAGGAGGTACACTCTAGCCGCTTCCATGTGGAGAAATGGAGATCGAGATGCTTTGTGAAAATACTTTCAACGTACTTCGAGCGCCCCCGGGTGGAGGAATATAAACTGGAGTGAAAATGGGTTTCTCGGGCAATGTGATCAACAACGGAAGAGGGAAAACTTCTATCTGCTCCTGCTTGATTTGACTGGCAAGGAGGATATCTGCCCCATGTTTTTGCTCAAGTCCATGCATGGAAGGGTCCGACAGAGACTGGGAGACACCAGTAATAATAACATCCTCATCAACTTGAATCCCCTGATTCTCATCGTTCCCTTCTTCCAACAAAGTGTTTATCATGCGCTCGTCAAGACTCGAGATATCTTTAGTCGGGATGTTGGGGATTGATGTTGAAGTGGTGAGGGTTATGGACTCCATCGTCGATGCTTGATGCCCTGGTTGGGAGTCCTTTGAAGAAAGCGGGGCAATTGCAAGCTGACCTATGGCTAGAGAAATATAAAGAGAAAGATTAGTGATATTGACCGGCGACACTTCAACTCTCTGGAAAAATAGGAGAAGCCGATGAGGTACCTTGTTTGAACTTCTGCGTGAGCTAGAGTACTGCCGGGAGTTCCCTCAGGGATAGGGGAGAGAACAGTGGATTTCTAGAGCTATGGCTTATCTGGGTCGTAACCAGCACCGGTGAAGGAATCGACAGTGTAAATAGGAGCAGCCTGAGTCCCGAGAGATTGACTAGCTATAGCATCGTGATGTGCAGAGTCGGAACCTTCACCTAGCTTTTTTGAGTGGCTGCATCAAGTCCCAGATAAATATGATGCTGGTTATCATGAAGGATCTTGGGCTCATCTCCCTTCAGAATCTCTTTTTGCAGCTGCTCCATATCAATATTATCAATATTAAGAAATTCTTTCTCTTCCTCGATGACCCGTTCCCAGGCACGGGCAATCATCATAGAGTAATTTTCCCTAAACCACTCTAGATTCTAAAATTTGAGCACATTGGCATTATACTGAGTGATTAGTGGCTCAAACTTCTTCATCATTTGCTCCTCTACCCGTTGCTCAGCCTATCCTATTGTAGTTACAACTTCTCTCTTAACAAGGGCATCAACATCCCTAACCTTTTCAAGTGCATTGTCCCTCTCAGTCCTGACGGCGACCAACTCGTCGCATGCATCCTAAGCAATTTTCCACGCTTCATCTTTTTCCTTAATCTCACGCTCGAGTTTTGTTTTCAATTTAGCTGCATTCCTTTTGGCAGCGTCCATATCCATTACAAGCTCATGGTTACGATGATGTGGTTGGTTGATCTCATTCAAATGCCTGGATCTCTCTACTTCAAGTGCTTTAATGGCCTCCTCAGCCTTCTTCACTGCTTTGGGTTGAGATTTTTTGGAATTCTCAAGCTCAATATCGAGAGCAGCTATGATTCTGTTGTTCTCATCCTCAATAAGTTTCTGGTTCTCTATCTCTTGAGACCTTTGAAATCTTTTCAGCTAGCTTTGCTCATTCATTATATTGATTATGGACATCAATCATGCAGTCGATGGTCCTCTATTAGACTTTAGCCGGAATTCTCTTTAAGCTTGGCAAGAACTTAACTCCATCAAAGCAAATGCTTGGGAATTCACTCTTAAGCTCGACCATCCGCCTTGTAGTATCAATATGTTCCTCCCTTGTGATGGCCGGAGCAACAACGCTTCCTTTGCCTAGCCTCTAGTGAAAAGTATTAGAGCCACTCTTATAATGTTTGCATTCAGAAGACCGACTGGAGTGAGATAGTGTCATAGATTGTAAGGGGATAGAGGCAGGTGGTGGAGCTTGAGAAGAGTCAGCCAGTGGAATATCATCATGGCGATCAGGCTGCTTATCCGGGCCTTTGGAAGTAGGTGATCTGGATCTAGTTTGGCACTTAGAAGCAGAGTCATGAGAAGAAAAGTCCATGTCGTAACTACTCCTATCCCAGTTGTCTCTGTTGTGGCTGAAGCGATAGTCAAAATCATAGTCTCGGCCACCTCATTGATTGTTTGAGCTTGACTGGGGGTGTTGAACATGATACACTTTCTCTTCCAGGGATTGGAAAGAGTGTTTTCTCTTATCCATCTAACCTATAAAGGAAACAGAAATGAGCTAAATTAAATGGGTAAGGACACGGGTCAAGTGCGAGTGTCGTATAGTGCGCGCACTCGTGTGTCCTAGTGTCCCCCTAATGGACCATGTACTGGAGCTTTATTCATGGGAGTAAACTCTCCTGCACAAGTCGAAATGATGTCCTTATCAAAGCGGATCGGAGAACCGATGTCACCGATGCTAATGTTACCAACATCAAAAAAGCTAAATTCTAAACCGATAGGGCCTGGACCAGCAAACGTGCCCGTTGAAGGTATATATGGAGTTTTCACTGCGGTTTTGAGTAGTGAAGATTGAGTGGAAGTCCGCGCCTTCAAAATTCTCACGATTGATTTCTTTTTGGGAGCAGACGGTGGGTCATCATTGGGTTGTTTGGTTTGGGATCCTTAGCCCGCCTCAACGTTGCTTTGGCCATCCTTACCACCTTCTCTAATAATTTTTCCTTCTTCGATGCCTTCGTGTTCTAGTTCCATGTCTTCTGTGGCTCCAGCCCCAGGACTTGGAGCTGGGGGCAACCCAGGATCGATTTCGCCTCCTATAGGCGAATTGCTATCATCATCAACATCATCCTCAATGTTGATGACTAAAACTTTGCAGGTGCTATGGCTTTCCTCTAATAAGCTATGAGCGAGGAGATTTTCATCCATCAATAAAATTCTTATATACCTATCCTCTACCGAGATTGCCATAAGAGTACTAACGGTATCTGAAAGTGATCAGCCCCTACGTCTCGCCGAACCATCTGTACAGCAGTGAAAGATAAATTAAGCATGTAGACTATAAGGTAAATACGCGAATGGCGTTTAAAATAAAATTTATGTCCGGATATCCATTTATGAGTGAACCCAAATGGATAGTGCATATAGAACCATTAAGCCTTAAAGTAACTTAGCTTGTTCCAAGCCCCAAAGACGATTCTGCAGCCCTCATCAGCTCTAAGTAAATAAGAGACAGGTTTTCTTTGTGACTTTTAAAGCTATAAATGTATTGGATTTCTTCATCGCTAGACAATCAGTTCAAATGCTCAAAGAAAAATAAACAGGTGCTCAGAAGAAAAGCGTAGCTCTTTGGATGTTGTTGTGTGGGAGCCAATCTCATAAAGTTCAAAACTTGATGAATTAACTGATTAAATGGCGGGATGCAACCCGCCAGGCAATGTATCTGTTGCAAATTATGTATCCTTCTGGAGAATCATGGGATCTCTAGTCATGGGACGGTGCTAAGACATCATCAAATGGAATACCATGCTTACTGCATAACCTTCAAAGAGATCCCTCATCGATTCTAAAAGGAACAGAATCGATTGTGTTATTCAGTGTCACAACATCCTCAAGAGTATCGGGTGCTGGATCTATTTGAGGCCCCTCTGCCAGATCAACCAAATTTTCGAGTATTTGTCGCTCTACTTCGGGATTCTCTAGATTTTGTTGATCAACACCTAGAATTTCCAATTGCTGCTCTTGATGAATAGGAGTTTTGTATACCTGAAAAGTTGTAGCTGAGCTTGATTCTACGTCGGATTTGACATATTTGGAAGGTGAAGCACCTATAGTTTGAGAAGCCAGACGGTTAGAATGCCTTTTTTCCATCTCTATAAAAAGCTCGACAGATAATGAACATTAGAAGATTAACTATAAACCGTACCCCTCATGCTAAAGTGAATTCTAGCGCAATATGGTGCAGTGTGGCATAGTACAGATTTCAGTTATTATTTATCTGTTTATTATAGCAGTTCATTTTATAGTATGGATATCGCTCGATGTGACCATCATCTCTGACCGTCCCGACTAGTTTAATGTTATTAGTCGTGTTTCAAAAATGTTCGAGATGAAAAAGGAATTCTGCATGAAATTCCAAGGCAAATTTTGGTTGCTAAGCTCGGAGGATGCAAAATTTGCTAAAGAATAGGAGTCCTACCGACCCCCACCATCAAGGCAAAGTCCACCTACCTCCTTCATCCTTGCCGGCTCCACAACCATGACCAATAACACCCTCGTTCCACCATGTTCACACCATGCCAGTTCTTCTTCATTGAGGAGTACACTATACACCCACCTATTTAGATCAATTCAGGTTGAGATGGGTCCTGGAGTTGGGTTTTGGGTCGGTGGAGGTGAGTTTAACCGAGGCAAGGACGAGGCAGTGTAGGCGATTTCGATTATAGGGGAGGATGCAGTGGCGGTGCGTCCAAGCGTGAACGGAAGCGGGGTTGATTGGCGAACATGAAATCTTCAATGGCGAGCATGAGAATTCAAGATGAAGGCAGAAATACGAATAAGCAAGTGAGAGGAATAAAGGAGAAAATAAGGCTTTTATAACCTCTCAAGCCCGAGTTCTCAAAGACAGAAAAACTTAGGGAAATTTCTTCAAGTGAGGAGTTGGTACTGACTCCCAAATTGGGGATCAATACCGAGTCCCGAGGAACATATATATACAAGCATAAGTATGGTATATGTGTTAGAACCTTGTATTTTGATGTTTTGATCATGCCAACTATGTAAGTATATATTATATGAACTAAATTGCAGGAGAAGATACTATTCTACTCGACAATAGATCGAAGACCAAAGATTTAAAATAGAAGTTTCAATGTTTACAATTGGTTTGTCTATAGTCTAGTTAGTAGTTAATAATTGTTAAAATCTCTCATAAGTGGTATATGCACGCATACATGGTTTAAAATCTTATTCAAGTTCATATACACAACTTAAGTTTTAATTATAAAAAGTTTATAAACATCTTGCTTTCAAAACTAAGTTCACTGGGTAGAATTCAACAGTTTCAGTCGACTGAACTAGGGTCGACAGTCGACCGAAACATGCACACATGCACAAGTCATTTTGAAGATTCAGTCGACTTAACACCCTAGTTCAGTTGACTGAATCAAGTGTCTTTTCAAAATAAATTTGAAATTTGAAACTTTTTTGAATGATTCAGAAGACCGAATTTGTTTGCTCGGTCGATTGAATATTCATAACGGCTATTTTTTGAATGGTCACCACTTTTCAATGAACAGAAACATCTTTTAATTCAACAGTTGTTTCCGTATCACTTGGCCAAATCTTTTCACAAATGATTACATCCTTTTAACTCTATAAATAGCCTTGAATTCAGATTGTTTTTACAACTTAATTCTCTGATTCTATTCTATATTCTTGTTATCTAAATTCTGCCATTTGCTTTCATAAACACTTTGAAATCACTTGCACATTCAAGCACAAATTTATTTGTCATTAAAATTACTTCCACTCTTCAAATACTACACTATATACCATAAAGGAGAAGATTATAGAAAGGGTGTACTCTAAAGACTCATCCGTGCTATCTATAGAGCATAATCAGTCAAGAAATCTCATTGTATTATTAAAGTCCTGTTCGGTTGCTCAAGCGGTAGAAGTCCTATTCGGTTGTCTAGGCGATAGAAGTCCTGCTCGGTTGCTCGGGTGGTGTAATACCTATTCCTCCAGGTTAAGTGAGGGTTGATAGTTAAATTCTAGAAGGAGTCTAGGACTGGACGTAGAACGGGAGTTCGAACCAGTATAAAAATCTCTGGTGTCATTTACTTTACTATTTACTTTTTATATTCATATTCCGCACTATTAGTTAACTTAGATTATATTCCATATTACGATCCATAGCAGCACTTTCATTTGGTATCAGAGCAAGGCCATCTTATAACCATAATACAGTTATTTGATACACATATTAATATGGAAAATAACACTAACACAAGTTTTGTTGAAGGTCAATCCACTGCACGACCACCACTATTCAATGGTTTGAACTATAATTACTGGTCAACTAGAATGAGAATTTTTATGCAAGCAAATGGATATGATACTTGGAATATTACTCAAAATGAATACACTATACCCACTATACCCTTTGCAGAATGGTCAAATACACAAAAGATAGATGCTACATCGAATGCAAAACTATCAATATGCTATTTTGTGCATTAGACAAAAATGAATTTAATAGAGTTAGCAAGTCTACAACTGCTTATCAAATTTGGAGAACTCTTAGAATCACACATGAAGGAACTAACAAAGTTAAACAAAGCAAGATTTCTATGCTTAAAAACCAGTTCTAAAATTTCATAATAAGGCCAGATGAAACTATAAATGACATGTATTCTAGATTTCAAGGCATACATCATTCACTATTGGCATTAGGAGAAAAAATTTCAGATTTTGATATTGTCTCTAAAATTTTAAACTCTTTAACGGATGAATGGGAACGAAAAGTCTTAGCTATTAAAGAAGCTAATGACATTTCTTCCATCAAACATGAAGAGTTAATTGGAAATCTTATGTCATATGAAGTGAATTTACAAGCTAAGCGAGATCAAGCACAAAACAAAATGAATATTGCATTCAAAGCTGAACAAGAGGATTCAAATTTAGATGATGACATGGCATTAATCGTAAAGAATTTCAAAAAGTTTCTAAAATTCAGAAAGAACAAGAAGTTTGGAAACAATAGGAGAGACAACTCCAGTAAACTGCTAGTCTTAAATTTGGAATGCTATGAATGTCATAAGAAAAGTCACATGAAGAAAGACTGTCCTGGTAGAAAGAAAGATAAATTTAAGAATAAGAAGGACAAGTACAAAAAGGAGCAGGCATTCTCAGTTACATGGGATGATTCGGAATCATCTTCATCATCAGACAGTGACACAGATAGTGATTCTAAACAAGCTAACGTCTACTTTATGGCTTCAACCAACGATGTAAGTGATTTATCTTTTGATGATTTAATTGAGATAAATTCAGAATTATTAGCTAAACTCAAGAAACTAAAAGAATGTTTAAAGTTGCACTAGAAAGACTAAACAAAACTGAAATAGAAGTTGATACGCTAAGAGATGAGAAGAAAATTTTAGAAGAAGAACTTGTTAATACACAAGATTCTTTATCTAATGTTTCTTCTCAACTCACTATGCTATCAAATGAAGTAGAAGTGCAAAAAGAAAAGAATATGACATTAGCTTCAGAAAATCATGATTTAAAATCAAATGTCAAAATTCTTGAGTTGAAAAACACTAGTCTCAAAACAAGTTACAGAGTATTACAAAAAATGCGACAAATTTCAATAAAGGAAGAGAAAATCTTTCTAAAATTATTAGCAATTCTCAATCTACTAATAATAAGAATGGATTAGGATATAAAAAATCGTCAAAACCAAAGAAAAATAATATATCTTGTAAAAATTATAATTTGCATAAAAATTTTGTGAAAGCAAAATCAAAGGCAAAAGTTGTTATTTCAAAGAAAGAAATTAGTAAAACTAGTACTATAAAAATTTGAGTACCAAAAACCAACAATAATCTAATCAGAAACAAGTATATAAAATCTTTTATATCTACTATTCATAAAATTAAAGATTTTATTTATAAAGGGAATTCTAAACCCTCATGGGTTTGGCTTCCTAAGATCTAACTCTTAGGACCCTAATAAAATGTGTGTACCAGCGTTATTTATATATTTTTTGTAGGTACCGACTAAGAAAAGAGAAAAGTAGATACTAAATAGTGGTTGCTCATAACATATGACATGAAACAAAGATATGCTGACCAATGTTATCTACTCGGATGGAGGATCTATCAGATTTGGAGAAAACTCCAAAGGATATATCATCGGCAAAGGCGATGTGAGAAATGATGGTACATCTAACTTACCTCTTATTACAAATGTTTTATTAGTTAAAAATTTAAAACATAATTTGCTAAGTATAAGTCAGCTATGTGATTAAGGTTTTAATATAACTTTTTCTGAGAATAAATGCAATATTTTTATCAAAATAATAACCTTATTTTTAAAGGAACAAGAGGAAGAAATATTTATATATTAAATATGAAAGTGAATTATAACACAAATATGGCCAAAGGTAATGAACCTTGGTTATGGCACAAAAGATTTTGTCACATGAATTTTAAAGCTATTAACAAATTATCTAAGAATAATCTAGTTAGAGGATTACCAAAAATGAATTTTAAAGTAAAAAATATTTGTAATGCTTGTCAGTTAGGAAAATTAACTAAATCTTCTTTTAAATCAAAGAAAATGATTTATATATTACAACCACTTGAGTTATTACATTTGGATCTTTTTGGACCAACTCAAACTCAATCTATAAATCATAATAGATATGTTGTTGTAATAGTAGATGATTTTTCAAGATATACCCGGACAATATTTTTGAAAAATAAAAGTGCTACTTTTGAAAATTTTAAAATATTTGCTAAAAGAATTAAAAATAATAAAAATTGAAAAATAAAAAATATTCAGAGTGATCATGGTGGAGAATTCGAAAATGAGTCTTTTGAAAATTACTGTAATAAGAAAGGAATTGTTCACAATTTTTCATTTTCTAGAACTCCACAACAAAATGGAGTTGTAGAAAGGAAAAATAGAACTTCAAGAATGTTCTAGAACTTTATTAAATGGAAGTACTCTACCAAAACGTTTTTGGGCAGAAGCCGTAGCAACTGCTTGTTATATTTTAAATAGAGTGTCCATTAGACCATTAACTAAACATACACCATATGAGCTTTTTAATGGAAGAAAACCTAACATATCATATTTTAAAGTTTTTGGTTCAAAATGTTTTCTATTAAATACAAAAGATAAGCTTGGCACATTCGATCCAAAATCTGATGAAGGAATATTCATTAGTTATTCAGAACGAAGCAAAGCTTATAGAATTTATAATAAAAGAACTAAAGTAATTGAAGAAACACTCCATGTGTCATTCGATGAAAATTTCAAACTTAACAATTAACTAAAAGATGAAGAAATTATTTCTAAATCAAATGATTCAGATAACGATCTTGATAATACTGACAATAATTTACAAAATGATAATAATATAAGATCCCCACCAAGACTTCTAAGAAATCACCCTATTGAAAATATAATTGGAGTAATTCATACCAATGTAAGAACTCGAAATCAACTAAATCAAATGGGTCATGTAGCTTTTCTTTCAAATATTGAACCAAAGAATCCTAAAGAAGCTTCAAATGACGACTACTGGATTATAGCTATGTAAGAAGAATTAAATCAATTTGAACGGAATGAAGTTTGGGATTTAGTTCCTAGACCAAGTAATCAAGCAGTTATTGGTACAAAATGCATTTATAAAAATAAAGCTGATGAGCAAGGAAACATTACTAGAAATAAAGCTAGACAAGTTGCTCAAGGTTATAATCAAGAAGAATGAATTGACTATGATGAAACATTTGCACCTGTAGCTCGTCTAGAAGCTATGTAATAATCCAAAATTTTGGGTATTTGATTTTCAAATGTTTATTTTATTTTAAATATTCAAAATAATTGAATTTAATAATTTATAATTCAAATATAGAGAATAATTAAATATTTGAATTGTGAATTAAATGTTAATTAAATGAATTTAATAATTTTATTTAACTCCATTTAACTAATAAATAATATTGGTAAGATCAATTTGTAGATTTATTTACAAATGTAAATCGACTAGATAAATATCGATAATTAAATATTTAAATCTGTGAAATTAGCCTTCTGGGGCACAGTCTTAGATTTCGATGAAACCGGTTTCACTGGATCCATAATAGTGAATTATATTATGCCGTCGAATTTCGTAGTCATTGGACATATCGTTTGATCGTGCGAAATCGAAACGCGTTGAAATTAATATCGAAAATTTAATATAATAACTGGGTCTATAAACCTATCTTCTGCATATGATCGAATCAGATCTCGAAACAAGTTCCATTGTGTTCGAAATAGGGGTATAACATATAGAACGTCAGGCGGCACGCCTCGTTTGAAGTTCGAAATTATTGGGTATGCTTTATTGAAAATAAAATAATAATAATAAAATAAATATAGGTCAACACTTAACATCAGCCCATAAACATTTTCCCCTGTTTCCTGCATTGTCCCCTGTCCTTTCTATATCCTTCACCGTCAAAAATATACAGAGCTTTTCTTTTTGAAACAAGAATCCAAAATTTAAAATATGAAGGTATACTCAATTAAAAATCCTAAAACAAGATTTAAAATTCCAAACCCGACGAGATCTTCCCCCGTTATGCTTTTTGAGTGGTGCAACCATGGCTTGGTGGGTCGACAGTGAAGCCAAGTGGAGGTTTCAAACTAGGGTTGAGGTTTTAGGGGGCTTCGGGCATCGATTGGTCGAGGAGAGCTCAGTTTTGGGTTCGTCGTTGAAAATAGCAGCCATGACAAAAATTTTAGAGGATTTCGTGCATATTGTTGTCGCGCATGCACAATTCGCGTTCGAGGATGGCTGCAGGTCGCGTTTCAATGGAGCGGGCCGAGCTTGTAATCTTGGGTATGGGCGTGTGTGGTTCGAGGAGAGGAGGCCAACGGCGAAGGTAGAATTGAATTTCGTTGAGTATTATCCTGTGTCAGAGGATGGCCATGCACATTTTGCCATGGGTTATGCATCTCTTTGCAGGTGGTTTGAGGTTTTGGGGAAGAAAAGGATGAGGTAGAATTGTAAATATTGCAAAGTTGTTTATATTTTAATTTTTAATTTAAATCTACAGATAACTTCTAATATTCATATCTCGCTCATACGAGGTCAGATTCGAACGCCGTTTTTTGCGTTGGACTCATGTCATCGAGATCTTCATGATGGAGCTGATTTGGTTTGATTTGGAGCAAGTGAAAATTTAGACTAAAATCGAAGTTCGATTTTAGTCCAAACCGGAATGCTTCGGTGAAAAAATGGAATTAATGTGAGTTTAACTCACTTTTAATTTTATTATATCATATTAATGATGTTATAAATATTTATTGATTGTTTGGATGTTAGTTAAAATTGTATGATTGATTGTCTGGTTGAATTTCTGTTTGGAAAATGGATAACATATTAATTTGATCGTTATAAACCTATGTGATTATATATATTATCGATAACCATTGTTTTGCAGGAAAAATATGTAGAGAGGCCCAAAGGAGGTTTCGACCATAAATTTTTTATTTACACCCATATGCTGTTATTGATAATTTATTTAAATTAATTACTGATATTCTTTTCTTTTTAGTTAAAATGTCGTCATAGCGATTTTCGCTATATCGTCATTTATTAAATTTCAACCCAAAGCCCAATCGTATGAACTTGAGCTTGTGTTGCCGCTAAAAAGAATATTGAAAATTTATTAATCAATTTGATTAATGATAATTTAAATCAATTATTCTTTTAAATTAATTAATTTAAGATTAATTAACCAATTAAATAAATGATGTTTAAAATTGGTTTAGCTTTTAATTGAATTAATCATTTTTGTTAATGATGTCTTATACTTAGTTAATCATTTTAACTCATGATTATTTAAGTTTAACTAATTAATTAATTATTTTAATTAACGACAATAGAGTTTAATTAATTAATTATTTATTTTAATTTATGATAATTGAAATTAATAATCATTTGAATTAATGATATTTAAAAATAATTAATCATTTGAATAATGATATTTGAATTTAATTAATCATTTTAATTAATGATTGTTTTTAAATTTAATTAATTGTTTTAATTGATGATTTTTAGAATTTAATTAATCATTTTAATTAATGATGTTTTATAATTAAATAAATCATTTTAACAATGATGTTTTAATTAATTGTTTTAGCTAATGAGGTTTGAATTTAATTAATCCAATTAATTTATGATTATTTAAACTTAATTAATTGTTTTAATTAATGGAATTTAAAATTATTTATCATTTTCATTAATGATGTTTGAGATTAATTATTCATTTAATTTACAATTATTTGAATTTAATAAATCTTTTTATTTAATGATGTTTAAAGTCAATTAATTAATTTAATAAAGGTGATTAAAGTAAATTAACTAATATAATAAAAAAATTATTTAATAAACTGATTTAAAATTAACAAACTGATTTAATAAAGATTTTTAAAGTTGATTTACCAATGTCATAAAAGTATTTGGAAATAATTTTCAATTTTATTATGGATAATGGATTTGTTTATTTAAAAAAGATTTTAAACGTGATTTATTATCTTTCGGGATAATTGATATCGTTTTAAAGTTATAAAAAGGAATTGGAACTCGATTATTGGAATGTTAAGTTGGATAACCTTCTAGGTGTTCGGTCTGATGTTGGTTTAGTCCTTCGGGGTCGCGCACTTGGGAAAATTATCTTCTTAATGTTTTAACAATCAAGAACTAATTCTAAAAGTATTTACCAAAATGGAAACCAAGCACAAGTTCAGTTCGTTTTTAAAAGTAAAAGTTTGATTCGTTTATGGAAATAAATTATTTCTGTAAAACGAATCACTTATATGGAAATGATTTACTTATATAATTAGCACTAAACATCGAAGAAGTAAACTTGTCTCTATTTCAAAGTTAAGAGGGATCGTTGGACATAACTTTGAGGTAACACTACCTTGACTTGTCCGGTATTACTATTAAACAAGAAAAGGTACAAGTTTGAATTCAATGAGTGGTGATAGGTATACAAACTTAATTTCCATATATGATCGTTTTATATCCTCGATAGTTGGTATCTCAACTATCTGTTACTTCCGCTACTTTATTAACGTCATTCTAAGACGATTTATTGCTCCACTGAGCGTTGCTATCCTTTGTTGGAAAATGACTAAACCAAAAGCGCGAGTGGGGGACGAGCTATGTGCGGTTACTCCCATTAGGGTATTTTCACATCTCATCTAGTTTGGATTCGGTTGTGCACTTAGATGTGGAAATATTCGAATTCTCGATAAGGTCTGGCGAGGTCCGACTTGGAGGGTCTCAAGAAGTGTCACAGAGTAAATGAGCTTCTCGGGAATATATTACTAGAGGTATATTCCAAGGGGGATGCACCTTCCTAGTCATTTGTTGGAAAATTTCCTTTCCTTATTTGATTCGAAAACCCTGAATCTGTTTTAGCTTTAAATTGCCACGAGTAGAGCCAACTCCTCATCATGACATTTAAGTGTTTATTTAGTCCACTCTATCAAGTTGGACTGTTACTTTATTTAGCTTATTCTATCGAGTTTGGACTGTTACTTTATTTAGCCCATTCTATCTAGTTTGGATTGTTACTTTATTTAGTCCATTCTATCAAGTTGGGTTGTTTTCCTTGTTCTATCCATTCTGTCTAGTTTGGATTTTACTCGGTTTATTTCCATTCTTTCAAGTCTGGTTTAATATTATTTATGCTCAATCATATTTGGATTTGTTTCCTAATATTTATTTCTACCCTTGCATGTATGGATGTTATTCTTGTGAGGTAAAAACCCGTTCCACGTTAGCGTCATGGTCTCACATAATTTTTATATACGTTCCCCATTATTCGAGTTATCTCACGCTGGTATTTCCAGACTGATCCGGGTGATATTTATTTATAATGCTCGGGTCAGACCGAGTATTTTTCCAGGTTGGCTTTGGTGTTATGGGATCCAAAGAGGGGAGCTGAAGATTCACCTATCGTAGTATTTTATTTTCCGCTGTATTGTATAGTATACCTATCGGCATTTGTTAGGTCAGGAATTTATAACTGTCCAGCTGATAAGGTTTTATTCAACTCTGATATACTTTGTATTTTTGAAGTGATAGTTTCTACTATCCTTGTTATATTATATGTTGTTGATTCCGCTGTGAGATTCTATTTCTCTGTTCTTTTTTTATTTACCCTAACAATCTGCCCTTTCCTTAATTGGACGCGCGACATTTGAACACAGTGGTAGTGTTTGGTGTCGACTTTCGATGGTCAAAAAGCCGTGTTGTTACATTTGGTATCAGAGCGCAAGGTTAAGCGAGAACTTTGGCTTTGGTAGGGTTTGGCTCATTAGAGATAGGGTAAGCGACACCCTAGAATGAGTTTGAGAATATTGTATATATGAGAGCGTATTTGTTATTGTTATAAAAACGTATTATTTTAATTGGTCTATTGAGTTTTTATGAATTCTGGTCGAGACGTGGGACGCCACGTTATCAATAAGGATTTCTAAACACTTGACCAAGGCCAACGGACATGGTATTGAAATTTTTGAAAATTTGGCAAATTAAATATTTTGCCCAAGATTATATTATATATATATAAAGGAATAATTTACAAAACTCTATATAATTATATAGTGTGTTGGTTTAAATGTGATAATATTTATTTATTATCGCTATTGTTTGTTTGGTTATGCTTAACTTAAATGAAAATAATAGACTGTTGTGTGTTGATTGCTAAATTATGCTCGATTAATTTATGAGCATTTATAGCTTGATTTAAAATGAACCTCTGTGAATTAATTTTCACAAGTTGACCATAAGGTGTTCGAAGAATACGATTAAATTAAGAATTAGCTGTTTAATAATGGTGAGTTAAGAATTAAACTTTATAAATAGTTATAATATAATCTAAATAGTAGAATAAGATATTTATAGAATAAATATTGAAGATAATTCTATTGTAATAAAGAAGGATTATTATAATATGAAATGATTTTTATATAAAGAAAGTTTTATATAAATTTAGTTTGAAAAATATGTTTAAAAAGGATTTTTATATCTAAATCCCTAAATTTTTGAAAATTAATTTCAAAGGAATGAAAAGCTATACTTTTGAAAGTATTTAAAGGTAAAAATATATTGAGAAGTAAAATTTTAAAATGGATCGCATTTTCCTTGGGATAATTAGGAGGAAATCGTTTCGATTAGTTTTGTGATAATCTGAATAATCTTCTAAGTGACGATCAGATGTTTGCATAGGCAAACTTGTGGAATACTTAGTAAATTATTCTCGTTATCATTATGCGATCGAAATGAGTTCAAATCCGAATAAACCCAAAGTCAGTTTTAATAAAACAAATTGTTTGAAGTTTTTATGTATAAAAGTATATGAAGTATGCTTTCAAAGGTAAGTTTTAAAATTAAAATCGAGTATCTAATTTTTAAGTTCCCTTAAACGGGAAATGTTTTCCAAAACAAAAGGATATTAGTAATAAGAGATTGGTTTGATAAATAGGATTTTTCCCATAGAAAAGTTATGGGATAATTTAACATAGGTTAAAATTGGGTTAAATTAAATAGGAATGTTTTGATAAACATTGTTTTATTAAAACCATATAATTGTTTAAAACATCTAAGTAGTATGAACTACTTGTTGATTGGGTCAACCCATAAATAATATTCATTTTAACACTCTAAGTTAAAGAGGTTAATAGGTTGACTCGGTTTTAAGAAATCATAAATTGATTCGATCTCCATCTGGTTCTTTGAAAAAGTTAAAACAAAAATTTACATGTACTCTCAGTATATAAAAGAATATTATATAAGTAAATAAAGGGAATAAGTTATGACTTGATGTTTTATAAAGAAATAACTTTATAAGGTATTTTAAAACTTGGGTGAGAAATTATGAGATAACTCATAAATAATTTTAGTATCGAATAAAATGCTAAGTGAAAATATAAGTGAATTACAAATAAATATAATTAAGAAATTAATAAATATAGAGTATGACTTTCCTTTTTGTCCGAGTTAGTTTGGATAATCTTCTGAGTAATAACCAAAGGCTAATGAGCAAAACGGTACGCTTAGATAGTTATCTATATTTTTGGATAATCCAGAAAGTTTTGAACTTAAGTTAAGATTTGTTTGATAGTCATTTAGCATTTTAAAACAATGTTAAGTGAAAAATTTTCCCTTATGGAATTTGATTGACTATTATTGTTAGTTTATTCCTTCATGGAATTTGATTGAATTGATTAGTTGTGTGATTACATATACCATTGTCTATAAAGTTTAAATTTATAGAAAAAAGGATTTTTAATTGTAGATATTAAGACCTAAATCCCAGTGATTTTGAAAGGAGATTTTTAAACATTTTGGGAAAGGAATGACACTTATTCACTCTAGTTGATGTTTTTAGAGGAACCGGAATACCACTGGATGCTCCATATTGTTTTGATTCTAGAGTTTCACCATCATTTATTTGGAGGGATCCCCTCCATGTTATTTTGATTTTGAGCTCTGATTTGTCTTGTCTAAGAAATTTGAAAATAAATTTTTGAACTGAAAAACCCGGGTATTTAGATCTAAATTTGTCATTTGAAAATAATTGGATGCATAACATCTATTATAGAATATTCGATTGTTTGTTGCATATGATTAAGATATGGATGGTTGATTCCATGTGGATTTATATCATGCTAATTTTTGAATGTAGAATTACATCACCTTGTTTGTGTCTGCGTGATTTTCTTTTAGATTTCCTAAGTACAGGTATGCAAGAGATTGCTATTCGATTCTTGTGCACCTGCGTTCGTAGAGAGATAATAAATTACTTGCCAAAATATAAATCAAATGCAAAAAGGTACGTAATTAATTTAGAAAATATAAATTGGTTGATGATTTTATGCCCCAGATTTGGAAGGCCTCTTGGCTTTTGTTTTCTTTGATTGGATTGGAGCCCGTTGAGGTCATTTGTAGTTGTACCGATCGAGTCGCGCAAAGGAGACGCTGGCGAAATTTTTCGAAAAATTAAGAGTCAAATTTTTTTAAGAATTTTGGAAAACTTTTGACAACTAAAATTTGATTTCCTAGGTTATACCTTGTAATGAATGGATATAAGAGAATTAGTCGGTATAAGTGAATGAATTTAAAAGACTTAGAAACTTTGGAATCTATCCAAGCTAATGTGTTTTGAAAATAAGTTTAATAACTCATTTTAATTGATAGTTTTAAACTTAAGGGTTTGGAAGCACTTTCTTCCTCAGGAATTTCGGGGACGAAATTCATTTAGGTAGGGGGGAGAATGTAATAACCCAAAATTTTGGGTATTTGATTTTCAAATGTTTAAATTATTTTATATATTCAAAATAATTGAATTTTGGAATTTAATAATTTATAATTCAAATATAGGAAATAATTAAATATATGAATTGTGAATTAAATGAATTTAATAATTTTATTTAACTTCATTTAACTAATATATAATATTGGTAAGATCAATTTGTAGATATATTTACAAATGTAAATTGACCAGATAAATATCGATAATTAAATATTTAAATCTGTGAAATTAGCCTTTCGGGGCACAGTTTTGGATTTCGATGAAACCAGTTTCACTGGATCTGTAATAGTGAAGTATATTATGCCGCCGAATTTCATAGTGATCAGACGTATCGTTTGATTGTACGAAATCGAAACTCGTTGAAATTAATATCGGAAATTTAATATAATAACTGGGTCTAAAAACCTACCTTCTGCATACGATCGAATCAGGTCTCGAAACAATTCGAAATAGGGGCATGACATATAGAACGCCAGGCGGCACGTCTCGTTTGGAGTCCGAAATTTTACAGTATTCTTTATTGAAAATAAAATAAATATAGGTCAACACTTAACATCAACCCACAAACATTTTCCCCTGTTTCCTGCATTGTCCCCTCTCCTTTTTATATCCTTCACTATCAAAAATATACAGAGCTTTTCTTTTTGAAACAAGAATCCAAAAATTTAAATATGAAGGTATACTCAATTATAAATCCTAAAACAAGATTTAAAATTTCAAACTCGATGAGATCTTCCCCCGGTATGCTTTTCGAGTGGTGTGGCCATGGCTTGGTGGGTCAACAGTGAAGTCGCGTGGAGGTTTCAAACTAGGGTTGAGGTTTTAGGGGGCTTTGGGCATCGATTGGTCGAGGAGAGCTTAGTTTTGGGTTCATCGTTGAAAATAGCAGTTGTGACAAAATTTTTAGAGGATTTCGTGCATATTGTTGTCGCGCGTGCACATTTCATGGTCGAGGATGGCTGCAGGTCGCGTTTCAATGGAGTAGGCCGAGCTTGTAATCTTGGGTATGGGCGTGTGTGGTTCGAGGAGGGGAGGCCAACGGCGAAGGTAGAATCGAATTTTGTTGAATATAGTCCCGTGTCAGAGGATGGTCATGCACGTTTGGCCATGGGTTTGTGCATCTCTATGCAGGTGGGTTTGAGGTTTTGGGGAAGAAAAGGATGAGGGTAGAATTGTAAATATTGCAAAGTTGTTTATATTTTAATTTTTAATTTAAATCTATCGATAACTTCTAATATTCGTATAGCGCTCATACGAGGTCAGATTCGAACGCCGTTTTTTGCGTTGGACTCGTGTCGTTGTGATCTTCATGATGAGTTGTGGTTTGATTTGGAGCAAGTGAAAATTTGGGCTAAAATCGAACGCCCGTTCGATTTTAGTCCAAACCGGAACGCTTCGACGAAAAACTGGAATCAATGTGAGTTTAACTCACATTTAATTTTATTATATCGTATTAATGATGTTATAAATATTTATTGATTGTTTAGATTTTAGTTAAAATTGTCTAATTGCTTGTTTTGTTGAATTTCCATTTGGAAAATGGATGACATTAATTTGATCGTTATAAACTCATATGATTATATATATATATATTATCGATAACCATTGTTTTGCAGGAAAAATCTATAGAGAGACCCAAAGGGTGTTTCTCGACCATAAATTATTTTATTTACACCCATATGCTGTTATTGATAGTTTATTTAAATTAATTACCGATATTCCTTTTTTAGTTAAAATGTCGTCATAGCGATTTTCGCTATATCGTCATTTATTAAATTTTAACACAAAGCTCTATCATATGAACTTTAGCTTGTATTTCCGCTAAAAAGAATATTGAAATGTATTAATCAATTTGATTAATGATAATTTAAATTAATTAATCTTTTGAATTAATTAATTAACCTATTAAATAAATGATGTTTAAAACTGGTTTAGCTTTTGATTGAATTAATCATTTTTGTTAATGATGTCTTATACTTAGTTAATCATTTTAACTAATGATTATTTGAGTATAATTAATTAATTAATTATTTTAATTAACGATAGTGGCGTTCAATTAATTAATTAATTATTTTAATTTATGATAATTGAAATTAATAATCATTTGAATTAATAATATTTAAAAATAATTAATCATTTGAATAATAATATTTGAATTTAATTAATCATTTTAATTAATGATTGTTTTAAATTTAATTAATTGTTTTAACTGATGATTTTTAGAATTTAGTTAAGTCATTTTAATTAATGATGTTTTATAATTAAATAAATCATTTTAACAATGATTTTTTAATTAATTATTTTAGCTAATGAGGTTTGAATTTAATTAATCCAATTAATTTATGATTATTTGAACTTAATTAATTGTTTTAATTAATGGAATTTAAAATTACTTATCATTTTAATTAATGATGTTTGAGATTAATTATTCATTAAATTTATTATTGTTTGAATTTAATAAATCTTTTTAATTAATGATATTTAAAGTCAATTAATTGATTTAATAAAGGTGATTAATGTAAATTAACTAATATAATAAAAAATTGCTTTAATAAATTGATTTAAAATTAACAAACTGATTTATTAAAGATTTTTAAAGTTGATTTACCAATGTTATAAAAGTATTTGGAAATAATTATCTATTTTATTATGGATTTGTTTTTTTAAAAGAGATTTAAAATGTGATTTATTATCTTTCTGGATAATTGATATCGTTTTAAAGTTATAAAAAGGAATCGGAACTTGACTATTGGGATTAAGTTGGATAACCTTCTGGGTGTTCGGTCTGATGTTGGTTTAGACCTTCGGGGTCGTGCACTTGGGAAAATTATCCTCTTAACGCTTTAACAATCATGAACTAATTCTAAAAGTGTTTTACCAAAATGGAAATCAAGCACAAGTTTAGTTCGTTTTTAAAAGTAAAAGTTTGATTCATTTAGGGAAATAAATTATTTCCGTAATAAATTATTTCCGTAAAACAAATCACTTATATGGAAACGATCTACTTGTATAATTAGCACTAAACATCGAAGAAGTAAACTTGTCGCTATTTCAAAAGTTGAGAGTGATCGTTGGACATGACTTTGAGGTAACACTACCTTGACTTGTCCGGTATTACTGTTAACCTAGAAAAAGTACAAGTTTGAATTCAATGAGTGGTGATAGGTATACAAGACTTAATTTCCATATACGATCATTTTATGTCCTCGATAGTTGGTATCTCAGCTATCGGTTACTTCTGCTACTTTATTAACGTCATTCTAAGACGATTTATTGCTCCATTGAGCGTTGCTATCCTTTGTCGGAAAATGACTAAACCAAAAGCGCGAGTGGGGGCCGAGCTATGTGGGGTTGCTCCCATTAGGGTATTTTCACATCTCATCTAGCTCGGATTCGGTTGTGCACTTAGACGTTGAAATATTCGTATTCTCGGTAAGATCTGGTAGGGTCCGGCTTGGAGGGTCCCGATAAGTGTCACAGAGTAAATGAGCTTCTCAAGAGTATATTACTAGAGGTATATTCCAAGGGGGGTGCACCTTCCTAGTCATTTGTTGGAAAATTTCCTTTCCTTATTTGATTCGAAAATCCTGAATCTGATTTAGCTTTAAATTGCCACGAGTAAAGCCAACTCCTCATCACGACATTTAAGTGTTTATTTAGCCCATTCTATCAAGTTGGACTGTCACTTTATTTAGCCCATTCTATCGAGTTTGGACTGTTACTTTATTTAGCCCATTTTATCGAGTTTGGACTGTTACTTTATTTAGTCCATTCTATCGAGTTGGGTTGTTTTCCTTGTTCTATCCATTCTGTCCAGTTTGGATTTTACTCGGTTTATTTGCATTATTTCAAGTCTGGTTTAATATTATTTATGCTTAATCATATTTGGATTTGTTTCTTGATATTTATTTCTTCTCTTGCTTGTATGAATGTTATTCTTGTGAGGTAAAAACCCGTTCCGCGTTAGCGGCGTGGTCTCACAGAATTTTTATATATGTTCCCCATTATTCGAGTTATCTCACGTTGGTATTTCTAGACTGATCTGGGTGTTATTTATTTATAATGCTCGGGTCAGACTGAGTATTTTCCCAGGTTGGCTTTGGTGTGATGGGATTCATGGAGGGGAGCTGAAGATTCACCCGTCGTAGTATTTAATTTTCCACTGTATTGTATAGTATACCTTTCAGCATTTGTAAGGTCAGGATTTTATAACTGTCCAGTTGATAAGGTTTGTTTTAACTCTGATATACTTTGTATTTTTGAAGTGACAGTTTCTACTATCCTTGTTATATTATATGTTGCCGATTCTGCTGTGAGATTCTGTTTCTCTGTTCTCTATTCTTTTTTTTACCCTAACAATATGCTCTTTTGTCGATTGGACGTGCGACATTTGAACACAGTGGTAGTGTTTGGTGTCGACTTTCGATAGTCAAAAAGGCGGGTCGTTATAAGCGATACGTATTTTTATTAGCATATGCTTGTTTTAATAATTTTAAACTTTATCAAATGGATGTAAAAGTGCTTTCTTAAATGGTTTTGTTACCCGGCAGCTTAGCCCGGCTACAAGGCGATAGTTGCAGGGGTTATAGATCCAGATGAGACTCGAGCCAAGGTAGGTGAGTTGAAGTGGTTAGGTCATATAGGGTCGGCCTAGCTGGGTCGGCTTAGATGGGTCAGTCGAAGGAGAGTGAATTGGACTGGGTCGGTCAGATGTGGGCCGCTCGTTCAAAGTGGCTCGGCCGTACGTGGCTCGGTCTAAGAAGAAAGGAAATGCATGGCATGATCGAGGTAGGTCATACTGCAAAAGCTTAAGAGGGTTGGTATGTTTGGCTCGGTCGAAGGAAGGAGGAACATCTCATTCAGTCATGGTATGAAGGATGAGGTAGGTCGAGATACATGGCTCGGTCAAAGACGAGGGTCACATGTGGCTCGGTCTAGGTGGATCAGCAGATGCCGCTCAGTGAAGGAAGAAAGGTCGGTTATAGATTGGGTCGGCTTAGGTGGTTTGGTGATGGACGTTCAGCCTAGTTGGATCGACCCAAGTGGATCGGTCAAGATAATTAATGAGAGGTGGCTCGACATGAATGGATTGGAATGAGTGGTTCGGCCTTTTGGGGTCGGTCACATTGGTTCGGCATCCCTAGTTCGATGTAACCCAGTAAGGTTAGCAGGTTAACTAGTCTACGGAAAGCAAGGCGTTCGGTGTTTCTTTGCTTCGAGTCACATCACTACTTGCTCCGAGTCGCCCGAGGGGTAGCTTCAAGTCATCTACGAAGAAGCTCTAGCTAGGCAGTGATGGTTCGATCAGAGTGGCTCGGTAGCTACTGGGCCGGTCATGGAGGGTCGGCATGCCTGGGTCGGTACACATGAGTTGTCAGCTGTGGGCCGAGCTATCTTAGTCATGGGCCTGGACGGGAGAACCAACCAATCTTCGTCTATAAATAGAGGGGCAGGGGTCCAGTTTAAAGGACCTTTTTTCGAGAACTCCAGGGATACTCTGCCATTTTCTATACTCGCTTCTTTTCAGTTTAAACTTGCATTCAAGTTGTTTGTTTACGGATTGTATCTATACTCAAGTGATTGGAAAAGTAATAAAGATTATTATTCAAAGTGGACGTAGGCAATTACACTGAACCACTATAAATATGGTGTTCTCGTTTTTGTTGTTCCTTTTGCATTCAACTGTGTTACTTCTCTGTTTTAATTTACATTCTTCATTAATCTCTCTACACAATTCTATTCAAGGGTGTTAGTGACCAATTTTGGTGCTAAAATTTTGGTTCTTTCGCTGAGAACGGACATTCTCAGGCTATTAGGATCTACATTGTCGCTACTGGATTGAGGAAATCCCCTGAAGGAGTCCCGAGTTTATTCTCAAAAGTCCATAGATTCTACTCAATGTTCATATGGATAACTCTAAGATGGCAAGACCACGTACCAGATCCGCCTCCCACAACGCAAATGTTAATGAGACCGCTGGCGTCCACCAAGTGGGACCCAACAATCAGCAAGCTAATGCAGGTGCAGAGCCCAACACCATCCCATACCAACCAGAAGCTGTCACTAGGGCAGAGTTCAATGAGCCGATGAGGGAGCTCGTGGAAAGTAGGAGACAGCTTAGCGAGCAGATTCAAACGAACGCCAACTTGATGACCTAGATCACTCAGTAGCAGCGTCAGAACGCTGGTGGAAGCCCTGCTTCCTACTCATCATCTGACAACTCCGCTTCGTCAGATGAACACCCTAGGCATAGACGCCGTAGGATCGAAACGACGCAAGCTGGTGCAACAGAGCAATTGGTGACGGCTCACCAAGAGCAAACCAACCAAAATGGTCCAGATTCTCTACCTGGAACCGTGGCTTCACATCTGCACTTGGGGAGTCGCTCCCAACCTGGAGGGGGAAACTTAGGATCTGGAGCACGCTTGGGAGCTAGTCCACCGCCTCGCCAGGGTCGTAATGAAGCGGGTCCTCGGGATGTGCACTTAGATGATCTCCTGCTGAGGAGGCACCAGCCAGAACGATCACGCAGGATGGATACCAGCTTGCCACCTCCCATCTAGACTTTGGATTTATCAACTATGGTCAGGCAACTGATAGGGGAGAATCAGGGCTTAACCAACGATGATTGGGGCATATCTAGGAGCCATACTCCATTTACAGATACCATCCTACAAGCTGAGTACCCCCAGAAATTCAGCATGCCTACTATTCCAACTTATGAAGGGAAGACCGATCTCCGACAACATGTAATGAGATACGAGTGGATGATGGACTCAACTTGGGTAAACGATGCGACCAAATGCAGACGCTTCCCAATAACCCTATCCGGAATCGCTACCATATGGTTCACCAAACTTCCCCTGCGATCAATCTCCAGGTTTGATGAGTTAGTGGTGAAATTTGTGGAGCAGTTTAGGATCCATGCCACTCACCCAAAGGACGTTATGTCGTTGTCCAATGTAATCCAGGCTCCAGGAGAGTCGTTGAAGGATTATTTGCAAAGATTTCATGTTGCTTCTACCGAAGTTAGTAATCCGAATGACCATGCTATCCTTATGGCCGTGATGCGAGGGTAAATCCGGACTCGGAGTTTGGTGACTTGCTGGCAGGCAAACCACCGACTACCCTTGAACGCTTCTATTCAAAGGCGAACCAATTCATGAGGAGGGAAGAGGCCAGGTGGTCAAGACGAAGCAGTGCGCCAGGGCCCAGCAAGGAAGTGGTGCAAAGCAACATTGTGGTAAAGCAATCTGGCCAAAAATTTTGGCAAGGTCCAAGTCAATGTTCAAAATAAGACGGAGCAGTCTAAAGGATCCGGAGGAGGAAATTCCAGATGAAAGAGGGAAGCAGGAAAGTGGAAACCAAGGATCCCAACCTATAGCAAATATACTCCTCTGAATATGCCTTTGGAGAATATTTAACTATCAATTTGTTATGCATTCCAATACCGAAAGCTGCGCCCAAAGGAATCCACTAAGGAACAAAAGTAGACTGGAAAGTATTGTCGGTTCCACGAGACCTACGGGCACAAATACTGAAGAGTGTAGACACCTTCATGATGCTATAGAAAAGCTGATTCGCTAGAAGAAGTTACAGTAGTTTGTTAAGAATCCACAGGAAGGTGGACAGGGGACATTCGACCCCAATCACGTGCAGGCTTTACATCGACCATGGGAGCCCGCTCGGACCGGAGGAAGGCTGGTCATAAACACGATAATTGGTAGACCTCATCCGGCAGACAAGAGTTGGCAGGAAATGGAACACTATGCTAGTTCCTTGAAGCATGCGGATTTCGAATGCTGCTCGAATACAGAAGACGGGACTCAAACGAAACAGCAGCGAATGATGACTAATGATATAGTGTTCAGAAGCAGGGATGCCGATCAGGTGGAGGCACCTACCATTGACCAGATGGTAATCTCAGCTACGATTGGACCGGCGCTTGTGAGAAGGGTACTAATTGATTGTGGAAGTTCTTTTAATATTATCTTCAAAAAGGCATATGACCAAATGAAGATGGAGGCGAAGGATCTGAAACCGTCCAAAGTCCGCATACACGGCTTTAATAGTGCAGCTACAAATGCAATAGGTTTTGTTGAATTTCCAGTTGAACTAGGGGAAGGTGAATGCAGGAGGGTACGAATCCTATCATTCATTGTTTTGGATGTTGATTCCCCGTATAATGTTTGCTGGGCCGACCGGCCCTGGCGGAATTAGGGCAACTTTGGCCCCGTGGTGTTTGACCTTGAAATTTCCAACGGACAAAGGACTTGGTGTGGTGCATGGCAATCAAGCGACTGGTCATGCTTGCTATGTGGCCAAGCTGAGAGAGGCCCAATGAAGAGAGAAGGGCAAGGGTGTGGACAACCCTGTCCGCATCCATGTTGCTAAAAATTGACAAGTAGCGCCTGAGCCTTGGCTTGGGCAACACACTCGGATCTATAGAGACATAGATCCGAGGGATGACGATGAAGAACCCAAGGAGGCCAAGGCGGCACTAGCTGAACAGACGATTGACATTCTAGTCTGCCATGATGACCCGTCATGGGTGCTTAAGACTGGATCACAGCTCAACCCCTCGATGATTGAGGGTCTTACTGATTTCCTCCGTGAGAATCTAGATGTTTTCGCATGGACTCACTCTGATATGTGTGGGATTTCTTCCGCCATCGCAAGTCATACGTTGAACGTTGACCCGAAGTATGTGCCAATGAAACAAAAGATGAGAGGCATGTGTTTGCACCAAAAATGGTCACAAACCCCGAATGTTGTGAAAGCACCAGTGTATGAATACAAATCAGCAATATTCAAACACAAATCTCAGATCTAAACAAACAACAAACAGCAATCCAGAAATAATGAACAAAAACACGAGATTTATAGTGGTTCGGCTATCTCCGGCCTATGTCCACTCCAAAGTTTTTATCTTTTATTGATCGATGCTTGGAGATTACAATTTCCTATCGTGTAGTACAACGGATTTTATGATTATAATCTGAATCTAAGGCAGCAATGGTGATCTGGAGTAAATCTGGCAGAGTCCGGGCGCTTTTAGCTCTCAAAATTGTCCGACCCCTTTTCTGAATGACCAGGGGCTCTATTTATAGGTGTAGGAGGCTGATATTTCGCCTAAACTGAAGGGAGACCAGTTCTGGTACGTCAGGGGGCCCACATGCCCGCTTTTTGGAAATCCGGGCCCACACCGGGATCGATTCGACCCTTGCTTCGAATCGATCAAGATTTGTTCCGATTGAGATGAAATTTGGCATGAACATTCCTCAATGTGTATGTAAGCATCTGTGAAAATTTCATAGCATTTGGACTTATAGATCTCAAGATATGATCGATTCGAGATCATGTTTCTGGTTGATAAGCTCCTTTCGAATCGATCTTCCTTCGAATCGATTAGGTCGAATCGATCATGGCACGCACGCTCGTGGTGATGTGGCGCGCAATCTTCGAGTC
This sequence comes from Allium fistulosum, assembly GCA_030737815.1. NCBI lineage: Eukaryota > Viridiplantae > Streptophyta > Magnoliopsida > Asparagales > Amaryllidaceae > Allium > Allium fistulosum. The sequence continues at coordinate 151,229,456 of CM060905.1, read as the reverse complement.
GATCCTCCTTTTTCTCCGAGTTGACCGGGTCGAATCCTTGGTTTTAGCCGCGCTTACCTGGTGGACTCGATACGTTGGATTCGAAGGTTTGCTTCCTTCGAATCGATGGAACTGGTGCTGGTTCGAATCAATCAAGACGTGCTGTCGTGGATCGATTCGGAGTTGTCTCATCCTGGGGATTCGAAGGCTATGGAGTCGAAGCACCCTTAATTGCATGGATTCGAAGTAACAGTCCCAGATGGATACGAAGTGACCAGCCTTTGTGGATTCGAGAGAGTGTTCACCGAAGGGTACGAAGTAGATTCAGTCGAACTTGATGGAGTCGAGCGTGATGAGAATGATCGATTCGAAGTATGTCAAACCCGATGGATGCGAACCAGATGGATTCGAAACTGCCATCGCCTCAACTCTTTGATGGATTCGAACTATATATCCTTCCTACCTTGTATCGATCGTATCTCCTCCGTACAAACTCTGATTAACCTGAAATTTGAAACGTAGCCTCTCCTAGTCCTCATCATCATCTCCAATCGATTCCGTCCTGATCGGAGCTCGGCCAAATTTTGACGATATCCATTGCAGCCTTGTTTCCAAGTGAACTCCAATCCTGATATCCATCCTTTCTTGTCGATTTGTTTGGTATTCCGGCTTTGACCAAAATGCGGGATAACATTTGCCCCCCAAAACATGCCTTGTGATAAGAAGGCGTGTTTTGAATAGTTCCGTATCCGATATCCAAAGTCCATAGCCACATCATCCAAGTGCATCATCCTTGACTGCTCGGAGTCGATGCCCAACTCCAAACCCAATAACCAAAGCCTTAGACAAATCCATATCCGTTTGAACCCGACGACCGAATCCTAACCCATCCTTATCCAATAGCCAATAACCGAATCCAGGACCTCTCCGGGTCGATATCCAAATCCATAACCTCTCTGGGCTCTTGCCAAGCGCAATCCACACCTGACGACCGTGGTCCAGTGTCCCTGGACGTTAGGCTAACCTCTCCGGGTTCTTGCCAAGCGCAATCCACACCTGACGACCGTGGTCCAGTGTCCCTGGGCGTAAGTAATGCCGTGGCTTAAGTCCTAAGACGAATCCTGGTCACTCCGGACCCCTACCGAGCATAGTCCATACTCGACGACCTGAAACAATAATCGATAATAGGGGGCCTAAGTCCTAGGCCGAATCCTGGTCACTTCGGACCCTTGCCGAGCATAGTCCATACTCGACGACCTGAATGAGTCACTTTACCGCGTTCGGGCAGAACGACTCACCCCTTGCCAGGCATAATCCATACCTGACGACCGTTTATCAAAAACCAAAAAGAATCCAATCAAGATCCAATCCAAAATCCAAATCAAATCGAAAAACCAGAAATCCATATCAAAAATCGAAACCATCATCCAAAACGGAGAACAATCATCCGAATGAATGCCAAAACCAGAAAAACAAGCAAAATCAGGAGTTCAATCCAAACTCCAAAAACCAAACCAGAAAACTAAGTGTCCAACCCAAAAACAAAAGACAGATTTCGCAAACCATGGCTCTACGGTTTATCATCATTCAGAGCATGCCTAGGGGCTATCTCCGTCCCCATACATGTGTAAATGACTCGGTTGCTCGCCAATGGTTTGTTACTTATTTCATATTATCCTGATCAATTGATGACCAATCGACCATTATTCCTGTGCCTCATATCCTCATGGTTTGAGGTAGACGGTGGTTGCTCCTGCTCCACCGCTGCATTCCGAGCCCCAACATACTGCCTCAACTGTCCATTCCTCACATGCTCCTCAATTATGTCCTTTAGGTGCCTGCAGCTATTGGTATCATGCCCGTCCAAATCGTGGAAGAGACAATGCTTTCCTGATGCCCTCTCCCGCTCGGATGGTTCTCTCCTAGCCGGCCTCCGGTAAGGAAGGCGATTCCGAGTTTCCATGTATATCCGCTCTAGTGTCTCGTTTAATTCTGTGTATGTAGAAAACCTTGGATCCTTCCATCGCTTCCTAGCTTTTTCAGAGTTTTCGTCCAGCTTCCTTTTCCCTTTATCTTTATCCGAGCTTCCATCGGATGGTCCTCCACCCCCGGTCACATTCACCTCCTTTAGCTTTAAATCCATACATGCGTCTTCTTGCCGAAGAAATCTTTCAGCTTCGTGAAAGAATTCCCCGAGATCCAGTGGTGGGTCTCGTACTAAAGATACCTTAAAATCTGAATCCTCTTTGACTCCCGACACTTCCGCCATCAAAACCATCGATGGATCCGGCCGATCCACCGAAGAAACCGCCGCATTAAATCGAGTTAAAAATGCTCTAAGCGATTCATCCGTTCTTTGCTTTACCAATGTTAACGTCATCACGTTCTTAGGTCTTTTGATATGAACCCGAAACTGTCCCAAAAACCTGTCCACCAATTCCCTCCAATTCCTGATAGATCCTTCCTCCAGCTGCCTAAACCACATTGCCGCTAGGTCTGTCAAGTATAAAGGGAAACATCTGGCCATCACTTCCTCCGATGCCCCCAGCACTTCCATGTGTCTAGTGTATCTCATTAAGTGATCAGTCGGGTCAGCCTTGCCATTATACGCTTCCACGCTAGGTAACTTGAACTTAGGTGGATTCTGAGTTATCCTGATTTCCCGAGCGAACGGACTCCTGTTCACTCCTTCCAAATCTCTATTGGTCGAACCTCCACGCATAGTCTTCCTAATGATTTCCATTAATCCATCATTGCCTGTTAGGTGTTGCCCCCCATGCTCCCGAGGGAACTCCGGCACATATTCTTCATGTGGCTCATTAGCCGCAACGTTGGCTCTAGCCTGCTGAACTCCTTCCAAAGGTCCTTCTGCGTTGGATCCTGTGGGCCTGCCCCCAAGCCCTTGTTGATTGCCTTCCGGTTCTGTATTCTGTCCTCCATTGGGTTCCGCAACCCTAGTTCCTTGTTCCACATTTGCAGTCGCTGTAGTTGGTCCAAGGTTCTGTGTTCCTGCAGCTCTCATCTGCTCGAAGAAAGTCTGCATCATATCCTGTTGACTCCTCAGCAACCTCTCATGCAATGAATTTGCCATAGCTTCCATTTCGTCTCTCGTAATGTAAATCGAAGCTTGTCCTCCTCCAGCTCCGGAGGATGCCTCTTGACTTCCCCCTTGTTGGCTTCTCTCAGCTCTTTGTCTTGTTTGTCGAGTCATTGCCGAGTCAATCTGAATCCTTCAAACTTTCAAATCTAAACTTCAATCCGATGTAGCGGGTGCTAGTCCTTCTCAGTGAAAGCACCAAAGTGTTTCCGCCAAAAATGGTCACAAACCCCGAATGTTGTGAAAGCACCAGTGTATGAATACAAATCAGCAATATTCAAACACAAATCTCAGATCTAAACAAACAACAAACAGCAATCCAGAAATAATGAACAAAAACACGAGATTTATAGTGGTTCGGCTATCTCCGGCCTACGTCCACTCCAAAGTTTTTATCTTTTATTGATCGATGCTTGGAGATTACAATTTCCTATCGCGTAGTACAATGGATTTTATGATTATAATCTGAATCTAAGGCAGCAATGGTGTTCTGGAGTAAATATGGCAGAGTCCGGGCGCTCTTTAGCTCTCAAAATTGTCCGACCCCTTTTCTGAATGACCAGAGGCTCTATTTATAGGTGTAGGAGGCTGATATTTCTCCTAAACTGAAGGGAGACCAGTTCTGGTACGTCAGGGGGCCCACATGCCCGCTTTCTGGAAATCCGGGCCCACACTGGGATCGATTCGACCCTTGCTTCGAATCGATCAAGATTTGTTCCGATTGAGATGAAATTTGGCATGAACATTCCTCAATGTGTATGTAAGCATCTATGAAAATTTCATAGCATTTGGACTTATAGATCTCAAGATATGATCGATTCGAGATCATGTTTCTGGTTGATAAGCTCCTTTCGAATCGATCTTCCTTCGAATCGATTAGGTCGAATCGATCATGGCACGCGCGCTCGTGGTGATGTGGCGCGCAATCTTCGAGTCGATCCTCCTTTTTCTCCGAGTTGACCGGGTCGAATCCTTGGTTTTAGCCGCGCTTACCTGGTGGACTCGATACGTTGGATTCGAAGGTTTGCTTCCTTCGAATTGATGGAACTGGTGCTGGTTCGAATCGATCAAGACGTGCTGCCGTGGATCGATTCGGAGTTGTCTCATCCTAAGGATTCGAAGGCTATGGAGTCGAAGCACCCTTAATTGCATGGATTCGAAGTAACAGTCCCAAATGGATACGAAGTGACCAGCCTTTGTGGATTCGAGAGAGTGTTCACCGAAGGGTACGAAGTAGATTCAGTCGAACTTGATGGAGTCGAGCGTGATGAGAATGATCGATTCGAAGTATGTCAAACCCGATGGATGCAAACCAGATGGATTCGAAACTGCCATCGCCTCAACTCTTTGATGGATTCGAACTATATATCCTTCCTACCTTGTATCGATCGTATCTCCTCCGTACAAACTCTGATTAACCTGAAATTTGAAACATAGCCTCTCCTAGTCCTCATCATCATCTCCAATCGATTCCGTCCTGATCGGAGCTCAGCCAAATTTTGACGATATCCATTGCAGCCTTGTTTTCAAGTGAACTCCAATCCTGATATCCATCCTTTCTTGTCGATTTGTTTGGTATTCCGGCTTTGACCAAAATGCGGGATAACAGCATGGACCCGAAGAGGTCTGTTGCTCTCAGAGAGGAGGTGGATAAACTCAAAGCCAATGGGTTCATCCGCGATGCCCTCTATCCTGAATGGGTATCTAATCTCGTACTGGTGAGGAAGGGAAACGGGAAGTGGAGGACCTGTGTTGATTGCTCTGACTTGAACAAGGCGTGCCCTAAGGATAGTTTTCCTTTGCCCAGAATTGATCAACTGGTCGACTCAATAGCAGGACACGAACTATTGTCATTTATGGATGCATATTCGGGATACAATCAGATTCCAATGCACACTCCGGATTAGGAGCATACCAGTTTTGTCACGGACGTTGGACTGTACTATTATGTAGTGATGCCTTTCGGGTTAAAGAACGTAGGGGCAACTTATCAGCGTTTGGTGAATCAGATATTTAAAGACCAGATTGGTAGAACGATAGAAGTCTATATGGATGATATGCTCATGAAGTCACGACAATCAAGCGAGCACATTCGAGACTTGGCAGAGATGTTTGGTATCCTCAGATTTTACGAAATGAAAATCAATCCATTGAAATATTCCTTTGGTGTTGCGTCGGGGAAGTTTCTGGGTTTCATCGTCAATGCATAAGGGATCGAAGCCAACCCAGAAAAGATTTAGGCTATTCGAGACATACAAGCTCCCAGAACTATAAAGCAAGTACAAAGCCTAAATGGAAAAGTTGCCGCGTTGAGTCGATTTATATCCAGAGCGACCGACAAGTGTATTCCTTTCTTTGATGTGATAAGAAAAGGGAAGAGAAATTTTAAATGGACGCTGAACTGTGAGGACGCGTTCCGAGCTCTGGTGAGACACTTGGAGAGGCCCTCGGTTCTATCAAAGCCCGTAGACTATGAGGAATTGTATGTTTACTTGGCCCTATCTCAGCATGCCATAAGTGCAGCTTTGATTCGTGAAGATGACCGAATCCAAAAGCCAGTGTACTATGTTAGTAAGCGCTTAACGGAGGCAGAGAGAAATTATCCTAAGATTGAGAAGCTAGCCTACTGCTTGGTGATCGCATCACGCAAGCTCCGCCCATATTTCCAAGCACATCCGATCAGTATTTATACCTATCAACCTTTACGGCAGGTGCTCCAACGACCGGAGACTTCTGGAAGGCTACTCAAATGGAACATTGAGCTGAGTCAGTACGATATCACTTACCTACCATAGATGGCGATCCAAGGGCAAGCGCTAGCAAATTTTATTGCAGAATTTACCATATCAGACGAGTCAAGCAGTAGTGATGTAATTCCCGCTGTTCGATGGAAGCTATATACCGATGGAGCATCCAACGACCATTATTCTAGGGCTGGTGTTATTCTTGTAACTCCCGAGAACCGATCAATTTGTTATGCTTTGAAAATCTATTTCCCCACTACGAACAATGAAGCTGAGTATGAAGCATTGATTGCGGGCTTGAAGCTTACAAAGAATTTGGAGTGAAATTGATTGAAATCTTTTATGACTCACAATTGGTGGTGTACCAGGTACGGGGGACTATCAGGTAAAAGGGAAAAGGCTTGCCCCATACCTCGCTCGGGTTCAAGAATTGCTGGCAGACCTCGAATACTACGATATTTCGCACATTCCGCATGAACAAAATGGGGAAGCCGATTCCTTGGCAAAATTCGCATGTACTGGTGATGCACAACAAATGGGCTTGGTTCCCGTCGAAACCTTACACGCCCCAAGTATAAACGAGATGGAAGTAGATATTATGTTAGGAACGGAAACTGGAAGGGAGTCGTGGATGACCCCATTCAATGAATATCTGCTACATGGAACCTTGCCCGAGAGAAAGAACGAGAGACGACAAGTCGTTTGCAAGGCCTCACGGTATATAATGCAGGATGTTGTAATGTATCGGAAGGGATTCTCTGTCCCCTTGCTTAGGTGCGTCGCCTACAACGAGATAAAGTGGGTCTTAAGAGAATTCCATGAAGGAGAATGTAGCGACCATACTGAGGGGCAAACGTTAGCCAAAAAGATCCTCCGATATGGATACTATTGGCCAACCGTGAATCGAGACGCTGCAGACTATGTAAGAAGATGCGACAAATGTCAAAAGTATGCGAAGATCTCGAGGGCACCGCCAACAGAGCTCACGCAAATGGTTAGTCCATGGCCGTTTGCAATATGGGGGATCGATATAATCAGTTCCTTGCCAATCTCTAAAGTTGGTGCGAAATACGCAATCGTCGCGGTCGATTACTTCACCAAGTGGGCAGAAGCAGAGCCACTAGCTACGATCACCACCAAAAAGGTTGTTAACATTGTTGTACGAAACATTATATGCCACTTTGGCCTCCCACGGACTACCATTACTGACAACGGAACTCAATTTGAGAGTAGAGAATTCAAAGAGTTCTGCCAAAAATACCGCATTGAGAAAAGGTTTGCTTCAGTCGCTCACCCTAAGGCGAATGGGCAAGTTGAAGCCGTAAATAAGATAATCAAGTCCATATTGAAAAAACGTTTGGAGAAGGCTAGAGGCAAGTGGGTGGATGAGCTTCCAACAGCACTCTGGGCCTACGGAACCACCCATAAGTCGACGACTGGCCACACTCCATTCGCCTTGGCATACGACACTGAAGCTGTTATACCCGTGGAACTTGAAGTTCCCTCTCACCGGGTGACTCATTTTGATCCTAGGACGAATCGAGATATTTTACTGGAATCGTTGGACTTTATCGATGAGAAGCATGAATAAGCTGATTTAAGGGCGGCATATCGGCACCGAGTCGCCCGATATTATAATGAAAAAGTTGAACCAAGAACTTTCGATGTGGGTGACCTTGTTTTAAAGCGGGTTTTTCCAGTCCCGTCACATATGAATCCCACATTGGAAAGTCCCTACGTCATCGAACAGAAGCTTGGAGAAGGAACCTTTAAGCTAGCGACTGTTGATGGCGTGACGCTCCCCAGAGCATGGAATAGCGAGCATTTACGTCGTTATTACACTTAGTTTATTTCTTTTGCATTTTAGTAGCAATTGTTTCCAGAATATGTTTCTTTTGTTGTTCTCTGTTTCCGACATGTAATACGACAATTCAGTTTGTCCTTATTTTCTATAATTAATAAAGGCTTGAAGCTGTTTTTCTATGAGCTACTAGTGTTTTGTGTTTTATAATTTCATGGCAAAATAAAACTGCATTAACATGTCTGGAGTATGGATGCACATGCAAAACTAAAAGTCGATCAGCTAACGATTCAAAAAAAACCTCTAAGTCCCCGAAGCGTGGACTGGAGTACCCTGAGTCCCCAGAGTGCGGACTGGAGTATAAAACGATTCAAAGAACCTCTAAGTGCCTGGAGCATGGACTGGAGTACTCTGAGTCCCCGGAGTGCGGACTGGAGTATAAACGATTCAAAAAATCTCTAAGTCCCCTGAGCGCGGACTAGAGTACTCTGAGTCCCCAAAGTGTGGACTAGAGTATAAACGATTCAAAAAATCTCTAAGTCCCCTGAGCGCGGACTAGAGTACTCTGAGTCCCCAGAGTACAGACTAGAGTATAAAAGATTCAACAAATCTCTAAGTCCCCGGAGTGCAGACTAGAGTACTCTGAGTCCCTATAGTGGGGACTAGAGTATAAATGATTTAAAAAATCTCTAAGTCCCCTGAGCGCGGACTAGAGTACTCTGAGTCCCCAGAGTGCGGACTAGAATATAAACGATTTAACAAATCTCTAAGTCCCCAGAGCGCAGACTAGAGTACTCTGAGTCTCCAGAGTGGGGACTTGAGTATAAACGATTCAAAGAACCTCTATGTCCCTAAAGCGTGGACTGAAGTACTCTGAGTCCCCGGAGTGCGGACTGGAGTATAAACGATTGAAAAAATCTCCAAGTCCCCTGAGCGTGGACTAGAGTACTTTGAGTCCCCAGAGTGCGGACTAGAGTATAAATGATTCAAAAAATCTCTAAGTCCCCAGAGCGCGGACTAGAGTACTCCGAGTCTCCAGAGTGGGGACTAGAGTATAAATGATTCAAAGAACCTCTAAGTCCCCGGAGCGTGGATTGGAGTACTCTGAGTCCCCGGAGTACGGACTGGAGTATAAACGATTCAAAAAATCTCTAAGTTCCCTAAGCGCGGACTAGAGTACTCTGAGTCCCCAAAGTGCGGACTAGAGTATAAACGATTCAAAAAATCTATCCCTTGAGCGCGGACTAGAGTACTCTGAGTCCCCAGAGTGCGGACTAGAGTATAAACGATTTAACAAGTCTCTAAGTCCCTAAAGCGCGGACTAGAGTACTCTGAGTCCCCAGTGTGCGGACTAGAGTATAAACGATTCAAAAAATCTCTAAGTCCCCTAAGCGCGAACTAGAGTACTCTGAGTCCTCAGAGTGCGGACTAGAATATAAACGATTCATCAAATCTCTAAGTCCCTAGAGCACGGATTAGAGTACTTTGAGTCTCCAGAGTGGGGATTAGAGTATAAATGATTCAAAGAACCTCTAAGTCTCCGGAGCGTGGACTGGAGTACTCTTAGTCCCCGGATTGTGGATTAGATTATGAATGATTCAGCAAATCTCTAAGACTCCAGAGCACGGACTAGAGTACTCTGAGTCCCCAGAGTGTAGGCTGGAGTATAAGCGGTTCAAAAAATCTCTAAGTCCCTGGAGCGTGGACTAGAGTATTCTGAGTCCCCGGATTGTGGATTAGAGTATAAATGATTCAAAAATCCCCAAGTCCTGTGAAGGCGGACATGGGTTTACGTGACCCACAAGACTCTAATTTCAATTACAAGTTGGGTGATAAGCTAAGCGATGAGAGTCTGGGAATACAAAGAAACAAAATTTTATTTACTAGTCAAAAATTAAGTTCCATTACAACTTCTCCGAATTCCGGAGCCAAAGTCTATCTACAACGACTATAAAAGAGAAGAGAAACAACTACATGATTTTGACTTATTTAAGCTGAGCGAGGCATGACCAAATGATAGCTATTTCTTCGACATTTTTTCCTTCTTCGGCTTCTCCGAAGCCTCCTCAGCTGAACGTTTTCTCCTGGACCCCTTGCTTCCCAGCGATGTGGTATCCGAGGAAGGAAGGGAAACTTCCAGAGGTGTGGTCCAACCGGGGAGAATGACCTTCAGGGGCCTATTTAGGGGGTCGTCGAGTTCCACCACCTGAGGTTCTATCTTTACTTTGGTTTTCTTTTTCTCCTCTTCCTCGATTTGCTCATTCATGCTAAGCTTGGAAGTATGCTCGGAAGCGCCTGTGATTTCGACCTCGTCGTGTTCATCTAAAAGCGAGGGATTCTCAAGTTTATCCTCATCTAGCGCCCCGATCACTTGAGCATCGGGACCAGGGGTATCACCGGTGTGAAGTGCCTCAGCCACTTTCCCTTCCCGCTCCGTGGCGACATCGCTCCTTGGAATCGGTTCGGGACCAGAATGGCTTATATGAATTCATAAAAAGCAAATGTTAGAATACATTTGTTACTCGTCAAAAGCAATGATTTCCTAAATCCTAGAAGGTGAAGCTACATACCAGCTTCCAACTGACTTTCAGTGGTCCTCGAGGTATCACCCTTAGGAATTGGAGATAAAATGTGAATGCCAAGTCCAGGCTTTTCCGGGTCATAACTGACGTGCTACTCGGGAGGCCCAAGTGATGAACTATCGGCCATTTGAAAAGGAGGAGGAATTGGAGACTCAGTGTCGGATGGCCCAACGATGTCATCTTTACCCTTCGATGACGGGGAGTTTTTTCCAAAGAGGGCTTTTGCCGCGGATAAGTCTGAAGGCTCATTTCCTTGGAGCACTTCCCTCACGAGAGCATCTTCATCGACCTCTTCAACACCTAGCTCCACTCTTTTAATTTTTACTAAAGTATCCCACGCTTCAGCCAGTGATTCGAGATAACCATCGCCTAAGAAAGATAAGTCACGATGCATGAGGGCTCGCGCATTGTACTCAGCGATGAGCGGGTCGAATAAACACTTGATTTCTTCCCTACCGGCTTTGGTAGCTACCTCAAGACGAGAGTCTGCCTCTATGAGCACCATCTTTTTGCCTTCCTCGCAAGCTGCTTCTTTTAACGCTCCAATCCTGGAAAAATCCTCATTGAGTTTTGCCTTTAGAAGCCGGGTCTCGACGATCTCATCGTAGTATTTTTGTGACTCTTCCTGCGCTATAATCTTCTCTTCTCTCTCTTTAAAGAGCAACTCCTCCAGCTCTTTGACCCGTCAAGTGAGAACGTCTTTCTCTTTTTGGATTGAGTCTTTCTCCAAAGCTAGAGCGCCGCTGCGTTGGATTGCCTCATCGATTTCTTTCTTGTGAGTGGCCTCCAATCGACTAACTGCCTCAGTTGTGTCCTTGGCATTTTTCTGGACAGCCTCGAGTTGAGATTTGTATGAGGATAGCTCTTCATCCTGGCCCTTAATGATATCTTTGTCATGAATAGCTTTGAGTTTGAGGTGATCAATCTCGTGTTGATGTTCCATGGAAACCTCTGAAACTTTCTCCACCAAGTGTACGAACGCATCGTGCTGGACATAAACATCGTTATTGCAGGCAATGGCGCTTTGTTTGACATGTTCCGGGATAGGATGAGTCGCGGGGAGAAATTTCAATCCATCAAAACATATCTTCGGGAATGTAGCCTTAAGCTTAGCTAATTTTTCCACTGTTGACGGATCGTGTGCAGAGGCTGGAGGGGTCTGCCTAACCGGAGTCACAGATTTCTGATAAGGTTCACGGGATTGCTTGGTACTCGACAAGCCAGAATGTTGGTCGCGGGGAACTTCAGACTGGGATCCATTCTGAGCAGACTTCTCCCAACTATGCTCCGAATGAGGGGGAGGATCATTTGGATATGAAGAATGGCTGTAAGTTCTCCTTCTAGAAGACAACGACTCTTTGGGACGATAATCTCTATCGCCGCTGTCATCCCTGTCTCGTCGTTTACCTGATCCTAAATCTCGACTAGAATGGTAGAAGATAGAGGTTCTGCGAAGGCAGTAATTGCCATGTGTACGCCCCATATCACCTGCACACGAAACCAAATGAGGATGAGTTAGTAGGAATCACACAATGAGTGAAATTCAAGTGCAGGGTGAAGAGTAAGTGTTTGTGTGTGTCCTAGTGCTTCCCCCCGACGGACCAGTGTTTTTTGCTTAACTTATCGGAGTTTTCTCCCCTTGATGGTGAGTCTGAACGCCTTCATCGCTTCTCACAGGCAAATTGAATCCCATAGCCTTGGGGTTATTGAAACTGTAATTCAATATGTCATCACGAATGGCCAAGTCGGATAGGCCTTTTAATGAGCCTTCTAAGTTTTGGGAAGACGACTTCTTTTCGATCGGAGTTATCGTAACCTTTGAAGTCCCGCCAACCTTTTTCTTTTTCAGCTTGTAAGCTAGACTCGTTTTCTTTTTTGAAGGAGGCGGTTGTTCGTCAGCACCGAGTACATCAGCTACTGGCGCTTGGCCGGAACTTACATTCTTGTCAGTCATCACTAGCACCTCAGTTTCTTTGATCTCACCTTCCTCGGATGTATCGAGGGCCCTATCGGCAGGGGGCACCGAAGGTCCAGCTTGTTCTTTGCCCATTCCCGCAGTCGTTCTCGGTATAGTGGCACAAATTGGAAGGCTAGTTCGACACCCCTCTTCCAGTCATCCGAACTTCGAGAGTTGTTCGTTGGTAATTACAGATTTAATGTCCCGATCTACCACAGGGATAGCTATGATAGCCTTGACGGCCTCAGAATACCCGGCGCCTTTGAGTCGTGGGCGGATATCTATAAAAGTTGAAAGAAGTTTAGAAAAGATGCACTTCGAGCCTTAAGACAAAGATTGGGATAAAAATAAGACCTACTCCCTTCTAGCCATCTTCTCGTGAAACCGGGAAGACAGCGTACGTAGAACCACTCTTGTTTATACTGATAAAAATTGCTCCACGCACTCATCAGGACTTGACATTTGGGGTTTGGCTCAAGGAATATGTAAGACAGACTGTCGGTACGTCTCTTGAAGCGGTAAATATATTGGATATCCTCGAGAGTCGGGGGTCTGAATAAGGTGCTTATAAAGAGGATGCAGGTACCATGAATAAACGCATAGCTATTAGGGTGTAGCTGTGCCAGAGCAATCCAAATATACTGCAACACTTTACGAATGAATGGATTGAAAGGTGGCACACTTCCGGCCCAGCACATAAATTTTTTGCACGCAGTATATCCGGCCCGGGGCAGGTGAGGCCGATCTTGTCCTGATGGAACCAAAACGTCATCAAAGGGGATTCCATGGATTGAGCACAACCGACGAAGAGCGGCTTTGCCAATTTGTGAGGCTTGTGAATCAATGGGGTTATCCAGAATTAAAGCCCCATCTACAACATCGGGAGCCAGGCCTATAACCGCAACAGGTGGATCCGGGATGCCAGATGTGGAGGCCGACGATGGATTCAGAGTCCCCACTGCCTCCTGCCGAGAACTTGGCTCGGGCTTGTCAGAAACAGTGGCGGAGCTTGATTTTTTGGACATCTTCAACGAGCGATTAGTATGAATAGATACATGTTTAAGCTATACTTGAAAGATAATAGATATCAGATATAACAACAAAGTATTCCCCCGTGTTGTGTGAACTAGTGCGACGATTTAAACAAGAGTACAGATAAATTAAGGTTCTGAAAAATAATATAGCATGGTGGAGCTTAAAATTATCGTCTTTGAAGACCGTTATCATTAACCGTCACCAAAGTTTGTCCTATGGACGGAAGCAGAAGTCCTGGGATCAAACATTGGCATCGTATGCTGCGAAGGCTATGGCTTACTTTTATTGAGTCAAATATGCATTTACATTCGTTAAAATTATGAGATTGTTAGTCCGAATCAGGTCCATATGTTCATATGCTTTGGTTTTTGTCAGTCTATTGTTTTAGGCATGGAAATATATAGTCCTATTATATTTTATGTTTGAGATGAGGTGATTTTGATTGCCAATGCCGATCCCCATACCAAATACCGCTCGTCTATTCAAGCCTATATATACCGAGCCACACTACCGAACGAACCTCTAAAGTCTACCTTGATCCACTCTTTCCTCTCTCTCTAATCACTGACCCACTCTCCTAAGTTTCCACCGACCCACATTCTCACCCTCAAAACCGAACGACTCCTTCACTCGGAATACTTACCCATGCTCCTAAACTCCTATCGACTCATCTCTCTCTCAATACCGGTCGATCCTCTCACTCGGAATACCGACCCGCTCATCCTTCTCAGAAATGTCGAGCAATATTCCCAATAAGGTTTTGCCAACTTATCCCTGCCCTAAAAAACCTATCGACTCCGCCTCCTAGCTCTCCACGATGCCGACCCCAAGGTTAAAGCTATGCTATCCTAAAGCGCGAACTCCCTTTTTTCTCTCTCCTCTTCACCATCTCCCACCGAACCTATGGACTCGAATGCAAAATGAAGCTCTAGGCTTAAGTGGGTGGACTGGATAAGAAATTTGTAGCTATGCAAGGGGCTTGGATCAGGTAGCAATTGTTGAGCTAAGAGCTGAATATTGTTAAAATTAGAGGGCGACTAGAGTTACAGGGTTGGAGATCTAGGTTCAGGTAAGAGGAGGTTGGATTGAGTGGTAAACAGGGATCAAGAGGAGAAAGGTTTGCAAACTTGTGAGAGTAGCGAAAAAAATAAGAAAGGAAGAAAAGGCAAGGCCAGGAACTTTTATATGAAAAGAGGGAGGAGATGAACGGGCTGTACCCAATGGCACCGGTCAGCACGTGTTTACTGGGTCGGTGAAGCAAGTACTGGTCATGTGGGTCAGTATTGGTATGTCGGCCCACCTTTTTGTCGAAGGAACCGACCGACTGGGTCGGCCTCCATATGCCGACCCAATTTTGTTACTGAAATATATATATATATATATATATGATGGACGAAATGACGACAATAATAATAAAATAGAACGTTTGTACATGAACATATACACACATCATGGCAATAAAAGATAAATGAAACTGTACAAAGAGACAGATACTATCGAGTCGGTGGAGTAACATTGGTTTATGAATTCCAGCAGGATTTAACCTTCGAAAGGTTATGTACATTCATCTTTTGAAAAGTTAAAACAAGATTTTGAAAATTTCTTCGAGATTGAACTATACGTTTGAACGACATGGAGATTCATCAAAAAACCGATGAAAAAGCGACAGTCAATTGTCATTTTGAATGAGCTATTTGAAAGCAAGAATTACTCACTGATTCAAAGCGCATCATGTTGACTCATACAACGCACTTTAGGGGGAAAATGTTACCCGGCAGCTTGGTCCGGATACAAGGCGATAGTTATAGGGGTTATAGTTAGATCCAGATGAGACTCGAGCCAAGGTATGTGAGTTGAAGTGGTTCGATCATATAGGATCGGCCTAGCTGGGTCGGCTTAGATGGGTCAGTCGAAGGTAAGAGATTTGGACTGGGTCGGTCAGATGTGGGCCGCTCGCTCAAAGTGGCTCGGCTGTACGTGGCTCGGTCTAAGAAGAAAGGAAATGCATGGCACGATTGAGGTAGGTCATACTGCAAAAGCTTAAGAGGGTCGGTATGTATGGCTCGGTCAAAGGAAGGAGGAGCATGTCGTTCAGTCATGGTATGCAGGATAAGGTGGGTCGAGATGCATGGCTCGGTCAAAGACGAGGGTCACACGTGGCTCGGTCTAGGTGGATCAGTAGAAGCCGCTCGGTCAAGGAAGAAAGGTCGGTTATAGATTGGGTCGACCTAGGTGGATCGGTGATGGACGTTCGACGTAGTTGGATCGGCCCAAGTGGATCGGTCAAGATAATTAAGGAGAGGTGGCTCGGCGCGAATGGATTGGAATGAGTGGTTCGGCCTTTTGGGGTCGGTCACGTTGGTTCGGCATCCCTAGTTCGATGCAACCCAGTAAGGTTAGCAGGTTATCTGGTCTACAGAAAGCGAGGCGTTCGGTGTTTCTTTGCTTCGAGTCACATCACTACTTGCTCTGAGTTGCCTAAGGGGTAGCTTCGAGTCATCTACGAGGAAGCTCCAGCCAGGCAGTGATGGTTCGATCAAAGTGGCTCGGCAGCTACTAGGTCGGTCATGGAGGGTCGGCATGCTTGGGTCGGTACACATGAGTTGTCAGCTGTGGGCCGAGCTATCTTACTCATGGGCCTGGACAGGAGAATCATCCTATCTTCGTCTATAAATAGAGGGGCATGGATCCAGTTTAAAGGACCTTTTTTCGAGAACTCCATGGGTACTCTTCCATTTTCTATACTCGCTTCTTTTCAGTTCAAACTTGCATTCAAGTTGTTTGTTTAAGGATTGTATATGTACTCAAGTGATTGGAAAGTAATAAAGATTATATTCAAAGTGGACGTGGGCAATTACGCTGAACCACTATAAATCTTGTGTTCTCGTTTTTGTTGTTTCTTTTGCATTCAACTGTGTTACTTCTCTGTTTCAATTTACTTTCTTCATTAATCTCTCTACACAATTCTAGTCAAGGGTGTTAGTGACCAATTTTGGTGCTAACAGGTTTATGAAAGAAAATGTTTATGTAGAACAACCTCCTTTATTCACTCATGAAAAATATCTAGATCATGTTTACAAATTAAAAAAGGTTTTATACGGTTTAAAACAGGCACCTCATGCTTGGTATGATCGTCTTAAAAGTAATTTAATTAATTCTGGTTTTAAAATTGGTAAAGTGATCAAACTATATTTATAAAACAAGATAAAAATGATATTTTAATAATTTAAATTTATGTAGATGACATTATTTTTGGTTCCACTAACGAAAAATTATGTCAAGGATTTTTAGAATTTATGACAAGAGAATTTGAAATGTCTCACATAGGAGAACTTTCATATTTTCTTGGCTTACAAATTAAACAATTGAAAAATGGAATTTTTATTAATCAAGAAAAATATTGTAATAATCTTATAAAACGATTTGATATGGAAATTACTTCTGCTAAACCTACTCCTATGAGTACTACATTACATCTCGATAGAGATGAAAATGGAAAAGTATTGACCAAGAACTATATCGTAGTATGATTGGTTCATTACTATATTTAAATTCTAGTAGACCTGACATAATGATGAGTGTTTGTCTATGTGCACGATTTCAAGCAAATCCCAAAGAATCACATTTGCGGGCAGTGAAGTGAATCCAATAATGAGGAAGTGTAGTCTATTTTTTTATGTTTTTTCTTTGTTGTTTTGTTTATGTTTTGTCATGTTGTATCCATGAAAGTGTAATGTTTGTTTTACTTATGTTAATGTTAATTCAATGTTATGTCGTTCTCATTTTCATTTATTGTCTACAATATCTATGTTTGTCTTGAAATTATCCATATTAATCATGCTTTCTTTGATTAACAATATTCATATTCCACTTTGCTCAAATAAGTTATACAACTAGTGTTCCTTTTTGTCGACGACAAAGGGGGAGAAATATGACGATAAGCAGGTAGTTCATTGATTTAGGGGTATTTTTTATTGTTCTATTGCTTTTTATAAATTTTATAAAACTTTTGAACTTACATAGTTGTCATCATAAAAAAGGGGGAGAAAGTTAGAACCTTGTATTTTGATGTTTTGATCATGACAACTATATAAGTATATATTATATGAACTAAATTGCAGGAGAAGATACTATTCTACTCGACAATAGATCGAAGACCAAAGATTTCAAAGAGAAGTTTCAATGTTTATAATTGGTTTGTCTATAGTCTAGTTAGTAGTTAATAATTGTTATAGTCTCTCCTAAGTGGTATATGCACACATACATGGTTTCAAATCTTATTCAAATTCATATACACAACTTAAGTTTTAATTATAAAAAGTTTATAAACATCTTCCTTTCAAAACTAAGTTCACTAGGCAGAATTCAACAGTTTCAGTCGACTGAACTAGGGTCGGTAGTCGACTGAAACATGCACACATGCACAAGTTATTTTGAAGATTCAGTCGACTTAAAACCCTAGTTCAGTCGACTGAATCAAGTGTCTTTTCAAAATAAATTTAAAATTCGAATTTTTTTTGAATGATTCAAAAGAATGAATTTGTTTGCTCAGTCTACTGAATATTCATAACGGCTATTTTCTGAATGGTCACCACTTTTCAATGAACAGAAACATCTTTTAATTCAACAGTTATTTCCATATCTCTTGGCCAAATCTTTTCACGAATGATTACATCCTTTTAACTCTATAAATAGCCTTGAATTTTGATTGTTTTTACAACTTAATTCTCTGATTCTATTTTATATTCTTGTTATCTAAATTCTTCCATTTGCTTTCATAAACACTTTCAAATCACTTGCATATTCAAGCACAAATTTATTTGTGATTCAAATTACTTCCAATCTTCACATACTACACTATATACCATAAAGGAGAAGATTATAGGAAGGGTGTACTCTAAAGACTCATCCATGCTATCTACAGAGCACAATCAGTCAAGAAATCTTATTGTATTGTTGAAGTCCTATTCGGTTGCTCGGACAGTAGAAGTCCTATTCGATTGTCTAGGAGGTAGAAGTCCTGTTCGGTTGCTCAAGCGGTGTAATACCTGTTCCTCCTGGGTAAGTGAGGGTTAATAATTAAATTCCAGAAGGAGTCTTGGAATGGACGTAGAACGGGAGTTCGAACCAGTATAAAAATTCCCAAGGTCATTTACTTTACTATTTACTTATTATATTAAAATTCCACACTAGTAGTTAACTTAGATTATATTCCATATTACGATCCACAGCAGCACTTTCAATATGCGTATGTGCGTGAATGCCTATGCACATTTGATGAACCATGTGTGTGTATATCCAATGCTTGATGACAAAAGTTGAAGGAAAGTAAAACTTATACCAGGAGAACTCATGGACGTGATTAGTCTAAAATCATCAGGCTTGGAATAACAAACCACAGGATCACGTTCCAAATACATAGTTCCGGATGTGAGTAGAATATCACAACAGATCATTATGGATATGACAATCCATGGAATCGATTCATGGATGGATAGTGACTATTCAAAGCGCAGAGTAGAATCCTTCATGGAAACCCGAACAAGTCTCGATTCAAAGAATACTTTGGGAGGTGTAACATCCCTAATTTTAAATAACATTATTCAGGAGATTTAATTAGATAAATTAAGTAGAATAATGTAGAGACTAGAATGATAAGAGGATTGAGATTTGAAAACTAAATAGTGGTAGTGCCTTAACTAACTGAAATCATAAGAATGGGTTTATAAAATGGTTTTATAAGTTAACTACCCAAGAGAATAAGGCAAGGGTATTATGGGAATAGCCGTATATAACCCCATAACCCCTAAACCCTTACCTCATTCTCATTTTCATACTTTCATAAAAACAAAACAAAAGAGATCAAGGTTGGCCATAACCCTAGGAGAAAAAGGGATCAAAATCAACTAGAAGCTAAGGATTCAAGCAAGGAAGAATTAAGCAAGACCAAATCTCAAGTTCCTTATCCAAAACATGGTGAATAATAATCTAAACCATCTCATATATGTTTTTATGAACATCCTAATTTCGGGTGTAAGGTTTTAAAACCATTTGGATGATTTGAATGATTATATGCCATGTTTGATTTAAACAAGCATGTTTGTAAAAGGTATTGATTTTAAGGTTAAAACCGTGTAAAATAGATTTTGAATGCCATGTAGACTGGGTATGTTATGTAAAGCATTATCTAGGAGATGGGCTTAAATTTTCATATATTCCAAGTTATGGATAACTTATTATGAATTCTGAATGGAAGAAATAGATAATTTGGGTTTAAAATTAATTACGGCAATTATATAAAGTATTTTGGGTCCGAAATTTATACATGTTAGAAAACGTATTAAAAGTGAACTAAGATGACTTTTGGGGATTTTTCCTATGTGATTTACTATAGAAATTAAATTAATTAAGTTTAAGGACTTAAATGTCTTAATTGTTTTATTAAGGGAAAGAGCTTCTTTGCTAAAATTTACTGATTGATGAATTTAGCAATCTATTTTTAAAAAGATTTTGGTAAAGGATTTGGCAACTGATAATATTTTTAAAAATAAGACAAGTAGGTGAAAATAATTTCTTTTAAAGGCTAAAAATAAGTTTTCTTTGGATTTACTACTTCGCCACTTCCCTAACACCATACCTCCACCAAAGAACCTATTCGAAACCAATGCACATGATATCAAGCAATTGATACGTATTGCATTGGAGAATGGTCGGAGGTACAATGTCGAAACCTAGCTTTTGTAGGTGTAGAAGTTATCCACTACTCACTTCTACTTATGAAAGAAGTTTTCGAAAGGGTATAAGTTATCCACTACTCACTTCTTCTTATGAAAGAAGCTTTCGAAAGGGTAGAGGTCATTTCTATAAGCTTTTGAATACGTTAATTGCCCTTGCTTCTAAAAGATGCTTTTGAAAGGGTTGAGGTTACTTGTAAATAACTTTCGAAGGGATTGCCGCTTACCTTTGGTTTAAAAGTAGCTTTCAATTGAGTTGCCATATATTAAGTTTTGAAAAGGAGCTTTCGAAAGGGTAGTTGCTTTTGAACCGAGTTGAAACCTAACTTCCGTCTTCATACCTTTCGAATTGGTTAAAGGCCGCTTTTCTTTATAGCCTTATAATAATAAGTTCAAAAGGGAAGCTTTTGTTTTATTAATATAGAAGCCACATCCTAATGCTTTCGAAAGGGTTCCGGTAGTCACTTATATTAAAGTTTTCGAAGGCAATGGTTTTGAAAGGTCGTTTCGAAGCTATCCTTTTCCCCAATTATTTGACTTAAAGGCCATTGCTTTCGAAAGGGTGGTTTCGAAGCCATTTGTTTTCCCCAAAACCCTTTTACTTGGAGATTAATGTTTTCGAAAGGGCTACTTTCGCTTATGTTCACTTTGACCCAGAAGTTATATTTAAGGTTAAACCCAATGATTTTGAAAGAGATACCTCCAAATTGTTTTGAAGCTATGTTTCTATAAATTCTACTTGAACTAAGTGGTTCAAAAGATAAGCTTTAATACTTTCGAAAGGAATGTTTTAATAGTTTTGAAAGAAAGGTTTTAAAGCTTTTGAAAGGGATGTTTTGAGTGCTTCGAAAGGCATATATTTAAGAGTTTTGAAAAGAAGGTTTGAAGAATTTCAAAGGATACTTTGATGGTTTCGAAAGATAAGGCCTAAGGTTTCAAAAGCCTTAGTTTTCGAATAAGAAACCCAATCTCAATTTTTAAAGTAGAAGCCATGGCAATATGAACGAGTTTTTAAAATGGCATTTAACTTTGGAGTTTTTGAAGAAGCTTTCCTTGCTAAAGATAATAGGCTAAAGTTATTAATTGAATAATGATTACAAGGAAATTGAATCTAGATGTTTATGTTTTTATGTATTGATCAGTTATCATGTGTGCTTCTTCTGTAAACATATTCACTTT
This sequence comes from Allium fistulosum, assembly GCA_030737815.1. Lineage (NCBI taxonomy): Eukaryota > Viridiplantae > Streptophyta > Magnoliopsida > Asparagales > Amaryllidaceae > Allium > Allium fistulosum. Next base: position 151,208,348 of record CM060905.1, on the reverse strand, counting down.
ATAGTTAACTCATATCTGCATTTGGGGGTGTTAAGGGTAGAATAACCAGTTAGGTTGACACAATAGTGAATATATATTGAGTTTACTCCTATGTGAGTAGTATTGCATCGAGGAGGTCTGGTAGACCAGAATATAGGATGCCCAAAGACTAATCAAAGGATTATTGGTTTATACAGGTTCTTAGTAAGCCCATGAAAACTATGCATGGAAAAAGTTATTGGCAGGGGCTAATAGGTTCTTAGTGACCCCATGAAAACTATATCTAGATTAAGTTATTGATAGAGATAAATAGGTTCATAGCTAACCCATGAAAATTATGATATGAGAGAAGTTATTGGAGAACCCAATACGTTCATAGCGAGCCCATGAAAACTATAATTGGATGAAGTTATTGGTAGATACCAATAGGTTCTCAGTGAACCCATGAAAACTATGAAACTAGGTAGATAGTCCATTATCTTTGAACAAGTTATTAGTCAGCCCATGAAAACTAACAGGTTAATAGTGACCCAAAAAACCATAATTTGAGACAGATAGCCAAATGAATAGGGCTGAGAAATCTAGGATATATTACATTTTTGCATATCATCATGATACATTTTATTTTGTTATGTTTTATTCATTGTGGATGCAGGTGCATAGTATATGGTTATTATAATTTTGAGTTAAGATACCAGTGAAAGGAAAAACCCATTCCACTAAGCGGCGTGGTCTCACTGGATATCTATATGGTTCGAGATGGTAGGTTATTAGACTTTTGTTCTAACTCGAAATTTATGTTTTCCCTTTAAACTCTCGGGTGCTCAATTGATTTTGAGTAGTTTGAGAGTTAAGGTTTTCAGGTTCTCTTTTAGACGAATAAGCTTTCGAAGACGTGCAGGATGCAAGCTAGCTATTAGGAGTTCTTTCTGTTTGATTCCGCTATGTTTTTGATGTAATGGAAAAATTGTTTAATTGCCTATATTTAGAATATGATCATCCAAGGGGGCATCTTGATATGTTACTCTTAGAGTATTTTGTAATAATTATATTTCTCTAAACGTGGTTCACGATTTGGGATTATGTAATGAATATGAAACATGATTTGAAGTTGAATGAGAAATCTGTTTTATGATTTTAATTTTTTTCTTCATATTCATGTGTTTCTGTTATATCAATGTATCTAATACCGCATTCGGTAACCAAAAATTAATAACTATGGATGACTGCAGCATCCATAGCCGTTAGCTTTGGGCCTCCAAGTGGGGGATGTTACAAGCCGGTATCAAAGCATAGGTTTATGTAAATTTAAAAATAAATTTAAACCTAAAAGATTTTCAAAACATAATCCAATGAATTAGAAAATAAGATCGGGGTTTAGGTTAAGGCTATAGCAACGTACTTGTATTTGTTAGATATATATATCTATAAGTACGTACCCCTTCTCTCTTAGACCGTTCTTCTGTATCTTACTAAGGCTCATATGTAGATTTACGAGAAAGAAAGATATGGAGATAGGAAACGGAAGAGAAAATCTAGGTGGAGGAAGCACCACAACTAATGGAAATGCTCGACCCAACACTAGGAGAAACCCGGATCGACAAGCAAATGCTAATCCAAATGCAAATGCCAACGTAGGTGCTGGAATCCCGCCAGTAGATATGGGGATGGTGTATCAGTTCTTTGTCAATCTGATGCAAGCTGGAGCCGCTGAGGTTAATGCTACGAATATTGGAAGAGCTAATCTCATGGCCCTAGTTGGAAATAACTATGCAAAGCTGAGCAAGGATTATACCAATCTTGGTGGGAAGCCGTTTTTGGGAACAGAGGATGCTATAGAAGTAGAGAATTGACTTTTGCATTATGAAAGGATCTTTGTTGATTTGGGATTAAACGATGAGCAGAAGAGGAGACTTGCCTCTAAACAGTTGCAGGGAGTAGCATTTCATTGATGGAATAGTGTTACCATGGGAGTTCCCAAGGAAGAGTTCACTTAGGCGGAATTTTGAAGGAGATTCGAAGAGAGGTTTTTGTCTGAAGTTGCCAAGTCAATATTATTGAGAAAGTTCATGGAATTAGTGCAGGGTAAGATGTCGGTGATGGAGTATGCTACGAAGTTTGATGAGTTATCCAAATACGGATATGCTACCATTGACACCGTCATAAAAAACGAGAAGTTTATTCGAGGGTTAAGACCCGAGATTGCTAGGGCGATAACGCCACATCTCCGTGATCTAAGTACTGTTGTAGTGGAGATGGCAATCCGAAATGAAGAGATGCTTTCTACTTATGGGAAGGAGAACAGGTTGAGACCTAGGGTTATCAGGGCAAGAAGAGGAAATTCTTTAAGAAGAAAGGAACCCAAATGGGAGAAGTTTCTAAGAAGGCGAAAGCTAATTTAGTTTGCTTTAAGTGTGATAAGAAGGGACATTACACTCATGAATGTCAACAGGAAAAGGAAGAAGGTTGTAGATAAGAAGGGAGGGAAGTGCTTCAACCGTGACCAGATTGGGCATTATAAGAATCAGTATCCAGAACCGGTCAAAGCGGACAAGGGAAAGGTCTTTGCTTTAGGATCATCATCTGCTAGGCAAACTACTACTAAGAAAGGAAAAACTGTGATGGAATGTACGCTTTTGATTCGAAGTATACCAATTAGGGTATTATTTGATACCGGTGCATCACATTCATTTATATCTTAGTGTTTGGTTGATAGGTTATGTTTAGAACCCTCATACCTTATTACTTCTTTAAGGGTTGCGAATCTGAAAAGAGGGCATGCAACTCTGGGAATAAGATATGACTAGTTAGAACTTGATTTGTTAGGTCATAAGTTTGCATGCAGTTTGTATGTTTTTAATTTCATAGACTTCGAAATCATTTTTGATATGATTGGTTAGATAAATATAGTGCTAGGATATTTTGCCAAGATAGGGAAATATTGCTAAGACGCCCTAATAGTCATAACCGAATTATATTCTTAGTGGAGAATCTAGATCGAAGTGCTTGTGCTTTGATGAGTGCTATGGAACTAGAAAAAGAGTTGAATCAGGTTTTGGTAGCTAGAGAGTTTGCAGATGTTTTAGAGCCAGTCATAGGACTACCACCGAAATGAGCCATTGATTTCGGATAGATCTTGTGCCAGGAGCAGAAAATATGAGTAGACCACCTAGCAGGATGGCACCGACCGAGATGAAGGAATTAAAGGTGCAACTAGTGGATTTAGAAGGTAAAAATTTCATTAAACCATGCAGTTCATCTTGGGGAGCGGCCGTGGTGTTTGTGAAGAAGCCGGATGGGTCGTTAAGGATGTGTATCGACTATCGTAAGTTGAACGAGAAGACAATCAAGAATAAGTATCCTTTGCCGAGAATTGATGATTTATTTGATTAGTTGAGTGGAGCTAGAGTAGTTTCCTAATGGGATTTGGAAACAGGTTTTCATCAGCCAAGAGTGGGAGAGAACAATATTTCGTTGACGGCATTTCAGACTAGGTACGGTTTGTACGAGTGGCCATTCGGATTAACGAATGCGCGAGCTTTCTTCGTAGATTTGATGAACCAAATTTTCCAAGAGCACTTGGATAGGTTCGTATTGGTATTCATAGATGAAATTTTAATATACTCTCAAGATGAAAAATAGCATGAAGTTTATCTTTGAATAGTGCTTGAGACGCTAAGGCAGCATTAGCTCAAAGCAAAGTTTTCCAAGTGTCATTTCTGGAAGAAAAGAAGTTAAGTTTCTTAGTCACGTGGTTTCAGAGAAGGGTCTGTCAGTTGATCTGGATAAGGTCGAAGCTGTTAACATCTGGAAGAGAGTAGAGATAGTGACTTAGATTAGAAGTTTTCTCGGACTCGTTGGCTATTACCGGAGATTCATTAAGGATTTCTCGTGGATAGCAACACCTTTGATTAAGCTAACGAGGAAGGACGTGGAGTTTATTTGATCTGACCAATGTGAGGAAGCATTCCTTAAGTTAAAGCATTTGTTGACCAATGCGCTTGTGTTAGTAGTTCCAGACGGAAACCAAGGATTAGTAGTGTATACCGATGCATGTGGAACCGTATTAGGGCTATGTTGATGCAAAAAGGTAAAGTTATTTCCTACGCTTCACGATAGCTTAGACCACATGAAATGAGATATCTTATTCATGATTTAGAGTTGGCAGCGGTAATCTTCGCATTGAAAGTATGGAGACATTATCTCTTAGGGGAGAGATTTGAGTTATACATAGATCATAAGTCCTTAAGGTATTTATTCTCTCAGAAGGAGTTGAATATGAGACAGCAGAGGTAGCTGGAGTTTTTAGCTGCTTATGATTTTGGTGTAGAGTATACACCTGGAAAAGGAAATAAGGTAGCAGATGCTCTTAGCAGAAAATGTCAGAATGTGGTGCTAGCTATGTTAACGAAATGGAATGATCTAGAGGCTTTGACTACTTGTAGTATGCAGTTAAGATTGACTGCTAGTTCAAGTTAGGGAAATGCCATGTTATCCCGCTTAGAAGTTCGACTAGTACTGATCGAAAGGATTGCTTCTAAGTAGAAAGAGGATCCACAGTTAGCTGAGAAGATTAAAATTCTTGAGGTTGGATCGGAGATTGATGTAACGACCCTAAATTTTTGACATTTGAGATTTGAATATTTAATTGAGTTTGAAGGTTTGGAAGATAGTTTCATTTGAAATTCAATTATCAGAATGAATTGGGCAATTTAATTATTGATTTAATTTATTGAAGTTGGGTAAAAATATGGAATCTTCAGTTTTAAGCTGATTAAAAATATTTCAAAAGCTTGTAAAATTCATATTGATTATACTGAAGATAATAAAAGCTTCAGAATTGAATTTGAAACTATTTTGTTCAATTTTGAATTTTATCGTTTCAATTGAATTTAAAAATAGCTTTCCGAGGCACAGTCTCGGAATTCAATGAAACCAGTTCCATTGGATCCGTAATATTGTATTATTATCGGATTTCAATTTTCGTAGTGATTGGAGTTGTTGTGTGAGCGTACGATATATAAACGCACTAAAATTTTATCGAAATTCAATTTAATAACCGGTCCAAAAAGCTATATTCTTCATACGATCGAATTTGGACTCAGAACCTTTTCCATTGTGTTTGAAATAGGCGTATAACATTATAAACGCCTAGCGGCACGCCTCGATAGGATATCGAAATTTTGAGTTGCAAATTCGTGACGATTTAAATTTGAATTTGAGATATATCTATATATATTTATATATCCTGGTCAACAGCCGAAATCCCCTTCACATCAGAACTTTTTCTCTGCCTGTATACACTACTTTCTTTTTAACGTTGCATCCTGTTCCCCCTCATCCTCACTTTAATGCTCACGCAACAGATGATTTTCAAAGAAAAAATGGCCGATGGGAAATCATTTACTTCCTCTCCTTCATTTTCAAATTTAGCCGAGCCTTCCTCTCTCATTTTTATAAAATCAGTTCAAAGAAATTTAGTTAAATCAATGGCCGCATTCAACTAAGAAAAATCGAGGCCGAACCCTCTTTCCGATTTAATGGAATTGAAGTAGTGTTCGATCGGGAATGGGAGGGGGATCTCGCGAGCGCGTGGGCAAGGAAATCGATGCAGGGGTTCGCGATAGATTTAGGGGAAGTTCGACTTCGCGACGAGGAGCTCGAGTTCGAGCAAGTTCGAGCATGGCGATTCGTGTGGCATGAGGCGATTTTGGCGCATACGCCTCGATTTGTGGCGATGGGTTGCACGCGTACGCATGAGGATGGCGGCGACGCTGTCAAGTTGAGGCTAGGGTTTCGCTGTGGCGAAGCCGAAGTCGTGAGTAGGGAAGGTCGGGTTTCTTTCTGTTAGGTATAAACTTTTTTGATTTTTTTCTTTCTATTTTTAATTTATATATATACGTATGTATATGAGTTAGGAGATAAGAAAATATAAGTTTAAAAGAAAGAATAATTGCTATATGTTTTTACAATTTATATTTATATATGCTCACATATACAATAAGGAAGATAATAATATAAATATATATGTATGTATGAATAAACATACCTATTTTAATTTAAATTCATATGAGGTTTAAACAGAATTATATATATAAGATTTTGAAAAATATATAAGGGTTTTTAAATGTTGGAAGTTATATAAAAATTTTATTTTCAAAATCTATAGATATAGTTTCAAAATGAAAAAAATAAATAAGCCTATACATATTTTTAAATCTACCTGTTTAATTTTATAATTTTATATTATGAAGATTAATTTATATAATAAACGCATTCAATTTATTTTAGCTACTAAGAGGATTATTTAAAAGAAAATTAGTTTGAAATTAAAATTTATTGATTAATTGTTTGGTGGTTTCGAATATTAATAAATTGTATAAATTGTTTATACAAGGTCTAATACAATGAAGAGATAGTCGGAATGGAAATGGATTGCAAAATAAAAGCAAAGGTGAGATCTTCTCACTCAAATAAAAATTTGATTTTGCAGTTATTGATTGCTGTTTGGTTGTGATATTAGATATAGTAGGATATATCTATATATATTTGGAGTTGTTGATTTCCCGCATCATATAGCGGATGAGACCCTATGCGCCGCATAATAGCGGATGATATTTTATAAATCTCATATACTACGATATTCCACCTCGAAGTGGAATGGGTATTTAATTGTTGTGCTAACATCTGTGGATGCACGGAAACAGGTTGGAGGGATCCAACTGGATTCCTCAAATTATATGAATTTGTTTCATATATTGTATGAATTTGTTTCATATGCTGTGTGATGATTTATTGATAATCTGTGAATGATTATATTGATGATTGAATTTGTTGAAGGCTATAAATTAGCCGAATGTATTTTTGGTATCGTTGGATACCAAAAATAAATATATTGGATTTTTGAAATTTAAGTTGGAAATTTTAAGTAAATTCCTTTTTAAAGAATTGAGTGAATTTAAAAGAAGGAATTTAAAAGCATAAAGTTGATTTTTGAAATCTTATTGATTATTTCCAGAATATGGGAAAAGATATTAATAAATGAGTTTTGAATAATATTGTTTAAAAGTTGAAGAATTTATTGAAAAAGGAATTTTAAATAATTTGGAAAGAATAAAGGGATTTATTTAAAAAAAAAGTGACAAATTTGTTTGAAATCCAATTGATAATTGATTTGGTATTCGAAAATAAATCTTTGGGAAATTAATAAGATAATTGATTTGGTGTTTGAATGAAAATTTATTTTTGTACTGAAATAAACTTAGAAATCAATTTATAAGTGCTTTGTTATTTGAATAAATTTGGAAATCAATTTGAAAATTGATTCGAAGCTGAAAGTGAATATTTGAGAAATCGATTTGAAAATCGTATAAAAAGTGAATATTTGGGAATGTAAATTCAAAATGGAATTTATAAAGGAAAGGGAAATTTGTTTTAAAAATAAATACTGATTTATTTTTAAAGTGTGGAAATAAATTTACGTATTTGGAACGTAAATTTAAAATGAATCGATAAGGATTATTTACTTGGTTTAAATGGATCATTTTGAAGTGAAAGTGTATTCTCACTATAAAGCCGAGTATATTTCCAAAGTAGCTTTTAAAATATAAATTAAAGGTTCTAAAGTTGGTTTTTTTAAAGGAATATTTTGGAGATAAAGTATTTGAACTCGGCAGATTTCCAGTGAAAATGAATAAATATTTGGAAATATATTCCGCGTAAGGAAATTGATTTGAAATTGATTTTCAAAAGTTGAAAGGTGAAAAGTGATCTGAAATTTGTTTTCAAAGTGTTGAAGTGTGGAAAAATATATATCTTGTGAAGATAATTTGAAAATAAATAATTTGGGAAAAATTATTTAAATCTGGTGATTGTTGTGAATATTGTGTGATAGTTAAATAACCGACTATCAATGTTTGCCTTTGAAATGGCATTTGAATTTGTTTTAAAACAAGTGCTCATTATTCGGTTAAGCCGGGAGAGGACTTTGTGTCATATAACCCATTCCGAATAATGATACGACGTTATGGATTGCAATTGAAGACCGGTGTTGAAGACCGGGTGTTTGCGAAAACGATAGGATAACCTATCGATTGTCTCTGCACTGAGTTGCTCCAGTATAGAGATTCCCTAAGTGATGGGAAGTCCGATCGGGATTGTGAATACCCGGATTTACAAGGGCTTCTTTGGAAGTGCCTTCGGTTCTGTTCGAACCCGGAACAGACTTGTATGGTTGTATGTCTGAAATTACACTTTGAGATATAAAGCCGATTTCTTTCAAATACATTTCTATTGGTGGCGGAGAATTTATTCTCTTAGCTTAACACCCTTCTCTGAGACGTACGAGCTCAGAGGTTATGTAGTTGAAGGTTATCAGTGATATACTCCCAATTTGGTAGCATGGCATGCTAAGTGTTGCTGTGTGTTAATGATCATTTGTTGATCATTTGTGATCAAAGCATGGCTTTCGTGTAAAGCGTAGCTTTGTGGACGAGACCTCATCGGACCTCACACCCCGGAAATGGTCGAAACAGGAAAGATGCGGCAAGGTTATGAGGGTCGCGCCCTTTAGGGTATGTCATTTCCTTCTGGAAAAAGGTAATATTATGGTATGGAGCCCAGATATTTACCTGTGTGGTTTCTCCAATCTCATTTACTGTGTTATTGTTGCTGTGTGATCGAGGCGCCTCGGATAAAGGTCCCAAAGGACCGGGGGGTGACATATTTGTGTAGTAGTTACCTAGTGTAAGAGGTAACCCGGCCTTGTGTTGGCAGAGAGCCAGGTTGGTTCTCGGGATGTCCCGCCAGAGGCGTTCCCATGTGGCAGTAGGAAGTTCCTTAGCCTGACCATTTGTTGAAAATCCAAAGAAACAATACACGCCCTGTACGGTTTTAGTTGTATAACCTGCTATGGAATGTGGCGGTAACCTGCTATTGAACATAGTAGCTATAGTAGGCATAAGTGCGGAATGCCTATGCTGGCTAAGATTAATATTATACTTTCGAAATGTTTTCCACACTAGACATTAATAATAATATCAACTGATTTTTCGTAGTAAGCATCTTTGACTATCATAAGGAGAAATCTTCTCCAATTCTGCGTTTGCATTGTGTGTGTGGCGGGAGGCCTTATGGTAGTTTCATTTTCCAAAAGCATTGCGAACTTCTTTTATTTTCTTTTTGAAAATAAATGTTTTACGATCTCACACTAGTCACCATGACTGACTCAGAGTTTATTGTTCCCTTTCTAAACTCTGGGTGCCCATAATTTTTCCCACGGGCAGCCTAGAGTTAGGTTATTAGGATATTCTGGAGCTTTGGAGACGAGCTGGATGGCGAGACGTACACTCGTACTTATTTATTTATTCCGCTGTGTACTCTGTATGGGGACAAGTTTATATAACTGTCCATTGTTGTAACTCTGATGATGTATTGTATAAAACTGATACAGTTCTTGGTTATAAAGATTATTCATTCATCTATTATATATTGTTCCGCTGCGAATGTGAGATTCTGTTGTTGTTTCTGTTTCATTTTCTTCTGTCTTCTTCTACCTCTTCTTTTTAACCCTAATGATTCGGTTTTCCGGCATTCGATTGTGCGACATTTGATACAGTGGACGTATAAATGTCGAATTTCGAGCGTCGAAAAATCGTATCGTTACAATTGATGATCTAAAAGATTTCAGTCCTTGAACAGAAGGGATGGTTGAGATGGAAGGGACGGTTATGTGTTTTGAATTTTGGGGATTTAAGGAGAGAAGTCCTCAGAGGATGACATCGATTCAAATTCACGATTCATCCTGGGGAACCAAGATGTATCAAGACATGAAGAGGATTTTCTACTGGGAAGGTATGAAGAAGGATGTTGGCTTGTAGGTAAGGCAGTGTGTGAACTATCAACAAGTGAAGGCCGAACATCAGAAGCTGAGTGGATTGCTTCAACCTTTGGAGATACCAGTTTGGAAATGGGTTTCAATATCCATGGAATTTATAGACGGGTTGCCAAGGTCGAATCGAGGAAATGAAAGTATATGGGTCATAGTGGACAGGTTGACCAAGAGTGCCCATTTTATTCCGGTTAAGTCAACCAAGACGACACCTATTTTGGCTAAATTGTTTATGAAGAACATAGTTAGACTGCATGGAATTCCTAGTAGTATAATAAGTAATAAAAATATTTTATTTACAAGCGTGTTTTTGAAGAGTCCACGGGATGTGCTAGGTACCAAGCTCAGGATGAGTACTGCTTATCACCCTCAGACAGATGGGCAGACAGAGAGAGTCAACAAGGGACTTGAGGATTTGTTAAGAGCTTGTGTGTTAGACTTTGGTCGATCTTGGGAAGATCACTTACACTTAATTGAGTTTTCCTATAATAACAGTTATCAGACTAGTATAGGAATGGCGCCTTTCGAAGCTTTATATGGAAGGCCATGCAAATCACCAGCATATTGGTTGGAAACTAGAGACGGGTTAGTCTTAGGACCAGATCTGGTAAGAGAGGCAACTGAGAAAATCTAGTAGATCCGAGGAATGATAAGGGATGCCTAGTCTGGACAAAAGAGTTAGTAGATAAGAGGCATAAGGATCTAGAATTCTTAGTTGGAGATAAGGTTTCATTAAAATATCACCGATGAAGGGTGTGGTACAATTCGGAAAGTCGAGGAATCTGGCATTGAGATATGTTGGACCATTCCCAATTATAGAAAGGATCGAAAAGCTCGCATACAGAGTAGAGTTTACGAGCAGTTTGGCAGGTGTCCATAACGTGTTTCTTGTTCTCATCTTCATAAGTATGAGCATGATCCAGAGACTACTATTCCTCCAACTGCGTTGAAAGATTTAATAGTAGAACTGAACTTGACCTTTATTAGACAACCAGATCGGGTTATAGCAAGAGATGAGAAGAAGTTAAGAAACAAGATAGTCAAGTTTTTGAAAGTTCAGTGGAGCGACAACGAGAAGGACTGTACTTGGGAGACAGAAGACAGGATTAGAGATACTTATCCTAATCTGTTGTAAGGGTATGTTCTCTATTTGCTTTATATAGACTGTTTTCTAGTCAGGTAGGCTAGTATGGTAGTTAGGAGATGTTATAGATGATTGCTATGTTTAGTATGTAGTCCTTGCAGAATTTCGAGGACGAAATCTTTAAGGATGGGAGCCTATAACACCCCTAATTTTAAATAACATTATTCAGGAGATTTAATTAGAGAAATTAAATAGAATATAGTAGAGACTAGAATGATAAGGGGATTGAGATTCGGAAACAAAATAGCGGCCGTGCCTTAACTAAATGAAATCATAAGAATGGGTTTATAAAATGGTTTTATAAGTTAACTACCCAAGAGAACAAGGCAAGGGTATTATAGGAATAGCCGTATATAACCCTATAACCCCTAAACCCTTACCTCATTCTCATTTTCATACTTTCATAAAAAAAACAAAAGAGATCAAGGCAGCCATAACCCTAGGAGAAAAAGGGATTAAAATCAACTAGAAGCTAAGGATTCAACCAAGGAAGAATTAAGCAAGATCAAATCTCAAGTTCCTTATCCAAAATAAGATGAATAATAATCTAAACCATCTCATATATGTTTTTACGAACATCTTAATTTATGGTTTAAGGTTTTAAAACCGTTTGGATGATCTGAATGATGATATGCTTTTATTATATGCCATGTTTAATTTAAACAAGCATGTTTGTAAAAGGTATCGATTTTAAGGTTAAAACCATGTAAAATGGGTTTCGAATGCCTTGCGGATTAAGTATGTTATGTAAAGCATCATCTAGGAGAAGGGTTTAAATTTTCATAATATTCCGAGCTATGGATAATTTATTATGAATTTTGAATGGAAGAAATAGATAATTTAGGTTTAAAATTAATTACGACAATTATATAAAGGATTTTGGGTCCGAAATTTATATATGTTAGAATAACATATTGGAAATGAATTAAGATGATTTTTGGAGATTTTTCCTAAGTGATTTACTATAGAAATTAGATTAATTAAGTTTAAGGACTTAAATGTCTTAATTGTTTTGTTAAGGGGAAGGGATTCTTTGCTAAAATATTTTATTTATTGATTGATTAATTTGGCAGCATTTTTAGAAAAAGATTTTGGTAAAGGATTTGGCAACTAATCATATTTTGACAAATAAGTCAAGTAGGTGAAAAGAAATTTCTTTTAAAGGCTAAAAATCAGATTTCTTTGGATTTACTACTTCGCCACTTCCCTCTGATGGCTTTCGACACCATACCCTATTCGAAACCAATGCACATGGTATCAAGCAATTGATACGTAGTGCATTGGAGAAAGGCGGAAGGTACAGTGTCGAAACCTAGTTTTCGAAGGTGTAGAAGTTATCCACTACTCACTTCTACTTATGAAAGAAGCTTTCAAAGGGGTAGGAGTTATCCACTACTCACTTCTACTTATGAAAGAAGCTTTTGAAAGGGTAGAGGTCATTTCTATAAGCTTTCGAATACGTTAATTGCCTTTCCTTTTAAAAGATGCTTTTGAAAGGGTTGAAGTTACTTGTAAATAGCTTTCGAAGGGATTGCCGCTTACCTTTGTTTTAAAAGTAGCTTCTCGTAAGCAATCTTATTTTTGGAAATCCATTTTAAAATGTAGTGAAATTTTCAATTTAGGTATTAATATTATAGTTCACTCTGGTAATAATACTTCTTTTTGGCATGATAGTTGGATTTCCGCTACTCCTCTTAGGAATGAGTTTGAAGATTTATATGATATTTGTAACTTCAAATATGCATTTATATCTGAAGTTTTTTATTCTGAAAATGACCCTCCTTGGAATTTTAGTTTTAACAGAATTTTAGTAGGCTCAACTCTTAGACAGCTCAATTTGCTTTATGCTAGATTAAATCTTTATAATATCGATAATGATAATGATTATATTAGTTGGGAATGGGATAAGAGCAAGAAATATTCCACTAATTCATTTTATAGTTTTATCAACTTTTCAGGTGTAACTAATAGTTTTTTTAAGTTTATTTGGAAATCTAACGCTCCTCCAAAATATAAATTACACATGTTGCTTATTATTCATGGTAAATTAAATACTATAGAATTGTTAAAAAGGAAAAATATTTGCATTGATAATAAATGTTATTTTTGTAATATTCATTTAGAAGATATTAATCATATTTACTATGATTGTATGGACACTCATTTTATTCTTAAGAATACCCTTAACATATTTGAATTTTATATAAGTACTAGAATTACTGATTGTGTTTTCTATTGGAATTCATTTAGAGTTAAGTTTAATAAGAATAATAGATACTTGCTTGATACTTTATTCACTATTTCTAGTTGGTACATTTGGTTTGAAAGAAATCAAAGAATTTTTAATAATAACAATAATCACATTAATAAATTTATATTTTTAATTTCATCTTTCTGCTTAAATTGGATCTCTAATCCTAAATATAAATTAGCCAAAATTAATCTTTTTAAGGAATATCTTAATAAGGTTAGTAATAATATTAATATTTTCAAACATAACAATAATAATTTTGACATTAATAATATTTATACTAATACTTTTTCTAACTTAAACGATGATAATTCGGTGTATAATAATCTGCTTTCTATTGAGGGTCCATAAAGGGTTTTTGCTAATTTGTTTATCTTATTAGATTTTTGTTCAAACATATATGTATATAAATTCTATTTATATACATATATGTGACTTTTGCTAATTTGTTTCCTAGTTTTGTTTCAGGTATGGATTAGATAGGTTGCTAGAGTCTCTTTTCAGGTTTGCAGGATAGCTTGCGGTTTCGTGCAGGTGTACAAGATAGCTTTTTCCAGGAGTATTGATTGCATCAGGCGCTACATTCAGCTTTATGGTGTCTTCAGAGCGGAGTTTCTTCTTTATGGATCAGTTTCTTCTTCAGATTAGCCTTTTTCCTCAGAGGCAGCTTCATAGTTTCTTCTTTTAGATGGTGCAGATTTCCAGCATCTCTGGATTTAGAACCTTTTTTTCAGTTTTCTATGTACTTCTAACACCTCATTATCGGGCGGTGGCCATGCCGGAGCTCGGTATTGGGGTGAAATGGGCGGTGGCTTTGCCGGAGCTCATTTTAGGGGTACCTGTTTTTTACTCTGTTATCAGTACATAGATATGTCACCTGCCAGGCATGTTGGCAGCACCATATTATGTTTTATATATATAGTTTCATATGTGCTCTCCTCTTTTATTAGAGGATCACACATTTTGCTCAAAAAAAATGAGCTTACGAAATGGTAGTTGCTTTTAAATCGAGTAGAAACCTAACTTCCATCTTCATACCTTTCGAATTGGTTAAAAGTCGCTTTTCTTTATAGCCTTGTAATAATGAGTTTGAAAGGGAAGCTTTTGTTTTATTAATATAGAAGCTACATCCCAATGATTTCGAAAGGGTCCCTGTAATCACTTATATTAAAGGTTTCAAAGGCAATGGTTTCGAAAGGTCGTTTCGAAGCTATCCTTTTCCTTAATTATTTTACTTAAAGATCAATTCTTTTCAAAGGGTGGTTTCAAAGACATCTATTTTCCCCCAAACCCTTTTACTTGGAATTAATGTTTTCAAAAGGGCTACATTCACTTATGTTCACTTTAATCCAGAAGTTATATTTAAGGTTAAACCCAATGATTTTGAAAGAGATACTTTCAAATGGTTTCGAAGTAATACTTCTATAAATTCTACTTGAACTAAGTGGTTTAGAAAGATAAGCTTTAATACTTTCGAAAGGAATGTTTTAATGGTTTCAAAAGGAAGGTTTTGATGTTTTCAAAAGGGATGTTTTGAGTGTTTCGGAAGGCATATATTTAAGAGTTTTGAAAAGAAGGTTTGAATACTTTCAAAGGGTATTTTAATGGTTTCGGAAGATAAAGCCTAAGGTTTCGAAAGCCTTCGTTTTCGAACAAGAAACCCAATCTCAATTTTTAAAGAAGAACCCTTGGCAATATGAAAGAGTTTTTAGAATGGCATTTAACTTTGGAGTTTTTTAAGAAGCTTTCCTTGCTAAAGATTATAGGTTAAAGTTATTAACCAGGATTCATTTGAAAAATGATTACAAGGAAATTGAACCATAGATGTTTATGTTTTTTGTATTGATCAGTTACCATGTGTGCTTCTTCTGTAAACATATTCACTTTATAATTAACACATATCTTCATTTGGGGTGTTAAGGCTAGAATAACCAGTTAGGCTGACCCCGAAGTGAATATATATTGAGTTGACTCATGTGTGAGTAGTATTGCATCCAAGAGGTCAGGTAGACCGGAATATAGGATGCCCAAAGGCTGATCAAAGGATTATTGGTTTATACAGGTTCTTAGTAAGCCCATGACAACTATGCATGGAAAAAGTTATTGGCAGGGGCTAATAGGTTCTTAGTGACCCCATGAGAACCCACTAGGTTCATAATGAGCCCATGAAAACTATAATTGGATGAAGTTATTGGTCGATACCTATAGGTTCTAAGTGAACCCATAAAATGTATGAAACGAGGTAGATAGTCCGTAAGCTTTGAACAGGTTATTAGTCGGCACATGAAAACTAAGTGGTTAGTAGTGACCCGAAAACCATAACTTGAGATAGATAGTCAAATGAACGGGGATGGGAAATCCAAAATATATTGCATGTTTGCATATCATCATGATACATTTTATTATGTTATGTTTTAACCATTATGGATGCAGGTGCATAGTATATGGTTATTATAAATTTGAGTTAAGATACTAGTGAGGGGGAAACCCGTTCCGCTAAGCGACGTGGTCTCACTAGATATCTATATGGTTCTAGATGGTAGGTTATTATTCATACCAGACTTTTTGCCTGACTCGAAGTTTATGTTTTTCCCTTAAACTCTCGAGTGCTCAATTGGTTTTGAGTAGCTTGAGAGTTAAGGTTTTTAGGTTCTCCTTTAGATGAATAAGTTTCTGGAGACATGCAGGAGGCAAGCTAGTTATTAGGAGTTCTTTCTGTTTGATTCCACTATATTTTGGATGTAATGGAAAAATTGTTTAATTGCATATATTTAGACACTGATCATCCAAGGGGGCGTCTTCATATGTCGCTCTTGGCGTATTTTGTAATAATTATATTTCTCTAAACGTGGTTCACGGATTTGGGTTATATAATGAATTTGAAGTATGATTTGAAGTTGAATGAGAAATCTGATTTATGATTTTAATTTTTTTCTTCATATTCATGTGTTTCTGTTATATAAATGTCTATAACATTATTGCATTTGGTCACCGAAAATTAATAATCATTGATCACTACAGCATCCATAGCCCTTAGTTTTGGGCCACCAAGTGAGGGATGTTACAGGGGCAAGTGTTATCCTACCTTCTGACCAGGCACAATCCGAACAAACTGAATAGATAGAACTTGGAGTTATCAAGGCGGAAAGCTTGGAGAGATAGCCTAGGAGTCCAGAAACCATGCATAAACAGAGCCAAGGTGTCAAAGCCAAGATTATCCAATGCAACAAAGTAATTGGATCCCCCAAATTGGGGATCGATACCGACTCCTACCTGGGGATCGGTACCGACTTCTAAATACAACTTGGGTGGAACCCACCTTCTGCCTACAAGCTTATTTCGATGTCAAAAGTCTATTTCCAAAGTTGGTTTGTTGAATCAGTGCAATTATTTATCGATCTTTAAGAACTCCTGAACTTGCGGCTTTGTTCTCCCACAACTCCATCATTTAGGCTCAGAAACAAGCTAAGATCGGTGCAAACAACCATGGATTCGCGAAGCCTACCCTAAGACGATCCAAGCTAAGGAGTTGAAGACTCAAGAATCATCAAACTTGGGGATCGATACCGATTCCCACCTGGGGATCGATACTGATTCCCACCTGGGATTGATACTGACTCCTAGATATTGTTGAGCTGGCACCTGTCTTTTTGGGAGAATGAGTCAATTTCAGACACAACGGCTAAGAGATATTACATGCGAGATTTTAGGCCCTCTACCTCTATAAATAGTGGGGTTGGACTTATTTTTGGGGATCTTTTGGCACTAGTTCAATTATTTCTTATATTCTTGTAACTCTGAAATTCTAAGTGTTGGAGTTGTACCGATCCCCAAGAAATTCTGCCTCCAAGTCAGAAACAAGTAGTAAAATATTAAAGTGGACGTAGGCCAAGCTTTGCCGAACCACTGTAAATTATTATGTGCTCTCTTTTCCTTTTTTCTCATTTACTTTCTTCATATTTTATTCTCTACTTAAATCTTTAGGTGTTCCATTTTTGATCCAAAAAACATTAATCATTTATTAGTAACGGAATGTAAATTAGAAAGTTACCTTTCCTAAAGCCTATTAAGACACGTTGAAACGAAGTTGAGTGCTCCTTGAATCAGATTAACAACTTGGAAGATGCTAGCAACAAATTGTCAACCACCGTTGTTCAGAATAAACTGTTTTTTATATGTATTTGAACTAAGAATTTTTTGTGCTTGGAATGGATGGATTTCGGCCAAGAATAGCAGCAAAGAGATGGGAAAAAGTTTTTTTTCAAAAGTGAGGCACATGTTGCTTTAATAAAGGAGTGAAACAAGGATCATGGACCTAGTTTTTCTCACTACCATTTCCTCCTTTTAACAAATCAAAAGGCCTCCACTTCTAGCAATCATATGACCAGCCATCCTCGCGTTTCCTAGCTTAAATTTCATGTCCCAAATGGGCCTTAAACCCATTTCAAGCCCGAACAAAAAACTATTGCAATTTGAATTAAATTCAAACGCGTACCGATATCGTATACCGATTAGCATATTTATAACCATTATAAATGCACTGCATAATTTTGTTCAACACATGAAATAAAATTCTATAATTAATATTTCATAAATATTAATTAATTTAATTAATTTATAACAATTATAATTTAATTAAATCGGGTGGTCAAAGGAGTATACAATGTTTCGGTTGTGTGACTCTTTAGTTGTAAATTTGGTTAGCGATTAATGTCGAACAATTCAAACATTAATATTCACACGTCACTTGGAAGGTGGTGTGACATTATGGCCAAATCTATCGCTTACTTAGTTTCCGTAAAATCCAATCTTACTTTGTTAAGCGTTACCTGGTTGTGATTATTATTTACACCAATTCTCTTCGTCAAAAATACATAACTTTGACTTATGGAATTTTGTAATGGTTAGAATTCCAATATCGTCTATATTCAACTCTACGGTCCAAATACAAAGTCCTTAGTTCAATAATAACATTATTATTAACTGAAATACTCTGGCCATAGACTTTGACTTTGAGTTGACTTGAGTTAACTTTGGTACTAACCACATATAACCGAGGAGACAAATCCTCTCTTGAATAGTGTTTCACTTCCAATACTACCATTTGACCAAACTATAGACACTCGATGGAAGCCATGCCATAATTTGACTATAATCAAAGCAGAGCTTTCATATTAAAGGTCCACAGCATTCTCAAGTTGAGAGAACTGTGTAAATCAGTCACATCGATATTTTCTATTTGACCTTAGTTATATTAACCAATAGAAAACTATCGAGTGAGTCGTTCCATAGTTATCCAATAAATATTAGTACGTAACCTCTAGGTGCCCCTAGTAGCCATGAGTAATAAACTACCTAATGTTTGGAGAGCATTACATACTCTAGTCTCAACGGATACATCAATATCCAGTCTTGATGCATCTTGACTAGGAACATTTAAAATGATATATTTATTTTTATTGTGATAAATTGGTCATGGTTACAACACTTTGTAACTACTACCACAAACATATCATTTATGGATTTTTTTATTAAATATACTTTTAATTAAATTAATTAATTAATATAACCACATTATATCAAGTATATAATAGAAAGAAAGTACCTTTGATTTCGAACAAGATTGTTCAACGAATTAGATATATGTAACAATTACATAATTGCCCCTAGGGCATACCCCTAACTCTATCAGTTGCATGTTTGTGCTTGCTTCTAAACTATTTCTATGTTCATATTTTTCTTTTGCTTGTGTTGAGCCATTTGGCTCGTCCTTGCACTGCTTGTGTTGACTTGTCCACTAATGCACTGTGTTGAGCCTTTGGCTTGACCTTGTTGCGTGTGACCTGATTGACCTTGCTTTTTTGCCTGAAATTGAGTTGGTGCATATGTTTTTGTGTTTGTGCTTGGCTTTATGGCATGTATTGTGGTACATTATTTATGTCATAGATTGCTCATGTACATTATTGATATTTTTGGTGCCTATTTCAAAATATGAAAAAAACAAAACCAATAGATTTAGGCAATGTCAAGTTCAACAATATTTATATTTTTGCAGTTTGAATTTGTTTCTTTTTGCTTTTTACTACATTATTATTTTACAGGCAAATCAGATGATTGGAAAAAAACAATTGGAGTAAGAAGACAAAAATCGAATTCGAGCGAGTGAGGTGTAACGACCCGAAATTTCACCGCTTTGATTTGCGAATATTTAATTAATTTTAAATATTCAAATAATAGATTTTATATTTGTAATAAAACTCTTTTAAATGATAAGTGATGATGGTGAAATAGTTTTCAATATTTGTTTAAAAAATATTTAGTTTGAGAAAAATCGAAAATGTGACCGAAATTCGTTTTTCGAATTTTTTCGACTTTTCGTTAGCTAAAAGTTGTTGGAAATGTTGTACACTCTTTTATATGAATATACATACACATCTATACATAAAGATTAAGATTATATGTATATGATTAGATGTGACTTATTATGTAAGTATAAAATAAAATTTAATGAAAAAGAAAATGTCACATCACACGAACCATGTTTAAACATAAGTACATAGGTGAATAAATGCATGTTGACTTAGGAGATGAGAGGGGGGCAAGAAGGTGCCATAAGTACCATCAGGTAGAGGAGCATGGTTTTTCTAAACATTTAAAAATCTTATTTTTTTACTTCCAAACTCTTAAAAACATTGTTTAAACACCCTTTTTCCTTTTCTATTCCTTTCTACTACTAAAATCAAGCCACACGCCCAATTTTCTAATCATGGCTGAACCTCCACCTTCATGTCCGAACACCCTATTGGCCTTAAGTCCTTCAATTTCCATTTTGTTTTAAGAAAACAAAGGCCTAGGTCCGATTCAAGTCATGGTACTCATGCCACCTTCAAGTCACCACTCTTTTAAATAAAGTTTTAAGTTATTTTCGATGTTGTTTGGTTGCTAAATATGGTAATTATTGGATGAAATTGATATTGACTTGTTTGGATATATATGTGCTTGCTTATGATGTTGGATAAACGTGGAATGAATGAAAGTAAAAGTAAGTTAGTTAGTAAAGTTTGGAAGTTAGGTCCTTTACTAAGTTGTATGTTGTGATGGGATATATTTATGTTGTATATACTAAAACTTAGCTCTTGACATATTAAAGCGACTTGAGATCCTTTGGATAAGTTGAATCATGGTTTACTAGTTTTTAGTTATGAAAAAGATTTTCCAAGTTCTAACTTTATTTAGTTTCAAAATCCTTGCTTTTGTTTTCCAAAACATATTACTAAGTTTATAAAGAAAAAGTGAAGGTATAAAGGATAATAAATTTCAAGTTATTGGTTATAAAAAATATGTTTTGAAAATTTAGGATCATATAGCGATAGTCACTATAAATACAGTTCATAAAAATGAACTCTTTTTGAAATTCTAAAAAACGTTTGCACCTAAGTATCCTTTGAAAAATATTTTCAAACTTATTTTAAGTATGGATAAGTAATTATGATTTAGTTATTTAATTATTATTTAATTAATTAAGTAAGTATGGTAATTAATACTTAATCATTAATTAAGTTAGGGTAATTGGTACTTAATTATATTTAAGTAAGTTAATTAAAATTTGTAAATTAATAAAAGGTTAATTATTAATCAATTAATTAATTAAGGATTAATTATCATCTAATTAAGATTAACTAAATTATTCATTCAAGAAAGGGTTTAATTTTTAATTAATTACTAATCAAGTTAATTTTATGTTAAGATTTAACTAAAATTTAATTATGATTTAATTATTTTAAATAAAAGTTTAATTTATTATTTAAGTTTTGATTAAGAATTATTTAATTAAGTGATTGAGATTAACTAATATTTAATTATTATTTAAAAGTTTAAACTATCATTTAATAATTAATTAAAGATTAATTATGGTCTAACTACTTATTTAAAAGCTAACTATTATTTAATTATTTATTAAAGGATAATTATTATTCAATTATTTATTTAATAGTTAATTATTTTTTAATTAATAATTAAAAGTTTAATTATTATTAAATAAAGGCCTAAATGTTATCTAAATATTAAATAAAAGTTTTAAAGATTTAAACCACTTTATTTCTAACGATTAGTTTTGTTTTTTAAAAGCAATTCTCTTTTAAAGAATGTTTTAATACAAGGGATTTCTTTGTCGATTACCCTTAAGTAACCTTAAATGAATATTAATGGACTTTTCCATGATTTTAGAAAAGCACAAATTATAATAAATTCTGCAAGTGCATAGACGTGTGGTATGTAGGTCGAACACAAAGAGTTATTAAAAATTCATTGTTTTGGAAAGAAAACCTTGGGCCTATTAAACGAAATTGAGAGGTGATTTTTAAACAAACCAATAAAACTAATATTATATTTGAAACAAATTCGAATCTAATCGGATCTATATCAAATACAACAGTTAGTCAAAACATTAAAAATAATTAAACAGAAGAACAGGGAATAGAAAATAATATAGTAATTGTGTTTTAGCTAATCTAATTGACTAGACAACACAATTAACTATGTAGAATAATGCGAAATAAACTAAGAGAAGAAGAACAGAACTTTATTAAAGTTTGCTTAAAATAAAATAACAATGATTGAGATAAGAAAACAAAAACTTAGTACTAGTTAAACTGCTGTCAAACCTAATTAGCAGCCACTATTAACCAACTACTATAACAAGCAAATAAAATAAAAACAAGAAGAAAGACTATTCTAAAAACGGGATTCTTTAATGGTCTTCACTTGAGAGTATTTATAGGCATGGAGAGCCTTTTTCTTCATGTAGAAGTAATGAATCTAGCCCAAATATCATCTAAGTGAAGAGCAATGTATATGGCCATAAAACCAATCCAATGATGTAGAAAATGGCAAATTTTGATTTTGATTGATTTGTAGATCCATGAGATATTCTCTCCAATAGATACATCCATAATTGGCTCTAATCAAATCCATAATTATATTTTCCTTCATAAAAATGATATCTCCTCACCCAAAAGGTAGATATGATATCTACTCAAATCCATGTGTATAATATATCGTCAACGCATGCCACCTATGGGAGAATCTTCACTTTTTTTGGTTAATGAACTTTCAACAAAAATAATGTGTTATCCAGGGCTCGAACTCTTGACCTCCTGGTGTATAATTTGAAGTATAACCACCAGACCACCGATCTTTTAGCATAATAAATCTTCAGTTTGGTGGTTTTTCTTTATGATTCTTCAGTCTTTGGTCTCGCCTTAAAATCCTATAAAACACAAACAAAATGCAATGCATAGTACTGTTTTTAAGGTAAAGTATACATAAAGAAAATGCAAAAAATTTAGTAGAATAAGTCACTATTCTGCTAATTGAATTATATTGGACATCTGTTTGGTAGAATAATAATAGTTCTGCCATAATTCACTAAGTAGATTATATGGACATCTACCTAAGCAGAATAAACCCATTCTGCTACAATATTAACTTGGACATGTGTTTAGTAGAAAAACTCCTCATCTGCTATTTTTGTAACTTGGAAATTTACCTATATATTGATTGATTGTTATTGGTTGTTTCCCTTTTACATACCTGCCTGTTATGTAAATACCCATGCTATAACTGGAAAGTTAAACCGAATTAAATAAGAACCATTGTTGTCACTAAGCCTCTTTCTGATTTTGTAAAGTCAAATATTTCATTTTATCACTTTTAAAAATGGTTTAAAGTTTATTACTATTTTACATAAGATATTTAAAGGTCAATTAAGCAATTATTTTATCAAAAATGTTTGAACTTAATTTAATACTTTTTAAATGATTGTTTGAAAATCATTATTTTTTTAATGGGATTTAAAGGTAAGTAAATGAAGAATGTTTAAATAATAACTTGTTTACTTTGAGGTGTTTTAAATAATTGATGCTATTAAAGGAACTTTATTGGTTAAAGTTTATTAATGAATTTTTGTTTTAAACAAGGAAAGTTTATAAAAGGAATTTCATAAATTGAAAATAGATCTTGAAATTTAGGAAAGAGTTTTATAAATGATTTTGGATATTTATAAAAGGAGTTTTATAAATGATTTTGAATATTTATAAAAGAGTTTTATAAATAAACTTAGAGATTTATAAAGATTTTTATAAATGGATTTGGAATTTTAGTAAAGAAGATTTTCATAAATGAAATATGGCCTAGTGGTTGCTATGGGTAATTAAATCTCTGAAATGTTGCTGTTTGTTTATTTGATAGTTAAATAACTGACTATCAAATATTAGCCAGTTTTGACTCTGGAAGTATGTTGTGTATATTCGATTTCCTTGGTGAGGACTCGAATCCTTATTGCATACTTTTGAAAGAACCGAGAACGAGTCAACCGGAAGTTATCGGTTGTTGGTTCGGAGAGACCGAGATCAAATATATTATCCAAAAACGACTTTGAACCAACATATGCGTTTGAATGGAAGACATCTTGAAGATGATTGAAGACAGTGCTCCTTGAAGTGCCTTCGGTTTCGTTCAGACCCAGAACTAACTTGTATGAATGAATGCTGGCGTTGCATTGTTGCTTGGATGGAAGTGTTAGCATTCCAAGGGGATTGCTATGTAAAAAGGTAAAACGTAGCTTCAAGCCTCATCAACCGGAAATTCCTAAAATCAGGGAAGATACAGCAGGGCTAAGTAGGTCGCACCCATTAGGGTATTATCATCACCTTTCTAGATATATTCATTTATGGATTTGGTGTGCATGAGAGCTCTTGGAAAGGTTGCAAAAGCAACCGGGGTGATGAAATATTCGGTACTATCCAGTAAGGGTTAGGCCGGTCCTATATTGGCAGGGAGTCCATGTGTTGCTTTCGGTACATTTTCTAGAGGTGTACTATGGTAGATGGTACCCCGATGCCTTGTCATTGTACAAAAATCCATTCTCCAATAAGCGCCTTTAGGCTTAGTTATATACCTATTATGCTGGAATTTAGTTAATGTAACAATTTCGGTTATGATACAATATTTATTTTAAATCCTAGACATTACTATAAAATCACTGGATTTTTATAATAAAAATGGTTTAGTTATCATAAAGTAAAAACCCGTCCTTGTTTATGTACGACGTGGTTTTACGAGATACCGTTTATTTTAAAAGGTTATCAAATGTAGAAGTCAATATGATTTGATTGAGCTTTCTCATGCAGATTTACCAGATTGATCCATACGTTATTTTCTTATGATGCTCAGGTCAGCCCGAGCATATTTCCTAGATTTAGCTGGACACTTTGGAGCTTTCAGGAGATGAGTTGGATTCTCCAAGACATGGGCACATATCTTTTACTTTTCCACTGCTTTCTTTTCTATTATTGTTAATTGGAAATTATAAGGACGAGTTGTTATAACTGTCCAAGCCGATAATAGGTTAATATACTCTAATGTTGTGTATAGTAAAGATGATTTCTTTTTGTAAATACTTGTTTATATTTTATATTACTCATCACATTTTGTGATATTCTGTTCTATCTTTTCTTTCTGTACCCTAACTAACCTGTCTTTCGGACACTTAAATGTTCGGCACACGAATACTGAGGATGTATTAAGTGTCGTCTTTAGGTGTAAGAAAGGCATATCGTTACATGATGTTAGGAGTGATTGTATTTGAATGTGTGTTGTATATAAGAGTGAAAATGTAGTGTATATGAATATTGTATTTAAGACAATGTGTATTATTTTGTAATAATCCTGTGTACTATTGAAATTGTATCAAAATAAAATATTTGTTGAAATGAAATTTTGATTTGTTTATTTCATTCTGTGATATTACAATAGTACTATATCAAATACATTTAAAAGTGCATATATGTTTATTATCATCAAATAAAAATCATATATTGATATATTCTACAATCTTCCTCTTTTGACGGTAACAAACATATATTAAGATTTTATGTCAAACAAATATATTTGATGCGTTGTGATCAAGCTCCCCCTATTTACATACTCCTCCTACAACTAGACTCTCCCTACATAAATGCATGAAACTAAAAAATGAAAAAACTAATGCCAAAATAATTGCAAAAAACAACTATCGAAAAATAAAACCAACCCTTGAATAATAAAAACAATTATTGAATATTAATAAGGTTATTACTCAACTACCAAAATCTTAACCTCTCTCCGCCTTTTGTTATCATCAAAATAATAATAATAATTTATATAGTGATGAACTTTGATTAAAACCATAAACCGTATAGAAAACAAATATATATTGAAAACTTCATGATCAAATAAAAGCAAAATATTTTACTTATTAGACACAAATTCCACTTTAGAGTGACGATTGGGTTATGGTTTAGGGGAATTTTATATAGTGATAGTACTGTGGTTTATTTAATAAAGGAGAATTTTTGAAAATTATTCTTTTAAATATTATATAAAGAATATTAAGCACATTCTAATCATGCAAAACCTTAGGACTTTTAGATTAGGTTAGTAGTTAATTAAAAAAATGTTAAGCATTTTCTAACCATGCATAACCACTAAGACTTTTAAATGAGGTTAGAAACTACTCGAATATTTATCCCTCTCTTGTATAAATGTTCTATCCATGGATAATTATGAGGACTTTTAAATGATAATGGAAGCACATATCTAGAGATTAAAGTTATTCAGCCATGCGTAAACACGAGGACTTTTGAATGAGAGTGAATACTATAGGATAGAAATATATAAATTACACTAAAATATAATTCGTTGTTTTTCAAAATACCAACTTTTGCACACTATATTAAATTTTGGTGTATGGATTGCAAGAAGGATGATAGTGATAGAAATGACCATGGAATATGTACTAATTTTAAAATATTTTAAAATTGTTCAATTTTCAAGAAATTTTGGACATGCACTTCTTCTAGTTATGAAGTATAATTTAATCACTACCCATCACTTTCTCAATCACTATTAAATTTTTTGATAAATTTCAAAAGGTTTAAGCAGTCAACAACCATTTTTCTAGAGTAAATTCCATACTAAATTTAACAAGTGTATTTTTATTAAAGAAATCCAAGGTAAAAATCTCAGTTATTTGAAAAGTTGCTGAATCCAAAAGTGGTTGTGAAAATCTATTTTCTGCAAGGGGTCTTGTAAAATGATGAAAATAAAAATATGATTTCAAATGAAGTGATGTCTAGCACCATTTGTACACTAGTTTCCCAAGGTGAATATAATGATATATTATTAAATAAGTCGACTATGTACTCACAATATCACTTGAATTGAAAAACAATCAAAAAAATTTAGCAAAGCCATTTTCATCAAATAAACGAAAGGTCATTTATTTCAAACACACAACTAAAAATTCTTTAACCATCGATTTGTCAATCGTCAATAAAGTAAGGAAAATTTTCATTGTATATAGATAATCGACCATTGTTGTGTTGAAAAGTTAAACCATTTGAAACCACTAGTTGAAAACTTTAAGTCCATGATTTAATTTAGCACCAAACTTGAAAATTTTAGATATTTAATATTAATAATCACCAAAATTGGTTTCAATTCGAAAAAAATGAATCAATCAAATGTTATATCTAAAATACTATAACTTGTTGGCATAAATCAAAAATGCTTTTAAAGTGATGTGCTGATATGATTGTTGTTTTTCTAGGTTTTACGAAATGAATCAACTAAAACTTAAAACAACAAAGTTGTAGTGTTATCAGTTAGTTTTCCATAATTTCAAGAATTTCAAAATTCGGAGTAAAGATGTTCAAGTTATTATCAAATTATTACAGTTGTGTTAAGAAGTTCAGAAACTGTATTCAAACAATGTACTGAATGTTTTACAGTTTTTCAATGGTTTAATTTCAAGTTCCAGAAATTACACAAAATAAAATTTATAAAATTTTCTATTTATTTTCCAGAATATCTTGGATTTTGCAAATCGGAGTTAAGGATCTCAAGATATGGTAATTATACTATAGCAATGTTAACAAAAAACAGAAAAAACAACAAGTAAAGAAAATAGGGTTTAAAGATCATAACTTTGCTTATTTTTTATAGATTATTATTGTTCACCATTTCTATTGTAGATCTCCTCCTCATTTTTCTAAGCTAAGGAATACTGGAATTATCGCTCTTCAATGATATAGAACAACTCGAAGTCTACCTCTATCGTAGTTGTTCCTTAGCCTGTTTATGTACCTAAATGTTAGAAGAAGCGAGTGGCTTAACAAATGATGTAGGACCACTCTTATTTTCGTTTGTAACCTTTGGTACCCAAATTCGTCTATATAGCAAATAGTTAGGATTTACAATTGTACCCTTTGGAGGCCAAACATGTTTAAATTTAAGTAAATTTACATTTGGACATTTTGGAACCCAAATTTGTTTAATGGATTTGTGTTTGTCTTTATTCCTACATTTATTTTTTTTATGCCCAATTTTTCCACAAATTAAACATTCTGTAAATTCCTTTTGGAATTCGATATTATCATAATTCTTTCTCTTAATTTGTTCAACTCTATCATTTTCAAGTCCTTTTCTACTTTCGGTGATAGTCTGACTTCCTAACAACACATTCAATGATTTTTTGATTGTCGATTCAAGTTGTTGAACATTAGATATAAGAGCATTGTTTTCATTTAAAAGAAAGGTTCATCTGTTAATGGAATTTTCTCTTTTAGTTTCATCTTTGTTTTTCATAGTCAAAATTTCGTTTTCAAGAGTTTCAATTTTAGTCTTAGATCTATTAATTTCTTCTTCTAGAGATTAACACTTTTCATATTCTGAGTTAAATTATCTAATATTTTGAATAGTTATCTCTAACTCATTATTTAACTCAAGTAGACTGTTTTTCTCAGATTCTAGTTTATCATATCTTTAAGCCTGTCAATGTTCCTGTTTAACTCCTGATATACTAAAAGTAAATCATCATGGGATAAGTGTGCTATCTCATTTGGTTCATCGTCGTTGTCACTTGATTTTACCATTAGACACATGTTCGCCACTTTTTTCTCACTTTCAATATTCTCTTCCTTTTCTTCTTTATCTCATCCCAAGTGATTGTGAAACTCCTTCTCTTCTTCTTCTATGCTTTATTGAGTCAATTCAATGGACAATTTAGCTTGATGTGACCTGGCTTCTTACATCTATGACATATAATTTCTTCCTCTCAGAAACATCTAATACTTTGACAATTTTGGCTTTTATTCGTTGGTTTATTGTTGGATTTCCATGCTTTTGGGTCAACTTTTTAATTGCTTCATCAACAGTGCTAGCTCAGTTGCAACATCATCTTCTTCTTCATTATTGGTTGAACTTTTTAAAACAATAGATTTCTTTCTCGAATCACCACTTTAACGTTCTTCTCCGACTTTCAGTTCCATCTCATAAGTGATGAGATTTCATATCAGTTCCTCCAATTTTAGCTGTTTCAAGTCTTTGGATTCCTAAATTGCTATCACTTTCGTTTCAAAATTTCTCAGGAGGATTCTTAGAATTTTTCAGACCATCTCCAATTCTGTGTAATCTTTTCCTAGCATTTTGGATTTAAACACTATATTCGAAAATCTTCCATACATCTCTTTTATATTTTCATCTTTCATCATTATGAAATTCTCATATTCATTAGCGAGCATCACTAGATGAGATTCCTTAACCTGTGATGTACATTCATAATTCACTTCAAGCATATGCCAAATTTCTTGTGCAGTCTCATAGTGAGAAACGTGATTATATTTAATTTTATCTAAGGCACATATAGTAGAATTCATTGGTTTTGCATTTGACCGATATATACCAAGCCCATTTGCATCTCACTTATCTTTTGTCTTATGAAATAGGGAAACTACTGCTGAAGGAAGCCAGCAAGAGCATGGGGCAACCAAGAAGTGTCCTTAGGATCTAACCCCCTTCCATCTTCATAACTACAGATGAGACGGAGATGATGCTGGTGGAAATGCAAGATAGAATGAAAACCCGCCAGGAAGAGATGATGGAGGGATTCTTCAGGAATATGGGAAAATATGAATTGCTGGAGTTGCTGTAAACTAGGCCTAGGGGCCGGAAACCAGAAGAAATGTACCTGGGAATAGGATGGAGAAAAATGGGGTAACCCCTGAAGAAATACTACGGATCAGTTCCAATCCTAAAGCAAAGTCGATACCCAAAGGACTCAGGGGCATGGCAAATTTGAATTTGGACAGAGACGGGACACGTCTAGAAAACGATGTTGAACACTAGAATTTGAATCAAAATGTAGATGCACAACCAGAAGAATACATACCAGAATTTCCCCGTAGGAATATGGGGAAGAATTATAATATGGAACAAAGATTTCCCTTAGATGATAATGATAGGATTGCTGAGATAGTTAGACAAGCAATGAGAGGCAAACCGCTAGACCAGAGTTTGGAGGACGTAACCAATAATCCATTCACTCTTAACATCTTGTATGCGAGAAATCCAACCGATTTCAAGCTATGATGCTGGAAATCAATCATGGAAAAACCAACCCAACAGTTCATATAATGAGATACATCCGGCACATGGTGGTGTTAGGTGTGTCGGAAGAGGTAATAGGACAGTATTTCCCTTGTATCTGATAGATTTGGCAACGATGCGGTTTAGATAGCTGGAAAATGGATCAATAAGCACGTTGATCGAGTTAGTGAATAGATTCATAAGGCAGTTTAGTGTTCACATTTCGAGACCAAAGAACGTGATGATGCTATCGAGCATGAAGCAAAGGGTCAAAGAGACCCTAAGGAGTTATTTGACCAGGTTTAACGTGGTAGTGGCTATAGTGCATAAGCCGAATCCATCGGTGATTCTAATGGCGACAGTTTCGGGAATGGCTACCAAAACATATTTTAAAATTAATTTAGAAAGGGATCCACTAGCGGATCTCATGGAGTTTTACCATGAGGCTAAGAGATACTTGCGTCAGGAGGATGCTGAAACTAAAAAAGGCAAAGGTTAATGCAGCAAATGATGGAGGATCGTCCAGAGAAGGATTTGATAAAGATAAATAAAAGCAAAAGGTTGATATGGATTTGGAGGACCAAAGCGGTAGAGAAGAGAAAAGAAATTCTCTTCTTTCACCGAATTGAACGAGAACCTATAGAGGATATATTTGGATACCCAAGGGCAGTTTCCCTATCCAAAACCGATGAAAAGAGAACCCACCGATCGAGAAAGAAGATCAGGAAAGTATTGCCTATTCCATGAGCTGGATTGGCATGAAACAAATGATTGCAGGCACCTTCGTGGCCTGATTAAGGAACATGTTAGGAACAACTAACTACAGCAGTACATATGAGACCAAGCTGCAGTGATTCGAAGCGGCCTTGAATCTGGGACGAGGATAGTTATCCCATAATCAGGATGACAGGGAGTCAGGTTCAATCCCACACTTTACCTTCTGTTTTCAATAAAGGATGTGGTACTACAGTCAAGTAACCTACTAGTGTATAGGGCCATGATCGGTCTCTAGGTATGCTCTATGTTGGATGCTAGGTTGTAGCGTTTGAATGAAGGTCGTGATATGTGATTGAAGTTCGAACTTAAATTCTATGGATTCTTGATTTTGAAAATTACTCAAATATGATGATCGATATTGATTTTGAAACCCCAACGGAGATTGGTTACCCTCTATATCGACTTATAAACTGATTGATCGCAATATTCCTATCCAGAGAGACATGACGGTGATCGTAAAGTGCAGATCCCATTATCGAAGAGCCAGTAGATTGGGCTTGTATAAGAGCAAGTCCCTTTACCAAAAGTGAGCGGACTGGCCTTGCTTGGACATTGAGTTCCCTTGCTGGAGAGCAAGCGGATTTGACTCAGCAAGGATCCGGAGAGATCGAACCCTTGTTTGGGTGCTAAATCATTTGGAGAGATTGTGGATTGAAATAACGATCTGGATAGATCGAGGATTTAACCAACTATCCAGAGAGATCATGGATTTAACTAACGATCTGGAAAGATCATGGATTTAACTAACGATCCGGAGAGATCGCGGATTCAACTAACGATCCAAAGATATCGCAAATTTCAACTAATGACCCGAAGAGGTCATAGGTTTAACTAACAATCCAAGAGATCAAGGATTGAATTGGTCTTCGATTACATGGCCCGAATTGATCGAAAACTAACCTAGATATTGATGAATGATCAAGAATTGAATTGGTCATCGAGTATCTGACCCAGAGATCTCCAAAACTAGACTTTGGTTTTGAACACCAATTGAGCTTGAAACAATTCGATGGCAATTACTGAATTGAGCCACTGATTTTGATATATGATTATTAACTCCTAAAGGAACATGGGATGATCCTAATTTGCGATACACTATACGATATAATAGTTTCATGAGAACACAGAATGATGATTATTTGTGACTAACACTTGAGCAAGAACTCAAGTCCTTAGCAATAATAGTTTGGAATGATTTTTAATTTACAAATGAATCCAATGGAATCAGATGATTCGCTGCTGTATGGCCAGTTAACAGCCAAAAAATCAGCTACTCGTGAATAATCGATTTCAATATTTGTCAATGAACAAAGTACGCCTTCTATTCACAAATCATGCTTTGAGGGGAAATTTTATCGGGCTTTGTGACTAAGCCACATCTAGACGAGTTAGAACAATCAAACGGAAAAATTACAAAGCATGAATCAGAAGTGATGACTGCTAAACTCAGATACCGAACAGGATCAAGAAGCAAAGTCATATAACTTGCTAAGAAGTTCCAAAACATTGACTCGCTTCATTCACAAGATCAATGTTTGAGGTCCATGCAAATGCATGGATCGTAACAGGGATTAATATCGATCCCTAATATTTTCTCAAATCCATCAACAACTCACACCACATGAAGTCAAGGTGTTTGCAAGGCATAACATGTCAAGTGAGATGGTTCATTAGCTAGATACAACTCAAACGCTTAATGGAAAAACTAAGTGAAATCAATTAACATTTGAGCCAAGGAATTCAATTAAATTCAAACTCGTATTGATGCAACTTGATGCTATAGACCAATATGCAAGACATGCAAACAACATTGGAGAAAAAAGGAAGATTTTCCAGTTAATCTTGTGGATCGACACAAATCCCTGTTTAGGGATCGGTACGATCCCTGAAGTTTGCTTAGGTGGCCACAATCTTTTCAATACAACTTCTCCTGGATGTGGGAAACATGGGCACGAACAGGGTGTAGAGGGAGGATTTCAGCAACCTGCAGCTATAAATAGAGGAGGTGGGGCATTGTTCCAGGGATCTTTTTGGCTTCTCTAACAAATTTTTGTAATTCTTTTATAATCTCAGGGATCATTACCAATCCGTAAGAATAACTTTGTAAAAATGCAACAAAAATCAAATAACAAAGTTTAAGTGGATGTAGGCCGGAGTATTCGCCGAACCACTATAAAATTATGTGTTCTTCACCATTTCTTGCTTTTTCTTGAAATTTTCATATTTATCATTTCATTGGGTGTTTGTGCTAACTTTTGGCATAAACAATAGTATCTAGAAAAAATATTCACCTTAGTTTTCCAATATGAATAATTAATACCGTTAAACATGGGTGGCCTAGCAATTAATTGTCCTTCAAAAAAGCATTATTGAAACTAACCATAGTTAAAAAAAGTTAATTTAATTACCTAGCTTCGGTACCACTTCTAGGATCGAATTAACCCTAAAGGGGTGACGAATAAGGTTAATAACAAATTCACATAATAAAAAAGATTACAACATAGATATTAATGGAGTAAATGTAGAAATAAAAATAACATATAATTTGCCTAATTTCGGCAAAATGTAACTGCTTTTGCCCCTAAGATTTCTATTAAGATTAAACAATCAACCACTTATAGACACTGTAAACTTACGACTATCGCTTACCTGATTATTCTAACCCTACGCTCAAAATCCTACCTCAAACTCTATCCCCAAGGTGAGAATTTCCCGAACTACACCCCATAGTTCAATCCTAGTTAAAAGTAGAGTTTTATAAAATTTAAAATTAAATTACAACTAAAAACAAAATGAAAACCCTAATATTGTTTATAGTAATTTAGCATAAGGGAGATAAAATCTCGGCCTAAATAAATGTTACTTTGTTAATATGCCGATTCACTTTAACCTATCCTCTTTTCTTTGTTATTCTTTAATTTGACTTTTCTAGATTTTCAATTTGAAGTTGCCATTCTTCGATTGAGTAGTGGAATTCTGCTTGTTTCTCTTGTCAGTCGATTGTTTTGCTTATGAGAAGTTTTATGCCTTCGGTCGCTTCATGATCGAGTATTCTTTGGTTGAAAACTTTGGTATGATTTTTATGATTTGGATTTATTTTGCTAATTTGAAGTCAACTATTTATTTGCCGATGATGATTTGGTTTATATAGGGATCGATGCCTTCAATTCCATATATTTCAAATATATTTGTTTTGAATATTAAGTTTGAATATCTCAACTCAACTGTTGATTTTGTGGCACGTGAATTTGTGATCTCTAACTTGTTCCTCTTTCGATATATTTCGAAACTCTTATTGATTTGAATTTGGCCAAATCTTGGAATTCTTCAATACTTCATATGTATACTTATATACATATATATATGTATGAATGTATGTATATATTTTAAAACATGTTTTGCCTTGAACACTGCTGTATGGCTTGCTCTCAACTCTAGCTGCTCTTATATGTGCGCTTGCTATTTTGGCTTGATACTTGTTTAATTTGCTGTCACTTGTACATCCTTGTGTGCTGCATTGCTATTGACCCTATGCACCATGTTGTAGCTTGTTGAGCCTGTTGCTTGCTGCAGTGTATTTTTGTTCACTAATGCACTGCTTTGAGTGTTGTGTGCATGAACTTCTTTTGTGTTGTGTGCATTGCTATTATCCTTGAGTTTGCAATGTGTGTTTTAGTTTGTCCTTGTTCATTTGCTCTTGTTGCTATTTTGTTTTGTGATGCACCATGTTGCATATATTTGCACCTGCTTATTGTTGTGTCGAATAATTCCTTGTGCTGTTATACCATAGCCTGCTTTTGTGTATGCGCACAAACATTGTGTATATCACCTGACTATTGTACTTCTTGTTGCGCACTTTGCAGTCTCAACTTATCTATGTACTTGTCTTCTG
This sequence comes from Allium fistulosum, assembly GCA_030737815.1. Classification (NCBI taxonomy): domain Eukaryota; kingdom Viridiplantae; phylum Streptophyta; class Magnoliopsida; order Asparagales; family Amaryllidaceae; genus Allium; species Allium fistulosum. The sequence continues at coordinate 151,173,952 of CM060905.1, read as the reverse complement.
TGCACTTGCGTATGTTGTGTACTTGTGCACATCCAAGGTGTTGAGCCTGATGCATGCTTGTGTACTTTCCCTTAAGCTTTGAGCTTGCTGATATGGTTGCACTTTTGTGTACTACTTTTCTTTGCTGCACCTGGTTGCACCTTTGTGTACTTTGTGAACTTGTGCATTTCGTTGCTGATTTGGTTTCACCTTTGTGTACTTGTGCGCTGGTGCTTTTCTTTATTGGTCTGGTTTGCTGCACCTGTACACTTGCCTGTGTTGCTTGATTTTGTATGTTACCCTTACATTATGGCCTACCTCTAAACTGTGCATTACTTCTTTGATGCACTTGTATTTTTGGTCTACACCTTTGTGCACTTTTCCTAGAGCTTTGAGGTTGCTGTACTTTTGTGCACTTGATTTTGTACTACATATTTGTGCACCTGGCCTTGTTTGCTGCATGTTTGTGCCTTTTTCTAAAAAAAATTTATGTTCATGCTTTTCTTTTGCTTGTGTTGAGCCATTTAGCTTGGCTTGCACTCTTCTGTTGACCTATATACTAATGCACCATGTTTAGGCTTTGGGTTTGACCTTGCTGCACCTGACCTGGTTGACCTTGCTTTTGGGTCTTCTGTATGTGCTCGGCCTTATGGCACGACAGTGATACACTGTTCAAGTCGTAGGTTGCTCATGTACATTATTGATATTTTTGGTGTCTATTTCAAAATACAAAAAAACCAAAACCAATAGACTTAGGCAGTGTCGAGTTCAAAAATATTTATATTTTTGTAGTTTGAATTTGTTTCTTTTTGCTTTTTACTGCATTGTTATTTGATAGGCAAAGCAAATAATTTGAGAAAAAACAATTGGTGCGAGAAGATAAAAATCAAATTCAAGTGAGTGAGATTAGGAGTGAGTGTATTTGAAAGTGGGTTGTATATGAGAGTGAAAATGTAGTGTATATGAATATTATATTTAAAATATTGTAGAAGCTTTTGTTGTAATCGTGTGTATCATTGAAATAAAATATTTGTTGAAATGAAATTTTGATATTTTTATTTCGTTCCGTGATATTACAATAGTATTATATCAAACATATTTAAAAGTATATATATGTTTTTTTATCATCAAACAAAAATCATAAGCTGTTATATTCTATATATTCCTGGAGCATTGGTATGTTTTTACAAAATCTCATACAACTTACCTCTATGTACCCGGTATTGGCACAAAGCAATAAATACATGTGTTTCTACGATAAAACAATACACAATATAATATAAATCATAGAAAAAACGAAGTCATCAACGCAACGATAACAAATAATAGAGAATATACACAAGTCTATGTGGGTCTATATAAGAATCAAATGTCCACTATCTTTCAAATAAATACGGTGTATATGTACAATACATACATCTCAAGATCATCATTATATATGAGGCTTCATAAGTAGATAATGATATGCCAGACAACTGATAAAGTAGCCTCCAACTATGCCCTACACTCGTAAGTTGGACACTACATCCCTGAACCTAGAATGTCTCAGACTGACCCCGAGTATTATATGAATAACAAAAGGGTCAAACTATGTCCAGATGGTATTGTCAATATATAGCAGAAACTGGCATGGTATAAACGAGTCTATCCTATAGTGGCAATAAACATTTCTAGTGTATTAACATCATCCAAACAACCAAAACCATACAAATATAATATTTACTAATGTATATCTCAACCATCGGCCCTAATGAGAGATAAGAACTCTCAACTGCATGGCCCCAGGAGATATAAACAATAGGATATGCAGACTCAAAAAAATACATAAAAATAATGTAATGATCCATCTCAATCAACAATATTAATAAGAAACAAGAACTCTCGACTGTGTGGTCCTAAGAGATAGGTATACTTTTTGAGAAAAATGAGTGATCCTCACAAGGAGGAGAGCACTCATCTAATTTTATTCTACACTATAGAAGAGCTGCCTACAAGCCTGGAAGATAGCAAACCCCCTCCCCCTCGTACAAATAAGACAAAATAACAGGAAAAAAAACCCACCCAAAAACCTATGCAAACTAAGGTCCAAAATAAAGCACAATAAAATATACAATCAAAAACAAAAACTCTAATCTTCAATATCAGCAGTAACTCTCTAATCCAATACCAACACCTACAACTGCTAAGAATAAACTAAACAGAGATTGTAAGTTGAACAAATACATTTATACATAAGTATATATGTATATATATTTATTTATTTTATATATATATATATATATGCAAAGCAAACTACACTATCTAATAATAATGGACATATAACTAATATATATGAATGTTAATATACTTAAACCTGTCAAGTAAATAATACTATAAAATCAAACTCACACAATATACATGAAAAATACAAAATTACATAGAATCAATGCATGCCTGTACAAATTAAAATATACTGGTAAAAGCTATCAAACGTGTAACGACCAGAAGTTTTCGACCCTCGAAAATCGACAATAATACGTTCACTGTATAGAGTGCCGAGCAATCGAGTGCCAAAAATACCAGGTTCTTAGGGCTAAAGAAGAAAAGAGATAGAAGAAGAAACAGAATAATAACACAGAATCTCAAGATCGCAGTGGAACAAAATATAATATACAATAACAGCATTTTATACAAAGGGAAATTGTAATTGTTAATATACATACAAGTTATTAGGGTACAATCATCACATATATAATCTGGACAGTTATAATAACTTGTCCATAAATGCTGAATATACAGCCTACAATACACAGCGGAATATAAAAAATACGTGCAATACGTCTCTGTCATCCAGCTTGTCTCCTGAGCTCCAAAAGCGTCTTAACCTGAAACTGTAATACTCGGTCTGACCTGAGCATTACAATAAAGTTACACCCGAGTCAGGCTGGAAACCAGCGTGAGTAAAACACACTTAATTTGAAATACTTAAGTTATAAAAATCTTTTGAAAAACCAAGGTAACTCGTACAAACACGACGAGTTTTTATCTTATTATAACCAAAACACCTTTATAGAAATCCATCGATATTTTGACAATGTCTAAGTACAATATTTATTTAAAATAGTCGAATTGTTAAATTAATCCAATTCCAGCATATTAGATTCTATAATGAAAACCGTAAAGGTTCGTAATGATTATTAAATCGAAGTGGTTCCGGATAACACTGATATTCGATCCTGGTCTCTTCGAACTGAAAACGATAAATTTTAAAAGGCCAAATTGTTTAAAATAAACAATCCATGTTTAGAGTGACAATACTCGCATATGGGAATTTACTACATATGTTTATTTCAAATAAAACGCATCAATGTTTTGTCCTAACTATTTTAACTTGCCTGGCCACTTGATGGCACATACAAGAACAATTAAAATAAATATTCAAGAACAATAACCAAACATAGATCATTAACTACAATAATGCTTAACACTAATATTAAAACAATTCACAATCAGAATTAATAAATTTTCATTAACTGAATCTACTTATATTTTTAATCCAAAATTACATATAATTTAATAAATTAAATCAATTTATTTTTAGTTAACTAAAATTAACTAGTCCAATTAATAACAAATTTTATTAATTAACATAAGTTTTAAACAATTAAGAATCTAGTTATTCATTAATTAACATAAGATTTAATCGAATAAGCTTTTAATCAATAACTCACTTTATTTATTATAATTAATTAAGTTCCACATTAATTAACAAAATTAGTTTAGATTTTAAAGTTAGATGAGAGGATCACAACACAAACGTTTCCATGTCAATTGGATTTAAATTGAAAGAGGAAAAATGTTCAAAAGTTTAAAGGATTTTTAAATATAACATTTATTTAATCACCTTACTATTTTTTTTTAAAAACAAGACCCACCCACGTTCGGCCCACGAGACAAACCCGAACCCAAAACCTTCCCCTTCCTTTTCATTTCTTCCTTCTTCTGCTTCCTTTCTCCTATTCGAACCAGTAACGTGCACGAACATGTACACATGCACACGTACTCTGACGATCAAACCTTGCCACCGACCAGCCTCGCGAGTCACCTATGACCATCACAACATGACCACTCACCTAATAACACAGCCCATCCCTTCGTTCGAAATTCAACTCCTCACTCCAAAACTGAACGAAGCCGAGCCACCAAAAATCACCTCACCTACACCACTATAGCTCCTCGTTCACCGCCAGACTTCGCCCAGAGGTTCGCCAACATCATCTCCACCTTTTCCCCTACAGGCGCACGTCTCGTTCGCCTTCCCCACGTCGCCATTACCTCACAACCGAACTCACCCAAAACCCTACTACGAGCTCACCACGTTTCCCCACGCTACAGAAAAATCATCTCCTATTTTTCTCGGGTTCGCCATCACCTAACGCCCCTCCACACCAAGTGTCGTGCCCCCAAATCAACCGAGGCACCTGGATTTGACATTTCGCCTAATTCTGGTCATCTCCACATCCCTACCTCCACATAGCGAAAAAAATCTCTAAAACAATTTTAAAAATCGTGTTTTTCAATTGCGATTTCAACTGTATAATTCACTTATCAAATAATGAAAGTCGAATTCCGACTATGGTTAACCTGTTCACTGTAAAATGTCATTTCCTCCCTCTCTCCTTAATAAAATTGGATGAAACCAATTTTAAATTACACTATACTCAAAAATAAACAACTTTTGTTTTGGAACTAAGTTTAAAAACTAAAGAGATTTCGAGTTACTGATTTTTAAAGAGGAAGACTTTACATGTTTGTCAAAAAGAAAATAAGAACAAAGGCTAGTACGGTATTTTTCTTGGTTACAGGTTTGTCTAAACTTGCATTAACAAAAAAAATGTATACCTAGGTACCTTGTATACTTGTCATAAGTAAAGGATTTATTCAAACCACTGCTATATGGAAATAAATACAACAACCAGTAAAAACTTTTGATGTTTACTCACAGTTTCAAACAACTGTTGCTTTGTTTTCCCCTTCTTCAAGCTTTAGTAACTTGATTTCCCTTCTTTAATTTTTTTATGGCAGATTGTTATTATATATTTTTTTCTTTTGCATGAATATAAACAAATATAGATAAGTATGAACTGTGTATATATAGAAGAGAATAGGACTGTGCACAGCCCTTTTCTTTTTTTCATTTATTTCATTTTCTCTTTTTATTTTATTTTCTTTTCTTGATTTGATGATTTGATTTCACCTTGACCTGATTTATTTTTATGGATTTTATTTTTTATGACTTGATTAAATGTTTTGTAAGCTTGAATTAAATGCTTGTCATGATGATGTTCCCCCATGTATATGTTTATATATACAATTATGTATATATATCCTTATATGCCTACTTTTACCATGTACATGTTCACATGTTGCATTTTTTTATATCTATTCAATTGTTTTTCATACTAATCTACACACATATTTTCCTCATAAGGTTTTTCACTTATATGTATATATATTTACACATTTATTTACATTTACATATACACTATTTTATATAACATATATACATATACATATACTTATGTCTATTTTGTCATCATATATATATATATATATATATATTTACATATTTACACATTATTCCTATTTACATATACATTACTTCATATGGACATATATATACATATATGTATACCTATATACTTGTATATGTTTTCAAACATCATAAAGCTTATATATATATATAAATATATTTATATATACTTATATGGATATTCCATCTTAAATTTTAATGGTGGAGTTTATTTATATATATAATTTATCCTATCCAGAAAGTTATAATTTAAAATTAAATGTAGTTTTAATTAATATATAGATTTAGATATTTTAAATATCATAAAACTCATCTATTCGACTTATAAAAATTAATATTCCAATAATTAAAACCAGTTAATTACCCCAATAATAGGCGTCAAAAATCCGGGTCGTTACAAAACGCATGCCATACAAACACATTTTGAGTTTAGTTAATCAGAGCAAAAATGATACTAGTACAAACAAACATTATATTAACCCAACATAATATACCATAGGCCTACAACCATAGAAGATCCTAAACAATACGAAGCCTAATGCGAAGATAACAAGAATTGTGTGTCCTGTATATAAAAACCACAAATCTAAAAACATAGTATGATGAAAATATGAATACAAGTCCTGTATATTATAACCATAATCCTAAAAACACAGCATGATAAACAATATGACCTACAACCAATGATAATCTAAAACAAAACAAAGCAAATAGCATTGATAATATGAATGCATGCCCTGTAAATTTTAACCACAAATCACTACAAGAAAATATGTTATTGATAACGCAATTTAATAGCGCATTTATTCTAAGCGTTATTATTTAGCTTTTTGATTTGTTTTATACTTGTTTAATTTGTACTGTAGCTATGTAACACTGGTCCCAAAATTTTCGACTGCCTCCAAAAACACTTAACCAATTCGTTTCCCTCGCTTAACACTTTTCGTCTCCCTCCCAAAACGAAGAAAGCCCTAATCCATGTTCTACTGTATTTCCATCTCCATTTCGTCTCCTTCGCTTAGCAATTGAGAAGTCAACGACGTCAACAACCCTAATCTCCAATTTCAGACTTCAATTTCGCTCAGGAACAAACTTGAAGGTATATTATCAAACGTGTTGACTTATAATCGATTTTTCTCTTCATCAATCTCCGAACTAATTGATTCTTCTTTGTTCATACGATTGTTAGTTGAACCAGTTTGTTGAGTTTGAATTCATAATTGAACCAATTTGTTGAGTTTGAATTCAAGGTTTAAGGAATTCATAATTCATAATTCATAATTCATATTTCAATAATTGAACCAGTTTGTTAACTAAATGATTGTTAGTTGAACCAGTTTGTTGAGTTTGAATTCAAGGTTTAAGAAATTCATAATTTTCTATAATACTGCAAGAGCTCTTAAAGATATTGTTTTTGTCCTATATATTTTACTTTCTATGTTTTATTTTTAATCTTGGTATATTTTTTTATGGTAAATGATATCACTTTTACTGATATCGAACCTAGTATTAAGGTTAAAATCACTATTGCTGATTCTTAATTTTATTATAGCCATTTGTCCTCTGTTTTTTAGCTTATCAAGTTTGAACAGTTTTCAAGCATAATACATGTTCGAACTTTATTTATGAGACTTTAATCATAATGTACATCATAGGTTGTACCATCCAAGCTATAAGTACGACATCTGCTTAATGGCATGTTTCAAAGCTAGTGCGTAGATAAACATAGATCCATTTTCTAGCTGGAGTTGGTAGGCACAATGACTTTGGGTTTTTATTATTTAGTGTTTTTACTAGCTAGTATGGCATGTGCTCAATGGCATTATTATGTTAGTGTTTTTGTTTCTAGTGTTTTACTGATAGGCATGTTTTATGAAAGCCTAAAAACAATACAAACGCATGCAAAGTTGTGTTACTTAACCAGTATTCATGTTCCATTAGTAACGATATTGTTTCATCAGTAACAAAATTCATGTTTTAGTTTGTGATGTTCACGAAAATTCAATTATTAGGTTCATGACTCTGTTTGAATTACTCAATTTTGAATTACACAATTTTGAATTAAGTACCTATGTAAAATTATAGGCTTAGCTGTCTGAATGGCACGAGGCCATCTTGCATCCAATACTATTCTGGATCATTTGAAACTGAGACATCAGGCATTGTTTTACATAATAATTTTTAGCTTTATTTGAAACTAAAACTGACAACACACAACTTTCAGCTTTATTTATACAATTTAGTTACGAAATTTGTGCACATGATTTTTAGCATAAGACAATGAGTTTGGAATAAAATTTTGCTTATTATGTCTTAGGTTTACTTTGGAGATTTAGTACATTGTAGTATCTGAGTAAGGTTACAAATGCAAATATTTGAAGTATTTCTGTATACTACTTTAGTTCTATTTCTTAGGTCAAATGAACAGAACTGATTTCAAAACATTTTTATAACTGTTCTTGAACATAAAAAATATTTTGCAGAAGCATAATGTTAAATAAGAAATCAACAGTACATAGTAAGATTTACCAACTAATGAATTTTGCAACATCCGGTATAATACTATTGATTGTTTTTGTAAACATTACAATGATTATTTGCAGGTCCTCTATATAGCAGTAGCATTACATTGGTTAGCTATCTAAATTTTCATAGTTAACTAGAATGGAGATGGTCACATAGTAGGAAAATTTAACTTATAGATTATCATTATCACCTTTGTCTTTTTTCCAAATGAATAGGTTGGTCACTTGAATTATTGTGTTACCTCGTCCTGTAATTGTACCTCCTATCAGCTATGACATGGTCCGTTCCCCTTCAAAAGCCTCCCCCTCATGTTTGGTGTGTTAAGGACAATATAGTGACTCTTATCGAATTTTTCCCCTCAAGTGAAATCCTTTCTGAGAACACCAAAAACTGGAAGTCCTTTGTAGTTGAATTCGTGAACTAGGATTACTTTAGAAAATGATATTATAAGGTACAAACAATTAGCCAGTCTTTGTTTCAATATAAAATTCTAGTAAAAGACATTCATTCATCATCCTCTCTTTCCTTTCCCAGGAGACATTTCAAATAAGTAGTCGGAATAATTATCCCTATCAGTTAAGTCAACGAATAAACAAATTCAACTACCTTCTTGTACCTGTAGGTGGTCATATCCCCTTAATCATCATGAATTCTTCACTAATCTATTTCATACTAATATTCGTTCTCATAATAAACCTATTATCATTGGTATGTATCTCAATCGATCATTTCATAACAGCTAAATTTGCTGTGTTTGCATACACACCAACTGCATGCTTATGATTATATGACTTCATAAATATCAAAAAGCAGAACAGAATAGCTCAAGTAAGTGTAGATTCAAGGTTGAACTGTGGCTGTTCTAAATAATTATAGTTCTAAAATCTATGTATTGGTCGTAATCTCTTATGCCCTTTGGCCGAAGATATTGATCTGCGGTTTGGATATATTGTTCCATATTATAAGATTTTATGCAGTGTTTATTAGACAGAATAATTCTGATATTGAAATGAATGTAAATGGTAAATCCAGATCACCATTGACAGCCAATACAATAAAGTTCAACTTCGACTAGTTCTGGCTTCGACTCTTTACACCATACAAATCCAGATCACCATTGACAGCCATTCGCCTATTCATGCTCTACAGCCTTAGACCTTTGGGTGAGATAGAGAAATAGGTGCAAGCTGCATGCAAAAGTGGGATTTTGGGTTACTATTCACAACATGGAATTTGCAACTTAGACCTTTGGCAATATGTTCAATTGCACGTGAGCAAGGAGTTTGTTTTGTTCGCATTGTTCTCAGGTGCAGGTTTGTTTGCATGGGCCGTTGGCCTTGGGTGAGAGTACGAGTATAGATTATTTTATTATGTTAAGAAATTTAGTTTACTAACTAGTTAATTAGTTTAGTCTAACTTTGAAAAAGTATAAATCATTCATACGAAGTTCGTTTAACTCGAGATCTTTGACGTTAGATTCATATTAACGAATAAAACTCATTAGTGTAAAATATTGACGCATTTGACAAAATATAAAATATTGATAAAATATTAGTGGTTGAATTTAATTACAAATAACATAATTAAATTGAATAGACTATTTTCTGAAATTAGAGGCGATCTTTTTTCTCTTTAGCTTTGGAGCTTGAGCACTCTTTCTTCCCGTGTGTATCCTTAATTATACGCTAATGGAAAAAGATTGGGTTCATTTACATAGGTAAGTAGGTAATTCAATATTCTCAACCATGTTTAATTTCATAAAATAAAAATATTTGATGTTAAACTCAACTATTATGTTGAACTTTTTTCATTATAGAACTTCCAAGGAGTACTCGCAAGGGGCAAGATGTTTCGTAGAAGCTGCAAAGAGAAATATAAGAAATGTAGAGAAGCTTTTATGTCCTTGTTTAGATTGCCGAAATCTTAGTCGAAAACATGATGATATTATCGTTGAACATTTAATTATAAGGGGGATGGATCCTAAGTACAAGAGTAGTACTAAGTGGTATCATCATGGCGAACAATTAAATATGGGCGTAGACATGAAGTTGGACAATACATTTGATCCGAGAAGAAAACCTAGAGGGCCAACCAAAGTTAGAAGACTTCCATTCAATTCTTTGGAGCAAATAGAAGTTCAATTTAATACCGCAGGCGAACCAATAGGGCCGGGGTCGGTCAAATTATCTTCTTACTTAGGACCACTTGTATGAGAAATTGTTCCGGTTACACTAAGTAATTGGAAGCAACTTAGTACCGAATTGAAAGATGTTTTATGGGAAAGCATTCTGGTGACACTCTCTTTTGCTTTAAGATTAAATCTTATATTGATTTCTTACCTCAAACACTTTACGCCGAATTTTGATTGTCGCAGGCAAGGTTTAAATTGGATTTAAATTGGCACAAAACATTAGTTTTTCAACAAATGAGTGGTATTTGGCGGGCATCAAAATGTAGATTAGTTCGGCAGTTGGTACAAGCAAAGTCTATGGAAGAAAGACTTCAGTTGAAACCATCTAACATTAAATGTATGATTGAGTGGAAAAAGTTTATCAAGTTGAAAACAAGTTCGGAATTCAAGGTATGAGAAATTTCAGTCTTCAAATACATATTAAAGAATGATGTAGATAAAAAATATTAAAACTAGTACGTGTATAAAGAGAATTTTTTATAAAAGGTAATTTGATCCTTGTAACTTTCCATGTTTTGGTTGAAATAAAACAAATATGAACCTAGACATTTAAAGGCAAATAATATTATTCTGTTGTTTGAAAATGACCTCTTTGTTTAGAATTTTGCATTGTTTCCTCATTTATACATTTATCCATCTACGGATTACATAACATGTAATAGTAGGTATATGGTAATAATGAAAAAATAAAGTTAAAGATTGCTGAAATCTGATATTTGATATGAAATAATGATACACTGGGTCTACCATAATGAAAAAATAAGATTGTTGTGTGTTCAGCAAGAACAATCAATAGTAAAAGGTAGGTTAATGTTGTATTGTATATGATGATTGTTTAGCAATTCAGTTCATTGTAAATAAAATGATTAGGATTACTTGATGACCAGCATAATGCAACTAACATTGTGTTATCATATCATAATGTTTTAATGAAATGTAATATGGTTTCAGTAATTGGTAGAGAATATGCACTTTTAATGATTTCTCCATGTATCTTCCTTAATCAATAATCTCCCATAAACTCAGGCAACAACATATGGTTTGAAACGCAAAATTCAAAACAACAAATACGAAGAGTAACAATTAGTCCTCGGTTTATTTCAGTTTCCAATGTAAATAATTAAAAATGAAAACAGAAAACAAAAAGGCAAATTTTCACTCTATGTTCATGATTAATCATGCATGAGTCTGGGTTTTACTGCACTTTTTCTTTATGTCGAGATGAAAAAAAGAGATTGGTATGAGTTGCTTTAAATCTTTAATTGTTTAGAACTAAGCAAGCATGCACTATTTTCGTTAGCAAAGGGTAAAAGCTAAGGCATTCGGTCTTGCAACTTATTTATGTGGTTGAAAAAAGCAAACACGTTCACAGACCTATATGCTTTCAAAACCTTTTGTCCTTCAAAATCTTTTGCCCTATGAAATCATTACATACGAAACTTCATTTACAAAATCCAAGTTCATTAACAAATTTCTTTCTTTCTTACATTTATTGAAATGATTCTTATTTTAGGCTTTGAGCGAGAAGAACAAAGCTATTAGACAGAGGCAGTTGCCACACACATGTAGTCGTAGAGGAATGGCTCGACTGGCTGAAGATTTGGTAAGAAAATAGTAGTTTTATTTATTGCAATATTTATGAAAACTTTTAAGTTAATGAAATTTGTTGTTTGGTGTTCTTTTGAATGTAGAAAAGCGAAAGTGGTGATCGCTCTTCTATCCTTAGAAGTGAAGTTTGGATCAAATCTCGCACTAAGAAAAATGGTGAACCGGTGAATTTGATTGCTGCAGATGCTATAGTAAGTTCATACTTTTCAAATACTTATGGTACATATATAAATACTTGTGTGATACATGTTTACTTGTTTAGCATTCACTAACTTAATATATATGCATCGCCTGACTTAGGCATCACCTAATTGCTTGAATTAATTTGATCTTAGATTGTTCCAAATAAAAAAACCTCATCAGTTTCCTAATGTTTTGACTGTATTTCAGCATTTAAGTTTATTAGTAATCATGCACTTGAATTTGTAAAATGTTGGAACTCTGTGTATGGTTTAGCTTTATGATAATTTCTAGTATTTCTGTAAATGATTTTAGTTTGAATTCCCCTTAAGTCTGTAAAATTTTAGCTCCTGAATATGTGAGAGGTTCGAGAGATCTATAAACTTCGAGAAAATTATTTTTCAGGTATTAACTTCCTTCCCAAATATCAGATTTAAGCAAAACAGTATGTGTGTAGCCTGAAAATAATCTACTTCGTAGTATAACCTGTACAAATAATATAAAATATTGTTGATTTGAGATATACATAGAATTGGCTCCCTTGTTTGCAAAAATGTTTTAAGCATGTCATATTTTGACTAAATTCTCATGCTAATTTAGCTTAAACTCAGTCGACTAATCATCTGAATGCATCTCATATATTTCTGTTTGTTTTGGCATGTTGCATCTCATATATTTCTATTGGTTTTGGCATGTTGCCAAATCAAGTGTAAAATTATGCATCTGCTAGAACATTCTGCATCCAACCCAAAAAATAAATCAATCACCAAATTTAATCCAAGCTAAAATAAATTTGCAAGCTTTTTAGTGTGTTTCCTATTTTAATTTAAATACTACGTTTTAATTTAAACTGCAATAATATGAAATTAATCATGTTTTGTAGGAAAAGATTAAACAAATTGAAAGTGTTTCACAATCGAGCTCGCCAATTAATTATAGAGCAGATGCACTTGCACAAGTGCTGGGGCAAGAAAGACCGGGTCAACTTAGAGCGATGGGAAGAGGAATGAGTCTTAGTAGAGCAGCTTTATCGGAAGTTAAGGATAAGCATACACTGCAACTTGAAAATAAATTGTTGAACTTAGAGAATAGATTTCTACAACTAGAGAAAAATCAGGTAAGAATTATCATTACATTTTGATCACTAATTGCTTGCACACTTGAACACTTGCATACACACTTGAACACTTGCATACAGTCACTTGAACAGTTGCACACTTCAACCATTATACACTTGAATACTTGCATACTTGAACACGCTAACAGTTTGCATTACCAGACTTACAAAATGACATGTTTTTTTATTTTGATAGAAGTGGGACAGAAGTAGACACAGTGGGACAAAAGTAAACAAACCTCAAGTAAATTTTTTTTATTGGTTTCACATCTTTGTATTTTAACTTTTTATTCAATTAGTAACATAATTTTCCTATGTTTAAATGTAGTGCAACTTTGATAAAAATATGAAGAAGTGTGATTTATTGGATTGGCGAGGGAATGAAGAGATCGTTGCTGAAGGAAGATTAGTGTCAGACGATCCAAACGAGATTGTCAATGATGTTCATTTAGGGCCGGATGCGATGATAGTTTTAGTTGACTGTCCAATCAAGCTTGATGCTTTTCTATGGAGGCCTACACCTTCTTTCACACTTATTGGGGAATCAAAAGAATAATATTGTGGCGTGGCTGAAGAATAGAGTTGTTTTAAATTCAACCAATCACATTGAAGAAGAAGAGGATAAGGTAAAAAAAATTCTTCACAATGAACATGCAATTTTATTATATACATTATTTACTAAATAATTAATTTTACCTCTAATAGATTAGAAATAGCAGCTTAGAATGCAAATGCAAGATTTTTGATTGGGGAGGGAGCAAGCAATTAGTGGCTTTAGGACGATTACATTCGAGCATCTCAGAGGAAATTGTTAATGATGTTCCTCTTGGGCCATCAGCTATGATTGTTTGGATAGATGATCCACTAAATCCAGAAGCTTTTTTGTGGAGGCCAGCCCCTGGTTTGATCCGAATTGCGGATGCTGTTGGTAAGAAGGTTGCATGGCCTGAATCGCAAGTAGTTGTTGAGATGGTTGACACTACAGCTCCTATTACGCCTATGGATGTGGTGAAAACATTTATGGTACTTGATTTTTATTGTGTGTTTCTATTTTTTAATGATTAGCAACTTCATTATTTTTTTCTTTTCTCAACTTACAGACTGCAAATTCAAGAACAAACAATAAATGCAAGTTAATGGATTTATCGGGAAATGGGAAAGTAGTTGCTTTAGGATGGGTGGAGTCAACCGATCCAAATGCAAGGGTGCATTTCAAACCACTAGGACACAATGCAGTTAAAGTTTGGATAATGACCGTAAAAGAGCCAGCGGTAGAGCTATGGAGGCAAACATCCGAATTACAGTACATGGAAGATGACCTCTCTTCTGTTATAGCTTGGCCTGCTACGCACGTCGTAATGGAATGAATTTTGAGTAAGTCTTTACCGTTCATTTTTTTATTGTTACATTTAGTTATTAGCTTTAAATTCTGGTTGGTGGAGTACCAGTTGTAGTGGTTTGTTTGTAGTTGACTGTTTGGAGTTCAGGGATGAGGTAGAAATGATACAGTTGAATGTATGTAGTGATACAGCATGATGAAGCAAAACCATATTCATCTCTTCTTGGTGTAATAGTTACCCTAATTAAAAGATCTTTTACATGAAACAAATTTGAGTAAAATATATATTGAATCGTTATGATTAGTAATATATCCATTTATAGGTGAACAAATGATAAATTGATAAAAATTCAAAATAAATACTGAATATAATAATTGAAGCAAGCTATAAAACATTGATTATGTTACATGTTATGTAACCATGAATATTTTTTCATTTTACATACTTGACAAATAACCATTTTACAGAAATAACTTTATGCAGTTTATATTAAAATAACTGAAGAAACACCTATTTAGCTTAGGAGAAGCTGAGAGATAAAGTGCGCGTAGGTGTCGCAATGAAGAAAAATCAAATTCACAGTGTAGGGGTTTATGGAATAGGGAATAGTTGAATGAGTTGTGGCAGTTGAATGAGTTGTAGTCACTGGTGGCAAATTGCAGCAAAAAGTGGGTAGAATGTTTAACGTATAAGGATCAATATCCCCACCTCCATGAATAAAGTTTGCCACTTGAACGTTTCCTCTCATCAGTCTATTCCTTCCTTGAATGAATGAATTTCCTTTATGCTTAAGCTTACCAACATTGGTTTCCAAAAAAATCCATATTTAAATGCGTTCATCGTCCATATTCTTCAAAAATACATCCAAATTTGGTCCATTCATAGTCAAAACTTTCTTAATCTTTGAATCGTCTAACAAAAACTGATGATAAACGTGTAAAATTTTAAAATAAAATTTAATTCCTTTTTATTTTATACTGTTGTCAATGCATGCACTGCATTTAATAGAACCGTGTACATGTTTGTCAGGGAATGTCTAATTTCTACTACATTTTGTATATTATAATATTATAAGTTAGTTACATTGAAATTTTCCTTTCTTTTTTAGCCTTTTTATAGATTAAATGCTGTAAGGTAATAAAGGGGAGGGATGAGTTTTTATTTTAATCAGTTGGTAGATGTACTCAACTGTGGAACTTACCTTTGCAGTATTGAAGGCTACAGTTTTACAGGTAGACAGAACGCTGATAGATTTTCTTGGCAATTGATATGCATTTCCCATAAACTGAACAGTTGCATCAATCTGTGTATCGTTGTTAAGAAGAAATGCAGCACAAGTATTTGTTGCCTGGAAAACATATGCCTAGAAGAAATTTTCGATGTTTAGAAAAGTATTTTTCATGGTTTCTAGTGCATTTTAAGTTTTGGTGAAGCAACAGATTTACCATTTTCTCTTGTCCAAGTGAAAATCTAGTATGGTTTCCTGAAAGTAATGGATAAGATGATGCCTTTATTGCTGAATGCAATCCCATTAGATGACCCCATTTTAGCTGATTGATTAAACCTGTAGCAAAAATCATTAGACTGGAAGTACAAAAATATACTCATGATTTCATGTATATAGTTTATGAAGAAATTACACCAACCATATTCATCAAGAGGAGCATCATCGTAATAACTTGTTGTCACTTGTTTTAACATTTTCTGTTTCTTTGTGTTAACTTTGCAGGCTTATTTGGAAGGAAGCAAGGTCCTGAGTACGCAACTAGATCAGATCTTGCATGTTGGAACTCTGTAATGTTTGTACTCTGTAATATTTGGAAGGATTGCTTTAATGTTTGTACTCTGTAATGTTTGTACACTTATTAAATTGACATTATTTTCTGTTTCTCTGTGTTAACTTGGCTGTAGGCTTATGTTTTATTCAATGATTATGCACTTGCTTTAATGTTTGTACACTGTAATGAAAAATATATCACATTTCTTTCTGAGCATGCTCTTGTGTTATATTTGTTGATTATAATCTTTATTCGTTTATGAAGATTTAGTTTGATTGCTATTATTAAAATGTAATATATAGGCATAGCTCTTGAAAAGTGTATCTACGATTTTTATAGCAGCATATATGAGCTGTAAAAGAATTTATCAATACTATAACATGTTGATTTAATAGCGTGAAATGACCGCTATTGAATAAATATTTTATAGCGGCAAAATGGTGTTATAAAGATTTCCAATTCCGTTGAGATTTAGCTGTATTATAGCGGCTATAATGAGCTATTGAATAAATATTTTATAGAGGCAAAATGGTGTTATAAAGATTTCCAGTTCCGTTGAGATTTAGCTGTATTATAGCGGCTATAATGAGCTATTGAATTAACGTACCATATCGGCGAATTTGCGTTATAAAACTAAGCTCAACCATAGCGGCATATTTTGTGTTATAAATATTCAACGGTTTTTTATAACATGTCGATATACAGCGCATATCAAACCGCTATGGTTGTGATTAATAGCGGCTATATGCCGCTATAAAAGACACTTTTTGTTGTAGTGAATTTAATCTTGTTTATGCGAGCCCTTGAAAAATAACTACAAAGCTGAACTTATGCGATCCTCTGAATAACAACTACAAAGCTGAACTTATACAATTACAAGATATTGATACGAAAAATACAATCATATTGATTTACCGCACATTATAAGGCAAAAAAATTCATCAAAAAAATTCCCATTTCCTTGAATCAATTCACTGAAACATGAAGAACACATTAGTAAGAGAGTTGTTAATAACAGATAATAGTGCAGTGCAACAACATTGAACAAAATTTAGATTTGGCAATCTAATAAAGTTTGCAAAAACTTAAGAAAAGCTTGAATGCATGTAAGAAACAGCCATTAAAACTTAAACTTTGAGAAAAGCTTTTAGCAGACCTATGAACATTATTTAAAAGTAAGCAATAACAATCTCTTGTAATATTTGAACTAATATCATAAACAGATCAACTAACCACAAGATTAAAAATTATAAACCATAATATGTGACGGAACATTTAATAAAAACATGAACTTCAAAACAATACAAAACATAATTGCGCCACATTGAATTAAACTTATACTATGTGATAAAATGTTAAAGTTAGTTTCAGAAATTACCTTGGAATCACAAACCTAATAATAAAGTTGAAAATAGTTTTAAAAACAATTAAAAAATAAGATTAGAATAAATTAAAAAATCCATAAATTCTAAAACTTAAAGTGTTGAATGAAAATATAAGTACTACATTAAAATCATCTAGAAGTATAAAATCTATAGAATATAGTTATCAAATCATATGTGGATATTTCCATCCCAAGCTATAAATCCTAATGTTAAAAGGAACACATCCAACAATTCTTACATATAATACCATATACTTACATACCATATGTTAAAATCTAAAAAGCATGTTACTTAATAGATAAAATATAATTCATAATGTACTGGAGAATATAATAATCATGGCATAAGTAATAAAATGTAGAAAACTAATTACAAAAAATTAATATTCTAATAGAGGCAAATCATTAAAAGTACTCCTAGAATGAATATCTAAGTAATCTAAATTTAGACTTGTATTATTATTTTTATTAAAAAAAATGTTTTCCTAAAAGAATCTATACGAAATTTTGTTTTTCTAAGAAACTCCTTAAAATTTAATTTTTTATTTAATTTATAACTAGGATTTGAAATCCGATTTAAACTAAATAGAGAAATAGCATATATTAAGTAATCCAAACCTAAGTTAGTATTATTAAAAATACATTGATTTCTATCAAGCCAAATATACCAACATATAATAGTGAAAATGGTATCTAATAAAAATCTATTTTGACCCTTATAATGAAATCTAGTATCATTCCAATATAACTCACTAGTTATATAAGTAAAATTTATATTAAAGTCGAATAAATTTAAAGATTTTACAAGGATAAATTTAGTGTTATTACATTTAAAATATAAATGCATAATATCCTCCTTTTTATTATTACAAAAATAGCATTTTTTATCATTAAATATATTTTTATTTTTTAACAGTTCTATAGTATTCAACTTCTTATGTAAAATTAGCCACATATGCACCTTAGCTTTAGATGGAGCATTAATTTTCCAAATGTATTTAAATATTTTCATTTTAATACCTGAAAAATTAATAAACTTATAAAATGAATTAGATGTGTATTCTTACTAATATCCTAACACCATGTTATAATATCTTTATCATTATCTATATTATATAATTCTAATTTAGCACACAATAGTTCAAATTGAGCAAAAGTACTACCCGTTAATGTACGATTAAAATTAAATTCCCAAGGAAAATTTAAATTGGGTCTATAAATATCAGAAATCAGTACACATTTAAAATTACAAATTTCATACAATTCTTTAAATTCCACTATAAGAGGAATACCCGATAACCAACAATCATGCCAAAACGAGGTATTATTAATAGAATGCACAATATTATTAATTCCTAGTTTATATATGTTAAAATTTAAAATTATTGATTTCCAGAAGTGAGATATATTATTTGTGTTACTTGTACACAAATGAAACAAATTAAAGGTACCTTCATACCACTGATTCGATATTAATTCTTTCCATAAATGATTTTCACTATTATCCCTAAATTTCCAAATCCATTTTCCTAAAAGTGAAATATTTAAGTTATGCAAATTTATAATTCCTAGACCTCCTACATTT
The DNA here is from genome assembly GCA_030737815.1 of Allium fistulosum. Taxonomy (NCBI): domain Eukaryota; kingdom Viridiplantae; phylum Streptophyta; class Magnoliopsida; order Asparagales; family Amaryllidaceae; genus Allium; species Allium fistulosum. The sequence continues at coordinate 151,154,692 of CM060905.1, read as the reverse complement.
TTAGATTTACAAATCATTTCCCAGCTTACAAGACATTTAGAACTACTATTTAAATTATCTTCACTCCATAAAAAGTCCCTTCTCAAGCTATCAATTTTGTCTATTTCCCAATTAGGCAAACGATAAAACGACATCCAATAAATGGGTAATGCAGATAAAATCAAATTAATAAGAACAATTCTACCCGCTCTCGATAAAAATTTACCATTCCAATTGGATAGTCTTTTATTAATTTTAACTATAATGATATTCCAATCCTCATGTTTAAGTTTTTGCGGTCTAATTAAGAAACCTAAATATTCTATAGGAAATTTCATTGTTTTACAATTTAAAGTGCGTGCAATTTGATTTTCAATATTGTCTGTATCATTTAATACTAAAACTGAACTTTTGTCAAAATTAATCTTTAAACCCGAGAGAAGTTCAAAACTATATAAAATAAATTTAAGTGCAATAGTATGTTTAGGCAAATGAGACATGAAAATCATAGTATCATCTGCAAATTGTAAAACAGAAAGGCCATTGCTAGTAATCTCATTACCAATAGAATCTAATATTCTATTAATAGTAGCTAATTTAACGATTCTAGAAAAAACATCAGCAACTAGATTAAATAATAAAGGTGACAAAGGATCCTCTTGTCTGAGTCCACGTTTAGATTGAATTTTTTATCCTAATATTCCATTAACCATAATACTAGAGTTACCCGTTTTAAGCAATGACATAATCCAATCAATCCATCTATTACTACAACCCCTAGCTATTAATACATCTATGAGAAAAAACCCAATCAATAGAATCAAAAGCTTTAGCAAAATCCAGTTTTAAAAGGGCAAAGTAATATTATTCTTGCAACAGTAATTAATATATTCTTGGACTAGTGCTATACCATCCGTGATATTCCTACCCTTTATGAAGGCTGTTTGAGTGCTGTCTATTAATACATTCACTTTAGTATTTAATCTGTTAGCTAAAACTTTAGATATGATTTTAAAAGAACAATTTAGTAAAGAAATAGGTTGAAAATCTTTTAATCGATTAGCACCTAATTTCTTATGTAATAAAATTATGTTTGTGTGATTAAATCTCCATAACTGTAATGAACCTTCATAAAATTCATTAAACATTTTTGTTATATCTTCTTTAAGCACAATCCAAAAAAAATTCATAAAACAAAATAGGAAAACCATCCAGACCAGGAGCTTTATCATTAGGCATATCTTTTATAGCCTTAATAATTTCTTCCTCCTTAAATGGATCATCTAATTCTACTAAGTCTACCCTAGAGTCATCTTTGTAAAGCATATCCCAATTAGCTTTAATCCTATGCCTATTTTTTGTAATAAAAATATCTCTATAATAGTTAGTAAATTCCTTATTAAGTTCTACTTGGTCAAAAATCTCTACATCATTAATTAAAATGGTATTACTACGCTTTCTACCTTTAACTGTTTTATGAAAAAATTTAGTATTCATATCTCCTTCATCCATCCATTGAATTCTAGACCTTTGTTTCCACATTATTTCTTCTTCAACAAAAATTTTATTTAACTCTTCTTTTAAATTATAAAGCACATTTTTTTCTGAAATATTTAAATTTCTAATTTCTTCAATTTTATTTAATTTTAGAATATCATTAAATATCTTTTCCTTTTTGATTCTAATGCTACCAAAAACATCTTTATTCCATTTTTTTAAGAAATAACCTTAAATCTCTTAGTTTTCTAACCCATACTTTTGTTATGTTAGTTGGAAATCTGTAATTGTATGTGATATCCCGGAATTTTGGCAATATCAATTTAATAATCTTTATTAATAATTAAATTGATTTGTTGATTTTATTTTATAAAATTGACAAGTTTATTCATTTTAAAGGTTAATAATATTTTAAATTGGCAAGATTTATCTTTCTAAAACTTATATAAATGTTTATATTTATAATGTATATATATATATATTGGTATATATATTATGAATAGGGAATCTTTTAATTTAATAAAACTATGTTTTCAAATTATAATATATATGTATATATATATATTGTTATTTGAAGTTATGTCTTAAAATTCAATTGTTTTTAACATTCTTTCCTTTTTAAAATTCAAAATAGGTTTGTAAAAATATATATAGAGTTAAACCCAATTTCTCAAGTATTTATAAATATGTTATAAATATTTGATTAAAGCATAAATTATAAAAGGATAAATACATTTTTATATACATATAGATATTTTATAAATACATAAATGACTTAAGTAAATTAATTAAAGCAAGAATTTACACTTGTTAGCATATTAGAGTGGTTTAGTGACATTTGTAAAGATGTTAGCCTATGTGTAAGCAAATTAACACTTAAAGAAGACAAGTGGCTATTTTCTTTGGTAATTAAAGTTTTAAAATTTTAAATATAGAAGAAAGATCTGCAATTTTCTTTCTTCAGCTCTAATTTATCTTCACTTCTTTCTCTACTAAAAATAAATTCAAAGCTAAAATCAAAAGAAAAAGAAACCTGGAAACCAAATTCAAAGAAGATGAAAATCTGGAAATACAAATCAGTGGAAAAGAAGATAAAAAACAATACAATATCAATCTCAAGATTTTCAAATACAACTTAAAGTTCAGAGAAAGGAAATCAAGCAAGTAATCAAGGATCAAACAGCAAGGTTTAAAATTCAACAAGCAAAAAGGAAATCAAGCTTAAATTCAAACATGCAAGCCTGGAAACAAATTGGTCATCTCTTCTCTGTTTTATAATTCCAGGTGAGTAAACTAAGATTTTAAAAACAGTTTTAGATTCTGGAATCCCACTTTAATATATGAAACTCATGCTGTTGTCTGAATGCTTGGATTAAAATGGATGCATGTGTGCATATGAATATTGAATGCCTGTATATACATAGATATAGTCTCTGTTGATTTTATCAGAACTTGAATTCATTTAAAATCAAATTTCTCATATTTGATCACTATTAGCCATTGGATTTTTATTTTGTTCTTATGATAAATACCATGATGCTTATGAATATTTAAGTTAAATTTGATGCATGTTTGAATTGGGTATATAAAATGCCTGTATATAAATAAAATGTTACTGTGTTCATAAAACAGTTTCAGGTTGTATAATAAATTCAATATCTTGACTTTAAATTCGAATTAGACCTTGTATTATAAATAGAAGTTGTTTATAATTAAGTGACCTATCATCCAAAAATAGTTATAGGTTTTTAAAATGTATGTTTAGCTCAAAATTTAAAAATTTACAGTAAAATCTTAAGATGGGTCAAAAATTGATCAAATTAATTCTGAGTTTGAGTTACATAATTGAATTCGTAATGCTAAATCATGATTTTTAATGGTTAAATCAGAATTTTTAGATTAGTATTTAGTGTGCATTTTGGGATTTTCTGTTTTGGGCATTTTGGTCGATCCATGGCGAACGGCGACGATCTGGGCAACGTGGTTGAGTTCGAAGGTCGAGGGGATGTTGTAGATCATCAGAAAAATGATCGTGGATTTTATAATCCATTGTGATGATCATTCGATGCCAGGATAGGGTTTAAGGCTCTAGTTTTTCGATGATGTTCAACTAAGTTTCGCGGCATCATAACGCCACCGGAGGCGATCGCGATTGTGGCACCAGGATCCAGAAGTCATGGCGTTGCTAGAGTGGGAATTGTGGGTTGTCTCAAAGCTTGGATTGCCGTGGGAAGGTTGGTTTCTGGGGATGGCGTTTTCGAACTGATGGGTTCAATATCGTATTCGATTCTCAGGCGAATCGAGGATGTTTGGGTGGTCGTTCGTGTTGACGAGGTAAAAGGGGACTTGGTGGAGGCCATCGTGGAGTTCATCGACGATCATCGTGGGTGTGCACGTTAACGTGCACGTTTGCGTATACCTGGAAGATATGGGTTTGGAGAGAAAGCGTTTTCACGGGTTTTACTTCGGGAATGGTCGAGTTTTACTCGAAGCAGGGTGAAGTGAGTTGGTCGCGAGTTTTACTTCGAGTTTCCACGAGCTTTACTCGGGTTTGGTAGGAGCAGGCTTAAGATTTTTTTTAAAAAGGAAATGTTTTAAAGTTTTAAACAAAAGAAATTTTGTTTTGTAATGTTTTCTAAGTTTTAAAATAAAGGTAAAACAAGATTTAACTATTAAACTAGATTGTTTTCTAGAATTGTTTTAATAAGTTTTAAATAATTTAAATAAATAAGTTTTAAAGATTAGAAAAGTGGATTTTCAAAATGATCTTTGTATTAAAGTTTATTTAAATAACTTTGAAAGGTTTCAAAGATTTTAAAGGTTAAAATTAATGTTGTAATTGTTTAATTAAAATAAAGAGTTTATCTTAAGTAATTAAGATTTGATTTATTAAAGGAAATTAATATGTGAAATTAATAAGGATAATTCATTTATTGAAAATGATTTAAGAATAGATAATAATTTAATTAAGATAATGTTTTTCTTAATTAAGATCTTTAAGTATTAATAGTTAAGAAATTATTTAATTAATTAAATAATTATTTAAATAATTAACCAAGTAATTAATTAATGATTAATTAGAGATAATCATTTATAAATTAATTAAGCATAATTACTTGATGGAGTAATTAAGGAATAATTACTAGATGTAATTAAATAAAGGGGAGTTATTTAATAAAGTAATTAGAGGATAAAATTATTTTATAAAGTAATTAAATGAAAGTGATTAAGGGTTAATCATCCAGTGTTATTAATTAAAAAAATTTAGTTAATAAAGTTAATTAAAGGATTAAGATTAATTAATAAAGTTATTAATTAATTGTTAAGGTAATTAATTATAAAGTAATTAATAAATGGAAGTAATTAAGGGAAGTTAATTACTGGATTATATTAATCAAAAGTAATTAATAATTATGGATTAATTAAGAATAATTACTTAATGTAATTAATAAAATAATTAAAGATGTAATTAAGGGTAATTAGTTTATAATTAATTAATGATGTAATTAAGAGTTGATTAATTAAGATTAATTAATAAATTGTAAGTGATTATAGAATAACTAATTAATTGTAATTAATTAAGGATTAAAGTAATTGATTATAATTAATTAATTTATGAAGTAATTAAAGGTTAATTACTGTATTGGTTAAGAATAATTAATTTGTGAAATTAATTAAGGATAATTACTTAAATGTAATTAAAGTATAATTAATCAAGGTGATTAATAAAGTGGATAATTAGAGAATGATTAATTAATTTATTTGTAATTAATTAATGATTATATAAGTAAGATTTATGATGAAGTAATTAATTTAATTTATTTTAAATTAATTAGAAATGAAGTAATTAATTTAATTCACTTTAAATTAATTAAAGATAAAGATAGTTAATTTAATTCATTTTAAATTAATTATGTTGTGATTAAGTAAATCATTGCTTATGTATGAATGGATGACATTGATTTGTCTTGAATGGATGTAATCTCAGAAATGAGATAAGTAATGTTGTGTGGTATGAATGCTTGGTTGCATTATGATGGTAATATAGATTAACTATTATGATGTTGATATGGATTACCTATTTTGTTATAAATCATTTGGTTATTGATAATGTGATTATCAATTGTGATTTGTGAATTTTCTATCTGAATGAATATAGATAAGTTAAATTGTTTAAACCTTTAAACAACTTGGCCTTAAAAGATACGTTTTGGATTTCGATGAGACCGGGATCGGGTTTCCGTATACCGGGATACCAGGTTTGGAGACCCGAATACCACATCGATCCAAATTAATGATAGGTCGTGAATCTCAAGTGAAGTTGAAGATTCAGAGTGCAAGGGTTATTGTCGTTAACTCAGAGGGTGATTCTAAAACGAGTGTAACGAGATAATGCCTTCGGTTTCGTTCGAACCCGGAACGAACTTGTATGGATTGAATGCTTTCAGCACATCGTCAGGCGGACGATGAGCATTCTAAGTGATATGTTCTGATTAAAGGTAATCGTAACCTCAAGCCTCATCAACCGGGAATGGCTAAAACAGGGGAGGTGCAGCAAGGCTTCGTGGGTAGCGCCCACTGAGAGCAAGATAGATCCCTGTCTAGAGGTCCCTTTCTATATTTCGGCTTAGTGGGTAGTTGGAACTGCAGCCAACTACGGGATTGTCTTGTTCGGGATTATCCAGTAAGGGATGGTTCCGGCTTTGTGTTGCAGGGGAGCGGGCGTACTCCTCGGTACGGTGATCTAGGCCACGTACTGTGACGGGCGGTACCCCAGTAGCCCTGCCATTGATGGAAACCCATTCTTCCTACGAGACCCTACGGTTTTGATTGTATAACCCACTTTGTGGCTAGTATGCTGGAATTTAATAATGTAACAATTTCAGCTATATGAGTATTTATTTGAAAACCCTAGACCCTATTATAATATAATCGGATTTCCTATCAATGTTTTAGTTAGCGTAAGGTAAAAACTTACCCATGTTTATTTGTGGGGAGTCTTACGTGATACTTTTGTTTTCAAAGGTTTTTCAAAGTTAAGCAACTTTTAACCGTTTACTCACACCAGACCCATGTCTGACCCAAGTGTTTATTTTCTGTTTTATTAAACTCTTGGGTACTCAAATTTGTATGAGTAGTCAAGGGATTCAGGTTAGCCTTGACGAATTCTGGAGGAGATTGGAGCAGGAGGCTTCAGCGTGTAGATATATAGAGTTTCCGCTGTGATGATGTATTGTATGGATGTAGTAGTGTTGTATAATAGACAGAATTTATAACTGTCTATTTTGTGATGTAAGTGGTGTACTCTGATGTATATGATACTATGTAATATCATATGTGATATATTATATTTCATTCGTTCCGCTGTGAGATTCTGATGTGTTGTTGTTCTCTCTTCTCTTCTTTTCTTCTTCTATCCCTTTCTTTCTTAATAATGATGCGTTTTCCTGGGCATAGGAAGGCGGGTCGTTACATTGTAGTTAATCATAGAAAGCCATTTATTTTCCACTAAATCCTTAATGTTATTTTCCAATAACCACATTTTTTCAAATCTAAAAATGTATTTCCAAAATTTGCATTGGAACAAGATAAGACAATTGGACAATGGTCCGAATAAATATTTGGGAGTCCTACAACGTTACATGAAGGAAATTTGTCCTCTATTTCATTGCTAATAAAAAACCTGCCTAACAAAGCCATTGAAGGAATTTCTCTATTATTAGACCAAGTAAATTGTCTATTACTTAATTTTATTTCTATTAAATTACAATTAATAATAAAACTATCAAATTCTTCCATAACATCTAAATCACCTTCCCTCTGGGATCTTTCACACAAAAATCTAATTAGATTAAAATCCCCATCTATAATCCATGAACCAGGAGCCAATGTTCTAAAATATAAACACTCATTCCATAAAACCCTACGACCTATTTTTGAATTAGGTCCGTACACATTTGTAATATTAAGGATAGAATCATCATTAGTGTTAGAAAATATTAAATGCATCGAATGTTCATTAATAGTAGACTGTAAAATTCTAACACAATTATCTTTCCAACCTAACATAAGACCTCCTGTACTTCCTTTAGCAGGAAGATAAGCCAAATGGTCAAAAAATGGCCGCTTAGGCGTCTAAAACTACGATAGTCAGGAAACTCAATTTTAGTTTCTTGAAGTAAAACTATATCAATATTATTATCCTTGAATACAGATTTAATTTTTCTACACTTCCCTAAATCATGCAATCCTCTAATATTCCAACTAATCAATTTCATTTATCTAGTGATCTAACCCGTTCTAATTATTTATTTTCTATATAGTCAACATCTGACTGACTTTCATTAAAAATTAAACCTGAATTCTTAGCTAAGAAATGCATTTCATTAGTAGACAAGTTATTCAATGCATATGCACTATACGTACTACCCATAAGAAAATTCATACCTGAGCTAGAGCTATCTGTAGCTCTAGAATCCACTCTAATAAGACGTGCACTTCTTATAATTGTTTTAGACTCGATCGTACAAGAAGAAAAATCGATATTACTCTTAATGTTAGCCTTTTTCCTTTCTTTTTTTCCTAACTCCATCAACAGATTGAGAGTAAGTTCGACCAGAACTATTATTTAAAACTGCAGCTGACCCAATAGTCTTCAAATCAATTAGGCAACCGATGTTAAAACTAGAAGAAACTAAGTCTCCTGCCTAAGAAATAATATTTTCCAACCACGTTTTCAAATAAGTAAACAAGATAATTTAATTATTTTTTAATTCCTCAGAATTTCTCAACATATTCACTATGTCGTCATCACTACCAGCCTCAACAACAATATCCCCATCCATTAAACTAACTTCTACCTCATCCACAGACTTGAAATTTGTGAAATCCATGTTCACATCATCTCTAAAACATCCAATTTCGCAATGATCCTTATCCATCAAAAAACTGAGCAACAACATGGCAAACATCACCTTGAGTCTTACGCACATGACTAAGATCACCCACCATTTTTTCCATGACACCCCCAAACTTAGTAACAGCCTATTCCCCTATTACTTCAACCAAACCATAACCTGAACCCACATTGGACACCTCAACAAGATTATCATCAACTACACAACCATTCACATTTACCCTTCTACATCCAACCAAAACCTCACCATTAATCATAATAACCTGAGATACATCAGAAGTCTCAACTGTATCATCTAATGACTTTAAACATTCAAAGTAGTTTGAAGTATCAATCTCAAAGCTTTTCATGTTACAAGTTTTTCCTTTGAATTTTTTGTTGGAGTTGAATACAAACCTCTTATTTGACTTTTGAAACTGGTTGGTAGAATCATCTCTTAAATTTGAAGCAGCCATTGTACTATCAAATTCTAGAGGTTGAATATTTGATTTATACCGCATTATAGCAGGCTTTAATAACATAGGATCAAAATAATTCATCTTCTGAAATTCCTTGCTTACATCAATAAGAGAATCTGAAGCTTCCTTCTCAATTGACACCCCTCTCAAATCATCAACATTCAAAATATCACTTGAATTACTACCAATAGAGAGACCAACCCCATCCGACACCAAAACCGAATCACCACAACTAACCTTGCAATTTTTTAATTTAGAGTTAAGATGATTACCATCCAAATTGCCCGAGTTTCCAAATTTCTTATAAAATTTTGACCAATATTTATAGGATTAATCGCGTCAAAATGTTTAAATAAGTCCTCCAAAATATCAATACCTTCCCTCCTTTGGATCCATAAATGGTCCAGTAGAATTCTCTTTAGCTTCATGCATTTCAACACAAACAAGAAACCATGGTCTGTAATCGAATCCTTTTTTGCATCCAAACTGAATATTTCCCACACTTATCTCTTTTATGATCGCAAGTACCACACTTGAAGCACCTAACTGGGTCTCTACAATCTTTAGCCAGATGCGAAGAATCTCCACATCGAAAACATATCCTCTTCCCCTTTCCGACTTCAACCCAATTCGTGTGATTTACAAAACGACTACAATTTTGAGAAGGCGAGACATTTTTTACCACTTGAGCATACATGTGCTTTCTTGAGAAAGGAAAAATGGAAGAATTGGGAACGGAGTTACAAAGTGTAGGAAAAAGAGGAGAACATGATGTCGCCGATTTGGAATAAGTGGATTGAAAAGAGGGAGGAAAAAAGAAGGTGGGTAAATCATCTGTAGACAATTCTCTCAGCCAAAACATCTCTCAGCCAAAGGCTCTAAGAGAAAATGAAAGACAAGAACACCGCTAGTCTCTAATGTCATATAGAAAGATGAACTCATAGCTGTCTTGGGTTAGGCTACCTCAGATGATAGATGAGCACACATCAAGTCTTTAGTCATATAATCATCTCTTTATTGAGGTGATAACATCAGATAACTCATAAGAAATGGATCTACATAAGTAATCCAAATGGGAAACTGACGTACCGCAGCACTGCCCTAGAAAATGCTAACGACCATAGCCTATTTCCTATAGTACCATGGTTACTCCGAGAATCATGACACTCGTATCCATCGCATGTCATAAAAATGCTTCAAGACTATGTTGTGCATTAGTCACGACTCCTACTTGCCCTTGATAACAGACCATTAGTCCTTATGTGACATTTGGGTAATGGTTCTAATAAGAGTAATGTCTCTTGGCCTTAAACTCATCAACTGTTAAATTAATATCATGGATCTGAGGCGCAACCCCATAATTAGGACAGCTAGGAGTGATATTAGCCTATTTGGTAGGTCTTAATCATGCTCCCCATTGTGGCATGAATCTTATGACATAGATTCCCAATGGATACTCTCGACTAGATTAGTCTTAACGAGAGTAATAATAAATACTCTTAGTTCCATGAGTCCAAATAAGGGTATCTCAATATAATAAATTCTCGACTACTAGCCTAAGTAGTTGATATCGGTATCAGGTACATATCGGTTAAGTACCGATACAAAATATTTTAAAATATCGTGATAATATCGGATAATATCGGTAAAATATCGAACAATGTAGAACATGTTATAAATGATATTGTACTGTGTTATAATGTTATATTGATGTCAAGTTTTCAAATATTTTGATAAATAATGCCAAATTACTTTCAAAGACTAATTGCATATAGTTTAAAGATTACAATCCATTTACTGAGATATTCGATTAAATACAAACATAATATAGGTTCATTAAAAGCGAAAAATTCATATACTCTAAACCTTTATTATTTTCTTCATTTTTATACTATATTCATTATTTCTTCACTATCTATATTATTTTCCCAAAATTTTCATATTTATAGTTTTGTCATTTTCATTTTCACTTAATTTATTGAATAAGTGATGTGATTTGATACTAACTACTACTTTAGCTCATTCTTAACGAAATGTCAAATATATAACTTTACCGTTCTTTAACTTTTAATTCTTAGTGCTTGATAATAACTAATAAAATGAATTGTCATAAGGTAACTTAACAATTAGAAATTGCGAACAATAAATAATTAAAAAGAGAAGTAGCTCTATAATGTTGTTTTTAGTGGTCAATTCTTCATAGAATTTTTTTTACAAAATAATGGAATATGTGTAGTTTTCATTATTGAAAGACTAATGAAGAAGGCTAAAACTATAAGGTTCAAGCTAAAAATTAGTGCATTGAAATTTCTAATAGGGTCTAGATATTGTCATTCACCATATACAAAAAAAAGAGAATGTGAAGATATTTATTTGTAAATACATTTTCTCCAACACATACAATAATGAACGGTATTCCTAAAAAATATCGGGTATTTTACATTACATATCGGAGCGATATATTGGCAAATATCGGGCGATATATTATTAATGATATTTTAAGCGATATTTTGAAAAGTATTAGCTAATGATCGATATGAGATATATCGATGATATATTGATGATCCAATATTAACTACATAGCTACTAGCCCTAAGAGTAAATAATATTTCACAACTACTTAGTCCTTTGAGGATGGATCGATAAATGCCCAACATAACAACAACTCATAGTCCTTTGGAGAGTAATAAACTCTCGACTGCTAATCTCTATAAAAAGAGTCACCTTTAGACGATGGCATAAATTCCTAATCCCATATTACAGATGAGAGTGACATTTACTTACAAAAGTAATCGAACAATTACCACGTGAGCGTCCCATATCGCTCAATGGTACTCAATCGCTTACTAAATGCCCGTAAATTACACTCGATACAAACATATAATATTCTATATGATAAGGCAACGGAATAATCGGAAAATTAAACTGAATGTCCCATACTGCTCGGTATAACTAATTAATTTATTTGAAATTATGATTATATAGAACTACGAACCATTCAACCAATTACTGATTCAAAAAGGGTTCTATTATAAAAAGCTTCTTCCCAAAACCTTCATTTTAATTTCAAATATCGATATAAAATTTCCAAGAGATTCTAAATTATAAAATTCTCATTCTATCCAAAATCTTTACTAAATTCCAAACCTCAATACATCTAACCTCTTATTCAATTACAAAGAAATTGTTCTTTTAATCCTTATTTGGTTTCAAAATCCCCAAACTATATGAAATCTTTCTTTAACTCTTTAAAAGATTGATAGAAGAGGTTCGCAATCAAAAAATTTCTTTAAAACCCAAATTCAAATTATATTATTCTTTCCAAAAATGAATTTGACTCAAGATATTTCCCAGTATCTAATATTAAATCTAAAAATCAATATACAACCTTATTTACTTCCAGACACTTTTAAACTAGTTTTGAAAAATAATTTATCGAACTAAAAATTTATTTTCCTTATTTAAAATAATACTAGAAAGGATTCTTCTCCAAACGGGAATCCCTTACTATATAAGAAATCCAAAATTTCCATTTCTTTTCTTTTAAAAATAATAATTCATGGGAATAAAATTTACCATAGAATAAATCACATTTAAAACTCCTTAATTTCCTCAAAAATATTATTTTAAGCCATAAAACAATTTCATCTATTTGGAAAATAAATTTTAAATTCCCTTTATAAACTAAAATTCCTTTAATTATTTTTTATAATGATAAGAAAATAAATATATAGCAATAACAATTGATTTACTTATAAATTTATTTTTCTTCTCTTTATTTTTTTAAACCAACTAGTTTAAAATTTTCACAATAAATCTCTTTAAATGTTCCCTCTTATAAATATCCTTTATATAATCAATTCCCTAAATCTTTTTTAATTTGAAGATAATATATATTTATACTTCAAACAATTTTTTCCAAATAATTTAACTCAAATTTCCCCCTTTTAATTAATTTTAGTGTCAAATCTAGTCTTATCCACTATCAAACAACGCATTAGATATAATCAATTAATATAAGAAATGATTAAATCCATCAACCATTCAATTTCATATCATGAAACCAAACAATTTCAATCAATGAATCAATTTTATCCAATATGTATGATGTACTAAACATAGTTGTGAGTAAATAAATTTACTCACCTCGCTATAGTCTCCAAATCAAGCAATTAAGCTTACAATTGCTTCAATTTCCCAATTCCAGCAACAACTTCAATCATCCTTTACTGCCCCTTCTTCAGCACCCACATCTTTCCCGTCTTGCTCAATTAATTTCCCATCTTGTTAAGGGATAAGGTGTAACAACCCTGTATTTTTCAAATATTTTTTTTTATTGATTTTTCCAGATTCAAAAGCTTTATTTATGAAAAGAATAAATTTTGTTATTTTAAATATAAACTTTGACTTTGATGTGGATTAGAATTCCAAATATGACTAAATTTAATATTTCCTGAAAATGTGAATTTTGGTCAATAGTCAAACTTTGACTTTTAAGTTTAAATTTTTAATAGTTTGAAATTATAAATTTCATCTTTTATTATGGAAATAGATTTAATAACTTTAACACTACTTTTCGTTTCATTGAAAACGGAGTTAAAATGTAAAAGTTATGTACATTTCAATTTTTAGTATAATTTGTTTATTTGTGCAATTTTGCCTATTTTAAATTTTTTTAAATCATATTTTCTTTCTTATATTTTGTTTTAATATGTGTTAATATGTTTTTTATGTATATTTTGTCTTTTTATGTTTTTAAATTGATAATAGTATTTTTCCAAAATTTACTGTATTTATTTTTCATTTTTAAAGGCTGTTTTCCTATTTTCTGCTATTTTCTTCATTAAAAATTATATGTAAATTAAATTTTAAATATTTATTTTGTGAATATATTTTTATTTTATATATTATTTATGTTTAAAAATATATTGCAAGCTCATATGAATTTTCTAAAATTTTTTCTATTCAATTTCAAAATTTTCTAGTCTAGTTCACTATTTTAACTATTTTCCTTAATTCTACTTTATATAATGAATAAATATTATATATATTTTTATATTTTATCAAATTTTCGAATTTTTAACTGGAATTTCTGTTATTATCAGAAATATAAACTTATAAAAATGAATTAAAGAAATTTGAAAGGCCTTAAACTTTCTATCTTCCTAAGGCCCTTTTATTTTCTAACCCTTCTACTTTTTAACCTAACTTTTCATTCAATTGGCAACATCTCCTCATTTCTTCAGCCGCCACTTTTTTTTTCTCTCATTCACGAAATTCCAAAGCTCCTAAACCCTAAAAAAAAATATGGCTTCCATTCTCCTCTTATCTTCTTCCTTTATCTCTTCTTTACTTCACAATTTCCATTGATTTTGCCTTCCTCCTCTTCTAGCTTTGCTTGGCCTCTACCACCTTCATCTCCACCATCCTCTCCACCTTCAGCCCCACCACCATCTACAGCAGCACCTCCTCCTCCTCCACTGACCATGACAAGCCATGCCCATCCATTTAAGTTAGCACCACAAAATTGCACAAAAACCCTTCCAAACAATGCTTAAACCACATATGCTTCACCACCACCTTCATCTATCACCTTGGCCACCCCTAGAACCACCACCACCAGCAACTACATGACCTTTGGCTGCTGCTGCACCATCACCCTCCACTGTCCAGACCTGTACCATGCATGGCTGATCCAAGCAATGACCAAGTCGAGCCTTGTTGTGACCAAAACTTCACCTATTTGCCTTGTCCATTGATATTCTTCATGTTGCATCTCCTACCCTTCACATCACTTCATGTTGCCATGCTTAGGTGTGTTAAACCTGACCTATATGATGCTAACCTGAGCCCAAACACATCATGGATGAGCACTTGATCCCCTATGGTCAAGCATTTGAATGGTAAAGGCAAAGTCTTGTCTTTATTGCTTTGTATTTCAATTTGTTCAACATTGTTTTATGTTAAGTATATTCATGTGCTATATTGTTTTGTCTTGTTTGGGTATTGTTTACAAGATGATATCTTGGCTATTTTCTCCACTCAAATCAAAGGTCGTGCCTTCTGGATCCGTTGTGTCATTCTAATTGATATCTCCAGCATAAAAAGGTGAGTTATTCTCACCAGACAATATGTACCTATATAACTAGTAAATTGACACCCTGCGAATCTGTAGAAATATATTATCAAGTTTTATATGCTTATATTATTATCATATGATGTTCACACCTGTTATTATACCTGTTATATCATATGTTACTGCTATTTAATGTTATTCTGTTATTTATATCTGTTATCACCATTGCAAGTTCCCTGTAGATTAGAATCACTATGGGCTGAAATGATACATACCCGAACGGACTTTAGAATAGGGAAAAATCGTTATGGGCTGAAATGATAGGCCTGAACGATTTTTATTTAAAATTATTTTAACTTGGGATTGCGGGTTTGAAATGATAGAACCCAGATTTTTCTTTTTTTTAACTGCGGATTGAAATGATACATATCCGTATCACTTGACCTAAGTTAGAAAATTATATACAGGCCCGTGGTTATTTTATAAAGTGTTTTGGATATTTTTAAGTATTTTAAAAATTATGAATTTATGAAATTTGATTTAAATAGATTTTGAAATATTTTAAAATAAAGAAATTATGATTTTTCTATGTGTTAAAAATGTAATTAATGAATGGTTTAACTGGATTTTTGAAATATAACTTAAGTTGGAAATTTGGAATTTTGGTTAAAAGTGATATTTAGGTTATATAAATAAAATGGATATTAAATTTTATTTGGAAATGGTAAATATGATAATTTGATTAAATTTGAATTTAAGTGATTTATTAAAGTATTATTGATTTTTCTATGAATTTAAGTGGTTAAATAAATGAATGTTTAAAAGTGATCTTTTAAAATATAACTTGACTTGGAAATGTGAAATTTGGTTTTAATTAAAGGTTTAAGTTAATTAAATAAAATTGGAAATTTAGTTAAATTTGTGAAATGGTAATTTAAATTTGAAGTGTTAAGTTATTTGTTGAAATGTGAAGAATTGGAAACTTTTACACTTAAATTTATTAAGTAAATTGTTGAAAATTGGATTTAATTATAAGAAATTTATTGTGAAAAAGATACATGTTAAATGATATGTAAATGAACATTTTAAATGTTAAAATATGATTTTTAAAATGTTTATGTGTTTTAAATTGAAGTTATTTAATTGCTGAAAATACACTAACACCTGAAATCTACTTTTAATAGCATTCAGAAATGCTATAGATTCTGTTTTGAACTAAAATTGTGTAAAAAGAGCTATTACAGCATTTCTGAAATGCTGTAGTTGCTGTAATTGAACTTATAGGCTAATATTGAACTCAGGCCTATTATAGCATTCTATGGAAATGCTATAGTGGTCTGCAGTCTTTGCTGAAACCAAATTTAACCCTTGTTTTGAAATCTGAACTACCGCAGCACTTCTGAAATGCTGTCTTTTCTGTTTTGAACTATAATTCAACTAAAACTGAGTTTTAACAGCAGTTTTAAGTGCTGTCTTTGCTGAATTAAAAATGTTTTCAAATATAACTTATAGCAGTTGTTTTAAATGCTGTGAAATGCTGAAATTTTAATAATTAGGGTTTTTGACTTAGTAAACGAACTCAAAATGGTTTGAAACTTTGGAAATTGAATACTTGATTTGAAAATATAATAATTACACTTTTAAAAGGTTTAAATGAATTATTTTGATTGGAATATAAACTATTTAAAGGTGATTTGAAATGATAGTAAATGAACGATATCTTTGAATTTAAAAGGTATTTAAAGTTGAATATTTGGATTTGAACTGATAGGATATTTTATTTTATAAAAATGATTTGAAATGAAGTTTTGTAAGGATATGATATTTTATTATATTAAAATGATTTGAAATGAAGTTTTGAAATTATATGAAAATTTAAATATATGGAAATGGTTTGGAATTGATTTAATCTTTATTTTGATAAAGATATGGTTTGAAATGATATTTTATTTTGAAGTAAAGTATTGTTTTTAAAAGTTATAACCACGGGTTATAATAACGTTGGGTTGTTAAAGAGACCGGGATCGGATATGGACATACTCTCTGTCTTACCGAAAACCACTTTGGCAACTGTGTACGCGGTGGAGATTCCAGAATGAAGTAGGATGGTGGCGACGTTCTTAAGGTATGTTACATAGACCCAACTCCCGTGAGTTGGCATAAGGTGGCTAAAACAGGAGCGATCTCGGACCAGTGAGGTAGCACCTCTTCTCGGACACATTTCTTCGATATTATACTCTTACTTGTGATTGATTAGATGGCCATCCTCCGATTTGGGAGTGTTGTTCGAGGTGGAACGGTAGTGGCTGCTATGCGTATCCATCAGTCCGTGTGCGTAATTGGTATATCTACCCTGGCATTGCCTAGTTGTGCCGTGTCACCTACCATATCGAGCTTTACTACGATTATGATTTTAAGATCCGACCGCGTTAAGGTTCTCCATCCCCTTAACGCTATTTTCTATATGATTATACTTTACTTATTTAGACACTATTATAATATCGAATATTACTACATAGTAGATAGTTTAACGGATCCTTAAAGGATGGGCGGTCCCAAGCATCTTCTAAGTTACTTGTACCTTTATTACAGTTCACTTGAGTTGGTTTACATTATATAAGTATATATTGTCCTGACTCGAGTGTTTTGTGTTTTGCTTTACGCTCGGGTCACCCTGAGTTATTCACAGATTTGGATTTCCACTCTCTTGGAGATTTGGATCGCTGGAGATTATCTGCTTGTCATGTCCTATCTATTTCAGTTCCGTTGTTCTACTCAGCTTGTACTTGGTTATTTTATTGAGACTTTTGTTGTACTCTATTCTTCTGTTGTATCTTATGTAACTCTGATATATTTATATAGTAGCTTCATGAACTACTATTTCTTTTACTTCCGCTGCATTATTTTACTCTGTGTCTGTGATCTATGATTATATTTATTTACTGTATATTCTGAGATTTGCCAAATTTTATTTACAACTCGGTATTTTGAGCAATTCAACTCCGGCATGAGTGTCTACCTATACACTTATAATGGATGCGAATGGTTGAAAATATCGGGTCGTTACAGTTGGTATCAGAGCTTTGGCTTTGAGGCAAAACTCAGCATATGGAGTAGATTTTTTTACAGAATCACTTTCGTTCGAGTTTGAATCTTTTCCTCTTGATTCAAAATTCCTTTGAATTTTTGGAACGTTCCCTGCGGTTCCAAAATTCATTCTTGTCCCTCACTATTCATCTTCTTTTGATTTTGGAGTATCACATAACCCCACTTCGAATGATCTTTATATTAAATTGGCGGTCTTGCTAATATTCTAATTTTCTTGTAAAGGGGTGAAAATCCTTTACAATCAGCATCGATTAACCAGAGATTTATATTTATCCTTGGTTTAGATTCTAATATCTTTTGTTATTCCAAACTCTATCTCTTGAGATCGAAGGTAGATTTACCCCAGAAAATCCAAATTTGATCTTATCCATTAAGTCACGGTTGACCCGGTTAAGGTTGTCCGCGATTTATCTAAGCTTACCCATCTCTCTACTCTGTTTAATCATCTTGTCTTTTGTTCCAATCTATCTTCCAAACATTTTGAAAAACATTTTGAACTGTACTTGTAAATTAATGTTTTGTTTTATATTGTGTTGTTTGAGTTGTTGATGTTGATTTGGGTTTCCGATCGATTCGTCTGATCAACAACGCTATCGATAGGATTTCTAAAAACTTTGACAGAACAAACTGACACAATATTATTTTAAAATTTGGTTTATGAAATAAATTTGGATATATAATTTTATGGAACTTAATAAATTGATTTAAATTGATAATTTGAAATGATAATACTTGATTTATCATTTATTGTTCTACAAATGAATTTATAAATAGTTGTTTATAAATTTATTTGGGAACTGAAATGAATTTAAAACAAGAAAGTTAAAGAATTTAATTTCCGATGGTTTCAAACCTTGTGTTTAAAAATTTTAAAAGGATATTATTTAAAGTATTTTGAATACAAATTTGTCTCTAAAGGATTTTAAAGTTTAAAAATTTAGTGCTCTTCTCTTTGTCGCTGGAAAATAATTTCGGTGATGACTGCAGCATCATCGACGTTCATTTTCGAGTTTCGAAGTGAAGAAACCATTCTGTAGTCTTGCTACAGCTTTGTTTTGGAAAATCTTATTGATTTGAATTTCTAAAATATGACTGGATTATAATATATATATAGATATATGATTTAAATTTGATTTAACATATTATGTATATATAATTACTTATCTCCAAATGGTTTGAAGATGTTCGAAGATTCAAATTCTTAAATTTTATCTTGAAGAATAATTTCAATTATAAGAAGAAAAAATAAAAAATTTGGATAAATGATTCAAACTTGAGATAATTGAATTGGAAAGTTTTATTTGTATAATACAATTGCATTCAAATATAACTTACCTTAAATTTTTTTGAAGTTAACAATGTAATTGGATAATATGCAGTACATAAATGATTTTATAAATAAAATTTGAGTGGTTATAATAAATGTTATACACTTAAATTTTAGTTATAAAAGATTAACAGAGGTAAATAGTGAAAAAGGAATTTAAAGAGATTTTATTTAAATAACTTAATAATCAAATTTGATTTAATATGGAACCTTAAGTCTAACCTAGGAATTTTAATAATGGTTATTTCCTGAAACGAATATGTTGTATAATAAATAATGTATCTTTGAATAGATAAAATAAAATACATTGGAATTGGACATTTGTAATAAAGTTTATTTTACTTGAATTCATAGTTTAATTGATGTCTAAATGAATAAATGTGTAAAGGAATTTGATTGTTATATTTGCTATGATAAATATTTTATTTATGAAATAGATATGTCTTGAAAAATGAATAATTATGATTTAAATAGTTAAAATGTATTTTAACATCACTAAAATTTGATAATTGAGAATTTGGTTTTCAAATGAAATTTTAAGTGTAACTTATTAAAGGAATATCTATTTATGAAATGGGTATTTTAAATAAAGTGTTAGGTTATGTGTTAAATTAAGAGCTAACTAAAATAGTGAACTTTTAACTTAATAAATGAAGTATAGTTTGATTTGAATATTCCATTCATAAAGTTTGTTTAATAAGTCATAAGTTAAATGATATCCAAATAAATATTTCTGGAATTGAACTGATTTGAAATATTAATATATCTACTGTAGCATTTTATAAGTACTACTATTTTGAAGATACAATGTTTTGGAAATTTTTATAATTAAATGAACTTAGAAATGTTACAACTTTAAAATGAATATTATTTGACCTTGAATTAAAATGGTTTAAATGAAGATTACTTTTTTTAGGGTGTTATGATTTTCTAAGTATTATGTTTTTTTAAAATAAAAGAATAACTTGTCCAAAGTGTTATGATTTTAGCAGTGTGATTTCCAAATGATAAACATCCCTAAATTGTTATGATTTCAAAGCATTATGGTTTTAAATTTATTATCTGGTTTTGTTTTTTCCAAACTATCTTTTGGTTGTCCTTATTTCCCTTATCTTGTTACAGAATGGGAAGGCTATTGCTTATACCAGTCTATTTAGAAATCTTTCTGTAATCTATGATAATCTTTGTTACTCATCTGGATCTGAACACTGTTTTTCCATTCATAGACTGTCGGTCAAGTGAAAGGGAGATTCAGACTCTAGAGGATCTTTTTCGTGCTTATATTCTTGATTTGATCACCTCCATCTTGTTAAACTTACCTATAACAATAATTATCAGGTGTAATTCCAATCGTCTTATCATCTTGTCTTAATTCTATTTCATTCTATCTTTTTCTGTGCTTTCCCGTACCTCGTTCCTTTTCGGGGACGAAAAGTTTTGAGTGGGGGAGAGTGTAACAACCCTGTATTTTTCAAATATTTTTTTTATTGATTTTTCCAGATTCAAAAGCTTTATTTATGAAAAGAATAAATTTTGTTATTTTAAATATAAACTTTGACTTTGATGTGGATTAGAATTCCAAATATGACTAAATTTAATATTTCCTGAAAATGTGAATTTTGGTCAATAGTCAAACTTTGACTTTTAAGTTTAAATTTTTAATAGTTTGAAATTATAAATTTTATCTTTTATTATGGAAATAGATTTAATAACTTGAACACTACTTTTCGTTTCATTGAAAACGGATTTAAAATGTAAAAGTTATGTACATTTCAATTTTTAGTATAATTTGTTTATTTGTGCAATTTTGCCTATTTTAAATTTTTTTAAATCATATTTTCTTTCTTATATTTTGTTTTAATATGTGTTAATATGTTTTTTATGTATATTTTGTCTTTTTATGTTTTTAAATTGATAATAGTATTTTTCCAAAATTTACTGTATTTATTTTTCATTTTTAAAGGCTGTTTTCCTATTTTCTGCTATTTTCTTCATTAAAAATTATATGTAAATTAAATTTTAAATATTTATTTTGTGAATATATTTTTATTTTATATATTATTTATGTTTAAAAATATATTGCAAGCTCATATGAATTTTCTAAAATTTTTTCTATTCAATTTCAAAATTTTCTAGGCTAGTTCACTATTTTAACTATTTTCCTTAATTCTACTTTATATAATCAATAAATATTATATATATTTTTATATTTTATCAAATTTTCGAATTTTTAACTGGAATTTCTGTTATTATCAGAAATATAAACTTATAAAAATGAATTAAAGAAATTTGAAAGGCCTTAAACTTTCTATCTTCCTAAGGCCCTTTTATTTTCTAACCCTTCTGCTTTTTAACCTAACTTTTCATTCAATTGGCAACATCTCCTCATTTCTTCAGCCGCCACTTTTTTTTTCTCTCATTCACGAAATTCCAAAGCTCCTAAACCCTAAAAAAAAATATGGCTTCCATTCTCCTCTTATCTTCTTCCTTTATCTCTTCTTTACTTCACAATTTCCATTGATTTTGCCTTCCTCCTCTTCTAGCTTTGCTTGGCCTCTACCACCTTCATCTCCACCATCCTCTCCACCTTCAGCCCCACAACCATCTACAGCAGCACCTCCTCCTCCTCCACTGACCATGACAAGCCATGCCCATCCATTTAAGTTAGCACCACAAAATTGCACAAAAACCCTTCCAAACAATGCCTAAACCACATATGCTTCACCACCACCTTCATCTATCACCTTGGCCACCCCTAGAACCACCACCACCAGCAACTACATGACCTTTGGCTGCTGCTGCACCATCACCCTCCACTGTCCAGACCTGTACCATGCATGGCTGATCCAAGCAATGACCAAGTCGAGCCTTGTTGTGACCAAAACTTCACCTATTTGCCTTGTCCATTGATATTCTTCATGTTGCATCTCCTACCCTTCACATCACTTCATGTTGCCATGCTTAGGTGTGTTAAACCTGACCTATATGATGCTAACCTGAGCCCAAACACATCATGGCTGAGCACTTGATCCCCTATGGTCAAGCATTTGAATGGTAAAGGCAAAGTCTTGTCTTTATTGCTTTGTATTTCAATTTGTTCAACATTGTTTTATGTTAAGTATATTCATGTGCTATATTGTTTTGTCTTGTTTGGGTATTGTTTACAAGATGATATCTTGGCTATTTTCTCCACTCAAATCAAAGGTCGTGCCTTCTGGATCCGTTGTGTCATTCTAATTGATATCTCCAGCATAAAAAGGTGAGTTATTCTCACCAGACAATATGTACCTATATAACTAGTAAATTGACACCCTGCGAATCTGTAGAAATATATTATCAAGTTTTATATGCTTATATTATTATCATATGATGTTCACACCTGTTATTATACCTGTTATATCATATGTTACTGCTATTTAATGTTATTCTGTTATTTATATCTGTTATCACCATTGCAAGTTCCCTGTAGATTAGAATCACTATGGGTTGAAATGATACATACCCGAACGGACTTTAGAATAGGGAAAAATCGTTATGGGCTGAAATGATAGGCCTGAACGATTTTTATTTAAAATTATTTTAACTTGGGATTGCGGGTTTGAAATGATAGAACCCGGATTTTTCTATTTTTTAACTGCGGATTGAAATGATACATATCCGTATCACTTGACCTAAGTTAGAAAATTATCTACAGGCCCGTGGTTATTTTATAAAGTGTTTTGGATATTTTTAAGTATTTTAAAAATTATGAATTTATGAAATTTGATTTAAATAGATTTTGAAATATTTTAAAATAAAGAAATTATGATTTTTCTATGTGTTAAAAATGTAATTAATGAATGGTTTAACTGGATTTTTGAAATATAACTTAAGTTGGAAATTTGGAATTTTGGTTAAAAGTGATATTTAGGTTATATAAATAAAATGGATATTAAATTTTATTTGGAAATGGTAAATATGATAATTTGATTAAATTTGAATTTAAGTGATTTATTAAAGTATTATTGATTTTTCTATGAATTTAAGTGGTTAAATAAATGAATGTTTAAAAGTGATCTTTTAAAATATAACTTGACTTGGAAATGTGAAATTTGGTTTTAATTAAAGGTTTAAGTTAATTAAATAAAATTGGAAATTTAGTTAAATTTGTGAAATGGTAATTTAAATTTGAAGTGTTAAGTTATTTGTTGAAATGTGAAGAATTGGAAACTTTTACACTTAAATTTATTAAGTAAATTGTTGAAAATTGGATTTAATTATAAGAAATTTATTGTGAAAAAGATACATGTTAAATGATATGTAAATGAACATTTTAAATGTTAAAATATGATTTTTAAAATGTTTATGTGTTTTAAATTGAAGTTATTTAATTGCTGGAAATACACTAACACCTGAAATCTACTTTTAATAGCATTCAGAAATGCTATAGATTCTGTTTTGAACTAAAATTGTGTAAAAAGAGCTATTACAGCATTTCTGAAATGCTGTAGTTGCTGTAATTGAACTTATAGGCTAATATTGAACTCAGGCCTATTATAGCATTCTCTGGAAATGCTATAGTGGTCTGCAGTCTTTGCTGAAACCAAATTTAACCCTTGTTTTGAAATCTGAACTACCGCAGCACTTCTGAAATGCTGTCTTTTCTGTTTTGAACTATAATTCAACTAAAACTGAGTTTTAACAGCAGTTTTAAGTGCTGTCTTTGCTGAATTAAAAATGTTTTCAAATATAACTTATAGCAGTTGTTTTAAATGCTGTGAAATGCTGAAATTTTAATAATTAGGGTTTTTGACTTAGTAAACGAACTCAAAATGGTTTGAAACTTTGGAAATTGAATACTTGATTTGAAAATATAATAATTACACTTTTAAAAGGTTTAAATGAATTATTTTGATTGGAATATAAACTATTTAAAGGTGATTTGAAATGATAGTAAATGAACGATATCTTTGAATTTAAAAGGTATTTAAAGTTGAATATTTGGATTTGAACTGATAGGATATTTTATTTTATTAAAATGATTTGAAGAAGTTTTGTAAGGATATGATATTTTATTATATTAAAATGATTTGAAATGAAGTTTTGAAATTATATGAAAATTTAAATATATGGAAATGGTTTGGAATTGATTTAATCTTTATTTTGATAAAGATATGGTTTGAAATGATATTTTATTTTGAAGTAAAGTATTGTTTTTAAAAGTTATAACCACGGGTTATAATAACGTTGGGTTGTTAAAGAGACCGGGATCGGATATGGACATACTCTCTGTCTTACCGAAAACCACTTTGGCAACTGTGTACGCGGTGGAGATTCCAGAATGAAGTAGGATGGTGGCGACGTTCTTAAGGTATGTTACATAGACCCAACTCCCGTGAGTTGGCATAAGGTGGCTAAAACAGGAGCGATCTCGGACCAGTGAGGTAGCACCTCTTCTCGGACACATTTCTTCGATATTATACTCTTACTTGTGATTGATTAGATGGCCATCCTCCGATTTGGGAGTGTTGTTCGAGGTGGAACGGTAGTGGCTGCTATGCGTATCCATCAGTCCGTGTGCGTAATTGGTATATCTACCCTGGCATTGCCTAGTTGTGCCGTGTCACCTACCATATCGAGCTTTACTACGATTATGATTTTAAGATCCGACCGCGTTAAGGTTCTCCATCCCCTTAACGCTATTTTCTATATGATTATACTTTACTTATTTAGACACTATTATAATATCGAATATTACTACATAGTAGATAGTTTAACGGATCCTTAGAGGATGGGTGGTCCCAAGCATCTTCTAAGTTACTTGTACCTTTATTACAGTTCACTTGAGTTGGTTTACATTATATAAGTATATATTGTCCTGACTCGAGTGTTTTGTGTTTTGCTTTACGCTCGGGTCACCCTGAGTTATTCACAGATTTGGATTTCCACTCTCTTGGAGATTTGAATCGCTGGAGATTATCTGCTTGTCATGTCCTATCTATTTCAGTTCCGTTGTTCTACTCAGCTTGTACTTGGTTATTTTATTGAGACTTTTGTTGTACTCTATTCTTCTGTTGTATCTTATGTAACTCTGATATATTTATATAGTAGCTTCATGAACTACTATTTCTTTTACTTCCGCTGCATTATTTTACTCTGTGTCTGTGATCTGTGATTATATTTATTTACTGTATATTCTGAGATTTGCCAAATTTTATTTACAACGCGGTATTTTGAGCAATTCAACTCCGGCATGAGTGTCTACCTATACACTTATAATGGATGCGAATGGTTGAAAATATCGGGTCGTTACATAAGGTAAACAATTATTACTAACAAATAAACCCTTATGCAAATAATTTTTTATTTTAAGTCTTTTATTTACATTTAATCCCTACTATATTCACATATAAATAATTTTTATCAAATACTAGTGAATAAATTTTCAATTGACTATAAATTGATATTTCCACAAAATATATTTTAATACACACACGATTTTAAATTCAATAATTATTTTAACTTCTTTGATTTTTATTGATATCAATCAAAATCTCCTTTTCATCACTTTAAACCATATGAAAATCATCTACAGAAAGAAAATATATTTTATATTCATTGATATATTTTATTCAAATTTAATATTTTTTTGAAACAATCGGTTTCCATTTATTAAATTAAAATTCCATTTATCATTAAATGTCAATAAATTATATTTTAAAATTATAATTTTCCAAAAATCGAATTCAAATTAATTAAAATAATTTATTACACAGGCATAAAATGTGACGCCCCACCTTTATACTCACGCTAGCCAAGGACACTACGGGGTAATGCCGTCGACTAGCGCGAAGAATAAGGCTGTTGAGGAGCGACTATCTGTGTAATTGCTTTGTGCAAGTACCGATATGTCAGATAATATAACTTACATTTCATCTCAAGAGGAAATCCGACATATCAAATACAAACTCAAAGCTACCACACAGTGGCTATATGGACTTCGAAAACAAATAAAGAAATAAACATAACACAAATCAGTCACAGATATTCATATCACAAAGGCGGAAACAGATATGAATATAACACATAGAAGTGTACATCAAAGTAGCGGTCAAACAAGATCCACTACATCACAAAAGAATAGATACAAGTGCTAGACAAAAGAATAATTATACATCAAGGAGTCTATATCTCAAATGTATAATAACAAAAACTACTAATCTAAAGTAGTTAGCCCAAAAATCATATGATGAACCCTGATAAGAAGTCAAGCAGAAGCACCTGAAATATCCCGGTCTGACCCGAGTATTATTTAAGAAGAAAATAATAAACGGATCAGTCTAGCTATAAATATCAGATAAAATGAGATAGGATAAGAGATATGACCAAAAACGTATGATAACAAAAATGCCATACAGTATCAAGTATACATCAAATAACAACAAAAATCATACAATATCTCAAATCATCTCAAAACACCAAAAAGAATCACATTCTTTAAATTATTCACCAAAACACAAATATTGATAGAGCTTATCAATGCCAATCCACAAAAATTGGTGAAACACAAATTCTAGAAATCACAACTAGAAATCCAGAAATCACAAAAGGGGGGAGGCCTATCACAAACGGGAGCATGAAAACTCACCAACACGTGTATCACAAATGGGTTGTTAACCCATGGTCGCTAACCATAGAGCTGGTGCCACGACGTAGTACAACGAACGCCCGAGGAACCTGAAATCAAATAATCCAGAACATCGACGTAGTACAGCCTTACGCCCGATGAACCAAACTCGAATAATCAAGCACAACGACGTAGTATAGCGAAGCCCGATGAACCTGAACACAAATAATCCGGAACAAAGACGTAGTACAGCGAACGCCCGATGAACCAGAACACAAATAATACGGAACAACGACGTAGTACAGCGAACGCCCGATGAACCAAACTCAAATAATACGGAACAACGACCTTGTACAGCGAACGCCCGATGAACCGAACTCCATAAAACCATAGGTCGCTAGCCTATAAAAATGAGACGAAGCTCAAAAAATCGGGGTACAGTCCCCCACGTGGACAAAGAGACATCGCAAATCGCTAGTCTAAACCATAAAATGATCATCATCGATCATCAAGAAGTGTCGATTACACTAAGCTAGTAAATATAAGAGTTTAGCTTCATGTCCCATAACCACTAGCTTAACTCAAGTATTTACGAACAAATTGTAGATTTCCACTCGAAAGTTGTCACAAGAGTTTCAATCGAACAAGTCCGGAAATTAACCGACGAAGTAAATGCAAGCGTTTCATACCACTTGTTTTACTAAGCCGTTTAATTAGATTTCTCATACGAATGAGTTAAAGGTTTATATATACTAATAGATTGGAAAACGGTTTTAAAAGAGAGCTTTATATTTAAAATAGTGTCGAAATCATTTTGATGAAAGAGTTTGAATATTTACTACTAGTATAGAAACCTTTGTAATTAGAAGTGACAAATCACAAAAATGATTGTAGGAACAATCAATCACCAGAGATTCACATACGAAGACGTGAATTAAATCCAAAGAAATCGATACCAAATCCATCAAAATGGATATTCCCAAAAATCTCGAAAAAGAAGTCATCAAGGTCGATAAAAGTGATAACAACTAATCGGATCAACAAAAATCGATTAACAATGGAAATTCAATCAAAAAAAGCCTAAATAGGCAAAAATGCACAGTTCCAGACGTCTGGGGGTCAATCCAGACGTCTGGATTTAGGTTCTGGAAAATCCAATAAAAACCTTCCAGACGTCTGGTTTGGAAACCCAGACGTTTGAAAACCATCCAGACGTCTGAAGTTTCCAAACAGATGTCTGAAACCCCTTTCAAATGTCTGAAACATAAATTCAGACGTCTGAAGTTGTTTTCTGCCATTTTTTTTATATTTATCTGCGTGCTCATATTTTTGCTCCAGGTCCAAACCAGACGTCTGGACTTGGTCACTAGACGTCTGGTCACCTGGTCTGGGCAACAATTTGCCTAGGCTAAAGTGGCCAAAACGTATCAGGAGCGATCAGACAAGCAACGGCGACTAAGGATTTACGCCAAGCGACAACCCGGCCTTATAGGCTCTTCGATACACCCCGAACATCAATGTCCAAACATCATTTTCATAAGATTGGACCAAAACACCAAAATTTGGAAAATTCACCAAATCAATTCAAATCAAAAGCAAATGAATATGCACAAGTGTTAGGAATTCATACCTAACAACAAAGATAGCTATAGACGTAGATGTGAGTTAAAGAACTCACCTTTTCAACCCAAAACAACAAATGAGAAGCTATAAAGCAAGGCAAGAACAATCACTATTCAATTTTAACCCAAGAAGCTTCATTCTAAGCTCAAAAGAAGAACATTCCCTAAGTTAGGGTTTAGGAAATTTCTAAAATTGAAGAGGAAATGAGATGGAGAAGATGAAGAGGATGCTTACCTAAGCTTCTCTTAGATTTTGGAGCTAGAACTTGAGTTTGCAAACGAATCTAGAAATTAGGAATTTCTAATTCCTTTTCTCGTCCCCCATTTTTCTAAAGCTTGAAATGTTAGGAAATATTATGAAGGAATGAAGAGGAGTGGAGTAGAGTTTGGTTAATATGTTGGGTTAATGGGCTGAAACCCAAACCCAAAGCCCTAAGTGAAAATGTCAAAATTCTACTCAACTCCAAACATATCGATGTTTATACTCAAAAAGGTCGCAAACACCATTTTGGACTCAATGGAAGTGGTCTCGAGTCCTAATTCGACTGTTTGCAAAAGGTAGCTTTTCGGACTTTAATCCGACTAACGATGTTATATTTAAATAAAATATTTAAATATACAATCGTAAAATATGCGGGTTGTTACATAAATGGTCAGGTTGTTACATGAACAATAAATGGATTGGTATGGATCAATCAGGTTCCATAATTCTTAGTGAACTAATGAAGGGTTTGTCATTGGAGCATGAGGGGAAACTAATGCATGAAGAAGGAATGGATTTATCAATGATTTGGGAGTGATATGCTGAAGTCCATGGATCGAAACCGATCCATGGATGGATCAGTAATGATCCATAGACTAATCAAATATGTCTTATTCTTCATTTGATTTGACTGGATTTAAATCTAAGGTATTATGTGAACGAGTTAACAGAGGATAATCTAAAATCTAAGGCCCAACTTTAACCTATTATACCTATAAGTACTAATGTATTTGGAACAGAAAAGGGATCTTGGATTTTTTTTTTCACTCTATATCTAAGGGGAAGTGCTGCAATTTTCAATCTACATTGAATTTCAAGATCATAATTGTATCTGCTTTTGGAAATTAGTGTAAAATAGCAATAAAAGTATCTTAAACTAGACGTAGGCATAGCTAAATCACTATAAATCTTGTGTTGTTACTTTTCCCTATTTCTCTTTGTATTACTGCATATAATAATTGGTTTATATTAATTTGATGTAAAATATAGTATTAGAACTACCTAGATCGGTGAATCAAAGAATTTTTTTCATATAATCATAGCCAATGATTACATTCAGGGTAATTGGCACTACGTAATTTTTTTAGGTGTCAAAATAGTTCTTTGGCTAACATTTAAGACCTATGATTTCATGATTGCCTAAGGGTAATTTTGTAACCTTTGAGGGTACTCAATAAAGTTACAAATTATTCTTACCAAATCACTGTAAATGCTTTATGGTTTGAGGGTGCTACACAAAGGGTGTGTATAATGTTTTATTTACATTGTGAATGGTAGAGAGCAATATTATTTTATATTCATAATAGTAAAATAATAATTCGAGTATTATCAATATATTAAGTGAGATGGATATACTATCTCATGACATCATATGTCTTTACATCTTATGCATACTCCCTTAAGTCTATATGGGTTTCAATTCAGTTACCCTCCTTTTATACGTAGGTTTTATATATACATATAATTTAGTTTTATTACAACATTTATAATTTATTAGTTTATACACATACACACATACATTCATATATGTCTCTTTATTAATAACTCTTTTAATTGTTGTGAATATAACTTTATATTTATATAAGGTCTAAAATAATTTAATACTTATATTCTATAATTTTTATAAATATTTATTTTATTTAAACTCAAAACAATTTTAAAATTATATTTTTAATATTCAAATATGCATATTTGAAACAAATTTAGACACAAAGCATTTTGGGCCTTCCACTAAAGGCTTGCCCTAGAAAAATGCCATTTTGACGAGCCAAGTAAGGGCTAGGAGTAGGGAGATTTTCGTTCATAAGAACATTTCTTAGTTAAAGTAACCTTCTCCTTGGTTAAATGCCCTTTCCTAAACACTCGTCTTATTGGAATTTCCTAGAGAATGTCATATGTTTTGGTCAATTATTCATGTTAATAAAACGCAAGCTTTGATACCATTGTTGGATCAGGTGCATTGACAATGGGGAAAAGAGGGAGAATTATTTTTAGTGATACTCTTATTAATTTTGAACTGGATCTTCAATTTGTATTATCATGAACGATATGTTCACATTAAATAATAGTGAATATTAGGCACGCATCCCTAAAACCAAACTTAATTCAAAGCTGGTCCTTTTAAAAAAAACATACTTTCTATGTCCCTGTTTTTGTTTTACGCTTATTTTTTCCCTAAATTACCCCTACGTTTCAAAGTCGAGCCGTGGTTCCTCTTCTTCTTCTTCAGTTTCTTCTGATGAAATTGAAAGCCAAGCTGAGTTTTCTTCAAACAAGTGTTTGATTCTCGATTTCAATAAAAAAAATTGCAACTATTTGAAGACGAATCAATCTTGTTTACAAAAATATGAATTGTTTTTTATTTTTTATGTATTATTGGTGTTGTTTTGATGTTTAAATTCATTAATGATAATAAGAAATGGTTGCGGTTTGATATTTGAAGTTATGTGCATAAATACTGCAAATATTACCTAGAATAACATTCATACAATTCTTTCCTGCAAATATTTTTAATAGTTGCTGGAAAATCAGCAATTTTTAAGATTATTTGCAAACATTAGCGCAAATTTTCATAATAATTTCAAAAAAGTCAGCAAATATTGGGAATATTTGCATATAAATATGCTTTTATTTAGGAATTTTCCTCTGCAATTATTCACTTAAAATTTAGCAAATATTCATAATATATACTTACTGGAAAATCAGCAATTATTCCTTTAAAATCATTTGTATTCATCTTTGTATGCAATTATTCAAAATAATTGCAGAGATATATGCAATTATTATATATAATTGCATGTATGTCTGCAATTCTTCTGAATAATTTGCATGTATATTTGAAAAATCTGCAATTATTCTCAATAATTGCAAAAGTTGGTGCAAATATTGTGAATAACAATAGAAAATAACTACTAAAAAATCTGTAATTTTTAAGAATATTTGCAGACATTGGTGCAAATATTCAGAATAATTGCAAAAAAGTTAGCAAATATTTGAAATTTTTGCATATAAATATGCATTTCTGTAAGAATTTTTCTCTGCAATTGTTAATTTCAATATATTGCATTAGGAAGATGAATTTTATCTTCATAATTAAGAATACATGCATAAAAACTGCATTTACTGAGAATACTTGCAAATATGTGCATTAAAAACTACAATTAGTGAAAATACATGCATAAGAATCTGTAAATATTCCAATATTTGTAATATTTCTGCATGTATTCTCAATATTTGCAGAAAAATATGCAAATATTGAGAATACTTGCATAAAAGACTTCAAATAGTGTCAATTTTTGCATTAAAAAAATCTAATGTAAATATTATTAATATTTTTACCTTTTTCTACAAATATTATGAATAATTGCAGTTATGGCTGCAATTATTCTTAATAATTGCATAAATATCAGCAAAATTTGAGAATATTTGTTTATAATACTACAAATATATTCAGTATTTTTGCAAAATAAGTATAATAATATATGTTGAAGCTGCAAGTGTTTTTAGCAAGTATTTATTATTTTTACTTTCATATGCCATTATTATGAATACTTGCGGATATTGCTGCAATTATTCTGAATAACTGCAGAAAAATCGGCAAATATTGTGAATTTTTACTTACAATACTGCAAATATGTACAATTTTTGTAGTAAAACATGTAGTAATATATGTTAGAGCTGTAAGAGTGTTTTATCAAATAATCAAATTTTTTACTGCAAATTTTCTATGTATTTGCAACTAAAACTGCAAATATTAAGAATATTTGCAGAAAAAATTGCAAATTTTATTAATATTTGCATTTTTTGCTGCAAATATTCTTAAATTGTTGCTGAAATATTATAATTTTTTAATTTTTTGAAGAATGAATTCGTTTTCATACAAATTATTGTTTTATTTTGCTATTTCAATTTTACTGTTTCAATTTGATGTTCTAATTGATTATACTTTCCATTATTTGATTTCAGATTCTTCTTGATTAATTAAAATGAGTATTTGGTTTCGTTTTCCTTCTAAATCAATTTTCTAGTCACCTTGATTTCAATTTATTCTCTAGATTATGATTCGATTTTGTTTACTGATTTCATTTTCGCAGGAATGATGAAGTGCAGAGAGAAATTACAACGGAAGGATACTTTTGTCTTTTAGGTGGTCCGATTTTAAAAACAAGGACCGGAAACTTATCTAAAAAACGAAGGGATGTTTTGTGTATTTGAAAACTATATGAGGGATGTATGCCAAATGCTCCCTAAATAATATTTAATGTAGTTTTAGTAAAAGTATGTTTTACGTTTTGAAATTAATTCTATTTGAATTTGAATTTTAATATTTTATTTAATAAACTTAGTTTAATTTAATATAACTTTAAATTTAATTGATTTTAATTTAGATTCAACAACTTATATTTTTTAATTTTTAAAATCCACATATTCAAAGTGATCAATGACATATGAACTTTAAATAAAAGCATACACTAATCTAAATGAAATATGAAATGGGTAACATAAGATGCATAAGTGTTCAGTGGGATTAATGATTACATCATATATAATATGTATATTTGACATTAAATTATATGTAATAATTTTTTGTTTTTATATACATATAATTAGTATATATGCATACACACACACACACACTTTCGACCATTTTGAAAATAATTTTTAATATTACAGCCTAATAGTTTTTATTTTTCTAATGTATAAATATATACATTCACAAATAAATATAAACATAATTAATATAATAAATATTTTTAATTTTTATACATATGAATTTATTATTATAATATATATCTTTAACTGAATTTTTTTTAAAAATTTAAAAATCATAAATGTAACATATGTTATGCAACTTCAAATTTAAATTTATCATTATCCTTATATTATGTATATATTAAATTTTAAAAATTATTTTTTTGTTTATGGCCGAGACAATTCTTTCTTGAAGCTAAGAGAAACATTATTTTTTTATTTTAAAATCAAGAATAAAATAAATAAATAAAAAAGTATAACCATGTATTATTTAAAATTATATATACATTAATCAATATAAACATTATATAACGTAAATATGTTTAGGCTGAAATGAAAATTGCCTTTTTTAGATAAGTGTATATATAATTATAAATTAAATTTTGAGGGATTTTATTTATTTATTTGTAAGTGGCCGAAAATATATTTAGGATTGACATAAAAAATTCAATTTTAGATTAAATTTTCACCTTTAGATCTTACCGGTTGTTAACATGTTTGCTAGCTTTTCCTCTTTGGAGTATGGCTTCTTCTTTCTCCTAGCTTAGTTTGCAAACCCCAACTATAGGCTTCAACTTGTAGGCATTAGAGTTTAGAGTTTGGAGTTGGAATTGTGTGTCTAAAATGAGAAAGATGCGGTCTTTGTGCCATAAGATATCCAAAATATATCCTTATTTTTCTCCTATCTTATCTTAGATCTCATCTCTTTAAAAGAAATGTTCAAACTCTCCTATTCCTCCATGGTGTAGCCAAAAGCACCTTATATAATTTAATTTTAAATCTTGAACCTGATTAATATATCATTTTAATTTATTTTGGCCCATTTAGTTAATTATACTAACATATAACGATTGTATATTTTTATAACTAATTTAAGGCCGTATATAAATAAAATGTAATGGCCCATTTTTCCGTTCCCTTTGAATCGACAATAAACCACACATGTCCAACTCAAATTGCACGAATAAGCGGATCATTAAGGGTAGAAAGAAAATAAAGATAGAACAGAATCTCACATGAGTAGAATAACATATATTATTTCAATAATAATCTTTACAGCGAAAATTTTTAAAATACAATATCGGAGTCTAACCTAGATTCAACCTGGACAGTTATAAACCTCTGTCCTTACAAATGCTGAAAACAACAAAACAAATGCAATAGAGGTAGCGGATAATAGAATACGTCCATACGATGATTAAGATCCCCAGCTCTCTTTTGGAAATTCCAACCGTCTTTAGCAAAACCTGAAACTACTCGGATCTGACTCGAGTATTAAAAACACCCGGATCAGGCTTGATAAACCAGCGTGAAATACTCGAAATTTAAAATGACTATGTTATCGAAACCTTTGAAAAGAATGGTATCTCATAAGACCAGGTCCACACATAAATACGGACGGGTTTTTACCTTATGCTAACCAAAACACTTTTATTACCAAAATAATTTGATATTATCTTTAATGACAATATTTTGGAAAACATCTTTCAAATAAACTTATTCAAATAAGGTATCAATACCCGGACTAAGTCTATGGTAATATATCCGGACTGGGTCAACGGAATATATGATACCAAAAGGGGTTGCTGAAATGTTTGCAAGTCATTACAGCTATTTTGGGAATACAATCAAAACCATAAAGCTCGTATTGGAATTGTATTTTCCAACATGATAGGGAACCTCAATAACCACGCATAACAACCGGAATCTGGTGGTTTTTCGTGCACGGACTCACACACCACTATTCCTCATATTGCCACGCTTCTTGATATTCGGTAGCTTTTCATGCAAGGACTCACACGCCACTATACCATACAATAAGGGTCCCATCTGGACACCTTGGTGACCTAGATCATACGCCGCCAGTCGCCTTGAGGGATCATACACCACCCTCGTCAAACTCAGCCTGAAATATGTAACATAGTTCCCATATCATTTCCGAGATGTGAGGCTTGGGATTGAGGTTACGCTCAACTTAAACAAAGCCACGCTTTTCATACAAAACCACGCTTTGATCATAACAGGTTCCACTTTGAATGCCATATTGTCAATCCATGTCACATGACTGATTTGTAGAAAATTATAACTTCCTGAGCTCGTATGTCTTGGGAAAGGGTGTTAACCTAAGAGAAGTTGTCTTCTCCGCCACCAAATGATATACATTTATATAAACAGCTCAAATGTGATTTAGAATACAATGTTAGAGAAACATCCATACAAGTTCGTTCTGGGACTGAACGAAACCGAAGGCACTTTCCTCGGCCATTACTAGGCGAGAAGCCCTTGCAATCCGAAAAAATCTCCATAATGAGGAGACCACTACTATAAATAACTCTATAATGGGAGCCCAGAGCATGTCAACAAGCAGTCCTCACGCTATGAAGATCCTCGGTCTTCAATAATCATCATCTTCAACATGTCTTCACTTTCGAACGTATACATTGGTTCTAAGTGGTTTTCAGATAGGGATCACCCAAATCCGACCCCGGCTCCTTCGAAGCCAATTATCGATTTAAAAGATGTTAAGTTCATATGTGGATATCAATCATCAATCAATTACTTCATCTATTATAAAATATCTTTCTTAGATATATTCTTTTCAATTTATTCCATTTTCTTTTCAAGTGTATATGGAATCATTAAGCCTCATTTATTAAATCATTTGATTTATTAAAATCTTTCTTAAATCTTGGAATAATTCCAATAATTTTCTCTTTTACTTAGGAAAACTTTTCCAAATCATTCTTTTAATCTTAATAAAAGATTTCTTATATTCAAGTTATAACTTTTAACTTAGGGAAAATATTTCTAAATCATTTGTTAAATCTTAATCAAATATTTCCTTGTTAACTTCAAATCATATTCTAGGAAATCGAAGATTTTCTTAACAGAGTACTACTACCACCTTAGATATGGTAAATTTCACCTCCAAGGACTAGTGGCAAGTAGTCCTACATCATGAAGATCTTCGTCTTCAATGATCTTTGTCTTCAATGTGTTTTATTTCAAAAATTAGTTTGAAGGGGTTTTCGAATAGGAATCACCCAAATACGATCCCGGTTCCTTTGTATTAATCGTCGATAAAAAGATGATAAGTGGTTAACTAACATTCAAATAAATTGTTTTTTTCTTTTATCTTGGAAAAACTTAAATATGATCTTTTAGAGCATCCGGGCTTTCCTTTCGATCTGTTCCACCCCTCGTCTAAAAAGAGAAAACATAGGCCAGGTAAGTTCAGGGCACTGGTTGCTCCATTCCTAACCTTAGTTAAACACCTTGTTTTATCTTCCCAGATCTCACAGATGGTACAAATGTACTAGTCGTTTTCGCATACTTAGTTTGTTATTACATTCAATATTCTTCACTTTTTGTTTAAGTGGTATAAACAATTCATCTTAACCGTTTATTCAAACTATTATTGAAACTTCCAAATCATATTTAAATTACTTA
The DNA here is from genome assembly GCA_030737815.1 of Allium fistulosum. Classification (NCBI taxonomy): domain Eukaryota; kingdom Viridiplantae; phylum Streptophyta; class Magnoliopsida; order Asparagales; family Amaryllidaceae; genus Allium; species Allium fistulosum. The sequence goes on along the minus strand of CM060905.1, from coordinate 151,117,639 downwards.
ATTATTCTTTTAAAATCATTCAAAAAAGATTAGGAAAGAATTTTTAAGTTTAAAACTACATTTCAAAAGTTATTTAAAACTGCTGCGAAAAGCGTTGCGAAAAGTGTTACATGTAGTGTTTTAAAAGCTATATTCTTAAAAACGACTTTTATATCATTTTGAAATCCATCTTTTCAACTTAAATCTCTTTTAAAACGTTTTAAAAGATTTTTAGAATTTATTTCATATATTTAAAACATTTAAAATATCAATTTTAAACTTTGGTCACTTTACTGCAAAAGCGCGATTTTTCTGAAAAAATTATTTTGGACATATTTAAAATATACAAGAAGAAATCTTGGTTTTCTTTCTTTATTTATTTAAACATATTTAAATGTTTATAAAACATTTCTAACTCATTTTAAAACTATTTCCAAAAGGTTAAGCATTCCATATACACCATTTCATTTTCAAAAAGAAAGTGATTTCCTTTGTGCTTATCAACGTGTATTAACGTAACTTGGTAAAACAATTTAACAATCATATCAGACAATCAATATCTGATGATAAAAGCATATATAAGCATCCATACAATCATAACACATCATCAAATATGTATATATATATATATAGATATTAAATAGAGTTTCTCACCATAAACCAAAGCGATAAACTTCCTACCAACATTCTAATCAACCAACACTTCACTAACTACCTCATACTCCATTAAATACTAGAAAACAGCACCCTCTTCCTTCCAATATCTTAGCCAAGGATTGAGATGGAGGTTGGCCGAAAGTATAGAGAAGAAGTCTTGGAGCTTTGACTTGAATTCTAAAAATTAGATCCAAAAAAATATGTTATCTTGTATCTGATTTTTGGCCTTTTAAATCTCCAAATTTGGAGAAGTTATTAACTGAAAAGTTGTTGAAAATTATTTTCTATTGAATTTAAAAAAAATAATTATTTGAATCCTAGTTGTTTTGAGGGAGATATGATAGAATGAAAGAAGAGGTATTGTCGGATTGACAAAAATGAAGCCCGAAAATGTACTTCAAAGAATTGAGTTTCAGGTATAGCAAACCTCAAGACTGGAAAAGGTGCTCAAAATAAAAGTTGTAGCCACTAGAATTTTGTATGATTTGAGAAAAATAATTTCTTAATTTGGATCATTTATGATCAAAACACCATGGGCTATTCTCTGTCCCAAAAACCGGGCCAGAGAATGCACTGGAAAGAAGTGGATTTTTGATATAGTTAAGTTAAGAAAAATACAAAGTAATCAACATGAAACTTGTAGCACTGGAAAAATACATGATTTGAAAAAAAAATTTGCATTTTGATTCTTTTTTGAAGAAGTTATGGCCGAGAGAAGAAGAGGTAAAATATGGAAAAAAAGATGAGTTTGATTTGAAGAGAATGAACATTGATTTCTTTTGAATATTTTGTAAATATTTTGACATTATTTCTTTCTAATTTTTTTCTATGGCTTAGAAGCCATTAAAGAGGAGAGGAAGAAGATGAAGAAGCTTGAGAAAAGAAGAAGAAGAAATGTGAATGAAAGTGAAGAAGGAGGTGGGTATTTATAGAAAAAGAAAGAAATGGTAAATTTACCAAAATATTCTCTTACCAAATTACCAAACTATCCTTTGTTCAACCTAAAGCAACCTCCACTTTTTCAACACTTAACATCATCCTTTCACTTCTTACTTTATGTCGTAATCCCTTAAGAACTAAGCTAAGTAAAATAATAATTATGTTGGTTTTTGATGTGATATTGATTTGATGTTTACTTTTTCTGAATTTTAATAATAAAAATGTTTTAAAAATATAAATTTATCTTTTTATATGGTAGAAAATGTTTTATTTTATAAGTATACAAGTTTACATATTTTTCTTATGTTAAAATATGAAAAAATACAAATCATTTATCGACGTATTCAATAGATATTTAAGACAAGGCTATAGATGGTCGCTCTTAACCAGCCCTATTCTCCGCATTAGCAGACAGTATTACCCAGTAATACTCTTTGTTAATGTGGGTCTCGGGGTGGGGCGTCATTTGTTAATTCTTACTTACTTTTACTAAAGACTTCTAGAAGTTTTTTAATTATATTTAGTAAAAGTGAACTTGATTAGTAAATTAATTAATACTTACACTATTTGAATATATGTTCCTATATAAGAAAATAAAGGTGCGACAATGTTGCGACAACTTTTAATGGACAAAATGTTTTACGGTCACATTTTGACGTTTTAGTTAAACTATTTATTTATGTAAACCAAATTAAAAATAAATTTGTATAATGTTATTTAAAAATATAAACACTCATAAATTAATTAAAATAATTTATTTAACCATTGAAACTTACTTTTCTGAAATCAACATTTTGTCACTTTTGTCAATATAGGAAAATGTTACTACTTTTGTGTATACTTCTCTTTCCAAATCCTATCTAATATTGATTGAATCATATAACCTTACCTATTTTATATTTAAAATCACTTTAAATAGTATATTTTAAAGTGGTCAAATTTTGAATCGTTACATAAATAAAAACCATGTAAAATTAACACAACGTTTATATGAATGTCCCCATTAATTTAAAATATCTATTATTAATTTAATCAAGTTGAACTTAGAGAATAGCTAAAAAACATTGTTTTGTTGACTCGCTGGTTTGAACTTGGTCCTTAGTAATATTTACACAACTTAACGATTAAAACCTGTATGGACTTTGTTGAAGCACAATGTCCGGCACAAGTTCGGTTTCTTACAAATCATTAATATGAAATCCAATTTCTAAACTTTATTAATACACCCTAAGTAATGATATTATGTGCACTTTTTTTTCATCATCATTACATCACTAAGATACCTAAAGTTTGGTCAACAATAAAAAAATCCAATAATATCCATAGTTAAGTGTGTTGTACCGCTTTAAAACCCTTAGTTCTATATGGTAACATTTATATATTAACTGATTTACTCTTGTTGGAGATTTTGACTTTAAGTTGACTACCAATTATTGTCATACTAACCTTCTACAACACAGGAGAAAAATCCATTCTTTGGTTGTGTTTCAGTTCAAGTGGTTTAGCATTTACCCAACTATGATCTTAACATGATCATCATGTCATATGATTGACCATAATAAAAGTACAATATGGATTCTTAAGATCAACAGTACCTTTAAGTCTGAACACTATTATACAGTGTTACATGAGTTCTTATATTTTGACTTAGTAGTATTAACCTGTAAAAGACTCTCATTGAGTCATCATATGATTGTTCCAAATAATCACAAGCACGTAATCTGTTGGTGTCACTAGTGGTCATGGGTAATTCATCATCCATCGTATGGTGAGTATTACGTATACTAGTCCCAGCAAATGTACCTATATCCTTTTCTCAATACATCTTGACTAGGAACATTTAGGACAAGTATTTTAAACAGTTGATTCAATACTCATGATTATGAACAACTACAATTGGTTAAATACTTTTTTATGTATTTTCTACTTATATATATTCAAAGTATTTAGATTATTACTTATATCACAAATTAATAATACATATAGTATAATAAAAATTATGAATACCCAAATTAATGGGTCCTAAACCTAGCAGTTGAATTTTTCCCTATTTTCATATTGTCCTTTCCTCCTTTGCTAAATCTCTACTGGTTTGCTGCTCCAACAAATCTGGGTTCACATTACTTTTCAAGCTACTCTATAGTCCTCATAAATTAAACCTAGGTTCTTTAAATCACCGCCTCTAGACGTGGAGCTTTCCGCAATGCACTTTGGCCAAATCTGTCTACCGTCGTTGCTAAATGAACGAGAATTTCCCAAACTCAAGTCAAAGAAGAAATGTAAGACTGCAACCGCTATAGATAGCGCCGACTCCGCTCCTCCAATATCCTCTTATAACTTCGCCATCCTTCCTAATTTATAAAAAAAATTCAAGCTTTGCCAACCTTTTCCTGTTGCGGTTGCACTAGTTAGCATAGTTGCTTTGGGCTTTGACAATGTGGATACTTATGCTCCATCTATTTGCGCAATCCTTAAACTTATGAAAGCTTGCATTTTTGCAATACTTCATTGGATTTGGCACCTTCTAGCGTTTTCTTACCTTAGAAGCCTGAAGTTACCCATTGATAATCTTTTTTCACAGAATTTATCTATTCCTACTATGTTATTTTTTAAACCATTACATGCTTTAAGTTAGGTACAACAGAAAGTACTACCTTGTGCAAACAATTAGGCATTGGTTTTCACTCACAAATCAAGTAATCTGTGAAGGTACATAGCTAAAAAATTTAAACTTAGGGATGGTAAAGTACATATCCCTCCTAGTGAGATTGTTGAAGCAAGGAAGACATTTTGGAATTGGTTTCTTTCTTAATAAAAGTTTACCATATAGAGTCGTACGAAATCACCTTCTTAGGGTTTGGAAACTTAAAAGAACGGCTAAAGTAATATATAACAAGGATATGTTTTTCTTTGAATTCTCTTGTCTAGATTATAGATCTAGAATTCTTGAATCTAACTCGTACGTCATTTTTGACAAATTTTTCATTATTACCAAATAGTCCATCACCATTAATTTAGCATATGATCAAGTATAGTATATTCATATTTAGGTTAGACTCACAAATATTCCATCTTTATACCAACCAATAGAAGGTTTAGAATAGATTGCCATCCATTTAGGAAAACATGTTAGTTTTGGTGAGGCCTCTGAGCGTAGAGATAGACTGGCATATGTGAGAGCTTTGATTGAGATTACACCGGACAAGGAGATGCCTTCTTCCCTTCCAGTCTTTCTTTCTGAGCATATTACTAGTCATGTGGATGTTTCTTTCTTATAGATACCACTTATTTGTATCTCTTACCTCTTTTGGAAACATTGCTGTTGTATCCATATTCTATTTTCCTAACTCCCTGAATTTGATGCCTCTATTCCTTCGAAGGTTCTGCTATATAAACCACTAGTTAGAGAATGTCAAGTGAAGGTGCCGATCATAGCCCATATATTAGAAAACTTGATGGAAGACACTTTATTGAATGTTTATAGGATCCTATTTCTTCAGCTACTATCGTGTTTAATGGCTATCCTACTATCTTGGCAGTTGTTGCCTCCACACCATCTCCCCACCCCACCTCCTCCTTCTCCTTTATTGGACATACTACAATCCTCTTCGGATCTTGGATTTCTTAACTCGGATGATCTGGATGAAGGCATAGATTACATCATGGACCCTACTGCTCTTCTATCTACTAGCTATGATCCTACATGATACTCTTATGTGTCTACATTTACTTTATAGATGTATTAGTTAACCATGTATGTCATGTCCATTTTAGCTTCCCTGAGATGTAAGGGGTATGTGTTGTAGTGTGAATTGTAGTTTCTAGGGCATTTTGTCTCAAAACTATTTCTAATGATTATGAAAAGTGGACGGTCCACTAAAAAACCACCTTCCCTTGGCAAAATTAATGATACATACAATAAAAAATAGAACCAAAAGCATACTTTATTTCATACAAGATTCTTAAACAAGAGTTAAGTTATATGACAAATTACGTAATTGCCCATAGGACATATCCTTAACTCTATAAAGTAACATTTAAACAAATTAAAATTAAATCTTGTACGGTCTTTGCTAAAGCATTGCAATAACCCACACACTTCCCAACACACCGATCCAAAGTTTAAGGTAACTTTCGAACTCACGTCGGTGCCATGAGTATGAACTATCGGGTTATTATTAAACAATTCAAAGACTAAAGATATGAAGATAAAATCCAAGGCATACTACACTTTAGATCTCCTGAAGAAAGATAGAAAATATAAGTATAGGAAATAGCCATCTCAGGAAATATCCAGAAAAATATCAATGTCTCAAAACAGTGCATAGTCAAAGCCATAGTATATAGAAATACATCAATTAGTCAGATAAAATACTAAATATGATAAATAGTACATTGAGAGTAGTTGGAAATAAAGAGTAACTTCAATGCCGAGCTTGACTCTCCATGCACAAATCTCCGGGCCTATCACCTACTGCCCTATACTCCTATCGTGGGGAAAAAGAAAGGAAGGGGTGGGTCAGAAACAAGCTTGGTGAATGAGTTACATTATTATTATATGGTGATCACATGCAATTAAATTTAGTGATACTCTATGTGACCTAGAATGTCTTACAAATGTCCGTGAATTACTTGTTTTCTCTATTTAAGGGGTTTAGCTTAATACACACCTACACTGACGACTTGTGCAGGTTCATACTTAGGGTCGAACAACTAATCGAACCTCAAGACAACTAATGACCGGCCAATAATTACTAGAGTTATTCCTGTAATAACCTTGATTTTTGAACTACTCTAATGAAATAAATAATGATTTAAAACGGAGATTTAAATGAGAAATTGAATTTATTTTCAGGTACTGGAAAATAGGGAAATTTTAACTTATATTCTTTTATAAAAAGATAATGAATTCTTTTGGAATGTGAATTCTAAGTTATATAATATTAGAGAATTAATATATGGAATGAATATTTTGCAATTTATAAATAAATATATTTTTATACGAAACATAGAGATTTTATTTTGGTAAATCATTTTTATATGTTATAAAGAGGAGTTAAGAAATGATAAAATTAGTTAGTAAATTTTAAATGATATTGGGATTTTATTTGCTAAATTATTCAATCATTGACAAAAAAAGTTTAAGAAATGATTATATTGTTAATAACCAATATAAAGTGTATTTAGAAATTTGTCTTAAAAGTGTTGTATTAAAATTTATGATTTAATATCATAATAGTAGATAAAGTGGAGAATTGCTTAGCTATAATTATTAGAGAATACACTTTAAAACATTAGTTAAAAGTTTTGATTGAAAATGGATTAGAAAAGAATTAAACCTAGTAAAGAGGAAAAGGATTTAAAAAGAAAGAGATAAAAAGAAATAAACTTTCTTTTCTTATTGGGTTGTGTAATAACTTCCAAACCTATCTAAAATTAAATAGAAGAGAAGTCTTCTTCTTAATCTCTTATTACAATGCATACAAACTAGAAAATATAAAGAAACTTTTGTACCCCCCCTTCGAGCCATAAAGCAAAAATTCCTCTTTTAATCCAAAATAAAGTGCTAGAAAATAGAGAAAATTCAAGTATTAGTCTCAAACCATATTGCATCTTGTAGGCTTGTTAATTTTAGATGTTATAGTGTTTTGATTGTATTGTTCTTTTTTTTGGATGAGTTATTCTAGGGTTTTCTGAAATTGTAAAAGCAAGCTTAATTTCAGTTTTCGCAACCTATTTCAGGTTCTAAGGTGAGTAATCCTCACCAATCTCTCTAAATTGATTGCGTGATTGTATAATTATGATTTTAGTAGTAAATTCAATCGAATTGTTGTGGTTATGTAACGATTGAAAGTAATGCATCTTGGGAACATAAGGCGGTAGCTGAAAATTTATTTAGAAAGTGTGATGTAGTGAAACAGCGATAACTTGCAATTCCTTAACCTGTTTGGGTCAATTTTTTGAGTTTGAAAATATATTCAATGTGAAATAATTTCTCTTTTGGTCACTTTTTAATATTGTAACGACCCGATATTTTCAACCATTCGCATCCGCACATGTCGGACTTGAATTGCTCAAAATACCGCGTTGTAAATAAAATTTGGCAAATCTCAGAATATACAGTAAATAAATAATCACTGACACAGAGTAAGAAGTGCAGCGAAAGTAAAAGAAATAGTAGTTCATGAAGCTACTATGTAAATATATCAGAGTTAAATAAGATACAACAGAAGAAATAAAGTACAACAGAATTCTCAATATGATAACCAAGTACAAGCTGAACAGAACAATAGAATTGAGATAGATAAAACTAGATAAGCAGATAATCTCCAGCGATTCCAATCTCCAGAAAGTGGAATCCAAATCTGTGAATACTCAGGCTGACCCGAGCGTAAATAAAAATACAAACACTCGAGTCAGGACATACATACTTATACAATGTAAACCAACTCAAGTGAACTATAGTAAAAGTACAAGTAACTTAAAGAATGCTTGGGATCGCCCATTCTTTAAGGATCCGTTAAACTATCTACTATGTAGTAATATTCGCTATTATAATAATGTCTAATCATAAAATAAACATACTTTAAAATAGCATTAGGGCTTTACATTTAATCTGAACTCACCCTAACACGTAATAGTCCCAGTAGTCTATCCAGTAGCATACTCCCAAAATGGGGGCTACCCTCGATACTCCACAGGCTACGGGAGAAATCATAACTCGTAGTAAACCTCGATATGGTAGGTGACACGACACACAAGGCAATGCCAGGGTAGATATACCAATTACGCACACGGACTGATGGAAATGCATAGCAGCCACTACAGCTCCACCTCGGACAACACTCCTAAATCAAGGGGTGCACCCAAACAATCACAAAGTAATAGAATGGTATCGAAGAAGTGCGTCCGATCAGAGGTGCTACCTCATTGGCCCGAGATCGCTCATGTTTTAGCCACCTTATCCCAACTCACGGGAGTTGGGTCCACGTATATACCTTAGGATCGTCCCCACCATCCTATTTCATTCTGGAAACTCCACCACGTACACAGTTGTCAAAGTGGTTTTCGGTATCGACAGAGAGTATGTCCATATCCGTTCCCGGTCTCTTTAACAACCAATCGTTATTATAACTCGTGGTTATAAAATTTAAAATAATATTTTATACTTCAAAATAGGATATCATTTCAAATCCAAATCTTTATCAAAATAAAGATTAAATCAATTCCAAACCATTTCAATATATTTAAAATATCATATCATTTCAAAACTTCATTTCAAATCATTTCAATATATCAAAATATCATATCTTTCCAAAACTTCATTTCAAATCATTTGATATATCAAAATATCATATCTTTTCAAAACTTCATTATCAAATCATCATTTGAGTTCAAATCCAAATATTCAACTTTAAATACCTTTTAAATTCAAAGATATCATTCATTTATTATCATTTCAAGTCACCTTTTAAATAGTTTATATTTCAATCAAAATAATTCATCTAAACCATTTAAAAGTGTAATATTGTACTTTCAAATCAAGTATTCAATTTCCAAAGTTTTAAACTATTCTGAGTTCATTTACTAAGTTAAAAACCATAAACATTGAAAATTTCAGCCTTTCACATCATTTAGAAAAAGCTGTTATAAGTTATTCTTGAAAACATTTTAATTCAGCAAAGACAGCATTTTAAAACTGCTTTTAAATCTCAGTTTAGTTGAAATTTAGTTTAAAACAGCAAAGACAACATTTTCAGAAATGCTATAATAGCTCAGGTTTCAAAATAAGGGTTTTAAATTTATTCAGCAAAGACAGCAGACCACTACAGCAATTACAGAACTGCTGTAATAGACCTGAGTCAAGTTTTTAGTCTATTTAGTTCAACTACAGCAACTACAGCATTTCAGAAATGCTGTAATAGCTCTTTTGTTCAATTTTAGTTCAAATCAGAAATCATAGCATTTCTGAATGCTATTAAAAGAAATTTCTAGATTTTAGTGTATTTCCAGCAAATAATAAAATTCATTTTAAACCCTTTTAACATTATAAAAATCATGTTTTTTTAACATTCAAAAATGTTCATTTAAATATCTTTTTACTTATGATTTTTTTTATAAAGTAAATTTTACAATAAAATCCAATTTTCCAATAATTTTACTTAACAAATTCAAATGTACAATTTTCCCATTTTTACCTTTTTCAATTTATTAACACTTACATTTTCAAATTACCATTTCACAAATTAAACTATATTTCCAATTTATTTAATTAATTAAAACCTTTAATGAAAACCAAATTTCCCATTTCCAAGTCAAGTTATATTTTAAAATTACAAATTTAAGCATTCATTCATTTAACCATTTTAGTTCATAGAAAAATCAATAATACTTTATTAAATCATTTAAATTCAAATTTAAATCAAATTATCATATTTCCCATTTTCCAAATAAAATTAAATTTCCATTTAATTCATAACTTAACTTCATTTTTAAACCAAAATCCAAATTTCCAAACTTAAGTTATATTTCCAATTTCAATTTAACTAGTCATTTATTCAACATTTTTAACTTATAGAAAAAACATAATTTCTTTATCTAAACAATTTAAAATCCAATTTAAATCGAATTAGCATAAATTTACACTTTTAAACATATTTAAAATATTCAAAATACTTTATAAAATAACCACGGACTTGTATATAGTTTTCTAACCTAGGTCAAGTGATATGGATATATATCATTTCAATCCACAGTTTACGAAGAAAAATCCGGGTTCTATCATTTCAAACCCGCAATCCCAAGTCAAAATAAATTAAATAAAAGCCGTTCAGGCCTATCATTTCAGCCCATAACGATTTTTCCCTATTCTAAAGTCCGTTCGGGTATGTATCATTTCAACCCATAGTGATTCTATACTAATAAGGAACTTGCAGTGTGATAAACAGATATAAATAAACAGTTAACCATATATAGCAGTAACAGATGATATGACAGATAAATAAACAGGTTTAATATCATATAAATAAATCATCACAGGTAGTTATAACATCATATATAATTCTACACATTCAAATGTTGTCGCTTCACAATTGCATAAGTATAAAATGTCGTGTGAGATTTACTCACCTCTTTATGCTGGAGATATCAATTCAAACACACAAATGAACAATCCAGAAAGCACGATGACAAGGCTATGAATTTGAGTGGAGAGCGAGATCCAAGCTAATGATCTTGTGTTACAACCCAAAACAAAACCAAATAAAATTAAAATTCAATACAACATTGAATAGAGATAACTTTGAAATAAAAAGCAAATTGTATACACAAACTTTTGCCTTGTTTTCTACATAAGCTTGCACGGCCTAGGGCTTGGTTTAGCTCAGGTTTGGACATGTTTTGGTTCAGGTTTGGACATGTTTTGGTTCAGGTTTGGACCTAAAAAGGCATGGCTACAAGGCATTGAAGTGGTGGAGGAGTTACTACGCATGAATATGAAGAGGCTTGTGCAATATGGTGGTTTTGGTTCATACTTTGGGTTCGGCCATGGGTGTTTGGGCTCGGCCCTGTCATGTTCAGGTCTGGACAGAGGTTGAGATGATGTGTAGTGGTGGTAGCAAGGTGGTGGTGGTGGCTAGAGGTGGTGGCCAAGGTGATGGATGAAGGTATGTTGCAACTAGTGGTGGCTATGCATGTTTTCAAGGGGATGTTGCCATGTTTTGTGGAGTTTTGCCTCATGGGGTGGTACGGCCTGGTCACATCAGAGAGGTAGGTGGTTGCTGGTGAAGAGGAGGAGGTGGTGGAGGTGATGGCCATGGCTAGCTAGGGGTGGCCGAGCAAGATAGCAAGAGAACAAGGCCAAAACAAATAGAAAACGTGGAAAAAAGAAGGAGAAAAAGTAGAAAAATGAAGAGAAGACATTACCCATTCTTTTGGCCATGAAAATAAAGTGAGGAGGAAGGTTTTTCACGTGAATTACAATTAAAAACTCATGGCTAAAGATCAGGTAGTGTATGGCCAAGCAAAGTAAATTAAAAGAAAAGAAGATGAAAAGACTAGTAGCCGAAAAGTCACACGTTATAAAGCTTTAGTCTCTTCATATTTCCTTTTCTATTAAATCAAATAAACAAATAAAATTTCCGTAAATGAATTTAAAAACTGAAATAAAGTAAAATAAAATAAGATAAATAAATAAATTTAAAGAAAATAGAAAAAGAATTAAAGAAATTGCTTAAATATTGAAAACAGGGTTCAAAAATTATAATTAAATCATCATTGGCTTTGGAAAAATATCTACTTCATTAAAAAAATATTCTAAAGCAAAACTTTGAAATAAATAATTCATTTATCATTTCTAAAGTGAAATAAATAATTAAATTTAGAGAAAATAGAAAAAGAATAAAGAAATAGTTTATTTAATTTAAAACAAGGCTTAAAATTAAAAACATTACTTGCTTTATAAAATTTCTATTTCACTTTAAAACAAATAAAAAGTCGAATAAGTAAAATAAATGATGAACAAAATAAAGTGGAGATTAAATAAAATAAGGTCTTAAGGAAATAGAGGAATAAATAAAGAATTTCTTTAATTAATTGAAACTAGAGATTAAAAATTGTAGACAAAATATAACTGACACTGGAAAATGTCAATTACACTTTTTAAAAATGTTTTAAAACCAAAATATATACATAACATGTTAGTTTACCCATATAAATATAAATTAGAACATTACATGACCAGATAAAATATTATTTATATAATTTAAAATAAATAATTTTGTTAAATACAGCAAATTACACTCAATAGTTAAAAGGGCATAACTTTCACAATAAAATTCTGATTTCAACGAAACGAAAAGCAGTATTCTTGAAATTTTATTTACTTTCATAAAAAAAAGATAGATTTAAAAAATTTAAATTTTAAATTTTTAAATTAAAAGTCAAAGTTTGACCATATTGACCAAAATTCACATTTTGGAAAATATCTTATTTATTCATGTTAGAAATTCTAATTCACATCAAAATCAAAAATTCATATTTAAAATAACAAAATTATCAAATTTAAATAAATAAAATAAAGTTTTTAAATCAGGAAATTAAATTAAAGAAATTAAAATATACAATTAAAATAATCACAAAATACAGGGTTGTTACAGATATTTAGCCATTTACTTGGCCTGAAAAGGAGTTGAAAGTATAGTCACATTTTTGTTTTATAGTAATTTTCCGAGTTTAAACCTGAAATTGATTTGGCCATAACTTTTGAACCGTAAATCCAGATTTGATTATCTTTCTCTTGTTGGAAATCCTTGATTTTATTTACAATTTTAATGTTTCTTTTTTGCAAAATTTTGAAGATTTAATGGTCAAAACTGCATTTTTGAGTCGCAGCCTTGAGAATGAAAGACAAGATTAAGGAATTTAAACTTGAAAATTATTTTTGCCATAACTTTTGAACCGTAAATCCAAATTTAATGATCTTCTCCGTATTGGAAAGTCAAGAATTTTATGTACAACATTCTATTTTGAGTTTTGCAAAATATTGAGATTTAAAGGGTCAAAGCTACATTTTTTATTGCAGCCCTGAAATTGAAATGGTTTAGGTAATTTCGCCCGATTGCCGTTTTTCGTGTTTTCTTCGACCATTCTAGCGTTTCTTCATGGTTGCTTGTATTTAAATGTGTTTTCAACTTTTCAAGATCTTTTTATAATATTAATTGATTCATCGTTTGTCACCGGTCGACCGATTATAAGTCCTAGAGCCTATGTGCTCCAGGTAACCTTGTTATGTTTTGTTCACCTTTGTTTACTTTAAGATTTTTTCCTGCTTCTTCTACTTTCTTGATTTTTGGAATTTCTATAGTTCTAATGATTTCATATTTTGGGGAATTCCATTATTCTAAATTATTCAGAAATATACATACATATATATGAAAACAAATCATCTTTAAACTAGTTATATTAAATATAATCGATTTCAAAATTCAAGATTCGAAATATGGTTTTGAACCTTATATTTAAACATATTTTGATGAAGAAATATTATGGTAGAGTTTTTAATAATAATAGTGTTTTTAAAGCTAGATATAAAATTACATATTAGTTTTCTACATGTTTAAAAAGCATATTTTATAAATACAGCTATTTTAGGGTCATTAGACCAATATTTAAATGATTTTAAAAGAAGTAATTTCTATATAAAAATAATACCTCTATTAGATCAGACTTTTAATTAAATGATTTAGTAATGCAAGTGGCATGAAATACTATGTACTACTTGATCGGTTAATTATTTGATTCTTATGATGGAATATTTTATAGACTGGAGTTTATGATTTTTAGTAAAAATTCGAGTATCACCAAGTGGTCATGGGACATTTGGGATGACACTGGTTTGATTATTGTTATCCACATATTTTTTGACTATTATGCTAAGAAAAGAAACATGGAGGATATGGAAGCAAGGAGTATCGAACGTCCAGTATAAAGATAGTGATTTAGCTCCTATTCGGGAGTTAAGAAGCTTAAAGAGGTTGGCAAAGAGCTAGTGATGTCGATCTATTAAGGTTATCAAGCAAATAAAATAAAGAAGGGTAGAAAATCCTAAACAATTTTAAGGAGATTCTGAAGGTGTCGAATTCCAAGTAGTCATCGAGCTAAGAGGAGGTACCGAATCCCTAAAGGGGTAACAAGCTTCTACAAACCAGAAGGGTTGTCAAATATTTAATGAACAAATAGAGGTTTTGAATATCAACAAATAGATATCGAGTTACAGCAAATCCAAAGAAACAGTAGATATCAAGCCCCAACAACCATTAAGATTGTTGAGCATTTAAGGTCAAGTGTGAATATCAAATCCTCGTAATAATTGAGATGTCGAATCACAACAACAAGCATTGTCAAGCATTCACGAGTGAAAGATAATGTCGAAGCCTTAGACAATAGAGAAGTATATTGAGCGCCTTATGCTGAGAGAGAGTATTGAATTTCTAAAAAGGCGGAGGAGATGTCAAACTAACACAAGATGCCACAAAGTATAGAATAAAGAATGTGGGTTGTAGAATTATGGATCTTGAGGCTAATTAAACACTAGAGGGTGTGACTAGTGTTTTCTAACTTTTGTAATTCCTTTAAAATTTCTTTCAAGTTTGATATTAAGTCACATATTATTAACAAATATATCAACAATCGATCGCAGATGCAATCACAGATAATAATAGTAAAGCAAAATAAAGAGTTAGAAAGACGACACTAGAGATTTTATACTAATTTGGATTTCTCCTACTGTAACATCCTGGTATTTTCAACCATTCACATCCATACATGTCAGACTTGAATTGCTCAAAATATCAGATTGTTAATTTAAATTTGGCAAAACTCAGCATATACAGTAAATAAATAATCACAGAATCACAAACACATAGTAATATAACAATAATGCAGCAGAAACAAATTAATAGTAGTTCATGAAGCTACCATTTATATATAATAGAGTTAAAACAAAATACAACAGAAGTCTCGAATACACAGGAGTCTCTAAACAAATCTGAATACATCAATGGAATCAACTAAATATATGAAAGCTGGATAGATGGATGGATCTCCAATCGAAGCTCCAACTCCAAAGGTGAGTCTCAAATGCTGTGATACTCAGTCTGACCCAAGCGTAAAGCAAAACACAAAACACTCGAGTCAGGATTAACATTCTTATATCAATAAATCCAACTCAAGTGAAATATCAACTGAAATACACGTAACTCAAAGGATGTTTGGGATAACCATCCTCTAAGGATCCGTGGAACTATCTACTCTGCAGTACCATACGTTATTAACAACCAAACGTTATTATAACACCGTGGTCATTTAAAAATATCGTACTTAAAAACCAGAATTATATATCCATTTCAAAACCATATAATACAATATCATTTCTCACTTAAAATAATATTCATTTCAAAAATCATAGCACTTCAAAGTTATAACACTGGAAATCATAACACTTTAAAATCATACCACTTTGGAAATCATAGCACTTAGAAATCATAGCACTTTGAAATCATAATACTTTGAAATCACCATACTTTCCCTTAACAGTTTAGATATTAATAATAGTATATATAAATAAATAGTTTATAAAATAAAATATTTTATATAAAACAGTTAGTCTATTAAATAGTTTATATTAAAATAATTTATAAAGCAAAATATAGAAATAGTTTTAATATATAGTTAAAATACATTATATAATAAAATAGTTTTCCTCAAATTTCACAACTCGATTCAAATCAACTCAAATTCCAAAAATTCAAATTTAAATTAAATCTAAATCATCAATTCCAATTCGATTCAGTTTCTCAATAAACTATTTCAAATTATCGATTTCATATACATATTTGAACCATAAAATAAGCCATTTCGATTTCAATATATTTCAAAGCTTTAAATATTCAACATTTTAAAACTAAATTTGATAATTTCATATATATATCAAATTCACTTTACTATTATTTAGTTTTTCAATATTCACTAAATAAATTCAATATCATTTAAATAAAAGCCCAAATTTCAAATCTCTAAATATTTCCTTCAATTTATTTAAACTTGAAATATTCATTTTAAATCATCTTAAACCAAAATCAAGTTATAAAATCATATCCTTTTAAAAACCCCAAATTCCATAAGTTCAAATAGATTTAATTAAATATAATTCTTAATTAAATACAATTTCAAATCAATTTCAAATCTATCCTTTCAACCTGAATCATTACAAACTCTATATTCAAAAATATAACTTTTAAATAAATACTTAAACATATTTTATATTGATTAAATCAACTTTATTAAATCAACTTTATTAAATCAACTTTAATAAATCTTGAAATCAATATTTATTAAAATCATGTATTTCTTTACAAAATCATAGAAATCATTTTCAAAATATTTATATATAGACCAACGGTGTCTGTATATAATTTCTATCCTATGGTCAAGTGATACGGATATTTATCATTTCAATCCGCAATTTAAATATATATACCGGTATATATCTTTTCAACCCGCAATCCCAAATTTAATTCAATGAAAATCGCTTGGGTCTATCATTTCAACCCATAATGATTTTCTCCTATTCTACGAGATCGTTCGGGTATCAACCCATAGCGAATTCTATATTAATAGGGAACTTGCAGAGTGATAACAGATATGATAATAATATAACAGGCATATATCATCAATATAAATAACAGATAATGGTGTCAGATGTCATAGGTGAATAGATACAGATAATAGCATATATATATCAATGTAAATAACTAACAGCAGCATATTTCAATTGTCGTTTCAATTGAAATCAAATTTAATAAATATAAGAACGTTAATCATGAGTGATTGCTGACCTTTCGAGGCTAGAGATGAACGAGAATGAGATGAGTTAGAAATCCAAAGCAAAGCTAGATTGGCACGAATTCGACGGACAAGCTGATAGATAAGGAATCGATGAACAATTAGAATCAGTTTGATAGAAACAGCAAATATATATATTATTATTTCCATGAAATCAATATTTAAATTTAAACAAATATTTAAAATAACACATATATTTATACCCAAACAAAACTCAAATATATGTAAACTTAATATATTATACTTTAAGATCCATCCTTATTATAAAACCAATATTAAATTTAAGACACAAACATAAAAAAAATCAAAATATATACATACATACATACATATATATATCTCAAAACCAAATTCACTTTATTTTTTATAGTATATACATTTTATAACATACAGCACACACAAAATGTATATTTTCCTTTTTCTTCACATGTGTATAATTTGAACCAACCCATATATATACTATATAAATAAACTATAAATTATTCATACTAATATATATAAGTTTAAACCTAACGTATAAAATAAAAATGTAGCAGACCTAGATACAAATAAGGATTGAAATATTATTATCCTATATATATAATACTGTACATATTATATTTGTAAATTGCAGTAAGAAGCTTTAGCAAATATGCAAACTACACTGTGCATATGTACATATATTTTATACTTAAACTTACCTTTTCCTTTAATATTCTTTTTATATACCTAATATATATATAGAATCTAAAATAAATATATACATACGATATATATCGCTGACCCAACTATAACATATATATAACTTAACATATTATCACATAACAACAGAGCTTAAACTGAAATATATATATACACCTTAGCATTTGAAGAAAATTTAAAAGCTTCAGCCACTATTTATGGATTCACATATTATATACACACACACACATATATATATAAATAAAACTGCAATATATAACAACCTATATATAACTTCTGATCTGCGAACTACCTATATAGCAAATATATATAAAAATCTTATAACGGACTTAACACAAATATACAATTATGCGATACTTATATGTAATATATATATAAATTAATCAATATAAACTATACAGCAAATTGCAATGATCTACATTCACTCTATAAAACAAATATATTACTTATATATAAAAACTTACAAAACTCTACACAAATATGTATTAACAAATCATATATATTACCTATATAAATACAAGGAAGACAGGAGTGCAGGCTATCAAGTGAGAAGTGGAGAGTGGCGAACTAGGTGGTAGGCTTTGGCCACGAGCATGCTGAAGTTGCAAAAGAAGGAGGCACATGGGGAGGGTGAAGCGCATGGAATGGGTGAGGGTGTTCATCATGTGGAGGCTGGAGAGATAGGCTGGCGTTGGGGTGGTTGAGATGGTCAGAAGGGCGGCTAAAGGAGGAAGGAGGAGGAAGGCTTTTCTTGGCGGTGGCTGCTGTTCGGTAGGTCATTGGGCGAGGGGAGTAGTCTCGCTCGAGAGGAGGGAAGGCGGAGGTGGTGGACAGTGCGGCGGAGGTGGTGGTGTCGGGTGAGGGGACGTGAGGCGGAGAGGGCTTGCCGCTGCTGCCAGGGGATTCGGCGGAGGAAGTCGATGGGCCAGCGTGTTGAGATTTTGAAAGTGGAGGAGAGAAGCAACATGAGAATAAAAATGAAAGCTTATAATAAAAAATGAATTTCTCAAACGAATAAAAGGGATGAGAAGAGACCAAAAGCAATTGTGTGAACCAGTGACAAAATAAATTGTTATGGGGAATAGAAAAGGTCAAAAAGCTGAGATAATAATTGTTGATGGCTGTTGGCTTTAAATGGAGGAAAGTTGAATGGTCACAAAAATCAAAAGCCAAATTGCGGAACCGATACGGAAATCGTTCCGTAGATTTCGCCACTTCCCGGACTCCAAAACACAAAATTGAATATACCGTAGAGATCAACACGACGAGACGATCAAAACGGTATACAGATATCAGTGGTACGATCATCCTATCAAAAATCGATAATCGGTACCGAAAATGCTGCTAATTTCCAGAAATAAGATAAACGGAGCAATAGCAGTTCAAATTTAAAGAAACAAAATATGACGTCTCACTCAGAAGATGATTTACAAATTTATTGTATAAAAATATTCAGGTTTGGAAATATTTTATTATCATCAATTATTAACTGATTTGAATTGAAATAAAATTGCATAAGAAAATAAACTTCCATATTTTCAGATGAAAAATTACCATTTGTTATGTTTAAGTAGACATATTCCAAATATTAAATTTTTATTTCGAAATTAAAATATTTAAAATTTCACAAAAATTCAGTTAATTAAGTTATTAAAACTATTAAAATTTACTAGTCGTTACACCTACATCCAGTCCCGTACAATTTGTTATACGGGTTTCTTTTCAAATACCAATATTTAAATGGGCAAAAGGCAAACCCAATTACAATCTCAACTCCAAGGCTACGAGATACACCCTCCCGATTTTCTTGGCTCAGGGCACACCCACTTGATTTGAATGGACTACAAGCACACCCACTAGATTTCCAAACTACTAAGCACATCCATTCGATTTGAATAGGTTACAAGCATACCCAAGCAAATATAATAGAGTTTGATAGTTTTTTCAAAGATAATTTCTTAAACTTTGGATATAATCGATCTTATAGCTTCTTAGACAGCACTTTGACCTTTGATTTGAGAGAAAGATGATTTCAAAACCATAAGAAAGTAGTAGTGAATCAATACAATGAAGTTTGAATTGATTCTATATGATTTTCAAGAAAATAGAGTATATTTTTAACGGATTTTTCAAAAGAGTAAGAGGAGTGAAGAAAATAAGTAAAATAATCATTAAAAAATTTGTTTGAACTCCCCTTCATATAGTGAATAAATAGATGTGTCCATTCGTGAAGAGTTGCGATGAATGGACACTTCATTTCAAAATTTAAAAAACTATTTGGCGGCACGTATGTTGACAAACCATCTGTTCATATGTTGACATATGTATGTAGAATTTGAAACTTGTTTCCTTAAAGTTGTTTTAAAAATCCTATAATGTGTAAAATAATTTGATACTTTATAAAGTGGTTTGAACATAATTTATAAACATTTTGATCTTTGAAAAGCTTTTATAAAATATTTTTAAATATATTTTGAAAATTTATTTTGTTTAAAAATAGGAATGATAGAAAAATAGGAGGTAGCGATCAAAGATTGCTACCAGGGACTTTAACAATATACTATGACTCTATACACTAAATTATAGTCTTGAGATCTTCATATCTTGGTCTTTGTACTCATGAGTCTTCATATCCATCTCTTAAGTCATTTATATTGTACAGTCTTTGATTAAGTACATGTGCAATATCCTGCATCATATACTATATAACTTGGTAAAACATTAGTATCTATATTTTATACAAACGTTTATTGTTGTTATCAAGATTGTTATCATCAAAACCAATAATTGAGGTATTAATAATCTCCCCCTTTTTGATGATGACAACAATTAAATATTCATGTATATACAATATGATACCACTCCCCCTGAATATATGCATGTGTATATTTTATATTTTTCTCCTCCTTTGTCACCAACAGAAATGAGTGAAAAATAAAAAATCCCCCTAAATAAAATACTTAGAAACTATAGAGTCAAAATCAATAAAAAACGATTAAAGCATGCTAAACATGATGTAATATGATATGATGATGATATATGAGGACTTATAAATAAATAAATAAATAAGATTTTACTTATCCAATTCAAACCGTACATATCAAACTATCAATCCAAACATAAATAAACATATACAAATCAAATCAAATCCTAATAAACCAAACTAATATGTACTAAACTTAAATCTATGGTTTTCTTTTGATTATGGGAGACTTATGAATGGAGCAAAAGGGATAGTGGAGACAAAAGTTTCCTTTTTGTTCCATGATATTTCCATCCTCATCGAAGAAAACTTTGCCAAAATATTCGACTTCATCATCATCTTCAGAATCATCATGTTCTTCCTCTTCCTCTTCCTCTTCCTCATTATCCACAGGATTGTGAATGACAAGATTAGGAGTATCCTCTTCGATTACAATTAGATTGGCTTTAATATCCAATAAGTGCTTCTAGATATTGCGAAGGATGCGTCCTTGCTTCTCTTGTTCTTTCAAGAGGCGTAGTTGAATGACCTCTATTTCTGAAAGCATATCGAGGACATGCTTTAGATCATCTTCAATCTTGATGACTTTGGCCTTGGTGGTGGTTTGGAAGGGGCCTAGAGTGGGGGTTTCGAAGGAAAATGGGCG
The DNA here is from genome assembly GCA_030737815.1 of Allium fistulosum. Classification (NCBI taxonomy): domain Eukaryota; kingdom Viridiplantae; phylum Streptophyta; class Magnoliopsida; order Asparagales; family Amaryllidaceae; genus Allium; species Allium fistulosum. The sequence goes on along the minus strand of CM060905.1, from coordinate 151,096,352 downwards.
GTCTCTTCTCTTGTACGTGAACTTGAGGAATCCATTATTTTAATTTTGTTCGAAATTTACAGAAAGAAGAAGACAGGCAAATGAGAAAAAAGTCGAAATTTAGTGGTTATATAATCACATTTTGAATTTTAGAGGAAAAACCAGTTTTCATATTTCTGTAGTATATGTCGACATATATATAGATTGTACGTCAACATACATGTGTTAATTTTGATTGTTTATTCAATATACAATTTATATGTTGTTATATTTATATTTCATAAAAAGAACATATTCCTAACTCTCTTCTAAGTTTATTAAAAGATGTTTGAGTTAATGGTTTTGTTAAAATATTGGCTATTTGATTTTCAGTATTTATAATTCGAGTGAAATTACTTCCTTAATTACGTTAACTCTTATAAAATGATGTCTTATATCTATATATTTGGTTCTAGCATGAAGTGTTGGATTTTTAGATAAATTTATTACACTAGTGTTATCACAGTAAATTGGTGATTTAATAAAATTTAAACCAAAAATCTTTTAGAGTTTGTTGTATATAGATAACTTGTGAGCAGGCTAATACAGAAGAAATATATTTTGCTTCTATTGTAGACAGAGACACATAATTTTTCATTTTGCTAAAGTAGGAAACAAGAGAGTTTCCTAAAAAGTGACAAGTTTCACTTGTACTTTTTCAGTTTGATTTGCATCCAACGTAGTCAGCATCATTATATGAAATTGAATCAAAAGAATCTTCTTTTGGATAAAAGAGTCCATAGTCTAGTGTGTTGTTTACATATCTTAGTATTCGTTTTTATGGATTTTAGGTGATTTTACTTAGGTTTAGATTGATATCTTGTACAAAGACAGACACTGTACATTATATATGGTCTACTAACAGTTATATAGAATAATGATCCTATCATACCACTATACAATTTTGATCTACATCACTTGAGTTTTATTCCTTATTTAATTTCTTATTTGTTGCCATGGGAGTTGGCTTACCACTAGTATTTGACATAAAATTTTTTTTTAACTAAATCCTTAGCATATTTTACTTGACTTATAAAAATACCATTATTTTATTGTCTTATTTGTAATCATAAAACGAATGTCAGTTCTCCCATATGACTCATTTCAAATTCCTTAGTCATTATATCTGAAAATTCTTTATTTAACTATTCATTTGTTGGTCCAGTATCATCTACGTATATCTGTATAAGTTGAATATCATTATTATTTCTTTTAATAAATAGAGTACTGTCTACTTTTCCTATTTCAAAGTTAGATTGTCATAAATAAGATTTAAGTGTATCATACCATGCTCTAGGTACTTATTTTAGACCATATAAAGCTTTCTTTAATTTATAAATGTGATTAGAAAGTCTTTCATCTTCAAAAAGTGGGGGTTGTTCTACATAAAAATCTTCTTTAATAAATCCATTTAAAAAGGCACTTTTAACATCCATTTGAAATAATTTAAAATTATTATTATTAGCAAAGGCGAGTAGAATTCTGATAGCTTCTAATCTAGTTACAGGAGCAAAGGTTTCATAAAAATCTATACCTTCTCTTGACTATAACCTTGAGCAACTAACTGTGCTTTATTTCTGATGACTTCTCCTTGTTCATTCATTTTATTTCTATAGACCCATTTAGTTCCCGTTACAGATTTATTTTTAGGTCTTGGGACTAATTCACAAATATCATTTCTAGTAAACTAATTCAGTTCCTCTTGCATAGCAAGAATCCATAAATCATTTAATGATGCTCTCTTTGGATTTTTAGGTTCAACAGTCGGGATAAAAGCTACATTACTCATTTTTATTTAATTGATTTCCTGTTTTCACAACAGATTCTACGATTTCTAGAATATATTCAATAAGATGATCTTTCAAATATTCTGTTCTTTTATTTGGATGTAAATTTTTAGAGTTATTATTACTTACATCATTAGTGATTTCATTATTTGTAATTTCATATTAATATTTCCTTCTTCATCAACATTAGTATTATTGATTTTAAAATTTTCATCAGATGAAACATATAACATTTCTTCAATGGTGATAATTTTTGTGTTAAAAACTCTATAAGCTTTACTTCTATTTGAATATGCAATAAAAATTCCTTTATCCGATTTAGCATCAAATTTATCTAAATTATCTTTTGTATTTAATATAAAACATTTACTACCAAAAACTCTAAAATAAGATACTTTAGGGTTTATATTATAAAATAATTCATAAGGAGTTTTCTTAGTCAAAGTTCTTATTAAAATTCTATTTAGAATATAACATGCTATAGCAACTGCTTGCCTAAAAACTTTTAGGTAAATCACTATAATTTAACATTGTTATTTGAACCAAAAATGTCACAAACGCCAGATAGATTGAGTAGAGAATAAAAAGTAAATTAAAAAGAAGAAAAGAACAGTGTTTTATAGTGGTTCGGCTAATCTTGACCTACGTCCACATAACTTCGTTGATGGTTTATAGTGTTGTTTGCACTTCTGTTCTTATGGATCGGTATAAATCCACTATGGATCGGTATAAATCCGTTAGTGATTACAAGAAATTAGAGTAAAAGAACAAGAGAGCTGAAAAGATCCTTGAAAATGAGCCATGCCCTCCTATTTATAGTAGTAGATAGCCTAGAAATTCGCCCCCATGATCTCTACATAGTTTTCCACGCCATAAACCACTTCTCTAGGAAATTAGGTAGGCATCCCATCAATAATCATGGATCGGTACCGATCCATGGGCTTGGATTAGTACTGATCCATATATTCTTCATATGAATGACTTTGGACTTCTTGTCCCAGCTCGATTCGTGGTTAGCTTCGCGATTCCAAACTTGTTTACACCATTATTAGCTTGTTTTTGATCCAAATGATTAATCGGTAGAAGAATGAAGTTGCTGATTTCGATTGCTTGTGGAGATCGATAGAGACTTGCATGCGAATGACCACAGGAGGCCAGAAATGGGTTATATGCAGCATGGCTTTGGAGTGTAGAAAGTTTGGGATAGTCTGAGTGAAGTTTTGCGGACCAGTATCAATCCAAGTGGTTGGATCGCTACTGATCCAACACTTGTTGAATTTTTGAACTTTGGATTTTGTACTTGCCTCTATCTTTCTTAACTTGAACAGACTTGGAGTCCGACCTGAGAAATTTGAGTGTTTTCTTAGGGCTTGACCTGAAGATTTTCTGAGATTTTTATGCTCTAAGTTTACCTTCACTTGCTTGAAGTCAGACCCGAGACTTTTGTGAGTCCGACCCGAGATTTCTTTGTGTTCGACCTGAGTTCTCTTACTCGAAGTTAGACCCAAGACTTATGTGTGTCAGACCTAGGTCTTCATGGATCGGTATCGAACCAACTTCGGTTTGTGCTTAGGGTTTCTGCATGAATTGCTTTAGGTCGCGCTTGGAGTTTTTCCAAGGTTACACTGCTTTGAGTCTGACCTGACGATTTTGTGGGTTATCTCCAAGTCGGCTCTTCCGAAAACTTGAACTTCCAAATTTTTAACTTTTTTTGCTTATTTATTTACATTTCATTTGTCCTGCCTTTTTACGATGTTTCCAAAGTTCTTAGGCCATTTCTCCGTCGATTGCTCGTTCGATTTGATTGTTTAAGTCTATTCGAAAACTATAGCAAATTCGGCCTTAACACTTGCCCCCCAAAGCATGCCTTGCGAATGAAAGGTATGCTTTTCTCAAGGACAAATATCAAAATCGACGAGTCATAAGTAGTTGAATTTTCTAGCTATTAACTGATCAAACCACGGTGAATCATTTGGTTCCTTTGGATTCACCTGTAAATCAAAGGTCGTTCTAGGCCATGATAGCTATGGACTTGAGTCCATGCTTGAATGCCAGTCACAGTTTATTATATCGTGTTCCTCTAGAATTGTTCTTTCATTCATTATACCATAAATCAGAATCACCTCATGTTCATTCGCGAGTTAGCGGTCGTATGTTGAAATCTCGATCTCTTCGGATCGTTAGTGAAATCCATGGCCTTTCCCGGCCGATAGCTGAATCTTGATCTCTTCGTATCCTCAATGGAGTCCTTGGCCTCTCCAGACCGACAATCAAACCCATGATCTCTCCGAATCATTGATCAAATCCGTGGCCGTTCTAGGTCGATAGTTAAATCAATGATTTCTCCGGATCATTAACTGTATTTGTAGCCGTTCGGGGCCGATATTCAAATCCATGGTCTCTCCAAACTTTTAATCAAATCCATGGTCTTTCTAGACCCTTACTGAGCCCAATCCGCTCACTCTTCGGTGAAGGGGTTCAATGACAAGTAAGCACGTCCAGTCGCTCTCTGACAAAGTAACTTACTCCCTACACTCCAATCCCGACTCTCTAGCGGGACTTAACGCGATCAGATCCACGGTCTCTCTAGACCCTAGCTAAACCCAATCCTCTCACTCTCCGTTAATTGGGTTCAACGACAAGTAAACCCATCCACTCACTCTCTGATGAAGTGACATACTCCTTGCACTCTAGCTTCGCCACTCCGAAAGGAACAAAACGCGATCAAAATCGTACATGTCCATCCACTCACTATCCAACAAGGGAACTTGCACCCTGCACTCCGGTTCCGACTCTATAGTCGGTACATAAGCGATCAATATCGTACAAGAGCATCGACTTGCTCTTCGGCGAGGGGACATGTATTCTGCTCCGGCCATGCATAATTGTTCTGATTCACATTCACATGCCCAACACCGTTCTCTGGATGCACACCATTTCTAGTTAAACCAAGATCTCATGTGCCTTATGTTCTTGTGGTTCGGTACCGATCCATGCATGGGGATCGATACTGATCCGTACGGTTGGCATGGGGTTCGCTCCAGCTTGTTCCCCTCTGCTCTTTGGCATACTTACTCCTGCTTTAGGTCTTCTTTGGTTTGCAGCAACTTTGGCTATTCCCGTCTTTCCCATTCTTTTGAAGAAACTCTCCATCATTTCCTCTTGGTGAGATATCATCTTCTCCCATAGTTGATTCATCATAGTCTCCATCTCATACCTGTTTATGTAGATGGAAGGGGGTTTGCTCTTGAGCATGCTTTCCGGCTGCCTCTGTTGATTTCCTTCAGCAACAGCCTTCTTAGTAGATTTTCTTGTCATCTTGAATGTTTCCAGGTCATAGATTAGCAAATTCAAGTGTCTCTCAATGAAAGCACCAAAATATTTTCACGAAATCAGAAAGCCGTGGGCTGTATCACTAATCCATGATGTTGGGATGTACTATTTGTAATCAAAGGTCACCACATTCTTATATAGTTCTATTTTAATGCTCTACCACTCGATTTTGTTGGGGTATTCTTGAAAATGAAAAGTTATGTGTAATTACATTTTGATTACAAAAGTTTTTAATTTTTTTATTTTCGAACTCTCCTCCATAATCACTTCTAATTGTTTTAATTTTGATTGAGATTTGATCTTGAATTCTTTTAGTAAAAATTTTAAACATTTCAAAAGCTTCACTATTAAGTTTTAAGAAAATTGTCCATGAAAATCTAGAAAAATCATCTATAATTACTCAAACATATCTATTATGATATGTTGATTGTATTTGCAATGGTCCAAAAAGGTTTAGGTAAAAAGGTTCAAGAGGTTAAAAAGTAGAAATCATATCTTTTGATTTAAAAGAACTTTTAAAAAGTTTTCCTAATTGACAGACATCACATAAATTGTTGACATTAAAACTTATTTTAGGAAGACCCATAACAAGTTCATATCTAGCAACTTTATTTAAAATTTAAATGACCAAATCTAAGGGTCGTTAGATTTAGCCAAAAGACACAGATTGTCATTAGAAACTTTCATACTTAAGATGTAAATGTTACATTTTCTAATACCTTCAAAGATATGTTTGTCTCATTATCTTCGATGTGGCAATTATCCTTTTCAAACTTGATTTTAAAACGCTTATCACATAATTTACTAATACTAAGCAGGTTATGCTTTAGATTCCTAACTGGAAAAACAATAAAAATAGCAAGAGTGTTAGAGTTACCAACATTATCGATGTCAATCACATATCCTTTTGAGTTGTCTTCGAAGTTAATTGATCCACCATCTTTAGAGACAATATCCTTCAAGATCTTTGGATTTTCAATCATATGCTTTGAGCATCCACTATCTTGAATCCATTTATCCTTCTTGATTTGTGATGTTTAATCAAGAGTTCGTTCATAATTTGCAATTCAAAATTATACCTTTCTAAGAAATCAAGTGTCTTTTCAAAATGATTAGTTTCTAATCTATTTAAAAGTAATTTATTGTTTTCACAAAATTGTATTTCCATAGAAATGTTAAAAAGTATATTAAAAATATTACTAGCCATTTAAAATTTTCAAAAACCAAATTATGAGTTTTTGAAACCAAGTGCTCTGGTGCCAAATGTGGGTTGTGGAATTATGGATCTTAAGGCTAACTAAACACTAGAGGGGGGTGAATAGTCTAACTTTTGTAATTATTTTTAAATTTCTTTCTAGTTTGATATTAAATTACAAATTATTAACATAGAAATATATCAACAGTCAGTCCTAGATGCAATCACAGATAAAAATAGTAAAGCAAAGTAAAGAGTTAGAGAGATAACACTAGGGACTTAAAAGTAGTTCAGACTTTTCCTATATCCAGTCCCGTACAATTTCTTGTACAGATTTCTTTTAAAATGCCAATCTTTAAATGGGCAGAAGGCAAACCCAATTACAAACTCAATTCCAAGACTATGAGATACACCCTCCTAATTTTTTGGGCTTATGGTACACCCACTTAATTTGAACAGGCTATAAGCACATCCACTAGATTTCCATGCTATTAAGCATACCCACTAGATTTGAATGGGCTACAAGCATACCCAAGCAAATACAAATAGAATTTGATAGTTTTTCAACAGACAATTTTTTGAACTTTAGATACAACAGATCCTATAGCCTCTTAGATAGCACTTTGATTTTTTATTTAAGAGAGAGATGATTCCAAAACAGTAAGAAAGTAGTAGTGAATCAATACAATGAAGTTTGAATTGATTCTATATGATTTTTAAGAGAATAGAGTAAATTTTAAATGGAGTTTTCAGGAGAGTAATAGAAGGGAAGAAAATAAATAAAATAACCATCAAAAAATTCATTTAAACACCTCTTTATATAGTGAATAAATAGATGTATCCGTTCGTGAAGAGTTGTAACTAACGGACACTTGTAACTAACGGACACTTCTTTTCAAAATTTAAAAAACCATTTGGAGGCATGTATGTCGACATACCATTTGAGCATATGTTGACATATGCATGTAGAATTTGAAAACTTGTTTCTTTTAAAATATTTTGAAAATCCTATACTTTGTAAAATAATTTGATGCTTTCTAAAATTGTTTGAACAAAGTTTATAAACATTTTGATTGTTGAAAAACTTTTATAAAATATTTTCAAATAAATTTTGAAAATTTATTTTGTTTAAAATAGAAAAGATAGAAAAATAGGAGATAGAGATCAAAGATTGCTACCAGGGACTTTAAAAATATACTATGACTCCATACACTAAATTATAGTCTTGAGATCTTCATATCTTGGTCTTTGTACTCATGAGCTTTCATGTCTATCTCTTGAGTCTTTTATAATGTACAGTTTTCGATTCAATACCTATGTAATATCATGCATTATATATTATATAACTTGGCAAAACATTAGTATCTATATTTTATATGAATGTTAATTGTTGCTATCAAGGTTATTATCATCAAAACTTATAACTAAGGTATTAATAGAGAAATGATGTCGCATTACTAAGGAATATCAAGCATATAATCAAAAAGAGGGATGTCGAGTCTCAACTGAAAGCTTGTCCTAGATACTAGGTCTAACAATGAAAAAGCATCTTGCGCAATGAATAATGAACGATAAAGGATGTTGAGTATCACTAGTCTTCATTAAAAAATTTAAGGCAATATTATAGTACAAGGTGTTGAACATTAAATGTTGTATGAGTTACAGAGCCTCTACAGCGTTAACTGTTGTAAAGCATCTACAAGCGGCAAATGGTCTTGAGTTTCTACAGATGGCAAGGAATGCCGAATCTCAATGGACAGTGAAGGTATCGAACATCAACAAATAGCGGGAGATTTCAAATCTTAATGGTTGTTGGGATGTCGAATCTTGACAACGCAAATGGATAGCGCACATCTAACTAGGCGGACGCGTGCCAACCATGCCACTTGTCGTTACATCTATAAATAGCCCCCTTCGTCACTTAGGAGGGGGAGATTAATTCTTCTCTCTTTTCTCAAATTTTAAAATTGTAAACCCTAAATTGATTTGGAGATTTTTAGGGCCAATCGCACAATTGTAACTTTTGCATATAAAGGCTTGGGCAAGAAATATTGCATAGCACAATGCCTTCGATATATATATATATATATATATATATATATATATATATATATCTTTGACTATTATTATGAGAGCGGACGTGCATTTGGTTTATGTTTCAACTTGGACTTAAATTTGGACCTACATATTGATTATTTGAACAAGGTCACTTAAACCCTTGTCTAAATCAAAGTTTACATTGCATATGACCACTATGCCCAATGGCATATGAAAAAGTAGTGATATAAGTGAATTGCCTACTTTGCCCTTTAAACAATGGACTATTGCACATTTATGCGACTTTCCTATTTTATCCTTGGACATATGACCCGAACTTTTGAACAACATCATAAATAAAAGCTTATAGGTAATAATGGGTCCATTTCAGATAATACTATCTAATGCAAAATTTCGAGTGTTGAGCCATTTTTTGGTTTAACATGGTGCTAAAAGGAGGCTCGAACCTTCGATCCATTATTTCCTTACTTAGAAACTAATTATTTTAATTTTTGTTGTAGGAAAATAGTGAGAGGGAAAAAGTAGATGTCCTGAATGAAGAGATTGTGCAGCAAATAAACCTGGAGCAAAATATCACTCCAAACTTCAATTCAGAGAATGTGGAACCTGGGCAGCCTTCGACATAAGTGAACAAATAATGAGGCTAAGATTCAAGATTTAACACAATGGCTTACAGTGATGCAGGAACTCCTTGAGAAGGTTCTTTCCTCTAAAATAGTAAAGCTTGCCGAAGGAGGAGAAGAGGTGGAATCTCCAAGGAGGAATCTAGGCTTCTAGCTACTCGAAAGCAAATATTAGGTTAAAACATCATGGGTCTGCAAAGAAAGAGAAACTCAAAAGGAAAGGCCAATAATTTATTCCTTGAACTTGTAGGACAATAAAATTAGGATGAATCATCAAAGTAAAAGCCAAGAAAGAAGAATAAGAAGATCTCCTGAGCAGTCAGTCGGCTCAGTTTCAAGCACAGAATACAAGCCCTGCAGAACGAATTATCATGATAACGAAGCATATCTAAAAGACATGGCCAATAAAATAGTGAAAGATATACTTGATCTTAAAGGAAAGCGGACCGTTGACCCTAGGGTAAATAATAACCCTCATAAAGCTCCATTCACAGAGGAAATAATGTTTCTAAGAATTCCATCGCACATCAAAATCCCATCATTAAAGTATAACAGAATCATTGACCCTAATGACCATCTTTTGGCTTTTGAGAGCTAAATGGATTTGCTCAATGCTTCTAGAGCAGTATGTTGCTGACTCTTTCCTACAACTATTCAAGGAGCAGATGCCAAATGGTATAGACACTGCAGAGAGAAAACTATTTACTCTTGGAAACAATTTTCTTATGAGCACAATTCTGCATATGTAAAGATCCTACTATTGACTGTAGTGTGCTAGAAAATGTCAAACAAAGACCATGGGAATTGCTCGGTGTATATCTAAAGAGATTCAAAACTGAGGCACTAAAGGCGGAAAATATGACTGACAGAGAAAAATTAATGGCAGTGCGCTTAGAGTTAATTGAACAGAACCCTTTCTGGAAGGTACTCTACATCCATGGGTATAAGGATCTTGATGGTTTTCATTTCTAGGCTGATAATTTTGTCCATATAGATGAACTATACCATGCTAAGAAGAAATCCCAGCCAAAGAAGGAAGGAGGAAAATTTAGCTATGATTACCCCAACAAAAAGCTAAGGTAGAATGAAAATAAAAGAGTAAGATGGGAGGAGATCCCTAAATCTAACTACGTGGCTTTGAATAAACCTATTTCTTATATTTTTGTCATAGCTAAAGATGGAGGAAACTTCCCTACTTCCTACAAGGCAAGGAACAATCCAGAACCAAAGAAGGGGGAGATTATTACACTTACCATTAGGCGAACAGACATAAAACTGACGAATGTCGTGTTTTGGCCAGAATAATCTACAACATGATTAGATACAGATCTTTGAAGGAATTTGTCAAGGAGAATAAAAAATCCTCTGATTTTGTAAGGAACAATCAGAGGCCCCTAAGAAATACAGCAAATTTGATCGATAATGATTCCCAATCGGACTTCATTCCTCCGATCAACGGCATAAATGTCATTCATGGAGGTCCCCATCTCGTTAGAAGTAGTAAAGGAGCCGAGAGTAGATACATAAGGGAAGCGAGAGATGGAGTCTTTTCTATTCAGGATGAGCGACCGCTCAAAAATCATAAATATCAAATTCAAATGCCCAACTTAACAATAAACCCACAAGAGCTGAGGGAAATCTGTCACTCGCATAATAATCCGTTGATGATAACTTCATTAACTGGGCTCTTTGTTGTAACAAAGATATTAGTGGATACCAAAATTGCAGTAAACGTCATCTTCAAGCATGCTTTCAATGAAATGGGTATGCTAGAGGAGAAGTTGGAGCCAAGCTTTGAGCTAATCTTTGGATACAATAATAAAGGGTCTACTCCTATAGGACAGATCAAGCTTCTGGTGTAGATGGGAATTCCGCCACATTCTAGGACTTTTGAGACCCTGTTCATAATAATGGACCAACCTTTCTATTACAATGCTTTCTTTGGGGGGCCGACCCTAGATGAAGTGGATGTGTTCGTATCACCGAATTATATAAGGGTAAAGTTTCTAACCAAAAATGGTTGGTGGATGATAAGTGGGGAGTATTTTAGCTCCCGAGAACTATACTTCGCAACATTTGAGCAATTCAAAAGAGATGGTGTTTCTTGTTACGATTCGAACATAAGTGAATTAAGTAAAACTGAAATTTAGAAGCTTTTGGATGATAGTCCTTTATGCCGGCTATCCGAGGCAAATAAAAAGACAAGTATAGTTAAAAAGCCCAATAATGTGCTGAAAGATTTGACTTTTCTGAGAGGAAAAAGAAAACAAAAGGAGGCAAACCAGGTAGACAATGAAGTAGATGGCGAAGAGATCATTACCAAATTAGATTGTAGAAATTAGTAAGAAAGAATGAAGTCCGCTGAAGACTTAGAAGAGGTAACCTTGGATTCACTTGACCTAATAAAAATGGTAAGAATCAGAAAAGAGTTAAGCGACTAGCACAAAGGGGAAATTATCCAATTTCTTCCGTCAAATAAGGATGTGTTTTCCTAGACCCACTCGGACATGATCAGTATAGACCTAATGGTCATGAGCTACGCTCTAAATATAGTTGCAAATATTATCCCTATTCGGTAAATGAAACGGCAATTTGATAAAGTTTGCACTAATGCATTGAAAGAAGAAATTAAAAGATTACTTGAGAATAGGTATATCATGGAAGTGTTGTACCTCAAATGGCTAGCTAATCCCGTGTTAGGTAAAAATTCCAATGGAAAATGGAGTACATTTGTCGATTACACCGATCTGAACAAAGCATGCCCTAAGGATTGTTATCCTTTGCCCAGAATAAATATGTTGGTTGATGCCACAAGTGAACATAAGTTGTTATCTTCTATGGACGCATACTCAGGTTATAATCAAATTCCCATGTTCAAACCAGATGAAGAGAACATAACTTTTATATCATATTGGGGAAATTACAATTACAAAGTAATGCCTTTTGGACTAAAGAATGTAAGGGCTGGCTACCAAAGGTTGGTAAACATAATGTTTAGAGAACAAATCAGACAGAATATGGAATTGTATGGGGACAATATGCTGGTCAAGTCCAAGGAGGAAAATAACCACTTAAGTGAGCTTGAAGAAATGTTTGGGGTATTATGAAAGTACCAAATGAAGCCCAACCTGCATAAATGTTCTTTTTGAATACAATCTGGGAAATTTCTGGGATCCATTATTAGTGCTTGAGTAATTGAGGCCAATCTTAACCAAATCAAGGCAATTAAGTACACCGCGGAGCAAAAAACAAGCAAAGATGTGATGACCCTAAAAGAAAGAGTGGCAGCTCTAAATAGATTTATCTCTAAAGCTACCAATAAGTGCATCCCTTTCTTTGATGTGATCAGGAAAAAGAAGAACTTTGAATGGGGAGAGGATTTCTAAAGGGCCTTCAAAGAATTAATGGATCATCTTGAAAAACCTTTGATCCTATCTAACCCTATAGAAGGGAAATTTTATATCTCTACACGGCGGTCTCCGAACATGTAGTAAGTTTGGTCTTTATAAGAGAGGAGAATAGAACTCAACTTCCAGTACATTATACTAGCAAAAGGCATAAAGATGCAGAGGATAGATATCCAGTTATAGAGAAGTTGACATACTGTTTAATTCTCACCGCTCGCAAATTAAAGGCCTACTTCTAAGCACACCCAATCAAGGTCTTAACTAATTTTCCACTTAAATAAGTTTTTAGTTAACTTAAGGAATCGAGAAGACTAGTAAAATAGGAAATAGAGATTATGAGATATGATATTGAGTTCCAACCCCGAGTGGCTATTAAAGGGTAGGCCCTGGCCGATTTTGTTAGTGAATGTACAAGGTCCATTCAAGAACAATCAGAAAAGGAGAAGGACTTACAGCCTAAATGATAATTATTCGTTGAAGGGGCCTCAAACGAATAAGGGGTTGGCGTATGATACATAATCATTACTCCTGATGGACACCGATTTCATTATGCAATGAAGTTAAATTTTCTTGCTACCAATAATGTAGTTGGATATGAATCAATGGTGGCAGGACTTACCTTAGTCCTTCAGTTGAAGAACCCAAGAATAGAAATTTTCAGCGATTCTTAATTAATGGTTAACTAGCTGAATCAGGTATATCAAATTAAAGATGCCAAATCGATCCTTTATGTCAAAAAGGTACTAAAGATGTTAACTCAATTGGAAGATTTTGAAATACACCAAGTACCTAGAGGGAAAAATTCCCAAGTTGATTCTTTGGCTAAACTGGCTAGTTCACAAGAAGCTCCAGAGACTCGAATTGTGCTAGTAGATTTCCAACTAAATCCTAGTATTGAAAAAAAAGCCCTCGAGCCGAAAAATGAGGAAATGGTATTGACTAGATCCTAAGCTCTCACGCACGTGGAACAAGGAAAAGAAATGGGAGGTGGAAGTGATGTCGTCCAAGAAGGAACCATTCATATATAAATAAGCAACCACTATGAGAACAATTGGATGACACATATTGCTAAGTACCTGGGAGAGGGAAAACTACTGGAAGATAAAATGAAGCTAGAAGGATAAAACACAAAGCTCCAACTTTTGTTATACTAGAGGGGGATACTTTACAACAAAGGATACTCACTCCCATACTTGAGATGTGTTAATTCAGAAAATAACACAAAAATGTTGAGAGAAGCCCATGAAGGATTCTATGAAGACCATTCAAATGGCATAAAACTAGCCAAAAAGGTCATGAGACAAGGTTTATTGACCTCATATGACCAACGATGCAATGAATATAGAGATGCGAGAAATCTCAAAGATTCTCAATAATTCCACATACCAAGTGAATTAGCCCCGATCTCAAGTCCAGGGCCCTTTGATGTATGCTTAATCGACTTAATACGACCGTTGCCTATGTCCAAAGGTGGAGCTAAGTATGCGTTAGTGGCAATCGATTACTTGGGTAGAAGCAAAGCCATTACCAAATATAACATTAGGAAAAGTGCTAAAGTTTACGATTAAAAACATAGCCACCCGGTATGGAATACAGCAAAAGATAATATCTGATAATAGAACTCAATTTGAAAGCGAGGAGTTCACTAGATTCTGCAACAAGAATGGGATAATCAAAAGTTTTTAATCTGTAGCTCATCCTAAGGTTAATAGAGCCATTGAAGCTGCCAACAAAACTATGAAGACCGTCCTTAAGAAGCGATTGGATAAAGAAAAAGGAAAATGGGTAGAAGAATCACTACTCACCTTTTGGGTGTACCAAACCTCTGCTAAAACTGCAATGGGGCATACTCCATTTTCTTTGACATATGGGTATGAAGAAATGCTTCCAATCGAAGTTGAATTACCATCTCATCGGAGAATTGCATATGCTTTAATCCTAATCAAGAGCTAAGAAAGAGTCCTTGGATGTAATAAATGAATTTAAGGATGAAGCGGCCATGCGAATGGCCGAATATTAGCGAAGGATATCAAAGTACTATAATTCCAAGATTAAGGAAAGATCATTCCAAAAGGATACTTGGTACTCCAAAAGGTCATGGCAATTACCAAATCCAGCGGATGGGCTGCTTTGACCAAACTGGGAAGGACCCCTTACTATCCACAAAGTAATCCCACTAGGGACCTATCGAGTATGCTGACCCGATGACAGTGTAATAGCAAGAACATGGAATGTCGAACATTTGAGACCATACTTTCCAACAATGGATGAATAAAGAAATTAAGACAAGTATATCTACGAATCGATAATCAAATGGAAAAAAGGAAATATAAGGAAAGAAAAGCCTAAATTATTGCCTATAAGGTAATAAGGGGTGAAGGAAAGGCCTTTGATCCCACCATAATGGCCTGGCACTATGCCATATAGGCTATTTCGCAGCAGCATAGTGCGACAAATTCACAACGGGCTTGGACTGTTATAATTTTATGATGGTTTTGATCTGCTACGAACTATTTGGCAATGGCATTGAGTCATTGCAATATTAGAATGGATTAGGACAGTCGCAAACTGTGGTTCTCTACGTACAAAAGCACACCCCAAAACACTACACCCCGTACCTTCCAAAAAATTTAACCTCCCTCTCCTTCCTAATTACTCATAGTAGTAGGGAGATTACCCCAAATTGCACAAAACCCTAACTCTAGGTTCTTTTTGATCCTCTTCATCGCTACCTTCCTTCTTCCCCAATCCTAAACCCTATGTGCTAGAATCAAAGTTACGGTTGTGTTCTTGAGCTTGATGCAGCTGCTGCAATATGTAGATTCTCATGCCTTGTGAATTTGGTACAAGCTTTAGCCTACCACAAAGCATGATGAAGGATATATAGAAGGTATTTTTTCCATTTAGTCTCTTGCTATAACGACCCGCCTTTTTCAACCTTAAAAGTCGACACTAATACATCCATGGTATTCACGTGCTGAGCTTCCAAGTGCCGAAAAGATAGATTGTTGAGGAAAAAGAAAGAAAACATGGAACAGAATCTCACATCGTGATGAGTAATATATAATATGCAACATATCTTTACACATAAAAAACTGTAATATACAAACATCAATCATTGTAATATACATGCATCAATCAAAGTACACTAAACCAATCATCAGCCTGGACAGTTATAACAACTTATCCTCACAAATGTTGTTAAATAAAAACAACTAATGAAGTAGAAATAGAATATATGTGAATACGACTTGGAGGCATCCAGCTCGTCTCCTGAAGCTCCAAAGCATCCAAACTGAATCTAAAAATATGCTTGGTCTAACTCGAGCATTATAATAAAATAACACTCCGATCAGTCTGGTAAATCAATGTGAGAAAACACACCTCAATTGGATTTTAAATATTTATAAAACCTTTCAAATAAAAAGTATCTCATAAGACCATGCCGCACATAAATATGGACGGGTTTTTACCTTACGATAACCAAAACATTTATTTTAGAAAAATCAGTGATATTATAATAATGTCTAAGGGTGAAAATATCAATAATCAAGTACATATGATGCTCGTGAGTGTACATCACAACAATAATAGGTATATAATCAAAAACCGTTAAGGCGCTTTCGCTAATTTTGTAGGATTCCATGGAGGTGCCTTTAGTAGAGTGGTCCTCTTGCATAAGGATCAGAGTTATCCTTCGAAAGCAATAATACATTCTTAGTGATGCACAATAGGAAATACATAATTGGCCACGCAAGGCCGAATGCATCACCCTATGCATGCATAACAACTGTAGGTAACTCTAGGAAGGAGAAGACTGCACCCTTATAGGTTAGCTAAACCCCTGGCTATGCATTCTATCTCTGGTTTTGGTCATCACCACTAGTGAGGCTACATCCAACATTCCAGCTCATGCACCACTAACTGAATAGATCTTGGAATTCCACAAGGATTTTCATACCCCAACGGGTCTTAGAATCACACATGGATTCCCATACCCAACGGGTCTCGGAATTATATATGGATTCCAACATCTCAATATAAATCACAAAACTCCTCCATAGAACCATGTATATGACTTTTGGAGTGGTTACAGTACGAGTCATCTCTTACGAATACACTTCCCAGCTTACCGGGCACTCCAAAAACCAATCGCCGATTTTCTGGAATTCTTAATACCGGCTCTTTAGGAAATAATTAGACAATACATAAGAACAGGGATCACCTCCTAACCATTTAAGTGGACGGATCTCCTCATCATTTATCCTAGAAGAACAAAATGAGTTTATACATACATTGTAGCACCACTGACAGTAACTGTACCATATAATCTTTGTGTTTCTCCTAGATATTTCCAGAGTTAAAATCCTTCGATGTTTAGTAGGGAATTGCTCCCTACCACCAAAATTTAAAAGGATTAGATATTTAGGCCAAGATTAGATAGACGGTTATTTAACTATCAAATAAACAAACATTCAAAATAGAGATTATGTTTCCTATGGAAACTACCAACCCTCTCAAAATTAATCTTCCATTAATAAAAATCACTTTGTAAATACTTGGAAATCACTTCCATATACTTATCTCAACAGAATAAGTATATTCACAATACACTATATTTTCGATACTTAGAAAATATAAACATATACTTATCTCAATGGTATAAGTATATTCACAAACCATTTCACTTTAAAAACTTGGAAAATTTTCCATATACTTAAACAAAAGTATAAGTATATTCACAAAAAATTTGAAAAGATTTTCTACTTCAAATCAGATTAAAATGATCAAAACCCCATATGTCATTAAATGGAGATTTAATAATCCAAAATAGTAATACTTTCCCTAAATCTCTTTTATTTCATAAATGCATCCTTTATAAATTTCCAAAACCTATTTATAAAACTTCTTTATAAATCTCCAATTTTTATTTATAAATATCCAAAACATTAAACTCTTTTACAAATATCCAAAATCATTTATAAAACTCTTTTATAAATCTCTAAATAATTTATAAACCCCTTTTATAAAATCATTCAAAAGCCAACTTCTTTCCAATCCCACAACCCCTTTCAAATTATAAACTCCTTAAATAAATCCTCTCAAAAAAGGAATTCTTTTATAAACAATTTATTATATAATTATAATGGATAAAAACTTTAATATCATATAAATGAAACTTAAGACATAACTAATAATATAATAATAGACTTTAAAAACATTTTAAATAATATAATAATTAACCTTTAAAACATTTTACATAATATAATATAGTAAAATAACTTTAAACAATTTTCAAAATATAATTAATTAACTTTGAATAGTAATACCAATAAAATAATTAGCTAGCTTTAATTAATCAATAATAAAATAATTATTATATTTAAACAACCTTAATAAGTAATTAATTTTAAAACATTATAAATATAATAATTAACTTTCCTAAAGAAATAATTTTACAAAACACTTTGTAAAATAGAATTTTAACTAATCACTTTGTTAAAATAATAATTAAATAATCACTTTACTTCAAATAATAATTAAATAAAACACTTTACTTCAATTTATAAAATTGAAGTTAATTTAAATTCATAAGTTTCCAAAACTCAAAAAGAGGCTCGGCGACCCCAATGGTACTTAAACAAGCTACCATTAAATTCAATTTAACTTCCCAAGATAAATTTTCAGGTATTTACATAATCAGGCATATATGTAAACTAATCCACAGTTAACAATCAATTGTTAACACATCACTTATCCAATATAAATCAACTGGCACTTAAATGAATGTTCAAATTCATATAATTGCTGAACGTGGATTTGTTTTGCTAAATGAATGTTATTCAAAATAAACTCTTCTATTTATTGCTAGACGGTATTTTTTTGGCCAAATAGATAACACCAAAGCAGTATGCTTAAATTAACTATATTCTTATTTAAACAACGTAATTATTTTAAATCAGTATTATTTCATCACTTTATACATTATCTATTTTCAAAAATGATAACTTATCCAAACCAAATAACTAGCAGATAAAACATCCAAACAAGCAATAAATAATTTTTATCTACTATATAATGTACCGATTAACCGAAAAGGTAAGTTTAACACACCAAAGTTCTAGTTATCGTTGAAGCTTTCTTATTTGGTCCAAAGTCGAAAGACGTTCGACTTTAGCTCGAAATTCCATAAGCTCCAATCATAACAAATCCAATTGTAGAATGTAGACATTATCATTACGAATCCAACGCGACTGACTACGTTCGATAGGACCTTATACGAGCAAGTTACACATTTTATAAGATTTTGATTTTATTAAACAAATAATTCACACCAATCACTATCATTAATTAATTAATTACGTCTATAAAGTAATCCATATTCTTCTCAAATCCTTCCCGCCTACAGCTAAAACTAAAATGGATATGGTCGTGCCTTCTCCTCCCTCCACCACACTCGGTTCTCTACTAAATCCAAAACCAATGACGCTGATCTCATCTCCTACTCCTCCTCTTCACGTATAAACCTATAATGAGCCACTCGAGCCATCCCCATGAACCGAGCCTCCCCACACTACATTGTCAGGTCACACTCCACCCCCATGGACCGCATATGCAAAAAATCCACCCGGAGATGCGTTCTCACCATAACAAACACTCCCAAAACCTCCAAATCACCTAATGACGACTATAGGTCGAAAGAAATGAAACCCTAGTTTTGCTATATGCCACAACTTCACTATCGAACTCAAGATAATGATACCGCACTCTCAAACCTTGACCGAACCCCTCTAACTCCCCCTAGGAATGTAGATTGACACCATTTTCACATAAAGATTTAAGCTTCCAAATTTTCTAATTTTATTGGAATTGTTTTTTTATTTTTAGATGAAGAGGATATTTTTTTGTTTTTGAATTTTGTTTTCTCAGTGATGTTTGAACAAGCGGGTACAGGAGGATGGAACAGGAGAAAGAAAAGGAAAGAAAAAAACATGTGCTAGTTGTACTAAATGTTGGGGTGAGTCATATTTAATTTCAAATTATTGGCATCTCGTCGTACATATTTTCGTTCGCGTATGGACTGCAGACGACAAAACAAAAATACAGTCGTTCTCAGAATAGCGACGCGACCTCAGAACAATATTAATATACACTAGTTATTAAATTCTAAAAAATCACAAAAACACTGTCGTTTGCTGATAAATGGACAAATGACAATTTAAATAATTCTCAAATTAAAAATTATGGAAAAATCAAATAAATAAAATAAAAAACATTTCAATAAATTCGAGACGTAAAAATAAAAATAAAAATTCTGATTATTTATATGAATCGTTTATTATTGTAAATGAATTTACAATTGAATTCATTGTATTTATTTATTAAAAGGGAGTTAAATAAGACCATTAAATCTACTAAATTAATATCCAATTTTTAAATCCAAATGTTTAAATTTCTATTCAAGTGTTAAATTCACAATTCCAATATTTTAAATAATAACTATATTTGAAATCAAGTTACTAACCCTTTTTGAACCAATATTTTAATATTTAAAATTAATTAAATATTCAAAATCAAATGACCAAAATTTCAAGTCATTACACTTGCGCTTACTAAAATTTGTCTTTATTTAATTTTTATTTATAATAAAATCTCCAAAGAAGGAACTAAATCTCATGGGATTATTCATCTCTGGTTTAAATTGTCTATTATATTTGAAGGCAAATCTCATGTGTTCTAATGGGTTTCCAGTCTCTTTATTGGCATGAATGTATACCTTTCTTTCACTAATGTCATTTAAATGTTTATTTAAAGTTTTCATCAATGCATAG
Source organism: Allium fistulosum (assembly GCA_030737815.1). Classification (NCBI taxonomy): domain Eukaryota; kingdom Viridiplantae; phylum Streptophyta; class Magnoliopsida; order Asparagales; family Amaryllidaceae; genus Allium; species Allium fistulosum. The sequence continues at coordinate 151,076,099 of CM060905.1, read as the reverse complement.
ATTTAAAAAGTTACACGGTAGTAGAGTTTAAAGGAGTACAAGGAAAAAGAGAACCGACTGAAAATAAATATTTGGTGATATATCTTTAGAAGGCAAAGTGTAATAAGATAAAATTAAGGGGATATTTCCTACTACTAAAAATAATGATTCTACAACCAAGTGGTTTCCAATATACGCTGTATTATTAATGACATTTCTGAATGTAGAGAGACTTTCTTAGTTCCTGGGAGTATTTGATGTTGTCTGACATTTTCTTCAATCGAAGTAATCTTGGTTTTGTACTATTAGTTTGTTAAAAAAATTACACTTTCGCGACACTCACATGTCTCCATAGTTGGAAAAATCAATATTGGGCATTCTTCTTTATTCTTTGTGTGATTTAGTCAACCTAGAGATATCAGATAGTGATGTCAGTATCTACATCGTTTTTTTGTTTATTTCGTTACACTTGCAGACCAAAGATATCAGATATATGCATGCAAACTTGTAACAAGTTTCTTATGCAGATTGCAGGTTGGCTTTCCAATGTTGATATGGAAATTTGTAAAATTCCCTTTATCTTTAGAACCTGATATGTCCTTGAAGTCATTAACTGTTCTTTTCATTAATATATTCTTTTTCTGTCTCTTGCAGACTTGATTGGAAGCTACACCTCATTCAAGTATGAAAAGGCCGTTAATTGGTTATGCAAGCAGGTTTAATAATTGCCTTTGCGATAAATTTTCTTTCTCTAGAAGATAAAACTTATGTAGTAGAACATATGTGTTTTGACAAGCTGTAGATTCCTCAGCCAAGATATTAGAATCAGAAACTACAAATCGAATTATATAATATAAAAGGGTATAGCATTCTCAGTCTAATATATATATATTTATAATATGATATGGTGTAAGCATACTCGTCAATGTGAAATGAAAGTGATGATATCCTTTCCATTTACTCTCTATGAATCTGTGTTCTAAATAGTTTGCATTTTATATTGTCATTGTGTATAGTATAAGATTACTCGAATTATTATCTGAAGCGCAATAATCATGTACTAAGCCTGAATATTGGTCAAATTTATATGTGTGATACTGAATATATTTGAATGAACTGAAATTTCGCAACGGCTTAGGGCCACAGATTTCGCAATGGCTTTGGGTTATTGCGAAATTTTACTACCCCTATTTTGCAACGGATTTTGACTGTTGCAAAAGCATTTTACAACGGCTCAAAATTGTTGCAAAATAACTTTCCAGGTGTAGTTTGGTCAAAGCACCTCCTAGAGGGAGGTCAGAGTAAGTCTTTGGTCCTACCTAAGATGGCCTGGCCATAGCACTAATACCTTGGGTCCTGCCTACGTAGCCTGGCCGGAGCACCTTCTAGGGAGGGAATGGAATAAGCCTTTGGTCTCGCCTAAGATGGTCTAGCTAAAGCACCTAACCAGCCTTTAATCCCCCTATAAGGCCTAACCAGAGCGCCTCCTAGAGGGAGGATGCGTAAGACTTTGGTTCTGCCTAAGATGGCTAAACAAACGCACCGAGCAGTCTAAATCATTACCTATAAGGTAATAAAGGGCTCCATTAAAGAATATATCATCACCCAAGGAGTGATAAGGGGCAGAAATAATCAAAGCCTAAATCATCATCCAAAGAGTGATAGGGGCAAATAAATCAATCAAGCAAGTTTAAATTTATCCAAAAGATGGGTCAAAACAATCTTCTAGAGGAAGAACTGTCAAACAAATTTAGTTTGTACCAAGGAAAAGTTAAAATAACCTTCAAAGGAAGGATCAAGCACTATCTATTATCTAGAATCGAAGATTTTAACGTCAGACATGGACGTCTGAGAAACTCTGGTTTATTACTTGGGTTCAAGGCTCCATTCTTCGAAATAATGAATTAGCTCCCGGTCCTTAATTTCTAGATTGGAATTCGAGTTATCAAATAGTGGGAATCTCCATTAATAATTGGATTTCTAGTCCTCTTACTTGATGGAAACCTGGTGTTATTATCAGAATAATTTTCGATCTTCTTACTATATGAAGTTCCGGTCTTATTATTAAATGAATTTTTGATTTTCTTACCAGATGGATATCTGGTCTTCTTAACAAATGAATTCATGATCTTCTTGACATATGGATTTATGGCCTTCTTATTAAAAAAATTATGGATTTCTTGCCAAACGGATTTATCAATTTCAAACCAGAGGGGTTTCTAGTCTTCTTATCAATTGAATTTTTGGACTTCTATCAAATAAATCTATGGGACTTCTTATCAGATGGATTTCTGGTCTTCTTGTTAATTGAATATATGGCCTTCTTATCAAGCAGATTTTTGGTCTTCTTAATTAAATTTAGCTTTACATTGAAATGCAGAAAGCTCCTTTATATAAAAAAGGAATACATGTCTTTATCAAAACCCAAAACAGTTTGTCTAAAATTCAATTTAAAGAAAATAATGAAAGTCGTCATCCTTTGCTTTATGCTTTCTAGGAAAACAGGATCAAAGAACTCAAAAAAAGTTGGAAAGGTGAGAAGATACTTGGATTTACACTAAAGTGTAAAAAGCTTCTTTAATGCAAGGAGGGAGGCAAATGTTATCCACATATTTTCTATCTATTATGCTAAGAAAAGAAACATGGAAGATATGGAAGCAAGGAGTATTGAACATCTAACATGAAGATAGTGACTCAGCTCCTATTTAGGAGTTAAAAAGCTTACAGAGTTTAGCAAAGAGCTAGTGGTATTTGTTGCTGACAAAAATGGACGTCAACACGCAAAGTAATGTGAAAGCACCAACCTTAACGGTAATCCAGAAAACAATAACAAAGATCACCAAAATAAGCAGATAGAAAGAAGAAAAGATAAAAGAGACACGAAATTTTTATAGTGGTTCGGAAAAATCTATGGCCTACATCCACTTTATAATTTATTTATCACTTGTAGTTTCATATTACAAGAGATTTTGAGGAGTAAATGAGAAGTTATATTTTCTTTTTTGTTTTCTTCCTTTTTTCTTTTGCAACACTATGTGTATTTATAGCTATAAGCCTTGACCCAGTGATGGTGTGGAATTGTAGTAACGCTGACTAGGCTGATATTAGTTACACCATAATCTTCTTATTTAAGGTAAGGATGAAGGTAATTAAGGAATATTTGATATGAAAATGGTTGGAATTAATTATTAATAAATAAGCAGGTTATCATAACATTTATTGGGCATTATATCCGGCTTTGATGGGTAATGAATTGCTATTTATAGTGGAGATATGGTTGGTTTTTATTATGTAATGAATTGATATTTATGGTGGAGATATGGCTGCTTTTTATTAATTATTTAAGGTAATAAATGCAAGGAAATCAGGAAGTAAATCTTTAATTTCTTCTTCAAGGATGGTGACTAATTTTTTGGATAACATTTGCCCCCCGAAGTATGCCTTGTTGGCAACGAGGTATGCTTCACTCAAGAACTTGTGTTGGTGAAAGAAAATTTGTTGGCATTAAATTATCATCTCTCTGAATGTTTGACAGATGTTAAGTGTTGGACCATTCCTGCACAAGGAGATTGAGTTAATCATTCCTATTCGAGAGCATTCATATTCAAGAGATACTTTAGAGAGCAGTTCTCAGGTTGCTTCTATAACATTTAATTGAAAGCAAGAACGATGCTGTAGAGATTTTTGAAAGGTGTCGCCCTTAGGAACGAATCAGAGCATGTCTATGGACCGTTCGGGGTCGCTCATCCCATGTGTAAGTCGTTTTCTAAGCAATAAGCTTTAAAACTGGTTTTATGCAAGAAGTCATTTTTTATGAGGTGTCGCTCCTGGGAAGGAATAAGAGCATTGGACCACTTACATTCGAGATCGCTTACATGAGTAAACCGCTTCTCAAATGTTAACCTTTAAAGCATTTTTTGATGATGCACAATTCAAATGCAGAAGTAATCTAAATTCTAGATCACATTTTTTTAGTTCAGTTCAGTTGATGATAATTTTTATTTGATTAGCAAACCCTAGAGTCCGGTACTTATCTGAGTGAGGGGCTTTGCATGCCCCCTGTTTCTGGTCCTTGCTGGTTTCCCCCAGCTACTTGCTTCATGGTAGAAGGAAAGTTTGAATGAGAGGACGCCTTCTGGTTGCCCCCTTACCGAGTTCCTTCCATAGCACTTTTCCTTGTATGAGGCTTCTTCATCTTCTAAAAGCTAGACCTAGGAACCCATTTTCCAGATCTAAATTTTTCCTTTCAGATCTAGAGTTGGATCTTCTTCCTATCATAGGATAAGCTTCAGATCTAAGATTCCCTTGTTTTTCTCAGTGAAAGCACAAAAATGTTGCCGACAAAAATGGCCGTCAACACCCAAAGTAATGTGAAAGCACCAGCCTTAACAGCAATCTAGAAAACAGCAACACAGATCACCAAAATAAGCAGATAAAAAGAAGAAAAGATAAAAGAGACACGAAATTTTTATTGTGGTTTGGCAAAATCTATGGCCTACATCCACTTTATAATTTATTTATCACTTGTAGTTTCATATTACAAGAGATTTTGAGGAGTAAATGAGAAGTTATATTTTCTGTTTTATTTTCTTCCTTTTTTCTTTTGCAATACTAGGTGTATTTATAGCTGTAAGCCTTGACCCAGTGATGGTGTGGAATTGTAGTAACGCTGACTAGGCTGATATTAATTGCACCATAATCTTCTTATTTAAGGTAAGGATGAAGGGAATTAAGGAATATTTGATATAAAAATGGTTGGCATTAATTAGTAATAAATAAGTAGGTTATCATAACATTTATTGGGCATTATATCCGGCTTTGATGGGTAATGAATTGGTATTTATAATGGAGATATGGTTGGTTTTTATTAAGTAATGAATTGGTATTTATGGTGGAGATATGGCTGCTTTTTATTAATTATTTAAGGTAATAAATGCAAGGAAATCAGGAAGTAAATCTTTAATTTCTTCTTCAAGGATGGTGACTAATTTGCTGGATAACAGTATCCAACCATTAGGTTATCGAGCAAATAAAATAAAGAAAGGTAGCAAATCCTAAACAATTATAAGGAGATTCCGAAGGTGTGAAATCCCAAGTAGTTATCGAGTCGGGAGGAGGTATTGAATACCTAAAGAGGTAACAACCTGTGATTCTGTGCTCTCTGTGATTCTGTGCTCTCTGTGATATATTATATATTGTTCTATTATTTTTAGCCTTTGTGTATTGCTTTGTGCCAATACCGTACACGTTATATATGATTCATGAGGGAAAATAAAACGTGTCAGTGTTTACTGAAGGGAATACTCACAGCCGATCGCTCCTATCCAACCTTATTCTCCATACTAGCAGACAATAATACTATGTAATATTCTTTGTTAGTATGGGTATAGATGTGGGGCGTTACAATTCCACATAGGTTTCCCTACAATTTTCAACCATGAGGCTATGTTGCCCCAACTATGACTACATGTAACTGTTCCAACATAGGTTTCCCTACAATTTCCGCCATAGGACTACATTTTCCACATCACGACTACATGTATCCTAGTTCTGCATTGAGAGGGAGCCCGCAACGCCGATTTACCAAAAGTGTCTCATTAACGTTGCATTCGTGTCCACCTCTCAATGGTAACGTAATGCCTCTTATTGCACCATGCTAGCGTCCATCAACAATACGGTACCATGTCACATCCTTGAATACCAAGGAACTCATGTTTGTGCCGAGCCACACACTCCATCAAGCATCATCGTTAGTGTTGCATGTAACGATCCGCCTTTTTTACTCTGAAAGACAATCCATTGGTGGTAAAAGAAAAGGAAAGACAAGAAGAAACTAAATAACATAGAATCTCACAATGCAATGGATCAATATATAATAGTCGATATAAGATCATACATGATCACTTCCATAATAATACATCAGAGTCATAACAGTACAAATTTTAGCCAGAGACAGTTATAACTGCCTGTCCCTACATTATTGATACAAAGTACATACATACATAGCGGAAAAACAGCAAATAACTAGATATCAATGAAGCTACCTGCTCCAAACTCCTACAAAATGCACTTGTGAGAAACTTGGATTACTTGGCTACTCATACAAATTTGACTACCCAAGAGTTTTAGGAAAGGAAAATAAAAATCTAGGTCAGACATGAGTCTGGTGTGAGTAAACTCCAAATGACTGAATTATTACTTTAAAAACTCTTTAAAAACAAAGGTATCACGTAGGACGATGACGCACATAAACACAGGCTGGTTTTTACCTTATGATAACCAAAACATTTCTACAGAAAATCTATGATATTATAATAATGCCTAGGGTTTAAACTAGATTATGAACATAGCTGAAATGCTTACATCTCACACTCCAACATCTTTTGGCACAACTAAGTCTGCAAGGCACTTATTGGAAGTTGGGTTCCATCAATGACAAGGCACTGGGGTACCGAGGTCGACAAGAACCTCTTGCACCAATGCTACACAAGACCGGCTTACCCCTTACTGGGCAATACCGAATACGATCATCCCTCGGTTGTGATCAACAACTGTAATGGGCTCTCAAGCATACCTAAGTAAATAGCAATTGCTTTGGATTAGGGATGACCACACCCTAATGAGTGCGACCCATATAGCCCTACGTCTCCCGTGTTTTAGTCATTCTTGGTTGATGAGGCTTGAGGCTACGCTTTATCTTTCTTTAGCAATTACCACTTGGAATGATAACACTGTCTTCCAAGCAATAATGCAATGTTAGCATACGTCCATACAAGTCATTCAGGATATGAACGAGCTGAAGGCACTACTTCTACTACATCCATTTTGGAATCACCCTCAGGATTAGTAGTAAGTAGCCCTTTCACTTCAAATATCTTTTTCTTCGATCCTAGTTATTTCGAATTCAAATGTTTACATTGGTTCAAAGTGGTTTTCAGAAACGCATGTTATCCGATCCCGATCCCTTCGAACCAACATTCGATAATTTTAAAAGGGTCAAGTTATCGACAGTGGACAACTCCATTATCTGGGGTGTAAAAATTTGCATATGAAAATATCTTCCATATACTTAATTTATCATGACTCACTTATCGAAATTAACTCCCTTGTATTTATCACATTTCCAACATTCGACATTTGTGCTAAATACAAAACGACTTACTTCAAATAAAACGTATCAACGTTTTAGTATAACTATTTTTATTTGTTTAGCTACTTAATAAAATAGACAAGAGATCCCTTGTAAAAAAAAATTTACTTATAAAAGAAAACTGACTTAAAATATAACTGATAGGGTTTAAAATAAACCTTTACTAAATAATAATTAAATCTTAATTTAATTTTTAATTAAATCATAATTAACTCTAAATTAAATCTTAATTAAATCTAAATAGATTAATTAATTAAACCTTACCTAATTAGTAATTAATTTAAAACTAAAACCCTAATTAAATAATAATTAATTAAATAATTAAACTTAATTAAATAAAAATTAATACTTAATTAACAATTTACTTAATCATTAATTAAAACTCTCATAAAAAATTATTTAAAATTAACTTACTCAAGTAATCTTAAGTACCGTTTGAACCAAAAATGGCGCAAATACCCAGAAGTTTATGTATTAAAGATTAAATAAAGAAAAGTAAATAAAAATAATGAAATAAACAAGACACGATCATTTATAGTGGTTCGGCAAAGCAAAACCTACGTCCACTTTGAAGTTTTATTGCGTATTTCTAATTTAGAGGTAGAAGTTCTTCGGGGTCGGTACAACTCTAACACTTAGAATTTTAGAGCTACAACACTATAAAAAATAACGGAACTAGAGCCATAAGATCCTCAAAAATGAGCCATACCTTCCTATATATAGAGGCAAGGGGCCTAAAATCTTGCATGTAATATCTCTTAGCCGTTGTGCCCAAAATTGACTAATTCTCCCAATAAGATAGGTGCCAAGTCAACAATATTTCGGATTCAGTACAAATCCTCAAGTAAGAGTCGGTACCGATCCCCAAGTTTGATGATTCTTGAATCTTCAACTCCTTAGCTGCGGCCGTCTTGGGGTAGGCTTCATGAATCCATAGTTTTTACACCAATCTTAGCTTGTTTCTAAGACTACGCGATGGAGTTTTGGGAGAACAAAGCAGCAGATTCAGAAGTTCATAGAGATAGATATAGAATTGCATTGATTCAACAAACCAACTTTGAAAATAGACTCTCGGCATCGAGATAAACTTGTAGGCAGAAGATGGGGTCCACCCAAGTTGTATTTGGAAGTCAGTACCGATCCCCAACGGGATTCGGTACCGATCCCCAATGGGAGTCGGTACCGATCCACATCTCGGGGGATCCCATTACTTTGTTGTCTTGGATAATTTTGGCTTTAACTTCGTGGTTCTGTCTATGCTTGGTTCCAATGACCCATTACGACGTTCAGCTAACATCCAGGACTATAAATCTGGAACATGATCCCATGGTATGCTATTCCAAGTCTAATGATTTTAGACTAATTCCATCCATGAGTTCTCCAGGTATAAGTCTAACTCTCCTTCAACTTTAGTCATCAAGTATTGGTGTAACAACCCAAAATTTAACCAGAAATAATTAATTCATTAATTAACTAAATAATAAAATAACTTTATGAAATTATTAGAATTGAGCCACGGGAGTTGCACCATTGTGTCCGTAGTAATTTTCTGGTCAATTTCCATATAAAGAACGTCAGAATCCAAGCTAATAAGAACGAGTTACAAAATAATCAAGAATCCAAAAGAATATATATATATATATATAATATATATGGAGGGTTGACCATCACACTTCTTAGGTCGACCGGCCGGTCAACCTGGCATAGTGGGCGATCGACCCTAAGGTCGACCCACCTCAAGTGAATGAACGAAGGATTCTTTCATTCGTTCCAGTAGCTAGCGAACACGTCATTTTCGTTCCTTTGGCTCATCTGGTCCCTTCGTGCTTCCAACCGATGGCTCCTATTCAGCCCTATGACGTGGTTGCATCCTATTCAATCTCCAAATCCAACGGTCTGAGATCCACTTCTAACCCTATAAATAAGACCCTAAGCCTAACACTTTTTCTCATTCTAGATTTTCTCCTCTTGGGTTCACCTTTTCAGGAAGGACCCTAAAAGGAATAATTTTCCAAGGAGAGAATATTTTTAATAAAAATATTTTTATACCCTCAAGTGGATCCGGGAAGACCTAAGGAAGAGCTAAGGACCATAGGTGAGTGACTGTAATTATTTTAAGATTTCTTTAAGTAATTTAAAATAATAGGGTTTCCAATAGTTGTAGCTTTACTACGATTTTTGGAATAGCCTTTTCAATAGTTTATTTACAGTTTTTAAAACTATTTTCTGTCTATTTCCTTTCAGCTATTCTTTTTAGTAATTTTAGTTTATTTCTGTTAATTATAGCTTTTCGTTTATTTACAGTTTATTTACAGTATTTCAGTTTATTTACTATTATTTATACGTTATTTACATCTTCTTTCTACGCTTTGGATTTCTTCTATTTCAGTTTTCTTTTATTCCTCCTTCTTCTTCACGTATGGATTAGAATAAGATTAATGTGAATATGGATTAAGTTGTAAGAAACCTAAAATATTGGAATATAAGATGTAAATTTCAAAGACTGTAATATAGATGGAATTAGACTAAAATTACACCTAATTATGACGTTAATTGGACTGAATTAAAAAGTTTGGCCTAGTTATAACTTAGAATTATAACTAAAAAGAGTAAAAGATGAAAGAAGCTTATTTTCACACTTAGACCTTGGTTTTAGTAATAAGCATGATTATAACGTAGGTTATAATAAGAAAAAGAACATAATAAGGCTTATTTTAAGACTTAGGCAAAATTAATAAGCACAGATAGTAGAGAAAAATGTAAAGGCTTATTTAAATAATTTATCTAAGTTAATAAGAAAAAATGAAAGTAGGACCTGTACCAAATAGCATTCCCTATTAGACAAAACGGTGGTCTCACATTAGCCTGAAGCAAGACGAGGGCACGCTTATGCTAAAAATGGTAGTAATTGGTCAATTAGAAGTCCAAATCACAGGGGATTTGGATAAGGGGCGCAACTAGATATTGTTTGGATGATGGGCCAGTACCAACAACATTTCCTCTATTTTCTATGGACACATGGTGATCTCACGTTAGCTTGAAGTGGGATGAGGGGCACGCTTATGTTGGAGTTTGAGGTAATAAGAAGACCCAATAGGTGGAGAAAAAGGTAGCATAGGCATGGTGGTAGTTACACATGCGACTTCCATTCGGGTGCTCAGTGATAGCTATGAGTTCCAAGCGCTTAGTATGGGTGTCTTTCGTAGACACCATTGCCTTCTGTGTAGGGAGCTATATATGTCGTCTAGTCCACAGTAACATTATGTGTAGGGAGTTATATATAGTATCTGGTCCACAGTAAATAAATGCCTTCTGTGTAGGGAGCTATATATGTCGTTTGGTCCACAATAACATTCTATGTAGGGAGTTATATAGCAGCTGGTCTGTAAAAAGGTACTATAGAGTAGCAGGCCGATCAAAAAGGGTAGGATTAGGGTTACATCCTAATTACAAGATTAAGAATTCAGCCTAATCAAAGCAGAAATCAAGGACAAGTGCAAACAATCAAAATTAACCTATCTTATAAATTGAGCAATATTTAATCGTGCTTATTTCTTTCCTACTTCCTTTGTTATCCTTATTCATGCTAGAACTGTTGTAGAGTCTATTACTTTGCTTAAAGATTCTAATAATTACTATCATTCACCAGATTTTAGTCTGACCCACTCCTCTATTTCCCCTTCCGTCCCTCATAGGCAATCAGGGGCAAGGATAGTAGACCGTAGCTTCGTGGAGGCTTATTGGAGATTCTATCGCGTATTTCTTTCCTTCAGTTCTAGTTTTTGGTTCTTTTGTTGAGCTGGTATTTTGAGAGGGATGTATTGTACTCTGATATTATTTGAGACTTTAGGTTTTTGGATTTCATGAGACTTGTATGGGTATTTTGTCATATGATGTATTGGGTATTTGGTGACTTATTTTTATCATCTTATATTATGGAATTTGATTTTTAGCAAAATACTATAATTGTTTCCGCTGCGTTATTATTATTATTGTTATTTTTATCTAATTTTTGTCTTATGAATCTTAGTCTCTGCTAGTTTTAGTTATACCTACAACGCGCCATGCATTTTAGTGTGTCCTTTTGGGTATACTAAGGGGTGTGGGGTGTTTCATTTGGTATCAGAGCCTAATGTTACAGGATTCCTAAAAACCTGTTTTAAAAATAAGGTATTTTTCCAAAAGCAGCCTATTTCTAAGTAGCATATCTTCAAATTAGAAGTATTTTTAAGAAAGAAACTCTTATTATAGAAGTAGTTTTCAAGTATAAAAGAGTTTTTATAAAAAATCCCCTCAAAGTCCGGTTCCACCTTCTTTCGATGCTTTCAAGCCTAAGTTTCCTTCTCTTTTCATAGTATGGTTGTTTGGTTCCATAGAGCTACGGTACCGGAGGTGCATGGGCAAGCGCCCAATACAACACCGGTAGGTGGAAATCCCTTTAATCCACCTACACCGGCCGACTTTTCTAAGCTATGCAAGAACTTCGATGATCTAGGAGGCAGAACAATTTCTGACATAGAGGATTTCGAGGAGGCACGAGCTAGGTGGGAGGTTATGGAGCAAAGGTTTAGGATGTTAGATTTGGAGGACCTCAGAAGTGAATCAAGAAAAGTGGGAAACGTAAGCGTTATAGAATGACCGGTCATTATGCAAAAGACTGTAAGAAGGCAGAAATAAAGGGAATGTGTTTCAATTGTGGAAAGCTTGGTTACTGTTATCCCGCCTTTTGGCAAGGCCGTGACACCAAGGATTTGACTAGAAACCAATGACAGTTCGTCTTGGAGATCGGTTATAAGCAGGCTCACTATGGATATCGATGAATTTTGTCCGAGCCCGGGTCGAGCTACAATCGACAAGACACGACAAGCGAAGCTATAAGAGCCAACGTTTCAAATTTCAGGTCAATCCGAGTTCGTATGCTCAAGTTACGATCGATGCAGGTTGGAGGAAATAGTCCCGATTTCGTATCCATCAGTTGGCCGCACTTCGTATCGATCGACTTCGAATCGATCACCAGAGTCTACTTCGTATCGATCGACTTCGTCTCCATCACCAGAGTTTACTTCATATCGATCGACTTCGTCTCCATTAAGAGACAATGCACTTCGTATCGGTCAGCCAGTGTCAGCTTCGCATCCATCCACGAGCCTTTGTTCGAATCCATCAACTCACACTGTTCGAATCCATCAGGAGAGCCACTATTCGTATCCATCGAGTTAGAGCGCTTTTATCGATACGAACAAGCCAACTTCCATCGATACGAACAAGCCAACTTCCATGGTTACGAACGAGCCAACCTCCATCGATGCGAACTACGCCACTTCCATCGATGTGAACTGGGCCAGCTCCATCGATTCGAACTACACCGCTTTCATCGATACATGCGAGGCGAAGTTCAAGGACGACTCGGTCAACTCGGCGAAGAAGATGGATCGATCCGAAGATTGCTCGCCACGTCACCACCTGATCGCGTACCTACCATCGATTCGAATTGATCGAGTCGAACAGAACAAAGCACTGGAAACACAATCTTACATCTATTATATCTCGCGATCTACAAGTCCAAATGCTACGAAATTTTCACACAAGCTTACGTGCATGCTGAAGAATGTACACACCAAATTTCAACTCCATCGGACGCAATATTGATCGATACGGAATTCGTTCGTATCGATCACGGTTCGGGCCGAAACTTCACGGGCTTGGTCGCGTGGGCCCGCTCACGTGCCAGAAGAAGTCTCCCAAGATCCGAGGGAAATATCATCCTCCTACACCTATAAATTGAGCCCCAGAGCCAACAGAAAAATGATCTTTGAATTCTCCAACGCCCAGACTCTGCCGAATCCATTTCTAAACTCCATTGCTGCTGCTAACGAATTTTACTGCTGTAATCCATTTTTATCTGCTGTAACACACTGCAATCAATTGTAAACATCAAAGAAACATCAATAAAGCAATCAATTTCATAGTGGACGTAGGCAATACGCCAAACCACTCTAAATCCTTGTGTTTCTGTGCATTTTCTTATCTGTTAATTGGTGTGTTTGTTAGATCTGCTTCATTTTCCATTTATTTTCTTAATTTTATCTCTTCAAACACATCCGAAGAGTGTTGTGCCCAATTTTGGTACAAACACTTTGGTGTTTTCACCGAGAAAACCCCAACTTTTCTCCTGCTCTGTGGATCTACTATCATTGTTGGATTGCAAAAATCTAAGGAGGAGATCCAGATCTGCCGTCCAGTGGTTTCATCTATTCTATTCAGATTGCTCCAGATCTAAGAGGAACTGCATTCATCTATATTTTCGTATCCATGTTCTCGAATCCAGAGAATATGGTGATTTTCGTATCCATGTTCTCGAATCCAGATAATATGATCATTTTCGAATCCATCATTTCGTATCCAGAAAATATGGTGATTTTCATATCCATGTATTCACATCCAGAAAATATGACAACATTCGTATCGATCGACTTTCGTATCGATCACTTTTCGTATCGATTGGTTTTCGTATCGATCAACTTCGTATCGATCCAGCCATGTGCATTTCGTATCGATACTCACACACAGTTCGTATCGATCCATCTACGTCCAATTCATATCGATACTCACGGCTCTGTTCGTATCGATAAAAAATGCTATGTTCGTATCGATCGAAAATGCTCTGTTCGTATCGACCGCAACTGCTCTGTTCGTATCGACCGCAACTGCTCTGTTCGTATCGACCGCAAATGCTCTGTTCGTATCGACCGCAAATGCTCTGTTCGTATCGATCAAAACTTCTCTGTTCGTATCGATCCCACTTCGTATCGATCCTGCAGCATGCATTTCGTATCGATACTCAAATACCACTTCGTATCGATCTAGCCGCGCACATTTCGTATCGATCCTCAAATACCACTTCGTATCGATCCAACCGTGTGCATTTCGTATCGATCCAATTGTCCACTTTTTGGATCGTTCAATTTCACCAACATTTGTACCGTTCGAACATTGCTGAGACAGATACAAAATTTCAAAAAAATAATATATATTTTCGGGTACCGTCCGAACCCTAGCCGCAGCGCAGAGCACTCGCATAGTTAATTCAAAACTCAACTTAATAAAGGAACATTTTGATCATTCCATGACTGGACAGGACGTAGGGGATTACAGTAGCAATTGTTGAGTTGCAATCAAGGAATGGGTAAAGAAATACTACTCCACCGTACTCCCAGAGGCTGGAGAACCTAGCTAATATGCCAAGAACTGGAGTTGATTAATATATCATGCTTTTAAGGTGGAATGTGACTTCCTCCAATTGAACAGCTTTTAAACTCCTGAATTGACAACTATGGTACGATGGCAAGTATGACGACTCCCGTACACTGTCTACTCTGCCAACTCAAAACATAGCTGGTCGCCGCTGAACCATCTTCAAATGCCCGCATTCATTCCACGTCCACATGACTAAAAGCATGGCATACAACCTCAAGAGGACTTCCTTAATACCCTATATAGGTCTCCTATATGGATGAAAGTTTGGGATAAACACCAATCTATTATCCCATTTTAACCAACTCGCCGTCCAATCGGCGTTACCAACCACTCAAGCATTGGACAATCATGCACGCATCATTCGCCAATGTTACAAGACCCCTTGGCAATAAAATGGACCTGATCATAATGTCGATTGGAGAATCTTTCCCAGTCGAGACCTATTCGTTGAAACCATCCTACATGCAGAACTTCCAGTGAAAATTCAACATGTTAACTATGTCGGTGTACTATGGAAATACAACCCCCGACACTACCTTATGAAGTGGGAATGGCGCGTGGATTTCTCCTAGGGTGATGAATGCCATCAAACGCAGATGTCTTCCCTCATTCCTCAGAGAAGACCATCAATCATCGTTAGACATACCAGTTCTACTTCTCGTATTGTTGAAGGGAATGAAGAAGCTGGCAGCCAACGAATTTATCCAAAGCCCACAGCCAGTTGTTGCCAATACCCATAAATGAATTCATCACTAGAGCTTATTTCCAAACTTTGATAAGAGAACTGGTGGGTAGCCGCCGACGACTATACCAACATGTCTAGGCCAATATTGAGTTGATGGATTAGATGAAGGATCAACATGGCGAGATAAGGAGGGAACCTACTCCATACTCTAGATCGGAAAACTCCTCTTCTCTAGATGGCTACCATGAACGCCAACGCCATAAGGCTGCTCCGGAAAGGATAGCTCTGACAATATGTGCAAGCCTCATAAAACGAAGGACCGGGAACACCCGACCCCTATCGATCAAGAACATTGATCAAATTCAACCATTTGCGTTAGACTTCCAACTGTGAAGGGCTGGATCAAAGTGCAATAACAAGCATACGACACCACTTCACTTATCAATGAGATTTGATCTGATCTCTTTTGAATTATTTCTAATTCAATTTCATTTACGTTTCGAAATATGACCAACTTGAATTAAACTACTTGCAAATGATGCATATAACCGAGTACTTAAGATTGGGTGCAAAACAACCTCTATGGACTATGATCAAATCATTGAGGTATCATCATGACGAGCATGATTCAACCACTCATCGGCTACTATATGCCCCTGACTGGTGGCAAGGCATCAAACAGAAGAGACCGATAAGGTCAGGACTCTAGTACAAAGTGGATGCAACCGACCATCCACTCATCCGCCTATGCAATTTAATTAGGAGATTTAAGAAAGACTTGGAGTTATATGTCCTAATAATGCACTCTCCATCTCGTGTTTGAAGCTCGCCAAAATACTTATGCTTCTTCTGATGCCCGATAAAATCGGAATCACACCAAGGGTGGACGTGATGTCACCATCCATGCATCCAATCCTACATTAGACACTTGGGATTACTTGAGAGAACACATGTTTGAAGTGGATATGATTTGAACGTTCACTCTCCAGTTTGCTTCTGTAATTCGGAAAAACAGTTATGCCTTAAACCAACTTCATCAGGGTCCAACCCTCAATTTAAAGTCATCAATGACTGACTGCCTACTCGCTAACCATCACGAGCTGTCATTTCAACTCTATTCCTTAGCTCGATCGAAAGAATGCAAAGTATAAATTGGACGTGACTCGACTGTCTGCTCTCCAATTCTTGCACCCGACTTAAGGGAAAATACATAACTCAAAGTGGATGTAGTTCGACCATCCTTTCCTATGCTCAAGCACAAAGCTTGCCAGAACACTAATCTTACTCCTTAGGCTTAGCAAAAGTGGAATCCAAATGAACATGGACATGATCCAACTGTCCATAAACTAAATCACATCCTTCGTTGAGGGGCATATAAGTGAAAGTTAATCGGGATCCCACCGATCACTCACTAAGTGAAACCCCGAGCTCAGGGACAAGCCATTACACTGCGGCAATAAGGGATTGATACATGACAATCCTCTAACTGACTCCGGCTCCCACAGTGTGAGCTCGAGGAGGATGGATACGTCCATCTAACGACTTCGCCCGTGTTCAACCTAAACCCAAGGAGGATGGATCAATCCATCTAACGACCTCACCTTCCATATTTACAAGCTCGAGGAGGATGGATCCGTCCATCTAACGACTTCGCTTTCCTACTCAGGGTGGATATGATACAACCGTCCACGTACCTGATCAACTTCTTGTTCCTAGAGTGTGAACGAAATCCTAAAGCCTAAACAGATGTGACTGACCATCTGTCGGCTAACTCCAGATTCCCAGAGTACGAACTAGAGTATAAACATTAAATAACTCTAAGTCCCCAGAGCGCGGATTGGAGTATAAACACTAAAATGGGTGTGACTGACCACCCATCAACTAACTCCAGATTCCCAGAGCGCGAACTGGAGTATAAATATTAAATAACTCTAAGTCCCCAGAGCGCGAACTGGAGTATAAACACTAAAATGGGTGTGACTGACCACCCATCAACTAACTCCAGATTCCTAGAGCGCGAACTAGAGTATAAACATTAAATAACTCTAAGTCCCCAGAGCGTGGACTGGAGTATAAACACTAAAATGGGTGTGACTGACCACCCATCAACTAACTCCAGATTCCCAGAGCGCGAACTGGAGTATAAACCTTAAATAAATCTAAGTCCCTAGAGCGTGGACTGGAGTATAAACACTAAAATGGGCGTGACTGACTACCCATCAACTAACTCCCGATTCCTAGAGCGCGAACTGGAGTATAAACATTAAATAACTCTAAGTCCCTAGAGCGTGGACTGGAGTATAAACACTAAAATGGGTGTGACTGACCACCCATCAACTAACTCCAGATTCCCAGAGTGCGAACTGGAGTATAAACATCAAATAACTCTAAGTCCCCAGAGCACGGACTGGAGTATAAACACTAAAATGGGTGTGACTGACCACCCATCAACTAACTCCAGATTCCCAGAGTGCGAACTGGAGTATAAACATCAACTAACTCCAGATTCCCAGAGTGCAAACTGGAGTATAAACATCAAATAACTCTAAGTCCCCAGAGCGCGGACTGGAGTATAAACACTAAAATGGGTGTGACTGACCACCCATCAACTAACTCCAAATTTCCTGAGCGCGAACTGGAGTATAAACATCAACTAACTCCAGATTCCCAGAGTGCGAACTGGAGTATAAACATCAACTAACTCCAGATTCCCAGAGTGCAAACTGGAGTATAAACATCAACTAACTCTAAATCCCCAGAGTGTGGACTGGAGTATAAACACCTAATGGGTGCGAATGACCACCCATCAACTTACTTCTGTCCCAAGAGCGCAGGCTAGAGTATAAACACCAAATAGGTGTGACTAACAACCCATCAGCTAACAACAGTCCTCAAAGCATGGTTTGGAATATGAATACCAAAAGGGATGTGATTCGACTGTCCATCTATCGGCTATGGTTCCTCATCAAGTTCTGTAGTACAAAAAGCGGATGTGGTCGACCATCTACTTTCCAATCTGCCCTTGACATGGGGGCACACTTAACACACAAAATTGGATGCGATCCGACCATCCAGCACTAAGCGGGCGTGACACAACCGTCCATGCATCAACTCTTGTCCCCGGCATGGGACCCATAACGTAAATTTATAGGGATGCACTCCAACCCTACAAGACAAAATTTCTTCCTTGATTCGACAGGGAGGCGTAGATTCGAAAAACGGACCTAGATGGATGTCCTATTCTGAATTGGTATTACTACCATCCAACCGCAAATGAACGTGGCATGACCATTCATCCGCTAACTCTCGCCTGTGATTCGACGAGTTGTGCGTGCAACATGGACGGATGTGACCTAACCATCCGCCAATCAATTCCTTCCTACAGTTCAGTGGGAGAAGCATCAAACTAAAGTTGTTGTAATTTGACCGGCCACACTTCGACTTTTGCCCTTGACTGGGGGCAGAGGAATTGACCGAGGAAAACGCGGTCTGACCATTTTCTATAAAAAAAAAACTTAGTCCCCAGAGTGTGAACAGGGGTATAAACATCAAATAGGTGTGATGAATGGCCCTTCAACTGACTCTGATCCCCAAAGTGTGGCTACAAGAATAGACAAACGAATGAATGTGATTCGACCATTCATTCACCAACTCTGACCTGAACTCGACGTGCGGAGTGTAAACTCACTACAGGTTTAATTAGATCATCCACGAACTAACTCTGCTAACCCAAGACTAGGGGCAGAAGTAACCGAAAGAAGAGAAAGGTGACTCGCTACATCTCCAGCTTAGCGTCCTTTACAACTTAAGGCAACGACTATAAGGAGACCCTAATGCTAACCAATCTGAATGATGCTCGAAGTCCTAGGAAACCAATTATATCGTACCGCCGGATCGACGGGCAATATCGATCTGCACCTTTCATATCATACCATTGGATCGGTAGGAAATGAGATCCGAGCATTCTACATCGTGCCATTGAATCAACGGTCAATATCGATCCTCTTCGACTACAAATCGATGTGACCCGAACATCCATCGAATACCTTTGACCAATAGGGCATGGATAGAAGAATAAACCACGAGTGAGTATGACTTGACCATTCGTCCTCCGTCGCCTTCCTACGATCTGTTTGGAAAAGCATGAAACCGGATGGGCATGACTTGACTGCGTTTGAGCTGACATTATTCCAAGTTCCGACGGGAGAATGTAAACCGAAATGGATGTAGTTAATTTCCTAACACCCAGAGAATGCAATGTGGCCATTCATTCTCTGAATTTTACCATGATTCGATTAAGAGAGCAATTCAAAACAAGTGCAACCTAAACATTTGCACACTGACTCTTACCCTGGATTCGACAAGGGAAGCATCGATCCTGCATTGGATCTGACTGGACGATTCACTCTTCAGTTTTTGCCCAAAGTATGGTGACATAAACAGCGAAGTGAATGTCATTGACCATCCAGATTCTAGCTTATGTCCGAATGTCGGCAAAGTAACAATGTATTCCGCCTAGAGGAAAGAACTAAAACCTAATGCAGGAATAGGCACGACTTAGCCCTCCATCGGTTAACTCGATCCCATGGTCCAATGGGATAGAATACAAAATTGAAGCGGACATTATCTACCCTGCCACTTATCGAGATATTCCCCAGATTTGGGGGCACGAGCAAGAAGGTAAGATTAATATGATTCAACCATTCATCAATCAACTCTGATTCTTAAAGCTTGAACTACAGTATAAACACAGCTAGGACGAGACTAGACCGTTCGCGTAGTGCATCCGCCAACCCAAGACTGGGGGTAAAAGAGTAATTATCCAAGGGTTGACTATGACAATTTGAACTTATGACCCATGCCTGATATTCATAACAACTCTAGGTTGCGACCGAAAGGATGCCTAGAGATAGAGTCATCAAATCAATACCCGGACTTATGGGCAACTGATCATCATTCTGACCCTTCCGATGAGCAATGGATCGCAGGTACATTGCATGAAAAGCGCATCATTCAGAAACATAAGTAAATTCAATCTCAAAGCTGGAGCCAGCTATGTAGCAGCATGCAGTACAAGGCTAAGTTTTACTAATCCTTTGATTCAACGTCCTTATAAGCCTGATCATTTACCATTGCAAATAAACACATGAAGCGCCTACAACCTATCACGAGTATTGTAGATCAGATCACAACTCTGCGCAATGATGAAGAAAGAGTCAACTGTTTTACTTCAGGTGAATCTTGATGTGTTCGCTTGGACTCTATCTCATATATATATATATATATATATATATATATATATGGACTCTCTCCAGCCATGAAGAACCCTACATTAAGTGTAGACCCGAGGCATGTCTCGGTGAACAAAAACGATGCGACGTGGATCCGGAGAGATCTGTTTCACTTAAAGAGGAGGCGAATCTGCTCAAAACTAGTGGGTTTATCCATGATGCCCTCCAACCAAAGTGAGTATCCAATCCTTTACTTATAAGAAAAATGAACAGAGAGTGGAGGACATACATCAACTACTCAGATTTGCATGGGGCACGACAAAGCACAGCTTTCCACTTCCAATGATCAACCAACTGATGGACCTGACCATCAGACATGAATTACTCACATCCATGGATGCAAACTCCAGATACAATCGGATACTGAAGCATGTCCTAGACCAGGAATACAACTGTTTCATTATTGACCTGGGCCTATAGTGCTATGCTGAAATCCCTGGATTTGAACTTGAGAACGCTTATGCTACTTACCAAAGGACGATTAACAGATCATTCAAAAATCATATCGGCCGATCGATGAAAGTAGATGTGGTTAACATGCTCATGAGATCACGACTATCAAACGACCATATTGATGACTTGACAAAGGTATTCAGCGCTCTCCAAAAAATGCAGGATGAAACTCGATCCTTTGAAATGCTCTTTCACCATTACATCAGAAAGATTCTTTGTTTTCATCATCAATTCTCATGGAATCAAGACTAATTTCTAGAAAATTCCGATAGTTAGAGACACCCATGTACCAAAGACAACCAAGCAGGTACGGAGCCTAAGTCGAAAGATTACCGTCCTAAGTTGATTTGACTCTAGGACCATCTAAAAGTGAATTCTCTTCTTCAACCTGACCAAGAGAGGGAAGAGAACTTTTGAATGAACTAACAACTGCGTTGATGCACTTCCAGCTCTGATAGATCGCTTAAAGAGACCTCCCATTTTACCCAAACCTTTGGATCGCGAAGATTTATACATCAATTGGGCCGTGTCAACACACGCCATAAGCGTCGCAATGCTATGTGAAGAGAAACAAATCCAAAGACCAGTATATGATGAAGGTTGGCTATTGGCAAGCATACCCCGTTAACGTCCATATCGACCAACCGTTACGATAGGTCCAATAGAAACCTTAGATGTCTGAAAAGTTACTCAAATGGGGTATCAAGCTAAGCCAATTTGATATCACTTATCTTCCTCGGAGAGCTCTCCAAGGTCAAACATTAGCATACTTCATATATGAATTCACTACATCGGACGATTATCCGAAGAACAGTGGAGAACCATCCAACCAATGGAGAACGTGCACCGATGGAACTTCCAATAATCGACTTTCTAACATCGAAGTTGCGTTAATGACTCCTGAGGAACGAACGATCTGCTACGCCCTGAAACTCAACTTCCCTGCAACAAATAACGAAGCTGAGTATGAAGCCTTGGCGCTCAAACTTGCAAGAAAACTAGGAGTGGAAACTTTACATGTCTTATGTGATCACTGGTTAGTAGTACGCCAAGTCAGGGAAGATTATCTGACTAGGGGGCAACGTCTTGCTCCTTATCTCAACCGGGTCCAAAAGCTACTAGCCGACTTCGACTATTACACCACTACACAAATCTCATAGAACAAAACGAAAAGGCCGAATCACTCGCCAAGCTAGCCAGTTCTGGGGATGTGCGACAAATAGACTTTGTCTTAGTTGAAATGCTTATTATTCTAGGCATTGACATATGAAGATCAACTAGATCTTGGAGACATATCTAGAAAAAGAGTCATGGATGACTTCTATCAAAGATTATCCACAATCGGGGATTCTTATTGAATAAAGGAATGAAATGGCATATCCTCCATGAAGCATCACTGTATGATTATGTCTCGATTGTTCGACTCCATCGATACAAAGCATTACTTTTGCAGCCATCGATCCGAGACCCAATATTATGTATCCATCAATACGAAACATACATTCCAACATCTCAGATCGATCCAGGAGAGGATCGATACAAAGGAAGGACTTAAAACAACCATCGAACGTTGTTACAACTCGAATTTCACATCGATCCAGGAGAGGATCGTTACGAAACTCGATAAAAAAACTTGACAACTACCCATGAACGTGCAAACGTTGATGGGATTCAGGTTAACATACATACACGTATGACGAACTAATATTCAATTTTCAAAATTTACAGGAATTGAATGCTCACCTGATGACAATTACAACAGTGAACAGCAAATCGCTAGCACTCGACACTCAGTTACAACAATGCACTACATAATCATTGGCAGTCAACAAATCAACATTTATATTACTAGAAATCAATCGAAGGTTACATCTTTTGATGAAAAGATAGCAACTACTCAACGAATATGATAGAACTTTTTCAGAATGAAGGATGCAGCATTTCTAAGCACGTCATGTTCACACAAGACGTACTTTGGGGGGCAAATGTTATCCCGCCTTTTGGCAAGGCCGTGACACCAAGGATTTGACTAGAAACCAATGACAGTTCGTCTTGGAGATCGGTTATACGCAGGCTCACTATGGATATCGACGAATTTTGTCCGAGCTCGGATCGAGCTACAATCGACAAGACACGACAAGCGAAGCTATGAGAGCCAATGTTTCAAATTTCAGGTCAATCCGAGTTCGTATGCTCAAGTTACGATCGATGCAAGTTGGAGGAAATAGTCCCGATTTCGTATCCATCAGTTGGTCGCATTTCGTATCGATCGACTTCGAATCGATCACCAGAGTCTACTTCGTATCGATCGACTTCGTCTCCATCACTAGAGTTTACTTCATATTGATCGACTTTGTCTCCATCAAGAGACAGTGCACTTCGTATCGGTCAGCAAGTGTCAGCTTCGCATCCATCCACGAGCCTTTGTTCAAATCCATCAACTCACACTGTTCGAATCCATCAGGAGAGCCATTGTTCGTATCCATCGAGTTGGAGCGCTTTTATCGATATGAACAAGCCAACTTCCATCGATACGAACAAGCCAACTTCCATGGTTACGAGCGAGCCAACCTCCATCGATGCGAACTGGGCCAGCCCCATCGATTCGAACTGGGCCAGCCCCATCGATTCGAACTACACCGCTTTCATCAATACGAGCGAGGCGAAGTTCAAGGACGACTCGGTCAACTCGGTGAAGAAGATGGATCGATCCAAAGATTGCTCGCCATGTCACCACTTGATCGCGTACCTACCATCGATTCGAAGGATCGATTTGAATTGATCGAGTCGAACAGAACGGAGCACTGGAAACACAATCTTACATCGATCATATCTCGCAGTCTACAAGTCCAAATGCTACAAAATTTTCACACAAGCTTACGTGCATGCTGAATAATGTCCACACCAAATTTTGACTCCATCGGACGCAATCTTGATCGATACGAAATTCATTCGTATCGATCACGGTTCGGGTCGAAACTTCACGGGCTTGGTCGCATGGGCCCGCTCACGTGCCAGAAGAAGTCTCCCGAGATCTGAGGGAAATATCAGCCTCCTACACCTATAAATAGAGCCCCAGAGCAAACAGAAAAAGGATCTTTGAATTCTCCAACGCCCAGACTCTACCGAATCCAGTTCTAAACTCCATTGCTGCTGCTGCTAACGAATTTTACTAATGTAATCCATTGTTATCTGCTGTAACACGTTGCAATCAATTGTAAACATCAAAGAAACATCAATAAAGCAATCAATTTCATAGTGGACGTAGTGGACGTAGGCAATACGCCGAACCACTCTAAATCCTTATGTTTCTGTGCATTTTCTTATCTGTTAATTGGTGTGTTTGTTAGTTCTGCTTCATTTTCCATTTATTTTCTTAATTTTATCTCTTCAAACACATCCGAAGAATGTTGTGCCCAATTTTGATACAAAAAGTCACTTTAGTAAGTTTTGTCCTCAGAAGATGGGGCAGGGAGCGAGTGCACCTACAGAGCAGATTCAGGCTTTGGATGTAACACCATCCAACAGCGGACCGGATCGAGGTAGGAAAATTTGGTTTCTATTTCTGATTTTCCCATTCAGACACTTTTCGATCCTAGAGCATCACACTCTTTTATCTCTAGTTCTTTGGTAGATTGTTTGCACTTAGACATCTTTTTAGTAGTAGACCCCATTATTGTTTCAAACCCCATGGGAGGATCGGCACTCTTATCTATGATTTGTAGGGGTTTGAAAATTTATATCCTAGGAGTAGAATTTAACTATGATGCCTATATTTTGGGATTTTCGGGGTATGTGATGATTTTGGGAATGGATTGGCGATCCACATATGGAGCTATATTATATTGCGAGCGGAAAGTCGTTAGACTAGAGACATGCGTCAGTAGGACTCTCGAGATTCCTTGCGACCCGCAAGGGTCGGTTATGTTGAGCTTTCTTTATTCCCTCGATTCATCATCATCAGAGTTAGATTCAGTTCATATCGTCGGAGATTTTTCCAGACATCTTTGAGGAGGTTAGAGGACTAACCCCCCCAAAGAGAGATTGACTTAAGGATTTATTTTGCTAGCTAGTAGCATTACCCGTAGGGCATATGGTGCTTAGGGAAAGGAAGGGATTGAGCAAGTAGATCCGTGAGCTTTGGAGAAAGGTTCCATAAGAAGAAACATATCGGAATAGGGAGCGCCATTCGTCTTCACTACCAAAGCAGGTGGTTCCCTTCGACTTTACTTTAACTATAGAGAATTGAATAAGCTCACAAAGAAGGACCATTATCCACTCTCTAAGATAGATGATCTTTTCAACCGGTTAGTTGGCTTGTCAGTATTTTCTGAGTTTGGTCTAGCCATTGGATTTTATCAGCTTAGGGTCGCTGATGACAACATTGATAAGACCGCATTAAGGACACCCGACGGTTTCTTTGAGTGGTTGGTTAGGCCTTTTGGGCTAACCAATGCCCCAACCTATCTTGTTGATTTGGTGAGCCATGTTTTTAGGGATGTCCTAAAATAAAGTTCGTGGTGGTATTCGTGGTCGACATTTTAGCGTTTTCCAAGAAGTATAGAAGAGCATGTTATTCATCTAAAGGAGGTTCTTTGTACGCTCGTGTTCATCAGCTGAAGACAAAGTTCTTGAAGTATCACTTTTGAAGTACGTTTACTAGGGCATATAAAATGTCTACACATGGTGGGGATTTAAGAAACGGTTTTGTACATTTAGGATTTAGATTATGGAAATCCAAAGAGAGGTAGGAAAAGGTTAGAGATGTACAATAAAATTCAGTAAATACGCAAAGAAGAAAGTCCATGTGTAATTGCAGAAATTATAATTGTCTCAGATAAGTGGATTTGAAGATGATGCCTTAGAATAGATATGAGTATACAAGAGGAATAGGAGTAAAAGCCTTTAGTTTAAGAAAAGTACTCCTAGGTTAGTAAGGACAAAATCCACTTTATGCCAAGTCCAATAAAATGAAATTTTTGAAATTTAAAATGTTGAAAAAAAAATGTAATTGTTAGAATTTAAAATTTTCATTGTTAATATTTTCTTTTAGAAAATAAATATGGGGTTTTTGGAGAATGGTATGAAATTTAAGTTGGTTTTTATATAATGAAAAATTGGAATTCTTTTTGAAGAATTATGGAGTATATGTATATATAACTCACTAGTTTCATTGTAAGTAAACAAAGATTTTAAACATAAAAACCTAAAGTGTATCAAGTATCGAAAACGTGGATTACAACTTTTATTTTTGTAGTAAATGTTTTCGTGAAAAATAAGTAGAGCATGGGCTATAACACTATTGTTATAGTAAGTGACTCCCAAGAGAAATATGTTTACATATGTATATGAGATTTATTGGTATTTATTTAACCGAATCCATACACTAGTATTTTTTAGGTTGTAGTAACGGTGTTTTACGAAACATCCATTTTAACCTAAATAAAAATGTAATTTTAAAGGTAATTTCTAAGTATAGAAACAAAATGGTTTGTAAAGTACACTTATTATCTTTAATGAGTATAAGGAAGTTTTTTTGCAGTTATGGAGATATTAAAAAAATTTGAAGATGAGTTTTTCTCAAAGGAAAATGTGTAGGTTATATATTAGAAAATATTTATCATGGAAGAATATAAATTAAACATACTTTAATCTATTGGAATGAAATGAGTAATGGTGTAATTTTCTATGAAACCAATAAAAATGTTTTGTGCAAGTTACAAGGAATACATGAAAGAGATATACAAGGTATGAAAAGCACCATATTTTGTATAGCCTATTTTGAAAAATATAAAATAAGTTCCTTGTAATTTCACATAAACACGAAATTCTCTTTTAAAAAGGTCCATAGAAGATTTTAGTGTTAATAATTTCTTATTTGAGAAAGCAATTTTAATATATTAAGGTATGAGACCGTAAGGTATAATAAGAAGATGTTTTGGAAACACATAAAAACAGTTTAAAGATATTTTAAAAGAAAATGGTTTGGTGAAAAAGTAAATAAGTTTTTGGAAATGAAAAACTTAATAAAAGTAGAATTTGAAAATTCAAACTTTTATAGAAAACTGAAAAGGTCTTTAGAAGAAAACGAGGAATAAGTTTTGGACTTAGAATTTGAAAATTTTCCCCTCTAAGTTGGGAAATAATGTTAAGTAACCAAGTATTTTTGAATTTAATAGAAACTCAAAAATAACACTTTTTAAAAACAAAGATTTTGGGATTTGATGTTTTGAAAATTTAGAAGTCTTAGTTTTTGGAACGATAAATACCCAACCAAACTCTTATAAATATGGAGTATAGAGAAATCATTTCCTAGGTGTAATGGAAAAAGTGCGAGACCATGTAGGGGATAGTAGTGATTACTTTTGGAAGTAATAATAGAGTTTCCATAAAGTATATAGGACCCTAGTAAGAACCTAGGAATGTTGATTCATGTGTGTAGACTAAAGAAGACAGTAAAGTGAAATGATTAAGGTAGTAAGGCATGCTTCGTTGAGAATGAGTATTCTTGATTTTGGAAGGACGTGGGAAAAGCATCTTTCCTTAGTGGAATTCATATGGTAGTAGTTTTCAAGCTAGCATTGGAATGGCACCTTTTGAAGCTCTTTTTGGGAAGGTCGTGTAAGACGTCTTCATGTTGGTTGGAGTCTACGGAAAGGTTGCTTCTTAGTTCCGACATGGTTAGAGAGATTTCGGAGAAGACTAATTTGATTAGGAGAAAATTTGTATCTCATATCCATGTCTCTTTGATAATAGGTTATAGAATTTCCTTTTTCCATCTTTAGTTTTGAATAAGTTCTTTCCTTTACTATCCTTTGGGAGGATAGAACTTAGGATTTAACCTATGGATGGTAAGATTTGATGTAAACATGTTAATAGAACATGTTGTGAATGATGTATGCTAGTGATTACAAGTGTTTGCTAGTGGATGCTAATGGATGCATATAGGTACACTAGGCACTATTATTACTTAGGGATCGGCCTAATAAGGACACTAGAGCATATGCATATGGATGTGTGTGCATTTTTAATTTATTTCTATGGTTGCTATAAATGGATGTTTACCACATGATTGTTGCATTTGGATGACGTTTGTAGCATGCATATAGAATTATCAGTTATCATTAGGAAATTTTCGCATTCATTTGGATACATGGCACAGACATGATTGCATAAAAGGTGGTCAACTGAATCAGTGGACCGCCTAATCTTTTGCATTAGTTAGGGACATTTACACTACAATAATTGCATAAGTATCATAAATTGCATTAGAAAGACTTAAGGACAATGGATGAATGGTTGATGATTGAGTAGTTGGTTGTAGAATTGGATGAAAACATTTAGTACATTTTTTATCCTTAGAGATTTCGGGGACGAAATCCCTTAAGGAGGGGAGAATGTAAAATTCCAAAATTTAACACGTAATAATTAATTCTTTAATTAACTAAATAATAAAATAACTTTGTGAAATTATCAGAATTGAGCCACAGGAGTTGCAGCGTTGTGACCGTAGTAATTTTATGGTCAATTTCCATATATAGAACGTCAGAATTCGAGCTAATATGAACGAATTACAAAATAATCAAGAATCCGAAGAATATATACATACATACATACACACACACATATATATATATATGGGGAGGTCGACCTAGAGGTCGACCATCCCATTGCTTAGGTCGACCGACCGGTCGACCTGGCATAGTGGGCGGTCGACCCTAAGGTCGACCCGCCTCAAGTGAATGAACAAAGGATTCGTTCCTTCGTTCCAGTAGCTAGCAAACACGTCATTTTCATTCCTTTGGCTCTTCTGGTCCCTTCGTGCTTCCATCCGATGGCTCCTATTCAGCCAATGACGTGGTTGCATCCTATTCAATCTCCAAATCCAATGGTCTGAGATCCACTTCTAACCCTATAAATAAGACCCTAGGCCTAACACTTTGTCTCATTCTAGATTTTCTCCGCTTGGGTTCACCTTTTCAGGAAGGACCCTAAAAGGAATAATTTTCCAAGGAGAGAATATTTTTAATAAAAATATTTTATACCCTCAAGTGGATCCGGGAAGACCTAAGGAAGAGCTAAGGACCACATGTGAGTGATTGTATTTATTTTAAGATTTCTTTAAGTAATTTAAAATAATAGGGTTTCTAATAATTGTAGATTTACTACGATTTTTGGAATAGCCTTTTCAGTAGTTTATTTACAGTTTTTAAAACTATTTTCAATCTATTTCCTTTCAGCTATTATTTTCAGTAATTTTAGTTTATTTCTGTTAGTTATAGCTTTTTGTTTATTTACAGTTTATTTACAGTATTTCAGTTTATTTACAATTATTTATACGTTACTTACATCTTCTTTCTACGCTTTGGATTTTCTTCTATTTTCAGTTTTCTTTTATTCCTCCTTCTTCTTCACGTATGGTTTAGAATAAGATTAACGTGAATATGGATTAAATTGTAAGAAACCTGAAATAATGGAATATAAGATGTAAATTTCAAAGACTGTAATATAGATGGAATTAGACTGAAATTACACCTAATTATGACGTTAATTGGACTGAATTAAAAAGATTTGCCTGGTTATAACTTAGAATTATAACTAAAAAGAGTAAAAGATGAAAGAAGCTTATTTTCACACTTAGACCTTAGGTTAAGTAATAAGCATGATTATAACGTAGGTTATAATAAGAAAAAGAACATAATAAGGCTTATTTTAAGCCTTAGGCGAAATTAATAAGCACAAATGGTAGAGAAAAATGTAAAGGCTTATTTAGATAATTTATCTAAGTTAAAAAGCAAAAATGAAAGTAGGACCTGTACCAAATAGCATTTCCTATTAGACAAAACGGTGGTCTCACATTAGCCTGAAGCGAGGCGAGGGCACGCTTATGCTAAAACTGGTAGTAATTGGTCAATTAGAAGTCCAAATCACGGGGATTTGGATAAGGGGTGCAACTAGATATTGTTTGGATGACGGGCCAGTACCAACAGCATTTCCTCTATTTTCTATGGACACACGGTGATCTCACGTTAGCTTGAAGTGGGATGAGGGGCACGCTTATGTTGGAGTTTGAGGTAATAAGAAGGCCCAATAGCTGGAGCAAAAGGTAGCATGGGCATGGTGGGAGTTACGCGTGCGACTTCCATTCGGGTGCTCAGTAATAGCTATGAGTTCCAAGCACTTAGTATGGGTGTCTTTCGTAGACACCATTACCTTCTGTGTAGGGAGCTATATATGTTGTCTGGTCCATAGTAACATTCTGTGTAGGGAGTTATATATAGTATCTGGTCTAGAGTAAATAAATGCCTTTTGTATAGGAAGCTATATATGTCGTCTGGTCCACAGTAACATTCTGTGTAGGGAGTTATATAGCAGCTGGTCCGTAGAAAGGTACTATAGAGTAGCAGGCCGATCAAAAAGGGTAGGATTAGGGTTACATCCTAATTATAAGATTAAGACTTCAGCCTAATCAAAGCAGAAATCAAGGAAAAGTGCAAACAATCAAAATTAACATATCTTATAAATTGACCAATATTTAATCGTGCTTATTTCCAGTTTATTTCTTTCCTACTTCCTTTGTTATCCTTATTCATGCTAGAACTGTTGTAGAGTCTATTACTTTTACTTTGCTTAAACATTCTAATAATTACTATCATTCACCAAACTTTTAGTCCGACCCACTCCTCTTTTTCCCCTGTTCCCCCATAGGCAATCAGAGGCAAGGATAGTAGACCGCAGCTTCGTGGAGGCTTATTGGAGATTCCATCGTCTATTTTTTTCCTTCAGTTCCAATTTTTAGTTCTTTTGCTGATCTGGTATTTTGAGAGGGATGTATTGTACTTTGATATTATTTGAGACTTTGGGTTTTTGGATTTCACGCGACTTGTATGGGTATTTTGTCATATGATGTATTGGGTATTTGGTAACTTATTTTTATAATTTTATATTATAGAATTTGATTTTTAGCAAAATACTATAATTGTTTTCGCTGCGTTATTATTATTATTGTTATTATTATCTAATTTTTGTCTTGTGAATCTTAGTCTCTGCTAGTTTTAGTTATACCTACAATGCACCATGCCTTTTAGTGTGTCCTTTTGGGTATACTAAGGGGTGTGGGGTGTTTCAATTAGATATATACACATGCCACATTACATCTGCATAGGCCTTCACATACATACGCATATAACATATATATGCTTACGTGTGTATTAAAAAAAATTGTGAGCCGGTACTGACCCCTGGTTTGTGAGTCAATACCGACTCCGTACTCGGAAGTTCTTCCAAGTTTCTTGGCTTTAAAAATTTAAGCATGCGACCCTTATATAACCCATTCCTCTTCTCTTCCTTTCTCACTTGTTCATTTGTTTCCACCGACCCGAATTCCTTCAGCTTCTGCCACGTTTCCTTACTCCCAAATCGTACCCTGCCTCCATATTTGCCTTCAACTGCATTTGACCTTCTCTACCTAACATCGCCGTCTCCATCAAATTTCAACCACCATTGAGATTCGATGGACTCATAATTCCACCGACCCGACTCTTCAGAGAAATGATCCAAACCCTAGAACACTACTACACAACTTCAAATCTAATTGTACGAGGTGGGTGATTGATGACCGACCGTAGGCGTACGGTCATGGACTTGGGTGTGCCGAGTGATGCTAGTGGCCATGGTTTGTGAGTTAGTTGAGATGAGGGAGGAAGTTCGAGATTTTCTTGACTGTGCTGGTCGGTGAGAATCCCACACTTAGGCAAATGTTTGCCAACTCCAAGTTTCACAATTAATCTCTGTCTTGGAGTTTCATGTTGAATTCCTCTTTCATCTTGAACATCTTTGAACCATGGTTAATAACATCAAACTAGTCGGGACGCTCATCGAAGGTGGTCACGTCAAGCAACACCTAGACTTTAAAGTGAACTGCTAAAATAAATGGTTAAATAATAACCGAAATCCGAACTACATCACACTCCACCATATTGCATTAGAATCCACTCTTAAGGATGCTGTAACACTGAATAACCCGGTAGATTCTATCCTTTCCAAAATCGATGAGGGATCTCTTTGGACGATATGTAGTAAGCATGGAATTCCATTTGATGATGTATTAGCACCGTCTCACAACTAGAGAGCTCATGATCCTCCAGAAGGGTACATAGCTTGGAACAGATACATGTGCTTGGCGGGTTGCGTCCTGCCTTTTAATCAATTCATATGCTGAGTCCTGAACTTTATGAGACTGGCTCCCACATAACTGCATCCAAACAACTACGCTTTTCATTTGAGCACTTATCTAGTTCTCTGAGCATTTGAACCGAGTGCCTAGCGATGAAGAAATCCAATACATTTATAACTTTAAAAGCCGTAAAGAAAACCCATCTCTTATGTACTTAGAGCCGATGGAGCCTTGCAGAATCATTTCCGGGGCTTGGACCAAGCTGAATTATTTCAAGGTTGAATGGTTCTATGTGCATTGCCCACCTGGATTCGCTCGTAGATGGATATCCGGACGTATGTTTTATTTCAAATGTCGTCCATGCATTTGCCTTATAATTTATATGCTTGATTTATCTCTCATTGATGTACAGATGTTGCGGCAAGACCCAGCGGCGGATCACTTTCGGATACCGTTAGTACTCTTATGGAAATCCTAGCTAAGGATAGGTATATAAGAACTCTATTGATAGATGAGAATATTCTCGCTCATGGCTTATTAAAGGAAGGCTGCAGCACCGGCATTATTCCAGCTGCCGACATTGAGGATGCCGATGATGATAATGATGATAGCAATCCTCCTACAGAAGGTGAAGTCGATCTGAGTTGCCTCCAGCTCTAAGTCCTGAGCTGGAGTTGCTGAAGACATGGAACTAAAACGTGAAGTCGCCAAGAAAGGCGAAATTATTGGAGAAGGCGCTGAGGCCGGCCAAAGTAACATTGAAGTGGGCCATGGATCCTAGACCGATCAACCTAGAGATGACTTACCGCCTGCTCCCAAAAAGAAATTGATTGTGATAATTTCAAAGCAAAGACCTCCACTTAGTCTCCACTAATCACAAGGGTAGAGAAGACTCCATCTATTACTTCAACAGTCACATTTGCCGGTTTATGGCCTATCCCTACGGAGTTCGGCTCTTTGGACTTTGATAACATTAGATCGGTGACATCGGTTCTTTGATCTGCTTTGAGAAGGACATCATTCCAACCAGTGCGGGAGAGGTTACTCCTATGAGTAAAGCTCCAGTATATGATTCTTCGGGGGGACGCTAGGACACACACGCATGTGCACTATACGACACTTGCACGTGACATGTGTTCTTAACCATTTGATCTAACTAATTCCTTCTTTCTTTACAGGTTTGATGGATAAGAGAAAACATTCATTTCGATCCCTGGAAGAGAAAGCGTACCATGTTTAACGCCCTCGGTCGAGTTCATACTATCAAGGGAGTGGTCGAGAGTATGATTCAAGCTACCACACCAAAAGCAGCTAAGATGACTAGGATAGGAGTAGTTATGACAGGGATTGTTCTTCTCATGACTCTGCTTCTAAGTGCCGACCTAAATCTAGATCACCTCCTTCTAAAGGCTCGGTAGGCAAGCTGACCGTCGCAATGATATTCCACCATCTGACCCTTCCCGAGCTCCACCACCTACCTATGTCCCTTTACAACCCGCAACACTATCTCACTTTGGTTGGTCTTCTAAGCACAAATATCATAAGAGCGGCTCTGATACTTTTCACCGAAGGACAGGCAAAGGAAGCACTGTTGCTCCGACCATTATAAAGGACCAACAGGTAGACATTGCAAGGCGGACAGTAGAGCTTAAGAGTGAATTCACCAACATTTGATTTGATGGAGTTAAGTTCTTGCCAAACTTAAAGAGAATTCCTATTGAAGTTCAATAGAGGACCATCGATTGCACGATCGATGTCTATAATCAATACAATGAATGGGCAAAGATGGCTGAAAAGATTTCAAAAGTCTCAAGAGACAGGATGCAAGAGATAGAGAACCAGAAACTCATTGAGGCTGAGAACAACCGAATCATAGCCGCTCTTGATACTAAGCTTGAGAGTTCAAGAAAATTTCAAGCTGAAGCTGATAAGGAGGCCGAGGAGGCCATTAAAGCACTCGAAGTAGAGAGATTCAAGCATTTGAATAAAATCGAGTAAGTGCATCATTGTAACCACGAGCTTGTAATGGAGAGGGATGCTTCCAAGAGGAACGCAACTGAATTTAAAACCAAGTTCGAGTGTGAGATCAAGGAAAAAGATGAAGCGTAGAAAATTGCTTAAGGTGCATGCGACGAGTTGATCACCGTCGGGATAGAGAGGGACATTGCACTTGAAAAGGTCAGGGACATTGATGATCTCATCAAGAGAGAAGTTGAAGCTGTAGTAAAACAGGCTGAGAAGTGGTTAAAGGAGAAGATGATGAAGAAGTTTGAGCCACTAATCACTCAGTACAGCGCCAATCCACTCAAATTTTGAAATCTAGAGTGATTTAGGGAAGATTACCCTATTAATGCTTACCCGTGCTTGGGAACGGGTTATCGAGGAAGAGAAAGAATTTCTTAACAATGGTGATATTGATACAGAGTAGCTGGAAAAAGAGATTTTGAAGGGGATGAGGCCCGAAATCTTCCATGAAAACAACATCTTATTCATCCGAAACTTGATACAACCACTCAAAAAGAGTTACGCAAAGGTTCTTGCTCTGCGCATCATGATGCTACAACTGGTCAAACTCCCAAGACTCAAGCTGCTCCCAGTTCCACCATTGATTCCTCTACCGACATTGGTTTTGACCCAAAAAGGCCATAACTCTAAGAATCCATTGTTTTCTCCCTTATCCCTGAGGAAACTCCTGGCAGCACTCCAACTCATGTGGAAGTTCAAACTGAAGAAAGTATCTCATTGACTTCTCCTGTTTTCTAGAGAGTTAATGTGTCGTCGGTCAACACACTAACCTCCCTCTTTGTATTTCTTCAGCTACAGGTTAGCCCAAAATTGCTACGCTTCCTCCTAAGGATTCACAACTGGGGTCATAAATATCGATGACAGAGTCGGTAACCGTCAGGATCTCAACAACAGTCCCTAGAATCTCGATTGAGGAAACCCCATTCATATCAGTGACAGAGTCTATAACAATCAGGTCCTTAATTCATTTTGTAATTTGCCGACTTGCATCGTTCTTAAGAATGTAAAGAAATCCTTAGGGAAAACAACTTAAAATAGTGATTTAACTGTCCGTTTCCAGGATAATAAGTCCCAACTTCACCAAACTGCAAGCGTGGGTTCAAGTTGACTACTTAAAATCATAGTCAGCACATCCTCATCCAGGAAGTTAGTATTCGATCATGCCTAATTCTAACCATTGACCGAAGACTTGCAAATTGGATTTCGCTTTACTCTGAGCGAGGACCCACCATTCTGCTTATTCCTAGCAAGAGGTTAAGGATTAGACGCACTTGTCACACCCATTTCTATGCATACTTATGCCCTCAATCTGGGGACGAGAGTTGAGTGAACGATCGGTCGTATCATGCTCTTTTTCATTTATACTCCTATGCTCCATCCGAGGGTAAGAGTTAATTTGCCGATGGTTGTGTCATGTCCGGTTTAAAGCTTGTGTCTTTGCCTCCAGTCCGAAGGCAAGATCCAGTTTGCAGTTAAACGTGCTTTATCCGGCCTAAGTTTATACTCCGGCTCCTACTCCGGGAACGAGAGTTAGAGTACAAAGGCTCGTATCGCATCCGGTTTGCGTTTATACTTCTGCCCTTAATCCAAAGGCAAGAGTCGAGATGAAAACAGTTATATCATGTCTGGCTTATGTTTATACACCAGCTTCTACTCCGGGAGTGAGAGTTAGGATACAGACAGTTATGTCATGTCCGACTTATGTTTATACTCCTACCCCCAATCCAAAGGCAAGAGTTATCTGATGTCAATCTCCGAACATCAAAAAGGAACTTCACGTGCCTGATCATGGGCCATAGAAGTTTGACCGACACCTATCTCTAGGTATCTGGGCACCTACATTAATCTTGCGCAGATTCATTTGAGTTGATCAAGTCACAACTTTTAAGAAATGGAGAGATAGAATTTCTGGCTTGAAAGGCCATTTTATTTGATTAAAGACGGAAAGTGATAAAATTATGTCTTGTTACATAGCTCTAGCTAGTTATTTACAAATTTATTCTCTAAGTGAAATGGCATCGTAGATGCTTGCTATTCCACGCCCTTAGGAGTGAGATCTTGTCTGTAGTTGCTGGCTTAAAAGTGTTATCTCTAAGTATTCCTCTATTGCGTACGGACCTTACCAAATCGGACCCATGTTCTTAGGGCCAAGGAAAATTAATTTGAGGACCAAATCGCCAATTTCAAGGGTCCGACTTCTAATTTTGGTGTTATAATATCATGCGACTTAGTGTTTGTGTGCAGCTACTCTCAACTCAGCTTTGTCCACTTCTCATCGTTCATATCAAGAGACTCTAGAAGGAGTTTCCCATTCGTTCGTGGATCATAGTGAATAATCTGATGAGAGGGTACTTGCAGTTCCACTGGGATCATAGCCTCCGATCTGTTGGCCAAGGTGAACGGAAAATGGTCAGTTACTGACTTGTGGGTGGTTCGATAAGCCCAAAGCGTTAACGGGAGTTCATCGATCCACTTGCCTTTGTCCTTTTCCAATCATTTCTGAAGAATGGACTTGATAATCTTGTTTACAGCTTTAACCTATTCATTTGCCTAAGGATGCGCTACCGCTACAGATCTCTTCTTGATATGGTGCCGGTGGTATAAATCCTTAAACTCCATGCTATCGAATTGGGTCCCATTATCGGTAACGATTGCTTGTGGAACTCCAAAGCGACAGATGATATTCTGAATAACAAAGTTGATTACTTTCTTCATAGTAATCATTGCCAAAGGCTGCCTAGGCCCATTTAGTAAAGCAATCAACCACCATGATGGCATACCTCATGCCTCCTTTATATCAGTAATACACCGATAATATCAATACCCCAAACTAAAAACGGCCAAAGGCTGATCATTTGGGTAATTTCCGTCTGTGGGGCCCTTAAAATTTTAGCGAATATCTGGCACTTGTCCCAACTTTGGGTGTAGTCAGCTGTGTCTTGATTGACAGTCGACTAGAAATACCCGTAACGAAGGATCTTCTTTGCCAAGGTCTGCCCCCCCAGTATGGTCGCCACAAGCCCATTCATGAACTTCTCTCAGAACTCGTCTAGCCTTGTTGTGAGAGACATACCGTAGCATAGGGACAGAGAAGCCCTTCCTATACAATATTACTTCTTGCTTGATCAATCTCGAAGCTTGTCGAAGGATTTTGCGTCGCTCATTTCTTCCCTCTGGAAGGATTCCTCTCTGCAAATAATCTCGAATCAGAGTCATCCATGACTCACATTTAGGCTCAATCTCCAAGATTTAATAAACATCCATTCGTTCGATGCTCAGGCCTGAAAGCACTACCATTCGAACCAGGCCCATGAGCTGCACATCTCTGAAATTAGCCAACTTAGCAAGTGAGTCATCTTTCTCATTTTCCTCTCTAGGAATATGAGTGATCGTGTAATATTCAAAGTCGTCAAGAAATTCAAGAACCCAGTTTAGATGGCAAGCTAGCTTTACTCCTTTCGTTTGATATTCTTTCCAAACTTGGCATACCACTAGCTGGGGTCATAGAAAATGTGTAAAGTCTTTATTCCTGGTAATTTAGTGATCTTGAGTCCTGCAATCAAGGCCTCATATTCAGCTTCATTGTTTGTTGCTGGAAAGTCAAGTTTCAAGGCATAGTAGACTGGGTGTTCTTCGGGAATGATGAGCACAACTCCAGCACCTGAACACCGGTCGTTAGATGCACCATCCATGTACATCTTCCATCCAACTTCCTTTTCTCCACTGCTCTCCAAAGGGTCATCCTGTGCAGTGAATTCAGCTATGAAATCCGCCAAAGCCTGAGCCCGGATTGCTCTCCGAGGGTCATAGGTGATATCGTACTGGCTCAATTTATTGTTCCATTTTAGCATCCTTTCGGAAATTTCAGGTCGTTGCAAGACTTGTCGTAAAGGCTGGTCGGTAAGGACATTAATTGGATGAGCCTAGAAATAAGGGCGGAGCTTTCTCAAAGCGATCAACAGACAGTATGCGAGCTTTTGTAGTCTTGGGTAGTTTCTTTCTACTCCTACCAACCACTTGCTAATGTAGTAGACCAGTCGCTGGATGTGAGATTCCTCATGCACAAGTGCGAGACACCACTAGATATAAGAACAAAACCTCATCATCTACCGGTTTTGCGAGAATGGGAGGTCTCTCTAAGTGGAATACAAGAGCCTGGAATGTGTCTTTGCAGTCATGACTCCACTCGAAATTTCTCTTTCCCTTCTTAATCACCTCGAAGAAATGGATGCATTTGTCAGTTCCTCTGGAGATGAATCGACTCAGGGCGGCAACCTTCCCGTTTAAACTTTGGACCTTCTTGATCATCTTTGGGGCTTTGTTTTGTCTCAAAGCCTTGATTTTTTTGGATTGGATTCAATGCCATAAGAATTGACAATGAAACCAAAGAATTTTCTTGATGCAACACCAAAAGACTAATTTAAGGGATTGAGCTTCATCACGTATTGCCGAAGGATATCAAACATCTTTGCTAGATCATCAACGTGATTTCCTGAACACCATGATTTCATGAGCATATCGTCCATGTAAACTTCCATTGATCGTCCAATCTGGTTATTAAACATCCGGTTCACAAGTCTATTAAGTTGCTTCTGCATTCTTTAATCCAAAGGGCATGACTAGATAGAAACAGAGTCCGAGGTTGATGATGGAGCTAGTGTGTTCCTGATCTGGGACATGCATTAGGATTTGATTGCATCCAGAGTACATGTCCATGAATGAAACTAACTCATGTCCAGTAGTTGAGTCCACCAATTGATCTATCTTGGAAGTAGGAAGTTGTCCTTCGAAAATGCTTTATTCAAGTCGGAATAATCGATGCATGGCCTCCATTTCTCGTTTACTTTCTTCACCAAAACAGGGTTTGATACCCAATCCAGGTATAAGGCATCACAGATGAAGTCATTATCCTTTAGCTTATCCACTTCTTCATTGAGCATAGTGGCCAGACCCAGGCTGCGGCGTTTCTATTTCATATGAACGCATCTAGGATTTATGTTTACTGCATGGTTCGCTATCATGGGAGAGATTCCACACATATCCAAGTGTGTCCAGGCAAACACATCGGCGGGAGCCGCTCGTCCGCCCCGGCTCTTCTCATCGGTCCATGTCATCGTAAAGCCGACTAGTTTGTCCGAGCCAGGGCTCAAGCGGTAGTTACTATGCGTCCAAAGCCTTTATGCAGAGGACCCCTTCTACACTCTTTTCATCCTCTTTACGCCTTACTTCCTTCAGTTCAGTGACATAACACTCGCGACCAACCACTTGATCTCCATGCACGATCCCCACTCTGTTGTCTGTAGGGAATTTCATAGTTAAACACCAGGGAGTGATAGCCACTTTGAATTTAGCTAGGGCTAGTCTGCCCAAGAATGTGTTGTAAGTAGAATAGATATCCAACACTAAAAATAGCACAACTTGCACTCGCATACGGTTACCCTCACCGAGTTCCACCGGTAATTTGACAAACCTTATGGCTTAAGTAGCCAAATCATTGAACCTCTGTATACGAGTACAAGGCTTTAAATCTCTCTCCTCTAACTTCATTTGGTTGTAAGCTTTTTTGAAAAAATATTGACTGAACTCCCATAGTCAACAAGCACCTTTCGTACAATAGCTGGACCAATTGCGGCTGAAATCATGAGTGGGTTAATCGTCGAAGCCTCGACTCCGTCAACATCCCTGTTCCAAAAAACAATGTCGTGTGTCATAGTTCGAGATTTTTTCACCGGAGCTCCATCCTCGACAACATAGCAACTGCCGTTCTCAGCATGCTTCAGGGCTCCAATATATCTATCCATCTCCGTAAAGCTCTTATCGACAGGATGAGGCCCACCGCTGATAATGTTTATCAATAACAACTTTTTTGGCCACCTGAATGCATCAGTACGAGGCTCAACTTGCCCCCGCTAGGAAGACGGCCCAAGGGAGCTAGAATTTCCTTGCCCACCATCTTGCTGGGCTTTCACATATTACTGCAATTTCTTCTTCCATATTAATTCTTCAATCATGTCGCGCAAGTGCCTGCACTCATTAGTATTATGACCATGAGTCTCATAGAATCTATAGAACTTGGTCAACTTCCTCTCCTTCTCAGTTGACTCCCTAGGAGCCGACTTCCTATACGGTTCGGTATTTTGAGTAGCCAGATAGATGTTCTTTATCGAATTGTTCAACTCGGTGTAATTGTCATATTTGGGACCTCTGAAATGACTCCTATTATCTGACTTCCCCTTCTTTGGCCCATCATTATTTTGTTTTCATCCTTTTTTCTAATTAACAACTTTCACATCAACATTTCCAGATCTTCCTGCAGATTGGTTTACAGCAATATTACTCTGAATTGACTCATGTGAACTTCCAGTGTCAGTTCTCTGTGGATGCTTACGCACATCCTCCCGATGCAGATACTCATTAGCTTTCCTATAGGAAGCTTCCATTGTCGATGGTTACTTTCTTTCTATCCAATCCTCAAAATCCGAGTTGGGATGAACTCCTCTACAACGCACTATCAACACCATATCTTCCTTCGAATCCATTATTTCCGTTA
The DNA here is from genome assembly GCA_030737815.1 of Allium fistulosum. Taxonomy (NCBI): domain Eukaryota; kingdom Viridiplantae; phylum Streptophyta; class Magnoliopsida; order Asparagales; family Amaryllidaceae; genus Allium; species Allium fistulosum. The sequence goes on along the minus strand of CM060905.1, from coordinate 151,035,533 downwards.
TGGCCGTGTGGAACCAATTTAAATAATCCTACATCGACTCTCCTATAGCTTTTTATACATTTGACAATGACATCACGTGCTTCGGATGTGAGGCATGCAAATGAAATTGCTCCATGAATTTCCATAACAATTCAGTAAAAGATTATATGGACCTCGGTGGAAGCCGAGCAAACCACATCGTATCTACCCCTTCTAAGAAAACTTCGGAACAGCGGCACTTCACAGCATCCAAAGCGCTGGATGAATCCATATGCCATTCATATCTTAATAAGTGTTGCCTAGGATCCATCGTACCTCCGTACAATGGCATCGTTGGCATGTTGAATCTCTATGGATTTTTGTGTGAAGGATGTCCTTTATGAACGGGTTTCGACTAGCATAAGTTCCCCAATCGTCATTAGTTCTAGACATGTTTTCACTAACCAACCTTCTAACTATATTTTACAAATAATCTGAATCAACAGGTTCGACTGAACGGTGGTGATCGGGTCCTGCCCCAAGTGTTCGACCCGACGAATGCTCCCGAGAAGGTGCTCGATACCTAGGCTCCCCAAACAAGGGACCCATTCGTCCAGCATTCCCTCATGTTTGATTTACATAAGTAGCATCATCATTACTATTGTGATTTTCTAGATTCGAAACTTCAACAGCACATCCAGGGATGGCATCCACTCCACCTTTCAGAGCATGGGCCCTGGGCGCACCATTTTGGAGGTCGATACCGAGTCCCAAGCGGGGGTAGTACCGGGTCCCGAACTCGAGCCTGGGGCTCATCCTCTTCCTTGTGCAGATATTCCAATAGTGTATTGAGTTTTCTTTTGTCCTCCTTCCCACCATCTTCGCTCGAATGAAGAAGAACTCTCTGTTTCTGAGCCAAAATCCCTTCTACTACATCTGCGGTTGTTTTGAGTCAACTCATTTAGTAGCCTCAAGCTTTGTTGCATCGTGTTGTTAATCTCCTGTTGGCTAGCGTAGAATTTATCTTCCATCTGCTTCATGATCCTACCTATATCCACTCTGGTCACAATGTCAGTAGGAGCTTGGACCTCGGGTTGAGTTAGTTGAACAACTCCATCTCCTTGCTGAGGATTCTGATTCTCGATTTCAATAGTAGCTCTGGAATTAGTAAACTGATCTCTTCTTGATGGGACCATGGTAGAAAGCTTTCGATAGATCTTTTCAAATCCGAGTTGTAGAATTAAAAGATAAAGAGATTGGATCAATCTCTTGGATATAGGAATTCTAATAGTAGATGATGGATCAAAATGGCCTGATAATATGACTCTTAATGAAAGCACCAAAATGTTTAAACCAAAAATGGTGCAAACATCCAGAAGTTTATGTAGTAGAGATTAAATAAAGAAAAGTAAATGAAAATGGGGAAATAAACCAGATTAAATCGTTTATAGTGGTTCGGTAAAGCAAGGCCTACATCCATTTTGAAGTTTTATTGCTTATTTCTTATTTGGAGGCAGATGTTCTTGGGGGTCGGTACAACTCCAACAGTTAGAATTTCAAAGTAACAAAAACATAAGAAATAATGAAACTAGAGCAAAAAGATCTCCAAAAACGAGCCATACCTTTTTATTTATAGAGGTAGGGGGCTTAAAATCTTACATGCAATATCTCTTAGCCGTTATGCCCAAAATTAACACGTTCTCCCAAAAAGATAGGTGACAATTAAACAATGTCTAGGACTCGGTACCAATCCCCAGGTGGGAGTCAATATCGGTCCCCAAGTTTGATGATTCTTGAGTCTTCATCTCCTTAGCTTGGATCATCTTGGGTAGGCTTCGTGAATCCGTAGTTGTTTGCATCAATCTTAGCTTGTTTCTAAGCCCAAATGATGGAGTTATGGGAGAACAAAGATGCAGATTCAAGAGTTCATAGAGATCGATAGAGAATTGCATTGATTTAACAAACCAACTTTGAAAATAGACTCTCGGCATCGAGAAAAGCTTGTAGGCAGAAGATGGGGTCCTCCCAAGTTGTATTTGGGAGTTAGTACCAATCCCCAGCGGAGTTGGTGTTGATCCCCAACTTGGAGGATCCCACTACTTTGTTGTCTTGGATAATTTTGGCTTTGACTTCATGGTTCTGTTTATGCTTGGTTGTCGGACTCTTGGGCTATCCTTTCAGGCTTTTCGCCTTGATAAGTCCAAGTTCTATCTTGTCTAGTTTGTCTGGATTCTGCCTGGTTAAAAGGTAGGATAATAAGTACTAATTTACTTATACTTAATTACTAATTATCCTTAATTAATTTATTATTTAAATATTAAAATCATACTTAATTAAATAATAATTGCCATTTATACTTAATTAATGATCTGTAAAAGATTTCAAAAATATTTAAGACAAAACACTTAAATTTGGAACAACGTTTGATTTCCCGCACTGCATCCATAACGCTATGGATGCCATAACTTAGAGTTAGTTCCTAAGTTAACATTTCAACTCTAACTCCTAACCAGTTTACTTACTTTATAAAGCAAAAGTATGAGATTTTTGAATACTAAAATAAAAGTTGAAACTTTGAAATATTTTAGTAATTTAAAACTAGTAAAACATGGTTTAGTTTCCAAAGGATCTCAAGTTGCTTTAACAAGTCAAAGAGCTAACTTTTAGCATATACAACACATGTACATAACCATAACATAACTTACATGCTACTATAACAAACATAAGTAATCTCGCATCTTTAAAGTCAATAACAACATTTAGACTTTGATTTCAAGTCCAACTCACTAATTCTCATACGAGCATACATATATCCAACCAACCAGCATAGTAATTCATCAAATCAACCACTATATTACAACAACAATATTCAAAATAATAAAGATTAAATTTTTCCCAAAAAGAAAAAACTTACTTACCAAAAGCTATGAAAGCTACCAAACTATCACCAGAACTGTGAAATGGTCTTATATCCTTGGATTTCTCTTAGAAAAGGTGATTTTTGGCCTTGGGTCTTGAAAAGTGGACTCGGCCTATTGGTAAATAAGGCATGGCCTTGGGTGTAGAAGGTGGATGTGGGCTTGGTTTTGAAAGAAGAAGAAATGTAGAAGGAGGAATAAGGGTTTAAACAAGTCTTTTAGAAGGATTAAAAGGAAAAGATTTGATTTTTAAACCATGGAAAATAAAGAAAAGCCATTAAAGTGTTCTGAAAAACTTTGGAAATAGAAATGAAGTTTGAAAAATTGAAAAGTTGATGGGAAAATGAAAGAGAAAAAAATGGAAAAGGTTTTATATAAATTAAAATTAGAAAATCACTAAACTAACCTTTAGTACACTACCCTCCACTCAAATGTTGCCACATCATCACTTCCATGTCCCTCCTTCCTCTACACGCAAGGGATCATGGTGCACCCCTTTAACCACCATGTAATTCATTTCCTTGTACCATGAAGTAAAAGATGAGTGTGACATTCATAGTTTACTTTTTTATTTAAATTTTAAACTATGAAAAGTGTCACATCTTATTTCTTACTTATGTAAACATATATTTTACCTTTTACTGTGTGTGTATATGTTAACCCAAATGTGCATAACGTTTCTGACAACTTTTTGACATCAAAAAGTCAAAAGTTTGGAAAATGGTTTCTGGTCACATTTTCTATTTTCCTTTGAACTAATTATTTTTGTAAACACATTTTGAAAATCATTTCACCATTATTAGTTAATTAAAAAGGGATATATTTGAGTTATAAAATCAATTAATTAATTATTTAAAATACATTAAATATCCATATTTAAAGTGATTAAATTTTGGGTCGTTACATTGCGCATCCACCGTAAAACCTCATATGAGTGCAATTTACGATAGAATCGCCCAAGTCAAATATCGATCATGTTGGATAAATAGCATTTATCTAGTCCCGTAGTGTTCTAGCATCGCCAACATAGAGAACTAACTTCCCTGCAATTACTAATACACACACACACACACACATATATATATATATATATTATATACATATTGTATAATTTAATTTATATTTAGGCCTTAGACTGAGGTTCAAGCCGCATCCAAAAATGCTAACCAATCGACCGATAGTCACTGATGCAGTCGACCGCTTGCTGTCGAGCAGTTCCAGTGAACCGTCGACCGCTCGCCATTGTTTACTATTTTTAATTACCGATTATCATTTGTTTTGTTTATTAATTATTGTCATTTCTGATTACAGTAAACTTAAATTATAATTTAATATACAGTAACCCTAATTAAGTGGATCCAAATTTGTAGATGTACAATTCATAATCATCCAAATTTCATGTACATTATTTTCAATTTTTAGTCAATCAAATTAACCAAGGTTTAGCATCAATAGGGTTACGAATTCATATTAATTTGACCAAAAGGGTATGTTCTATCTTGAATTATTTCTTAACTAACAGGTTAATGTAAGATCTAGATTAAGAAAAAAGGTTTATGTTCATGTAGTTTTCAATCACTATTAAATTTCTAATCTAATTTAAACAATCTTTCCATTTCAATTTAACACAATTCTAGATCAAATAGGGTATAATAAAATTAATTGAATATAATCATCTTACTAATCATAAACCCACTCACCTCAAACAAAAGCTATTCCCTGTAATCCGCTTGGAATCCCCTTTGGTTGTTCTAGATCTCCCCTTAATTAGCTTTGGTTTAACTTCTTCAGTTTCTGTACTTAGATTTCAATTTAATTTCTGAAGAAAGTTTGATTTGAGAAGATAGAAATTTTTTGCAAAGTTTAGATGTACCAGTTCGGATTTATGAACTAGAGTTTACTTAACCTCCTATTTATAGCAATATGAACTAACGTCTACCATTTATTAATATTTATTTAAATCATGGCCATTGGCCTATCCAAACCCTAGTCGCATGATGTCGATTAGGTGACTGCTTGCCTTAGAGCGGTCGACCGCTATGGGTCGAACAATCAAGGTCATGGTGTCGACTTGTGGGGTTTTCTATTTTTCAAATATTTATTTTCAATTTTATTTATTCAATTATTTTCAACTGTGAATTTTCTAACGTTTATAACTTTTCAATACTAGCTTCGATTTTAAAAGGTATATATGAAAATTGTCTAGAAAATCGCTGTGAATGCAACGGTGCAAGTTTTGTAGCCAAATTCAGACGTTTGTAAAAATTCCATTTTTGTCCTTGTTATATTTAATTTAATTCTTTTATTAAATATTCGGGGTGTTACATTCTCCCCCTAAAAGGATTTCATCTTTGAAATCCCCAAGGACAAAAAATGTAACTCATACACACAGAGCGATAGCGACCTGAGCTAGCAACATCGGCACAGCATCGATAGGCGAAGATTGGCGACGTGGGATTGGCTGTGGGCAGTTGAAACATCCCCACACCCCTTAGTATATCCAAAAGGACACACTAAAAGATGTGGTACGTTGTAGGTATAACTAAAACTAGCAAAGACTAAGATTCACAAGACAAAATAGATAAAAACAATGGAAACAATTAAAATAATAATTTGCTAAAAGTCAAACTTCATAATATAGAATTATAAAACCAAATACATCATATGTCTCACAATACCAATATATGTCTCATGAAATCAAAACCTCGGTCTCATAAATATCAGAGTACAAACTATCCCTCAAGTAGTACCAATACAACCTAAGAACTAAAAGCTGAAAATAAAGAAGAGAAATACAAAGGAAGAATCTCAACAGCTGCAACCTTCCCGAATCCACAAATCTACCTCGCTTGCCCTTGATGGCCTATGGGGGGAAAAGGGAAAATAGAGGTGTGGGTCGGACCAAAAGTCTGGTGAATGATAGTAATTACTAGAATCTTTAAGCAAAGTAAAAGTAATAGACTTTGTAGTGGTTCTATTATATAAAAGGAAACAAAGGAAATAGAAGAAGGAATAAGCTAGAAATAAATACGAATTAACTATTAAATATGATTGGTTAACTTTGATTGTTTACACTTGTCTTTATTAGCTGCTTTGATTAGGCCGAATTCCTAATCTTATAACTAGGTTGAAATCCTAATTCTACCCTTTGATCGGCCTGCTACTCCATAGACCTTACTGTGGACTAGACGCTATATAACTCCCTACACATAAGGTAATGACATCTACGAAAGACACACAAAGTACAATGGTGTCCATGAAAGATGCACAAAGTATTTATTGTGGACTAGACATTATATAGCTCCCTACAAAGAAGGCAATGGTGTCTACGAAAGACACACATACTTAAGCACTTGGAACTCATAGTGATTACTGAGCACCGAAATGGAAGTCGCATGCGTAACTACCACCATGCTCATGCTACTTGTTGGGTCTTCTTATTACCTGTGCTCCAGCATAAGCGTGCCCCTCGTCTCACTTCAGGATTATGTGAAACACTGTGTCCATAGAAAATTAGGGGAAATGCTGTTGGTACTAGCCCGTCATCCAAACAATATCTAGTTGTGCCCCTTGTCCAAATCCCCCGTGATTTGGACTTCTATTTGACCAATTACTACCATTATTAGCATAAGCGTGCCCTCATCTCACTTCAGGCTAATGCGAGACAACCATTTTGTCTAATAGGGGATGCTTTCTGGTATAAGCCCTACTTTCATCTTTGCTTATTAACTTAGATAAATTATATAAGCCTTTATTATTATCTTCACTATCTTTGCTTATTAATTTATCCTAAGTCTTAAAATAAGCCTCATTCTTTATAACCTACGTTTTAATCATGCTTATACTTAACCTAAGGTCTAAGTGTGAAAATAAGCCTCTTTTATCTTATACTCTTTTTAGTTATAATTCTAAGTTATAACTAGGCTAATTATCTTTAATTAGTCCAATTCTAACATTAATATCATAATTAGGCCCAATTTTAGTCTTAATATTTTTATTACAGTCTTTACAATTTACATCTTATCTTCCATTATTTCGATATTCTTATAATTTAATCTATTCTAATCCATACGCAAAGAAGAAGGAGAAATAAAAGAAAACTGAAAATAGAAGGAAATCCAAAGCGTAGGAAGAAGATATAAATAACGTATAAATAACAGTAAATAAACTAAAATACTGTAAATAAATAGTAAATAAATGGAAAAGCTATAATTAACAGAAATAAGTTAAATTAACTGAAAAGAATAGCTAGGAAGAAATAGACTAAAAATAATTCTACAAAAAACTATAAATAAAACTGCTAAAAAGGTTATTCCAAAAATCATAGTAAAACTACAACTATTGGAAACCTTATTATTTTAAATTACTTGAAGAAATCTAAAATAATTATAATCACTCACCTCTGGTCCTTAGCTCTTCCTTTTAGGTCTTTCCGGATCCACTTGGGGTTGTTATATTTTTATTTAAAATGATTTCCTCCTTGGAAAATTATTCCATTTAGGGTCCTTCCTGAAAAGGTGAACCCAAGCGAAGAAAATCTAGAATGAGAAAAAATGTTAGACCCAGGGCCTTATTTATAGGGGTAGAAGTGGATCTCAGACCGTTGGATTTGGAGATTGAATAGGAAGCAACCATGTCATAGGCTGAATAGGAGCCATCAGATGGAAGCACTAAGGGACCAGATGAGCTGAAAGAATGAAATGACGTATAAAATTGGCCACGAGCGTTACAGGAACGAAGGAAAAATTCCTTCGTTCATTACCGAAGGCGAGTCGACCGGGCGGTCGACCGCCCCTCCTCTTAGGTCGACCTAGGGCGTGGTTAGGTCGACCTAGCCCAATACATACATACATACATACATACATACATACATACATACAGTCATACATATATTCGTTGATTCTTGTTTCGTGCGTAACTTCTTCATATTGATTCGGATTCTAACGTTCTATATATGGAAACTGACCAAAAAACTACCACGGACACAATGGTGCAACTCGTGTGGCTCAATTCTGATAATTTCACCAAGTTATTTTATCATTTCATTAATTAACGAAAAAATTATTATGGGTTAAATTTCGGGTTGTTGCAGAAGTGGCAATCGGAGGAGCTACACCCGATGATGGTCTCTGGACAAGGTTGTATGAAGGTTGGTTGTGACCTTAGCGTGGTGAGGGGCTATCAAAAGGGAGAATGGACCTTGCTTCTTGACGTTGTTGGCATGCATGAGGAAAGGGAGGCGTGTTGAGGACTGTTCAAAGAAGATGTGCACGATAATAAAGACAGTGGTTGAAGCATTAATGCTGAAGCTCCGATAAGCGAATGGTTAAGGTAAGTTATCTAATTAACTCACACATATATATTTAAAAATGATATATCCCTTTTTTCATGCCTAGTTTGATTAGTAATTTTAATAATATTTGGTAGTGAATTATTGAAATGCTTACAACAAAATTGCTTGCTATGGTTCCAATTAGTTTGATGGATGAATTTGTTGAATTGTTTGTTTAACTGTAGAATTTGATTTGATTGTTGATTATTGAAAGTTGCAAGTAATCACAAATTCATTGATCATATAATGCTTTGGGTGATGGATGATAGTGCATTCATTGTTTGTGTGACCGGAGTTGTTGGAAAGTAAGTTGGATCGTTAAATAATTCCGAATTATGAAATTATATTTTACAGAGTGATGTTGGCTCTAGAAGTTGCAATTTTGATGGATTTATTATTTTAATTGTTTAAATGTTTTAAAAGATTTCAAGATGAGATCTTATCTATTTTTATTGGAATTTAGTTTATAGAAAATGATTAAAATATATTATTATCTTAACTTAAATCTTATTTCGAAATTTCTATTTAAAGATTTTAAAAATGAGTAATTATAACATTATAAAACCTTTTTAAATTTACTATTTTAAGTATAAAATTTTGGAAATATTTTAGAGGCAAAAGATAAAATGTGGTATTATTTTATAAAAGCTATTACAAAAGTAATAATTTTAGTTGCAAGTGATTCTAGTTATAAAAGAGGTAAATGATTTTGAAAGTGTTCAACATTTGTGAATAAACAAGTCTTCTTTAAAATGAGTTTACGGATTTAAAAGTGATTTTTGGAAAATTATATCTTTGTATATATAAAATTAATTTAAAAATCTTTTATTTTATTTATTATGGATATGAGATTTTAATAAGATTTCGTGCTTTTCTATGAAACAAAGAATTTTATTAAATGATTGAATTGTGGGATTAGTATGGGATATTTCATATAATTCTTTCGCTTATTATTATAATTTATTAAATAGAGTTCAAGTGGAATTTACTAGCTATTAGTAAATGCTAGAGTTTCACTTTCTGGTATAGGAAGGTTAGTTAGATTCTAGTGATTACCGAAGTCACGGTAATTAACACTTTAGAGTTATACTATCTTAAAGTGTTCGGATTTCAGGCCGATAGATCCCCGAGAGACGATGAATAATTTTTCATCGATCTGCAAATTGATACATTCTTAATTTTGGGTAGACGGACCTCTTTTTTTTGTTAGTGTAACACGGCTGCCCTTTCTTTACTTAGATAGGTGTTTACATGCATGATTATTCTATAGACCAGATGACTAATACCTATCAGTTTATTTTAGTACACAAATGGACGATGTTTACCTTTTTTTTGTTTGGTAAATTCGCATGGTTTTGTCATAAACATGGCTACCTATTAGGAGTCAGGGTTTATACCTGGTTGTCTTTTATTTTCGTTAGACTATTGCACCATGTCGTAAGGTTAATTTATTTTCGTTAGACTCCGTGCAAATTGTATTAAACTGATAATTGACTTTTATTATTATTTCATTAGTTGTTAGCACCAAAATTGGTCACTAACCTCATTGAGAAAGATTGTGTAGAGATGTAAGTGATGAAGTTAAATTAAACAAGGAAGAATATGCTAATTTAAATGTAGAAAGTAAGAACACCGGATTTATAGTGGTTCAGCGTAATTGCCTAAGTCCACTTTGAGGTTAAACTTTATTGCTTTACTTGATGATTGATTACAGATACAATCCGTAGACCAAACACTTGAATACAATTGCTAAGTAAAGAGGATGAGTCTTGAAAGCGGCAGAGTCTCCCCAGTGTTCTCGAAAAAAGGTCCTTTTTCACTGTGCCCCTGCCCCTCTATTTATAGACACAGATGGGTTGGACTTCCCAGGTGGGCTCGGCAGCCGAACACCTTGGCCCAAATAGAGTGGTCGTCGTATGCCGAACCAGATAGGCCGAACGGTTGGATGCCGAACCACACCCTCCATGCCGAACGAGGCGCTTGCTGCGTGGGAAGAGTAGAACAAACATCAGTCGAAGCCGAACGTGCCTCTGGACGAACGAAGTGTCTGGCCGAACGATACCTTTGGCCGAATGAAGCTCTTAACCGAACGTTGTCTCTGGCCGAACGATGACACTGGCTGAACGATGCTTCTGGCCGAACGATGTCTCTGGTCGAACGAGAGCTTTAGCCGAACAATGCTTCTGGCCGAACGATGTCTCTGGCCGAACGATGTCTCTGGCCGAACGAGGGTTCTTGGCCGGACGTTGCCTTTAGCCGAGTAATGCCTTTGGCCGAACGATGGTTCTGGCCGAACGATAGCTTGTGACGAACAATACAGCCATGCCGAGCAATTGTACACACCAAATGTCTTCTGATGCCGAATGCTCCTGGATGCCGAGTACTCCTGGATGCCAAGTACTTCTGGATGCCGAGTACTTCTGGATGCCGAGTACTTCCTGGATGTCGAGTTCTGTTGTATGCCGAGTACCTAATTGCCTGGTCAAATCTCCAGGAAACACTTGCCCCCCAAAGTGTATTACGTGACTGGATCGTGATACGCTTTGATTTGTGTAACCTTCATGTTCCGTTTCAAATCCTTGACTAACTTCGAATGGAGATGCCTTTTTGAGAATATTAGCGGTTGAGGCGTGTGCCGAGCGTGGTATAAATGCTGTATGAGGCATTCGAAACCGAGCGCTCCTCAAGTGCCGAACGTCATTGTATGCCGATGCCGAACGCTGTGACTTTGACCGGTTCCACCGGATGTAGCCTTTTCGACTTCTTCTTTTTCCCTATAAAAGCTGGCACCTTCTTCCTTCTTCCCTTTTCACACTTCTAACACCTCTGCCTTGCACCCACCGAAGCTCCCAGTTAACATTCTCCAACAACTCGTCGATTCTTTCCAAGTCTTCAACCTACCAACTAGGTATCGATTCCTCCATCTAAATACAGTCTTTACGCTCGAACTCCCTAATTGATGGGGTAAGTCGAGCCTGGACTAAAGTATCTAAAAAGTTGCTAGAGTCACGCGATGAGGGTGGAAGGAAGAGTGAGTAGAGATGAGCTTTCTAGGAAGCTGTGGGTAAACGTATTGTGGTTCGGCATAAATCTCTTGTGCCGAACGAGATTGGAGAAAGAAAGAGCATAGGAGAAGTAGGAGATGGTTGGGGGCGTCAAATGGTAAGGTCTGGCATGACTTGCCGAACGATCCGCCCTCGTAGTTCGGTGTGGATGGAGGAAGGAGATGGGAATGAGGTCGCTGCTAAGGGAGGTGTGTCGAGCTTTGTCTCGGCCGAACAAGGTTTTGGCCGAACGATGCTTTGCCGAACAGTCACAATCGCCGTATTACACTTAGGCCGAACAAACCTAAATGCCGAACCACACTAAGGCTGAACAATACAAATGCCGAACCACGCTTAGGCCGAACAATTCAAATGCCGAACCAAACCTAGTCCGAACAAACATAAATGATGGACAATCATGAATGCCGAACAATACAGATGCCGAACAATTGTAAGTGCCGAACAGCATAAATGCCGAACAACAACTTAGCCGAACAAAAAAACCAAGGCCGAACACTACTTACATGCCGAACAGATATATGTCGAACAACAGATATGCCGAACAATCATAAAGGCCGAACGATACCTTTCACCGAACAGGAATTATGCCAAACACTTATTAACTATACCTATTCATACGGCAAAACAAGAATCAGGACCTAAGCATACTAGCATATATGAAACTAACCCGGATCACTAATTTCCTAGCTTTAGTAGACATAAATCTGAACTCAGATTAACATACGTTTTCTGAATCTGGAACTGTAATCACCACAAGGCGGGCTTTTTGAGACGGTCAGCGATGACGGTCTTCGAAGGCGACGATTCAAAGCTTACTTTCGTATCTTTGTAACTTTTATACTCTTAATGCTTACACACGACTGCTTGCACTAGTTTACACACCACATGGGGGGAACACTCGTATTGTTAATTCTAACATTCAACGTTTTTCAAGTATAGTTTTCACAGGCGCTTAGACAGATTCATTATTTATTGGGGATGTCTAAAAAATCTAGCTCCGCCACTATATCTGATAGGCCTGGGCCTTCATCAAGGTAGGAAATCGCTGATACTTCAAATCCGTCGACTTCCCCTGCCCATAACTTAGCTCCTGATGCCCTGGAGGCAACAATTATCTTAGACAATCCGATCGACTCACAGGCTTCGAAGATTAATGAAGTCGCACTTCGGCGAATATGCTCCTTCCATGGGATCCCCTTCGCCGATGTGTTGGTCCCGTCGCGACACGATCGTCCTCACTTGCCCCCAGTCGGATATACCGCCTGTAACAAGTTCATGCGCTGGATGGGCAGCGTGCCTCCATTCAACTTATTTCTTCGGGACGTGTTGCAGTACATAGATATTGCCCCATCGCAGCTGCATCCAAACGGCCACGCGTTTATATACGGGACCTACCTACTCTTCATGGTCGTCTTCTCTAGGCCTCCAACTTCTGGCGACATCAGATATATCTATATGATCAAGAAGAGGAAAGATAGCCCCTCCTTCATGTTCCTCGAGCCGTACCACAAATGCCAGATCTTGACCGGAGCATGTAGCAAATTCGCCCTGTACAAACAGGAATGGTTCTATGTGCGTTGCCCTCCTGGTTTCGCGAGGAGATGGGTCGAAGGTAGTAAGTGTCTTTGCTGAGTCATCATTCATGTTTAATTGGAGTTACGCTTTTCCTAACTCCTCGTTTCATCTTTTCAGGTATTAACCCGCGTCCGGAGGGCCGATGATATTCTGAGGCCGTTGAAGCCATTAGAGCTCTTCCTGCCGAGGAACGAGACATCCGAATCCTCCTTTCAAATGAATCACTATCGAGGTTCGGACTATTAGCAAGTGGTCGTCGGATTAGTCTCCCGGAGGGTGTTTCCATTCCCAAGCTTGCATCCGGCAAAGGGAAAAAACAAGCTGGATCATCGTCACGTCATACTCCCGATGCGCACGAAGAGGGTGAACACAAGGAGGATGAAGCTCCTGAGACTCAAGGCGAGAATGTGGGTCCCGCTTGGAACCCGGCGGTTGAAGTGCATGACATTGAAACGTCGTCCTCCCCTTCGAAGGGAAAGAAGAAATTGACATACAAGATACGGAAGGAGAAAGTCGGCGGAACTTCAAAAGTTACACTTATCCCGTCAGAGAAAGAGGCTTCTTCACAGCATATGGAAAGCTCTTTAAGGGGTCTGTTGAATCTTTCCATCCCTGACGATATACTCAATTATGGTTTTGACGATCCGAAAGTCTTCAAGTTTTCTTCGCCCGCTAGAGGCAACGCGGGAGTTCAACCCCCAGCCCAGGGAGACAACACTCCGATCAGTAAAGATAAAGGAACCGGTCCATCGGGGGGAACACTAGGACACACACGCACGCACGCACTTTATCATACACTTCAAGTTTTTCCATTACCCCAATTTTTCTTAACTCGCTGTTATTTCTATCCTTTGCAGGTGACATGGGACGCTCCCACGGACTCGATCGCCTCCACGGCTCTTCTATATTTCACCATCCCGGATGGGATTCAGGCTCGGGTAGACGCAGGGACAGAGATGATTACGAGGATCAAGACAACCGTCCTCGCGATTCGTCTTATCGAAAGAAGACATATTCCCAATCTTCACAGTCCCGTGATCTTCCCCCTCAAACTGAGCCGGATAGAGAGAAGCCTTCGCAGAAGGGGTCCCAACCTGATGTTTCCCGAGAACAACACTCCGGTTCGTCGAGTACAAGGAAGACTCGGGAGCATCGAAAAAGAGTAGAACTCTCAAAGCCTCCTCCCCCTACTCCCGCGGTTGACCCAACTGTAGTAGAGAAGATGGTCGATCTTAAGGCCAAATTCCCAAAAATCTGCTTTGATGGTCTGAAATTCCTTCCGGCTATTCATCATATCCCAGGGCATGTGAAGCAGAGTGCCATTGCCTATAACAACGACGTCTATGTTCAACATGACGCGTTTGTACACTTGGTCGAAAAAATCTCGGAGGTATCTGTTGAGCGACAATATGAAATTGATCGTTTGAAATTGGAAGCTGGCTGTGACAAGAACATCATCAAGCATCAAGATGAAGAGCTCGCTTCGTATAAGTCGAAGCTTGAAGACGCGGAGCAAAGTGCAAAAGATACTGTCGAGGCCGTCACTCGTTTAGAGATGACCCATAAGAAGGAACTCGATGAAGCAGTTCAGCGCAGCGGTGCCCTTGCCTTAGAAAAAGATTCTATCCAGAAAGAAAGGGACGCGCTTGCCATACAAGTCAAAGAGTTGAAAGAATTACTCTCTAAGGAAAAAGAGGATAAAGTAGCTGCTCAAGAAGAGTCACAACGATATTGCGATGAAATCGTTGCTACTCGGCTCTTGAAAACGAAGCTCGACGACGAACTTGCCGGAGTTGAAAAAATGAAAGACAAAGCCCGTGAGGAGGGAAAAAGAAAAGCTTCGGAGGAGATTGAATCTCACCTCGAGGCGGCCGCAGAGGCCGGCAGGGAAGAGGTCAAGTGCATGTTTGACCCGTTGATTGCTGAGTACGGTGCCCGCGTCCTTATGCATCGCGACTTGACATTCTTGGGTGAGGGCTATCTTGAATCCCTAGCTAAGGCCTGGGAAACTTTAGTGAAGATTAGGAGAATCGAGTCGGGCTCTGAAGAAGTCGATGAGGATGCCCTGGTGAAGGAATTTCTCAGAGGGAACGAGCCAGCGGACTTATCTGCAGCTTTGGCGCTTTATGTCAAACGCTATCCCCTTCCAAAAGAGAAAAACGATGAAGCTGGTCCATATGAGGATAAGACTGCAGCTCCTCATTCTGCTGCTCCTTCCTCTGCTCAATCGGCCGGTCGGCAACCACTTGACCCATTCGAGCAGCATGCCAGCTACGATCCAGAAGATCCCAGGCTTGGCGTTCATGTGCTATCCCCTATTTTAGAGGGCGAAACTCCACGTGCGATCGATAGCCAGCCAGAACCCGGTAGGAAACTCTTTTTTTTAGAAGTTAAAAGATCTGTCACTTTCCAGTAGCGGTTATTCGTCCTAACGCTCATTCTTTATGTTTCCATGCAGGCTGCTCTGATCCTGAGCCAACTCCGAGGAGCGATGACGCCAAGGAGGAGGCAGAGAAAACAAGCGATGTTGCTCATGCGGGAGTAACTCCTGGCCCTGACGCTCAAGTGATCGGGGCGCTAGATGATGATAAGTTTGACACTTCACCCCCCGCCGAAGGGAGCAATGAAATTGAGATCACTGGCACCTCCGAACATACTTCGAAGATGAGCATGAAAGAGCATCTCGTCGAAGAGGAGAAAAAGAAAGTCGAGATCAAAATTGAGCCTGAAATTCTGGAACTTACCGACCCGCAGAATAGACCTTTGAAGATCATTCTCCCTGGCAAATCCAAACCGCTGAATGTTCCTTCTCCCACTCCTGACTCCGCTTCTTTAGCAAGTAAGAAATCCAAGAAGAAGCGTGAGGGAGAGGAATCGTCTGAGAAAACAAAGGAAGACAAGAAGAAGAAACCAAAGAAATAGTCGCTAAACTCGTTCAACGAGATTATGCTTAAGTCTTGTAACTACTTTCATCTTTTGTTTCCGAAGTTTATGTAGATAGGTTTTTGATTCCAAGTTTTGGAGGAATAACTGTGTAACCCCATTTTGGACTATTAAATGAAGTTTAGTTTCTTTTCGCTTGAATGATTCTCTTGCTTTTTTGGTTTGCTGACTAACTGTGGTCATAACTCAAGTTCTTATGAGTTGCATATTCCCCAATCCACTCTCGCGTTGTTCGAACATTCCTCGAAGTGGCATATTTCTTGTTCTACATTTCTTGAGTACTTAGAATTTTTTCTAAATTCGCGTTCCAGGGACTTATAGTAAGTTGATCTGCATTCAGGGGATTCGGAGATTGAGGTTGTTAATACTCTAGTCCGCGCTCTGGGGACTTAGAGTACTCCGGTCCGCACTCCGGGGACTTGGAGATTGAAATCGTTTATACTCTAGTCCACACTCCGGGGACTTAGAGTACTCCGGTCCGCACTCTGGGGACTCGGAGATTGAAATCGTTTATACTCTAGTCCACACTCCGCGGACTTAGAGTACTCCGGTCCGCACTCCGGGGACTTGGAGATTGAAATCGTTAATACTCTAGTCCGCGCTCCGGGGAACTTAGAGTACTCCGGTCCGCATTCTGGGGACTTGGAGATTGAAATCGTTAATACTCTAGTCCGCGCTCCGGGGACTTAGAGTACTCCGGTCCGCACTCCAGGGACTCGGAGATTGAAATCGTTTATACTCTAGTCCACACTCCGGGGACTTAGAGTACTCCGGTCCGCACTTTGGGGACTAAGAGATTGAAATCGTTTATACTCTAGTCCACACTCCGGGGACTTAGAGTACTCCGGTCCGCACTGCGGGGACTTGGAGATTGAAATCGTTAATACTCTAGTCCGCGCTCCGGGGACTTAGAGTACTCCGGTCCGCACTCCAGGGACTCGGAGATTGAAATCGTTTATACTCTAGTCCACGCTCCGGGAACTTAGATTACTCCGGTCCGCATTCTGGGGACTCGGAGATTGAAATCGTTAATACTCTAGTCCGCGCTTCGGGGACTTAGAGTACTCCGGTCCGCACTCCAGGGACTCGGAGATTGAAATCGTTTATACTCTAGTCCACACTCCGGGGACTTAGAGTACTCCGGTCCGCACTCTGGGGACTCGGAGATTGAAATCGTTTATACTCTAGTCCACACTCCGGGGACTTAGAGTACTCCGGTCCGCACTCCGGGGACTTGGAGATTGAAATCGTTAATACTCTAGTCCGCGCTCCGGGGACTTAGAGTACTCTGGTCCACACTCCAGGGACTCGGAGATTGAAATCGTTTATACTCTAGTCCACACTCCGGGGACTTAGAGTACTCCGGTCCGCACTCTGGGGACTCGGAGATTGAAATCGTTTATACTCTAGTCCACATTCCGGGGACTTAGAGTACTCCGGTCCGCACTCCGGGGACTTGGAGATTGAAATCGTTTATACTCTAGTCCACGCTCCGGGAACTTAGAGTACTCCGGTCCGCGCTCAGGGGACTCGGAGATTGAGATCGTTTATACTCTAGTCCACACTCCGGGGACTTAGAGTACTCCGATCCGCATTCTGGGGACTCAGAGATTGAAATTGTTTAAACTCTAGTCCGCTCTCTGGGGACTTAGAGTACTCCGGTCTGCACTCTGGGGACTCAGAGATTGAAATCGTTTATACGAGTTCGTACATCGTACAGAAATAATGTAGTTCTAGTAATTCATCACCCGACTATGAGATATAGAAACATTAGTAATTCATGGAAAATGCGGCTCCAAGCCTTTATTAATGAAAAACAACTAAACTGCCTGATTACATGGCTAAAGAAGAAACTAAGTTACGACTGAACGAAAACATACAGGAAATAACTATGCCTAAAATAGGAAAGAAACATACTAAATGTAATAATGTCGCAAATGCTCACTGTTCCACGCTCGGGGGAGTGTCACGCCATCAACGGTCGCTAGCTTGAATGTTCCCTCTTCAAGCTTCCGTTCAATGACGTATGGACCTTCCTAGTTGGGATTCATACGTGATGGTACCGGGAAAACTCATTTCAGAACGAGATCACCCACATCAGAAATTCTTGGACGAACTCTGCCGTCGTAATACCGCTTGACTCGGTGCCTATGTGCTGCCGCCCTTAAATCAGCCTCTTCACGTTTTTCATCGACACAGTCCAATGATTCCAATAAGAGATCTTGATTCGTCTTGGGATCATAATATGTCACTCGGTGTGATGGAACTTCAAGTTCCACGGGTATAACGACTTCTGAGCCGTATGCCAAGGCGAACGGAGTGTGGCCGGTCGCGGACTTGTGGGAGGTTCTATAAGCCCATAATGCTGTCGGGAGTTCATCTACCCACTTGCCTCCGACTTTCTCCAAACGCTTCTTCTGTATGGACTTGATTATTTTGTTTACAGCCTCGACTTGTCCGTTAGCCTTTGGATGCGCAACGGCGGCAAACTTCTTCTCAATGCCATACTTAAAACAGAACTCTTTGAACTCTCTGCTTTCAAACTGCGTTCCATTGTCTGTAATGATGGTGCGAGGGAGGCCAAAGCAGCATATAATGTTTCGTACAACGAAGTTAATGACCTTCTTAGAGGTGATTGTGGCCAAAGGTTCTGCCTCAGCCCATTTTGTGAAATAGTCGACTGCAACTATCGCGTATTTCGCACCACCTTTGGATATAGGCAAAGAGCCGATTATGTCGATTCCCCAGATTGCAAATGGCCAGGGACTAACCATTTGTGTGAGTTCTGTTGATGGAGTCCTCGAGATTTTCGCATATCTTTGACACTTGTCACATTTCCTTACGTAGTCTGCACCGTCCCGATTTACGGTTGGCCAGTAATATCCATGGCGGAGGATCTTTTTTGCTAGCGTTTGCCCCCTAGTATGGTCGCCACATTCCCCTTCGGGAACCTCCTTCAAGACCCGCTTTGTCTCATCATGAGTGATGCATCGTAATAAGGGGACTGTGAACCCCTTTTGATACATTAATCCATCCTGCATCACGTATCACGCGGCCTTTCGAAGGACCTGTCGTCTTTCGCTCCTTTTTTCTAGTAAAGTCCCGGTCGTCAGGTACAGTTTGAATGGGGTTATCCACGACTCCTTCTCGATTCCTGTTTCCAACACACGATCAACTTTCATCTCGTCTATGCTCGGAGCATGCAAGGCCTCAACGGGAAACAATTCCATTTGCTGCGCATCGCCAGTGCTTGCAAATTTAGCCAACGAGTCGACTTCTTTATTCTGTTCGCACGGGACATGCGAAATATCATAACGCTCAAGATTCGACAGTAGTTCTTGAACCAGAACAAGGTACGGAGCAAGCTTCTGTCCCTTTGCTTGGTAATCTCCCTGCACTTGGTAAACCACCAACTGTGAGTCACAAAAGATTTCAACTGATTTGACTCCGAGTTCTCCAATGAGTTTTAAGCCAGCAATTAGTGCTTCATATTCTGCTTCGTTATTTGTGGCCAGGAAATCGAGCTTCAAAGCGTAACAAATCGATTGATTTTCCGGAGTTACAAGAACTACGCCCGCGCTGGAGCAATAGTCGTTTGATGCCCCATCGGTGTATAATTTCCATCGAACGGGGGCCATGACGTTGTGACCATCTGGTTCGTCAGATATAGTAAACTCAGCGATGAAGTCTGCTAATGCTTGCCCCTATATGGCTCTCTGTGGTAAGTAGGCGATATCGAACTGGCTCAACTCGATGTTCCATTTTAACAATCTCCCAGAGGTTTCTGGTCGTTGGAGTACTTGCCGTAGGGGCTGATCGGTATAGACACTGACTGAGTACGCTTGAAAGTACGGGTGCAGCTTCCATGACGCAATCACCAAGCAATAGGCCAATTTCTCGATTTTAGGGTAATTTCTTTCTGGCCCCCGTTAAACGCTTACTAACATAATATACCGGCTTTTGGACTCGGTCCTCCTCGTGGACCAAAACTGCACTTATAGCATGTGGGGATACGGCCAAGTATACGTACAACATCTCGTGTTCTATTGGTTTTGACAGCACTGGAGGACTCTCTAGATGCCTCACCAGATCCCGGAATGCTTCCTCACAATTGGATGTCCACTCGAAATTCCTCTTCCCTTTCTTTATTATATCAAAGAAAGGAATGCACTTGTCCGTGGCCCTGGATATGAATCGACTCAACGCAGCCACTTTCCCGTTCAAGCTTTGCACTTGCTTTATAGTTCTGGGCACTTGCACATCTCGGATAACTTGAATCTTTTCTGGGTTAGCTTCAATTCCCCTAGCATTGACAATGAATCCCAAAAACTTCCCTGACGCAACACCGAAGGAGCACTTTAGAGGGTTGATCTTCATCCCATAATATTTGAGTATATCGAACATCTCTGCCAAGTCTCGAATGTGGTCGTTTGACTGTCGTGACTTCACGAGCATGTCATCCACATAGACTTCCATCGTTCTACCAAGCTGGTCTTTGAACATTCGATTCACTAAATGCTGATAAGTCGCTCCTGCGTTTTTCAATCCGAAGGGCATTACTACATAGCAATATAGCCCAACGTCTGTGACGAAACTGGTGTGTTCTTGGTCCGGAATATGCATCGGAATTTTATTGTAGCCCGAGTATGCGTCCATGAATGATAATAGCTCGTGTCCTGCGGTGGAGTCAACCAATTGATCAATCCTAGGCAACGGAAAACTGTCCTTGGGGCATGCCTTGTTCAAATCGGAATAGTCTACACAAGTTCTCCATTTCCCATTTGCCTTTTTTACCAGCACGGGGTTTGATACCCATTCAGGGTAGAGGGCGTCGCGGACGAACCTATTGGCTCTGAGTTTGTCCACTTCCTCTCTGAGGGCAGCGGACCTCTGTGGGTCCATTCCTCTCCTCTTTTGTTTAACTGGGACGTATTTCGGGTCTATGTTCAACATATGACTCGTAATGGCGGGAGAAATCTCGCACATATTAGAATGCACCCAGGAGAAAACATCAAGATTTGCCCGGAGGAAATCACTAAGGTCTTAAGTCATTGCGGGGCCGAGTTGCGATTCGATCTTCAATACTCGCGATGGGTCGTCTTGGCTGACTGAAATGTCAACTGTTAATTCGGCCGGCGCTGCATTTTCTTCCCTGGGTTTCTCATCGTCGCCTCTCGGATCTATGTCTCTAAAGATCCGAGAATTATGCCCGAGCCAGGGCTCGAGCATTACTTGTCAATTGTCAGTATTAAGGATGCGGACGGGATTGTCCGCAACATTTCCTTTCTCCCTTCGATGGGCCTCTCGGAGCTCGGCCATATAACAGGCATGACCAACTGCTTGGTCGCTATGAACAACACCTACTCCTTTGTCAGTTGGGAACTTCAAAGTTAAGCACCACGGGACTAATGCTGCCCTAAACTCAGTCAGGGCCGGTCGGCCCAAGAAAACATTATACGGAGAATCCACATCCAAAACTACGAACGGTAGGATTCGCACCCTCCAATGTTCGCCTTGTCCCAGTTCAATTGGTAACTCAACATACCCCACTGCATCGGTCGCTGCGCCATTAAAGCCATGTATACGAGCTTTGGACGGTTTCAAGTCCTTTGTTTCCATTTTCATCTGGTCATAAGCCTTCTTGAAGATGATGTTGACAGAACTTCCACAATCAATCAGAATTCTTTTCACATAAGCCGGTCCGATCGTCGCAGATATGACCATCGGGTCGATGGTTGGAGCCTCCACTTAGTCAGCATCTCTGTTTCTGAACGCTATATTGTCTATCATCACGCGCAGCTGCTTAGCAGGGGTCCCATCCTCCATGTTGGAACAACACTCGAAATCTGCATGCTTTAGGGAACTAGCATACCGCTCCATTTCCTGCCAATTCTTATCCACGGGGTGAGGCCCGTCGATGATCGTGTTTATGACCAGTCTACCCACAGTCCGGGCAGGTTCCTCGGGGTGGCGCGGAGCTGGTGCACGTCCTGGGTTGGATGTTCCCTATCCTCCCTCCTATGGATCCTTCACAAATTCCTGCAACTTTTTCTGCCTGATCAACTTCTCTATAGCATCGTGTAGGTGTCTGCACTCTTCCGTATTGTGCCCGTAAGTCTCATGGAAGCGGCAGTATTTTCCAGTCCGTTTCTGTTCCTCGGTTGACTCTTTTGGACGTGGCTTTCTGTACTGAAAGGTATTGCAGGTTGAGAGGTAAATGTTCTCAAGAGACGCATTTAGTGGGGTATACTCGTTGTAGCTCGGAATTCTCGGCTTCCACTTCCCCGCTTCTCTCTTCTTCCCTTGATTTCTTCCTCCGGACTCCTTAGGCTGCCCAGGCTTGTTTTGGACATTGACTTGGACTTTTCTCGAGTTGTCTCCAGACTGCTTCACAGCAATGTTGCTTTTCACGGACTCCTGGACAGGTCCCGGTGCCTTATCTCGCCTTACCCACCTAGCTTCCTCTCTCCTTATGAACTGGTGTGCCTTTGAGTAAAAACGCTCTAGCGTAGTCGGGGGTTTTCCTACCAACCAGTCTCCAAATTCAGAATCCAGGTCCATACCTCGCATCACATCCATTAGAATTGCATGATCATTGGGATTACTGACTTCAGTTGCCGCAACATGGAATCTTTGTAAATATTCCTTCAATGACTCCCCGGGATTTTGGATTACACTTGACAGAGACATTACGTCCTTTGGACGAGTAGCGTGTATCCTGAACTGCTCAATAAACTTCTTTGCCAACTCCTCGAAATTGGATACGGACCGCGGAGGAAGTCGGGTGAACCACATAGTAGCGATCCCAGATAGAGTAATTGGAAAGCATCTACACTTGGTTGCATCATTTTCTCTAGCTGAATCCATCATCCACTCGTACCTCATGACATGCTGTCTGGGATCAGTCTTTCCCTCATAAGCAGGGATAGTTGGCATACTAAACTTTCTGGGATACGCCGCCTGCAGCACAATGTCTTTAAACGGAGTATGACTTCTTGATACTCCCAATCGTCATTCGATAAGCCTTGATTTTCTTTCATCAATTGCCTGACCATGGCTGTCAGATCTGGTGTTTGTATGGAAGGCGGAAGGTTAGAGTCTGTTCTACGCGACTGTCCATGCTGATGCCTCCTCTCCTGGCGATCTGCCAAACGTGCATCTTGAGGTTCGACATCGTTAGCGTTTTGATGGTCTGGGTCTCCAGCCTCCACCTGCACTCCAGTTCCTAAGTTTCCAGCTCCGGCTTGGTCATGGCCTCCAGCTGTTCGAACAGCGGCACCTGTCCGAGCAGTTTCAGTCTTACGGCGCCTACGCCTGGGAGGTTCGTCGGATGAAGTTGAGCTGTCGGATGAGGAGTAAGGGGCGGGATTGCCCCCAGCATTCTGTTGCTGTTGTTGAGTGAGTTGTTCCATCAGGTTGGTGTTAGCTTGCATCTGCTCTTCTAGTTGTCTCCTGCTTTCCTTGAGTTCTCTCATCAAGTCGTTGAACTCTATTCTGGTGACAACTGGAGTCTGGTCCTGGACGGCAATTCCTACACCCGGAATCGCTGGCTGATTGCTAGGTCCTGCTTGTTGCACGCTAGCAGTCTCGTGGGCGTCCACATTATGAGAAGCTGACCTGGTACGTGGTCTTGCCATTGTAGAGTTATTGGTATGAACTCTGAGTAGAATCGATGGACGTCCTATCAATGAGTCGGATCTTCTTTGGGGGATTTATTCAATCCAGTAGCTTCAAAGCAGATCCTTGAGGTCTTAGAATTCAATTCTCAGTGAAAGCACCAAAGTGTTAGCACCAAAATTGGTCACTAACCTCGTTGAGAAAGATTGTGTAGAGATGTAAGTGATGAAGTTAAATTAAACAAGGAAGAATATGCTAATTTAAATGCAGAAAGTAAGAACACCGGATTTATAGTGGTTCAGCGTAATTGCCTACGTCCACTTTGAGGTTAAACTTTATTGCTTTACTTGATGATTGATTACAGATACAATCCGTAGACCAAACACTTGAATACAATTGCTAAGTAAAGAGGATGAGTCTTGAAAGCGGTAGAGTCTCCCCAGTGTTCTCGAAAAAAGGTCCTTTTTCACTGTGCCCCTGCCCCTCTATTTATAGACAAAGATGGGTTGGACTTCCCAGGTGGGCTCGGCAGCCGAACACCTTGGCCCAAATAGAGTGGTCGTCGTATGCCGAACCAGATAGGCCGAACGGTTGGATGCCGAACCGTACCCTCCATGCCAAACGAGGCGCTTGCTGCGTGGGAAGAGTAGAACGAACATCAGTCGAAGTCGAACGTGCCTCTAGCCGAACGAAGTGTCTGTCCGAACGATACCTTTGGCCGAATGAAGCTCTTAACCGAACGTTGTCTCTGGCCGAACGATGACACTGGCTGAACGATGCTTCTGGCCGAACGAGAGCTTTAGCCGAACAATGCTTCTGGCCGAACGAAGTGTCTGGCCGAACGATACCTTTGGCCGAATGAAGCTCTTAACCGAACGTTGTCTCTGGCCGAACGATGACACTGGCTGAACGATGCTTCTGGCCGAACGATGTCTCTGGCCGAATGAGAGCTTTAGCCGAACAATGCTTCTGGTCGAACGATGTCTCTGGCCGAACGAGGGTTCTTGGCCAGACGTTGCCTTTAGCCGAGTAATGCCTTTGGCCGAACGATGGTTCTGGCCGAACGATAGCTTGTGACAAACAATACAGCCATGCCGAGCAATTGTACATGCCGAACGTCTTCTGATGTCGAATGCTCCTGGATGCCGAGTACTCCTGGATGCTGAGTACTTCTGGATGCCGAGTACTTCCTGGATGCCGAGTTCTGTTGTATGCCGAGTACCTAATTGCCTGGTCAAATCTCCAGGAAACATTAGTGATGATTGTTCTTCAGAGATTTTTGGATGGATATTTGGTATTTTTTGGCTCTAAAGAAAATTTGAATTGTTATCACCATATCTTCGATGATAGTCCATTTGAGACCTGATATGGATTTGTGAAATTATCACCATATTTTTTATAATAGTCCACTTGAGACTTGATATGGATTTGTGAAATGATGATTTTGATTTATATGCCTACTATGATTTTGGGTTTAGGCATATTTTATTTATGGCTTATTATTATTGCTAAGTCATAAAATTTCGATATCATTATCTCATCTCTTTCTTAGATATAGTCTGACCCATTTATTTTAAAATACTCGGGTCATGCCGAGACTCTACAGGTATAGGGACTCATTGACCTTTGGATTATGGGCTAGCATTGAAGAAGACTATTTTGATCGTTTTAGTTTACTTCATCCTTGTGTATATTGACATTTAGGAGTTTATGTCATGTATAGTATCTAGTAGTCGTTGTGTACCTGAAACAGTACTTTTGGATGTGATATATGTTTATAGTGGGTCTAGTACTGACATTTTGCAGACTCGCATTTTATTATGTATATGATGTATATTATTCCATAATGATCTGTGATTCTGATTCTTATTTATTTATTTATTTATTTATATTATATATTATTTTGAATATTTTTAATCAGTGTGTGTTTATTACTTTGTATGAATACTATACAGGTCAAAAAATTGCAGTGCAGATCCTCAAAAGGTAATAAAGATGTGTTTGTGTTAGTATAAAGATATATTCCTATAGATCGCCCTTAACTAGCTGTATTCTCCATGTTATTAGACTACATTACTTGTAATGTTCTTTAATAATATAGGTATAACGGTGGGGTCATTACAGCTATATAACTACCATGCATGCCTAACAACCATATAAGTATATGTAATCGTATCAAGTACCGACAATCAAACATAAAACAAGCACATATAAGATCAAACATCAAAAAGTAAAATCTATGCCTATCCTAGCATGCATGATACTAAACTATCTAATATAAAGCATCAAATATGATATCTAATATGAAAGCTGATGAAAAATGGAAATCTCACCAATTGAAGTCTCCAAACAAGTGGCCTTCATGCTCTCATCGGTCTCTTATATGCAATCCCTTATCCTTTGCTTTCACTCTATTGAACATTTACCGGTTCATGGCCTTCCTCCTAACCTATTTCATATCAGGTCCTACGGTACGAATAAGCCTACGAGGTCTCGAAGTTTTAAGTTCAATTTCGATATCATCTAGTTGATTTGGTGCCAAATTTCCCAACTCCTCTTATAAGTTCTCCCAAAAGCCATTAGTGATCAACGGGTTTCGGTCGTTTATAATGCTTTTCGATGCATCATGGAATCAGATAGTCTACTTCACATATAATTCGACTAATTTGGATATCGTTCTACTGGATTTAATGAATATAAATCTAGCATTCTTCGTCAATTTATCGATTGTGATCCAAATTCTATTGTATTCTCCTTTAGTTCTCGCCATTCCATAGATGAAGTCCGTCAATATTTGTTCTCATTTCCACTCGAGAATCTCAAGCGTTTGTAGCATATCACTTGGTTTCTTCTGTTCAGCTTTTACTGGCTAATAGTTCATAAATCTCGAGATGAATGCTTGACATCCTTCATCCCTTCCCAATAAAATGTCTACCTCGAATCATGGTACATTTTATTGCAATCGGGATAAATAGTCAATCACGAATGAGAGCACTCTCGTAGCATCTCATTCTTCAACCCATCGACATCGGGAATAAACAATCTCCCATCCTTACGGAGCCAACCATCCTGGTCAATTCAGTACTTCCTCATCTCTTCAGACTCTACTCATTTCTCTAACTTAACCCTAATCTCCGCTAATCTAGCGTCATGCTTCTGACTAATGGCGATCCTTTAAATCCAAATAGGTCCGATAGTCAAACTAGCCATCATCTTTAACTATAGCTCATGTCGTGTTCTGAAGTCAAAACCAACGAAAAGCTCGAGCGGTGTCCACTCTAGGAACATCGCTCCCAAACTGGCATGTCTTCCACTCAAAGCATCAACGACTTCATTTCCCTTTTGGGCATATAGGAAATGTCAAAGTCATAGGAGGTCAAGAATTCCAACCACTGCTACTGGCGAAAGTCGAGATCCTTATCGGAGAAGAGATACTTCAATGTTGTGGGATCAATGAACAAACCGTACCTCTCTTCTAGTATATAGAGCCTCCAAATCTCTAAAGATAATCTATATCTGCCAATTCTAAATCATGAGTCGGATACTCCCTCCCGTACGGTTTTATTTGTTGACTAGCATATGCGAAAACCTTACTTTCTGCATCAATACCGCACCTAGTCAAGTACCGCAGGCATGTGTATGTACTATCGACTCCTCATTCCCACTCGAATTGACTAACACCGGTGCACACATCAACCTCTCTATCAGACTCACAAATGCATACTTTCACCTCACGTTCCAAATTAAAGTTCGATTTTCCCTCGTTAAATCGGTTAAAGGTGCCACTACCTTTGAGAGGCTTTTAGTAAAACATATATAACATCTCGCCAATCTAAGGAAACTTCTTATCTGTAGCACACTTGGGTCTGTTCAAATCCTAGACGGCCATAAGTTTCGTAGAATCTACAGTAATTTCATGCTCTAAAATAACGTGACCTTAGAATCTCACTTCCTTTCTCCAAAAGTGATATTTCTAAGACTTCATCATCAATTGATGTTTTCTCAATGCCTCCAACACAATCACCAATCATGTCTTGTGCTTCTTTTTCATCCATTAGTAGAGGAAAGTATCATCAATGAGCACAAGCACGAACTTACTCAAATGTTCCTTTTAAACACGATGCATGAGATCAACAAAGCATGTCGGTGCATTGGTTAGCTTGAACGGCATAGCCAACCGATCAAAAATCAAGGTAGCATATGAAACGCTATGATCAGCACATTCTCTCTAACTACCCTCAGTTAATGAAACCCCATTGCAAGTTCTAGCTGAGAGAACCCATTTACACCATAGAGTTTATCGAACAAGCCATCGATAAGTGCAAGTGGATACTTGTTCATCATCTCATTCTGCTCATGGTAATCAACATCCAACCTCAAAGAGCCATCCTCCTTAGTAGCGAACACTATAGGTGCGTCCCACTCAAATATGCTCCTGCAAATGAACCCACACCTAAGTAGGCCATCCACTCACGCCTCTAGTTTCCTCTACTCTTTAGGCATCATATGCCTTTAAGGCATAACTACCAATCTAGCACCTTTAACTAGCTCGGTACAAAACTCTATCTCCCTATGTGGTAGTAGTCCGATCAACTCATCGAATATGTCCGGATAATCTCAAGATATAGGCAGATGATAACTCATCATGTGGGATATCGAGAGAATATAGAAAGCTAACCATCACCCATCATCAAGTGTGCAACCGAACACTACCTTTCGCTCATTGTTCATCCCTGCCATCTCCAATGGCCTCTCACAATCCACCACTATTTCTCACTTCTTCAGTCTCAACAAACTATGCACAGATGATAACTCATCATGTGGGATATCGAGAGAATATAGAAAGCTAACCATCACCCATCATCAAGTGTGCAGCCGAACACTACCTTTCGCTCATTGTTCATCCCTGCCATCTCCAATGGCCTCTCACAATCCACCACTATTTCTCACTTCTTCAGTCTCAACAAACTATGCACAGGCTAGCTGAGTCCCCAATAAGGTTCGTTATAGTTTAAAGGTCAGTCACTATCTCAGGTATCAACCAATCTATCTATCAAATAACTATAAATAAAAGAATATGAAACTCCAATATTGAATAAAACATTTGTGGAAACAACATAAGTGGAAAACATGCCTTAGACGGTAATGCTCTTTTCCTTCTCTTTCGTCGATAGAGCAGTTGACGAAATCGGAACGACAATCAATGCGTATGCTTCCATTGTCCACCCTTGCTTAGCTCGTTCGGGAAAATTCACCTACACTGGGTACAATCAGTTGTGTTGCAAAGCCTTCTCAATCAGCTTCTCAAAGCTCTCATCAATATGACCAACCAATTTCTTCCCAAGATGATCACTCAACCCAATGATAAACTTTTCATTCTTTCTAAGTGGAGTATCAATGAAAGATAGACCGTATTTTGATAGCACATCGAATTTGGCTATATACTCTGACACGGACATATCTTCTTACTTCAATTTGGCAAACTTCCTAAACGACACTGATTTCTAAGCAATCGGGCTAAATTTCTCTTCGAAGCAAACTATGAATTGATCCCAAGTAAAATGATCCTCAGGAATCGCGATTATAAGGGCATTCCATCATTTTATTGTCCGTCCTTAGAGCTATCTAGAGGTAAATTTCAACCTCATAGCATCATCTAACTCCAAATAATCAAAGATCCTTTCGCAAGTATCCTTCCGGTCTTGCACCTCAATAGCCGACTCCATCCCAAAGAACGATCTACCTCTTAGAATCATATAGACTTTACATGGCTCAGAAAAGTCGACCTTTGACATTTACACTTGAGAACCATAATAATATAGAGTAACTTGGGCATTCCACATAATGTTTCGCTGCATCTCAATGAACATATTCTATAAATCGAGGTTAGTGGCTCCCTGATCCTGCCTGTAACACCCAGTATTTTTATATAATTAAATAATCAAATAATTATGAATAGTGAAAAATGAATTTTTTTTCTAATGTTTGAATTTAACCACAGAACTTATACTATTATGTTCGTAGCAATTTTCTGATCAACTTCCATATACAATGTTTTCTGAATGGACTTCAAATGGAGAATTTATAGCCATTTAAAGTTTTAGCGTAATGTAATTAATTGAGGGATCAATTAAGTAGAGGATTAATTAGATGATTGGTGAGCTGCATCTATATAAGAGAGAACGTAATGTAATTCGTTTCATCAGCCGTCACTTTCTTCATCCCTTTTTTACAGTAAACAATGGCTTCTTTCTTCATTCTTTTCTTCTATTTCTCACAAACCTTCAGCAAATAAATCCAAATAAAATATATGTGAACAAAATAGAAAAATTGCAACAAATTAAAGGAGAGAAGTTGTAGAATGGCATAGTAATTTTTGAAGATGGATATTTAAAGCTAAGGACGACAAGTGAGTGGAATTAATTATATATCTTTCACGTTATGATATATTATCGTTAGATTCCCGTTAAATAATTTTATTCGGTATATATTTCAGTAGTTAATTCTATTAATTAGTTATGCTGAGACTGTAAATTGTATAAGAGAACTTATATGTAATTATTATTTATATAGAAAATAGTAATCAAATTAAATATGAATAATATCAGGCTTTACAGTTAGAGAAAGGCATAAGCCTAAAAGTAAGAAATTTACAGTTAATTACGTCTATTTTAAAGTTGAAATTTAGCCTGTAAATGTTAGCTTCTTTTTATTTCTTTTTACGCGAATAAAATAGTAAAGAGAAGAATTCGCAAATACGGACTAAAATAGAAGAGCACTAGATTTACAGAAATTAGATGTAAAATAAGAAAAGCTGAAATAAAAAGAGAAAAATAGAAATTTGTAGTAAATTATGCTAAAATGGGGAAAAATAAATTAAAAGGGAAAATCTAATAACTTGATTGGGAAGTAAGTATTAGATTAATTGGTTGGTTTAGAAAAGAGAATACTTTTCTATAGTTTAATATTTAAAAGATAACGATAAACGTAATTGCAAGAATAAAAGAAAGAAAAAGGGAATTAGTGTAAAATAGATAAACTACTGTATTTTGCACTATCCAAAAAGTAAAGAAATAATAAAAGAAATATCTTGCAATTATGGATTATTGTTTATAGCATTATTTAGTATTAAAACATGGAAATGGATTTTTAGCATAGTTTTTTTATCCAACCAAATAGAATAGAACTACTTCCCAGAATAAAAGGAAATAAAGTGAAGAATTAAAGGAAGTAAAGAAGAAATAAAGTTAACTATTAGACAAGACGTGAAGCAATTAACATAAATGTAACTAGATCTGCATTTACTGCACATATACTAGAATAAAAGCAAAACAATTATTATGTTAAGTATATTTGTGACAATCGGACGTAGTCCCAAACCAAGATTGTCATATAATATAAGAGAATTAAAAAGATTTCAATATCATAATAAAAGAAAAACAGACTAGAATGGAAAAGAGGCACTTTTAATTATTTTTATAATATAGATTATAAAAGAATATAGAAGTGACAATTGCAAGTAAAATTATGACATAGGTTATAATTAAGAAGAAAGAACAGAAAAGGCTTATTTTAAGACTTAAATTAAGTTAATAAGCAAATGGAGCAGAAATAACAGAAGAGACTTATTTTAATAAACTTAGATCTTGGATAAAGTTAATAAGCAAGATAATAGAAGTGACCCATACCAACAGCATTCCCTTTCAGTCAGGAACTGATGGTCTCACAATAGTTAGGTGAGGCTGGGTATGCTAATTAGGGTAAATAAGTAGCCAACAGAATAAGAAAAGTAAACTAACACAAAATAAAAGATTAGACTTAGGGTCTAATAAAAGAGTGAGATGCGTTTGGAGCAGCCCAAAGGAAGAAGAGCCTAACGAAGCAGTTCATCACATATTTCAGCACGGAAGAAGCACGCCCAACTTAGTTATGTTGGGCTAGAAGGATGTACGAGACTTCAACGGGACGTGAGGGTACTCTAGGATGGCCCTCTGGGGTAGGCATAGCGAAGCAGTCCTCCAATGGTAGGTCTGTAGGTGTTCCATCAGAAGAGTATGCTTTGACTGCTTTTTGCATGGCAGGACCATTATAGGCTGTAAAAAGGGGTTGATGTTTGGAGTAGGATATTCATATGTCCCAGTACTTGCAAGTAACTTTTAGTGGGCAGGACCCAAAAGGATAGTCGCATGCGGATATTGGGCCAGCATCAAAACCAAGAAGCGAGTTCGGAAAAGACTAGAGTTAAACCAACAGTCCAATGATTCTTGCACTATCGAGACATTGGATGGGGGGCGCAGCCAATTGGATGTTTAGATTGTTTGCAGTAGGGCACAGCCACTTAGCTCTTTAGAGGTCTTTCGATTAGTTGCATGGGGCCATAGCCATGATACGAAAAGAGACAAACCAAGTAGAACATCTGTATTGTAGGCCTAACAAGGAAGTCCTTTACAAACTAAGAAAATCCCCGACTGAGTTCCGTACAAGGTAGACCTTGTTAAGCGAGATTCAGGGAGTAGACAGAAAAATTACGTATAGTCCTCAAGGTACGCACTGGGTGGTACATTGTGGACGTCCGAGCATTAGTATAGGCTAGTGCGAACACAATTTTACATTTTCATAGTAGACAACGGAACATCTGTATTGGGCCTTACGAGGCAGTCCTTTACAGATATAGTCATAGAACGCTATTGGAGCAAGATGATGGAGTCCTTTTTGAGGAGGATGCAGATGGTACTATGGGTCGTACCTAGGACCGATGTGGTCATTGGGCATATAGCTATATATATATTAGTTATAAGGTTTTAATCTACTAGGGAGTAGAAGGGCATGACTCATGCACAGAGGCGAGAGTATTATGAACCCGGTAAACCTAATATAACAGTAAATGAAAATAAAACGGTATATGTAGAATTAAACTTAGAAGTGTATAATTTGTCCATTCATCAGAACTTTAGTTCTGACCCCCTCCTCATAACATCCTAGGTTAGGTAGATGGCAAAGACTTTCCAGCTTTGAGACACTCGTTAGAAAGTGTTATTATTTTGGTGAGTATTTCCTTGCTATTATATTTTAGTCAGATCCGCTGTGAGATATTTATCTGAGCTCTAATATATTTGTCTTTGCCTATTTGCAGGATACCAGAAAACCCAACTCGGGCTTCAGTGGGCTTGGATTCTAGCATTTTCGTGAAAAATCCGGACCCACTGGAATTTGGGTTGTTACATTTGGTATCAGAGCCTAGGTTTAGGATTGCTAGGTAGATAGTGAGTGAACGTATTTGTATTTTTGAATAAAATATAAATAATTATGTACTAAAATCCAAATAGTCCCCAATTATAGATTTTAACATATGGAAAGTTTTTAGATAGTTTGCTAGTTGGGTTTGGAATGACCCAATTATGTTGAGCCCTATGTTAATTACCGATTTATAGCGTACATATAAGCCATGTTTTGAGAGAAGATTGGTACCCATATGTTATAGGAAGTGGGAAAGTTCCCTAGGGATAGTAGGGAGAGTGTTTTTTTGGAAGGAATAAGAGGTTTTAGTAAGAAGAAAATCCACTTTATGTCTAACCCAATAAAATGAAACTTTTGAATTGAAAAGTTGAAAATATAATTGTTAATATATTTGAGAAAGTAAATATTGGGTTTTTGAAAAAAATAAGTGGTATGAAATTGGTTTTTATATGATGTAAATTTTGTTAAAAGTAAAATTCTTTTTGAAGAATTATAGAGTGTGTATAGCTCGCTAGTTTTCTTGTAGGTGACTCCCAAAGTAAATGTTTTTACATAGCATATGGGATTTATTAACATTTATTTTAATTGAATCCATATATTAGTATTTTTGGGTTATAGTAACGGTGTTTTACGCAACATCTGTTTTGACCCAAATAAGTTTTGGAGATAATTTCTAAAGTGGTTTGTATGTACACTTATTATTTGAATAAGTATATAAAAATATTCTCTAGTTATAAAGCAGTTTTGAAAATGAGTTCTTTTGAAAATAATGTACGATAAATTAATGAATTTAGTAGGAAATATCTTATGTAAGTGAATATAGAGTAAACATACTTTAATCTATGGGAATGAAATAAATAATGAAATAATTTTCTATGAATCACAAATAAAGAAGTTTTGTGCAAGTTATAAGGAATACGTGAAAGAGATGTACAAGGTATGGAAAGCACCAAATTTTGTATAGCCTATTTCAATAAAATATAAAATAAATTCCTTATAATTTCACATAAACATGAAATCCTCCTTTAAAGGATTCATAGAAGGTTTTAGCGTTAATGGTTTCTCATAAGATAAAGTAGTTCCAATACATTAAGGTATAAAACCATTAAGCGTAGTAAGTTAGAGACTCCTCCAAGGTTAAGTAATTGGAAGAGTGGAAAGAAAAAAAAAAGTTATGGGATTTTTGATAAAATAATTGTTCTTATCTACTCCAGTTGTAGTAAATATGAAAATTTATGAAAAAAAGATATTTTGAAAACATGTGAGGACATTTTTTTAAGTCAAGAAAAAATAAAAATGTTTAAAGAACAACCAAGACATGTTTTTTAAAAATAATAATAATGGTTTGGTGGAAAAGTAAATAAGTTTTTGGGAAGGTAAAATTTTAAGTACCATTGAATTTAACAGAAAACTTCAAAATAACACTTGCAAAGGCAAGAATTTTGAGATTTGATGTTTCAGAAATTTAGAAGTTTTAATTTTAGAAGAAAAAATATAAATACCAAACCAAGCTAGAATTTTAAATATGGAGTAGATAGGAATCATTTCCTAGATGTAACGGGAAAAGTAGAAGGCTATAGCAGTAATTACTCTTAGTAGTAATAATAAAAGTTCTCGTAAGGTGTATATGACACTAGTGAAAACCTAGAAATGTTGATTCATGTGTGTAGACTATAAAAGAATAGTGAAGTGATACTAGTAAGATGGTAAGACACACGTGGTTGGGAAAGTAGACCTTAGTTGGGGAAAAATGAAAGGTAAAGAGAAAATTTCTCCAAGCTTAGTTGCCTTTTTAGATAGAAACTACATAGACTGAAATCCTTATCCATTGCAGTTAATGAGACTTAGTTATTCCTTTTTGAGCATGGAATAGAAGAGATGAATAGATTTTATTCGCCATGAGTAATACAACAAAAGTTGGTAGCAAGTAATAGGCGGTAGGAGGAGCATATGAGTTACTTGGATTCCTAGAGTAGGACCTTTCTATGTCAGAGTGAACATGTTCCTAGACCTCCTTGCCCTAGATAATAGGTGAGTTTAGTTGCTATATTAAAAGAAGAGTGAAAGCAAATAAAAAGGTAACTAAAAGAAAAACAGTTAGATCTAAAGAAAGCAACATAAACATTAATAGAAATAAATGAGAATTGCAAAAGAAAAATACATCTTTCCCATAAATTAAGCTTAGGAAAAAGTTTGAAAAGAAAAAAAAATTCTTATGTAAACCGTGCTTGGGAAAGAAAATAGAGATTTTATAGGATAGCGGCATAAGTTCCAAGTACGGAGAGAGAGGTACGCAAAAGTAAAACGGAGAAATGTGAAGTTTTTCCATTTTCAACCTTCTTTCTGACATAAGAAATCGAGTTCGGAAAATTAGATTTTTTTTGAAATCCGAATATTAAAAGTTGTGTGGAAGGATTTGGATGAAAAATTCGTTGAACTACACCCCTATTCAGTAGGAGTGTGGAAAAAATTGAATGAAAAAAGTTTTGAGTTTTCAAAAGATTGCATTCATATAGAAATTACAAGTATATTTAGGATGTGTGCATCATGTTTTAAAGGGAATTTCTAAAAGAAAAGGAATTCATATAGGAGGTACCGCTTAGAAATTCTTGTACATGCATATATTTTATGATGTATTACACTTTGCACAATGACACGGATAGTTGAAAAATTGGATGTACACAAAATGGATGTAATTAATGCGAGAAATTACATAGTTTTACCCTTGCTAAATTTCGGGGATGAAATTTCCTAATGGGTGGGAGAATGTAACACCCCGTATTTTTATATAATTAAATAATCAAATAATTGTGAACAGTGAAAAATGAATTTTTGCTAATGTTGGAATTTGACCACAGAACTTATACCATTGTGTTCGTGGCAATTTTCTAATCAACTTCCTTATACAATGTTTTCTTAATGGACTTCAAACAGAGAAGTTATAGGCGTTTGAAGTTTTAGCATCAGAAACAATTACCTATGCAAACATGGAAATTTTATCAATTATAAACATTTGCAATTAATTCATAGGATATTTATAAAAGCAGTAACAAATTTATTATGATTGTAATGAATGTAAATTATTAAGAGAATTAGATGTAAGAGGAAAAAAATAAGGGGAATAAATAACATTGCAAACAGAATCAGCTAAAAAGTGCAATTAATTAATATGTGAATTAATATTAGGGATTAATATATAACGTGTGTGTGTGTGTGTGTCTATATATATATATATATATATCAGATCCCTCAATTTAAATAGGTTCACATATAAATGTAACAAATAAATGTTCAAATTCAAATCTGGATAAAAAATATATATATGCATATTAAATATATATGTTAATTGAATGGTGAAATTAATTGACATGCCAATTAATGAAACGTTACAATGTGTAAAATATTAATTAAGGAAATTAACTAATAGAGGTGACACGTTAATATATTAATGGGGCTATTAATTAGGATTGTAATGTAATCAGCAGAAAATGTCAATTAATAAGGAAAATAAATAATAGTTGACCTAGGTTTGAATGTGTACATATTGGCAGTATATTGCTGCACATAAAAGTTAATTGAAGGATCAATTAAGTAGAGGATTAATTAGATAATTGGTGGGCTGCATCTATATAAGAGAGAACATAATGTAATTCGTTCAATCAGCTGTCACTTTCTTCATCCCTCTCTTACAGTAAACAATGGCTTGTTTCTTCATTCTTTTCTCCTATTTCTCACAAATCTTCAGCAAATAAATCCAAATAAAATATATGTGAACAAAATAGAGAAATTGCAACAAATTATAGGAGAGAAGTTGTAGAACGACGTAATAATTTTTGAAGATAGATATTTAAAGCTAAGGATGACAAGTGAGTGGATTTAATTACATATCTTTTACGTTTATGATATATCATCGTTAGATTCCCGTTAAATAATTTTATTCGGTATATATTTCAGTAGTTAATTCTGTTAATTAGTTATGCTGAGACTGTAAATTGTATAGGATAACTTATATGTAATTATTATTTATATGGAAAATAGTAATCAAATAAAATATAAATAATATTAGGCTTGATAGTTAGAGAAAGACATAAGCCTAAAACTAAGAAATTTACAGTTATTTACATCTAATTTAAAGTTGAAATTTAGCCTGTAGTTGTTAGCTTCT
Source organism: Allium fistulosum (assembly GCA_030737815.1). NCBI lineage: Eukaryota > Viridiplantae > Streptophyta > Magnoliopsida > Asparagales > Amaryllidaceae > Allium > Allium fistulosum. Next base: position 150,998,723 of record CM060905.1, on the reverse strand, counting down.
TTTTATTCCTTCTTACGCGAATAAAATAGTAAAGAGAAGAATTCGCAAATACGGACTAAAATAGAAGATCACTAGATTTATAGAAATTAGATGTAAAATAAGAAAATTAGAGAAAAATAGAAATTTGCAGTAAATTATGCTAAAACGGGGAAAAATAAATTAAAAGGGAAAATCTAATAACTTGATTGGGAAGTAGGTGATAAATTAATTGGTTGGTTTAGAAAAGAAAATACATTTCTATAGTTTAATACTTAAAAGATAACGATAAAAGTAAATGCAAGAATAAAAGAAAGAAAAAGGGAATTAGTGTAAAATAGAGAAACTACTGTATTTTGCACTATCCAAAAAGTAAAGAAATAATAAAAGAAATATCTTGCAATTACGGATTATTGTTTACATCATTATTTAGTATTAAAATATGGAAAGGGATTTTTGGCACAGTTTTTGTAACCAACCAAATAGAATAGAACTACTTCCCAGAATAAAAGGAAATAAAGTGAAGAATTAAAGGAAGTAATAAGAAATCAAGTTAACTATTAGACAAGACTTGAAGCAATTAACATAAATGTAACAAGATCTGCATTTACTGTATAGATAATAGAATAAAAGCAAATCAGTTATTATGATAAGTAAATTTGTGACAATCGGACGTAGTCCCAAACCAAGATTTTCATATAATATAAGAGAATTAAAGAGAGTTCAAAATCATAATAAAAGAAAAACAGACTAGAATGGAAAAGAGGCACTTGTAATTATATTTATAATATAGATTATAAAAGAATATAGAGGTGACAATTGAAAGTAAAATTATAACATAGGTTATAATTAAGAAAAAAGAACAGAAAAGGCTTATTTTAAGACTTAAATTAAGAATAAGCAAATTGAGCATAAATAACAGAAGAAGCTTATGTTAATAAACAATTAGATCTTGGATTAAGTTAATAAGCAAGATAATAGAAGTGGCCCATACCAACAGCATTCCCTTTCAGTCAGGAACTGATGGTCTCACAATAGTTAGGTGAGGCTGGGACAAGATTATGCTAATTAGGGTAAATAAGTAACCAACAGAATAAGAAAAGTAAACTAAAAGCAAAATAAAAGATTAGACTTAGGGTCTAATAAAAGAGTGAGATGCGTTTGGAGCAGCCCAAAGGATGAAGAGCCTAACGAAGTAGTTCATCACAGATTTCAGCATAGAAGAAGCATGTCCAACTTAGTTATTTTGGGCTAGAAGGAAGTACGAGACTTCAACAGGACGTGAGGGTACTCTAGGATGACCCTCTGGGGTAGGCATAGCGAAGCAGTCCTCCAAAGGCAGGTCTGTAGGTGTTCTATCAAAATAGTTTGCCTAGACTACTTTTTGCATGGCAGGACCACTGTAGGCAGTCAAATGGGATTGATGTTTGGAGTAGGATATTTGTATGTCCCAGTACTCGCAAGTAAGTTTTAGTGGGCAGGACCCAAAAGGATAGTCGGATGCGGATATCAGGTCAGCATCAAAACCAAGAAGCGAGTTCGGGAAAGACTAGAGTTAAACCAACAGTCCAATGATTCTTTCAATATCGAGACATTGGATGGGGGTCGCAGCTAATTGGATGGTTAGACTGTTTGAGGTAGGGCACAACCACTTAGCCCTTTAGAGGTCTTTCGATTAGTTGAGGGGTGGCTGCATGGGGCCATAGCCACGATATGAAAAGAGACAGACCAAGTAGAACAACTGTATTGTTGGCCTAACATGGCAGTCCTTTACAGACTTAGAAAATCCCCGACTGAGTTCCATACAAGGTAGACCTTGTTAAGTGGGATTCAGGGAGTAGACAGAACGATTACGTATAGTCCTCAAGGTATGCACTGGGTGGTACATTGTGGATGTCCGAGCATTAGTATAGGCTAGTATGGACATAGTTTTACATTTTCATAGTTGACGACGAAACATCTGTATTGTAGGCCTTATGAGGCAGTCCTTTACAGATGTAGTCATAGAACGCTATAGGAGCAAGACGATGGAGTCCTTTTCAAAGGGGATACGGAAGGTACTATGGGCGGTACCTAGGACCGATGCGGTCATTGGGCATATAGCTACATATGTATTAGTTATTAGGTTTTAATCTACTAGGGAGTAGAAGGGTACGATTCACGCACATAGGCGAGAGTATTATGAACCCGGTAAACCTAATATAACAGTAAATGGAAATAAAATGGTACATGTAGAATTAAACTTAGAAGTATATAATTTGTCCATTCACCAGAACTTTAGTTCCGACCCCCTCCTCATAACATCTTACAGGTTAGGTAGATGGCAGAGACTTTCCATCTTTGAGACACTCGTTAGTAAGTGTTATTGTTTTGGTGAGTATTTACTTACTATTATATTTTAGTCAGATCCGTTGTGAGATATTTATTTGAGCTCCGATATATTTGTCTTTGCCTATTTGCAGGATACCAGAAAACCCAACTCGGGCTTCAGTGGGCTTGCATTCTAGCATTTTTGCCAAAAATCTGGACCCACTGGAATTCGGGTTGTTACATTGCCATTCCTCAAATCCAGAAATGGAGTCAATAGCAGCATTTCTTGTATGCCAGATCATGCCTAATCTATTATAAAGATGATCCATCTCTCATATAGAAAACTACATTAGTGGTACTCGTTTGTGCAATACAACTATACTGTATATATATAATTATATACTTTTGAAAATCAAAATACATAATACATACACACGCAATCATATATGTGTACACCGTCGATCCAGTCTAAATCGATAACTCTTACCCTATCTATATTTGATCACACTATCAACTTAGGCTAATCACGTAACCTGGCTCTGATACCAAAAGTGATGACTTCCCTAAACCTTCGATGCTCATATAGTTGAATAGTGCGCTACTGGAGCATCTAGCCGATATAGGACGATAGTCCAAGGAAAGAAAAGAAGTAAAGAAGAAATATAGAAGACATGAAAATAGAAGAAAAAAGAAAGAAAACATCATATAATCATAGAACCTATCGTATACCTCACAGCGCATCAAATAAAATATAATAGTCATCATAGTTATAAAACAGGCGAGACAGTAGTAACTACATGAACCATAGAACCAGAGTACACGGGCTTATACAGTTATAAACTGTAATAGAGTTTATCGAATTAATAAATAAACTCAATTGATAAACTGACTCTAATATTAATAAATCAAATATTGTCAAGGCTTCATAGTGCCACACATCAGAATATGCAACAATAAGCTCAAAATATAAATATGAGCAAGCGTCGCCTTCTGCTAGTCCATCTGTAGAACTTTATGTGTTGTTTACACCTGCTATCCAGTTTACTCATTTAAGAGTACCTAAGGTAATAAGAAGTAAAGCATAAAATATTGAGTCAGATAACAGTCTTGTGTGAGCGATAAACAATCTCAAAATATTATGAAAGTTGATATAGTATATGGAACATAGAGTATGGAGAATCATCCCGGACCTGTCCCTACATCCAAAGAGTTAGCACATAACATAGGATATATGCAACTATATATCATAGTCATTATGGGTGTATTATACATCAAAGTACTAAGGGGTTTCCAAATATATACATCAATAATATCGGCTTCATGTGACATTCCTAGGATGATAAACAATCAATCAAACAAAGCATCCATCATCCATCCTTACATTCACTCACTTAGTGCGTTGGATACGTGATAACTCAAATGACCCGTCAAAGTCAAGGATTACTCAACATCCCAGTCCCTTGGTACACAAATCCATGCCACTCAGTAGGCCAAGAACTAGATTCACCATCACGGAAGTCCATGTACACATCTCCCATCAAGAATAATGAGCCATCATGCTCTTGGGACCATCACGTCCCCAGTGTATGCCCCTCTCTATGAGTACCCTTTGAACCCAAGAGTCTTTACGATCCCTTTGCGCACATCATCTATAACATAGCGTATTTTGGAACTGATCTTTAGGTTATCACACCACTACCATCTGGAGTCGTCAAAATTGGGACGATTCTCGACCATCCTTACTAGTCGTAGAATATCATCGTCAATCCATTAACCATCCCCTAGTAGTTCCTCACGCCTGGACCAAAGACTTGTACTCTACGTCTCAAAGTGTAGCTATCCATCAACAAAGCCGTCACTTCCCATCATGAGCCATTGCATCGAAACGTCACATCATTGCTTCACCGCCAAAACTGCTCGTCGAAGGCCATAACATCAAAATCAAATGTCAAATGAACGAACCAACCAACCAACCAACACATCATGCTCCTTAGAGCCTCTCCATCATCCACATCAAAATTGGCCAAATCAGCCATCATCAATAGTGGTAGATATAGACCACTCTAAAGTAGTCGATAACAACCACTTTGGTCATGTACTTAACCAAAACTGCCTAGGTACAAACCAAATGAAAATGTCCAACATCCATCCTTAAGTCTGAGCACATACCCATGTCCATCGTCATCTGTCTTCAGATCGTCGGTACGCATAAAACTCCATGCATAAAATTCTATCCTATGAGATATTTCTCAACACTAAATCGCCTATCGATTGACATTTTCAACCAAAACTAGAAAACAAGCATACATGCAACCAACAAGCATACATACATGTATCATAGCATACATACAACATATACAATACATCTAGAACAACCAATGTGTGATGAATATCAAAAATAGCATAATCTAGTGATTTCCTAAAAATAATACATACGTAAGAACATATGTAATATCCTATTTTAAAAACTTTAAAATTCTTTTATAAAATCAGTTGTTGATTAAAATATATTAGAAATCATGTTTTAAAGTCATATCAAACGTTGTTTTTATATTGTACTAAAAATTGTAGTATGGTGAGAGAAATATCACACACTTAACAAAAGCTGTCCAATTGATACAAAGTCGTAAAGGGCTCCAGTACGAGTGCAACGCAAGCAACCGCGTCTAAATCAAATCTCGTATGCAAAAGATATTAACAGTATAAGAAATCGATTTATATGAATAAATAAATTAATTAATTATCCCAACTAATCCGCAATTAATTTAATTAATAACTTTCATAATTGATTTACTAATTGCCTTTAACTTTTACATGTTAGTTTTTCCTTTCCTATTTCATTCTCTCTTTTCTTGTAGCTAATCCATCATCAAAACTTATGCATGCCTAAGCAAGCACACAAACTTCATGCTCACTCACTCATCTCACGCATGCAACTCCACACCACCACAATCCTACAACAACCAGCATCTGCACCACTAGGACCATCGCCGGAACTGCCTCTAGCCACCAATGCAACAACCCACGTCAGTGCAATTTTTTCCATTTTTCTTTTTTTCTCATATACACGAAAAGTTGCCTCTTTCTATTTCCATGAATGCATGCATCCACCACATGCTGCCACTGCACCACCACTCATCCCAGCCTCCATCTCTCCTGCCTTAGCTACCAACGACCAACTACGGACCCCACGCACACACAAAATGGGGCTACCAACCCAAAACTTCCCCAATAAACCACCACCACTATGCTCATCTCCAACAGCCACCATAGTTATTTCCGTGGTCATCACATCGATATGGACAAATCCACATCATCAAAACTGATTTGAATTCTCCTCAAAAATCACCGCTTTGTCGGATTTACTATTTTCGGCCACCATGATCAGATCTGGGTTAATCCGAGGGCATGGATGTGTTTCCCTAAGAAAAATATAGAAATATGGATTTTATTTCGTCGAAAACGGTGGCTATTTTAATGAGAAATTGGAGGAGGAAGAAGAAAATATGGGTTGCCATGGAGAGGAACGAGAAGAAATGGGAAATAAATGAAAATGAAACGAGCGGCTGGAGAAAGTAGCAAAGATTTATATCGTGGTGCTTAGGGTTGGGGGTTAGGTTTTGTTTGTAACCTTTTTCCTCCAATTTTGAAATTCCAATGCATGTTTTATGCTCATACAACTCTTGGGAATGCCCGACACGGATTGTACACGCTATTTTCGGGATGCTAATTTTGGACGTTTTTAAGTTGTACGTGCTGCTGGAACATTTGATCTCGAAAATTTTCGACTGCACAGCTCATACACTTCCTCTTAACCCAAGAACATTTTCCATCTATCCAAATTCTCTGGTGCATTGGTACACATATATCGGCGTAGTACGTACAACCACCAAAAATGCTAAAAAAAATCAAGGTCAAAATAGTCCGATAAAATTACTCTAGGTCAAAAAGGTCAATGCTCATTAGTGTCCAAAGTTATAGAGTCATAGGCCCAATATGAATTTAAATATAATATTTTATAATCTTTCGATAAATAAAATATGGGATATTACAACTCCTTCAAAACTCGTTGGTGAAAAGTAGATTGCGGTCGCTGATGATGCTAGAAGGAACTCTATGTAACTTAATGATCTCTCTTATGTATAGTGTCACCAAAAACGCAGTAGTCCTCGTACACCTAACCAGAATAAAATAAGCGCATTTGGTAAGTCAGTCGACTACGACCCAAATACTCTCCTTCCCCCTCTTACTCCTAGGTAGTCCGTCGAAGAAGCCCATAGAAACACTCTCCTACTTCCACTATGGAATATACAATGGCTGCAACAATCCAATTTCTTCTGATACGCCTTTACCGTCTGGCAAATCATACATTGGACCACGTACTCTTCCACATGCTTCTTCATACTAGGCCAATAAAAGACTCTCTTTATGTCACGATACATTTTATCTCCATCGAGATGAATGGTCATCCTAGAACGATGAGACTCGGCTAGTACCATGTCAATCAAATCCATAATAAAAGGAACACATAATTTAGCATCTCTCCATAACCACCCCTAGACTCAACGATATAGCACCTCAAGTGACTCGACTGCTCTCTTCTACCAGGCTTCTCGAAAATATCCACTAACTCCTTTCCTTGCTTCTAACTTGCCTGATGACATCCATGAGTGTAGGCTACACAACCAAAGCTTCTAACAATCCCAAGGTGATGTATGACTATGGCCAAAAATCAAACGTAGAGATGAACTCCAAAATGCTTCCACTTTAAGAACAAAGGACTCAACACTACATGCTGCCTCCTTAAGGCATCGACTAATACATTTCCCTTGCCCGGAGTATATGAGATATTGAAATCATACGATGCCAAAAACTCCATCCACCATTACTGCCTTAAATTTAAGTCCTTCTGGAAGAATATCCTTCAGAGACTTATGATACGTATATAGCTCAAACCGCTCCTCTAATAGATAGTGCTTCCAATGACTTGAGTGCAGAAACAATATCCGCCAACTCAAGATCATGGGTAGGATAGTTTCTCTCATGGACCTTCAACTATCGACAAGCATAGCTCACCACTCTCCCTTACTACGCCCAACCTTATACTACAAGCGTCGGTATAAACTATGAATACCTTCGTACCATTGGGTAATACTAGAATAGGTGCACTAGTCAACACCTCCTTCAGCTTAATAAAAGCATTCTCATACTTCGCATTCCACGAGAAAACAAAATTCTTCTTGGTAAGGTGTGTAACGATCCCGGATTTTAAATAAATTCAAATTGATAATTAATTTAAATTTTGAATAAAAATTGTGAAATTAATTGGTAAATTGATTTGAGTTTCTCCGGATTCAAATAAAAATGTGTTAAATCATTTTAATTTTAAATTTCAAGTAAATGGTTTAATAATAATTTGAATATATATGTATATGTATATATATATATATATTGAGTTTGAATTAAATTTTAACTAAATGGTTTAAAGACAAATTAAAATGGAAATTATTTATATTATAAAGTAATATTATAAAGACAAAGCAAATATATATACACATAAGTATGAACACTTGAAAAAAAAACAAAATATACATATGGATGAAGCTTGTAAAAGAAGGATCAAATTAAAAATATATTAGTACAAAGGTAAATAATGCAACCACAACCAAAATCATATTAACCACCACCACAATGTATATCAGCCACAAAGAAAATATCCCTGGTCAACAAATAAAAATCTGGTACTAACATCACCTTGTATAAAATCATATCAACTTGTACAAATTTTATTACCCTATCTACTTCATTTCTTACATACACCAACCAACTTCATCTCAGTTCGTTCATCAAAAATCTGAAGCAAATACCATTTCCAAACTCAAACAAAACATTCAAACTAAAACAACAACACAGTCAAATGCAAACCAGGGAATTAAAGAAAAAAAAGAGGAGCTTCAGAAACTATGTTCTTCTTTTTCCTGGAAATCAAGGTGAGTAAACATGACATTTCTAAACTTAAATTTGTGTATCTATTTCATCAATAATTTTGTGTTTTTCTGTATAGGTTCATGTAAGTAAATCCTATATGTATATATGGTTGCACTGTGTAACTTGAATAGCCTGTCTAGTTTCTGGTTACACGGTAAAGTAAACCAGAGAAAATTTAATACCTCTTCATCCACACAGTATTAAGCTTAGAGTTACGAACAAAATATGTTTGTTTAAACTTAAAATATGGTCTAAAATCTGTTTTGAGCATGTTGGAAATGTTTTGCCTCTATAAATTTAGTTTTACAGAGCAAAAATTTAAATATATGATAAATTCGAGTATCATGGATTGCTAACTAAGTTTCATAACTTGAATCCACATTACAAGATAGGATTTTTAAAACTAAAATGGAGAATTTTAGTTAAGTATGTTCAGAGCAGTTCTTAGTTGAACAGAATATGCTTTTTAATCTATTTCCAGCGATCGATCAAATGTTGAACACTGAAACTTTGCTAGAAGCAAGTTTATAAATCAATTATATCGGGAAAATTGTTGGTTAATTTTTCTGTTGCAAGAAATGATGGGACGAGGGAGATTTAGGGTTTAACTCATAGTTTTGAGGAGGTTTAGTTTGTTGATTCGTTCGTCGTCGTCAATCGATCGAGTGTGATGGGCTTTTGGGTGATGGTAGCTAGGTCGTAGACGAGTCGTTGGTCGGAGTCGTAGACTGGCTGATGGTCGGAGCTTGGAGAATGAGGCGTTGACAGGTTTGAGTCTGGGCGTAGTTTTGTTTCCAGGTTTCGATTTTTGCTCGATTTCAAATTCGAGATGAAGCCGAGGTTCTGGTGGTCGGGAATTGGGTTATGGATGGTGGCTGACTTGTTCGACGATGTAGCAACACCTGGAGACGATTAACGGTGCACGTACACCGTGCACGAGCCTGGTGGTCTGGAATTTTTTGAAAGCTTGAAGTGTTTCCAGGTTGCTCTCGTGTGGGTAGACTCGAAGACAACCTAGTTTTAAGTTTGTATCGGGTAATAAACACTTAAACAAAATTTAAGTTGGAAAAAAGGGTATACGGGTTGATTCAGGGGGGAACTCGAAGCAAACAGGTGTTTTCCTTGGGGAACACTCGAAGCAGCTCGAGAGTAATAATGCTTCCAGTTTAAACTTTAAAAATTTAAGTCAAAAAATTGATTTAAAAAAAAAATTATTACTTAGTGAAAGTAATTAAAAATGGATAATCAATGATTAAAGTTTGATTAATCAAATGATAAAGGTTAATTAATTTAAAGAATAATTAATTAATGTGATTAATTAATTAAGGTAATTAATTAATTAAGAAGTAATTAATTAATGAAGGTGATTAAGATTTAATTTATTAATAATCAAAGGATAATTAATCTACAATTAAAGATTAATTAATTTGTTTTAAAGGTAATTAAGGGATGAATTACCAATTGTAATCAAGGAAGTGAATGTGATAAATTTTAGTTAATTAATTTGTTAATTAATTAAAGATAATCATTTGATGGTTGATTAAGTGAAATTACTTAATGATATTGAATAGTGGAATTACTTAGTGAAGTAATTAATGTATAATTACTGGATGTAATTAATTAAAGGAATTACTTAATGGGAAGTAATTAAAGTATAATTACTTAGTAGAAGTAATTAAGGATTAACTACTTGGTGTAATTAATCAATGGATTAATATAATTAATTAAGGAGTTAATTAATTAAGGTAAGTAATTACAGGATGGTAATTACTGTTTATGATTAAGGTTAATTAAATTTATAATTAAAGGATAATTAATCATTAATTAAAGATAATTTATGGAAATGATTATGTGATTAATTAATTAAAATCACACGGTTAATTCATCTTACTTGTTGATGACTGATTACTATTGAATGCCTTGAACTAATTGATACCCCGATATGTGATATGATGCTTTGTGATATAAATTTCTTTGTGCTGAGCTGTGATATCTATGATATGTTTCTTTGTGAATGTAAAACCTCTTGGCCCGTAAAACGGCACTTGAATTTCGATGCGACAGGGAGTCGGATTCTAGTTTGTTATCCGAAACCCACATCGAATCGTAATGATGAATCCTTGTGATTGATAAATTGACTTTATTTGTGAATCTGTGAATGAGGATAAGCGTTATAGTTTATACCGCTTATCAAATATATTGCTGTATTTGAATCTGTGATGATTGAATGATGTTGCACTATTGTGTGTGAAACCCCTGGACCATACCATACACACACAAATATGGATTTCACGAGGAAATCGGTTAAGTCAAAGATGATTTAAATTTAAGGTTTTTGAAATTGAAATTTTAATTTCAATTGATTTTGGAAATGGATTTGGGTTAAATGTTAAAGCTTTTGAAAAGGAGTTTTTAAGATAAAAGTTATTTTGAATAACTTGGTAAAGTTTTTCAATTTAAATAATTTAATTTGAATTTGAATTCAAAATTTGGAATTGAATCCCATGTTTGGAAATTATGGTTAAAGATGTTATAAATGTGTTTATATGAATTTAAACCATTTTTAAAAGTATGGTTTTGAGAATCTGAATTTAACCCAAAGACTTTAACTCGTATAAATGAATCAGATTTTCCGAAATGAAAACTATTTGTTTTCAAATAATAGAAGCTTTCATATAAGGAATGAATTTCCAATTTGTGTCAAAAGAATTTCAAGTTTGAAATGAAAATGGTTTTTCGAGTTATGAATAAATCTTTGTGAAAGATTGTTGAACTTTGTTTTGAAATTGGAAAGGTGTACCTTTTGTATAAAAGGTCAAAATGGAATTGTTTTGAAAACTATCAGTTAAATCTTTGTTTTAAAGATTGGACGAGTTAATCCAATTGAAATGGAAATCGATTTGAAAATCTATGAATAGATCTTTGTGAAACTTGGTGAACTTTGTGAAATGAATCTTTTTGTGTAAAAGATTAAAATGGTAATTTGTTTAAACCATTTGAAAGAGAAGTTTTGGGTAATAAGTTGTGACTTAACTGAAATCCCAATATCCATATGTTTTTAAATATTACGCTCATTATTGGGTTTAGCCGGGAGAGGACTTTGTGTCATATAACCCATTCCGTATAGTGATACGACGTAAATGGATAGCATTTGAAGACCGGTGTTGAAGACCGGGTATTTGTGAGAACAATAGGATAACCTATCGATTGTCTCTGCACTGAGTAGCTACGGTATAGAGATTCCCTAAGTGATGGGAAGTCCGATCGGGATTGCGAATACCCGGATTGCAAGGGCTTCTTTGGAAGTGCCTTCGGTTCTGTTCGAACCCGGAACAAACTTGTATGGTTATATGTCTAACATTACACTTTGAGATATAAAGCTGATTTCTTTCAAATACATTTCTGTTTGGTGGCGGAGAATTTATTCTCTTAGCTTAACACCCTTCTCTAATACGTACGAGCTCAGAGGTTATGTAGTTGAAGGTTATGAGTGATATACTCCCAATTTGGTAGTGTGGCATGCTGAGTGTTGCTGATCATTTGTTGATCAAAGTATGGCTTTCGTGTAAAGCGTAGCTTTGTGGACAAGACCTCATCGAGCCTCTAAAACCGGAAATGGTCGAAACAGGAAAGATGCGGCAAAGTTTCAGGGATAGCTCCCCTAGGGTATGTCCATTCCTTCTGGAAAAAGGTGGTATCATGGTATGGAGCCCAGATATTTTACCTATGTGGTTGCTCCAATCTCATTTACTGTGTGATTATTGCTTTGTGATCGAGGGCCCTCGGATAAAGGTCGCAAATGACCGGGGGTGGCATATCTCAGGTTTACTACCTGGGAAGGGGGTAACCGGCCTTGTGTTGGCAGAGAGCCAGGTAGGTTCTTGGGGCGTCCCTCCAGAGGCGTTCCCATGTGGCAGTAGGAAGTTCCTTAGCCTGACCAATTGTTGGAAAATCCAAAGAAACAATACGACCCTTGTACGGTTTTAGTTGTATAACCTGCTATGGAATGTGGCGGTAACCTGCTATTGAACATGGTAGCTATAGTAGGCATACAATAATGGTTGTATGCTGGCTAAGATTAATATTGTATTTTCGAAATGCTTTCACACTATGCACTAGTGATAATATCAAAGAGTTTTCTCGTATTGAGCATATTTGACTATCATAAGGAGAAATCTCCTCCAATTCTGCGTTTGCATTGTGTGTGTGGTGGGAGGCCTTATGGTAGTTTCATTTTCCAAAAAGCATTGCAGATTTCAATGTTTAAAAATTCTTTTGTTGTTTGTTTTAAAGATAAACTATTTTTGTTACTCACACCAGTCCCATGACTGACCCGAAGTTTATTGTTCCCTTCCTAAACTCTGGGTGCCCATAATTTAGCACACAGGCAGTCTAGAGTTGGGCTTTTCAGATAGTCAAGTTTAGTAGATTATCGGGAGCTAGTTCATTTTTTGGAGTTCCCGGACGACCGACCTTGCTTATCTTTGTGCATCATGATGATGGTTCAAGCTTGATGTTGGAGTTGTTGGACTCATTCTCTTTTAAGGATCGTTATAATTGGTATCAGAGCAAAGGTTGAACTTTAGCTCAGGAGTATAACACATTAAGTAGCTCATTAGAGATAGGGTGAAGTATACCCTAGAATGAGTATCCCTAAGATATCTGTCTGTATACCTAAGTAAATTCTCTTACTATCCACTGATAGTAAGTATGAGTGTAAGAAGAGGATGAGATAGGGGACAGGGGATGTAACAACCCGGAGTTTTAGAACAATTAATTATCGTCAAACGACGATTAAATTGGTTGTTAATTTCTGTTGGGATTTTATCGGTTGAAATTCTTTGATAAAAAAATTTGCTAAGCGGTTATGCGGGCTTTTAATTGATTCTAGCCCATGTTTTTTGTGTTGCTGTGATAGTTATCTTGCTGCTCTCCTTTTGTTTCATTTGCAACCCGTTCCCCATTTCATTTTTCAAACGAAAACCCTAAACAAACGTATGAAAGAAAATAAATGGCGGCCTCTTCCTTTCGTTCGTTCCTCTTCGGCAAAAAAATTAGGGCTTCGAGATTTTTTGAATTGGCGTCTCTCAAGATGATTCATCGTTCCATTTTGGTCAATGAATGGTCTATGTTAATTACTTCGGCTGCTTCGATTTGGCGAATAAGGTGAGCGATTCTTGTCACTCACATCTAATTCAAGCTTTTCTGACTTGGTTCAAATTTGTTCGATGTTGATAAATTTTATTTGACTTGGTCAGATTTCTTGTTGTTTTCAGCATTAACGTGAATTTTGTTTTGTGTTTCAATTCGTTATCGCTTGACTTTGACTTGTGATAATGTTGGCCTCAGCTTTGACTTGATTTTGACGAAGTGATTTTGTTCGACTCTAGCTAATTCTTTGATATTGAACTGATGACTTCGGTCTTGATTTGTATAGGTGATTCCATGACTTCGATAATTATTATTGCTTGGATTTTGAACTGTACCCTGCAAACTTTGGCCATACTGTCCAGTTTATAACCACTGGTTCATTTAGATTGAATTTGTGTCGATTGTTGCTTCATGTTACTGCAGCTTCACTTGTAGCTGTCGGGACCATTTGAAGCAATATGGATATTTGTTTCATGGATTTTAATTGTAGCATGCGTGCTAGATTTTGTTGAACCTTGTGCATACCCTGGGTGATACATTTGTTCATAATTGCCTCTGAAGTACCATTGTGCCTCGGGTTCGAGTTTTGCTCGTACAACCTGGTGACACTAGTTCTTGATTTTGCTCGGTTTTGAGGTACGCTTGGGTTTTGATTATGCAGTTGTGGATTCTGTTGCATTAGAACTATTGAGGCAGTAGCATTCCTTTTGGTCCTACTACACTGTGTATATTTTAGTTCTTTTGTCTTTGATGCATTGCCTCGGTTCATCTTGATTAGCTGTATATTGATTGCGATTTTGGTTCACTGATTTAGTGTTTTGTTGCACCACTGTTGTCATGTGTACATCTCTCTGCCTTTTGCTCTTTAGTTGCCTTGACCATTTGATGTCGAGGCTGTTGTATTCAGGTGTACATTACTTGGTGTTGGTGACATTATTTTCAATTGAAGCAGCTTTGTGTCTTTACTGTTGTGTGCCGTGGTGCCATATTTTGGTGCTCTCACCTTCATTCTGCTGTCTTCATGTTGTATCACTGCCTTGTGCACCTGGTTATTCGAGTTGAGTTGCTTCGCAGTTGAGTCGAGTCATGAGTAGTGACTTGACCTCTGCAGTTTTGAATTGTGGTTAGTAAATGGTAGTGTGATGACATCATATGCTGTAGTGGCGAGGCAGTGCACGCGTGCGTGTACTGCAGCCAAAACAGTATTGTCGTTTTTAATTGATATTTCGATCGCTTGAATTGTTTTGTGTGTTCAATTCAATATTTTGAAATTGTATTTGATTTGGTTTGATTTGATCATCTTGAGATTTGTCTAATTATCCATTTGATAATTAGATTATGAGTTTCTAATTATTTATTTAATAATTAGATTTTGTTTTTAATTACTGTTTAGGCAATTCTGTGGTTTTCATATTATCTTCATTGATAATCTTTTTATTTATCCTTGTGGATGATTCGGATTTGCTAATTTGTTGTTTAACACTGTTAAGTGTTATATCTGCCGTTATCCGATTCTCTTATCGAGGAGTTGGATATACGAGATTTCTGTGACTGTCGTCTATTTTATATTTGAGTATTATTGCTTCTGTGCATAAATAACTGAGTTTGAATTAGACTGACCCGTGTATTATTTTCTTTTGAATTTAATACTCCGGTCAGACCGAGTTATTACAGGTTGTAGATATCCTGCTTTGGGTTGCTGCTTGAGCTATGAAGTCTTTTCATATCTTTTGAAGTGGTCTTCGTCATTTCGTAGTAGCCAGTGTACT
Source organism: Allium fistulosum (assembly GCA_030737815.1). Taxonomy (NCBI): domain Eukaryota; kingdom Viridiplantae; phylum Streptophyta; class Magnoliopsida; order Asparagales; family Amaryllidaceae; genus Allium; species Allium fistulosum. The sequence continues at coordinate 150,983,529 of CM060905.1, read as the reverse complement.
GATTTAGGTTGATATGTATTCATGTATATTAGTCGACAATGTACGTGTATATATAACTTCCAGAGTCGACAGTTGTAGTTGTATCATATGTATCGTGTCAAATGTATTGTAACTGACATCAGTTATATATATATATATATATATATATATATATATGAGACTTTTGTTATCTGTGTTCCGCATCTTTTGTATTTGTGTTATTATTATATATATTGTCCTAAACTGTTATGAACCATCGTAGTTCGTTTTATACTGGAATTGGGCATGTCGATGGGAGTAAATAAATAAGAGATGAAAAATAAAAATATATATCACTCCTATCGGGGTAACCAATACTAGTGTAAGGCCAACTACGGATGGCCGCTCCTATCCAGCCTTATTCTTCGTAATAACAGACAATATTTCTTTTAATACTCTTTGTTATTGTGAGCATAAAGGTGGGGCGTCACAGTTGGTATCAGAGCTTGGGGTTTATGGACATAATATAAAACATAACTTGGATGGAACATGCGTTACAACTATTTGTCGATGTTTTTAGTTGTGTTTTGAGTCAAAACTAAAGTTTTGAAATTATGATGAAATTTTTAAATATCTTTATTTAAAAATAAAAGTGAAACTGTGTTTTGATGATTGAATAATTTGTATTCTGTTATCAGAGTGCGCAGCGGAAACAGTGAGACTGTCTTCGCTGAATACAGCTGATAATCCTTTTGATATAAAAATCAAAATGTGAAATTGAAATAAATTTCATTTGTTGTTTACATTGCTGGGTTTATTTTGTTTCTTTGAAAATTTCGAATCCTATTTGAGGATTCGAAGCGATTGCAGTTATACGATTTTTGTTGAGATTTTGGCTGGTCTTCTTTTATGCTAATCACATGTTGATTAGATTTTGCTGTTTTGAATTATCTTCATTGAAGATACATTCGAATGATTTCTTTGTTCATTTTGTAGTACGTGCAAATTTGAGTTGCATGTTACTGCATTAATTTTACGTTGAACCGGTGTTTGGTTTAAACGTGTTTTGGTTTCCGTTATCTTTATAACGGGATTTTTACATCAATGCTAAATTTTTGGAGCACGGTGTTTTGTGGCATTTTGATGGATGAAAATTCACTGATATTACATTTTGATGTAAATTATTTTGATGAGATTTTGACGTTTAAAAATTACTGTTGCTTTGACTTCAGTAACCGCCAAATTTTAAAAGTGGATTTTCAAGCGGTTATTCCGCAATGCTGATTTTGAGATCCGTTTTTACGGTGTTTTGAGAAGTACAATTTTCTTTTCGAAATTGCTACTGATGTTGTTGCTTTAATCACGTAATTGGAAAATTGTTTTATAATTTTTTAACAGTTTGCGCTTTCAAAAGAATGAGGAAGCGACTTAAACGATTCAGCAAAATCGAGGACTATGACCCCTTTCTTTTACTGATTCGCTTAACTCCGGACTTGTCCAGTTGAGAATGTGAATTGTTATTTTTATAAAATAAATAAAATTGTTTTCAGGAATTTTACAGTTTGCGCTTTCAAAAGAATGAGGAAGCGATTTAAACGTTTCAGCAAAATCGAGGACTATGACCCCTTTCTTTTACTGATTCGCTTAATTCCGGACTTGTCCGTTTGAGAATGTAAAATGTATTTTTACAAAATACACAATTTTGCACTTTCAAGGAAACGATGAAGAGAATCAAACGATTTAGTAAAACACGTGGTATGTGACATGTGCGTTTGCTATTTCGGTTAATTCCGGACTCGTTAATTGAAACTTCTGCTGTTTGATGATTCTGATGATTTTGTGTGCTTTCGAGCCACTATGTTGGACCTTCGGGTCATCTGCTGGACCTTCGGGTCATTTGTTGGGCTTTCGGGCCACTCTGATGGACCTTTGGGTCAAATACCAGTACTAGACCTTCGGGTCACTCTGCGGACCTTCGGGTCATCTGATGGGCGCCAAAAATTATGTTGAGTACTTGGTAGGCTTCGGCCATTTGTTGATGCACGTGCGGCGTAGCTAAAACTCGCCATCTGATGGGATCGATCCAACCTTTTATGTTGATTTTCTAGAGTATCTTAATTGATTTCTAGATATTTGTTGTTTCTAATTATCTGCAGGTAATTAGATATTTGCTGTTATGAGATTTAATTATCGTATCGATAATTAGATATTTGCTATTATGAGATTTAATTATCGTATCGATAATTAGATATTTGCTATTATGAGATTTAATTATCGTATCGATAATTAAATATTTGTTGTTATGAGATTTAATTATCGTATCGATAATTAAATATTTGTTGTTATGAGAATTCAGATTATCGTTTTTGATAATCGGATATTTGTTGTTTCTGATTATCGTTTTTGATAATCGGATATTTGTTGATTTGTGATTCTGATTATCGTTTTTGATGATATTTGTTGATTTGTGATTCTGATTATCGTTTTTGATAATCGGATATTCGTTGGTTTGAGATTTCTGATTATCGTTTTTGATAATCGGATATTCGTTGATTTGAGATTCTGATTATCATTTTTGATAATCGGATATTCGTTGATTTGAGATTTCTGATTATCGTTTTTGATAATTAGATATTTGTTGATTTGAGATTTCTGATTATCGTTTTTGATAATCGGATATTTATTGATTTGTGTTTTCTGATTATCGTTTTTGATAATCAGATATTTGTTGATTTGTGATTCTGATTATCGTTTTTGATAATTGGATATTTGTTGATTTGTGATTCTGATTATCGTTTTTGATAATCGGATATTTGTTGATTTATGATTCTGATTATCGTTTTTGATAATCGGATATTTGTTGATTTGAGATTTCTGATTATCGTTTTTGATAATTAGATATTTGTTGATTTGAGATTTCTGATTATCGTTTTTGATAATTAGATATTTGTTGATTTGAGACTGTTGATTATCTGATGTTTTCTGATTATCGTTTTGTTAATTAGATAATTGTGTTTTCTGATTATCGTTTTTGATAATCGGATATTTGCTAGTTTTGCTGATTATGAGATTTTCTAGTCTCTAATTGATTCTAGAGTATGCTGATTTTATTGAATTGCTGTTTTCTATCTATCTCTGTTGATAGTTAGAGTTCGTTGATTATGGAGTTTGTGTTTTCTAGTTATTTGTTGGATAACTAGATATTTGCGGTTTTGCGATTTGTGATTGTGTTTTCTAATTATCTTTGTTGATAATTAGATTTTGCTGCTTTCTAATTATCGTATCGATAATTAGACATTGCTGTTTTTTGATTTCTATATTTCTGATTATCTAATTGGTAATTAAATATTGCAGATAATTGTGTTTATCCAGTTTAGCTGTATTCTGATTATCTATTGATAATTAGATTTTTGTTGAGAAATTGTGAATTCCTTTTATGAAATTGAAAGATTTCTTTGGCGTTTGTGTTCTTGACCTTATTTTTCTAGCTTAACCAGTTTATGTTAGAAAAATAATTGTTATTGACAACTTTTATTATGAAAATTGCGGGGACGCAATTTTTATAAGGAGGGGAGTCTGTAACAATCCGGAGTTTTAGAACAATTAATTATCGTCAAACGACGATTAAATTGGTTGTTAATTTCTGTTGGGATTTTATCGGTTGAAATTCTTTGATAAAAAAATTTGCTAAGCGGTTATGCGGGCTTTTAATTGATTCAACCCCATGTTTTTTGTGTTGCCGTGATAGTTATCTTGCCGCTCTCCATTTGATTCATTCGCAACCCGTTCCCCATTTCATTTTTCAAACGAAAACCCTAAACAAATATACGAAAGAAAATAAATGGCGGCCTCTTCCTTTCGTTCGTTCCTCTTCGGCAAAAAAATTAGGGCTTCGAGATTTTTTGAATTGGCGTCTCTCAAGATGATTCATCGTTCCTTTTTGGTCAATGAATGGTCTCTGTTAATTACTTCGGCTGCTTCGATTTGGCGAATAAGGTGAGCGATTCTTGTCACTCACATCTAATTCAAGCTTTTCTGACTTGGTTCAAATTTGTTCGATGTTGATAAATTTTATTTGACTTGGTCAGATTTCTTGTTGTTTTCAGCATTAACGTGAATTTTGTTTTGTGTTTCAATTCGTTATCGCTTGACTTTGACTTGTGATAATGTTGGCCTCAGCTTTGACTTGATTTTGACGAAGTGATTTCGTTCGACTCTGGCTAATTCTTTGATATTGAACTGATGCCTTCGGTCTTGATTTGTATAGGTGATTCCATGACTTCGGTAATTATTATTGCTTGGATTTTGAACTGTACCCTGCAAACTTTGGCCATACTGTCCAGTTTATAACCACTGGTTCATTTAGATTGAATTTGTGTCGATTGTTGCTTCATGTTACTGCAGCTTCACTTGTAGCTGTCGGGACCATTTGAAGCAATATGGATATTTGTTTCATGGAATTTAATTGTAGCCTGCGTGCTAGATTTTGTTGAACCTTGTGCATACCCTGGGTGATACATTTGTTCATAATTGCCTCTGAAGTACCATTGTGCCTTGGGTTTGAGTTTTGCTCGTACAACCTGGTGACACTGGTTCTTGATGTTCCTCGGTTTTGAGGTACGCTGGGTTTTGATTATGCAGTTGTGGATTCTGTTGCATTAGAACTATTGAGGCAGTAGCATTCCTTTTGGTCCCTACACTGTGTATATTTTAGTTCTTTTGTCTTTGATGCATTGCCTCGGTTCATCTTGATTAGCTGTATATTGATTGCGATTTTGGTTCACTGATTTAGTGTTTTGTTGCACCACTGTTGTCATGTGTACATCTCTCTGCCTTTTGCTCTTTAGTTGCCTTGACCATTTGATGTCGAGGCTGTTGTATTCAGGTGTACATTACTTGGTGTTGGTGACATTATTTTCAATTGAAGCAGCTCTGTGTCTTTACTGTTGTGTGCCGTGGTGCCATATTTTGGTGCTCTCACCTTCATTCTGCTATCTTCATGTTGTACCACTGCCTTGTGCACCTGGTTATTCGAGTTGAGTTGCTTCTTAGTTGAGTTGAGTCATGAGTAGTGACTTGACCTCTGTAGTTTTGAATTGTGGTTAGTAATTAGTAGTGTGATGACATCATATGCTGTAGTGGCGAGGTAGTGCACGCGTGCGTGTACTACAGCCAAAACAGTATTGTCGTTTTTAATTGATATTTCGATCGCTTGAATTGTTTTGTGTGTTCAATTCAATATTTTGAAATTGTATTTGATTTGGTTTGATTTGATCATCTTGAGATTTGTCTAATTATCCATTTGATAATTAGATTATGAGTTTCTAATTATTTATTTAATAATTAGATTTTTTTGTTAATTGATGTTTAGGCAATTCTGTGGTTTTCATATTATCTTCATTAATAATCTTTTTATTTATCCTTGTGGATGATTTGGATTTGCTGATTTGTTGTTTAACACTGTTAAGTGTTATATCTGCCGTTATCCGATTCTCTTATCGAGGAGTTGGATATACGAGATTTCTGTGACTGTTGTCTATTTGATATTTGAGTATTATTGCTTCTGTGCATAAATAACTGAGTTTGAATTAGACTGACCAGTGTATTATTTTCTTTTGAATTTAATACTCAGGTCAGACCGAGTTATTATAGGTTGTAGATATCCTGCTTTGGGTTGCTGCTTGAGCTATGAAGTCTTTTCATATCTTTTGAAGTGGTCTTCGTCATTTTGTAGTAGTCAGTGTACTGATTTAGGTTGATATGTATTCATGTATATTAGTCGATAATGTACGTGTATATATAACTTCCACAGTCGACAGTTGTAGTTGTATCATATGTATCGTGTCAAATGTATTGTAACTGACATCAGTTATATATATATAAGACTTTTGTTATCTGTGTTTCGCATCTTTTGTATCTGTGTTATTATTATATATATTGTCCTAAACTATTATGAACCATCGTAGTTCGTTTTATACTGGAATTGGGCATGTCGATGGGAGTAAATAAATAAGAGATGAAAAATAAAAATATATATCACTCCTATCGAGGTAACCAATACTAGTGTAAGGCCAACTACGGATGGCCACTCCTATCCAGCCTTAATCTTCGTAATAACAGACAGTATTTCTTTTAATACTCTTTGTTATTGTGAGCATAGAGGTGGGGCGTCACAGGGGAATACGACTATAAATGTTCAATACCCTGTAACAACAAGGAAACAATCTTTTCTTTATCAATCTCTTTTGTTCAACATCTCTTTTCTCAATTCTTTGATAGTTCCTGGTAGATCCAGGAAGAAGATTTGATATATTTGCATGGGACATAAACTCCAAATAGGTCAGAATTGTTTGTTTGGATGAATTGGTTGCTTTGGTTGCTATGGTTGATAGGTATAATTTGGTTTCTAAACTAAAAAAGTTTTGGAATTGTATCCATATATCTATCTATTTTTGGGTCTGGATATGTTCTACGAATGGTTAGTTTTCCCTTCGAACTGACCAATGCCACTGCATATTTCGTAGATCTGGATAACCCGAGTATCTTGTGAAAAATTAAAACGATTCGTTCTCGTATCTATTATTGATATTCTGATTTGGTAAGCCAAATGCAGAATAGATGTTTAGTTAATTTGATGAAACATTCTTCATCTATCTTTGTGTCTCCCTAGCAAATTTCGAGGACGAAATTTCTTAAGGGGGGAACCTGTAACGATCCCGGATTTTAAATAAATTCAAATTGATAATTAATTTAAATTTTGAATAAAAATTGTGAAATTAATTGGTAAATTGATTTGAGTTTCTCCGGATTCAAATAAAAATGTGTTAAATCATTTGAATTTTAAATTTCAAGTAAATGGTTTAATAATAATTTAAATATATATGTATATGTATATATACATATTGAGTTTGAATTAAATTTTAACTAAATGGTTTAAAGACAAATTAAAATGGAAATTATTTATATTATAAAGTAATATTATAAAGACAAAGCAAATATATATACACATAAGTATGAACACTTGAAAAAAAAACAAAATATACATATGGATGAAGCTTGTAAAAGAAGGAACAAATTAAAAATATATTAGTACAAAGGTAATTAATGCAACCACAACCAAAATCATATCAGCCACCACCACAATGTATATCAGCCACAAAGAAAATATCCATGGTCAACAAATAAAAATCTGGTACTAACATCACCTTGTATAAAATCATATCAACTTGTACAAATTTTATTACCCTGTCTACTTCATTTCTTATATACATCAACCAACTTCATCTCAGTTCATTCATCAAAAATCTGAAGAAAATACCATTTCCAAACTCAAACAAAACATTCAAACTAAAACAAAAACACAGTCAAATGCAAACCAGGGAATCAAAGAAAAAAAAAGAGGAGCTTCAGCAACTCTGTTCTTCTTTTTCCTGGAAATCAAGGTGAGTAAACATGACATTTCTAAACTTAAATTTGTGTATCTATTTCATCAATAATTTTGTGTTTTGCTGTATAGGTTCATGTAAGTAAATCCTATATGTATATATGGTTGCACTGTATAACTTGAATAGCCTGTCTAGTTTCTGGTTCCAGTTCTGGTTACAGGGTAAAGTAAACCAGAGAAAATTTAATACCTCTTCATCCACACAGTATTAAGCTTAGAGTTACGAACAAAATATGTTTGTTTAAACTTAAAATATGGTCTAAAATCTGTTTTGAGCATGTTGGAAATCTTTTGCCTCTGTAAATTTAGTTTTACAGAGCAAAAATTTAAATATATGATAAATTCGAGTATCATGGATTGCTAACTAAGTTTCATAACTTGAATCCACATTGCAAGATAGGATTTTTAAAACTAAAATGGTGAATTTTAGTTAAGTATGTTCAGAGCAGTTCTTAGTTGAACAGAATATGCTTTTTAATCTATTTCCAGCGATCGATCAAATGTTGAACACTGAAACTTTGCTCGAAGCAAGTTTGTAAATCGATTATATCGGGAAAATTGTTGGTTAATTTTTCTGTTGCAAGAAATGTTGGGACGAGGGAGATTTAGGGTTTAACACATAGTTTTGAGGAGGTTTATTTTGTTGATTCAATCGTCGTCGTCAATCGATCGAGTGCGATGAGCTTTTGGGTGATGGTAGCTAGGTCGTAGACGAGTCGTTGGCCGGAGTCGTAGACTGGCTGATGGTCGGAGCTTGGAGAATGAGGCGTTGACAGGTTTGAGTCTGGGCGTAGTTTTGTTTCCAGGTTTCGATTTTTGCTCGATTTCAAATTCGAGATGAAGCCGAGGTTCTGGTGGTCGGGAATTGGGTTATGGATGGTGGATGACTTGTTCGTCGATGCAGCAACGCTTGGAGATGATTAACGGTGCACGTACACCGTGCACGAGCCTGGTGGTCTGGAATTTTTTTGAAAGCCAGAAGTGTTTCCAGGTTGCTCTCGTGTGGGTAGACTTGAAGACAACCTAAGGAAGTTTGCATTATGGCTCGAGTTTGAGCTCGTGTAGTTTTAAGTTTGTATCGGGTAATAAACACTTAAACAAAATTTAAGTTGGAAAAAAAGGGTATACGGGTTGATTCAAGGGGGAACTCGAAGCAAACAGGTGTTTTCCTTGGGGAATACTCGAAGCAGCTCGAGAGTAACAACGCTTCCAGTTTAAACTTTAAAAATTTAAGTCAAAAAATTGATTTTAAAAAAAAATTATTACTTAGTGAAAGTAATTAAAAATGGATAATCAATGATTAAAGTTTGATTAATCAAATGATAAGGGTTAATTAATTTAAAGAATAATTAATTAATGCGATTAATTAATTAAGGTAATTAATTAATTAAGAAGTAATTAATTAATGAAGGTGATTATGATTTAATTAATTAATAATCAAAGGATAATTAATCTACAATTAAAGATTAATTAATTTGTTTTAAAGGTAATTAAGGGATGAATTACCAATTGTTATCAAGGAAGTGAATGTGATAAATTTTAGTTAATTAATTTGTTAATTAATTAAAGATAATCATTTGATGGTTGATTAAGTGAAATTACTTAATGAGATTGAATAGTGGAATTACTTAGTGAAGTAATTAATGTATAATTACTAGATGTAATTAATTAAAGGAATTACTTAATGGGAAGTAATTAAAGTATAATTACTTAGTAGAAGTAATTAAGGATTAACTACTTGGTGTAATTAATCAATGGATTAATATAATTAATTAAGGAGTTAATTAATTAAGATAAGTAATTACAGGATGGTAATTACTGTTTATGATTAAGGTTAATTAAAGTTATAATTAAAGGATAATTAATCATTAATTAAAGATAATTTATGGAAATGATTATGTGATTAATTAATTATAATCACATGGTTAATTCATCTTACTTGTTGATGACTGATTACTATTGAATGCCTTGAACTAATTGATACCCCGATATGTGATATGATGCTTTGTGATATGATGCTTCGTGATATAAATTTCTTTGTGCTGAGCTGTGATATCTATGATATGTTTCTTTGTGAATGTAAAACCTCTTGGCCCGTAAAACGGCACTTGAATTTCGATGCGACATGGAGTCGGATTCTAGTTTGTTATCTGAAACCCACATCGAATCGTAATGATGAATCCTTGTGATTGATAAATTGACTTTATTTGTGAATCTGTGAATGAGGATAAGCGTTATAGTTTATACCGCTTTCAAATATATTGCTGTATTTGAATCTGTGATGATTGAATGATGTTGCACTATTGTGTGTGAAACCCCTGGACCACACCATACACAAATATGGATTTCACGAGGAAATCGGTTAAGTCACAGATGATTTAAATTTAATGTTTTTGAAATTGAAATTTTAATTTCAATTGATTTTGGAAATGGATTTGGGTTAAATGTTAAAGCTTTTGAAAAGGAGTTTTTAAGATAAAAGTTATTTTGAATAACTTGGTAAAGTTTTTCAATTTAAATAATTTAATTTGAATTTGAATTCAAAATTTGGAATTGAATCCCATGTTTGGAAATTATGGTTAAAGATGTTATAAATGTGTTTATATGAATTTAAACCATTTTTAAAAGTATGGTTTTGAGAATCTGAATTTAACCCAAAGACTTTAACTCGTATAAATGAATCAGATTTTCCGAAATGAAAACTATTTGTTTTCAAATAATAGAAGCTTTCATATAAGGAATGAATTTCCAATTTGTGTCAAAAGAATTTCAAGTTTGAAATGAAAATGGTTTTCCGAGTTATGAATAAATCTTTGTGAAAGATTGTTGAACTTTGTTTTGAAATTGGAAAGGTGTACCTTTTGTATAAATGGTCGAAATGGAATTGTTTTGAAAGCTATCAGTTAAATCTTTGTTTTACAGATTGGAAGAGTTAATCCAATTGAAATGGAAATCGATTTGAAAATCTATGAATAGATCTTTGTGAAACTTGGTGAACTTTGTGACATGAATCTTTTTATGTAAAAGATTAAAATGGTAATTTGTTTAAACCATTTGAAAGAGAAGTTTTGGGTAAAAAGTTGTGACTTAACTGAAATCCCAATATCCATATGTTTTTAAATATTACGCTCATTATTCGGTTTAGCCGGGAGAGGGCTTTGTGTCTTATAACCCATTCTGAATAGTGATACGACGTAAATGGATAGCATTTGAAGACCGGTGTTGAAGACCGGGTATTTGTGAGAACGATAGGATAACCTATCGATTGTCTCTGCACTGAGTAGCTACGTTATAGAGATTCCCTAAATGATGGGAAGTCCGATCGGGATTGTGAATACCCGGATTGCAAGGGCTTCTTTGGAAGTGCCTTCGGTTCTTTTAGAACCCGGAACAGACTTGTATGGTTGTATGTCTGACATTACACTTTGAGATATAAAGCTGATTTCTTTCAAATACATTTCTGTTTGGTGGCGGAGAATTTATTCTCTTTGCTTAACACCCTTCTCTAAGACGTACGAGCTCAGAGGTTATGTAGTTGAAGGTTATCAGTGATATACTCCCAATTTGGTAGTGTGGCATGCTGAGTGTTGCTGTGTGTTGCTGATCATTTGTTGATCAAAGCATGGCTTTCGTGTAAAGCGTAGCTTTGTGGACGAGACCTTATCGAACCTCACAAACCAGAAATGGTCGAAACAGGAAAGATGCGTGTGACGCCCCACCTCTATACCCACGCTAGCCAAGGACACTACGAGGTAATGCCGTCAACTAGCACGGAGAATAAGGCTGTTGAGGAGCGACCATCTGTATAATTTCTTTGTGCGAGCACCGATATGTCAGATAGTATAGCATGCATTTCATTTAAGGAGGAAATCCGACATACCGATACAAACTCAAAGCTATCACACAGTGGCTATATATAATCTTCGGGAACAAATATAGAAATAAACATAACACAAATCAGTCACAGATATCCATATCACAAAGGCCGAAAAAGATATGAATATTTAACACATGAGTGTGTACATCAGAGTAGTGGTTAAATAAGATCCACAATAACACAAAAGAATAGATACAAGTGCAAGGAAAAAGAATATGTATACATCAAGGAGTCTAAATCTCAAATGTATACAACAAAACTACTAAACTAGAGTAGTTGGCCAAAAGTCAGATGATGATTCCAGATAGGAAGTCATGAGGAAGCACCTGTAATATCTCAGTCTGACCCGAGTATTATTTAAGTAAGAAAATAATAAACGGATCAGTCTATCTATAAATATCAGATAAAGTGATATAAAATAAGAGATATGACAAAAACGTATCATAACCATAATACCATACTGTGATAAGTACGTAATTGAAAATCAACAAGAGATTAATCAATATCACAAGAATCTTCTCAAAGATTAAAAATAATGTCATATTCTTTATTTAATTCACCAAGCCACAATAATGACATACATATCAATGCCAATTGTAAAAGTTGGTGAAACATAAATTCCAGAAATCATCAACAAGAAATCCAGAAAATACAAGAAAGAGGATGGCCAATCCCATAAAAATGAGCCGGAGCTCCTCCTGACTGGGTATAGTCCCCCATTGCGAACTTTGAGCCGAAGCTCCTCCTGATGAGCCGAAGCTCCTCCTGACTGGGTATAGTCCCCCATTGCGGACTTTGAGCCGAAGCTCCTCCTGATGAGCCGAAGCTCCTCCTGACTGGGTATAGTCCCCCATTGCGGACTTTGAGCCGAAGCTCAATAAAACGAGGAACAGTCCTCCACGTGGACAAAGAGACATCGCACATTGCTAGTCTAAACCATAAAATGATCATCATCGATCAATAAAAAGTGTCGATTACACTAAGCTAGTAAATATATGAGTTTAGCTTCATGTCCCATAACCACTTGCTTAACTTAAATATTTACGAACAAACTGTAGATCTCCACTAGAGAATTGTCACAAAAGATTCAATCGAACAAGTCCAAGAATTAACCGACGAAGTAAACGCAAGCGTTTCATACCACTTGTTTTACTAAACCGTTTAATTAGATTTCTCATACGAGTGAGGTAAAGGTTTGTATATACTAATAGATTGGAAAACGGTTTTAAGAAACGAGCTTTGTAATAAAATAGTGTTGAAATCGTTTTAATGAAAGGGTTTTGATATTTACTACTAGTATAGAAACCTTTGTATTTTTAAAGTGACAAGTCATAGAAATGATTGTAGAAACAATCAATCATCAAAAATTCACATTCAAAGACGTGAATCAAATCCAATTAACCCAATAAAGAATCCATCGAAGTGGATATTCAAAAATCCCGAAAAAGGAGTCATCAAAGTCATAATAAATGATAACAACCACTAAGAACCAACATGAATCGATAAAATTTGGAAAACCAATCAAAATGAGCCTAAATAGGCAAAACAGGAAAACAGGAGCAGGTCAGTCGACTGAAATCCCTGTTCAGTCGACTGAACAATGTCCAGAAAATTCCGGGCTTCAGCTCAGTCGACTGAACAAAGGATTCAGTCGACTGAACCTGATTTTCTGCATTTTCTATCTTATGACAATTGAAGTGCAAACACTCACAACTTGCAAACGGATGAGCAACGGTGCTAAGGGTTTACGCCAATCGACTACCCAGCCATATAAGCTCTTCGATTTATCACCAAAAACATGATCTAACATCAAGCTATGATTTTTAGAGTTTTAGACTTCCAAAACACCAAAAATTACAATGCTCACAAAACCCATCCGAATCAAAAGCAATTGCACATGGATAATTGTTAGGAATTCATAACAAGAAATCAAGGATAGTTATAGACATAGATGTGAGATAAAAATCTCACCTTTGAATCCAAAAACAATGAATGAGAAGCTTAAAGACAAGGGAAGATCAACCACACTTCAATCTCAACACAAGAAGCTTGAATCTAAGCTTAAAAAGGAAACACTTCCCAAATTAGGTTTAGGAATTTTCTGAAATCAAAGAGAGAATGAATTGGAGAAGAAGATGGAGATGCATACCTTAGCTTCTCTTTGGATTTGGAGCAAGAATTTGGATTTTCAAGAGGAACTAGGGCTTAGGAATTTCCATTTCCCATCTCTCCCACCATTGTTGCTAAAGCTTGAGTATTAGGAATTAGAAATGAAGTAATGAAGAGTTGGAGTGGAGTTGGGTTGATAAAACCAGAATTAGGCAAATGGGCTGAACCAAACCCAAAGTCCAAAGTGAAAAAGTAGCAAAATTCTACTAACTCCAAACATATCGAAGCTTATACTCTAAAAGGTCGCAAACGACATTTTGAACTCAATGGAAGTGGTCTCGGGTCCCAATTCGACTGTTTGCAAAAAGTATCTTTTCGGACTAAAATCCGACGAATGATGAAATATTTAAATAAAATATTTAAATATAAAATCGTAAAATATGCGGGTTGTTACATACTCCCCTCCTTAAAGAAATTGCGTCCTCGCAATACTTAAGAAGAAAATAAAGAGTAACAACCATATAGGCATATCAACACAAAAGAAAATTTGAAACAAGAAGTTCACCATAAAGAGCACGAAAGAGTAAGTCCGAACGTGTACGCTCGACGAATCCTCTCGATTCCCAAGAGCAATCCTTGGGATTTGAGAACCATTGAACTTTCACAAGAAAAACATCTTTATTTCGAAGGCTCTCAACCTCCGAAGCAATGATGCGAATAGAATGTTGCTCAAAAGTCAAATCTGGTGAAACTTCAATCCCTACTATAACATCAGGCTCAAAAAAATCGAAAACCTAAAATCATTTCCATAGTTAAAAGACGTGGAAAACGTCAAGAATAGCAGAAAATTGAGCCGAGGCAACGGCGTAGTACAATAACAATACGCCCGAGAAACTGGAAACATAAATAACTCCGAACATCGACGTAGTACAATAACGGTACATCCAATGAACGGAAACTCAAATAATTCGGAACACCGACGTAGTACAAGAACGGTACGTCCAATGATCCGAACACCATAAAAGAACATCGGGCGCTAGTCCATACAAGAAATGAGATAAAACTCAATAAAACGAAGTATATCAAAACGTCCGATGAACTTGATAAAAAGAGATAATTCCATTCAGACATCATCAAAGAATCAACCACTTGTTGGTTATGACTAAGCGCATTGGCAACACGATTTCCCTTCTGGGAATAAAAAGAATATCAAGATCATAAGATGCCAGGAACTCGAGTCAACATGAAGTTCCTTATGAGAAAATAAATATTTCAAAGATTTATGATCGAGGTGGAGAACAAATTTCTCCCCCAAAAATGATGATGCCAAACTCCAAAAGCAAAATAATAGCCGCAAGCACTAGATCATGAGTGGCATATCTAGTATCGATAGGCTTTAATGATTTAGAAGCAAAAGTGATAGCACGTTCTCTTTTGCAAGAGAACGGCATCCAAACCAATACGATTAGCATTGGTACAAAAGATAAAGTCTTGGTTCCCCTCGGGAATCACAAGAATAAGAGTATCGAAAAGAAAGAATTTCTTTTAAATAATCTTCTTTCCCGAAAAGCTAAAACTTTCAAAATTACATTTATCTTTATGTAATAATCTTTCTAGAGGAATTTACATTTTTACAAGTCAATTTACTATGTCTGATTGTCTCATCAAAGCGTTTAGGAAATTCCTATCGATAACGTTGATCAAGCGCATCGATCAGAATTCTTAAAGCACTCAATGGGCAATACAATCACAAAATCATCTTCTATATGATAAACATGTTTCTTAAAAACCTTTAAGAATATTCTTTGCTCGTTTAAGAGAAAAATCAAATTGTACTTATAAATAAATCTTATGAAAAAGATTTGCAAAATTTTAAATTGCTGTTTTCATCCAAAATCAATATATACAAGAATGGAGTCATCGCGATCGTAGAATACTCGATTCATAAAATGGATGAAACAAGCTGGACAAACTGAATGACATAATAAGTCATTCATAAGTTTCGTAACGAGTGCGGAATGCGGTAGATGGAATGTTAACATCCCACAACTCGTAGCAAATGAAAATCAGTGGCAAGGTCGAGCTAGAAAAAGACCTTATCACTACTCAAAAGACTGCTTAGGTGATAATCCTAAGACAAACTCAAAAATACCGGAAAATTCTCAAACTACATGAATGAGAGAAATAACACTTTCCTCATCATGTGAGCTTAAAGAATAAAATGATGCCATCAAATTGGAATCCAAATCAGAAAGGAAAAACGGAAATCTGCTTAACAGATTGAAAATGTCGAAGATGAATAGTCCACATGGGACAAAGGATATGGCTTCATAATAATTAAGCCAATCCTTACAAAAGTCAATTCCGAAGAATAAGTAAAAATCGGCTCGGAAATAAAAATCACATAAAATAATTTCGACATCAATAAAAAGCAAATTGAGTGTTGCGGATCCACCAATCCGGATTCGCAATCCTCAAAGAAGTCATCAACCCCAGAAATGTTTAAAGAAAAAGAATCACAAGTTCTTTTGATATAAAAATATTGGGATGAAACCCATTTCAAAAAGAACTCAAATAAGATAATCATAAAATAAATGTCATCAAGGATATAATGGATACCTTGACTAAGAGAAGAGTTGCTAGGGGCTTGCACAATATTTAGCTTTCTCATGTCCTTGTTCAAAAGTTTGGGACATGCAGATAAAAGATGACCCGGTTTTTTGCAATAGTGACAAGAATGGGGACGACCGACCTTGCTTATCTTTGTGCATCATGATGATGGTTCAAGCTTGATGTTGGAGTTGTTGGACTCATTCTCTTTTAAGGATTGTTATAATTGATATAAGAGCTAAGGTTGAACTTTAGCTCATGAGTATAACACATTAAGTAGCTCATTAGAGATAGGGTTAAGTATACCCTAGAATGAGTATCCCTAAGATATCTGTCCGTATACCTCAGTAAATTCTCTTACTATCCACAGATAGTAAGTATGAGTGCAAGAAGAGGATGAAATAGGGGAGAGGGGAATACGACTATAAATGGTCAATACCCTGTAGAACAAGGAAACAATCTTTTCTCTATCAATCTCATTTGTTCAACATCTCTTTTCTCAATTCTTTGATAGTTCCCGGTAGATCCAGGAAGAAGATTTGATATATTTGCATGGGACATAAACTCCAAATAGGTCAGAATTTTGTTTGGATGAATTGGTTGCTATGGTTGATAGGTATAATTTGGTTTCTAAACTAAAAAAGTTTTGGAATTGTATCCATATATCTATCTATTTTTGGGTCCGGATATGTTCTACGAATGTTAGTTATCCCTTCGAACTGACCAATGCCACTGCATATTTCGTAGATCTGGATAACCCGAGTATCTTGTGAAAAAATAAAAAGATTCATTCTCGTATCTATTATTGATATTCTGATTTGGTAAGCCAAATGCAGAATAGATGTTTAGTTAATTTGATGAAACATTCTTCATCTATCTTTGTGTCTCCCTAGCAAATTTCGAGGACGAAATTTCTTATGGGGGGAACCTGTAACGATCCCGGATTTTAAATAAATTCAAATTGATAATTAATTTAAATTTTGAATAAAAATTGTGAAATTAATTGGTAAATTGATTTGAGTTTCTCCGGATTCAAATAAAAATGTGTTAAATCATTTGAATTTTAAATTTCAAGTAAATGGTTTAATAATAATTTGAATATATATGTATATGTATACATATATATATATATTGAGTTTGAATTAAATTTTAACTAAATGGTTTAAAGACAAATTAAAATGGAAATTATTTATATTATAAAGTAATATTATAAAGACAAAGCAAATATATATACACATAAGTATGAACACTTGAAAAAAAATATACATATGGATGAAGCTTGTAAAAGAAGGAACAAATTAAAAATATATTATTACAAAGGTAATTAATGCAACCACAACAAAAATCATATCATCCACCACCATAATGTATATCAGCCACAAAGAAAATATCCCTGGTCAACAAATAAAAATCTGGTACTAACATCACCTTGTATAAAATCATATCACATGTACAAATTTTATTACCCTGTCTACTTCATTTCTTTTATACATCAACCAACTTCATCTCAGTTCGTTCATCAAAAATCTGAAGCAAATACCATTTCCAAACTCAAACAAAACATTCAAACTAAAACAACAACACAGTCAAATGCAAACCATGGAATTAAAGGGAAAAAAAGAGGAGCATCAGCAACTCTGTTCTTCTTTTTCATGGAAATCAAGGTGAGTAAACATGACATTTCTAAACTTAAATTTGTGTATCTGTTTCATCAATAATTTTGTGTTTTGCTGTATAGGTTCATGTAAGTAAATCCTATATGTATATATGGTTGCACTGTGTAACTTGAATAGCCTGTCTAGTTTCTGGTTACAGGGTAAAGTAAACCAGAGAAAATTTAATACCTCTTCATCCACACAGTATTAAGCTTATAGTTACGAACAAAATATGTTTGTTTAAACTTAAAATATGGCCTAAAATCTGTTTTGAGCATGTTGGAAATGTTTTGCCTCTGTAAATTTAGTTTTACAGAGCAAAAAATCAAATATAAGATAAATTCGAGTATCATGGATTGCTAACTAAGTTTCATAACTTGAATCCACATTGCAAGATAAAAATTTTAAAACTAAAATGGTGAATTTTAGTTAAGTATGTTCAGAGCAGTTCTTAGTTGAACAGAATATGCTTTTTAATCTATTTCCAGCGATCGATCAAATGTTGAACACTGAAACTTTGCTCGAAGCAAGTTTGTAAATCGATTATATCGAGAAAATTGTTGGTTAATTTTTCAGTTGCAAGAAATGATGGGAAGAGGGAGATTTAGGATTTAACTCATAGTTTTGAGGAGGTTTAGTTTGTTGATTCGTTCGTCGTCGTCAATCGATCGAGTGTGATGGGCTTTTGGGTGATGGTAGCTAGGTCGTAGACGAGTCGTTGGCCGGAGTCGTAGACTGGCTGATGGTCGGAGCTTGGAGAATGAGGCGTTGACAGGTTTGAGTCTGGGCGTAGATTTGTTTCCAGGTTTCGATTTTTGCTCGATTTCAAATTCGAGATGAAGCCGAGGTTTTGGTGGTCGAGAATTGGGTTATGGATGGTGGCTGACTTGTTCGTCGATGCGGCAACGCCTGGAGACGATTAACGGTGCACGTACACCGTGCATGAGCCTGGTGGTCTGGAATTTTTTTGAAAGCCTGAAGTGTTTCCAGGTTGCTCTCGTGTGGGTAGACTCGAAGACAACCTAGGGAAGTTTGCATTATGGCTCAAGTTTGAGCTCGTGTAGTTTTAAGTTTGTATCGGGTAATAAACACTTAAACAAAATTTAAGTTGGAAAAAAGGGTATATGGGTTGATTCAGGGGGGAACTCGAAGCAAACAGGTGTTTTCCTCCGGGAACACTCGAAGCAGCTCGAGAGTAATAATGCTTCCAGTTTAAACTTTAAAAATTTAAGTCAAAAAATTGATTTTAAAAAAAAATTATTACGTAGTGAAAGTAATTAAAAATGGATAATCAATGATTAAAGTTTGATTAATCAAATGATAAGGGTTAATTAATTTAAAGAATAATTAATTAATGTGATTAATTAATTAAGGTAATTAATTAATTAAGAAGTAATTAATTAACGAAGGTGATTAAGATTTAATTAAGTAATAATCAAAGTATAATTAATCTACAATTAAAGATTAATTAATTTGTTTTAAAGGTAATTAAGGGATGAATTACCAATTGTAATCAAGGAAGTGAATGTGATAAATTTTAGTTAATTAATTTGTTAATTAATTAAAGATAATCATTTGATGGTTGATTAAGTGAAATTACTTAATGAGATTGAATAGTGGAATTACTTAGTGAAGTAATTAATGTATAATTACTAGATGTAATTAATTAAAGGAATTACTTAATGGGAAGTAATTAAAGTATAATTACTTAGTAGAAGTAATTAAGGATTAACTACTTGGTGTAATTAATCAATGGATTAATATAATTAATTAAGGAGTTAATTAATTAAGGTAAGTAATTACAGGATGGTAATTACTGTTTATGATTAAGGTTAATTAAATTTATAATTAAAGGATAATTAATCATTAATTAAAGATAATTTATGGAAATGATTATGTGATTAATTAATTATAATCACACGGTTAATTCATCTTACTTGTTGATGACTGATTACTATTGAATGCCTTGAACTAATTGATACCCCGATATGTGATATGATGCTTTGTGATATGATGCTTTGTGATATAAATTGCTTCGTGCTGAGCTGTGATATCTATGATATGTTTCTTTGTGAATGTAAAACCTCTTGGCCCGTAAAACGGCACTTGAATTTCGATGCGACAGGGAGTCGGATTCTAGTTTGTTATCTGAAACCCACATCGAATCGTAATGATGAATCCTTGTGATTGATAAATTGACTTTATTTGTGAATCTATGAATGAGGATAAGCGTTATAGTTTATACCGCTTATCAAATATATTGTTGTATTTGAATCTGTGATGATTGAATGATGTTGCACTATTGTGTGTGAAACCCCTGGACCACACCAAACACACACAAATATGAATTTCACGAGGAAATTGGTTAAGTCACAGATGATTTAAATTTAATGTTTTTGAAATTGAAATTTTA
Source organism: Allium fistulosum (assembly GCA_030737815.1). Lineage (NCBI taxonomy): Eukaryota > Viridiplantae > Streptophyta > Magnoliopsida > Asparagales > Amaryllidaceae > Allium > Allium fistulosum. The sequence continues at coordinate 150,963,463 of CM060905.1, read as the reverse complement.
ATTTCAATTGATTTTGGAAATGGATTTGGGTTAAATGTTAAAGCTTTTGAAAAGGAGTTTTTAAGATAAAAGTTAGTTTGAATAACTTGGTAAAGTTTTTCAATTTAAATAATTTAATTTGAATTTGAATTCAAAATTTGGAATTGAATCCCATGTTTGGAAATTATGGTTAAAGATGTTATAAATGTGTTTATATGAATTTAAACCATTTTTAAAAGTATGGTTTTGAGAATCTGAATTTAACCCAAAGACTTTAACTCGTATAAATGAATCAGATTTTCCGAAATGAAAACTATTTGTTTTCAAATAATAGAAGCTTTCATATAAGGAATGAATTTCCAATTTGTGTCAAAAGAATTTCAAGTTTGAAATGAAAATGGTTTTCCGAGTTATGAATAAATCTTTGTGAAAGATTGTTGAACTTTGTTTTGAAATTGGAAAGGTGTACCTTTGGTATAAAAGGTCGAAATGGAATTGTTTTGAAAGCTATTAGTTAAATCTTTGTTTTAAAGATTGGACGAGTTAATCCAATTGAAATGGAAATCGATTTGAAAATCTATGAATAGATCTTTGTGAAACTTGGTGAACTTTGTGAGATGAATCTTTTTGTGTAAAAGATTAAAATGGTAATTTGTTTAAACCATTTGGAAGAGATGTTTTGGGTAATAAGTTGTGACTTAACTGAAATCCCAATATCCATATGTTTTAAAATATTGCACTCACTATTCGGTTTAGCCGGGATAGGACTTTGTGTCATATAACCCATTCCGAATAGTGATACAACGTAAATGGATAGCATTTGAAGACCGGCGTTGAAGACTGGGTGTTTGCGAGAACGATTGGATAACCTATTGATTGTCTCTGCACTGAGTGGCTCTGGTATAGAGATTCCCTAAGTGATGGGAAGTCTGATCGGGATTGTGAATACCCGGATTGCAAGGGCTTCTTTAGAAGTGCCTTCGGTTCTGTTCAAACCCGGAACAGACTTGTATGGTTGTATGTCTGACACTACACTTTGAGATATAAAGCTGATTTCTTTCAAATACATTTCTGTTTGGTGGCGGAGAATTTATTCTCTTAGCTTAACACCCTTCTCTGAGACGTACGAGCTCAGAGGTTATGTAGTTGAAGGTTATCAGTGATATACTCCCAATTTGGTAGTGTGGCATGCCGAGTGCTGCTGTGTGTTGTTGATCATTTGTTGATCAAAGCATGGCTTTATGAAGAAGCGTAGCTTTGTGGATGAGACCTCATCGGACCTCACACCCCGGAAATGGTGGAAACTGGAAAGATGCGGCAAGGTTTCAGGGGTAGCTCCCCTAGGGTATGTCCATTCCTTCTGGAAAAAGGTGGTATCATGGTATGGAGCCCAGATATTTTACCTGTGTGGTTGCTCCAATCTCATTTACTGTGTGATTGTTGCTTTGTGATCGAGGCGCCTCGGATAAAGGTTGCAAACGACCGGGGGTGGCATATCTCAGGTTTACTACCTGGGAAGGGGGTAACCGGCCTTGTGGTGGCAGAGAGTCAGGTAGGTTCTCGGGGCGTCCCTCCAGAGGCGTTCCCATGTGGCAGTAGGAAGTTCCTTAGCCTGACCATTTGTTGGAAAATCCAAAGAAACAATACGAGCTCAGAGGTTATGTGGTTGAAGGTACGAGCTCAGAGGTTATGTGGTTGAAGGTTATCAGGGATATACTCCCAATTTGGTAGTGTGGCATGCTGAGTGTTGATGTGTGTTGCTGATCATTTGTTAATCAAAGCATGGCTTTCGTGTAAAGCGTAGCTTTGTGGACAAGACCTCATCGAGCCTCACAAACCGGAAATGGTCGAAACAGGAAAGATGCGGCAAGGTTTCAGGGGTAGCTCCCCTAGGGTATGTCCTTTCCTTCTAGAAAAAGGTGGTATCATGGTATGGAGCTCGGATATTTTACCTATGTGGTTGCTCCAATCTCATTTACTGTGTGATTGTTGCTTTGTGATCGAGGGCCCTCGAATAAAGGTCGCAAACGACCGGGGGTGGCATATCTCAGGTTTACTACCCGGGAAGGGGGTAACCGGCCTTGTGGTGGCAGAGAGTCAGGTAGGTTCTCGGGGCGTCCCTCCAGAGGCGTTCCCATGTGGCAGTAGGAAGTTCCTTAGCCTGACCATTTGTTGGAAAATCCAAAGAAACAATACGAGCCTTGTACGGTTTTAGTTGTATAGCTATTGAACATGGTAGCTATAGTAGGCATACAATAATGGTTGTATGCTGGCTAAGATTAATATTGTATTTTCGAAATGCTTTCACACTATGCAGTAGTGATAATATCAAAGAGTTTTCTCGTATTGAGCATATTTGACTATCATAAGGAGAAATCTCCTCCAATTCTGCGTTTGCATTGTGTGTGTGGCGGGAGGCCTTATGGTAGTTTCATTTTCCAAAAAAGCATTGCAGATTTCAATGTTTAAAAATTCTTTTGTTGTTTGTTTTAAAGATAAACTATTTTTGTTACTCACACCAGTCCCATGACTGACCCGGAGTTTATTGTTCCCTTCCTTAACTCTGGGTGCCCACAATTTTCCACACGTGCAGTCTAGAGTTGGGTTTTTCAGATAGTCAGGTTTAGTAGATTATCGAGAGCTAGTTCAGTTTTTGGAGTTCCCGGATGACCGACCTTGCTTATCTTTGTGCATCATGATGATGGTTCGAGCTTGATGTTGGAGTTGTTGGACTCATTCTCTTTTAAGGATCGTTATAATTGGTATCAGAGCTAAGGTTGAACTTTAGCTCAGGAGTATAACACATTAAGTAGCTCATTAGAGATAGGGTGAAGTATACCCTAGAATGAGTATCTCTAAGATATCTGTCCGTATACCTCAGTAAATTCTCTTACTATCCACTGATAGTAAGTATGAGTGCAAGAAGAGGATGAGATAGGGGAGAGGGGAATACGACTATAAATGGTCAATACCCTGTAACAACAAGGAAACAATCTTTTCTCTATCAATCTCTTTTGTTCAACATCTCTTTTCTCAATTCTTTGATAGTTCCTGGTAGATCCAGGAAGAAGATTTGATATATTTGCATGGGACATAAACTCCAAATAGGTCAGAATTGTTTGTTTGGATGAATTGGTTGCTTTGGTTGCTATGGTTGATAGGTATAATTTGGTTTCTAAACTAAAAAAGTTTTGGAATTGTATCCATATATCTATCTATTTTTGGGTCCGGATATGTTCTATGAATGTTAGTTATCCCTTCGAACTGACCAATGCCACTGCATATTTCGTAGATTTGGATAACCCGAGTATCTTGTGAAAAATTAAAATGATTCGTTCTCGTATCTATTATTGATATTCTGATTTGGTAAGCCAAATGTAGAATAGATGTTCAGTTAATTTGATGAAACATTCTTCATCTATCTTTGTGTCTCCTTGGCAAATTTCGAGGACGAAATTTCTTAAGGGGGAAACCTAAAACGATCCTGAATTTTAAATAAATTCAAATTGATAATTAATTTAAATTTTGAATAAAAATTGTGAAATTAATTGGTAAATTGATTTGAGTTTCTCCGGATTCAAATAAAAATGTGTTAAATCATTTGAATTTTAAATTTCAAGTAAATGGTTTAATAATAATTTGAATATATATGTATATGTATATATATATATATGTAATCCTTTTCGCTTTTCGCTTTTCAAATAGACTAATATGTAATCTACAAATACCACCACAAATTTATTAAGAAACCCACTAAAAACTCGACTCATCAAATCAAAAAGGTAGGCAGGTGCTTTGGTCAGTCCAAAGGGCATGACTAACCACTCATACAGCCCGTCAGGTGTACGAAAAGCAATCTAATGAATATTATCCATAGCTACACGCAACTGATGAAATCTGATAGCTAAGTCAAGTTGAGAGAACACCTTCGCTCCGAACAACTGACCAAAGAGATTGTCTACATAGGGCAATGGGTAATGATTTTTCATTGTCAGCTTATTCAGCTCTCTATAATCGACGCAAAGCCTCATGGAACCATCTTCCTTGGTAGTGAAGACAAATGGTGCTTGAAATACTCCTCCTAATGAAGCCTTTCTCCAACAGTTCGCTCATTTGCTTATTCAACTTGGTTTCTCTCCTTAGGATCCATATGCCTCAAAGGTAAGGCGTCGGGTCTAGCATTCTCCCTAAGATAAATCTGAAATTTGATATCTTTGAGGTGGGAGACCGATAACCTCGAAAAAGACATCAGGATAGTCTATGACTATAGGAACTGAAATTAACCCATCGTGTGATAGGTCCAATGAATATTGGTTACACAACATAACCGATCTCTGGGATTGCAATGAATCTCTAGACTACATCCACTATAAGTACCCAACCTAACAACCTTCCTATCACATTCTAAAATCGCCCCATACATTGCCATCCAATCCATGCCCAAAATCAAACCAAACGTGGAAAATCTTAAGACAATAGCATCGTAATCGAACTCAACCCCCGAAACAAACAATTTCAATACCCTACATATCATAGACAAATAAGCCAATCCTCCAACAAGGTTTAATGCAACCACAGGGTCCGTAAATATGTTAGTGTCTAAGTGTAACTCATCCACAAGTCTACTCGAGATAAAAGAGTGTGATGCCCCCATGTCAAATAAGGTACGAACAAGTAAATTAGATAAAGTTAACACACCTTCAATTACAACCTTCTTCCTATAACGACCCATAATTTAATCACTTTGAACTTGAATAGTTAATACGTTTTTAAATGATTAAATAATGGATTTTATATCTAGAATACAAATTTGGATAAAACGTCTCAAATGGATTTTTTTAAACTGATGTAAAATGTTAGTTTAAAGATGGTTCGAGTTATAAGGCGGTTAGGGGTACCAATTTATTTAAGAATAAGTTTGCCTAATAAAACAAAAAAGAATTATTAACCCTACCTAATAAAACAGAATAGTATAATTACTTGCCTAATAAAACAAGAGAGAATTATTAACCTTGCATAATAAAACAGAATAATATAATTACTTGCCTAATAAAAATAGAATAGTATAATTACTTTCCTACTGAAACAAAATAGCATAATGATTATTATATTCCATGCGGATGGTTGCCATTGAACCAAAATCTGGTCGAATCATGTTATGTCATAGTTGATAAGGAGAATTCCTATTAGATCAAAATGTGGTCGAATCAAATTAAGCCATCAAGATGTTTCCTATTGGACCAAAATATGGTCAAATCAAATTAGGCCATTAACATGTTTTCTATTGGACTAAAATATGGTCGAATCAAATTAGGCCATAAGGCTGGTTTCTATTGGACCAAAATCTGGTCGAATCTGGTTAGGCTGTAAGAAATGACTAAAGTACCCTTCTCTTCACCTATAAATAGCCAAGTCCATATCTCATTTTAATTCATTCACAAACTAAAGAAAAGAACTAAAATTCATTATAAAAGGTGAAGTATTCCAAGTCTCCATCAAAGCAAATAGGATGTGAGTATATTCCTTGTTTTCATAGTTTAGTGGGTATAACTTATTCAGTGAGTATAATTTAATTATTTTACAGTGAGTGTATTCTTAATCTCGTTCCTTTTACTCATTCACATTTTAACAAATGTTGTGTTAACTATTGATTGCAAATTGTTAATAATAATGAGTCTGTTATTATTCTTGTTATTATTCTTGTTTTGTTGTTTGATCTGTGCTCGGCCAGTTTATGAGCAATAACTTTAATGTTTAGTTAAAGAGAACTTACACCACCTTTTAACTTAGGATTGACATTTAGTGACTTTTTGGTTAAAAGGAAATAACACCCCTTTTAGCTATCTCATTTGATTAAGAGGGAGCTTCAACCCTCTTGGTCGTATTCTCCTTTAAAGATGATGGGTTTAAGTTCTGGTTTGAATGCAAGTTTTAAATCTTGGTTTAAAGTATTTTAAAGGAGCTTTGAAATTTATATAATGATTTAAATAGGTTATTTATGGAAAGTAAGTAGTCTTATACTTGGCACTAAAAGCCGATGAGTAGATTGATCCTCTATCTATGAGATCTGGAACCGAAGTGTCTAGGCAAGGCTAGGAGCAACCAGTGCCCTGACTTACCTGACTTTGTTTCTGGGCGAGGGGTAGAGTAAGTCGAGAATATCGAAAATGTGACAAGTGTTGGAGATTTGATTTCCATAAATGATCTTTATAATTATAATGGAAAACATTCGCATTTCTTATAGACAATTGTTTTTGACCCATCTAAGTATGCTTTTGAAATATGAAATCCTCCCAAATGTTTTGTGAATATACTTATACCGATGAGATAAGTATATGGATATTTTCCAAGCATTGAAAAAGTATAAGATTTAATTTCCATATACGATCATTTTATTATCCCCGATAGTTGATATCTTAACTATCAATTTCGATACCCTTCTTCCTTTTGTTTTTGTTTCGTCAATCTAAGACGATTTGTTGCTCATTTAGAGCATTGATATCCTTTATCGGAAATGACTAAATAAAGAGCGAGTGGGGGCCAAGCTATGTGGGGTTGCTCCCATTAGGGTATTTTTACTTCTACTCTAGATTGGTTTCGGTTGTATGTGCATGGAGAAGTCAAATACTCGGATACTCGGTAAGGTTGGCGGGGTCCGGCTTGGAGGTTTCCGAGAGCCATCGTAGTTCTCAAGTATATTTTAGTATACTTTCGATAAGGGGGGCACACCCTCCTAGTCATTGTTGGAAAAATTCCTTTTCCTTATTTTTGATTCAAATCTTTGGATTGATTCTCTCTTAATTGTACTGCGAAGCGTCTTGCGCTCTTCGCGATGTTTAATTATTTATGTCCATTCTTTTATGCTTGGAGGTTGTCCTTGTGTGGGGAAACCCGTTCTGCATTTTTGCGACGTGGTCTCACCAATTATTTTGCGTGTTCTATTTTTATTTGGAGTTTACTCATACCGGACTTATTGTTTGACCCGAATTATCTGTTTTCCCTAAACTCTTGGGTACTCATTTATATTTGAGTAGTCCAGAAATGACAGGTTTCTTTGGGCTCTTTTGAAGATGGTGGACGAGCAGGAGGCTCCTTATCTATCTAGCTACTTATTTCCGCTGTTATGAGATGTTGGCTCTATGTATGTATATTTTAAGGCAGGTTGTTATAACTACCTAGAATGATAGTAGTACTTTTGTTGTAACTCCGATAACTCCATATTGGGAGTAACCTTATGTACTGTCTTATTTTTATGTTATATTTAACCGTTCCGTTGTGAGATTATTGTTGTGTTCTTATATTTTACCTCATGAAAACTCGTCTTTCAGATACTTGGGCAACGACACATGAATACCATGGATGTATTAAGTGTCATTCTCAGGGGTCAGAAAGGTGGGTCGTCACACTTCCCCTTGTCTACGACTAGAGGCGCGCTCGATTTAGGAACAATGTCCATTGTGTATGTTAAAACCACATGGGTAAAGGTCTTCTGTTACACTCCACCTCTATACCCATACTGTATACTGTATTACAGAGTAATACTACCAGATAATATGGAGAATGAGGCTATATGGGGTACACACATGAATATTCCTTTGGACTAACACCGGCATGTATTAAAACATCAAATAAACATCTAATCTATACGTACACAGTATCAATACAAAGCAATAGACACTCAGGCCTCTACGATAGAAGAATACACAATATACAATGAACACCAGAGAACACAGAATCAGTCCCAGTGATAACATATAATATATATAATACAATAATGTTATAAGAATACAGTATAAATCAAATGTCAATTATATATATAGTGAATCAATATCAGACAAATATCAAGTAAATATCCTAATGTAATACTCCTCTAAGCCCACTAAGACAAATGCTGATCAAGTAGTACTTGTACTTGTAATGTCTTGGGATGACCCGAGTATTATAAAATAACACACGGGTCAGAATATGTCTAATCAAGGATCATAAATAAGAGTAATAGTGTGGACTAAAAATAACAGTATGATATCATAGTAAAAGATACTCAAATCGTCAATTAGCAGGTCAACTTAAATAAGTATAGAAATGTATGTCTAAAATATCAATATAATACTATAGATATTAATGAAGGCATCACACATCTTAAGTAACTCAATTTCATATAGTGTAATCAACACTAATATCAAAAGATGTCACCGTCCACATAGAAATTCATCGAATCGGAAAACCACAGAATTAATATAAATGGGCGAGTCATACATATTTAGAAATCAACATCAAATCCAAAATAATCAGTAATGAGACATCCTCAAGTGAATTCCAGTAGCAACAAAGCAATGCCCACTATCTCTCAATCTTATATTATATAATATCAAATCAATAAAAATGATTTAAGCCAGCTCAAAACAATATCGTAATATGCAAAATCATATAACTCGACCCACAGCTCTTGGAGAGCCGAAACTCGCGACTGAAAGGTCCTAAGAGATAGAAACAACAAATCAATAATAAGTAGGCCGTCCGCCTGAGAAGGATACGAGGTTGATCATACACTGGACACAATCTCAGATATAATCTCATCCATACATAATATATGTCTATCTACTACCCACATACATACACCCACACCGAAACTAGACGGGAGACTGACAGCATGTCTGCCAGCTCTAGGAGCCACACATGGTCCATATGACACGACTACTATGGTCATCAGTTACAATTACCTCCCCCTCTTAGTATCATGACAATGATCCAGCATAGGCTCGACAACGTATAGCGTCTTCGACCACGACTAATGACATATGCCCCTGTGGTAACTGACTGGTGGTCTATGCGACACAAGGGGTAATCAACTACCAATCTCATGATGCGCATCAAATATCATAAACAACAACGATGTCGCAGATTTGGGGCACGACCACACGACCAGGATGCTAAGGTGGATACCGACCAATCTGGTTCACTCCTGAAACATAAAGAGAGTTAGACAAAGGTAGACTGACATATAATGTACACAAACTTTGTGGCTAACAAGTAGCCTCCATAAATACTCACCACAGCGAGCCACATACATAACATACCCTCGTATGAGTGTCATCCATAAGCAAAGAATAACTGAGTAAATAACACAATGGCTTCCCATACCACCGCGTGTTACTTGTTCATTTATTCAGTGCTCACACATCACACTCACCCATTCAATATTCTATATAACGAGTATAAAGGATAACCGAAAAGGTATTACCGAAGGCCCTATACTAGATGATTACTAAACTGTTTATTCTAATTTCTTATCACTTCGACTGAAACAACATAAAATCACATAGAAGGTGTCATCACCGTATCAATTAAATCACTAAACTAAATCAACATCAATGGTGAATCATTCACACGGCTTGAGTCAATATAATAAATGAAATAAAAACTAGAATAATAAATTAAAATTAATTTACCAAATACACACACACAGAGGGGTGTGGGTGTGTATTAGTTAATATTTAATAGTATACTTTAAAACTCGAATATTATATATTTTAAATTTTCATATGTTACATTTTGACTGTTATAAGATAGTAAGTAATAAATATTACATGATTTCATTTCGAAATTCATTTTGTTAAACAAAGAAACTTTAAATTATTTAATATTTGTATTTTATAAAAATTTATACACAAATAAGATTATTAATATAACAATTTAATTTTTCTAAATATGTGTATATACATATAACATTTATAAAAATACACATTTATATAAACAGGAAACACAAGCCTTGGACAAGCAATCTTACATATGTCAAAGATTCCAGCATACTGATAAAATATAGGATATCATCAAGTGAAGCGAACTAGAGAAATGCATATAGAAAACAATACAAAATTGGCTCTTCCACAATAGCTTGTGAAAACAAAGTATAGTAGTTTGTGAAAGCAATATATAAGCAAATGGGGACACAATACACTTTCACCAAAGCTCTTGTAACGACCCGCCTTTTCGACCTTCAGAAGTCGACGCTAATACATCCATGGTATTCACGTGCCGAGCATCCGAGTGCCGAAAAGACAGATTGTTTGGGAAAAAAAGAAAAGAAAAGACAGAACAGAATCTCACAGCATGACGAGCAATGTATAATATTACAACAGATCTTTACAAAAGAAAGTTGAAGTTTATTATACATATATCAACTAGAGTCAACTAATAAAACAACAGCTTGGACAATAATAACAACTTGTCCTCGCAATTGCTGATACATATAAACAACCAATGCAGCGGAAAATAGAATATACGTGAATTCAACTTAGAGGCATCCAGCTCGTCTCCTGAAGCTCTAAGTATCCAAACTGAATCTGAAAATATGCTCGGTCTGACCCAAGCATTATAAGAAAAAATGACGCCCGGATTAGTCTGGTAAACCAGCATGAGAAATACACCAAAATTGGATTTTAATGTTATAAAAATCATTTTGAAAATAAAGTTATCTCGTAAGACCACACTGCACATAAACACAGACGGTTTTTACCTTACGATAACCATAACATTTCTATAGAAAACCCAGTGATATTATAATAATGTCTGGGATACAAATACATATTAATCTTAGCCGAAATTATTACATTATTAAATTCCAGTATAATAGGTATACAACTAAGTCCGTAAAGGCACGTATTGGAGAATGGATTCCAATAATGCCAAGGCAAGGGACTATCTTCCGTACAGTACACCTCTAGATAAAATGTACTTAGGTCAGACCCTAAACTTGGTCCACCCTTGCCAACACAGAACCGGCCTACCCCTGAACTTGGATAGTACCGAACATGTCATCACCCCGATTGTTTTCCAACCTTAATTGAGAGCCCTCATGCATAACCAAATCCATAATATGATGATCTAGAAAGGTGACGACACACCCTAATGGAAATGACCCACATAGTCCTATTGCATCTACCCTGTTTTAGCCATTTCCGGGATGTGAGACTTGAGAATACGATTACCTTTTTATACAACAAACCATTTTGGAATGCTAATACCGCCCTTTGGCAGAAATGAAATGCCAGCATTCATCCATACAAATTTGTTCTAGGTCTGAACGAAACCGAAGGCACTACCTCTGCTACATCCATTTCAAAATCACCCTCTGGATTAGTAGCAGGTAGACCTTAAACTTAAAAGCTCCATCTTCAATCATCTCCAAGATGTTCCAATTCGAACGCTTATGCTGGTTCAAAGTGGTTTTCGGATAATATGTCTGATCCTAGTCTCTCCGAACTGACACGATAGTTTAAAACCGGCCAAATTTTGATAGTCGATTATTTAACTATCAAATAAACAGACAAACATCAATCGAATCAGGGATTTATTTCCATAAGGAAACACACATTGGTTAAGCATATTAGCGGACACAACCTCTTTTATTAATCCTTCCATGAATTAAAATCACTTCGTAAATACTTGTATCAAAATAATTCTATAAAGATATACTTACAAGCCCTTTATACACCTTTTTATACTTGGAAAAATATCCATATACTTATCTACATATTTAAGTATATTCGCAAAACACTACACTTCCACAGCTTAGAAAATGCATTTATATAACTCTAAAATCATTTGTAAACTCCTTCAATAACTCTCTAAAAACATTTATAAAACTCTTTTCTAAATTTATAAATTTATTTGTAAACTTCTTTTATAAATTTATAAACCCATTTGTAAAGCTTTATTCTTTTATAAATTTATAAACCCATTTGTAAAGCTTTATTCTTTTATAAAAGTCTTTTATAAAGGTCCTTTATAAAAATTCTTTATAAAAATTTATTTTACAGAAATATTTCCAAAAACCCCTTTCTAAAATCCTTTATAAAGCCTTTATATAAGTCCTTTACAAATCCAAAATTCCTTTTTCATTTATAAACTCTTTGTTAAATGAAATTCCTTTATAGCTAAATTTATTAATTATAAATACAATTAATTAATTTTAAACATCATAGATAAATAATAAATTAACTTCTTAACAACTTTAGTCCATTCCCTTTATAACATCATTAATGAAATAGTTAATTTACATCAAAACATTATTAGTATATTAATAAATAACTTAAAAACATTATTAATATAATAATTAGTAATTTTCCAACATTAGTAAATAAATAATAAATTAACCCACAAACATTATTATAATAAATAATTATTAACTTCAAAAACATTAGTAATAAGTAATAATTATTATCTTCAAACAATATTAATTATTTAAATAAATAACTTTTAACCCTATTAAAATATTGATAAATAACTTTTAAAACAACAATAAATATAAATAAACAACTTTTAAACATTTTTAAACAATAATTAAATAATTTTAAACATTATTAAATGATAATTAAACAACTTTAGAATATTATAAAATAATACTAAAACAACTATAAACTATTTCTAAATATACTAGAAAAGACAAATAAAGGTTAGAGTGAACAAGAAGTTTCCAAAATCCATTTTAACCAAAATGTTCCAGAAAGCCAAAAGTCAGATTTAAAGTCATACCCTGAATCAAAATCTTTTTAAGCCCAACGATAATTAACAGTATTCCAAATTACTAAATTGAGGCCAATAGCCACCAATCACTTAACCAATATTGTTATTGATTTTTATCACTATAGGGGTTAAGTTTGAACATATAACAATGTCAAAACCAACAGTGCTAACAATTAGGATTCAACAAATTTAACAATCTATATAACAGAGTTATAACTAAAATAGAATCAACATGAATATAACTGCAAATCTAAAAGTAACAATATGGAGAAATCTGGATTTCTCAATAAAGTTCATGTATTTCAATTTTAAATAACAATCGCTTGTAAAAGCGAATATTTAAACAAACAGCCAAATAATTCAACCAAACACAAATAGAAAATTTTATCTACGATATAACATACTGAATTGACCAAAAGGGCGAGTTAAACTCACTAAGTTCTAATTGGCACCGAAGCGTTCTGTTTTGAACTAAAATCAAACAATGTTCGATTTTAGCTCAAATTTCAAATATGCTCCAAATTCACCCAAACTAGTTCCATCACGAAGCTTCTATCATTGCGAGCACAACGCAAAAGGTTTCATCTCAATTGGACCTCGTATGAAGAAGTTATCGATATTATAAGATTTGTGAATTAAATAATATAATTAATACTTAATTACATTTTTAATTCTAATTACCCAAAATACAACCCTTCTTCCCTAACTTAAAGACCTCCCCTACCTATACATCTCCTTACTCGTCCTTGTGCACGCATGCTCCAGATCATCCATCCCTCCACGAAATTAACATCCGATATCACCGATGAACTTCTCTCCATGAATGCATTGCATCCCTCACTGCCTTGACTTACTCGATCCTCTTCCTCAAAATGCGAACATGACAACCCCCCATCACGCTTCCAGTTCGCGATTTTACCCCGACCACCGCATGCCACAAAACTTTGTGATTTAATGCTCCTTCTCTCGAGCAACCTATTACAACCCTTCCCAAAGCCTCTCGCCTCATCAAACTCCATGAAAGCCGAACCCTAGCTCACTCTCCTTCACTACAAACTATTTGAACTCCTCAAATAGTACAAAACTAATATGGATTGGTAGATCTTACAATTTAAAACCCAAAGAAACTTGTATTAAAGATTTTCATTGAGTATATTTTGGGATTTGAATTTTGGAAATCCATTTTGCCTTTCATTTCTTCTCCTTTTTGTTTACTCTCAAAGTGATCAAAGAAAGGAGATGAGAAGAGAAAGGAGACGGGAAGAGAAAGAATGTGTGCTTGTTTGTACTAAATGTTGGGTGATGTTTATATTATTTCAATATTTTCGGTATCTCACCGCCCAGATTTATGTTCATGTACGGACCCCGAATTGACCAAAAAAACGATTGTGCTCAGAACAACGACGCGACCCCAAAACAATAATAATATACACTGGTTATTGAACTCTAAAAAACTACAAAAAAAAACACTGTCGTTTGCCCATAAATCGTCAAATAAATAATTTCAATATCTTCCAAATTAAAAATTATGGAAAAATCAAACAAAATAAACTAAAAATACGTCAATAGAAATCAAGTCGTAAAAATGAGAATAAATTTTTTGATTATTCATTCGAACCATTTATTATTTAAAAAGAATTTTAAGTAAGCTTTCGAGATCAATTCAATCAAATTAAATTCAAGTTCAATTATTTAAATCATTATTCCAACATTAGATTCACAATTCTCATATTCAAGTATATTAATTAAAAAAGTTAAATAAGTCTATTAAATCCTTTAAATAAATATTAAACTAAAAATCCAGATATTTAAATCATTATTCAAATATTTATTCACAATTCAAAGATTCTAAATAATCTCTATATTTTAATTCAAGTTTTAAAGCTTTTAAACAAATATTTCAATAATTACAATTAATTAGATATTTAAAAATAAAATAACTAAAATTTTGGGTCATTACAGCTCTACACAACACAAAAACCTATTAAATCACGCCTAAACACATTATTATATATACATATGTTCCTGCAATATATACATAGGTAGGGACCTATGCAACCACACACACACACACACACACATATATATATATATATATATATGTTGTACCAAAATTGGGCACAACACTCTTCGGATGTGTTTGAAGAGATAAAATGAAGCAGATCTAACAAACACACCAATAAACAAATAAGAAAATGCATAGAAACACACGGATTTAGAGTGGTTCGGCGTGTTGCCTACGTCCACTATGAAATTGATCGCTTTATTGATGTTTCTTTGATGATTACAATTGATTGCAGCAGGTTACAGCAGATGAAAGCTATGAAATTCGAGTACAACAACAGTAATGGAGTATGGAATTGAATCCGGCAGAGTCTGGGCGTTGGAGCATCCAAAGATCCCTTTTCTGTAAGCTTTGGGGGTCTATTTATAGGTGTAGGAGGCTGATATTTCCCTCAGATCTCGGGAGACTTCTTCTGGCACGTGAGCGGGCCCACGCGACCAAGCCCGTGAAGTTTCGGCCCGATCCGTGATCGATACGAACGAATTTCGTATCGATCAAGATTGCGTCCGATGGAGTCGAAATTTGCTGTGGACATTCTTCAGCATGCACGTAAGCTTGTATGAAAATTTTGTAGCATTTGGACCTGTAGATCATGAGATATGATCGATGCAAGTTGGAGTTTTTCCATCCGTGATCGATACGAACGAATTTCATATCGATCAAGGCTTGCTCCGATCGAGTCAAAATTTGGCAGGAACATTCTTTATGTTGTATGTAAGCTCCTGTGAAAATTTCGTAGCATTTGGACATGTAGATCATGAGATATGATCGATGCAAGTTGGAGTTTTTCCATTCGTGATCGATACGAACGAATTTCGTATCGATTAAGACTTGCTCCGATCGAGTCAAAATTTGGCAGGAACATTCATCATGTTGTATGTAATCTCCTGTAAAAATTTCATAGCATTTGGACTTGTAGATCATGAGATATGATCGATGCAAGTTGGAGTTTTTCCATCCGTGATCAATACGAACGAATTTCATATCGATCAAGACTTGCTCCGATCGAGTCGAAATTTGGCAGGAACATTCGTCATGTTGTACGTAAGATGCTGCGAAAATTTCATAGCATTTGGACTTGTAGATCAAGAGATATGATCGATGCAAGTTGGAGTTTTTCCATCCGCGATCGATACGAACGAATTTAGTATCGATCAAGACTTTCTCCAATCGAGTTGAAATTTGGCATGAACATTCCTTAGGTCATACGTAAGCTCCTGTGAAAATTTGGTGGCATTTGGACTTGTAGATCTCGAGTTATGATCGATGCAAGTTTGGATTTCTCAACCGTGATCGATCAATATCTTGAGCATACGAACTCCGATTGACTTGAAATTCGGAACGTTGGCTCTCATAGCTTTGCTTGTCGTGTTATATCAATTTTAGCTCGATCCGGAATCGGACAAAATTCGTCGATATACATAGTGAGCCTGCGTATAACCGATCTCCAAGACGAACTGTCATTGGTTTCTAGTCAAGTTCTTGGTGTCACGGCCTTGCCAAAAGGCGGGATAACAATATATATATATATATATATATATATATATATTGATAAGGCCTTGCTCGCATGCAACTATACTCTTCGAGAACACATGCATGAAGGGGCACATAGGCTGGATCATAACACTAGCAAATAGCACACCCTTGTAACTTATATACACAACATGCATCACATGACTTGCACATCATTGGTTAGTATACATGAGCAGGGTAGAATCAAACTTAAGTATATTCAATCTTCCATTAAATAATACTATTAACTGCTTCTTCTTTTTAACTTTTTATTAAAATGTAGTTTCTATTTTCTTTCATTTGTATCATATAGGTATATACTTATACACTCATTAAACTTAAATATATTTATTATATGTACTTATTTTAATTATTAAATTTTATATTTATATAAGTATATATTCTTAGTTTAATCATACCCAAATATCATTTTCGTTAACTCACCCTTATAGGTTTCTTCCCTCTTGTATTCCCAAACCAGACTCACTAACACATTCTCACCAAACACTGTAGTGTATGCATATATACTTCCACTCAATCCTATATATTTTTGCCCAGAAGTGCATAGCACATTTACATTCAATGACAAACAATACGAGGAGGAGCTCACGCATGCTCACATGGCCATACACTTAAGGGATTTTACACGCATACCTGAAGGAAGCATGCAAGAACACCCGAACAACACGCGCGCGCGCACTCCTGAAGTAGGCACATAGATGACCCAATCGGTCCACTGGTCATCTATGACCGATCAACCGGTCACCTAAAGACTAATATATGTAAATATTTAACATAGATTTTGTGAGTCAAAGACTCACGTGAAGACGCTACTTCAGTTTCCCTCTTTCACTCTCTATCCGTATGCACTCACACACTAACCTCAAAACAACAACTGCTAAAACTCATATCATATGAGCATTCCAGTAACTAGAGGTCTGTCTCGAATTTTGGGGAATTTTCATAATTTTTTAAATTTTATTTTTAATTATTAAGTAGGTGAAGTCTCATGTGTTTTCTGGCATTAGGTCGAAGATGCTGAAAATAGTATGGTGAAGTGTGTACGTATATAAAAATGAAGAGAGGAGAGAAATGATGATTTTAGAAGATTCTGGCGTTTGGGTTTGGGCTACATAAGCTTTGGGCTTTGAAATTTGGTTATAAGGGAAATATATACATTTGAAACCAAATTCAATTTAATCTACATAAATACAAGTTCATACTTTTAAAAAAATCATTCCCCTTCCTAGCTATTATTTTATTTCATTTCCATCAATTTTATAAAATATTATTTTCCACCTTTATAACTTATTTAAATTTAAATATCACATTTTCAAATTTTGAATCCTTTTATTGAATAATTACCAAACTAATTTATCAAATAAACTATTAAATTTAATTAATTAAATTTTTATTATTAATGTTAATCAATTACTACTTAAAAATCGGATTGTTACAGACTCCCTATTAACAAAATTGCGTCCTTGCAATTTCCTATAAGATGAAATCTACAGCAAATTTAATTATATTAAGCTTACTCATATTATTTTCAATTTTGAACTTTTAAATACCAAAACATTTATTCAAAGATAAAGCATTTTATAAAATTCTAAATCCTTTATTTAAATAAATTTCTTTCTGGCTATTACATACCATACATATAATTTTCCCAACATTCTATTTTGTTTTAATATAAACACAATTCAAATCAAATTCCTTTTCAAATATTTTCATAATAATTCAACCAAAGTCATAATCTTATTTATAAATTTATTTTTCTAGCATCATCTTTTCTATTTTTAATAAAAATATTTTGATGTTTTTCTTAATTCCAACTTTATCTTGTAAACCTTTCTTACCAATTAAACAAATATTTAACTCCTTTAAATCAAGTCTAGAAGGAAAATTATAAACTTATTTTCAAACTTTAACACTTCAAAATAATTTTTATATCACTTATCGAAATAGTACCAATTCAATTAACTCATCACAAAAGCAAATCATTAACTTATAAATATACACATCCACATCTTAAAATATCAAAACTCTATAATGTTTGCTCATCATATATGAAAAAATTATCAAATACACACACACACTTATATTTACAAATTCTCAAATACTATAAAATAATGTCATATTGCCTCGCCATTGAAAATAGTGATTACCAGTATCAATTGGCTGCAATATTGACCATATAATCAATACTGCCTCGCCAATGACCACATCTGTGTACAAATATCCAATGGCTGCAACTATCACCAAAAATACATACTATTATAAAATATCGTTTACAAACCATTTGTCAAAATAATAAATATAACATCTGGTTCTAAATTCTTTACAAATATAAATCTCAATATCAGATTACACAAAAAAAAAATTACTTTACTTAATTTCCTATTAAAAATATTCAACTCTATTCCAAAATACTTTAATCTTCCATAAAATTACTTATATCATTCTAAATCTTCGTGTCCAAATGTCTCGTTCAAGCGTTTAAGAATTTCTATCGAATATGTATGCACCCGCATCGACCAAAATCCTTAACCCACCCAACGGACAAACTAACACAATTTTTCATTACTAAAAATAACTGTAAGTATTACTTTTACAAATCATCAAATATATGAATTTCAATAATTTTCCAAATCCTCCTTTAATATTTATAGTATATACACTTTTCAAATGTTTTCCAATTAAAACATTAACTTTACCACTAAAATTTATATACTATAAACCTCTACTTCCACTAAATATTTATTAATTTTTAAAACAATTTTAAATAGTCTTTAAAACACACATTTATATGTACATCACTCAACAAACAATTTCAGAAAGAAACTTATAATGACAAACAACCGCTATATATATATATATATATATATATATATTTATTTATTTACTATAAGTATGAAATAAATAATTAAATTCATTTCATAGCTTTGATAATTATACATAAATCCCAAAATCAAATTTAATTCCTGTAACTTCAAATTATCAAACTAACATAAGAGACTAAACCTAGGTACTCAGTGAAAATTAATAATTTCACTATGTACTATGATTAAACAAAACAGAAATCAACTACAATATCTCAAACCAAACATTACAATGCAATATTAAACCGTCCAAAATTATAAATATAAGTGCTACTGGTTGGACTAACTTCTTTTGTCCTTGTTACTCCGACCATTTTATTATAAGCTCAAAAGAATTAAGTGAAAAGTAACTATATAATTTCAGAATATCTAATATGTCCCTTGATGATTACCATGGTAATCATTATATACTAAGTAATACACACATACACTCCTATTATATTTTACTATAAACTGAATTCCCAATACTCCCAAGGGACGGGGACTCTAAGTCTCATTTAAGGTCTCGACCCGTGTCTGTTATATATAATGTATTGTTCTGACCCTGCTATGATAACTTTTTGTAAAACCATACCTCTATACCCATACTATCCAAGAGTATTACAGAGTAATACCGTCATATAATATGGAGAATGAGGTTATATGAGGTACACACGTGAATATTCCGTTGGACTAACACCGCTACGGATTAAAACATCAAATAAATGTCTAATCTCTATGTACACAATATCAGTACAAAGCAATAGACACGTGTGCCTCGGGGACAAAACAATACACAATATACAATGAACAACAGAGAATGCAGATTCAGTCGCAGTGATAACATATAATATATAATACAATAATGTTATAAGAATACAATATAACTCAAATGTCAATTATATATACACACACACACATATATATATATATACCCACATACATATAGTGAATCAATATCATATAGATATTAGGTAATTATCCTAATGTAATACTCCTCTAAGCCCACTAAACAAAAGCTGGTCAAGTTGTCCCTGTACCTGTAATGTCTTGGACAGACCCAAGTATTATAAAATAACATATAGATCAAACTATGTCTAATCAAGGATAATAAATAAGAGTAGTTGTGTGTACTAAAAATAACACTATGATATGACAATCAAAGATACTCAAATCATCAACTAGTAGGTCAAGTTAGATAAATAAGTATAGAAATGTATGTCTGAAATATCAGTATAATACTATAGATATTTATTGAGGCATCACGCCTCTTAAGTAACTCGATTTCATATAGAGCAATCAACACTAATATCGAAAGATATCATCACCCATATAGAAATTCATCAAATCGGAAAATCATAGAATTAATATAAACCGGTGAATCATACATATTCAGAAATCAACATCAAATGCAAAATAATCAGTAATGGGACATCCTCAAGTGAAGTCGGGCAGTAATGAAGCAATGCCCACTATCTCTCTTAATCTCATATTATAAAATATCAATATCAAATTAATAAAATCAACAAGAAAGGTTTGAGCTAGTTCATAACAATGCCGCAATGTGCAAAATCATGTATCTCGACCCATAGCCCTTGGAGAGGCGAAACTCTCAGCTGAAAGGTTCTAAGAGATAGAAACAACAAATCAATAATAAGTAGGCCATCTTCCTAAGAACGATATAGGATTAATCATACTCTGGACACAATCTCGGGTATAAAATCATCCATATATAATATATGTCTATCTACTACCCATATACATAAACCCACACAGGAACCAAACAGGAGACTAAAAGCATGTCTGCTAGCTCCAGGAGCCACACGTAGTCCATATGACACGACTCCTATAGTCGTCGGCTATATTACCTCTTCCCTCTCTACATCGTGACAATGATCCATCATAGGCTCGACAATGTGTAACATCTTCGGCCATGACTACCGACATATGCCTGTTTGGCCACCGATTGTTGGCTTCTGTGACACAAGGGGCAAACAACTACCAATCTCGTGATGTGCATCAAATACCATAAACAATAACGGTGTCGTGGATCTGGGGCGTGATCACACGATCAGGCCCAGGGTGGATACTGGCAAATCTAGTTCACTCCCGAAACATAAAAGGAGTTGGACAAAGGTAGAAAGACACATAATGTACACAAACTATGCGGCTAACAAGTAGCCTCTATAAACACTCACCGCACTGAGTCACGCACACAAACATACCCCCGTATGAGTGTCATCCATTAGCAAAGAATAACTGAATAAATAACGCAACGACATCCCATACCATAGTATGTTAGTTCATTTATTCAGTGCTCACACATCACGCTCACCCTTCAATATTATATATAACGAGTCCAAAGAATAACCAGAAAAGTGTTACGGAAAGTCTTATACCAGACGGTATCACTAAACCGTTTATTCTAATTTCTTGTCGCACAAAATAAAACAGCATAAAATCACATAGAAGGATGTCATCACCGTATCATATTAAATCACTAAACTAAATTAATATCAACTGTGAATCATTCACACAGTTCGAGTCAATATAATAAATAAAATAAAAAACAAGCATAGTAAATTAAAATTAATTTACCAAATACACACACACATATATATTATATATATATATAAGTTATTATTCAATATTATAGTTTAAAACTCGAATATTATATATTTTAAAATTTCATATGTTACACGATGACTGTTATAAGATAGTAATTAATAAATATTACATGATTTCATTTCAAAATTCATTTTCTTAAACAAAGAAACTTTAAATTATTTAATATTCGTATAGAAATTTATACATAAATAAGAATATTAACATAACAATATTAATTTATCTTAATATGTGTATATACATATAACATATGTAAAATTACACACTTATATAAATAGGAAACACACGCCCTTGACAAGCAATCTTCCACATGTCAAAGATTCCAGCATACTAAAATCAGGGATATCATCAAGTGAAGCGAACTAGAGAAACACATATAGAAAACAATACAAAATCAGCTCACCCACAACAGGTTGTGAAAACAAAGTATAGCCGTTTGTGAAAGCAATATATAAGCAAATAGGGGCATAATAAACTTTCACCAAAGCTCTGCATAGCACAAACGAAACCTATCAAATCACGCCTTAACACATTATTATATATACACATGTTCATGCAACTTATACACAGGTAGGGACCTATGTAACCACTTTTTTTTAAAGAAAAAACATGTATTATTACTAGGAGAAAATAGCCTTTCTCCGAAGGCTCACAAAAAACAAGGCAAACAAAAATATGCCTCCCAAAAAACCGAAAAAAGATACAGTACAAAAAGATCACAAGAACAAGAAAAGGCTATGCTAACAGCAGAACGGAAAAACTTAGCAGAAGCATAAGGAACAACCGCCCGCTCAACCTTCTTCCCCGCTACACCAGACTAGGTGTAGTCCAGACCACCAGATACAAAACCAACCACCGCCGTAAAGAGAGGAGACTGAGAGAGGACCACAAGCAAAAGCACAGTAAGCAAGGAGACCCACAACATACGGCCTCAACCACCCCGTGCCTGCAAGCGACAATACCCGAGGAGTTCCGACAGCACACACCCGAAAGAAGGACGAAAATCAGATGACCAAACCAAAGAAAAACCCCAGCTAATGACAACGATGAAATCTCCCGTCATAGCCTAAACCTGAAAAACTAACAGAATCATCAAAACAACAAAAAGGGGGGAGTTGAGAGAAACAAGAGAGCCGGATGAAGGCCAACGCCCCGTCCGGATCACTCAACCAACGCCTAATCTAGCGGATCTCAGCACACAAGAAATGGACAGAAGATCCACGAGGTGCTGAATACGGGGGCCCGTTCTACCCCTGAATGGCCTGCCTCGGAAGGCAAGGAATACGTCATTTCTAACGTGCCGAATAATGGCCTCAGGGTCCATAGGAGAGTTATCGAAGATTGCCTTATTCCGAGCACACCAAATGTGCCAGCAAATAAGACAAGGAATCAAGCGATGAATGATCGAACGAAGAGATTTCCTAGAGTTCCCAGCCCACCAGGAAGTCGAAAGATCATTAGCAGATCTGGCAATTCCTCGAACACCAACCAAGTTTTCGAAGTAATTCCAGCAAGATCTGGCTGAGGAACAGCGAAGAATAAATGGTTCAAGGATTCCGATTCCCCATTGCCACAGCATCTACAACGTGAAACTAAGGGAATGCCTATCCTCTTCAGATTCTCGTCTAAAGGCAACCCGTCATGAAGGATACGCCACATCAGAATAGAGACCTTTGGAGGAGAACGAGAATCCCAAATGAAGGAAAACAAAGGAACAATGGGGCTAGGGATTCTAACAGACGCACACATGCACTTATATATATTGTAAGGCCTTGCTCACATGCAATTGTACTCTCCAGGGAACACATGCATGAAGGGACACACACGTAGGATCATACCAATAGCAAATAGTACAACCTAGCAACTACATAACTTTCACTTCATTGGTTAGTGAACATGAGCAGGGTAGAAACAAACTTAAGTATATTCAATCTTCCATTAAATAATACTATAAGCTTCTTCTTTTTTTGCCGATTTATTAAACCATAGTTTCTGTTTTCTTTCATTTGTAAAATACATATCTATATTTATATACACATTAAACTTAAGTATATTTAATATATGTACTTATTTTAGCTTATTAAATTTCATATTTATATAAGTATATATTTTAGTTTAATTATACCTAACTATCATTTTCATTAACTCACACTTATAAGTCTCTTCTCTCTTACATTTCCAAACCGGACTAACTTACACATTCCCCCCAAAACAATGTAGTACATGCATATAAACTTCCACACGATCCTATATATTTTTGCCCAGAAGTGCATAGCACATTTACGTTCAATGACAGACAATACAAGGAGGAGCTCACACATGCTTATATAGCCATACACTTAAGGGATTTTACACGCACGCCTGAAGGAAGCATGCAAGAAGACCCAAACAACACACGCATGCACTCCTAAAGCAGGCACATAGATGACCCGACCGGTCCACTGGTCATCTATGACCGGTCAACCTGTCACCTGAAGACTAATATATGTAAAGATGACATAGATTTTGTGAGTCGAAGATTCACCTGAAGATGCTGCTGTCGTTTCCCTCTTTCACTCTCTATCCGTACGCACTCACACACTAATCTCAAAGCAACAACTGCTAAAACTCCTATTGCAGAAGCATTCTAGTGACGATAAGCCTGACTTCAATTGTGGGGAATTTTCATATTTTATTTTATTTTATTTTTAATCATTAAGGAGGTAAAGTCTTGTGTGTTTTCTGAATTTTGGTCGAAGATGCTAAAAATAGTATGGTGAAGTGTGTACGTAAATATAAATGAAGAGAGGAGAGAAATGAAGATATTAGCAGATTTTGGAGTTTGGGTTTGGGCTATATTGGCTTTGGGCTTTGAAATTCAGTTATAAGAAAAATATATGCATTTGAAACCAAATTTAATCTACATAAATACAAGTTCATATTTAAAAAAATCATTCCTTTTCTCAACTATTATTTTATTTCATTTCCATCAATTTTATAAAATATTATTTTCCATATTTATAACTTATTTAAATTTAAATATCACATTTTTCAAATTTAAATCTTTTTATTGAATAATCACCAAACCAATTTATCAAATGAACTATCAAAGTCCAATTTAATCAAATAAATATTTATTATTAACTTTATTTAATTACTACTTAAAAATCGGGTTGTTACAGACTTCCTCCCTTAACAAAATTGCGTCCTTGCAATTTCCTATTAAGGGAAACTATAACAAATTTAATTATATTAAGCTTACTCATATTATTTTCAATTTTAAATTTTTTAAATACCAAAACATTTATTCAAAGATAAAGTGTTTTATAAAATCTAAAAATCCTTTATTTAAATAAATTTCTATTTTCCCAAAATTCTATTTTATTTCAATATAAACACAATTCAAATCAAATTCCTTTTCAAATATTTTCAAAATAATTTAACCAAAGTCATAAGCTTATTTATATTTTTTTTCTTACACCATCTTTTCTATTTTTAATAAAAATCTTTTGATGTATTCTTAATTTCAACTTTATCTTGTAAACGTTAAAAAATTAAATAAATATTTAACTCCTTTAAATCAAGTCTAAGAGGAAAACTCTAAATTTATTTTCAGAATTTAACACTTTAAAGAAAAATTTATATCACTTAGCATAATAATTCCCAATTCAGTTAACTCATCACGAAAGTAAATCTTTAAATTATAAATATATACATATCCGCATCTTAAAATTTCAAAACTCTATAACGTTTACTCATTATATATGAAAACATTACCAAATATATATTTATATACACACATATATACTTATATTCACAAATTCTCAAATATTTTAAAATAATGTGATATTGCCTCACCATTTAATATAGTGATTACTAATATCAGTTAGCTGCAATATTGACCATGTAAAAAAATACAACCTCGCCAATGACCCCAGCTGTGCATAAATATCCAATGGCTGCAACTAGCACCAATAATAAATACTATTATAAAATATCCTTTACGAACATTTGTCAAAATAATAATATTACCTCTGGTTTTTGAATTCTTTACAAATATAAATCTTAATATCACTTTACCAAAATAATTTACTTTACTTAATTTCCTATTTAAAATATTCAACTTTATTCATAAATACTTTAATATTCCATAAAATTACTTATATCATTCTAAATCTATGTGTCCAAATATCTCGTTCAAGCATTTAGGAATTTTATCGAATACATGTGCACCCGCATCGATCAAAATCCTTAACCCACCCAACGGACAAGTTAACACAATTTTTCATTACCAAAAATAACTATAACTATTACTTTTACAAATCATCAAATATATGAATTTCAATAATTTTCCAAATCCTCCTTTAATACTTATAGTTCAAATGTTTTCCAATTAAAACATTCACTTTACTACTAAAATTTATATACCATAGACCTTTATTTCCACCAAATATTTATTAAATTTTAAAACAATTTTAAACAATCTTTAAAACACACATATATATGTACATCACTCGACACACCATTTCAAAACGAAACTTATAATGGCAAACAACCATTATTTATATATATTTACAATAAATATGAAATAAATAATTAAATTCATTTCATAGCTTTGATAATTATACATAAATCCCAAAATCAAATTTAATTCCTGCAACTTCAAGTTTTCAAACTGACATAAGAGACTAAACATAGGTACTCATCGAAACTTAATAATTCTGCTACGCACTATGATAAAAAAACAAAACTCAACTATAATATCTCAAACCAAACATAACAATGCAATACTAAACCATCCAAAATTATAAATATAAGTGCGGCTTATTGGTCTAACACCTTTCGTCCTTGTTACTATGACCATTATATTATATAAGTGAAAACTAACTATATAATTTTAGAATTTCAAATACGTTCCTTGATGATTACCACGGTAATCATCATATACTAAGTAATACATACACACTCTTATTATATTTTACTATAAACTGAATTCCCAATACTCCCAAGGGACATGGACTTTAAATCTCATCTAAGGTCTCGACCTGTGTCTGTTATACATAATGTATTGTTCTGAACCTGCTCAGATAACATTTCACAACACCACACCTCTATACCCATACTATCCAAGACTATTACAGAGTAATACTATCAGATAATACGAAGAATGAGGCTATATAAGGTACATACGTGAATATTCCCTTGGACTAACACTAATATGTATTAAAACATCAAATAAACATCTAATCTGTACGTGCACAGTATCGGTACAAAGAAATAGACGCGTGTGCCTCCAGTACAAATAATAGACAATATAAAATGAACAACAGAGAACACAAAGTCAGTCGCAAATAACATATAATATATAAATGTAATACAATAATGTTATAAAAATACAATATAACTCAAATGCAATTACACACACACAGTGAATCAATATCATACAAATATTAGGTACTTTTCCTAATGTAATACTCCTCTAAGCCCACTAAAACAAATGTTGGTCATGTCGTCCATGTACCTGTAATGTCTCGGACTGACACGAGTATTATAAAATAACACATAAATCAAACTATGTCGAAACAAGGATCATAAATAAGAGTAATAATGTGCACTAAAATTAACAATATGATATGACAATCAAAGATACTCAAATCATCAACTAGCCGGTCAAGTTAGATAAATAAGTATAGAAATGTATGTCTGAAAAATCAATATAATACTATAGATATTTATCAAGTCATCACGCCTCTTAAGTAACTCGATTACATATAGAGCAATCAAACTAGTATCAAAAGATGTTATCATCCATATAGAAATTCATAAAATTGGAAAATCACAGAATCAACATAAACGGGTGAATCATACATATTTAGAAATCAACAACAAATGAGAAATAATTAGTAATGAAACATCCTCAAGTGAAGTCAGGAAGTAATGAAGCAATACCCACTATCTAGGTCAATCTCATATTATAAAATATCAATATTCAATCAATAAAATCAACAAGAAAGATTTGAGCCAGCTCATAATAATGCCGCAATGTGTAAAACCCTAAATCTCGACCCATGGCCCTTGGAGAGGCGAAACTCTCAACTGAAAGGTCCTAAAAGATAGAAACAACAAATCAATAATAAGTGGTTCGTCTGCTTGAGAAGGATACATGGTTAATCATACTCTGGACACAATCTCAGGTATAATATCATCCATACATAAATATATGTCTATCTACTACCCACATACATACACCCACACCGAAACTAGACGGGAGACTGACGGCACGTCCGCTAGCTACAGGAGCCAAACATGGTCCATATAACACGACTCTTACTGTCATCGGTTACCATTACCACTCCTCTCTCGGTATCGTGAAAATGACCCACCATAAGCTCAACATCGCTTAGCCTCTTCGACAATGACTACCGACATGTGCCCATATGGTACCTGACTGTTGGCCTATGCGACATAAGGGGCAACTAACTACCAATCTCATAATGCACATCAAATACCAAAAACAACACCGCGGATCTGGGGTGCGACCCTATAATCAGGCCGCTAGGGTGGATATCGGCCAATTTGGTTCACTTTTGAAACATAAACGGAGTTAGACAAAGGTTGACAAACACATAATGTACACAAACTATGTGGCTAGAAAGTAGCCTCCATAAATACTCACTACAGTGAGTCACACGCACAACATAACCCCGTATGACTGTCATCCATGAGCAAGGAATAATTGTATAAATAACACAACGACATCCCATATCACTGCTTGTTACTAGTTCATTTATTCAGTGCTCACACATCACACCCACCCTTCAATATTCTATATAACGAGTCTAAAGAATAACCGGTTACTGAAAATCCCATACCAGATGGTATCATTAAACCGCTTATTCTAATTTCTCATCACATAGAATAAAACAGCATAAAATCACTAGAAGGATGTCATCTCCGTATCATATTAAATCACTAAACTAAATCAACATCAACGGCGAGTCATTCACACAGTTTGAGACAATATAATAAATGAAAAAAACCAGAATAGTAAATTAAAATTAATTTATGAAATACACAAACATATATATATATATATATATGTGTGTTAATATTCAATAGTATACTTTAAAACTCAAATATTATATGTTTTAAAATTTCATATGCTACATTTGACTATTATAAGACAGAATTGATAAATATTACATGATTTCATTTCAAAATACATTTTGTTAAACAAAGAAACTTTAAATTATTTAATATTCGTATTTTATAAAAATTTATACATAAATAAGAGTATAAATGTTACAATATTAACTTATCTAAATATGTGTATATACATATAACATTTATAAAAGTACACACTTGTATAAATAGGAAACACACGCCCTTGACAAGCAAACTTCCACATGTCAAAGATACCAGCATACCAATAAAATCAGGGATATCATCAAGTGAAGCGAACCATAGAAATGCATATAGAAAATAATACAAAATCAGCTCAGCCACAATAGCTTATATAAACAAAGTATAGCAGTTTGTGAAAGCAATATATAAGCAAATGGGGACACAACACACTTTCACCAAAGCTCTGCACAGCACAAACGAAACCTATTAAATCACGCCTAAACACGTTATTATATATACATATGTTCATGCAACTTATACACAGGTAGGGACCTACGCAACCACTTATATATATATTGATAACACCTTGTTCACATGCAACTATACTCTCCGAGTAACACATGCATGAATGGATACACATGCAGGATCATAACACTAGCAAATAGCACACCCTAGCAACTCATATACAAAACTTGCATCACATGACTTGCACATCATTGGTCAGTATACATGAGCAGGGTAGAACCAAACTTAAGTATATTCTATTTTCCATTAAATAATACTATTAGCTTCTTCTTCTTTTTATCTATTTATTAAACTGTGGTTTCTATTTGCTTTCATTTGTAAAATATGTGTATGTATTTATATACTCATTTAACTTAAATATATTTATTATATGTACTTTTTTTAGTTTTTAAATTTTATTTTTATATAAGTATATATTTTAGATTAATTATACCTAACTATCATTTTCATTTACTCACACCTATAGGTTTCTTCTCTCTTACATTCCCATGACTCAGTTCCAGGTCGCAAGCACTTGCTTTCCCGATTCGTGAATAGAGGAGACTCACTTACACATTCTCACCAAAACACAGCAGTATATGCATATATACTTCAACTCAATCCTATATATTTTTTCCCAAAAGTGCAAATCACATTTACGTTCAACGACAGACAATACAAGGAGGAGCTCACGCATGCTCACATGGCCACACACTTAAGGGATTTTATACGCATGCCTGAAGGAAGCATGCAAGACTCAAACAACACACGCCTGCATTCCTGAAGCAGGCACGCGGATGACCCGACCCTTCCAGTGGTCATCTATGACCAGTCAACTGGTCACCTGAAGACTAGTATACATAAAGATTTGACTAGATTTTTTGAGTCAAAGACTCACCTGTAGACGCTTCTGTTGTTTCCCTCTTTCACTCTCTTTCTGTACACACTCACACACTAATCTCAAAGCAGCAACTTCTTAAACTCTATCGTAGAAGCATTCTAGTGATGAGAAGCCTATCTCTAATTTTTGGGGAATTTTCGTAATTTATTTAATTTTATTTTTAATTACAAAGGAGGTGAAGTCTCGTATCTTTTCTGGCTTTAGGTCAAAGATGATGAAAATAGTATGGTGAAGTGTGTACATAAATAGAAATGAAGAGAGGAGAGAAATGAAGATTTTAAAAGATTCTGGCATTTGGGTTTTGGCTATATAGGCTTTGGGCTTTGAAATTTAGTTATAAGGAAAATATATACATTTGAAACCAAATTCAATTTAATCTACATAAATACAAGTTCATGTTTAAAAAAAATCATTCCTTTTCCTAGCTATTATTTTATTTCATTTCCATCGATTATAAAATATTATTTTCCACATTTATAGCTTATTAAAATTAAATATCACATTTTCCAAATTTAAATCCTTTTATTGAATAATTACCAAATCAATGTATCAAATAAACTATCAAAGTCCAATTTAATTAAATAAATTTCTGTTATTAACGTTAATTAATTACTACTTAAAAATTAGGTCGTTACATCTTCTGAGGTGTTGAACACTCCCGCTTCATGTGCCCGAATTAATTGTAGTTATAACACTTAAGCATTGAGTCGTCCGTCTTACACTACCTCACAAAATGCCCCTTCTCACCGCACTTCCTACACTGCAGCTCTTACTTCTTAATCTTTCCCTTGGGTCCCACCCCCTTACGTTGATTCTGCTAGGGTGTCTTCACTCCTAACTTCCTAGTCTCACTCTTCATTTCCTCCTTGGAAACAACATTCACACTACAATAAAAAGACCCTATTACAACTGTAGTTTTACAACGGTCACAAAATGACAGTTGTAATAAAGGTTTTTTACAACTCCTTTTTTCAGAAAGTTGTAATAAACTTATTTTTAACAACTCTTTTATTTTGCCAGTTGTAATAGATGTTTATTACAACCTTTCATTTTTGCCAGTTGTAATAGATGTCTATTTTTAACAACTCTTTTTTTTGTCAGTTGTAATAGATGCCTATTACAACCTTTTTCGTTTGCTAGTTGTAACAGATGCCAATTTTTAACAACTCTTCTTTTTTGTCAGTTGTAATATATGTCTATTACAACCTTTGTCGTTTGTCCTTTGTAATAATACATTAATAATTATAATTAAATAAAAATACTTAATAATTAATAAAAATTATTAATAATTAGTAATTGTTATTAAATGATAATAATTAGTATTCAATAATTAATAATTAATGTTTATTATTAAATAATTGATAATTAATAAATAAGAATCAATTTTAATAATGAACAACTAATATTAATAATTAATAATTAAGATGTAATATTTAAGATGTAATAATTATTATTAATAGTTAAGAAATGATTAATATTTGGCAATTAACTTTTGATAATTCGTAAAAAAAATTAGTAATAAATAATTTTTTTAATAATTAATAAATAATATTTTAATAAATAATACTTAAATAATAATAATAATAATTAAATATTAGTATATAATAATAATAATTATTAAATATTAGTATATAATAAATAATAATAATAATTAAATATTAGTAAATAATTGATTTGAAATATGAAATAATTCCTATTAATAATTATTAATTAATAATTAATAATCAATAATAGTTAATAATTTATGAATAATAACTACTATTAAATAATAGTAACTAATGATTAATATATAATAAAAATTTTATTATATATAATAATTGATTAGATAATATTTAAAGTTAAAATTCAATATTAAATAATAATTAAAAGTTAAAAATCAATATTAAATAGTAATAATAATTATTAACAATCAATTAATATAATAATAATTAACAATCAATATCTACTATTAAATAATAAAATTTAATAATTAATTTGAAATATGAAGCAATTCCTATTAATGGTTAATAATTAATAATTTATTATTGATTAATAATTAATAATTAATTAATAATTAATTAATAAATTAGTAACCAATAATCAATAAATAAATATAAAATAATAAAATTCACCACCCCGATATCATTCAATCTTATTGAGAGACCCCTTCGTAAAGGTGGTCTAGGAATCTATAATATTGCAGTCTGGAATAAGGTAGCTCTAATTAAACACTTTGATAACTTCTTAAACAAGCGAAACAGCCTCTGGGTCCTATGGTCAGAATATAACGTTATTAAAAGAAGGGATTTCTGGAGTATGCAACCCCCTCAAAACATAAGTTGGACTTGGAGATCAATCTTTAAGTTGCGTAATTGTATCATCCCCTACGTCCAATGCGGCATAACAAGCAGTGTCCAATTCTGGAACGATCCTTGGCTTGAACACGGTTGCATCCTTCGCACGAAGCTTACGTATAGTGACATCATCCAATCTGGCATTCTCCCAGATTCCAAGGTCATGGACGTGTTTAGCAATGGTCATTTTACGCTCCCCAACACCTCGAATCAGGCTGTTCGTTGCATATGGAACCAGATCATAGCCTCTGAGGTCCCCCTATCCCGCAACCACAATGTTCACTGGAAAGGTATAGGTAATGTTTTCAAAAACAAGCCCATGTACATGTTCATGAACGGGCATGACAATCTGGTTGATTGTAAATGGCACAAAAGAGTTTGGTTCAGGGATAACAATGCTAGAGAAAATCTCCTATTCTGGAAAGTAATCAATAATGCTTTGCACACCCGTGTTAAGCTGTTTACCCGAGGTATGGACGTGCCAATTCACTGCGCTTTCTGTAACTCTGAACCGGAGACAAGAGACCATATATTCTTCGAGTGCTCTTTCGTCTTACGGATGTGGTCTAAGTTATTACAAAGGTTAGGTTATTCGGATGATCAGCTGTGGTGTGGGAATATTTGGAATGCACTTCTCAAAATCTCAGATATGAACGTTAGCAGGAATAGGTTTCTCTTCTTTGTTCTAAAGAAATTCCTAACTAATCTCTGGAATGAAAGAAACCATCGTATATTTCAGCCAGAGAGTGTCCGGAATGAAGAACTAATCTTCTGTCATCTCTTCTCCAATTTGAAAGCGGGGTTGAGCTCTGCGAAGTATGCTATCGACCCGGGGATACTAGCTGCTTTTTGATCGGTGTGCAGTCCTGTTACTGCTCTATTTGTTTGCTGTTTGTGTTTTTTTTCCCCTTTTCTTTTTTCTTTCTTGTCCTGTATTGGTGCACTATGTTGCCTCTGTCGTTTGCTTTGTTCCTCGCTCGTGTGTGTGGCATGTCCTTTTTCTTCTTGTATGTTTTCTCTACAGTGCATTAATAAAGTGGTAGGGGTCCACTCAACCCCGTCGGCTATGCCAAAAATATTTAATTCATAATCGATAATTTAGAAATAATTCACTATTAAAATATTAATTAATAATTAATAATAATTTTTTATAATTAATAATAATTAATTAAGTAATACTTAAATAACAATAATTAAAAGCTAAAATTTAATATTAAATAATAATAATTGATAATTATTCTGAACTATTAAATAACTGTTATTAATAGATTGCTCTTTCTTTTGAATGAATTCATTCTAGTAATATACTACTTTTGGATTACTTTGGGAGAAATTTTATTCAATGGAGGTAGTGCTTAAGGTATGATTTTGTTTAGAGTTTGGTATATTATTCAGTTATGAAATAATATAATGCAGGAAATTTCCACTTGGCATAAATACTATATAGGGTTAGTATTATTAATAGCAGCATTTGATTTTATTACAAATGAATGGTGAAGATTGCCTTCTTTAAGTAGATATCGTTAGACTAGGCCTGTAAGTGGTCAGATATGAATTTGGATATTGCCAATCTGTATCCATATCTGTATCTGAAATCGTTTTCGGATATCGGATATCCATATCTGCGGATGCAAACGGATATCAGATATTTATCAGATAGTCTTCGACCAGTTCACAACTAATAAATTTATACAAATAAACAGAAAAGTTTGATTCATTATAAATCAATTTTAGTACTAAAATTATAAAAAATAATAAATATGCTACGAAAAATAATTTTAAACAGCAAATATTGATCCTTATGCACATTAATTTTTTTACTTATATAAAATAGTAAATGGCAATCATTTTATCTACTAAAATACACAGAAAACTAACTATAATTTTGATTAAAACCAGACATATAATTATCGGATGAGGGTGTGACAATATCCGTATTCATCTCCATTTCTCGAAAATCAATAATTTTTCATATTTCAGATATGAATATAAACGGATTTCAAATTTTAGGATACTCATTGACAACCCTATGTTGAACATAATTTACATAGGATGTTATATGTTGAAGGTATGCAAATTTCCTTTGGCTCCAAAACCAAATTTCTCTTTGCCTCAAAACCAAATTTTTGGGCTCCAAAACTAAGGGTCCGTTTGATTTTATTTTGTATTTTGAGTTTTGTGTATTCAATTTGCACTAAAAAATAACAAGAAATAAGAGAAGAAGATTTATAATTCTTAGCCGTTGGGACGACCAATGGACAACGAAAGAGTTTGATTGTTTTCCGTGCTTTTGTTATCTCTCGAAACACGAAAAATAAAATAAACTTGTTTTCTATTTTATATGTTAATTTCATTTTTCAAAATTGTTTGTTTTTCAACTATACATACAACGGACGCGTTTTTGTATAGATGAAAACACAAAACTAAAAACGACAAGCCAAACGGAGCCTAAATTTTTAGATATAATCACCACTCCCGCTCGCACTATTTTTCTCCTATGTACATCGCTTGAATCGGAAAATTATCTGATTCGTCTTGACTTCTCTCGATTTTTGGATTATGAAGTACTACCTTTCCGTCCTCGATTCGCCCATTTCTCACGCTGACAATACCATCCCCAATTCATCGCTTGAATCCAAAAATTGTTTCTCATGCCGACGATACCGTTTCGATTCATTGGAAGCAGCCTACCAGATGCGACGATTATTAGAATTTGCAGCATCCGAATCAAAAGAACTGACCAAGGTTCCATGTTCAACAGCAGATTCGAGTTTATGTTAATTAACGGACTTGGAGCTGTCACCATAAAAAAATCGATCGGCATGTTCGAGTTCTCCATGTATGTTTTTTTATTTTCTCATTTGCTACAATTTTTGTGTTACTGTTGCATAATTTTGTATATTATTGACAATGGCACACAGTTATGTTTCCAATCTTGCCTGCATCTTTTTCTTTTTAGAAATTCTGTGAATTACGAAAGTAATAGAGAGATTATATATTGAGAACGAGATGAAACGCAGAGAGTAAAACAAAGGATTGGTATTGATATTTGGATATGAATATAAATGGAAAATTTATGGTGGGGCCGATAACTAGCTTGCAACTTGTTGGCACAGCTCTTGGCTAGCAACTATTTATTCTTTTGTTCTGTCAGTAAGGGAGTTTAATGAAGTACTTGTTATTTCAGTCACTGGATGTTGCTATAAGTTCAAAAGTGTGGCGTATTTAGTAAGAACGTAACAAATGAATATTCCAAAACAGAAATCTACCAGCCATACTGAGACTTCAAGTGTTATTACATGACTACAGAATATCAATTTGAAAATCTAAACATTTTTTAGAAACTTGCAATAATAGAAGTAAATTATATACAGAATTTGGTTTTATCTGAACATGAAAATTTTGACGGAGATGTTGATGGATAATAAGAGGTACGTCACAGTATCTAGCTTCAAGACTTCTAGCTCGTATGGAACTATAATGGCTGATAGTAGGCAGCTTGTAGTAGTTGTCGTAGTTTGCTGGCAAATAAACATGTAGTAGTTTGGATTTTGGTGACGAATACCCTGGCAGCTTGATTATTCTGCCCTTATCAAGAGACTTCTGCTCTTCGATGGGGGAAGGTTTTAAAATGTGATGTAGATCCGGTGAGATTTATTATGTTAATAGAAGTAAATTCATGTAAAATGATTATTTATTTACATGTACCTCTACAATTCAGTTTTAGTTGGATTTATTATGTTATTATTATATTATGTTGGGTGGTGTTTACTAAGAGATGTATAGAAAACGTGGGACTATTGAAGTAGCTAATTCAGATAGTTTAGATAAAGTTTCAGTGAGATATAAACCTGAAACTTTGTAGTTTAGATTAAGTTAATGTTGGGATTACTATTAAATATGTGTAAACATGATTTTTTGTTATTATTTTGTATGCTGAGATTTTTATTTATATTAGAGATACCCTTTAAGAGATACCCTTGGTCTGGCATTAAAACATATCTAATGTAGAGTATCTCTTAGTTTCCGAATCACATAACATTTGTAGTTCATAAATAGTATGACCAGTGTGGTAGAGTTAGACTTAATTATTCAAATAATGCAAAATGTGAAAATACTTATCTCATCACTAAATTTTCAATAGAACCCTTTTGAATCTCATGCACTTAAGTTACACTAGTAAATTTTTTCACTATAATGTGAATCATCATCATCATCACCTTATTCTAAACGAAGTATATTGTGGATATAAAACATGATTTACTACAGTACTGTAAATGTAGTAAGATAGATAAGTCCTATGGCTAACTTTAATATCACACACACATAGTTGTTTTTACTATACATACAATTTTGGATACCATGATTTTAATGATCAGAACACTTGACAACTTAAAGTGCCATGCACTTAAGACTTCCAGCAACAATATTATAGTATTCTATAACTTCTTCATACTTCTTAGAAGTATCTAATTTAACTCAATCGTAAACAAAGGATGTCAAGATTTCATAAGCTGATTGTGTTTCATTTGCTTTTACGAACAGATTGTGCTAGCAATGCTTGGATTCTTTGCATATAAAGCTGCAGCTCTGGTTAAAGTTTACAGGGATAATGAGGATTTAGTTTTAATTTTCCCAGACTCTGAGAAAAAGGAAGATAACAGCAGATACAAAATTTTATTTACTTCACTGAAATAAAGCAATCGATGTATGCTGCTTGTTTCAGTTTTGCTATAAATGAATGAGGTATCATTGACAAACTTTTGTTTACTTTTTAGTGTACCAATATGTGCTAAAATTAAAATTATACTTAGAAACTAGGATCTTTTGCAATCATCTTTTAAGGTTACCAATTTGTTTCAGGTTACTTGTTGCAGTAAATCAAGATAAGTAGATGCACATCAAGTGGATGTTAGCTTTTGCAATCATCTATAACGATAAAGAATGGATGTATGTATATTACTATGATGGTGTATGATTTATAGTTTGTATTTTGAATATAAAGTTTTGATGTCTTCTCTATGAATGGATTATGATGCCTTTGAATTTATGTCAATTTTTTTCCCGTTGCTTATCTATTTCTTGTTGCACTTGCAAAATGTGTTTAAATTTTTATTTTTTTGCATTCCTTTTAGCACAACTACCAATAACAATCGTACAAAGGTCTTTTACAATTGTTAATCTTTTACATCTGCCAATAGCAGTTGTAAAAAACATTTTACAACTGTCAATAGCGGTTGTAAAAGACTTTTTTTACAACTGCGATAAGCAGTTGTAAAATTTTATTTTACAACTGTCGAAGACCATTGTAAAAAATATGCCTCTATTACAACTGTGGATATCACGACGGACGGCGGCCCGTTGTAATAGACCTATTACAACTGTTTTTAGCAGTTGTAAAAGAGTGTTTTTGTTGTAGTGTCAGTAAGGCCATCTCCACCAAACCCTCAAAAGTCGCCCCCTGAGAATATGTTTAAGGGCCAAATCTTGAAGAGGTTGATTAAGTCCTTTCGTAAACTTCAAAGCCTTCTTGTGAAGGGTATTGATCAGCTCCATTCCAAACCTAGCTAACTCATTAAACTGACTAACATACTCTTTCACCAACACCTCTCCTTGCCGTAAATGTACGAACTTTTCCAACTTTGCTCCCTCTTCAGCCCTACATAGAAACTTCATTTCAAAACACCTCCTAAAATTTCCCCCAAGCACTCTCCCTTGCTAGTCTCAGCAACTACCGCATCTCACCAATTTAGAGCCTTCCCCTGTAAATGCCAAGAGGCAACAGGTGGGTGGGTAGGAACTGCACCTGGCACTCACTACATGGGTCCTCTATTAGGGTTAAGCTCAGCTTGTCCTCTTGCTGGCAAATACTAATGGAACCAAATCGGGGCATTCACACCTGAAATCTCAGCTGCATCGCCTATACCGAAACCAACGGGATTGCTCATTTTTTCTATCTGTGATTATAGGAATTTATTAGCAATTTTTCCACAAATAGTATTGGCAAGAATAAGGGAAAGATTTTGCGTATTAAATCTATATATATAATCTTTAAAAAGCTTATATATGTATGTATGTACTTTGGAAATCCATTTTGAAGAACTTTTTAAAATCACTTTTGGGAAACTTTTTTTTTTCAAAAAAATTTCAAGTACGTTCTCTGAATATCCACCTAGTTCTTAAGGACTTTCAAATTTAGGCTCTAATACCAATTGTGACAACCCGCACCTCCCAACACACCGGTCCAAAGCTTGAGGTGACTTTCGAACTAGCATTGGTGCCAAGAAGTAGGAGCTATTAGATTATTATTAAACATTCCAAAGACTAAAGATATAAGGATAAAATCTAAGGTATACTACACTTTAAGATCTCACAATGGAAGGCGGAAAATATAAGTACAGGAAATAGTCTTCTTAGAAAATATCTAGAAAAATACCAAAGTCTTAAACTAGTGCGCAGTCAAATCCACAATTATTGAAATACACCAAATAGTCTGATAAAAATACCAAATACGATAAATAGTACATGAAAAGTAATAGGAAATAAAGAGTAACTCCAATGCCAAGCTCATCTCTCCACACAAAAATCTCTGGGCCTATCATCTGCTACCATATACTCCTGTGGTAGGGAAAAAGAAAGGAAGGGGTGGGTCAAACAAAAGTCTGGTGAATGAGTTACATCATTAATGTATGGTAATCACATGCAATTGAATTTAGTGATACACTATGTGACCTGGAATATCCTACAAGTGTCCGTCAATTACTTATTTTCTCTATTTAAGGGGTTTGGCCAATACACACCTACACCAATGGCTTGTGCAAGCTCATACTTAGGGTCAAATAACTAATCAAACCTCAAAACAACAAATGATCGGGTAATAGCTGCTAGAACTATTCCACATAGGTTTCCCTATAATTTTCAACCATGGGGCTACGCTCCACAATTAGCACTACACGTAACTATTCCAACATAGGTTTCTCTATAATTTCCATCATTGGACTACATTTCCCACATTACGACTACACGTATCCTAGTTACGCATTGAGGGGGATCCCACAACATCGACTCACCAAAGTGTCTCATCATTACTACATCCTTATCTACCTCTCAATGGTAACGTAATGCCTCTTATCACATCATGCCAGGATCCATCAACAACACAGTAGCACATCGCGCCCGTGAATACCAAGGAACTCCCGTAGTGCCTAGCCACACATTCCATCAGGCATCATCATCATCTGTATTGCACATCCACCATAGAACCTCATATGAGTGCAATTTACGATAGAATCGCCCTAGTCGAATATCGACCTTGTTAGATAAATTACATTTATCCATTCCCATAACATCTTAGCATCGCTGACATAGGGAACTAACTACCCTACAATTACCAACATCTACACACATACATACACATATATATCATATACATACTATGTAATTTAATTTATATTTGGCCTTAGGTCGAGGTTTAGGTCGTGCCTAGAAATGCTAACCGGTCGACCGCTAGTTACTAGAGCGGCTGACGGCTTGTAGTCGACCGGCTCTAGTGAACGGTAGATTGGACATCATTGTTTACTGTTTTTAGTTACCGATTATTGTTTTTTTGTTTATTAATCATCGTTATTTCCGATTACGATAAAATTAAATTATAATTTGACATACAGTAACCCTAATTAAGTGAACCCCAATTTATAGATTTACAATTCATAATCATCCAAATTTCATATACATTATTTTCATTTTTCAGTAAATTAGATTAATCTAGGTTTACATTAATAGGGTTACCAATACATATTAACTTAGCCAAAAAGGGTACTATTAAACCAAAAAATGGATCAACACCCAAAAATCAGATGAAAGCACCAGTTCTTTTATAATAAATGTAAAAGAAGTAGAAATCCTAGATTAAGCAAGTAAGAATAGCAGAAAGTAAAGAACACATAAGAATTTTAATAGTGGTTCAGCGTAATCTTCGGCCTATGTCCACTTTAATCTCTTGTATTAGTTGTTCTCTCTCTGTATTACAACTAGTTATATCAGATCTGACCACTATCTAGTGGACCTTATATTAACAATGGAGTTATAGAGAGTTTGAGAGGTAGAAGGTAGGAGTGAAGAAGAGGAAGAAGCCTCCAATGGCAGGGAGATCATATCCAGAGTGAAGAGTTGAAGATCAGAGTAGAGATCTAGCAGGAAGATCGCTCCATGGTTGCAGGTAGCCTGGTTTTATAGAGAAACAATCGTGTTAGGTTAGAAGTCCACTTGGAGTAGAGTTCAGACATCGATCCAAAGTCACGTGCCAAGTTGTAGAGCTTCCCGTAACCAAACACATCGGTACCAACATGTTTCCTTAGTTCGAATCACTTTGAACTTTCTTGCAACCTTCTTCTTACTTTGTTTACGACATCTCATGCCGTTTCCATCGATTGTTGGTTGATTTTGATGATCGTTCCTTCATTGCTTGGTTTATTCTACCATTCTAGCATTTAACTTTTCAACTCTTGAAATAGATCGTCAAAACCCTTGGAAATCACTTGGACACACATGGAAGAGATAGATAATAACTTGTGTAGAGTTGGAGTGCAGGAATATGAGGCAAAAACAACTCGGCACCGACATGAAAAATTTGGTGCCAACTTGTATACTTCGTGTATCCTGGGGTGAAATTTCTCTGAGCTATTCGTTTTCTCCATCTAAACATGCCTCCAAGATTTCAAGCGGTTTCATCCTCGTTTTGATTTTCTAAGTCCAATTGAAATCTACTTTGGGTTAAAAGTGGGTTGACATTTGCCCTCCAAAATATGCCATTCGAATGTA
This sequence comes from Allium fistulosum, assembly GCA_030737815.1. Lineage (NCBI taxonomy): Eukaryota > Viridiplantae > Streptophyta > Magnoliopsida > Asparagales > Amaryllidaceae > Allium > Allium fistulosum. The sequence goes on along the minus strand of CM060905.1, from coordinate 150,922,234 downwards.
AGGTGTGCTTTACTCAAGAACAAGTTTCAGTTATTAGTCTTCAATAGTTGAGCTCTCCGACTATCCGTTGATCTTAATCTTGGTGAATCATCCAGTACCTTCGAATTCTCTTGCAAATTACAGGTCGTTCTGAATCCATTACAACTAAGGACTCTATCTCTTGCTTAGATGTTGTCCGTACATCGTAATCATCCTGATTTCATTTGGAGTTATTACATCTCATATCAAATTGTTCATGTTCATCCAGGATTTATCTATCTTACTCTAATTACAAGGCATTCAAATCCTTTTATCAAATCTGTTTTCGTTCTAAGGTTCGATCTCTCTGGATCATTTTACATTCAATTTAACATGCGATCTCTCTGAATCATTCATGATCCAATCTAGGATTCGATCTCTCTGAACCTTTTAACTTCCTATCTAGGGTTCGATCTCTCCAGTACATTTATCGCCAATCTAGGGTTTTGATCTCTTCGGATCCTTGCTGAATCCGCTTGCTCCCTGACAAAGAAACCCAACGACTAAGCAAGCCTGTCCGCTCACTCTTCGGTGCGGGGACTTGCTTTTCGTACAAGCCCACCCACTTGTTCTCTGGTAAGGGAGCTTACATCATGCACTCTAGTCTCGTCTTTCCGAACGGGACTTAAAGCGATCAATATCGTACAAGTCCATCTACTCACTCTCGAATGAGGGGACTTGAACCTTGCACTCCAGCACCATCTCTATGAACATGACTTAAAGCGATCAATGTCGATCATCACATTCACTGTGGATTATTCAAAAGACAAATATTCAAATCAACAAACAAGCATAAGTCCTAATTATCCATCCCATACACCCGACTTAGAGTGTGCCTGGGGACCAATATAGGTCATGTACACGTGTAAGCAGTCAGAGGTCATTACTATCCTATATAGTCTTCCCAAACATCCGACTCAGAGCACGCCTAAAGACTAATATAGGCCTCGTACACATTTAAGTGGTCAGAGATTATTATTATCCTAATTATTTAAAGCAAGAAAAAGCGAAGCAAGGGAAACTAACTCCCGACCATCCCGATAATGGGATTTCGAGTGTTGAACCAGATCCCTGGTTGTTCCTTATGCATTTACTACAGATGGTGGTTGCCCTGGCCACACCATCGAAGTTTGGTTCCTCACATACTATTGCAGCTAGTTGCTCTGAACTAGTTCTTCTATCAGATCACGAAGGTGTCGGCACTTGTTCATTTCATGTCTCTCTAACTCATGGAAGATGCAAAACTTTCTAGATATTTCTTCCGATCAGTAGTATCTCTTTTGGCTGGCTTTTGATGGGGGATCTTCCTCCTAGTGTCCAAATATATCCTCTTTGAGCTCTTTGTTAAATCAATGTAGGCGGAGAGTTTTGGCTCCCTCCTTTGTTGTTTTGGTGTCCCGAAATCATCATCGGCTCTTCTCTTTCCTTTGTCCTTTCTGTTCCCTGCTCTAGACAGTCCTCTGTCATCCGCAACATTAATTTTAGCATACTCATCTTCAACTTCTTCTTGACACCCTCAACTTCATACTAAAATTCTACAAGATCCATCGGTGGATCCCTTTTCAGTGCAACTTTGAAGTCAGTCTTACTCGCGACTCCAAATACTGTCGTCATTAAGATATCGATGGATCCAGCTTGTCGACTGCGGCAGCGGCCGCATTGAATCTCGTCAAATAGCTTCTAAAGGTCTCTCCGGGCCTTTATTTCATGCTTAATAGCATCATCACATTCTTCAGTCGCGAGACATGAACTCTGAAATGTCTCAAGAACTTACTCACCAAGTCGGTCCACATGCTTATGGATCCATTCTCCAATTGTCTGAACCACATCGCTGCCAAGTCCATTAAGTATAATGGGAAGCATCACTATATTACCTCCTCGGAAGCACACAACACCTCTATATGTCAGATGTATCTCATCAGATGAACCATCGGATCCGACTTTCCATCGTACATTTCTAATGTCAAAAGCTTGAAATCAGGAGGCTTTCTCGTGTTTCAGATATTAGAAGTGAATGGATTCCTGTTCACATCCTCCAAACTCTAGTATGGGGGTCCACCTCTAACTACTCTCCTTACCAATTCAGCAATTCAGTTTTCACCATTCAATACAAATCTTCATCTAAAAGTGATATTCTACCCTCTACTCCTATAGGGTTATTCCGGCGCATACTCTGGCATGTACTCCTCTTGCTGCATGTTAGCATTCTGACCTGCTCCTTTGATTTCATTATGTTGTTCATTCCTACAGAGAGGTTCTGGCACATACTCTTTCGGTCATTACCCATTTGCATTTTGATTTGCATTTCTAGCTCCAGCATCGTTTGCTCCTGGCACTCCAGTACATTCTAAGTTCACATCAACGTTGCCCCCAGGTATAATGTCTCGGTAACGAGTTAACTTGGGTCGGTACCGAGTTGTACTATTAGTGGGGGCATCATTCCAATTTTCTCCGCTCCAACTATAGATATTCTGATAATTTGCTTCCAGCACTTGGTTCTGGGTCCCTACAGCTCTAGCTATTCCTTGTTGTTCTATCTTATGGAAAAATCCTTTAAGCATTTCCTATTTTCGAGTCACTAAGCCATCTTGCATCTCCTTCATCATTTTCTCCATCTCTTCTCTGGTCATATAGATGGATTGATGAGAATTTGAGGACATCTCCTGACTGCCCCCATGCTCTGGTTAGCTTGCTCCATCCTTAGCTCTAGTATTAGGTCCCTTTATCTACTCCAAATCTTAGATCCAATCTTTCAGGTTGTGAAATCTAGTTTCCTTCTTAGTGAAAGTACCAAAATGTTAACATAGAAAATGGATTAACACCTAGAAATCAGATGAAACCGCCAGTTCTTTTATAATAAATATAAAATAAGTAGAAATCCCAGAATAAGTAAGTAAGAATAGCAGAAAAGTAAAGAACACACCAGATTTTTTATAGTGGTTTGGCATATTCTTCGGCCTACGTCCACTTTAATCTCTTCTTCTAGTTATTCTCTCTGTGGATTACAACTGTTATATCATATTTGACCAATATCTAGTGGATCTCAGATTTACAATGGAGTTTCTAGAGAGTTTGAGAGGTCGAGGGTAGGAGTGAAGAAGTGAACGAAGTCTCTAATAGAAGGGAGATCGGATCTAGAGCGAATAGTTGAAGATCAGGGAAGAGATCCAGTAGAAAGATTTCTCCTTGGTAACAAATAGGCTAGTATTTATAGAGAAATGGTCATGTTGGGTCAAAAGTCCAATTGGAGAAGAGTCCAGACATCAGCCCAAAGTCACGCGTCAAGTTGTAGAGCTTCCCGAGTTAACCAAACATGTCGGTGTCGACTTAAACATGTCGGTGCCACCATGTTTCCTTAGTTCGAATCATTTTGAACTTTCTTGCATCCTTCTTCTTACTTCGTTTTACAGCATCCCATGATGTTTCCATCGATTGTTGGTTTAAATGATTGTTTTGTTATTGCTTGTTTTATTTTGTTGTTCTAGCTGTTAACTATTCAACTATTGAAATAGGTCGTCAAAAACCCATGGCAATCACTTAGACACATATGGAAGAGATAGACAATAACTCATGTAGAGTTAAAGTGGAGGAATATGGGGTAAAAACAACTCGTCGCCGACATGAACAAGTCGGTGTCGACTTGTGTACATCGTGTATCTTAGGGTGAAATTTCTCCAAGCTATTCCTTTGCTCCATCTAAATGTGCCTCCAAGATTTCAAGTCATTTCATTCTTGTTTTGATCTTCTAAATCCAGTTGAAATCTGCTTTGGCCCAAAAGCGGTTTAATAGGTATGTTCAATCTTGAATAAATTTATAATTAACAGGTTTACATTAACCAGATCTAGATTAAGAAGAAAACATTCATGTTCATGTAGGTTTTAATCGCTATTAAATTTCCAATCTAATTTAACAACGTTTCCATTTCAATTTAACACATATCTAGATCAAATAGGGTGCAATATAATTAATTACATACAATCACCTTACTAATCATGAATCCACTCACCTTAAACAAAAGCTATACCTCATAATCCGCTTGAAATCCCCTTCGGTTGTTCTATTCCTCCCCTAGATTTGCTTTGATTTAATTCTCTTTAATTTCTCCACTTTGATTTTAATTTAATTTTGAAGAAAAGTTGGTCTGAGAAGAAAGAAAATTTTAGCAAAGTTTGGACATACTGGTTCAGAATTATGGATTAGGGTTTACATTAGCATTTTATTTATAGCAGTATAAAATAACTTCAGCCATTGATTTATATTTATTTAAATCTAGGTCGTTAGCCTACCTAAACCCTAGCCGCACAATATCGACCGCTTGCCATGGAGTTGTTGACCGCTATGGGTCGATCGATCAAGGTCACAATGTCGACCGGTGGGTTTTATATTATTAAAATATTTCTTTTCAATTTTGTTTTATTTAATTATTTTCGACTGTGTATTTTCAAACGTGTATAACTTGTTCATACTAGCTCCGATTTCAGAAGATTATATATGAAAATTGTCCAGAAAATTGCTACGATTGTAACAGTGCAAGTTTCGTGGCCAAATTAGGACATTTGCAAAAATTCCATTTTTACCTTTGTTATATTTAATTTATTTCTTTTATTAAATTTTTATTTAAATTTTCAGGCTGTTACAAACATGACGGTGGACACGAGTTTTGTTTCTTACAGATTATCTAAGTGAAAAATCCAATTTCTTATCTTTTAAAGCAACAACCTTAAGCAATGATATATTGTGTATGTTTTCTCTTTATCATCATTATATCATATGGATAGCAGGAGTATGGTCAATGGTTAAAACTCTAATAGTATATAGTTATTTGTGAATTCCAATAGTAAAGTCCATGATTCAATCTGATAACATTTATCGATGCTATTTTCTTTGGCCAAATACTTTGACCTTAAGTTTACTACTAATTATGGTAATGCTAACCTTTTGTTTGAAGGAGATGAATCCTTTTTTGAGTAGTGGTTCAACTTATAGCAAAATATGGCCTTAGCATGATCATCGTTGTAATGTGATTGACCATAGCATAGTATAGTTTAAACACTAAAGATTCACAATATTATTAAGTCAAAAAACTATTGCATATCGTCACATGAGATCTTCTATTTGACTTTATAATAAACCTATAGAAGACTCTCGGTGAATCATTATGTAATTATTCCAAATAATCACATGTACATAACCTCTTGATGCCTCCAAACGGTCATGAGTAGTTCATCGTCCATCTTATGGAGAGCGTTGTGTACGCTAGTCTCAGTAGATGCTTGTTATCCTGTTATTGACACATTTTGACTAGGAACATGTAAGACAAGTATTTATTTGCAATGATTCCATACATATGGTTATGAACACATTCATAATTTCAAATAATCAAGTTCTTTTCTTATGAATTTTCTACATGTATATATTTAATGTATTTAAAACATTGCTTATACCCCAATAAAAAAAATATATAATAAAAAATAAACCGAAATTCGCTTTATCTTGGACAAGAATCGCTATAAGTGTTAAGTTATATAATCAAATTATATAATTGCTTATATGGCGCACTCTTAACTCTTTCACAAATTTCCACTCAAATCCTTTACTTGTCGATCTTAGAAAAATCCTTGCTTCGGCGCATCCACTCAAATATTATTTGTTTGGGTAGTAAGAGTTATGCAATAAAGTGGTAAAATCTACATTGTGGTCATAAATTAAGTCAAAGTATCTTCTACTTGAAGTTGCTTTAGACTCAAAATGTCCCATTTTACATTATGTACATAAAAGACATTGGAAATAAACTATTGACTTCCTTCTTTCAGTGGAATCAATATGTTACATTTTCCTTTCATCGAGACTTTTGAAGAGTCACCAAACATTATATCACCACTAATGGATTCATCAAATTCCATAAATAGATTCCTTTTTCCACAAATGTGACTGCTTGCAAATCAAAGTCAAGATGCCCCTAATTAATCTTCTCTACTTGATTACTTTTGCATGCAAGAAGCAAAGTATGACTTTCGTCTTCTTTAACTTTTGATTTATCATATCTTCATTTGTTTCGTTAATAACTTTTTAAAGCACCATTTTGGCCCTAGGTCCAACACCTGAACCGACGTCGATAACCCAAGAACATAAAGGATAAGTCGTTAGGGTAAGACAAAATATATATACAACTACTGACAGATATCAGATACAGTTCTAACTAATGCTGTCTAATAACTATCTACTTTTAGAGTCTGACAGCAGAAGGAAATAAAATATTATATACCAATAATACCTATAGTCACATCACAATAACATGTCTATAATATCAAATACATATGTCCGAATAATGCAATTACAACAATCCATATCAATAGTCAAATCTAGGTTACTACACTTATGTACATCATGCACAATATATAAAAATGAGTCTTTGTCTTTGATACCATCTCGTCTTGAAACTCTATCAACCTAGATATACATATATAAAAGGAAAAAATAGGAGAGGGTTAGACATAAGTCTGGTGAGTGAGCCATACTTTTAATCTATATATATTACAAAAATAATATTATAACATGGTAGTATATTTTCCGGTCACCCCATGTCCTGTCATCACGTCACACCTAACTATCATACACATTTATTTGTCCCACATCATCACTATATGAACTCACTTACCTGGACGGGCCTCATGCCCTATAGGGTCATCTATTGCCCATCGTTATGTAGATCGCGTATAGGACTCACTTCCCTGGACTATCCGAAGCCTACACCAAACCTTTTTGTCCTCATGCTAATTAGACTCAAGCCCTAGTCTGCCTGTAGTCTGCAGGGTCGCTTAACATCCACCTCCTCTACCCGACCTATCGAAGCACTACGAGGGAGAAATATAATGCCTGAACAACCTATGTGTTATAGGTCTGTATCCATATTCGTATCCATATCTGTATCGGTATTCATATCCATATCCATACTCATATCTGAATCCATATCCATATCCCGTTACGTCTACTTATGCCACAGACTAGTTCACATTTCACATTCACCATTATATCATGTCTCTGCATTGCAATAACATATATATTCGTTTTTTGTAGCAACTAATCATCACAACAATTCACTCAATTCATAGCGCCGTCCTTCTTGTCAATAACTTCCAATCACCTTCCAGAATATAAGTGAAACGAGATTTGAATTGATCATTTATTATTTATATAGGCCCTTCTAGGTCCGCGTTCATCCTGAGTTCAAGCTGGGTCACCAGTACCCCGGTCACATCCACCGGTGAACCGGTGAACATAATTCTTGACGATTTCCAGGTTCAAAAATTGATGGTTTTCATCATCATTTCCACCTCTAGCCGCCGCTGCTCCGGCTCTGGTCACCTAAGAACGTTCCTAGTACCTAATTCTACGTTTTTAAGTTGGGTTTCATATTTTATTTCATCAACTTGGATATAAATTCATCAAAATGCCAAAATCTACTATAAACCTATTCTAATTTTACTCTTATAGCAAAATCCCTCTCAAATCCAAAGTAAACCCGATTTCAAATGTTTCTTATGTTATACTACACTAATACAACCAACATGTCATAGATATAACATTATAATTGCATTATACGAAGGAAAAAAGATGAATCACACACAATTCTCCATTTCAACGTGAACCTCCACTGTCTAGCCTACTACGCCTCCTCGCTTCATGTTTTTGTCCAAAAATTGTTACTGTTATATAGCCTCTTCTGATAGCTTTGCAACGTCGCTGCTCTCGCATGATTTGGTTAAGTTTTGAGAGAGATATTGTGTTTTGATCTTGGGTGTATTAGGAGGGAAGAAGGAGATAAGGAAGAAGAAGTGATCGGTTGGTTTCTAAAAATGGATTATGTGTTTTTCAGTTTTAAACTAAGGAGGAATACCGTGCGCCAAATTTCGACTTTGAATTCAAACCCAAGTATTAGCGTCCGATCAACTCCATTCCCTTTCACCTTTAATTTCTTCATATGGACTCCAAACGAGGCAAATAAAAATACCACATGACATAGAAAAATGAGATGGTCGCAATGGCGTTTGTTTTATTGTCAAATTCCAAAGTTGGAAAATTTACCATTTTGCCCCTCCTTATTTTTAATTTATTTTATTAACTTATTAAATGCAATTATGTTCACATTATCATTTTATTAATATTTAATTAAAACATTTGTAAATATTCTAGGATATTACATTCTCCCCCCTAAAAGAATTTCGTCCCTGAAATTCCTGAGGAACGAAAAATGTAATATAACGATAGCTCGTCAAACACGTATCAACCAAGTTAGCAAACATATCATCTAGTTTATGCAAGTAATATATGGATATAAATAATATAGATATCATATAGGTATGAATAGTGCCATGTACTTTCAATTTCTATACATATGATGTAGAAATGCAGCAAATGCAACCTGTATGAATGCAATCAAATGACATATCAGGAATGATGCATAAGACCCTTATATAAGCATATGTTTCTATATGAATGCAAATCAAATAATATAAAATCTAACATCCAAATCATCCAAATCCTAACCCTGGACTAATCTAAACTTAGGAAACCAAACAAATTAGGAAACATAACAAAAAAGAGTTGAGGATGAGTAGCCCTCGTCTTCTCTTAAGGCTCCTATATACTCTCGCTCAGTTCGTTTCCCCAGTATACTCTAACCAACTTCACTATCTTATTTCTCCAATTAACTAGGTGTAATCATAGTCATCAAATTGTGTATAGATTTACATAACTGCGACACATGGAACACGTTATGGACTCTTGGTATCTTCTCCGGAAGCTCTAGCTAATATGTCAAACTTCATATCCTCCCCAGCACTGGAAATGGGCCAACAAATATAGGTGATAACTTCCTTGAACTTTCGAACCTTACTACCCTCTTCAACAGAGAAACTTTAGCAAAGATTAAACCTCCCACTTCAAATTCCAAATATTTCCTCCTTCTATTAGAATAATTCTCATGTCGATCGTGTGCAGCTTTCATGCCTTTTCTTATAAGTTCCACCTTCTCTATAGTATCTCTACCCATATTTAGACCCAAAATAATCTTATATGTAGACTCCCACTAAAATGAAGGTGACTTACATAGCCATTGATACAGTGCTTTAAACGGCGCCATGCCTATTCTCGCCTAGTAAATATTATTAAATGCTAATTCTACAAGAGGTAAATGATCTTCCCAAAATCTAATATACAAGCCCTAAACAAATCCTCCAACATAATGTTTACTCCTTTCGTCTTTCCATCGATATGTAGGTGATATGTCGTGCTCAAATTCAACTCTGCTTTTATTGCCTCATGTAGACTCCTCCAGAATTCACTTATGAAAAGAGGATGCCAATCACTCACTGTACTGGATGGAATCCAGGTAGTCTAACCACTTCTTTAATACTATGCCACCGTGTCATTGCCGTTTTCGTACTCTTCACCAGAATAAAGTGTGTGCTCTTCGTGAAAAGATTCGCTATAACCCATATGCTTCATTTCCTTTTCTACTCCGAGGTAATCCATCCATAAAATCCATATATATGCATTCCCACTTCCATCGTGACACGTCTAACGGAAGTAATAGCCCACTTAGCTTCTTCTGTTCTGCCTTCACTCTTTGGCACATCATACACTTCGCTACATATTCAGCTTCTTGCCTCTTTATCCCTGGACAATAGAATATCCTCTTCACATCCTAAAGCATCTTATCTCCTCCTAGTTGAATTGTCAATCTAGAGTGATGACACTAATCTAAGACTTCTTCAATCAACTCCTTAACATGTGGTACACTAGCCTCCCGTTTCTTTGCAAATAACCCTTATGATCTTTGAAGTAACCATTCAATTGACTTGACCATTCATCTCGTCCTAACTATTCTAATACGTCAACCAACGATACATCTTGTACTTGACTCGCTCTAATATGATCCATCGGTGTAGGCTTAACATCCATCGCCGCTAATAATCCAGGTGCATACTTCAATTGGGGTCAAAAGTCAAATTCCAATATAAATTCCAAATTTCTCCACTCTAACAACATAGCATCCCCTCAATGTGCCTTTTACTCAAAGCATCGATGACTATATTTCTTTTCCCTAGAGTATAGAAATTCCAAAGTCGTATGATGATAAGAACTCTGTCCACCATTGCTATCTCAAATTCAAATCTTTTGAGAAAATAAATATTTAAGAGACTTATGGTTCGTAAATAACTCGAATCTCTTGCTCAATAGATATTGCCTCCACGACTTCAATGTGAATACAATTGCAGCTAACCATAAGTCATGCATTAGATAATTCTTCTATTGGTTCTTCAATTGCCGACTCGCATATGCCACTAATTTTTCTTCTTGCATAAGGACAACACCAATACCGGTACTGCATGCATCAGAATATATAATGAAAGGTTTGATATTATCAAGAATAACCAAAACTAGAGCACTCATCAATAACTCCTTCAATCTAACAAATGCCACTTCACACTCCGGACTCCAAGTATAAATCAGATTCTTCTTTGTCAAATGGGTCATAGGTGATAATATCTTCTTAAAATCTGTGATAAAATTATGATAAACTACAGCCAAACATAAAAAGCTATGGACCTCTGAAGCGTTCTTTGGCATCTTCCAATCTTTAATTGCAACTACTTTGCCTAAGTCTACAGCCAATCTATGTACAGATATTCACGCCCAAGGAAACAAACTTCTTTCCTCCAAAAGTGACATTTAGAGAACTTAGCCTTCAATTGATTTCACCTCATAACATCCATCACTTCTCTCATATGAATCTCATGCTCTTCTTCACTTCTGGAATAGAAAAGATCCACGAAGACCACAACAAACCTGTCCAATTGCTACTGGAATACCCTACTCATCAAATCCACAAATAAGGCAGAGTATTCATAAAAAATAAGGCATGACCAGCCACTCAAACAATCCATTAGGTTTTCGAAAAGCAGTCTTTTGGATACTATTTTCAGCTGCTCTCAACTGGTGAAATCCAATTTCCAAATCAAGCCGAGAGAAAACTTTTACCCCAACTGACTGATCAAAGAGGTCATCAATGTGAGGCAATAAATAACGATCTATCTTCTTCGGCTTATTTAATTCTTGATAGTCGAGGCATAACCTTGATAACTATCTACCTTAGTAGCAAAAATTACAGGAGCTCCCCATTTTGAGATACTCCTATGAGTGAAGACTTCCTTTAATAATTCCAAAATTGCTTGTCTATCACTCTTCTTTCCTCTAGTGCCACATGCGTAAAAGGCATCACTACTGGCCATGTGTCTTTCTTGAGATCAATACGAACTTCAATTTCTCTTTAGGGAGGAAGAATGAAAACTTCTTTGAGTACATCTGGATAATCCTTCACTAAAGGTATACACGATAGCACATCCTGTGACGGGCTGAGTAAACACAAATATGTCTCCATATCAGGATTATCGGGCTCGCAACATAAAATCAAATCAAGTTCTTTGCCTTTCCTCAATCGAACCATCCTCCTATCACAATCCAACACTACCCCACAGTGAGACATCCAATCCATTCCCAAAATCAACACATACCCCCCGAAAAGTTTAGTACATATACGCCATAAAGGAACTCTATACCATGAATGACCAACTTTAAGTTATGACATAACATCGATAAATTGGTTGATCCATCAACATAATTCGACACTGAAACAAATTCATGCACGATGTTAGGTTTAAGGGTTAAACTATCAACTAATGCACTTGCTATGAATGAATGAGATGCACTAGTGTAAATAAAGTACGAACATGAGAATTAGATAAAATCAACACATCATTCATCAAAATTAATTTTCCCTTCTCCTGAGCTAACGGTGGTGCAATACTAGAGGTAGAAATGACATCCAAAGCATATGCCTTCACTATTTGACCTTCACTTTTTAAAGCTGGGCAATCCCTCTTCATATGTCCAAACCGATCAGAATTATAACACTTCGCTTTCTTCTTAGCCAACGCTGCCTTATAGCCCTTTGCTATGTGTCCTACTTGGTTGCAGTTATAACATTTACCCTTCGAAAGATTCGTCCTATAATTATTTGCAAGGTATCCCACCTTCTGACATTTATGACAAGTAACCACCCGCTTCTTGCCTTGCCTTTCTTGTAGTCCATTTCCATTGTGCTTTCCATGTTATTGGCCCACTCATTTAGTTAGATCCTTAACCCAAGTTCCATTTAGAGAATTCAATAGTGCTACTTGCACCAGTCCCTCAAAAGTAGCTCTATACGGTATCTAGTTCAATGCTAGTTCCCTTAGGGGTGGTTTCATACCTTTCGCAAATTTCAATGACTTCTTCTCCTAGGTATTCGCTAACTCAAATCCAAATCCATCCAACTCATTGAACCGACTTATGTACTTCCCAACTGTCATTTCTCCTTGTTTAAGATGAATAAATTTCTCCAATTACAGATTCTTCATAGCACCTGAATGGAACTTCGTCTCAAATCTTATGTTAAACATGCTCTAGGTAATAGTATTCTCATTTGCTTCAGCTGTCAAAATCTCCCACCAATATGTCGCCTCACCTTTCAAATGCCAAGTAGCAAACTGTCTCTTAATAACATTACCAAGTCTTAATAGTTGAAAATCTTTGCACAATCATTCAGCCATGCCCGAGTTATTGAGTATGGTCCTGTCCCAAAAAAGGCTTCCTACCAAGATTGGAGATCCTTACACAACTTAGGAAAGTCAATAGTTGGTGGTGCTGGGACTGGAATCATGCCTTGATTAGTAGTGGTAGTGGTGGATATGGGTTTAGTGGGGTTGGAACTAGCTTGGCTCATCGCCTGAATGTAGCGTCTGAACTATATTGGTATATCAACTCCGAGAATATCCAATACATCTACTCAAGTGCTAGTCCTACCTCGGTTTCTATCCCACTAACATTGGCTGTGTTGGTTTTTGTTCTTGTTTTGACTGAATTACTCATTTCAGTTATCTATAAAAATAGGATTCATTGGTAACTTCATAAAATATAGTAAACAAAACAGGAACATAAATCGGGTGTGTGCATATGTACTTTGTTCTTATATATATATATATATATGTGTGTGTGTGTGTGTGTGTATGTATAATACAAATACGCCCTCTCAATACATTCCTAGTTCCTATCCTAGTTCCTAACATATGCATTGATACCAAATGTGACAACTAGCCCTTTCCACCCCAAGTCCAACATTCGAACCGACTTCGGAAACCAGAGAATGGAAAGGACAAGTCATTGGGATGAGACAAAATATATACAACTACCGATATATATTAGATATCAGATATAGTTTTAACTAACAATATCTAATAACTATCTACTTTCAGAGTCTCAAAGCGGGCGAAAAAATATAATACATTAATAATATCCATAGTCACATCACCATAACATGTATACATGTCAAATACATATGTTCGAACAATACAATTTCAACCCAATACACATCAATAGTCAAATTCAGATTATAACACTTATTTACATCATGCACAATATATATAAACGAGTCTTTGTCTCTGATACCATCTCGTCTCCAAACTCCATTAACCTACATATATACAAACATATATGTACATGTACATATACATATATATAAGGGAAAAATAGAATGGGTCATATATAAGTCTAATGAGTGAGCCATACTTTTACTCTATATATATTGCAAAAAAATACTATAAAATGATATAAGTCTATCGTCTGATCACCTCATTACATCATGCTCAACTATCGTGCACATCTAGACATACTGCAACGTCACTGATTGGACTCACTTCCTTAGACTAGCTTCATACTCTACAAGGTCGACTATTTCCTATCGTCACGTAGACCACGTATAAGACTCATTTCCCTGGACCACCCGACGTCTACAGGAAAGCCTAATGTTCTCGTGCTTATTGGACTTACGCCATGGTCCTCCTATAGCCTAAGGGGTCGTTAAACATCCACCTCCTCCACCTGGCCTATCGAAGCACTACAGGGGAGCAACGTAATGCCTAGACCACCTACTTGTGTCATATGTCTGTATCTACATTTGTATCTGTATCTATATATGTATCCATATTCATATATTTATCTATATTCATATCTCGTGGTTTCTACCTACGCTAGAGACTTGTTCACGTTTCACGTTCACCATCGTATCATGTCTCCACATCGCAAATAACATATATATTCATTTTCAAGCAACAACTCTTCACTCAATTGATAACACCATCATTTGCCTTGTTAATACCCTTCAATCACCTTGCCAAACATAAGAGAAATGAGACTCAAATAGATCATTTATTATTTATATAGGCCCTTCAGGGTCTAGAATCAACCTGAGCCCGGCCACCAGTGGACCAGTGTGCATAATTCTTGGCAATTGTCAAGTTCGAAAGTTGATGATTTTCAACGTCATTTCCACCTCTAGCCGCCTATGCTCTACCTCTGGTCGCTTGAGAACGTCCCAAGTACCTTGTCCTACATTTCTAAGTCCGGTTTCATAGTTTATTTCATCAAATTGGGTGTAAATTCATTAAAATTCAAAAATCTAATGTAAATCTATTTTATTTTTACTGTTTATAGAAAATCCCTCTCAAATCTTAGTTAAATCCCATTTTAGATGTTTATTTATGTTATATTACACTAACATAGACAAAATGTCATAGATATAGCACCGCAATTGCGTTATACAATGGAAAAAGGATGAATCACTCACTAATTCTCCGCTTCAGCCTGAACCTATGTTGTCCAGCCCGTTGCACTCCTCACTTTAGATTTCCATCATAAAATCATTATTGGTATGTAGCCTCTTTTGATAGCTTCGCAAAGCCATTGGTCATGCGTGATTTGGTTACGTTTTGAGAGATATATTGTGTTTTGATCTTGGGTACGTTAAGAGGGAAGAGGGAGTTAAGGAAGAAGAAGTAATCGACTGGTTTTTGAAAATGGAGTACATGTTTTTCAGTTTTAAATTAAGGAAGGAAATTGTCTGCTAAATTTCAAATTTGAATTCAAACCCTAGATTTAGCTCCCGATCGACCCGATAGCTTTGCATCCTTAATTTCTTCAAATGAACTCTAAATGAGGTAAACAAATATATTGTACAACTCAGAAAACAAGATGCTCGCAATAGCGTCGGTTTCGTCGTCAAATTATAAAGTTGGAGAAATAACCATTTTGCCCCTCTTTGTTTTTATTTTATTTTATTAACTTATGAAATTCAATTATTTCACATTATCATTTTATTAATATTTAATTAAAACATTTACAAATTTTCTAGGGTATTACAAACTTTTTATTCTATTTTCTCCATGATGTCTTCATTGATTGATGTTTTGTCTTCTTTCATTATTATTTGATGAGTATTTTTCACCTTGTCCACCTATTTCATAACCACGCCATCAATTTGTGTCTTGATCATGACCTCTTCCATCATGACCTCTTTTGAACATTCTTTAGTTTGTTTCCTTCTCTTTTATAGATATCTTTACCTTCAAAGCTTGTTTATGATAGATACATAGAACTAAACTAGTCGATGGCTTAATAAAATAAAATAACTCCATCAAGTCACCACCACCATCATCACGCACCAAGCACTTCCTTAAAATCATGTCAGCTTATCAATATAACTAAAAAAAGAAAATATAGAGGGGGTCGGACATATGCAAGTGTGAGTGAAAAATATCACAAAGTACACGAAATTAACATGTTGATAAAACATCGTTATGAACTAACACTATAATTACCATATATGTCTCACATGTATCTATCGATTTATTTCATCATAATGCACTATACCAGTGCTAGTTACTCTAAGATCAATATTACATAAAATATGTCATCTTCATAGGTTCCATGATATTATTAATGTAGTACACTTGGAATCCATCTAAAGCCAATATTTTCTTAAAACTAAGTAAATATACAGAACATAGAGATAATGACAAAAAATAAAATTTCAACGATAGCAAGTGTTTACAACCAAATATTGTGTCTTACCTCCATCATTTGATTCACTAATAGGCATATATATGAAGATTGATCAACATTCCAATCTTCCCAGATTGCCAACTGACTAACTAAATACAACTTGGACTACCGGTCACTGTACTGAACATTAGATGTAGTTCCAGTTGATCGTTCTTGTAGGTCGGTAGACTGACTACTCTAAGAAAATAAATCTTCCACTTTTCAGTCGACCAAATTAAAACTCAACCGATCGACTACTTCAATCCAGTTAGTTGAAGCTATATTCAATCGACCGAAACACTCTGGACTGCACTAAAAACCTGTGGGTGTTATAGGGTTTTGTTCAGTCGACGGGGGGAACTTAATTAGTCGATCGATTAGCTATGCATTTCGATTTACTACCATTTTATTTTGTTTTTCACTAAGTATTCATTTCGGTTTCCTTCAAACTATATATACTTCATTACATATTTTCTTGTCTTATTTAACCCATTTCATGACATGTTATAATTTTCTTCATATTATATTCATATTTAATCGTTCTAACGCATCGTTTATAATCCTATCTTCTTCTATTTGTACCTTTACATCATGTAACTTTATAGTCTTACTACAATGGCCATTAATATAAAATTTCTATTTTATTTCGATATTAGATGAACCTAGCCATGATACGTCCATTCCCATACAATATCATTTTCATTACATTAGGTTAATGAACCTATAGTCCACCGATTTAGTCATGCCCTATTCATCTTCCTAGTTTAAATATACTCAAGGTCATAATTATTTACAGTGGCAAATTTCACCCTTTCTATACTCAATTAAGTACCAATACCAAACTTAGATGTATTATAAATTTGGAAAATATTAAATAAGACCATTAACCTTAGTCAATTGATTAAAAGCGCAAAAAATATTATATATTTTAATAAATGATTTTTCACTCACCAGCTACTAAGGAAAGCCCCAAATTTGGATCGAATCTCCTCCTTCACACCTATTTATAATTTGCCTTAAGCCCTAGTTTCTAAGAATCATGTTGATATTAATACCTACTTGTAGCTCTCTTTGCACAAATGACTTTAGCCATAAGAGTTATCTAATTTATTGAAGAATTGCCTTTCTAATTTGGGATCTAGGTTTCATAGGAATGTGTTAATCCATTTCTTTTAATAAGAAGGTGCAAAATGACATGGTTTCAGAATTAAGGGACTATTCTATACTAAATTTGGAAATAATGGGAACTTAGCCCAAATTAAATCCGAATACTAATCTGGTCATAACTCATAATCCCTTTGTCCGATTAAAATGTTCTTTTTGTAAAATAAACCCAAAAAGCTAATCTTCACAATGGTATAAGTTGTCTAATTCATTCATTTGTAAAAATTATAGTTTTGCCCTTTTATATGAAATTACTAAATTGTCCTTTATTGAATCATAAAATAAAATATTAAAATTTAGGGGTGTTGCATTCTCCCACAACAAAGAATTTCATCCTCAAAATTACAAAGGATAGATAATGTAATTAGCTCTCTCTCTTACCAGCACATGTCATACGAACATACCCACAATATGTACATTATGTGCATAACACACTTGCAACCATTTATAGACCAACTAAGCACACACAAGTGAAGGTAGCATATATAAACCACATAGTATACATACATATACATACATGCACACACAGAGATATATATATATATATGAACATTAATGATGTATATGAAATGCTTTCAAAGTGCAAAAAAGCAACTATCATTCTCCTATATTTATGCAAAATATCATGCCATATAGGCTTGTTTGCATGCACCCTAGTATAGTGCATATAATTCTATATGAATGCAAATAACATACCTTGTCAAAGCATCAATACAATATATAATTTCCAATGTAAGCTAAAAACAACCTAAAAATATTTAATAATCCTAACAACAATTCACATAATTCAAACAATCACACAAAGCAATCAGTCTAACCCAAGTAATCTAAACTATGCAATCAAAGAATGTTTTAATAAAGTCCGAGATGAGAAGCACGAATCTTCTCCTTAGGTCCCAAGTACTCTACGCTAATCATTTCGCTACTTTACTGAACCAACTTCACTTCCTTATCATAAAGTCGCTTCACATCATGTTCTACAATACAAATAGGTCCATGGGGTGCTATCTACTTTGATTCCACTTATAATCCTCCAGATGCTTTGGCTAAACATTGGTAGCTAAATCATTAATGCATTTTTCCTGATGCGATACATGGAACGCGTTGTTAACTTCCACCAACTTTTGGAAAGGTCTACTCTATAAGTAAACTTCCCTACTCTCTCTAATATCTAACAGGGCCCAACAAAATGCAATGTCAGCTTTCTTGAGCTGCCAAAACACATAAAATCCTTCAATAGTTAGACTTTCACAAACACCATATCTCCTACTATGAACTCCAACTTCGTACACCTCCTGTCATCATGTGGTTTTTTCTATCTCATGAAGATTTCATTCTCTTATTTATAAACTCCACCTTACCAAAAGTGTCTCCAACAACATCCTGTCCAAGTTATCAGACTCCTCCTACTAACATGATAGGGATTTGCACGACCATCCATATAAAGCCTCGAGCGCTATGCTTATGCTCGTTCGATAGCTATTATTGTAAGTAAACTCAACTAATGGCAGGAGGTCTTCCTGAACTCCACCAATATCCAAAATACGTGCTTTTAATAAATCTCCAATACTCTCTTCATCTATCCATATTTCTGTTGGTGATAAGAAGTGCTGAGATTCAACTCGATACCTAATACATCTTGAAGACTCCTTCAAAAATCACTCATAAAAAGTGGTTCTCTATGGCTGTCAATGCTTACTGGGACTCCATGCAACCAAATCACCACTGTCACATATAAAGTAGCTAATGATGTTGTTATCCATATACCCTGCAATGGAAGAAAGTGAGCACATTTGGTCTATAATGACCCAAATGCACTCGTTCCTTTTTCATCTTCTTAGCAATCCATCCATAAAATATGTTGATGTTTGCTCTCATTTCCATTGTGGAACATCTTATGGGAGTGACAGTCCATTCAGCTTCCTCTGCTCACCCTTAACTTGTTGGTAAGTCAAACATCTAACAACATATTTTGCACGCTTCATCCTCGCCAGTAGAAAACCCTCTTCATGTCCATATACGTCTTGTCACTACTGGGATGAGTAGTCATCCTAGAACGGTGATACTCAGCTAAAACTTCATCAATCAACTCCTTAACTTTTGGTACATATGATATTCTATCACGTTGTAAAAATATTTATAATCAATAGAATACCGGTTTTAATGAAGGGACCTGTCAACCTTCTCCAATTACTCCAGAATACTAGAAAATGTCACATTACTTCTTTGCCTTGAACTAATATAGTCCAAAAGTGCAGGCCTAATATCCAAAGCTACCAACAAAACATGTACGAACTCCGACAATGGTTGGAATTCAAAACTAGCAATAAACTCTAACTTCCTCTACTCCTATAACATAGAACCCAATGTCGCATGCCTTCTACTCAAGGCATCAACCACTACATTTTTCTTTGCATAAAATGTATGCGATATCAAAACCATATGAAGCTAAGAACTCCATCCGGCCTTGCTACCTCAGATTCAAATCCTTCTGAGAAATAGATATTTGAGGGACTTTGATTCGTATGTTGCTCCAATCTCTCACCTAACCAATAATGTCTCCGAGACTTAGGAGCAATCACAATCATGACCAACTCAAGATCATGAGTTAGATAATTACTCTCATGGGTCTTCGGTTGTCTACTAGCATATGATACCACTCTACCCTTCTACATCAATAAACCTTCAAGTCCAACACCCCAAGCATCGATATAAATGATAAATGGCTTTGTACCATATAGAATTGTCAATACTTGTGCACTGGTCAGTAGCACTTTTAGCCAAACAAATGCATACTCACACTCCACCCTCTATGAGAAAAGTAAATTCTTCTTGGCAAATAAGTCAAAGGTGCAGAAACCTTTGTGAAGTTCTTAATGAACTTCCTATAATAGCCAACGAAACCAAGAAAGTCTCTATCCTTCATAGTACTCTTCAGTACATGCCAATCCTATACCATAATCTCCTTGCTTGGGTCAACTGACAACCTATGCTAAAAAACAACATGATCAATAAAGCAAACTTCTCTTCTCCGAAAATGACATATAGAGAAACTCACCTTTAGATGATGTCCCCTTAAAACTTTGAGCCCCACTCTAAAATATTGCATATACTCCTCTTCATTTCTTGGAATAAATAAGAATATCATCTACAGATATTACCATGAATTTATTTAGTTGCTTCTGAAACACCTGACTCGTCAGGTCGACAAAAAAATTTGGAGCATTGGTCAGCCTGAATGGCATAACCAACTACTCGAATAATCCATCATTTGAAAAGCAGTCTTCGCAATACTGTCAATTGCCACTCTCAATGGATGAAAATCAATGGCCAAATCAAGTTGGGAATACATCATTGCTCCCACAAGCTAACTGAAA
The DNA here is from genome assembly GCA_030737815.1 of Allium fistulosum. Taxonomy (NCBI): domain Eukaryota; kingdom Viridiplantae; phylum Streptophyta; class Magnoliopsida; order Asparagales; family Amaryllidaceae; genus Allium; species Allium fistulosum. The sequence continues at coordinate 150,901,696 of CM060905.1, read as the reverse complement.
AAGTCCGTCGATGTGAAGCAATGGATAATAATTCTTTTTCATTAGCTCATTTGATTCTTGATAATTGACACAAAGTCATAGAGAAATATATGCCTCTATGGTAAAACATACTGGTGCACCCACTCTAAGATAATTTTATGCAAAAAACTCTTCTGCAATAACTCAGAAACTTGCTTAACAATCTCTTTTCGCTCCGCTAGAGCCATATGTCTAAGTGGCATAACAACAGGTCTAGCATCTTCCTCGAGATCAATTATGAATTCGATTTCTCTTCCAGGAGATAAACCAGAGACCTCAATAAAAATGTCAAGGAACTTCTGAATAATAAGGATAGAAGATAATACGTTTGGTGATTAATCAAGCGAATGTAGGCAACTCAACATCATTGAGTTATCAATCTCACAATATACATCTAAGTCACTTCCTCCATTGCTCCTCATCCGAATTACCCTCATATCACAATCCAGCCCTGCCTTATAATGCGATATCTAATCCATTCCTAGAATCAGTCGATACCCAGAGAAGCTAAGTACATAAGAGTCACATAAGAATTCTACATCACATATTAATAGTTTCAACCCACAGCATATCATAAATAAGTGTGTCAATCCCCTAACATGATTCAACACTATTATAGGATCGTGCACTATGTGATTCTCCAGCTGCAAACTATCAATCAAGCTACTAGATATAAAAGTATGAGATGCTCTACTATCAAATAAAGTGAATGGGAAAATCAAAAATAATTAATATATCATTTTGCTTTGTCCACCTTAGCCAATGATATGTTATCACTAGGGGAATCGAGTGTATATGCTTGTACTACTTGTCCAGTCTGACCCAAGGCTGGGCACTGCCACTTTATCTGTCCAAATTGATTATAGTTGTAACATTTAATCTTGCTTATGTTTACTCTGCAATTCTTAGAAATGTGGCCCTTTATGTGGAATCTCCTACACATAATCTTCTACTTCTTGAACTTATCTTGCCCTTCCTTGCCACCACCATTTTTGTGTTTGACTAGCTAATTCCCACTGTCATCCTCCTTCTTTGGCTCCACTTTTGCGACGTCCTTAGAAACAGTGTTAAGCAATGTCATCCCCACTAAACTCTCAAATGTGGAATCCATTGGTGTGTAACTAAGTGCCTAGTCTTTAAGCTATGATCCTAAGCCCTTCATGAATTTCATAGCTTATTTTATGGAATGTTCACTAAATCCAATCCAAACTTAGCAAGCTTATTAAACTGATTTACATACTACTTCACCGTCATGTCACCCTATTGTAACTAAATGATCTTCTCAATCTAAACTCCTTCTTCAGCCCCTGACACAAATTTCATTTCAAAACACCATTTGAAACTGCCTCAAGTTACCTCTTCCTCCTTCACTTCAGTAGAAACAATATCCCATAAATTTAAATCTTCTCTATGTAAGTGCTAGGAAGCAATCTTCCTTCTATTAGCATCATCAAATCTCATTATCCCAAATATTCGCTCACTAATGCATATTCACACCTTTGTAAGCATAAAGGATTTAGTTCCAACGTAATTTTTTCATCCATACTTTGAAAATCTCACACAGCTTTGGAAAGTCCAGGAAAGTAAATGAAAAAGAATTACTCCTTTTGTTAATTATGTAGCCACATTCGAGTTAACATTGTATTGAGCTCGAGCCTATAGATACCTACAGAACCAAAGCATCAGGTAATGGAAAGAATCTCTAAGGCTGCATCTCGTGTGCTAGTTCTAGTGTTGTTATTTATTTCAACTATTTGTAAGTAAGATTCATTAGCAACACCCCCAAGGTAGTAAACACAAATGTAAATGAAATGGTGTACATGCATATGCATTATACTTATCCAAATACATACTTATATATAAATATACAAATATGCACTCTCAGTACATTCTTAACCTATACGAATCAGGTAACCAAAGCTGTGAGATCAATTGTAACAATGCATCATTTACGACCTTTTGGTTATATCCTAATCGATTTTTAAACTCAAAAGCCAAAATGATGGATCTTAAGTTGAAATAAATAAAAATAATACACAAAGCTATATATTTTAGCTAAAATTTCAATAATTCACAGTAGAAGTAATAATGCATGATACAACACATATGGTAAGAAAATATAAATAGTACCGGATAATGACTATAAATATTGTTACATCAAATTAGAGATAACGCAACCTTACACTAATAGTTTGACACAGATTAATAGTACCAAAATAGTAGATAGCACTTCTTTTTAGCTTTGTAGTGCCTCTTCAAGTGACATTTCTCACCACAATTATAGCAGGTCGGATCCCATTTAACCTTCTTATGGACACCCTTTTGAAACCGCTTCTTCTTATTTTCATTCCACTTCCTCCTGCCTTCCCCGCCAATTTGTAGCTTCGACCCTCCGTGGAAACAACAATGGAGGATTTAGGTATATGGTACAAACTCTCAAGTCGGAGAGCTTTCTCAACTAGCTTCTCAAATGGCTTGTCGATATGCCCTACAAACTTCTCTCCCAAAGAATCATCTAATCTCATAATAAGCTTTTTGTTCTTCTTTAATGAAGTGTCAATAAAGTACATCTCGTGCTTTGACAAAGAATCAAACTCAATCACATACTCAGAGATAGTCATATATCCATGCTTCAGCTCTACAAACTTCCTAAATAGCACTGACTGCTAGGTAGTCGATATAAACATCTCTTCAAATCTAGTTTTGAATTGGCCCTAAGTGAACTGGTCGTCGGGAGTAGCAATCCTAATAGCATTCCACCAATTCATAGCCCTACTTGGAGTTTCCAAGAAGCCAACCTCCTTCTCATAGAATTATCCATTTCCAAATCAACAAAAACTCTCGTTAATGAAAAAAATGGATCAATACCCAAGAATGAGTTGTAGGGAATTTGTATGACCTAGATCTAGCTGATAGTATTGAAAATAAAAGGAAATAGAACAAGGAGACACAAGATTTTTATAGTGGTTCAGTAATCTCTTCGCTACGTCCATTTTATAGTTTTATTGATTGTTCTTTACAAAGAATTTTGAGATTACAAGTCACTAATGCAAGGGCTTAACAAGTTCTATAGCATAGAACTGCCAAGAGTAGCTGCCTAGGTGACTATTATGAGGACATAGGAAATGAAGAAATGGCAGAGTTAATCCCAATAGAAAATCGGATCCATCTTTAATTGTAGTTCGATTGGTATTTTTAGGAAATGGGTGCATGGAGTTAGAAGCACACTTGAACTGAAGTCCAGAAGATAGCTCGATGTCATGCAGGTGAGCACGGAGGCCCACAAATAGAGGAAATAACTCATTATTGACCTAAATGACTCGATACCGACCTATTTCCTTTGGTGAAAAAGTGAACTTCTTTACTTTCTTAGCTCTTCCATCTTTTAATCGATGTGTTCCAAGCTCTTTTCCATAGACTTCGAGCTGATTCCAGTGATCTTCCCGATAACACTTGAATTGTCCTACTTTCTTCAATTTCTTCTCATCAATCCTTGGAATTGCTCATCCATACTCTAGGAAAATCACTTGTCCAAGAGTATTTGAAGTGGTAGTAAGATGTATACAGTTTGGGAAGCGAAATAGGGAGGAAAGATAGGTCGATGCCGACCTATATAACTTGGTGCCGAGTTATACCCTTAGTCCCAATTTGAATGAAACTTTTGCAAGTTGCTTCCCTAGCTCTTCTAACTGTACTCCCAAGTTTTCGAGTCATTCGTCTTTGTCTTGACGTTCTAACTTCCATTGACTTCTGCTTAGTTAAAAAACCTGGTTAACACTTACCACCTAGAGTATGTTTTCCTTGAAAACAAAACGTGCTCTGGATCGAGACAAGTCTTGGACCATAATCTTTTAAATTCCAGTTGATTGTTCAAGTGTTGTTTCAAAATGTTGCTTTCACTTGGTAAATTTCGCTTTAACTGCCTGGCTTAGTCATAGTTGTAATTCTATTCCTATGCATTGGGGATTTGATTTGCACTTTGAAGACCACTTCATGCCTTAGGTTAGTACAACATCCCATTGCCATGCTTTCACGATAATATAAGGGGAGAAAAAATACCTGACATCGAGTTGTTTAACTCGGTACCGAGTCATATGGGTTTCCCCCGACCCTATAAGTTTCAACACTTAGAAATCTTTTAATCCATCTTCCTTTTTCAACTTTGCTTCTACCCGAGTCTTCCTACCTTCACTGACCCTATCCAATTCCTACTTCTTACTTAATCAACGCCAACCTACTCCAACACCACCGCCGCCTGCCGTCGTCGCCTCAAACTAGCCGCCGACTTTCCCAATCCCCCATGTCAACTCGTCACCGCTTTTTTTTGTCACGATTCAAACCATCTCATTAGAAGTCCAAACCCTAGCACTGATCAACTAAATCTTAGGATGATGCTTATTGATGTTAAGGCGATGGCGATGGCGATGGCGATAAGGGCTTGGTCGATTGGAATTAAAGGGAGATGGTTGAAATCTGGGTTATGTTTGATCGGTAGTGAAAATGAGTTTTGTCCCCGTCAAGTGCATACAGTTTCGGAGACAAGTCTTGTCTTCTGGATTCGACTAAGTCTCGGTCATCGCTTGAGTTCTAGCATGATATTTTATTGCAAGATCAGTCAAATTGGATGATTCCATTATATCGCCTTTCCCCGTTTCAACACCTCTGGTGTTCCTAAAAAAAGCTTTCTGTGTCGCTTCGGACAGCAGCTTTATTATCGATTACTTATCGATAATGGGTAAGTCCCAAAATATAATTTTCAAAGTACGACATAGATCATTTTTCTAGCATGAGCGAGCTATATACATAGGATGGTCCATTCATAGTGTTTGGGCCATTGGACTCACAACGCATAGATTAACACATTTCACATACCTCGCTCTATGCTCAAAATCTTATTGGTCAACACACGTCGACATCCTTTGGATTTCGGGTGCGGTCACGTAAGTTTATTGTTCTAAATAAAACATACCTAACTATGTTGAACGTCAAGTTTTATTGTTTAGAATGACTCATCGATTACCACATTTTAAGTCTGGTGAAGGCACATCTACTCCTCCTGAAGCTGGGTCTTCTACAGCTCAAGCTTCGCCATCTATCCCTACTGGTCTAAGCCATCCTGTAACCCCGAATCCTAGGACCAAATAGTCCCAATCGTGCCAATAGTAGGTCATTAACCTCTGGATTTAAGGATTCTAAGCAACCCAACATAGCAAACTTTTTCGATTATGTATGCCAGGTAGCTCCAGAATATATGACTTCAACACGGTATTCCTAAGGAGGATGTTTGTCTAACGATGAGGGCTGAGTTCAAACGTAATATCCTTTTAGAATTTACAGCATGCAGTAGGTACATGTGCTTAGGCGGTATCGTCCCACCATTCAATCCTTTCCTCATAATGGTGCTATAAGAACTCGGACTAGCTCCGTTCTAAGTCCATCCAAATGGGTATTCCCAAATGGATATTCTCTTCTGAGTTTGCTTTACATCCATTTATGAATCGGTTCAACTGACCCCCAAGGTTCAATGAGCTTACATATTTTCTTCAATTTAAGATAAGGCAGGATTCACCATCCTACTTGATAATCGAAGCTCGGAAGGGATGCAAAGTTATCGAAAAGCTCCACAACAAATGTTCTTACTTCAAGAATGAATATTTCTTCGTGTGATGCCTACATAGTTTATACCGGTTTTAGCTGTCTAGATGTAGGCCTCTTTTTCTTTGCTTCTCTCGTGATAGAATTTCTTATTTTTTAACCTGATATGTGTTTCCATGTAGGCATCCCGACTTGAGATGATAGTGTTGAGCATAGTACAACACTCAAGGCCTTGAAGGTAGTTAGATCCATTTGACGCACTGTCGCATTCCTTTTAACAAATGAAAAATCTACGGCGACGCGGTCTGCTTTGACTTGGTAGATTCGCTGTCGCTAAGTCTCCACAGTAGACTAGCTCTAGAGCTCATATTCGTTCTTTAGCCCCTACTTACTGCTCCAACGAGAATCTTCAAGGGGAATTTAAGGGTCCATTTGGAGAGGTACACATAGAGGGGACCCCAAAGAGAGAAAACATAAAGCCCATAAGAGGTAATGCTCCGGGATGTGGGGATGAAGCAGTCGAAATGCCCTCGACCTCAAAGGAAGATGAACAAGTCGTAAGGAGAGAGGGAAAACCACCGACAGTTAAAGAGGAGGGAGAAAGTGTCGGTGATAGCGATAAAGACTATTATTCTAGTGAAGAAGGGGACGAATCGTTCAGTTAATCGCCCAACTTAAGTTATGTTCTCCCTACCTCACACCTTCTGGAGCACATCGTCGTTGAAACTTTTGAGGTAGCTGGGGACCAAGTTGCAATGCCTTCAAGAGAGGATACAGCTCCATCTCACCCTCTTAGCGATGCATTCATTAGCCTGAGTGATATCGGTGAGATCAAATTCACCATTAGCGACATTCTAGGGGATGCTAGTTTAGACTTCACACTTTTGCTAGGTTGATTTATAAGTGAAGGTGGAGATACCCCTACTTTAATCCCTTGCCAATACGATTGGTAGAGTACTTAGGGGGCCATCTCACTACACTCTTTGCTAGGATCACTAACACTCATTCTTGCATTGAATCTTACTTCGTAATTTCAATATTAATATTGTTTTCTTCATTGTTTTAGGTTCCATGGGTCGTGGTTATTATGAGAAGTTTCCCGCCATGCCATTGCACACAAAGACCAAACTCTCGATCCTAATTCACCTCATCGCTACGAGACTAAGGAAGAGAGGCGAAGGAGGAAAGGCCACGAGTTCGATGAAGCTCGCAGGGTCGATAGGGAGAAAGATAGGGAGAAGGAGAGGAAAGAAAAAAGAGGGAAGCCGATATTGATCTATCTCGTGACCCTACTAAATGCCCAAGAGATTCCTCTAAGCGTCGTGGGCCTATTTCTGTCAATATTCTGCCTCATACATAGGCTCGGACCTCTTCAACTCAACAAATTCTGGCCTCCCAAGCCCTAGTGGTTACTACTTTGCCTGCCCCTAAGAGAGTCTCTGCTTACTCATTTACTCTTTCACTCGGTCCTCCATGCTTGCAGACTATATCACCATATCTCTTTTTACGTGACGTCAAGTTTGATCAAGATATCTCAGACACATTCTAAGAGGTGGTGAAGCAAACTTAAAGAACATCGAGCAAGGTGTCGATGAAGGGTACAAGTGAAACAAATTGTGTGCTGCTCTTTTTGAACTAAACAAGATTAACTATACCAACATTCAATCCTTTGAATCTGAGGCAGTTGCCTTCGAGCAGATGGTTAAGAAACATGAGGATGATTTGATCAAAGTCAACAGAAAGAGAGACCCTGCTCTCAAGAAAAAGGCTAGCATTGATAGTCTTATGGTAGAGTTGAAGTGAGCTTATGAGAAAATTTAAATGGTGACGCACAACGACTTGAAAATTACGTACGAAGTTAAGCTGCGTTGTAGAAGCAAATTGACAATAAGGATCTGACTATGTAGGCCCAAGATTTGACCATTGCTGAGCAAGCCGCTGAACTCACCAGACTTTGCAAGGAGAATCAGAAGCTCGTTTAAGAAAAGAGGAAACTTTCCGAGGAGATGGAGGAACTGTCCATTGCTAAGCTTGATAATGACCTTGAGCTTGAAATTTCTATGCAAGAGCTCAAGGAGCTACGGGATGAGAAGTCCAAGACCATGGCCAAGCTTGATTCCAACATGTTGTATTTCTACACCAACGTAGTCATGTTTAAAAATACGAGATAGTTGGGGAGTGACTACCTCAAGGCCCTTTTTAGTGCATGGGAAGATGTTCCACGTAGGACTGCGCGGGATGAAGACTATCGCTTTGGGGAGAAGCTAATGACAGTATATCTCAATGCCGAGGATATCGAATCTCTTTCTATTGGAAAGGCTCTCCTAGCTAAAGAGGCTGTCGATACCACTGCTGCTGCTGTTGATGCTACTGCCAAAACTCTTATTGGCTCGAGCTCTTCGGGTCAGGGTGAAACATCCGCTTTGAAATCTCAAGAGTCGACAGTAATTGTGACGCCCCACCTCTATACCCACGCTAACCAAGAACACTACGGTGTAGTGCTGTCAATTAGCACGGAGAATAAGGCTGTTGAGGAGCGACCATCCATGTAACTTCTTTGTGCGAGCACCGATATGTCAGATAGAATAGGATGCATATCTTTTAAGGAGGAAATCCGACATACCGATACAAACACAAAGCTATCACACGGTGGCTATATATAATCTTTTGAAACAAATATAGAAATAAACGTAACATAAATCAGTCACAGACAATTCATATCACAGAGGCGGAAATAGATATGAATAAATATACAACACATGAAAGTGTACATCAGAGTAGTGGTCAAATAAGATCCACAATAACACAAATGAATAGATACAAGTGCAAGACAATAGAATATGTATATATCAAGGAGTCTAATCTCAAATGTATACAAACAAAAACTACTAAACTAGAGTAGTTAGCCAAAAAGTCGGATGATGGCTCCAGATAGGAAGTCATGAGGAAGCACCTGTAAAATCTCAGTCTGACCCGAGTATTATTTAAGAAGAAAATAATAAACGGATCAGTCTAGCTATAATTATCAGATAAAATGATATAGAACAAGAGATATGGCATAAACATATAAGATATCCATAAAAGCATACTACTACAAGTATGGAAATGATAATCAACAAGAGATTAATCAATACCACAAGAATCTTCTCAAAGATTAAAAATAATGTCATACTCTTTATTTAATTCACCAAGCCACAATAAATGACATACATATTAATGCCAATTGTAAAAGTTGGTGAAACATTAAATTCAGAAATCAACACACGAAATCTAGAAATCACAAAAAGGGGGAAGTCCGAGCACACGGACGAGAAGCTATCTCATGGAAGCTATCCATTTAATTTTCCGAACACACGGATGGCCCGAAGGCAAGTCCGAACACACGGACGAGAAAGGCAATCCGAACACACGGACGAGAAAGGCAAGTCCGAACACACGGACGAGAAAGGCAAGTCCGAACACACGGACGAGAAAGGCAAGTCCGAACACACGGACGAGAAAGGCAAGTCCGAACACACGGACGAGAAAGGCAAGTCCGAACACACGGACGAGAAAGGCAAGTCCGAACACACGGACGAGAAAGGCAAGTCCGAACACACGGACGAGAAAGGCAAGTCCGAACACATGGACGAGAAAGGCCGCACATTGCTAGTCTAAATCATAAAAATGATCATCATCGATCATAAAGAAGTGTCGATTACACTAAGCTAGTAAATATAAGAGTTTAGCTTCATGTCCCATAACCACTTGCTTAACTCAAATATTTACGAACAGATTGTAGATCTCCACTAGAAAATTGTCACAAGAGATTCAATCGAACAAGTCCATAAATTAACCGACGAAGTAAACGCAAGCGTTTCATACCACTTGTTTTGCTAAGCCGTTTAATTATATTTTCTCATACGAATGAGGTAAAGGTTTGTATATACTAATAGGTTGGAAAACGGTTTTAAGAAACGAGCTTTGATATTGAAAATAGAGTTGAAATCATTTTAATGAAAGAGTTTTGATATTTAATACTAGTATAGAAAACCTTTATATTTTGAAGTGACAAATCATAGAAGTGATTGTAGAAACAATCAATCATAACAATTCACGTTCGAAGACGTGGTTAAAGTTCAAAGAAATCAATTCTCAAAACATCAAAGTAAGAAGTTCGGTTAAATGGCTTTCGGATAAGATTGCCTACGCAGAGTAATACGGGGTTCGACCTGCCCGGTCAGGTCGCGGGGGTCCAGGGGGCAGCGCCCACGGTGGGGTGCGGGGCAGCGCCCCGTCAAAACGGTACGACTTAGTGAAGACAAGCGACCTAAGTTTAAAAAGGCGGGCGACTTAGCAAAGTGGCCGATAATAAATGATAACACAAAAAGGGAATCAACCCGACTTGATTAGAGTTGGATATTCAAGCTAAAAAAACAACTAGGCAAAACACAGCAGATTCAGACGTCTGAGATCAAGAATTCAGACGTCTGAATCTGGAAAATATACTATTTTCCAGAACAGAATTCAGACGTCTGAATCCAAGATTTCAGACGTCTGAAATAGGCACTTTTTAGCCTATTCCTTTTCTGGTTCAAAACGAACCAATTCAGACGTCTGAAATTTTGATTCAGACGTCTGAATGCTGGGAGAAGAAAATTCCCAGTATTCCATTCAGACGTCTGAACCATACGTTCAGACGGCTGAAACTGTTATTCAGGGCATTCCCTGAACCTAGGCCAAAAATGGCCAAACGACATCGATAACGATCGGTCGAGCAACAACGACTCAGGAATTGCACAAGGATAAGTGTTAGGAATTCATACCTAACAATCGAAGATAATTATTGACTTAGATGTGAGATAAAAATCTCACCTTTTCACAAAAACAATGAAGAAGGAGCTTGAAAGCAAAGGGAGAATCAACCACTCTTCAACACAACCCAAATGAGCTTGAATCTATGCTCAAAAAGAAGAACATTCCTAAAGTTAGGTTTAGGATTTCTGAAATTGAAAGGAGAACGGGTTGGAGAAGATGAAGGAGATGCTTACCAATGGGTTCTCTTAGAATTTGGAGCTAGAACTTGATTTGAAGATGAAACTAGGGTTTGGGAGTTTTAATTTCCCATCTCTCCCACCATTTTTGCTTTAGAACTGAGCAAGAGGAGGAAGTGAGAGTGAATGGGGAGGGATGATTCAGTTTGGGGTTTAAGTTGGCAAAGGGGCTGAACCCAAAACCAAACCCAAAGTGCAAATGGTCAAATTTTTGACTAGCTCCAAACATATCGAAGCTTACACTCAAAAAGATCGCAAACGACATTTTGAACTCAATGGAGGTGGTCTCGAGTCCTAATTCGACTGTTTGTAAAAAGTAGCTTTTCGGACTAAAATCCGACTAACGATGAAATATTTAAATAAAATATTTAAATATAAAATCGACAAATATGCGGGTTGTTACAGTAATTATTCCTACATCTCTAGGAGTTAGCTCAGTAACTATCCAGGTGATTCCCACTCTAGCAACGACTGCAATTCATGAGCCATACACTCCTTCCATTGTGATCCAGCCCTGGGAGCTTGGGACCGAAGAAGGTGAATTCTTCGTATCCCATTAGGATTCTACTTCAGGTATATCTCTTGTTTCTCCAGTTTTTGAGAAGCTTCAGTTCTCGCGAGAATCCTACATTAACCTTTACCAAACTATATGTCAACTTGTAGGTCAACCACATTTGCCTCCTCAGCCTCCAGCTATGCGAGGATCAGGGACTGCCACTATTTTCACCATATCCACTTCCATCTCCACGGGACTTACTGCTTTGATCCTATCTTCCTGTTCCAAACCCAGTTCTGAAGCTCAGGAGATTGTTGCTCTGGAAGGTTTAGAGGACATGTCCACGCCCCAGGAAGAAGATGTTCAAATCACTAGCGCTTCGGACCTTATTGACCCAATCACCATTGCAAAGAGACTTAAGGTTTAAGCTATAAAGCTCAAGACAGTGACGAAGGAGCCTGAGACCACCAAGATAGCATCTTCAAAACTGACAAGTCCCTAGCATAACGTTTCTACGTTGAAGATCCAACCACCTAAAACAAAGCCTACTGAGACTTCAGTAGGCCAGTCTGTGGAGCCACATAGTGCTATCGGTGGGGAATCTACTCACTCGAAAGATGGGACTCCTTTTAGCAAGGAGGAGAAGAGGATGGAGAAGCTCAAGACCTATTCGGATAACACTTGCAAAGGCAACCAGAGTGGTAGGAAGGGGAAGACTCGGTATTGTGTGCGCGCTAGCGAAATGTTTGGTTTTTGTGTGGTTGTGGTGGTCGAGTCTGCATTTTTTATTCCTTGTTTACCTAGGTTGAGATTTTTCAGGTACGGTCCCCGCTATTTGATTGTACATAAACGATTATTAGTAATGAATGATTAGCTTTTCCTTCATAATATCTCTTCTGTGTATTTTTTAGCATTTTACCTACTGTTCCTGTTTACGTATGACTCTTTGTGCATATAATATGATTGCTTGTATTGCAATTTCCTGTATTATATACTTCCATTTCTACGTGACATGCTTATTACCTCAACTCTATGCACATAAATATTGTTCCTGCAATTGCTTTACTATATTTTGTTGCTTAGCCCTATGTTTTAACTACCAAAATACTCTGTTTGGCGCAACAAGACCGTGATTTTAGCCAACTCTATGGCTATTCTTGTTCGGGCTCGGTCGAGTTCTTTTCGACCAAGTGTTGGCGTGTATGCCCCTCTCCACAGGGCCGAATGTTAAAATTTGGGCATCTATGAGAGATTGAATATCCTGAGTAAATCGTTCCATTACCACCAATTTGGTTCGCATGGTAGTTCCTATCTCCAGGAACTAATGACTTTTGCTGCTTGATTCCAAGCATTTCATTTTCAATGCCGCCAATTCCTTGTTTGCAATTAAATCTTCCAAATTGACATCATCAGCCAATGTCATTCTTGGATGCATGTATCATAAAGATGCGCTATCTTCATCTTTTGTCATGACAAATTATTCGGAGTTCAGTATTAAGATCCCGATCTTGCACCAGTCTCTATCTCCGGAAGCTTATACATGAGTGGCTAAACTCCATGGATTTCTCCTTAATGTTGCCTATCTCCAGGCTTTGGCTTACATTTGCATGCTAGAGTCGACCGCCCCGATCAACTTGAAGTCAATTTCTTCTTTCTACATCACCTATCTCCCAATAATGGCAGATTCCTTTCGTTATTGCCTACCTCTGGGTGATGTTTAAGTTCTAAGAGGTCCGAGTCAACTTCCCTGTTGACTCACCGGCCAGGACCTTCCTAACGTTACCAGGCAACATTGGTACTTAGAAGGAATGGGTCGACTTTACCGTCGACTTGATGGTTTTGGCCCTTCTCGATGTTGTCGGAGCAACCTCGGTTCTCAAAAGGTAGGGGCCAGTTTTCACCATTGACCCAGCGCTCTTGGCCTTCCTGACATTGCTGGGGCAAAGTCCTTCTTAGAAGGTTGGGTTCAATTTTCCCTATTGGTTCTGACGTAGCCGGAGCAACGCCAGTTCTCAGAAGGTTGGGATCGATTTTCCCTGTCAATCTAGTTGTTTTGAACCTTCCCGACGTTGTTGGAGCAACGTTGGTTCTTAGAAGGTTGGGGTTGATTTTCACCGTCGACTCGGGGGATTTGCTTATGAGAACATGGTTCCATTGGTTCAAAAAGCTAATTTTGTTGATAAATAGAAGAAGTGGCAAGTCCTGTCTATTTACAGTGCCTTCAGTATCCCTAGATGGCTTATTTTCGAAAGTAAGAAATAAGAAGATCAACTATAGTAGTGCCGCAACCAGTCTCTTTTCAAGGTATGTAGAATCAAAATTCCATCAATGGTTGCGAGCTTGAATGTTCCACATTTAAGCTTCTTGTTGATCACATAGGGACGTTCCCGGTTCGGGCCAAGTAATCCCATGCTCAGGATAACTTGTTTTAGAATGAGGTCCCCTATTTCGAAGGCGTGGCTATGGACTTTTGCATTGAAATGTTGTGCCTCTCTCTTCTGATGAGCAGTGACCCTCAGTTCAGCTTCTTCCCGCTTCTCATCAATTTGGTCAAAGGAATCAAGCAGTAGCTGCTCATTTTTTCTTTGATTGAAGTGTCTTCTATGATAAGAGGGGACTTCTAGTTCCACTGAGATCATAGCCTCTGAACTATATGCCAAGGTAAACGGCGAATGCCTAGTCGTAGATTTGTCCATTGTCATGTAAGCCCGTAGTACAAGTGGAAGCTTATCAACCTAATTCCCTTTAGCTCTCATTAGTCATTTCTTTATGGTGAATTTAATAAACTTGTTCACTGCTTCCACTTGCCAGTTTTGTAACACCCTATACTTTTGATAACATTGTTTAGGATATTTAATTAGTTAAATAAAATAAAATAATTTGTTGATTAGGGGATTGAGATTTGATTTAATCAAGGGGTAGCCGTACCATTTAAATAATGAATTAAAATAAGAGTTAAATTGAAATAGAGGAGGGGTAAAATAGGAAAGAAGCCATTCTTATACCCTAAACCCTTGGTCGTGTACCCCATAAACGTCCATTTTATTCTATCAAAAAAATTTAAAACCAAGGCCAGCCACCGTTAACAAGGAAAAGAGGAAGAAGATAGAGAAAAGCTAAGGAAGAAGCTAATTCAAATCAAATTCATTCACATCTCAATCTTTTTAATCTCTAAAGCTAAGGTAAATAATGTTTACATCTCAAATTTTTATTATTTTCAGTTTTAAGATTAATTCCGAATATTTTGCATTGATTTGCCATGTTTTTGAATGAAGGAATGATTATATATACTTGTTGATGAATTATGGTTGTTCATATTGAATTTATGATATGTTTAAGGTGAAAATCTTATAAAACAACATCCAAATGCCTTGTAAATATTTATGAAGATCATAAATAATATTTTAGAGATGGGTTTCAATTTTCAGAATTTTTTGAATGTTTGTGGAATTTATATGAATTTTCTAGTAAAGAAAATGTTAATTTAGGTTAATAATTATTTACGGTTAAATAATAAAAGATTTGGGTCTGAAATTTTTATATGTTGGAAAATATATTAAAAGAGATTTTCTGGAATTTTTATAGATTTTTCCTAAGTGTTTTAATGGTTATATAAAATTATTTAAGTTATGGGACTTAAATGTTTTATATAATTATGGAAGGAGAAGGGGCTTTTTGTAAATTAATTTAAATTTGTTATTCTGGAAAGTCGGTAGCACTTTTGAAAAGTGTAGTACTTTTTAGAAGGAATTTGGGAAAATGATAAACTTTTAAAAAAAATTAGACTGAAGGACACTAAGTTTCATTTTTAGGCTGAAGGACAAATGATAGTTATAATTAGCATTATATCCAACTTTTTACACTATGCAAAATGCTAGTTATATCTAGCATTATATTCAATTTTACACTATACAAAATGTTAGCTATAACTAGCATTGTCCTTCAGCCTAAAAAACAAACTTGTTGTCCTTCAGCCTAAATTTTTTTCTAAGTTTGTCCTTATGCCTATTTTCATGTACTTTTTATTGGTAAAGAAAGAGGCAACCAATCAAAATTTGACACGTAAAGCAGGTTAGGTGAAAAGAACTATTTGCTACATATTGTTCACTCTTTCGATGCTTTCGGCACCAGGTTCCGCCTACTCATCTTCGCTTCCGACATAGTTAAAACCAATGCACATGGTATCAGGGAACTAGTATGTAGTGAATTGGATGTACGCGGAAGGTATGGAGTCAAAACCAGGGGTTCCTGTTTAACGGCAAATTTTCTATTGATTAGAAAAATGCCGATAAATTTTGAATTAATTTTAACCGCAAGCGCACGACGTACAATTTTAGTACGTGGCGAGTACGGGTCGATCCGTAGGAAATTTTTAAAATTTTCAATTCAATCAAATTAGACCAAAATGAGAGGAAATTATTAACTACAAAAAAGAAGATAAAGCTAGAATTGAAATGTGATTTAAAAACTATTGGACTAGAGAACAATTTAGGGATAAATCCACTCTCATATTTTTGTAAATCAACAAACAATAATTTATGATCTCTAGTTTTGATATTAAATGAAATAATTGTTGCATTTATCATAAGTATAGTTTATTTATGTTATTAATTAACATAACTTAAACCATCAAACTATAATGCAACAAATAAACCACTTATAAAATCTCGTGAAAATGAAGCCAAAGGAAAATCTATTTTAAGTATGATCTATTTACTATTGTAATTAGTAATATAGATCATCAAATTTTGTTTTTACATTCATTTCAAAGTCAAAAATTAATTAGCAAATGATGATGTAAATTATGTTTATGTTGAATATGAATAGCTCATTTGCATAAGCAATATAAGCTATCAAACCCACTTGTATAAACTTACATCAAAATTCACTTCCATGAAGCACAAACAAAGAGATCATAAATCATAAGGATGTTGAAATTACATAGAGTTAGAGAGCTTCATTACCCCTAAATTGAAGGGGTTTAGCTACTATTTGTGTTATCAAATCAACACTTGTAAATTTCAACATTAAAAAGCAAAGAATTGAAAACTAAGCAAAGGAAGAAAGAGAGATTAGCTACTAACTAATTGCATAAAAATTAAAGCTACACTACTTACATGAATGTAAATCTAAGCTATAAACATTAAAAGAAAGAGAGCATAGAAATAAACATTAACATAAAAGCAAAGAAAAGCATGTAGAAAAGAAAAGAGAGAGGCTTGGAAGCCATTTTTATTTCATGAAACATTGACATTACAACTTGCTTTCTTAATTTCCTAACTAATGTGAAAGAGTAGAAGATATTTACATGTACATAAGAGGGCTATTTATACATGCATAAAACCCTAATTCAATATTTAGGGAGTTTCCCAAAATGCCCTTTAGGAAGTGTGGCCACCAAGTAACCATTAGCCACTAATTAATCCTTCATTAAATGTGCATGAAGCTTTAACCTCCACTTAGTTGTCCATTAGCTTCTAATTGTAGATTTAGGTAAATGGGCGGGGTCCTCCATGATCATGGACTTGAATTATTTCCTTCTTCTTTCCTTTGTATTCATTTGTGCATGCATGTATCTTCATAAAAGCCTCTTCCATATACATCAAAATTCCTATAAAAATCATAAAAAATGTCCAAGTAAAAATTCTCAAATTGACACATGCACAAAAATGACCATTTTGCCCCTGAATGAAGATGAATATATGATGATTTGAAAATAATTGAATTTTGGTTTTAAACATGTTAAAATGCCCAAATATGATATTTATTTAAATAAAAAGAGATAAAATATGGATGTAAATATATGCACATTTACGTGCACATCAGTTCCGAAGGGGTTGAGGCATTACTTTGTTTTTAAATTAAGAATGCGCCTGCTTGATTTCGACTAAAATGGCTTTCGACTGAGCAGCTTTCAACTCAGTTAGCTTTCGACTGGGTTTAATTATTTAAAGAAATGGTTTCGATTAGGTTGCACTTTTGTTTTAAATAAGTGCTTTTGACTAAGTCGAAGCCTTTTTACTACCGCTTCTACCTTTCAACCCAGATGGTTTTGAAAGGGTTGTTTACTTTGTTTTCTAAACTTCTGGCCACTTCTCCAATGCTTTCGAAGGGATTGTTTCGACACCATCACTTCTTTACTTAGGAATGGTTTCGAAACAAATGCTTTTGACTTAAATTATATAAAGGCCCTTTTTCTATAATTGAAGTAAAACTCAAATAGTTTCGAAAAAGATAGTTTTAAATGGTTTCGAAACAGATGCTTTCAACTTTAATGGGTTTCTGATCCTTTTTCTCTACTTGAAGGCAGAATCCAAATGGTTTCGACCGAGAGGATTTTCAAAGGTTTCGATGGAGTGAAATTTTGAATGGTTTCAAAAGGTTTCCACATATTTTAAATTGAACCCAAAGTGCTTTAGAAAGGATTGAGTTTTGACTGTTTCGAAAGGTTTTAATGAATGGTTTCGAAAAGGGTGGTTCCCCAGGGTTTCGAAAGGGTTGAAAGGAAGGGTTTTTCCTATGTTTTCGAAAGGCAATATTTAAAGGTTTTAAAGGAGGATGTCTGATGTTTTGAAGATTTCAGAGAAAAGAAAGGAAAGGTTTCTCCATTGTTTTAGAAAAGCTTTTAATGGTTTTGAAAGGGTTACCTTCAATGGTTTCGAAGGGGCTACCTTCAATGGTTTCGAAAGGGTTGTTTAAAGGTTTTAAACAAAGGTTTATAATGTATTAAATAGGCAATATAGGCTAAGTATTTTCAAGTTAAAAAGGGTTTAACTTGTTTTGGAAGGATAGTTAATCTTCATTAAAATCCATCAAAATTATTTTGAGTAAAGTATATATATCGTGGCAAAATAGCTTAAAGTAAAGCTAAGAAAATATTTTCCTTGTATAAGTATGATTTAAAAGGTTAAATAATTTTGAAAAGGTTTTCAAGGAAAAGGGTAAAGGGTAGTTAACCCTAATAAAATGATTCGAACAGTTAGTCCATTTTGATTCGGACAGTTAGTCTAGTTTGCGGGCAGTCAGCCCAGTTTTATGGACAGATGGTCCATTTGTTAGCATAACGGACCGTGCTATTATGTTGTGGATAGATAGTCCACTTATTACCTGTTTTATGGACAGATGTTCCATTTATTAGCATAAAGGATATTGCTATTTGATATAATCAGTTTGATTAACCAGTTTGGTTGTAGGAAATGATTTGCAAAATATATGTTTTAAAGAGGATATTAGTGAGAGGAAACTCGTTTCGCTAAGCGGCGTAGTCTCACTTAATATCAGTGAACCAAGATGTGATAGAATTATTCACACCAGGCTTTATGTCTGACTTGAAGTTTCTGTTTCCCCTTAAACTCTTGGGTGCTCAAAATTGATTTGAGTAGGCTGAGGGTTAAGGTTTTCAAGTTTAGAAATTTTGATGAATAAAGCTTCCGAAGATGAGCAGGTGGCTGACGGATAGCTAATTATGAATTGTAGGTTATTTTGTTTCTTTCTGCTGTGTATTAAGTCAGATATGACTATATTGCTTTGATCAACCAATGAGGCATCGTCATATATCACTCTTGGCGTATTTTGTAATGATTATAATTAATCTTTACCGAGGAAACGATATGGGACTATGTAACTTGGATATGAATTTATTTTGAAATGTAACCAGTAAAATGTTGTTTTTTAGAAATATGTGATTTTGTTCATATTCAAGTGCTTCTGATATTATGGATACCATTATCATTACCGTATTTCATCACCGGAAGTTAATACTATGGATGACTACAGCATCTGTAGTGCTTAGCTTTTGGCCTCCAGATACGGGATGTTACAAGTTTGCTTGTGGATGTGCTACCACGGAGAAGCTCTCCTCGATTTGGTGCCGCCTACAGAAATCTTTGAACTCTGCACTCTCAAATTGATTCTTGTTATCTATGATAATCTTATGAGGCACTCCAAACCTGCAAATGATACTTTTCGTTACAAAATTAGTTACTTTTTTAGTAGTGATCGTGGAAACCAGTTCCGCTTCAGCCCATTTTGTATTGTAATCAGTTGCAATGATAGCGTATTTGGCTCCTCCTTTCGCCATAGGTAGCACATTGATAATGTCAATTCCATAGATCGCGAATGGCTAAGGACTAACCATCTGCGTAAGTGTTGTCGATGGGGCTCTTGGAATATTCAAGAATCTCTAACACCTGTCACATCGCTTCATACAATCAACTACATCCATGTTCAACGTCGGCCAGAAGTATCCATAATGGAGCACTTTCTTTGCTAACTTCTGCCCCCTGGTGTGATCCTCCTAGCTGTCTTTGTGCATTTCCGTAAGAATCTTCATAGCTTCATCTTTGGTTACATACCTAAGCAAGGGAAAGAGAATCCTCTCTTGTATAGAACTCCATCCTGGATTATGAATCATGGAGCCTTTCAAAGGAGCTTCTTTTGCTCGTTCCAATCTTTAGGGAGTATTCCTCTGAGTAAGCAGTCCTTTATTGGCATCATCCATGACCCTACCTTCTTTGTAGTCTCCAAAACCAAATCTCCATCCATTTGGTCTATGCTGGGAGCAGTTAGCACTTTTACTAGAACCAATCCCATCAGCTACGCTTCTTCGGAATTGCATGGCTTAGCTAAAGAATCAACCTTCATATTTTCCTCTCTGGGAATGTGAGATATAGTGTAGCGTTCAATTTCATTAAGCAACTCTTTAACATCCCGTATTTTGAGGCTCGAAACTAACCACTACAGATTCAGTAGTCATCTATAGTATTAATTTCTGTGACAAAATACAGTAATGTTAATTATATCAATAACATCAGAAGCAAAAGAATATGAAATTTTCTTAAACATTTCAAGACAACTTTCACATTTCATTTCAAAGATAATATTTTGTATTCATTACATAATCCCAAACATTGCCCAGGTTCAAATAAAATATAATTATTACAGAATACTCCAAGAACGATATATGAAGGTGCCCCTTGGCTGATCAGAGTTTACTACTAGATAGTTATAACATCTGTCATTACATATATTCCAACAAAATGAAAATTCAACACAATGGATAATATATATATATATATATATATATATTCCTACATAGTTAGATCGGCCTCCTGTACGTCCTCGAAAGCTTTATTTGTCCAACCTAAAGAACCTATGAACATTGCTCTCAAACTACTCAATTGAGTACTTGAGAGATAAAGGGGAAAAACAAAAACTTCGGATCAAACAAAAAGTCTAGTGTGAATAATAATATGCCATCATGGTTAATAGATATCTAGTAAGATCATGCCATTGAACAGAATGGGTCTTCCCTTGACTAGTATCTACCAAATATTTCTTTTATAAATCATGCACCTACACCCACAATGGTTGTAACGACCCTAATTTTTGGTAACATTATTTATTATCATTTAATTAGGTAAATTAAATGAAATAATATAAAATGATTAGGTTGTGATTAATAAGGTGTAGCCGTGCCATGTTAATGAATAAATTAAAATGAGATAACATGAATTAAAATAGACGAGGGTAATAGGCAAGGGCAAAGTTGGGAAAAGAGCATTCTTATACCCTAAACCCTTAGGAATACATGTTCATTACTAAATCAAAAATCAAAGTATAGAGGCCGGCCACCATTAAGTAAGAAGAAGATAAAGAAAGCAAAGGAAAGAAGATTAATCAACTTAATCCATTCAAATCTCAAACTCCATTATCTCAAAACTGAGGTGAATAATGACTACATCTCATTTTTCTAAATGTTTTCAGTTTTAAGAAGAATCCGAAGTATTTTGCAAGATTATACCATGTTTTTAAAAGATTAAATGTTTATATATGCTTGCTGATGATTTATGCTTATTCATATAGGTTTTATGATATGTTTTAATGTGAAAACCCTACTAAATGACATCCAAATGCCTTGCGATTTTATATTTAGATCAGAAATGATTTAGAGATGGGTTTCAATTTTCAAAATTTTTAGAATTAATGTGGATTTTATATTAATTTTCTAGTGAGGAAAATGATTATTTGGGTTTAAAATAATTTTAGCTAAATTATTTATGTTTTGGGTCTGAAATTATTATATGTTAGAAAATAAATTAAAAATGATTTTCTGGAATTTTTGTAGAATTTTCCTAAGTGTTTTAATAGATATATAAAATTATTTAAGGTATAAGACTTAAATGTTTCATATATTTATAAAAGGAGAAGGGGTTTTTTGTAAATAAATTAAATTGTTTATTTCAGAAATATTGGCTGTTATCCTGCTTTTTGGCCAAAGCCAGGATATCTACAAGTTAGCTAAAAAGGATGGTTATCTGGAATGGAGATCGATTGAAAACAAGGCTATGATCGATACCGTCAAAATTGGACCAAGCTCCAATCAAGGTGGGATCGATAGGGAATGATAAAAAAGGCTAGGTGAGGATACACTTCAAATTTCAGGTCAATCAGAGTTCGTATGCTCAAGTTATGGATCGATCAAGAATCATGAAGGAGACCTCACTTCGTATCCATCAGGGTCCGCCCCAATACGTATCCATCCAGCCTCTCCTGTTCATATCGATCAAGCAACATCGATCTATTAGTTCGGTTCGTATCGATCGACTCCGCCTTTTTTTTCGTATCAATCATTCCAGGGATCGATACGAAGTAAGCAACCAACAAGCATCGATACGAAGCAGGCATAGTCATCGATACGAAGCGGCTACCTAATGATCGATACAAATAGATCCTCCATTCATCGATACGAAGGATAATCCCTAAGAACGATACGAAGAAGGCATGGCCAAGTAAAGGAAACAGTCATGCGGCACAAAAAGTGGATCTCCCCATAACAATCGCTCCACGTCATCGATACACGTTTGATTGATACGCATTGGGGTCGATACGAAGAGGTATCGATACGAACTAGGATTGATACGCATGCATCAGCCATTTGCAAATTCAACCTTGGATCGATCATAACTCGAAATCTACAAGTCCAAATGCCACCAAATTTATACATGAGTTTTCTTATCACCAGAAGAATGCTCATGATCGATCTCAGCCTAAATGGACACCATCTTGATCGATACGAAGGAGGTGGGAATCGATCTCAATCGATTCCAAATGAACCATGATCGATCATGTGGGCCCACCCACATGTGAGAAGGAGTATTTCGAGTTCAAAGGCAGATATTTCAGACCTACACCTATAAATAGCACTCCAATGCTAACAGGAAAAGGACTTTTTGACTCTGCTACACTGTTACTATGTCGGATCTTCATTGTAACTTGAGTGTTAGAGTTATTTACTGTTGTAATCAGTTAGCAATCAGCAATAAACATCAAATCATTCAAAGTGGACATAGGCTACAACATCGAACCACTATAAACCCTATCTTTTTACCGCTTTCCTTTTAAATTTGGAGCGCTCTTCATATTTATATCCTCAACATTTTGTCTATCTATGATATGAGATTGTGAATTGGTGCTTTCATCTGCAATTGGGTGTTTGTGACCAATTTTGGTATAAATATTTTGGTGCTTTCACCGAGAAGGCTAGCACTCAGGGATTCTAAAGCTTGGACTTTGGATTTGAAGGCTTAGGAGCTTGGATCTGGAAAGCTATGATGAAGCAATCAACGAGGAGACAAAGTGAGGAAAGGAGTTAGCATGAAGGAAGTCAGGAGGCTTCTTAGGAGCTAATCAGACTTCAGTTTTCATCACTAGAGATGAAATGGAGATGATGATGGATGTTATACAGGAAGGAATGCTGAAAAGGCTGGTGGAAATGATGCAGAACCTACTCCGGCAGATTGGACAAGCTGGAGCGCAGAATCGAGAGAACAAAGCAGCTGGAACAGAGGGAATCCAGAACCAAAGTCAGGGACACGGAGCAACCAGGATTATGGATAGAGCGGGACCATTAGGAACAGCCCTAGAGCTAGGGGGCATATCCTCGGATCATGTTGGCCCAATTCCAAACAGGATACCAGGCAGAACCATGCAATTTGGCGTTGATAAAGGAATGGATGCTCGTCTAGAGGAGAAGATTTCAGCATTCCCTCGTGAACTCGGAGGGCATGTCAGAGGCAACAGACAAAGGAACACAACTTGATGATAGTGAAATATTGGCAGAGATGGTCAGACGAGCCAAGAGAGGAGGGTTAGTGAATAGAGATATGGAAGATGTGAACAAGAGCCCCTTCGCTCCAGCAATTAGGCAGGCCAGGAACCCACCTGAATTCAAGCTACCTACACAGGAGACGTAAGATGGGAGGACGGATCCTGCAGTTCATCTGACGAGGTATATGAGGCACATGGAGGTACTGGGGGCGTCGAAGGAAGTCATGGCCCGGTGTTTCCCATTGTATTTGACGGATATAGCAGTGCTGTGGTTCAAACAATTAGAAAGCGACTCCATTGGAACATGGACCGAGTTGATTGAGAAGTTTATGAGGCAGTTCAGAGTTCACATCTCGAGGCCCAAGAACGTGATGAATTTGACAACACTGAAGTAGAAAACCGGGGAGTCTTTGAGAAGTTTTCTAACACGATTCAATGCGGCGGCAGCATCGGTGGATCGGCCAGATCCATCCATGGTTCTGATGGCAGCTGTATCTGGCATAGCTGATGGCACAGAATTCAAGAATTCATTGACAAGGGATCCACCTATGGACCTAGGATAGTTTTACCATGAGGCGGAAAGATTTCTACGACAGGAAGATGCAAAGGCTAAGAGAGAGGAAGGAGATGAAGTTGATGTCTATGCAATCAAAGGCAGGGATCCGCCCAAGAAAGATTCGAACAAAGACAAAGGGAAGCAAAAAGCAGAGAACAGCTTTGACGAGTCGAGGCGACCGCGAAAGGAGCCAAGATTTACCTCTTATTCGGAGCTGAGCGAGACTTTAGAGCGAATATATCAAGACACAATGGGGCAGGTTCCCTACCGGAGGCCAATGAGGAGGGATCCGACCAATAATGAAAATAAATCAAACAGATACTGCATATTCCACGAGCTAAATGGCCATAGCATGAACGATTGTAGGCATTTGAGGAATGTGATCAAGGGACATACCCGGAACGGCATGCTATTACAGTACGTGAAAATGTGAACAGCGATAGTGGAACAGGAGCGACCACAAACCGCATCAAATAAGAACAGCTGGATCAAGGCACCAACTTGTCATCAACTGATCGAAATAATGAGGAATAAGAAGTAAACTCCACACTAAAACGGTTAAGTCACTTACACATGTACAGGATCACGAACGATCCTCAAGCATGCTCTGAGGGTACTATAAACCGCAACAGTGTGGGTGCTTGCTCTTTGATGTTTCTGTTTTGTTTTTGTTTTCTTTTTTTGCATATGGATTTGGTTTAGTTAAACATTTCTATTGTAAGGCTCATTTGAATGTAAACCCGATGTCTATGATTTTAAAATTCACCACGAATGGCACCCGACCACGAACGATCATAATTCGCCTCGAACGGCGCCCGACCACAAACGGTCACAATTCGCCTCGAATGGCACCCGACCACGAACGGTCACAATTCGCCTCGAACGACACCCGACCACGAACAGTTATGATTTTCCTCGAACGGCATCTGACCTCGAACAGTCACAATCCGCCTCGAACGGCATCCGACCTCGAACGGTCACATATCGCCTAGAACAACATACGGTCTCGAATGATCGCTATTCACAATCAGGTAAAATTGTCAATCTCTTTACAGGTCATCAACAGGATACGAACATCAAACTTATAGCACTACAAAACATGCCTTCCTATCGCAAGGCATGTTTTGAGGGGCAAAAGTTATCCCGCTTTTTGGCCAAAGCCAGGATATCAACAAGTTAGCTAAAAAGGATGGTTATCAGGATTGGAGATCGATTGAAAACAAGGCTATGATCGATACCGTCAAAATTGAACCAAGCTCCAATCAAGGTAGGATCGATAAGGAATGATAAACAAGGTTAAGTGAGGCTACACCTCAAATTTCAGGTCAATCGGAGTTCGTATGCTCAAGTTATGGATCGATCAAGAATCATGAAGGAGACCTCACTTCGTATCCATCAGGGTCCGCCCCTATTTGTATCCATCCAGCCTCTCCTGTTCGTATCGATCAAGCAACATCGATCTATTAGTTCAGTTCGTATCGATCGACTCCACCTTTTAGTTTCGTATCAATCATTCCAAGGATCGATACGAAGTAAGCAACCAACATGCATCGATACGAAGCATGCATAGTCATTAATACGAAGCAGCTACCAAATGATCGATACGAATAAATCCTCCATTCATCGATACGAAGGATAATACCTAAGAATTATATGAAGAAGGCATGGTCAAGTGAAGGAAACGGTCTTGCGGCATAAAAAGTGGATCTCCCCATAACAATCGCTCCACGTGATCGATACACGTTTGATCGATACGCATAGGGGTAGATACGAAGAGGTATCGATATGAACTAGGATCGATACGCATAGGGTCGATACGAAGAGGTAACGATACGAACTAGGATCGATATGCATAGGGGTCGATATGAAGAGGTATCGATACGAACTAGGATCGATACGCATGCATCAGCTATTTGCAAATTCAACCTTGGATCGATCATAACTCGAAATCTACAAGTCCAAATGCCATTAAATTTTCACAGGAGTTTTCTTATCACCAGAAGAATCCTCATGATCGATCTCTGCCCAAATTGACACCATCTTGATCGATACGAAGGAGATGGGAATCGATCCCACTCGATCCCAAATGACCCCTGATCGATCATATGGGCCCACCCATGTGTGAGAAGGAGTATTCCAAGTTCAAAGGCAGATATTTCAGACCTACACCTATAAATAACACTCCAATGCCAACAGAAATGGAACTTTTTGACTCTGCTACAATGATACTCTGTCGGATCTTCATTGTAACTTAAGTGTTAGAGTTATTTGCTGTTGTAATCAGTTAGCAATCAGCATTAAACATCAAATCATTCAAAGAGGACATAGGCTACAACGCCGAACCACTATAAACCCTTTCTTTTTACCGCTTCCCTTTTAAATTTGGAGTGTTCTTCGTATTTATACCCTCTACGTTTTGTCTATCTGTGATATGAGATTGTGAATTGGTGCTTTCATCTGCAATTGGGTGTTTGTGACCAATTTTGGTACAAACATTGGCAGCACTTTTAGAAAAGAAATTAGTAACCAATAATATTTTGACAAACAAGGCAGGTTAAAAGTATTTATTTTTAAAGTTAAAAACAGATTTTACATACTTTTGGCATGTTTCGCCTCTTTCGACACAGGGGTTTCGATCGAGAGCTTCTGCCACCATTGCCATCGAAACCAATGCACATAGTATCAATAACTTGTTACATAGTGAATTGGACCAAGGCGAAAGGTACTGAGTCGAGACCAAAGGTTCCGATGGAGTCAAAGCATGACTTTGTTTTAATTAAAATGGCGCCTGCTTTGCTTTCGAAGGATATGCTTTCAACTTGGTTGGCTTTCGGCTGAGACAAATGTTTTAAAGGAAAGGTTTCGAATGGGTTGTGCCTTTTGTTTTAAGTTAATGCTTTCGAAGGAGTCGAAACTCCTAGCTGCCGCTTTTCTTATCTTTCGAAACAAAGGTTTCGAAGGAAATACTTTACTTTTAAAAATTAGCCGCTTCTCCAATGCTTTCGGAAGGTTGGTTTCGACACCATCACTTCTTTACTTAGGAATAGCTTTCGAAAGAGTGTTTTCGACTTAAATGTTTTATGACCCTTTTACTCTGTTGGAGGTAAAACTCAAAGGTTTCGAAAGAGATGGTTTTCAATGGTTTCGAAAGGTGTTTCCACATGTTATAAATTGAACCCAAAAGCTTTCAAAAGGTTTGATGTTTTAATGGTTTCGAAGGGGTGGTTCCCCAATGGTTTCGAAAGGTTTTAAAGGAAAGGTTTTCCAATGTTTTCGAAAGGCAATGTTAAGTGTTTTAAAGATAAGATGCCTAAGGTTTTAATGCTTTTGAAGGAATGGTTTTTCAATGTTTTCGAAAGGAAGATTATGAATGGATTCGAAAGGAATGGTTTGGGCTTTCGGCCTAAGTGAAAGGAAGGGGTTTTCTTGGTTTCGAAAGGGATACTTTCAATGGATTCGAAAGGGGTACTTTCAAAGGTTTAAATGTTTTCATCAACAAAGACTTGAGTAAAGTATATATAACATGGCAAGGAGACTTTGAGTAAAGCATAGAGTATATATTTTCCTTGTTTAAGTTTGATTTAAAGGTTTTAAATCAATTTGAGAAGAAAAAGTTTTCAAGGAAAATTTAAGGGAAGATTACCCTAAGTAAAATGACTCGGATATTTGTATACCAGATAGGACTGGTATAGGGTCGCGCCCTAAACATTAGCTATTAGCCCCCAACTAATTTAGTCCAAAATTCTAGTGTGTAAGGCTTTGTCATAGGTAAGACTAAAATGATGTTACACACAGAAGGGAATATATTTGTACAGAGGTAGGTTATTGGTGAGCCCGTAAAACCATTAGGATCAGTTGACCCGTAGAAAGTAAGTTCGGGATAGACAGTCCAAAAGAGGAGTATCTAACAGATGTTAGATTATTTGTTTATATTGTCTGGTAGGCCCGAGTCAGCCAAAGGTTAGTAGTTAGCCAAACAAAACTATAGTGTTCGGACAGATAGTTCATTTGTTACCTGATATATTTGTTTACATGATAATGCTTTGCATTTTAACCAGTTTTGGTTGGAAGATTATGATTTGCAAAAGATATGTTTTAAAAGGATATTAGTGAGGGGAAACCCGTTCCGCTAAGCGGTGTGGTCTCACTTAATATCGAATAACCGAGATGTATCGTGTTATTCACACCAGGATTTATGTCTGACTCGAAGTTTATGTTTTCCCCTTAAACTCTCGGGTGCTCAAAATTGATTTGAGTAGGATGAGGGTTGAGGCTTACAAGATTTTAGTAGGTTGGCGAATAAAGCTTTCGGAGACGAGCAAGTGGCTGATGGAAAGCTGTTTAGGAGTTGCTATTTTATTTTGTTTGATTCCGATGTGCTGTATTATGTCAATATGACTATATAGTACTCGGGTCAGCCAAAGGGGCATCTTCATATGCCGCTCTTAGTGTATTTTTAATAATTATATTTGATCTGAACCTGGGAAACTATTGGGATTATGTAATGGAATATGAAACATGTTTTGTGAAATGTATTTAGATTTTTTTTTTTTTTTGAAATCTGTGATTTTGTTTCATATTCATGTGCTTCTAATATTATGGATATCATTAACATTACCGTATTTGGTCATCAGAAGTTAGTACTATGGATGACTGCAGCATCTATAGCGTTTAGCTTCGGGCCTCCAGATAGGGGATGTTACAACTTGGTATCAGAGCATAGGTTTATGAAAAACTTTAATCTAAAATGATTTTTGAAAACACAATCCTAAGGAATTAGAGATAAGATCGGGGTATGGGATAACGCTAGAGTAACGTACTTGTATTTGCTATATATAAGTATACGCTATATTTCTAGTTTCCTATCTCTCTTAGGTTATTCTTCTGTATCTCATGAGGCTTGAATACAGATATGAACGCTAAAAGTGGAAGAGTGAATCTTGGAGGAAGCACTACCACAAATGGAAATGCTAGACTGAATACTAGAAGGAACCAAGGTCAGGCACAAGCTGGAAATGTTGGTGCTGGGGTTCCACAAGTGGATATGCGAGCTATGTCTCAGTTTTTCATGAACATGATGCAAGCTGGAATTGCTGCTGGAGTGGTTGGATGAAATGCTGACGTAGGAGTTCAGGAAGCTCCGGTGGTCAACAACTATGTTATTCTGAGTGGAGATTATGATAGTCTTGGAAGAAAGCCATTTATTGGAACTGAGGATGCTATTAAGGTGGAGAACTAGTTATTGCATTGTGAGAGAATCTTTGTTGACTTGGGGCTCAATGATGGGCAGAAGAGAAGGCTTGCTTCAAGATAGCTTTAGGGAGAAGCTTTATTTTGGTGGAATAGTGTGACAATTGAGGTTAATGAAGAGGTTATGACATGGGCTGAGTTTAGGAGAAGGTTCCAGGAGAGGTTCATGTCTATGATGGCGTAGGCTGCTTTGCTCAGAAAGTTTGCTGAGTTGGAGCAGGGGGAGATGTCTGTGTTGGAATATTCTAGAAGGTTTGAGGAGTTGGCTAGGTATGGACATGCCACTGTGGATATTGTGATGAAGAGAAATGAGAAGTTCATAAGGGGGTTGAAGTCTGAGTTGGCAAGGGCTACATTACCTCATATTAGGGATCCTTGTGATGTTGTGGTGGAGATGGCTTTAAGACATGAGGAGATGCTTGCATCTCTAGAGAAGAATAAGGCAAAGGAGGTCTAGGTAGGGCAGAGTTAGCAAAGAAAGTTCTTTTATAAGAAGGGTGCTCAGAAAGGTGGAGCCGTAAAGAAAGGAAAGTCGGAGGTTGTTTGCTTCATGTGCGATAAGAAGGGACATTTCGCTAATGAATGTCGTACTGGAAAGGCGAAGGAAGTGATCGAGAAGAAGAATATCAGATGCTTCAACTGCGATCAGATTGGTCATTATAAGAATCAATGCAAAGAGCTTGCTAAGGATGGAAGGGAAAAAGTATTTGCATTAGAGCCAGCTACATCAGGACCAACAGCGTAGGACAAAGGGATGGCAATGTTGGGAGGAACGCTTCAGATTCATGGTATGTCTGTTAGCGTTCTGTTTGATACTTGTGCATCACATTCTTTTATATCCCATTGTTAAGTAGATATGCTTAACCTAGAACCCACATATTTAGTTACTTCCTTAAGGGTTACAAATCCGATAGGAGGGTATGCGACACTTGGGATGAAGTGTGACAACTTAGAGTTTGATTTGTTAGGTCATACTTTTATTTGCGGTTATCATGTGTTTGACTCTGTAGGTGTTAGCACCAAAATTGGTCACTAACACCCAAAGAGAGTTTTGTGTAGAGAGATTAATGAAGAAGATAAATTAAAACAGAGGGATGCAAGCTAAATTAACTGCAAAGAATAAGAACACCAGATTTATAGTTGTTCGGCGTAACTGCCTACGTCCACTTTGAGTTTCAATCTTTATTGCTTTCACAAGTAGTTGAATACAGATACAATCCGTACACTAATGACTTGAATACAAGTTTGAACTGAAAAGAATGAGTCTTGAAAGCGGCAAAGTCTCCCCAGTGTTCTCCAAAAAAGGTCCCTTTCACTGTGCCCCTGCCCCTCTATTTATAGACGAAGATGGGTTGGACTTCCCTCATGGGCCTAGGATTTAGATGCCTCGGCCCGTAGTAAGTGACTTCTGTACGCCGAGCCACAATTGCCGAACCACATATCCGGGCCGAATGGTATCTGCATGCCGATCGAGACAGTGTGCTAAGTGAAGAGTGTAGGCCGGACGAGACCTGTTCCGACCGAGACTTGATGTCGGTCGAGGGGAGATGCCGAACGAGGCTCATGCCGAACGAACTTGCTATGCTGAGCAAGGTGAAATGCTGAACGACCTTGCTATGCCGAATGGCCCTCCTATGCTGAATGAGGCGATATGCCGAGTGAGGCTAGATGCCGAACAAGGCTTGGATGCTGAGCGGGGTTTGGATGCCGAACGGGGCTTGGATGCCGAACGGGGCTTGGATGCCGAACGGGGCTTGGATGCCGAGTGGGGCTTGGATGCCGAGCGGGGCTTGGATGCTGAACGAGGCTTGGATGCTGAGCGGGGCTTGGATGCCGAGCGGGGCTTGGATGCCGAGCGGGGCTTGGATGCCGAGCGGGGCTAGATGCCGAGCGGGGCTTGGATGTCGAACGAGGCTTGGATGCCGAGCGGGGCTTGGATGCCGAATGAGGCTTGGATGCCGAGCGGGGCTTGGATGCTGAGCGGGGCTAGATGTCGAACGGGGCTTGGATGTCGAACGAGGCTTGGATGCCGAGCGGGGCTTGGATGTCGAACGAGGCTAGATGCCGAGCGGGGCTTGGATGCCGAACGAGGCTTGGATGCCGAGCGGGGCTTGGATGCCGAACGAGGCTAGATGCTGAGCGGGGCTTGGATGACGAATGAGGCTTGGATGCCGAGCGGGGATTGGATGCCGAACGAGGCTAGATGCCGAACGGTGCTCTATGCCGAGCGACCCTTTTACGCCGAGCCTCTTGTTACTTGGTCAAGCCACCGGGTAACACTTGCCCCCCAAAGTGTATCTTGTGGACGAACATGATACGCTTTGAACCATGAGCGCTCCGTACATTTCTTTAAGCTCTTGTTTCGTTTCATCAATAGTGATCTCCTGAATGTCGAATGAGACATTGAATGCCGAACGACATATGGATGCCGAACGACATACGGATGCCGAACGACATACGGATGCCGAACGACATTGAATGCCGAACAACATTGATGTCGAGCGAGGGTGTTGCCTTGACCGGTTCTACTGGTCACTGTCCATTCATCTTCCCTCATCCCTATATAACTCAACACTCCTCTTCTTTTCCCTTTTTACTTCCGCTCTACAGAACTTACGAAATCGCCTCCCAACAGACTTCAGCGAATTATTTACCTTTCCCTTCTCTTCTCAAACTCAATACATTGCCTCACCTCCTTCCCCAATCAACGAATCCGATCAGAATCGTGTTTCCTACTCTAGGATCTTCCCAAGCTTCGAGTCATTTCTTAGGTAATGGCCTTTCCTTTAAACACTTCATCCCGACTAGGAAACTTAGCACGAGATTCGAACTCGTGAATCTTCGTAAAACTGAGGACAGTAGGAACTGCGTGGATGAGGACAACGAATTCGAGGTTACGATGCCGAACGACAAGGAGAGATTGGAGGAGAGCAATGAGTCCTGCCGAACGGTGGAGAGAGGACGATGGAGAGGAACGAGTATTGGGCTTACAGGGCCGAGTGGTGCGGCTCGGTACTATCACTGCTTGGCATAATTTCTGCATGCCGAACGAGGAAAGAGGGAGAAAGGAGAAGAAATGAGGGTTGAGCCTAGATGCCGAGCGATGCGGCTTGGTATGATCATGGCTCGGCATGACTCCATCATGCCGAATGGTGAAGAGGAAGTACTGGAGTGAAGTTGGAGTTAGGTTCAGCGTGCCGAGCGATGTGGCTCGGTATGACCATAGCTCGGCATGATTCCCTTATGCCGAACGAGGTAGGAAGGAGTGCAGGAGAAAAGTAGAAGTTGGGCAAAATGCCGAGCGATGCTGCTCGGTATGTCTTGCTGAACGGCCCATCTGTGCCAGGCGGTAGAGAGGGAGCGTAGGAATGAGGTTGGAGTTAAGGGCAAAGTGCCGAGCGATGCGGCTCGGTATGGTTGTGGTTCGGCATGACTCCCTTATGCCGAACGGTGGAGAGGAAAGGTGGAAGAGTGGTGTATATATGATAGTTAAAACCATCTCAACCTGAACACAATGCATTGTTGACTTAACACCTTTTTATGCCCGAATATATGACAGTGAACAAGGACGGACTTAAACAACTAAGCATATCGGACAATCCAGACTGATAACTTCCGTGTTTAGATAACTGTAAACCTGAACTTAACTTGCTTAAAACAGTTAATAACCTTTCATATACAGTGTCGATGCCGAGTTCAAAACATAAACCATCTTACGATAAGCTCTCGCAGACAATCAGCGATGACGGTCTTCGAAGATGATAGTTCGAAGCCTAACTTTATTTCAACAACTCAGTGACTTTTAATTTCTTGGCACTTATATCTGAATGATCGCACTAGTTCACACACCACACGGGGGGAGCATTTATGTTGTTAAGTCTAATGTCGATTGTTTTTCAAGTATAGTCCAAACAGGTGTCTCATCAGATTCAATCTTCACTAGAGATGTCTAGGAAATCTAGTTCTGCCACGATCTCGGATAGACATGAGCAAACTTCACAACAAGAAGTAGTTGGAACTTTGAACCCAATAACTGCTCATGTACAAGATATTCCGAATCCCACGATCGCATCCGTCGACTTGGCTCCCGATGCCTTAGAAGCAGCGATCTTTCTAGATAATCCGGTCGATTCTCAAGCTTCGAGAAGTAACGAAAGCACTCTTCGTCGCATATGCTCAATTCACGGGATTCCTTTCGGCGATGTGTTGGTTCCATCGGGACAAGATCGTCCTCACTTGCCCCCAGTCGGATATACGGCCTGCAATAAATTTATGTGCTGGGTTGGTAGCGTGCCACCATTCAATTCCTTCCTCCGCGACTTGCTACAGTATATTGAGATAGCTCCATCACAGTTACATCCTAACAGTCACGTGTTTGTATATGGCACGTGCATTCTCTACATGAGCGTCCTTTTTAGGCTCCCGACTCATGGCGATATCCGTTATATTTATCGTTTTGAGAGACGATCCGACAGCCCATCCTTTGTATTTCTCGAGCCGCTAGTAAGTGTCAAATTCTGCCTAGGGCGTGGAGCAAATTCGCCCAGTATAAGCAGGAATGGTTCTACGTGCACTGTCCCCCGGCTTTGCAAGGAGATGGGTGGAAGGGAGTGAGTCTCTTTTCTAGATCGATACTTGCATTTAGCGGGAGTTGCACCATTTCTAATTCTTTCTCTACTTTTACAGGTATCAGCCCACGTCCTGAAGGCTCCGGGTACTCCGAGGCCGTTGAAGCTATCCGAGTTGTCCCCGTGGAAGACCAGGATATCAGGTCTATCATTTCTAATGAAATGCTCTCTAAATTCGGCCTGCTGGCGGAAGGTCGCCGAATAAGTCTTCCTCACGGCGTCACTATAACCGGTTCTACCTTGGATAAAGATAAAAGGCAAGCTGGGCCTTCAGTACGTGATTCCCCTGACACACCTGAGGAGGGGGAGATTAGAGAAGGCAAAATGCCCGGAGTTCCGAATAAAAATGTTAGTCCTACTCAGGAGCCGGTAGTTGAGGTTCACGACATTGAAGTATTGCCTCCTCCTTCAAAGGGAAAGAAGAAATTGACTTACAAATTGAGGAAAAAGACGGCATGTGGAACCTCTAAGGTTACAATCACTCCGGTAGAGAGAGAGCCCTCTCCTCAACACCTAGAGAGTTCATTGAAAGGCTTGTCGGACCTCACTATTCCCGACGATTTGCTTAATTATGGCTTCGATGATCCGGAAGCCTTGAAGCTTCGTTCGCCCACGAAAGGCGATGGAGATGCTCAAGTCCAAAATCAAGGAGAGAAAACTCCAATTAGTAAAGCTAAAAAAACTGGTCCATTGGAGGGAAACACTAGGACACACATGATAACACTTACTCTTCACCCTACACTTAATCTTTAGTTACCATGTGATTCCGGCTGACCCGCGTTCATTTAATTTTTGTGCAGGTGATATGGGGCGTTCTCACGGATTTGACCGCCTCCGCAGTTCCTCTATCTTCCATCCTTCTGGACGAGATTCGGGCTCCGGAAAACATCGGGATAGAGACGATGACAGCCACAAAGATTACCGCTCCTGGGATTCGTCATCCCGATGAAAAACTTACCATCAGCCTTCATCTCATTACAATTCTCCTTCTCACCCGGAACAAGGCAGGGAGAAATCTGGCCATAAAGGGTCCTAGTCTGATACTCCTCGCGATCAACACTCAGGCTCATCCAACACAAGGCCTCACAAGAAAACCGTGGTTTCAAAACCAACTCCTCCTACTCCTGCACAAGATCCGTCGGTGTCGGAAAAGCTGGCCGAGCTCAAGGCTACGTTCCATAAAATATGCTTTGATGGTCTGAAGTTCCTTCCTGTGATCCATTCCATTCCGGGACACGTCAAGCAAAGTGCCATCGCATGTAACAACGACGTCTACGTCCAACATGACGCATTCGTCCACTTGGTTGAAAAAGTCTTGGAAGTCTCTACTGAGCGTCAACATGAAATCGACCGTCTGAAGCTCGCGGCTATTCATGACAAAGACATCATTAAAGCTCAGGATGAAGAGCTCTCTTCATACAAGTCTCGACTCGAATCCGCTCAAAAGAATGCTAAAGACACAGCGGAGGCCGTTAGTCGTCTGGATACGACACATAAGAAAGAAATCGACGAAGCGGTTCAGCATTGTAGGGCCTTAGCTTTAGAGAAAGATTCTGTTCAAAAAGAGAGAGATGCATATGCTCAGCGCGTCAAAGAGTTGGAAGAGCTGTTCACTAAGGAGAAGGAAGAGAAAATAGGAAAATAGCTGCTCAGGAGGAGTCCCAACGATATTGCCATGAGATTGTTGCCACTCGACTCCTCAAAACACAACTAGATGAGGAGCTTTCCAGAGCCGAAGCACTGAAGGAGATAGCCCGCGAGGAAGGTAAAAAGATGGCGCTCTCTGATATCGACTCGCACCTTGAAGCAGCTGTCGAGGCCGGTAGGGAGGAGATCAAGTGCTTGTTTGACCCGCTTATAGCAGAATACAACGCTCGCGTCCTCATGCATCGGGATTTGACTTTTCTTGGCGAGGGTTACCTCGAATCTCTAGCCGAGGCATGGGACACTCTTATAAAGATAAAGAAAGTTGAATCGGGAACGGAAGAGGTTGATGAAGGGGCCTTGGTAAAGGAATTCCTTCGAGGGAACGAACCTTCAGACTTATCTGCAGCGAGGGTTCTTTTCAGCAAAGACTCGCCCACATCAGGCGAAAAAAGTGACATTGCTGGCCCGTTCGGAGCCAAGCCTACAGTTCCTTCCCTTACCCAACCGACTAATCGCCTACCACTTGACCCCTTCGAAAAACACATTGGGTATGATCCCGAAGATCCCGGTCTTGGTATTCAGGTTCTATCTCCTATTCCAAAAGGCGAAACTCCTCGAACAGTCGAGAGCCAGCCAGATACTGGTATATAACTTTTCCTTTAGAGTTCAAAGGTTTCTCGTTTTCAGCAAGTGATAAATGTATTCTAACATTTGTTTCTTACGATTCCGCGTAGGTCACCCTGATCCCATACCTACTCCAAGAAGCGATGCCGCCACGGAGAAGGAGAAGGCGAGCGGGGCTATCCAAGCGGGAGAGACTCCCGATCCTGATGCTCAAGTGATTGAGGCGCTTGACGAGGATAAGTCTGACACTTCGTCACCCGTCGAAGAAAGTTGTGAAGTTGAGATTACGGGCGCCTCAGGACACACTTCGAAAGTGAGCATGAAGGAGCAACTTGCGGAAGAGAAAAGGAAAAAAGTTGAGATCAAGGTCGAGTCCCAAGTGGTCGAACTTGATGACCCACTGAACAGGCCTTTAAAGGTCATCCTTCCCGGTGGGATTAGGCCACAAGAAATCCCTCCTCCTTCTTCGGACACCCCTTCATTAGCGAGCAAATCGTCCAAGAGAAAACGCGTAGGGGAAGAATCGTCTGAGAAGCCAAAGAAGGAGAAGAAGACGAAGAAGTAACTATCATGCTCGCTCAACGAGAATCAGTCTGGATTATGTAATCATTTTTATTTATTTTCATAGCTGTTGTAAATAGACTTTTGGCCCCGAGTTTGGGAGAAGTTGTAGTAGGACTTTATTTTGAATTGATGAATAAAATTTTGTTCTTTGTCTTCCAAATGACTTCTGTCGTTCAGCTCACTGTATAACTTGTAGTCGAAATCTAAAACCTTGTGAGTTATATAAGCCCTAGTTCACTTCCATGTGACTCGGAGATTTTTTGAATCGCTTATACTCTGATCCGTACTCTGGGATCTAGGAACATTCCAGTCCACGCTCAGGGGACTTTGGAGATATCGAAGTTGTTTATACTCTAGTCCGCACTCTGGGGACTTAGAGCACTCTAGTCTACACTATGAGGACTTAGAGATTCTTCAGTCGTTTATACTCTAGTCCGGACTCTGGGGACTCGGAGTACTCTAGTCCGCACTCTGGGGACTTAGAGATTTTTCTGTCGTTTATACTCTAGTCCGCACTCTAGCGACTCAGAGTACTCTAGTCCGCACTTTGGGGACTTAGAGATTTTTCTGTCGTTTATACTCTAGTCCACAATCTGGGGACTCAGAGTACTCTAGTCCGCACTCTAGGGACTTAGAGATTTTTCAGTCGTTTATACTCTAGTCCGCACTCTGGGGACTCAGAGTACTCTAGTCCGCACTCTGGGGACTTAGAGATTTTTCAGTCGTTTATACTCTAGTCCGCACTCTGGGGACTCAGAGTACTCTAGTCCGCACTCTGGGGATTTAGAGATTTTTCAGTCGTTTATACTCTAGTCCGCACTCTGAGTACTCAGAGTGCTCTAGTCCGCACTCTGGGGATTTAGAGATTTTTCTGTCGTTTATACTCTAGTCTGCACTCTGGGGACTCAGAGTACTCTAGTCCGCACTCTGGAGACTTAGATATTTTTCAGTGCTTGGATGTGCGTTCATACGCCAGACAGAATGGCGCAACTTAATTTTCATCATAGAATTGTACTATACGGAAACATCAATAGTTCATGGAAAAGACGGCTTCAAGCCTTTATTATTCATACTAAATAAAAACAAACTAAATTGTCTTATTACATGCTGACAACTAAAACAACGAAAGGAACATAAACTGGAAATAATTACAGCTAAAATGCAAAATAATTGGGCTAAGTGTAATAACAGCGTAGGTGTTTGCTATTCCATGCTCGGGGGAGTGTCGCGCCATCAACGGTCGCTAGCTTGAAAGTTCCTTCTCCAAGCTTCCGTTCGATGACATATGGACCTTCCCATGCGGGATTCATATGTGATGGGGCCGGAAAGACTCGCTTCAAAACGAGATCGCCCACATCGAAACTTCTTGGTCGGACTTTTTCATTATAATATCGAGCAATTCTGTTCCTATGTGCAGCCGCTCTCAAATAAGCTTCTTCACGTTTTTCATCAACAAAGTCCAGTGATTCCAACAAGAGATTCTGATTTGTCTCAGGGTCATAATAGGTTACCCGATGAGAAGGAACTTCAAGTTCCACGGGTATCACAGCTTCGGTGCCGTATGCCAAAGTGAATGGAGTATGGCCAGTCGCGGACTTGTGGGTGGTTCTGTAAGCCCAGAGCGTTGTCGGAAGCTCATCCACCCACTTGCCTCTAGCCTTTTCCAGTCGTTTCTTTAATATCAGCTTGATTATTTTATTTACGGCTTCCACTTGGCTGTTCGCCTTAGGGTGAGCGACTGCCGAAAACCTTTTATCAATATGATACTTCTGGCAAAAAAATTTGAATTCTCTACTCTCAAACTGAGTTCCATTGTCCGTAATGATAGTTCGTGGGAGGCCAAAACGGCATATGATGTTTCGTACAATGAAATTAATTACTTTTTTGGTGGTGATCGTAGCTAAAGGCTCTGCTTCTGCCCACTTAGTAAAGTAGTCAACCGCATACTTTGCACCACCCCTAGAAATCGGTAAGGAACCGATTATATCGATCCCCCAAATCGCAAATGGCCAAGGACTAACCATTTGAGTGAGTTCCGTTGGCGGAGCTCTTGGGATTTTCGCGAACTTTTGACATTTGTCACACTTTCTCGAGTAGTCGGCAGCATCCTGATTTACAGTTGGCCAATAATATCCATAGCGGAGGATCTTTTTTGCGAGTGTTTGCCCCCCCCCCCCCAATATGGTCGCTACATTCTCCCTCGTGGACTTCCATTAAAACTCATTTTATCTCATCATGGGCGATGCACCGGAGTAAGGGGACCGAGAACCCCCTCCAGTACAGTATTCCATCTTGTACTATATATCTTGAAGCTTTACGAATAACTTGTCGTCTCTCGCTCTTTCTATCGGGATAGGTCCCGTGTAGTATGTATTGTTTGAATGGGGTCATCCATGAATCCTTTTCAATTTCTATTTCTAGAACAAAGTCTATCTCCATTTCATTTATACTTGGAGATTGTAAAGCTTCGACAGGAACCAAGCCCATTTGTTGTGCATCGCCTGTACTTGCGAACTTTGCCAATGAATCGGCCTCCTTGTTTTGCTCGCGCGGGACATGGGAAATATCGTAGTATTGAAGGTCAGCTAACAGTTCTTGAACTCATGAAAGGTATGGGGCGAGTCTCTGCCCTTTTGCTCGATAATCTCCACGTACTTGATACACTACCAATTGTGAGTCGCAAAAGACTTCAATTGATTTTATTCCGAGTTCCTTGATAAGTTTCAAACCAGCAATTAATGCTTCATACTCAGCTTCGTTGTTTGTGGCTGGAAAATTGAGTTTCAAAGCGTAACAAATTGATCGGTTTTTGGGAGTCACCAAAATCACACCAGCTCCAGAACAACGGTCGTTGGACGCCCCGTCAGTGTACAGTTTCCATCGAATAGGCGGAATAATATCATAATCGTTTGATACGTCTGACACGGTGAATTCAGCAGTGAAGTCCGCTAGTGCTTTCCCTTGTATGGCCCTCCGTAGTAGGTAGGTAATATCGAACTGACTCAGCTCGATATTCCATTTTAACATCCTTCCAAAGGTTTCTGGTCGTTGGAGTACCTACCGTAAGGGTAGATCGGTATAAACACTGATTGAGTGAGCCTGGAAGTACAGACGTAGCTTGCGTGATGCAATCACCAAGCAGTAGGCCAATTTCTCAATTTTGGGATAATTTCTTTCTACCCCCGTTAGACGTTTATTGACGTAGTATACCGGCTTTTGAACTTGGTCCTCCTCGCGAACCAAAGCCGTACTGATAGCATGTTGGGATACAGCCAAGTATATATACAACATTTCATGGTCTACAGGCTTCGACAGCACCGGGGGACTTTCCAAATGCCTTACCAGATCTCGGAATGCGTCTTCGCAATCGGGCGTCCATTCAAAATTTCTCTTTCCCTTCTTGATTACATCGAAGAATGGAATACACTTGTCTGTGGCCTTGGATATGAATCAACTCAACGCAGCTACTTTCCCATTCAAGCTTTGTACTTGCTTTATAGTTCTGGGTACTTGTATGTCTCGGATAGCTTGAATCTTCTCCGGGTTAGCTTCGATTCCTCGTGCATTAACGATGAAACCCAAAAACTTTCTCGATGCAACACCAAAGGAACACTTCAGCGGGTTGATTTTCATTCCATAATTCCTGAGTATATCAACCATCTTTGCCAAGTCTCGAATGTGGTCGTTTGACTGTCGTGACTTCACGAGCATGTCATCCACATAGACTTCCATTGTTCTACCAATCTGGTCTTTAAACATCCGATTCACCAAGCGCTGATAAGTCGCCCCTGCGTTTTTCAACCCAAAATGCATCACTACATAATAGTACAGTCCAACATCTATGACGAAACTGGTGTGTTCTTGATCTGGAATGTGCATCGGGATTTGATTGTATCCCGAGTATGCATCCATAAATGATAATAACTTGTGCCCTGCCGTTGAATCGACCAACTGATCAATTCTAGGTAATTGGAAACTATCCTTAGGGCATGCTTTGTTTAAATCCGAGTAATCAACACAAGTCCTCCATTTCCCATTCGCTTTTCTCACTAGTACAGGATTAGAGACCCATTCTGGGTAGAGGGCGTCGTGGACGAACCCATTGGCTTTGAGTTTGTCCACTTCCTCTTTGAGAGCCATGGACCTCTCCGGGTCCATGCCTCTCCTTTTCTGCTTTACTGGAACATACTTTGGGTCTATGTTCAACATATGACTCGCAATAGTGGGAGAAATCCCGCACATATCAGAATGTGTCCAAGCGAAAACATCCAGATTCGCTCGGAGGAAATCAGTGAGATCCTCGGTCATCGAGGGGCTGAGTTGTTATCCAATCTTAAGTACTCGGGACGGATCGTCTTGGCTGATTGAAATGTCAATCGTTAGTTCAGTCGGCGCTGCTTTTTCTTCCCTGGGTTCCTCATCATCATCTCTCGGATCTATGTCTCTACAGATCCGATCATGTTGCCCGAGCCAAGGCTCGGGCATTACTTGTCAATTTTCAATGACCTGGTTGTGGACGGAGCTTTCCACAACCTTTCCCTTCTCTCTTCGCTTGGCCTCTCTCAGTTTAGCCACATAGCATGCACGACCAGTCGCCTGATCGCCATGTACAACACCAACTCCTTTGTCTATCGGAAATTTCAAAGTTAAACACCACGGGGCCAAAGCTGCCCTGAACTCTACCAAGGCCGGTCGTCCCAGAAATACATTGTATGGAGAATCAACATCCAAAACTATGAATGGTAGGATTTTCACCCTCCTACGTTCGCCTTGCCCTAGTTCAACTGGCAATTCAACATAACCCAACGCATCGGTTGCTGCACCATTAAAGCCATGGATACGAGCTTTAGATGGTTTTAAATCTTTCGTCTCCATCTTCCTTTTGTCATACGCTTTTTTGAAGATGATATTAACAGAACTTCCACAATCAATCAAAATTATTTTCACAAATGCTGGCCCGATTGTCGCAGATATGACCATCGGGTCAACGGTAGGAGCTTCCACCTGATCAACATCTCTGCTCCTGAATACTATATCGTCTGTCATCATGCGCTGCTGTTTAGCGGGGGTCCCATCCTCCACATTCGAACAACACTCAAAATCTGCATGCCTCAAGGAGTTAGCATACCGCTCCATCTCTTGCCAGTTCTTATCTGCAGGGTGAGGTCCGCCTACTATCGTGTTTATGACCAGTCTACCCACGGTCCGAGCAGGCTCCTCAAGGTGACGTGGAGCTGGTGCATGACCGGGATTGGACGTTCCCTGTCCACCCTCTTGAGGATTCTTTACAAACTCCTGCAACTTTTTCTGTCTAATCAACTTTTCTATAGCGTCATGTAAGTGCCTACACTCCTCAGTATTGTGCCCGTAAGTCTCATGGAAGCGGCAATACTTCCCAGTCCGCTTTTGCTCTTCAGTGGACTCTTTTGGGCGTGGCTTTCGATATTGGAAAGTATTACAAGTTGACAGGTAAATATTTTCCAGAGATGCATTCAAAGGAGTGTACTCGTTGGAAGTTGGGATCCTTGGTTTCCACTTTCCAGCTTCCCTTTTCTTTCCGGGATTTCCCCCACCGGATCCTTTAGATTGTTCAGGCTTGTTTTGAATATTGACTTGTACCTTTCCAAAGTTGTCGCCGGATTGTTTTACAGCGATGTTACTCTGCATATCCTCCTTGCCACGTACCGGTGCGTTATCTCTCCTCGTCCACCTAGCTTCCTCCCTTCTTATAAATTGGTGTGCTTTTGAATAAAAACGTTCTAGCGTAGTAGGAGGCTTTCCCGCCAGCCAATCTCCAAACTCTGAATACGGATTTACCCCTCGCATCACGGCCATTAAAATATCATGGTCGTTGGGGTTGCTAACTTCAGTTCCGGCAACATGAAACCTCTGTAAGTACTCTTTCAACGACTCCCCTGGAGTCTGAAT
Source organism: Allium fistulosum (assembly GCA_030737815.1). Lineage (NCBI taxonomy): Eukaryota > Viridiplantae > Streptophyta > Magnoliopsida > Asparagales > Amaryllidaceae > Allium > Allium fistulosum. The sequence goes on along the minus strand of CM060905.1, from coordinate 150,859,249 downwards.
CACACTGGACAAGGACATCACATCCTTGGGACGAGTGGCATGAATCCTGAATTGTTCCACAAATTTCGTCGCTAACTCATCAAAGTTGGAGATAGTTCGCGGAGGAAGTCGGGTGAACCACATGGTAGCGATTCCAGATAAAGTTATTGGGAAACATCTACACTTGGTTGCATCGTTCGCTCTAGCTGAGTCCATCATCCATTCATACCTCATCACATGCTATCGGGGATCAGTCTTTCCTTCATAGACTGGAATAGTCGGCATGTTAAACTTCCTGGGGTACTCGGCTTGTAAGATAACATCTGTGAATGGAGTATGACTCCTGGATATCCCCCAATCATCATTTGATAAGCCTTGATTCTCTTTCATCAGCTGTTCGACCATAGCTGATAGGTCTGGGGTTTGTATGGAAGATGGTAGGTTGGTGTCTGTCCTGTGAGACCATTCTGGTCGGTGTCTCCTCCGTTGGCGATCTACCAAGTGCGTGTCCTAGAGACCAGCATCATTAGGACTTTGGTGTGTCGGCTGTCCAGCTTCCACTCGTACTCTAGATCCTAAGTTTCCCATTCCAGCTTGAGTGTGATTTTCTTGGTGTAAGTGAGGTGTCATTGCTCCAGGTAGAGAACTCGGACAATCCCTGGTTGATCGATCAACAACACCTGTTTGCGTTGTTTTGTTCTACGACGTCTACGCCTGGGTGGTTCACCAGACGAGGAAGAGCTGTCGGAGGAGGAATAAGCAGCGGGGCTTTCTCCAGCATTCTGATGTTGTTGTTGAGTAAGCTGAGTCATAAGGTTGGCGTTGGCTTGGATCTGTTCGCTAAGTTGTCTCAGGCTTTCCATGAGTTCTCTCATTAGCTCGTTGAACTCTGTCCTAGTGACAGCTTCCATCTGGTTTTGGGCGGCCATAGTTCCTGCGCCAAGATTAGCTTGTTGATTACTGGGTCCTATTTGCTGGACGCTAGCAGTCTCGTTGACATCCGCGCTATGAGAGGCTGATCTGGTATGAGGTCTTCCCATTGTAGAGTTATTGGTAGAAACTCTGAGTAGAATCAACGGACTTCTTGTGAATGACTTGGATCTCCTTCGGGGGATTTCTTCAATCCAGTAGCTACAAAGTAGATCCTATTGACCTGAGAATGCTACTTCTCAGTGAAAGCACCAAAATGTTAGCACCAAAATTGGTCACTAACACCCAAAGAGAGTTTTGTGTAGAGAGATTAATGAAGAAGATAAATTAAAACAGAGGGATGCAAGCTAAATTAACTGCAGAGAATAAGAATACCAGATTTATAGTGGTTCGACGTAACTGCCTACGTCCAATTTGAGTTTCAATCTTTATTGCTTTCACAAGTAGTTGAATAAAGATACAATCTGTACACTAATGACCTGAATACAAGTTTGAACTGAAAAGAATGAGTCTTGAAAGCGGCAGAGTCTCCCTAGTGTTCTCCAAAAAAGGTCCCTTTCACTGTGCCCTTGCCCCTCTATTTATAGACGAAGATGGGTTGTACTTCCCTCATGGGCCTAGGAGTTAGATGCCTCGGCCCGTAGTAAGTGACTTCTATACGCCGAACCATAATTGCCGAACGGCAATTGCCGAACCACATATCCAGGCCGAATGGTATCTGCATGCCGATCGAGATAGTGTACTAAGTGAAGAGTGTAGGCCAGACGAGACCTGTGCCGACCGAGACTTGATGCCGGTCGAGGGAAGATACCGAACGAGGCTCATGCCGAACGACCTTGCTATGCCGAGCGAGGTGAAATGCCGAACGACCTTGCTATGCCGAACGGCCCTTCTATGTCGAACGAGGCCATATGCCGAGCGAGGCTAGATGCCGAGCGGGGCTTGGATGCCGAGCGGGGCTTGGATGCCGAGCGGGGCTTGGATGCCGAACGGGGCTTGGATGCCGAACGGGGCTTGGATGCCGAACGGGGCTTGGATGCCGAACGGGGCTTGGATGCCAAACGAGGCTTCGATGCCGAACGAGGCTTCGATGCCGAACGAGGCTTCGATGCCAGCGGATCTTGGATGCCGAACGAGGCTGGAATGCCGAGCGGGGCTTGGATGCCGAACGAGGCTTGGATGCCGAGCGGGGCTTGGATGCCGAACGAGGCTGGATGCCGGGCGGGGTTTGGATGCCGAACGAGGCTTGGATGCCAAGCGGGGCTTGGATGCCGAATGAGGCTAGATGCCGAGTGGCCTCTTAATGTCGAACGGTGCTCTATGCTGAGCGACCCTTTTACACCGAGCATCTTGTTACTTGGTCAAGCCACTGGGTAACAGTAGGGTTTGGAATTATTTTAGGTATTGATTTCTTAAGTAAGTATGATGCTAGGATATTTTTCCATGACAGGAAAATATTACTTAGGCACCCTAACTGTAGTAATCGAATTATATATACCGTAGAAAACCCTAGTTGTGAGGTGAATGCTTTTTTGGGTGTTGTGGAGTTGGAAGACGAGTTGAATCGAGTTTTCGTGGTTAGAAAATTCGCAGATGTTTTTGAGCCTGTAGTAGGATTGTCACCGAAACGAGTTATTGAGTTTCAGCTAGATTTGGTGCCTGGAGCAGAACTGGTATGTAGGCCACCAAGTAGGATGACACCTACCGAGATGAGAGAGTTGAAGGTGCAGTTAGTGGATTTGGAAGGCAAGAATTTTATTAGGCTAAGTAGTTCACCTTGGAGAGTAGCAGTAGTGTTTGCTAAGAAGCCGGATGGATCATTACGGTTATGTATCGATTATCGTAAGTTGAATGAGAAGACGATAAAGAATCCATATTAGTTGCCTAGAATTGACGATTTGTTCGATCAGTTAAGTGGAGCAAAAGTATTTTCTCAATTGGATTTAGCAACAGGTTTCCATCAGCTTAGTGTAGCAAGGGATAGTATTCCTTTGACGGTGTTTAGGACCAGATATGGATCTTATGAATGGTTAGTTATGCCGTTCGTACTAACTAATGTGTAACTTCCCCTATCTAGAGGCTCAAAACTAAGCGCTACAGATGTTGCAGCCATCTATAGTATTAGCTTCCAGCGACTAAATACGGCTATGTTAATGGTATCTATAATATCAAATGCACTTGAACATGAAACAAAACACATATTTCAAACAACTTTTACTTCATTACATTTAAAATAGATGTTCCATATTCAACTTAATCCCAATACATTCTCAGGCACAAATAAAATATACTTATTACAAAATACGCAAAGAGCGACATATGAAGATACCCCCTTGGATCATCAGAGTCATAGAGTCATAATGGACTTAATAAAAAAACAACGGAAAAGACATCAAAACATAAAACAAGAACTGCAAATCCTAAATAGCTATCCATTTGCCTCCTGCAAGCCTCCGGTAGCCTTATTCGTCATCCTACTAAAACCTAAAAAGACCTTAACCCCTCAGCCTACTCAAATTAATTTTGATCACCCGAGAGTTTAAGGGGAAAACATAAACTTTGAGTCGGATATAAAGCCTAGTATGAATAATACTATACATCCTAGAATATATATGTTAAGTGAGACCACGCGGCTTAGCGAAATGGGTTTCCCCTCAGTAGCATCCTTTTTAAAATATATTTCTGCAAAACCTTTTCCTGCAATCAAAACTGATTAAACACTGTAAAGCATCATTATGTAAACATACATAAACATCAGGTAATAATGAACTATTTGTTCAAACACATAAGTTTTGTTTGGATAATTTTTAACCTTTGGCTGACTAGGGCCTACCAGACAATATAATCAAAATTAATCTAACACCTATTAGCTATTCTTCATTTGGATTATCTATCCTTAACTATCTGTTAAATACTTCAGTTCTGGACGGTCTGTCCTTAACTATTTGTTAAATACTTCTCTTCTGGACGGTTTGTCCCTAACTTAATCATCTCCCAGGTCTTCCTGATCCTAATAGTTTTTAGGGTTCACCAATAACCTATCTGTATACAAACATATATTCCTTTCGGTGTGTAATCATAATTTTAGTCTACCTGTGACAAAGCCCTACACATTGGGATTTTGGACAACAATTAGCTGGGGTTAATAGCTAATGTATAGGGCGCGACTCCATACTAGTCCCATCTGGTATTCTAATATCTGAGTCATTTTCAATTAAGGATCCCCTTCCATAATTTTCCTTGAAAACATTTTCAAAATGATTTAAAACCTTTAAATAAAACTTAAACAACGAAAAGTATATAATCTATATGCTTTACACAAAATCATATCACCATTATATATATATATATATATCTTCTTTACTCAAATCTTAGTTGATAGAAACATTTAGACACTTGAAAGAACCTCTTTCCAGAACCAAGTGAAAACCTTTTAATTACCTAGGCAAATATGCCAAAACCTTACCTTCCGAAACCACTCATCAAACTTTCGAAACCATTGAAAAGTAAACCTTTCGAAAGCAATGAAACTTTGGACATCCTTCTTTAAAAATCTCTTTAAAACATTGCCTTAGAAAAACCTTGGAAAACCGTCCATCTCAACCTTTCGAAACCATTGAATTAATACCTTTCGAAATCATTCATCAAACCTTTCGAAACCAATGGACTAAAACATTTTGAAACCATTCTTTAAACCTTTCGAAATTATTCAACTAAAACCTTTCAAAATCATTGAACATAAACTTTTTGAAATCATTCAACTTAAGCCTTTTGAAGTTATTGAAATTAAACCTTTCAAAATCATTCAAGTTAAACCTTTCGAAATCATTGAACTTAAACCTTTTGAAATCATTGAACTTAAACCTTTCTATGTCATTGAACTTAAACCTTTCGAAATCATTCAACTTAAACCTTTCGAAATCATTCAACTTAAACCTTTTGAAGTCATTGAAAGCAACCTTTCGACTTTGTCGGAAGGTCTGCTTCGAAAGCTTTAAAACTTAACTTTTAAACAATAGGCTTCAGCCTTTAAAACGCTTCAATTTATAAAACAAGGGTAAATCGCCTAAGCCGAAAGCTTTCTTTCGAAAGCATGGAGAAGCGGCTAATTTTAAAACACGTAAACTTTTCGTCTTTGTCGAAAGGTTCAAATCGAAATAGAACAAAAGCGACAGTAACCTTTTGAGTTTGTCGGAAGGTTTAAAACCTTTATTTTAATTCTTTCCAAAAGCAAAGCAGGAGAAAGCTTTTGGTTTATAAAACAAACATACCCCAACCTCTTTGGCAACTAACCTTTCGACTAAGAATCCTTCGGCCTTGTCCAATTCATTACATACCAATATACTTGATACCATGTGTATTGAACTTTGACCTTGCTGAAAGCTAGAACCTTTTGAATTGGTCGAGAGGTCTGGGTCGGAAGGTCTGATGCCAAAATTGGCTAAAACATGCTAAAAGTATGATTTCTTTGTTTTTAACTTAAAAAGGATAACTTTTCATCTAACATGCCTTTGTTTGTCAAAATCTTATTGGTTAACAAATGTTTTTTAGAAAAGCGTTGCCACTAATTTCAGAAATAAATAATAATTTTATTTTATAAAATGCCCATTCTCCTTAATTAAATATATAAAACATTTAAGTCCCATACCTTAAATAATTTTATATATTCACCAAATCACTTAGGAAAATTCTAGAAAATTTCCAGAAAATCTATTTTAATATGTTTTCCAATATATAAAAATTTCAAACCTAGATAATTATTATTTTAGTCGTAAATAATTTATAACCCAATAAATCATTTTCTTCACTAAAAACTTAATATAAATCCACACAGAAAATTATAAAAATTGAAACCCATCTCTAAAATATCATTTCGGACCTATATTTAAATTTTCAAGGCATTTGGATGTCATCTAATAGGGCTTTTATGTCAAACATATCATAAAAACTAACATGAACATATATAATTCACTAACAAGCATATATATAACTTTAATCATAAAAAAATGGCATATACTTGCTAAAACATTTCAGATCTAATCAAAACCGAAAACCATAAGAAAATGGGATGTAGTAATTATTCACCTTAGCTTTGAGATCAAAAGATGTGAGATTTGATGTTGATTATGTTGATTATCTTCCTTTACTTGAATCTTAGCTTTAATCTTCTCTTGAGAACAATAATGGTGGCCGACCTTAGATGTTTTAGTTTGCTAAAATGAAAATGCACGTAAGTTCTATTTCCTAAGGGTTTAGGGTGTAAGCCCTTCTCCTATTTCCCATATTGCCCTTCTCATATCATAACACATTAGCTTATGTTATTTCATTTTGGTTTATACACTCACATGGCATAGCTACCCTTAGCTAATCTATTCTCAACTTATTAATCTCTACATTATTATATTTAATTTTGTTAATTAAACATTCTAAGTAATGTTATAAACATATGGGGTGTTACAGACTCCCCACCTTAAAGAATTTCGTCCTCGAAATTACTATAAGGCACACACAACAAAACAATCAAAAGTAAAACATACCATCAAACAAATCAGGATAAGAGTCTCTAATCCTACTCTCAGTCTCCCAAGTACAGTCTCTAGTATCGTCACTCCACTGAACCTTTACTAACTTGACTATCTTGTTTCTTAACTTCTTATCATCTATGGCCATAATTTGAATCGGCTTTCTAACTATAGTCAAGTCCGGCTCTACTACTAAATCCTTTAATACTGTAAGTGCTATAGTAGTCTCTAGGTCTTTAATACATTTTCTAAGATGAGAAATATGGAATACATCATGGACTGCAGCCAAACTACTTGGTAACTCTACCCTATAAGCGAGTTTCCCGATCCTCTCAACAATATGGAAAGGTCCAACGAATCTAGGTGCTAACTTCCCTGACTGTCCAAATCTAATCACACCCTTCATCGGTGAAACCTTAATAAACACATAGTCTCCAATCGATAATTTCAAGTCCTTCCTTCTTCTGTCAGCATAAATTTTCTACCTGGACTGAGCTTCCTCCATCCTACCTCGGATCAACTCAATCTTCTCTGTGGCTTCTTTCACCAAATCCGGACCAAGAACCAGTCTATCCCGGTCTCCAACCAACATACGGGAGATTTACATGGTCTTCCATACAAAGCTTCAAACGGTGCCATCCCAATACTAGTTAGATAACTATTGTTATATGAGAACTCGACTAAATGGAGATGGTCTTCCCATAATCCCCCGAAATCCAATACACAAGCTCATAACAAATCCTTCGAGACTTTGTTAACTCTTTCCGTTTGTCCATCGGTCTATGGATGGTAAGCGGTACTTATATTGAGCTTGGTTCCTAATGCTTCCTGTAGACTCTTCCAGAACTCACTAGTAAACAATGAATCGCTATCACTAATGATACTATTAGGAATCTCGTGTAGTCTAACTACATTCTTCATAAATAACATCACCAAAATAGGTGCCGTCCTAGTTGACTTTACCGAAATGAAATGGGCACACTTTGTCGGTCTATCTACTATGACCTATATGCTTTCATTCCCTCTACTAGACCTTGGAAACCCATCAATGAAATCCATTGAGATAGAATCCCACTTCCACAACGGAACTTCCAAAAGTTGAAGCAATCCACTTGGCTTCTGTTGTTTAGCCTTTGCTTGTTGGCAATTCAAGCTCTACTTAACACATACACCAATGTCCTGTTTCATACCTTCCCAGAAGAACTTCTCTTCATATCCTGATACATCTTCGTTCCTCCTGGATGGATAGTGAACTTCGAATGATGACATTCATCCAAAACTTCCTTCCTCATGTCTCCTACAATCGGAACACACAACCTTCCTTTCTTTCTCAGCCACCCATTTTGGTCAAGACTGAAATCCTTTAAGTCATCGCCCTCTATTCCTTCCCTTAACCTTCTGATCCGTTCAGCCAAAACTGCATCCTCCTTCTGTTTAGAAGCTACCTTCTCAATCATTACCGGTCGAACTTCTAAACAAGACAATACAAAACTTCCTGTACTAGAACCTGACTTGGATCTAAACTGTACTCTACAAGCTGATAATGCTCCTAAATCTTTCCACTCGGAAATCATAGCCATGCATTCTGATGTTTCCTGCTAAATTCATCAGCTACCTTATTTCCTTTCCCGGGTGTGTATTCAATTCCAAAATCATAAGCAGCAATAAACTCCAACCATCTCTGCTGTCTCATGATCAGCTCCTTCTAAGAGAACAAGTATTTCAACGACTTATGATCTGTATAAAGTTCAAATCGCTCTCCCAAAAGATAATGCATCCACACCTTCAAAGCAAATATAACGACAGCTAACTCAAAATCATGTGTTGGATACCTCACTTCATGTAGTCTGAGTTGTCTAGAAGCGTAAGCAATCACTTTACTCTTTGCATCAACACAGCTCCCAATCTAGTTCCACACGCATCAGTATAAACAACTAAATCCTGATTCCTCTCCGGAACCACCAACATCGGGGCATGGGTCAATAAGTGTTTCAAGCTCTGGAATGCTTCCTCACACTTATCAATCCATACAACCTTCACGCCTTTTTGCATAAGCTTAGTCATTGGTGCAACTACCTGCAAAAATCCTTTATAAACCTTCGATAATACCCGGCTAATCCAAGAAAACTCTTTATCTCGGTCACCGTCTCAGGTCTCTTCCAATTATTCACCGCCTCAATCTTAGTCGGATCTACAAACAACCCGTTCTTTGAGACTACATAACCAAGGAACTTCACTTCCTTTTTCTAAAAAATGACACTTCGAAAACTTAGCCTTTAACTGATGCTCCCTCAACGTTTCAAACACCACTCTAAGATGAACTTCATGCTCCATCTCATCCCTAGACTATATCAAAATATCATCTATGAAGACCAACACAAACCTATCTAAGTGCTCTTAGAAAATTCGGTTCATCAAATCCACAAAGAATGCTGGCGCATTAGTTAGTCCGAACTGCATAACTAACCATTCGTACAATCCAGACCTTGTCCTAAATGATGTCAAAGGAATACTATCCTCTGCCACTTTAAGCTGATGAAACCTAGTCGCTTAATCCAACTGAGAGAATACCTTGGCTCCACCTAACAGATCGAACAAATCGTCAATTCTCGGCAATGGATATCGGTTCTTTATCGTTTTCTCATTCAACTTACGATAATCGATAGATAGCCTCAACGATCCGTTTGACTTCTTAGCAAACAGTGCGGCAAGTCCCCATGGCGAACTACTTGGTCGAATAAAATTCTTGCTTTCCAAATCCACCAATTGCACCTTCAACTCTTTCATCTCTGTAGGTGTCATCCTGCTTGGTGGCCTACTCACCGGCTCTGCTCCAGGCACCAAATCAATCCGAAACTCAATGGCTCGTTTCAGTGGTAATCCTACTATCGGCTCAAACACATCAGCAAACTCTCTAACCACAAAGACTCGATGCAACTCATCCTCCAACTCCATAATACCCAGTAAAGCATTTACTTCGCAACTAGGGTTCTCTATGGTATAAACTATCCGATCACTACAATCCGGGTGACCAAGTGATATTTTCCTATCGTGGCAAAATATCCTAGCATCATATTTACTTAACTAATCCATCCCAAGGATAATACCAAATCCCACAAAATCAAACACATGCAAACAACGATCAAAAGTATAACCTAGCAAATCAAACTCTAAATGATCACACCTCATCCCAAGTGTTTCATACCCTCCTATCGAATTTGCAATTCTTAAGGAAGTAACTAAGTATGAGGGCTCTATGTCAAGCTTATCTACTAAACAACGAGAAATAAAAGAATGTGATGCACCAGTATCAAATAGAACGCTAACAGACATACTGTGAATCATTAGCGAGCCTCCCAGAACAGCCTTCCCTTTCTCCTGCAGAACTAGCCTTGAAGTTGTGGGCTCCAATGCATAAACTTGCCCCTACCTTCTTTAGCAGGCTCCTTGCATTGCTTCTTATAATGGCCGATCTGATCACAATTAAAGCATCGGATGTTCTTCTTCCCAATCACCTCCTTTCCTTTCTCTTTTCCCTTTCCAGTCTGACACTCATTAGCATAGTGTCCCTTCTTATCACATTTATAACAAACCACCTCAGCTTTTCCCTTCTTTTGTGCTCCTCCCTTCTGAGCATTCTTTTTCTGGAAAACTTCCTTTTTTGGCCCTGCCCCACCTGGGCCTCCTTCATTTTTTTTCCTTAAACAAGCTAACGCTTCTTCCTGCTTCAGCGCCATTTCTACCACTACATCACTTGGATCCCTTAAGTGCGGCAACGTAGCACTTATCGACTCCCGCCTTAAGCCCCTTATAAACTTCTCATTCCTCCTGATCACCGTATCAACCAAAGCATACCCATACAGGGCCAACTATTTAAACTTTCTTGCATACTCAAGAAAAGACATCTCCCCTTGTTCTAGTTCAGCAAACTTCCTAACCAATGCCGACTGCGCCATCACCGACATAAACCTTTCTTGAAACCTTCTCCTAAACTTCGCTCAAGTCATGGTTTCCTCATCAACACCAGCTACAACAGTATTCCACCAAAATAGAGCAGCTCCTTGAAGCTGTCTCGAAGCTAATCTCCTCTTTTTCTCATCATTCAATCCTAAGTCAGCAAAAATCCTCTCAAAATGTAGCAGCCAGTTTTCCACCTCGATCGCATCTTCAGTTTCAATGAACGGCTTCCCTCCAAGCCTGGTGTAATCTCTGCTCAAGTTAGCATACTGGTTAACCATCAGAGCTTCCTGAACTCCATCTCCAGCAGCATTTTCTCTGACAACTCCAGCTGCAATTCCAGCTTGCATCATGTTTACGAAAAACTGATACATGGCTCCCATGTCCACCTGGGGAACCCCAACACCAACATTTTCAGCTTGAGCTTGACCTGGACCTCTTCTAGCATTTGGTCAGGCATTTCCATTAGTGGTGGTGCTATCTCCTCCAAGATTAACTCTGCCTCTTCTTCCTTCCATATCTGTATTCAAACCTCATGAGATACATATGAATAGCCTAACTAGGATAGGAGTCTAGAGATATAGCGTATACTTATAGATATAGTAAATACAAATACGTTACTATAGTGTAACCCCATACCCCGATCTTAACTCTAATTACTGGATTATGTTTTCAAAAAACCTTTTTTAGTTAAAGTATTTCATAAACCATGCTCCGATACCAAGCTGTAACATACCCTATCTAAAGGCCCAAAATTAAGCGCTACAGATGTTGTAGTCGTCTATAGTATTAGCTTCCGACGACTAAATACGGCTATGTTAATGGTATCTATAATATCAGAAGCACTTGAATATGAAACAAAACAAAGATTTCAAACAACTTTTACTTCATTACATTTAAAACAGATGTTCCATATTCAACTTACATAATCCCAATACGTTCCCAAGCATAGATAAAATATACTTATTACAAAATATGCCAAGAATTCTGGCCATGAATTTTTGGCCTTGAATTCTTCTAGGGACTTGGTCTTTATCCCATGGCTCTATTTGCACTTAGTTTCAGGACTCTTGTGGCTATCTCTCTGGGCTTCCTGCCTTGATAGTTTCCAAGTTCGATTCATCCAGTTTATCCGAAAATTGTCTGGTCAAAAGGTTGGATAACACATATGTATATGTATTTTAATTAATGCTTTATGTAAATAATTTACAACTAGTATTATATAATAATTATATAATTATAATTTCATATATATTTATATCTATATATACGGATTTAAATAATTTTATGCATATATGTGTGTATATATACATTTAAACAATCCATTTGTATACACGAGAGGCTAACATGTCTGTTGCGGTGTAAATCCCAACATTTATACATGTGCATGTCAAACTATGTACACATTATTCTATTGCATGTGCACGCACGCAAATATGTGTAAATGATATACATATATATATATATAATACAAATTATGTATATAACAAAACTTTGTTTATAAATTCAAATAAAATGTTGGTTTTATTTAACAGAAAATTTAGAGAAGTTCCAAATGAATTAGACTACATAGGCCCATTAAAAATCCAATAATGGAAAAAAAAATGAAATTGACCCATTCACTCCCGCTTCGTACTGGCCTAGTTCCAACACTATCAACTAGCATAGGCGATAACTTTACCTTCTTGCATCAGTATCGCACCTAATCTGATACCACAAGCATCTGTGTACACCGTCATCTCCTCATTCCTGCTCGAAATGGTTAACACCGGTGCACTCATCAACCTCTCCTTCTGACTCATGAACACATGCTCACACTTTGCATCCCACACGAAGGCCTAATTATTCTTTGTCAAATTGGTCGACGGTGCTGCTACTTTGGAGAAGTCCTAGATAAAATGTCTATAATATCTCATCAGTCCAAGGAAACTTCTCACATCGGTAGCGTTCCTGGGTTGGTATCAAACTTGAACCGCTGCTACCTTTGTAAGATTGACTGTAATACCCTGCTAAAAGATGATAAGACTCAAGAATCTCAGTTCCCTCCTCTAAAACTGACACTTTTAAAACTTTACCTTTAATATGTGCTTCCTCAACACTTCAAGTAAAATCCTCAAATATGTCTAGTGTTCCTCTTCTGTCCTAGAATAGACAAGAATATCATCCAAGAACACAAGCACAAAATTATTCAGCTGATCTCTGAAAACACGGTTCATAAGATCAACAAAGTATGTCAATGCATTGGTCAGCCCGAACAGCATAACCAACCACTCATAGAATCTAGACAACGTATGAAATACTATGATCAACACACCCTCATTTGCTACCCTCAGTTGATGAAACACTATTAAAAGATCCAACTGAGAGAACAGCTTCGCACGGTGGAGCTGATCGAATAAGTCATCAATTCGTGGGAGTGGACACTTATTCTTCCTCATCACCTTCTTCAGCTAACAGTAATCAACGCACAAACTCAGAGTCTCATCTGCCTTTGTAGGGAATACTATGGGTGTGCCCCACTCATCTATACTTCAACGAATGAAACTTCGCCTTAACAGGTCATTCACTTGCACCTCTAACTCCTTCTACTCATTGAGTGCCATACACCTCAGGGCATAACTATCGATATGGCATCTTTCACTAAGTCTATAGGAAACTCAATCTCTAGTGTGGCAGTAATCCATTCACCTTCTCGAATACGTTCGGACATTCTCTAATGATAGACACAATGACAATTCATCCTACGGGACCTGTAAAGAATATAGAAAGCTAACCATAACCTCATCCTTTGGTAGGTAGCCAATCACTATCTGTCGCCCCTCTTCGACCCCAATTGTTACCAATAGCTTCTCGCAACCCACCACTACTCAGCTCGTCCAATCCTAAGATAATATCGAACAAAATTCCAAACAAAGCAATCACAAATAAAAGAGCATCCATGAATCGATAAGACCAAACCACAATAAATGATAAAATGACTGGTGAGGTTTCCTATAGAGTTCATCATTGCTAAAGGTTGGTCAGCAGTTTCGAGTCTTAATCCCAGTATATTTATTGGGATACTAGATATAAAGGAATGTGAAGCCCCCGTATCGAAAAAAACACGTACAGAAACACCATTAATATAAAGCATACCTTGGATGGTGACACCCTTCTCCTTCGATGAGGAAGCACTCGACAAAGTCGGAACATCATCTACAGTCTGTGCCTTCACTACATGCCTTTGCTTTACTGGTGTAACGACCCATACTTTACATATCAAAGGATCGTAAAATATTTTTATTTTATCCATATGAGGTCGTATGATTCTATAATTTTAGGATATGACTCTTGGGGATATTTTACACACTTGTGATTTTTTTTCAAATTCCTATGTGACCATTTTGACTCTAAAAATCAGGTTTGAACTATAACTTTTAATAGGAGTTGAATTAGGGTCTCAAACTAGTTCCATTAATTCGGGATAATAGTTTCTCCTTTTTGTAGAGTGGTGATAATAGAAAAATGGTGTTATAGTTGAAAGTTATGGCTCTTTTAAATTTTAAGAACTATTGGCCAACATTAGTGTGTAATTAGTGAAGCTCATTAGTTGGCCCATTAGTCAAATTAGAGAATCACTATAAATAAGGGCTGTATGAGTCAAATAAAAACTTTCCCTCTCATTATAAATTAGGTCTAAACCCTAATTATCCTTAATTCCATCTCTAGCCTTCGGTTTGTGACTCGTGTAGGAAGTAGGTATCGAAGGGGCTCGTATCGGGAGCTGTGAAGTGGAGGAACATGGTGGGTTCCTGGATAATGGAAATTGGATTAAGTAAGAAAGGCTCGGTGTCCAAAAAGAAGCGAAGGATGGCTCGATTGAAAGTGCTAAGGAATCGTTGATAACTCGAAGTGTTTTCTGTTGTACTCGTAGCAGGGGTATTGTAAGTGGGGATGCGCATGAATTAAGAGAAGGACCTGTATACCCTGGACCTTTAAGGTATAGTGTCTAGCTTTGGGCAGTGAAACACTTATCTAGCTTGGGGTTGCGAGATACAAGAGTACAATGAAGAACTAGGATTTTTCTATAGTCCCTGGCAGCAAGGAGGTCATACGAGTTATCACATATTCAGGGCATAAGGGGAGAGTGATAGTAGGGATTGTATGATGGATGCTATGGTTGGTTAGTTACTTTTCGGGATATCACTCGGGATACCACTGGAAGTAGGTATAGGAGATAGAGATACTTGGACATCCACAATTGTGTGTTGTATTGTACCTTTATGATATCATAGAGTAGCATATTATACTGTTATGTGCTAACTCTTTGGTTGCAGGGACAGGTCAGGTATGGTTCGTGTACTCTTGTTTCTTACCATATTTACCTATGTAGCATTTTCAGATACATCTATCGCTCACACCAGACTGTTGCCTGACCCGAGCTTTTATGCTTTACTTCTTATTATCTTGGGTACTCTTAAATGAGTAAAGTTGATAATAGGTCTAGTTGATGTAGTAGCTGTTTGGAGGATGGGTTGGATGGAGCTATCACGTACTATTTACATATATGGAGTTTATGCTTATTTCGCCAAGCAATGTTATAAAGCCTGCGGCGGTGCTTGCCTATTTCTGCTTACTTTAGTATTTAAGACAGTTGTTGAGTTTAATTCTGTTGTATAAACTCAACTATTGATGTATAACTATATGGATACTATACTCTGGTGTTGTTGATTTGTTCACACTGTTATTACTGTCTCTTCTATTGTATATTGTGATATTATATTTTGTCCATGCACTATGAGATATACGATAAGTTATATGTTGCATTATTTTCAACTTTGATGGTCATCCTATATCGGCCGGGCACGACTGTAGTGCACCATTTAGTTATTATTTGCGTCGGCGTTATAAGGTGGTCATCACATTTGGTATCGGAGCTTTGGTAACATGATTAACTAGAGTTGATGCTATGATCCAGTAGAGATAGGGTAGGTTGTATCGCCTTAGACTGGATCGAGAGTATATATATATAAGAGAGTGCGTGCTTTTTATAAGTTTGGTTTTTAAAATTATATAGTAGTATAGTATAATTCGCATGCACATGAACACTTTAGACTCGGTTTTCTTTATAAGAGACAGATCATTCTTGTTACAAATAAGAATGAGCTAGCATACAAGAAACGTTGTGAGGAATTCTACTTCAAGAGTATAGGAGGGAGCAGGATCGGGGGCTGCTACGCCAGATGTCCTAGCCATGTTCAATGCTTGATGGCAAATATGATGAGGAATGCTCCTGGTGTGAGAATAGGTGGAGGTGCTCCAGTGAAAGCGCCTAGGGCTGATTTCGCCAAGCTGAGCAGGGATTACTCTACTCTTGGAGGGAAGCCATTCCAAGGGACTGAATCAGCCATAAAAGTACAAGACTGGATTGATACTTGTGAGCACATCTTCAGGGACATGGAGGTGGAAGATGCTATGAAAAGAAAGTTGGCTTCATGGTAGCTGCAAGACCGAGCCGTGAACTGGTGGAATGTGGTCACTATTGCTACTCCAGAGGATTAGTTTAGCTAGGACCAGTTCAATGAATTAAGGAGTAGTTTATTCCAACCGCTCAAAACTCGGTTTTGTTTAGGAAATTTGATGATCTCAAGCAGGGGGAAATATCTATTTCTAAGTATATGGCTAAATTTGATGCGTTGTCTAAGTATGGGATACCACTCATCGACACTCCATTGAGAAAGAATGAGAAGTTTGTCATTGGATTGGATGACTATCTTGGAGAGAAGTTAGTGCACCATGTTGAGGAGCCTTTTGAAAAGCTGGTAGAGAAGTCAGTTCGCCATGAGAGCCTATACCCTAAGGCTAAGACCATTGCTGCTGTTTCTACTGAGAAGGAGGGCCCAAAGTCGCAGTAAGGCTATGAAGGCAAGAAGAAGTGGAACGAAAGGAGGAAGCAGTCCCAAGGAAAAGATGGTAAAAAGAAGGGTAAATGGGAGCCTGTTCATTATGGATGTAATGAGAAGGGTTACTTGATCAAGGATTGCAAAGTGAGTGATAAGAAGAAGTGCTACAACTACGACAAGCCTGGGCAATTGAAGAGGAATTGTCCACAACCAGTGAAAGATAAGCAGGTTGTGAAGACATATGCTTCGGATGCAGTCCCAACTTCATCAAGTGCTCCCTCAGCGAAGGAGAAGGGGAAAGGGATCATCATTCAAAACATGCTTTCGATTGGTGAGGTTCCTATTCAAGTTTTGTGTGATATCGGTGCTTCACATTTATTCATATGTAGTGACTTAGTAGATAGATTGGGATTGATACCTAAGATAGTAGACCGGCCCTCAATCATGACAAACCGTATTGGAGGCTCGACTAGCCTCTACATGTTTTGTAGCGATTTAGTCTTATCGAGTCATGGATGCTCTTTTGTTTGTAATTTCTTTGTTTTGAATTTTTTGTGGTTCGGGATTATATTGGGAATGGACTAGCTGAAGAGGTATGAGGACGTGGTGGATTGCGAGAAGCTATTAGTGACAATTAGGGATGTGGATGGGTGAATGGTAGTGATTAGCTGCCTACTAGAGGATAAGGTGATGGTCAGCTTTCTATATTTGCTGGAAATTCCACAAGAGGGATTGTCATCAGTGCCTATCATTAGGGAGTATCTAGATGTTTTTAAAGAAGTGACTAATTGTCGCCGCATAGAGAGATTGAGTTTTGGGTTAACTTGGTGAAGGAATCTAAACCGATAATTATGCCTTTGAGGCGTATGGCACCCAGAGATCAAAAGGAATTGGAGGTGCAAGTAAATGACCTATTGCATTCGAAGAAGCATATCCGAGTGGGGCATACCAGTTGCATTCGCAACTCAGGCGGATGGATCTTTGAGGTTGTGTGTGGACTATTGTGAGCTAAATAAAGTGATAAAGAAAAACAAGTATCCACTTCCACGTATAGACGACTTGTTTGATCAGCTGCATGGTGCAAAGGTGTTTTCTCAAATGGATTTGACAATGGGATTTCACCAGCTTAGAGTAGCAAAGGAGAGTGTGCCTATTACTATGTTTTATATGTCATCGGGTTTCTATAAGTGGTTGGTGATACCGTCTGGATTGACCGACGCTTCGGCATACTTTTTGGATCTCTTGAATCGGGTATTCAAGGATCAGTTGAATAAGTTTGTGCTTATGTTCGTGGATAATATTCTGATCTACTCAAGAACAGAAAAGGAGCACAAGACGCACTAAAGGATTGTGCTAGAGATATTGAAGAAGCTCAAGTTGAAAGCGAAGTTATCTAAGTGTCACTTCTGTAGGGAAGAAGTGAGATTCTTGGGTATTGTCATTTCGAGACAAGGTATAGTAGTGGATCCTGCAAAGGTGGCAGCGGTCCAAGGTTGGAATCAACCCAAGAATGCTTTAGATGTGAGGAGTTTCCTAGGATTGGCGGGATACTATAGGTGCTTCATAAAGGACTTCTTGAAGATAGCAACACCGTTGAACAATTTGACGAAGAAGAATCAGACTTTTGTATGGGATTCGAAGTGTGAGCATGCATTTGTGACTCTTAAGGAAAGGTTGAAGAGTGCACTAGTGTTGATTATTCCAAGTGGGAATGAAGAGTTTAAAGTATATACAAATGTTTGTGATAGTGGATTAGGAGCGGTTTTGATGTAGAAAGGAAAATTTATCGTTTATGCTAGTTGACAACTAAAATCGCATGAAAGGAATTATCCAACTCATGATTTGGAGTTAGAGGTGGTTGTTTTTGCTTTGAGGTTGTGGAGGCACTATTTGTAGGAGAAAGGTTTAAGCTATTTATGGACCACAAATCCTTGAAGTACCTTTTCTCTCAGAAGGATCTCAACTTTCAACAATAATGGTGATTGGAGTTTTTGGCCTCATATGATTTTAGTATTTCCTATACTTTAGGAAAAGGGAATGCAGTCACTGATGCTTTAAGTAGAAGACATGCTAGGTTAGGAGCAATGTTCTTAGAATGGAAGCAAATGGAGTATATTGATGGATTCGATTTTATGCCTCCCTACGAGCTAGAACCTGAAATGTTGGCAAGATTATCAATTAGACCTACTCTAATTGAAAGGTTTGGTACTAATCAGAAGCGGGATGCTAGGCTAGCGGAGATCATAATGAAGATAGAAGGAGTAGAGTCTAAAGATATGAAGCAGTACAAATTCGGCCGAGAAGGTTGGCTTCGTCGGGATGAAAGGTTGTTTGTTCCCAATGTGGATGAATTGCGAGATAAAGTGCTAAGAGCATGTCATCATTCCAGATTGATTATTCATCATGGTGGTAATAAGATATGCCGAGACATAAAACGAACCTATTTCTGGGAAGGCATGAAAAAGGATGTTGGGGCATTCATCTCGAATTGTATGAATTGCCAGATGGTAAAAGCAGAGCAGAAGAAATCTAGTGGATTGTTGCAATTGCAAGATGTCCCGAGTGAAAGTAGGAAAAAGTATCGATGGATATTGTAGATGGACTGCCAAGGACTTGAGTAAGGTACGATGGCATGTGGGTTATAGTAGATCGATTAACCAAAAGTGCAAGGTTTATATCCATCAAATCAGTGCAAGATTTATACCCATCAAGTCAAATAGAACGGCATCCAAGCTGGTAGAGTTATATGTAAAGTGGATAGTATGATTTCACGATGTTCCAAAGAGCATTATGAGCGACCGAGAGTCATTGTTTACTAGTGGGTTTTGGAAGAGCTTATAAAAGGCGTTAGGGACGAAGCTGCATCTAAATACAGCTTATCACCCACAAACCGATGAGTAGACCGAGAGAGTAAATCATATACTAGAAGATCTTTTACAGGCATGCATTATAGACTTTAGTGGATCGTGGGATGGCCATTTTTATTTGGTGGAGTTTGCATACAACAATAATTATCAGTCGAGTATTGGTATGGCTCCATATAAAGCATCGTATGGAAGACCGTGAGCGCTCCTTCATGTTGGTGGAAAGCAGGCGAGAAATCAATACTTGGACCAGATATGATAAGGGAAATGTTGGAGAAGATTGAGATCATTCGATAATGAATAAAAGCTGCTCAGGATCGGCAGAAAAGCTATGATGACAAGAGATGAAGAGATTTAGATTTTTATGTTGGAGATATGGCGTTTGTGAAGGTTTTTCCCCTAAAGAATGTCGTTCGATTAAGGAGGAAGGGGAAGCTGGCACCAAGATTTGTAGGACCTTTTCCGATAAGCGAGAGAATTGGAAGGTAGCATATAGGGTCGATGTGCCTTAGAAAATGGGGGGCGTGTACAATGTCTTTCACTTCTCTTATCTATAAAAATTTATGCATGAATCAGGCATGGTAGTTGAACCGAATCGACTAGAAGATGTTGAGGTGGAACCGGAAGTTATGGGATCTCGTAAGCCACTTCATGTTGTTGGGTACGATACAAAACAGCTTAGGAGAAAGGTTGTAAAGCTAGTGAAGGTGCAGTGGAGTTAAAGTGATGATGATTGTACGTGGGAGATGAGGAGAGCATGAGGACAACATGTCCAGAGCTCTTTGAATAGTAAGATCCACTGTTTATCAAATCCACTTTCGCCATTGTATGTTATATTTAATGGGTTAGTATTCCACATACAAGGATATGTCACTTATACTATTGGTTGCATGGCTACATGATTGATCTAAGTGATGGTTGTTTATGATAGATAGGCATGCGGGATAACTATGGTTGTTACGCTTTGGCTTGGTGGGGATCTCGGGGGCGAAATTCTCTAAGTGGGAGAATGTAACGACCCGTATTTTATGTATCGAAGGATCATAAAATGTTTCTAATATATTCATATGAGGTTGTATGATTCTATAAGTCTGGGATATGACTATTGAGGATATTTTACACACTTGTGATTTTTCCTAAATTTCTATATGACCATTTTGACCATGAAAACTTTTTTTGGGCTATACCTTTTGATAGCAGTCGAATTATGGTCTCAAACTAGTTCCATTGCTTCAGGATGATGGTTTCTCCTTCTGTAGAGTGGTCATAATATAAAAATGGCGTTACGATTAGAAAGTTATGGCTGTTTTAAGTTTTAAGAACCGCTGGCCAAAATTAGTTTGTAATTAGTGAAGCCCATTAGTCGATCCAGTAGTCTAATTAGAGAATCACTGTAAATAGGATCTGTAGGAGTCAAATGAAAACTATGTCTTTCATTCTAAATCGGGTCTAAACCCTAATTAGTTGTAATTCCATCTTAATTTCATGCAAAATCATCCAAATTACTCTCTAAATCAAATCATATTAGAAATTAGCGAATAGATCATCAATTAGAAGATAGAGATCGTCCATTTGGCCGATTTACGTTGCTTTGATTTGATGTCCTGATTAGATCTACGCTCATATTGGTTGAATTTGGTAACTAGTGAGTAGTTTATGCCTTCTCACTATATTATACATGTTTATATGGTAAAATTTTAGTATTTAACATGTTTTAAATCGACTTTTGTCCATAAAACCTTTTCTAACTTTAATTGCATGTTAAATTATAAAAGTGATCTAGTTGGTTAGAAATTGCCATTTCTTATGCTCATATATTCATGTTATATGTAGATCTATATTCTAATTGACATGTTTTTCTTATTTTGATGGATTGCATGTTCGGTTGGATGAAATTACTTGTTATTCTATGATTGGATGATATGATTTGATGTTGTTTGTTAGTGTTGTGATTGCATAGGAAGTAAGGTAGGAAAATTGGGCATATCGGAGGCATAGATGGTTGCAATTGGACGAAACTTGGAGGGAAAGCTCTAGAAGATAGGAAGAGCTCGAGGTCCAAGTTGCAAGCTCTAATTCCTTTAGTACAGAAGTCGGCACCGACATGAGAAGTCGGTAACGACATCTGTGAGATCATCCATGGTGCCAGCGACTTTGGGAAAGGTAGTGGTATGGCTAGTAGAGGTTTCCCATGGAGTTGGATTGATAATGGGTCAAGTGCTTGAGGCTATGACGACTTATTTCTATGATATGAAGTTGGTTGTTTGAAGAGTGGACTTTCTCTATGATGACATGTTTTGGGTAGAGGGGTCAGGGTCAAAGGACCTATGTATGAAGTACTAGAAGCAAGGAAGGAGTGGAAGGAAACTTAGCAGTGAAAGGCTAAGTGGAGATGTCAGCACCGATTTGAAAGATCAGCACCAACTTCACGTGGTAACCTAGAGATGGTGGAACTTTTCGGGACAGTCGTTAAGGTTATGTATGTCATGCTAGAACTTATGTCTAGTTCGTATCAGGTTGGATGACGGTGTAACAACACTATGAAGGCTATGAATCTTCAATTTGTGACTCATGATGGGAGTAGGTGTCGAAGATTGAGAACTTTGTAACCATCGGTTTGTGACTCATGTAGGGAGTAGGTACCGAATGGGCTCGTATTGGGAGCTGTGGAGTGGAGGAACATGGTGGGTTCCTGGATAATGGAAACTAGATTGAGCAAGAAGGGTTTGGTGTCCAAAAAGGAGTAAAGGAGGGCTTGATTGAAAGTTCTAAGGAATCGTTAATAACTCAGAGTGTTTTCTGGTGTACTTGAAGCAGGGGTATTGTAAGTGGGGGCGCCCATGGATTAAATGAGGGACCTGTATACCCTGGACCTTCTAGGTCTAGTGTCCAGCTTTGGGCTGCGCGATACGAGAGTATAATGGAGATCCGGGATTTTCTATTAGTCCCTGGCAACAAGGAGGTCATACGAGTTATCATATATTCAGGGAATAGGGGAAGAGTGATGGTAGGGATTGTTTGATGGATGCTATGGTTGCTTAGTTGCTTTTTGGGCTATCACTCAGGATAACATTGGAAGTAGGTACATGAGATAGGGATACTGGGACATCCACTATTGTATGTTGTGTTGTACCCTTATAATATCATAGGGTAGCATATTATACTATTATATGCTAACTCTTTGGTTGCAGGGATAGGTCAGGTATGGTTCGTGTACTCTTGTTCTTTTCCATATTTACCTGTATAGCATTTTGAGATACATTTATCGCTCACACTAGACTGTTATCTGACCCAAGGTTTTATGCTTTACTTCTTATTATCCTGGGTACTCTTAAATGAGCAGAGTGGATAAAAGGTCTAGGTGATACAATAGCTATTCAAAGGATGGGTTGGATGGAGCTATCACGTACTGTTTACATATATGGAGTCTACGCTTATTCTGCTGAGTAACGCTGTAGAGCCGTGATAATGCTTGCCTCTTTTTTTACTATTGTATTTGAGACAGTTGTTGAGTTTAATTCTGTTTTATAAACTCTACTATTGATGTATAACTCTATAGATGTTATACTTTGATGTTGTTGATTTGTTCACACTATTACTACTATCTCTTCTGTTGTATATGTAATATTATATTTTATCCATGCGTAGTGAGATATACGACAGGATATATGTTGCATTTGTTTATTTCAACTTTGATGATCATCTATATTAGCCGGGCACGACTATGGTGCACCATTTAGTTATTATTTGTTTCGGTAGTATAGGGTGGTCGTCACAACTGTCTTGGGGCAATCCTTCTACGTATGCCTAAGCTTGTTGTAGTTACAACACTACTTTTAAGCTTTAAAGTCCCTCTTCAAGTGACCTTTCTCACCATAATCATAGTACGTAGCATCTCATTTAACCTTCTTCTGGCCACTCTTCTGAAATTGCTTCTTTTTATTGTTGTTCGTTTCCTCTTGCCTCCCTCGTCAGCTTGTGGCTTCGGCCCCTTAGTGGAAACAACAACAGCGGACTTGGGTTTGGGGTACAAACTCTCAAGTCAGATAGCTTTCTCAACTAGCTTCTCAAATGGCTCATTAATATGTCCTACAAGCTTCTTTCCTAAGTAATCATCTAATCCCATAATAAGCTTTTCATTCTTCTTCAATGGAGTTCTATTAAAGGACATCCCATACTTTGATAAAGGATCAAGCTTAGCTACATACTCAGAGACAGATATGCCTAACTACTTCAACTTTGCATACTTCCTAAACAACACTGACTTCTAGGCAGCGGGTATGAACTTCTCCTTAAATCTAGTTTTGAACTGGTCCTAAGTGAACTAGTCCTCGAGAGTAGAAACTTTAATAGTGTCCAACAAGTTCATAGCTCTACCTTAGAGCTGTCAAGAATTCAACCTCCTTCTCATAGCATCATCCAATCCCAAATCATCAAAACCCCTCTTGTAGGTATCCAATCAATCTTGCACTTCCATAGCCGTTCGACGTGACCAGCCGATCAGGGTCGTCCCCCACCCCACCTGCCCGCCCCACGAGGGGCAGCACATCATTTTTTCAGTTGTGCCAGACGCGTCACGTGACAGTCTGGGCCCTCGAATCGAGCTGCACAAGGGAATTTATGCACAAACGGCTGCATACAGAGACGCCTCATCACAGCGATCAAGTCGGAAAACAGTCGTTCGACGCGACCAACCGATCGGGGTCGTCCACTAGGTCGAGGTCATCCCTCACTTCACCTACCAACCCCACGGAGGGCAACCGATCATTTTTCTAGTTGGGTCGGATGTGTGACGTGACCATGTAGGCCCCTGAATCACGCTGCGCATGGGAATTTCTACACAAACGGCCGCACAAAGATACGCCCCAGCGCAGCGTGCGAGTCAAAAAATAGCCGTTCGATGTGACCAGCCGATCGGGGTCATCCCCTGCCCCACCCATCCAACCTACGGGGGACGGCCGATCGTTTTTCCAATTGAGCCGGACATGCGACGAGACCGTCTGGGCCCTCGAATCGCGCCACGCACGGGAGTTTCTATACAAACGGCCACACAAAGAGATACCCCTTCGTAGTACGCGAGTCGAAAAACAGCCGTTCGACACGACCAGCCGATCGGGTTTGTCCCCATGGAGGCAACCGATCGTTTTTCCGGTTGAGCCAGACGCATGAGGGGACCGTCTGGGCCCCCGAATCGCGTCGCGTAAGTGAATTTCTACACAAACGACCACACACAGAGACGCCTCACTGCAGCGCATGAGTCAGAAAATAGCTATTCGATGTGACCAGCCGATCGGGTTTGTCCCCAGCCCTGCCCGCCCATTCCACGGGGAGGTAGCCAATCGTATTTCTACTTTGGCCGAACGTGCGACGAAACCATTTGGGCCCCCTTCGCGCTGCACACAGGAATTTCTGCACAAACGGCCGCACACAGAGGCGCCCCACTGCAAAGCACGAGTAGGAAAACAGCAGTTCAATGTGACCATCTGATTGAGTTCATCCCCCGCCCTACCCATCCACCCCACGAGGGGCAGCATATCGTTTTTCCAGTTGGGTCGGACGCGCGACGAGACCATCTGGGCCTTCGAATCGTGCCATGCATGGGAATTTCTACACAAACGACCACACACAAAGATGCCCTACTGCAGCACGTGAGTCGAAAAACAACCGTTCGACGCGACCAGCCGATCGGGGTCGTCCCCTGCACTACCCACCCACCCCATAGAAGGAATCGAGGTCGTCCCACGTACCACCCACCCCACGAGGGGCAGCCGATCATTTTTCCAGTTGGGTTGGACGCGCGACGGGACCCTCTAGTCCTTCGAATCACGCCGCACATGGGAATTTTTACACAAATGGCCGCACACAAAGATGCCCCACCGTAGCGTGTATCGAAAAACAACCATTCGATGCAACCAGCTGATCGAGTTCGTCCTCTGATCCACCCACCCACCTCACGAGGGGCAGCCAATCGTTTTCAAGTTGAGTCGGACGTGCGACGGGACCGTCTAGGCCTCCGAATCGCGCCACGCACAAGAATTTCTACACAAACGGCGGCACACAGAGACGCCTCCATTGGAGTGCGGAAGTTGGAAAATAGCCGTTTAACGTGACCAACCATTTGGGGTCATCCTCCACCCAACCCACGGGGGGAAGCTAATCATTTTTCCAATTGGGTCGAACATGCGACGGGACCGTTTGGGCCCCCAAGTCGCAACGTGCATAGGAATTTCTATAGAAACGGTTACATACAAAGACGCTCCACCGTAGCGCGCAAGTCGGAAAATAGTTGTTCGATGTGACCAGTCGTTCGGGGTCGTCCCCCGCCCCATCCACCCAACCCAAGGGGGGAAGCCGGTCGTTTTTCTAGTTGGACCGGACGCGCAATGGGACCTTCTGGGCCTCCGAATCACGCCATGCATGGGAATTTCTACACAAACAGTCGCACACAAAGACGCCCCACTTGATCACGCGAGTCGGAAAATGGAAGTTCGATGTGACCAGCCGATCGAGGACGTCCTACCCACCCACCCATATTGGTGCGAGTTGGACATGGGAATTTCTGCACAAACGGCCACACATAGATACGCCCCACCATAGCCTACAAGTTGGAAAATAGCCATTCGGTGCGACCAGCCGATTGGCATCATCCCCCGCACACCCACCCACCCCATGGAGGGATGCCGATCGTTTTTCCAATTGGGCCAAATGCGCAATGGGTCCTTGTAGGCCCCCGAATCGCACTGCGCATGGGAATTTTTGCACAAACGGCAGTGCATGAGTCGGAAAACAGCCGTTCAACGCATCCAACCGATTGGGGTCATTCCCCGCTCCACCCATCTACCCCACAGGGGCAACCAATCATTTTTTCAGTCCGGCCCAACTAGAAAAACGATCGGTTGCCCCCCTCCCCCCCTCCTCCCCCTCCCCATGGTGGAGGACGAACCTGACCAGCCGGTCGCGTCGAACGACTATTTTTCGACTTGCATGCTACAGTGAGGCATCTTTGTGTGCGACCATCTGTGCAAAATTTCAATTCGTGACGCAATTCGAGGGCTCGGACGGTCCCATCGGGCGTCTGGCCCAACTAGACAAAACGATCGGCTGCCCCCTCGTAGGGTGGGTGGGTGAGGCGGAGGACGACCAAGATCGGCTAGACACATCGAAGGGCTATTTCCCGACTCACATGCTACCTTGGGATGGCTCCCTGTGTGACGGTCTATGTAGAAACAACCAGGCGCGACGCGATTCGGGGGCCCGGACGGTCCTGTCGCACGTCCGGCCCAACTGGAAAAATGATTGGCTGGCCCCCATGGGGTGGGTAAATGGGATGGGGAACGAACCCGGTCGCCTAGACGCATCCAAAGTCTATTTCCCAACTCGCGCGCTGCCTTGGGGTGGCTCCATGTGCGGTGGTCTATGCAAAAATTTCTGAGCACGGCACGATTAGAGGACCTGGACGGTCCCATCGGACGTCCGACACAACTGGAAAAACGATCAGCTGCCCCCCATGTGGTGGATGGGTGGGGCGGAGGACAACCCCGATCGGCTGAATGCGTCGAATGGTTATTTCCCGATTCGCACGTTGCCTTAGGGCGGCAGCGTGTGCGATGATCTATGTAGAAATTCCCACACGCGGCGCGATTTGGGGGCCCGACCGGTCCCATCGCGCGTCTGACCCAACTGGAAGAACGATCGGTTGCCCTTGGTGAGGTGGGTGGGTAGGGCAAAGGACTACCCTTATCGGTTGGATGCATCGAATGGCTATTTCCCGACTTGCGCGCTGCCTTAGGGCAGCTTCGTTGTGGCGTTCTGTGTAGAAATTCCCAAACGTGGCACGATTCGGGGGCCAAAACGATCTCGTCGCACGTTCGACCCAACTAGAAGAACGATCGACTACCGCCTATATGGTGGGTGGGTGGTGCGAGTGAGACCCCGATCGACTGACCTATCCGTGTTCCCGTCGTGCGTCCGGCCTAACTTGAAAAACAATCGGTTGGCCTTCATAGGGCGGGTGTATGTGGCGGGGGATAACCTTGATCGGCTGGACGCGTCGAACGGCTATTTCCCAACTTATGCTCTGCCTTGGGGCAACTCCATGTGTGGCATTCTGTGATGAAATTCCCAGGCACACCACGATTCGGGGACCCGGACGGTCCCGTCGCGCGTCCGTCCCAACTGGAAGAACGATTGGCTGCTCCCCGTAGGGTAGATGAGTGGGTAGGGACGACCCCGATCGGCTGACCTGTCCTTGCATCCAATAAGTTAGCATATAACAACGATAATATGCTACTCAACTTACATCGTACAGTATACAAACATCTTGGTATATTATCAAGTGTCTAGGTATCAGCCTCTTGAATACCTACGTCATGTGACATCCCTAGAGCGACAGACAATAAAAAAAGCAATCATGACAAACATCAAACAATCTTCACTGTCACTCAATGTACTTTGGATATAAGATGGCTCGAACGGCATCCACATAAGCCAAAGACCAATGGAAAATTCTTGGTTTCTCAGTACTCGCATCCCCACTACTCTATACTGTCAAGGACCAGACCATCCACATAAGATAAAGGTTCGATATCCACATAATCCGAGTGGGCTTCCCCATATACCCCTATTGTATAAGTACCCCTAAGAAACCTTTGACTGTCAACGATCCCTTCGCACACATCTTCGAACCCATCATCATTCTATTATTTCCATTTAATCGTATTAGAACTCATCTTTTGTTCTACTCGCAAGCTTTCCCCATTTAACCCACCCTTCTAGATAATCATGACTCTCATCCTTTGAGTCATCCTCGTCTAGACTTCCCTAGACATTCCACTTAAGCCATACATTGACACAACAAAGTTCCAAAACCATCACATCGAAGTATCCCGCTTATGCCTCTTTGTTTTATCATTGATCTACATTGCATCGTAGCCATTGAAAACGAGCTTTGAACAACCACAAACACATGTACGTGGCCACCAAAATATCACATGCATGTCCTCCAAGTTCCATCCCATTGGCCACTATCAAAAGCGGTCGGTACCAATAACAAAAGTGGTCTGATCCGATCACTTTTGGCCCATCCAAATTTTAAGAAGTTTAAGTCCTTCCACTTCATGCCTTGACAAACCTTGCCTCGAAGCTAACCCAAAGACATTTCATCCAAGACCCGAAGTCCAGATCCATTGGCTCAAAGTGAAAAGATGTCGGTACCAACCTCTTTTCTCCTTCACAATTTGGTTAAGTCCAACTTTCCTTTCTATGCCACCCCAAGTTCGACCCGAAGCAATCCATCCAAACCTCGTAGTCTTGCCTCCTTGACTCAAAGGTAGAGTGGTCGGTACCAATCCATTTTCCTCTTCCAAAATGCGGCTAAGTACCCAAACTCCATTTCCTACTTCAACTCGCACCTGTCCCGAAGCAATACCACCAAAAACTCGAAGAACCTAGTCAAAAAGCACGAAGTCAACCCAACGTCGACCTATTATGCCTGGTATCGTTCTCTTTTGCCAATTTGATTTTGGACAATTAAACCAATTCCAAATCGTCTGAAATGTTGTGAGTCGGCTTCCAAAAGATTCAAAAACAACATATTCGAATTTTGGTGCACTTCAACCACTTTGACGTAATTTGCACCAAACGGTGTATCACTTTCCTAACTATCCAAAACAACTAGAAAACACATCAACACAATTCATACAAAAGCCAAACATCATTTAATATCATCTAAGCAACATATATAAGTCATCCAAACTCAAACTGCATGCATAAATCATTCCGGATCTAGTTTTCTAAAAAATGACAATTTTGGTGGGTAAATGGTATAAAACTTATCAAAATTCAATTCTATTTTTTAAAACATGGGTATTAGGTGTTATTAACATTAGATCTAAGTTTTAAACCATTAAATTTCAAAAATCATCTTAAATATCATAATTTTGTCATATCTACATGCATAGTAAATTGAGAGAGTTAATATCACTCACTTAGCACCAAAATATCCAATAATTGCTCCAAACCTGAGGTGAACAGTAGCAAGACGGATTCCAAAGCAACCAAATAGTGGATCCAAAATTCTCCCTTGCTAATTACCTTCTAATGATATTTTTGGTTAATTAAAGTATGGAAAAGAGGAGCTTTTTAACGGTAAATGAATTAATAGAGGTTTAGACTTGTTTTGGAAAGTAGGAAAATGATTTAGATCTATCTCATCATCCCTAATTAGGCGCAATTGGGTTAGTGAGTTTAAATATGTACTTAATCAATTACCCACTAATATCGCCAATAACAATCTAAACTTAAAACGGTCATATATATAAATGATAAGTATGTAGAATACAATAGCCTATGATTTTTGTTTAATGATAATAAACATATATATATTCGTTTAAATGTATTTGTTACTATACTGTTTTATTTTTCTCCATAATTAAATAAATATTTGTTGAATAAAATAAATAACTCGGAATTCTTATATAAACAAATATTTTATTCAAACAAATATTTTATTATAAATTCAAATAGTACAATTTGAGTTCTCACTACATTTATACATTTTCAATTACAATGCAACTTCGATTACAACACAATTTTCACTATACAATTTTACATGCATATTTCAACTCACCACATATTCACTCTTCACTCGTATTTGATCTTAACCTCTGTTCCAGCCTGTATTCAGCATCTGAATAATCTGCAAAATAAACACTGACGCGGTAAAATTGAAAAAGAAATATTTTGCAGTGCACAATGAAGTGTGTGTTTGGTTATTTGGGTTGTTCATCGTCATTTTTTAATTCATCTTACACGAACAACTTGTGACATGCACAGTGTATCACTGTACATGCCACAAGGTCGTGCACACCGAGATACACTTGCTTGCTAAAATTGCAGGGACAGGTGAGCACAAGGTCAAACCCAAGCCAAGACTGGATTCAACTCAAGTGCAAATGCAAGTGCATAAGTATACACACATATATGTATAACATGACAACAAGTATGCACATGGCACTGGGGCAATTTAACTCGAAGCAATGAAAGGGTAACAAGACCACAATAACAAAAGCAACCAGACCTCAAAATTTTCAAAGGCAACATGAGCATTCAGCAAATGGTCAGTACCAACCAACATGGCAACTCAACAAGCCAATGGAACAAGACCACCAGACCAGACTACAATAACCATGGACAAAAGTGCACCAGCCTCAACCAAATGTAATCAACATGCAACATTTCAACCCAACAAACATTGGAGCATACATATGCAACAGTGCAGACTCAAGACAACATACAAACATGCAAATAACTCAACACAGCAATGGTCAGTCCAACCAACATACAACAGTCCCGACCAAATGTACAAAGGCACAAGGAAAGCTCTAGACATACTCAAGTTCAATGGTTCAACCAACATGAAAACATGGAACCAGACCATCATAGTCCAGGCAAACCATGGAACAGAATACAAAGGCACCAAGTTTATCAGACTAGGTCAATGAAATGACTCGAAGCAATGCAATTTAACTTGAAGCAAAACAAAGCACAAAGTACACCAGACTTCAAAGTGAACCATACATGCACTGATATATATATGCAAGCACACAAGGCAACTCAGGCATGAACACACACACACAACAGACCTGACTTCAAGTGGAACAAGACTATAATAACAAAACTAGACCTGACTTCAAATTCAAAGCAACGGCATACAAGGATATGTATACATGAATGAACAGAACAGTTCAAAGAATGCAAGTGCATAAGTCTAACAACCAGAATTGATGCCAAGCAATCACACACATATATACATAAATATATGTGTGTATGTATATACATGGTGATACACAAACAAGGCACCAGTATGGATGGTCAGAGCAAGGTACAGAGCACACGCATACAACAAAAAGTTGTAGCTATCAGTAGTAGTTCGATGAAAGTCAAGGAGAAGAAAAGGTCGCAGTTGAACAAGTTGTTGGCAGTAAAGAATTAACGAATTCAAATATATTTAAACATATTTTCATATATCAGAAATGCATTCAAAGGATGAACAAGTCGTAGCAGCAAAGATCGGAAACATATTCAATCGATAGTCAAAAACGAACAGGTCAAAAATCATCGCATCATTCAAGCAAGAATCGAATGGTCGAGCAAAGTATTTGAAGAATTCAAATCAAAATATACGAACAAAATTATAGGGTTTTAATCCCTATAAATGCCCAATTCATCTTCGAAAAATATTGCATTCGAGTTCGTGACAAAAATTCAGAAAGCTTACTTAGAACAAATCACAAATACGTCCAAAACTCGAATCAAAGTCGAGCATAATAAAAAATCGAAAAGGTGCAAATCACGTACCAATTCAAAGAAATGTCCATTCGAACTCGATGTTGAAGTGACCGTGAGCAATCAAAGCACTGAAAATCGATTGACGAAGCAAACCAAAACAAAAGCATACTTCAATCGATCAATTTCCAAGTGGCGGCTTCAATCAACAAACCCTAATTCCAAATTGAAAATAAAAGGAGGAGGCGGCAAAATAAGAAAAGGGGAAACTTCGTTTATCTTTTAGTTGGGGCCGCACTGTTATATTTTTAAATTGGGCCAAATAAGTTGATTAGGGTTTTGTATTTATTTTTAGTACTTTTTCTTGTTTTTATTTTTTATTTGAGTCAAACTCTAGTTTTAACTAGGTTACGAACTACGTGGCGTAGTTCGGAGAATTCGTAACTCAGTGGCTGAGTTGTGGCAGGGTTTTGAGCTTAGAGTTAGGTTAATCAAGTTAGCGGGTATCGCGAGTTTATGTGTTTCTGTAAGCGTCTGATTACTTAATTTCTAGTAGAAACCTTGGGAGCAGCACGTAGGCGGTTTTTGCCGAAGCTGGGTAAAACTGTGTGTGATCTTTTCTGCATTGCTTTCTGTTTTTTATTTCCGCATTAATTTTTAGTATCACCCTATTCACCCCCCTCTAGGGTGAAAACGATCCTACAAAGTCTGTTTTCCTATAATGACCACTTTATGGAAAGATAAACCATCATCCTGATTAACGAAAGTGGTTTCTGACCTTAATTCAGCTCTTATGAATGTTATAGGTATTACAAGATTGAGGTTAGAACTATCAAATAAAAATTCTTAGTATGGAAAATGTCTTTGGTAGCCATTTCCTAAAGTTATAGAGTCATACAACCTCAAATGAATTTAAAAATAATAATTTACAATCCTCTGATATGTATGCCAGTTAGGATGCCTGATGGACTCTATGATCGAGATGATCACCGCTGGCAGTCCGTACCTAAGCATGCCTTAGTCAGGAGCAGGTGGAATAGGATTAAAGAGTGGTTGTGCAGATGCATTTTGCTAAGGTGGAAACAAAGGACAAAGAGTGGTTACTACATTGCCGCTTTTGTTAGGTTAATAGTGTCTTAAGTGCTAGTCTTTTTAGAGAATAGTGTAGTTGTAGCTTCCTTTTGCTAGGATAGTTAGGCGCCGGTAGCCAAAGCCTTTGGAGTCAAGTCAAGGAAGCTTCAAAATGTGCAGGCGGTTGATGTGGTAGATGATCGGGGGACCTTACTGGGGAGTGTGAGGGTGGTTAGGCTACTCAACTGTTGAGTCATTTTGCATATCGAGCTGTTATCCACTGTCATCGTTTATCGATGACCGTAAAAGCTTTTCTTGGTTTGTGCTTGCACTATTGTTAGGGGGCCACTTTGATGGGAAAACTAGCTGTTTGACCCAACTGTGAGCTGCGTGAATTGTGCGAGCCAAGGTATAACACCCCACCTTTATACCCATATTACCCAAGAGTATTATTGGGTAATACTATCGAGTAACATGGAGAATGAGGCGGTGAGGGTGATACACAAGTGAATATTCCCTTGGACCAACACTGAATACGTCACATAGAATAAAAATCACTCACCTCGATGTAAACAGTTTTGGTACAAAGCAATAAACATGTGTGGTTTCCGAGGATAGAACAATACGCAATATAAAAGTATAGAGAATACAGATTCATTAACGGAGCGATAAAAATATAATAACAAATATACACGAATCCAAGTGAGTCTACGAATAGTCAAATGCCCACTATCATAAAAAAATATACATATATGTCTAGTATTTACATCTCAACATCAAATTAACACATACAAAATAGTACGCAATGCTGCTAATAATATCTAGCCTCCAACTAAGTCCAATAAGCCATCTAGTCACATTGTCCTTAAACAAGAAATATCTCGAACTAACCCGAGTATTATATAAATAATAAACAGGTCAGACTACATCTATATCAATGGTGGGAATATAAACGACATCTCAAGGAATAACATATACATAGCATAATAAAGAAATCCAACCAAAAGAATAATAAACATCCACAACACATCAAACATCAAAACATCCATAAGTCAACAAACACAATCACACACATTATACAACACGGCACACATCTTACACATCACTCATTGCACACATCACACACAACGCACACATCTACACATCACGCATCACACAGCATACATTGCACACATCGCACACCTCACACATTGCACACTACACACATCAAACATCAATTCATTCATATTTATTTAGCAGTATTAGATTTATTCAATTTATTCTTCATTTTTATTTTCATTAATGCTACTATATATGTTGTTACTATTGCTACTGCCAAAAGCCGAGTCTACACCTAAGCCTTGTTGCTTTCAGATTCAAAGGGAGACCCTACTCGTAAATATTTTATGAGCGTCTTCACCAGTCTTTAGCTGCACAATAAACGCACGTCACTTCCTCGTTTTCCATCGTTAACCTCCTCGCCTCGTTCTGTATTTGCCTCGTTGGCCAGTGCAGCAGATTGTGGCTATGTGACGAAGGGGCCACGTTGCTGCAACCATCGGGGAGCTACACTATGGACAGTCAAGCTAGGGTGGGGCTAGCGAAAACTTCTGGCCATCACATCTACGTAAGGGACTTCTTACCCCTCGATCCACGAAGTGAGATAACCAAATACCTACTTCAAAATAAAATAAGGAATAATATAATTTACCTCACACGTCAAGTCAGAAATCCAAATAATATGGATTAATATTCGTTTGTAATATAGAATAATTCACTAATACCCAAATATCAAATACTCGGTCTTCAATGAATTACATTACATTATACTTGTGTTGAGTAAATAAATGCACCCCACATGGATGTCCCATAGCATCCGGTGAAATATATTTATATGCACAACACCTCCAATTAATCAATATTAAATAAATTTCTGCTTTGCTTATTAAATCACTCGTCGCTTACATTTTACTTCAATTCATTATTCTTTAATTTCATTACCTTATAATTCACACAGCGGTTAATTTTACTTCATCTCATTTATAGCAAACAAATCAACAATCATCCATACACACGTCAATATATTATTTAACTAATGATTAATGAAATGAAGGGTTTTATCTAAATATATTACACTTCATTTTTCCTTCTTTTTATAAAAATACTTTAATTAAATTTAATCACAAAATAACTCTTTTATTATTTCCTTCTCTTTTTAAAATAATAATTATTGATTCTCTCGTCTAATTTAAATATTCATATTTCAAAACAACTTATTTATTCAAAAAAACTATATTTTCAAACTTGTCAATAAATTTAAAACCTCAAAAATACTTTAACTTCAAATTTCATTTTAATAATATGGAAATACTATAAAGAAATTTTTATTTTCCAAATACCTTTAAAATCTCAAATCTGAAAATATTCTCGATTCAAAATTATTTGTAAATCCAAATATACAACCTCAAAACCATTATTTAAAATCCACATTTATTTTCAAATGCTTCTTTTGAAGCTATTAATCCATCACTAAAATTCTACATCGAAAATAATATATTTCTTCCAAAAATTCACTTCACTTTATTTATATCAAATCTCCATAACTGGCAGTTTTTATTCAATAAATAAACAATTTGCATTAACTTTGCAATTATTTCAAAATACATTTTATAACTTTCTATTTATTAAATTAAAGTTACTCATTACTTTCAAAAATATATTTTTCAAACATCGTTTGGTAAATATCCTTCGATTATTTTTGTAATCAACGGTAAATAAATATAAATATTCAAACTTCTCTTGTTTAATAACATTTCAAAACTCGTCATTTACCAAATAAAATTAATTTGCAAAACCTTCAAAATTATTCCACTTATATAATTTTCAAAATCATCCCTCTTTCAAATTTATTTCAACATCTTTTATTAAATAAGAAATCATTCCAGAATTCACTATTTATCTCAAAATAATTTATTTATTTCAAATTTACACCTTTTTATTTATTTATTATTTTTATTATTTCTAAATAATTGAATATGTTTTGTTTAGCTAACATCGTCATCAAAATTAACCAATATACACATAATAGATCTCAACCAAAACACACAAACCCATTCGATCATTATCATCTAATAATCAACACAACCATCGTTCACAACACCATTCCAATTAATTCAAACCATATCAATCATCAATCAAATAATTAATTTCATCCAATATATCAACAATTCACACAACCAAGCATATCAGGCAATTTATGTGGAAAATACACATCGAATAATATGATAAAGACAAAGTTATGAGTGAGATGGCTCACCGAAAATTCCAAGCGAGACATTTACTACCATTGACTTCGACACTTCCATTTCAGGCATCGTCAACAGCAGCTCCAGACACACCTCCAAGTCGCCAGCACCTGGTCACGACTCCCCACATACACCCGCCAACCACTGCCTTTTACCTTACATGGACGTCCACTCCTTACTTCGCCAGCCAAAACCACACCATCCTCCATCAGCCACTACAAATTTCAAGTCAACGCCACCATCTTCTCCTGCTACCACCAGAACAGAACTCTAGCCTTCAACATCTGCACCTCCAAATCATGTGCATATCAATCACCATCGCTTGCCCTAACACCTGCTCCCTCGAAATCGCCGACCTCTTACATCGAGCCTTCCAAATTGCGACTTCCCTTTAGCAATAGATCGTCGCCATCAAATTCGCGCTCGTCGTCACCATCGGCCATCCCATCAACGTCAACACTATCGTGCCCAAAGTCATGCATGCAATTAATGTTTTTTAAAATTGATGCGATTTTAATTTTAGGTGAATTAGGGCTGAAAATATGGTAAGGTTGGTGGTTTTGAGTTTGGCCTCAAGTGGAGAAGAGTTCTCCAGAAGTATGGAGAGAATAAAAATGGGTTAGGGCTTGGGCTGAAATAGTTTTGGGCCTTGATTTAATTTAATTCATTTGTAGTTATTTTTTTATTCATTTAAATTTAAATTTTACTCTTTGAAATAAATATCAATTTGATTTAAACTAATTTACACTTCGTTATTCTGAATTATATTTCAATAACCACCCAATTTCATTCAATTTGTTGTCCTCTTGTTTTTATTTTATAATTCATCGTACCATCACAAAATAAATTTATTTTTCAACTATTCTAAACATATTGAAATTTATTACACTCCTAAAATGTTTTATATTCAATCAAAACAATTTATTCGATTCCAATATTTTATTTAAAAAGGATTTATTGTTAACTCAATTTATTAAAATAGAATTTTTTTATTAAATAGACTTTAATTAACTAAAAATTTATTTTTAGAATATAATTATCACAACTCGAATTCAAACAATTTTCTTTTAATAAAATTTATTTATTTATACGACGTAAAAAGCATGGCTGTTACAGACTTCCCCCTTAAGAAAATTGCGTCCTTGCAATTTCTTACAGGGAAGTCAACATACACAACTCATACCCTGACTTTCTTAGTAATCAACACTCTTCTATCAAACTCAACCATTCAATACTCCACGTGGTAGTTACACACTTCAACTCATCTTATCGTATGCTTCAATTTTAAATAGATTCAATTAACGACTTTCTATTTTTTGCATATGATGTATTTTTGTGAAAATATTCTAAGTGTCGAATTTTCTAGAAAATTTTGACATAGTCTCTTTTGTATGGAAAGATTTTCGAAAAATCAAAACATAATATAATAAAAAAATATGTACTCCAAACACGGAGTATCCCGAAACATGGGGAAACAATATAATATCACATTATATATCAGTATACCGTAAAAACGTACATTTTATTAGTGTCTTAAAAAAGTTATCATATTATTAAGCAAGCAAAAGCGTGCCAACATAGCCAAATAGTCCAAATATTCCTCTCGAACACCTATATCAACTCAAATTTAAAAATTAGCTTCAAATGAAAAGATATAAGGGTATGAATTCATTTAACTTCAAAACATCATAATGTTTAAGTTTTTGGCTATACTTCGACAAACTTTGAATAGTCTAAAACTCAAAATTAGATGGTGACAGCAAAAAGTGAACTATCATATAGTGTGTTAGCTTTCCAAAAAAAATTCTGGATTACAAAAATGTCAATTACAATAAGAGTTATAGTGTTTTTCAAAAAAGGGACAAAATTGAAATGGTGTTACAAGAGCAGATCCACCTTCTTCATTCATGTTTTTTCCATAAAAATATCAAAATTTTCGCAAAACACTTCAAACAAAAGTTGTTGCTTATGTTTTAAGATTTCTATAATAGGCAAAATCAGACAAATTGTTCAAACGTTATCTACAAATGAGTTCATCTTAGTTTTATGCAATTTTGCATTTTGGGACAACATATACCATTCTTATTAACTCATGTTTAAACCTTCACGAACTTCAAAATTTTGGAACGTGATAAATAACAAATTTATTATCTATGCAATTGCCTTACCAAGAAAGAAGAATCGACCAAATCGAATCATTCCATTACAAGTTATGATTATATTAGTAAAGACTATAATCTCTTTTCTTTTCAAATTATCAAACACGCCTTTTCTTGAAACTTGCTTGTTTAAATATCAAATTTATATACCTTTTGCACATGTCATTAATAAAGGTTTTATCTTACTTCAACACAAATGATTTTAATATATTTTATTACCATCAAAATCCAAATATATTTTTCCCATTCATCATTTTTGTTAGAATGTATCACATCATAAACATCTTCACAACATGCACCCAAATCACAGACATCATATAATATGACAAACATTTAATCAAAATCATCACAACCATACTAATTTTAAATTCAAATATATCTACAAATTTAACGAGAATGTCATGTCGTGAATTTCTAGTAGTTTACTTAGTTGCAGTGTTAATTGTTTGATCAACATTGTCGCACCATCGACTTCAGCTGTCCGTTAATACTCGATGGCTGCAATTATCACATCAAATGTTTAAACATAAAAATATATTTATTATTACTTTTCAAAACAAACTATTACCTCACCATAATAATACTCGCCCTCATACACACACATATATAAATACTCGAGCCAAAACATTTCCTAAATTTCAAAATATTATAAAAGAATTATATCTTAAATTACTAAATCACCGTCTCAAAATATTTTTCTTATCTAATTTTTTTTCGATTTTTTAATCTTCATATATATATATATATATATATTCAAAACTTAGCTCTAATACTTCTTTACAATGTTATTTTCTTTAAAATTTCGTCTTCCCCTCAAAACATCTTTCTCAAAAATATCATTTATACTTTCTCTCAAATTGCATACTTCTTTCAAAATAATCACTCACCATCTCACTCTAAACTATTTAAAATAATTAATACAATTTTCTTTAAATATTATTTCAAATAGTGGTTTTCTAATATAGCTCAAAATATATTAGTTCTGTTCAAAATAACACATCACTCTTTAAAATCTTATATCCATTATCTCGTTCTAGTGTTTAGGAATCCCTATCGATAATGTTGGCTAGACGCATCGATCAGAATTCTCAAAGCACTTGATGGAAAAATTAACACAAAATCAACTACCAAAAATTTCTTTAAATATTTTCTTGTAGAGCAACTTAATCTTTTATAAAAACATTTGCTAACTTCTAATAAATCTTCTTTCTAAACTATATATATAATATAACCAAAAAGATTTCAATCAACATATGCTTTCTTTTGTAAAAAGGTTTATAAATAATCTATACGAGTATAATAAAAAATACTCGACTTACAAAATCTCAAACATCACTAATTAACCATCCATAAAATAAACTAGTAAGCTTTCATCTTCATTTTAGCCCCATATTAATTTTATATAAAAATATACTGTTTTATTTTATATGAAAATAATTCTCATTATCTCTTGAAGTAACTTCGCAGTCGAAGACACCGTTAGGTTCAAATCATCCAAACTCACATGGGATACTAACTTGAGTGATAGTTTCTTACGAATACCACACTCAAGGTGAGTCCACAAAAAAAGCATCAAAAATCAATGTAATCACAACAAGGCATCCAAACATCAATCGTCATATCAGAACAATCAAACAATCAAGATACATAGCGGAAAGCAATCTATATACTTCCGCTATGCCGCTCTAGTTACTACTGAATATTCTTACTCATCGCGTCTCATTACAATTTAAAATAGTGAAGTATTCGAATTCGAATTAGGGTCTTTTAGAGCTTCCCTAATTGAACAACTCAATTCTAACTTCATAGCCACGGTGGTTTAACATTCATCATCAATACCGACACCAATGGCTGGATAATTTACTCCTACCTCTTCAACCTCCATAAATTTCTCTGCATTGCATATAGAGACATACTCCAAAAAATGTAAAAGAAATATATTATATAATAAGAAAAATACAAATACGTTCGTAGATGATTATCCCAATAATCATCGTATAATCCTATTATCATTAAATATTTAAAAAAATCTACCACATACCCTTGGGGATAGGGACTCCAAGTCTCATCTAAAGTAAGACTCATGTCTCTTATACTTTGTATTATTCTAAACCTTGTTTGTTACCAAAAATGTAACACCCTACCTCTTTTACCCATGTCACCCAAGAGTACTGCTGAGTAATACTATCGAGTAACACGGCAAATGAGGCGGTATGGGCGATACACACATGAATATTCCTTTGGATCAACACTGAACATATTATATAGTATAAAAATCACTCACCTAGACGTAAATAGTCTCGGTACAAAGCAATAAACACATGTGGTTCCAAGGATAGAACAATACACAATATAAAAGAATAGAGAACACAGAGTCATCAATGCAGTGATAAAAAAAGATAATAAATATAAGCAAGTCCACGTAGGTTTACAAAATAGTCAAATGCTAATAATATCTAGAATCTAACTAAGCCTAATAAGCCATATGGTCACATCGTCCCTGAACCCGAAATGTTTTGGACTGGCCCGAGTATTATATAAATAATAAACGGGTCAGACTATGTCTAGCTTCAATGGTGAGAATATGAACAACATCTCAAGGAATAACATATACGCAACATTATAAAGAAATTTAACCAAAAGAATAATAAACATCCACAACACATCAAACAACATCCACAACACATCAAACGTCAAAACATCTATAAGACGACGAACACAACCACACACATTACACGGCTCACACATTACACATCATATATATCTACACATTACGCATCACACAACATACATCGCACATCTCACATATCGCACACATCGCACATCTCACATATCGCACACATCGCACATCAAACACAACACATCTCAAACATCAATTCATTCATATTTATTTAGTAGTATTAGATTTATTCATTTTATTCTTCATTTTTAGTTTCACTACTTCTACTACTATTATATGTGCTGTTATTATTGCTACTTCCAGAATCGAGTCACACATAAGCCTCGCTACTCACAGATGCAAACGGAGTCCCTACTCGTACATATTTTATGAGTGTCCTCACTGGTCTTTAACTTCACAATAAACACACGTCGCTTCCTCGCTTCTTCGCTTCCTCGTACCAAGCTTCCATCGTCAATCTCCTCGCCTCGTTCTGTATTCATCCCGTTGGCCCGTGCAGCAGACTATGACGATGCGACGAAGGGGCCATGTCGCCACGACCATTAGGAAGCTACCCCACGGTCGGTCAAGCTATGATGGGGTAAGGAAAAACTTCTGGCCATCACATCTAAATAAGGGACTTTGTACTCCTCGATCCACTCAAAAGCATAGATAATCAAATTCCCGCTTTAGAATACAATAAGGAATAATATAATTTACCTCACACGTCAAGTCAGAAATCCAAATAATATCGATTAATATTCGTGTATAATATAGAATAATTCATCGATATTCATATATCAAATACTCGATCTTCAATGAATTACCCGACATTATATTTGTATTGAGTAAATAAATGCACCCCACATGGACGTCCCATAGCGTCTGGTGAAATATCTTTATGTATACAACGCCCCGCAATTAATCAATATTAAATAAATTTCTGCTTCGCTTATTAAATCACTCATTTCTTACATTTTACTTCAATTCATTATTCTTTAGTTCATTACCTTATAATTCACATATAGGTTAATTTAACTTCATCTCTTTCGTAGCAAACAAATCAACAATCATCCATGCACACATCGATATAATATTTAATTAATGATTAACGAGATGAAGGGTTTTATTTAAATATATTACACTTCATTTTTCCTTCTTTTTATGAAAATATTTCAATTAAATTTAATAACATAACTTCTCTTTTATTAATTCCCTCTCTTTTTAAAATAATAATTATTGATTCTCTTATCTAATTTAAAAATCCATATGTCAAAACAACTTATTTCATTCAAAAAAAATTATTTTCAAACTTGTCAATAAATTTATAACCTAAAAAATACTCACTTCAAATTTCCACTTTATCAATATAGAAATACTACAAAGAAATTTATATTTTTCAAATACCTTTAAAATCTCAAATCTGAAAAATATTCTCGATTTAAAAATATTTGTAAACCCAAATATACAACCTCAAAACCATTATTTAAAATCCACATTTATTTTCAAACGCTTTTTTTAAAACTATTAATCCATCAAACTAAAATTCTACATCGAAAATAATATATTTTTTCAAAAAATTCGCTTTCCTTTATTTATATCAAATCTCCATAATTGATAATTTTTTTCAAGGAACAAAAAATTTGCATTCACTTTGCAATTACTTTAAAATATCATTTTATAATTTCCCATCTATTAAATTTAAATTACTCGTTACTTTCAAAAACATATTTTTCAAACATCGTTTCATAAATACCCTTCAATTATTTTTTTAATCAACGGTAAATAAATATAAATATTCAAACTTCTCTTGTTTAATATTATTTCAAAACTCGTCATTTACCAAATAATTTTAATTCACAAAACCTTCAAAGTTATTCCACTTATATATTTTTCAAAATCATCTCTCTCTCACATTTATTTCAACATCTTTTATTAAATAAGAAATCATTCCAGAATTCACTCTTTATCTCTAAAATAATTTATTTATTTCAAATTTACATTATTATTATTATTATTCCAAACAATTTCAAATGTTGTGTTTAGCTAACATCATGATCAAATTCAACCAATATACAAGCAACGAATCTCAACCAAAACACACAAACCCATTCAATCATTATCATCCAATAATCAGCACATCCATCGTTCACAACACAATTCCAATCAATTCAAACCAAACCAATCATCAATCAAACAAATAATTTCATCCAATATATCAACTATTCACACAGCCAAGCAAATCAGACAATTTATGAGGAAAACATGCATCGAATAATATGATAAAGACATAGTTGTGAGTGAGATGACTCATCGAAAATTCCAAGCGAGACATTTACCATAATTGAATTTGACACTTCCACTTCAGCCATCGTCAACATCAGCTCCAGCCACATCTCCAAGTCGCCAGCACGTGGCCGCAACTCCCCACATGCAGTCGCCAACCACTGCCTTTGACCTTACATCGACATCCACTTCTTACTTCGCCAGTCAAAACCGCGCTATCCTCCATCAACCACTGCAAATTTCAAATCAACTTCACCATTTCTTCCTGCTGCCACCAGAACAGAATTCCAGCCTTCAACATCCGTACCTCCAAATCGCCTAAGCATCAATCACTATAGCCTGCCCTAACACCTCCTCCCTTGAAATCGCCGACCTCCTACATCGTGCCTTCCAAATCGTGACCTCCCTCTAGCAATAGATCGTCGCCCTCAAACTCACGCTCACCATCGGCCACCCAGCGTGAGGCCGCCTTCTCCCTCCAGCCCGCCAACGTCGACGCTGTCGTAACCAAAACCGCACGTGCGATTAATTTTTTTTTAATTGACGCGATTTTTTATTTTAGGTGAATTAGGAATGAAAATACGATAAAGGAGGTGGTTTTGGGTTTCGCCTAGAGTGGACAAGAGTTCTCCAGAAGTATGGAAAGAATAAAAATGGATTAAAGCTGGGCTAAAATAGTTTTGGACCTTGACTTAATTCAATTCATTTTTAATTGTTTTCTTATCCACTTAAATTTAAATTTTACTCTTTGAAATAAATTTCAATTTGATTTGAATCAATTTACACTTCGTTATTGTAAATATATTTCGATAACAGTCCAACTTCATTCAATTCGATGTCCGCTTGTTTTTATTTAATAGTTCATACCATCATAAAATAAATTTATTTGTCAACTATTCTAAACATATTGAAAATTATTTACACTCCCAAAATATTTTATATTAAACTAAAACAATTTATTCGATTCCAATATTTTATTTGAAAAGGATTTATTAATTTAACTCAATTTATTAAAACAGAATCTTTTATTAAGTAGACTTTAATTAACTAAAATATTATTTTTAATCTATAATCATCACAACTTGAATTCAAATACTTTTATTTTAATAAAATTTATTTATTTATACGACGTGGAAAGCAGGGCTGTTACACAAGGTGCCAACTTCTTGAAATACACGAGCCAGAATGCGGGCCTAGACGTAGGCTAGGATGTGGACCGAGATGTTAGCTGTGGAAATCATGCGGATCAGTAAAACCGTGCAGGCCGGCCCATTCTACACTTGCGAGAAAAACGAGCAATGCATCTTTATAGTAAAAAATTCACTAATCCCAAATTATTAAAAGCATGTTATGAAAACCTATATTGGCATGGCAATGTTTTATATCAAATGCTTATAAATACTAATAAATAAATTCCTAACACCTTTTCTTTATCAAAAAGTTATATATGTCATGATGTTAGTGGTAAATTGAATTTTACAAAGGATACATGAGCAAATGGTAATGCCATGGTGTCCACGTGGCATTATAAAATGATGGCATAGACATTGCCATAGTTTGGTACTAAAACAT
This sequence comes from Allium fistulosum, assembly GCA_030737815.1. Classification (NCBI taxonomy): domain Eukaryota; kingdom Viridiplantae; phylum Streptophyta; class Magnoliopsida; order Asparagales; family Amaryllidaceae; genus Allium; species Allium fistulosum. The sequence goes on along the minus strand of CM060905.1, from coordinate 150,814,799 downwards.
TGTATGACTCTTGCGATATTTTGAACATATTTTACATTAGTATCATTTTGTTATTGGGCTTAGGATATTAAGTTTTATCCTTCGGATTATTTAGGGCATAAGTAAATTTTAGGCTTTTCACTTGTATTTAAAATTCTTATGACTGTTTAAGACAAATGTAAGATTTATGCTTTTCACTTATCTTAGCAATTATTGCAGTTCAAGTTGTATATCATTCATCACTTGATCCCTATTTTAAAATCGTTGACCTGATGATCGTAACATTTAGCTTACGTCTTATGATATTTAATTAAAGCTTTAATCATATTACTTACTCAAAAATATTTTTCATAATTATAAACTTTAACAACAATGTATATAAGTTATGTAATATAGAGTTGATTACACTTTAAAGTTTAACAATACCACATAGATGTTATGAGAAGAAAAAAAAAACGTAAACTAGTACAAAAAAATATGTTGTTAAATACTGTTATTAACAACTATTTAGGCAAATGTTGTAGAAAAATTTTTGTTACAAATTTATTCGAAAAACGTTGCCATGAAAAACATTTTACAACGTTTTTGTAACATAAGTTGTTAAACATCCAATAATTTTGCAAGGTTTTGTAAAACCATTGTAAAGTGAGCGTTGTAAAATGATATTTTTGTTGTAGCGACTCGTAATCCATTTGTCCAATTAAAATGTTCTTATAGTGAAATTTGATGAGAAATCTAGTCTTCGTAATGTTACAACTTTCGTTGTTTAATTCATTCTTCGGCAAAAAATTATAGTTGCCCTTTATGTATAAATTCTTCTTTATAGAATCATTTATTAAATTATTAAAATTTACATGGTGTTAGAAAACTCTTAGATTTTTCAATAGCAACAACAACGCAATTGAATTTTGGATCCAAATCCGCGGAAAATATATTTTTACATTCTCAAGTAAACTAAGCAATTCATAAATCCATGCAAGACGATCTCAATATAAAACCATAGATGCAACTAAAATTTAATGAATAATAGTAAATCGTGAAACATAAATGTTTATTCTCATCAAAAAAGGAAGAAGAAAAAAACACAACGTACCATCACAATTATAATTCTATTTCCATATATTTCATGGGAAACGAAGAGCAGAGCATGCACCCCTTTATTAAATCATGAAACAAATACAAATATAGATAATAAAAAAGTAAACGTAAATAGATAATATCTAGAGGCCTAGGGCATCTTTGAATTTGGAAGCAGCGTCCATGGCGTCCTGAGCAGGAACGCAGGCTGTCTTGCACATGGAGGTGCAGCTCTCGAGGTTATTTCCATTGGAGCATCTGTCTATGCAATCCTGAAGGCAGCTTGCCTTCACCGCAGGTGCTAATGAAGATGAGACGATGATTGCTATTATGAAGAATATTGCCACTTTGCTACTCGCCATTGTTTTCTTTTCTGTACGAATGCTTTTGAAAAGAATGGAAAGAGTGAAATTTATACTGGTTTTCAAGGAAACAAATTGGCTGGATAGCGGTTAATCCGTTTGGTTTTTTGTGGATGTGAACTAATGTAGGAACCTTATTTTGTGCTAGTACGTAGATTATTAGCAAAAGATTCGGTTAACCATGGTGAAACTAAAAGCTGTTTTCCTTGTATAACATTTCAACTTCTACTTGTGTGTTTAACTTAACTTATTATAGTAATTTCAAGATATAAGAAAACATGAATTTGCATTTAAAAATATTGTTTAAGAAATCAATTTGATTTGTGGTATTTCTTTAGACCACTCCAAATTAATGTTTTCAAATAAAAGTTAAATAAAATTGACATCAAGATTTCATTCAGTCATTTGTTAAATATGAAGAGAATATATAACAAGTTGCGGAAATACAAATCAGTAGAAGTTGATTAATTTTTTGTTTTGTAAACTAATGATATTAGAAATGCATAGCTCGAAATATTTAAAATTGCTGATGTTCAATTATTTTAACATTGTAAAATTAAAATTTAACATTATGAAAAATATAAACATTTTATAAGTAATTCCTAGATGTCAGTATCCTTTCCTTTCATGAAACATATGATAAAATATAGACAATAAAGGTACAACTAAGAATAAAGTTTGATTTAATTTTCTATTCTTAAAAATTAAATATAATAATATATGTGTCATATCAGAAGAAAAAAATAGATAATGGATAAAAGTTCAAAAGATAAACTAACCATAAATAGTTGATGGAAGAATTATTCTCCATGAAGACAAATAATATAAATCCAAAACATGATATATATATATATGTATGTATGTATAAAGAGTTAAATAAGTACAATATAAAATGTATAACTATAAATAAATTCATTGAGAATTAATAGTTCAAATATATATATATATATAATGATATTGAGAATATAAAAATATAAACAAATTGCACATCACAACCAATAGTTATATGTTTATGAATTTAAAACCATCACACATACCAATATTTTTCACTAAAAGCATAAGAGTATATTGAGCAGTTCTCTAAACTTATACTGCAAACCACAGTCATAAAGAGGATGGATGAGCATTCATGTCTTATATAACCATATATCGAACACTGGGTGAAAATAACATTACATTTAGTTAAGTTCATATCAGTTTAAACACCTTCATAAACATACAGATGAAAAAAACAATCTCCTATTAAGCCTTTAACAAAGACTTTGAAACGTAAAAAAATACAAAAAATAAACTACTAAATAACAACCATATAACTATAACATCAACAAACAAATAGCCAATACTTAACCAATGACCCCAATTAATTAACAATTTAAATACATTAATCAAATCAAATCAAATCAAATTAGTTCTTAGTCTGAAGAAGCTCGAGTTTCGGAGAACTCACTCTATTTCTTGGAGAATTCATACCACTTTTAAGAAGCTTAACTTCCTCCTCATTAACCAATTTATTTCCAGCTATCATGCTAATTTGCTTCTCGCATTCAACTGCCCAACTGTAAACTATCATCCCTACAACAGCGAGCAGCATTCCTATAATATTCTTGAAAGTGAGGGCAGAATCGAATAATACCCATCCTAATATTAACACGCAGACCGTCTTCATGTGACCTAAAACTTGGAATGTTGTGGCCGAGAATCGACCTATGCAAAGGTATTGACTTATGTTGCAGAACACAGCTAGAACACATGAGAGCAGAATGAACATCTGAAAAAGAAGTACAAATTTTATCATATATTGTATTAACAATTTTCACCTTTTTTAAAGATGCATTTTTCTATAACTTCGAATCATATACCATATGTTGCAAGAAGTGATAAAATATTTCTATTTACGATGCCTATGTTTGCACTAAAAAGTTCTGAAATGTAAAGAAGTAAAACTGTTCAAATTATATCAAATTTGTGATAGGTGTTCAATATAGTGAAGTACTACAATATTAACTCTATTCAAACATTAAATGACTCGTACCTCAGATAATTCTGTAAGTGAGAACACAAAAGTACGATAAAAAGGCTGGTTAATTTGAACTTTAAACCTTTATATGGGGAAATAAAGATGAGGTCATTATAGTGAAATATTACAATATTCATAATCAAGGAAATAAGAATAACTTACAAGTGGCCAGGTAGAAAAGTGATACTTGAGAATGGACTGGCCATTAAGATAGTAATCAATGAAAGGGCCAAATAGAAGAAGAGACAATGCCTGTATTGGTGCAGTTTTGCTCAGTAGTTCGAAAGAACCAATGCTGTACTTCTTTTGAAATGAGCCAATCGTCTGTGTTTAGAAAATGCATGCAAGTTAAGACTTTAAAGAACTTTGTGGAGCAGTCAAGATAACTTAGATTCGAAAACGATCGACTATCGTATGTTACTAAAACAAACAAAAGTAGGTTTTCATAAACATGGTAATATAGTATACTGTGCCATAAGTTATATATAGTTATGTGTTAATAATTTTTTCTTCTTTACCATGCATATAATATGCATTTGTTTCAAACTACCTCCATAAGAGGCATAAAGTAGGTAAGCTAACAATAACAAATACAAGGTTTAGAATGATTTGCATCAGTAGTAATAGGTACATTTTTGAGTGGTGACCATCACATTTTAGGTTCCATAATCCTGAGATACAACCTGGTTTTTTTAACCAATTTTAATCAAGTTAAAAAGGTAGCACACCTGTGTGTGTGTGTTGTAAATCAAATAATCATTTTGGGGCAATAATATCAATATACACATTTCACTCCAAATCAACCAATTAAACAAGTTATACATACTATATATCCTAAAATTTTAAGATCAAATTTGCTGAGCGTAACTTAGAAAACAGAAACCAAGGAAAATATAAAGAATTAACCTCTCCCTGTAAATAAATTAAAGAATTAAGAATGTTCTTCTCATTCGAGGCACGCCTTGAAAAATATATTAAAAAATATTTATGAATGAAAAAAAGAAGATCAAAAAGGTTCTACAATCTCATAGAGCAACTGTTTGATCAATCAAGTAGACTGTACAAATAGCAACTTGGATGATAAACAAGATAGAGAGTTAAACAATCAGCTTAAATCAAAGTAGAGTGAAAAGATTAGGGTATAAATTATCAAAAGTAAGGAATAAATCTTTGGTATCATTTTCTCTCAACGCTGTAGTGAGAACTGAGCAAAGAAAATAATCAAAGGAAGTTACAAGGCTGGAAGAAAAGGTAACTGAAACTTTGTGTAAAATAAATAAATAATAAAAAAACCTGCATTCATTTTAATTTGAGAGGGTCCTTTTTTAGGAATTCCTAGTTCCAATAGCAAAATAAAATCTGAAGGGGATGTTTATAACTTTATATGTGTCTGCGCGCGCGCATGTCGTGTGTGTGTGTATGTATGTGTGTGTGTATGTGTATGTATATGTATATGTGTGTGTGTGTGTATGGATATGTATGTGTGTATGTATATACATACACACACACATGTACACACACAAATGAGATAACCAAGCTGACAGTTGTAAACTCTGAGGAAGTATGCTTTTGTGTGCGCACGCACACGCATGTGTGTATTTTTAACGTCATCTAGGCGCTACTTTGCAATTTTAACATCACTTTCTTTTACCTTGGCTGTCTGAGCGCTAAGTTTCTCATGAGCCACTGAGAAAATAGACACTTTTTGTATAACTTTTTTTACTTTGACTAAATTAAATATAATTATACAAAAAAACACTCAGTTATTTTGTGTATTTATGGAAACTCTTCATATTGTAATATAATTTCAATTTTTAATTACATTTTATATATTTCATTTTAAAATGTATAGACAATCATTTAATAAATATTCCTTTTTGTAGTTAAAAATAAACGTACAATTTTCAAGCTTCCTGAAGTTTACTTAATTGGTTATGTGGTTCCAAAAAAAATAAAGATAAACGTATAGTAAAAATTCCTCATTAGATTCTCACTTCTTCAAAATTTGATTTTAATGGTCTCTTCATTTTTCTTTCATATTTTATTTATTTTTATACTCAATTTTGAATATTTTTGGAACACAACCTACAGCAATCTAAACTAAATTAAAAGGCTAAACCGTTCACTATTATTGTACATTTTATTGTGAAGCCATGATTATTTGATACATAAATATTTAATTAAAGTCGTGACATAGATTTTAAATGTACAAATTTTGTTACTTTTTGTAAACTATAATACTATTTTATATTTTAATAATAATAATTATTATTATTATTTTAATTTATTGACGATGAACCAAAAGCGTGTGTGCACACACACGCATGCACACTCATATTAAAATAACAAATAGCATGGTCTAACAAAAAAAACAAATGAGTTTCTTACTGCATATAGTTGTTGTTTTTAAAATTATTTAATGAAAAATTTATTTGTACCAAATTCTGTTGGTGAGCATTTATTTCATCTAGACTTGCCTAGAGACTCAAGGACATCCTTAGTGCCTAACGTTCCGCTCTAGTGAATTGCATAAATATATAACTATTATTCAAGGGAAGGATATTGTAAACGGACATTTTCCCAATCCCTCCAGTGAATTATCCAGTGAATTAAATAACAAAAGAGTACGATAATAATATAATCAAGTGTGTCAGATAAAATTCATAGAAAAGGATAAAAGCAATTTTGAGTCTTACAATACAAAGCTAATGGTTCCTTAATCATGATACATGTACATGGTGTTGCTCTCTTAATTGGCACAAGGAACCATCAAGTGACTTAACCAATAATTGTGAATATGGAAAAAATATTTGTGCTCTTATATGGATAAGTGAAAGAGCCCTGCAACCCTATGAGTAACCACCCAACAACAGATTTGCAGTTGCACCACCAATTCACTGGTTGATCCTATTGTATGATATCAGTGAAGCATACTCAGCAATTAAAATATCATTTAATAATTGTGACTTTTCAACTACACATAACATTTGTACAGGAAACTGTAGAATAGCATATGCCTTACAGCCTAAGTGAAGAGTACGGGCAAGTGTCAAAGGACAAACTAGTGTGACAAGAACTTGTACAATCTGCATAAAGCTTTTTACTCACTGAACCAAAACTTTATAACAAAGGCCTTTGACATAGTTTTGATGTATATGACTTCTGACTATATGTCTTTTTAAATGTGAAATAAAATGCAGATGACGAATACGCCGAAAAGTATATGATATAAATGCATACAAGTTATTGCTTAACAAATAAGTATGTTTAACCGAATTATCATGATAGCTAATAAGGTTAGCAAACCAAATGAAATTTGATTTTAGTGTTTTGAGTATTTAAATATCATTGTTACAGCAAATAAATTTAGGCATGCTCACAATCTGCTGGAGTGATGTACAAAACACAGCCACACAAGCACAGAGAAATCCCTTCATATTAATTTCCACGTCAGTCACAGTGCAAACCCCAACACCAAAAGCCACAACAGCTACAGAAACTATCACTTTTGTACTGTAGCGTTTGTTGTTGAGGATCCACTCCATCAAGCAAACAACTGGTATAATGCTCAATTTTGATATCTGAAAATTTCAAGACAGTCCCTAGTTAATTACATTTTAAAATATATCAAGTATAACCCTTTTGTTAACTCTACTTATTAAAGCCCCTAGAAATGGGTATAAGATTGTTTTCTTCTAAAAGAAGTGCTTTTAGGCTCACAGATAGTACTACAAAACGGTAGTAGAAATTTGCGCAGCTATTTCTAACTAACGCGAGTTAACATATGGGCCCTACTTGTTATGTTGCTCGTGGAGAAAAAATAACAAACCTGATAAAATCCCACTGAATTGAGCATTAGAGATAGATTCATTGCAGTTATTGATAAATTGGCGACTATTGAGAACCATATAAGCTCCCATAGAGGTACTTGCTTTGATACAGAAATGCCCGATGCATTAGAAACCCAACCAACCAGGGCCGTCACAGAAAAATGAAATCCAGTTAATGATGTAGCTGTAGTAAAGAAATTAGGTTATGACGTAACAAATAGATATTAACCAAGTTCGTTTCAAAAGTACACCGTATATCAATAGTGCTGACTTGGCTGTAATTTCAAATCTTGAATAAATCGATAGGTACAAGATGGTACTAACCAAATGCACAATATTAACAAAACAAGCAAGAGATACATTCATAATTGAGAGTAGTAGTCTCGGTAACAACGTAGGAAATAAAGCACAGTGGATCGTACCTGAAGATAAGAGAAATAACCTATGACCGAAAATTCACATATATAAAAGAAACAAAATCAATGAATATACGCCCGCAGGTGTGGCGCAATGGAAGGGGGTGCCTAGGTCAGTAACAGACTTGTTGGAGCTGTTTGGTTAAGTTTTACTATTTCAATGTTCTGTTAATAATTCCTATTGTATAGGACTAGCTGCCTATTGTATAGGAACTAGCTGTTCATTTGAACTGTTCTTTAGCACATGTTAGCACGTCTTAAGAACGTGACAGTTTGTTTTCTTTTCATCTCGTAAGGCTTTTATAAAGCCATCATTTTGCTTCAGGTTAAATAATAGAAAGTAGTTCATCAATACTGTGACTTACCAGTTTAGTTTTTGAGTTCTACAATTCTGGTATCAGAGCCTTATCATAAGGCCTGATAGTGAGTGAGTTGAAGAAGAAGAAATAGTGAGTGAGGAAAGAAACTGTAGATTTCTTTCAAGCAGAGTGTTAAGTAGAATGGCGGAAAGCAGTAATGACAAGTATGTGCAGCCTGCAATCCCAAAGTTTGATGGCCACTATGAACATTGGGCGAAGCTAATGGAGAATTTTCTGCGTTCCAAAGAATACTGGAGTCTTGTAGAGAATGGGATCTTGACAGTAGCAGATGGAGCCGTGCCTACAGAGGCACAACTCAAGCTAATCGGGGAGCAGAAGTTGAAGGACTTGAAGATAAAAAATTATCTTTATCAAGCTATTGATCGTGACATCTTGGAGACAATCCTCAATGACGACACCTCCAAACAGATTTGGAATTCGATGAGGCAGAAATTCCAAGGTTCAACAAGAGTTAAGAGAGCACAACTGCAGGCGTTGCGAAGAGACTTTGAGGTTCTCAAGATGAAGGAAGGCAAGAGTGTTAATTCCTTTTTTGCTCGTACTTTAGCCATAGCCAAAAATATGAAAGCTTGTGGTGAGAATATGCGTGAAAACACCATTACTGAGAAGAGATTAAGGTCCATGGTTTCCAAATTTGACTATGTAGTATGCTCGATTGAGGAATCAAACAACTTGGACACGATGACAATCGATGAGTTGCAGAGCAGTCTTCTCGTTCATGAACAACGAATGAGAGGCCATGGAGAAGAAGAGCAGGTGTTGAAGGTTAGCCATGATGCAAGATTTGAAAGCAGAGGAAGGGGTCGTGGAGAAGAAGAGCAGGTGTTGAAGGTTAGCCATGATGCAAGATTTGGAAACCGAGGAAGGGGTCGTGGAGCAGCTCGAGGACGAGGCAGAGGCAGACCCTTGAACAAAGCTATCATTGAGTGCTTTAACTGCCACCAACTAGGCCACTTTCAATATGAATGCCCTCGTTGGGAGAAAGCTGCAAACTATGCTGAAATCAATGAAGATGAGGAGATGCTTTTAATGGCTTGTGAGGCATTTAACAACTCAAAAAGAGAGGAAGCTTGGTTTCTTGATTCAGGATGCAGTAATCACATGTGCGGAAACAAGCAGCTATTCTCCGATCTTGATGAAAAGTTCAGACATACAGTTAAGCTTGGAGATAACTCAAGAATGGATGTGATGGGCAAAGGTGATATTCGGTTGCAAATCAACGACACAACTTTAGTTGTCATCAATGTTTTCTACATACCTAATTTGAGGAATAATTTGTTGAGCGTTGGACAATTGCAAGAGAAGGGATTGGCCATATTGATTCATAATGGAGAATGCAAACTATATCATCCAAAGTTTGGGTTAATCATGCAGACAAGAATGACCACAAATAGAATGTTCGTACTGCTTGCTAGCGTGGTGATGGAAACATCGTCGTGCCTGCAAACAATCACTGAAAAAGACTCACGATTGTGGCATCAAAGATTTGGGCACTTGAACTATAAAAGTTTGAGAACATTACAGTACAAAAAGATGGTGAAAGAACTACCTCTAGTCAAAAGCTCAAACAAGGCTTGCACTATATGTCTGGTGGGAAAGCAACACAGAGAAGTATTTCCAAAAAGAAGTCATTGGCGAGCTTCAGCAAGATTGCAGCTTGTGCATGCCGATATCTGTGGCCCTATCAATCCCATCTCCAATAGTCACAAAAGGTATCTTATAAGCTTTATAGATGATTATAGTAGAAAAATCTGGTTATACTTTCTTACTGAGAAATCCCAGGCATTTACTGTTTTTAAGAGCTACAAGAACCTAGTTGAAAAGGAAGTTGGTGCATCTATTTGTTGTTTAAGAACTGATAGGGGAGGGGAATTCACCTCTCATGAATTTAATGATTTTTGTAGGGTAAGTGGTATAAGAAGGCAACTTACGGCAGCCTACAGTCCCCAACAGAATGGGGTGGCTGAGCGTAAGAACCGAACTATAATGAACATGGTTCGGAGTATGCTTGGTGAGAGACAAGTACCGAAGACTTTCTGGCCAGAAGCTGCAAAATGGACAGCTCATGTTTTCAATAGAAGTCCGACTTCGGCTGTACAAGACAAAGACACCTGAAGAAATGTGGACGGGAATCAAGCCAAATGTGGAATACTTTCGAGTTTTTGGTTGTTTGGCTCATGTTCATGTACCGGATCAGAAAAGAGTAAAGCTAGATAATAAGAGCTTCAAATGTGTGTTGCTTGGGGTGAGCGATGAATCTAAAGCTTATCGACTATTTGATCCGGTTGCCAAAAAGATTGTAATTAGTAGAGACGTGGTGTTTGAAGAAGATAAAGGTTGGAACCGGGGGAGGAGCATTAAAGAAGAAAGACTTGATATGCTAGAATGGGGTGAGGATGATAAATATCAAACCGTGTCTTTTGAAAGTGAAGCAGAAGATGAAAACAATGGAGATGCAGAAGCCGAAGAAAGTGTAAACAGGAATGAAGAAGCAGTCATCTCGTCTGATGAGTCACAAAATGAACCTGCCTCAAATTTAGTTGAGAGAAGAACTCGTAGACCACCTGTATGGATGCGTGACTACGAAAGCGGAGAAGGTTTAGAGTTGCATAACTTCGTCATGTTCACGGCTAATGAAGATCCAAGTTCTTTTGAAGAGGCTGTTGGTAGTGCAAAATGGAGAAATGCAATGGACTCCGAAATAGAAGCAATTGAGAAAAACAAGACCTGGGAGCTCACCACATTACCTGCGGGGGCCAAGAAAATTGGAGTGAAATGGGTGTTTAGAACAAAGCTAAATGAAACTGGGGCTGTTGACAAATGCAAGGCTCGGTTAGTTGCAAAGGGCTATGCTCAGCAGCAAGGAATTGATTATACAGAGGTCTTTGCTCCCGTGGCAAGGTGGGATACCATTAGATTGGTGATAGCTCTAGCAGCTCAAAAAGGCTGGAGTGTGTATCAACTCGATGTCAAAAGTGCTTTCTTGCATGGTGAATTGAATGAGTCCGTTTATGTTGAACAACCACAAGGATATGAACGAAAGGGAGAGGAACACAAGGTTTATAGGCTAAAAAAAAGCATTATATGGCTTGAAGCAGGCACCACGAGCATGGTACAGCAGAATAGAAGCATACTTTATCAAGGAGGGATTTGAGAAATGCAGTTACGAACATACTTTGTTTGTCAAGTCAGGACATGGAGGTAAACTATTAATTGTGTGCCTTTATGTTGATGATTTAATCTTCACCGGAAATGATTCAAGCTTGTTTGAAAGTTTTAAGAACTCCATGAAGCATGAGTTTGACATGACAGACTTAGGTAAGATGAGATATTTTCTTGGTGTTGAGGTCTTGCAAACTTTCCAGGGAATTTATCTAAGCCAAAAGAAATACACATGTGAGTTGCTTGAGAAATTTGGCTTGGAGAATTGTAATCCAGTGAAGAACCCTATAGTTCCTGGTTTTCGATTGACAAAAGACGACAAAGGAGTAAGAGTTGATGTTACGGAGTACAAGCAATTGATTGGGAGCCTAATGTACATAACTGTAACCAGGCCAAATCTAATGTTTGTGGTGTGTCTTTTGAGCAGGTATATGTCTTGTCCTACAACTGTACATATGCAAGCTGCAAAGCGCGTGTTAAGGTATCTGAAGGGAACTATGAATTTAGGAATTGTCTATAAAAGAGGAGAAGTTGGGGAGCTGTTGTGTTATACTGACAGTGATTATGCTGGCGATGTTGATGATAGAAAGAGTACATCCGGTTATGTATTCTTGCTAAGTGGTGGTGCAGTGTCTTGGGCCTCGAAGAAGCAGCCAGTGGTGACTTTATCCACCACCGAGGCTGAGTTTGTAGCAGCAGCTTCCTGCGTCTGTCAAAGTGTGTGGATTCGAAGGGTATTAGAGAAGATTGGACTGTCTCAAAGTAGCTGCACTGCTATAAGGTGTGATAATAGCTCGACTATCAAATTATCAAAAAATCCAGTCATGCATGGTCGCAGCAAACATATAGATGTAAGGTTTCATTTTCTGCGTGATCTTGCAAAGGAGAAGGTTGTTAATCTGATTCACTGTGGTACAAATGATCAGATAGCTGATATCATGACCAAAGCTTTAAAACTGGAGACATTTCTGAAGCTACGAAGTTTGCTTGGAATTTGTGAAGTGCCGAGTTTAAACTGAATGTGACTGCATACAGTTTAGGAGAGGATTTGTTGGAGCTGTTTGGTTAAGTTTTACTATTTCAATTTTCTGTTAATAATTCCTATTGTATAGGAACTAGCTGCCTATTGTATAGGAACTAGCTGTTCATTTGAACTGTTCTTTAGCACATGTTAGCACGTCTTAAGAACGTGACAGTTTGTTTTCTTTTCATCTTGTAAGGCTTTTATAAAGCCATCATTTTGCTTCAGGTTAAATAACAGAAAGTAGTTCATCAATACTGTGACTTACCAGTTTAGTTTTTGAGTTCTACAAGACTTAGGTTCGAACTCTGCCTTGCACACACTTCTCTCAAATAATAATAACTAGGGGTGGGGACATGATATACAAAATTTCCATAGAGGCAAAGATAAGCAACTGATTGTATATGGAATCATATGCTTTTGAGTGATACAAAAGCCCATTTCAGACTGGAAAAGTTAAAGGAAACAATCAAAATTGATTTTTGAGCAAGAACATATACAAAACCTCGAAGCAAAAGAAGGATTGAATAAGAAAAAATAAAAATAATAAAATCTTTTACCTATTTTGAATATGAGCGATTAATTTGAGTGGATTGAAGCAATTTTTTCATAAATCATCGTAGCTATGATGCTTCTAATGGCTGAAAAGGCTCGCAAACATCATAGCAATCATGGCAGCATCAGTTTTTTTTTTTTCAAGTCTCTACCCTGATTTTGAGCAAAAGACTTTAAAAAACAAGTAGATCTTCTTTTGTTATTGCGTTGCTTGTTTAATTTTTTTTTTTCTGCTTACTTGGGCTGGGCATTGGCTGAGTTTGGATTGGATTGGATTGGTGATATATAACTTTATTTGTCTTTTTATTCTATGCAATTTAAATTGTTTGTAAGAAAAACTTTAAGTGTATTCATACGATGCTAAAAAATAAGTTTTTATTAAAATTGAGATATCTTTAGTATTTTTTATATTTATAAGGGGAAATGAGCCAGAATTCTTAAACCGGAATTAAAACGGAATTTCCAAAATGGACCGAAATTTGAAAATGTGTGTGTGCGCGCGCACGCGCGAGCACGTGTGTGGAATCGTATATTTATGAGTGACTGTTCACAATTTTTTGTATACAGTCTATTACTGATGTCAAGATGTATATTGTCAAGTTTTCTTACTCTGTAGGCGCCGAAGGTAAAAATATTGTCTTCAAGTTCTACTTCTGAGCTCTACCCTAGCTTATGTGTCAAATAGCAAGAGGGGCCCTTCGTACATTGAAAATCAGATTACACCTTATATTGGTTTAAGATTTACGCTGCATCAATCAAATTTGTAGGCCTAAACCATAAGAATTTTACATACGCTCATCTAAGCTCATTTAGACTAGAGTTTGTCCAGTACAATCACTACACGTAAGGATATGAAATTACGTACAACTTTGAACATAAATTTACACACAGTATCTATGAGTGATATACTATCAACAATCAACAGCAAATAATAAAAATTACCGCAATGCAGGTTGAATGTATATTCTAACACAATTTCTATAAGATCAAATCAATGTGCGTAAAAATGAGGGGATGCTGCAACTGCAAATTGCTAAATTTGGCATCTTTAGTATTTACCAAACCTGTACAGCTACGGTTACAATGAATAAACTCAATTCAAACATATATCTTTAAAATAAAAGGAAATGATAATCTCATGTTGCTCTAGGAATAAAAATTCATACCAGTAACTAAATTAAGAGATATTAATATTTAATTAAAGTTTCGAACTTATGAAACCTTATTGCTTACAATAAGTCACAACTGAATGGAATTTCACTCAAACCAATACCTCTAGTTATATATGCAAAGCATTTACCACATTGTTTAATGTTAGTAAAAGGCAAATTACGATATATTACTTCCATAGAAACGCATAAAATCCATCTCAATATCAAATCGGAATACTCTAAACAACAATTTGTACAGAAGTTCCTTTCATATGCCATGATTATAATTCTAGTAAATTGATAGGTGTAAAGTATAATCGTCTCGTCATCGTATATCACATTTAGATCTAAATCCCTAATTATACTAAATATGCAATCCAGTTACTTCACAAGCAAATTACGTTTCAGATCCATCACACCACAGGTCCCAGAACCACAGATCCGTTGGCACAAAAAACCAATGCAACATAAACAAGTTTAAATTTAAGATCGAGGAAATAAAAAAGTACCAAATACAAAAGCGTAACCGCTAGGCGACATGAGCTGCTTGTTAGCCATGATGATTCCGACAGAGCTCACAACATTCATCGCCCATGCTCCTACATTAGACACCGCCGGCTTCTTCTCCCCCTCCATTGCCAGGAGCCTAATTTTCCGAATTACTTGGCTATCAAAGAAACGAATTCAATCTTTGATTTTGGGGAGTCGTTTTTATGAGTGCATTGATTTTCGAATTTCAATGAAATTTAAGAATGGTGTGATTAAGAAGGTGTGGTGAGATGGCACAATTCTGTCCAATTTTGTTCGGCTGCATTAACTTGGCTGATTCCTATCATTGGTTATCTATAACACTAGGGTATAACCCGTGCGTTGCACACGGTATGTTGTAGGAAAATAATATTATAACTATTTTTGAATAATATAATTTATCATGCAATATCCGATGAATTTTGTTAGCATAAATGACTTGTAAATTTAAATTACTATATTTATAACTTTGTATTTTTGTTATGAGATTCATATATTTTTATATTTGAATAAAAATTAAATTATCATTTTTATTGATAAAAATGAGTTTTACACCGATTTATTATTTTTTAGGATTCATTATTTATGAAACAAATAAATGAAAATAGGTATTCTTAATAAATCTTGAAATTAATATTTTTATAAAATTTCATAAATAAATATTCATGTACATATATTTTGAAATTGACGTTTAGGTTTTAGTAAATTTGACTGAAAAATAAATGATGTATACATTAAATTTCAAGTATTACTTGAAAGAATGACGACAAATAACTAAAAATAGAAGTGCAATATCAAAGACTCAATGTATTTGTATGAATTTATAGTTCTTGCAGCACATATTTATCAAAATAATTATATGTTATTATGAGTGTGATAAAAAAATATTTATTTAACTGCTGAAAGAAATATTAAGTGAAAATAAGGCTTGAAACATTATAAATCACATTCTCATTTTAATTATGTAAAAAAATGATTTTTATTTCATTGTTTCATAACTTACTATTTTTATTTTATAATAAAACTTTTCAAAAAATATTTAACGTTTACATAAAAAAGATGATAAAAAATGAAAGAAATATTTCTAATAAAAATATGGTATAATTTTTGTCCATTGATTAACTCAGATTAAGAATATAAATAATTAAGATGTAACTTTTTGTACAAAAACGTACTATTTGTTAAAATATTTATCCTTATTTCAATATTACAGAATACAAACATTACTTATCAATAATTGTAATGTTATTTTTCATTAAATATAATTTAATAACGATAAAAAGTCCATTTGACGTACCAATTTTATGAAGGAAAACATTATATATGTTTGTAATGATGTACCAATTTTGAAAACAAATTTTTTTATATATTTATTTGTAATGAAATATCAACTTTTAAAAGAAAAAATTATGTATATATTTCTTTGTATTAAATAACTAATTTTAGAAAGAAAGAAATTTTATGAACTTAAATGTAGAAAAATGTAAAATCATCAAAGATAATTTGTATATAATTATGAAAATATTAAATCAATTGAACTTGAATGATAATATAGTTTTATCATTTATGTCAGTACAAAAGAGGTATACACATTGAATTATCATTTTTATGATTTATTAGATTAATAAATAAATATTTGTTAATTGGATTTAGTTAAAAATTTTAAATTCAAGATCAATTAATAAATTCAAATATATTGACTTGAATGTAAAATAATATAAGAAAACTTAAGAGAAATTCGTAAATAATTATAAAATTATTGAATGTCGGCATTTAAATGCAAAATGATAGGAGAGAACATTAGTAGAACATTGTAATAGTTTGTATATAATTGCGAAAATTTAAAACTATCTGGACTTGAATGAAAAATTAGTTTTACCATTTTTGTTAATATGAATTCGGTACACATATTGAACTGTTATTTTTTAAAATTTATTAGGTCAATTAATGAATATTCGTTAATTGTATTTATTTAAAAAGCTTAAATTTAAGATCACCTAACTAAATTTAATAATACAAGGAATATGGATTTAAGTGTAAATAACATTAAAATCTTGGAAGAAATCTGTATATAATTGTAAAAATTAGTATTAAATTCTAACAATGGAAGAGAGAACTGGTAAAAACATTGTAATAATTATAATAACAATAAAGTATAAAGTGTGAGGATGTGAAAATAAAATATCCAGAGAGAATTAAGGAGACAGCAGAAATTGCTAGAATTAACAAGAGAGCTTTAAATTCTTCTACTTTACTATTATTTAATAGATGTGCGATGAACGGTAACATGTAAAAGAAAATTTTAACAATATAGGCCAATTTCCGAAAGAAATCTTAGCCCACTTTCAACTTTATTTACAGAAATAGACCATCTTTTTTTTCTGGTCTATTGCACGCCAATGAGCGATTTTCGAAAAATCGTCCAAAGAAAATAACATATTTCCTAGTTAGCGACTTTTTGAAAATCGCCAACGTTACAGAGCATTTTGCTTTGGACGATTTTTGACAAATCGCCAAAAAGCCTGCTTTATAATCAGCAAGACCCACCCTTCTTCTTCACTTTCAACTCTACCAAACTCATCACCAAATTTCTGAAACCTCTCTAACCCTACTTCTTCATAGAAAACCCAAATAAAGTCTGATACTCGCAAGATGGAATCAAAGCTTCTCAACAACTAGGTGTAATCTTCGGTGCAAGGTAATGTTTATCGATTTATAATTTGTTTATGCTAACTAAAATCCTAAATCGAAGCTGTTGTGTACTCTAATCAATGTTGACGTACTAGCAGTTGAACTAGACATGGATGATTGGAAGATAGACGACGAGACGATGATGAAATGTTACGATGATTTTGAAGCTCAAAGGCGCATTACGCATCTAAGTGATGTAGAATTTGTTTCAGAAACGCAATTTGAGCCAAAACAGCAAAAGTTCCATTCCGGAACATCATCTCTCGATAATCGCTTACGCGAAGTTGTAGCGAACCAAAGACCGGGCAAGCAAATTTCCATTGACGGGAAAATACTAAATCCTCTACATTCTGTAGGTCCAACGCTACGGTCCGGTGCATATCCAGTTTTCCGATGTGGAGATGAATGCGTGGTTGTCGTAGCCAAAACCGAAACTAATGTCGGACAAATATTTTACAGTTGTTTTTCATATGAAGATCACATGATGAATCCCGGCGAAGTGCAGTGTTGTAATTTTATGAAGTGGATCGATCCTCCATTGTGTGCTCGGGGAGTGGAATATGCCCTCGAGATGCAAACTGAAGTAAAGCGTTTGAAAATTTTAGTTGAAGAAAAGAATAGAAAATTTTGGTAGAGAAGAAAATGTCATCTTTAGCTTATGTTCGCAATGGATACATTTGTCGAACTATTTCTGATCAAGAACACTGTGCTGGGTAGTTTATTTATTTTCTTGTAATTGTTGCATATTTTCATGTTTCGTAGAATGTATGTTATTAGTTCTCTGCAATTTCGCTAGAAACAGTACGGATGTTTTGATGAATTAATGTATGTTTGATTTTCTTTGAAATTGATGGTTATATCCATGTAATTGTCGTCGGCCGAATTTGCATGGTCTTGTAGAGTTGTTTGAAGGCACCTATCGAGCATGCACAGTAAATTAGTTTACGATATGTTGTAGGATGTTCTGTTGCAGGTAA
This sequence comes from Allium fistulosum, assembly GCA_030737815.1. Lineage (NCBI taxonomy): Eukaryota > Viridiplantae > Streptophyta > Magnoliopsida > Asparagales > Amaryllidaceae > Allium > Allium fistulosum. The sequence goes on along the minus strand of CM060905.1, from coordinate 150,796,653 downwards.
ACTTGTTTGCGATTTTTCAAAAATCGCCCACGTTTTAGCCTGTAACAAAACAGACAGCCGACCCTCCTTCCTTTACTCATTCATAAACATTTCAACTTCCTCAAAAACGCCCATTTCGGCCTTCAACTTCCCCCCCCCCCAAAAAAATTTTCATTTTCCTTGATTTTTTTATCAAATTCGAAGCTCATTCGGACCATGGCTACTACATCTGGAATCGTGGAGGATATTGGTAATGAACTCTTCTCCAATTTGATGATTTAGGACAATTTTAAGGTTTTTTAGATTTGATAGTTTTGCAAGATTTTGTGAAAGCTATATGTTGTAGGTTGCATTAGGGGGTTGTTGCTAGTGTATGTTCATTCAATCTTTGTGTTGTAGATTACTTCGAGATGGAGCCCGGTCCATTAGACCCGAGCGTGCTGTACCTGCAGCCTAGACACCGCACGTCGAGTGAAGCGTATATGATGGTAACTTCCTATGATTTTCGTTTCACAAATTGTGAAAATAATAATATATGTACATGTAATGTTAAACAGAGCGAAGAAGCATATTTCACAATCGATCACTCAATTTCTCTCAAGAAAGCCACTTCACATCATCCTAGAGTTTTAGAGGAGATTGATCGAGCGGGCTTTTCGACAGTACTGCGGTTAGGATACCTTTAGTTAGATCATCATCTCATCAAAGCTCTTGTCGATAGATGGAGACCGGAGATGTCTACATTCCATCTACCTATCGGAGAGATGACGATAACATTAGGAGATGTGGCCGTGCTTTTAGGTTTGCTTATAGAAGGCAATCCACTGATGGATGATGACCATCATGATTATTTACAGTTGTGCATGGATTTTCTGGGTGTTACTCCTCCTTCGCAACAAGTTAGGGGTAACGACATGGTGGAAGTGAAATGGTTTAGACACGCTTTAGCTGATGATATAGCTGCCGATGCTACAGAGGTTCAGATCCAGCAGCGTGCTAGAGCGATTATTCTACATCTCATTACAGCCCGTTTGATGTGTGATCATTTAAAAAATCGCGTGGATTTGAAATGGCTACCATATTTAGCCGATCTTGATCAGTGCACCGGTACTCATGGGGCAGTGCTGTTTTGTCTTACACATATATGGAGCTCTCCAATCTCGCTCTTATGCTGACTAAGCTTATAGGCGGGTGTTTGACACTTGTTCAGGTACGCGTCTACTATAGCTTGCTAATTATGTGCTAGACCATTTTTTACATTGTTTTTTGTTGCTAATTTGGTTTTTTCCTATAGCTTTGGTCATGGACATATCTACCTGTCGGACGGATCCAAGTCCAAAATGTTGTCGTTGATCACACACAGCCTCTTGGATCTCGGTATAACATCTTCGAATTTGAAAACTAATTTTCTAATTCGATATTTGTTTGTGCTAAAATAATGTGTGTTTGCCTATTGACAGATGGATTGGTCCAAAAAAGACCTCTCAAACTCCCCGACGAAATGTACGCTTATACCGCAATGAGCTAGATGTGCTAGACCCAACTGTGGTGACCTGGACTCCATAAATGCAGGATGTGTTGGAGGGACTTTCGGCTATTTGTACAGCCGTCAGATATCTGTGGACTGCTAGGCTTCCACTCATTTGCACTACTCGCTCTGCACAACACCTACCCGATCTGGTAATGCGCCAGTTTGGCATGGCGCATCATATACCAGAAAATGCTCCAGTTTATACCAGCGAGTATCAGTAGGGGGAAATTGCAAATGCTATGGAGATATTGAATCAGCGCCATTTGTTTACGCAATTTGAGAGAGGGCCGATAACCTCTCTGGAGACATATATGAGGTGGTATTGGTACATCACGCATAGATATGTTCTTCGGGCGCCAATACAAGCTGTTCCCAGCCATCCATACACCCCCCATGCCATACTTGAGAGAAACGTTGTAAGTATACTCAAGTCCGTTAATTTAAATATATTCTGAAATAAAGATAACTAATTCTCATGGCGTTCTACAGGCTGATGGCATTTACAAGGCGTTGGAAACCGCCGAAAGGCTCGAACAGCTTCTAGAACATGATGCGCAGTCGAAGGGGATGTGCATGAACATCAAAAACATTCTACGTGCATTGTTAGGAAGGAACAAATTAGAAAGGCCGAGATGCCCTTCTCCCACTATACCTCCACCTTTAGTAGACATACCTCCAGCTCACGCGGAAGCATCACCGCTCCTACTTACTTACACTCGGCGAAGAAAAAGAGGTGAAGGAACTTCGTTCGAAGGAGGACCTTCGACGTCACAACAACAGGAATATTTCACCCGTGGACCTTCTCAACCTCCATGTACAATTGATCCTTCCACCGAGATCGAGGAAGAAGAGTACATGTCCCAACGGCCTGAATGTCGTCGTCGTCGTACGCCTTTGGAACTTCATCGTTTGCGTAGATGATACGTGCATTTTATTGAATATGGCTATGTACTTTGCGACATGCACTTTTGCCTTCATTGTTATTTAAGGGTGTTGTGTATGGTTGATATTGTCGTAGACGTGTACATTGGAATGTGAATTTAAGTTGTTATTGTGCCATGCTCGAAATACAATTGCTGTATCACATCAGTTTGCTATATGTGTGTTACATGCACAACCTGCTACCGTCTGTTAACAGCAGGTTGATACTGGTGATTTTCCAGAAGTCGCCTATTGGCGATTTCTGAAACAGGCGACTTTTGGAAAATCGCTAATTTCAACGTGCTGTTAACAGACAGCAGCAAGTTATTGCCTATAACACACATAAAACACAGAGACAGCAACACACAATTTGTCCAACAGCAGCATACAACATGACTTGTAATAAATAGCATTCGACAATTTGTCCAACAGTAGCATACAACATGAAACATACAATACAAATGCAAAACACAAAGGCACATTACCTGTTTTTAAAGACGGATTTAGCATGCAAATCAGAAAGTAGACTTCAATTACATAGAAGTTAAATTATAGAAACACCGCATTTGCTACACCTATTTAATTTGGACGACAGGTCCTCATTCATCACACCTTTGATCCTTGTAGACCGTGGCCTTCTCGGTTGTCGTCTCATAGTGGGCGGCAATATCTAAGGACCGTTATATGCGCTCCAATATCTCATATCACGCATGGGATGAAACTCGGGCATATAAGCAGCTTTGTAGCTGTCAACAGAGTACCAGCTTGACGCTAAGCCATGGTGTGCTCTATTAGCCCCACTTGTTTGCACCGAACAAGCAACCATTACATGAGCACATGGTATCTTCTGCAGTATCAGAATGTTGCATGTGCACGAGCAGTTGTTGTCATCTATTATAACTTTGTATCCATCACCAAAGTAGTGAATTACCTTCCATTTAGTTTGGCTAAATCGTACAAGTCTGCAGCGACGCGCTTCACTGGCCCTTTCTGCTATTTTAGCTTCCCACTTCGAAGTCAAGCATGTCGCTAGTTCATCTGCAATTTTACGACACTTGTAGAAATATTCTACTGAGCGATAGAATGTTTGTGCAACCAAAACCTTTATAGGTAACGATCTAGCTCCTTTCAATACACCATTAAAACTTTCAGACACAATAGTTGTCATAACATGAAAGCGTCCTCCATCGTCTTTGCACAAAGCCCAGTTTTCTTCAAAATTTTCCAAACTCCACTCGATCCACTCATGCGCACGCCTGTTTGTTACTTTGATCTCTTCTCTAATTTTCATGTACTCAACTACCTTGGACGCGCACGCTGCTGAATAAAACAACCCTGTCAACCGCTTATCTCTGAATCATGCCGCTTGGAAGTTGACTTTTATATGCCTTGCACAATAACGATGTTTGTGCGGTTGTCGCCATTTTCCGTGTAAAGCTTTTGGAATTCCTTTCATCCTATCTGATATGAAAGTAATACAACGACCGCGTACACTATGTATGAACTCAAGCATGCAAGAAAAAAACCAATCCCAAGAATCACATGACTCTGATTCAACTACTTCGTATACCAAAGGAAAAAGACAATCATTTGCATCTACCGCGGTTGCAACAAGCAATGTGCCTTCGTATTTACCATACAAGTGTGTGCCGTCAATACATAACAAAGGCCGATAATGCAAAAAACCTATAATGCAAGGTCCAAATGCCCAAAAGAATGATTAAACACTCTCACTTCATCATGTGTCACATGACCTATAGAGCCAGGGTTCATTCTCTTTATCTCATCAAAAAACTGTGGTATAGTCGAATAAGATTATGCCCAATCACCATAAATTCTCTCTATTGCTTTGCTTAGTGCTCGCCACGCTTTCATGTAACTTATGTTAATGAACAACTGATCGTGGACAAGCACTTGAACTATACTAGCTGAATAAACACTCCCACTTCATCATGTGTCACATGACCTATAGAGCCAGGGTTCATTCTCTTTATCTCATCAAAAAACCTGTGGTAAAGTCGAATAAGATTATGCCCAATCACCATAAATTCTCTCTATTGCTTTGCTTAGTGCTCGCCACGCTTTCATGTAACTTATGTTAATGAACAACTGATCGTGCACAAGCACTTGAACTATACTAGCTGAAATATCCAAATCGGCTTTGACAAAAGACATGATTTTTGTCACAATAAATTTCGAAGTTGCTTGCTTATGGTTGGAGTTAACTATTGAGTAGACACAAGTGTGTTCGCTTGAATACTTCTGAATTTCCCACCATCCTGTCTCGGATTTTTTGGAAACTATGGCATGTATCCTCCAAGGACAATTATCTTCAACGTTGCATATAGCAGTGTATTTTGTTTTGTTTGACTTTATTGGCTTGTATGAAACATCATGCAGAATTGACCATTCCGTAGTTGTTGAAGAAACTTCTCTTTTGTCTCAAATACCATTCCAACACTAAAACCACCTTGAACGCAAGCAGTTGAAAATCGTTCGCCGGAAAATTGAAGATTAGCAACAACAGATCTTGCCAAAATTTGAGCGGTGCAAAGGTCATCATCCAAAGGCACTTCCATCTCAGGTTGATCACTATCTGCATCATTATCATCTGCTATAGGAAAGTCATAGTTCAACGGCTCTTAACTTGCATTCTTTGTATCCAAGAGTCTTCATTAACATTCATAGAAGCAACGACCATGCTATCTACGTGAAGTTCTTCACCCACTGCTTCATTCCCACCAACGTCCATATCATTGTCAAAATTTGCATACAGAGAATGGGTAGATGGTCCAGCACTCCACTGTGCACCAGAATCGACCGTCGTATACCTGATTGAAATATAGAAGTCAACTAACCGACAATACATACCAAAAGAGACAAAAAATATAGCCCAACCTGTAAACATACCTTTGATTCATATCATATAGTTCGGATGGATTAGGATACATTGACTGTGACATATTTGCATTAACAGGTTCATCACTTTGGTCGTGCTGAATGCCTTGCTGTTGGAAGCTGTTTAAATTACAGCAAAGCATAAGAAAATATAACTACATAACATTATATCTACCAATTCATCAAAAAAATGTTACCTCGCACCCGTATTTGCATCCATAGGCAGGTTGCAATAAATGTTGCTTTGTTGCGTAAATGGCTGCGAGTTTGCGTACGGCATGAACCCGTACTGCATAGATGAAGGACGGTATCTTGCATCGGTTGCATAAGGATTACTATAGCTAGGAGATACGTAGCTAGTAGATGGATCCGCAGTCTCCAACATCTGTGTATAGTATCCACTTCCAGTACTCGCAACAGGAGATGCCACCTGCTGTTCTTGTTGTTGTTTTGTAACTTTCCATACCTATAACTCAATAGATTTTGCAACATCAGAAAACATTACTTCTACATCATCATCGTCCGCTAATGCTATTGCTTTAGAACCCGAGTCCGTAGGCCAGTTAACCACTAGTTCAATTTCAAATTCTCCTTTATTAATCTTCGTCGTTTTGTACACAGTTTCTTTTAATTCCGTTAATTGGCAACCTTTCTGCACTCTTCCTGGTTTACAAATACCGCCAACATATTTACCATTCCTTTGATCATCGACAATTAGTTCACCATCGTAGTAGCAAAGCGTAGGAATCATATTTTTCGTCATTCTACAAATCAATATACAAATCTTTCAGTATGTACGCATTTAAACAATTTGTTACCTTACTCTAACCCATTACTAAGTTTATCAAACTTCAGAAATTACACAAAAAACTAGGGTTCAGTGATTATACCTTCAACTTGATGAACTTTGCTGAGCAACGTCGACTAGATCTATAGATTTAGCACTAAACCAAAGTTTTAAAGAGTATAAATATTGATTTCATAATAGAGCTGCCATTAGAGATCTTTTTTTTAGTTTTTTGGTAGAGGTGGAAGTGAAGAAAGGAAGGTTCGGTGCTGGTTGTTTTCATTCAGCTTTTGGGCGATTTTTCAAAAATCGCCCAAAGAAAAATGCTTTGTAACATTGGCGATTTTTGAAAAGTCGCTAACTAGAAAATATGTTATTTTCTTTGGGCGATTTTTCGAAAATCGCCAACGCAATAGACCAGAAAAAAAAGTGGTCTATTTCTGTAAATAAGTTTGAAAGTGGACTGAGGTTGTTATTTCTTTCTGAAACTGGCCTATATTGGTAAAATTTCCTATGTAATAACATAGTGCTTATATTTTAAACGTTGTTAGGATTAGAATTTTGTTACGCAATGCTCAGTTAAAAATTAAATTTATTTTGTTACTTTTTATAGATCTTACTTTTATTAATTGATTTATCTATTTTTAAATCCGAATGAAAAAAATGCTTTTACTATTTTATTAATATAAACGTGTATACATATTGAAATTTTCATCTTTTTAAAAGTTTACTGGACTGATAAATGAATATTATTTACTTCAAATTATTCAAATAGTTTGAATTTGAGATGATATAATTAATTTAAATATATGAACTTGAATGTGAAATAGTAGAAAAGACTTGATATGAAATTTGTAAATAATGGTAGAAATTACAAAATGGAGGTAGTTAAATGCAAGATGAATCATAATTAAAGTTATTATTGTTTATGTATATGGTTTTAGTTATGTGCTTTATATTTTTTTACATTTGAATTAAAATTTGATTTTACATTTACTATTAATACGAATGTAATATACATATTGGAATAATCACCTTTTGGAATTATTAGGCGAACTAATGAATATTAGCTAACTGAGTCTATTCACTACTAGAAAAGGCTGATATATTGACAGAGGCTTGCGACGGCTTGCGACGGCTTCCCGTCGGCGGCCGTCGGAAGCCGCTGAAAGTTCGCGATTATCAGGTCCCAGCCGAGACCTTTCTTCCTCACTTGGCTGAACGAAAAAAATAAAAACAAAACCCCTAAATCCCAATTTCAAGCTTCCAATCTCCAATTTCAAGCTTCCGGATCTTCCACGGCTGCCTAATCACACTCTATTGCTTTCAATCTTAGGTACAATCTTTTATTTTCACGAAAAATCTAATTTTTACCCTAAATCTAGATTTGCATAAGTTGATAAATTAGGGCTAATTAGTGATTGTAATTATTTCTAATAGCCTAATAATGGTTTATAGTATCCCATGGTATACCTATTTCATATGTTATCGTGAAATTTTAAAGAGTATGTATAATTTATGATTTTGTGTGTATGTGTAAACCATTATATATGTGTTGTTTCTACCATTGTCTTGTGTTAATTGGAATAAGCCATGAGTTGTATAACATCTTGACTTGTATAACAATGAATGCACAAGTCTAAAAAATATCTGACTGCATTGGAAAATGACAACAATATTGAACCAACCTTATTCGATAAAATACGCGGAATAAATGTGGTAAAATAATAATTTTTTGAAATATATAAAATTAGTAAATATTTGTTTTTATAAACTACTTTTTTTTACGTCCCTTAGAGAGTTTTTGGCCCCGTCCGACAAGTGTTGTACATGATCATTATATAAATATTCATTTTTGTCACAAAACGGACATTTGTATTCATCTGGTACAATACTTGTTGGATTTGTCCATGTATTGGACAAGTTATAAACATAGTAAACAATTACATTTCGTACATTATTTCGTTTCAAACGGTTCACAAAATTTCTCCGTCACTTTTCATTTTTGTTTCGTGTGTACACGCATTTGTGTACAATGCAGGAAACAAAGGGGAAGTGCTGCCAAAATTTTGTTGAATCGTTTAAAACGAAATAATGTACGAAATGTAAATGTTTACCGTGTTTGTAATGGGACGTAGGATGACTGACCAGGAAAAAAGATAACTATAAACCAACATTTCTATATTGTATTCTTATGTGGGATAATGTTGATGCGTATAAGTTTATGTATCGATACATTGAAAAATAAAATGTCAATTCGTAAAATGACCAATATTTATTTTTGAATTTGTGACATATTTTTTCAAATAGGAAAAATGATCGATTATTTTGTTGATCGGAGGAGATGGATGTATCAAAGAAGGAAATTGAGAGGCTCAATAAAAGAAGATTTTTATAACGGTATAAACGTATTTGTTGAATTCGCTTTAAGTAATAACGGAAACGATGTAGAAATTCGTTGTCCGTGTAGTAGGTGTAAACATTTGAAGTATTTGTTACCCGATATTGTGAAAGTCTATTTGAGCAAAAACAGTTTCAAGCACATACTTCTGTAGAGTATGAATTAGAGATTGTTGGTAATGAAATTGTTATGACGAACCGTATAGAAAATATGGTTGAAGATGCAGCACGATCAATGTTCCCTACGGTTGAAGTTGAAGACAACGATATAAATGTTGAAGAACCAAATATTGAAGCAAATTTTTTTATGATTTAGTGGATGCTGCTAAGAAACTTCTTTGGGATGGTTGTAAAAGCGACACTCGGCTATCGGTAACCGACGAATACATTGCAATGAAGTCAAAATACAACATCATCGAAGCCGGATTTACAGCCATTGTACAAGCTGCAGAAAGACATATGCCGTTCGATAATTTAATGTGTGAAAATCACTATGAAGTTAAAAAACTTGTGTCGGCTTTTGGTTTACCTTATCAAAAAATAGATACATGTTTAAATGGCTGCATGTTGTTTTGGAAAGAGGACATCTCTCTTAGGAAGTGTAGAATATGTAATGAGGAAAGATACAAACCAAGAAAAAAGAAGGGAAAGGAAGTTCCATACAAACGTATACATTATTTGCCCATCACTCCTAGGCTACAAAGATTATACGTATCTTCTGTAACTGCACCTCATATGAGATGACATAGTGTGAGAACAGAGGTAGAAGGTACGTTGACACATCCAGCCGATCGAGAAGCATGAAAGCATTTCGTCAAAACTTATCCCAATTTTGCAGCGGTGTGTCGTAATGTTAGACTTGGATTATGTACGGAGGGTTTTTCACCATTTTCTCAATTTGGTGCTAAATATTCATCTTGGCCCATTATCATCACACCTTATAATTACCTCCATGGATGTGTATGAAAATGCAATGTATGTTTCTTACTGTTGTTGTTCCTGGCCTCGATGATCCAACACAAGGAATCAATGTTTATTTACAACTGTTGATTGAGGAGTTAAAAACACCGTGGAACGAAGGAGTAGAAACATACGACGTTTCAAAGAAAAAAAAATCGTATGTTTGCTTCTTTGTTGTGGACTATAAGTAATTTTCCTGTGTATGCATTGCTTTCAGGATGAAGTACATCCGATCGTCTAGCTTGTCCTTATTGCATGGAAGAAACACGGACATTTTCTTTACCGAATGGTAAGAAAATTTCATGGTTTGACTGTCATCGATGTTTTCTCCATGTCAATCATCCCTTCAGAGGAGATAGAAAAAACTTTTTAGCTAATAGAGTAGAAACCAGACAACCACCAATGATACGGTCAAGCGAAGACATATATGAACTTATAAGAGACTATCCAAAGATATATGAAACTGAAGTGCAAACAGAAATTGCAGGCAAATCGACTATTCATAATTGGTGCAAACAAAGTATATTTTAGGAGTTGCCTTATTGGAAAGATCTTATGTTTCGTCATAATATTGATGTGATGCACAATGAGAAAATTGTATTTGATAGTGTTTTTAACACAATTTTGAATGTCAAGGGGAAGACTAAGGACGATTTGAAATCAGGACGCGATATACAAGAATTATACAAACGTCCTGAGTTTATATGAAACTAAATAACGGTAAAAATCCCAAAGCGTGTTATGAGTTAGATAATAATCAAGTTAAAGTTGTGTTAAAATGGGTGGAAGGATTAAGATTTCCTGATGGAATTTTATCAAATCTTCGTAGATGTGTTGACTTTAAAAACGGTAGATTGAGCGGAATGAAAAGCCACGACTGTCATATAATGATGGAAAATTTATTATTCGTTCTATTTAAAGAACTATTGCCCTTAAAAGTTTGGAAGGTAATAACGGAACTTAGTCTATTTTACAAAGAGCTTTGTTTGACTACTTTAAAAGTGCAACGTTTACGTAAACTTGAAGAAGATATTCCTATATTGCTCTACAAATTGGAGAAAATATTTTCACCAGGTTTTTTTGTTGTAATGGAACATTTACCTGTTCATCTCCCATCTGAAGCATGACTTCGAGGTCCTGTGCAATATGGATGGATGTATCCATTCGAGAGACATGAAACATGTTACCTATTAATTTAATTACATTCGGAAGTTAAAGTTAATGTAAATTAATTTTTCATAGACACTTGAATCATCTGAAGAAAAAAGTGAGGCAAAAAGCACGAGTTGAAGGTTTGATATGTAAATCTTATATCAAAGAAGAAGCTTCGTTCTTTTTCTCTCACTATTTCAGTAACCATGTGAACATATCATTTGAAAGTGTTCCTCGTAATGATGAAGGCGGTGAACAAGAGTCCCCTCAAACAATGTTATCTATTTTTAGACAACATGGTCGATCTTTTGGAAAATGTGTAGAAGTATGGTTAGACGATAGAGATCTTCATGTAGCACACACTTATATTCTTTTTAATTGTACGGAGGTTGCACCATTTGTCAGGTAATCTGAAATAATAATTAATGATTTATTCATTTCCATAATTCATGCGCATGTAGAATTTAATGCAATATTTTATTCATATATGCAGTATTTATGAAAGTGAACATCTACACGGAGATCTCAATAAAGAATTTTCTGATTGGTTTTCAAAGTACGTTTATGAACCGAGAAATTGTGTGGTCGACCAAGGGTTGAAACATCTTGCATTGGGGCCAAAAATAAATGTCAAGACATATCCAATATATTTCGTCAATGGATATAAATTTAACACTAAAGAATACGGTGCATAAAAATTAACTAATAATACAGGTGTATTTGTTAAAGGTAGTGATGATCCAGAAAATCACATAAATGATTTTTATGGCATTTTAACTCAAATTTTGCAACTGACATATTTCTCACAACCCGCGAAGGAGGTGTTTCTGTTTAGATGCAATTGGTTTAGCAATGTTCCAGGTTCTGGAATTAATGTGCACAAGGATTATAATCTTATTGAAATAAAGCACACATCGCATTATCACAAGTACGATCTTTTTGTACTAGCCAAACAAGCATTACAAGTTTCTCACGGTCCTTATCCGTCTCTCAAAATTAAGAGATAAAGCAGATTGGTCGGTAGTTTTTAAAACAAAGCCAATATTTACGTTTGATGGGAAGAATATTCCAGACGAACAAGCTTATCAAGCAGATCTCGAGTAAAGCAACGAAATAATAATAACAGACGATACTGATTTTGGACCTCTGAACGATGAATCAAACGTTTTGGTAGAAGCATTCAAGAGCAGGGAGGAAAATAACGTAGAATATGAGACCGAATCTGAATCAGAAGACGATGAAGATTAATATAAATATTATGTTGAATTCTTATGTATTATGCAATTTATGTAATTGATGAGATTTATTTTGCATCATTTATGTCATTACATCATTTACATCATTTACATCATTTATGTCATTACCATTTCTGTCATTTATTTAGCAATTTATGTTAAAATGCAATGTATTCTGCATATCGTCGAAATATGAGACCCAATATGAATCAGGTATACTTTGCACTTTATGTACTTTATCTCATTTATATCATTTAACTATAAAATATATTTCATTATTATGCTATTATTCTCTTTTAAAATGATGTGTTTGTGACAGGTATCATGTCGTCCGAAGGAGGAGTTCTTCCCATCCTTCAAGAGGCGATGGCAGCGGTCCATCACAGCTGCCACAACGTCCAGCTGTGTATTTGGTACCTAGAGCGGAGGAGTAAGTATTAATCTTTTTTCAGCATCCTAAATACTTTGTGTGCGATATAATAATCTATATCATATTTAACACAGGGGGTTTGACCTACAACCGTTAGCTGTAGTTCTATCAGTTTCGAGAGATTCATACAAGAGTAGGATGACGACTTGTTGGCCGAAGTGGGATAATATCCCTTCCCACATCCTGGAGTGTATATGGCAGGATTTCATTGTAAGTATACTCTTCTGTTTTCGATTCTTAATTTTATTATCGCTTATTTATTGTTCGCCTTTTATTGTTTAATTTTTTGTCGCTTGTTTATCATGAAATGCAGGCCGCGGTTGACGTACAATCAAATGATCTGCAGTTGGTACGACACTACTGGATGCAGAAGATAAGGAAGAATTATCGGGATTCAATGTCGGATGTGAAGCATAAAAGGCAGAACCCGAACTGGATGGGAGCGAGTGTGTGGGAAGGGTGGCTGGCACATTGGGATAGTGGCGAAGCGAAGTTAAGTGTACTAAACTTTTATTGATTATTTGATTGATACGTAAATATCAAAAAATATTTGGTAAGCAAATAATGTATTAAATTTAAATGTATAGGTACAGTCGGAAAGAAACTCTGCAAATAGGAATAGAAATCCTGTCACTCATCGAGGAGGGTCCAAGTCATTCCAACAATATCGCCAGGAGTTGGTAAATTAATTAAATGTGAATTGGAAATAGTTAGTGTGCTGTATAATTTTGAATATACAATAATAGTACATAATAATCAATTTCAGGAAGCTGAGGCGCAGGGTTCCGTATCGTACATGGATGAATTTACCCGTACTCATGTCATCGAGCATGTAAATCCAGACGGGACAGTTTCATATACATGGCATGACGATAAATCGAGAAAGAGCCATGTAAGCATATTTAGTTTATATACTATTAGTAACTGTTTTAATTATTAAAGTATACTGAATTATGATATCATGCTATTAATTTTAATTATATTTTTATTTGTTCATGCAGGCAAGGTTTATGGAACAACGACAGAAACTTCTGGAGGAAACTGGTCGAGAGTAGCTGACGACGGACGAGGAGGACGTCATTTTTGAGTCAGTCATGGATCCACCTTCACTGAACAAGCGCTACAGCTTTGACAATCAAGTGGTAATGAATAAGTTTATAGATATAACAATTAACACATTATGTTGCAGCTTTGATAGTAAGATTATAGTAATTGAATTTTTACTAAATTAAATAAGTATTGCAGGCCAGTAGACAGAGGAGTGCGAGCCAAACCAGAGCTTAGATCGATCTAGCAGAGATCGAAGAGTTGAGAGCTAGGGTGACGCAGCTGGAGGAGCAGAATCGTCGGTAGGCCATTGAGATGACACAACTGCTGGACCAGCGTATTGCTGAGTATATGCAGCAGTATGATGGCCACTTTCCATCTTCAGTTGGTTTCGGAGGTTCTGGAGGTGATTGACCGGAGTGATAGGTATCTTTTTTGGTTTTGCGTCATTGTTTAGTAATTTTTGATAATACATTGAGTTGGTGGAGTTGGATTTGAAATGTTGTGTATATTGTTTGATGATACATTTGGTGATAGTAATGTTGACATTTGGGAGTTGATGGTGGGGAGTAGATGAAGGATTGATGCATATTTTGTACAATGCGATGTATGTAAATTATGTTAGCGAAGTGTTGGTTTGATTTTATACGAATTATGCTTGGTTTATTTCTTTATGTGATTTGATAATATTTATATGGTTTGATTTTATATTGAATATCTGAATTGGATATGTGCTTGTGGGTGTAATATATTATGTTTATGGATTGTAGATGGAAGGCAAGAATGCAGCAGAAAATAGTGAAAACAGGTTCAGGAATTCCGACGGCTCCCAACTGCCTGTAGGCCAATTTTTCCCGATGGCTTCCGATGCCAAGCGAAGGCCATAAAACGACGGCTTTCGACGGCTAGCGACGGCTTTTGGCATCCCCCGTGATCGACCACGTGTCTTCCGACGGCTGTCGGGAGCCGTTGGTTGGTAGCCGTCGGAAATCTATCGATGGGTTTTGTCGGTAGGCGTCGGAAATCCTGTTCAGCGACGGATTTTTTTGGTTCGGTTTTTTCTGACGACCGCCGACGGATCTGAGCCGTCGGAAAATGTACTGTTTCTTGTAGTGATTTAACTTATGGAATAATTTAATAAGATAAATGAATGGTATTTAACAAGTTAAATGTATAGTCTCAAATGTTAAATAATAGGAGAGAAAATTTTAGAAATTATAGGATGTAGGTAATTAAATGCAAAATGATTGGAAAAAATTAATAAAACTTTGGGGTTTATTGTTGAATTCATAAATTATGAATGGATTTTAAAATATAAAAAATCATGACTGTTAACCGGCATCTTGGCCCAGTTACAAAATGACAGTTGAAGAAATTATCATTAGCACTAGACAAGATTCTGACCAAGAAGAGACTGGAGGTGGTAGCAAGTTGTCAGGCCAACAACAAAGCAAGAGCATTCAGCCTGCCTGGCCTGGTGCACAGATTCACCTACTATGGGCAGAGGCACCTTGTTTCTAAGCCCATGAGGGAAGTCCAACCCATCTCGTCTATAAATAGGAGGGCAGTAGCACAAAGAAAGGGACCTTTTTTGGAGAACACTAGGGAGACTCTGCCACTTTCAAGACTTATTATTTTCAGTTCAAACTTGTATTCAAGTCATTAATATATGGATTGTATCTGTATTCAACTACTTGTGAAAGAAATAAAGATCAAAACTCAAAATGGACGTAGGCAGTTACGCCAAACCACTATAAATCGGGTGCTCCCGTTTTTGTTGTTCTTTTGGCATTGAATTTCACTATATTTCAGTTCTAATTCATCTTCTTCATTAATCTCTCTACACAATCTTTCTCAACGAGGTTAGTGACCAATTTTGGTGCTAACACTTTGGTGCTTTCATTGAGAGTTGAATTCTCGGCTTGATTGGATCTCATCGTCTACTAGTGGATTTCCATATTCGCGAGATAGATCCAGTTGTTTACTAGACAACTTCCTATTCTACTCAGGTTTGAAAGAAATCTAAAGGAAGCTGATAGCTGTAGATTGGATTCACTGATGTACGCAAGATCTGGGGATTGGACGTTGAAGTTTGCACTCAAGTTGAATGAAGGCCGACCCTCCTCTAAAGGCAATTCGCCCCAGAAAAGGCGTATGTCGACCGCTCTAGAAAATGCCTATGCTGAGCGGTATCCAGGCCGATCCATACCTCCAAGCCGAGCGACATCCGAATGTCGATCCATACCTCCAGGCCGAGCGACATCCGAATGTCGATCCATACCTTCAGGCCGAGCGACATCCGAATGCCGATCCATACCTCCAGACCGAACAGTGTGGATGCCGAACAGTGTGAATGCTGAATAGTGTGGATGCCGAACACGTGTGGAATGCTGAACAGTGTGGATGCCGAACAGTGTGGATGCCGAACACGTGTGGATGCCGAACAGTGTGGATGCCGAACAGTGTGGATGCCGAACACGTGTGGAATGCCGAACAGTGTGGAATGCCGAACAGTGTGGATGCCGAACAGTGTGGAATGTCGAACAGTGTGGATGCAGAACAGTGTGGATGCCGAACAGTGTGGATGCCGAATGGTGTGGAATGCCGAATGGTGTGGAATGCCGAACAGTGTGTATGCCGAACAGTGTGAGTGCCGAACACGTGTGGAATGCCGAACAGTGTGGGATGCCGAACAGTGTGAATGCCGAACACGTGTGGATGCCGAACAGTGTGGAATGCCGAACAGAGTGGAATGCCGAACAGTGTGAATGCCGAACAATGTGGAATGCCGAACAGTGTGGATGCCGAACAATCTTGTATGCCGAGCAACTTTGTCATGCCGAACGGCCCTTAATGCCGATCGAAACTTAAGTTACGCCGGTCTCTTATACGAACCCTAGCCACAACGCAGTGCCTCCGGATAGTGAATTCAAAACTCAACTTAATAAAGGAACATTCTATCCACTTCCCTGACATCCCATGATCGACCAGGGCATAGAGGATCTAGCAGTAGCTTATGAACGACATCAAGGGAACGGACAAGCAACCGCTATTCAAACGGTACTCCCAAAGGTTGGAGAACATAGATGATATGACTCTAGCAAACGCCAAGATGACTCCAAGCACCATTCTTCGCTGACCCAGCACTTCAAATTTATTGACTCCAAGCAAACCAATGCTCTAAGCAATTTATTCCAAATACTAACAAGGGTATCATACTGATCGCGTTTGAGGAAAGTCGACCTCCAGATATATTTTGGCAGCTAGTTAGCTAAAGTGCCTCCTACGACTATGGATCATTTCTTTTACAAAATGAATCAGAACTAAAGTGAGGAGGAGTGGAGCAGACTAAGAAAAATAACAATGAAGGCCCGTTGGCTAAGGATGTAGATCCCAGTAGCCGAAACAAGACTTCAGAATTCAGCTCATATGCTCTTTGAAAGATTCAATTGACAACCTCTACTTGAAGACTCACGACTCGGAGTGGTACTAGAAACCAACCTCGAGAGAGTACACCAAAGTCTAAAGAAAATCAGGGGAATGTTGTATATTCCCAGATGCTCACTGATCCTAACACGGGCGATTACAAACACCTACGAGGTGTGATAAAAAAGATAACCTGGAAAGGAAAGCTTCAATAGTATGTACAAGTCCTGCAGAATGGCGTGCAGCGAATATCCGATGCCTATTAATAAAGGGCTATGATTATCAATTGGATGGTTGACGACCGACATCCCTTTGAAAGGAGCCAGGGGCGGAGTTGAACAGCGAGCACACGATGCTGCTTCACATATCAATGAGATTTACCATAATCTTCTTTGAATTATTTCCATTTCCATCTCTATTTCAATTGTTCTATGAACTACGACTAGCTTGAACTAAACTACTTTCAAAACGATGCAGGTGACCAGGTACTCAAATTTGGTTGCCAACCAATCTACGCAGACCATGATCGGACGTGTGGAGTTACATCTGGACGAGCATAATTCTATCGCTCATCATCAACCATATGCCTTTGATTTGGGGCTATGGACTAAATATTGAAAAGTTCATCACGATCAGAGCCCAATACAAAGTCAACATGACCAACCATCCATTCATCGACCTCCACGTTTGACTCGGAGACCTAAGCAAGGCTTGGAATGGGTATGGCCTGATCATCCACTCAAATCGAGTCATAGAACAAAGTTCGACAAAATACAGATGCCCCTCCTGAAACTCAATGACGCCGGGATCTGTCAAGAGTGGACATGATTTGTTCATCTACACATCAAATCCTACCTCGAACACAAAAGGTTATTCGAAAGCCCGACTTGAAGTAGTTGTGGTGGACTGCCTACTCATTAACCATCGCTCTCAATATATGGACACGACTGCACCTTGGAACATATGCAACTTACTTTGTCTACTCAACAATCTATTATCCTTATTTTCTAAAAGGAGATACGGAGCAAATTGTAAGAGATTTGGCTATCTAACCCAACATGGATGTGATCCAACCATCTGTCATATACCTCCTTCCTTGACTTGATTGGAAGAGCTATAATCACCAAGCGGACGAGAATCGATCATCCATTTTTCAAATTCCGTCCCTCATCCTGGGGGGCAGAATCCCATTCCGTGAGAAAACGTGGTTCGATTGTTCATTCGACGACATTAGCCTCGATACAGTAGATGAATACAAATTAAAGAGTGGAAATACGACTGCTCTCAACTTAAACCTCCAAGTCCCCAGAGTGCGGACTGGAGTACTCTAAGTCCCCAGAGCGTGGACTAGAGTATAAACGACTTAAACCTCCAAGTCCCCAGAGCGCGGACTGGATTACTCTAAGTCCCCAGAGCGCGGACTAGAGTATAAACGATTTAAACCTCCAAGTCCCCAGAGTGCGTACTGGAGTACTCTAAGTCCCCAGAGCACGGACTAGAGTATAAACGACTTAAACCTCCAAGTTCCCAGAGCGCAGATTGGAGTACTCTAAGTCCCCGGAGCATGGACTAGAGTATAAACGACTTAAACCTCCAAGTCCCCAGAGTGCGGACTGGAGTACTCTAAGTCCTCAGAGCACGGACTAGAGTATAAACGACTTAAACCTCCAAGTCCCCAGAGTGCAGACTGGAGTACTCTAAGTCCCCAGAGCGCGGACTAGAGTATAAAAAACTTAAACCTCCAAGTCTCCAGAGCACGGACTGGAGTACTCTGAGTCCCTAGAGCGCGGACTAGAGTATAAATGACTTAAACCTCCAAGTCCCCAGAGTGCGGACTGGAGTACTCTAAGTCCCCAGAGCGTGGACTAGAGTATAAACGACTTAAACCTCCAAGTCTCCAGAGCACGGACTGGAGTACTTTGAGTCCCCAGAGCGCGGACTAGAGTATAAATGACTTAAACCTCCAAGTCCCCAGAGTGCGGACTGGAGTACTCTAAGTCCCCAGAGCGTGGACTAGAGTATAAACGACTTAAACCTCCAAGTCCCCAGAGTGCGGACTGGAGTACTCTAAGTCCCCAGAGCGCGGACTAGAGTATAAACGACTTAAACCTCTAAGTCCCCAGAGCACGGACTAGAGTATAAATGACTTAAACCTCCAAGTCCCCAAAGCGCGGACTAGAGTACTCCAAGTCCCCAGAGCTCGGACTAGATTATAAATGACTTAAACCTCTAAGTCCCCAGAGCGCGGACTAGAGTATAAACGACTTAAACCTCCAAGTCCCCAGAGCGCGGACTAGAGTATAAATGACTAAAACCTCCCAGTCCCTAGAGTGCGGACTGGAGTACTCTAAGTCCCCAGAGCACGGACTAGAGTATAAACGACTTAAACCTCCAAGTCTCCAAAGCACGGACTGGAGTACTCTGAGTCCCCAGAGCGCGGACTAGAGTATAAATGACTTAAACCTCCAAGTCTCCGGAGCACGGACTGGAGTACTCTGAGTCCCCAGAGGGCAGACTAGAGTATAAATGACTTAAACCTCCAAGTCCCCAGAGCGCGGACTAGAGTACTCTAAGTCCCCAGAGCGCGGACTAGAGTATAAATGACTTAAACCTCCAAGTCCCCAGAGTGCGGACTGGAGTACTCTAACTCCCCAGATTGCGGACTCGAATATAAGCGAATCGGATCTCCAAGTTCCTTGAATATGAACTATGACACAAATGACTTGAATTTGTCCAATCCCTGACATACGGGCTAGAAAGTATTCTAAGTGCTCGAAGCACAGAATGGAAGTTCAACGACTCCCGATGAGTTTCCGAGTTATATGAAGATGGACTGAGAAGTCTATGTTACTCGCAACTGCTTGGATTAAAATCACAATCACAAAGAAAACTGAACAATAAGAGTCTTTTGTAAGATAGAAAAAGGAACTAAACCTTATTCAGAAATGAGTTTCTATTACAACCCCTCCAAAGTTCGGGGTCGACATTCTATTTACAAGGACTAAGGAAATAGATGAAAATAATTACATGACTTAAACTAACTCTCGTTGAACGAGGATAGTAATCACTTCTTGTGCTTCTTCAACTTCTTTCCAGATGGCTCCTCTCCAGAGCATTTACCCTTGGTACTCTTCTTTGATAGAGGGGTAGCAACTGAAGGAGTACGGGGGCCTTCCATGGGCTTGGACCCGCCAGGAAGGATGACCTTTAATGGCCTGTTCAAAGGATCGTCCAAGTCCACAACTCGGGGCTCTACTATGACCTTGACCATTTCCTCCTTCTCTTTCTCGAGCCACTCCTCCATGCTCAATTCGGATGTGTGCTTAGAGGCGCCTGTAATTTCTACTTCATAACCCCCGTCGGTAGGAGAGGAGGTTTCAGACTTGTCTTCATCAAGTGCTCCGATCACCTGAGCATTTGGACTAGAAGCCTCCCCTGCGTGAGTGGCTTCACTTATTTTCTCCCCCACTTCCTTGGCGACATCGCTCCTCAGAGTGGGCTCGAGGTCAGAACGGCCTGCACAAAATCGTGGAAAACAAGCATTAGAATGCAATAGTCCTGCATAAAGAATAACGACTTTCGAAATCTTAAAGAGAATCTTAAAGAGAAGGATTATCTACCAGGTTTAGGCAAATTCTCAGCCATCCGGGGGGCTCACCCTCTGGAACGGGAGACAGAATGCGGACTAAAGTACTCTAAGTCCCTGAGTGCGGACTAGAGTATAAATGACTCAAAAACCTCTATGTCCCCAGAGTAACCATCAACATTGGCCGTCCCAACCATATTTCATATTGAATGTTATGCAAAATAGTTACATCTTTACTCAAAGAATCTGGGATGGCACCTGCTAAGCTGACGGTCGACATTACAGCCAGCCATGGCGACCCTTTCCGAGTGCTGAATATCGGATCACAGCTCAGTGCAGTGATGATAGAAGAATTAGTTGGATTTTTCTGAATAAATGATGATATGTTCCCTTGGACCCATTCTGACATGCATATGTGATTTCATTAACTATCGCGAGCCATGCATTAGATATCAACCCGAAGCTACAAAAGCTAGCACAATCTCTATTGATTTCATCATGAAAGCTCCACTCTTACTTTTAGGCTCACCCCATCAACGTCTATGCCTACCAGCCATTGCAACAGGGCATACAATGACCTGAGACGTCTGAAAGACTACTTAAATAGAATATCGAACTAAGCTAATTCGATATCACTTATTTCCCACGAAGGGCTATCCAAGGATGGAAATTAGCAGACCTCACACCCAAATTCACTACCTCAGATGACTACTCGAAGAGTAGCAGAGAACCAACCATAAGATGGAAAATGTACGCGGATGGAGCATCCGATGATCAGTGTTATGGCATAGGAGTCATGATAATGACTCCTGAGGAACGATCAATCTGCTACGTCTTAAAACTCGATTTACCTATAACAAACAACAATGCTTAGTATGAAGCCTTGACTGTCAGCCTCAAACTTGCTAGAGGATTTGAAGTGAAAACTTTACATATCTTTTATGATTCTTGATTGGTAGTATACAAATTTAAGGAAGTTGATCTTGCTAGGGAGCATTGTCTTGCTCCTTATCTCGGCCAAGTCCAAGAGCTACTAACCGACTTCACATATTACATCATTACACACGTACTCAGCGAACAAAAAGAAAAGGTGTCATGGTTGACTCCTATCAAAGACTATCTACAACGAGGAATTCTTACTGAACGGAGGAATGGAAAACGACAGATCCTCCTCAAAGCTTCACGATGAATCATCTAAGAATAAGTCGTGTATCAAAAGGAGTTTATCCATCCCCTTGCTTCGGCATATCGCCCATGATGATATCTTGAGCAAAATCTATGAAGAAGAATGCGGTAATAACATCAGGGGGAAAACCATGATAAAGAAGATACTCTGCTACAGGTATTACTGGCCAACTATCAATCCAGATGCGGTTAATCATGCTAGACAATGTGACGAGTGCAAGATGTTTGCAAAAAATCCGGGAACCCCGCCGATGGAAATCATTCAAATGGCTAGTTCATAGCCGTTTGCCACTTGGGGGCACTGAAATCATCTTCTTGTCGATCCTAAAGGTGGTGCGAAATACACCATCATAACAGTTGATTACATCACCAAATGGGCAGATGAAGAACTCTTAACCACGACCAAGATGAAGAAAATAATCAACTTCTTTATCCGTAAAGTCATCTGTCCTTATGACCTTCCATGATCCATTATAACTGCAAATGGAAAGGTTGAAGCTGTGAACAAAATCATAGAGTCTGTACTGAAGAGAGGTTTGGAAAACTCCTCAAGTGGCTAATTGCAACCCTTATTTCACAGAAAATACAAACAAGGAATCGTAATTGAATTGCAATTAAACTAGATGGAGCTGGCGACGACTTATGAGCATATAAAACGCATCCGAGAGCCAATGGCAAGA
This sequence comes from Allium fistulosum, assembly GCA_030737815.1. Taxonomy (NCBI): domain Eukaryota; kingdom Viridiplantae; phylum Streptophyta; class Magnoliopsida; order Asparagales; family Amaryllidaceae; genus Allium; species Allium fistulosum. The sequence continues at coordinate 150,774,436 of CM060905.1, read as the reverse complement.
ACATGTACCCGAACGTGCATGTGTACATCCGAAAAAGTTAGACTTCTTGAAATCAACAGAAATTAAATTCTCACTAAGGGTTATTAAGAAAAGACTAGATCAGATAGCCGAAGCTTATTAGCTCTGCAGAATCAGACACGGATGGCCACTGATGAACTACAACCCTGGATTTATAATATTGGGAATCGACCAAGCATCACGATGACCAAAGAAGGATACAACACCTTGGGAGGATAAATTGGAGGATAATGACTATTCAAGAAACATGATGGATTTCTTTCTGAAGACAAGGAATACTCGCTGATTCAAAGCGTGTTGTGTTGCTTCACACGACACACTTTGGGGGGCAAGTGTTAACCGGCATCTTGGCCCGGTTACAAAACGACAGTTGAAGAAATTATCATTAGCACTAGATAAGATTCTGACCAAGAAGAGACTGGAGGTGGTAGCAAGTTGTCAGGCCCACAACAAAGCAAGAGCATTCGGTCTGCCTGGCCTGGTGCACAGATTCACCTACTATGGGCAAAGGCACCTTGTTCCTAAGCCCATGAGGGAAGTCCAACCCATCTCGTCTATAAATAGGAGGGCAGTAGCACAAAGAAAGGGACCTTTTTTGGAGAACACTGGGGAGACTCTGCCACTTTCAAGACTTATTATTTTCAGTTCAAACTTGTATTCATGTCATTAATATATAGATTGTATATGTATTCAACTACTTGTGAAAGAAATAAAGATCAAAACTCAAAGTGGACGTAGGCAGTTACGCCGAACCACTATAAATCTGGTGCTCTCGTTTTTGTTGTTCTTTTGGCATTGAATTTCACTATATTCAGTTCTAATTCATCTTCTTCATTAATCTCTCTACACAATCTTTCTCAACGAGGTTAGTGACCAATTTTGGTGCTAATAATGACAGAACTAAGAAAAGAGGAGAAAATTCATTAAATTAATGAGAAGGTTGTAAATTCTTATATTACTATTATTTATTAATAAATATATTTTTTATTGTGTTAAATGATATAAAAAAAATTATTGATAATTTACTAATATAAATGAACTAATGCAATAGTTTTAGTTACGTGTTTTATATATTTCTATATTCGAATTAAAATTTGATTTTACCTTTTTGTTAATATGAATATGATATACATGTTTAAACTGTCACTTTTTCGGATTTATTAGATGAACTAATGAATACTATTTAACTGAGTTTACTTAAATGTTTAAGTTTAAGTTTATCAAATTATTTTAAATATATGGATCTAAATGTAAAATGATAAGAATTAAGGAGAGTGAAGAAAATGATATAATTAGTAAGAAGCTGGAAACTCTTATACTTTATTTTCACAGACTAATCGATAAATAATTTATTGGGAATGAATAAGAACAAAGTCAACCCAAATGATCTGAATTTGTATTTGATATATGCATTTTTTCTTCTTTTACATTTGATAAAAGCTTTTATAGTCGACCAAACATAAAGTCAGCCCAAATGACAACTAACTTTCATATATGTAAATGCGACTAAACTTGTTTACACTGCTATATTTTAGAAAATTTTGTGTAAACTTTAATATTTAAATTGTTTAAATATTATCAAGAGCATAGTTCACACCTAAAAGTCACATGATCGTGTCTCTCAGTTTTCGAACAAACTAATATTAACGAAATAAATTGTAATTTTATAGTGATTATACATTAGTTTAATTAAATGTCATATGCATTTATTTGATTAAAACAATAGTTAATAAATTAAACGAACCCCGATTTAAATATTTATTTATTTATATATAACTGAAAATAAATAAATAAATTGTTTTTTAATTTCATACGTGGAGCTAGAGATAGATGAAACTGACTTCAACTTGTTTGAATTCAAATAGTGAGACTATTTCCCAAATAGTTTAGAAATATGTGAAGATCTAATGATATATTAAGGAAATCCACAATAGTACACTTCAACGAATTCATATTGAAGTTCGGTAAGAATGGTTGAAACTATGAAGTCGGTGATCCAAGTATCAAGTTGACCTATAATCCTTGATCAAGAGGGATTCCTAACTTAGCTAACCTCTCAATTCACCCAATCATATGAGTACGTGATTTTGGACTGGAGTTCCATTACTCATTTTTGCATGAAATAATTTTCATAAGGTCTCATACCTTGATATACGAGATTGTTCACCGTAAATTTTATAGGTGGATTAAATAATGAACATATTCTCCACTATCTTTGTTGCTCGATGCTTATAATTGAAAACACATAACATTATGCTTAATGACCATGATTCATAAACTTATAGTTGCTCGAGGGTAGCATTCTCATTAGGTTTAGTCATGGATTCATCAATGACAACGTGCCAGAGTTTTCGTATGTGAGTGCAATTTTAACACTTCTTACCCAGTTTTTCTAGTTCGCACCATTCAATATGTTTTCCTCTAAAGATAGTTTTCGTTCGAGGCCAAGGAATCGTGCTATTTTCGGGTGGAGGTAGTTGTGAGTGGAACCTCTATTGACGAGGATGGAAATTGGGTTGTTGTTGATGGATGTGGGTATACGAATGGAACGTGGGTGGGTCAAGCCAGTCAAGGCATGGAAGGAGATTTCCTGTGTTGTGTCTGGGATGAGGTCGGCGTTGTCGGGTTGATTGAAGGCATGTGGGTTTTGCGGCTCAGGTTCGATTTCGTGAGGATTATCTTCGGTGTGTATTTTGGTAAGATCATGAGGATGTGGGTTGGTTTGCAACGGTGGCCGAAGTGGTATTTTTCATCGTAATTAAAGCATAATCCTTGCTGTTTATGTATGTTCATTTCGGTTGGGGAGAGTTGTTTGATAGAGATGTTTTGTTGGATGGTTGCGCTTGAGGTGTTTGGGAAAATGCTTGAGGGAATTGTGAGGTGCTGGTAGGTTTTTGAGGGTGTTAGTAATCTATACTATACTATTATTAGTGAGTTGAATTTCAAGCTCACACAGGCCCCCTTGAAATTTGGCAACCGAACGGTCACGTTTATACTTTTTCTTATCTTCCTCCAAACCCTAGATATTTACGCGTACTTCCACCTTTCTCATTTTCATCAGTAAACCCTTTCCCTCTTTCGGTCTCTTCTTCTCTCCTCCTAATTAATGCCGCCCACTGCCGATCGAATGCCCTTCCCATTTTCTCCCCTTCAGCTCCTTTTCCTTTGTTCCCTTCGCCAATCGAGAGATTCCCTTCGATTTCGGCTTCGGCTGTTCCTTTGCCCTAAATTTACCGCCACGCCGTCTGCCCTACCGTCGACATCGACGTCATTTTCAGCTGTACATCTCTTCGCACCTTCCTTCTTTCAGTTTTGGCGCAAGAACAATAAACAAGGTATGACCAAGAAAAATCACTCCTCTTCACCATTTTTGTTACAAATTTACAGATTTACTGTTATTGAAGTTTAACATACTGTCCTTTTTTAACTGCCTTTTTTTGGGGTTTTATGGCAGCAGTAGTGTACTGATTTTACTAACAATGTATAGTTTTCTATTTTATGTATTCATTTACAAGTTTAGAAAGCAGTTTTAGATTTTGTAGATTTGAGTGGATCTTAAAGGTTTCCCTTCTGCTTCATGTCCCCTCATGTTGTTTGTTTGAATCTACAAAAAAATTGCTACTTTCTCGAATTGTAATCGGTTAACAATGGATATTATTTTGATCATCTATATCGATCAACTATATAGTTTGATATCTTTAATTTTATACAGTTTTTGTACCTTTTGTATTATCTTAAGGGCGATGAATGCATGTCCACCATAATTAGGTTTGTTATGTTTCCTATCTAAATTTCACTAATTATTTCCTTTCTCCATAATTATAAATAAATATTTAATCCACAATTTGCTTCATTATGATATTTAGATTTCAATTTTACCATGGCACATTCGTCTATATTGAATTTGAGTTTTTATAGGTAATATTATGATTTGTGGGGTCGATGCTTGAAAAGAAAGTCCTCGGATTGTCTTCATATGTCTTCCTATCTCCGTTTGAAGGTTTGCATACAAACTATATGTGGATATAGATTTCTTTTACTTTGAGTTTTTGTAATGCATCAAATGAGTCGGTATTTTTTCTGTCTTTTTACACAGTTCACTTATTTACTCCCGTTTTATCTTGACCTTTTGTTTTACCCTATGTGAAGGGAATGATGAATTAAATAGATTTGAAGCTTATACATGTAAGGCAAATGAATGTTATAAATCAACTGCCATAACACGGATGATGTCATATCATTGTAGTCATTGTATGTCAATTTGATATTCATGCGCCCACTTCTTTATATTTTTCTTAGTTTCGCTTTTACATAGGTTTAAATTCTATTGACCTAAAGAAACTTTCAAACAATTATTGCTTCCAAATTTTTAAATATTTAATTAGCATCCATCCTTTTTGTTTACAGGTTTAACTTTGCCTAATTTAATTTTATGAACCAACAAAAAATTTCACAAACAAGCGTGGCTTCTGAGATCTAGGATCAAGTAAGTATTTTTCTTCTTCTTTTAATATTTTCTCCTTATTGGACACATCGATCTTAATTCAGTTTTTTAGTCGTTGTATGTTTAGTTGTTAAAATATTCTTAATGCATATAATCTTAAGGTTGTTTAGCATTATTTATGTGGCAACTTGCAATGAAGATTTATTGTCTTTATGCCACTGCCAGAGCTCTAACTGTTTTTGTTACATTTGAAAGCCTGAATTTTTTTCAAGTTTGCTTCAAATAGTTATAATTGTAGAAAATGAGTGAAATTTTTTTTGTCTTCTTGGTTGTGCATTAATTGCATTGTGTAATCATAAGAATAACATAAATTATATGTTTGTAATATTGGACCAATAACTACCTTGAATTATGGCTTATATGCATTTATGGCATGTTAGTACTTGCTTTTCTCCTACCTCTGATTAGAAGAAGATTTTTGTTTTCTCCTTCCAGTTGGATTCTAATAATATCGCGAGCTACTGGAATCAACTCATCGAAACTATCATTTCGTGTCATTTCCCACTGAAAATCTCTGTAGTTAGACAATTTAATTCATTGGCTTTGTTATAGATGTCAAGTTCTTTTTCCTAATGTTACTTTCTGGTGATTTTTGGTCAGTGGGAAAATCCTACAATGGGTTGAACACCATACATTTTTAAATTAATTGTTGTGGAAATTATTATAATGCTAATGGTATAGGCAGTTGTGACAGACCATCTACAAAAGTGTACACAAACAAGTCGGTGCTTGAAATTATTTCGCATAAGTAATGCCTGTTACAAAAGGAGTAGCCATACATTAGCAGATTAATATACATGATAACGAATGTTTCAATTTTTAGTAGGTGATGACAAAGATGGGAAAAGGTTTCTAGGAAAACAAATGTTTTTGCCCATTTTTTGATGGTTGTGCACTGATGACCTTTAAATTTTATAAAATTTAACATGCTATGTGGATGATATATTTAAGAAAGTTGTGCAATTCAGTTTATTTTATACTTTGACCATTCTAATTTCTTGACTAATATGGGAAAATAAACCAAAAAATGCTGTTAGGTCTTCCAATTAATTTTCCACTATGAGTGCTTCAAATTCTTATATACTTTGTTGCATTGGTTGCTTCTTAATTCTGGTTTGAGCCATGTTTCTTGCAGTAAGAGTTCTGAAAATTGAAAATGAGGATACAGTTCAGGTTCAAGCAAAATCTTAAGGATACAATTATGGATCAACTCAACAATACGAGCACAACATAGGATGAAGCTTTCAAACTTTAGAAAACAGAAGGCGTCAGCTGTACATATAATAAACCATTGTTTTCACATGCACTACAAGAACCACAACAAAGAATAACTTATGGTTCTATCCAGCCAGAGTGAACCATGCACATTTTGTTTTTCTGGAACATGCATTAAATTATGTAAGTTCTCTCTTAATTTTTATTAGAAAGTGTGATATTCATATAATCTTTAGATTTTGGTATTTGTGACAAATTAGGATGGAAATCTACACAATGTTAATTCCCATCACTTAATGCCCTCAACCTCATCAATCGTAATAAGTTTCCTATCTCCGTGCCTCAATTTTTATTACAGCTACATGCGTTGATTACTAATCCTTCCAGTTGCGTGATCTGGAATTTCCTCACTTGATAGATAGTTGTTCATTTTGGAGCTTTAATTTCGAATTAGTCACTCTTCATATATTGACTTTGATTTTAGATTTTTCTTCGTATATTGACTTTGATTATTCTCCCTTTAGTTTCGAAATGGAAGTAAGACGCCTCTTTTAAGCATGGTTTCATGTTGCAATACGCGCACTGCGGGAGTGTAGTTAACATGTAGTTAACCAGTGGCATGATAAACTAAAAAACTAAAGTTTTTTTAAAATTGATGTCCAAATAAAGTATATGCATGTTCTTTACTTAGGACTTCATTTAGTACCTAAATATAAATATATCTTTATAAGAGAATCAACAAATAACAATATGTCTGTTTCAATTTTATATGAGTTTAAAATGCATCAATATTATCACCAAAAGAGGATCTCCTTGGATTTCAGCTGGACTCATGAGGTACTTAGATAATAATACCAGCAAAGTTGACGGCAGTGGGTTTGAATTTTATGAGTGAAAGCCAGGGAGTACTAGAAGAGTTCCCAGAAATAATGAATGTAGCATTCATACCACTTATCCAATATTTATAGATTACCTAAATGAAGACAAGGTTTGAAACATTAGGTATTCACATTGCATGGAATATTGTTATGAGAGTTTGTGAATGTATCAGAAATTGGAGCAAGTTTGATTCCTACCTGCATTTCATTATATTTTTGCCTTTACAAGATGGTTCGATTACAGGCAAATTAATCTATCATTATCTTTTTCCATTAACATCAACATCTTAATGCACGAAATCTAAATGTGACCTTAAATTTTTAGATCACATGAAATCAACGTGACCATCTCAATTGCAAGAAGTAAATTTCTACGTATATTTTACTTTTAAAGTTTTTGATGAGTTATCATCCACATTCTTTTTCTTCTATTAGTTTGTCACTAAAACTATGCTAGCACTTGCTCCAAACAGCATGAACATCATAGTTAGTTGCACCACTACAAGAAAGTGTACTACCTATATTGGTGGTTATACTACTTCGTTAAGCACATTTAAATGGGTAAGTATTTTACAGTTTTGTTTCAATGTGTTTATATAACGAGTTGTTAAGCTCTTCCTCTTTTGCCTTAAGTGGGTAAGCTTTTTATGTTTTACTTCACACCATAATATTTTGTTGGTAATCCACTAAATATAAACTTAGTTAATCGCAACAAATTCACATTTTTTGTACTCTTTAATATTCCTATAACCAGTTCATTTTTTAAATTTTGCTTTCTCTCACTACGTACCATGATGAAGGTGTTTTGTATAAGAGCGGATAGATTAATTTTTTAACATAAGTAATCATTAATCAACTAATTCTACTGTTATTTTAAAATGTCAATTATCATTGGTAATGTGATTTTATTATTGTTGAACAATAACGATGACTTTGCATTTAAGGATCTTGATTTTGAAATATGATGAAAAGACTGAGGCGAGTTGAAACCAAGTGATATGGATTTTCATATATGATACTCAAGTCAACTATTAAATGTAACTCTCTCATGCTCCAACATTTGGAAAAATTAGAATAAATTCTTTTGAACTAATGAAACTATTTTGCTTGAATAAAGAGAAGAGGAAGTTCCCACAATACAGATTTTTTTGAACATGTTCATTTCCTCTATTTAGTACTGCCGTTCTTACAATATACACAGAGAGAGCGGATCTAGATCCTCCATTACATGATTCCCCCAAATTACCTCATTAAAATTTTGAACTGTGTACGTTGGCTTTTGCTAATATTTTGCAGATATGATGTTCTTATCACGTTCATCCTCTTTACAAATTTTTAGATCATTGATTCATTTTGACCTTGATTAAAAATATAACATATACATAAATAAGTTCACTTTTACTCAATTTTTTTTTGCAATAGGAGTGGAATGTGAGGGAGATTTATAATTAGGGGGATCTTGATCCATCCCTATGTGTATCATGAATAAAATGAATATATTTTAGTAAACTCATCTTTACATAATCCATTATGCAAGTAAAGACTTATATGTCTCTCTGAGCATGGTATATCTCTGTGTTCTTAAATCCTACTCTATATCATGTTTAAATAAGTAAAAGAAATAAAGGAACTTGATAACATATTGTTTATCAAATGGTAAGTAAAGGTCGGAAACATTTACTTACACGAAATATTCTTTACTATAACTACGAAGCTGCAATGGAACAATTTTCATTTGTAGGTACTGTACATTATTATTATTTTTTAGTCATATTTGTTTCGATGTCATTGTTTCTTAATTAGTAAATTCATTATTCATGTGCTTGCAATCATATTTTTTAACCAATTAATGTTTGGACTGTCTTCCTATTATAATAGGTGATATGTTTAAGCCATTTTTCTTTGTATGTTTAGACTTTTAAGTCTATAATCTGATTTACATGTTGACCTTAACATAAATTCACCGGCATGCTGATAAATTTGTGTTTCCCCATTTTGAATAAAATCAAACATCCAACATTAGCACCACTGTGCACAAAATCTAAAAGCGTACTCATACTTTTGGGTTATATGAAATGAGTTCAATAAAATAAAATTACAAGATGTATATGTCTATGTATATTTTTACCTTTATGGTTCTTGACTAATTCTCATCAACCTTTCTTCTTCTAGGATGTCACTGGAACTATGTTAGCGATCTCCCCAGGCACCAACAGTATCAAGATGGTTGCACCACCACCTAAATAAAAGTATACTGTCTAGAGGTTCTATTTCTTTATTAAGCACATTTTAGTGGGTAACAGAGTACAAATGAGTTTCTCTTCATTTTCTTTATCCCCACACACTGTACACACACATGTATAAGCACGCATAGAACAATTGGAAAATTAATTCATCATTCCCGCCACTTCTAATTAGAAGATACGTATTTATTATAAATAATCAGTGCAGAAGTGTTCATGTATAGCTTTGGATATGTAATTATGCACCAATGGTTCTTTTACTAAGTTTGGACATGTATTGTTTACATACCACTTTTCCATATTATATGCCTTTAGTGGTAAAATATATAGTAGATGGTTCTTTTTATGAGTTAAATATATTGCATAGTCTATTGCATAGAAAAATCAATACAATATAATGTCCATTTAGATTCATTTCATACTGACTACCCTGTCCATTCAAATTATCAAGTTATCAAACCTGATGTAATCAGATTTCAGATTGTAGATTGTCTGTCTTGCTACATTTTCAAAGTTACGGTCGAGGTATTAACCGATTTCAACAAAGTTAGAAAAATATGGTCAGTGAAGGACTACATCAGAGCTTCTTATACATCAATATGTATATGAACTGAAGTTGATTATCCACAGTTATTTATAGCGGGAATTAATTGTCTCTATGTACAATTCTAATTTTGTTGTGCTAAACATCATATCTAACTGTAGGCAACTCATCATTATAATTTGGTCTAAGTGGTCTCTATTGTCTGAATATATAATTGGCAGTGCCAGGATCTATTATGATTTCACAATTTTATGAGAGCATTCCTTATTTAACCAATCAAAACGTTGGATGTACTACATACTCATAAATTATTTGGTGCAGGAGCATTCTATCGTGTTCCATGTTATTTAAGTGAGGCATCCATGCCATGGTATCTTCCATGTCGTTACCATGTGTATCTCAATATGCATATATGTTCTCATTGACATGCAATAAGTTATTTGTCACAAATTTCTGTATCTAATTTACATTTTATACACCATGATTGGTATATCATATCCAACTCATTTTGGGCCATAATTTTTTTTATTCTGACTGTAATGTATAAAATATTTCATCAAGATGATGTTGGTATAATTGTTGCTCTTTGACTCTAGGTCCCTTTGCCATGCAGTACATGTTTTTTTCATAGCAAGACACAACCAATTTTGCCTATAGATATGTTATACAATATCCAATTTCAAGCTGAAAAATCTGCTCCATAAGCATAGAAAAGTTGTACAAACAAATACAAAACTAATTCTAAAGCAAATCCATGTGCGTAGCACGGGTTCGCACTAGTGTGTAAAAAATATTAGTATTGGAATATTATGTATCTAGAGTACCGAAGAGGCATGTGTGCTGAAGTGGCATATCCCTTGACTAATGTATGTTCATGCATTATAAATATGAAAGTTCTCTATCATTTGAAAGTGATGCAAAAAAAAGAATAAAGTTATCCTTCCACTAATTCATTAGCATCTTAATCCCCTTCTTGATTACCACTAACAGATTGGTATCGGAGCCCTAGATTCTTGCAATAAAAAAAACACAAAGGTGAAGAGTCATGGCTTCCTCCAGTAATGCCTCAGCAAGCATCAGCTCTACCTATAGCAAGGTCCAAGTTCCTTTATTTAAAGGAGAAAATTATGATTTCTGGGCAATAAAAATGGAGACGTTGTTCACCTCTTTGGATGTCTTGGAGTTCATCAAACAAGGGTATGAAGAACCAACGACTGCAGCAGAACATACGACAGCACAAATTGAAGTATTCAAAGGAAAAAAAATCACAGATGCTGGAGTTCTTGGAATGATTCGAAGAGGAGTCTCAGATACCATATTTCCAAGAATTATGAGAGCAAAAACAGTCAAGGAAGCATAGGAAACCTTGCAACAAGAGTTCGAAAAGGATTCAAAGGTGAGAACTGTTAAACTTCAATCTCTAAAGGGAGATTTTGAGAATGAAAGAATGAAAGAAAATGAAAGCTTGAATGAGTATTTTAGTCGGCTGTCTGAATTGGTGAATCAAATGAAGTCTCATGGAGATACAATAGATGATCGCAGAATTGTTGATAAAATTTTGATTAGCTTAACTGAAAATTTTGATCCTATGGTAGCTGTTATAGAAGAAACCAAAGACTTATCAACCATGACTGTTCAAGGGTTGATGGGGTCACTTAGATCCTACGAGGACGAGGTAGTGGAGGATCAAATAAGTGGTGTGGAATTTGCAAGAAGAACTCTCATGAAGAAAAATATTATTGGAATAAAGGAAAGCCACAATGTCATAAATGCAAAAGATTTGCACATTCAAAAAGATTGTCACGTTGGAAACCAACACCACATAGCATTTACAGAAGCGGAAAATATTAAGGGCAACTTGTTCTTTGCTTATCAAATGACAACTGAAGAATATAAAAATGCATGGTATTTGGACAGCGGATGTAGCAATCATATGACAGGAGATAAAGAGCATTCATTGACATAGATCCTTCATTTGGTTCAAAAGTTAAATTGGGCAATGGAGAATAAGTTGAAGTTGAATTGCTCAAATGACCCGGTATTTCGAACCATTCACATCCACACATGTAGGACTTGAATTGCTCAAAATATCATATTGTTAATTTATTATTTGGCAAAACTCAACATATACAGTAAATAAATCAATCACAGAATCACAGACACGTAGTAATATAACAATAAACAGCGGAATAGATGAATAGTAGTTCATGAAGCTACTATATGAACAACATAGTTTGAAATAAATACAACAGAATATCTCAAATACAATGTAGTCTCGAATACAAATAGAGGACAAGTCTGAACAAAACCACTGGACAGCTGAAAGCTGAATAGATACAGATGGATCTCCAAGTGAAGCTCCAACTCCAAAAGCGAGTCTCAAATGATGTGACATTCAGTCTGACCCGAGCATAAAGCAAAACACAAAACACTCGAGTCAGGATTAACATTCTTATATTAATAAATTCAACTCAAGTGAAAAGTCAACTGAAATACAAGTAACTTAAAGGATGTTTGGGATTTCCATCCTCTAAGGATCCGTGGAACTATCTACTATGTAGTAATATACGCTATTATAATATGTCTATAGTAAAGTAAACTATTAAAATAGCGTTAAGGCGTTACCCATATCCCTCTTAACAAATTTTATATATTCCCATAGTCTATACAGTACCGTAACTCCCTCCGTAAACTGGAGGGCTATCAGAGGGCACTCCATAGGTATGGTACAAACCAAACTTGTTGAAGGCGTGATAAGGCATGCGACAAGGCACTCGAGACAATGCCAGGGTAGATATACCATTTGCACTCCCGGACTGGTGGTAATGCATAGCAGCTACTACCGCCCACCTCGTGACACACTCCTAAATCAAAGGTGCACCCAATCAAATCACAAAAGCAATAGAATGGTATCGAAGAAATGTGTCCGATAGAGGGAATGACCCCACTTGGCCCGGTATAGCTCCTGTTTTAGCCACATCAAGCTGACTCACGAGAGTCAGGGCTACGTAAATACCATATAGAATCGTCACCAAACCATATTACTTCATTCTGGAATATCCACCACGTACACAGTTGTTAAAGTGGTTTTCGGTATTGGCAGAGAGTATGAAAATATCTGATCCCGGTCTCTTTAACAACCAAACGCTTATTTCACACCGTGGTCATTTCATTTCAAAACCATATCAATTCGATAAAATTATTCACTTTAAAATAATATTTATTTCTAGAATCGTAACACTTCAAAATTTATAGCACTTTCAAAATCATAACACTTTGAAATCATAACGCTTTTGAAACCATAACACTTTGAATTTAAATAGTTTAGATATTGAAAATAATATATATATTAAAATAGTTATATATTAAAATAATTTATATAATAAAATTTGTTCCTTCGATTTCGCAAGTCCATTCAAATCATCTTAAATTCCAAAATTCAATTTAATCGGTTCCAGTTTAACCATTTCAATTTAAAGGTCAAAGATTCAATTTAAATTCTAAATAAACTATTTCAATTTTTATCGATTTCAAATCCAGGTTTTGAGCTATCACTTCAATTCCAATAAGATTCAAGTTTAAATATTCAACATTTATAATGTAAATTTCATTTATTTTTCAACATTTAACTTAATATTTTATTCAAATCGGAAGTATTCACTTAATCATTTTAATAACAATTATTTTAAAATCCCAGTTTATAAATTTTAAATCAATATTAATTATTAAATCTCAAGTTTATTAAAAATTGAGAATATTCATTTAATCACCTTTTCTCGAATCAAGTTATGAATCAAAATTTCCAAAATCTCAAAATCAATAAGTTCAATAAATTCTCATTTAAATTCAATTATTAACTAATTTAAATTCCAAGTCAACATTAATTTATCTTCCCAACCTTTATTATTAAAGTTATAAAATCTATTTTTAAAATATTAAAATAAAATTAAGTAAATACTTAAACATATTGTATACTAATTAAATTAAATTTTTATTAAATTTAAATCTTATAATTAAATGTATATTTTATTAAATCTATTTTTTTAATTTTTTTAAAATAATAAAATTATAAGAAAAATCTTAAAAATTATATTTTCAAAACTAACTTATAAATTTAAAATTTCTAAACATATAATTTAAAAAAATCTAATTTAAAAAAATAAAATATCTTTTTTTTTATATTTAAAAATCAATATTTAATAAAATCCATATATTTCTTTCCAAAACTATAAAATCATTTTTCAAAATAGACCAACGGTATCCGTATATAATTTTCTATCCTATGGTCAAGTGATACAGATATTTATCATTTCAATCCGCAGTTTAAATATCTACGGGTATATATCATTTCAACCCCAATCCCAAATTTAAATTAAATGAAAATCACTTGGGTTTATCATTTCAACCCATAACAATTTTCCCTTATTCTACAAGATCGTTCGGGTATGTATCATTTCAACCCATAGGGAATTATAATTTAATAGGGAACTTGCAGAGTGAGAACAAATATGATAAAATATAACATATCAATAACATGCATATATCATTAGTGATAAAATAAAATATATACAACAAGATATGGTATCGTATATCACAGGTGAACAATTGCAGATAATGGCATATCATATTTAACAATTAAATAACTAGCAATTCAAATTTAACAGCATATTTCCATTTTTGTTTCAAGTGAATTCAAATTTACTAACTATAAGGATGTTAATCGTGACTCGTGAGTGATTGCTCACCTTTCGAGGCTAGAGAATTTTGATAAAAACCTGAGCTGCGAATCTGAGCAACGAATTCCAAAGTAAAGTACGATGAACACGAATTTGACGATCAAAGCAAAGATGAAAGTTTGGAATTGACGGACCAATCAAAATTAGCTTAGTATAAACTCAGCAAAAATATATGTTATATACATATATAAAATTTTCTCTAAATCAATTCAAAACATATATTTAAAATAATTCTCTATATATTTTTGAAAACCAAACTCCTATATATTGATATAAACTAATATATATATGCTCACATATATATTATATTTAAAAACAATATCTATTGAAAATCACTATAACTTACTTTGTTATTATTATTACTATAAACCCATATATACGTAAAGCCAGTATGGTATAATTTACATATTTCAGACTTAATATATATATATATTCAAAAATCCAAACAAACATATTACACATACTTTCTATATGAACCCACTTACTTACTTCATGCTATAAACATGTATATCTCCATCAATATATATACCATTGTAAATATATTTGATACCTCCTTATGTAACCTTCTAATATAATATATAATGTAATTCTCATATATACTATAACATATATATACTCCTGTTCAACTATAATAATACCGTAAATAAGATTTTATACTCATATGCAGGATAATTTGTAAAACATATCCATATATACGTATCAACTTACTTTATTATAATTTATATACAACTCACGAATCAAATAGGAACTTATGCCAACTTGTATACATATACTAACAAACATGTTATATAACCTTTATAATTTATATAGAAGCAGATCTTATATTCCTTAAATGTAGACAATAACACTTACTTCACAAACAACGATGCATTTATATATACACACTTGCGTATGTGTGTGTGTGTGTATATACAGCTGCTAGGGGCGGAGCTCGACAGGGGAACAAAGGTTGGTGATGAAGTGGAGATGGGTTGCTGTCACGTGAGCTAGAGAGGAGAGGTTTTGGTCGATGAAGGGGAGGTGCGGGCGAAGTGGAGGTGGCAAGGAGGATGAGGCGGAGGTGTGGCGTTGAGTGGTCGCTGGCCAAAAGCGGGGTGGAGTTGCGTCCTTCGGTGGCTGATGCGGCGTGGGTTAGGGCAAATAGGTGGTGGTAGAAGGAAAGGCCGAGTTAGGTCGGGTTTGGTCAGATGGGCCGTGCACACGGCCGTGGAGTGGAGGTTCTTGGGTTTTTGATGGCAGCGGTTGAGTGGAGGGTTGGAGCATCGAAGGTTTCGGCAGCATGTACGGTGAAGGCAAGCGGAGTTACAGGCAGGTTAAAGAAGATGATAAAACAACTTACGCTATAGGAATACAACCTTATTATATATTATTATATTATATTATATGTATGTATGTATATATATATATCTCGAGCAGAACAAAAGGTTGAAATTAACAGACATGGATGCTAAAAGGCAGAGTTAAATTTCAGAGGATAATAAAAGTCATGACCGAAATTTCTAGAAATAATAATAACAGTTGGCTATTGGTATTATGCGGTAGATATTTGAATGGTCATGGGACACAAAAGGGCTCAAAACGTTTACCGATACGGAAAATCGTTTTACTTATTTCGCAGCGTACCAGACCCCGAAATACACAAATGAATATATTACGAAGATCAGCACGACGAGACGATCAAAATGGTACATAGATATCAATGATACGATCATTTTATCAAAAGTCAATAGTTCGCTGCTAAACTGCTGCAAATTTATCGAAAATAAGATAAACGGAGCTAGAGAAGTCCAAATTTGATGAAACGAAATATGACGTCTCACTCAGAAGATGATGAAAAAATTTATTGTGTAAAAATATTTAGATTTCGATAATATTTTATTTACATCAATTTCAACTGATTTAAATTTAAATAAAATTACACTACAAAACTAACTTCCATATGTTCGGATGAAAATTTACCATTTGCTACGTTTAAATAGACGCATTCCAAATATAAAATTTTCATTGCTAAATTAAATTATTTAATTTCAAGCAAAATTTCAGTTAATTACGTTATAAAGTCATTAAAATTTATGGGTCGTTATAGAAGGCAAAGGCGGCATTGGAGTTGCAACAAAGCAAGGAAGTAAGGTTATTCATGATACCCTTTATTTTCCTAAATTAGATGAGAATTTGTTGAGCATTGGACAACTCTTAGAGCATGGTTATTCCCTTCAATTTGAGAATTGGGAGTGCATAATTTATGATTCAAAAGGAAGAGTTGCTGTTGTAGTAAAAATGACCAAAAGCAGAAGCTTTCCACTGCCTCTCAATTATGAGAAAAATCTCAACTTAATGGCCAGAGAAGAAGGTGACTCTTTTCTATGGCATAAGAGACTTGGACACTTAAACTACAATAGTCTCACATTGCTTTCTCAAAAGAATATGGTGTACGGACTACCACGAATTGAGAAGAAACATGGAGTATGTGAAGGCTGTGTACTTGGCAAACATCATCAACAACCATTTCCAAATGAAGGATCAAGGAGGGCCAATGAAGTGTTGGAATTAGTACACACGGATGTGTGTGGTCCTATGAGCACCTTATCTCATGCTCAAAATAGGTACTTTATTTTGTTCATCAATGATTTGACCCACATGACATGGGTTTATTTTATGAGACAAAAATTCTGAAGTATTTGTTATATTTAAGAAGTTTAAAGCCTTTGTTGAGATACAAAGTGGCAGGTCCATAAAAGTTTTGAGAAGTGACAAGGGAAAGGAGTATAACTCCAATGATATTGATAAATTTTGTAAAGAAGAAGGTGTGGAGAGGCAGCTAACCATTGGCTATACACCTCTACAAAATGGTGTATCCGAAAGGAAGAATCAAACCATTATGGAGATGGCCAAGTCCATGTTGTTTGAGAAAGGGATGCGTAAAGAATTTTGGCCCGAGGCTGTAAACACAGCCATGTACATATTGAATAGATGCCCAACAAGAGCTGTATGGAATATGACACCATTTGAAGCATGGAGTGGAAGAAAGCCTACAGTAAACCACCTTAAAAATTCTGGGTATATTTGCTATGCTCAAATTCCTAAAGAAAAAAGGACAAAGCTTCAAGAAGCAAGTGAAAGATGCATTTTTATCAGCTATAGTTCTGTGTCAAAGGGCTACAGTCTTTACAACTTAAAGATAAACAAAGTTATCATTAGTCGAGATGTTATATTTGATGAAAAAGCCTTTTGGAATTGGAAAAAGGAGAAGGTTGAGGAGAAAACAGTTCTAATAGTAACTTTAGAGAAAAATCCAACATCATCCGCAAATAACCAACCTGATCCTTCTGCACCAAGTTCTCCATCCAGCACTCCATCTTCACCAAGCTCTAACTCATCCTCTCCCAGCTCAACCCCAATAAAAACGAGGAGTTTGAGTGATATTTTTGCTAGGTGCAACTATTGTGCAATGGAACCAGAAAATTTTGAAGAAGCATTTAAGGAAGATGCTTGGAGGATGGAAATGCAAGAAGAGATAGATGCACTTGAAAGGAACAAGGCATGGTTGTTGGTTGATAAGCCAAAAGACAAAGAAACTATCGGAGTAAAATGGATCTACAAGGTGAAGCATAATCCAGATGGTTCAGTCCAAAAGCTTGCTCTGTTGCAAAGGGCTATTCACAGCAGCCCGGTATTGACTATGAAGAGACATTTGCCTCTGTGGCACGTATTGACACCATTAGAGCTTTAACATCCCTTGCAGCCCAAAAAGGATGGAAGTTATATCAACTAGATGTAAAATCGGCATTCTTAAATGGAGAATTGAAAGAAGAGGTCTACGTGGAACAACTACAAGGATTTGAGATTGAAGGACACGAAGAAAAGGTTTACAAATTGAAGAAAGCTCTTTACGGGCTAAAACAAGCACCACAAACTTGGTATAGCAATACTGACAATTACTTCATGGAGAAAGGCTTTGAGAAGAGCAAGAATGAGCCTACTTTGTATGTCAAACGACAAGGTATGATTGATATTCTAATTGTTGCCCTTTATGTGGATGATTTAATTTTTACCAGAAACAATTTAAAGTTGATTGAAGATTTTAGAAAAGAAATGATGATGAGATATGAGATGAAAAATTTGGGCCAGTTGCATTATTTTCTTGGAATAGAAATTTCCCAAGATGATGATGAAGTTTTTATTTGTCAAAAGAAATAGGCTGAGAAAATATTGAAAAAGTTTGGGATGTTTATGTGCAATCCAACCGATACACCATTAGTTGTGAATGAAAAACCAAAGAAAGAAGATGGAGGAAGAAAGGTTGATGCTAGTAACTATAGAAGTCTGGTTGGTAATTTATTTTACCTCACTAGTACAAGACCTGATATTATGTTTGCTGCTAGCTTACTTTCTCGGTTCATGAATGATCCAAGCCATATCTATCTAGGTGCAGCAAAAAGGGTGCTGAGATATATTCAAGGCACTTTGGAATATGGGATCAAATACGACAACAAGGTTGGAACTAAGTTAATTGGTTTTTGTGATAGTGATTGGGCAGACTGTGTGGATGACATGAAAAGCACTTCTGGATATGTGTTTTCACTTGGATCATGAGCAATTTCATAGTGCTCGAAGAAGCAACAAACTGTTGCTCAATCTTCTGCAGAAGCTGAATATATTTCAGTTGGCCTAGCCACCCAACAAGCAATATGGTTGAAGAGAATAATTGAAGACTTTGGTGAGAAATAAGAAGCTGTGACTATCCATTGTGATAACAAATCAGCCATTGCTATGGCTAAGAATCCAGTCCTTCATAGAAGAACAAAGCATATAGCCATTAAACATCATTTCATTCGAGAAGCAATTAAAGATGAGGAAGTGCGGCTGAATTTTTGCAAAACAAATAATCAAGTTGCCGATATTTTCACAAAACCTCTACCTAGAGAAAAATTCTAAAAATTCAGAGAAGCGCTTGGAGTTCAAGAACAACACGTTAAGGGGGAGAATGTTAGTAATGTGTAATAAATATTAGCATTGGAATATTATGTATCTAGAGTACTAAAGAGGCATGTGTATTGAAGTGGCATGTCCCTTGACTAATGTCTGTTCTTGCATTATAAATATGAAAGTTCTCTATCATTTGAAAGTGAAGCAAAAAAAAGAACAGAGTTATCCTTCCACTAATTCATTAGCATCTTAATCCCCTTCTTGATTACCACTAACAGAGGGTTTGGAGTGTTTTAGGTAAATGGAAATTTGGGTTGGTCAGTATATTTGCGTTTGATGAGTTTAGCAGCGTCGATTACTTTGAAGATAGTGGTTGGTTTGAGGATGTGAAGCTCATTTTGAATATGTGGTTTGAAGCCGAAAATGAAGCAATGGAGGATGGAATCGGATGATAAGGTGGTTATTTGGTTGCATAGTGTTTCAAAAGTGGATTGGTAGTGTTCGAAGGAGGTGATTTATTTAAGTTTGAAGAGAGTGGCTTGTGGGTTTAAGAATGTGGGTGGTCCAAATCGTTGTTCTATTGCTTTTGTTAAGGCCATCCAAGACGATAATTGCTTGTTTCGATGCATCCATTGGAACCAAGTTAATGCTTGACCTTGCATATGAAAGCTGCGAGATCCACGCGTTGATCTTCCGAAGTAGAGTAGTAAGCAAAAAACCAGTCGGCTTGAAATATCCAAGCATGAGGATTCGATCCATCGAATGAAGATAATGTGCATTTGGGGGTACGGGTAGATGTAGGAGATGATAGTATTGGGAATTGTCGGTGGTTGAAGGTTGGGTTGTATGTGGTGGATGATTGGTTGTTTGGAGAGGGAGGTGTTTGGTTATATATTTCATGGGTGTGGTCGGCCATATATTTTGGCGAGGTCTTGGAGTGCGGCTTTAATGTCAATGATGTCGGTGCGTTGGGTTTCTAATATTGATTTGTCTAGGTGGTTTGAATGGTGGTGATGGCGCCATTATGGGTGTTGAGTTGTTGTATAGCATCGTCTAGTTTGGTCATGGTGATAGGTAGTGGTGTGGATTAGTAGGGAGGAGGGAAGGAGAGATCAAAGGTGGAAGCACCATAATGATAGGATAGAGAGGGATGAGAGGAGGAGCATGGGAGGTTAGGAGAAATAGTGAGGAAAGGTTAGAGAATAATATACTTGCAAAACAAGAAATGTTTAAATAGAGGAAGATTTTTGAGAATTAACTTTTGCGCCATTTCATTTCATCCCTCTTCCTACAAATAGAAAGAAGCCAAGTGGCATTACAACAATTACTGAAAATAAAAAGTACATAATAATTATTAGATTCCTTTTCTAGAGAGCATCCAATTTTGTCTTGTAGCATAACTAACTTCTCTTTCTAGTCTAAAAACCTTGGTGGCCTATGGATGGTCCTTTTAGGCCTTGCGTGAGAGGGTGGTTGGGTGTTTCCTTCACGTGCATGAGTGGTGCAGATTGGTGCATTAGTGGTGCAAGCCATATTACTTTATGATGCAAATGCAGTGAATTAAGTATTTGATCTTTTATCTCTTTCATACATGATAAAGCATGATTTCAGCAATAATTTCAAAGTTCTATTGAATTACTCTTCTGTAGAAAAAACAATTGATAATAAGACCCCGCTATTTTTTTGTTTGTTCAATTGAATTACTCTTCTGTAGAAAAAAAGGATAACAAGAAAAATAGAACGAAGCATCAATAAAGTTGAAGTGGGACCTTTCTTGAGGTAATTTACATGTATTTTTAGTTTCAAAATACATGAAGAGTTATATTTTACTTACCGGTTATTTAAACGCAAACCGAGAGACGGAGTCTATTGCATGTATGCAAATATGTGTATCACTAACTAGTCAATATGCACGTAATCTTAATTAACAAAATCGGATACATGTTTGTAGTGAATGAGAGAGTGGAATTGAAGAAAGAGTGCAAGAACTGATTGTCCTAATACAAGGGAAAATTCCTCATAACCTTTTTTTTCCATTGTTCCTTTGCCAATAGTACCAATACTTTGATTAGACTGTTTTTATTTTGGTTTGATGAACCATGAAAGTTGTTTTTAATGCCACAACCAGGGTGATTCTTAAGCATCTTCATAACCAAGATGCGTTGGAGAAAAAATAGTAAGGTTCAAGTTATGTTGAGACATTCTTTCATTTATTTTTGCTTTAAGTTATTATCTTTTCTACGTTTAGAATCATGGTTTAAACAAATGCCACAATAATTAATGGAAACCCAAGGTATGTTTTAGCATTTAATTTTTCATAAGATTTAAGTATATTAATGTTTGAATATAAAATCATCAATAGATGACCACTTCTCATTAGTTTACATATACACTGCCAAATTTAAACTGCATAATGTGATGCTTTATAGGTATTGATAATTTACTACAGATCTCGTAGAATGATAAACCTGCATACAACAATCTTTTATTTGCTAGAAGCTATCAGTAGCTCAGATTCAACCCATTCAATATGATTAACCTTTTGATATAACTTGCTAATATTCTATGTATTAATGAATTATCGTTATGAATTCAAGAGGATTTCATAGATTTCTTCTTTCTTTTTTATTTGTTAATCAATACAAATAATTACCATTTTAAAAAGAAATTTAATATTACAACCGATTGAGCTTTACTAATAACGATTTCATAAGAAAAAATATAAATGTGATGACTTAAGTAACAACATTAATATGTGTAAATTTTTAGTGCTTTTAAAGAATTTTTTCTGAAATTATTAGATTGAAAGGTGATTCATCTACCACTCAAGGCATACACATTCCCAAGCAATTATGATGAATTTTTGGATAATATATTTGTGTGAAATTCTACTTTTATATACATTAACGTGTATGTATATGAGTTTCATGTTACATACCATAGTTTTTTCAAACTTATATTGGAGACAATATTATGCAGCAATTAATTTTATTTAGCTCCAACTACTTGAAAAAAATAGTGGGTTGGTTTTAATTTTCATTTGAATTGTTTTGTTTGTCATTTTCTAAAATGTTAGATAACATTTATTTAGTATTGTTTCTTAGAGTTATCTGTCATACTTCACACAAATGAATTTGAATACTATAATCGAGTAAGTGCGTTCAAAACTTACCTTATCAACTTAAAATGCATGCTTCTTGAAACTAATATGTCTGTATGTTTCAAATAAACTTATGCTAATGTTTTTTCTATTGTGACGGATTCTAACTCGAGACCACTCAAATCAAAACCCCAAAGCACAGCGAAAAACGAGATCGTGGTAAAAAGTGTAAAAATAACCAATCAATAACTCAATCTAAATCTCAACCAATCCAAATCTGATCACAATCCCCACACAAGCAATATAGAAATCAAAGCAATAACGAAAAATAAATCACACAGCAATTTATAGTGGTTCCACTAACGTTGTGTTAGTGTACATCCACTTTAAGAGAGAGCTTTTATTAATATCGATGAGAAGAGTACAAGAGATTGATTACAATGATAAAAAATTCTATTAGAATTGATTTGTGGAGAAGAGAATTGGAGAAAATTATGTTTTGATAAACCCTAATTAGTGGAGGTTAAAACCCTTGCAGTCGCTTTCTGTTGAATCGAAATCTTGATCCAGAAAATAGCTTATATAGGAGAATAGAAAACCTAGGCAAAGTTCCAGAATTGCCCCTTCAAATATCACAAATCTTCATGTCAAGCCCAGGACAAAAAACTGGCAGAAGTCGCCACAGACGTCTATCACAAAGTGACATACGTTTGTCCAAAGTCTCTGGAATAAAACTGCCGAAGACCAGACGTCTGACCAAGACTTCAGACGTTTTTCCCGAGTCTCTAGAACAAGTCTGCTAAAGCTGTAGACGTCTGTCCAAAGTGACAGACGTCTGTCCCAACTCTTAGGTTCCAAACCCTGCGGCGACAGACTTCTGTCACTTTCTCTCATATGTCTGTCGCTGTCACTTTCAGCACCACTCCACCTTCTTCTCCATACTTCTTCCTCCGAGCTCCGATTTGCAAACCGTTTTCTCCATCATCAAGCTCCTTCCTTCCCCTTCAATTCTTTATATAGTGTCGCCAAAATTTAATACTCCACCTCGACAGTATATCCATCTCCAACTCCAATGGTACCATACCATTAACAACAACCGATAGCACCAACTATCACCACTTCTACCTTCAACCAAACGTGAATGCTTTCCCAATAAACTCTGGCAAAGCCACCGCCCATTGCACTCCATCAATGAGCTCAGGAAAAGCCCCTGCCCGCTAACAAAGTGTTGAAAACATCCAAATCCAAAACTGTCTCACCAAAGATTAAAGTGCTGAGGAGTGTAAACTAGCACTTACCAAGAAGATAGAACCTCAATCTCTCACCGATACTCTTCCTCATCCATAACCAAGCTCCTTCCTCAACCGTGGCACCCCATGGCACCTAGCACTTCTCTAAGAGAATCAAGTTTGAGCAATGCTCGAACTTTCCAACTGGCAATCCCTTAGTGAACATATCCGTCGCGTTATCCTTTGTGTGCACCTTCCGAAGATATACTTGCTTATCCTCATCCATGGCTACTAGAAATGACTCTCTGACTTCAATATGCTTAGTCCGTGAGCTAAATGCCAAATTCTCCGCCAAGTGAATAGCACTCTGGCTACCACATCGAACATCTATGCTATCATGATCGAATCCCAAGTCACACAACAATCGCCTCAAATAAAGTGCCTCCTTTGTCGCCTCCACCGCGGCTATCAACTCCGCCTCCATAGTGGATAAAGCAACTACGGCCTGCAATCTCGATCTCCAACTTATGGTTGTACTCCCAAGTGTGAAGACATATCCGGAAGTTGATTTTCTTCGATCCCTATCACCGGCGTAGTCCAAATTACAATAACCAACCAAGTTGCAATTCATCCTATCACTACCGCCAAAAACAAGACCATGGGATGATGTACTTCTAAGGTATCTCAATATAAGCTTCGCAGCTTCCCAATGCGATTTCCCCGGATTAGCCATATATCGACTAACCATCCCAACGGCATTTGCAATATTGGGCCTTGTACACACCATAGCATACATTAAACTTCCAACCGCACTAGCATATGACACCTTCGCCATATAAGCCTTGTCTTTCTCTAAGATAGGTGACTCCTTACTCGAAAGCTTCATATGCAAAGGTAAAGGTATATTCGATGCCTTTGCATTCTCCATGCTAAACCGGCAAAGCACTTTCTCTATGTACTCCTTTTGAGTCAATTTCAACTCAAACGCTTTCGATCCCTTTTTATTTCCATGCCCAATATCTTCTTTGCTTCTCCAAGATCCTTCATTTCGAACTCCGATTTCAAACTCAGTTTTAGCTTGTTGATTTCATTCTTATCCTTAGAAGCAATGAGCATGTCGTCCACATACAAGAGTAAATACACCCAACAATCATTTTTCAACTTCCTGAAATAAACACAAGCATCCTTGATGCTTCTATCAAAACCGTTTTCAAGCTTAAAATGATCAAATCTCTTGTATCATTGTCTAGGTGATTGCTTTAAACCGTGTAGCGATTTCTTTAGCTTGCAAACCAAATTTGACTTACCATCCAAACAAAACCTTATGTTTGCTCCATGTAGATGTCTTCATCCAAGTCACCATGCAAGAAGGCGGTTTTCACATCAAATTACTCCAACTCCAAGTCGTGAATAATAACTATGGCAAGTAATATCTGAATAGAAGTATGGCGCACAACCGGTGCGAATATCTCATCATACTCATTTCCCTTCCTTTGTGCAAACACCTTAGCCACTAGCCTAGCTTTGTATCTCCCATCGTCCTTCACCTTGTATATCCATTTGCACCCAATAGCACGGTTTCTTTTAGGAAGTGGAACCAAATCCCAAGTTTGATTCTTCAACAATAATTGCATCTTTTCCTCCATGGCACAAATCCATTTCGAGCTATCACTCGACTCCATGACGTCATCAAGGTCCATCGGTTCATCTTGGACTACATGAAGAGCATAGTCCAAATTATCACAAAAGCTAAGATAGTTCTAATCACTATATCTATCGGGTGGCCTTATAGTACAACGACCAACCCGAGTAGCAATACCATCACCCAAACTCCTTTCGGCTCCATGTTGAACCGAATCCTCTCTAGAATCATGCACATCACCAACACTACTAGAGAAATCCTATGGACTATGTGATGTCACATCAACCGCTACCTCCTCGTAAGCATCTCCAACTACTCTACTTTCTCTACTCCTTGGACAAAATGTGGGAATAACTTCCTTCTCCTTTGATTCATCATGAACCAAATCCGGAACATCCGATGAGCTCTCATTCTCCTTGAACAAAGCCGACTCATCAAAAGTAACATGACGAGAATTCATAACCTTCTTCGTTTCCGGATTCCAAATCCGATAGCCTTTTAATCCATTCGTATAACCAAGCAAAATCCCCTTGGAAAGCTCTAGGTTCAAGCTTATCATTTACCAGATCATGCACATAAACTGGACTACCAAACACACGAAGATAACTCAAGTCAATGCTCTTTCCCTTCTGCACTTCCTCCAGAATTTTGTTACCAATAGCCGAACACGGAACTCGATTAATAATATGCACTGCAGTTGACAAAGCTTCGGCCCAAAATCCCTTAGACAAACCCGATGTCAATCTCAAGCATCGAGCTTTCTCAAGCAGAGTACGGTTCATCCTCTCCGCAACACCATTCGACTGCGGATCTCCGGGTGTAGTTAAATGCCTCCGACATGATGCTTGCAAAACTCCAAGAATTCTCTGAAAACATACTGCCATTGTCGGACCTTAGAACCTTCAAAGACTTTCCACTCTCATTCTCAACAAGAGCTTTCCATGCTTTGAACTTTGCAAATGCCTCCGACTTGGACTTCATTACATACACCCATACCTTTCAAGAAAAGTTATCGATAAAAGAAATATAATACCGAGCTCCTCCAAAAGAAGCTACCGTTGCCGGTCCCTAAACATCCGTGTGAACATACTCGAGAACCCTTCTCGAATCATGTTTTCCCTCATGGAATGAAACTTTAGTTTGCTTCCCCATGACTCATTCCTCGCAAAACTCTAGTTTGTTGAAACTCTGTCCATCGATCATCTCCCTTTTCCGAAGAATTTTCAAACTCCTTTCCGAGACATGACCTAACCTCAAATGCCACAACTTAGTCGCATCCAAGCCACAAGAACTATCAACTTCAACACAAGTTTCCCCTTTTATAGTCACTCCTTGAAGCAAATAAATACCATGAGTCCTAGCACCCTTCATTACGACAAGCACCCCCTTCGTCGAAACCCGCAAGCTATCACCCTCAATAGTGATCCTACATCCTAAAGAATCCAGCTACCCTAAAGAGATAAGAGACTTCTTAAGTCCCAGAACATAGCGTACATTAGTGAGAGTACGAACCACTCCGTCAAACATCCGAATTTTCATGGAACCAATGCCTTTCGACTTACAAATAGCACCATTTCCCATAACAATTGAATTTCCTTCTTTGTTGATGTAAGAAGAAAAACAATTCCTATTTGGCATCATATGATAAGACTCCTCCGAATCGAGCACCCATTCCCTACCCGAAACATTCGATGCTATCGCAGACAACACATCTACGTCTCCCTCATCAACTCCACTCTCCACCGCTACGGATGAAGATGCTACTTCCTTTTTTGCCTTCTCCTTGTCCGGATACTCATTCTTCCAATGATCGGGCTTCTTACAAATATAGCACTTGCCTTTTCTTTCCTTCGACTTTCCTCTCCAACTGGGGTTCCTTGTGTTGATACGCTATATTTTGATCAATGACAATGTGCTTCAACAAAAAGGAAGAGATATGTGCAAGACTAAAGGAAGGACTATAAAGACCAAGGATATCATGAGTACTTATTATATTTAGGTCTTAGTCTTAGTTTTATTGTTAAAATCTATCCTCAAAAAGCTTGCACAAACACAAGAACACATTTCATAACTTAATGTTTTAGTTAAAGTGTTCACTGTGCAGAAACTACCAGTTCAGTCGAATGAACAGGAAATCCCAGTCGACTGAACCTGTTACAGAATTACAACATTCACAGTTTCAGTCGACTGAAATTCCCTATTCAGTCGACTGAATTTGAACCTGCGAATTTTCACTGAAAAGACACCTTCTTCTTCCCAAGAGTTGCAACCATTCTCCAATGGTAATGGATGCATCTCTTGTCTGAATCTTTTGCAAATAGATACAACTCTTCTACACCTATAAATACATGTTTCTATCATTTGCAAATCACCAATTCTAATTGCTTTAATCTCTCTATTTTCTTGAACATACTTTCAGATTTCTTAAGTTTTCAAAAGCAATCACAAACCACTTCAATTGCTTGAATCTCTGTTTTATCTATAACACCTTTTTGATTCATAGCAATTCACATTTCCTAAATCTTCACAGACACTTTGCATACTCTCGAGGATAAGATTATAGGAAAGTTGTACTCAATTAGACTCATAGTGTTATCAAGAACACAACAAGTCAGAAATACTCTTTGTATCTAGTTGAAGTCCTCTTCGGTAGTTGAGGCAAGAAATCCCGTTCGGTTGTTCGGGTAAGTTGTAAACCTATTCCTCCGGGTTAAGTGAGGGTTTTAGTTAGTAGAATTCCTAAGAGGAGCTTAGGGACTGGACGTAGGACAAGAGGTCCGAACCAATATAAAGTCTTGGTGTCTACTTTACTTACTACTGCTTATTGCAATCTACCTAGACCGTTCCACTATTCCATATTATACGATCCTACCACATAGCCTCTTTCAATTGGTATCAGAGCCTGGTATTCTATCGATCATCACACCATCATAGAATAATGGCCAGAAAAAGATCCGGTCGAAATACAGCAAGCAAAAAGCCTAAAACTATCAGAGCAATGACCAATGAGGACTGTAAAAAGGTACATTCTGATTTACAAATTTCAGTAAATGGTAATAATGAATTAGTTAGTATATGCGATAAAATCTCAAAACATAATTTTCTTATTTTAGAAAAGATGAAATCAATCAAAATTGAAAATGAGAAATTGAAAAATGAGAAATTAGATTTAGAAAATCAACATGGTGTTTTGAAAAATAATTTTGAGGCTCTTAAAGATTTTCTAGATGAACAAAATACTATGTTTGAAAAAGAAAAGGAAATTTTTTCAAAAGAAATTACGAATTTGAAAAGACAAAATGATTTATTACAATCATCCTTAGATAATTCAAAATCTCAAATTTTTCTTCTCGAAAATGAGAACTGTACGTTAAAAAAGGAGAATTCTGAATTAAACAAGCAAATTGATATTTTGAAAGACAGTGATATTTCTTTTGAAAATAATAATTGTGACTTTAAAGCTAAATTTAATAAAATTAACACCGAAGTCACAAAATTTAATAAAGGTCAAAATGATTTAAACATGATTTTATCTAGTTCTAGACCTTTACATGATAAAAGTGGTTTAGGATATAATAAAACTAATCGTAGAAATAGCACTAGATACAATTTCATGTATAGTAAAAATGTTAGTGCTAGTACTAAATTTCGAATAAAGCCTAAATCCAATTTTTATAGAAATTCAAATACTGTTATGACCAATAATGTTTATAATTTCTCTAGAAGTACAAAATCATTGACGGAAAATATGAATAAAAATTATCTAAGTATTTGGGCTCCTGTTAATTGGAAAAATAGAGAAAAATACATTGATGATTATTTTGATATGGTAGTTAATAATGAAAATTATATTTTTAAAGGTTCAGCCACACCCAAATGGGTATGGTTTCCTAAAAATTAGGAAATTATAAGAACCTTGGGTATCACATGCTTTAAGTGTTAAATTTTTTTGATACCTTACATTATAAGTAGTAGTTATTTTGTTTTATATTGTTCTATGTTAACACTTATGTGGAATATAATTTTTGTCATCATATAAACTCTCTTTTTTGTCGATGACAAAGGGAGAGAAAGATATTGCTCTAACACTATTTGCAGGAATAAACGATGCAAGCACAGATTAAGGGGGAGTAAAGATTAATTTTTTATAGGAATATATAGCATAGATTCAGGGGGAGAAATCTATAGGACAATTACAGGAATATATTCAGGGGGAGAGATAAGTCAACAAAGCTTGTCGAAGATTCGTTCGTAGCAAATGGATTTGTCATCATCAAAAAGGGGGAGAATGTTGGATCATGGGTTTTGATTTCTGACAAGACACAACAATTCACGAATCTACGACTACGACAACATCCGGACTCAACGACTCAAAGTATGGTTCATATAGTTATATATTTTAACAAGAGTCATGAAATATGTATATAGAGTCTAGTTTAGTGCTTTGTTAAAATCTTTCCTCAAGAATCATCATTCACATTCAAATAAACTTGCATGCATATTTTAATCAAAATCAAGTCTTCAAAAAATGCATGGAGCGGGGCTCGAACCCAGGTCACCAGCTTGGAAGGCAAGTACTCTAACCAAATGAGCTACTGTAGTTTTTGTTTAACAACAGAATGCAGTCGACTGAATACAGTCAGTCAGTCGACTGAATCTGTGCATTTTAACATACATGCACATCTGTACATGAATTTTTTACATGATTTTACTTTTCAGTCGACTGACCATTTTCGACCAGTCGACTGACCTGAACCCAACTGTCATATTTTGAATAGACATCTTCATTCTGCGAAGAGTTGTGATCCTTCTCTGAATGGAAATAGATGCTTCTTTTGGTCAGAACTCTTCACCAATGGTAGTAACTCTCTGACTACTATAAATACATATCCCCAAACACTTCACATTCACCGAAAATCATTCTAAGTTTATTATATTCTTCTTGTGCTCTCATACTTACATTCAAACAACAAACAAGCTTTTTATTGCTTTGAATCTCCAAATTAACTTTCATAATCTTCGATTCTTAGCAATACCTTCCTTGCATATCTTCACATACACATCATACACTTGAGGATTTGATTATAGGAAGTTTGTACTATCAGAGACAAATCAGTGTTTTCAAGAACACACAGTGTCAGATATTCTTTTGTATTAGCGAAGTCTTGTTCTGCTGCTTAGGCGTGTAAAGTCCTCTTCGGCTGTTGAGGCAAAAATCCTGTTCTGCTGCTCAGGTCCCTGTTCGGTTGCTCAGGGGTTGTATAGACCTGTTCCTCTGGGTTAAGTGAGGGTATTGTTTTTAGTTAAATTCCAGAAGGGAGTTTGGGACTGGACGTAGGATGGTGCTCCGAACCAGTATAAAATATCTGGTGTCATTTATGGACTAAACTATAGTTCTACATTTATGGAAGGACAATCTACCTAAAGACCCCCCCTATTCAATGGACTAAACTATAACTATTGGGCTACAAGGATGAGAATCTATATGCAAGCAACAAGTTTCGAAGCCTGGAATGCTACCCAAGTAGAGTTTGTTGTACCCACAACCGATTATCCTACATGGACACAAACTCAGAAGAATGAAGCGAGTGCAAATGCCAAAGCTATGAATATGCTATTTTGCGCTTTGGAAAGAAATGAGTTCAATCGTGTTAGCATTTGTACTACTACACATCAGATATGGAGTACACTTAGAACCATACATGAAGGCACAAACAAGGTCAAACAAACAAAGATCTCCATGCTAAAGAACCAATTCCAAAACTTTAGAATGTGACAGAATGAATCCATCAATGACATGTACTCGAGATTTCAAGACATTCATCATGCCTTAATAGGACTAGGAGAAAAATACACGGATTTTGATATTGTATCTAAAGTTCTAAATTCACTCACTGATGAATGGGAGAGAAAAGTCTTAGCAATCGAAGAAGCAAATGATCTATCTACAATGAAACCAGAAGAATTAATTTGAAACCTTATGTCTTATGAAGTTAACATGCAAGCTAAGAAAGATCAAGCACATGAAAGAAAAAATGTGGCTTTTCACGCAGAAAAGGAAGAATCGGAGTCTGAAGATGAGGATTTAGCATTTATAGCCAAAAATTTCAAGAAATTCTTAAGATATAGAAAAGGAAACGGATTCAAAAATAATTTCTTAAACAAACCTACATCCTCAAATATAGAATGTTTCAACTGTCACAAGAAAGGTCACATGCACAAAGATTGTCCAGAGCAAAAGAAGGAGAATCAGAGAACTCTCAATAACAAAAACAAGAAAGAAAAATTCAAAAAGAAGGCATTCTCTGTAACATGGGACGATTCAGATTCATCTTCATCTGAAAGTGAAAATGATAGCGACAATGAACAAGCGAATGTATGCTTTATGGCTCAAGAATCTGAGGTTAGTAATTTAACTTTCGACGATTTAATTGATGTAAATACAGAACTTTTGAGCACAATAAAAACTCTTAAAAAGAAACTCAAGGAAACTCATGAAAATCAAAACAAAGCTGAATTTGAAAGAGATATGTTAAAAGATGAAAAGAAAATTCTAGAAGAAGAACTTGAAAAAGTTCAAGAGTTTCTCTTTCAAATTCGGAAACTCAATTATCACTTTTAAGTCAAGAAATTGAAACTCAAAAGACAAAGAATGATATAATTGTCTCTGAAAATCATGAGTTAAAAACTAAGATTAGACAAGTTGAGTTAGAAAATAATAGTCTTCAAGTTAGATTAGATAACATCGCTAAAAATGTCTCTAATTTTAACAAAGGAAGAGAAAATTTATCTAAGATTTTAGAAAATTCTCAATCCTCCTCAAATAAACATGGATTAGGATATAAAAAGCAGTCAAAAATTCCTAAAAAGAAAAATACAAATTTTAAGAGGAATATTGATTCAAAACAACAAATGTCATTAAGAGAACCTATTAGAACAAAAGTAGAAACTAAGATAGTTAAATTTGGGTTCCAAAGACTAACAATATTTTAATTAGGAATAAATATATTAAATCATTTATGGATAGTGTTCATAATAATAAAAATTATATTTATAGAAAGGATACTGAACCAAATTGGGTTTGGTTTCCTAAGTTCTAACTTTTAGGACCCTATTGAAAGGTGGGTACCAATAATTTTGTTTTTATTTTCAGGTCCCACTCAAAAAGAAGAAATGGATACTGGATAGTGGTTGCTCAAAACACATGACTGGCGACAAAGATATGCTTACAAACATCACATACTTTGATGGTGGCTCGGTTACCTTCGGAGACAATTCAAAAGGCTATATCATTAGCAAAGGAGATGTGAGCAATTACGGTACATCAAATTTACCTTTTATTACAAATGTTTCATTAGTTGAAAATCTAAAACATAATCTACTAAGCATAAGTCAACTTTGTGACAAAGGATTTAAAATAACTTTTTCGGAAAATAAATGTAGTATTTTTGATCAAAACCAAAATCTTGTTTTTGAGGGAAATAGAGATAGGAATATTTATGTTCTAAATATTAAAATTAATCATAATACAAATATGTGTTTACTAGCCAAAGATAATGATCCTTGGTTATGGCACAGAAGATTTTGTCATATTAATTTCAAGAATATTAGAAAACTTTCTAAAAATGAACTAGTAAGAGGTTTACCTAAGATAAACTTTAAAATAAAAAATCTTTGTGATGATTGTCAAATAGGAAAATTAACAAAATCATCTTTCAAATCTAAGAAAAATATTTCAACTTTACAACCACTAGAATTACTTCATATGGATCTTTTCGGACCAACACAAGTTCAATCCATATATCATAATCGATATGTATTTGTAATAGTTGATGATTTCTCAAGATATACATGGACTATTTTTATGAAAAATAAAAGTGATACATTTGAACATTTTAAAACATTTGTAAAAAAAAATTCAAAACACTAAAGATTTGAAAATTAAGAATATACGAAGTGATCATGGTGGCGAATTCGAAAATGAAGCTTTTGAATCTTTCTGTAAAAAGAAAGGAATAAATCATAACTTTTCATTTCCTAGAACTCCTCAACAAAATGGAGTAGCAAAAAGAAAGAATAGAACATTACAAGAATGTGCAAAACGTTATTAAATGGAAGTCTTCTACCAAAACATTTCTGGGTAGAAGCCGTAGCTACTGCATGTTATGTATTAAATCGTATTTCTATTAGACCATTAACTAAAAATACTTCATATGAACTTTTTAACAATAGAAAGCCAAATATCTCTTATTTTAAAATATTTGGATCAAAATGTTTTATTTTAAATACAAAAGACCAACTGGGAAAATTTGATCCGAAAGCTGATGAAGGAATTTTTATAGGATACTCAGAACGAAGTAAGGCATATTGAGTTTTTAATAAACGAACAAATATAATCGAAGAAACTTTACATGTATCTTTTGATGAAAACTTTAATAAAAACTTGAGTATAAAAGATGACGACGAATGTATAATAAATACAGATAATACAAATCTTGAAAATATGAATAATACCGAACTTAGATCTCAACCTAGAATCTTACGAGATCACCCTGTACAAAACATAATCGGAGAAATTGATTCTCAAGTTAAAACTAGAAGTCAACTAAACCAAATGGGACATGTTGCTTTTATTTCTACATTAGAACCTAAAAATCCTAAAGAAGCATCAACAGACGACTACTGGATTATTGCTATGCAAGAAGAATTAAATCAATTCGAACATAACGATGTTTGGGAATTAGTTCCCCGTCCTAATAATCAATCTGTTATAGGAACAAAATGGGTTTACAAAAACAAAATAGACGAACAAGGAAATATAACTAGGAATAAAGCTAGACTAGTAGCACAAGGATATAATCAAGAGGAAGGTATCGACTTTGAAGAAACATTTGCTCCCGTTGCAAGACTTGAAGCAATACGTATTCTATTAGCCTTCGCTTGTTTTCACAATTTTAAACTTTATCAAATGGATGTTAAAAGTGCTTTTCTAAATGTTTTTATAAAAGAAAATGTGTACGTAGAGCAACCCCCTTTATTCATACATGAAAAATATCCGGATCATGTATATAAATTAAAGAAAGCCCTATATGGTCTTAAACAAGCACCTCGTGCTTGGTATGAGAGACTTAAAAGCTATTTACTAGATTTGGGATTTCAAATCGGAAAAGTAGATCAAACGCTATTCATTAAAAACACTACTAACGACATTCTAATAATTCAAATATATGTAGATGACATTATATGGTTCAACTAATGAAAACTTATGTAAAGAATTTTCAAATATAATGACTAAGGAGTTCGAAATGTCACACATGGGAGAATTATCTTATTTTCTCGGATTACAAATTAAACAAGTAACGAATGGAATTTTCTTAAATCAAGAAAAATATTGTGCTAATTTAATCAAATGTTTTGGAATGGAAAACACTTCTGGAAAACCTACTCCTATGAGTACTACAACTCATCTCAATCGTGATGAAAATGGCAAAAGTGTAGACCAAAAGTTATTTAGAAGTATGATAGGCTCTTTACTATACTTAACCGCTAGTAGACCAGACATAATGATGAGTGTATGTTTATGTGCACGTTTTCAAGCTAATCCTAAAGAATCACATTTAAGGGCAGTAAAACGAATTATGCGATATCTTAATAATACTAAGGACTTTGGTCTTTTCTATCCAAAAGATTGTCCATTCGAGTTAGTGTCATTTAGTGATGCTGATTTTGGTGGATCTCGAACTGATAGAAAAAGTACAAGTGGTACGTGCCATTTCATTGGAAAATCACTTGTATCTTGGTTTAGTAAGAAACAAAATTGTGTTTCACTTTCAACTTGTGAAGCGGAATATATATCTGCTGCTCTGGCTTGTACACAAATCATATATATGCAACAAACACTTAAAGATTTTAATATAAATTTAACAAACTCTACAATATATTGTGATAATACAAGTACAATAAATTTATCTAAAAATCCAGTTAATCATTCTCATACAAAACATATTGATATTCGTCACCATTTTCTACATGACAATATCGAATAAGGAATCATAAATTTAGAACATATTTCTATCGAAAATCAGATTGTCGATATATTTACTAAACCTTTATTAGAAAACTCCTTTATAAAATTACGACGAGATTTAGGAATAATTTGTTTTAAAGATATTTTATAGTAAATATAATAAAAATATATAATTCAGTCGACTAAACATATCTTCTCAGTCGACTGAATAAAAAAAATAATCTCTTTTAATTAATATTGTCAAATTCTATTATATAATACATTATAAATTAAAGCATGATTTTAATCCGTCCATTTCTAACCAATTATATGTTGACCAATAACTTCATAATTGGTTGTAAAGCTTTAAAAATTTATCACCACATTCTTTTTAGAATATTCATGCTATATATAAACGTTTATATATATATATGATATTTTTCACAAAATTACAAAATTTGAAAATTCTATAGAAAAATATCTTCCGACAAATCATTTTCTCCAATCAACATAACCTCCTCATCCGATATCTCACCTACATCACCACATATTCCTACTCCAACACCAAAACACGAGCCGGTTTATAAATGGGAAAACTATCGAACTGGCTATACACCGGATTCGAAGAAGGCGAAACGTGGGCTATTTATCTCCCCTGATACGAAAAGAAAAATTGATGAAATTCATCATTATCAATAGCAGCAAATTGATCTTCAACGTGAATTATATTTTGAACAAAAAGTAACTACTAGACGCTTAAGCTTTCTTGAGCAAATTGGTTTACGATTTTGTAGCTCGAAGAAAAATGATGTGAGTGAGCCCCTACCTCAAACAGTTAGTTCATATGATCCATCTTCGTCATACCGTACACCAGTCGATCCCGTTAATCCTTGGATGTCGCCAAAAACTCCTCAATATAGCCCAAATTCATGGGACATAAACTATATGGCGAATGAAGGAAATAAGACGCAAAAGAAAAATAGTCCATCTCCAAAGAAATGATTACTTTTAAGGTCAAATCATGTTGTTATATGTCTATACAATTGTAATTGTTTCTTTCAATAAAAAATTTGCTTTACAAATTTTAGAAGAACAACAAAAGTACAAGGTTCAGTCGATTGAACCTTACTGCTCAGTCGACCGAACATAAGGCAGAATGCAAAAAATTACAAGGTTCAGTCGACTGAATCTTACTGCTCAGTCGACTGAACATAAAAACAGAAAACTACAATAGCTCAGTCGACTAACTCTCTCTGCACAGTCGACTAAATTTACAAACAAAGACTATCAGTCAATAGTTCAGTCGACTGAAAATACCCAGAAAACTCTCGGGTTCCAATTCAGTCGACTGAACCCTGATTCCCAGGCTATTCTTTCCCTTTTTACCACCAATCTTTACCTTTACTCTTCATTTTTCACATTCCAAAAAGTTACCTCTTCCCCATTATTCTTCAAAACCCTAGCCCCCAATCATTTTTTTTCAAATTTCTTTCAAAACTCACTAAACAATGGCTCCAAAAAGATCAAGGGCTTCTTCTTCAACCTACTCCGAGCCTATTGATGCTCAAATTGCACAATGGCTCTATGATGGAGTGGCGGTAACAAGGTGGAACAAAATGAAGAACTCTCGTATCTTTGAACACTCCTTCGTTGATTTTCAGAGTCTTCAAACGTACAACATACAAGCTTTGACAGATCAGGCAGGTTTAACCTCTCTCTTAGACATAAAACGAAATGATCATGCAATTAATCATATTATGGTCAAGTTGTTCTATGCAAACCTTAACCTTGGGCACCAAACTCCAAGAAATCCAACTGATAGTGTTTGGAGTATGGTGTGCGGGAAGAAAGTATGGTTCTCCCTAGACCGAATTGCACACATTTTTGGATCTCCTAACTTTGGAAGCAAGCTTGAAGAAATCGACTTTAACCCTCATATTCGTGACAACATCAATCATCAATTTCTGGATGATAACATCAACAGCGGGGATATTAAATCCACTTCCTTACGACCAAGAGCAAGAATTCTCCACAAAGCTCTTATGAGAACAATCACTCCTCGAACGGGTTCATATGAACTTGTATACCCTAACAACTATCGAGCACTCTATGCAATTTGGGGTAATATTCAAGTTAATTGGGTCCAACTAATTCTTGATGAATGTCTTACTTTCAATAATGGCAAAATGCGAACAATATATTTTGGTGAGTATATCATGTGCCTACTTCTCAACGTTGATACGCCATTACCTGAGTCCGAAAACACAATGGTTCACCAAATTAATCATCGGACTGTAAGCCTCATGCAACTTCCAGCAAGACCTCCTCGCATCATATCTCTTGCCGAATGGAAAGCAAGACCTCAGGAGTCGCAACAACCTCCTCAAGCCCAACAAGAAGAACCTTTCGAACAAGATGATGAAATTCGTATCATTGACCCAAGTTTTACTACCAATCAATCATTCGGTATATTATCAAGGAATCAACAAATTCTTGATAATCGCCTCAAAAAGGTAGATCATAAACTTGATAAAATTAAAGGCTTCTTCACCAAATTATAGGATGCCATCTCGTGCACAAGCTCCACTACAGCTTCAACATCACGCGGCAAGCGTCCGGCACCAACTTTCACATGGACGTCATCCGAAGAACATCCAAGCAGCAGCACGAGTGGAACTAGCAGTGGTCAAGGAGGACGAGCTTATAGACCACCCACAGGTGGACCCGTTATTCGTGAACCAGAAGGAGATCATGAAGACTCTTATGATTGGGACAAGGATCCTTGATCATTTTTGATGGTTTGATTTCCGGAACTCTTTATTAATTTCTAACAATTTCTGCAAAGGCTTGTATAAATAGCCTTCTTTTATTTGTGATACTCTATGGTTTGTATTATTCGCTCTGTGGTTATATTTGCATATGGTTGCTTTGTTGCTTGCAAATTATATACTTCTACATATTATTACTTCCTTTTTGTCGATGACAAAGGGGGAGAAATCTATGTTACTAACTTTGTTTTGAAGGAAAGATAGTGCATATATTCAGGGGGAGGAAAGATAATTACATCTCTACAAACATAGGTATTGTCATCAATCAAAAAGGGGGAGAATGTTGATACGCTATATTTTGATCAATGACAATGTGCTTCAACAAAAAGGAAGAGATATGTGCAAGACTAAAGGAAGGACTATGAAGACCAAGGATATCATGAGTACTTATTATATTTAGGTCTTAGTCTTAGTTTTATTGTTAAAATCTATCCTCAAAAAGCTTGCACAAACACAAGAACACATTTCATAACTTAATGTTTTAGTTAAAGTGTTCACTGTGCAGAAACTACCAGTTCAGTCGAATGAACAGGAAATCCCAGTCGACTGAACCTGTTACAGAATTACAACATTCACAGTTTCAG
Organism: Allium fistulosum; assembly: GCA_030737815.1. Lineage (NCBI taxonomy): Eukaryota > Viridiplantae > Streptophyta > Magnoliopsida > Asparagales > Amaryllidaceae > Allium > Allium fistulosum. Next base: position 150,735,983 of record CM060905.1, on the reverse strand, counting down.
TCGACTGAAATTCCCTATTCAGTCGACTGAATTTGAACCTGCGAATTTTCACTGAAAAGACACCTTCTTCTTCCCAAGAGTTGCAACCATTCTCCAATGGTAATGGATGCATCTCTTGTCTGAATCTTTTGCAAATAGATACAACTCTTCTACACCTATAAATACATGTTTCTATCATTTGCAAATCACCAATTCTAATTGCTTTAATCTCTCTATTTTCTTGAACATACTTTCAGATTTCTTAAGTTTTCAAAAGCAATCACAAACCACTTCAATTGCTTGAATCTCTGTTTTATCTATAACACCTTTTTGATTCATAGCAATTCACATTTCCTAAATCTTCACAGACACTTTGCATACTCTCGAGGATAAGATTATAGGAAAGTTGTACTCAATTAGACTCATAGTGTTATCAAGAACACAACAAGTCAGAAATACTCTTTGTATCTAGTTGAAGTCCTCTTCGGTAGTTGAGGCAAGAAATCCCGTTCGGTTGTTCGGGTAAGTTGTAAACCTATTCCTCCGGGTTAAGTGAGGGTTTTAGTTAGTAGAATTCCTAAGAGGAGCTTAGGGACTGGACGTAGGACAAGAGGTCCGAACCAATATAAAGTCTTGGTGTCTACTTTACTTACTACTGCTTATTGCAATCTACCTAGACCGTTCCACTATTCCATATTATACGATCCTACCACATAGCCTCTTTCACCTTGATTTAGAACGCCCCCGGTTCTCCTTCTTCATATACCTCTCCTTCTCCACAAATAAACCATGACCACTACTAGCACCACTACTTCCATCACCTAACTCCTTCATTTGATTCTGCAACTTCTCGCTAAAAAGACCTGTTTTGACATCTTCAAGAGTCAATGTATCCCGGCTATAGATCAAACTATTTGAGAAACCTGTATAGCGGTCCGGCAACAAACACAACAATATCATCGCCTTTTGTTCTTCGTCAATCTTCAAATCTACTGCCTTCATCTTCATTAGAAAATCATCAAAAGTATTCAAGTGCGGCTTTAGTGAAGTACCTTCCTTCATTTTATAGGTGAAGAACGTTCGCAATAATATCAATTGGTTAGTTAGTGACTTCTTCATATACAACTCCTCCAACTTGTCCCAAATACCCTTAGCAGTAGTTTCATCACTAATTTCAGAGATAACATTCTCTCGCATAGCAAGTTGAAGTGTAGTGAATGACCACTCTTCCATTTCTTCTCTCCCAACATCCGAGATGTCCGCTAGCAAGAAATGTGTATCAAACACTACCCGATGCACCCGATTCCTTCTTAGAACCGCTTTCATCTTCCATTGCCATTTTTCAAAATCATTATCGTCATTCCACTTGTCTATTTCCAATTGTGATTTCAAAGCTGCATACGAGCCACATACATAAGGCGCTACTCCACTTGGATTACCCATTGAGGAACTACTTGAGGTATTATCTGATTCCGGCATTTCTACAACCGCCTACCGACACCAATGCTCCGATATCAAATGTTGTGACGAATTCTAACTCGAGACCACTCAAATCAAAACCCCAAAGTACAGCGGAAAAACGAGATCGTGGTAAGAAGTGTAAAAACAACCAATAAAAACCCAATCTAAATCTCAACCAATCCAAATCCCCAAACAAGCAATATAGAAATCAAAGCAATTACAAAAAATAAACCACACATGATTTATAGTGGTTCCACTAACGTTGTGTTAGTATACATCCACTTTAAGAGAGAGCTTTTATTAATATCGATGAGAAGAGTACAAGAGATTGATTACAATGATCAAAAATTCTATTAGAATTGATTTGTGGAGAAGAGAATTGAAGAAAATTAGGTTTTGATAAACCCTAATTAGTGGAGGCTAAAACCCTTGCAGTCGCTTTCTGTTGCATCGAAATCTAGATCCAGAAAATAGCTTATATAGGAGAATAAAAAATCTAGGCAAAGTTTCAGAATTGCCCCTTCAAGTATCACAAATCTTCATGTCAAGCCCAGGCCAAAAAACCTGGCAGAAGTCGCCACAGACGTTTGTCATAAAGTGATAGACGTCTGTCCAAAGTCTCTGGAATAAAACTGTCGAAGACTCGGACATCTGACTAAAACTTCAGACATCTAACCAAGACTTCAGACGTCTGTCCTGAGTCTCTGGAACAAATCTGCTGAAGCTTCAGATGTTTGTCCAAATTGACAGACGTCTGTCCCAACTCTTGGGTTCCAAACCCTGCGGCGACAGACGTTCTGTTAGACGTCTGTCGTTGTCACTTTCAGCACCACTCCACCTTCTTCTTCATAACTTCTTTCTCCGAGCTTCGATTTGCGAACCGTTTTCTCCGTCATCATGTTTCTTCCTTCCTCTTCAATTCTCTATATAGTGTCCTCAAAATTTAACATTTTCTGTATCTTATAGCTATTTTGTTTTGAATTTGGACTATTTCTTCCAGTTTCAGAATGGCGTCTGCTTCAAAGAATGCACGATGGGGGAAGCTTCACATGTAACCAAAGCCGGTTGGCATATTCACATGTATTTGAGTTTTTTGTCGAATGCCATACTCTTTTAATCTAATACTTTAGAACCACTATCAACTTATTCTGTAGTAATTTTAATTTAAATAACAGTTTAATATTTTGTGCTTTCATAGTTTTATGATCTCTGTCTTGATTAAACATGTTCCTATAACTTCAATACATTGATTTTCCTTAATATAGTGTAGAGACGCGAGGAGTGATAAACGAGAGTTAGGTTGAGAAGCTTCTCTTCTTCCTACTTTGAGACTAGGCATGATTGTGCAAGGTTATAATATGAACGCAATGCATGTTTAAGTTAAAACTAATTTTGAATTCAATTCAAGTATAAGAGCAATACAAGTTTGAGTTAGATAAGGTTTAAGTTCTTTATATGACAGTGCTGGCCTCACTTTTAAACAGTGCTAAACAATGCAATTTTTGTTTAAAATTTGAGGAGATAATTGGTTCATAACATTTTTTTTCCAAAAGAAACAATGGATATCTGCATCCAATTGACTAAAATGAATTGTCTTATGTTAGAAATCTGCTATTAGAAACTGCAATCATTTCATTTACCTTTAACGTTATGCAGTTTCTAATCTTAATGTGACCCTATTAATTAGGTCATAAATAGAACGTTTCATTTACCTTTAACGTTATGCAGTTTCTAATCTTAATGTGACCCTATTAATTAGGTCACAAATAGAACGTTTCATTTACCTTTAACGTTATGCAGTTTCTAATCTTAATGTGACCCAATTAATTAAGTCATAAATAGACCGTTCTATAATTAGAACATTAGGTCTGTGATTAATCTTAAGCGTTGAATTGGTATATGATGGACGTACCAGATTTAGAGTTAAATGTTATATAAAGGATTGGGTCCTCTCTCTCCCAGCTAACAGATGTATTCTTCTCCATCAAGAAACACATAAAGAAATAGGGTTAGAGAGAGAAACCGAATTCTGAGAAGAAGAGTAATTATTAGAAGTCAGAAGAAGAAGATGACATCCATTACATCTTCCGCTGTTAATCAAGGTACGTCATCTTAAACAATAAATCATATTAAGTTTTTTTTGTGAAATATTCGGTATTGGTGATCCTTGGGCTATTACTTGAATTGTTCATCATTAATCATGAAAGATCGAACAGTAAAGAATTTCTGACATTTGGTATCAGAGCCACCAATCAATAACTGAATATTTCCTATGATTGCAATTGATCTATTCTATGCTTTACTCATGATGTTTAATCAAGTATGTGTTATAAGTCAATTATGCACATGAGATTTATGATTTTGTTAATCACCAAAGTGGTCAAAATCAGAATAATCATTTAGTGCATAAGTGACATAATGATTATTGATAGAAATTGCCAGTTATAATAATACCAATTAAAAACTGGCGTCACTAATGATAGAACCTGAGAACTTACCCAAAGGAAAGTCTTGTTCTATAACTAGTTGACATGATGAGGTTTAATAGATATCTTGATTAAATAAATATTGATCATCCAAAGATGTCATTTCTATTTAATTGAATATATTTATTACTTATTATGTTTTGGTATTTAATTATATTAAGTATAAGATAGTATCTACCCAAAGGAGTGCTATATTATACTATTATGTACATATCTGAATCGCGTTAGCTATGAGCTTATAGTTATTTCAATTTTTTTTAATTTAATTTGCAGTAGTTCCCATGAATACACATGCTTCATCGGTTACATTGTTCACTGGTGTTAATTTTTCTGAATGGAGAGAACAAATCAATTTCCATTTAGGTGTTCAGGATCTCCTTGAGGATAAACCTGTTGCTCTTACAACAGCTAGTACCGAGATAGAAAAATCACACCATAAAGCATGGGAACGCAGTAATAGATTAAGCCTTATGTTTATTAAGATGACTGTTGCTAACAACATCAAGTCAACAATTCCGCAAACAGAAAGTGCTAAGGAATATATGCAGTTTGTGGAAGAGCGTTTTCGTTCAGCTGATAAGTCACTCGCTGGTACTCTTATGGCAGAACTCACGACCATGAAGTTTGATGGGTCGTGAACTATGCAAAAGCACATTATAGAGATGACTAATCTTGCAGCAAAGTTAAACTCCCTTGGACTTACAGTAGAGGATTCTTTTCTTATCCAGTTTATCCTGAACTCGCTACCTTCTGAATATGGACCTTTTCAAATTAACTATAACACTATAAAGGATAAGTGGAATGTTAATGAATTGGCCAGTAGACTTGTTCAGGAAGAAGGACGTTTGAAAAATCGAGTGAATCACTCAGTAAGTTTTGTGAGTAATAAAGCTGGTAAAGAAAAGAATGGAAAATCAAGTCATTTCAAGAAGAAAAAGGCACCTGCTAAGAATGGGCAGGATAAGGAAAAGAAGGAACTAAAGGATGTTCGATGTCATTTCTGTAAAAGGAAAGGACATTATCAAAATGACTGTCCGAAAAGGATAGCTTGGTTCGAAAAGAAAGGTAATCATCTATCTTTCGTATGTTTTGAATCAAATTTAGTTGAAGTTCCTATTAATACATGGTGGCTTGATACTGGTGCTACAACTCATGTCTCCAATAATATGAAGGGATTTCTTATGATCCGAACCATAAATCCAAATGAAGATCGTTTTCTCTTTATGGGAAACAAAATGAAATCCACAATAGAAGGCATTGGGACTTATCGTCTAATTCTAGAAAGTGGATATGTATTAGACTTATATAGTACCCTTTATGTACATTCATTATCTAGAAACCTTATTTCCGTAGGTCAGTTGGATATTTCTGGTTTTAGATGTACGTTTGGATCTGGTTGTTTTGATTTATATAAGAATACTGATAATGTTGGTTATGGTATTCTAATTGATGGTTTATATAAATTGAAACTGAATGACACTTATGCGAATTCCTTGCTAAATGTAATAAATAATTTTGGATGCAAACGTAGCATGTTGAATGAAAATTCTGCTTTCTTATGGCATAAAAGACTAGGTCACATATCCAAAGAAAGAATGATGAGATTAGTAAGTAATGAAATTTTGTCAAATTTGAACTTTAGTGATCTAGAATTATGTGTGGATTATATTAAAGGTAAACAAACCAAACATAATAAGAAAGGAGCCACTAGAAGCAGCCAGCTTTTTGAAATAATACACACTGATATTTGCGGACCTATAGACACTCCGGCCTTTAATGGAGAAAAGTATTTCATCACTTTTATTGATGATTTTTCCCGCTATGGTTATGTCTATTTGCTTCATGAAAAATCTCAACCTGTGAATGTCCTTGAGACGTTTGTAAAGGAAGTTGAGAGGCAATTAGATAAAAGGGTGAAAATCATAAGGTTTGATAGAGGTGGTGAATATTATGGCAAATATGATGAGTCAGGCCAGTGTCCAGGTCCATTTGCAAAATTCCTCGAAAGTCATGGCATATGTGCGCAATACACAATGCCAGGTACACCACAGCAAAATGGTGTAGCAGAAAGGCGCAATAGGACGTTAATAGATATGATTAGGAGTATGATGTCAGATTCTACACTACCTAAGAATTTGTGGTCGTATGCTTTCAAAACCGCTAATTATTTGTTAAATAGGGTTCCTAGTAAAGCTGTTCAAAAGACTCCTTTTGAATTATGGACTAACAGGAAACCTAGCTTAAGACACCTGCATGTTTGGGGTTGTCCAGCGGAAGCGAGAATTTATAATCCACATGAAAAGAAATTAGATTCTCGAACGATTAGTGGGTATTTTTTAGGTTACCCTGAAAAATCTAAAGGATATGTGTTTTACTGTCCTAATCATAGTCCAAGAATTGTAGAAACTGGTAATGCAAGATTTATTGAGATTGGTGAAGTCAGTGGGAGTACTAGAAGAGAAATAGTGGAAATAAAGGAAACAAGGATAAATGTTACATTGCCTAGAATAGTTCCTCCATCTACTATTACTCCAAATGTTGTTCCAGCTATTGGAGAACAACATGATGATGAACAACATATAAATGAAGAAGTACTTCCTGAAGGAAATGACTTACATAATGCTGATATGCATGAACCACAACAAGTAGCATTAAGAAGATCTCAAAGAGATCGTAGGTCAGCTATTTCTAATGATTATATGGTTTATATGCAAGAATCAGATTATGATATAGGAATCAATAAGGATCCAGTTTCGTTTTCACATGCTGTAGAAAGTAAAGAGTCAAAGAAATGGATTAATGCCATGAAAGAAGAACTAAAATCCATGCAACAGAATGAAGTTTAGGATCTCGTTGAGTTACCACATGGCTGTAAAAGATTCGGATGCAAATGGGTTTTTAAAACCAAATACGAGTCTAGTGGTAATATCAAACGGTATAAAGCTAGACTTGTTGCTAAGGGTTACACTCAGAAAGATGGTGTTGATTACAAGGAGACATTTTCTCCTGTTTCGAAAAAGGACTCACTAAGAATAATAATGGCATTAGTAGCACATTATGATTTGGAATTGCATCAAATGGATGTGAAAACAGCCTTTCTGAATGGAGATCTTGATGAGGATGTTTATATGGATCAACCTGAGGGTTTTTCTGTAAAAGGTAAAGAACAATTGGTGTGTAAACTTAAGAAGTCAATATATGGGCTTAAACAAGCATCCCGGCAATGGTATATTAAGTTCAATACCATTATTACATCTTTTGGTTTTAAGGAAAATACGGTTGATCACTGTTTATACCAAAAGATCAGTGGGAGCAAGTTTATTTATCTAGTCCTTTATGTTGATGACATCTTGCTTGCTGCAAATAATTTAAGCATATTGCATGAGACTAAGGAATTTATCTCAATGAACTTTGAAATGAAAGATATGAGAGAGGCATCCTATGTGATTGGAATAGAAATATTTCGTGATCGATCACAACGAATATTGGAATTGTCTCAGAAAGGATATATCGAAAGGATTCTAGAGAGATTTGGAATGAGTAAGTATTCACATGGGAAAGTTCCTGTACGGAAAGGTGATAAATTCAATCTCATGCAATGTCCTAAGAATGATGTTGAATGAAAGGAAATGGAATCAATTCCATATGCATCTGTAGTTGGTAGCCTAATGTATGCTCAAACCTGTACTAAACCGGATATCAGTTTTGCGGTCGGTATGTTAGGGAGGTATCAAAGTAATCCAGGAAGGGAACATTGGCAAGCTGCAAAGAAAGTGTTAAGGTACTTACAAGGCACGAAAGATTACATGCTCATGTATAGTAGATCCAATGAATTGGAGGTGATTGGATATAGCGATTCATATTTTGCTGGATGCATCGATACTAGAAAATCGACTTTTGGTTACCTGTTTATGTTTGCTCAAGGAGCCATATCATGGAAAAGTGCGAAACAAACTATCGTTGCTTCATCTACTATGGAGGCAGAATTTGTGGCATGTTATGAAGCCACAATTCATGCATTATGGTTGTAGAACTTTATTTCAGGACTTGCGGTTGTCGACACCATTAGCAAGCCGTTGAAAATTTATTGTGATAACTCTGCAGCAGTGTTTTTCTCAAAAAACGACAAGTACTCTAAAGGTGCCAAACATATGGAACTAAAGTATCTTGTTGTGAAAGATGAGGTTCAGAAACATAGAGTGTCAATCATGCACGTCAGGACAGAACTTATGATTGCAGACCCTTTGACGAAAGGGTTACAGCCAAGATAATTTAAGGAACATGTTCAAAGAATGGGTCTTGGTTGTATTAATAATAATTGATGTGTGATATTCTGAGCTCCTTTGTGTGTTTCTGATATACAATTATGTGTCTCTTGTTTTAACGTGGTAGTACGTACTTTATGTAATTTTAAACAAGAAAGAGTCTTATAAAGATATTATGTTTAATCATTATGATATAAGACATTATGTGGACCATTATGCTGTTTTATATAAATTATGAGTATAAAATGATGGATTGCTGGTATTGTAGTATATGGAAGGGAATGCATTGAATTAATAATGCACAACCGCCATAACTCTCAGCAATTTATCATAGTATGATGTTCAACACTTGATATTATGAATAATCGGGTCAAGTGGGAGAATGTTAGAAATCTGCTATTAGAAACTGAAATCGTTTCATTTACCTTTAACGTTATGCAGTTTCTAATCTTAATGTGACCCTATTAATTAGGTCATAAATAGAACGTTTCATTTACCTTTAACGTTATGCAGTTTCTAATCTTAATGTGACCCTATTAATTAGATCATAAATAGAACGTTTCATTTACCTTTAACGTTATGCAGTTTCTAATCTTAATGTGACCCGATTAATTAAGTCATAAATAGACCGTTCTATAATTAGAACATTAGGTCTGTGATTAATCTTAAGCATTGAAATGGTATATGATGGACGTACCAGATTTAGAGTTAAATGTTATATAAAGGATTGGGTCCTCTCTCCCAGCTAACAGATGTATTCTTCTCCATCAAGAAACACATAAAGAAATAGGGTTAAAGAGAGAAACCGAATTCTGAGAAGAAGAGTAATTATTAGAAGTTAGAAGAAGAAAATGACAGCCATTACATCTTCCGCTGTTAATCAAGGTATGTCATCTTAAAAAATAAATCATATTAAGTTTTGTTTGTGAAATATTCGGTATTGGTGATCCTTGGACTATTACTTGAATTGTTCATCATTAATCATGAAAGATCGAACAGTAAAGAATTTCTGACATCTTATACTTCTGAACATGAGTGTGAGTAACATTATTCAATTTGACAAAAGAAATCTCTTAATCAGTTGCATATCATATGGGTTTGATCAATTATTGGGGATAAACAAGTTTTACAGATGGAAATAATACATGCTGTAAAACAAACTTTAAAGTTCTTATACTAGAAGTCGCTTAAGTAAAAAATTAACAATAAATTTTTCTAATAGATTAAAATATTAAAATGATTGAATATATGTCAAAAGATACACATTTGATGCCATTTTGGTTACTACGGTTAACGTTACAAAAGGCTGATTGCTGATTTAAAGTACAAGTCCACCTTAAGTAGCTATTCTTTTTTATTCAACTACGTGATTTTTCCATAGCCAGCTCACTGGCAATTTCTTCAAATAATGTTTCTCAAGTGTTACTATCAATAAATAACTTGCAGTATACTTTTTTATGCTTCACCTCTTAAAGTTATTCCCAAAGTAAATGCACACAGGTCGATGAACTTTGTCCAGCATCAATTCAACATAAATAGACCAAAAAATAATCAAAGTAAATATTCTGACGTGCAATTATGTGTTGACTGTACCATGAAATATGAAATTGATAACCAAGGATTTAGCATGACTAGCCTAACAAAAGGTTGCTAACAACTTTCTATTCTAACTCAAGATTGATTAGATCTGTTAGTTGTTATATGAATTATTGTTGTGTTGTTTAGGATGGAACCTCAAACTATTGGCAAATTTCCATTGGAGATACGCATTTATTTGCCACTAAATGTGCAGTATGTCAAATTAATGTTGATTTATTAATGCTGTTATTATTTAATATATATTGTTTATATATTTAAATAAAAGAGTTTTGTTATCGTGTGCCCTAAAAGCATATGTTAATAAATATGCATTTAATAGTTTGTTGGATTATGGGAAATTGTTAAAACACTTTAATGAGCTGGAAGATAACATACATTCCATCAGTACTGACATTTAATGAGCTGACTAATAAACATCTATATTTAACTTACTGACTTTTACTAACATATATATCCCAGCAGTCATGGATGCTAAAATATGTTATACTGACTTTTCTCTCCATGACACTTGCACCAAATAAAACATCTTATACTGACTTTTAAAGCATGCTATAAACTTTCATTTGCATTCTTTCTTAGTCTGAACGTAAACCTTCTGATCGCCACATAGATACATAGAATTTAATATTTGAGCAACCAGCATACGGAAGTTAATATTTGAGCAATCAGTAAACAAAAAGCTAGCAAAATAGGAAAAATAAATACTTAACATGTTATCTTAACCCACTTCATAGAACTAAACAAGTTATACATTACAGTTGCATAATAGTTAATCAAAATTATATAGGATAATTTCAACATGGATAGAAAAAATAGCCAATTTAAACTTTGCACCCCTCATTGCTGATAGTAATTATTGCATTTTCTCCATTTGCACCACCAATTACCTTCACTCTAACATCCACGTCCATCAACTATATAAACAAAAAAAGTAAGAAAAGCGATGGACTTATGTGAAACAAAAATAAAATAGTCAAAAAAGTTAATTTGTATACCTTTCAAATGAAATATTGGATTTAATCCAATATCCTCCGATGTCATTTTGTTCTTCTTTTTCACATGATTGCTTGGTGAGTCAATGTTTTCTTTTTCTGGGCAAGTGCTAATGTTATGACCACTACGTTTACAAAGGGAACATGTCTTGCTTTGCTTTGCAAATTCTACACCCCCTCTCATTCTCTTTTGTCTAAGACAACCTTTTGTCTTTGAAGTTGGCGGACAATGGACAACGTTGCCTTCACTCATTAAACTGTTATCATTCATGCGAATAGATGCTGTACTATTACCATAAAATGCACTACATTCTTCTTTTCTATGTAAGACATCACGATGCCATCGAGAAGGTAAGTAATATATGGGAATTTCAAAGCAATCCTTATGGGAAAGAACACTCAATATACGTCGACAAAGTATTCCCCAAAACTCAAATTGCTTACAGCTGCATTTTGCTATCTTACCATCCCAATATACTTTATGCTTTCGACTAGTAGATTCCTTGAAGTGTTTCAAGACGAAAATGTTTTCCACATTCGAATAGATGAGATATTGGCTCGCTTTTACTAGTTCATCTTGAAACTTTTTAAATGCAAATGATGTCTAAAAACATTCGAGCTTGCTCTTCCAATGGTGACATCGTTCTTAAGGTAGAAATATTACATTTATCCAACATTGTATCATGTGCTTCTGTGTGCTCAATAGTCTCTATGGCAAGATTAACCTACAAGAATGGTTTATGCATGAATACATGTAACAAAGGAAACCCAAAGCATACTAATAATTACTATCAACGTACCTGCCTCACAAATTGGCTTAAATAAGTACGTGAATCAATAAATCGTTTAACAATGGCATTAATGCTCTCCGAACGGCCAGTTGTTGTCATTCCACCAAAGAAACAACCTCGAAGGTAAGCTGGTACCCAAAATTGTTTTATTTTGTACAACCCATTAACATGTTTGTTGTCTTCTAGGTTATACATTGAAATAACTTTTGGCCATTCATGCTCAAATTCTTCAACTGTGTCCATCCAATATTGTTGGGATCCCTCCTTAGTTGGAGAGTTTCTAGAAAATTCTAGATCTTTCTAGAGAAGTATAGAATTTTCTAGAACGTTCCGGAGAACTCTCTAGAAGCTTGTAGAAGAGTGTGGAACCCTCTGGAATATTCTGGAGATGTGTGGAACCTTCCGGATCCTTACGGAAGAGTATGGAAGGATGTAGAAGGGAATGCAAGAGTGTAGAGATTCCTAGAGAGTGTGGAGCATTCTAGAGAATCAATCTCCACCCTTAGATACAAGTAATCTCCACCATTCATTATGGAGGTTGAGTAGTATAAATAGGGGTAGGAGCCTTCATTCTTAATCAATCAAAAAAAAATCCAAGAATTATAAAAGAGAGCCTCTTTGAGAGAAAAAGAGAGATAGCTTGGGAAGTCTCTATCCTCAAGCTTGAGTGAGCCACCGAGTGTGAGTTGCTTTTGTAATCATATTCTTGTAATCCTACTATTCTTTGGTATAGTGGAAGAATCTCCATATTGGAGAATTATAAACTCTTGTGCTCCCATTACTACTTTCAACCTTAAAGTGCCTATCTTAACTTCACGAAGCGGGAAAGCCCGAGATTTCCCAACAGTGGTATTAGAGTGAGGTTTATCCGTAGCCGTAATCATGCTCGTGCAAGTTCAAGATAGAGGATAATGTCGCTCATGATGGAGACATGTTCAAGCTCACAGCCAACAACTACTCCTATTGGAAGCCGATGGTGGAGGACCACTTATATTGCAAGGATTTGCATGAGCCCATCATCTACAAAGACAAGGTAGAAGGAAAGAGTGATGCTCAGTGAGAACTATTGAACCGGAAAGCTGTTGCTATGATTCGTAAGTACATCGACAAAACTCTCTTCGAGCATGTTTCTACTTATACAAATGCTTATGATTTATGGACAAAACTTGAGTCCATGATTCAGAAAAAAACGCCTCGTAACAAGGCTAATTTAGTTCGACGGTTGGTGAAGTTGGAGTATAAGGATGGTCATAGTATGATTGAGCACTTGAATAATTTCAAGGGGCTCGTAAATCAACTAACAAAAATTGATATGAAGATTGATGATGAGTTACAAGCCCTTCTACTCCTTAGTTCCTTACCGGAAAGCTGGGACACACTCGTAGTTACACTTAGTAACTCAGCTCCGGAAGGAAAGCTAACCATGGATACCATCAGTGACAGTCTTCTTGGTGAAGAAGCAAGGAGAATGGAACGAGGTGAGTCTATCCATCCTGAAGCAAATGTTGTTGAGAATCAGGGTAGGAATGAAACTCGTGGACATAGTAAGAGCCGAGATCCGCATCAATCTCAAGGTAGATCCAAGTCACGCTCGAAGATTGCATGTTATTACTGTGGAAGGATGGATCACAAGAAAATGGAATGTCGATCCTTCAAGAAAGACCAAAAGGCCGGTAATGTTAAGCCAAACCAAATAATCCCAACGAAGAAGCAAGAAGAGAAGAGTACTACTGCCATAATATTAAAAGAAGATATGCTATATCTCGTTGGTGAAGGTAACATTCTAAACATTGCTTATGATGAGAGTTCTTGGATTGTTGATTCTGGTGCTTCCTTCCATGTTACTCCACATAAAAGCTTCTTCTCATCCTACCAAAGCGGTGACTTTGGTATGGTGCAAATGGAAAATCAAGATAGGAGCAAGATCGTTGGGATATGATACATCATTTTGACAACAAGCACCGGGTGCAAGCTTGTTCTGAAAGATGTGAGGCATGTCCCGGCCATGCGCCTCAATCTTATCTCAGCTGTAAAGCTAGATGATGATGATATGATTAATTACTTTGGTGAAGGAAAGTGGAAGCTCACCAAAGGAAGTTTAATAATGGTTCGAGGAAAGAAGGTAGAATCATTGTACATAATGCAAGCTAAGCTCTGCAAAGGAGAGGTAAACATCACCACTGATGATATGGACACATGGCATAAACGACTTAGGCACATCAGTGAGAAGGGTCTTCACATACTTGCTCGGAAACAACTCCTCCCCGATGTGAAAGGTAAACCACTCGATCCTTGTGCTCATTGTTTAGTTGGAAAACAACATAGAGTTTCCTTCCAAAGATCTTCTCAGCCCACAAGGAGAAAGAACATTCCAGACCTCATGCACACTGACGTGTGTTCGATGTCTGAGAGATCCATTGGTGGTGCTTTACATTTTGTCACCTTCATTGATGATCATTCAAGGAAAGTGTGGTTGCACCTGCTAAAATCAAAGGATCAAGTGCTTGATGCCTTCAAAGAATTCCATGCTCTAGTGGAGCGTGAGACTGGATGGAAGATCAAGTGTGTACGATCAGATAACGAAGGTGAGTATAGAGGTCCTTTTGAAGTCTATTACAAGAAATATGGCATTAGGCTAGAGAAGACTCCACCCAAGACACCATAATTGAATGGGCTAGCTGAGAGAATGAACCGTACCATTGAAGAAAGAGTTCGTTGTGTGCTTTCTCATGATAAGTTACCCAAATCATTTTGGGGAGAAGCTATAATGACCATAGTTGACATTGTCAACCTCACACCATCGGTTCCTTTGGATGGGGCCATCCCAGAGAAAGTTTGGACGGGGAAGGGGGCTTCATACAATCATCTCAAGGTGTTCGGGTGCAGGGCATTTGTTCACATCCCCAAAGATGAGAGAGCTAAGCTTGATGCAAAGACAAAGGAGTGTATCTACCTTCGTTCACCAAAGGATGAATTTGGGTACTGGCTCTGGGATCCAACTAACAAGAAGATTGTTCGTAGTAGAGACGTTGTATTCTTCAAAGATCAAACAATTGAAGATATCAAGAATTTAGAGAGGCCAAGATTGAGAAGCAGTAAGAACACCGAACCTACTCTTGTTCGACATGAAGATAATAACACACAAGAAAGTAGTGATGCTGAAGATCATGAAATTCATGATGAACCAGTTCAGGAAGAACCTCAATCTAGCACTCCAACCACACCAGAGCCGAGACGATCCTCAAGGGACAGAAGACCATCCACCCGATACAACACAGAGGAGTACGTTATGCTCACTGATGAGGGGGAGCCTCAAAGCTATAAAGAAGCAATAAGTGATTGTCATAAAGAAGAATGGAGAACAGCCATGCAAGAAGAAATGCAATCCTTGCATGAGAATAACACATATGAACTTGTGGAGCTGCCAAAAAGGAGAAGAGCTTTGAAGAATAAGTGGGTGTATAGAATCAAGACAGAAGAGAACTGTTCAAAGCCTCGCTACAAAGCTCGGTTAGTCGTCAAAGGATTCAGACAAGAAAAAGGTATCGACTTTGAAGAGATATTCTCTCCCATGGTAAAGATGTCATCCATTCGAGAAGTCCTTGAGGAAAAGAAAATACATCTTGACAAGGTTCACACAGATGAGAACTGGTCTGACATGATGACCAAGGTAATACCAACAAAGAAGTTTGAAGATTGTTGTCAAGGTGCCGGTTTGCTACTACTCCCCAATTAAGTCGGGATGGGGAGATTTGTTGGGATCCCTCCTTAATTGGTGACACTACAAGAAATTTTATTTTTTGTGGCGCTCAAAAAACGCTACAAAAACTTTTGGTGGCGTTTTGATAAACGCCGCGAGAAAACATGCGACTAAAAATCCATGATTTTTTGTTGCATTTATTTTAACGCCACTGTAAATGCATTTTTGGCAGCGTTTTTCAAACGCCACCATAAATCTTTTTGCAGCGTTTAAAAAACGCCACCAAAAGATTTTTTGGCGCTACTAATAGAATTTCCAACTTTACCCCTATTTTACGGTTGCATTTACTCAACGCCACTATATATATTTCGGTAGCGTTTTTGAAATGCTACTAAAAGTTATTTATTATTTTACACCATTTTTCATGTTATTATTTCCTGTTAATGGTCTATTTTGGTTCTATTATATCAATCAACAATCACTCACATAATCATCATATTCAAATAAGTTAAAAAACACATTAACCATATAATCAAATAAAATATCCATAACCATTCCAATACAATAGTTTTTTGACAAAATGACCTAACTCACATACAATAACTATTTGTATACAAATTTACACATCGGGTACTAATAAATGTTATATCTTACTAGTGCTAACAAAACGTTTGATTACCCATAATTCTTTGTTGCATACACAAGTGAAAGCTAGCATCATCAAGTTCAAATTTGCTCTCTTCAAAAGTCTGATGCCTACACAAGTGAAAGCACAACAGATTCGATGCACTAAGACTACTTGCAGCAGTGGAAAACACACAGTTTCATGAAGAGGAGTGATATACAAAGATTAATAGATTAAAATACAAAAATTAATAGATTAAAAGAAGTGATGTATTAAAATTGGTTAAGGCTATCATCTTGTAGCCTATGTTTTAAAACATAGACTGCTACCCACAATATTTTTAAAAGTGAAAACTATTTTATACGATTCTATCTAGGAATATATTTTTAGTAATGAAAACTATTTTGGTTTTTCCATGTCACTTTCAAAAGATTACTACTAACAATATTAATTTGGAAAGTGCATGATTATTTAAAAAATTACAACTAACTTCGGTAAAACATTTGAGGGATGGCTGCACTTTATGGCTGCTGCACTAGCATACGACAATGAAATTAGGCTTAAAGGGCAAGCAGGATATGCACATAGAAATGCATCAAAATTTGAAGAGGTTACACTAGAGAGTTTGAATGAACAGTGGCAGCATGGACAAGGGAAGATTGGGGAATGACATGAGAATTTGAATGCTGCAAATGAGACTGAGCGGCATCAACCTGAAATGCAAGAGTATCATGCAAATTCTAATTGTCGAGCATAATACGAGTTGCAAATTTTGAGGAAGCAACACAAGATTGAGTATCTTTAGGTTATTGAAAAGAATTCTAAGAAATTATATCAGAATCTTTAGTTTCACCTTGAATATTTTCTGGTTGTTGAACTGAAATCTGAGCAGTAGGTAGGAGCATTGAATCAATTGGTTGGAAAAGGCGTAGTCTGCCATCAAAATCTGAGTATGAAAGAGGCTTCAGATTGTATAGTTAAAGCAAGAATAGCATGCATAATGCTTGATGGGGAGCGAACATGCACAACATGTGCATCAAAAGGAAAACCAATCTATTTTCGTTAATTGGTAGATGGGTCAGGCTTTACATCTAAAGGAAAACCAATCTATTTTCGTTAATCATGAATTTAGGAAAATGGTGCTAAATGAATGTATTATGAAGCGCAGTTACTTGAATGCTAGAATTATGTTAACACAAAGTGACATAGAATTAATTCGTCATACAAAGGCAGAGGATGATGTAATGTACAACCAAATAGATATGCCTAATATCAAAAAGTAAATGAATGTTTAAACCGTAACGGTACTTTTGTAATTGTCAATCAAACAGAATGTATAATTAACAATCTCAGAAATGGAAACACCCTACTAAGTTACTTAGCTCACTTGAAATCGTGGCAACTAATAATTTACTTACAAACATGTAAATACTATTGAACTTGTACAATAATAACTAATGTCAAGCCATTTAGATCGAACATTTATAACTGAGAACCATTTATTGTTATGTATATGTGACTAAAATATTACAAAATATACATAATAGCATGTTTCCACCTCCACTTTTCATGTATTATGACTTGTTTTCTAATTATAGATGCCAATCTCTAATAATTTGTTAATGGTGATTTAAGGGAATGATATAACTGGAGCAATTAAAATATGTTCCCATACACAGCTTGCTTATTTAACGACAAAGGATAATTATTCATAGGGATTCCATGAACAACATGACATTGATGTTTTGATCAAGTTGTAAAACAGAACATCAATGTCTTTGTCATGACTCATGAGTTGCAGAACTGAAATAGAAATCATGCATTTTTATAGACAACATCAAACTAAGGAACAAAAAAGGATCTAATGGTTTATCAAATCAAATACCGTATAAAAATTATAATTATGGAAACAAAGATTTGTTTGAAAGTGAAAAAATGAGTGTTAACCCGCCTTTTGGCAAGGCCGCGGACAGACGGATTTAACTTAAACAACTTCAAAACTATCGAGACTAAAGTATGATGGATTCGGTTAAAAATGATGAAGTTCACTTGAATATGTCGTTGGGAAAAGGAGTGGAGAAACTACATGGCTCGGCCTAGGCAGTTTGGCAGGTATCGCTCGGCATTGGGATGGTTCAGCGTTGGAGGCTGTTCGGCATAGAGAGATCGTCGTTCGACATAGAGGGATCGTTCGGCACTGAACGAGTGCTCGGCATTAGAAGGATCGTTAGGCAAAGAGGAATGTTCGGCACTGGACGAGCGTTCGGCATAGAGAGTTCGTCGTTCGGCATTGGATGAAGCGCTCGGCATTAACCAACGTTCGGCATCTGGAGACGTTCGGCATTGGATGGATCGTTCGACATTGGATGGATCGTTCGGCATCAAGGAGCGTTCGGCATAGAGAGATCGTCGTTCGACATAGAGGGATCGTTCGGCACTGAACGAGTGCTCGGCATTAGAAGGATCGTTCGGCATAGAGGAATGTTCGGCATTGGACGAGCGTTCGGCATAGAGAGATCGTCGTTCGACATTGGATGGAGCGCTCGGTATAAATCTCGTTCGGCATCTAGAGCAACGTTCGGCATTGGATGGATCGTTCGGCATCAAGGAGCGTTCGGCATTGGATGGGTCGTTCGGCATACCTCACCTCGCTCGGCATTGCACCTCGCACCTCCATACCTCGCACCTCCATATCTTGGTACCTCGCACCTCCATATCTTGGTACCTCGCACCTCCATACCTCGGTACCTCGCACCTCCATATCTTGGTACCACGCACCTCCATACCTCGGTACCTCGCACCTCCATATCTTGGTACCTCGCACCTCCATATCTTGGTACCTCGCACCTCCATACCTCGGTACCTCGCACCTCCATACCTCGGTACCTCGCACCTCCATACCTCGGTACCTCGCACCTCCATATCTTGGTACCACGCACCTCGATACCTCTGTACCTCACACCTCCCAACGTTCGGCATGAGGAGATCGTTCGGCATTCACGCCTTGTTCGGCATTCAGCGTTCGGCATCTATGGTTCGGCATATGGAGACCACTCCATTTGGGCTGAGGCACTCGGCTGCTAGGCCCACCAGGGAAGTCCAAACCATCTTTATCTATAAATAGAGAGGCAGGGGCACAGTAAAAGGGGATCTTCTTTCTGCTTTCTTACTTTCTCTTTTCTAAGGCTAAGGCAACTCTGCCATTTTGCAACTGTAATCGATTATTACAGCAATAAAAAGCAAACTTTTAAGTGGACGTAGGCCGGAGTTAGCCGAACCACTATAAAATCTGTTGTTCTTTACCGCTTTCATTTTAGTTTTAACTGTTCTTCACATTATTACTCTTTACATACATTCTATCTCTGAGCTGTGACTGGTATTTGGTGCTTTCATCTGGATTTGGGGGTTAGTGACCAATTTTGGCGCTAACACTTTGGTGTTTTCACTGAGAATTGAAACACTCAGGAATTTTGGAGTTAGGAACTTGGATCTTAGAAAGCAATGGCAAGACCACCAACAAGGAAGCAAGCAGTGGAAAGGAGCAATCAGGAAGGAAGTCAAGCGGCATCTTCTGGAGCTGGGGAGGGTCATGCATCCATCTACATAACTCGGGACGAGATGCAAGTGATGATGAATTCTATGCAAGAGCAGATGATGAAACGGCAAGAGGAGATGATGCAGGCTCTTCTTAGGCAATTTGGACAACCAGGAACTGCAGTTGCTCATGATCGGGGAGCTGGACCAGAGGAACTCAACCAACAGACAAATGGAGTGAATCAGCAGGGGGCAACTCCCAATCAACAAACAGTTAACAATCTAGATGGACCTAGACTCGGGGGCACACCACCAGGTGATGCTGGACCAGTTCATGGAGGGATACCGGATAACGCTACGCGGCCTGGCATCGATAGGAATACAGGAGTACATGATGAAGAATATGTGCCAGAATTTCCTCGGGGACTTAGGGGGCAGTCTGGATTGGTTGGAAACACTAGATTGGCTGACATTATCAGGCGGACTATTCACGGAGGTCTGACAAACAGGGATTCAGAGGGAGTTAACAAAAGTCCGTTTACCCGGAACATTAGGGCAGCTAGGAATCCGTCCGATTTCAAACTACCCACTCTGGAAGTATACAACGGGAAGACGGATCCCACCGACCACTTGATGAGATACACTAGGCATATGGAAGTGCTGGGGGCAACGGAGGAGGTTATGGCCCGATGTTTCCCCCTGTACTTGACTGAAATTGCTGCTATGTGGTTTAGACAGCTGGAGGATGGATCCATTGGAACATGGACAGAACTGGTGGACAAGTTCTTAAGTCAGTTTCGAGTTCACATAAAAAGGCCAAAGAACGTGATAACGCTAACGTCAGTCAAACAGGGGGCAGATGAATCGCTCAGGACATTCTTAACTCGATTTAATGCAGCAGTTGCTTCGGTGGATCGGCCAGATCCATCAATGGTTCTGATGGCTGCGGTATCAGGAGTTAGAGATAACTCGGATTTCAAAGTATCATTGGTACGGGACCCACCGTTGGATCTTGGGGAATTCTTTCATGAAGCTGAAAGATTTCTTCGACAAGAGGATGCATGTTTGGACATGAGGTCAAAGGAAGTAAACATGACTAAGGATGGAGGACTACCCGACGAAAGCTCGGGTGGGGGCAAGGATAAAGGGAAAAGGAAGCGCTGGGGAGAACCAAAGTTCTCCACTTACACAGGATTGAACGCAACGTTAGAGCGGATTTTCTTAGATACTCGAGATCGCCTTTCATATCGAAGGCCAGCAAGGAGGGAACCCTCAGAACGAGAAAGGGCGTCAGGAAGGCACTGTCTTTTTCATGACCTGGACGGGCATGACACTAACAGCTGCCGGCATTTTAAAGACATAATCGAGGAGCATATAAGGAATGGTCAGTTGCGACAGTATGTCGGAACTCGGAATGCGGCGGTGGAACAGGAGCAGCCACCGCCTGCCTTGAACGACGAGGGCATGAGGCCCAGGAATGGTGGCCGATTGGTCATCAACTAATCTTGATGGTTTGGAATAAGTAACAAACTCCGGGCAAACGGTTAAATCATTTACTCATGTACGGGGTCGGAGATAACCCTCAGGCATGCTCTGAGATGATGGCTTACCGAGACGCCCGGGTTTGCGAAATCTGTTTTTTCCTTTGACTTGGACATTTGCTTTTTCTGGTTTGGTTTTGGAGTTTGGTTTAAACTCCCTGTTTTGCTCATTTTCTGGTCTGGATTCTGGTTTGGATGTTTGTTTTTTGGTATGGATTTTTGATATGGATTTCTGGTTTTCTATTTGGATTTGGATTTCGGATTGGGTTTTGATTGGGTTTTCTCTGGATTTTTGGCTAAAAGGTCGTCGAGTATGGACTATGCTCGGCAAGGGTCCGGAGAGACCAAAATTCGGCCTAGGACTTAGGCCATATATTATCGGTTACTATTTTAGGTCGTCGAGTATGGACTATGCTCGACAAGGGTCCGGAGTGACCAGGATTCGGCTTAGGACTTAAGCCACGGCATTATTCGACGTTCAGGGACACTGAACCATGAACACCATGGAATTACTTAACATAGGTCGTCAAGTGTGGGTTGCGCTTGACAAGAACCCGGAGAGGTTACGGATTTAGATATTGGCTATGAATAGCTAAGGATTCGGACAAGGACCCGGAGCGGTCCCGGAATTGGATATCGACCCGGAGAGGTCACAGATATGGTTATAGGTTATTGGATATGGATGGATTGGAACTCGGTAGTCGAGTTCGGATGGACGTGGAATTGGATAAGGATTTGGTTACTGGATAGGAATCCGACATCGACTCGGAACAGTCGCGGAAATGGATCAGGATATGGCCGTAGCACTCGGATAAGATGGCTTGGTAACGGATTGGATTATGAATCGAAAAGTATGGATGTGGATAACATACATATTTAGGATATTGGACTTGAGGCTATTCAAAACACACCTTTCAAAGCAAGGCATGTTTTGGGGGGCAAGTGTTAACCCGCCTTTTGGCAAGGCCGCGGACAGACGGATTTAACTTAAACAACTTCAAAACTATCGAGACTAAAGTATGATGGATTCGGTTTAAAATGATGAAGTTCACTTGAATATGTCGTTGGGAAAAGGAGTGGAGAAACTACATGGCTCGGCCTAGGCAGTTTGGCAGGTATCGCTCGGCATTGGGATGGTTCGGCGTTGGAGGCTGTTCGGCATAGAGAGATCGTCGTTCGACATAGAGGGATCGTTCGGCACTGAACGAGTGCTCGACATTAGAAGGATCGTTAGGCAAAGAGGAATGTTCGGCACTGGACGAGCGTTCGTCATAGAGAGTTCGTCGTTCGGCATTGGATGAAGCGCTCGGCATTAACCAACGTCGGCATCTGGAGACGTTCGGCATTGGATGGATCGTTCGGCATTGGATGGATCGTTCGGCATCAAGGAGCGTTCAACATAGAGAGATCGTCGTTCGACATAGAGGGATCGTTCGGCACTGAATGAGTGCTCGGCATTAGAAGGATCGTTCGGCATAGAGGAATGTTCGGCACTGGACGAGCGTTCGGCATAGAGAGATCGTCGTTCGACATTGGATGGAGCGCTCGGTATAAATCTCGTTCGGCATCTAGAGCAACGTTCGGCATTGGATGGATCGTTCGGCATCAAGGAGCGTTCGGCATTGGATGGGTCGTTCGGCATACCTCACCTCGCTCGGCATTGCACCTCGCACCTCCATACCTCGCACCTCCATATCTTGGTACCTCGCACCTCCATACCTCGGTACCTCGCACCTCCATATCTTGGTACCACGCACCTCCATACCTCGGTACCTCGCACCTCCATATCTTGGTACCACGCACCTCCATACCTCGGTACCTCGCACCTCCATACCTCGGTACCTCGCACCTCCATACCTCGGTACCTCGCACCTCCATATCTTGGTACCACGCACCTCCATACCTCAGTACCTCGCACCTCCATATCTTGGTACCACGCACCTCGATACCTCTGTACCTCGCACCTCCTAACGTTCGGCATGAGGAGATCGTTCGGCATTCAGCGTTCGGCATCTATGGTTCGACATATGGAGACCACTCCATTTGGGCTGAGGCACTCGGCTGCCAGGCCCACCAGGGAAGTCCAACCCATCTTTGTCTATAAATAGAGAGGCAGGGGCACAGTAAAAGGGGATCTTCTTTCTGCTTTCTTACTTTCTCTTTTCTAAGGCTAAGGCAACTCTGCCATTTTGCAACTGTAATCGATTATTACAGCAATAAAAAGCAAACTTCTAAGTGGACGTAGGCCGGAGTTAGTCGAACCACTATAAAATCTGTTGTTCTTTACCGCTTTTATTTTAGTTTTAACTGTTCTTCACATTATTACTCTTTACATACATTCTATCTCTGAGCTGTGACTGGTATTTGGTGCTTTCATCTGGATTTAGGGGTTAGTGACCAATTTTGGCGCTAACAATGATACATCATTATTGTTCATCAGAGTACAAACAGTTGAGCAACACATTTGGGAGAAGGATAGATAGATCAAATTTCAACTCCTGAACATCAAAATTAACTAGAATCAAGACAATCATATTCAACAGTAAGATGAAGTATAATTTACTCAATAAAAAAGATGAAGCGTGAACTGTAAAATAGACTAAAAGGTTACCTTTTAATCATTTCTGGAGCAAAAAAGAAGAAAATGAGAGTAAAACCTTAGGAAGACCCACTGCTGCCCCGTCATTCAAGTCCACCGTGCTGAGGAGACCCACTGCTTCCATCGTTCATCCATCATGCTTAGGAGACCCGCTGCTGCTATCATACTGTAAACTTTAGGATGTAAGGCTTTTGGTCACTGCTCATAAAAGAAGTAGGCATCTCAGCATCAGAGATTTCAGTTATTGCTAACTTCATTATTTATCAAATAAAATACTGTATAATAGTTATAATTATGGAAACAAAGATTTGTTTGAAAGTGAAAAAATGATGAATCATTATTGTTCATCAGAGTATGATAAATATTAGACACCGAATCAAATTATATATTCTCAAAAAGAGAAATTGAAAACTATAATCATACCCAACATTGTGAGAACATTTTTCAACAGGGAAACCTACTTGATTTTGATCTAGAAACTGCAGTAGCTATGATGCTCTATAAGACATTACATGGCAACTGATGATGGTATGATGAATACCCTTTCGAAGAATTTTTCAACCTGCTACCTGCTGAAAAGCATTTATAGACTTTACATGGACATCTTTGTATGCATGAATCATAACCATACTTGATATAAACTATGATACGCTGGGCAACAATATTATACCTTCTTTTGGAAAATCATGGGCCAACATGTCAACACCGAAGCATCCATTATTTTAGTAACTGCAAATAAATAAAGAAGAACGAACTTAGTAGCTAGATTCAAAATTGATGGCAATAATATAGTAATATAATTATTAGAGGCAACAATAGTTCTTCGCCATACTCAAAGACGTTGATTGCTTCAAATAAGCTATATATCATTTTATTTATAAAAAAGGGTTATGTGTGACCTTATGATTAGTGTTATGATATGGGCATGTCACCATAATGGCCATTAAAACAAAAACCATCTACTCTTATCCTCATGTGAACAAACATATAAACTAACACTCTAAAATATAAAAAGTCAAAATATATCCTCCGTTAGAAAAAATAACATGATCATATGACATGTGTTTGCATTCATTCCTCTTTAAAAATCAATATGCTTGGCTTTAAAGTTCTTCTATTTTATAGCTAAATCAATGGTTATTGTATTTTTAATACAACCCTACACTCTACGTAACTTAAAACAGTTAGACTTACAATGGTAGACAAACTATTAGACTTACAATGGTAGATATACTCTGTTAACTAAAAAAATCCTATGCAATAAATATACTCACAAACCAACTTAATATAAATGAATCCTTCCCGATTCCCTTATATCAATTTTGGATGAATGGTAACCTTTCTACAGGCTGAAACTACCCAACAACTGAAGAAAAAAAATCATAGCGTAATAACAACATAAACTAAAACATGATTAAGAATTTATAACTTTCCTATAATTGGCAAACCTGCACATTAACATTTAGACGATGGTTCAGCACACCTCCACTTCTTCTCCATCGTTATTGGCAGCTATAGTAGCAAGGTGGTGAGATCCAAACACAGCGATGACGATTTTCAGCGAACTCCAGCCACAACCACATCTAATCGGCTTAATATTCAAGCAACGTCACATCACATCTTTGGAACAACGAACTTCGATAAGACACGAGCAACATCATTCAGATCTCGACGACAATCTTCTGGCCAGGACCGCATCTCCAACTAAGCGATTTCCAATAGATGATATCTTCAAATTTCAGATCATGGCGGCGGCGGCTTTCAATCTCAAGCGATTATTCCTCAAGCGAAGGCGTTAAAACTCCAGGTGGGTGCTATAAGCTTTTAGATGACGGCGAGGTTGAACTGTGGCCGGTTTTTGATTGCGACATTGAATTAATTGGCCGAAGTGAATAAATTTTTCGATGGCAGTGGGCATTTCCATCAAGCAGCGGTATGATTTTAGGTTAGAGACGAATAATTTTTTTTAAGTGGAGTAGTTTGAGAAGAAGAAAAAGTGGTAAAGGAAATTTGAGCGGCCACAAAAAACTTTAGCAAAAAATTCCACGAATTACTGGAGGGAGAATTAGCCGCGTTTCTTTGTTTATTTTTATATTGTAAAATTACCAACAGTTGCACAAAATTTAAAACGCCACCAATTAATGCAACTAAAAATAGTTTTTCTTGTAGTGTGAGTTTCTAGAAAATTCTAGATCTTTCTAGAGAAGTATAGAATTTTCTAGAACGTTCTGGAGAACTCTCTAGAAGCTTGTGGAAGAGTGTGGAACCCTTTGGAATATTCTGGAGATGTGTGGAACCTTTCGGAACCTTACGGAAGAGTATGAGAGAAGGTAGAAAGGAATAAAAGAGTGTAGAGATTCCTAGAGAGTGTGGAGCATTCTAGAGAATCAATCTCCACCTTTGGATACAAGTAATCTCCACCATTCATTGTGGAGGTTGAGTAGTATAAATAGGGGTAGGAGCCTTCATTCTTAATCAATCAAAAAAAATATCCAAGAATGATAAAAGAGAGCCTCTTTGAGAGAAAAAGAGAGATAACTCGGGAAGTCTCTATCCTCAAGCTTGAGTGAGCCACCGAGTGTGAGTTGCTTTTGTAATCATATTCTTGTAATCCTACTATTCTTTGGTATAGTGGAAGAATCTCCATATTGGAGAATTATAAACTCTTGTGCTGCCATTACTACTTTCAACCTTAAAGTGCCTATCTTAACTTCACGAAGCGGGAAAGCCCGAGATTTCCCAACAGAAAAAGCATCACACCATTCATTATATTTATTACGAAGTATCGACGTGAACCAACCACTAAATTTAGCGGTTATATGCCAAATGCAAAAGCCGTGTTTTGTTGTTGGTAATTCATTTGCTATAGCTTCCGTTAGCCATGGATCTTGATCTGTTAGAATTGTTTGTAGTGGCTTCTTCATTAAGTCCATGAAGCTCTGCATATGCATATACGAAAACATTAAAATGCTTTCTATAAAATATCAGGATACATAATGGTTTTACCTAGTAAAGTATTCAATGAATTGTTTCTATGCATGAATAGTTTCAATCCAATGTCTTCACAAAACTAGTGGTTCTATTCCAATGATCAAATTGTATACAATGAATCAAAACATACATACAAGAAAAAAAGAGAAGAATACCTTCATCAGCCATCTAAAAGCACTGGTAGTCTCATTCCGAAGCAATGCACAACCGAATAATATAGTTTTTCCATGATTGTTTACTCCTATAAATATGCCAAAAGGCATATCATATGAATTTACCTTATATGTAGTGTCAAATACTACTCCATCTCCATAATTTTTGTACCATTCAAAACAAGTTGTTGGGCACCAGAAAATATGTTCTAGCTGACTTTGCTCATCGGTTGTATAAGCATATTGAAAATTTGAATTTTATTCTTTCGCAAGCTTACAATATGTTAAAATTTCCATAGCATCATTTTTAGAGTGTGACCGTTTGATCTTA
Organism: Allium fistulosum; assembly: GCA_030737815.1. Taxonomy (NCBI): domain Eukaryota; kingdom Viridiplantae; phylum Streptophyta; class Magnoliopsida; order Asparagales; family Amaryllidaceae; genus Allium; species Allium fistulosum. The sequence goes on along the minus strand of CM060905.1, from coordinate 150,708,937 downwards.
TAATATAGATTGCGTATATCTCGATCAAGAAATGGAAGACATCCATGCTTTGCATTTTTTTCAAGCTCCATAACACGTATCACTTGTCGAACTGAAAGACCCGCTTCTTTTAGTAAGAGAATGCGTGCTTGGTCACTTTATGTGATATTTCTGTTAGTTGGAAGAAAATGCATTTCTAATGGAGTTAAAAGAGCATGGTTATGCTCATGAACAAACTTAGTGACATGCCACTCTTTAGGAAAGATATCAAACGATTTGCGTAAAGTTATACGCATATGAGCTTTGCAACCACATCTTGCCGAAGCTCTATCACGACGGTCAACTTTTGATGGATCTTCAAATTTCACTTGGGGAAATCCTTCACGATGACAAAAAAAATCACGTCTTTTCACTTGACCATCTTTACTAATAAATCGACCTTTGCGAACGACAAATCCAAATTGATTCGCATACTTTTGGTAGAACAAAAATCCCTCTTCTTCACTTACAAAACATTGACCAATAAATGGTTCAAAATTAGGTTGTAAATGAAACCCATCATCCTCATCAATCATCCCAACTTGTCCAACATAGTTTTCGTTGTCATTTATGAGGGAATCAAAATAATTATTTACAGCACAAGACTGAACCATATTAGGGATCTCCTCATTTGGCAATTTGTTCAAATCAAAATATTGAACTTTTCTTTGATTGTTGCTGACCTCGCATTGCTGTGTATCCATATTTTTACTTCTTGCTACATTAAAAGAAATATTATCATAAACAGTACAAGAAATACAAAAGATTTGAATATACACATCAAAACTTGTGGTCCCTTTTGACATATGAATTCATTTGATATTGGCCTTGCTACATATGTACTATACCCCATAATTAATAATTGATATGATAGAATAGTACTTGAAAATGTACTGGATATAATGAAGAATGGGTTGAGAAAGAAGCAATACACAGGTAAATTTTCAAACCAGATCATCTATTAATTTCAATACAAAACACAGTATATAAAAAGCTATATGAATGAGTTTTTTAGGTAGGTACGTACCTTATGCTATAAGAGTACAAGCTATCTTTGTATTTGATTTTCTTGATTGTGGAAGGAAAAATTGCTCGAGAATCTTTTTACCTTTTGTTGCTGAAGGATTGATATTTATAATGGAGTGGAAGTTTAACAGACAAGGAAGTACTGATGGAATATATGTTATCTTCCAGCTCATTAAAGTGTTTTAACAATTTTCCATAATCCAACCAACTATTAAATGCTTCTTAACATATGCCTTTAGGGCACATGATAACAAAACACATAAATATTATGAATGGTGTGATGCTTTTTACAAATTATATTGGATGGACACGGTTGAAGAATTTGAGCATGAATGGCCCAAAGTTATTTCAATGTATAACCTATAAGACAACAAACATGTTAATGGGTTGTACAAAATAAAACAATTTTGGGTACCAACTTACCTTCGAGGTTGTTTCTTTGGTGGAAAGACAACAACTGTCCGTTCAGAGAGCATTAATGCCTTTGTTAAATGATTTATTGATTCACGTACTTGTTTAAGCCAATTTGTGAGGCAGGTATGTTGATAGTAATTGTTAGTATGCTTTGGGTTTTCTTTGTTACATGTATTCATGCATAAACCATTCTTGTAGGTTAATCTTGCCATAGAGACTATTGAGCACACAGAAGCACATGATACAATGTTGGATAAATGTAATATTTCTACCTTAAGAACGATGTCACCATTGGAAGAGCAAGCTCAAAGTATTTTGACATCATTTGCATTTAAAAAGTTTCAAGATGAACTAGTAAAAGCGAGCCAATATCTCATCTATTCGAATGTGGGAAACATTTTCATCTTGAAACACTTCAAGGAATCTACTAGTCGAAAGCATAAAGTATATTGGGATGGTAAGATAGCAAAATGCAGCTGTAAGAAATTTGAGTTTTGGGGAATACTTTGTCAACATATATTGAGTGTTCTTTCCCGTAAAGATTGCTTTGAAATTCCCATATATTACTTACCTTCTCGATGGCATCGTGATGTCTTACATAGAAAAGAAGAATGTAGTGCATTTATGGTAATAGTACAACATCTAATATTCATATGAATGATAACAGTTTAATGAGTGAAGGCAACGTTGTCCATTGTCCGCCAACTTCAAAGACCAAAGGCCATCCTAGACAAAAGAGAATGAGAGGGGGTGTAGAATTTGCAAAGCAAAGCAAGACATGTTCCCTTTGTAAATGTAGTGGTCATAACATTAGCACTTGCCCAAAAAAAGAAAACATTGACTCACCAAGCAATCATGTGAAAAAGAAGAACAAAATGACATCAGAGGATATTGGATTAAATCCAATATTTCATTTGAAAGGTACACAAATTAACTTTTTTGACCATTTTATTTTTGTTTCAGTTAAGTCCATCGCTTTTCTTACTTTTTTTTATATATAGTTGATGGACGTGGATGTTAGAGGGAAGGTAATCGGTGGTGCAAATGGAGAAAATGCAATAATTATTATCAGCAATGAGGGGTGCAAAGTTTAAATTGGCTATTTTTTCTATCCATGTTGAAATTATCCTATATAATTTTGATTAACTATTATGCAACTGTAATGTATAACTTGTTTAGGTCTATGAAGTGGGTTAAGATAACATGTTAAGTATTAATTTTTCCTATTTTGCTAGCTTTTTGTTTGCTGATTGCTCAAATATTAACTTCCGTATGCTGATTGCTCAAATATTAAATTCTATGTATCTATGTGGCGATCAGAAGGTTTACGTTCAGACTAAGAACGAATGCAAATGAAAGTTTATAGCATGCTTTAAAAGTCAGTATAAGATGTTTTATTTGGTGGCAAGTGTCATGGAGAGAAAAGTCAGTATAACATATTTTAGCATCCATGACTGCTGGGATATATATGTTAGTAAAAGTCAGTATGTTAAATATAGATGTTTATTTGTCAGCTCATTAAATGTCAATACTGATGGAATATATGTTATCTTCCAGCTCATTAAAGTGTTTTAACAATTTCCCATAATCCAACCAACTATTAAATGCTTATTAACATATGCCCTTAGGGCACATGATAACAAAACCTAATATTTATTACGAAGTATCGCCGTGAACCAACCACTAAATTTAGCGGTTATATGCCAAATGCAAAAGCCGAGTTTTGTTGTTGGTAATTCATTTGCTATAGCTTCCGTTAGCCATGGATCTTGATCTGTTAGAATTTTTTGTGGTGGCTTCTTCATTAAGTCCATGAAGCTCTGCATATGCATATACGAAAACATTAAAATGCTTTCTATAAAATATCAGGATACATAATGGTTTTACCTAGTAAAGTATTCAATGAATTGTTTCTATGCATGAATAGTTTCAATCCAATGTCTTCACAAAACTAGTGGTTCTATTCCAATGATCAAATTGTATACAATGAATCAAAACATACATACAAGAAAAAAAAGAGAAGAATACCTTCATCAGCCATCTAAAAGCACTGGTAGTCTCATTCCGAAGCAATGCACAACCGAATAATATAGTTTTTCCATGATTGTTTACTCCTATAAATATGCCAAAAGGCATATCATATGAATTTACCTTATACGTAGTGTCAAATACTACTCCATCTCCATAATTTTTGTACCATTCAAAACAAGTTGTTGGGCACCAGAAAATATGTTCTAGCTGACTTTGCTCATCGGTTGTATAAGCATATTGAAAATTTGAATTTTCTTCTTTCGCAAGCTTACAATATGTTAAAATTTCCATAGCATCATTTTTAGAGTGTGACCGTTTGATCTTATAATATAGATTGCGTATAGGGGCATTTCACTAGAAGGACAAACTTTGCAGTCCAATTAGTTTCTAGGACACACATCCATAGAAATTAATTTCAAGGCCAAAGTCAGCAGAATAATTACTTTTAAAGACAAAGTCAACAGTCCAATTACTTTCAAGGACATAATTTCATAGGTTTTTAGGCCTTAGAAACTAATTATTTTGCATTTTGTCCTTAAAAGTAATTATTTCATTTGTGCGTCCTAGAAACTAATTGCACTAGCTAAAGAGGCCCTTGTGGCTAATTTCCACTTGCGTATATCTCGATTAAGAAATGGAAGACATCCATGCTTTGCATTTTTTTCAAGCTCCATAACACGTATGACTTGTCGAACTGAAAGACCTGCTTCTTTTAGTAAGAGAATGCGTGCTTGGTCACTTTCTGTGATATTTCTATTAGTTGGAAGAAAATGCATTTTTAATGGAGTTAAAAGAGCATGGTTATGCTTATGAACAAACTTAGTGACATGCCACTCTTTAGGAAAGATATCAAATGATTTGCGTAAAGTTATACACCACTACAAGAAAAATGGTCTTTTGCAGCGTTTTAAAAACGCTGTCAAATCCTTTCGCAGCGTTATGAAGAACGCTCTCTAACGACAAGCTGTAATAGAGTCAAGACATATCACAGCGTTCCTAAAACGCTGCAAAATTAGCAACATATTACAGCGTTTTAATGATGGCTGTAATATGTCCTTACCCATTGTTTCTTCTTCCTTTAGACAACATTTTAAAAACGCTGCAATACTTTTTTACAGCGTTTTGAAAAGCTTGTAAATGAGCATTTAGCACCATAAAGCAAACGCTGCATATGGGTGGATGTTTCACAGCGTTTTCCCTTTGCCTGACATCTGCAGCGTTTTTCCTTTTTTACAGCGTTTTTAAAATGCTGTTAAATATGAAAAATACCATGCACAAAAGTTTATATTTACAATCATCCCACCAGCTATAAAATTTTATATCTGATAATATCAGTTAATTAAAAACACAATAAATAAATATAATCTTCGCATGTTATATTAAACATAATAAAGTTGCACTAACTCCATACTCAAAATAAACGATAATCGTATATTTCATACATAATGTTGTAAGCAAATATGATAGTAACATTGTTTTACATAAATAGCATATTAAATTAAGCAAAATATGAGTTGTGAGAGTCCAAGCTAATCCTCTTCAACAATTCAACCTCCACTAGCTAAGTCAGTCAAATTACATAAGCATGCTCACTTTGAAACTGCGAAGATGTAAGAAAAAACACGTTAATAGGTAATTCTTGCAAGAAAAAACATTTAAAAAACATGTTAATAAACTCGTAACTAAGAGTGAAAATGTTTAAGTCATCTGTGTATCTTTCTTCGTGCGTACAATAGAGGTAACAAAATCCTTTTTATAAACCAGTATACTTGAAAGAAGCATTGATACCGATGCCTTCGCTAAATTAACAATTGAATTGGCCAGCTAACAATTTCTTTCATAATCTGACCACCTTGGATTCTGGGTGAATTTTTGTTGTTGGCACTCGTGTTATTCTTTGTAGTGTTACATAACCCCTCTACTATTTTTCTATCTGAACATTACTGTTTATCGTACAATACTTAATTAATTTTGGTTACTTCAATTATTTATATCAGCACTTATCGAAACGCTAAACAAATAATATTATTTTTCAAACAAACATGAAGCACATGTGATAAATAAGAACAACTCGCATCGGCCCTTTTGCCTGTCAAACATAAAAATGACAAACAACAAAGGCCCGTCCTACCTTTTGAACTAAACAACAACATGCAATATAGTAGTTGCCATTATCACAAAAGAAATAAAGTGAATATTTTGAAATTTCAATATAGAGAGCATATCTTACATCCTAACCATCAATTAACACAATCCACATGCAACGATTCCAAACGTCCCTACGACGACAGCACGCTTTGCGAATTATTTGCCTATTTTGAACTTTGAAAGTTCATTGCATCTTCGCAGAGAAATCTCATCGTTTATAATGCAGGAAACTTATTCGTTTTTTATAGTTTAACACTTTAATGTTAAAAAGAACTCCACTGTTGCTTAGGAAACGTTCAATTAATACAGACCCTACCAACCTGAACTTATCGTAACTACCATTTTTGATTGAACATGAACCTTTCTTAGGAAACGTTCAATTAAAAAACATGTTAATAAACTGCTCGACCTCCAAACACCACCCTACCAAACTGTTTTTGTGTCTGTGTACACTGCACTTCACCATCTTCTCACTTGCACTGTGCACCTCTTGCACAAATTCAATTTCAACACTCCACATTCCTACCACAAACCAAACCCAATAGCCAACTACTGCTTCCATCCATAACCACAACTGCTGCCTATCTCCTTCACAACCTGCTATCCAATGCCTATCACCAAACACCGGAATCTAACATCAACAAGAACCCAGTTCCTCCTGTCCAACTCTACCAAACCATACACCAACCTCCCTCACTTCCCTTCACCTCTGACAAGCATCTCATCTCCAACAAACAAGTAGCCAAATGAGACCCAAGTTAAACAAATGAGACAGTGCAAACAATCCTGACTTGCTTCATTATTGAATACACGATTCTTCTACAACCTGCATTCGTCTCCACAACTACCGCAATTCTACACACCCTAAGCCTGTATCACCCCATCATCCCCATACTTCCTGTGCACACCACAACTGTGCACATCTTACACTGCCCCTTCCACTATCATTGAACTTACTGCATCCATAACTACAGCAGTTCCGCAACACACCAGCCTCCCTGCCTGTCACTTCTTACACTCCACTACACAATAACCAACAGCCAAGCACCCCCCTCCAGTCTTTGACCACCTTCAACTACCCCAATATTCACACACCAACACAATCCACATTACCCAACCTCTACAATCAACATCAACTTCAACTCACCCCTTCCACTTTCCTGAAACATCCAGTCGCCTTAATCTATATCTCCTACCCTCCCCCTCACATCTGCATCCACCACATCGACATCAGCCACTACAACTAAGAGTAAGAAGCTTCAAATTTTCTTTGTAAAATGGAGGGATAGAACGTCATGTTCTTTTACTTGGGAAACATATTGAATAATTCAAATATGAGTGGAACAGAGAATAGCTTGAAATATGCGGTCGATGTCCATCTCTATATCAGAACATCGCGTACCAATTCTATACCACAAGCGTTCTTGTGACGGCATGCACTTTTGTTCTACAAATTTTATATGTTTCAAAACATTCAAAAAAAATAGTTTTTAAAAATATTTAGTCGTTCTTTACGTTGAAATCATACGTAGTTTCTTTGAAATTTTATTTTCAGATTTCAACGTCTATTTCATTTTGTAGTTTGAATTTTTATTTCTATTATTAGTTAACGAGTGTTATGACACGTTCTTCGCACGCGAATACATTTTCTATAAATTATATATATATATAACTCATACAAATAATGACCCACATCCATTTACAGCTATTTATTTTTTTATTTTTATTTTTTTTGGGATTTTAATTCTATACTACATTTGTTCTATGCGCATGTCACTCCACATACATGGTAAACAGGAAGCCAACTAAGGTAAGGATGTGCTAAGCATAATAAATTATATCGCAAGAAAAAAAAAGATAATTCATACTTACTTGAAGTTGATTCGGTTATAATATTCGTGGAAGGCCAAGCTATCATCGAACCAAGCGCATCTTCAATAAACTCAAAATAAGAAGTAGGTCTCCACAAAGGCGCATTTGAAACTTTTATAACATCAACCCAAACTTTGACTGCGTTTTCCCCTAGTGGAACAAAATGGACCAATGCTTTAGGGTCGGTTGAAGCCACACGCCCTTCAGCAATTACTTCTTTGGCTCCTTGAACGCTGATCAGCTTGCATTTCATATCTGTCTTGGAGTTTGCGCTCTGTCATGCAACAAATGAAACCGTTTAAATAAGTTTTGAAAATAAAAGTGATCCTAAAAATAAAAGCTTGTCATTGCATATGTTTTGATAAATCAATATGTAAAGTATACACATTACCGTTGAAGATAATACAACATTAGCCGTATGAGCAGACGTTGTAGCATTAACATTCGTAACAACTACATTTGTTTCTGGCCAAGCTATTTTGCCGTCAATAGCTTCTCCAACATATGTCATACCAGCTGGAGGTCTCCATAAGAATGCATCTGGTTTTTTGGCCTCATCGATCGAAACAAGCACGGCGGATGGTCCCAGAGGAATATTATTCAATGTCAAAAATGGATTAAAACCATCAGTAGTAAGGCCAAGCCTTAGGTTGCGTGGATCTGCTGCAAACGATTCCCATTTCTCATCTACCACATTCCATGTTATAGAATCAACAGGATGACGCATTTTTCCATCATTACTTTTATTGTTAAAATGCCATCTTAAATCTTCTGCTATTTTTTGAGATCTAAACATTCTTCTGAATCTTGGAATGATTGGAAAATACCTCAAAACTTTAATCGGAATACCATGCATAATTTCATTTGTACGTTCGTTCCTCTTCCATCTCGAAAACCCACATTTTGGACAACTATCCAAATCTTTGTACTCTCTTCTAAAGAGACAACAATCATTCTGACAAGCATGAATTTTCTCAAAACCCATATCGAATACTTTGAGAAATTTTTTCACCTCGTAAATATTCCTAGGAAGTACATTATCCTTTGGCAACAATAGTTGTTGCACATTTAGAAGTTTATCGAATCCATTATCGGATAACCCAGTCTCACATTTTAGATTATATAAGGCAATAATGGAAGATAATTTTGTTTGATCGGTACAACCAGGATACAACGGGGTTTCGGCATCCTCCAAGTTTTTTAATAAATCCTCCTCTCGTTTCTGTGCCCTATCTTCATCTTTATCATCGTCGGAATATGTATGATTGATGAAATCTTCATCTTCATAATGAATGGCTTTGAGTAAATCATAAGTGTCATTAGACTCGATATCTTTTCTTATAGTTATTTGTTCGCCATGATTGTACCACCTACCATCCTTGTATAGCGGATCCATTCCTCTTATAATCAAATGCTCAACAACAATCTTCCCATACTGATGACTAAGATTTAGACAATCTAAGCAAGGACATAAAATCTTTTCTGGATTTCTTGAAATTCTCAATGCAGCATGCACAAACTTCCAAGCTCCTTGCTCATACTCAGTACTAGTTCTATTAATAAAATGAAATAACTATTAATTTTGATGTTAAAATATATGATTTGACTCTCAAAATATATTTAGTATAATATAGTTACATGTGCAGATGTACCCAATTTTTATCCATCATCAACCAATATGTGAGGAAGTAAATTTCTAAAATTTAAAGTAATAATCAGTTATTGAATGCAAGCAAAATAAAAACTAACTATAATCGTAATTAAATGCAAACAAAATGACAAACAACAAGGAAGACAGAGAATGTCAAACAACAAATCAACAAGTCAAGTCCAAACTGTTTCCAAAAAATTTGCCATTACAACGGCGCTATTTTGTAGCACCGGAGTAATGTCTATGCACTACCCCTCTCCTTATACTAAGCTTGCGCCATTAACAACAATTTTATCCACTTATACAACAATGTCATAATCATATACAAAAAATTCATTGCATTGACTATTTATATTTTTGTTCACATGCATTCATTCACCCTCCTATTGGCATTTGCATTTTTGTTCACAACCATATTTAAAACCCCACCCTGAGCCTACACTTCATCCACTTCCACCCAAAACAATCAAAAATTCAGTCCACAAACCAATCCCCAAAACTCCTTTCACAATCCATTGCCATATTTCACCATCCTCCGGTTCCACTTCTACCTCTCTGTCAACATCTCCCTAAATCATTCGACCAACACCTCACCAGCCAATAACCAGCCTCTTACTCCACTGCATAGTGCCACCTTCACCACTACAATAGTGCCTCATTTCTAACCATCACCTACAAATAGAAAGCAACTTCATAACTCCCGTCTACTTAACACAGACCCTCTCACCTGTTCCACAATACTCACCACCAAAAACCCAACTTGCAAACTGTCAGCAACCCAACAATCCATAACAACCTTCCATCTCCCAGAACCTCATACAACCACAAAGTCATAACCGAAAGCACCGCCTGCACAATCAACAACCTTCCTCTGTCTCTTAAACCATCAACCAACAAAACAAGCATCACAAACTACCACTCTTGAACCTCTCTTCAACCACTTTGTTAGTGCAACCTGAATCACCACTCTGTGCAGTTTTGAATATTGGTTGCATGAAAGTTGAAGAATAGTTTGGTGAAGTTTGTAGTTGTGGATATAAGGCGGTTGAACTGCATTGTTTGTGTATGAAGAGGGAGTTGTATGTTTGGTATTTGCTGGGTGGATTTGGAGGAAAGTGATTGCAGAAGTTGTTTACTGCGGTTTGTGTTGGTTGTGTGCAAGTGGGATGAATGGTTGGTGGTGGATCAGATGTGTTGTTTGAAGTTTTGTGGGTGAAGTTGTGAAGTTGCAGGAGTACTATATAGGAATTAGGAGATGGTGTTGAGTGATATGGGTGGTTGTTTGAAAGCAATGAGATGGAATGTTGTTATTGTAGAGGATGGATGATGGCAGTTGATGGGGGTAATGAAGTTGAGAGCAGTAGTGAATGGTGAACGTCTATAAACAGAGAATAAATTTTGGAAATAGAATTTTGAAATTTAAAGGAAAATGCACAGATTTAAAAAAAAAATGGAATGTGAAATATATGCATAGGGAAGAGAGGGGGAAAAACAAAAAACATAAAGGAAGAACTGAGAAAATAAAGAACAAAGATTGACACAAACTGGAAAGAACAAAGATGGACACAAAATGTAAACCGAAGAAACAAAAATGTAAATGGTTGTAACTGTCCTAAACAGTAGAGAACAAACATTGAACAGTGAACAGAAACACACAAGTGAACAATAGCAGATTTTTTTAAATAAATACTAATACAAAACTAAACCGGATGCACAATACAAAACTACAACAAGCGAACAACACATAAGGTGCACAAAACACAACTTTTTTCTTTTTTTAATGAGAACTAACATTTCATATCATAGTCTAAATCTCAAAACCAGCAAATATTTATTTTATTCTGTGAACATAAAATAGTATAATCTCAAAACCAAGTATGTCCGTTTGTTTTGTTTACAGTCTATTTCTTCCTCTCACAGTAATGTTACATTGTTGTGCATTGTGCCATTATGTTTAATATAAATCATATACAAAAACCTCATGCTGCTATCAACTTTACAGTTTCTGTGATTTGATTATGTACAAGTATAGTGAATGGAAGACAACTGAACAAGAGTATAACAATTCATGTAGGCTTAACCACTATCAATTGGTAAGTAAATAAATGATTTGTTTACTCTTGGTTTAGTTCATGGATGATTTATAAATTTTGGAAGGTCGCCATTTTCAGTCATATATCAGTAGCAGAGTTAGTGAATATCTTGGTATGTATTGCTAAAATATTGTTATTCTTCATTAGTTTTAATCAAAATTGGTATCATATTGTGATGTTTATGTAACACACTTTGCTAAAATTCTTAGAATTATTTTTGGTGATGACTTTAATTAGGAACTGGTCCCAAGAATCCTTCTTGCTTCGTAGAAGGTAAAATATAATTTCATATGCTTAAGGAACCATTTCTTTCTCAATGATTTTTTTGGTGAACTAAAGGTGTATTTTATATCTTAAAGTTGATACCTGAACTGACAATGCCATCACTATTTACTAATTTCCTAACCATTTTGCTACTCTCTCATACATCAATAAAACGTAAGGTGAACTTACCTATTTTTATCAGGAAGCAATGATAAGCGAATTAATATAAACCCCTAAACTAAATCCTAGATTAGGGGATATCATTTCACGTGACTGATTCGAAGGCAAATTGGAGGAATGATGCAAAATATTAATGCATCTTCAAACTACAACACAGAACATATAATCAAATACCTAGTCTTTGCAGATTTGAGATTTGCAGAGCGATGTCAAGGCCAGCGCCAGCGATGGAGCGATGGATTTGAGATGCAGAGCGATGTCAAGCCAGCGATGTCAAGGCTGAGTGGATTTGAGATTTGCAGAGATGGAGCGGATTTGAGATTTGCAGAGATGAAGCGGATTTGAGATTTGCAGAGATGGAGCGGATTTGAGATGAAGGGTTGGAGCGGATTTGAGATGAAGTGTTATTTGGTTGGAAGCGAAAAGAATAAAAATGAGGCCGCGAAAAGAGTCATCTCCCCGCCAAAACATACGTGGTTACGCAGCGTTTTCTTTTTTATATTTAATTATATATGAAAGTAAATTTGAAAAATCGCAGCCTTTTGAATTAAAGCTGTTACATGGAGCTGCAAAAAACCATTTTTCTTGTAGTGATATGAGGTTTGCAACCACATCTTGCCGAAGCTCTATCACGACGGTCAACTTTTGATGGATCTTCAAATTTCACTTGGGGAAGTTCTTCACGATGACAAAAAAAATCACGTCTTTTCACTTGACCATCTTTACTAATAAATCGACCTTTGCGAACGGCAAATCCAAATTGATTCGCATACTTTTGGTAGAACAAAAATGCCTCTTCTTCACTTAGAAAACATTGACCAATAAATGGTTCAAAATTAGGTTGTAAATGAAACCCATCATCCTCATCAATCATCCCAACTTGTCCAACATAGTTTTCGTTGTCATTTATGAGGGAATTAAAAAAATTATTTACAGCACAAGACTGAACCATATTAGTGATCTCCTCATTTGGCAATTTGTTCAAATCAGAATATTGAATTTTTCTTTGATTGTTGTTGACCTCGCATTATTGTGTATCCATATTTTTACTTCTTGCTACATTAAAAGAAATATTATCATAAACAGTACAAGAAATACAAAAGATTTGAATATATTTGAGTCATAAAAAAACACTTAATTCTAATGTACACATCAAAACTTGTGGTCCCTTTTGACATATGAATTCATTTGATATTGGCCTTGCTACATATGTACTATACCCCATAATTGATATGATAGAATAATACTTGAACATGTATTGGATATAATGAAGAATGGGTTGAGAAAGAAGCAATACGCAGGTAAATTTTCAAACCAGATCATCTATTAATTTCAATACAGAACACAGTATATAAAAAGCTATATGAATGAGTTTTTTAGGTAGGTACGTACCTTATGCTATGAGAGTACAAGCTATCTTTGTATTTTATTTTCTTGATTGTGGAAGAAAAAATTGCTGGAGAAGCTTTTTACCTTTTGCTGCTGAAGGATTGAGATTTATAATGGAGTGGAAGTTTAATAGACAAGGAAGTACTAATGGAACATATGTTATCTTCTAGCTCATTAAATTGTTTTAACAATTTCCCATAATCCAACCAACTATTAAATGCTTTTAACATATACTCTTAGGGCACATGATAACAAAACCCATAAATCATAAATCTGTAATACCCATACATGTTAGATTCACTGCCATACTGCATCTTTTCAGATCATTTATTGTCTAAGCTAAAAATGAGGTATTGTTAATGTTACATGGTAAGTGTTATAAGATTTATTTTATCGCAAGGTAATATTTGTAAACGGTTATAATTCAAAAACAATACTTTCAAACAGATCATTATGTTCAATAACTTATGTAAATACAAGTTTACATTCATAATTAATTTTCTGTTCAAAAATATTATTTAAATAGCCTTTTTTTCAACTTGATAAATTCAGTACTACAACTTAATTATATATGTTGCAGGTAACGATGCATTGTTTTGTGTTCAATTGTTCTAAATGGATAACATATTTAACTACATATCTAAAGTTTTAAATTTAAGTCGGAAATTGTGAAATATATAACACAACAAAGTTGTGTCTATATCTTATACATGTACAAATTCTTAAAATCAATTGTTAATGTACACTTCTATTTTCTTGATTAAATTATACCATTTTATAATGAGAACAAATAATCTGCATTGAAATTTGTCAAATAATACATCAAAAGTCTTGGGTACACCCAGCGCCGACCCAAAGAATCTGTTGCCCAATCCACCCTTGAATTTTGTTGCCCATTTCTATATAAAATTTTGGTTTTTTTTTCTTTGTTTTTTTACAAATTTATTCAAGAATCAGTACTTGAATCAGTACCTATTGGCTGCTGCCTCGGAGCCACCTCAAAGAACACCCGTTACATCCCACCACAAAGTACCTGCTGGCTACTGTCAGTAAAGCATAATCTGAAACATTTATATTTTTGTGACTCCATGTGGTTTTGAAAGGTACATTTTTATAACTACATATATTAATACATGTTGCATTGTAACTTCTAAATGGCATGATCCACCCATAATCAACACCGACAGTGATAATTTAATATTAAATTATAGCAAGGATTAATGCATCACTATGCAAATTGAATTAAATAAAAAAACCACATACAAATTCAACAGTTTGAAATGTTATCAGAAACAAATAGCAAATAATAGTTTAATTAGCACAATCCATAAGCTATTCAAAAAAGAAGAGCATGCCTAAACGATACATATAATTATACTTGAGATTCAGAAAGACTATACATGTCCATACATATTCATACATATAAACGATACATATAATTAAATAAATCAAACAACAAACATGCATTAAATAAACACATCAAACAAAATGCAATAATCATTCATACATATCCATTGCCCAAAGACCATAACATACAAAACGGCCACTTTGCATTCAAAAGACACTACATGAAGTAGGCTACAATATTCAATTCAAAAAAAATAGACCGAACATCATCTTTTCATACAAAATAATGGCCAACTTTCTTCAAGTAGTTCAAAGAAAAATGCTTCTTCTTGCATTTTTTGTAGCAAATTCTTCAATCAAATTGTCATAATTAAGTTTATCCAAAAACACACTTTCAATTGATATCATTGCAAGTCCGTTCAATCTTTCTTGTGACATAGTAGTAGATTGAAGGTTATTTTTAATCAATTTCAACTTTAAAAAACTTCTCTCCGTGGAAGCAACCGTAGCCGGAATAGTTAACAAAATCCGATAAGCAACCCATGCACATTGGAAACCACCATCTTCTACATAAGATCTTATAAAGTCCAGAATGTCAATTGATTTAGTTATTCCCTTTGGTAACATAGTTTGCAAAGCTCTAAGATCTTGAAATAAATCTTTTCCATATATATCATATTGTTCGTTGTATTTCAAGTAGCTTTCCAAATGAATGCAATGCTCCATTAACTCCTCTTTGCCAAAATTTACAAACTTTGCATTTAACAAAAATCCAAAGATGTTGTCATAAAGTTCAATTTGTTCGAATCGATCTTTGAATGATGTTAAAGCTTGGTCGATGATATGAATGAAGCATGCGACTCTAAAAATCTCTTTTGGTGATTGACTTTCTTCATTATTAGTTGCAATATCCTCATCAAAATGTTTTTCAACGAACAACTCTTTTTACCTCAAATTTTGGTTCAATACCAACATCCATAGCAAGTTCATTAACCTCTTTCACCATTTCTTCAAACCCATGTTCTCTAAAGTTTTGGAAGAACTCAATAAGTTCTTTTAATCTTGTAATTGCATCTTCTAAATTCATATCTTCATGTTGAAGTGCTTTGCTGACTTGATTCACTTTATTTAACAACTTGTACCAACTACAAAGACTTATCAAGAACTCAAAACTCTCTAAAAGATTAACACATAAGCCTTTAGCTTCCGCCATTACCATATCCTCTTTAGAACTATTACCAATTTCAACTAAAGCATCTCTTAGCATTGATGGTTGAAATCTAATAGCTCTTACACTTTTAATATGACTTTCCCACCGAGTAGCCGATAACGTTTTTGGTGCTAAACCTTTCACATATCTTTTTAAAACATCCCATCAATGAGTAGATCCCGAAAATAATGTATAAATTTTTTGTACGGATGCAAAAAAATTTCTTCTTTAACACAAGATTTAGCCATAACACATAATGCAAGGTTTAAATTATGACAACCGCATGTCATATAAAATGCTCGAGGATTTATATCAACAAGTCTTTTTGGTACACCTTGATGTTTACCTTTCATATTAGATCCATTGTCATAACCTTGGCCTTTTACGTCATCAATGTTAAGTTTAATTTCATGTAAAATATTTACAAGTTGTTTGAAAAGGCCAAGCCCCGATATATCATCAACCACTATAAATCCGATAAAAAACTCTTCCATCTTTACCTCATTAATATCTTCAATATCTACACATCTTATAATGATTGACATTTGTTCTTCATGACTTAAGTCCGGTGTGCAATCAAGAATAACTGAAAAGTATTTTTCTTTCAAGATCTTGGTTATTATTTTCACTTTGATCTCATTTGATAATAGAAGTATTATCTCATTTTGAATCTTATGACTAAGATAATGATGCTGAATTTCTTTATCTATGACACGTCGAAGATTATCTTGCATAATTGGATCAAATTTAGCAAGGAACTCAATAAGTTGGCAAAAAAGTCCGTTATTCTTCTCATTGCTTCCATGAAATGACAAACTATTCTTACAAAGTGTTTTCACAACTTCAACAATTTGAATCAATATCATCTTCCAACGGATTTTCTCCTTTTCAATTTGAGCTTCCATTTTTTTTATCCACGGTTGCTTTTAGTTTTAGTCCCCTTTACAAACCAATCCATTTCACAACATTTTCACAATGTATCAGATTAGTTTCATGCTCTCTAAGTTTGTGTGGAATATTATGCCAATCATTTATACCATCTTCCGATAATTTGCTTGCCATTAGTTTATTTTTGAATAACTTGCAACAAAAACAAAATACTTTGTTCAATGCATTTGAATATATTAGCCACTTCCTTTAATGTTCTTCGCCATTTGGAAAACGACGAATATAATGCTTGAATGAGAAACTTCTACTTTTCCCAAACTTTATTACGCTTGGAAACTTGTCATTTAAAAAAATAAATTCATTGGGCCTATTTGAATAATTATTATTCTTTTAGTACCACTTATGAGCCTCCATAAACCCGGATCATGATCAATGTCAACGTCGTTGTTCAAATCAAACACACTTTCTTCCTTTTCGTTACTTACTTCATCTACATCAATGTCGCTGCCCAAATCTACATCAACATGATTATGATTGCTTGTTTCTTCATCAACAATTTCAATCACATTAATAACTTCATTAGTATGCACTTCATGATCTACATGGTCCTCAATGACATTATCAACATTTTCATCAATAGCTTCGCTTGTTTCTTTAACTTGACTTGAACCAATTGATTGTTGTGCTTTTGCATTGAATATTTTAGAAATTGAGCCCACTAACGATGTAGATATTGCATCTTGACGTTGTTTTACCCTTCTATTGTAAGATCCAGAGTTTTACTTCCTATTTCTCACCCGTTTCTTATCGTCTTCCTCTTTTGTCATATTATCCACTATCTAACAATATTATCAACTAAATTAATTAACATATAAATTAATAAACTATTCTTTTGCTAATGAAGTAAGACACACAAACACTCTTTTGCTGTGAGAATGTCATTGTGTCAAACATGTATTATGAGTGTTTGTGTGTTAGGTATTTAATTTGTCACACTTCGAAGTGTTTGTGTGCATGGAACATGTATTATGAGTGTTCGAGTGTCATGACTTAATTGTACAATTTGTATCAAACATTGTATCCAGGCAACAAACATTGTAATACAATTTGTATCAAAAGTTGTATCAAACATTGTATTCGGGCAATACAATTTGTATCAAACAAAATATCTAACATTGTATCAAACATTGTAATACAATTGTGTGCCTGGAACATGTGCTTGGAACATGTAATACAATTTGTATCAAACATTGTATCCAGGCAACAAACAACAGGCTACATGACTTAATTGCGATGATTTCTCAAACTGCCTCATTTTCCTTGCAGCCCTTTTACCTTACTTCGCCCGAATTAAATCACCCAATTCAAACTATTAATAGCCATATCTATACATTCCATGATTAATTCACCCAGATTAAAAAAACAAGAAAAGAGTCGCAAGTCCTTGTTTTTTATGCTGTTATAAGAAAGTCCCTATAGATATGGATATGTAAATTCAGTCCTTATTTTTTGAAAAATAGAAAACGCAAGTTGTTTTGCATTATTCTGACAGAAAATGCAAGCTAACTCGTAACATTTTGACTACGAATTTTTTTTTGAAAATTTTAAAACTTTTGAAATTTTTGAAAAGCGCAAGTTAACGGAAAACGCAAGCTAGTTTGCGCTCTTATTTTGAATTTTTTGAAATTTTTGAAAAATGCAAATTAACTTGTGCTTTCTGATTTTGAATTTTTTTTTGAAATTTTTAAAATTTTCGAAAATTTTGAAATTTTTTTATCAGGAAAGCGCAAGCTAGTTTGCGTTTTTTGATTTTGAAATTTTTTTTCGAAAATTTTAAAATTTTCAAAAAAATTTAAAATTTTGAAAAGCGCAAGTTAACTTGCACTTTCTACAAGGAAAGCGCAAGATAGTTTGCGCTTTCTGATTTTGAAAAAACAGGGACTTAATTTACATACTCATTATCATAAGGACTTTTCTTACAACAACATAAAAAATAAGGACATTTAGTGCAAAGCCCCTTAAAAAAAACTAAATAAACCTAATAAAATTCATTTATTAATTTAAAAACAACTAAAAATAAAAAAATTACCTTATTTCCAAGAAGATGAAGGGAGCAAGCGAGCAGCAAATGAAGAATCGAAGATTAGAATAGAGTAACAGGAGTTTGAGCGAGAGCCTTGAAAGATGGATCGTCGAAGTGGCAAAGTCTTAAATTTGTCGTGGTGGAAATAGATCAAGGAGTTTGAGAGAATCATGAGTTAATGCGATAATTTTTTTTTTGCCCTAGGCGTGGGAGGTTGCCCCAGCCCATGGGCTTGGTGGGCTTCCCCCCAGGCCGGCTCTGGGTACACCCAAGAGGAAAAAAATAAACGGTAGCTAAATGTTAAAAGTTAATCATATGCACATGCAAATTTATAACTACATCAAACCAATTTGTTACATATATTTAACAGGAAAATATACATAAATACAAACTTAGAAAAAAAATTTAGGCTCAAGGAATAAGTTTGTTTTGTAGGTTGAAGGATAATGCTAGTTACAACTAGCATTTTGTGTAGTGTAAAACTGAATATAATGTTAGATATAACTAGCATTTTATATAGTGTAAAAGTTAAATATAATGTTAATTATAACTAGGATTTGTCTTTCAGTCTAAAAATAAAACTTCATGTCCTTCAGTCTAGTTTTCTTCTTCAAAGTTTATCATTTCCTCTAATTTCCCTTGCAACAAATAAGTTGTAATAACTTATTCACATCTATAAACTGAACGCTGGATAACCTAGGAAGCCGTGCAACGCACGGGCTTCCACTTGCGCCCAAATAAATAGGCTTATATAGCATGACAAGAAGGATAAACCTGGAAATTCAAGTGGTTCCAGTGCAATTGTTTCAAAATATACTTTCCTTCTCCTGCTCACCTACTTTTCACAGTTTTGATCACGAAAATCTCTTAAAACCTGATTAATTCAACATTTCATAATGAAACTCTCGTTCTCAACACTAGATCTCCATCATCTTCCCAAAATTGCCCCCATAACCAAATCCAGATTTTTTTTTCAACCTCCTAAAAACCATTCGAAATTTCACTCAGCAATACAGTTAAAGCTTCCAAATTCTGGACCTTTATCAATGAATTTCAAGAAGCAGAATCTGCTTCCTGTAGTATGTTCTTTAGGATCTGGGGACGAAATTTCCCATGTTAGAATCGAGGGAAGAATTTTGGTTGGTTCTGCTGTTACTGTCATTTTAGCGGTTGCAAATCGGGTACTTTACAAGCTTGCGCTTATTCCAATGAAGAATTACCCTTTCTTTTTGGCCCAGGTTACGACATTTGGGTAATTATAATGGCATTCATGCATTTAGTAAGCATATCTTTAGGTTATAGTATCATATACTGTTGTGAAATGTCATAACTATGTAGTAAGCATATCTTTATGTTTTTATTTGTTTGATGCAATCCTATGGTGCCATGCATTTTTATAATAGATGTATTTTGTATGGTTTTGAACACAGTGTGAAGTACGTTTATACCATGATTTCTTTGCAGGTATGTGGCAGTATATTTTTCAATTCTATATATAAGATATCGTGGTGGAATTGTTACTAAAGAAATGCTGGCAGTTCCGAAGTCACGCTTCGTGGCTATTGGTCTTCTAGAGGCAATTGGTGTTGCTTTGGGGATGTCTGCAGGAGGTAATTTGGGAAGGACTTTAATGTTGTACATTGCTATATAGATATCTTTAAATGAAATTTACAGATTTTCATAACATTGTGCTTTGTATTCATAGCTATGCTTCCTGGACCTGCCATACCAATATTATCTCAGGTTGGGCATAGTCTGGTCTTATTGATTTTGTGAAAACCTTCCTTTATTTTTTTTGTTGATGATACCTGCATATTTGATCATAGAACTATCATATGTTAATTCTTCTGCCACTCATAATTTATCATGTTGAACTTGGTTACACCACATCCTTTTCCACGTCACACGTTAAAATCTGACCTGCAACCACCTTGCTGCAGGCGTTTACTATATATGTATATACGTGGGAGAAAATTTGAAAACTTTTCTATAAATTATCCATGCGCGTGTGTGTATAAAATATTTTATGGAGAAATTATGAGATTTGTTGACAACTAACCCGATTGGTCTGGTGCAGTTACGATTATGATTCTAAGGTTTGTGAATTGTTTTTCCTTTAACAATGTCCTATATTAGCTAGAGGGCTCAGAATGCAAAAGAAGCTCATCATGTCCTTCTCTGCCCCATAACTTCTAGCAGCTATATAGCTTTTGAGCTTCTTCTTTATTCAAGTTGAGTTTATTGCCAAGCTAACGTATATAGGCTTTAAGAATAAAAATTTAAGGCCCATTTGTTTTGAAACGAGTTTGTATTTTGCGATTTCAACATGTATTTCGAAATTTGTTGTGAAACGAGTTTGTATTTTGCGATTTCAACATGTATTTCGAAATTTGTTGTGAAACGAGTTTGTATTTTGCGATTTCAACATGTATTTCGAAATTTGTTTTGAAACGAGTTTGTATTTTGCGATTTCAACATGTATTTCGAAATGCATTGAAGAGGAGAGGTGGTTGGAAAACGATCTAACTTGAAAAATGGTTTTAACATATAAACTGAAAATGATTTTTCTTCTTCTTATTTTCTGCTTTTAAAGAAACATAATAAACTATCTTCTTCCTTCTCCTTCTCTCATCTATTGCAACTACCAAGATTTCCCACCTCTGCCTTTTCTTCCATGCCATTTGTAATATATATAGAAAACGCGATACACAACTCATTTTCGAGTCAGTCAGGCCCTTATTTTCAGACTCTTCCTATAATGAGGGAAAAAGCTGAAATGGTGATGATAGGGCCCAAACTAGTACAACATTGGATGCACCTTATGACAATGACAACATGAAACATGAAAATAATAACAAGTTGGCATCAACAAATAGCATATTGCAAGCCGGCCAAAAGGAATTACCAAATTACCTGCAGGATTCATGAATGGAGCATGATTACAAGGGACCATTAGTGCATATGAAAGCAAGAATTAGTTACACTTTTCTTTATATTTCATAATAAAAGCTATGAATAGATTTGGTTACAAATATTATGCTAGTATTGTGCCATGGCACAATAGTGCACTTTTCGTTGTATGAAAAACTCTATATATGATGAATGAATGAATTTTTTTTTTGCTGTGATCATTTCTTTTGCATTGCTTTATCTCTCTTCTTCTCTCTATTTCTTCCATTTTCTTCGTGCTTTCTTCCCCTTCTCAGTAGCCCTTCTTCTCTTTTCTCCAATTTTCTTCATACACAAAATATTAAGACTGTATCAACTAGTGCTTTCACTATAGTTCTCACCTTCCATTTGATCCATACCATGACCCGGCTAGACGAACCCACCACCCAACTCAACCACCACCAAACTGCCATTAACACCATTCAAACCACCCTCGTCTACCATCAAACCATCATTGACACTCAACAAAATGACACGCCGACATCCACACCTCCATCAAGCATATCATCCACTTTTTAGTCGATATCACTACAAAAATCGACCTTCAAACCACATTACCACCACCTCTCTCTCCGGCTACTCCAATGCCCCTCTACATTGCGAACTCTACTCAATGAGTAGGATAAGGTAGAATTTGGTGGAGGGTGTAATTTGGGGTGAAGTGCTTTTTTAACTGTTTTTGTGTTTGCGGCCATTGAGGAAGAAGAGAACGACAATTTCAAGAGATGAGTTTTGTGGAATCGTATTGATGATGTACAACGTGGTGTCGAAGGAGGAGGAGAAGGTGCAGAAGTGGGTGCCTTCGGAGTAGGTGTCGAAAATGAGGTTAAAGAAGTGAATAAATGTGAAGAAACCGTAGAGTTCGCGACTAAGAGGGATGTTGGAGTAGTCGGAGAGAGAGGGAGAGGTGGTGCTAATGTGGTTTGAAAGTCGATTTTTGTGGTGGTATTGGCTAAAGAGTGGATGATATGGTTAATGGAGACGTGGATGTCAACAATGATGGTTTTGAGGTTGACGATATCGTTTTGTTGAGCGCCAATGATGATTTGATGGTAGACAAGGGTGGCTTGAATGATTTCAATGGCGGTTTGATGGTGGTTGAGTTGGGTGGTGACTACAGGTGAGAACAATGGTGAAAGCACCAATTGATACGTCTTAATATTTTGTATAAGAAAGGGAGAGAAAATAGAAGAAGAGCCACCGAGGAGGGGAAGAAATAGATTAAAAAAGAGAGATAAAGCAATGCAAAAGAAATGATCGCAGCAAAAGATGCTTTCATTCATTCATACTACTCCATATATAGAGTTTTTTATACAACGAAAAGCGCACTTTCACAGATGGCACGGTACCAGCCTAGTATTTGTAACCGATTCTATTTTTAGCTTTTATTATGAAATACAAAGGAAAAGTGTAACTAATTCTTGCTTTCTTATGCACTAGTGGTCCTTTGTAGTCATGCTCCATTTGTGAATCTTGCAGGTAATTTGGTAATTCTTTTTGGCCGGCTTGCAATGCTATTTGTTGATGCCTAGTTGTTATTATTTCCATGCTTCATGTTGTTATTGCCATAAGTAGGTGCATCCAATGTTGTACTAGTTTGGCCATATCATCACCATATCAAAAGCTTGCAGTGATGATGATCCATTTCTATTGTAGTTATGTCATTTTTTACAATGCAAAGAAATCGGTTATTGCTTTTTTTTTCTCCTGAAATCTCATTTTCTCATCAAATCAAGTTATCCTAAAAAAGTTAACAAGTTTCACCTACACTAAACCATTGTGTTGCAGACATACTTAGTGTGGCAGCTTTTATTTTCTACGATAATATTAGGAAGAAAGTATTCCTGGAATCAAATCTTCGGTTGCTTATTGGTAATAGCTGGAGTGGTCCTAGCAGTAGCAAGGTATACTCCTTCGCACTTTTCTCTTTAGGTATTTCCTGCTGCTTAATCTTGTTAGTTTACTATCCCGCCTCTGCACCAATTTACTACATCACTAGTACCTTGCTACTATTTTCTTAGTTTACTAGCTTTTAATGGTAAGGCATCTAGAGGTATTGAGATCAAATCCTCTTGACGATCAATAACTAAGTTAAAAAAAATACAGACACTTAACATAACATGTATATGAACTTAGACCTATAAATATATTTAAGCCAAGTCGTGGGTAGGAAAATTCTTTTTAAATTGGCCATAAAGGATTTTGAATTAAAGCTTGACCTCCTCAATTTGCTTGAAATTCTAGCTAATCGTCTTTTAAGAGAGTTAGCTTGTTTACGTGCTAAATCATTGTTGAAGCAATAATGATAACAGAATACATTTTGCTCTAAAGAAGCACATTCATCTTTACACAACATATTGGATATAACTCTTTCCATATCCTTACTATCTACTCAACAATCAACATCATGTTTCCTACAAACATAACCATGATTGGAACTTATTCCTTTTATACTTGTACTTAGAGAATTATGTGAGACAGCCTAAACGCATCTTTCTTTTTTAATCACCTGTATTTTTTGCCTATGCCGTTTTATTATGACAACCACATCATTTGATTAATTGCAGTGGAGCAACTGAGGGCCAATTTCTATCAGATGTTGAGTTCTTATGGCCAGCATTAATGATCACTTCTTCTGCAGTCCAGTCTGTGGCATCAATTCTTAAGGTTATATTATATAGACTAAATATATAATATCATGGAAAACCTTGGTATTTTTCAGTGTTACTAACAAAAGATACAATGGAGACTCTTGTTTGACATGAAGTCTGATGCTGTCATCTATTTTTAGGAGTTTGTATTTGTCGATGCTGCTAAACGGCTTCAGGTATCATTCTGTTCATACTGATTAATGATTATACATGAACTCCATTCATATTCATCACAGTTTATAGTTTTCCATTATCACTTTTAATCACTAGTTATTAATATGCTACAGTATGTGTATATAGGGGAAGACACTGGATATATTTGTAGTCAATTCATTTGGATCTGGGTTCCAGGTGAGTAAGTTCCCATCGAATTACTTTATAATGCTCTTCACATCAAGAAGTATCATATCAAAGTTGTTTGTCTTGCCTAAATATTTCTTTTCAGATATGAGTTTTATTTTATCTTTCATGTTATTCAGGCACTTTTTGTATTTCTGCTTCTTCCTTTTCTTTCTAACATGAAAGGAATTCCTTTCTTTCAACTTCCTGCATACCTAAAAGATGGCGCAGCTTGTTTCCTGAATTTAGGAGGCATCACTGCAGGTAAGTGAAACTCCTGAGTCCTGATAGATCGAACACCTTTTTGTAAGTTTTTATCATAATTAATAGCATATTATATCATACACATGGAGAATTTTGGCTGTTGTTAATATGTTCCATAAAAACGATGTACCAGGTAAGTCAGTCTTATACAATTAGAATGAAAATTAAATGGGTAGCTTTCTTTTGTTTAAGGCTGTGATGGAGCTCCAATACTTCCCATACTCTTCATTGCAATGAACATGGCATTCAATATTTCATTGCTTAATTTGGTGAAGATGTCATCGGCAGTAGTTGCTTCACTTTCATCAACATTAGCAGGTCCTTTTAGGAACATGTTCAACATAACTCTTAACTAAATGCTTTCATATCAATCTAATCGTCTGAACATTTCTTTCTTTTTGTTGCAGTGCCTCTTTCAATCTACATGCTTTCACTTCCATTACCATATATACCTCAAGGGACCAACTTAAATATATATTTCGTGATTGGCACAGTGATACTAGTGCTAGGTCTGATATTGTACAATCTTCCTCGATCATCGAATCAGCTCTCTAAACATGATTGATGGAATTTACTTGGCAACAAATTGCTTTAATATCAAACCTGTTTCCTTACATATAGACCATTTACAGCTGACAGGTATGTCTTTCTTGGAATCCTTGGTTTAAATTACCCTTTTTTTTTCGTACTCCATATGTTGGAAAGTTTTTGCTGGTTATCATAACAGTAAATTATAAAAGTTCATACTACACAAATGAAATTTTTTAAATTGGTGCCAAGTATGTATGTTCATGTATGCACTAGTTGTTTGTAAAGCATACCAAACATGAAATAGGAACTTTGAAACCATTTTGTCTTCGAGACTCTAAGGCCTAGTTTTCGTACTGTTGTGGCTAGGAAAGTTGTTTTTTTACAAGTGCTTTATAACAGTTTGGATCATAGAATCACGGTAATAAGAAACGGCCACCCTAAATCTTGTTCTATTAGAAAGAAATACAAGAAGAATGTACAAGCGGGGCGAACATTTGTTACAAGAAGTATACTGTTAAAGGCGCACAAGCAGTGAGTAACTGATCCAAATTTTCCATCTCATTAAAATTTGAATTAAGAATTGAAGAGGGATTTGGAATTGATGCTGGTTATGGCTATAGACTGTACAGTAATAAAAGAGAACGTAAATATGGATTTCCATTCAATTTGAAAAATATTATGGCTATAGCCTAATATTCAATTTGACCACAGCTACAGCTACTACTTTTATTTCCTATCTTTCTTAGATGTGTGATTGAAAGTTATTGCTACTAGGGCCGATTGTTAAGTGTTACTATTTTTTTTCAGTAAAATTAGACATTCAGCTAGGCACCGACCCCACCTGGCCTTTACCCAGCTCCGCACCTGATACACATTATTATACACAATTTAATCATCAATTTTGTTTGTATGTGTGTATACACACATAGATACATACACATGAGTTGATCCAACTTATTAACCTAATAGTTATCCACCATTCAAATGGATTGGATCTAACCCATTTAATCAAAGTGGTTTTATTGGGTTGAGCCATCTAATACCCATTTACAAAACGGACTTTATGAGTTTGACCCATTTAACAATTCAAACCCGATTAATTCATTTAAACATCCATATCTAAAATATCATCCAAATCCAATGAAGTGTCTTTCATTTAAAATAAAATAAAATTCATAAAAAGAAAAACGGATCTTTTGAAAAATTTAAAAAATTGTAAATATCGAAACTGAAAAGTACAAATTTTTTGATATTTTTTTTAATTTTTTAGCAAAATTAGGAAAATTGATATTTAAAGAAAAGTTATAAAAATTCAAAAACAATAAAATAAACTACTGCTAAATATAGTAAAAATACTAAAAAAAGAAAATTTTTAGGAAAATAAAATAGAAAACTCAATGAAATTCATAAAAATAATATATTACAAAAAAAGAAATTTTGTAAAAATAGAAATAAAACTCAAAGAACTTAAAAGGTTCAAAGTTTTGAAAAAGTTAGAAAAGGTAGTGTAAAAAACGATTTTTTTTATATAAAACTACAATATTCAGAAAATTCAAAAAACTAGAAAAAGTCAAAAGAACGAAAAAAAACTTAAAATTTCAAAATATTCGTAAAAACACAAAAACTTGAAAGAAAAATGAGAAATTGAAAATATTAAAATAATATATAATTCTGTAGATCATAAATATTTATTTTGTGTAAATACTCATAAACTCAAAACAACCAGTACAAATTCAAAAAACTGAAATTTATAATAAAATCTATAAAATTATAAACATCGAAAAAATATAAATAATTCAAAAAGAAATAAAAAACATAATAATTCAAGGAATTTGACATAAAACAAAAAATGAAAACCGACAAAAAAAATCAAAATACATAAAGGATTCAAAAAATCAAAATTTTAAATATCTAAAAATTAGGAATTTTAACAAAATTAGAAAAGTACGATAAAAGTTGAAATGTCTAATTTTTTTTGAAGTTTCTGAAATTTTTGATAAAATTTGAAATGTTGAAACTTGTGAAAAAAGTGGAAATTTTTATAAATTAAAAAAGTTTGAAAAAAATGCTTTTTTTGAAAACTAGGGAATACTAAAATTTTCACTAAATTTAAACTTTTTAAAAGTCGATTTTTTTTAATTTAAAGTTTGAAATAAATTTGAAACTTTGATTTCTTTTTGAATATATATATATATATATATATATATATATATATATATTAGACGCTCGAAAAAAAAAGTTGCACAGAATGTGTCGCTTTTACCCGCTTAATAATCGTGTTGGGTTGGTTCAACCCACATAATAAATGAGTTAATTCGGTTGGGGTGGCAATTAGACCGGACTCGACGACTCGGACCTTGCCTGGCGGGTCTCGGTTCTAGGTAGATCAGATTTTGTCGGGTCCAAACTAAACATTTTAAAATATAGTCCTGACTAAATCCAAGCTTCGATTCGGGTCGGGTTGGATCCGGTTGAGTGTAATAACACTAAAATGCATATATTTCAATGTTTTTTTGTCTTTCGGATCGGTTCTGGTTTGGTTTGGGTTTGTGGTTCTCAATTCTAATTGCATGTCTTAGCGCACAAGTAGTGAGCAACTAATCCAAAATTTCCTTTTCATTTAAATTTGAGTTGAGAATTGAAGAGGGATTTGGAACTGATGCTGGTTATAACTAGACTATCCAGTAATAAAAGAGAACCGAAATGTTTGAAAGAGCAAAGTATTACAAACATCATATAGTTTAATCGCACATCCTAAGAAAGATAGTAAATAATAGTAGCTGTAGCCGTGGTCAAATCGAATATTGCGCTTTACCATTTGATTTGTTGGTCTAGGTAGGGCTAACATGTTATTTCAAGTTTGGTCAATTGTTAAGCGGTACTATTTTTTTAGTGAAAGTAAACAAATTCAGCTAGGACATTGACCCCACCTGGCCTTTACCTAGCTCCACCCTTTATACACATTATTATACACAATTCAATCATCAATTTTTGTATGTATGTGTATACACACATACACACATACACACACGAGTTAATCCAACTTATTAACCTAAACTAGTTACCCACCATTCAAATAGGTAAGTGGTTTTATTGGGTTGAGCCATCTAACCCATCTACAAAATATACTTTATGAGTTTGACCCATTTAACAATTCAAAGCCGATTAATCCATTATTCATCTATATCTAAAATATCATCCAAATCCAATGAAGTGTCTTTCATTTAGAATAAGATAAAATTCAAAAAAGAAAAAGAAAAATTCAGTCTTATGAAAAATTCAAAAAATTTGTAAATATTGAAAAAACCGAACAAGTACAAAATGTTTGATTTTTTTTTAAATTTCAGTAGAATTAGGGAAATTGATATTTCAAGAAAAGTTCTAAAAATTCAAAAAAATAACAATAGTAATAAACTGCCGTTGCATATAGTAAAAATATTCGAAAAATACGAAAAAAGAGAAGTTTTAGGAAAATAAAATAGAAAACTCAATGAAATTTTGTAAAAATTGGAAAAATAAAAACTCAAAGAACTTAAAAGGTTTAAAAAATTGAAAAAGTTCGAAATGGTAAAGTGCAAAAAATGATTTTTTTATAAAACTAAAATATTCAAAAAATTCTAATATTTAGGCAAAAAGTAAAAAGGAAAAAAAAAATTGAAAGTTCAAAATATTTGTAAAAGCAGAAATTTAAAATATTACAAAA
This sequence comes from Allium fistulosum, assembly GCA_030737815.1. Lineage (NCBI taxonomy): Eukaryota > Viridiplantae > Streptophyta > Magnoliopsida > Asparagales > Amaryllidaceae > Allium > Allium fistulosum. Next base: position 150,679,886 of record CM060905.1, on the reverse strand, counting down.
ATATACATTTCAGTAGGTCATAAATATTTATTTGCGTAAAAACTCATAAAATCAATACAATTAGTGCAAATTCAAAAAACTAAAATTTATAATTTTTTTTATAAAATTCTGAACATTGAATTTTTTTTGAATGAATATAAGAAATTTAAAAAGCAATAAAAACATAATAATTCAAAGAATTTGACAAAAAACATAAATGAAAACGGGCAAACAACAAAAATCAAAATACAAAGGAGTTTCAAAAAATCAAAATTTTAAATGTCTCTACAAAACTAGGAACTTTAGCGAAATTAGAAAAGTAGGAAAAATGTTGAAATTTCTAAATTTTGTTAAAGATACTGAAATTTTGATAAAATTCGAAAATTTTGAAAAAAAAAATGTTGAAACTTATGAAAAATTGGACAATTTTAAAATTCAAAAAGTTTGAAAAATGTTTTTTTGGAAGAACTAGGGCAAATTAATTTTTTTGAGAAAATTGAAATTTCAATAAAAAAATTGAAATAAATTTGAAACTTTAACTTTTTTTCTAATTGTTTTGGATATATATATATATATATATATATAGATGCTCGAAAAAAATGTTCAACAGAATGAGTTGGTTCAACCCGCTTAATAATTGTGTTGGGTTGGTTCATTCCACTTAATAAATGAGTTAATTAGGTTTGGTTTGGTTTTCCATAAAGGGACCGGATCAATTTATACCCAAAATATTTAGATCCAACCCAACCCCTTTGATGGATTCATGTACACACATGTGTGTATCAAGATATAAATATCTAACCTTGGATTTCGTTTCAGTAACTTGAATTTTTTGAAATTTCGTTTCAGTTACAAAATTTTTTTAGAAGTTATGTTGCAATCCCAATATTGAATTTTGGTATCTTTCGGTACTTTTATATTTGTAAACACATTGATAAATATTACAAACAACATATATACTATTTTCAAAAAACTTATAAATAAAATAACTCGATGTTAAGTTAAGCGTTTTTATTCTAAGATATGTTTTGAGGTTTTTTTATGTATTTTGGTTAATATAATTTCGGATACCTTTTGACGTATATTTCTTAATAATAAACTGATAACGGGTTCAAAAATAGTACAATTTGCAATAATTTTTGTACCTGCATGCTTTTAACTGTGACTTCCTTTTATAGCATTACAAAGTGGTTTCAATTAATGATTTAATTGTTTGAGCACGTAAATTTTGATAAAGTTGAATTTGAGTTGGTTAAATTGGAAAATGGTTCGATCTTGCACTTGATTTCTGCATTTGTATAATAAATTATTCAAATATCATGTAAAATTCGAAGTCCTTGATATTTTGGTTGATATTTTTTTGATGAAAACATCTTCTTACTTGATTGTTAGTACCAAAACCGGAATTTTGTTTGAAACCCCTTGCGATCCTCCTAAATTAGGATAGAATTCTGGTGTCTACTAGAATTTCAAATCATGATACACACTATATGTGTGTGTATGTCAGTGTATGCATATATGTATGTATGTCTTTATGTATGTATGTATAATAAGATCCGATATACCTTTTTCGTTGCAATCATTTACACTCTTATGGTTTTCAGAGCAAGGCATCTCAAAATGAAACGAAACGAACACGTTCAATCTACACTATTAACATTAGTTTCAAAGAATGAGATCATTCAGAAACTTGTAACATGTTCGAATATTAGAATGTTAAGTTAGTGTCAACCACTGAAACATTTATTTTACTGGTTGATTTGAAATATTATTTGAATATGTATAAATTATCCAAAGTTAACGAAAATTTTGTGAAAGTAATTTTGAGTCATGTAAGAATATATATACAATTTTCGTTTGGCTTCAATGCTACCTACCAAGCATCCAACTAATGGCATGAGGATTTTATTTGATGTTCATTGATCTTCTCAATCGTAGAATAATGGTAGTTTTTACCAATTTACGTTCTCGTTATTTTATTTGGCAGTCGGAGAGTGCACCTTTTCATTAAGTGGATGAGGGAGGACGAATTGTGTAGCTCCAAAAAAATCATAGGGATGTAAATGAGGTGTGATGGATAGAGGTATAGTTGAAGTCTTCATGTTTTTAAGTACCTATGTGTGTGGATGACGAATTTGTAGCTTTAAAAAATCATAGAGGTGCAAGTGAGGTGTGATGGACACCTCCTTCTTGGAGCGCGCACCCTTATCATAATCTGATCAACACTGCTGTAAATGCTATAATATTTTGTAGATATGCAATATCATCTTCACATAAATGGAGCACATTGATTATATCTGACATATTTGATGTTTAACGTTAGAGGTTAAAATCAATATATTAACGTTGGATACTAACCTATAATTTCAAAGAGACTAAATATTTAAAATGATCTTTTTTTTTGTAAAGATGATTTCCATAACGTAAATTGAATATTTAAATTTCTTTTCGTAGCATTTGGAATACTGTTGTCCAACATACCTTGTAAGTGCTAAAATGGTGTTTCCAAAGAGGGGTGTAACTAAACTTTCGTCTTGTATGGTGTGTGTCATATATTCAATTTGGAAGTGAGAATTTTATTTTGTATGGCATAAATTTTCTATAGACCTCGAATTTTATAATTTAACCATAGCAATTTGAAATATGGAGAACCTCTAAGAAGTAATATATAGGTAAAAACTTAAAGTTGAGAGATGAAGGATTGTGCGTTCACGAGAAAATGAACGGGGATAAAATTCCGTTCGCGTCCGACGCGTTGGATGCCCCAACGGAAGTTGGCCCACACAAAGGCACATTGGCCAAACGCACAAAAATGATGCGTTTGAAGAATGAACGGATGTTTATAATGTTTTAATAATTATATTTAATTTAAATTTAAATTTTTAAAAACTTATAAAATTAATAACTTGTGCAAATGAGGTCCGTTTGAGATGCGGTTTTTTGCGCCGCGATCGTATTAAAGTGTTCTACATTATGAAGTTGGTTTGAACTGAATCCTAGCAATTGATAAATTTAAAATATACATTTCAAATACTCCGTTCAGATTCTTCACTCAAATACCCCGTGCGTAGTCAAAACGCATTTTCCGTTTAACAAACTTTCCCGTTCAAATACCGGTTCAAATTCCCCGTTCAAATGCTCCGTTATCGTTCGTCGAGAATGCATTCTAAGAACTCGAATATGGTTAATGACAATCCGTTTGATAATGTGTGTGAAGGGTAGACTTACATCCAGTGGATTTTATGAGCAAAATGATATTTTGAGTCTTCAAAATAAGAACTTGCATGTATTCATCTACATGCTATTGTGTCTCGATTAGAGCATCACAAAGTGAGGTATTCTCTAAGTAATGATACTTAGAAAATAACTTAATAGGATATCAATTAGGTTTCAAGACTCAATTTGTAGTAGCAATAATCAACTAGCTACTTGATAACAAAGGTGTTCAGTACCTTAGGCAAATCTTTAAGTAGTCATTGCCCCATAATGTCTACATACGCACATCCATGTATTTATTTATTCCATATAAATTAAATCAAATAAAAATCTAGAAAAGTTATATTTGCATCATGTTAGTTTCTCTTTAGGTTTCGCTTGAGAGTTTATTTTTTTATCGGTTTTGACTGATTTTGGATGGATCTATATTTCAGGTGTTATCACAACCCTTGATTGTAGGTTTTTTCACACTGGTTGTTGTTGGTTATAAAACCGGTGTAATGGAATTTTAATGGCAATTCTCAAGTCATCAAATTGGGGTGTTATTGTGAAAGGAAACTCGTTCCGCAGTTGGAGGCATGGTTCCATATATATTGTGGGAAAAAACATTTCCTCATTATTAATTCAAATCATTGAATAGTTTTCTTAATTGCACCGAGAAGTGACTAAGGTTCTTCTCCATGTTTAATTATTTGTGTTCATTCTTTTAAGTTTGGATTTTTACCTTGTCATTTAATCTTGTTTGGATTGTTGTTCTAATTTGTTTTTCATTTCTTCATCTATGGATGTTGATCTGTGAGGTAAAAACCAATTCCGCATTAGCGGCGTGATCTTGCAGAATTATTATATGTTCCACTCATCACTTGAGTTTTCTCACGTTGGTATTACTAGACTGATCTGAGTGTTATTTTATTTTAACACTCGGGTCAGATCAAACATATTTTCCAGATTAGCTTCAGATGCTTTGGAGTTCATTAGACGAGCTGGATGCCCAAGACGTATCTACATATTTCTTTATTTTTCCGCTGTATTGATTGTTGAATTTATCAGCATTTATAAGGACATACTGTTATAACTGTCCAGACTGATAATATGATAGTATACTCTGATGATTGTTTATAATAAAGTTTTTTCTTTTGTAAAGACTTGATTTATATATTATGTCACTCGTAATGTTTTTGTGAGATTTTGTTCCATCTTCTTCTTTCTTCATCCCAATGAACCTGTCTTTCGGACTCTTAATTGATCGACGCATGAATACTGAGGATGTATTAAGTGTCGTATTTAGCTATAAGAAAAGCAGATCGTTACAAGTGGTATCGATGCTTAGGTTAAGCGAATACCTAGGCTTTGGTGGGGTAACTCATTTGAGGTAGGATGCGCGAGACCCTAGAACGAGTTTGAGCGCGTATATATATAAAAGCGCATATTTGTTATTTTTATAGAAATGTTTTATATCGTGTTGATTGATTTGTTGAGTGGTTTATGAATTCGAAAGGAATCTCTAAAACACTTAAACTAGGCCGACTGACACAGTATTGTTTTAAATTATGCAAATGGAATTATTTTACCTAGATTATATTTTATATATAAAAGAAGATTTTCAGAAAATTGTTATAGTTATATAGGATATGTTTGTTGTTAGAGAATGATAATGTTTGATCATTATCATTTATTGTTGATTAGTTAGGCTTATATAGTTTATGAGAAATTATTGTCTTAGTTAAATTAAATACAAACACCTTGTGAATTCATTTTCACAATTTGACTATAAGGCGTTCGGTGACAGTGTTGAGATAAAAATTTAAATTTAATTTTGATTGTAATAAGAGTTGTTTATTATAATCTAAACTAAGAATAAACATTGTGAAATGTTTTATAAAATAATGTATATTATTATTTTAAATGATTTTTTGGAAAAAGTAATAAATAGTACTACTTGGAAGTTTTTACAAGTATAAATACGTTGGAAAGAAAATTTAGGTAAAAAGTATATTTTTATTTATTCTACAAAGTTAATTTTAAATAAAAGAAGAATTTTATGTTAACTAGTTCGAGTGATCCGAAAATAACTAAAAATGAGAAAGAGATGTGTTCGAATGGTAGGCACTTCTCTTAACTATTACCCTTCTTAGTAAGAGATTATACTATACTATTTGGTAGTACCCAGTTCCTTAGTATCATTTGAGGGTTACTCGGGCTATGTAAATATATTTTAATAAAAATCATTTCAAGAAGAGTTTTGAAATAAAATTGGGTATTTGGATCTCGAATTTTCTTAAGAGAAATAAATTCAAAATGGAAAAGTGAATTAGATAGTGGTATATAGTCTCAGGATGTAATAAAGTATTCTAAAAGTTAAACTTAAGTTAGTTCTATGAAATGTTTTTATAAATAATTTTAATAGAAATAAAATTGGTATTAGTGAGAACCAATAAAATAAGTATGTAAGTTGGACATATATCATTCCTCTTTTCACATAAGTTGGATCCAAGATTCGAATACATGATCTTAGGGTGTGTCACACCATTTTGAATAAGGATTTATCACTCGATTTTTAACGGCGAACACTTGGTGAAGGTTCTTAATATGGAACCAAAATTTTCTATCATAGTAAATGGCTATGTCAGGAGAATAAAGGTTTCTAATTAAGAAGCCTGATCGGAGTCTGCAATAGGAAGCCGGGTGAGCGATACTAGTTCGAAAGTAAAGCTATGTGTTCGACTGAGTAATCAGATCAAATTTTGTAGGAATGATCTATGTACATCATATGAACCGATGAATAGTGTTAAGCATTTCTGATTTGGTTTGTTTTTTTTGTTAGGATTATGGTTAAATTTCGGGTCAAAATTGTAATGACTTGAAATTTCACTACTTTGATTTGTGAATATTTAATTAATTTTAAATATTCAAATAATTGATTTTATAATGAAAATAAAACTCTTTTAAATAATGAATAATAATGGTGAAATAGTTTTCCAAATTTGTTTACAAAAATATTTAGTTCGAAGAAAGATCGAAAATGTAATCGAAATTTGTTTTCCGAATTTTCGACTTTTCGTCGACTAAAAGTTATCGAAAACATTGTGAACTCTTTAACATAAGTATACACGTTTGTAAATAAGTTAGTATATGTGTGTATTAGTGTATGTATATATGTATTCATACCTAAGTATATAAAGTTTAAAATAAAAATATAAATGTCGCATCATTAGAAACATTAAGTACAAAGAGTACTTAAACATGTTTGCATGGAAATGAGAAAAGGGAACAAGGGTGTGAGCGTGAGTACATGAGGTGGAAGAGGCTAGGTGAGGTGGCAAGAGGTAATTCACTTTTTCTCTTACTTATAAATAACCCTTCACTTCTTCAAAATTTTCTTCCTCTTTATTTTATCATATCTTCCTCATCTCTTATCCTAATGAAGAAATTCTTTTTTTGAAACCGTAGCAAATTCCAGTGGCTATAACTTTCATTTGTACTACTTCAAATTTTGAGCTTAGCCATGTCAAAATATCATTTCTTTGCATAGTGTTTTCGGACTCATATTTTTAAGTCCGAAAATATTTCTTCTTCTTTTGACCATATCTCCCCCAAAACAAATCCAAATTGAGTAATTATTTTTTTTTAAATGGTAATGAAGAGAATTTTCAAGAACTTTCTCTTTGACAACTTCTCCAAATTCCAAGAGTAACATAGCCAAAAATCCAAGAGAAGATGACTAAATTTTAGGTCCAGTTTTGTGAATTCAACATTATCCAAAGTTCCTCCGCCTCTCCAAAACAAGTCCTCACCTCACCTATACATGTCATGACTGAGCCATACTCTACCATGGCGAGCCTATTTCCAAGTTTTAAGTCCAAAGACCAAGTTTTGATAGTTCTAAAGTTATTCCAAGTTTTCAAATGGGTTTTGCAAATTTTCGGTGAGTAAGCTTCTAACTTTTGAAAAGATGTTGCCTTTGCATATATGATGGTTATGTGTTATTTATATATGATGTTAATGTTTGGATTATGATATGGTTTGGATGTATATGTGTGTAGCTTGTGTTTTAGCATTTGACTTGAATCGATGGATTAAAGTGATGTGTTTGGATTCAAAGTTGTGATATTTGTGATGGGTGATGATATGATTTAATATTCATAATCTTGAATATATGATTAAATGATTTGGAAGTTAGAACTTGAGATGTTGAAAAGGACTTGAGATCCATTTTGAAAATCAAATCGTTTACTAGTTTTGATTTAGTAAATGTTTTATTTTATTTTAGTTTCTAACTTTAGTTAAAGTTTTTAAAATTCTTTTAAATTATGTTTTAAAAGTAAGCAAAAGTGAAAAGCTAAAGTTTTGGATGATAACTTAGAAAAGTAATTCTAAGTTATTACGTCCGTAGCGATAGTTGCTATGGATACAGTTTGGGGAATTTAACGATTTTCAAGTTTTAAAAGTTTCTTTTAAATGTTTTTGAAAAACCATTTTCAAACTAAATTAGTAAGCATATAATTTAATTATTACTTAATTAAGTATGTTTTGATAATTAATTAATTTATTAATTAAGAATAATTATTTATTAATTAATTAGTAATTAGGTCAAGTAATTAGTAATTAACTAGTATCAATTAAGTAAGTTTATTATTAATTAATTAAGGAAGTTTTAATTAATGATTAATAAAGTTAATAAATAATTAAGTATTAATTTTTATATTAGTCAAGGTTAATTATTTTAATTAACTATTATTTAATTCGAGGTTAATTATTCAATTAATTATTATTTAAGATTAATTAATAGATAATGATCTATTTAAAGATTAACTATTTTAAATAATATTTAATTATTATTTAATTATTTAATTATTGGTTAATTATTAATTAAAGGTTTAATTATTATTAAATAAAGAGTTTAAATGTTATTTAATTGTTAAACAAAAGTTTTAAAGTTTATAACAACTTTATTTTTAAAAGATCGGTTTTGTTTTGAAAGCAAATTCTCTTTTAAAGAATATTTCATCCAAGGGATTTTCTTTGTCGATTACCCTTAAGTAACTCCAATTGAATATGAAACACAATAACATCTATTTAGCATAATAAAACACCGTTCTGCTAATTAAATTGTATTTGACATCTGTTTAGCAGAATAAAACTCCGTTCTGCTATCATTTGGTTAGATAAAATATAAATGACATATGTTTAGCAGAATAAATCCTCGTTCTGCTATTATATATATATATATATATATATATATATATATTTGAAATGATACTTTATATACAACAAATCACTGTGACAACATATCACATGTCAATAAACGTTCGAATCACGCTACACAAGTTTCGAACTTATGACCACTCGCACCAAAGTCGAATCACTTAATCACTAGGACAATGGTGCTTGTCTCTGCTATTATATTGTTTGGACATTGAATTGTATGCCAGTGGATTAATATTTGATAAGTGATGTTTTCTATATATACATAGTTGTTATTTGCTTTGGTATACATATCACCATACTTAAGTTATGTGATGTTGGAGTGGAAATGGTATCCCCTTTGAAATATTTTGTTAAATTTTGTGCATGAGTTTTACAAAGATAATTAACTATTTAAATAAAGATTGTTTAAAATAAATTTAAAAGTAATTGATTAGTTTAATAATAATGATGTAAAATCAATTAATTATTTTAACAATGATGTTTTAAAACCGATCAATCATTTTAATAATGATGTTTTAAAGATAATTAATTATTTAAATAATAATGGGATTAAGATTAATTAACCATTTTAATAATGAGGTTTTAAAGGTTAATTAATTATTTTAATAATAAAAGATTAAAGTTAATTAATCATTTAAACAAGGATGTTTAAGTTAATTAATATTTTCAAATAGTGGATTTTTGAAGCAATGAATTGGGATTAAAGCTAATTAATTATTTTAAATAAAGCTGTTTAGATAATTAGCCATTGTTTTAAAAGTTAATTGGTCATTTAAATAATGATATTGAAGTAATAAATTTTGGTTTAAAATTAATCAACCATTTTGATAAAGTTGTTTAAAGTTAATACTTTTAATGTGAAACACCAGCACAAGTTTGATTTTAAAAGTAAAATTTTTGATTCGGTTATGGAAAAGAAGTTTCCGTAATCCGATATCGCTTATGTGGAAAGGATTTAGTCATACTTTTAACACTAAACGTCGAGGCGTGGACTCGTTTCTATCTCGAAGGTTAAAAATATCGTCAAGGCAATGCCTAGAGGTAACACTAGCTCAACTTGCCCGACTTTATTTTCAAACAAAGGATAACACTTGTTTGGAATCGATGAGTAGTGGTAAGATTATGAAATTTAATTTTCATATACGAACATTTTTAATAATCCCCGATAGTTGATTTATAACTAATGGATTCAACTTTCTTCATGGTGTATCGTCACCTTAAAAACGATTTGTTGTTCTTTTGAGCTTTGTTATCCTTTGTCGGAAATGACTAAACCCAAAGAGCGAGTGGAAACCAAGCTATGTGAGGTTGCTCCCATTATTTTCACATGCACTCTAGATTGGATTCGGTGGTATGCGCAATAAGATGTGAAATACTCGGATTCTCGGTAACCGTTGGCGCTTGGACGTGTCCGAGAGCCATCAGAGTTCTCGAATATATTTCTAGAGGTATACTTTCGGTAAGGGGGAGCACCCTCCTAGTCGTTTGTTGGAAAATTTCTCTATTCTTTCCTTTGATTCCAAGTTTTTAAATTAACTCCTTTCTTAATTACATCGGGAAGTGTTGAGATCACTTCGCAATGTTTAATTATTCGCATCCATGGTTGAAATTGGATATTGTTATTGTGAATGGAAACCCGTTCCACGGTTGGCTGCATGGTCCCATATATATTATGGAAAAATTCTTTTCCTTATTGTTAATTCAAATCACTGAATTGTTTTCTTAATTGCACCGAGAAGTGACAAGGTTCTTCTCGATGTTTAATTATTTGTGTTCATTCTTTAAGTTTGAATTTTTACATTGTCTATGCTCATTTATTCTTGTTTGGATTGTTGATCTAATTTGTTTCTGATTTCTTCATCCATGGATGTTAATCTTGTGAGGTAAAACCTGTTCCGCATTAGCGGCGTGGTCTCACATAATTATTACATGTTCACTTCATTACTTGTTTTCTCACGATGGTATTACCATATTGATCCGGGTGTAATTTTATTTTAAACTCGGGTCAGAACGACCATATTTTCCAAATTAGCTTCAGATGCTTTGGAGTTCATGAAATGAGCTGGATGCCCAAGACGTATCTACGTGTTTCTTTATTTTTCCACTGTATTGATTATTGAACTTACCAGCATTTGTAAGGACATGCTATTATAACCGTCTAGGCTGATAATATGATAGTGTACTCTGATGATTGTTTATAATAAAGATTTTTCTTTTGTAAAGACTTGATTTATATATTATATGTTACTCATCATGTTTTTGTGAGATTCTGTCTTCTTTTTTCTTCACCCCAAACGATCTGTACTTCGGACACTTAAATGATCGGCACATAAATACCGAGAATGTATTAAGTGTCGTTTTTAGGTGTAAGAAAGGCAGATCATTATAGCTTCCAAGTTGAACTGTCACCGTTTGCCTTGTTTCGCCACCATCAATCCCCGCACCTTCTAGGCTCTGACTTCTGCTTGCCTTGCACCATCTGAACCCAAGCCATCACCCTAAGCCCGATCCATCACTTTAACTCAATTCGGACACGCAAATCGATTATCTCTTCGTCTTCTGACATCCTTAGGTAGGCGATTGTGGTAGTGACGTTCTTGGATGATCTTCTTGATCGCGGCTGTGTTTTTGATTTGGGAAGAGATAGTTTAGGGAAGAAATTCATTCCAAAGGTATGGATCGATATCGATCCAACCCTTGGGTGAATTTTTGCCTTGAACTCTTGTTTTGAAATTTGCCGTATTACACTAAGTTCAAATTTCTTCAAGCAACACTTCATGAATCCCAAGATGTTTGTTTGAACAATCAGTGATGATGGTCACTTCGGATAGCCTTCAAACTTTTAAATGAACTATGGCACAATATTTGATCTAACACTGTAGAACACTGTAACTCGTACCGCATTGCACTGAGTTCTCACTTTAGCATAGGGGCATAACATTTAACATATCTGATACCAATTATGTGTTGAGTTTTTGATAGCTATGGGACATCGACGTTTCGAGCGTCTCTCCGCTTTAGGTATAGGCACATCATCACCGAGATATGCTGAATCTGATATAAGTCAAGCTCGACTATGGCTCCGTTTGCACGAAAAATTTCGGCGCAGCCCATACCTCAACCTGAAAATTCACAAGTAGAGAAACCTGCTCCGGAAGTTCCAATAGATCCTATAGAGGGCCCAGAAGTCGAAGCTGCTCCTGACACGCTTGACGATGTTGTCATATTAGATGATCCTGCCGATTCTGTCGCTTCAAAGATTGAGGAAGGATCACTTAGGAGAATTTATGAGAAACATGGTATTCCATTCGAGGATGTGCTAGTTCCTACACTCCACTAGAGCGCACTCCATCCGCCAGATGGGTATACATTATGCAATAAGTATATGTACTTGGCAGGATGCGTCCCACCATTTAACCAGTTTATCCAACGAGTTCTACATTTTATGAGAGGACCTCCAGCTTAGCTTCACCCGAACAGCTACGCATTCCTTCACAGCCTGTTCATCATATTCGCTCTCCATTTCGACCGAGTTCCCAGTAACGAAGAGATTCGATACTTATTCAGCTTCAAGCACCGCAGGGGAAATCCTTCCCTCATCTTCTTAGAGCCATCTAGGGGTTGTCGAATCATGGTTGATACCTGGAATAAATTGAGCTATTTCAAAGACGAATTCTTTTTTGTTCGTTGTCCTCTTGGATTCGCAAAGCGATAGTTGTCTCCTCGTAAGTTACCCCTTGTCCTTTTCGTACAAGTCCAGGTTTATAGTTCTGCCATCATTGAATGTCTTTTTCGTTCTTTGCAAATCTACCACGCTGGCTTAGCAATGCTACTCTGGCAGAGACCCTCCGACAACTTCATGAAATTCTAAAAGTACAGTGAGAGAGGCTAAGACACTGCTTAGTGATGAGAATCTGCGAGTCTATAACCCATTGGACCCAGATCGTAGTGTCGGTATTGTTCCAGAAGCCACTGATGGTGATGAGGGCGATTCTTCATCTGGAAATAATGGAGATCATTCACCGGTACCCCCAGTTCAAAGTCCAGTGATCGAGGCTAGCGACATACAAGAGCACACCGAAGAAGGTGAAATCAGAGAAGAAGTTGTAGGATGAGGTAACAGAGGGAAAGAAGGCCAAGATGGTACTGATGCAGGCCACGATCTGTCTGTTGACGAAGGTGATGACGATCAACAACCACTTCACAAAAGAAGGCTCAAGATTAAAATTGCCAAAAGAAAAACTCTGACTCTACCTTCGTCGGTCACAGCTGCATTTGAAACTCCTATACAGCATTCAGAGGATCCTTATGTAAATTTTGGGCCAATCCGGATGTAATCGACTCGTTCGGCATTGGCAATACAAGCATTGGGGATGTTGGGTCCTCCATTCAAGAAGATGTGCCTTCAACTAAAGTAGGGGAGATTCCTTTGTCAGCAAAATTCAAACCCACGGTCCGTCAGGAAAGTGTGGATGGGAGCACGGACCCATCGGATCACCTTGTCGCTTTCAACTCAATCACTAGAGTCAGGCAGCTAACCGGTAATGCGAAGTGTTTGCTATTCCCGTCCACACTTATCGGGCCAACATCTCGTTGGTTCTTACACTTAGCTCCTGGCAGCATCCGGTCTGGGGCACAACTATGCTCCGAATTCAAAGCTAGATTTTTTGCATCAAGAACTCTTGTCATGATGGCAAGCGAGCTTGGCAATATTAGGTAGGGCTCGTCGGATAGTCTCTGGGTGTAACATCCCCTATCTTGAGGCCCGAAGCTAAGCACTATAGATGCTGCAGTCATCTATAGTATTAACTTCTGGTGATAAAATACGGTAATGTTAATGGTATCCACAATATCAGAAGCACATGAATATGAAATAAAATCAACACAGATTTCAAAATAATTTTTCTGATTACATTTCGAAACAGTATTTTATATTCAATTGCATAATCCCAAAATGATTCTCAGGTTTTGATCAAATATAATTATTACAAATTACGCCAAGAGCGACATATGAAGATGCCCCCTTGGATGATCAAAGTACTAAATAGACATATCAGTCATAAATACAACACAACGGAAATAATACTAAATAGCTCCTACATAGCTAGCTTTGCCTCCTGCACGTCTTCAGAAGTTTACTCGTCCAATCTACTAAACCTAAAAAGTCTTTAACTCTCAATCTACTCAAATTAATTTTGAGCATCCGAGAGTTTAAGGGGAAAACATAAACTTCGAGTCAGACATAAAGCCTACTATGAATAATTCTATTACATCTCGGTTTATTAATATTATGTGAGACCATGCCGCTTAGCAGAACGGGTTTCCCCTCACTAATATCCCTTTAAAAGCATATCTTTTGCAAATCAAAGTCCTGCAATCAAAATGATTATAACAATAATAGCAAATACAAATATGCATAAAAATTAGAAAATCAATGGACTATCTATCCACACTATAGTTTTATCTGGCTAACTATTAACCATTGGCTGACTTAGGCCTACCAGACATAATCAGTAATTTAACTTCCGTTAGACACACTACTGGGCTATCTGCACTTAACTATCTTCTTCTAGGGTCGACTAATCCTAATGGTTTTGCGGGCTCACCAATAACCTATCTTTACTCTATATATTCCATTCTGTGTGTAACATTATTTTAGTCTCATCCGTGACAAAGCCCTACACACTGGAATTTTGGACTTATATTAGCTAGAGGCTATTAGCTAAAGTATAGGGCACGACCCTACACCAGTCACCAATAACCCATTCGAAAGCTCTTTTCTAAAACAAAGGCAAGTGGATTGATTCGAAAGCTCTTTTCTAAAACAAAGGCAAGTGGATTGATTTGAAAGCTAATATAGTTGGTTTCAACCCCTTCGAAAGCATCATTTATAAACAGAGGTACTTCAAAGTTAATAAGAATAGCTTCCACCCCTTCGAAAGTAACGTTTCAACACTATCCCTTTCGACTTTCTCCAATGCACTATGTATCAATTGCTTGATACCACGTGCTTTGGTTTCAAATGGGTTCTTTAGCAGAGGTATGGTGTCAAATGCTAACAGATGGAAGTGGCGAAGTAGTAAATCCAAGCAAAACTGATTTTTAGCCTTTAAAAGAAAATTCATTTCACCTAAATTCCCTTATTTGTCAAAATGTAATTGGTTGCCATTTCTTTATCAAATCCTTTTCTAAAGTGCTGCCTAATTTAGAAATTTTCAATTAAAACGTTTTAACAAATAAGCCCTTCTCCTTAAATAATTTTATAACTATAATAAAATACTTCGGAAAATTCCCCAAAAATCACCATAATTCACTTTTAATATGTTTTCTAACATATTTAAATTCTAGACCCAAAATCAATATAAAATTGCCGTAAATAATTTAAACCCAATATTATCCATTTTCTCTCATAGAAAATTCATAATAAATCTACAATAACCTAGAAAATTATGAAACTTGAAACCCACTTCTAAAATAATATTTTTGACCATGTATCAAAAACGCAAGTCATTTGGATGTCATTTAAAGGCTTTTCCAACATAAACTTATCATAAAATTTATATGAAACACTATAAATCATCAACAATCATATATATCCATTTAGTCAAACTTAACATGGCATAAGATCTTGCAAAATAATTTGGCTATAATCATAAAACCGAAATCATATTCAAAATGAGATGTAAATCTATTATTCACCTTAGCTTGGTGTTAATAAGGTTGAGATTTGCTCTTTGATTAATTTCTTCAAGCTTTCTACTTGATTCTTAGCTTTTCTTCTTTTGATTCTTCTTAATGGTGGCCGGCCAAGCTCTTGGGGTTTTAGTTTTGTTTATGAGTGTTGAAATGAATGAGAAATGAAGGATAGAAGGGTTTAGGGCATAATAACAAAAACTATTCCTATTTTTCCTTATCATATTCCTCTTACTTACTCATCTTTAATTATTTTTTTGCTTATTTGTTCATTAAGGCACGACCCCTTTATAAATTTACAAATCTCAATCCCTTAAGCTTCTACATTATTTCATTTAATTTATCTAATTACATATTCTAAATAATGTTAGTTAAAATTAAGGTCATTACAGACTCCCCTCCTTAAAGAATTTCGTCCTCAAAATTACGATAAGGTACTCATAACAATTAATCATGAAGGTAAAACATACCATGAAATAAGTCAGGATAAGTATCTCTAATCCTGCTCTCAGTTTTCCAATAAAGTCTCTCTTGTCGTTACTCCACTGGACTTTGACTAATTCGACTGTCTTGTTCCTTAGTCTCTTCTCATCTCTCGCGACTATACGAACTGGTTTTCTAACTATAGTCATATCTGGTTCCACTACTAGATCATCTAATACAGTCGGTGTAATAGTAGTTTCTAGATCTCGAATATACTTACTTAGATGAGAAATATTAAAAACATTGTGGACTCCTGTCAAACTATTTGGTAACTCTACTCTATACGTGAGTTTCCCTTCCTTTCCATAATAGGAAATGGTCCAATAAATCTTGGTGCCAGTCTTCCTGATTTTCCAAATATGATTACACCTTTCATCGGTGATACCTTGACGAAGACATGATCTCCAACTGAGAACTCTAAGTCTTTCCTTCTCGTATCAGCATAACTCTTCTGCCTAGACTGAGCTTCCTTCATCCTAGCTCGAATTAAATCAATCTTTTCCACGACTTCTCTAACCAATTCCGGACCAAGAATTCCCGGTCTCTAACCAACAAAAAGGAGATTCGCACAAAGCTTCAAACGGTGCCATCCCTATACTAGTCTGATAGCTGCTGTTATATAAAAACTCGACTAAGTGTAGGTGGTCTTCCCATGATCCTCCAAAGTTTAGTACACAAGCTCTTAACAACTCTTCTAAGACATCGTTAACTCTTTCCATTTGCCTATCTGTCTGCGGATGGTAAGCGGTACTCATCTTGAGCTTGGTACCTAAAGTCTCATGTAGACTCTTTCAGAACTCGCTAGTGAATAAGGAATCTCTGTCACTTACTATACTACTAGGAATTCCATGCAATCTAACTATATTCTTCATGAATAACTTAGCTAAAACAGGTGCCGTCATAGTTGACTACTGGAATTAAATGGGCACTCTTAGTCAATCTATCCACTATGACCCATATACTTTCGTTTCCTCGATTCGACCTTGGCAACCCGTCTATAAAATCCATTGAGATAGAATCCCATTTCCAGACGGGAATATCTAAAGATTGAAGTAACCCACTCGTTTTCTGATGTTCAGCTTTTACCCGTGATAGTTCAAACACTGCCTCACCCATAAGCCTACATCTCTATTCAAACCTTACCAGAAGAAACTCCTTTTCATATACTAATACATATTAGTTCCTCCCGAATGAATAGTGAACTTTGAACGATGGCATTCTCCAAGAACTTCCCTCCTAATGTTTCCCACATTCGGAACACATAGTTTTCCTTTCTTCTTAACCACCCATTTTGGTCAAGGCTGAAATCATTCAAGTCATCGCTCTCTATTACATTCCTTAAGTTTCTGATCCGTTCAGCTAATAATGGATCCTTTCCTTGCTTAGAAGCAATCCTTTCGATCATCATCGGTCGAACTTCTAGACACGACAACATAGCATTTTCTTGACTAGAACTACTCTTAGATCTCCATTGTACTCCGCATGTAGTCAATGCTTCTAAATATTTCCACTTAGCTATCATTGCCAATACTGAATTCTGATATTTTCTGCTAAGTGCGTCTACAACCTTATTCCCTTCTCCTGATGTGTACTCAATACCAAAGTCATAAGCGGCTAGAAACTCTAACCACCTCTGCTGTCACATATTCAACTCCTTCAAAGAGAATAAATATCTCAATGACTTATGATCCGTATACAACTCGAATATTTCCCCCAAAAGGTAATGTCTCCACCAATGCAAAAATTACGATGGCTAATTCCAAATCATGAGTTGGATATCTAACCTCATGCGGCATGAGCTGTCGAGATTCATAGGCAATCACTTAACCTCTCTGCATCAACATAGCCCTTATTCCCGTTCCACATGCATCCGTGTATAGCATTAAGTTCTGATTCCCTTCTGGAATAACTAACACATGTGCATTCGTCAATAAATACTTTAGTTTCTGGAATGCCTCCTCACCCTTATCAGTCTAAACAAACTTCACATCTTTTCAAGTTTTCTTAGTTATCGGTGCTGCTATTCATGAGAAATCCTTAATGAATCTCCGATAATAACCAGCTAATCCAAGAAAACTCTTTATCTCGGCCATTGTCTCAGGTCTCTTCCAATTATTTATTGCCTTGATCTTAGCCGGATCTACTGAAAACCCTTTTTATGAGAGTACATGACCAAGAAACTTCACCTCTTTCTTCTAGAAGTGACATTTCGAAATTTTTTCTTTCAGTTGATGCTGCCTCAACATCTCAAGCACCACTCTAAGATGAACTTCATGATCTTTCTCATCCTTAAAGTATATCAAAATATCGTCTATGAATACTAACACAAATCTATCCAAATGCTCTCAGAAGATTCTGTTCATCAAGTCCACGAAAAATGCTGGCGCATTAGTTAGTCCGAACTACATCAGTAACCATTCATACGATCCATACCTGGTCCTAAATGCCGTCAAAAGAATACCATCCTCTGCTACTCTAACCTGATGGAATCCCATTGCCAAATCCAACTGGAAAAACACTTTGGCTCTAATCAACTGGTCGAACAAATCGTTAATTCTAGGTAATGGATATCGATTCTTTATTGTCTTCTCGTTCAACTTATGATAATCGATACACAACCTTAACGATCTGTCCGGTATCTTTACAAACACCGCAGCTGCTCCCCAAGGCGAATTGCTTGGTCTAATAAAGTTCTTACTTTCCAAATCTACCAACTTCACCTTTAGCTCCTTCATCTTGGTAGGTGTCATTCTACTTGGCGGTCTACTCACCGGTTCTGCTCCTGGTACTAAATCTATCTTAAACTCAATGGCTCGTTTCGATGGTAGTCCTACTACGGGCTCAAAGACATCTTCGAATTCTCTAACAACGAAAACTCGGTTTAACTCGTCTTCTGCCTCCATAACACTAAACAAAGTATTTACCTTAAAACTAGGGTTTTCTACGGAGTATATAATCCAATCACTCAACTAGGATGTCTAAGTGATATTTTCCTATCATGGCAAAATATCCTAGCATCATTTTTACTTAACCAATCCATACCCAAAATAATTATGAACCCTAAGAAATCAAATAGATGCAAGCTGCAAGCAAAGATACGACCTAACAATTCAAACTCTAAGTGGTCACATCTCATCCCAAGAGTAGCATACCCTCCTATCGGATTCGCAACCCGTAAGGAAGTAACTAGGTATAAGGGTTCTAGGTTAAGCTTATCTACCAAATAATGAGATGTAAAAGAATTTGATGCACCAGTATCAAATAGAACTCTAACCGATACACCATGAATCATAAGCGTACCTCCCAACATAGCTTTCCCTTTCTCCCTAGCTATTGGTCTTGAAGTAGCTGGTTCCAATGCACACATCTTGCCTTTTCCATCCTTGGCTAGTTCCTTACTCTGGTTCTTATAATGTCCAATCTAATCACAGTTGAAGCATCTCACTTCTTTCTTGTCAGCAGCCTTCTTCCCCTTGCCTGTCCGAGACTCGTGGGCATAGTGTCCCTTCTTGTCACACTTATAGAAAACCACATCGGCCTTCCTTTTCTTAGTTGCTCCTCCTTTCTGAGCGCCTTTCTTATGGAAAAACTTTCTTTTCTGGTTCTTCCCACCTTAAGCTTCACCTGCTTTGTTTCCATCAAGAAAAGCAAGCATCTCCTCCTGCTTCAAAGCCATATGAACAACTACATCACACAAATCCCTAATATGTGGCAAAGTTTCTTTAGCAAGTTTAGGTTTCAGTCCGCAGATGAACTTCTCATTTCTTTTGATAACCGTATTAACCATAGCATATCCATATCCCGATAGCTCCTCAAATCTGGTTGCATACTCAAGCACGGTCATATCTCCCTGCTCCAACTCCATAAACTTCCTGAGCAGAGTTGACTTAGCAATCTCTGACATGAATCTTTACTCAAACCTCCTTCTGAATTCCGCCTAAGTCATGGTCTCTTCATTAACTCCCACAGTAACACTGTTCCACCAGTACATGCTGCTCCTTGCAACTGCTTAGAAGAAAGTCTCCTCTTTTGTTCATCATTAAGCCCTAAATCAGCAAAAATTCTTTCGCAATGAAGCAACCAATTCTCCACTTCAATTGCGTCCTCAGTCCTAATAAACGGTTTCGCTCCAAGCCTGGCATAATCTCTACTTAGTACTGCATAGTTATTGACCACCGGAGCTCCCTGAATTCCTCCTACAACATTTCCTTCGACTAAACTTGCAGCAACTCCAGCCCGCATCATATTAACAAAGAATTGATACATACCTCCCATATCAGCTTGCGGTGCTCCAGCACCCACATTAGCAGCATGTGCCCGACTTGGATTCCTCCTAGTGTTTGGTCTGGCATTTCCATTAGTTGTGGTGCATCCTCCACCAATGTTAACCCTTCCATTCCTAGCATCCATATCTTACTTCCCTAAAATCTGCATTCAAGCCTTTGTAAGATACAAAAGAATAAGCTAAGAGAGATGAGAGAGTAGAGATATAGCGTATACTTATATATAGCAAATACAAGTTACTATAGCGTTATCCCATACCCCAGTCTTTTCACCAATTCCTTAGGATTATGTTTTCAAAAT
The DNA here is from genome assembly GCA_030737815.1 of Allium fistulosum. Lineage (NCBI taxonomy): Eukaryota > Viridiplantae > Streptophyta > Magnoliopsida > Asparagales > Amaryllidaceae > Allium > Allium fistulosum. The sequence continues at coordinate 150,659,723 of CM060905.1, read as the reverse complement.
CATTTTAAGTTTGAAATTTCTTTTAAGTTTTTATAAACCTCGCTCGAATACTAAGTTGTAACATCCCCTATATTGAGGCCTGAAGCTAATCGCTATAGATGCTGCAGTCATCTATAGTATTAACTTCCGATGACAAAATACAGTAATGTTAATGGTATCCATAATATTAAAAGTACGTGAATATGAAATAAAATCAACATAGATTTCAAAACAATTTTTTTGATTACATTTCAAAACAATATTTCATATTCAATTACATAATCCCAAAACGATTCCTAAGTTTTGGTCAAATATAATTATTACAAATTACGCCAAGAGCGACATATGAAGATGCCCCTTTGGATGATCAAAGTACTAAATAGACATATCAGTCATAAATACATCACAGTGGAAACAATACTAAATAGCTCCTACATAGCCAGCTTTGCTTCCTACACGTCTTCAGAAACTTATTCATCCAACCTACTAAACCTGAAAAGTCCTTAAATCTCAATCTACTCAAATTAATTTTGAGCACCTGAGAGTTTAAGGAGAAAACATAAACTTCGAGTTAGACATAAAGCCTTATGTGAATAATCCTATTACATCTCAGTTTACTGATATTAAGTGAGACCACGCCGCTTAGCGGAAAGGGTTTCCCTTCAATAATATCCCTTTAAAAGCATATCTTTTGCAAATCAAAGTCCGGCAATCAAACTGATTATAGCAATAATAACAAATACATATATGCACAAAAATCAGGAAATCAATGAACCATCTGTCCACACTATAGTTTTATCTAGCTAACTATTAACCATTGGCTGACTCGGGCTTACCAGACATAATCAATAATCTAACTTCCGTTAAACACACTACTGGGCTATCTGCCCTTAACTATCTTCTTCTAGGGTTAACTGATCCTAATGGTTTTTTGGGCTCACCAGTAACCTATCTTTTTTTGTATATTCCATTTTGTGTGTAACATACTTTTAGTCTCATCTCTGTCAAAGCCCTACACACTGGAATTTTGGACTTATATTAGCTAGGGGCTATTAGCTAAAGTATAGGGCGCGACCCTACACCAGTCCCATCTGGCCTTCTAATATCCTAGTCATAAACTTAGGGTTAACTACCCTATTCATATTTCCTGTCATATACTTAGGGTTAACCACCATATTCAAATTTCATTTCCTTGTAAATAACCTTTGCAAATGATTTACCCCTGAAATCATAATTTTATAAAACAAGGAAGTCATATACTTTGCTTTACTCAAAACACTTATGCCGTTATATATGCTTTATACAAAACAATGTTGATGAAATCTTATCAATGAGATTATATATCCCTTCATAATAAGTTAAAACCTTTTTTTAAATTAGAAATCTTTAGGCTACAAGGCCAAAACAATACCTTCGAAACCTTTGTTTAAGACCTTAAACAATCCCTTTCGAATTCTTTGAAATTACTCCTTTCAAAACAAGTTAATTACTTTAGCCTTGGAGACACTAGGCCGAAAGACCAAACATACCTTTCAAATGTATTGAAAATAGACCTTTCGAAATCATTAATTAAATCTTAGACATCCTCTTTCAAAACCATTAAACTTGTCTTTCGAAAGCATTGGAAACCTTCTTTTCAAAACACTTAGAACAACTCTTCCAATACACATAAATATACCTTTTGAAAACATTGGGGTTTCCTCTTCGAAATACTTATAATATTCCTTTCGAAAACATTGGGGTTTCCTCTTCGAAACACTTATAATATACCTTTCGAGAACATTGGGGTCCTTCACTTAAAACGTACCTTTCGAAAGTATTGGGTTTAAGTAAAAGTTTGTGGAAACATTGCTTCGAAACCATTTAAAATCATTCCTTTCGAAACCTTTGGGTTTAATATATAAAATAACAATGGGGTCATAGAAACAGGGGTGAAAGCATAGCGAAAGCATTAATCCCAAGTAAATGAAAAAGGACAGTTTCGAAACCAACCCTTTTGAAACCATTGCCTCCAAAATCATTTGAAAGCAGCTTAACTACCCTTTCGAAAGCATTGAGAAGGCGGCCATAAAATAACAGGGGCGAAAGCACCCTTTCGAATGCATTGATTCGAAAGGTTATGTGGCAGAATGGGTTTCGAATAGGTTCAAACCAGCTATCCTTTCAAAAGATTCTTTTAAAACAAAAGGTGGCAACCCATTCGAAAGCCCTTTTCTATAACAAAGGCAAGTGGATTGATTCGAAAGCTAATATAGTTGGTTTCAACCCCTTCGAAATATCATTTATAAACAGAGGTACTTCAAAGTTAATAAGAATAGCTTCTACTCCTTCGAAAGCAACGTTTCGACACTATCCCTTCCGCCTTTCTCCAATGCACTACGTATCAATTGCTTTACACCATGTGCTTTGTAGCAAAGGTATAGTGTCGAAAGCTAACAGATGGAAGTGGCGAAGTAGTAAATCCAAGCAAAACCGATTTCTAGCCTTCAAAGGAAATATTGTTTTCACCTAACTTCCCTTTTTTGTCAAAATGTAATTGGTTGCCATTTCTTTATCAAATCCTTTTCTAAAGTGCTGCCTAATTTAGAAATTTTCAAATAAAACGTTTCAACAAATAAGCCATTCTCCTTAAATAATTTTATAACTATAATAAAATACTTCGGAAAATTCCCCAAAAATCACCATAATTCACTTTTAATATGTTTTTTAACATATTTAAATTCTAGATCCAAAATCAATATAAAATTGCCGTAAATAATTTAAACCCAATATTATCCATTTTCTCTCATAGAAAATTCATAATAAATCTACAATAACCTAGAAAATTATGAAACTTGAAACCCACTTCTAAAATAATATTTTTGACCATGTATCAAAAACGCAAGTCATTTGGATGTCATTTAAAGGCTTTTCCAACATAAACTTATCATAAAATTTATATGAAACACTATAAATCATCAACAATCATATATATCCATTTAGTCAAACTTAACATGGCATAAGATCTTGCAAAATAATTTGGCTATAATCATAATACCGAAATCATATTCAAAATGAGATGTAAATCTATTATTCACCTTAGCTTGGTGTTAATAAGGTTGAGATTTGCTCTTTGATTAATTTCTTCAAGCTTTCTACTTGATTCTTAGCTTTTCTTCTTTTGATTCTTCTTAATGGTGGCCGGCCAAGCTCTTGGGGTTTTAGTTTTGTTTATGAGTGTTGAAATGAATGAGAAATGAAGGATAGAAGGGTTTAGGGCATAATAACAAAAACTATTCCTATTTTTCCTTATCATATTCCTCTTACTTACTCATCTTTAATTATTTTTTTGCTTATTTGTTCATTAAGGCACGACCCCTTTATAAATTTACAAATCTCAATCCCTTAAGCTTCTACATTATTTCATTTAATTTATCTAATTACATATTCTAAATAATGTTAGTTAAAATTAAGGTCATTACAGACTCCCCTCCTTAAAGAATTTCGTCCTATTTTTCCTTATCAAATCCTTTTCTAAAGTGCTGCCTAATTTAGAAATTTTCAATTAAAACGTTTTAACAAATAAGCCCTTCTCCTTAAATAATTTTATAACTATAATAAAATACTTCGAAAAATTCCCCAAAAATCACCATAATTCACTTTTAATATATTTTCTAACATATTTAAATTCCAAACCCAAAATCAATATAAAATTGCCGTAATTAATTTAAACCCAATGTTAACCATTTTCTCTCATAGAAAATTCATAATAAATCAACAATAACTTAGAAAATTATGAAACTTGAAACCCACTTCTAAAATAATACTTTTGGCCATGTATAAAAAACGAATGTCATTTGGATGTTATTTAATGGCTTTTCCAACCTAAACTTATAATAAAATTTATATGAAACACTATAAATCATCAACAAACATATATATCCAATTAGTCAAACATAACATGGCATAAGATCTTGCAAAATAATTCAGCTATAATCATAAAACCGAAATCATAGTCAAAATGAGATGTATATCTATTATTCACCTTAGCTTGGTGTTAAGAAGGTTAAGATATGCTGTTTGATTAATTTCTTTAAGCTTTCTACTTGATTTTTAGCTTCTCTTCTTTTGATTCTTCTTAATGGTGGCCGACCAAGCTCTGGGGGTTTTAGTTTTGTTTATGAGTGTTGAAATGAAGGATAGAAGGGTTTATGGTATAAGAATAAAGACTATTCCTATTTTGCCCTTATCATATTCCTCCTACGTAATCATCTTTAATTATCTTTTGCTTATGTGTTCATTAAGGCATGGTCCCTTTATAAATTTACAAATCTCAATCCCTTAACCTTCTACATTATTTCATTTAATTTACCTAATTAAATATTCTAAATAAATATATGTCAAAATTAGGGTCATTACACCGGGCCTATGTCAACCAATTCAGTCGGGAATCAACTCGAGTCTGCGGGGCTGACAAGAACAGTCTAACAGTTGCTCTACGCTCAAGCATGCGATACAAATCCCGGATGTGGAAAGAACTCCAGAAGAGACCAGCCTCGTCTCTTGTTGATTTCTATCAGCGCGCAAATGGAATCATGAGGATGGAAGATGCAGATTTGTCAGATAGTGATAACGAGGGACGACGCCCCCTCAAATTTTGCCAGAAAGGAATCCATGATCGAAGAGAATGGAATTGGAAAAATCATGCAAAGATAAATCGTGACAACGACCCGAAGTACCGGGCTTGATATGCTTGCTATACTCCCCTGAACAGAGACATGGAAACCGTCTTCCTTGCAGCTAGAAATCAAGCGTCCTTTCGAAAGCCACAGAATGGCTGGGCGAGTGAACCGCTCTATAGCGACAGTCAATATTATCTCTTTCATCAGATCAATGGACATTCTACTAAAAACTGCCATGTTCTGAAGGACGAAATCGATAGATTGATTAGGGAAGGATCGCTTGTGGAATATGTTAGACAACAAGTAGTTCAGAGGATGGCCCGCGTAAACCGTCCGATCTAGCCTTCCCCACAACCAATCGGGGGCGCTATGGCCATGACCGACATTCTTACCATATGCAGAGGGTCACACATAGCGGGGGCAGTCAGAGGGTGCTCACCCGATATCAGAGGTAAGTCGCCACCTCTGGCCAAGTATATTCGTTGGAACGACGGGCCATTAAGGCTCCAAGAACGAAAGTGGAAGATCCTCCAATCATCTTCACGGATCAGGATCGGGGGGCAGTGACGTACCTCCACCACGACCCAATGCTTGTAACCGTGTCGATGGCTGGCACCAACATCCACTGGGCTTTCATTGATGGGGGAAGCTTGGTCAACGTCATGTTCAAAGAAGCCTATAATGCGCTCAGGCCGTCGGCCTCCCGTCTCATGCTTTATGTATTGCCCATTTATGGGCTCGATGGAGTTAGGATAATTCCCATGGGGATAGCAACACTCATAACTACCTTTGGTATGGAACCCACTACAACAAAGATTTAAGTCAGTTATGTGATCCTGGACTGCCCATCTACTTACAACTTGCTCATCGGGCGACCGACCCCGACTGAATTGGATGCCATTGTGTCGTACAGTCGCCTGATAATGAAATTCCCAATGCCAAATAGGATTAGCGAGGTTAAGGGAGACCAACAGAAAGCGAGGTAGTGCTATGTGACTTCCCTCCGTTGGGAAGACAAGGGTGTCCTAATGATTCAAGAGGAATCCACCACCAATGTCAATACTCCATTGGAACTAGAGAACGCGACTCCCTTAAGTGCAACCCTAGGGATGTGTGACTAAGTCATCAACATGGGATCAATGGAAGGACATCTCTCTTTGCTAAGACAATGTCAGCTACGCACGTTCGGGATACCAGGACAGGGATGAGTTCTTACATGCTTATTCACGCGGCTTGGTGAAAGCCCGCATCTTGTTAAGGGACCGCACAAGCTATCGTTCCCCTTCCTGATAGAAGGATGCGCTCAGCGAGGGTGGATTACCGTGCATCCACTCCGCCTAGGCACGTCAGAGATGCCCAACGACCTGCAGGTCGTCCCGGTGCTGTCCGACCCGCTCTGCCAGGCAAACACGAGATATAACTCTTGCCTCCTGGGGTGCATCGAAGAGCTGGATAGCTACCGCAACGGTCCGATTCCGCTCGCCCGTGATGCTCTTCGTCCTGGAGGGATGAGACACCATTGTCGGGACTGACGCATGATAACTTAGCGCAACGCCATGATAGTGTCTCCGAGGTCCGACATCAGTAGTGTGCCCGCAAGCAAATAAGCTGGGTTTCATTTTAACCCCATGGGTCTCGCTAAGGCCTCAATCCCGCAATGCGAAACATACTCACCACAACATGCCTTGTGCTTTTATTTTATTTGCAGGTACAATAACAGAAATAAGAATCTCAAACACCACATGATGAAAAAAAGAGAGTTCATAACAAACAGGGGGCATGGCACATAGCCTGCCGTGCTAGGCGTAATCAACCTATGACAACCAAAAAAGAAAAGAAGAGAAAAGGGGAAGGGAAAAGAAACAACAAAGACAACCAAGCTACAACCAACAACATGCGACAACCTCCTTACTCATTTGGTCAGGTCAGAGAGTCAATTTGCTCAGCCGTCAAGATGGTCGGCACAGGCTTACCCTCCTAGTCAGTTTGACGGCTGCCCCTTCCCGGTACCCCTGGGCCCAAGTGTGTGTCACACCCGAGATTACAATAGGAAGGTGGAAGTTTTTCGTGAAAGTGCCTACCGCCATGTTAGTCAAACGGACCGACCAGTGAGCATCCCTTTCCTGATGGAATCTCTCTTTCAACCCATCAACATCGTCCGGGGCAAGAAAGTCTGATGGGCATCCAAAAGCCCTCTAAGACGCCCTACTACTTGCTCAAATCTCTACCCCACCCCCTTCAGCTGTGTAACCTCTTCCTCAAGTGTCCCGGGTCGGCAACAGCCTGGTCTCTGACAGCTTTAGCGTCGGCCCTAAGGCGGTTAGCTTCTGCCACTTCTTTCTCAGCCAACTTCCTGGCCCAAACTGCATCTTCTCGTAGTGCGATCTCTGACTCACTGTCTTTCTCGGCCACACCTTTGGCCGTAATAGCCGCCTCACGCTCATCAGCGGCCAGCTCAACTGCCACCTGGGCTGCTTCAACCTCCTCCCTCGCAGCTCTCAACTCTTCCATCAATTGGACAGCTACGTCATTTCCACCCAACAAACTGGCTTGGACTGCTTCCAACTTCTTCTATGGCCTGCCTCCGGTAGGTCTCGCCTGCAAATTAATAAGCTCATCGCGGACCTGCATCGCCCACGCGCCTGGCTGAAAATAAGGCAGTTTGAGTTATTGGAAAAACGAGATGGAAGAAAAATGAGAATGTAAACAGGTCTTACCACGGCCAGTTTCTTGCACAAGCTATCAACAATAGCCCATAATCTGTGACCTGTCCATCCAGAGCGTTGCCGGTGGAAAATCCTTAAAGAATGAGCAGCAGCCACTTGGAAGGTTCGCAGGAGTCTATCCAAGCCCTCCCTGTCATATCCTGGACCGATCCGCATGGAAATCATCCCAACATTCTCTTCATCCTCTGCATTAGGCCCACAACACACAACAACATCAACATTGTCTTCATAGGCTTCGCCACGAGCCACTCCCATTTCATCCACCGTGGGCTTCTCTCCTCCTACACCCCCATCGGTCCCTCCTCCTCTGTCACTCCGGTCCTCGACTGTTTGCTACCTGGGGACTCCTCAACACTGGAATCTTCATCAACATGAATCACGGAGCAAGAAGCATCGGTCGCCACTTCGGGAGGCAACAAAGGAGAGACCATCACAGCTTTCTCCCTGGCATCTTGCCCTGGAAGATCCGCGGGGGGATCATTCGCGTCATCCAGCTCCTTAAAATTGATCTAGCCCACTGAAATAAGGAAACGTAGCAAGTTAGAAAATAAGGAACCAGCCGCGGTAAAGATAAACATAATTAACTACCAGGCGGAGCACCTTTGTTCCAGATCCTAATCAAAGGTGCACAAGGTTCAGAATCATCCCCTTCATTGTTTGTAGGTACCGCTCTTCCTACGCTCGACGATCTAGCATCACGACCCCTATTTTCAATAGGACTATCACCTAAGGAAGACCAAGTCACAATTTTTCTAAGGGCCAGGGGCAGAGGCTAGCCAGAAGTTCCATCATATTTCATCAAATCATACTCCTTCCATTCCAATGGCACATCAAAAAAGGCGTCCGCATCAACTATGGGCCAACCCTCGGCATCCCTTGGGCCAACGTAATTGTCCATACCAGTGCATCCTTAGCTGGCCCCAGGCAAAAGTATGGATTCGTGTAAAGAAGATAAAATAAGGCTACTGCCTATAGGCTTCTTCGAAACTGTCTCCTTCTTCTTTCTCTTTCGACTGGTTTTTGCGCCTTTCCTCATTTTTGTGGGGGCACGAATAGACTGACCCTCCGATAGTAGCCCGACTTTTCGGACAATCTCGTCAGTCACTAAGTTGTCCAAATCTCAAAGGGTATCATTGGCCCCCTGAAGGCCCAGCACTTGCCTCTTCACTAATGTCACCTCGGCCTGACTCAGCGTTGGGGACCCTGCAATGGGAAAATTGTAAGAACGTCAGAAAGGAAAAAGAAAGAGAGGGGATAAAAATCACAAAAACAGTCTCACCGAAAGGTCGAAATGACCGAAAATGCAACCCCTCATTCACAGCCCGCGGGACAAAGAAATCTTGAGATTTCCAATCGGAGACACCTTTCTTTGAAACTCCAACAAAGACCATTTCTCTCTTCTTCTTCATCTAGATGTGGTGGTAGGTCTAGAGGCAATGACCAGACTCTTTGTTAATATTAAAGAAGCGGGCGAAAAGGCCCGCGGAAGGTGTCCCTGACTCTAAGCGATGGCATGCTGTGAAAAGGCCCACCAGATAACGATAGATGTTAGGAGTAAGTTGACCCGGAGTGAGGTCGTGCCCATTCAAAAGGGACACGATGGTTGGATGCAGGGGCAAAGCTACTCCAACTTTCAAGTAACTCAAGGAGAATGTGTAGTAGTTTGGTGGGGCAGTGTCAGCTCGTTCATTGGCTTTCAAAAATTGGATCAAGCCACGGGTATAACTAAATAGGTTCAGCTCTCTGACCATGCTGTCTAGTCCACCCACGAAGTCAGAAGGGACCATGGGAGCGAAGCTTGAAGCACTATCGAAAGCTGCCATCCTATGACAAGATCATAGCAAACATTAGAAAACAAGTACGACGGATGCCTGCCCCTCAGGGACTAACCGACCTCAAAGCATGGTTAAAAGAGGAGGGGCACCATCAAAAAAGATAAGAAAATCACCAGAAGGAACACCGCCAAGGGGCACCCCACGACAAAGAAATGATACATTAACGACCTGATGACAATGATAAACGATAAGGGAGAGAGGGACGTACTTGTTAATGGAGAATTTTAAAAATGTCAAAAGATTTACAACAATGGCAGAAGAATCGGGGAAACAATAAAAGGAGAAGAAGAGGTAGCTGCGTCTATTTAGAAACCCTCACCAGCCAAATTGTGACCCTTCATCTCGAAAAGACAACCAAATTCGGACCATGCGAAGAGATGTGACGTTATGGTCGATTCAGATTATTTGGTTGAAAAGTTATAGGGAAAAACGGACCGCCAAAGACACCGATAGAAAGACACGTGATAACGGCATTAATTAAACTCCAGGCATCCATCAAATAACGTCATTTCGTATCTGCAAGCCTGGCCCCGCCCGCTAGGGCAGACATTGGGGGTAAAATGTTGCTTAAAATTTTCGCAAAAGTTTAATAGGGCATGGCGGCCGCCCGTAGGGAGATAAACGCATCAGCCAAGCTAATCCGAGCTTCCTTGGGAACCGACCGACCTAAGGGCCGCTCGATTTATACGTCCGGGTTCCTCTCACATAAGGATAGAAATATGATCATGGTGGCTCTAAGGAGAGAGAACAGTCAGAGCGGCAAAGAAAAGCATACCTACTAAAGTCCTGCCACCGTGGAAAAGCGCTAATACAGTACCCTTCCACCAATTGCTCCCATTCGACGTGGAAAGTAGCAAAAAACTTTGAGTTGCGCTGCCTGACATCCTGAAAAAAAGCAACCTGAGCAAGGAAAGGCAGTTTGTCACCATATATGCATGTATCACTACCACCTCTCCAGCTGACAACCATCCCACGGTCCGAACCATCCCATGGTTCGATCTGCCGTACGGACTTCAAATATCCTCGGGCAATCTCAACCACAGATCAAAGGAGGCGGGGATTCAGAAAACTTAGAAGGATAACACTTCCCACCATGCTCTTATCATCTTCAAGCATTCTCCACCATCTCCATGAATCCATTGTAAAATATATATATATATATATATAATGAGAATAATACATACAATGGACGTAGGCATTCGTCTTGGCCAAACCACTCTAAAATTCGTATCTTTTTATTACTAGAATTCGATCATTAATTCATGATCATATACTGCAAAGCTAACAACGTCATTAAAACCCCACTTTCTCATAATTTCCGAGGTTGATTAGTCATTCTATCTCGCTAACGGAATTTTTAGTCAACACAAACAATGCCATCTCATATTTCTTAGCACTCCAATCGTCCATCCAAATCCACTACTTTCGATTCCTCTTGACACCGAGCTGATAAAGCGCCTATCGAGCAGCCTACTGAACAACCTGCTATCGAAATACGGCAGCCGATCACTTCAAATCCTCAAATAGCTGAATTGCAACATCGCTTCCCGAAAATCAATTTTAAGGTTGCAATTTTGTTTTCATTTTGATAGATATCCCTTATGATGTCAAGGGTCAGACGGTAGCATATGTTGACGACGTTTACGATCAATACTTCATTTGGAGAATATCAACCGAGCAAATATCTGAGTATGCTGAGAGCTTGGAGACCGAGGTCACGGGACTGTGGCTTATGGCGAATCAGAACGATGAGACTATCGCTCATCTTGATGCAGAGATCGCCAAGCTAAAGAAGGCAAAGGTGGAAGCCGATCAAAAAGTCAAGGACTTAAATGCAGCGATAGAGCGGGAAATAAAAGATCACGTAAGTCAAGTTGAATCTGTTCGTCACAGGAATTTTGAGCAGGGTTGAAGAGGTGTAGGAGCCGAAGGCACAACTCAAAAAAGAAAAGAAGGAGAAAGATGAAGCCCTTCAAACAGCTCAAGACTACTATGAAGAAGTGCTCGACACTCGTAAACAGAGAGACGATGCATTGGACAAAACCAAGAAAGTGAATGAGTTGACAGCAGCCGTGGGGAGGCAGGTCAGGGACAAGTTTGAGCCACTCATTACTAATTACAACGCCAACCTACTTAAGTTAAGAGGTTTGGCATGGCTTGGCAAAGGCTAACCCCAAGCTTTAGCGTTGCCCTGGGAGCAGATTATGTAGGAAGAGCAACAACATTCATAAGGAGGTGAAGTGAATCTGACAGAGCTGGAGAGCGAGACTCTAAGTTCAGAGGAAATTAAGGAGCTCAGAGAAGGTGAGCTTATTTTACATACGAAGTTGGTTGCTACAATTTAGAAAGATCAAGCCAAAGGCTCCGTCACTAATCCTTAGGATATTACTACTGACCTAACTTCCGGGCCTCCAGCTGCATCTATTGCTCTGCCTGTCCCTTCGTACAATCCGAATGCGCCACAAATGCAGAAAAAATGCATGCTGTCTTCCATTAAGAAGGGAATTCAGATGGTACACCAGGCCACATGGGGCCTCAATCTGATGGAGGTATATCATTGACCTCACCCATATTTGAGAAGGCATACATGGCATCGATCGATGTCGCTAATCTCTCCTTTCATCCTTCTCAAATTTCAAGTCTGTCCGCTATTTCAAGTCTCTTATAAGAAAGCTCCCAACCGGGACAACAAGCGACAACAACTGATTTGACGGTCGTAACTATTTCTGGGAAACTCTGAGCATTTCGATTGGTGACGCTCCAGGTCCGGGTGCGCAGAGATGATCGATGCGTTGCGAGAAGAAACAACCAGTGATTTCCGAGGTATGCACGAGGACGATGGTGTTCAAATTACCGGGTCTATTGATCTTGCCCAGGGGCTTTCGATGAGCAAACTTCTTGAACAACAATCAAGTCCGCTGTGGATATTAAGCAAGAGTTGGTTGACTTTATCCCTCCTCCTCTATCTATCGCTTTGCCTGGCGAGACCATTTTCATTCAAGTGACGTTGCATATGCCAAGAAGCACCCAAAACGGGTTTGCTACCTCATTGCATAGTTCACCATCAAAGGGCAAAGTAAGTAGAGGAAAGATAAGGAAGAAACCAGAGGGGTCCGGTGCGTCGTCTTCTATGGAAGAGAAGAAAGAGAGGAAGAAAAAGACCAAGAAGTGATCATCTATCTCCTTCATGTTTTTGGCTGCATAGCAATAGGAACCAGCTTTTTTGTTTTCAGGCCAGTTTTGTGCGGGTTCGGCCCCCGCTTTTGCTTTCAATTTAGGTGTCAATAACACTTGTACATTTTCTTTCAAGTTTTATTTTGAATGTGAATAATAAAGACTTTTTGTTTCTCTCAAGTCTTGTGTGAATTTGTCTAAGTATTTAGGAAATGCGCTTTATATTTCCTGTGTTTTTGATCCACTTCTTATTGTCGTCATCAGACTAAGTTATTAGTCCGTTTTGTTATTTAAGCGAATAGAGAACGATTGTTTGGGCTTCTATTCTCACACTACTTTGCTCGACTCTGGAACTTAGTTGAATTCCACTTGCTTGGGAAGTTAACATAAACACTCATTTCAAGGATGTTTTGAGTGTGATCGCGCCTAACTCCGAACGTCAATTGAAGCGATTCATCTTTAAATGTTAATTTGAGCATTCTCTATCGAGATGCGTATTTTGGCCACGTAGAACTCTGGGCGTCGATTGGAGCTAACCACTTAAGATAGTGGTTTAAACATCCTCATCCAGGATATTTGTCTTTGACCTCGCCAAACTTCGAGCATTGACCGAAGTCTGTAAGAGATCCCGCCTATCTTTGGGCCCATACCTTTTGTCTTGCCTACTTCGGGTAAGGTATGGATTCTCCGCCAGACTCTAGGTGTGAGCACTAAAGGCGAATCGTCTTGTTTGGCCTTTAAATATCTACACTCTGCCCCTAAGTCGTGTGTTAGAGGAGTTATTAGGTATCTATCTTCGGATACCAGGTGTGGCCAAGCTTCATGTGTCCAATCATGGACTGGGGAAGCTTAGTTGGCACTTATCTATAGGTACCTGCATACCTGCGTTTTGAAAATACAAGTTTATTTAAGTATAACACTGTTCGCAGTGTAGAGTCAAGCACATACAGATTTATGAGCTCCGAAATCATTTCTTTTTATAAACACTAGAAATGATAGATTCTATCCGGTTACACAGCTTTGATGAAATATGTATAGATTTACATTTAAGTGGAATATCATCGCAAGTGTTTGCTATTCCACGCTCATGGGAGTAAGATCCCATCCACCATTGCTAGCTTGAATGTGCCATCTCCAAGCTTTTGCTCAATTGCTTACGGACCTTCCCAACCTGGACCCAATTTTTTAGGGCCAGGGAAAATTCGTTTGAGAACGAGATCGCCAATTTCAATGGTATGAGTCTTCAACTTGGTATTGTAGTATCGGGTGACTCGGTTTCGGTGTGCGGCTGATCTCAAGTCAACTTCATCGCACTTCTCATCGATCATATTGAGAGACTCTAGTAGGAATTCCTCATTTGCCCGTAGGTTATAATGAGTCACTCGATGAGAAGGTACTTCAAGTTCAACCGGAATTATAGCCTCCAATCTGTAACCAAGGCAAATGGGGAGTAGCTGATCTTGGACTTGTGGGTCATTCGATAGCCAAAGTGCTAATGGAAGTTCATCGACCCATTTTCCCTTGGCCTTCTCCAATTGCTTCTTAAGAATGGACTTGATAATCTTGTTCACTGCTTCAACCTGTCATTCGCCTAGGGGTGTTCCACCGTTGCTAATCTTTTCTCAATACGGTGCCCATGGTAGAAATTTTTGTACTCAACATTGTCGAATCGGGTCCCGTTATCGAAAATAATCATTTGTGGTACCCCAAAATGACAGATGATGTTTCTGACAACGAAGTTGGATACCTTCTTTGTGGTGATCATGGCTAATGACTCTACCTTAGCCCATTTGATGAAGTAGTCAACAACGACGATGGCGTACTTCGCGCAACTTTTAGGTATTGACAACACACCAATGATATCAATTCCCCAGACCGTAAAAGGCCAAGGACCGACCATTTGAGTAATCTCTATTGGTGGGGCTCTTGGAATCCTAGCAAATCTCTAGCACTTGTCACACTTCCTGGTGTAGTCAGCTGCATTTTGGTTGAAAGTTGGCCAGATATACCTGTAACGAAGGATCGTCTTCGCTAGGGTTTCCCCTCGGTGTGGTCGCCACAGGCTCCTTCATGTACGTCTCTTAAGACTCGCTTGGCCTCATCGGCGACACACCGAAGCATAGGAACTGAGAATCCTTTCCTGTAAAGTACTCCCTCTTGCATGATGAATCTTGCAGCTTTACAAAGGAGTTGACGTCGTTCGTTTTTCCTGTCATGAAGGATTCCTATCTATAGATAATTCTTTATCGGAGTCATCCATGACGAATCCTCATATTCAGCCTCCATGATCCAATCGACATCCATCTGGTCGATGCTCTGAGCTGACGGTACTTCCACTGGAACTAGACTCATGAGCTGTGTATCTCCGAAACTAGCCAACTTAGCTAGTGAGTCGGCCTTTACATTCTTCTCTTTGGGAATATGCGTTATTGTGTAATATTCAATATCACTCAGTAGCTCAAGGGCTCGGTTTAGATAAAGAGCTAGGCTTGCCCCTTTCACCAGAAACTCTTTCCTCACTTGGCATACCACCATTTGGGAATCACAGAAGATATGCGGAGTTTTAACTCCCAGTTCCTTAGCAATCTTAAGTCCTGCGATCATGGCCTCATACTCTACTTCATTGTTCGTTGTGGGAAAATCGAGTTTCAAGGTGTAACAAATCGGATGTTCTTCGAGAGTCACAAGCATGCCTCTAGCACCAGAACAACGCTTATTAGATGTGACATCTATGTACATCTTCCACCTGGCATTTTGCTCTCCACTGCTCTCCGGAGTGTCATCTTGCATATTGTATTCAACGATAAAGTCCGCCAAAGCTTGACCCTGGATCACTCTTCGAGGGTGATAGATTATGTCATATTGGCTCAATTCAATGTTTCATTTCAATAGCATACCAGAAGTCTTAGGTCATTGCATGACCTGTCTCAAAGGCTGATCGGTCAGAGCTTTGATTGGATGAGCCTAAAAATAAGGGCAGAGCCTCCTTGAAGCGATTAACCGGTAGTATGCGAGCTTTTCCAGCTTCAGGTAGTTTCTTTTTGCTCCTGTCAATTGCTTACTGATATAGTATACCAGTTTTTGGATTTGGGACTCCTCACATATGAGCGTAGCACTCAAAGCGTGCACCGACATTGCCAAATAAATAAACAAGTCCTCATGCTTCAACGACATTGACATAATAGGGGGTCTCTCTAAGTGATCCACCAAAGCCTGGAATGTGTCTATACATGCTTGCATCTAAGTGAAATTTCCCTTCCCCTTCTTGATCACTTCAAAGAAAGGGATTCATTTGTTAGTGGCTTTGAAAATGAATCTACTCAGGGTGGCGACCTTCCCATTCAAGCTTTGGACATATTTGATCATTTCTGGAGCTTTGATCTTCTCTGGATTGGCTTCGATTCCATGGGAGTTCACAATGAAGCCTAAGAATTTCCTTGATGCAATGCCGAATGAGCATTTCAAAGGGTTAAGCTTCATCCCATACTTTCAGAGAACGCTAAACATCTTTGCCAAGTCATCCATGTGGTTCCTCGATCGTCGTGACTTCACGAGCATATCGTCCACGTAGACCTCCATCGAGCATCCGGTTTGGTTTTTAAAAATCTTGTTCACCAATCTCTGTTAAGTCGCTCAACGTTCTTTAATCCAAAGGGCATGACAAGATAACAGTACAACCCTAGGTCGGTTGTAAAGCTGGTGTGTTCCTGGTCTAGGACATGTATTGGAATCTGATTGTATCTAGATTATACATCCATGAACGTGAGCAATTTATGTCCGGCTGTCGATTCTACTAGCTGATTAATCCTCAGGTGCGAGAAGCCATCCTTCATGCATGCCTTATTCAGGTCAGAATAGTTGTCGCATGTCCTCCACTTCTCATTAGACTTTTTCACTAGGACTGGATTAGATACTTTTTTCGGGTATAAGGCGTCATGGATGAATATGTTATTTCTCAACTTTTCCACTTCTTTAAGCACGATAGATCTCTCCATACCCAGCCTGTGGCGTTTCTATTTCACAAGAACGCATTTGGAATTTATGTTCAATATGTGGTTCGCTATCTTCGATGATATTCCATACATGTCTGAGTGAGTCCAGGCGAACACATCCAGGTTCGTTCGAAGAAAACAGACTAACTCTTTCATTATCTTTACGCTAAGTTGTAATCCGACCTTTAGGACCCGTGTAGGATCATCCTGGCCGATCAGGATGTTGACCGTCAACTCGGCTGGAGCTGCTCTTCCACCCTCTGGCTCTTTGTGTGGGTCCATATCTTTATGGAACCAACTGTGTTGTCCAAGCCGGGGCTCAAACGGTGGTTGCTATGCGTCCAAAGCCTTAATGCAGAGAGTAGTCTCCACACCCTTTCCCTTTTCCTTTTTCCTTTTTCCTCGCCTGTTTCAACTCAGCGACATAACGCTCGCGGCCTAGTCACTAATCCCCTTGCAATATTCCCACACCGTTTTCTATCGGGAACTTTATCGTTAAGCACCATGAAACTATGGCCGCTCAAAATTCAGCATGGGCCGGTCGGCCCAAAAGGCGTTATAAGCAGAATAAATGTCCGACAAAACAAAAGGCACGACCCTTACTCTCTTGCGGTCGCCCTCTTCAAGCACCACCGGTAGTTCCACACATCCCACTGGCTCAGTAGCAGTCTTGTTTAAATCCTTGGATCCGAGGTTTATACGACTTTAAGTCCTTGCCCTCCACAAGCATCTGGTTATAGGCTCTCTTGAATAGAATGTTGACTGAACTCTCGTAGTCAACCAGCACCTTCCTTACAATAGCAAGGCCAATCACGACCGATATCACTAACAGATCAATTGTCGGGGCCTCCACCTCATCAACATCCCTATTTCGAAAAACAATATCATCTGTCATAGTTCTAAGCTGCTTTGCCGGAACATCGTCCTCGACGGCAAAACATCTCTCACTCACTACGTGTTTCAACGCACCCACATACCGTTCCATCTCGTTCAGCTCTTCTCAGCTGGATGTGGTCCACTAATAACAGTATTGATTACTAACATTTTTCAAGCCGTTTAGGATCATCAACACTAGGCCTGTCAATGGTACGGATTTTGGCCCGAGCCTGGCACGAACCCGCCCTATTTATGCGGGTACGAGTTTTGCCTTTTACTACCCAAGCCCGACTCAGGTCCAATCCGGGTCGGGTATGGTTTTATCAAAACCGGCATGGTTAGGGCCCGACTCGACTATTAGTTTTTCGTCGTATCAAAACATGAGTGCGTATGTTATTTATTTACCATTTTGTTTGTTTACATGTAGATGTTTTTGCATACTTTTGTTATGAGCTTGACTATATCACCGTCCAATTTATATGTTAACATTGTTTGTATACAAATTTTACCAAAAATGCAGTTTTAAAGTATGGTTTTAACATTAATATTCTAAGTTAGGTATATAGTTATTACCCAGCAGGCTTAAAAAGCCCGATGGGCCGGGCTCGGATATTGGGTTGAAATACCCTACGGGTTCAGGCCGGGCTCGGGTTTTAATTATTGTTATTGGACTTGGGTCCAGATTATAATACCCAGACCGAACCCTACCCATTGACAGGCCTAATCAACACCAGGCCTAGCTTGCTCCTGCTGGGGACTTGAATTTCCATGCCCGCTATCCTGCGAGGATTGCATAAATTATTATAATTTTTTCTTGTGAATCAACTCTTCAATCAAATCATGCAAATGCCTATATCTATTGGTATTGTGACCATGTGTGTCATGAAATCTACAAAACTTGGCAGATTTCTTCTCTTTTTCAATCAACTCCCTCAGAGTCAGCTTTCTATATTGTTCTTTTCCTTAAGTAGCCAAGCATATGTTTTCGGTTGAATTATTCAATAGGGTGTAATTGTCAAACTTTAAGATTCTCTGATGTCTCCTCGAATCCGATTTCTTATCTTTGGCTCCACTGTTGTTCTTGCCCGGTCCACCACTTCAGTTTTCCACATTAACATCAACATTACTGGAATCCCCTTCGGATTGTTTTACAACAACATTACTTTGTATCACTTTGGCCGATTGACCGGCATCAGGCTTCCTAGCGACAGTTTTGCCTCTTCCAAACACAAGAACCAATTTGCCTTTCTATAGAACACTTCCGTCGTCGGTAGGGATTTCATCTTCAACCACCTCTCGAAATCAGTCTCGGGATGAATCCCCCTAAACAGTGTCATCAACACAATATCTTCCTGAGCATTGCTCACCTCAGTCACTACAGTATTGAACCTACAAAAGAAATCTTTCAAAAACTCTCCCGCTCCCTAGAAGAGATTAGAAAGTGACATGACGTCCTTCGAACGGGTAGTATGCATACTAAATTGCTCAATGAACTTCTATGCCAGTTGCTCGAAAGACGATATGGATCTCGGCGGCAGCCGAGTGAACCACATTGTTGCCACTCCCTCCAGGAAAATTAGGAAACAACGACATCGTACAAGATCAGTAGCTCTGGCAGAATCCATGTGCTAGTCGTACTTCATTAGATGTTGCCTCGAATCCGTCTTTCCATTACACAATGGCATTGTCGACATCACAAATCTCCTTAGGTATTCCTTTCGTAAGATATATTCCATGAACAGATTCCGGCTCAGGGAGGAACCCCAATCATCATTAGTCCAATGCTGGCTCTCTCTTATATGTCTCCTTACCATCTCAGTCAAATTCGACTTAGGTGGATCTACTTAATGGCGGTAATCATGATCCGCCTCGAGTGTTTAGCTCGACAGATGCCTGGGTTAATTTCACTATACCTGGGTTTCTCTGACTCCGGGGGAAATGTTCATTCAACAGTTCCGTGTACATAGTCTCTTCACTCTAGATCCACAGTAGCCGCCCGATGTCCAACATTCTGGCCATTCACAGCACGAGCAAAGGCCAAACCAACACCATCATCCGAAAATCAACCACCCAAACTAAGGTTGGATGGTTCGATACAGATCCCTCTTGATTGATCGATACCAATCCATATGCCTTTGCGGTGGTTCCGTCCTGACTTCTGTTTCATTTCCCAGTCTCCTTCTCGAACATCTTCTATTTCCTGTCCCTCTGCCTTTGCTTCGACGATGAGGAACTGTTAGATTCTGAATCAGAAGGCGTCCTATCCTTCCTGCTTCTCCTGTAGTTGTTTGTCAGTTGATTCAACAAA
Source organism: Allium fistulosum (assembly GCA_030737815.1). Lineage (NCBI taxonomy): Eukaryota > Viridiplantae > Streptophyta > Magnoliopsida > Asparagales > Amaryllidaceae > Allium > Allium fistulosum. Next base: position 150,640,172 of record CM060905.1, on the reverse strand, counting down.
TCCAAGCTCTGCTTTATTTGCCGATTCAATTCATAGTGGCTTTCCTGGAGCCTGTCTTCCATTTGCTTCATCATGCAGTCCATCTCAACTTTGGTAATCACATCCATTAGGTTATGAACATCTGCAGCATTTTGCTGCGCAACTTCCTTAACTTGTTGAGGGTCGACATCCTCAATATCTTTAGCAGCATGTGAAATGGTGGATCGATTTCTTCTACAATCCATGGTAAAAAGCAACTTATGTAAGTTTTCTGAAAATCTTAGTTCAAAATAACAGAAACGAAGGAAACTGGATCTATCTCTTGGATTTAGGCAATCCAGTAGTAGGTAATGGATCCAAATGGTCTAAGAATCACTTTCTCAATAAAGCACAAAAATGTTAGTACCAAAAAGTGGCATAAACACCCAAGAATTGAAGTAGAGAATAAAAATAAAGAAATGCAAATAAAAATGAGTAAAAACATGACGCCAAATGTTTATAGTGGTTCAACTAATCATTGCTTATGTCCACTTGAGATTTCTATTGATTATCTTGTTGTTTTACAAATACCGTTCTTAAGGTTCGGTACCACTCCATGGGTGATTACAAGAAAATATGTAAATTGCAAGGAATAAAAAAAGATCCCCGAAAATGAGCCCCTAGCCTCTTATTTATAGCTGTAGGTTGTCGGAAAATGCTCCATCACGTCTTCCTCCACGATCTCCACTACTCAGCAGCAGCTGTCCTCAAGAAAACGTGGCCATGTCAGCAAGCAGCTATGGATGAGTACCGATCCATAAGATTCACTTATGGATCGATCAAAATGCCTTGTGTGATGTCGACTTGCTGTTAGCTTCATGTTTTCCATCTTGGATGCTCTGCTAAAAGCTTGTTTCTATGCTGATAAGATGGATCGGTGGAGGAAAAGAGTTGCTAATTTCTGGTGCTTGATGCTTTCGATAACAAACGACAAGCGATCGATCAATGAAGCTTGAAATAGGTTGCTAACATCAATACTTGAGTATAGAAGGAATATGAGGCATTTTGGGTGTAAGTCTATGGATCAGCTCCGATCTAGATCCATCACGTTGATAGATTTGTCTTGGAATTTTTGCGGTTCGTCTAAGGAATGTGAGGCTTTTGATAGTTTTAATACTATGCCATACGTGTTGTTATCACTACAACTGTGTACAACCTTCTTCCGATCTCTCGTATCAGCATCACATTTGTTGCGCTCATGACATTTCTTTCTACAGTAAAAACAATTGATATCGCTCAACGTACTTTTACCAAATTACCTTCTTCCCCATCGTGTATCCCTCTTTGAGTCTCTTACTACTATAACCCCTTGAATTAATTTCCTAACTAATGATTCTCTTCCAAGCTCCTCGTTTAAGAAACTACCTTGAATTATATCTAATGAGACAACATCGTTATCATTGGAGTTACTAGATGGCATAATCAAAGTTCCTCAACTCTTGAAAAGCAAACCCATTAACAAAAGAGTGTTACTCATCTTGAAATTTAACACCGATATTTTCCTAGTGATCCATTACATCGTGGAATTCGTTTAAATGCTAGGCTACTCCTTTACAATCTCAACTGGACCACTCCTTAACTAATAAAGCCTTACTAGTAGTACTTTTTGACTTATATAAAGATTCCAACTTGTGCTACAAATCCTTTGTGAATTCATAACTTGCATATGGTGGAAAACTGAATCACCAAGATCTTTCCTCTTGTCCCATTATGTGACTTTCTTGAAAATGTGCACTAAGTGACACATATATAGCATAACAACAAAGGCAAGTGACGATTACCCAACGCCTCTGATATCCAATGTACTTGTAGAGTGCGTTGCAACCGTATTTGGCTGATGTACAACGATAGTCAAGGGGTAAAATAGCAATCATCTAAAGCAAATCTGTCATTTATCTCACAACGCATAGGGTAACATATAATAATCATATTGATATAAAACAGGCGAGATGGTAATATAACTAAAATAAACCACAAATCAGAGCATTTTAGGTTCGTCACAGTTATGCAGAACATAGTAGAATTTATTAAATAATAAACTTAAATGATTGCTATCTCTAAATAATAATACAATAGCACTAGTAAAGCACCACAATGTTGTGCAGTGGAAATATAACTGCTAAACTCCAAATGTAATATATGAAAAGTGTAGCCTCATGCTTGTCCTCTGAACAACTCAATGTGCTATCTTATACATGTTATCTAGTATACTCATTTAACAGTACTCGTGAAAATAAGAAGTAAAACATAAAACATCAAGTTAGACAACCGTCTAGTATGAGCGATCTACAATCTCAAAATACTTTAAAGATCGATATAGTAATATAGGAACACAAGGTATGGAGAATCACACATGCTCTGTCGCTGCATCCAAAGAGTTAGCACATAACAGTATATGCTAATCTACTATCATCATGTCAATGTATTACAACTCAAAGTACAGTGTGGGGGTGTCTAGGCATCTAAGTCAACAATACCTACATCATGTGACATCCCTATAGAATAAAGAAAACATAGCAACCATCAATAATCCTTACATTACTTACTCAAGTGCATTGGATATATGATAGATCGTATGACCACATCAACAATAAGAGACTACGCAACATCTTGGTTTCTCAATGCTCTACTCCATGCCACTTCGAAGGCCAGGAAACTAAAATCAACATCAAAATGTCCAGGGTACATAGATCTACAGTCAAAGATCCAAGATACGATCAAATCCAAGTGACCGTCCTCCCATACCCCCTCTTTACAAGCACACATCGTAACCTTCAAGTATCAACAATCTCTTAGCACACGCCTCCATAGTATAACACATTTACATTCCACTTCACAAGTTCACATAAGCAAACTTGTCCTTATGGATCTCATCACAACTCCCATCATCGAACATCTCTAGACATGCATAGCAAGTAGTAGATTCTTCGCCACTAAGGCCCAAAGTCGCCTCATAATTTTCTGCAACTTCCCTGAATCAAGCCCGAAGTAGAACTCAAGAATCCCTAGGTAGGTATCATGTCATTTCTCCCGAAGCCAAATCGATCGATGGTGATCCAAACTCCTAAACTAATCATGATCATGTCATGCGATGTTCGCGTCGGCCAATTCTCAATCGAGTTAGAAAACAACCGATCGAATTTATAATAAAAATAACCACAAGCGCACGGCGTACAATGATAGTACGTGGCGAGTACGGGTCGATCCACTGGGAATTGTTTAGATTTTATAATTCTATTGAATCAAATTATACCAAGATTTGAGAGTGTTAAGCTAAAAAAAATTGTAAAAACTAACAAAAGCTAGAATGGATAAAAATATGAGAGTAGAAGTCTATTTAGAGATAACTCCACTCTCTAAATCACATAAATCAACAAAATGAAATTACGATCTCTCTTTTGGTCATTAGTGAAATTAGTTGATGTGCTTATCATAAGTATGGAATATTTGTGCTATTAATTAGCTCCATATAAACCATCAAACTATAACACAACCACTAAATCACTTTTAGTTCTCATGAGAATGTTAATGAACTTGAAAATAAAATCTATTTTAAGCATGGCCTGTTAACTATTAATTAGAAATATAGACTATCAAGTTTTGTTTTAACATTCACATCATTACCATAATCATATGTAGATTAAGAGGTAATTTGTGTTTATGTTTGTTTAAGCATAGCCTATTTGGTGTCAACAACATAGGCTATCAAATTCAAAGCTAAAACAACAAGTTAAACCACTTCAAATATTTCCATTAAGCACAAAAAGAGAACATAAATGATTAAAATGTTGAAGCTATATGATTAAGAGAGCTTCATTACCCCTAAATTAAAGGGGTTTAGCCTCTCATATTTGTTATCATATCAACAAATGTAGAATGCAAAATGAAACAAAAACAAGAGAAAAAAGAGAGCGAAGTAAAATGAGAGATAATTAAAATGAAATAGAAACTAATCTACTTGCATAAGAAATGAAACTACACTACTATCATGGAAGGAAAAAGCATGTAAATAAAAAGAGAGCAAGAATTAACATTGCATAAAAAAAAGAATTACATGAAAGAAAAATGGCTAAGTAGCCATGAAAAGAGAAAGAGAGCTTGTATTTTATTTTTGAGCCTAAACTAAACTATAGAAGCTAAGAGAAGAGAGTTACATGAACATATGAGCTATTTATACATGTTTTGAAACCCTAATCCTAATTGGGAACTACCCAAACTACCCTTGAGGAAGTATGGCCACCAAGTTATCAATAGCATGAGATAATCCTCCATTTAAATGTGCATGAAACTTTAATGGCCATCAGCATGTGCATTAGCTCCTAATTTGTACATCATGGTAAGTGGGTAGGTGGAGTCCTCCATGTTTCATGAAATGAATTATTTCCATCTTTATTTGTTTTCTTATCTTGTGCATGCACATTCCTTCACGAAGCCTCTTGTATTTTTCATCCAATTTTCCTACAAATAAAAATAAAATGTGCAAGTGAATTATCTCAAATTAATACATGAAAAAAATGACCATTTTTCCCCTATATCAAGATGAATATACGACGATTTGAAAATAATTTGAATTTTGGTTTAAACATGTAAAAATACCCAATATGATCATTTATTTAATTTAATTAGATTAAATATGGAAGTAAAAACATGCACATTTACGTGCACATCAAATACCCCCACACTTATCTTTTTATTCGTCCTCGAATAAACTAAAAACTAAGATAAATCTGTTTTCGTAGCAAACACGATTGCATTGAGCGTATGCAACAAGCCGTTAGACCTCTAAGTGTCCCTAGTAGGACGAGTGTTGTCTCGTGATTGTTTTCAGCGGATACTACCCACAAAATCCAAATGCGAAATGAGGAATTTCCTAAATGCTAGATTTATTTACAAAGATATGGATGCAAGTTTTTGAAAATATTTACAAATGAAGGATTTACTTTTAAATTGACACAAATAAGTTAAATATAAGTTTTGGTTATTATCAAGAAATTTAAGTCCTTTTACTTGTCAAAATTTCCAATAAAAGTTAAGTTATCATAACAAATAGACTATAGTTTAACTCGTTGTTTTGGTTGATAACACAGTGTTACTATGAAATGGATCCTTAATTAATTATCAAAGTTTTTCAAAGTGGTATTTTCATTTCTTTTCAATAACAAGTCAAATCAAACAAGTCAAAATAATGCTTGGATTTCAATTACTTACTCTCTCTTATTTAAAAATTTTATTGATATTAACAATATTTACATATGCCTAACTTAGAAAAATGAGGCCAGATATATATTACCCATCGGTTTCCTTTTGGGCTTACGTGAGGGGAATATAGAGTGTGGCGAGTGAACGCACGAGTGTGAACATCTATCGACTATAGGCATTATTAATAAAAGAATTTTTGTATACATACACCTAACTCAGATAAACTGAGGCCAGATATACCAATCGTGCACTGCCTTTCGGGCTTACGTGAGAAGGGTACAGAGCATGGCGAGTGAACACACAAGTGTGAATACATGACTCTAGGTGTTTATTATTTATATAAAATAAAAAAATTATGCTTTATATATATATACAAATATATTTTTTATTTTTGTTTTTTTTGTTTTTTGTATTTTTGTATTTTTAAGAGAGAGTTTTGCAAAATCATCTTAGAACCATTTAACTTAGAAGATAAAAAATGTTATATCATTTTCTTTTAAACCACTACTTTTTTAAAACAAAAATTTTCAATTAGGATATACTTTATAATTATCATCCATGAGTCTTCCTATATACTAGTTAAACCATACTTTCTTGTAATCAAACTTTATTTTTATTTTTGTTGAGACAAATAAATTTTCAAAAATTTCAATTTAATAACTAAAACCATATATTTATCCTATAGTGTTTCTTCAAAAGTAATTAAAAAGAAAATTTGTTTTTATGATTTTTTTTCTGAATTGTTTTTGATTTTTGGAAAGAAATGCAAAAATAAACCATGAAAAATTAAAAAGAAGATGAAGCTCCCCCACACTTGATTTTGACTGTGTCTCCACAGTCAATCCAAGTGAAAGGAGAAAAAAAATACGACCTATATTTACATGAAAATGAAAAGATTATTATTTACATGATATCAGAAAATATACCATTAAAGAGTAAATGAAACGGTCTTCCAAAGACCGATTCATTTGTCTCGTCAAGTATGCAAGACACAGCTTAAGCTTGGAAAACCAAATCATAAAAGATTTCGAATTTGAATATTGATTTGGAAAAACGAATGTCATTTTATTAAAAATTGTATGAGTTGTTTTATTTTCGATGATTTTTGGTGTTGATAAAACAATTGATTGAAGTTTAAGTTTATTTTCACCAAATTGAAATTCAAGTTTATCATTGAAAACTTCTTTAGAATTATCGATTTTAAAATCAAAATGGTGATTTAAATTTTCCCCTTCAGAATTCGATAACTCATCTTCGAAAAGTCCAAAGAAATCGTGTTCATTAAATTCGTCTTCCTTTGTTGGATTATCAACAACTTCATTGCATGTATTAAGTTCAAAATCCAAAGTTGTTGTATTCAATTTTTCAAATTCAGAAAAAGGAAGATCGAATTTTAAATCGAGTTTCTCACCCTCAAAAGAATTGAAAACCAACTCAATTACCATATTTTCAACAACTTCGTTAAGATTTTCGTTTTCAATTTCAAAAGTTGTTATTTGAAAATCGTCGATTTGGGTAAAAGATGGATTATCATTTGACTCATCACACGTTGGAACTTGATTTTGTTTCTCATGTTGTTTCATATATGGTTCAAACAACAAATCCGTGCGATCTTTGTGAATTTCGTTCATTTGCTCAACAAAGTCAAATTTATAATTATTAATTTGAAAATTTTCAAGTGGAACTTGTTGAGAATGAAAATTATCCATTGCGCCATAATCGAGATTATTCTCATTGCCAAAATCATTTAAAAATTGGTTCACATTTTCATTTCGATTTTGAAATTCATTTTGGAGTTCGAAATTGAATTGGCATGAGTTATAATCGAAACCATTTGAATTTGGAGATGAATTCAAATTTTGATTATTTTGAAAACTTTGACTTGAATTATCGCACAAATATGAATTACACAAATCATTTATCCTTAGATTTTGTTGTGTAGAGAGTTCAAGCAACGACGAAATCATTTCAAAGCTATTTTCAAGAGTTGGGGGTTGCTCATCATTTTAAAAAATTTTGGTTCAAAATTCGAATTCTTTGTACAATAATTATCATTAAAATATCCATAAGAATTTGTTGTGAAATTATATGGATTATATTAACTTTCATAACTATTGAAAAATTCTTATGAATATGGAAATTCAGACATTTTCAAGAATGTTTTTTTAGATTTTTTTTAAAATTTTTTAGAAGGAAAGGTATTTATCAAGGATAATTTATTTTTAAAAAGGAAAGTTTGATTTTTTCTTTGTTTTTCAAATTTTTTTGTTTTTGAAAAGATTTTATTTTGAATTTTTTGTTTTTCTAAAAAAAACTAACTTATTTTTTTTTTTGAATTTGAAAATTTTTAAAGGAAAAGGATTTAAAAATTTCAAAGGAAAAGGAATATTTACAATTTTATATTTTTTGATTTTTTTTTCCATTAAATATGCATGAACTATTGCAACTAAATGAATGCAAGGGTTTAATTACAAATTTTCTATCTTAAGTAGCTCCTAACCCAAAATTGTATAATCACACTTTGTCTTAAATCAACAAGATAGTTCTTAGCCAGGTAACAGACAGGATTTATAGGTGAACCACGAATCATCGTAGCAATGCAGCCGAAGATTTAAGTACCTTCAGAAAAACAACTACTATAATATTTACGAATCACCGTAATATTTATAAATGGTTATTGCTCTGCCGTAGCCTAGACACCGAGAAATTAAATTATCGGAAGAGGACAACTTATCAATATACAATTAAGTGTTATCGATGTCTAACCGTTATTATTAATCAAAATTCTAAGATGAAATGCAAAACTGAAATTAAACGTGTATTAACAATGCAACTACGAATGAAAATTTGTTTTTGTTTTTGGTTTTTGAATTTTTTATTTTTAAAAAATGCAAGCAACCAACAATGCATATTAAAACTAGATTTTAGAACACAACCAGAGCGTGCAGAATTTATTAGCAATTTATTTTAAAAGCAGCATTTTTTTTATAAACAAGCAAAATAATTTATTTTTTGCAAGCACTTCTACCACCTAAAAAATAAAAACAAGATTATACAATTATATATATATATATATATATATATATATATATATCAAAGAAAAACTAAAATAAATGAAAAACTAGAACAAACTAAATCAAAACAAATTCAAAACAACCCCCTCTTTTTCTTAATAAATTGCAACAAAAACAAGCCTTTTTTTAATACAAAGAACTCCTAAAACAAAGAACTCCTAAAAATAAGGAAAAATACAATAGCCTAAAACCAATTGAAAACAACTCACTCTTTTTTTTAACAAAGAAACCTAAACAAATTAAAACAAAAAGGAAACAAACTAAAAATTAAAAAAAAAACTGTATTAAAGCAACAAGCCCGGCCCCAAACTAATTATACCCGGCTATATCAATTCTCAAATTCTTCCTTTTATTTTATTCAAACAAACGCGTGCCAACAATTTACAGAAAAATTCTTATCCAAAACGATCAATTTCCCAAATCGAAAACGCAATTCAAAATTCTAAATTCAAGATTCAAACAACTACAAATCCGCAACTAGAGATGAAATCTCGGTTGTTTTGTGATTTTGGGATTCACGGTTCATTTGGTTCTCGATTTCAGGCGCTGGTGAATTCGGTTTGAGGAGAAGCAAATGGATGTGGTGTCGAAGTCGAGGTAATTAGTTGAGGCGATGCTCGATGTTGGAGACTGGTGAATGGTAAGTTATTATTAGGTGGTCGCGGTTGGTTCAGTTGTCATGCTGGGCAACTTTGGTTCGATCGATTGTGAATTGGGAATTTGGGTTGAGTGAATTGGTTCGATCAATCGGTGGACTGTCGATTTCGTGATGAAGCTTGGGGTTTGGGTTTTGGTTTGCAACGGCACAATGGTAATTGGGGGATGTGAGGTGAAGTATGAACAGAGGCAAGTAGCAGCTGTTGTGAAGTTTTCTGGCGTGGTAGATAGGGAGGCAACTACAATATGACAGGGAAGGGGAAAAATGCAGATGTGGTAGGTCTGTTGCAGGTGATCAGAACAGTTGTTCGAGTAGTAACTGTTATATCTGGTGATATGAAGTGGCTGGAACTTTAGTATGGTTGGGAGGTTATGCAGTTGATAGCGACAGTTGAAATGATGTTGGTGTTCTTGGCAGTATGGTATGTTGTACGGCAAGTTGAGACTGTGTTGACAGTTTTGTTGATGGGGATGATGAAGTGGGAGGATAGGCAATGCTGATGGTCTAACAAATAGGTATGCAAGTAGGGGAGATCCAATAGCAAGGCAGGGGTGATGTGTGGCAAGTTTGGTGGGTGAACTACTGGGGAAGGTTGAAAGCAGTGACCAAGATCAGTTTGAAATGCACAGTGTAAGAAGTTTGCAAATTGTTTTTTTTTGGATGTGCACTGCTCTGAAGTGGATGGCAACAGTGATATATGAACAGAAGTGGGTATTGGTTTGAAATGTAGATGATGTTGAAGATGGTGATTGCAGGTAGTGAATGATAAAGAAGTTTTGGATGTTATGAAGGCAAATGACTGATGGATGAAGGTGGGTTATTGCAGTTTGAAGGTCTCTGGTGGTAGCAGAGGGATGGGAACAGGGCTTTTTTGTTGAAGGAGTGATGGAAAGCAAGTGTATGGGGTGGAGGAAGTATATGCAGGCAATGTGTGGAGATAGTGGTTTGTATTGTATGTAGTGGCAGTGGATGTTGTGATAGGAGATGACTGTGGTCAGGGAGTTAGGGATGGTGAAGTCTGGTATGGTAGCAGTGATAGTCAGGGGGGTATAGGGGTTAGAGGAGATGTATGATAGAAATGTGTAGAGATAATGGCTTTGTTTTGGTTTGTGGAGTATGTGGAGTATTGAGATGATGGGTATGTGGAGTATTGAATGATATTTTTGGTATGTGCAGTATTGAGATATGATGGGTATGTGGGTATGTGGAGTGTTGAGATGGTAATTCGAGGTTGCGGTTGCTGGTGATTGAAGTGGATATTAATTGAAGAGTAGAACTGTTGTGGAGGGGGTTGTTTGACAGTTTGTATGAGAATTGTGGGGGGAAGGGCAGCGAACCGGAAGTTTGACTGTGCATAGGGAAGAGAAGTGCATTGTTTTGAAAATATAAAAGCCAATGCAATTGTAAAATGAAATGAAATGAAATTGCAATGTAAACAAAATTGAAAATGAAATGAAATGCAATGTTCTTTTTTTTTAGAAATTGTGTATGTTTTTTTAAAATATGCAAATGCAAATGGAAAAGCAATAAATGCAAACAAATAAAATCACACAAAAATAACAAACAACAAACACACAATAAAATCATACAAAAATAATTCGAAGAATAAAAAATAAAAATCAAAGCAATTCCCCGGCAACGGTTCCAAAAACTTATTCGCGTCGGTCAATTCTCTATCGAGTTAGAAAACGGCCGATCGAATTTATAATAAAAATAACTGCAAGCGCACAGCGTACAATGATAGTACGTGGTGAGTACGGGTCGATCCACATGGAATTGTTTAGATTTTAAAATTCTATTCAATCAAATTAAACCAAGATTAAAGAGTGTTAAGCGAAAAAAATTGTAAAAACTAACAAAAGCTAGAATGAATAAAAATATGAGAGTAGAAGTCAATTTAGAGATAACTTCACTCTCTAGATCACATAAATCAACAAAATGAAATTATGATCTCTCTTTTGGTCATTAGTGAAATTAGTTGATGTGCTTATCATAAGTATGGAATATTTGTGCTATTAATTAGCTCAATATAAACCATCAAACTATAACACAACCACTAAATCACTTTTAATTCTCATGAAAATGTTAATGAACTTGAAAATAAAATCTATTTTAAGCATGGTCTGTTAACTATTAATTAGAAATATAGACTATCAAATTTTGATTTTAACATTCACATCATTACCATAATCATATGTAGATTAAGAGGTAATTTGTGTTTGTGTTTGTTTAAGCATAGCCTATTTGGTGTCAACAACATAGGCTATCAAATTCAAAGCTAAAACAACAAGTTAAACCACTTCAAATATTTCCATTAAGCACAAAAAGAGAACATAAATGATCAAAATGTTGAAGCTACATGATTAAGAGAGCTTCATTACCCCTAAATTGAAGGGATTTAGCCTCTCATATCTGTTATCATATCAACAAATGTAGAATGCAACATGAAACAAAAACAAGAGAAAAAAGAGAGAAAAGTAAAAATAGAGCTAATTAAAATGAAATAGAAACTAATCCACTTGCATAAGAAATGAAACTACACTACTAACATGAAAGGAAAAAGCATGTAAATAAAAAGAGAGCAAGAATTAACATTGCATAAAAAAGAGAATTATATGAAAGAAAAATGGATAAGTAGCCATGAAAAGAGAAAGAGAGCTTGTATTTTATTTTTGAGCCTAAACTAAACTAAAGAGGCTAAGAGAAGAGAGTTACATGAACATAAGAGGTATTTATACATGTTTTGAAACCCTAATCCTATTTTTAGGAACTACCCAAACTACCCTTGAGGAAGTGTGGCCACCAAGTTATCATTAGCATGAGATAATCCTACATTTAAATGTGCATGAAACTTTAATGGCCATTAGCATGTGCATTAGCTCCTAATTTGTACATCATGGTAAGTGGGTAGGTGGGGTCCTCCATGTTTCATGAAATGAATTATTTTCATCTTCATTTGTTTCCTTCTCTTGTGCATGCACATTCCTTTATGAAGCCTCTTGTAATTTTCATCCAATTTTCCTACAAATAAAAATAAAATGTGCAAGTGAATTTTCTCAAATTAGTATATGCACAAAATGACTGTTTTGCCCCTATATGAAAATGAACATATACGATTTGAAAATAATTTGAATTTTGGTTTAAACATGTTAAAATACCTAATATGATCATTTATTTAATTTAATTAGATTAAATATGGAAGTAAAAACATGCACATTTACGTGCACATCATGCGATCGGTCATATCACAACTCCTTTGGATCCTCCTTCAACCCACTAAAAGTCAAAATTATGGTCGGTACCGATCCCTTTGGGTGTGGTCGATACCTATCCCTTTGGGTGTGGTCAGCACCGACCAAGTTGGCCCGCACTTAGCTGATTTTCAACTATGTGTTGAAACCCCAAAACTGTTCGTCCAAGCTTTGTGTCCCGAAGCCTTGTCCCATGCAACCCGAATCAAACGCGCCCAAGTCCCGAAGCATCAAACGTACGCCTTCAAAATATGGTCGGTGGTAGCCCAAACCATTCAGGGTTTGTAATTCTCTGCGTTTCCATCATTCTAGCTCGAAATTAAACAACATAATTCCCAAAGCTGTAGTAGCTCCCCCCCGAAGTCCAAATGCTTACACCCCAAAAACTATTCAGGGGTTCACCATGGATCACTCCACTTTTCGGCCATAACTCTATCTCCTTTTCTCTAAATCACTTGCAACCAAATCCATAGCATCTCCACATCATAATAAATCTCTTTCCACCAATCGTAGTTCATTTTGAGTCCCCTACTGATCACTTTTCTTTAGTGAACATCGATCACTCCAAACACTCAAACGAATCAAGCATACATCCAAACTACTTACAAGCATAACACAACATACCAATATCATATCAAGCAATACAATCAGGAACTAGGCATTCTATCATCTTAAATTAAACATATTTAGAAACGACAACCGGTTTGATCTAATAGCCAAAAATGGGTTAAAGTTGATTTAATCTCAATTTAATCTTTTAAATTCATTTTAAAATCAATGTTAGGTTTAAATCTATCATAAAACACATTTTAACTTTGAAATATTTAATACAAAAATTATTTTTAAACTGTATAAACATTCATAGTAAAGTGAGATATAAACCATTCACCTAGGTGCCAAAATGCACACCAATCATGGTAGATCCGTGATGAAGTAAATAATACGAATTCTAATGCACCCAAATAGTGATTATTTAATTCTTTGCTAATGCCTTCGCTAATCTCCATTAATTGCGTGATTTGGTTAAATAAAGTAAGGATTTAAGTTGCTTTTGGTTAAGAAGATGATAAATGGAAGCTTAGAATAGTTTTTGGGAAGTGTGGAAATGATTAGGCACTCTCCCACCAGGTTGGTTACGCACAAATCTCGAAATCGGTCAATGGGCCTAGTTTGGGTTTAAGTTAATTATCTGATAATCTATCCAAAAACTATCTAACTTCATATCGCCATATCTCCTAAACCGTAAGTCCAAAAATCTACAATGATCACTATATGAAAAAAGAAACCATCATATCTTCCATTTGGAAGTGGTCTCAGACATCAAAAATTGTAGACTTTCAAGTTTTCAGGAAACCAACCAATAAAATTTCAAAGGGTAAAAAATGCCAATTCAACATTCCCCAAAGTTATAGCCTTATAGATCCAATCTGAATTTAAAATAATATTTTACGATCATTCGATGTGTAAAAGATAGGTCGTTACACTCTCCCCCTTTAGGAATTTCACCCCCGAAATCCCATCAAACATGGTAACCTCAAACGACAAAGTTACCCCACATGCCTAACAAACATAAACAAGCAAATCATCCATCAAACATACGTACACAGGCAAGTAGATACAACCTGCATCTACCCTAGCATGCAAGGTATTAACTAGTATAACATGCCAAATGTGATATCAAATGTGAAATCTAATGATAAAAAGGAATATAACCAAGTAAAGAGCTCTGAATAAGCATCCCTCATGCTTGGTCTTCCAAGTATAATCGATCTCACTTTCAACCCATAGAACCTTCACCAACTTCACCGTCTTCATCCTAAACTATTTCGTGTCATGTCAACTATACGAGTAGGTCTACGAGGTCTTGAAGCTACTGATTCAATCTCGATATCGTTCAGTTGATCCAGTGAAACAGTTACTCTTGAGCCATGTAAAAATCTCCTGAAGTGAGAAAAATGGGACACATTATGCACACCCGCCATCTTCTGTGGTTATTTGACTTTGTAAGCTAGGTTCCCAATCCTCTCAAGTATCGAAAAAGGAGCTACAAATTTTGATGACAACTTCCCCTCAGTACCGAACCGAACTACATTCTTAAATAGAGAGATCATGACAAACAACATATCGTTGAGAAAGAACTCAAGATCACGTCTTCTCTTATCAGCATAGCTTTTCTTTTTACCCTGAGTAGTTTTCATCCGCTGCGAATGATCTCGTTCTTCTCTAAAGTCTCTCTAATCATATCAGGTCCAAGAATCGATTTCTTATCCGCTTCCCACCAACATGAATGAGCGTTGCATAGTCGGCCATATGCCTTAAATGGTGTCATAGAATGCTAGACTGATAAATATTGTTGTATGCGAACTCAACAAGATGCGAATGATCATCTCACAAGCCTCCAAAGTCTGGAATGAAATCTCGCAATAGATCCTATAAGATACGATTCACACTCTAGGATTGTCCATTAGTTTATGGATAATAAGCTGTACACAAATGCTGCTCTGTCTCCAATGCCTCTTTTAAGCCCTTCCAAAATCCACCAGTGAATAATGGATCTCGATCGCTTATAATTCTCTTTGACACATCATGTAATCACACTATCTACTTCATATGTAGCTTAGCAAATTTGGATGCCGTCTTATTAGATTAATGGCTATGAATCGATCACCTTTCGTCAATCTTTCAACTACGACACAGATGCTATTGTACCATTCTCTAGGCCTCGGCAATTCATCGACATATGTTCCCACTTCCACTAGAGAATTTTAAGCGGTTGCAACAAACTGCTTGGCCTTTTCTGCTCAATCTTCACTAGTTGATAATTCATACACTTCGAGATGAATGTCCCGACATCCTTCTTCATCCCTTCCCAATAAAATGTCTGCTTTATATCTCGATACATTTTGTTGCCTTTAGATTTATAGTCAATCTCAAATGATGGCATTCACATGACACATCATCCCTCAACACATCAATAACAGTTACACAATCTCCTATCTTTGCTGAGCCAACCATCTTGGTCAAATGTGTATCGTGTCATCTCCTTAGACTCTACCCCATTCTTGATCTTAGCAATGATCTCCGCTAGTCTAGCATCTCATCTGTGACTAGCTTCGATCTGCTTTATCAAAGTAGGTTTAATCGTCAAGCTCACTAACATCATTGACCCTTGCTCACATCTCATTGAAAAATCATAATCGAAAATATACTCTAGCGGCTTCCACTCTAAGAACATCACTCCCAAGTTGGCATGTCCCCTACTTAAAAAATCAGCGACTGCATTTCTCTTAGCAAGCGTAGAGGAAAGTCAAAGTTATAGGATGCCAAGAACTCTAACCATCACTGCTGGCGAAGGTTAAGATCCTTCTACGAGAAGAGGTATTTTAACAATTTGTGGTTGGTCAATAATTCAAACCTTTGTCCAAGCAAGTAGTGCCTCCATATCTTCTATATCTTCAATGCAAACACAGTTGCTGCTAACTCCAAATCGTGGATTGGGTAATTTCCTCTTATGTGGTTTCAGTCATCGGCTAGCATATGCGACAACCTTACCCATACCATGCCCCATTCGGTACCATATGCATTTGCGTATACCTCTGTCAACTCCTCATTCCCACACAGAATGACCAACACTAGTGCAATCGTCAACCTCTCTTTCAAACTCACAAACGCGTATTCATACCTTGTGTCCCAAGCAAAAGTCTGATCCTTCTTCATCAAGTTTATTAACGGTGCTGCCTGTGTGGCGGTGATCCAATCACCTCCTTAAATATGTCCGCATATTCCCTAGCTAGGAACCGATGATAACTTATTAAGCGGGATCTCGAGCGAATATAGAAAGCCACCATCACCTCATCCGGTAGGCAGCCTAACTCTAATCTCCACTCATTGATCATTCCTATCGTCACCAATGCCTCTCACGACCCACCACTGCTTTGTACTTCTAAAGCCATTCCATCTCTAATATAATACCAAACCCTACAAAACTAAGTATGAAACAATCACAAGCTAATATACACCCATTACTCGATAAGACCACATCACGATAAATCGTACGCAAACTAGTCAAACCTCCAACTGGTATTGACATAATCAAGGGTCTGTCTATAGGTTGGGTTTCAATCCCAGTTTATCTATCAAATCATTAGATATAAAGGATTGTGAAGCCCTAGTATCAAATAAAACACGAATAGTAACATCATAATGGAAAGCATACCTTAAATGTCTATGTCTTTCCCTTTATCTTTAGTCGATGGAGCATTTGATGATTGGAATGACATTTAGTGCATATGCCTTCACCGTCGTCCACTTTTGATTCGGTGAATCGGGACAATCTTTTTCCATATGCCCGAACTTGTTGTAGTTACAACATATCTTTTCATCATTCTTGCAATTCTTACTCAAATGGCCTTTTCTTTGTAGTTGAAGCAAGTGGGCTTCCATTTACCCTTCTTCTAGCCCTCTTTGTTCTAGAGCTTCTTCTTTCCTTTTATATTGTTTCATTTCCTCTTGACCCCCCACGCTCACTTGTGGCTTAGGCTTATTAATAGCTTTCAGCTTCGGTACAAGCTCTCGTGCCTCAAAGCTTACTCGACCATCTTCTCAAAGCTCTAGTCAATATGGTCAATCAGTCACTCCCTTGATGGTCGTTCAATCCAATAATGAACTTTTCATTCTTCTTTAACAAAGTGTTGAACTCGACCACATACTCTAAAACTGTCATCTTTCCATACTACAGATCCACTTCAGATCCGCAAACTTTCGAAACAAAACCGAATTCTGAGCTATCGGTATAAACTTCTCCTCAAGCCTAACTTTGAAATGATCCCAAGTAAACTTATAATCGGAAGTCGCAGCTCTAAGGGCATTTCACGGGTTCATCACCCTTTCCTAAAGTTGTTTGAAGCCAACTTCATTTTAATCGCATCTTCCAATTCCAAGTCCTTAAAGATGTGTTCATCGGTATCCGACTAATCTTGCACTTCCATACGTTCCTTAGAACCATTTGCTTCCAAGACTACAACAATCTTTGTTCAGTTTAGCAAAATCAGCTCTAGGCGCCTGCACTTAAGCACCACCACCATAAGCATTAGGAGCACCCACTTGGGCATTCTGCAGCATGTTCCTTATCACCTCAATGAACATTGTCCATAAGGTTGTCAATTTGGGATTTAAATCGTAAAGTTAACATTTTGAATTGAATTGGTATTTAAATCATAAATGGTAGATTTTAATATTTTTATATCTGAATGTTAAGTGCATACATGTTGATTACTAAGTTATATTGGTTTAATTTTTTTTATACATGTGTTAAATGTTGTTTATAATTCTTTTTACAGGGTTAAAATACTGGATTTTGGAGGCATCTTAGAAGTTCAATTGGAATTTGGATGCGTCTTAGAAGTTCAATTGAAGCTTGGAGAAAAGATCCATGTCACTTATTTAAAGAGAAAAAAATAGTCCATTTATTGGATTAATTTGCATGCACACAAATGATGTATGTAAAGCGAACATGATGACATAATGTATTACATTTGGGCATTGCGATTTCTTTTATAATAATAGTCTTAATTAAGCATTGCTTTCGTACAAAGAAAACAAATTAAAAACATAATACAACAAAATATAAAAAGCAAATTCCAGTTATTCATCATCACGTTTATCATTGTTCCCTTCTTGGTTTTCGATTTCCATTTCCTCATTCTCATTATCAGTTGAGTAGCCATAATCATCCTCCTCTCCATAATCCTCTTCTTCAATTAAAACATTCTTTCTTTTTCCTTTATATCGAGTGTTTCTTGGACCTATATAAATATATAAGTATATAATATTAATATTTTGTGGGACATATACAATTATAATTTATAAATTACTTTTTACTAAGTTACCATGCTTTCGTTTTTTGGGAATCTTCCAGCTTGCTTCATCCTCTTGGGTTTTGAAACATTCATATACATCTATCTGGATAGTGTCAATCGGTAAAGCAGGATACTCTTGGTTGCATATCCACTCATCATGGCTATCTATGTCAGATAGACATATTGAATCTAATCCATCATTTGTCTTTCTTTTTTCATGCCTAAGTTCAAGTTGAAGATTGTACTTTACAAATACCAATGCAGTAAGTCTCTTTTGTTCCAAACGGTTTCTACATTTTGTGTGAATATGAAATAAAAAAATTAAGAATGATGAACTAATATTAAAAAAATTATTATTTTTATACCTAATCAAAAGTGCTCCAATTTCGTTCGCATCCATGCGAACTACATGTCAAACTAAAAACCCTTATTGCAAACTTCTGTAACTCGGGACATTCACCGCCATAGCTCTCCAATCACAAAGCTGTAGTTTCAAAAAATACCTAATGTGTTATATATTTAGTTTTAAATCTTAAATAATAAGATGACTAATTTTGATGACAATACAAAAATCTCACCAGGTTGTTTAGTTATACGACTTTCAACAGTCATAGTTCTTCCAAACTCTCCTTCCGCCAATGAATATATGTCAAGTTGTTTATCTATTTTAGCCCTTTCATTTTTTGTTAGAATCATTCTTTCTATAGTGTCATATGTGCTTTTTTACCACCAAATCCATAGTAAAATTGTTCTCATAACGATATTTTGGATATAAGAACATTCCAACAACATATGAAGGCCTATGGAGTTGTGCATTCCATCGCTTATCAATTATTTTCCATAGTTCCTTGTATTTAGACTCCATTTTTTGAAAATTCGAAGCTATCTTTTCTTTGGCCTGGTCCATGGCTTCGTAAATATAACCCATTGCGGGTTTTGCATCACCATCTACTAGTCTTAGATTTTTGACTAATGGAATGGTACATTTCAAACAATATTCTATTCCATCCCAAAAATCTTTTTTAAGTTAAAATAATATCTTGAACTTCTTTTCCCTCCAACTTTTTAGAAAATTGACTATCCTCCCATTCACTAGAAGTGAACATTTTTCTTAGACCCACACGTTCTTCTAACACACTTTTTAAAGTCAAATATTGGGTAGCAAATCTAATTGCTGGTGGCCTAGTTAATTCTCTTCCCTATGTACTTCCGCATAAGATTTAAAAGCTATGTATCTTTATAAATAAATTGCATTACCTTTTTTGCATGTCCGACAACCTCAACGTGGGCAGGCAACTCACTTATATCTATCAATATTAAATCCAAACAATGGGCCACACAAGGAGACCAAAATATCCTTTTCTTTTCCCTTATCAACATTTCACCGGCCTTGACATAAGCTGCAGCACTATAAGTAAATACTTGGACTACATTTTCTTCTCCGACTTTTGTCAACCACATTAATAAGCATATCATAAATATTTTCATCATTTTTTATAATTGAAGAGGTGTCGATAGAATTTCAAAAACACGGTTCCTTTAGGACTATTCACTAAAAAATATGTGATGCTTCTATGCTTTTTATCAGTCCATCCATCTGACATAATCGTGCATCCCGTCGTCTTCCACTTTGCTTTATATATCTCTAGTTTTCCTTTAACGTTTTCAACTTCTTTCATTAGAAAAGTATTTTGGATTTCATGGTAGCTTGGAAGATTTAAACCTTTTCCATGAAGAGCGATGCCCTTTGCCATAATTTTAAAAAAAGACTCTTTACTAAATGAAAAGACAAAGCATTGGCATAGAAAAATCGGTAAATTTTCAAGCAAACATCTTCATTGTCTTCTTTCTTCCACATAGCATTCAAGGTCTTCTTCTTTTATGAACTTGTAGCATCGAGATTTTTATTAACATCAGCGTCCAAATTATCTGCCTCACCATTATCATCATTGAAAATGCATTATTTTTTTAATATGCTTTTGAATAATGCAGCTATTTCTTCCGATACATTTGGACATGATTCTACAATTTTGCAGAAGTTTTAGCAAGATGATGCTTCATTCTATACATATCGTCGGTTATTACTTTTGAATATTAGTTACAGCGATAAACTTTTTTTTTATCTTTTTAATTCACTAGTTTACAATGATCCCAAGTAATATCAACTTCATCAGTCATCTGCAAATACAAAATAAAAACAATTCAATTACTACATTTACTATCATTAACTAAACTAATACGAATACAGATTAACTAACTAAACTAATATACTAATACATGACAATGGCTAAATTAATGCTAAATTCTCTCCTCACTTTTGGAATATACAAAATACAAATACAAATTAACTAAATAAACATTCCGGGAAATAATGTACACTAACTAACCACTTACTAACAAACAAACATAATTAAATAATGCAATAGAAAAAAGTGTTGCATCTTGTAAATTGACAGCCATACTTATTTCGCTTCAAATTGTTTGACCACTGTTTAGTTTTTTATATATAAAAAATACAATTTATACACCTGCAGATTCTCCTTAAAGCAACAAAACAAGAATAGTAGAAATAAGCCATAGAAATAAAAGAGAATGGAAGAAGTTGTACAAATATGCTTATTTCAAGCCGATTTCAATCCGCGAACAGAGAGAGAAGATCTTGCTTACCTTTCAAATGGAGAACAAATAACAATAGAATAAAAGAAGCAGAAAAGAATTAAGGGAAAAAGCCAGTAGAAATAAATTAAAAAATCGATCCGCGAACAGTAAGTCGATTCCACCTTTCTTCTTTTCTTTCTATGATCTTGCTCTTTTTTCCTTTCTCTGTCTTTGATTTTTCTATTTTGATTTTGCTGGTTATTGATTTGGTTTCTAACGAGGGATGACTTAAATAACAAATTTATGTGTAGATTCAACTATGAATAGTTTGCGTCTTTTGATCTTTAAATTGAACAATGTTGCTGCTTTGGTATGGGCGGTTTTGGGTGTAACGATCTGAAGAGAATCGTTAGGGTTTTCCATTTATCGAATAGACAAATTTGGAAGGCGAGGAATCATCGATTCAAATTTCTAATGATATTTTCATTCTATGTTTAGATCGTATGATTTATATCAACTCCGATTTATTTCCCGTTTCGAATTGTTGAAGGAGCGATTTGATTCAGATCGTGATTTAAATCGTACGATTTACAATATTTAACAAAAGTGATGGTCTACATACCAGGGTTAGCCACCCTCGAGCCTTTTCCATCTTCTAGTCTAGCAAAGAGGTCCTTGCAGCATTTCTTATTTGTCGACTTATTCTTTAAATCTGTAATAAGAATGTTCGGTCTCTCAAAAACGAAAGCTGCATCAATGGTACTCATTTGGAATATGACTTATACTATATACACTACCATATAGTTTTGAAAACCAAAATATATAACAAGTATGTTATCTTGTATATCTCTAAATCAAGTGATATATTCGATCCATTCTAGAGTGCTTCTCTTACTCTATCTCTAATGGGTCCCATATCAACATAGGTCAAGTATCTAACCTAAGCTCTAATAAAATGATGACCACGTACACCTCCAGGACCCAATATACCAGTAGAATGTGCTATAACGATACCCTACCGATGTAGAACGATAGTCAAGGGATAAAGTAGTGATCATCCAAAGAAAATCTATGGTACATCTCACAACGCATATGATAACATATAATAATCACATAGATGTAAAATAAGGAGACTGTAATATAACTGAAATAAACTATAGAATCAAATCATAGTAAGTTCATCATAATTATATAGAACATAGTAAAGTTTATACATCAAATAATAAACTCAATTAATATCTATCTCTAAATAATAATAGCATAAAGCTGATAAAGCTCTACGGTGCTGCATAGCAGAAATATAGCAGATAAGCTCCAAAAGTAGATATATGAAAAGGGTAGCCTCTTGCTTATCCTATAAATAGCTCCATGTACTATCTCATATATTATTTAGAGTCTACTCATTTAATAGTCTGTGAGATAATAAGAAGCAAAATATAAAACCTTGAGTCAAACAATCGCCTGGTATGAGCGATCTATAATCTCAAAATAGTTTAAAATTCAATATAGTAAAATAGGAACACAAGGTATGGAGAATCATACATAAACTATCCCAACGTCCAAAGAGTTAGCACATAATAATATATGCTATCAACTATCATCATGCGGGTGTACTGCAACTCAAAGTACAATATGGGGTGTCTTAGGCATCTAAGTCATTGGCACATACATCATGTGACATCCTTACAAGAATAAAGCAAACACTACAACCATCAATCATCCTCGCATCACTCACTCAAGTGCATTGGATATATGATAGCTCATATAACTGCATCAATGATCAGAGACTACTCAACATCTCAGTTTCTCGGTGCTCGACTCCATACCATTTCGAAGGCCAAGAAATTATATTTAACATCAAAAAGTCTAGGATGCACAAATCTACAGTCAAAATTTGGGTACATCAAATCCAGCTGAACATCCTTACATACCTCCTCTTTACGAGTACACATCGAAACCTCCTAGTATCATCGATCTCTTAGCACATGCCTCCATAGTATAACTTATCAACATTCCACTTCATAAGTTCACATCAACGAACTTTTCCTTATGGATCTCATCACAATTCCTATCATTGAGTTTTCGAAGTCTGGAACATCTTTAGACATCCATCGCAAGTCTTAGAGTCTTTGCCACTAAGTCTCGAAGTCCCCATCACAGTCCTAAAGTTTTCATGCTACTTCCCTAAGTCAAGCCCAAAGTAGAACTCAAGAATCCCTAGGTAGATATCGCATCACGTTAGTAGCTTGATTTTGCTAAATAAAGTAAGGATTTTGGTTGCTTTTGGCTAAGGAGATGATTAATTGAAGCTTATAATAGTTTTTGGAAACTGTGGAAATGATTAGGGGCTATGTCATCAGGTTGGTTAGGCTAAAATCATGAAATGGGTTAATGGGCCTACTTTGGGCTAAGTTAATTACCCATGAATCTGACAAAAAACTGACTAACTTCAAACGACCATATCTTCTAAACCATAAGTCTAAAAATCTATTATGACCACTATACTGAAAGAGAAAACTTCATATCTTTTATTTGAAAGTGGTATAAGTCTCTAATTCAGCCGCTATTAAAAGTTATAGCTCTTACAGGTTTTCAAGGTCAAAACCATCCATTAAATTTTTTTTTCTAAGGGTCAAAAATATCAATACTCAACGTTCCACAACCTATAACCTCATACGACCCAATTTGAATTTAAAGATAATATTTTACAATCCTCCGATATGTAAAATACGGGTCTTTACAACATGCCTTTCTAATATATCATTTTTAAACTTTATTTCTTAACTCTTTTTTCAAGTTTTAAAAATGAGCAAAGATTAGTATTAATCATACTATTGTGTTTAACGATTAGTTTGTTATCTTAGGTTCTAAATGATGGCAACTTCTTTGTTTAGGACAATACATTGATAATAATCTTATGCTTGGGTTTTGTGACGCCCCACCCTGAGACCCACATTAACAAACAGTATTACTGGGTAATACTGTCTACTAATGTAGAGAATAAGGCTGGATAGGAGCGACCATCTATAGCCTTATCTTAAATATCTATTAAATACGTCGACAATTGCCATTTTTTTCTATCTCAAGTGGATCGACATATCCAATAAATACTTAATACAA
Source organism: Allium fistulosum (assembly GCA_030737815.1). Taxonomy (NCBI): domain Eukaryota; kingdom Viridiplantae; phylum Streptophyta; class Magnoliopsida; order Asparagales; family Amaryllidaceae; genus Allium; species Allium fistulosum. The sequence goes on along the minus strand of CM060905.1, from coordinate 150,616,396 downwards.
AGCCATAGATGGCTATAGGATCTATCAGAACAAAATACAATAACTCAATGCAAAATACATCACAGAACAGCAGATCATCACATACTTATACACATATATAGATACATCACAGAGTATACAAAACGATACATGTCAAATGGTATAGCAACCACAATATACAGGCGAGTCAAAAGAATATACATACCAGAGTTACAACCAATAAGGACTACACAAAAAGCTATAAAAAAGGAGCTAGTAGAATAGTCCATGTGAAAGCAGAATAGGCTAAGTCCAAATGTACCTAACCTGAAACACCTCGGTCTGACCCGAGTATAAAATACACGGGTCAGTCTAGCTAAACAAATCGGTTAGATAAGCTAAATGATAATGAACATGCAAGATCATAAAGTACCACAAATATCTCTAAAAGAGATAACTCGATCATCTAACAAAAGATGAATCATAACAAGCCTCATATCATCGGCAACTCGCATAAACAAAGGATATGAATATCCCAAATCAAGCCAAAAAGGCAAATAACAAATACCAATGAAGGTAACACAAGTATCCACAAGGTACTCGCTATATATCGCGTGGTTCAAAGGACCTACCCCGAAAGGCGATACTCTAGGTAAATATATAAATATCAAAGAAACAAAGGATGCACGTGCTCAGTACTATATAAACAAAGATCCACAAGCCCGAAGGCGACAAACCCAAGTATCTCTCGAGCGGTGACGAAGGACCAACTCCAAAAGCGATACTATAGGGCAACAAACCCAAAGGCAACAAACCCGAAGGCACAAACCTGAAGGCAATAAACCCGAAGGCACAAACCCGAAGGCAACAAACCATGGCGAAGGTCCGGAGGCCCAGTACTGGACACCACTAACTGGCAATATGTGTCACAAACCCCTCGGATAGGAACCCACAAAGTGTTAACGTGTGTCCCATACCACACGTTCGCATTAAACGGTTTACTAACCGTTAGTCAATTCCACACTCAAAGCAGTACAAAATTTACCTCATCTCATCGGTAAACCAGTCCCGAAGGTCAAAACGATCAAACGAATATATTAGGAATTAACTGAAAAGATAAACGCACGTGTTCATATCACGCGTTTTATATAATCATTTAATTCTCCTCCATCTTCGCTCGAAGTGCAAAATTGTGTGTTTTATATAGAAATTAAGTTGAAGAAAACGAGTTTTAGGAACGTTTCGAAATCGCTTTAGAAATTGCCTTTGAAATTCTCTTATTATAGAGTATATAATTTGTATACTAAAAAATAATATATAATAATAATTTCAAAAGCCCATTTATTTGAAAAACATTTTTAAAACACATTATAATACATGTGTATGAAATCCAGAAAGAAATATCAAAAAAACATCGAAATAACGGAAATTACACCGTATTATCCGTTTAAAACATGCTGCGACTCAATATTCGACAGCAGGTTTGAATAAGTTAACCGTGTCAAAATAACTTGAAATTTTGCAGAAATGTAGTTCAACATTCCTACTTCAATCTGCAAAAAGAATTATTCAAATCCGATCTGAAATGAAGAATCTGCATCATTTCAAAGTTGGACCAAAACAAGGTTTTAAACACTGAATTACAGCAAGCTGCGAGTACAAGTTCGACAGCAGTTTCGAAATAGCAAACGAATCCAGATTGTCATGAAATTTTAAAGTAATGTAATTCAATACTCCTACTTAAATCTGAAAAAATATTCACTCAAATCCATCTGAAACGAATGAGTTATGCTGTCTCAAACATGGACTCAGGCCATGTTTGCAAAAGTTCAAGAACAAAAAATGTACAAGCCTGAAACCATATTGGGTTCAACTTCCAGGCATGAAACAGATGAACAAATGGTATCAGATTGAGCTCAAAATTAGTAAGAGTGTAGTAGAAAACTTTATTTTCAAAAAATAATAATAATGATGCAATTTGGATAAAATATGAGAAAGTTATGATGTCTCAAAGTTGGACCCAGACAGTGTTTTCACTATAAAACTCTGGGTAAAAACATGCTCTGAGTACAAGTTTGGCAGCATATTTCTATAAGATCTGTAGGTCGAAACGACCTGAAAATTAACATGCATAAAGCTCAATAACAAAACTTTAAACTGCACCAAGAATCATGCAATTTAGACAAAGTATAAAAAAGATATGACGTCTCAAAGTTGGACCCAGACAGTGTTTTCACTGTAAAAATCTGGGCAAAAACATGCTCCGAGTCAAAGTTCGGCAGCATGTTTCTATAAGCTATATAGGTCGAAATGACTTGAAATTTTCCATGCTTAATATACAAAACATGGTTTACAAAAAAAAATCTAGCAGCATTCCATTGCCGGAATAGAGAGATATGACTGCACAAAGTTGCAACTCAAGACAGTTTACACAGAAAATCAAAATTGAAAGTAAAAACAAATTACAAAGCAAAATTTTGGCGATTTTGAGCTTGACTCAGCTAGTTTTTGTGAGTCTTTTAACTCACCTTGCTGCTTGAATGCAAGTACCCGAATTTTGGCTGAAAGATGGAAGCTTTGGCTTGAATATTGACCTCAAGGAACATGTTGATTACACTCTAGTTTGCAAAAGATTTTAATTTGTTAAATTAATTTGGAGAAAAAGTTGGATTTTGGAATTTGGAGAGGTGGATTTTCTTTTACTATAAAGAGGAAGAAGAAGAAGGCAGATGTTTTGAACATACTGAATTATTTTTCCCTTCTTTTCTCAATTAACAAGTAAGTACTACTAATGTGCCATGAACCCAAAACTAAAGGAAAAATCAATGGCCTAAGTTTTGATTCATTCTTAATAAAAAAGGTGTTCATATTTACACTATACACAAAACAAAATGCATTTTTCTTCCAATTTTTATACAAGAAAAATATGTAAACTTACATACTTATAAAATAAAACATTTTCCACCATATAAAAGGATTATTTTTAATTTTTAAGACATTTTTATTATTAAAAACCTTTAATTTACAAAAATACATTATTTACACCAAATAAATGTAAAAGTCTACATTTTTAACTTCTAAAATTCAACAAAAATTATTTTCTTACTTAGGAAAATATAACAAACCACTTTAAACACAAATTTATAATTAAAACACATTTTCAAACTAATTTCCACCTTTTTATTTAAATAAACAACCTTTAAAAATCAAATACTTCTCTTAAAAATTATTAAAAGAAGTAATTAGCAGTAATTAATACAATTATTGCATTTTCTCTAAATAAAAATTATTTTCCATTCATTATCAACCAAAAAAAATAAAATAAAGTTTCAAACTTTATTTTTCTCATTTTAATTCCAAAATTTATTGTTTATTCCAAATAAACAATATAAAATCTCCAATTTTAATTTAATTTACAATATTAAATCATAACTACTGTTATAATTTAATATTTATAGGTAATCTCAAAAACCAGGGTTGTTGCAGGTTTGGTGGAAATTTGGTTAATAATGGTGTTCTATCTCTCCACCATGCCAATGATACATTGACTGCCTCTCTCCCGTTCGTTTGTTGTAGCACTTGATGTGCTTAGTGCCATGTAACATCTCCCATTTTAAGACCTGAAAGTAGACACTAATGATGCTGCAATTATTGATAGTATTATATTCCAACAATAAAATGAGATCTATTTTTGTACCATTTGCATCAAGGGCATAGAAATTTAAAATGTTTCATAAAATGTTTGCTTTCATTCATTATAGTTCTAGTACATAACCAATCGATTATAATGTTTAGAAAAAAAAATTACAATGGTAAGTTCAAGTGCGACATATAATGCTGGACCCTTGAGTGATTAGAGTCATAACTACAAACGATTATAAGACCCATCATTACATACATATAAGCATTTATGGTGCACATAGGAATAAAGCTAAATACTAATATCAGCTTGCCTCCTGCACATCTTCGGTAACCCTTATTCATTTTAAACTTGAAAATCCTTACTATCGATCTACTTAATTGAGCACCCGAGAGTTTAGGGGGAAATAAAAGACATCAGGTCAGACAAAAAGTCTAATATGAATAATATTAGTTTTCTATAAACAAAGTAGATATATAGTGAGAACAAGCTGCTGCGCAGAATGGATTTTCCCCTTGCTAGATATTAATAGGCCAAATGATAAACTAACATTCGTTGGATTAGACGAAACAGGACTGACGCACTGCGCTCTCCTCATCAACCTACAACCACAGTGGTTAGAACATTACAATCATCATGCATACATATGTCAAAGATGAATAGGTTTACATTCAATATAATCTAAGTGTCACACATTTTCCTACCCCTAGCCATTTCATTAATTTTCCCTTTTTACTTACATGTCTCATTAAGGGTAAAATACATCGATATAATTTTGCAAGATCATACCAAACCTATCATTTTTCCCATACCAAATTAAAACCTATCAGGTTAACTCGGACCTAAACAGGTAAAACCAAGGTTTTTGTTCCCATAAGGATACCAAGATATTCACATGAAAAAAAATATAATGAACATCCCCACTAAATCCCCATATGCATACACACAAAATATAGCGTCGACGGTGGCAAAGCCCTATGCATTAGGATCGTTGACCTTGATAACCGAGGGGATTAATCATTTATAGTGTGGGGAGCTACCCGACACCAGTCCTACAAAGCTTAACCTGGTGTGCTAGAGATCAAACAAGTCATTTTGTTATAAAATGAAGAAGAGAAAAGTTTATTTGAATTAACTGTTTCGCTCTTACAATACAAAGCAGAGTATTCAAGTATTTATACAAACAATATAGCCCGAGTATATGTACAAACATTACAGCCCAGTAGCCACAAAGCCCAAAAGAAAATGTACCAGCCCAGTCGAACATTTAGCATAAACACACTAAATCAGTAAAGCCTTTTCAAACACTCCCCCTCAAGTTGGTGCGTGTACATCTACCATGCCCAACTTGCCTCGCAAATACTCCATCTTCTTCCCATCAACAGCTTTTGTAAATATATCTGCAACTTGTTCATTTGTTCGCACATGTCTTGAACATACAATTCCTTGTTGCATCTTCTCTCTAACAAAATGGCAATCCATCTCTATATGTTTGGTTCGTTCATGAAACACTGGATTTGAAGCGATATGCAAGGCAGCCTGGTTGTCACACTTTAACACAATAGGCTTTTCCACTGTAAAACCCAGTTCAGTCATTAGATGATCTACCCACATCACTTCACATACAACTTTTGCAATTGCTCTATATTCAGATTCAGCCGATGACCGAGCCACTACACTCTGCTTCTTGCTCTTCCACGAAATTAAATTGCCTCCTACAAATACACAGTAACCCCCGGTTGACTTTCTATCTAGCCTTGAGCCTGCCCAGTCAGCATCTGAAAAACCTTCAACCTTAATATGATGGTGATTTGAGTACATCAGTCCATATCCAACTGTACCCTTCAAGTATCCAAGAATTTGCTCCACTGCTCTCCATTGATGAATATTTGGTGCATTCATGTACTGACTCACAACACTAACAACATAGGATATGTCAGGTCGAGTAACAGATAAGTAATTCAACTTCCCAACAATTCTTCTATACCTTTCAGGATCACTGAATTTATCACCTTCAGTAGCTAGATCAACATTTGGTATCATTGGAGTTTTCACTGGCTTCACTGCAAGTTTTCCAGTTTCACTCAACAAATCTAATATATATTTTCTTTGTGACAGAAATATATTCTCCTTATTTCGAATAACTTCAACACCCAAGAAGTATCTTAATTCACCAAGTTCCTTGGTATGAAAATGTGTGTGTATGAACTGTTTTAATAATAGAATTCCTGCTTCATCACTACCAGTAATCACAATATCATCAACATATACAACCAATAATATAATGCCTGAATTTGTCTTCTTGTAGAAAACTGAGTGATCAAATTTGCTCTTGACAATGCCAAAAGACTCCATAACTTGACTGAATTTACCAAACCAAGCCCTTGGGCTCTGCTTCAAGCCATACAGAGTTTTGTTAAGTTTACAAACCAACTCAGTCTCCCCCTTAACTTCGAACCTAGGTGGTTGTAACATGTACATTTCTTCTTGTAAATCACCATGTAGAAAAGCATTCTTAATATCCAATTGGTGTAATTTCCAGCTGTATGTAGTTGCAAGAGATATTAGCAACCTGACTGAAGTTAACTTAGCAACTGGAGAAAAAGTCTCTAAGTAATCTACTCCATACACTTGAGCATAACCCTTCGCTACAAGTCTAGCTTTATAGCGTGCAATAGTTCCATCTGGATTTATTTTGATTGAATATACCCATTTACAACCAATGGGTTTCTTGTCATGTGGCAAAGTAACTAAATCCCATGTCTTGTTCACTTTTAAAGCATTCATCTCCTCAACCATAGCTGCAGACCATTTTACATCAGATAATGCCTCATTGATGGTCCTTGGTGTGGTAACACTGTCAAGTGATTTGAAGAATAAACATGTTCCAGGTGATAGATAATTATATGATGTATATGTTGATATTGGGTATGTGCACTGACGTTTACCCTTCCTTAATGCTATGGGAAGGTTCAAATCAAGATCAACATTCAGAACTGGTTCATGGATTGGAGTTTCTGGTTGCACATCAGTGGCATTCACTTGTATATCATTATTCAGGGTATAAACAAGAAAATCATCATTAGGTTCCTCAGGCCCAACAGCAGTTTCTTCTTGAGGACTAGTTAACAAATCTGGTGATGCATGAAAATAAGGTATATCTTCATGAAAAACAACATCAATAGAAACAAGATATTTCCCAAGATTAGGACAATAACACCTGTAACCTTTTTGAACTCGTGAGTATCCAACAAATACACACTTAACTGATTTTGGATCAAGTTTAGATAAGTGTTGCCTCACATCTCTAACAAAACAAACACACCCAAATACCTTAGGTTTTACTGGAAATACTTGTTTATCTGGAAATAGTACCTTATATGGTATCTCCCCTTCTAATACAGATGATGGCATTCTGTTTATTAAAAAACATGCTGTCGAAACTGCATCAGCCCAAAAACATTTTGGCATATTTGTTTGAAACAATAATGCCCTTGCTGTTTCTAACAAATGTCTATTCTTTCGTTCTGCCACACCATTCTGAGAAGCTGTGTCCACACATGAAGTCTCATGTATTATACCTTTATTACTCATAAATTTCTGAAATGACTCAGACATGTACTCTTTGGCATTATCACTTCTCAGCCTTTTAATCACTATATTGAATTGATTTTCAATCTCAGCACAAAACTTACAAAACACAGAGTACAACTCAGATCTACTTTTCATAAGAAATAACCATGTAGTACGTGTATAGTCATCTACAAATGTGATAAAGTATCTAAAGCCAGGTTTAGAAATAATAGCTGATGGTCCCCATATATCAGAATGCACAAGTTCAAAAACAGAATCAACCCTTCTATTTATTCTTGAATTTGAAGACAATCTATGATGTTTAGCATATTGACATGAATCACAATTTAAAACTTGTAATGAGCTATATTTTGGACACAGTTTCTTGAAAGTAGGTAAAGAGGGATGACCTAGTTGACAGTGAGCCTTGAATGCTTCATTATTACTTGTGCAAGCAGTAGTAACTGACAAACACTCATCTAGCACATATAATCCATCCACTTCATGAACTCTACCAATAATCTTCTTGCTCGTTAGATCCTGGAATACACAATAGTTGGGGTAAAAGGAAATGCAGCAATTCATTCCCTTAGTTATCTGACTAACAGATAAAAGATTAAATGCTAGTTCAGGAGTATGTAATACTGAAGTTAATAATAACTTTGAGGTAGGTTTAACTATTCCAGAACCATTTGAATTCTATATAGATCCATCAGCCAAGGTAACACTCTTAGTTGATTTATTCCTTTGTAATTCAGAAAATAACAGTGAATTACCTGACATATGATCTGAAGCACCAGAATCAATTATCCACTTGTTAGATTTGGCTACTGTTGTCACTGATCTTGATGAATTCTTCAGTCCTTCTTTAAATTCAACAAACTTTGCATACTCTTCTGCATTAACTAACTTGGATCCATCTTCAACTCCTTTTGCAACATTTGCAGATTGACTTGGTGGATTTTGCCATTTGTTATTGTATGGAGCACTATTTGCATTGTTCTGCCTTTGTTTAGCTAACTTCCAACAATTCTTGTATGTATGCCCAGATTTCTTACAATATGTGCATGAGTACATCCCTTTATTCTCAGTTCTACCAGCCTCTCCAGAACTCCTCTGACTAAGCAATGCACTATTGTTTGATGCAGCAGGATTCTGAGTAGAACTTGAATTAGTTACACTTTCAGATCTCAAAATACGACTAAACACTTCCTGTAGAGAATTAATATCAGATCCAGAAAGCACTTGTGCTTTTGCAGCCTCATATTCAGATGAAAGACCTCCAAGAAAGCTCATAATAGCCATCTGTTCTCTCTGTTGTTGTTGAATCTTCACATCAGAACTAATAGGAAGTAACAAATTAAACTCTTCATATACCTTCTTAAAATTCATGAAGTAATTCATTAATGTCAGATCTTGCTTCTCTGCGCGATAAAATGATTTACATATATCATACATTCTAGTTAGATTTCCTTTACCAGAATACAGGAACTCTAGATAATCCATTAACTCTTTTACAAATCCACAATGATTGATTAAACTGATCACACTGCTGTCGATAGTATTCCTTATTTGAAGAAATAGTCGAGCATCATCTCTAAGCCACAGCTGGTCATCCTTATCATCTGAATCTTCCTTTGGTGGATCTTTTCGAAGATGATCATCTTTATCTATGCTTCGAAGGTATAGCCGAATCCTTTTGCTCCAGTCAAAATAATTCGATTCCCCCAATTTATAGTCAGTGATCTTTGACATCACTGGCATAATATCCATAATTGATTTACTCTCAGCCATAGTGAGAAACAAATAGGGAACGAGAAATCGAAGAAAATTTGAAGCTAATTTGGATCGCGCTCTGATACCATGTTATAAAATGAAGAAGAGAAAAGTTTATTTGAATTAACTGTTTCGCTCTTACAATACAAAGCAGAGTATTCAAGTATTTATACAAACAGTATAGCCCGAGTATATGTACAAACATTACAGCCCAGTAGCCACAAAGCCCAAAAGAAAATGTACCAGCCCAGTCGAACATTTAGCATAAACACACTAAATCAGTAAAGCCTTTTCAAACACATTTTTATCAGGATCAATTTTAAAACATCCTAGCACATTTAGTTCTTCCTAATCTCCTAGATGTAATTCTACTCAGACAGAAGTTTAAGCTAAATGTACCCACTAATTGAACAACCCTACATGGTCATCAATTCTCAATCCCCACTGTCATCAGTATTGGATAATTTTATATAAGTGAGCACATTAAAAACATATAGGCAATAACATAATTGATCAAAACATGCAGTTGAACATATAAAGTTATTAAGACAACTTTAATAACGTAAGTATGTTCTATCTTAGCTTTTGTGAATATATCATATACTTATAAACAAATTTTAGCTTAGACATTTGCATTTTCACTTTTCTTTCCTTTAAAAACTTCTCTTCAATTTTCAAAGTTTTCAAAACCCAATTTCAATGTTATATAAGCCAGACCCATTAATTAACAAATATGCTTCGCTGTGCTAGCGATTGCTTAAGATATTCGGTTTATAGCTATCATGGCTATTGCTATCGAATATAGTGGAATTTAGCTATCATGTCTATAACTATCGCATTTATGAAAATTTAGCTATCGTATCTATAAGCATCAAATGTATAGAAACTTAGATATCGTGTCCATAACCGATGAATGTTTAGAAATTTAGCTATCGTGTCGATAACCATCAAATGTGTAAAAATTGATATCGTGTCTATAACTATCGAATGTGTAGAAACTTAGATATTCTGTCTATATCTATCAAATGTATAGAAATTTTGTTATCATGTCTATAGGATAACACGTTGTCGAAACCATAAATTAACGTGCTATCATGTGTACAAGATAGCAAGCTATCATAAATTCAACTTAACATCATATCGTGTGTATGCGAACATGCTATCCGGGCTTTATCTTAACATGCTATTAAATGTACGCGATAGCAAACTATCAATGCTTAAGCTTAACATGCTATCAGAGCTACAATGACAAACTTGTGATTAGCTTTAAAACTGTTTTATTTTTGTAAAGAAATTACTTTTGACTAATTCGTGTCATATGTTAGATTCTTATTTGTTATTCACCTCCTTTACAGATTTCTTTCTAGAAAATTTGTAGAGAGTACTTATCTTTTAATTGCCATATCGATCATTTCTTTATTCAAATAATTAGGTGTCAATTTGCTTCATTTTTTTCCCAATTTGGTAAATTCATAAAATTTTGTAATTTTGTGGAAGAAATCCAGAAAAGTTGTCAAAACCAAGTTTTCTATTTTCTTCCACAGATAGAAAGATTTAGGAAAATAATTATTTTTCACATTTTAAATAATATAATTCTAAAATTGCTACATTTTCAAATTTAGAAAATTCATATCAAATTGGAAAATTACAAACTAAAAACCCATCTGCAAATTAATATTATAAATAATATATCCAAATTTCAGACAATATAGAGGCTATTAGCTAAGGTTTTTAATTTTTAAAACTCCTTTTTTTGCTTCAAAACTTCACATATAATTTCATATTAGCATTTAAATAATCTTATAGTACAACCTATGCTATCATCATCTCGAACATCTTATTTTCCACCAAATTCCAAAAATGAAAACATAAAAAAAGAGGGATAGTAATATTATTTACCTTGATTTGTTTACAGATGGAGAGACAAGCACCTTAAACTTCTTCATCAAGTTTTTATATTTTTTCCTTCTTCAATTAGAGGATTTTATGGATGGTCTTTTATGAGAGGGAATGGATAATGAATGAAACATAGGAGAGGGAGATGAGTTAGAGGATTCTTAAATGGGTTAGGCCTTATGTTTTCCCCTTCCTAACCTTACTTTAATTAATTAAAACTTTGTTCCTTTCTTGTTGTAAAACATTGTTACTGTTTTTCCATTTTAAAGAAATTTTGAAATACATAATTTTGGGCACTTCTCCATATTTAATTTATTTCTCTACATTATTATTATTTAATTATTAATAAAGTAAATTGCCTAAAATAACGTGTATTAAAAATAGGGATGTTATAGACTTCCCTTCCTATAGGAATTTCATTTCTAAATTCTGAAAAAGTATAATCAACTACACCAAACTATATATACATGTGACATAAGCACATACACAAATCAAACATTACTAGCATAATTACTAGTCAAAATCCATACGACCATGGATCATACATCAATACAGCTCAGGATAAATCTCTCTAATCATATCCTTAGTTCATGGAGCGCCCTACAAGCTAATTCTAGTGCACGAAGCTTGGATACTTCTCTTATGATAAGAAATTGGGAAACTATGACCATTAGTCAATTTTAAAATCATTCTTCTTACTCAAATAAAGTGTTCAACATTTAAGGATGACAATGGTGGTGGTTTAGGTTTAAACCCGATAGTCCTGCCCCTATTTTGTCATCAAGGCTTTCCCTATTAGGTCATCAGAACGGGTAGACCCATGATCCTCTCTGAAAGCCCTAAGTCTGTAGTCAGGTTAGGGATTGGCAAACAACTCCAACCCAACTTATACTCTTAAGATCTTATCAATTAATTAAACAAAAATTTCTATGGTGAAAATATTGTAATGTTTTATTCAATATATTATATCACCTAATTAAACAAAAAGATCTTCCAACCCAACCTACACTCTAATAAATTGTGAAGGACGTTCGATGCAAGGTGAGTTGAATGAGCTTTGTGCGACCATCTTTGAAAGAAAGACCAAGTTGGCATGGCTGTGCTACTTTGTGCTCTCTCCAGTTGTCCGTACGGGCTATGGGAAGTATGGGGAGTTTTGTTTGTTTTAAGGTAGTGGGAAAGCAGCCGACTATGTTTAGAGTCTTTTTGGTGTGGCCAACTTGTGTGCTTAGTAGGTTAGATTCCTTCATTGTTCTCGTTTATGGGCTAAAATTCTAGCAATGGGTAGTTAGGATCAGAATTATACTACGCAAAAGTTCATACATTATAGCCCTCAAGTTTTCTCCTATGTGCCCATAAGGGTAGACTTGTCTTCTTGTCGTATGATCCGTTAATTTACAATGTTACATGTGTGAGACACATATTGTCATCCGGTGCATTTAGCTCTTTATATTTTGGGGCAACTTTCTACAATGGGTTTTAAGATGTGACCCAGCACATAAGTGGGATTAGTGGGTTCTGATTTATTCCCGCCTGTTGGAATCTTGGGTTGGGATTAAATATATGTTTTCATAAAATTCTTTTCACCCTTCCTCTTCCATTACTAGTTCAAATTTGATTTTATTATCGATCTCTCAAGCTTTTTAGATCGGATTTTTAAACAAACTTTAGGTAAGTAAACTATAAAAGCTTCGATTATTTTCTCCAAACTCATTTATGTGAATAAATTAAAAAATTTAGTGTGACGCTTTTAGGAGTTAGCCTTTATTTTACTGTTAATATTATTGTTACTATAAACAAATGATTATCCCTGAACTTGTATAAGCTAGAAATCTATTGGTGAATTGTTGTGCGTATTTTAATTAAGTGGCCCAAATTTCAAAGTTGCGGAATACGTAGGCACGGAAGCAATAAAAAGGTGATCTAGCTTCTTGATTAATTATCAACCGCCATTTTAATGAACAATAATCTAAAAACTAAGAAAAATAAAAGAGGAGAGAACGCAAATTTAACGTGGTTCGACCAAATTGCCTAGGTCCACGGATCCAACAACTATTCTTTATTTTACCGAAGAAAGAGAATACAAGAGAGATTACAAAATTATAGATAGCAAAGTGAAGAGCCGAACCTAAAATTACAAATTGAATAATCAATTTCTCCAAAGACTTGTTTGCGCTCAGAACCCATAATTTGATTTGATTGCAAAAATTAGGGTTCACAGACGAAAATGATAATAGTAGGTGCCCTCTCTCACACAGATATGAAGACAAAATTCCTTCATTTAGATAGACTTAAAATAAAAAAATTACTTGGAGATTAAGTAAATTAATTGCCTTATTGTTTATGATTTGATTTCAATACAAATAGATAATGATGATCTTGGTTTTCATAATTTTGGTATTTTTTCCTTCATCAAGCTTTTATATTTTTTCCTTCTTAAATTAGAGGATTTTGTGGATGGTATTTTATGAGAGGGAATGGATAATGAATGAAACATAAGAGAGGGAGATGAGTTAGAGGATTCTTAAATTGGTTAGGCCTTATGTTTTCCCCTTCATGACCTTACTTTAATTAATTAAAACGTTATTCTTTTCTTGTTGTAAAACATTGTTACTATCTTTCCATTTTAAAGAAATTTCGAAATACATAATTTTGGGCACTTCTCCATATTTATTCTATTTCTCCACAATATTATATTTAATTATCAATAAAGTAAACTACTTAAAGTAATGCATATAAAAAATAGGGGTGTCACAGGCTTTCCTCCTTATAAGATTTTCGTTCCTGAAATTCTGAAAAGGTATGATCAACCACACCAAATTATATATACACGTGACATAAGCACATACAAAAATCAAACATTACTAGCATAATTACTAGTCAAAATCTATACACTATGGATCATACATCAATACAGCTCAAGATAAATCTCTCTATTCATATCCTCAGTTCGTGGAGCACCCTACAAGCTAGTTCTAGCGCACGAAGCTTGGATACTTCTCTTGTGATAGGAAATTGGGGAATTATGGCCATTAGTCAATTTTTAAATCATTTATCTTACTATAATAAAGTGTTCAACATTTAGGTATGACAGTGGGGTGGTTTAGGGTTTAAACTCGATAGTCCCGCCCTATTTTGTCATCAAGGCTTTCCCTATTAGGTCATCGGAGCGGATAAACCCATGACCCTCTCTGAAAGCCCTAAGTTTGTAGTCAGGTTAGGACTTGGCAAACCGCTCTAACCCAACCTATACTCTTAAAATCTTATCAATTAATTAAACAAAAATTCCTATTGTGAAAATATTGTAATGTTTTATTCAATATATTCTATCAGCTAATTAAACAAAAAGATCATCCAACCCACCTTATACTCTAATAGATTATGAAGGATGTTCGATGCAAGGTGAGTTGAATGAGCTCTGTGCGACCATCTTTGAAAGAAAGACCAAGTTGGCATGGCTGTGCTACTTTGTGCTCTCTCCAGTTGTCTATACGAGCTGTGGGAAGTATGAGGAGTTTTGTTTGTTTTAAGGTAGTGGGCAAGCGGCCAACTATGTCTAGAGTCTTTTTGGTATGGCCAAATTGTGTACTTAATAGGCTAGATTCCTTCATTGTTCTCGTTTATGGGATAAAATTTTAGCACTGGGCAGTTAGGATTAGAATTATACTACACAAAAGTGCATACACTATATCCCTTAAGTTTTCTCCTATGTGCCCATAGGGGCAGACTTGTCTTCTTGTCGTATGATTCGATGATTTACAATATTATATGTGTGAGACACATGTTGTTATCTAGTGCATTTAGCTCTTTATATTTTGAGGCAACTTTCTACAATGGGTTTTAAGATGTGATCCAGCACTTGAGTGGGATTAGTGGGTTCCGATTTATTCCCGCCTGTTGGAATCTAGGTTTGGGATTAAATATGTGTTTTCATAAAAAAAATTCACCCTTCCTCTTCCATTTCTAGATTAGTTGTTCAAATTTGATTTTATTATCGATCTCCCAAGCCTTTTAGATTGGATTTTTAAATAAACTATAGGTATGTAAACTATAGAAGTCTCGATTATTTTCTCCAAACTCATTTATGCGAATGCTTTTAGGCATTAGCCTTTATTTTTCTACTAATATTATTTCTACTATAAATAAATGCTTATCCCTGAACTTGTATAAGCTAGAAATCTACTGGTGAATTGTTGTGCGTATTTTAATTAAGTGTCCCTAATTTCAGAGTTGCGGAATATGTAGGCGCTGAAGCAATAAAAAGGTGATCTAGCTTGTCGATTAATTATCAACCGCCATTTTAATGAACAATAATCAGAAAACTAAGAAAAATAAAAGAGGAGAGAACACAAATTTAATATGGTTCGACCAAATTGCCTAGGTCCATGGATCCAACAACTATTCTTTATTTTACCGAAGAAAGAGAATACAAGAGAGATTACAAAATTATAGATAGCAAAGTGAAGAGCCGAACCTAAAATGGCAAATTAAATAATCAATTTCTCCAAAGACTTGTTTACGCTCAAAACCCCTAATTTGATTTGACTACAAAAATTAGGGTTTATGGAAGAAAATGATAATAGTTGGGTGCTCTCTCTCACACAAATATGAAGACGAACTTCCTTCATTTAGATAGACTTAAAAATAAAAAAATTACTTGGAGATTAAGTAAATTAATTGCCTTATTGTTCATGATTTGATTTCAATACAAATAGATAATGATGATCTTGGTTTTCATAATTTTCCTCAATTGATTGAATCTCCATGTATAAACATTTCTTTCTTCATATTGCAAAACTAATGAATTCACAAATAGACTTCTTTCCTCATTGATAAATCAATTGACTAATTAATTGATTTAGTAATCAGTTTGTTTCCTTCTAACAAAATATCCTCTTATATACTACTATTTTCTTTCTTTCCACGTATTGCCTAGTGGAATAATTGAGTTAATCAATTAATTATTTTCTTACCTTCTTTGGAAAATATTTGAATCGCATAAATTCAACATTTCACCTTGATTCAAATATAATAATCTCTCTTCATCACTACATCTCAACAAATTGTTGGGTATGCGTTACATGGTGCAAAGTTCAATACGAACTAGCTTTGGCATTATTGCCCAAACGTAGTTTCCAAATCTTTCCCAAACAAAAGAAATATAGTATGTACATCAGCAAACAAAATGGATATTAGCAAATACCAAAATTCTTCAGCATATCCGAGGAGGAGACGAATCGGTAGACACGGAATTTTTAGAGACCAATGAAGATTTAACAGTGCACTTGACCGTCTCTATTTCGTATTGAGTGAGGGCATACTCAATATTATATACTTCAATCTTCTTCCCAAGAATTTCGCTAGCTTTCATAAGTCTACACGAACAAACTCATCAACATGCTCTATAATAGCATAAGATGAATAATCATCAGCACAAATATGCTTACAAATATAACCATTTAAATCATACGGTCTTGCCTATGACTGTGCTCCACCTAGAGTCTGAACTTCTGAAATCTTCTCATCAACCATGGTATAATCAGAAATACCAATATCTCTCCGACTATGGAAATAATCCGATGACTCCAAATATGTTTGGAAATTTTGCGTCCTCCTGATGTCATCACTTGATAGAGGCTCCACCTTCAATAAAGACCTATCATCAAATACCATATGCCTGCTAGTCACAATTCTCCTAGTTTTTTTTACTCCATAACCTATATCTCTCCACTCCTTCTCTATAGCCTAAAAAATATGCTTACTTCCCCTAGGCTTCAACTTATCATGTCTCTATTGTCTAAATAAGCTGAACAACCAAATACTTTAAGGAATGAAATACTCACAAGCTTATCTTTCTATATCCGTTTAGGAATCTTCATATCTACAGCAATGGAAAGTGCGTGGTTGATGAGAAATGCTGCTGCAGATATCGCTTCTGGCCCACATTCTTCTTCTAGACCAACAGTCATTTTCAAGCTCATAGCTCTCTCCCATAATATTGACACATGCTCTCTGCCACTCCATAACAATGCAACCCAATAGAAATACAAAAATCTCTAACTACATGCTCGGACCCACAATAGTTAGTAAATTCTTGTGACACAAACTCACTATTATTTCCAACGTCGAGAACTTTCAAATGCTTCATCGACTGCTCCTCTACCAAGGTCTTCACTTACAAAACTAAGAAAATATCACATCTTTGGCCATTAAGAAATAGACTCATACCTTATGTAAGAAATCATCCACAAATAAGATGAAATAAATGGCTCCACTTAAAGATGCAATTGGGGTGGATCCTTATAACAACCCGCCATTTCGACCCTCAAAAGTCGATATTAATACATTCACGGTATTCATGTGCCGAGCATCCAAGTGTCGGAAAGATTGATTGTTAGGGTTAAAGAAAAGAAAGACATAATAGAATCTCACAAGGTGATGAGTAATATATGATATCAAAATGATATTTACAAAGAAATCTTTAATATACATACAATCATCAGAGTAAACTAAAACTATCATCAGCCTGGACAGTTATAATAGTCTATCATCACAAATGCTGATAAATACACAAAAAATATTTAGCGAAAATAAAATATTTCAATAGGTCTTGAAGGCATCCAGCTCGTCTCTTGAACCTCCAAAGCGTCCAAAGGTAAGCCTAGAAATATACGCAGGTCTGACCCAAGTATTATAAGAAAATAACACCCGGATCAGTCTGGCAAAATAGTATGAGAAACTCAAATCATATGGATTGTTATATTTTACAAAACCCTTCAAAATAAAGGTATCTCGTAAGACCATGCTGCCCATAAACACGAAAGGGTTTTTACCTTTTGACAACCAAACAATTTTATAAGAAATCTTATGATTTTATAATAATGTCTAATATTTAATCATAGCCGTAATGGTTACATTAATTACATTCAACAGCATATTTAGTATACAACTAAATCCATAAGGCACATATTAAAAAATGTATTACATACAATAATAAGGTAAGGAACTACCTTCCGTACAGTACACCTCTAGATAAAACGTACCGAGACTACAAATGTTACACCTCTACCAACGTAGAACCAGCCTACCCCTTCCTGAATAGTATCGAATATGATCATCACCCTGACTACCAACTTGACAAACCGTTTATTTGGTCACAAGCATAAATAATCTATAAATATCTATCTAGATACAAGTGATGACTATACCCAAATGGTAGGTAACCACATAGCCCTGCCACATCTCCCTTGTTTTAGTTATTACCGGGTGTGAGGTTTGAGGCTACGTTTTACCTTTTAGCAAACCTCACTTGGAATGGTAACACTGCTCTCTAGGCAACAATGCAATGCCAACATTCATCCATACAAGTTGTTCATGATATAAAAAAACTGAAGGCACTACTTCTGCAACATCCTTTTTGGAATCACCCTCAGGATTAATAGCAAGTAGCATTTGCACTTAAAAGAACTCTATTTTTTATTTCCATTATCTTCAAGATGTCTCCAATTCGAACGCTTATGCCGGTTCGAAGTGGTTTTCGGATAACTCATGCTTATCTGATCCCGGTCTCTCCAACTATGGTTAATCATAGACAATACTAATCATATCATGATGGAATATTAATTTAGGTTTTAAAATAAATATTTAATCATAGCCGGAATGGTTACATTAATCTTTCGATTTCCATATGAAAATAAATATTTAATCATAGCCAAGATTTGATAATCGGTTATTTAACTATCAAATAAGCAAACAAATAAATCAAAGATTTAATTTCATATGTAAACCCAGCATGATTAAGCACATTAGCAATCACTAAGCGTCTTTAATTAATCCTTTCATATATTAAAACCACTTTGAAAATATTCGTATTAAAATACCTTTACAAAAGATATATATATATATATATATATAAACATTTCTACTATTTTCAATACTTGAAAAAGTATTCATATACTTATCTTATAGGTATAAGTATATTCACAAAATCTTAAGACGGTTTTCATTTCCAAAAGCTTACTTAATTGGATTAAACAAATGTCACTTAAAACATTGATAACAATAAACACAAACCACTTTTGGTGTAAGAAAGTGGATCCTATAGAAATTAGACCAAATATACTTACCACCACTTTTTGATTTCAAACTGTTAGTTCCAGAAATGATGGTTTTGATGACAACAATCTTAGGATTTGTTATAAAATATAAATACTAATATCTTTGTCTAGATATATATGTATATGCGGGATATATATATGTAGGTACTGAGAATGAAGACTATACAGTATAAAGATTCAAGACTGAGTATAGAGATTCAAGACTGACGAATTCAAGATTGAAGAGACCAAGACTGTAGACTTATGAGTATCAAGAGTTCAAGATTTCAAGAGTTCAAAATATCAAGATATGTAATAGTCTAGATTTATGTTAAAACTTCATAATAGCACTAAAATCTTTATTCGAATTTTAATTGTGGAATGGAATCCACCTTCTCGCTTTAATAGTGGGATGGAACCCACGACCTCTTTAGTGGGATGTAACCCATGACCTTCTCTAGTGGAATGGAATCCATGAAATTTTCAAAATGATTTATTTTAAATATTTTTCCAAAAGCTTTTTAAAAGTCATCTCTCTCAGTTTAAATATTTTAGCCTTAAACTATTTTTATTATCTTTTATATTTTGATTTCATAATCATCTCTTGTTTTTAAACTATCTCCAAGTTTTAATATTATAAGCTTTAAATCTAAAAAAATATATCCTATACTTAGTTTTTAAATATTACTTTTATATTATAGATTATATATTTTTAAGATTACTTTTTAAATCTCTTTTATAAGTTTAAACTATATTCAAAATGGTTTATAAACTTCAAAAATTGTTTTGACAAGTTTTAGAAAGAAAATTTCTTTTAAAAACAAAAATCAATTTTCATCCCCCCATGCTGACATGGTAGCCGTAGAAATTCAAATTCCAAATTTTCAAATGAAGTGTCTATTCGTCATAACCTTTCACGAACGGACATAACTGTTGTTCTTCTATAAATATCAGTTGTTTTCAACGAATTTTAAGTTAGTTTTTCTTTATTTCTTCACTCCTTATTCTCCACTCAAATATTCTCTTATATTTCAAATGCTTTAACAAAACTCTACCGAAATCCTAAGTGAATCAAACTCGATCGTCCCTAGTTTGATTCTCTATCACTCTCTCTCAAAGATCTTAGTGCTATTCAGAGTTATAGGATCATTTGTGTAACGACCCAGAATTTTGGACCATTCGCATCCATTATAAGTGTATAGGTAGACACTCATGCCGGAGTTGAATTGCTCAAAATACCGCGTTGTTAATTTAAATTTGGCAAAACTGAACATATACAGTAAATAAATAATCACAGATCACAGACACAGAGTAATAAGTGCAGCGGAAATAAAAGAGATAGTAGTTCATGAAGCTACTATATAAATGTATAAGTTGCATCAGAGTTAAACCAGATACAACGGAAGAGTAATATGATACATCAGATACAAAGTAGAATACATCACTGGAATCATCGAATATCTGGAAGCTGGATAGATAGCTGGATCTCCAAGCGAAGCTCCAACTCCAAAGGTGAGTCTCGAAAGCTGAACCACTCAGTCTGACCCGAGCGTAAAGCAAAGTACAAAACACTCGAGTCAGGATTAACATTCTTATATTAATAAATCCAACTCAAGTGAAATAGCAATTGAAATACAAGTAACTCAAAGGATGTTTGGAATAACCATCCTTTAAGGATCCGTTAAACTATCTACTATGTAGTAGTGTACGATAAGTAGATAATGTCTATCAGTAATATAAAAAGATACCAAAATAGCGTTAAGTCATGGCCCATTCCACCCTTAACACATTTTTATTCCCAAAAGCATATACAAGACCGTAGTTTCCCCAAAACCGGAAGTCACCAGAGGGCAATCCATATACTAAAGGTACAAATCAAAATCGTAGTGGTCGCGCATAAATGGAATACAAGTATGACAAGGCACATGAGGCAATACCCAAGATAGTGATACTACCGTTCGCCTGATCCGGACTGGTGAGAACGCAACGCCGCAGCGCCCGCAACACCGTGAAACAACACTCCCAAAATCAAGGGTGCACCAATCGACAACAAATATAAGTAGTTCGAAGAAGTGTGTCCACTTGAGGTAGCTAATCCTCCATTGGCCCGGCACAGCTCCTGTTTTAGTCATTTCCAATTTGACACAAGTGTCAAGGCTATCCATTAACGTTCTCTTTCTTCAGTCATCACGTACATCATTCCAACCACTTCATTCTGGATCATCACTCCGCGTATAGTTATTAAAGTGGTTTCGGTTCAGATAGAGAGTATATCCATTACCGATCCCGGTCTCTTTAATAACTTTCGTAATTATTACACCGATTGGTCGTTTATATATTTCAAAACCAAATCAAATTCAATTTCAATTTCAATTCGTAAACCAACATTTCATTTGTCTTTCAAAAACCAATTTCTAAAATTTACGTTTCAAAACTTCAATTTACCATTTCAAAACCTTATAATTCAATTTCAATATCTATTTAAAACCATTCAAATATTGATTCAAGTTCGTATATAAGTTTCGTTTCGAAATCATTTAAACAAATTTTATTTAACATTCAAATCAATTTAAACTCATTTATCGATTCCATTCAATATTCGTTAAGTTACTTTATCATTCAAAACAATTTCTATTAAATTTCCAATTCATTAAATCAATTCTTAAGTTCAACTTCATGAAATCAAAACTTACAATTTTGAATTAAACTAAATTCGTCAAATCAATTCTTTCAATTACAAGTCTTACATTAATTCCAAAAATATCACATTTTCATTTCTTGTTAAAGAAATTCCATTTCACTTATTTACTTTCTTAATAATTTTCCAAACTTACTTAAACCAGAAAACTCAATTTCAATTATTTACGAAGTAAAATTCACTTATTCAAAAGTTCAATTTTCTCTTATTAAAGAATTCAATTCAATTTAATCATTAAATAATTCTATCTTATTAATTATTAAATAATTCAAAACTTAATTTTTAAATAATTTCAAAGTTTAATAATTTCAAACTAAATTACAATTTCAAACTTGATTATTAAATCATTTCAAAGTTTAACAATTTCAAACTTGATTATTAAATCATTTCAAAGTTTAACAATTTCAAACTTAATTACAATTTCAAACTTAATTATTAAATCATTTCAAAGTTTAATAATTTCAAACTTAATTCAATAATTTCTCAAATTAAACAACATTCTTCCATCAATTACTTTATTAATATTTCATTTCAGAATATTAAATATTCACATTTAAATTTCATTAAGATTCAATTTCCAACTTCGTTTCAAAACCATATTATTTATTCAAATAAAATCTTCATTTTATTTTCAAATCAAATTATTGACCAATCGGGTTTTTATTTAATTTCCTATCCTAGGTCAAAGTTCAATTTGGGTATTTATCATTTCAACCCGATTCCAAATCAATTCAAAATCAAAGCATATCAAAGGGAACTTGCAGTGTGATAACTGGGATGGTGTCAAAGTAAATAAACAAGCAATAACAACAATCAATAACAATCCAATAATCAATTCAAATAATCCCGAAATAACCGTATTAATTTGCATTGTTATTTGTACGAATTAATATAATTATTTCTAGAATCTACACTATCATTTCATGTATATTAAAGATTATTACATTACGATTTTTCACTTGTCATTCAATTACAATTTCATACATCATCAACTTAACAACATACATTTAGTGGTTCAAAGTGTAATTAAACAAATCCTACGTGTCAATAAATTCAACAGTTAAAAGGGGTCATATTATACAAATGTCATTTAATCAATTTTAACACATATATCAAATCTAACTATTCTACGTCAATTTCAATTTCAAATTATTCACTTACATCATTAACAATTTAACGTCCAATATAAACATCAAACAATCAATCATTTAACAACCAAACTGGATTATCATTGCATATATAACAGATAATGGTGTCAGATGTCACAGGTGAACTGATACAGGTAATAACAGTGTAAATATCAAACAACAGCATATTTCAATTGTCGTTTCAATTGAAATCAAATTTAATAAATAAAAGAACGTTAATCGTGAGTGAGTGCTCACCTTTCGAGGCTAGAGATATTCGACAATCGAGTTACGGACTCCAAAGCACGAATTCCAAAACACAGCTAGATTGGCACGAATTCGACGGACAAAGCTGATAGATAAGAATCGATGAGAACAGGATAATCAGTTTTGATATAAACTGAAAATATACATTATTATTATATATTGCATTAAAAAAATCAAAATAAATTTGCTTTATTTCAATGAGTATAACTATCACTTTATATAATGAAACCCACACATTAAAAATGGAATCCATATACATATATATATATATATATAACTTATACACATTAAACAACTTTATATATATACCTACCAGCTAATCCTACAAATCCAACTAAAAAACATTGCTTTATAGAAATCACTATATCCTATAACTCGACAGGTTATATATTTTTACAGAAACTTGTTTTTAAAATAACTATTATAAATCTTTACAACATAATGGACTAATATATTATATATATATATATATATATATGTGTGTGTGTGTGTGTGTACACTTTAAAAGTTTTATCGTGCTAATCAACATTTTATACCACCAAATTATACACTTTTTTTTAAGTTATTTAACAAATCATAAAGCTAACTCACATCTCATATACCATATATAGCAGAATTCCTAAACCTGTCTATGAACCAATATATACAACTGCTCAAAAAAAAAGATCAGCATAACGCTGTATATATATAAGCTAAACCATATAAATTTACAATTTTATAGATAACAAAATATACAATAGAATATATGCCTAACCTATACAGTTCGCACGATTTATGCAGATTAACATATTATATATACATAGATCGAAATTTCTATGAGTATAAAGTATGACTATAGGCATAGATAAACAGATAGGTAATAATTTTTTTTATAAACTTTATATATAATAACATATCATATATATAAGCTAATATATACAATATATATATATATATAAATGATTTGAGAGATTAGCCTTGAGATAAGGTCTGACCGAATGGTCTCAGCTGTTGGAGGCTAGTGGGAACTGCTCGGTAATCGAAAAAGGATGGAAGGTGTTTGGGTGAGGCAAGTGCTCGGCTGGTGGTGGTTAGTCTCGGCGGTGAGATCAGAGGTGGTTTGTAAAGGTTGACAGTTGCTGCGGGTAGGCGGGCCGAAGTTGACAGGGGAGGGAGGTGGTGCGTGTTATCGGGTGGAAAGGCATGCAGGCGGTGGGATCTAGGGTGGTGGGCCAGGCGTTTGGGCTGAGGTACTCAGTGTTAGGGTGGGAGCTACTTGGTTCGTGGAGGGTTAGGCGGGGCTGGTTGTGAGAGTTTGGTGATGTGGAAACTCGGAGGTGAGCCGGAGATGGCCGATGGTGTGGTAATGGAGTGACGTGGAGTGGTGGCGGCGGAGCTGCATGGAGATGGTGGCAGCGGCAAGGGTGTGAGGCCTGTAGGCTATGATTCCTTTCATAATTTTTTTTCCTCTCGATAGAACAAAAGAAAAAAAGAAAATTGAAATACAAATGGGCAGGAGAATACGAAATGAACAAACGGAATGAACAGTAAATAAAAGCTATCAGACTTAAACGTTCCCAACGTAAATATAAACTGAAATGAAGGGAATGGTAACGTCCATCCATTGAATCAGCAAAGAAATTTTTTTAAAGCAATTAATGGATTGATTGGACATTACTTTTCAAATTTTGAAACCGAAGGTAGAAATAAAGTCAAATATATGGTACCGTTACAACGAACAATCTATTGTTTCCGTCGTGTACCGGACCTCAAAATACAGAAATAAATATGCTGTGGTGATCAGCGCGACTAGATGATCAAAACGGTACACAGATATCAGTGGTACGGTCATCCGATCAAAAGTCGATAACCGGTACCAGAAATGCTGCTATTCTAACAGAAATAAAGATAAACGGAGTAACAAAAGTCCAAATTTTGAAAAACGAAAGATGATGACTTACTCAGAAGATGATTTAGAATTTTTCTATGAAAAAATATTTAGGTTTCGGAAACATTTTATTTTCACTTCTTTTTAACTGATTAAATTGAAGTGAATTTACGCGCGAAATAAACTTTCATATTTTCGGACGAAAATTTACCAGTTGCTATGTTTAACTAGACGTATTCCAAATATTAAATTTTTATTTCAAAATTTTATCGTTTGAAATTTCACAAAATTTCAACTAATTACGTTATTAAAACAGTTGAAATTTACTGGTCGTTACAATTTGTAATCAAAGATCGAAAGATCGAAGTATATTGATTCTCTCTCTATCAAAGTGTGATTGGAAATGGTGTGATTGTGGCCCGTAAATCAATTGGGTATGATTGTAGCCCGTAAATCAATTAGGTGATCTTATAGCCTGATTAAATCAAGAGAGTTTGCCCTGGACTCAAAGACGGGAGGGTGTATCTCGTGGCCTTGAAATCGAGGTTGTAATATTGAAAAGAAATCTGCACAAGAAATTGTGTGGGACTGGATGTAGGATAACTCTGAACCAGTATAAAATTCTCGTGTGTTCTTTCCTTTACTGCTTTTATTTACTATTTGCATCTTTGTCTGATTCTGTGATTGTTTCTGTGTTTGTGAATTGCATCTGTTTGGATTCCTTTTGAAAAGATTTCAAAAAGATTCATAAAATTAATTAAACACTATTCACCCCGTTTTAGTTCTGTCTTATGATCCGTAACCCGCATTTCCTACATTTGGTATCAGAGCATTGGTTTTCAAAGTTATCATAATCTGAATTTTGAAAAAGTTTAAAATGGCAATTTTTGGAAATTTTGTAAACACTAGTTCAAAACTATCCATATCATCATTGTTTCATAAGTCTGCATATTATTATTATATAAAATCAAGTTATCTACCGAATTGGTGTATTGTATAGGAACAGATGTGTTATATGGCTTTTGATGAATCAACACTCAATGGAAATATGGTGGAAATCAAGAAAAATAAATGGATACTTAATAGTGGATGTTCGAGACACATGACTGGCAATTCGGAGATACTGAATGACATAATTTATGAAGATGGAGGACTGGTCAACTTTGGAGACAATTCAAAAGGATATGTGATTGGCATCGGCAATGTCGGTAACTCTAAAACTCCTACTATTTCCGATGTTTTGTTAGTTAGGAATTTAAAAAACAATTTACTTAGCATTAGTCAACTATGTGATAAGGGGTACAAAATTAAATTTGTGACACATCGAACATAATAAATCAAACACTATCTTTGAAGGAATTAGGAAGAAAAATATTTATATTTTCAGTATGAAAATCTCAAATGATAACTTATGTCTTTTGGCTAATACAAATGACCCTTGGATTTGGCATAAAAGATTTGGGCATTTGAATTTCAAACTCTTATCTAGACTTTCAAAACTTGATCTAGTAAGAGGTCTCCCTAAAATGGATTTTAAAGTAGATAGTATATGTGATGCTTGTCAATTAGGAAAACTTAGAAAGAGTTCATTCAAATTAAAATATATGATTTCAACTTCAAAACCTCTTGAGTTACTTCATTTAGATTTGTTTGGTCCATCTCAAATTCAGTATTTAAATCACAGTAGATATGTTTTTGTAATTGTAGATGATTATTCTAGATTTACATGGACAATTTTTCTAAAACTTAAAAGTGATGCTTTTGATTCATTTAAAACTTTTGCGAAAAGAATTCAAAATCAAATTTCTTTAAAAATCAAAACTATTCGTAGTGATCACGGCGGAGAATTTCAAAATGAAAATTTTGAGAATTTCTGTAATAAAAAAGGAATAACTCATAAATTTTCCTTTCCAAGAACTCCACAACAAAACGGAGTGGTAGAGCGTAAAAATGGGACGATTCAAGAGTGTGCAAGAACTATGCTTTTAGATAGTAAATTACCAAGAAATTTTTAGGCTGAAGCAGTCGCTACAGCTTGTTACATTTTGAATAGGATTTTAATTAGACTTTTAACCAATAAAACACCATATGAACTTCTTTTCAATAAGAAACCAAAGGTATCTTATTTTAAAGTTTTTGGAAGTAAATGTTTCATTTTAAATACAAAGGACAATTTGGATAAATTTGATCCTAAATTCGACAAAGGAATCTTTATCGGATATTCTAATAGAAGTAAAGCATACTGAGTTTTCAATTTAAAAACTAACACCATTAAAGAAATAATGCATGTATCTTTTGATGAAAATTTCAAAGATTTTGTACAAATAAATGATGAAGATGATTTTGATACTTTAAATAATGAATCAAATGAAACAAATTGTGAAACTGTTCATCCTAATAAAAGGGTCGGGCTTTTAAAAGATCATCATGTAGAAAATATACTAGGAAATATTGAATCCGTTGTTAGAACTAGAAATCAATTAAACAAGATGAGTAATGTAGCTTTTATATCAACTATTGAACCCAAAAATCCAAAGGAAGCATCATCTGATGTTTCATGGATTCTTACTATGCAAGAAGAACTGAATAAATTCACCAGAATAATGTATGGGAACTTGTTCCTATACCTGAGGACAAAACTATAATAGGAACTAAATGGGTTTACAAAAATAAAATGAATGAACAAGGTGAGGTCGTTTGAAATAAAGCTCGGTTAGTCGCGCAAGGTTATTGTCATGAGGAAGGAATATACTATGATGGAACCTTTACACCTGTAGTAAGATTAGAATCCATTATAATTCTACTTGCTTTCGCAAACCACAAAAATTTCAAATTATTTGAAATGGATGTCAAAAGTGCATTTTTAAATGGTTTTGTTAAAGAAGATGTTTATGTTGAACAACCCCCACTTTTTGAAGATGAAAAGTTTCCAAATCATGTTTACAAATTAAAGAAAGCTTTATATGGTTTGAAACAAGCTCCTAGAGCCTGGTATGACAGACTAAGATCTTACTTATTACAATCAAATTTTGTAATTGGTAAAGTAGATAATACTCTTTTTATTAAAAGAAACAAAAATGATATCCAATTAGTACAGATTTATGTAGATGATATAATTTTTGGATCAACAAACAATGAAATGAACAAAGAGTTTTCTGAAATAATGACAAAAGAGTTTGAGATGAGTCATATGGGTGAACTTACTTTCTTTTTAGGATTGCAAATAAAACAATTAGATAGTGGTATTTTCATTAGTCAAGAAAAGTATGCTAGGGATCTAATTAATAAGTTTGGTATGACCACTGCGAGTGGAAAACCCATTCCTATGGCAACCAATGAAGCCTTGAGTAAAGAAGACATGTCAAAAGATGTCGATCAAAAACTATACAAAGGAATAATTGGATCGCTACTCTATATAACTGCGAGTAGGATTGATATTATGCATAGTGTCTGTCTCTGTGCAAGTTACCAATCTCAACCCAAAGAGACCCATTTAAAAGCTGTTAAACGTATCTTAAGATATGTTAAACACACTTTAGACTATGGCCCATTTTACCTTAAAAATGATTCATTTGATTTAATCTCATATGTGATGCCGACTATGCTGGTTGTAAATCAGACCGAAAAAGTACAAGTGAAACTTGTCACTTTTAAGGTCATTCTCTGGTTTCCTGGTTTAGTAAAAAGCAAAATACTATCTCATTATCAACAACTAAAGCAGAATATATCTCTGCTGCTTTGGCTTGTTCTCAAGTAACCTATATACAACAGATCCTAAAGGATTTTGGATTAAATATTTCAAAACCACCAATTTATTGTGACAATACAAGTGCAATAAATTTATCCAAAAATCCTACTCATCATGCCAGAACAAAACATATAGATATCAGACATTATTTTCTCAGAGATAATATAAGTAAAGAGATTATTTCTCTTGAATTTATCAACACTGAGAACCAAATAGCTGATATTCTGACCAAACCCTTGAATTAATCAACCTTTATTAAATTAAGAAGAGAACTAGGTATTTGCTCTATGACTGAGATATAGAATATAGATATAGTAACATATATATTTAAATAAATAAAGAAAAATAAAATTGTCAAAATTTCCATAAGGATGTCGACATCCCCCTACCCCCTATGTCGACATACAATTTGAATTTTGTTTTTTCCTCTAAATTCAATTTAGTGGTTATATAAACCACAATATTTCAAATTCTTCTGTCTTCTCTCTTAATTTTCTCTATAATAAACTTCTGAGAATATAAAATAATGGCCTCCTCTTCCAAATCAAACCAAAATGCAACCTTTTCCTTCTCTTCTCCCAATTCTGGTCCATTCCAACGAACTACACTGGCCCGAGTCATGAAGATAGAGTAAACTTTGAAGGACTCTATGCAAATGATGACTGAGTTGCAATTCACTCAAATAAGGATGGCAAAAGAACAAGAGAAACAT
Organism: Allium fistulosum; assembly: GCA_030737815.1. Lineage (NCBI taxonomy): Eukaryota > Viridiplantae > Streptophyta > Magnoliopsida > Asparagales > Amaryllidaceae > Allium > Allium fistulosum. Next base: position 150,587,038 of record CM060905.1, on the reverse strand, counting down.
GGCAAAATCCTTAGAAATTTGCAAAAATTTCTACTGGATAATCACACAGACCCGATCATGATTGAAGATGACTCTCTAACATTCATATTCATAATCCATTAGAGGAAGACGACGACGAAGAAGTAGAAGAAGCACAAATGGACGAAGACATATAGTTATTTGCGTTGGAGAAGTCTGTTTTGATAAAGATGGTAATTTGGTCGAACAACATTGAAACTTTTGTCTCCATTACCCAAATTGTTCGCTTCACAACTCACCAATTATCAAAGACTCTCATTAGATTGTTTTTATGTTAATCTTTTATTATATATTGTGTGTATTTGTATATATTTGTGTTAATATATGTAATATAACAACATATATATAATAAAATTATATTTACGTTTCACTTAATTATACTTTGTTATTAGTATTTAGTTCCATAAGTATTAGTTTAAGGGGGAGTTACGTAGTTTAGGATTAGTTTTTGTTAATGGCAAAGGGGGAGAATTATAAAATAGGTTAGATAGGCTTAGATTAAGGGAGAGTTAGTAAATTAAAGGGGAGTTGTTGGAATAAGGGGGAGTCAGAGTAGAATCAAAGTTAGGTGGAGTATATTTTATAAACATAGGTTGTCATCATCAAAAAATGGGAGATTGTTAGTTCCTGAGATGATGGTTTTGATGACAATAGCCTTACGACTTGTTATAAAATATAAATACTAATATCTTTGTCTAGATATATATGTATATGCAGGATATATATATATATATATATATATATATATATATATATGTATGTATAAATATATATATATGTATATGCAGGTACAGAATGAAGACTGTACAGTATAAAGATTCAAGACTGAGTATAGAGATTCAAGACGGACGAATTCAAGATTGAAGAAACCAAGACTGAAGAATCATGAGTATCAAGAGTTCAGATTTTCAAGAGTTCAAGATATCAGGATAAGTAATAGTGTCTAGATTTATGTTAAAACTTCTAATAGCACTACAATCTTTATTCGGATTTTAATTGTGCAATGGAATCCACCTTCTCGCTTTAATAGTGGGATGGAACCCACGACCTCTTTAGTGGGATGGAACTCACGACCTTCTCTAGTTGAATGGAATCCACAAAATTTTCAAAATGATTTTTTTTAATGTTTTTCCAAAACTTTTTAAAAGTCATCTCTCTCAATTTAAAATTTTAGCCTTAAACTATTTTTATTATCTTTTATATTTTGATTTCAAAATCATCTCTTATTTTTAAACTATCTCCTGGTTTTAATATTATAAGCTTTAAATCTCAAAAATATATCCTATACTTAGTTTTTTAATATTACTTTTATATTATAGATTATATATCTTTAAGATTACCTTTTAAATCTCTTTTATAAGTTTAAACTATATTCAAAATGGTTTATAAACTTCAGAAATTGTTTTGACAAGTTTTAGAAAGAAAATCTCTTTTAAAAACAAAAATCAAATTTCAAAATATAGATAGGCATGTCGACATACCCCATCCCCCATGTCGACATGGTAGCCGTAGAAATTCAAATTTCCAAATTTTCAAATGAAGTGTCTATTCATCATAACCTTTCACGAACATACATGACTGTTGTTCTTCTATAAATACCAGTTATTTTCAACAAATTTTAAGTTAGTTTTTCTTCATTTCTTCACTCCTTCTTCTCCACTCAAATATTCTCTTATATTTCAAATGCTTTAACAAAACTCTGCCGAAATCCTAAGTGAATCAAACTCGATCGTCTCTAGTTTGATTCTCTATCACTCTCTCTCAAAGATCTCAGTGCTATTCAGATTTATAGGGTCATTTGTAATCAAAGATCAAAAGATCGAAGTATATCGAGTCTCTCTCTATCAAAGTGTGATTGGAAACGGTGTGATTGTGGCCCATAAATCAATTGGGTGTGATTGTAGCCCATAAATCAATTAGGTGATCTTGTAGCCTGGTTAAATCAAGAGAGTTTGTCCTGGACTCGAAGACAGGAGGGTGTATCTCGTGGCCTTGAAATCGAGGTTGTAATATCGACATTATATTTGAAAAGAAATCTACACAAGAAATTATGTGGGACTGGATGTAGGGTAACTCTGAACGAGTATAAAATTCCGGTGTGTTCTTTCCTTTACTGCTTTTATTTACTATTTGCATCTGTGTCTGATTCTGTGATTGTTTCTGTGTTTGTGAATTGCATATGTTTGGATTCTTTTTGAAAAGATTTCAAAACGATTCATAAAATTAATTAAACATTATTCACCCCCTCTAGTGTTAATTCTTCCTTAAGATCCGTAATCCGCATTTCCTAAACAAACTTGTACTATCCCTAAATTAACAATGTAGTCGGACAAGTTAGTGTACTATCCTTGCTTCGACATACATTCTTAAACTCGCACAGATAGAGACGAGTTTCTCTACCTCAGAATTTGGTGTTGAGTATGAAAAGAATACGTTTCATACCATCATAAATTATAAAGATCATTTATAGAAATAAAATCTCTTACACTTATCACTTTTCCAATATTTCGAATTACTCTATCCCTCGCCCAGAAATGAAGCTAGGTAAGTCAAGGCACCGGTTGCTCCTAGCCTTGCCTTAGTTAAAATACTCCGACTCTAGATCTCACAGATATAGGATCAATCTTCTCATTGGCTTTTAATGCCAAGTACATGACTACTTAATTTCCATAAGTAACTGAATTCGTATCCAGAAATAATACTTCATATACTTAACATCAATCTTCGATTTCAAACTTAAACTATCCTTTGGTTAACAATGAAGCCGTTCAAGTTGAGGTATTGTTACCTCTCGAACCTTGACTCGACAGCATTCTTATCTTTCAAGATAGGTATAAGTTTCTCTATCACGAAGCTTAATATCAAGTATAAGACTTCATAAATTCTGTATACTATTTTTATATAAAGTATTATAACCAAACTCTCTTTTCATGTTTCGAAAAAACATTTACTGTAACAGCAAATGTTAAAGTCCATGTATCTCACCTTTCCAGAAACATTTATTACAACAATGGTATTGAAATCCATGCCCTCTTCCATTTTGAAAACATATGTTAAACACTTTTGAAACATTGTTTAAACCTTTATTTAAAAACTTCCCTTCCAAATATTGTTTTCTTTAAGAGATGACTTTGACTTTATAACGTAAAGGCATTTCCTTTATAAACATTTAAACTATAGTATCCAAATTAATCCTTCTAAATCTCAAACCACCTTTAAAATATTTCTAGACAAGATATAACCAAAAGTCTGAAAGAAAATAGCTTAGTTTTTAAAACACAATCCAAATGCTTTCCAAACTAAAGCACGAAAAGATAACTTTTTGTAAATTGTTATAAAGATTAGAAATCACTTTAAAACTCATTCTTGAAATTAATTTTCTCCAAAACCAAGTATTTCCATAAAGGAAAAAAATCAAAACATAAGAAAATATCTTTTCCAAAAGTTTTTTAAAAAAGAGACTTCGCCAATTACGATAGTATGAATTTAGGTATTACTACTACTTCGATATTCAACTTCGAACATATCAAGTTTACACATCACATAGCCAAGCTACCAAGTTTTACATGACTGTATTTCATATAAATAGTATAAAATGAAATTAAAATCAACGGTTGCGAGGAATACCTTGGACTCCTCCATAAAAATCAAATCTTTCAAAGTGTTCACGTCGCGACCTATTCTCTCTGTAACACTTCGAATTTCTTACATAAGTCCCATACCTAATCTTATGTGTCATTTGAGTTTATAAACTCTAGTGTATAACAAATCCATTCAAGTTCTCTACCAAGAGGTATTATATATGTCATCCGCTACCAAGTAGAAACCAAATACAACCAACAACATATACACTTACATATACAACATACATAATCACTATTCATATAAAAAAATGTAAATAACAAAAGCAAGCAATTATATTTAAAAAAGGCTTATTCTAGGGTCACTTTAAAGTTGAGTAACTCACATTTTGATTAACCAAGTTAAGCCACCACCTTTTGTAAAAAAGGGTCAGAAAATAGGTCGACTTCTTACTAGTTTTTGACAAAATTCCTTTATGAATGTGGAAAGGTAGTTTGAATAGAAGTTCTTTGTTATTAAATTCTCTTTAGTTTAAAAAAGAATCATTCAATTTGGATTTGTCTTCAGAAAGTTATGGCTGGGGAAAGAGAAGGTATTTTCGGAGTTATAAAACTAGGATAGAAATGACTCGGGTAAACAAAATGGGATTTGGATATAGCTACTCTTAGAATTTGAAAACGAAATCAACCCGAAAGTTCTTGCTTGTTGAATTTTATTTGGTTTAAAAAAATGACTCGATTTGGAGTTGTTTTAAGAAAATTATGGGTTGGGGAAGAGGAGAAAAGAAGAGAGGTCGTTCTATTTCAAGAAATGAGTAACACAAATTTGTGAAGCCTTAGCATATTAATAAAATTAGATTTAGTTGGCCTTAGCCTAAATCCACCTCCCCATCATCATGATTTTGGCTGCCAAAATTCACTCCCACATGCTTGACTAAGACCCTTAAGTACTACGCTAGTACTTTAATATTTAAAACAAAAAAAAAGCAAAAGTCACATCCCTTATACCCCTCTTAAGTGCTTCTAGAATTCTCTTAATTATACTTACTTTTGGCTGATGATTTTTGCACTATTTAGACACTTATTGGATGTGTAAGATTGTATTATAAATATGTGCATAAGTGTGCAACAATGTTGCAACAACTTTTGTTCGATAAAAAGCCAAAAATCTAAAAAATGAATTTCGGTTACATTTTCAATTTTTCATCGAACTATTTACTTTTGTAAATAAAATTTTAAAATGAGTTTACTATCATTATTTATTAATTAAAACAAGGTTATTTAATTATTAAAAACCATTAATGAAGATTTAAAATAAATTAAATATTCACAAATCAAAGCAATAAAATTTTGGATCGTTACTATCCCCACACATAAGAATGAACATATTCTAGAAACTCTATGGCTCTAGGTCTCCCACCATCAAATGTGGCATGCTTCTTCTTTTCAAAAGTACAATCTTCGTAAGAGGTAGACTTCAACTGAAAAATACCATTAATCAACCCCCGCTTCTTTAATACTTCGAGACTCTCAATTAAAGAAGTGCCACTCTCAATTTCTCTCCATCTACTATTATCCTCATACCAAGTCTATTCAAAGCTTTAATTTACAATAAACTCCTACGAAACATCGAAACATGCCTAACATCCATGATAGTCCTAACAACGCCATCAAAAATTCTAAACCTCACACTTCCAATGCCCACAATATGACAAGATGTGTCATTCCCATATGAAATGCTCTGCCATCATTCTTCATATAACCGACAAAACAGCTCTTGTTTGGCATCATATGACAAAAGCTCTAAAATTAATCACCCAACTTATACTGTCTAAAAGTGAGTTACTAGCTAAAAATAATGATATACCACTGTAGTTACTTTCTACATCTGATCTAACTACTGTTGAAACTGAAGCTTTCTCCTTCTTCACTCTCTTGTTTCTAAGAGATGAACAATCCTGTATGAAGTGTCCCTTCTTATAATAATAGCAAACACCCCTTCTAGTATTCACAGAGTAGGACCTATGCATATCTCTCATACCTCCAGGTGCTTCTGCCTCTTATCTCTTCTTATAAATGAATCAAGTTGTTGTTGAAGAACACCATCATTAGTCTTCACCTTCTATGTCCTAGGAACTCCTTTTCTAGCAAATTTGACGATGCCATAATTTTTCATACCACTGCTAGAAGAATTTGTCATTGATAACTAATTTAGAACAAGATAGCTAGCTCTGATACCAATCTGTTGTGCATATTTTAATTAAGTTTCCCTAATTCCAAAATTGTGGAATACTTAGGCATGGAAGTAATAAAAAGGTGGTCTAGCTTGTCGATTAATTATCTACCGCTAATTCAGTGAATAATAATCACCAAACAAAGAAAAATTAAAGAGAAGAAAACACAAAGATTTAAGGTGGTTTGGCAAAATTGCCTATGTCTACGGACTCAACAACTATTCTTTATTTTACTTAAGAATAAGAATACAAGAGAGATTACAAAATTATAGATAGCAAGGTGGAGAGACTAACCTATAAATACAAATTGAATAATCAATTTCTCTGAAGATTTATTTGCACCCAAAACCCCTAATTTGATTTGACTGTAAAAATTAGGGTTTACTGAAGAAGAGGATAATGGTGGGTGCTCTCACTCTCTCTCACACAAATATGAAGATGAACTTCCTTCATTGAAATAGACTTTAAAATGAAGGAATTACTTATAGATTAATTAAATTAATTTCCCAATTGTTTATGATTTGATTTCAATGTAAATAGATAATGATGATCTTGGTTTCTATAATTTTCCTCAATTCATTGAATCTCCATGTATAAACATTTCTCTCATCATATTGCAAAATCAATGAATTCATAAATATACTTCTTTCTTCATTGAAAAATCCATTGACTAATTAATTGATTTAGTAATCAATTTGTTTCCTTCTAACAAAATATCTTCTTTATCTTTCTATTTTCTTTCTTTTCGCGTATCGCATAATGGAATAATTGAGTTAAACAATTAATTATTCCTATATTTTTTGGAAAATATTTGAATCACATAAATTCAACATGAATGATTTCAGATCCTTTAACTTGTTAATAATAGTGCTTTTTTGTATGTTGCTTGGAAATGAAATAATAAACGGTTCTTGGTCATTTCTTTCTTTGATTAGTTTGATTGAACCTTGTCACTGTGATGCTTGATTTTGGTCATTGAGTTGTTGAAATATGTTTAAAATATTTCATCGACTTGCATGAACTCCTTTGGTTAATTAGCTTGCTTGTTTTTTATTTTTTTATAAGACTGTTAATCATGTAGCATTTTTTGGAGAACTACGAGAAGTTTCACCATTTTGCCTATTTTGTAGCTAGGAAATCACATAACTACTCTGGTTCACGTGGAAATTTTTAGTGTTGCTCGATTTGAGTGTGTTCCATTTTTACAGACTTATAACTACAAATGAACTATATAACAATCATCACATAGTAAGTTTCGATGTTCCACTATTCTTAACCTCTAAAACTAGTGACAAAATCCCTCAAAATACGCTTGCACGCTAATTTTAGATGTCATGGATGGTGGTTTATTGAGTATATAATTCGAAATTTAAAAATGTAAGCAAATAAGGAAAACCTCATAATAGAATTAAATAATAATATATATGCTAGCTCAATGAATGAATCACATACAATGCCCAATACAATGGGTTAAACATATACATTAGCCGATACATTAATCAATTGAATGTACAATAATACATCCATGATACAAGAGAAATATATTAGACAAGTAATTTGTAAGCGTAACATGCAACCAGACCTCTTCCCTTACCTTTTCTTTCATATGCAAGCTTTAATAATGCATGGGTATATAAATAAAAAGGAGGTGATCAATTATTTTTTAAGGTTGTCAAAATTGATAGGCGGGCGCTAGGCGGTAAGCATGGACTAAGGATTAATTGTTAGACGTGGATTGATCAAAGATTAATCGACGTGAGGTGTTTTTATGAACTTACATATTTTGTCGAAATTTTAGTATTTTTTAGCATTTATTGATCTAGAATAAAAATTTAGGGGTTTGGATAGGCTTTGGAGCATCCAATGAGGCGAAACTTCCTTAAACTAGCATGTAAATGCTTAAACGAGACATCAAGCCTCAACTAGTGCTTAAAAAGTTCTTATATACTTATTTAGATGATTAAATAATGCGGTATTCCTCGTCTATGCGGACTTAGGTGGATGGCGAGGTGGCAAGTCTGACTAGTGCCTAGGCTAGTCTTATGCGGGAGTCTAGAAGAATTTTTATCATAGAGCTATTTCTGGACTGTGCCTTATCCTATACATCCCAGCCCAACTTGAGAGATCTAGTAGCTATATTTCTGCATGCAATTAGGGTTAATTGGGCCCTACTATATACTAGTGCGAACCAGTGCTTCGCACACAGATTTATTAAACAAGCTAACTTAAAATTGGAGTAGAGAAATGAATAGTGATACAATATGGTAATTTAAATTAGTACATGACCAAAATTCAGCAGTAAAAAACGCTTACAATAAAGACTGGGACAATGATCAATTTCATCACGTGTAAAGCATAAAGTTTTTTCATCTTAAGTACTCTTTAAAACATGCAATAGCTACATATGTTCATATTTGAGCAATAAACCCAATAATAGCATTTCAAAATGAGATGAAGACAAATATGGAGCATAACCACAACAATTGGTTAATGTCCCAAACATATAGAATGGAATTCAATAAACAAAATATGTAAAAACCAAATTAGTTTATCCCTGAATACAGCAGTCATATGCATCCTTTTTAGTCAAAAGTTAGAAGCCAAATTATGGAATTGCATATGGAATCATGTAAAATTTGGCGCTGCTTGAATACACTAATACTTTGTTTAGCTATGATGATCCATACTCCCTCCCATATATAACCTGTATAAAACCAAGCAAAGGTGGTGATTGCAACGATCCATACATACCCGATAACGTTTGGCATTCGGTTAGCTTTTGCATTTGGTGGTATGCTCGGTTAAGCAATATATCTTGGTTATAGATTGATTTCTATATGCACTGAATTAGGTTTGGCATTCGATTTGCTTTTATATGCATACGTATCCGATTAGATTTGGCATCCGGTTAGCTTTTGTATGCATATGTACCCGATTAGGTTTGGCATTAAGTTAGCTTTTGCATCCATACGTATCTGATTAGGTTGGGCATCCGGTTAACTTTTGCATTCGATGGTATGCTCGGTTAAACAATATATTTTGGTTATAGATTGCTTTCTATATTTACCCAATTAGATTTGGCATTCGGTTAGCTTTTGTCCATATGTACCCGATTAGGTTTGGATATCATAAACATGCTAGTTCGCTTTATATTTAAAATGCCACATCAAATTATTGTTTTAAACATCACAAACATGCTACTATACTTTATAACTAAAATGCTACATTATATTATCATTTTGCATATTTTAAACATGTTAGTGGAATTCATAGCTAAAATACCACATCAAACTACCATTTCATAAATCATAAACATGCTATTGAAATTTACAACTAAAATAATAGATTAAACTATCATTATGCATATCTTAAACATGCTAATGTACTTCATAGCCAAAATTCCACATAAAACTATCATTTTAGATATCATAAATTTGCTACTGGACTTTGTAACGAAAATGCTACATTAAACTATCATTTTGCATATTTTAAACATTTTGGTGGACTTCATAAGTAAAATTCCACGTCAATCTATTATTTCAAATATCATAAACATGCTAGCAGACTTTTTAACTAAAATGCTACATCAAACTATCATTTTGCATGTTTTAAACATGTTATTGTACTTCATAGCTAAAATGCTATATTAAACTATCATGTATATACCATAAACATGCTATTGGACTTTGTACCTAAAATGCTACATTAAGTTATCACTTTGCATATTATAAACATTCTACTGTACTTCATAGCTAAAATGTTATATCAAACTATCATTTCAGATATTATAAACACGTTATTGGACTTTATAACTAAAATACTACATTAAACTATCATTTTGCATGTTTTAAACATGCTATTGTGCTTCACAGTGAAAATACTATGTTAAACTATCATTGTAGATATCATAAACATGATATTGGACTTTGTAACTAAAATGCTACATTAAACTATCACTTTGTGTATTTTAAACATTCTAGTGTACTTCATAGCTAAAATGCTACATCAAACCATCATTTCAGATATCATAAACATGTTATTGGACTTTTAATAGTCACATTCTAATGTTTCAAGAATAGAAATGCTATATCTATATATCTTTTAACACGAAATATATGCATGTTATTTTTGAATCTATAATTCTATTTTTAAGTGCCATTTTAACATTTAATAGTTTAAAATCAACCATACGGCAAACAATACCTTTAAAGCAATGTTTTTATCATTTTTTGTTGACCTTTTTGTTCGTCTTCTTCTTTTAGCTTTTGCTTTTCCATTCGTTTTGTAGCTCTCGACTTCGATGTTTTCGACTTCAGTTATCGAGTCATTTGTAACGTTGCTTTGGATTTAATCGTCGAATTCTGCTTTTTAGGCTTCCGCAATTGCGATGATCTTGGCTTTATAATCCATGTCGACAACGGTTTTTCTTCTAAACTAAGATTGGATTCCGTTGTTGGTGAAGTGTCGGCTTCGATCGAGTTTCCTTTGGTTTATTAATCTTTTTTAATTAGACAAGCCCCGGATGGAACGTTGGAGAGTGGGAAACAAAACGGTTTAATTAATGGGCTAAAAAAAGTGCGGGTCCTTGTAACAAAAATTTAAAATTAACGTCCTTCAAAATAAAAGCTATTCAAAAAATTTCCTTTAAACTAATTTCCCCAACAAAATTAAAATCAATAAAATTTTAGAAAATTTCAAATTTTTTAAAGATTATTCTAAATTCAAAAGTTTCTTTTTTGCACTTTGTTATGCTTGTTCAATTTTATGCACAGTTGGTTAGTTTGTACAATAAATACTCTAAGCAAGAACCTTTGTGTCTACTGAGAATTTTCGTTTGTTGTTAACCATGTTTGAAAGTGGTTACACGACCATTTACAACTTATGAGAAATACAACTATAAATGTTGTTATAAATAATTATTCTACAACGATGGTTTTTAAAGAAACTTATTACAAATTTCTATACAAAAACAATTATTAAAACAACTTTATTACAACTTTTAGGAAAAAACGGTTTTAAAAAACATTTATGATAATTTTTATTGTGCAAAGATTGTAAACAGAAAGTTGTAATATGGTCATTTTGTTGTATTGGATACTTCGGATCATGTGATGATAACATGGTTATGCTATCTAAATGTATTTTTTAGTGGATATGTTTTGATATTTTTTAAATAGTTACTTAGTATTATGTATTAGTATATAGTAAATAACCATAATTACTTTTAGAATGATTTTAACTTTGATTTTGATACATTATTTTGTCTACCGATATATTTAGATAGAAGTATATATAGACTATGGTTTGACATTTTTCTTTTCAACTAGTTTTAGAAGGCCAATGTTTTTTTCTGTTTTTTCTTTGGGTCATGGATGCATGATTGATTAAAAAGTAGCATGGTCAGTTGGTTATATTATGCACTCACTTATTATAATGTTTGCAATAAATTAATTATAATTTTTATAAAATGTTATCGAGGCTAAATTTAAGATTTCATATCTGTTTATTATAGATATGAAAAGTGTGAGAGCATGATAATCGGTATAACAAGGTCCATTTAATATTGCACCTTTGCTAGATATAGACTAGTGACTTGGCACGTTTTTGAGGTGGAGGTGTGGTTGTTGCAAAAATTTATAATGAATGAATGACATTTGGTAGATTGAACATCCATTTGATATTGCACCTTTGCTAGAGCTTTAGTGAGGACTTTCAACATGGCTTGTGTGAATTTTAGTTATCTTCCAAGAACTAGTATCAAGAATTAGGCTGATGTGTCAACTTAGATAGTTTCCAAGTTCACAAATTCCAATGGTGGGAATTATGCTACATTGGCACTTGTTCTTTGGTAAATTTTCTAATGACTCGAGAATAGTTGCTCATTATGCCTAATATATGCGCTCTTTGTATGCATGGGGAACATGCACACTTGTTCCCAAAATGTTAAGTTTGAGACTCATATGAAAATACTTTAGTGTTGTAAGATTAATAATAATATTTTCTTTGAATATATAATGAATTCACCACAAGAAAAAGTATTTTTGGTGGTGTACAAAAAATGCTATCATAACTTAAGGTAGCTTTTTAGAGAACGCTGTGGAAAAATACTCAACTAAAAATCCTTGATTTATAGTTGCGTTTTTTAAACGCCACTGTAAATTCCTTTATTGCAGGGTTTATCAAACGCTACTGTCAATCTTTATTGTAGCATTTCGAAAATGCCACAAAAGGTACTGTTCTACTATAAAATATATTAGTAGCGTTTTCGACGCTGTAATAGAGCGCAATTTAGTGCCAAACCCTACAGCTACGTTTATTAAAGGCTACCATATATGTTTTGTAGTGGTTCATCGGCACTATATTTTTTGTCGCATTTCTTTTCCACCACCATATGTTTTGGTAGCTTTTACTACATGATATTTCTATAGCGTTTTCTAATCGCTGCTAAAAAAATTAATGTTTTGTTCATCTTCCACATGCTGTGCTAGCTCATTCACTCTCCAATTCACTTTGTTCATAGCTTATATTATAACATAATACATGAACAACCACAAACACATAAACACGTTCAAACATAAACACATTTAAACAACCACACTAACATAAATACAACTAGTACATAACCGTACATAGAGACACAACTAGTACATAACTGTACATAAATACATAGTTTCAAGACAAGAAGTTAACCGTACATAGAGAAGCTTACACAACCAAACTACCATAAATAATATGTTATAATAGTGCTATAGCTAAAGTACCATAAATAGCTGAACTAAGAAAATACAATAAACGATTGAACTACCTAATAAGTACCATAAACAACTAGTGCTGTTGCTGATCATTTCTTCGGAAATGCTGATCTACCTGTGGCAAGTAATAATCAACAATGAGACTCAAGTTATAATCAATACCGAGACTATTCAAACCTAGGGAAAATTATTGCACTAAACAATGATTTATTTATAATAGGTAATAATGAAACATAAAGCTGAACGAGTGGTCATTTTTCATGAAAGAACCATCGACGGTGCTATGTTGAACAGTTAAAAATAGTCTCTAACAAATTTAAGAACAACTAAATCAGGATATAATTCTTGAATATAAATAAGCATCTACAAAACAAATACTAATTTCGAAACTATAAGCGATCTGTATCCCCTTACTACCGAGAAATAATAACAATAATTAACGACTAAACAACAATAATGACGAGGAGACTAAAATGCTAGTGACGTAGTTGAGATTAAATGCTTAATGTAGTCCATGATAACCATGACAAAATAATCAAAAATGAATATCATGTCGCAGAAGTTAGGACCAGAAGCACTATACAACAACTAAGAAACCTTATTTGTGAGTCGATCTCTTCATGACTTCATGACAGATAAAAGCAAAGTAATATGTAGTGCACCATAAAAAAGGTAAAGCAAAAACCTGAATATCAGCATAAGTACTTAATTTACTAGTTCTGGCATATTTACATATAAATGCTTACAGCTAAAAAACTCAAAATAAAAACTAATGTATGCAACAATCACTACTGACAAGTGTAAAGTTGTTAGACCAACTAAACGAAATACGACATTTTTTCTCTTTCAAACTTTTCATATTACAATCTGCAACTTGACCCAACTCCACCACATTGGTTCCTATGATCCCATTATGGCTGACCACAATAACTACTGAATGTCTTGAGATTTATAGTTTTTATTATAGTTTTCTATAATAGCGTAGAGTCCACAGTCGCTTGAGAGCAACTGTATAATTTACTTAATGGTTGGCTCTGGTTTTGGAATATTTTTTATTATAGTTTTATGTAATATATATGGCCCCGCTATCAAAATAACAACCAACGATAGGGAAAGTAAAAGGGGCAATCGCTGCCAAGCGACTTTCTTTAGCATTCTTCTTGCATTTAAATAGTACTTCATTTCCAACGACAGGTTTGGGCACAATTAAATAGCTTGACCTCATTAATTCAAATAGACACGTTGACTTTGGACAATAGAATAAACATTAATGAATTCAATATAAAAGATAAAATGTAAAGATCACAATGTATTTTTTATACTCCAGCTAACAATGCGATAGTTATAACTTAAGGAGTATCTCAAATTCAGGTATGAAATTACTCAGCAAAGTAGTATATGCATTAATGCTAAATGTTCTGCATAAGGAAAGGCATCAAATGTTGAAGTATATTACCTGATAGAACTAATTACATACAGAATTACATACCTTTCATTTTGTTTCCGTAATGACTTTTTAAATCAGCCAAGCTATGGTGGTACCAATGGCATCTTCCATGCACGTCAACTCTGAGTAGGTCTCTATAGCACTACATTTGGAACTCTCGCCATTTCAACCTAAACTTTTATAGCATCACATTCTAATGGATGACGATGGACCACCGTTATTGGATCAGTTGAAGCGATAGTTCCTTCAGCCACTACTTCGTTCGTTTTACCTACATCAATCAACTTCCATTTATTATCTTTCGACAACTTTGCAATCGGCTAGCAAAATAAGAGATTATTGTGCATAACGTATACATACGCATAAATACTGAATATATATATATATATATATAATATTTATATTTTTCGTACAGCCTAAGATAATGCAATGCATTAAACTTTTGTTTTTTCTATTCATTATTATTAAATAATGCAGCTGCCCTAAATCATGTCCTAAAGTGCTAACATAAACATGCATTATTACATTTTTCTCTCTGTGATTTTGTATCAAAATCACAACATAATTCACACCCATTTGCTACTCTAGGTATTTCATTCATTCATTTATAAAACAAACCTACAAAAAAAAGTAACAACATCGACACAAAAGAACTACAATTATATTCATCATAAATGATAAAAAGAAGAACAGGTCCGCATTCCATCATTCATCATGTGTCGCTGACCAAGACCATTCAAACTTATTTTCTAAATTCAAGCTTCAATCCAACTTTAAACTGAACATGGTCTCTTTTATAAATTGGCAGTTGCTTCTCCCTACTCTCCATACAAACAACTCAACCAAACATCTCTAGCCCCAACTATAACTACAGTGCAATAAACTCTCTTAAATTATTCAAGTTCAAATTCAATTTCAAACAAAAGAAACGAAAAAGTAAAAAGGAAAACATGGAGATGGAGAAGAAGACAATGGTGAAAAAACTGATTCATGGGAAAAAACTTCATAATATAAACTGCAAAATATTTACTTACATGTTATTGTAGTTTCTTCAAGATTATAGGTATGGTTCTTAGTGGAAAAGTCGCAACATTCCCATTTCCATTTTCTTTATCAACTTCAAATTTTGATTGTGGCCATGCTAATTTCCTACCAACTGCCTCTCTAATGCACGAAATATCAGCTGTGGGTCGCCACAAGTAAGCATCTCCATTTTTTTCATTGTCCACCAAAATCACAACGACAGACGAACCCAGTGAACTACCCTTAACAATATGTTTTGGATCACTGGCATAGATTCTTCCTTCGGCAACTACCCCCTCACCCTCGTTCCAACCATAATTCTTTCATTTGTGGTATTGAGCACTATTGTTACTCTAAAAAGGAGAAGTGTAAATCAAGAGTTTAGTGATTAAGTGAAAATATTGTACATGACGTATTTCTAAATTAAATTTGTGAAAGACCTACGAGATTATTGTGAATTGTAAAATTTACTAACTTCATTCAAGCGTCCTCGTAGCGCCATCTTAATGCAATTAGCCGGCCACTTATTCTCAGCATCTGCTAATAGTGACATATCACATGTAGGCCTCCACAAATAAGAATCTGGTTTATCTATGCAATTTATAATAATGCTATTATCATTTGGTCCAATACGAATGCCACTGACAACCTCATTTGGATCAGGACACAACACTCTCCCTTCGGCAAAAACTTCAGAAGTTCCATCCGAATTCAATAGCGAACATACGTTGTCATTGCTCTACAATTATTCAAGCAAAAATTATATTAATTACTGGATCAAAAACTAAAATCCAAATGTTGTTTCTTTAGTAATATAATTATTTTTTACCAATTCAGGCATGCTTCCTTCTTTCGAACTGTCTTTACCCTGTGCAAAAACAATAATATTAGGATATTTTAATCAAAGGAGCACTTAATTGGATATGCACAATTAAATCACAAATAGCTATTAATTATATTGGCAGTAAGTTTACATGTTCATATTCTTAAAGAGCCAGCATGAATAACCAGCTAAATTGTGGACTGGTATAGTTGTTCTAGTATTAACCATTACAATAATTTATACCGGCTAAATCAAGTATTGTGCTTAGCATTTTTACTCTGCTAAAAGTGAATCTTGATTCAATGCATTAATTAAAATATGGTAGGAGGAAGTAAAATATTGGGGAGTGATTAATGTGTGAGACGAGTAACAATCAACTTTTGGTTGTGCTATTTATTGGTTGATAAATTATAATATTATAATATAATTACATCAATCAAATTTTGAATGAAATAACTCTTTTCTTTTATGATGTGAATAAACTTCATCTCTGCTCATCTGTCTTATTGACAGTTAGTTTGCTAATAGTTTTACATATTTTAATTGTTCTTAAATTTGTAAGAAATTGAAATATCCCTTATTTTATATTTTTACATATATAAATTACTTTTAAAATTTTACCTTCTTGTCCACTAGCATATGTACCATACTTTTTAATTCTGCTATTTGCTGTTGACATTTAGATAGTTGTTTATCTATGGACTGAGACAAAGTTAGCTCGGTTATGGTGCAATCCCTTCCCAGTGCCCTTAATCGTCCTCGTTTATCTTGTCCCAATACATGCGCAAGAGCATCTCCTTAGACATTCTGCGATGAGATGGACTATGATAGGATATCAAAATTTTAATCTCCTCCTACATAAATAAATACATACAGATAATGTACGATGGTAAAATTATCATAGTTTCAAACAATTTTTAATATACCGATAAAATAAAAAATTCTTACAATAGTATTTGCAGCTTCCACGGTCATTGGTTCACCATTTTTTTAACATGAGATTTAATCCAAACATCAACTCTAGTTACGGACACTAGATCTGGACTTTTGTTTTTCTAGATTTAGAATAACATTAAATAAATAAACTAACATTATAATTAAATAATGCTATACTTAATTAACTAACCATGTCCTCAGTAAATCGAGTCGTTCTCTTACGACCAGATGTGTGTGGAAGTTATCCCTAAGGGCCGAATATTTCTCACTTCGTTTCTGAAAATACTTGAAGGTGTTAGAATTTAGTAATCATAATTATAAAAAGATGATCTACTCATAAGTGAATTTAAATGGTGTACTCAAATAAGTGAATGCAATATACATAACATTTACTCATGGTGAATTTATAAATAACATAATGAATTTTATGAACGTTGATTTTATTGTAACTATAAAAAAAAGTACATAACATTTTCTTTCAAATGTAAATGCAATGTTAGAATTAAAAAAAATTGCAATTCCGAAAATATGACGATCATTTTGATACATATAGCAACCAATAATTATAGTGATAATTAAACATGTAACTGGCAACATATGAATTAGAAAAAAGGGCAAAGACCACCAGAACATCAACAAAAAAGTATAAGAGATTTATCCAGCATTTTAAAAGTACAAATGAGAATCAAATATGTTAGTTATAAAGCAATATATCAAATACAATGCATTCATTTTTTTATAGAATCATGCAATCATGTTAAACCACTTCTAGGATACTTTTACATGTTTAAAAGGAAGCATCTTTCCATACTTTAATCAACTAACAAACACACACATGTTGTGTCAATAAAACCACTTAAAATCTTCATTTTTAAATATTTTATACTAAAAGTACTGTAACGACCTAGAATTTAGTCACTATTTAAATGAATATTTAATTATATTTTTAAATATTAAATAAATGAATTTTTATTTACAAATAAAACTATTTTAAATAATAACTAATGATGGTAAATCATTTTCAAGTTTTGTTTACCAATATATATTTCATAGAGAAATATAAAATGTGACCAAAAATTATTTTCCAAAATCTTGATTTTTCATTAGTTAAAAGTTATCTAAAATGTCATAACACTATTGTAAACACACATGCACACACTACAAACTACCTTAACATGGTGTGTATATGTACATATGCATGTACATATTTGCTCACTTAAGCATATAAATATGCAAGATAAAAGGATATTTTATTTGTAAAAAGTATATATATATTGACGTATAAAAAATATTTTTTTCAAAACAAAGGACATGGAGAATGGCATGAATAGTTGCATAAGAGGGGGGGTACAAGGGTGGACGTAAATGAGAGGGAGGGAAATGGAGATGCATGCATGTATACATATTTAATTCAAGCACTTAAACATTTTTAAATATTCTCCTAAGCTTATAAATACTCATTACCTCTCATATTTTTCATTTTACAGTCCTCCTCTCCGCTTTAAAATTCCTAAGAGCTTAAGAGAAGCACATCCATGGCTTCTCTTCATATTTTCTAAATTGAGAAAAATCACTTCTTTCCACTTAAATTATTTCCACTTCTTGCTAAAACACTTCTACAAGCTCTACAACACCTTCTCTTTCAAAATACAAGAACCATCCTCCATTAGCCATATGGCCGAGCCCAAACTCCACTAGGCTGAGCCTGATCTTGGTGCTTAGCCACTCAACGACTCCATTTTTGCAAGTTAAGACCAAGTTCTAGCTCATATTCAAGTTTTACCAAAAGTTCACCTTGAATTAGTAAAGTTTCGGTGAGTAAAACTTTTATTTTTGGAAAAGAAAACAACTTGATTTTGATGAACTATATGTTGTGAAAATATATTGTTCGTTGTGCTGAAAATCATGTTGTTTTGATGGCATATGGTTACAAGTTTGTGATTGAGCTTGGATTTGTGATTTGGATGTTAAATGATATGTTTGGATATGGATATGTGAATGGTTGGCTTATGATATGATGGTAGTGTGTTTATGAAACAAAAACCAAGTGTATGTGGTGTAAATGTTGTGAAGTTAGCACCTTTAAAGTTGCAAAGGACTTGAGATCCGATTTGAA
The DNA here is from genome assembly GCA_030737815.1 of Allium fistulosum. NCBI lineage: Eukaryota > Viridiplantae > Streptophyta > Magnoliopsida > Asparagales > Amaryllidaceae > Allium > Allium fistulosum. Next base: position 150,568,108 of record CM060905.1, on the reverse strand, counting down.
AACAAAAGCTTGTTTTCTAGTTTTGGATTTATTAAATGTTTTTCCCAATTTTCACCTTTTGTTAAGTTTTCAAAACTCTTCCATTTGTGTTTCAAAACATGTAGTAGCTAGAGTTAAAGTGAGGTTTCACTTAGAAATCAATTCTAGCGAACTGCGCTCATGGCGATAGTCGCTATGGATGTCGTTTCGCAAATTTTACGATTTTAACTTTTAAAATGTTTTCTTTGGGATTTTTTTTTGGAAAATAATTTCAAACCAATTAAGTATGTCAAAAGTAAAGTTTATTATTTAATAATTTATTTATTTAACTTATTAACCAGGGTAATTATTATTTAATTAATTAATTAATTAAGTAATTAGGTTAAGTAATTAGAGTTTAAGAAATTATTAACTAAGTTAAATATTTTTAACTAAGGAAGTTTTAAATAATGATTAATTAAGATAAAAGAAAATTAATTTTTATTTAATCTAATTAATTTACTTTAATTAATTATTTAATTAGAGTTAATTATTTAATTAAAGGTTAATTATCCACTTAATTAGGGTTTAATTCTTAAATGAATATTAGTTAATTAAAGTTTAATTATAAATTTTTAGGGTTTAAATTATGATTTCTGATTTAATTAAGGTTTATTTATTTTAAAGTTTCTTTCAAAACTCCATCGATTATTTGTTATTAACTAACTTTCTTATTTAAGTAAATTGTTTTAAACCAGAGGATCTCTTGTCCATGCTATTATGTATCTATGCTATTAAGTAGACAAATGAATTAAAGTGGTTGTAATAAAATGTTGACACGTTTTATTGAAAGTAAGTCGACTTGTACTTATCACAAATAACACACTTTGGGAATGTGATGAATACAAGGGAGTTAATTTCGATAAGCGGGCCATGATAATCTAAGCATATGGAACATATGTTTATATGTAAATCTTTACACCCTGATAGTGGAATGGTCCACTATAAACAACTTGATTCTGTAAAATTATGAATGTTGGTTTGGAGATACCAAAATCAAATAGTGGTTGTTATCCGAAAATCACTTCGAACCAACGTAAGCGTTCAGATTGGAAATAGTGAAGGCAAGGTCCAATATAATGACTTTGAAGTGCAAGGGCTATTTGCTACTAACCCTAAGAGTGATTCCAAAATGGGCGTAGTGGATGTAGTGCCTTCGGTTTGTTCATCTCCTGAACAACTTGTGTGGATGAATGCTAACATTGTGTCAACATCTGGAAGGCAATCTTAGCATTCCAAGAGGGAAGTGCTATGTAAAAAGGTAAAGATGTAGCCTCAGGCCTCATCAACCAGAAATGACTAAAACAGGGAAGATGTAGCAAGGCTAGGTGGGTCGCTCCCATTAGGATATGATCACCTCCATCTAGATATCAACTCATGTATGCTTCAGTACAGTTACTGATCTCAACCGAGGGGTGATCATATTAGATATTATCCAGTAAAGGGTAGGCCAGTCTTGTGTTGGAATGGGTCGATAGGTTCGACCATGGTACACAAATATAGAGGTGTACTCTGATGGACGGTACCCCAGTAGCCTAGTCATTATATGAAATACATTTCGCAATAAGTGCCTTTGGTCTTAGTTGTACACCTATTATGCTGGAATTTAATTAATGTAACAATTTCGACTATGTTAATTATTTAATTGAAAACCCTAGACATTATGATAATATCACTGGATTTCTATATAAAGTGTTTTGGTCATCGTAAGGTAAAAACCCGTCCGTGTTTATGTGCGGCATGGTCTTATGAGGTACCCTTGAATTTCAAAGAGTTTTTAAAGTACCAATTCAGTTGTTAAAGTTTACTCACACCAGACCCATGTCTGACCCAATGTTTTCTTTTCTTTTCCTAAAACTCTTGGGTACTCAAATTTGTATGAGTAGCCAAGTGATCCAGGTTTCTCACGGAAGCATTTTGGAGCTGGATTAGGTAGCTTCACCATTTGCTAGCTAATTATTCTATTTTCGCTGTGTATATATGTATGATCTATGTATTTTGTATTGGTAGGTAGCTATCACTATCCAGTTGAAGGTTGTAATGTAATGACTCTGATGTATTATTATTATGGAAATGACTATGTAATATCCTATGTTATTATTATATGTTGTTCTGATTCGTGGTGAGATTCTATGATTGTTTAGTTTCTTCTTACTTTCTTTTTCTTCTACCCTTAATGACACATCTTTTTGGGGTAAGAAAGGCGATTCGTTACAATTTGGTATTAGAGAAAGGTTAAGCGAACACCTAGGCATTTGGTTAGGGTCAACTTTGAGAGTGAATATCTATAATTTTTATTCGTTTACGTATATATATATATATATATATATATCTGATAGATAGATCAGCTTTATAGGTTTGATTATCTTTCAAGATTTATCTCATCCAAGTATTCTAAGATTATCTTACTAGGTCCTGGTAGTAAGACATGATTAACAGAGGCAGACGAGGTAGGGGAGCAGGTAACACTGCGACTACAAATGGTCAAACCCAAAATCCTGGAGGAGTTTGGATTGTCGAAGAGGCAGCACCAGAGCAACCAAGAGTGAGTTTTGCGACCTTATGCAAGGATTACACCAACCTTGGAGGGAAACCGTTTAAGAGAACTGAGTCTATCATGAAAGTGAAAGCTTGGTTGTGATTTTGCGAGCTAAGGGTCTTAACTTATCAGATGAACAAAAGGTTCTTAGCAGCGTGGAAACTGGAAGAGGGAGCGACGGCTTGGTGGGACTCCCTTACTACAAATGTTCCAGAAGAAGATTTTTCATGGGCTCGATTTAAAGAAGTTTTTGAAGACCAATTCTTTCCAATAGCAGGAAGGACTAGGATGTATAGGAACTTCATGGACTTGAAGCAGGGGAATCTATCTATAGCAGAATATGAGACAAAGTTCAATGAGCTATCTTGTTTTGGACCAGAATTGATCAACACACCATTAAAGAAAAATGAGATGTTTGTTTTGGGTATGAAAGAAGAGTACCATGAGAGAATGATTGTTCACGTTAAGATTACTTTTGTGGATTTAGTTGATATGGCTTTAAGGTATGAGGCTTTGGAAAAGAAGAAGCCTACTCCAGTAGCACCAACCGATGGAAATGCAAGTGGTAACAATTCAAATATAAGGAAGCTCAATCTAGAAGAGAATAAGGGGAAAAAGTTCAAGAATATTAGTTGTTACCTTTGCAAGCAGAAAGTCATATTTCAAGGTCCTGTCCGAATCGTGAAGCTCCTAAGTCGCAAAGTGGACCTAACTCTCAAATGGTCTTGAAGCCGCTTTGTTTCAATTGTCATCAACCGGGCCATATGATTAAAGACTGCCCACTCATGAAGAAGGTGCAGCTAGCTAAAGCGTATGCCATTAAGAATGAACCACCTACTTCAACGGATGTGAAGGGGAAAGGCATCCTTGAAGGCACCTTACCGATTAATGGTATTTTTGTTCGAGCATTGTTTGATATTGGTGCCTCTCAAAATTTTATCTCTTTAGAATCGGTAGATAAATTTCATCTTATTCCAAGTATTGTAAAAAACCCTATGTGTGTGTCTAATCCCATTGGTGGTGTAACCCATTTGAATATGATTTGTAAGAAGGTGCCAATTTCCTACCTTTCTCATCACTTTTTTTGTGACCCGTATGTCTTAGACTTTAAAGGATTTCATATTATTCTATGTATTGATTGGTTATCAAAGTATGGAGCAATCTTAGATTGTGCTGAAAGGACTGTATCATTAGAAACTAAGTTGGGAAGAATTGCTAAAGTATCATGTGGAAATCTTGGTATTAATATGTGTAGTTTCTTGTATGCCCTAGAATCATCCTAGGATGAGTTAAGTTTTATAGAATTTATTAAGGATTTTCTAGATGTGTTTGAAGAAATCAATAGCTTACCGCCGCACTGAGAGATAGAGTTCTACATTGATTTAGTTCCTAGTGCAAGGCTATGGTTCAACCTAAGAGAAGGATGACTCCGAAAGAGTGGGATGAATTAAAAAAAGCAAACCAATGACATGTTAAGAAGAGGATTGATTAGACCTAGTCATTTGAGTTGGGGATCAACTGTGGTGTTTGCGGCTAAGTCTGATGGATCTTTAAGGTTGCGCATGGAATACAGGGAGTTGAATAAGATGACAATTAGGAACAAGTATCCTTACCCTGCATCGATGTTCTTTTTGACCAATATCATGGAGCTACGGTATTTTCTCATATTAAACAGTGGATTCACGGTTTACACAGATGCTTGTAGATTGGGACTAGGTACTATTTTGATGCAACATGGTAGAGTGATTGCATATGCAATCAGATAGTTGAAGCCTCACGAGAAGAATTATGCTACGCATGACCTGGAGTTATTGGTTGTTGTCTTTGCATTGAAAATGTGGAGGCACTACTTGCTAGGTAAGGATCCTTCTATTCCTCTTTGTTTCTTTCTACTCTTTTGAGATTCTGGGAGTAAGTTTCTTTCCTTAATTAGGTGAAAACTTTGAGCTCTTCATGGATCATATATAACGGTCCTGACTCGGCCTTCGAAAATCGGCACCCGTACTTCACTTGTACTCGAATGCCGCAGATTCAAACGCCGAATCTGGCTCGCCGGAGCTTATAACACAATAAGTATAACAACACAGTGGAAGAAAGAAATGAATGATATCATATACAACTCCAATGAATACAATATCCAAAATGATATACAACAATGATATCTATATGATACAATAATATCAGAGACAAATAATGTTACAGCGGAAACACAGAACTGATACTCCAAATGATCTGAAAAAGAGCATGAGTCCACCATCTCAAATATCAAGCGAGAACCCCCATCACGTTTCACAAAGGTAAGCAAGGACAGTCGGTGAGTGAACTCCAAACACTGAACTAGTTCCAGATACTCTACTGAACCTGACTATCTGTAAAACCCAACTCTAGACTGCCCATGTGGAAAATTATGGGCACCCAGAGTTTAGGAAGGGAACAATAAACTCCGGGTCAGTCATGGGACTGGTGTGAGTAAAAAAAATAGTTTATCTTTAAAACAAACAACAAAAGAATTTTAAACATTGAAATCCGCAATGCTTTTTGGAAAATGAAACTACCATAAGGCCTCCCGGCACACACACAATACAATCGCACACATGGGGGAGATTTCTCCTTATGATAGTCAAACATGCTTCCTACGCAAGAAAAACTCTTTTGATATTATTACTAGTGCATAGTGTAGAAAACCTTCCGAAAATATAATATCAATCTTAGCCAGCATAGGTACCATTATACTATGCCTACTATAGCTGCCACCTGAGGTGACAGGTTAAACAAATTGCAATCGTAAAGGGCTCGTATTGTTTCTTTGGATTTTCGAACAAATGGTCAGGCTAAGGAACTTCCTATGCCACGTAGGAATGCCTCTGGAGGGACGCCCCGAGAGACAACTGCTCTCTGCCAACACAAGGCCGGTTACCCCCTTCCCGAGTAGTAAACCTGAGATATTCCACCCCCGGTCGTTTGCGACCTTTATCCGAGGTACCTCGATCACAAAGCAACAATCACACAGTAAATGAGATTGGAGCAACCACACAGGTAAAATATCTGGGCTCCATACCATGATACCACCTTTTTCCAGAAGAAATGGACATACCCTAGGAGAGCTACCCCTGAAACCTTGCCGCATCTTTCCTGTTTCGACCATTACCGGTTTGTGAGGCTCGATGAGGTCTCGTCCACAAAGCTACGCTTTACACGAAAGCCATGCTTTGATCAACAAATGATCAGCAACACACAACAACACTCAGCATGCCACACTACCAAATTGGGAGTATATCACTGATAACCTTCAACTACATAACCTCTGAGCTCGTACGTCTCAGAGAAGGGTGTTAAGCTAAGAGAATAAATTCTCCGCCACCAAATAGAAATGTATTTGAAAGAAATCAGCTTTATATCTCAAAGTGTAGTGTCAGACATACAACCATACAAGTCTGTTCCGGGTTCGAACAGAACCGAAGGCACTTCCAAAGAAGCCCTTGCAATCCGGGTATTCACAATCCCGATCGGACTTCCCATCACTTAGGAAATCTCTATACCGTAGCTACTCAGTGCAGAGACAATCGATAGGTTATCCTATCGTTCTCGCAAACACCCGGTCTTCAACACCGGTCTTCAAATGCTATCCATTTATGTCGTATCACTATTCGGAATGGGTTATATAACACAAAGTCCTCTCCCAGCTAAACCGAATAACGAGCGCAATATTTAAAAACATATGGACAATGGGTCCTCAATTAAGTCACAACTTATTACCCAAAACTTCTCTTTCAAATGGTTTAAACACATTACCATTTTAATCTTTTATACAAAAAGATTCATCTCACAAAGTTCACCCAGTTTCACAAAGATCTATTCATAGATTTTCAAATCGATTTCCATTTCAATTTGGATTAACTCATTTAATCTTTAAACCAAAGATTTAATTGATAGCTTTCAAAACAATTCCATTTCGACCTTTTATACAAAAGGTACACCTTTCCAATTTCAAAGCAAAGTTCAACAATCTTTCACAAAGATTTATTCATAACTCGGAAAACCATTTTTCTTTCAAACTTGAAATTCTTTTGACACAAATTGGAAATTCATTCCTTATATGAAAGCTTCTATTATTTGAAAACAAATAGTTTTCATTTCGGAAAATCTGATTCATTTATACGAGTTAAAGTCCTTGGGTTAAATTCAAATTCTTAAAACCATACTTTTAAAATGGTTTAATTCATATAAACACATTTATAACATCTTAACCAAAATTTCCAAACATGGAATTAAATTCCAAATTTTGAATTCAAATTCAAATTAAATTATTTAATTTGGAAAACTTTACCAAGTTATTCAAAATAACTTTTATCTTGAAATTCCTTTTCAAAAGCTTTAACATTTAACCCGAATCCATTTCCAAAATCAATTGAAATTAAAATTTCAAATTCAAAACATTAAATTTAAATCATCTGTGACTTAACCAATTTCCTCGTGAAATCCATATTTGTGTGTGTATGGTGTAGTCCAGGGGTTTTACATAGTAGTGCAACGCTACAAATCATCACATCATCACAGATTTAAGCATATCAATATCGATAAGCGGTATATTCCTATAACGCTTATCTTCCATTTACCAATTCACGGATAAATAATATACATTCATCACAGATAAAATAAATTACATTCATCATAGCTTGAATTAAAACAATTTACATCACAAAGCATCACACAGTAGAGAATATCAAACAATTCACAACATTCAATAGAATACAGTCATCCATAAGTAAGGTTAATGAATCATCTAATTAATTGAAACCAGATTAATCACTAACCCAGGTTAATTACAAATTATTTCAATTAATTAACCTTTAATAATTAATTAACTTTAAAATTTTAAATTAATTAACCTTAATTAATAAATGAATAAATCATTAATTTATTAATTACAAACCATTTAATTAATTAATCACTGCTTAATCACCTTTTAAATAAATTAATTAAATCTTAATTACTTAATTAATTACTCCTTAATTATTAATTAATAACCTTAATTATTAATTAATAAAACTTAATTACAAATTAATTAATCTTTAATTACTAATTAATCAATTATTAATTACCCATTAATTTATCTCTAAGTACTTAATTAATAAATCTCTAATCATCTAATTAATAATCTCTAATTATCTAATTAATGAAAATTAATTAATCTTTAATAAATTTACTTATAATCCTTAATTATTAATTTATTTATCCTTAATCATTAATTAATTAATTTATTAATTTCTCTTAATTAATTTCTTAATTAATCCTTATCATTAACTAATTAAATTAATTAATTAATTTAAAATTTCTTAATTAACTTAATTAATCTCAAACATTAAAACCATAATTTACCTTAAGATAAAACATTATCTTTATTAATACCTTAATTACATATTTTCAAAACTTTGCTTAAAACTTTTAAAACAGGATTATAACTGCTTATCACCTACTTCGGGTTCAACCCGAGACTTACTCGAAACCTGCTTCGAGTTTCTTCTCTTCCTCAACATATTCTTTTAACTTAGTTTATTTTTAAATTTACAACTCACAGGCTATCACACCACATCTACTCGAGTATAAACTCGAGTCCAAAACTTCAAATCTTGATAACTCCTTCGAGTTGTACTCGAACCCAAAAACTCAGGCACGACCCACGCCACTGTGCACGTGCACAGTCCGTCAACGGTGTCGCTACCTCTGGCGACACCACGCACACGTCGCCGATCGACCATACGAACATATTCGACCCTTAAACTGATGCCGCGAAGCTCGAAACCAAATCGAGTCTTCCAGTCGAACTGGAAACTCTCAACCTCACCAAAAATCACCTTGCTGCCGACGAATTCGATCACCGGAGCCCACGTCCTTCCGACCACAGCTGCGCAAACCTCCCCCGCAGCCATCCTCCAAACCCACTGCGACTCGATGCCTCATAGATGTCGCAGCAACCCAAACTACACTCTCGACAAAATTTAGGGTTAAAAACTACCCCGACCACCTGCAACCACCATGGTGGTTAATACATCCACCTACCATTTTTCCCAAGCTCGCTGAACAACCCTCTAACTCCAGAAGTAGTCCCGACCCTCCACGTCACTCCGATCACCCACAATAGTGCAAAACTCATTTTCTGGTTAACTCAGAATTTCACACAAAATCCTAAACTAAAATTCATGTATTACTTTTTAAAAATCATATTTCACAATGTAGATTCATGTTATATTTTTGAATCAGCAATTTATAATATTTGATTTTAACATGATGAAATGAATTTTCAATGTATTTCTTGATTCTTAAAAATTTCCAAACTTAAAATACTTAACTTGTTTTTAAAACTTAGATAATGTTTTAAACTAAGCTATTATGTTTGTAACCCAAAGTTTAACAATGAACAGATAAAGAGAATTGGGATTTTGTTCTAGAATTTGGACCCTGTATCAAAAACAGGAAAGAATAGAACATACTCAGACATGCATACCTGTACCTTGATCACATACTTTCAATTTACAAACAAAAATACCACTTAAATATTCACAAACAAGCATCAATTATCTCAGGATTTTTCACAAGCAACAGGCTAAAATTTACTTAAGTTTTAAGTAGATGTTTACTCACCTTGATTTCCAGAAATGAACAGAGCTCTTTTATTTTGAAACAGGCTTTTGAAAATTTGCAAGTTGAAACCCTTTCTTTTGATCCCTGGTTTTTTTTATTGTGTTGTTGTTTAAATTTTGAAATGGTGTTTACTTCAGAGGTTACTCAATTTTTTTAGATGGACGAACTGATGAAGATGATGGATATATAGAAAAGAAGAGTTTACTAGGTGATAAATTATTTGTACAGGGTGATATTTCTTTTAGTACAAATATAGGATAGATATTTCTTTGCTTTGGTGGCTGAGATGATAAAATTTTTGCTTGCATTAATTAACATTGTCATACTTATCCATTTTTATATTTCGTATGTACTTATATGATTTTTCCCCTTGTCTTGCAAACATATGTATTTCTATAGGTTATATAAATTCTACACTTATCTTAAGTGTTCATTTTAAAGTTGTTGTAATTTGCTTTATTACTTAGTGATATAAGTGAGCTTCTAACTTTGTTTTATTTTTCTTTTATTTTTGGTAGTCTATTTGTATTACATTGTTTTGTATGGATTTATGAGATTAAAATTTATATATTTACTTTATATATTGATTTCTATTTTTAGCTTAAATTATTATTATTATTATTTTTTACTTCCATTTCTATTTTAAATATTTATTATAAATTTTACTGTAATACTTATTGTTTTATTTTTATTTCTATTTCTAATATAGACCATCAATCCCAAATTTTATCATTATAAATTATTATTAAACCATTTACTTGAAATTTAAATCCAAATCACATATATACAATATTTAAATTCATATGATTTAATATATATTCTATTTGAATTGGGGAAACTCGCTTCAATTTACAATTAATTTTACAATTTTAATTCAAAAATTCAATTAATTATCAATTTAAATTTAGTTAAAAATCCGGGATCGTTACATCATAAATCCCTAAAGTATCTTTTTACTCAAAAGGATCTGAATCTAAGGCAACAGAGGTGGTTGGAGTTCCTAGCAGCTTATGACTTGGATATTCTTTATACGCCAGGAAAGGATAATGTGGTGGCAAGTGCCTTAAGCAGGAATGCCATTTGGGCTCTTTTGGAGGTTACCCTGACTCTCCTAGAAAGAATAGCGAGCAAGCAAAGAGTGGACAGAAGCTTAGCAGGAAGGTTGCGGAGGGACAGTACAAGTTCTAAGATTGATAACCGAGGAGTTTTGAGGATGAATGGACGGATTTGTATACTGAATGTCAACGGTCTTAGGTAGTAAGTTTTTTCAGAATGCCATCGTTCTAAGTTGAGTTTCCATCCAGGTGTCTCAAAGATGCATAGGGACATGAAGTGGATTTTTTGGTGGAAGGGAATGAAGAGAGATATCTTTATCTTTGTTAGCAGGTGTTCGTGCTGTTAACAAATCAAAGGTGATCATTAGAAGGCAATGGGATTATTACAACCCTTGGAAATACCTAATTGGAAATTGGAAATGGGAAATGATATCAATGGATATTATTGACGGTTTACCCAAAACTAGGAAAGAAAATGAGCGAGTATGGGTTAACGTGGATCGGCTAACGAAGAGCGCACATTTATTCTGGTAAAGCCAACAAGAACTGCTGCTTCTTTAGCTGAAATTTTTATGAGAGAGATAGTCAGGTTGCATGGAGTTCCTGTGAGTATTGTAAGTGATCGAGACCCCATATTTACTAGTCAATTTTTGGGAAGCATTGAAACAACTTTAGGAACAAAGTTGAGCTTAATCACAACATACCATCCTCAATTAGACGGACAGATGGAGCGAGTGAATTGGATTCTAAAGGATCTCTTGAGAGCGTGTATTCTGGATTTTGGTGGATCATAGGAGGATTATCTGCATTTAGTTGAGTTCTCCTACAATAATAGTTTCCAAGAAAGCATCAGTATGGCACCTTATGAAGCCCTACATAGAAGATCCTGCAAGTCACCGGTATGTTGGGTTGAGATGAGAGATAGACTAGTACTTGTGCCAGACATGATCCGAGAGGCTATTAAGAAAAGAACAAAGGAAGTCCAAGATCGCCAAAAGAGTTATGTTGATAAGAGGCGAAGATATTTGGAATTTGTGGTTGGAGACTTGGTGTTCGTAAAGATTTCGAATAAGAGGAGCTGTTAGATTTGGAAGCTGGAAAGTTAGCTTCAAGTATGTTGGACCTTTCCGTATTCTTGAGAGGATCAGATCGCTTGCTTATAAGGTCGAATTGCCAGAGAGATTGGCGGCAATTCATAATGTGTTCCACGTGTCTCATTTGAGAAAATATGTTCATGACTCATCTTTAATTGTGGAACCATCAGTTCAAGGGGAATTGGAGATAGAACCGAACGACAGTGGTTAGACATTCGGTTTATGTTGTGGATCGGGATGAAAAGATGTTACGTAACAAGGTGGTGCGACTAGTCAAGATTCAGTGGAGTGTGGATCCAAGAGACTGCACTTGGGAGACTGTGGATCGTATGAAAGAAGCCTATCCCGAGTTGATGTTAGGATAGCTAGTCGTAGGTTGTATGCATAGTGTATGCATGTTTGTTATGGATGCTTAGTGTATGTTTTTTGTACATATTTTATGATATGAATATATACCTTTTTGCATAGTTGGATTATCTCCTTGATTGCTAATTTCTAGACGAAATTCTTTTAAGGGGGAAAGAGTGTAACGACCCATAATTTAATCACTATTTAAATGAATATTTAATTATATTTTTAAATAATAAATAAATGAATTTTTATTTACAAATAAAACTATTTTAAATAATAACTAATGATGATAAAATCATTTTCAAGTTTAGTTTACCAATATATATAGTTCATAAAGAAATATAAAATGTGACCGAAAATTATTTTCCGAAACCTTGATTTTTCATTGGTTAAAAGTTATCTAAAATGCCATAACACTATTGTAAACACAAATGCACAAACTACAAACTATCTTAAGATGGTGTGTGCATGTTATATGCATGTGCATATTTGCTCACTTAAGTATATAAACAAATAAGATAAAAGGAGATTTTATTTATAAAAAGTGTGTGTATATTAACATATAAAAATATATTTTTCAAAACAAAGGACATGGAGCATGGCATGAATAGTTGCATGAGAGCGAAGTATAAGGGTGGATGGAAATGAGAGGGAGGGGATTGGAATTGCATGCATGTATACATATTTAATTCAAGCACTTATACATTTTTAAATATTTTCCTAAGCCTATAAATACCCTTTACCTCTAATATTTCTCATTTTACAGTCCTCCTCTCCACTTTAAAATTCCTAAGAGCTTAAGAAAAACACATCCATGGCTTCTCTTCATATTTTCTAAATTGAGAAAAATCACTTCTTTCCACTTAAATCACTTCCACTTCTTGCTAAAACACTTCTACAAGCTCTACAACACCTCCTTTTCCAAAATACAAGTATCATCCTCCATTATCCCACATGGCTGAGCCTAAACTCCACCAAGCCATCCATCTTGGTGCTTAGCCACTCAACGACTCCGTTTTTGCAAGCTAAGACCAAGTTCTAGCTCATATTCAAGTTTTAGCAAAAGTTCACCTTAAATTAGTAAAGTTTCGATGAGTAAAACTCTTTTTTAGGAAAAGAAAACAACTTGATTTTGATGAACTATATGTTGTGAAAATATAGTGTTCGTTGTGTTGAAATATCATGTTGTTTTGATGGCATATGGTTACAAGTTTGTGATTGAGCTTGGATTTGTGATTTGGATGTTAAATGATATGTTTGGATATGTACATGTGAATGGTTGGCCTATGATATGATGGTAGTGTGTTTACGAAACAAAAACCAAGTGTATGTGGTGTAAATATTGTGAAGTTAGCTCCTTTAAATGTCGCAAAGGACTTGAGATCCGATATGAAAATAAAAGCTTGTTTTCTAGTTTTGGATTTAGTAAATGTTTCTTCCAAGTTTTCACCTTTTGTTAAGTTTTCAAAATTATTCCATTTGTGTTTCAAAACATGCAGTAGCTAGATTTAAAGTGAGTTTTCACTTAGAAATTAATTTTAGCAAACTGCGCTCATAGCGATAGTCGCTATGGATGAAGTTTCGAAAATTTCATGATTTCAACTTTTAAAATGTTTTCTTTTGGATAGTTTTTGTAACATCATTTCAAACCAATTAATTTATTCAAAAGTTAAGTTTATTATTTAATAATTTAATTATTTAATTTATCAATTAGGGTAATTATTATTTAACTAATTAAGTAATTAGGATAATTATTATTTAATTAATTAAGTAATTAGGTTAAGTAATTATAGTTTAAGAAGTTATTAACTAAGTTAAATATTTTTAACTAAGGAAGTTTTAAATAATGATTAATTAAAACAAAAGAAAATTAATTTTTATTTAATCAAGTTAATTTACTTTAATTAAGTATTTAATTAGAGTTAATTATTTAATTAATTATTATTTAATTAATTATTATTTAATTAAAGGTTAATCATCCACTTAATTAGGGTTTAATTCTTGAATGAATGTTATTTAATTAAAGTTTAATTATAAATTTTTAGGGTTTGAATTATGATTTTTGATTTAGTTAAGATTAATTAAAGTTTAATTAAGTTTTAAACTTATGATTTAATTAAGGTTTAGTTTTTAAAAGTTTCTTTCAAAACTCTATCAGTTATTTATTATTAACTAACTTTCCTGTTTAAGTAAATTGTTTTAAACCAAAGGATTGTCCATACTATTAAGTAGCCAAATGAATTAAAGTATTTGTAATAAAACATTGACACGTTTTATTGAAACTAAGTCAACTTGTATTTATCACAAATACCACAATTCGGGAATGTGATGAATACAAGGGAGTTAATTTCGATAAGCGGGCCATGACAATCTAAGCATATAGAACATATGTTCATATGTAAATCTTTACACCCTGATAATGGAATGGCCTACTATAAACAACTTGACCCTATAAAATTATCAAACGTTGGTTTGGTGAGACCGAAATCGGATGGTAGTTATTATCCGAAAACCACTTCAAACCAACATATGCGTTTGAATTGGAAATAGTGAAGGCAAGGTCCAATATGAAGACTTTGAAGTGCAAGGTCTATTTGCTGCTAACCCTGAGGGTGATTCCAAAATGGATGTAGTGGAGGTAGTGTCTTCGGTTTATTCAACTCCTGAACAACTTGTATGGATGAATGCTGACATTGTGTCAACATCTGGAAGGCAATGTTAGCATTCCAAGAGGGAAGTGCTATGTAAGAACGTAAAGACATTGCCTCAGGCCTCATCAACCGGGATTGACTAAAACATGTGAGATGTAGCAAGGCTAGTGGGTCGCTCCTATTAGGGTATGATCACTTCCATCTAGATATTACTCATGTATGCTTCGGTACAGTTGCTAATCCCAACTAAGGGGTGATCATATTCGTACTATCCAGTAAAGGATAGACTGGTCTTGTGTTGGCGGGAGTCTGTAGGTTCGACCTCGGTACACAAATCGAGAGGTGTACTGTGATGGGTGGTACTCCAGTAGCCCAGTCATTATATGGATTCCATTTCGTGCCTTTAGTCTTAGTTTATACCTATTATGCTAGAATTTAATTAATACAACAATTTCGGTTATGTTAATTATTTACTTGAAAACCCTAGACATTATGATAATATCACTGGATTTCTATATAAAGCGTTTTGGTCATCGTAAGATAAAAACCTATCCGTATTTATATGCGTCGTGGTCTTACGAGGTACCTTTAAATTTCAAAGAGTTTTTAAAGTAATAATTCAGTTGTTAAAGTTTACTTACACCAGACCCATGTCTAACCCGGATTTTTTTTCTTTTCCAAAAACTCTTGGGTACTCAAATTTATATGAGTAGCCAAGTGATCTAGGTTTCTCATTGAAGCATTTTGGAGAAACTGGAATAGGTGGCTTCACCAATAACTAGCTAATTATTTTATTTTCATTGTGTATGTATGTATGTATGATCTATGTATTTTGTATGGGCAGGTAGCTATAACTGTTCAATTGAAAATTGTAATGTAATGACTCTGATTTATTATTATTATGGAAATGACTATGAAATATCCTATGTTATATATTATATGTCATTCTGATTCATGTTGAGATTCTATGATCGTGTAGTTTCTTCTTATCTTTCTTTTTCTTCCACCCTTAATGACTCGTCTTTCAGGGTAAAAAAGGTAGTTCGTTACAAATACTCTCTCCAAAAAAATAAAACTTAAAGAAAATCAAGTTCACACCACTAAACTACTTCATCTCTACCTAAATTAGGCTTGTTTATACCATCATTTCAACCGGCATCTAGTGTTAGTCATGGCTGAGTCTAAATCTCAATATGACACTGAAAGAAGTGAAACAATGGAAGAGGGATAAAGCAAAAGTTCAGCCATGGTTGGTGATGAGAGGCGATTAAACTAGGATTGTGGCGATCTGTCTCCTCGACCATCAGAAATTGACACCAATACATCCACGGTATTCACGTGCTGTAAATCCAAGTGCCGAGGTGGCAGATTATCATGGAGTGAAGAAAATAAAGATAGAAGACAAGACAATAATAGAATCTCACATCATGTTCAACACATAATTATACATATGACAAGTACAAGCCATAATTCTAAATTGCTCCATCAGAGTTCAAGTAGGTACTAATCCAACTGGGATAGTTATAATAACCTATCCGTACAAATGCTGGTAGCTACATAACACAACGGAGTTATATAAGTAGATATCCACATAAGATACTTCTGCTCCATGCTCTTAAAACTCCTCCAAAATACTTTCCCAAAATGCTCCAAGGTGTTCCTAACTACTTGGCTGCTTGGAAAAAGAGGGCACCCAGAGTTTAAGGGTAAGGAAAATAAACTCCGGGTCATCATAGGACTGGTGTGAGAACTCAAAATACGATTTTTGGAAACAAAAGGTATCTCATAAGACCACGTCGCAAATAAACACGGAACGGGTTTTTATCTTATGATAACCAAAAAATTTATTACGTAAAATTCAAGGATATTATCTTTAATGACATTCCTTTAAAAACATTTGCAAGTAAACTTATTAATCTTAGTCGAAATTGTTACATTGATTAAATTCTGGCATACTAGCTACAAAGTAGGTTCTACAATCAAACCCGAAAGCACTTATTAGAGAATGGATTTCCATATAAATAACCAGGTGTAGGGACTACCTTCCAGCAGTACATCTCTAGAGGAATGTACTGAGAATCACACATGGATCCTCTACCAATACAAGACCGCTTTACCTCTAACTAGATAGTACCAAATACATCATCCCCGGTCATTACCGACCTATCTGAGACGTCCCTTAGCATACTTCCACAATAATTAATACCCGAATGTTATAGCGGGTAGAAATATAACTAGAGGGGGATGATCATACCTAATGGTTACGAACTACATAGTCTTGCTGCATCTACCATGTTTTGGTCATTTCCGGGTGTGAGGCCTGAAGTAATGATTACGTTTCACATAGCACATCATCTTTCTTCTTTAAATGCCATATTGCCATTCCATAATCACGTAACTGATTTCTACAAACGTATCACCTCTGAGCTCGTACGTCTCAGAGAAGGGTGTTAAGCTAAGAGAAGTTGCTTCTCCGCCATTAAGCAGATGATGCATTTTATAGAGATCAACCAATGTGAAATAGAGTGCAATATTAGACATTCGTCCATACAAGTTGTCCATGAACAGGACAAACCGAAGGCACTTCTCCTACCACATCTTATTTGGGAATCACCCCTAGGATCAGTAGCGAGCAATCCTTGCAAATCAAAGATTTTCATAACGGAGCACTACTACCAAATATATGATATGGTAAATTTCACCTCGAGGGACTAGTGGCAAGTAGCCCTACATCATGAATATCCTCGTCTTCAATGATCTTATCTTCAACATGTTTTACTTTGAAACGTAAATTGGTTCGAAGTGGTTTTTGGATAGGAATCACCTAAATCCGACCCCGTTTTTTTCAAAATCCAATCATCGATAAAAAATAATGTTTTATAAATAGATGGCTGTCGTTAGATTTATTCATTCTCTTTATCCAAATATCTTTGAGAGATATATATATCTTTTTAAAATATCCTTTATATACGAAATCATTAAAACCTCTCTTTTGAAGTTATCAAATCATTTTAGAAAACATTTTTGAGAAAATAGGATCATGGAAATCATTCAAATTTTACTCAACATCAATTTCTGTATTCAGTAAGTACTCTCCGTCAAATAACGGTGAAATCACCTTTTAAATTCATATGTTTAGTACGATTTCCTTCCTTGAAATTTTATACGAAGTATAAAAAGATTATTTCCATTCAACCCACATTCTAATTTATTAATTTTGAAAATTGAATCTTTTATACTTTTAATTTTTGGAAAATTTTAATCTCTTTTAAGGAAAATGTTGTCCGAGTAAATCAAATTTACTATCCCCGCCATCGGGCCAGTCCAGATAGCCAGAGAGAGAGCAGAAAACTAGTTTTCCAAACTCAAGCCTAGACAGTATCTCTCTATCACCCATAAAGCGGTTGTTGGCGTCAAAATTGACCACCAACATCCAATTATGTAAAAGCACCAATTTCCAATCCAATCACAGAAATACGAAGAGAAATAAATAAAGAACAAAATTAAAATAATCAGAAAGCAAGTAAATAGAGACATAGATTTATAATGGTTCGGCTAACTCTGGCCTACATTCACTCCAAAGATTTTCCTTTTATTAGTTCATACTGCTGATTACAGTTACAAATCTATGAAATTCAAGAATAAAATTGGCAGAGTATAAGCCTAGGTATAAGATGAAGTGAAGCAGGAATAAGAAGATCCTTTTTCTGATGCCATGCTTGCTGTACTTATAGGGGAAGACGTGGAAATGTACCGATCTCACTCAGTTTATACCGTGGGGCCTTCCTTGTCACTTTATAGGGGAAGACGCTGATCTACCTCATGGGGCCTTCCTTCTCACTTTATACCAATCTCACCCAGTTTGGGACAAAAAAATTAAGGATATGTACCGATGCCCGATCCTCTACCTGGGGGAGGTACTGATCCATACTTAGAATATTTGGGAGAGTCTGTCTCTTGGTCTTGGTCAATCGTTGCTTCATATCATTGTCTGCACTTGATTTCTAGACCTCACACTCATCGCTTTGGGCTATTAGCCTTGATAATCGTGGAGTCTGTTGGGTTGAATCCGCTTGTCTACTGCCTTGGCAAAAGATGGTTTAACACTTTGCCCCCCAAAACATGCCTTGCAATAGGAAGGTGTGTTTTGAATTGCCATAAATCCAAAATCCAAAATCCATTGATAGTCGTATTTTCCAATCCAGAATCCAATCCAAATCCAATGTCTCTCCGGATCATTCTATTCGAATCCGCATCCATCCAAAGTCAAATTAATTGCGGTTCGAAACTGTTATCCAAATCCATGACCTCTCCAGGTTGTTGTCCTAATCCAAATCTTCGATTTTACCAGATCCTTACCGAGCGCAATCTGTACTCGACGACTTAAGTAGGCCGATCCATCGCGTTCGAGTGAAGCAACCTACCCCTTGCCAGGCATACTCCATACCTAATGACCTTGATCTCTTGGGATCCTTGCCGAACACAATCCATACTTGACGACCTAAGTAGGCCAATCCATCGCGTTCGAACGAAGCAACCTACCTCTTTCCAGGCATAGTCTATACCTAACGACCTTGATCTCTCTAGATCCTTGCCGGGCACAATCCATACTCAACGATCTGAGTAGGCCGATTCATCGCATTTGAGCAAAATGACCTACCCCTTGCCAGGCATAATCCATACCTGACAACCTGTTGGGTTTTATTCTTTGGCCTCGATACCCAGTTGAGGACTTAATCCATGATGCATGAGTCTGTTTCATTGTGTTCGCTACATTCGTTAAGTATGGGGGGAAGCATTGTGCCAAGACTTTTTTCGATGCCTTCAGTACTTCCATGTGCCATATTTACCTCATCATATGCATAGTCGGACCCGACTTTTTGTCATAAACTTCCAGTGTTGGTAGTTTGAATTCTGGTGGATTCCTAGCATTCTTGATATTAGGAGCGAACAGACTTTTATTTACATCCTCCAAATCCCTGTTCACCAATCATCCATGCATAGCTCGCTTGATCATCTCTACAAACCTGTCATTGTCTTCCAGTGGTAGTCTCCTATCATCATGTCCAAGTTGCTCTCGAGTCTACGAGGGAATTTTGGAACGTATTCCTTCAGACAAGCATCCAAATTTTGATTCACACCAAGCTTCATGGGATTGATTGCAAGTCCTCCAGCACCATGATCAACCAGACCTTGAGGCATCTCCCTAGCCTTTGGGGATCCGTGCCGATCCCTCTAGAGGGATCGATGCTGATCCCTCTAAGATGGCCAGGGACTGCCCCTGGCTACTCTGTTCCATTCCTCTGTCCATTGGCTTCATCTCCATTTTCCGATTCTGATTTCCAATGAATAATGTACTTCAACTCCTTGATCTAAATTGTCATTAGCTCCTACTGCTCTAATCCCTTGATTCTATGCTCCAGCCTGTCCAAACTATCGAAGTAAATTCTGCATCATCTCTTCCTACCTTTTGAACATCTTTCCTGCATAGCATCCATCATCATTTCTATTTTATCCCTGGTGATGTAGATAGATGTTTGATTAGCTCCAGCTCCTAAGAAAGACTCCTGACTCCCTCCATGATGGCTCCTTTCCGGTAGCACTCTCCTTGTTGTTGCCTAGCCATTGCTTCCGAGAT
The DNA here is from genome assembly GCA_030737815.1 of Allium fistulosum. Lineage (NCBI taxonomy): Eukaryota > Viridiplantae > Streptophyta > Magnoliopsida > Asparagales > Amaryllidaceae > Allium > Allium fistulosum. The sequence goes on along the minus strand of CM060905.1, from coordinate 150,548,120 downwards.
CCAAGTATTCAAGCTTCCAAATCTAAGATCCTAGCTTCCAAATTCGCGGGTGCAAGTCCTCTTAGTGAAAGCACCAAAACATTGGCATCAAAATTAGCCACCAACTCCCAGTTATGTAAAAGCTCCAATTTCCAATCCAATTACAGAAATATGAAGAGAAATAAATAAAGAACAAAGTTAAAATAATCAAAAAGCAAGTAAATGAGACATAGATTTATGAAGGGAAAGGGGTCGATCCCTCCAACTTGCTCCAAATGATGTGCGATCCCTATGGGGTGTTCCACATGTTGTAGTTAGGTTGTGCTCTATGTTTCATATCAATTGGATGTGTATATGTTGAGCTATTAATTGTTTTCCATTAAGTTGTACTTGCTTGGATGAAATATGTCGACCCCTTTTACACTGATCTCTTTTTATATGTTCCCATTTTATACTATCTCATTTATACGATCCCTTTTACACCGATCCCTTTTTTAGATGAAGTAATTTGCCTATAACTTTAGCATACAAACTCTAAACGACTTGAGATTTGAAATATAGCCTGGTGGGGCCTTCCTTGTCACATTATACCTGTCTCACCCAATTTGGGACAAAAAAATTGAGGATATGCATCGATCCCCCAGAGGAAGGGACAAACCCCGATCCCCTGCCCGGGGAGGTACTAATCAGTACTTAGAATATTATGGAGAGTCTATCTCTTGATCTCGGTCAATCGTCGCTTCATATCATTATCTGCACTTGATTTCTAGACCTCACGATCATCGCTCTGGGCTACTAACCTTGATAATCATGGAGTCTGTTGGGTTAAATCCGCATGTCTACTGCTTTGGCAAAAAATGGGTTAACAACGATCAAGTTATTTGATCAACTCTAAACCTTGATTATTTATTAAAAAACATTTATAAATGAATTTAGGAAAGAATCGGTAAATATAAATCTTCATTTATGAAGTTATTAAAACTAATGCAGAAAAGTGCTGCGAAAAGTGCTTAAAAAGCTTATTCGATTTAAGACAACTTCTCTACTATTTAAAATCTATATTTTACAATTCAAATCACTTATAAACTATTTAAAAAATTTAACAAATTTATTTCATATTTATAAACATTTAAAAATATCCATTTTAAAGGATTTTACACTTTGGTCACTTTACTACAAAAGCGCGATTTTTCTAAAAATTTGATTTGGACATATTTAAAAATTTACAAGTTGAAATCTTGATTTCCTTTCTTCATTTAAAAACTATGCATATAATAGTTCGGAAAATTCTTATCTCGAAGAATTCCAAGCTGTATTCCACTTCGTATACTCATTTGAATTTTTCGGTGCGAAATCGCGAACTATCGTTACGCAACGCGCCTAGTTTTGACTTGTTTATTTTTTTTCATTTAAAACTTGTCAAAAAAAGCTTATGTGTTTATGAAACATTTTCAACAATTTTTTTTAAAGGTATTTAATGATTCCATATCACTTTTCAAATTTATTTGGAAAGTGCTTTCCATGTGGAATAATGATGTGTATATCATGACTTGTTTATACAACCATATGAGATAAATAACACATGATGATCAAAATCATAAACAACCATCCATATATATATATACATATACTTAGGAGTTTCTCACTTTTGTTTTGGTTTTCAACTGAAGAATCGGCTATAGCTCCGCTACTCAAGATTTTTAGCTCACGAATCCTTGCACGCTCATCTCTAAATGGCTCGGGTTGGACTTGGGAAGGGAGGAAGGGGTCACAGCTAGGGTATGGGGTGGAAGTGCTTATGGCTAGGGGGCAGGTGGTGAGGCCGTGGGTTACAAAGGGAGAGAGGGGGAGGTTTGAAGCGGTTTTGAGGTGTTTTGACAAATTTATACTTTAAGTTATTTTTAAACTATTTTTGGCCATTATTTTTCTAAGCTTGGAAGACATGAAAGTAGAGAGGAGAAGCTTGGAAATGAAGAAGAAGAAGAAGTGTGAATGAAAGTGAAGAAGGAGATAGATATTTATAGAAAAGTTTTGGAATAAAATATTATAACTTGAAATGACCAAAATGCCCTTACTTATCCATAAAGCTACCTTATTTTTCAACCCCAACTGTCACTTTATCACATCATCACTTTATGTCCTAATCACTTAAGGGTTAAGAAAAAGCAAAGTAAAGATTTGGTTAGATTTGATGTGATTTGATTTTTTGACCTTTCTTAATTACTTTTGTTAATGATTTTCTAATCTTGTTTACGAAAAGTAACATTGTTTATTCATTTAGTTATTACTTACCATATTATAAAATGTGTAAATGTATATGTAAATAAAGGTGCAACAATGTTGCGACAATTTTTGTTTGATAAAAAAATCAACTTTTGACAAAATGTTTCCTAATCATATTTTGACGTTTTTGTCAAACTATATATATTTGTAAACAAAAATTGAAAATAAACTTGTGTATTGTTATTAAAAATAAAAATCCTTATTAAATAATTAAAAAAATTATTTAACCAGCAAAACTTACTTTTGCTAAAAACAGACTTTTGTCACTTTCTTCGATACAAGCAAATGTTCCTATTTTTGTGTAATATTCTATCTTTGAATCCTATCTAATATTATTTGGATCATAAAATCTTATATATTTTATATTTAAATCAAATTAAATATTATAACTTAGAGTGATCAAATTCTGAGTCATTACATTCTCCCCTCCTTAAAAGAATTCGCCCTCGAAATTTAGATAAGAAGAAAACAGCTCAAGAGGAAATATATTCGATAAGATGGAGTATATATATAAGAGTATGAATAAGTAACTACACCACAGGCGGTGAGTAGTCTATGTTGATATATATACAGTCTATACATCAATCCTAACTTCAAGATATGCCTTCCTCATTAAACTTTGACTAACCTTACCACCTTTCTTCTTAATCATTTCTCACGTGATCAACGATTCGAACCGGTCATCTAATAATTTCCAAATTTGGTTCTATCTCTAAGTCTTCCTTAGCAGTCGTTTCTATGATCTGTTTTGGGTCATGCACATGCTTCCGTAAATGGAATATGTGAAAAACATTGTGCACACTAGACAAACTTTCTGGCAATTTTACTCGATAAGCTAGTGGGCCAATTCATTTGAGAATGGGAAAGGTCCAATATATCAAGGTGCTAACTTCTCAGCCCTTCTAAACCCTATTATTCCTCTTATTGGAGAGACTTTCAGAAAAAGACAGAATCTCCAACTGAGAATTCTAGATTTCTACGCCTTTGGTCTACATAACTTTTCTGTCTGCTTTGGGCTTCCTTTACTTTTTTCTAATCATATCAACCTTCTCTGAAGCTTCTCGTATCGTATCAGGACCAAGTACCAACCGATCTCAGATCACAATCCAACACATTGGTGACTTACAGGGACGACCATATAAAGCTTCATACGCTGCCATGTCGATACTGGCCTGATAGTTGTTGTTATAGGAGAACTCCACCAAATGCAAATGATTCTCCCATGAGCCTCCAAAGTCTAGAATACATGCTCTTAGAAGATCTTCCAAAACACGGTTGACTCTTTCCATCTGTCCATCAGCCTGGGTATGATATGTAGTGCTTATACTAAGCTTTGTTCCTAAAGCTGTCTGTAATACTTCCCAAAACTGACTAGTAAAGATTGGATCCCGATCGCTTACTATACTGCTTAGAACTACATGTAATCAGACAATCTCCTTCATATATATCTCCGCAAGGCTTGCAACGGTTCTTGTTGGATTTACTGGAATAAAGTGTGCACTCTTGGTTAATCAGTCTATAATAACCCAAACACCATCATTTCCCTTCCTTGTTCGCTGTAAGCCATCAATGAAATCCATTGATATTTGATCCCACTTCCAAGCTGGAATCTCCAGAGGTTGAAGTAACCTTGCAATCTTTTGTTGGCCGCTCTTAACTTGTTGACAATTTGCGCATTGGCTAACATAAATGGATATGTCCCTTTTCATACTTCTCCACCAAAAGGTTCGTTTTACGTCTTTGTACATTTTGTTAACTCCTGTATGAATGTTAGGTTTGGATTAGTGGCATTCAGTTAATACCTCTTGCCTAAGTTTCCAATCCCCGGAACACAAATTCGCCCATTCAACAGCAATACTCCACGGTTATCCCCATTAAAGCTTGAATTCTTCCCTCTACATATACCTTTAATAATCTCTTTTAAGAATCGATCTTGTTTTTGCTTGCTAGTTATTTTCTCTAATAGAGTTGGAGTCACTACCAGATAAGCTATACGACATGCTTCATACTTAATGCATCCGCTACTACGTTGGCTTTCCCGGGTGTATATAGAATATCTAGATCATAAGATGCGAGAAATTCTAGACAACGCCGTTGTCTCATGTTTAAGTCCTTCTAGGTGAAAAGATATTTCAAAGATTTATGATTCGTGAAGAGCTTAAACTTTTCACCCAGCAAATAATGCCTCCATATTTTTAATGCGAACATACCGGCTAATAATTCCAAGTCGTGCGTTGCATAATTCTTCTCATGAGTCTTTGCTTCCTACTTGCATAAGCGATACCTTTCCTTCCTGTATTAGAACTGCACCAACTCCTTCCCTACAAGCATATGTAAAAATGGTTAATCTGCTATTTCCATTTACAATTGCTAGGACTGGAGCGGTTGTTAACCTCTTCTTAAATTCCTGGAATGCTTCTTCACATTTAGGAGTCCAAATAAATTTAGCATCCTTCATTATCAACTTTGTTAGGTGATAGGCAATCTTTGAGAAGTCTCGAATGAATCTTCTGTACTAGCATGCCAAACCTCAGAAGCTACGAATCTCTTTAGGAGTTTGTGCGTGCTTCCAATTTTGAACAGCTGCAACCTTTATAGGATCTACTAAAATCCCGTCTCTAGACACTATATGTCCAAGGAATCTTACCTCATTCTCTCAAAAATGGAATTTTGAGAATTTGGCTTTCAGCACATTATTCCTTAATATCTCCAACGTAATTTCTAGATGCCTTATGTGTTCTTCTTCTGTCTTAGAATAAACAAGGATATTATCGATAAAGACTAACATGAATTTATTGAGTACATCTCTAAATACTCTATTCATAGGGTCTATAAAATAAGCGGGTGCATTAGACAGCCCAAAAGGCATAATCAACCACTCGAAGAAAGTATTCGGACCTTTAAATGCAGTTAAATCGATGCAACCTTCCACGATCCTTAGTTAATGGAATCCCGTGGCTAGATCCATTTTTGAGAATACCCAAGAACCATGTAACTGATCAAGCAATTCATCTATACGGGGTAAAGGATACTTGTTCTTAATCGTTTGCTTATTCAGGTCTCGATATTCTACAAAATCCTCAAAGACCCATCTGACTTAGCAACAAAAACTACCACCAATCCCCAACTTGAATGAATAGGTCTTATCAATCCTTTCTTTAATAGCTAATGGTTTTGGATATTCAACTCATCCCTCTTCTATGGAGCCATTCTTTGATCAGATTGTTTAATCGGCCTTGCACCAGGAATTAAATCGATACGAAACTCGATTTCTCGATTTGAGGGTAAACTCTTCACTTCTTCAAAGACGTCTAGAAATTCTTTAATAATGGGTATTGTTTCTAATCCTTTCTTAGATGAATCTAATGCATATAGAAAACTATCCCTCCTTGGACTAAAATCGTCATAAGATATTTCTATAAACTTTCCTAACTTTGTTTTTACTAAAACCATCCATTTTGCACAATCTAGAATAGCTTCGTGCTTAGTCAACCAATCCACACAAGTAAAATTTCAAATCCAATAAAATCCAAGACAAACAGATCAAAAGGAAATTGATAGGAAGAATGGGAAATTGAGACTTTTTCAAAATTCATACAAACGTTAGTGGTACCTCCTATAGGATTTGTTACGTAGATAGGAGTATCGACGAATTCAGGGATAAGTTTTAATTCATCTACGATTTTTTTAGCAACAAAACTGTGAGAAGCTCCTGTATCAAATAATACTCTAACTAAAACATCTTTGATAAAAATATTACCTTCCAACACTCCTTTGCCCTTCATATCCTGAGAGGTTGAAGGTTCATCCTTTATGGTGAAGACTCTGGCTTATTCTCCTTTCTTCATAATGAGACAATCCTTTACCAGGTGCCCTGATTGATGACAATTATAGTAGCTCTTCTGAAACTTGGGGTTCTTGCAATTAGTTGATAGGTGGCCCTTTTGTTGGCAATTATAACAAGCGACTTCCTTCAGATAATCATTTTTTGATCCTCTTCCAGATTTGCATTGCCCTGGCTTTTCCCACTGTGATTGAACTTCCTCTTCTTCCATTTATTATTATTATTATCTTGGGTTGCGGGTGGATCTATCTTATCCAGAGCTTCATACCAGAATCTCATGTCTACTAAATCTACAAAGGGTTCTTTCACATGCCCAGTCATTCAGCCATGGTCTACTTTTTCATTCTAGCGATAAACATTTCATTCTTCTTGAGGGACATGTTTATCAATCCAGGCCCAAAACGAGATAGCTCGTTAAATTTGTTGGCATACTCCTCAAACGACATTTCCTCCTATCTCAAATCTGTAAAACTTCGATAAAGGTGGGATTTTCCTACAGCTGGCATATACTGCTCTTCCAGAACTTCTTTGAATCGCTCCTATGAGAAATTATCTTCGGACTCATTCTGAGTGATAGATTCCCACCATGCTAGAGCACCATCCTCCAGTTTCCAGGAAGCTAGGAGTCTTTTTGGCTCATCTCCGTTATTCAGCCCCTTAAAAATCCTTTCACAAGAATGGATTCAAGTCTGTACTTCAATAATGGTCCCTGTTCCTTTGAATGGTTTACCACCCAGACTGGTATAATTCTTGCACAAAGTTGCAAAGTCGATTTGGGGTTGTACTGGAATTATTACTTCTTCGGTTACAATAGCTGTAGGAGTTCGACCATTTGTGGTTCTACTACCTACCCTTCCCCTGGTTCTTCCTCTTCTCCCACTCATTTCCTACTATTCGTGTATAGTAAGGAAAAATCTTTAGGATATATTGATGAGATATCTTAGGGAATGTCATAAGGTTTGAATATACTTGTTCGGGTAGAAGTTTTAAATATGCGCTCTCTCTCTCTCTGACTAAACTCATTCTATGGTATTACTAACCATATCTCTAATGAGTCATACCCCACCAAAGCCAAGGTTCTCACTTAACCTTCAGCTCTGATACCAATTGTGATGATCCGTCTCCTCAACCCTCAGAAATCGAAAGTAATACATCCACGGTATTCATGTGCCATAAATCCTAGTGCCGGGGAGGCAGATTATCATGGGGTGAAGAAAAACAAAGATAGAAGATAAGACAATAATAAAATCTCACATCGTGTTCAACACATAATTATACGTATGAGAAATACATGACATAACTCTAAATTGCTCCATCAGAGTTCAAGTAGGTACTAATCAAGCCTGATTTGATTGTGTTCAATATCATAATACATGTTTTAAGTAACTTGATCATAACACTAGAAACATGAATATGGTCCCTTGTTCTCAGTATAATATGAATACTGTAAAATTTAACTAGATGATATACATTCAATATAACTTAATGTATTTATTTCTCAACATGGGTGTGTTTACTATAATTTTACATCCATCTGATTTGATTTTTGTTTCATATTGATTATTACCAATTCACATTTTCAAACTATATGACTTTGTACTGGCATCAATATAAGTAAATGCATAAATAAATAAACGGACCTTATATCCAATATAGCTGAGTGTTCTTATTTATACCTGAATCGATTACCACAGAACTAATTTTAACTCATCATCTAGAAGCCTCCAATCATCAAGTGTGAATGGAACATGATCCCACATAAGCGGTCTAAGAAAAGAAGATAAATATACCGACCCTGGCCCTATTGGTACGGCTACATCATTGAACTCAACTTCAATTCGATCGTGACTGTTTAACGGAAGTCCTTTTGCTTTTGTTGGACCTCTACTGCCTCTTTTCCGAGATGTACTTGCAGTTTCAGCTTCATTTGCTCTCCCAATTTCCATCTCAGCGTCGTCATTTAGGTCAGAAGGGATTTCATTTTCTATGCGAAGTCTTTCTTCACCTGACGAAGCCCTTTCTTCATACTGCATTTGCTCTGTATCATGTAGTGCTTGTTCTTCGCCTTCATTGCAAGCATTGGCTGGCTTCTTAGCATTGACTGCTCGTTCTTGGCCTTCATTGCAAGCACTTACTAGCTTCTCAGCATTGACTGCTTGTTCTTGCCCTTCATTGCAAACACACTAGCTGGCTTCTTACGTTTGCCATTTGAATTATATTTCCGCTTTGAATTATACTTCAGGGTTTCCTCTTCAGTCTTTCTCTGGTTGCAAGTACATACAGAGCTTGGAAACATCTCTTTTCTACAAATGAAAATATGGTATTATTTAGATTTATGATAGCAAAGGAAATAGAGGATAAAACAAAAATTAACTCAGGCAAGTTGTCCATATGAATATACTTTATAGAAAATGATAAGTTGTCTATATGATAAGTTGTCTGTATGAATAAATTTGCAATGTGCATTAAACTCAGGCATTAACTGCAATGTGCATTAAACTTAGGCATTAACTGCAATGTGTATTAACTCAGGTATATAACTGAGATGTAGTGCATTAACTGAAATGTGCATTTAATCAATGTTGAGATTAAATGGTGTGCCTTTAAGGTATGGTTTTACTACAATGTGCATTAAACTGAGATGTAGTGCATTAAGTCAGGCATATAAAGTTGAATCCAGTGCAACAAGAAGTAACAGGCCCATGTGTATGTATTTTAAGGAGAATAACTTGTTTTGAAGAGAATTATAATGGTTACTAAAATGGTAAAAAAGATTGTTATTTTAATGCACAGATTGATTTATTTAAAAAATTGGTTCGTTGTTTGGTTAGTGTCAAGTACATTGTTTAGTTTAGTTTTTTACTTTACAAATTAAAATATGAACAAAAAAATTGTAGAAAATGGTCTAACATCAAATAAAATGTTGATCATTTATTCTTATTTAATTATTATTATTTTTACAAATAGTTGAAAATGCAAGACATCAAGGCCATATTTCAGTACAACAATTATTTTAAATGATAAATGCATTTTGGTTTCTTCATATGTTCATAGGATTTTATTTCAATATATTTAGCTCAAATCATGACAAGAACTTTATCATTTCTCTACTAGTTTTTAACAGTTAATGTATATATCATTTACAGTAGTATGGAAAGTGTACACAACTTTTAGACAGTGCTTTTTCAGATTTTCTAAAACACTTTCTAACAATACTATTTATAACTAAGAATTAGTTTTTTTTCTTGTGATTTCACTCATTCTAGTAAAAACAAGTATTTTGTTGATATTGTAGTGTGTGAACAAAATTGTACCAAGTATTAGTTGTTTTAAGTACTAAAATTTTGTTAACATACCAAAAGTGGAAGTCTTATTTGATGACTGTTAACATACTATTACACAGTTCAAATAACCATTGATGTTTCCCTTTAGATACCCAAGTAACATACTCACTAAATCTTTTTTTCAAAGAATTTTTTGAATCTATTACACTATGAATATATTTACAAAAAAGATTATATCCGATAAAAAATAATTAAAAATTTAGATGCAAATTTACACACTAGTTGTAGCTTGTTACTATAAACTAGAAGTTCAAGAAGCACTTACCAAATAACAATGAAGTTGGTTAGCTGAATTCTTCTATTTGAAAATATGAAATGATGGCCCAATGTTGATGGTAATTCACTTATTAATAATTGCTACCTGTAAAAATAACACCTTGTATTATCACTTGTACAATATAGCTTTTCATTTTAGAAATAAAAATAAGAAAAAACAATCATTTTTTCTTGAGTAAAAGAATGGTATAATAGGATGTAGTATAATAAATCTAACTACGTCTTTACAAGATTCACCGTTTTCATTCTTCAAAATCTTTCTAATTTCTCTTTCAATAACAATTTTATTCATTTTCTCATCCTCGAGATATTTTTCAATAAATTTTTTACAAACTGAAGGTAATCTTTTTTTTTCTCAATTGGTTGGGAGTCTATTATGCAAACTTTAATTGGGAGTCCAAATATCTTAACAACATCGTTTCCACTCAATTTCAATGACATGCCATTTATTATAAAATTTCCAGAAATTGAATTTTAAGTCTTAAAAAGTGCATCTAAGAACATGGAAGACCATTTAGTATCTTTTAGTTAAATTTATTATTTCTTTTTAAGCTACAAGAACTGATGATATTTTATATGGGTCGCACTTTAAATTAAGGCTAGAAGTATAGGTAACCTGTGTCTATCTTTTATCTTGATGATGTGATCTTTAAGCTTTTATCTTGATGATGTGATCTTTAAGTAGTTAAATCTTGATATTAATCGTGCATCCTTTGAATACCAAGTTAATATCAATTGATTTATGAATAGCATCAGCTAGTATAAATAAGTTACAAATGCATTAACTTTTTTCCTTTTTTTACAAGTGCTTTAACCTATGTAAAGACATCATAATTAGACTGCTATATAAAACTATTATCTTCTATAAATAATGAATCTAATACTAAGTGATGAACAGTATTTATTGTTTCTACCTTATCAACATCAAATCCTTTATTATGTGTTAATTATCAGATTAAGTATTGAAAACTAATAGTTGACAACTTACCTTCATATTACAATGCCATCGAAAAATTAATTAACATGTTCAAGTAGAACATATAATCTACCCAAATATGCCTTCGCAATCTTCCCTAACATAGCTAACATCTTCATCATCCATTTTGATTAGTTCGCAATCTTCCACGACTTGGATATCTTCCTCGATGCAATCATGTGTCTCTAAATGATCAAAACTTTTTGATGGTGCTTTAATTACAACATACCAATTCGAAACATCATTTTCTCTTGAATAAAATATTTGTCTTGCTCGAGATGCAAGTATGTATAGATCTCTTGAAGATGATGCTTGATGTAAATTAACAACAGTGAACCCATCATCGTCAACTTTTACTCCATTTCCTTTATACGTCCAACAACACTTAAAAATAGGAATATAAAACAAATGATAATCTAATAAAATTATATATGTCAATATTCCATAATAAGTGACCACATCAACTACTGGTCATATCTTTTGCACTTGCTCTACACATAGTAGTAGCATTAAAAGTCACCCCACTATGCTAAGTTTCTCTCTCTACATCTTTTATATGAAAACGTTGCCCATTGATGATATACTCTTTGTAAGACAAGGCATCATTCTTCGGAGCAAAAGCAATCCATCTTAACATGTCATTATGATCCTTGGAGTTACTAGGTATCTACAACAAATTCCATTTAGCATGAATATGTTAGAGTAATATTAGTAGTTAAATGAGAATATATGTAGAGTCTAACTAACCTTCCTTTTAATCCAATCAGCAAAATTTTTTGCATGTGTTTCCTAAAGTAAGGTCGTATTTTTTCACATGCGCTGGTCTGAATTTTCTAATTCCTCCAAATGAAAACTAGTATAGAACAAGTGATTATAAGTTATATTTAGCATTACGAACACATCAAAATAATTAAAACAATGTAACATAAGCTTACTCTATAAATAGTTGTACCACAGCCATGTTCACTAACACGACTAATTGAGAACTTTCTTTCTCATTAACTGACAATGTAACTGTAATGGACATTGAAACCGGAAGTCCCTCGAGTATTACACTACTTTCATAATCTTCATTTCAAGCTTCTTTCTCCTTTATATGTCTTAATTTTTTCAAAGTTCATTGAAAAACCTCATGGATTCTTCTACAAGATAGGATACAATACATCCCTCTGGCCGTGCATAGTTTCTTACATAATCTTTAAGTGTCTTCATATATCTTTCGAATGGGTACATTCAACAAAAATGAAACGGTCCACACATAGTGCTTCTTTTCCAAGATGAATTGACAAATGTACCATTATATCAAAAAAGATAGTGGAAAAAAAAAATTGAGCTCGTGCAAAACTTCAATAATCTCAAAATTGTTTTGTTTTACCTTCTCTCTATCAAGAACACGTTGACATAATTTGTTGAAAAAAGAACATAAGAAAATTATTGCGTTTCTTTCCTTCTTTGCTATTAATCCTATCAATGCTACTAGCACTAAGTGTTGCATTAATACATGGTAATGATGTGACTTCAATCCACTAATTTTGCAATCCTGCAACGAAATCCGATTCTTCAAATTTGAATAGTAGCCATATGGTCCTTTGAAATCATACAATTTTTTGCAAAATATTTTTCTCTCGGAATTTGACAACATATATGGAACCCGTGGAAGATATGTTTTATTTCCATGAGGTTGTGCGTGAAGCTCATGTCGAATTCCCCAATCCTCTAAATCCTTTCTATAGTTGGTTCCATCTTTTGATTTATTACCATGCAACATCATGCCCAATAGGCTTTCATCGATGTTTTTCTCCACATGCATCACATCTAAATTGTGACGTAATGGAAATTCCTGCGAAAACTAAAACTATAATGCATTGCTATATTTTTCTTCTATTAATACAATTAAATGTAAATAAATTAACCACTAACCTCCTAATATGGAAAATCAAAGAAAATCGATCTTTTTTCCACCTTGATAGCTCCATTTTTATAGGATCATTAATCTTATCACATTCATCTTCTATATCATGAGCAGACTTCCTCTTCTTAATTTTCTTTTCCTTTTATTTTCCAAAATCATTTGGATAATCCTTCAACAATGCATAAATGTTTCTCTCAGTTAGAATTCTAGGAGCACCACCTTTCTCTGTAGTGTTATTAAACAATGCCTTTTGTTTCCTCCGTGAATCTAAAATATGTAGAAATCTTCTATGAAGCTTTTTCCCCCTTCACACGACATCCAGCAAGATATCCATAAGTCAGATAATAATTAATCATCCATAGCAATATTCCATTCAGTTCAAACAAAGTTTTACTAAATGCATTATAAGCATCAACTCCATTACACCACAAATGATGCAAGTCTTCCACCAAAGGCGCCAAATATACATTAATATCATTCTCGAGTTGCTTTAGTCCTAGAATAAGTGAAATTAACATAATATTTTCCTTCTTGATACACAAAATAGGTGAGAGATTGTATGTCATAAGCATTATTGGTCAGCAACTATATTTCAAACTCAACATAGAAAATGAATTGAATCAATCTATAACAAGGCCAAGCCTAAGGCTGTGTGGACCATATGAAAAAGATTTATACTTTTCATTCACCATTTTCCATGTTATAGAATCCATGGGATGATGCATTTTTCCATTATTGCTTATATTATTAAAATGTCATCTTAAATCTTCTTCCATCTTTTGAGATCTATACATTCTTCTAAATCTTGGAGTTATTGGAAAGTATCCCAAAAGTTTAATTGGAACACCCTGTATAATCTCTTCAGTAACTTGATTTTTCTTCCATCTCGAAGAACCACATTTTGGACAAGTATCTAAATCTTTGTATTCTTTTCTGAAAAGGCAACAGTCATTCTCACAAGCATGTATCTTTTCAAGACCTATGTCGAATGCTTTAAAAAATTTCTTTAATTTATATAAGGTTTTGGGAAGCACGTTATCCTTCGGTAAAAATAAATATTGCATAGTTAAAATCTTATCAAACCCACTATCAGACAAGCCAGTCTCACATTTAAGATTATACAAGACGGAGATGGCAGATAATTTTGTGTGATCTGTGCAACCTAGATACAATGGAGTTTGTAACAACCCGCAAATTTATCACTTTGATAAATTATATTTATTTTTAAATTTATTCAAATAAAAGATTGATAATTCAAATAATATTGTTTTGGGTGATAATAAGTAATAGTAATTTTATTTTGAATAAAAATTTACAAAATATTTTCCTCGAAATCTAAATCGATAAAATGGTCGAAAACTGTTTTATAGATAAACAGCTCTAAAATCGTAAAACGTCGCACACAGAGCTAGATACATACACTTACATTAATAATTAAATAAGAATATGAAATAAAATCTAATGATTTGTTTTTGAAAATAAAATGTGTTTTTGACATTGTTAGTAATGCCCTTAAATATGATAATTTATTTATTTTATTTAAATTGAGATTTAATGATTTAATAATTATTTTAATTATTCAAATAATTATTTTAAATGATGAAAATTCATTTTGAATTGTTATAAAGTGATAATAAATCATTTATAACAGTTTTATAAAGATATATATTTGATTTGAAAATATAAGGAAAATCGATATCGCTTTATCGGTATAATAACAATTATTGTAAATAATTGTTAATATTAATTAATATGGTTTTATAAATGAAATGTTATCATTTTAATTAATTTAAAATGATAAGAAATTTATTTTGAAATTTTGTTTATAAATATGTGTACGTTAACTAATAATTGAAAATGTGACCGAGAATCGGTTCTCCGATTGGCAACTGTTTATCGAACGAAAGTTGTTCGAAATCAATGCAACGTCATTTATATGTCATGTACACATAGTTAACATACAAATGCATCCACTATCATGCACATGAACATATGTATACATACATATATACTTATACATTTAAAAATACATACATATTACAAAAATCTAAGATATTTTAAGTAAGCTTCCTCCTTAAGCTTTCATAAGTCAACCTATGCATACTTGAGTGGATGAAAGTGATGTGCAGATGGGGGAGGGGCTTTGGCCGTGCATTTTGAAGGGGAGGTGTGTTGGAGAAGCTTGGAAAAAGTGGTGTATGCATATCTTCCTTTACACTCTTCTTTTTTCCTATAAATACCCTACCATCCTCTCTTCTTTTTCATTATTTTTCTTTCTTTTTCTTAAGCTTCCTAAGAGCTTCTTTAATGGCTTCCATGCCTTAGAAAATAATGAGAAAAGTTTATGGCAAAGTATTAGTAAAATATATTCACATGTATATAATATCGATCCACTTCAAAAACAAGTCAAAACATCTCCTTTCCACCACTCAAACTCAAGGCCACCATTAGATCCACCCTAGGCCGAGCCTTCCCTCCCCTACACGCATGGCCGTGAGCCTACTAGCCAAGGCCAAGCCCTTCAATGTCGATAGCGCTAGTGATTTTTAGCGTAGATTTCAAGGTAGCGGAGCTATAGCCGATTTTCTATTAGCTTGAAGGGAAAATAATGGTGAGAACTCCTACACTACTATATTATATTTTGAATGATGATATAATGTTTGCAATGGATGTTTAATAATTCTTTGATCATCAAGTTTGGTTGTTTAAATATGAATGTTAAAATATATGCAAGTCACGAATATGCACGTCGATGAGCACAAAGGAAATCACTTTCCTTGAATTAATGAAATGGTATGTGTATGGAATTTTTAAACCTATTAAAAATGGTTTAAAAAGTATTTGAAACGTTTTGTAAACATTTAAAAGATTTTTGGTGAAGTTAGAATGAGAATAGAAAATTTAGTTAAAAATAAGCGTGTCGTGTAACGGTAGTTCGCGATTTCGCGCTATAAAGGTCAAACAAGTAAAAAATATGGAATACAGCTCAAAATTCTTTGATATAATAATTTTCCAAACTATTTTATCCATAGTTTTCCAATGAATAAAGAAATTCAAGATTTTGATATGTATAATTTGAAATATGAGTAAAATAAGTTTTTGAAAAATCCCGAACTTGTAGTTCAGGATCCAAAATTGGATTTCTTTGAAAATGATGTTTTAAAATTGTTTAAAAATGTGGAATGAATATTATAAATGTTTTAAAAGTGATTTGAGAAATTAAAGTGAATTTTCAAATAATAAAAAGACGTTTTGATCAATATAGCTTAAAAAAGCACTTTCTACTGCACTTTTCCGCAGCACATTTCTATAACTTTTGAAATATGGTTTAAAACTTATCGATTCTTATCCAAATATTTTGTAAATATTTTCAGATGGATAATTAGGAGTTTTCTTAATAGTTTAGAGGGTTTCTAGCTTATTGAAGAAAGATCAAATAAATGAATTAAAGAGAAAGCTATTATACATAGTGGTTTAATCTTGGCTCTAAAAGCCGACGAGTAGACTGGATTTTTCTATTCGTGAGATCCGGATGTGAGGTGCTTAAACTAAGGAGATGTTCAGGAGCAACCAGTGCCCTTGCTCACCTGGCCTCTTTCCTGGGCGAGGGATATATAAGGTCGAAATGTCTGAAATGAGTTAAGTATAAAAGATTTAATTTTCCAAATTTAAATACAACTTGGATTTTATAGAGATGATCTTCTTGCACTTGGTGCCCGAAGAGGGAACTCGTACTATTCATGGAATTTAAAAGGTGATTTCGCCGTTATTCCACCCATAGTATTTGTTGAATACGGGGATTGATATTGAGTAGAATTAGATGATTTCTATAGATTCAGCTCACTTAATATTTACTGGTTTTGGATTAATATCCTAGATAACATGGTTTCAACTAAATCAAAAGTATGAGTATTGAATTAAGAAATCTTTGTTAAGATTTAAATGAAATGATTTGGAATTAATTTAAATTCCTATACTTAAACTTTATTAGCTTGGATTTATAGTAAACGATGTCTTGAATAACATTGTTTTTGATCCATGTTAAAAGTTATGATTTGGAAATCTTGTTAAGATTTAAATAAATGATTTGGAATATTTTCCTAAAAAAGATGAAACGATTTGGAATGTAAAAAGGGTTTTATGTAATCAAAGGATTTAATAAGAAAGGTTTAATGATTCCGTATATACCGGAAAGAATGTTTTAGAAATATATATCTCCGAGTGAGATTTTTGATAAAAAGAACTTAATCAATTAAAGAATGATTCCCTATTCACAAAACATCTTTTTATCGATGATTGGATCGAAGTAACCGGGATTGGATCTGATCTAGCACTTACCCCTCGTGTTGGGGTATGCTCCATCAGTTGGAGTGTGCAGCATGATAGGGGGTTCTCGCTTTCTGTTTGGTGGCGAGCAAGAGACTCTTACCCCTACATGTCCCTAGATGGAAAAAGGTTGGTTGTTAGTCACAAGGTTGGCCGTAAAATCAGATTGAGGTACCATTGTGGGGCCACGGTGGTGCTATGATGGTTGAAAAGCCTACTGGTTGTCACTGTTGATGGTTGAAAAGCCTAGACCCTCACATTATGGTATCTGAGCTTAGGTTGAGCGAATACCTGAGCCTAATAGGGGTAAAAGACTCATTAGAGATAGGGTTTGTAATACCCTAGGATGAGTAACTCATTAGAGATGGGGTTAATAACATCCTAGAATGAGTTTGAGAGTATTATATATAAGCACGTATTTGTTAATATTATATACAAATGATTTGGTTTTGAAAATTTGTAAATGAAATAATTTTACCTTAGATTATATTTTAAATATAAAGAATATTTTTCAAATAATATTGTTATTTAAATTAAGGAAAGGATAATACTAAGTTATTGTCATTGATTAATTGGTTGTTTAATTTAAAAAGTTTAAGTACGAACAACAAGTGAATTTATTTTCACAATTTGACAATGGGGTATTCAATAAATAATATATGTTTAATAAAGGAATTTATTTAAGATAAATAAATCTTATGAATATATTTTATATAAGTGATTTTATAAACTGGATTTATAAAACATGCTTTATAAAGGAATTTTTGAGAATTTAAATTCCGGTATTTTTTGAACGGGATTTCAAATGATTTTTGGAAAAGGAATAATAATAATATTATTTCTAGAAAGGGATATTGAAAATGAAAAACAATAATCTTATGTTTAATTAATCCGAGTGGCTCGAAAGTAACTAAAAATGGATAGGAGACGTGTTCGGATGGTAAATGCTTCTCTTAAGTATTCCCCTTCTTGTTAAAGAAATGTGCGATACTATTGGTAGTACCCAGTTCCTTGGTATCATTTTTGAGTTACTCGATCGATATAATCTTCTAAAGTTAAAAAGAATAATGTGAATCATTAGTTGATAAATTAATTGATGATTTCCAATCTTTATCAAAGTGTATTATCTTAATTGATAAGCATGGGTATGCTTTGATCTTTAAAATAAACATTTAAAGTTAATAATGAATGGTTTTGGATTTGTTGTAAACGATGTTTTAGCAACATTTGTTTTTCAACCCTTGAATGACACTTTGGAAGAAATCTTATGAGTATATTTAGATCTTTAATAATGGGATTTTAAAGATAATAACAAGAATTAGAGTCTTTTATTAGAAGATAGAAAAATTATAATTAACATGTTGTAAAAAGAGAAGATCATTATAACAATATTTTGGTAGTAAATGTTTTAATCACTTTTGATTATATTTTAAGGGTAAGAAAAAAAAACTTGTTAATTAAATTGTGAATATACTTATAGCATTGGAATAAGTATATGAATACTTTTTAAGTATTAAAACTGGTAAGTAAAGAGAACATATATAAAGGAAGTTTTAATTAATAAATGAGTGTTAATTGATAAAATAAGTTTTAACTAAATAAAGAATGTTTTCACATTTGATATTAGTTAAAGGAAGTTTATGGTAATTTATCAATTCAATGAATTATTTTGGAAATAAGTTTCGAGAAACCAGTAGGATATGTTTAGAAATGTAATATAGTAAAATAAAAGGATATTTATCTTTTGAGAAGAAATGTGTTTTTAAATATAAATATTTGGAAAAAAGATGTGTAAAATAGTTATGTATAAAGAAGTATCTTTATAAAATGTCTGAATAAAGAATGAAAGTTTTATGAAATGTTTCCATAAAATTTTTTTGAAAGGTTATTAAATTCATATGAAGTATATGGATTATTTTGTCACAAGATTTAATCAAAGATTTGAGTACAGAACTTTGACGTGTCTTGACACTTATCCGAAAGAGGATTCATCACTCGATTCTTGAAGATAAACATTGATGAGGGTTATGGTTGGATACTTGAGTTTTCTATCATAGTTGAGAGCTCTGCAAGGAGAATTAAAGTTCTAATCAGAAAGCCTGGTCAAAGTCTGCAATAAAGGATCGGGGGATCAATACTAGATCAGAAGTAAAGTTGTGGATTTGAATAGTAGATCGAATCAAATATTGCGTAAGGGTGATCTAATACATCATACGGGTAAAAGTTTAAAAATAAATATTTTGAAAAAACCTTTGGGTTTTTATTTTGGGTAATTTCGGGGACGAAATTCTTTTAAGGAAGGAAGTCTATAACAACTCGCAAATTTATCACTTTGATAAATTATATTTATTTTTAAATTTATTCAAATAAAAGATTGATAATTCAAATAATATTGTTTTGGGTGATAATAAGTAATAGCAATTTTATTTCGAATAAAAATTTAAAAAAATATTTTCCATAAAATCAAAATCAATAAAATGGCCAAAAACTGTTTTATAGATAAAGAGCTCTATAATCGTAAAATGTCGCACACAGGGCTGGATACATACACTTATTTTTATAATTAAACAAGAATATGAAATAAAATCAATTGATTTGTTTAAAAAATAAATATGTTTTTGACAATGTTAGTAATGCCCTAAAATATATAATTGATTTATTTAATTTAAATTGAGATTTAATGATTTAATAATTATTTTAATTATTCAAATAATTATTTTAAATGATGATAATTCATTTTGAATAGTTATAAAGCGATAATAAATTATTTATAATAGTTTTATAAAGATGTATATTTGAATTGAAAATATAAGGAAAAATCGATATCGCTTTATCGGTATAATAGCAACTATTGCAAATAATTGTTAATATTAATTTTTATGGTTTTACAAATAAAGTGTGATCGTTTTAATTAATTTAAAATGATAAGTAATTTATTTTGAAATTTTGTTTACAAAAATGTGTACGTTAACTAAGAATTGAAAATGTGACCGGGAATTGGTTCTCCAACTGGCAACGGTTTATCGAACGAAAGTTGTTCGAAATCGATGCAACGTCGTTTATATGTCATGTACACATATGTAACATACAAATGCATCCATTATCATGCACATGAACATATGTATACATACATATATACTTATACATTTAAAAATACATACATATTACAAAAATCTAAGATATTTTACGTAAGCTTCCTCCTTAAGCTTTCAAAAGTCAACCTATGCATACTTGAGTGGATGGAAGTGATGTGCACATAGGGAGGGGCTTTGGTTGTGCATTTTGAAGGGGAGGTGTGTTGGAGAAGCTTGGAAAAAGTAGTGTATGCATATCTTCCTTTACACTCTTCTTTTTTCCTATAAATACCCTACCATCCTCTCTTCTTTCTCATTCTACTTCTTCCTTCTTCTTAAGCTTCCTAAGAGCTTATTTAATGGCTTCCATGCCTTAGAAAATAATGAGCAAAAGTTATGGCAAAATATTAGTAAAATATATACACATGTATATTATATCGATCCACTTCAAAAACAAGTCAAAACACCTCCTTTCCACCACTCAAACTCAAGGCCACCATTAGATCCACTCTATGCCAAGCCTTCCCTCCCCTACACTCATGGTCGTAAGCCCCCTAGCCAAGGCCGAGCCCTTCAATGTCGATAGTGTTAGTGATCGTGAGCGTAGATTTCAAGATAGCGGAGCTATAGCCGATTTTCTATTAGCTCGAAGGGAAAATAATGGTGAGAACTCCTAGACTACTATATTATATTTTGAATGATGATATGATGTTTGCAATGAATGTTTAATAATGCTTTGATCATCAAGTTTGGTTGTTTAAATATGAATGTTGAAATATATGCAAGTCACGAATATACACGTCGATAAGCATAAAGAAAATCACTTTTCTTGAATTAATGAAATGGTATGTATATGGAATTGTTAAACCTATTAAAAAATGGTTTAAAATGTATTTGAAATGTTTTGTGGACATTTAAAAGAGTTTTGGTGAAGTTTGAATGAGAATAGAAAATTTAGTTAAAAATAAGCGCGTCGCGTAATGGTAGTTCGCAATTTCGCGCTATAAATGTCAAACAAGCATAAAAGATGGAATATAGCTTGGAATTCTTCGAGATAAGGATTTTCCAAACTATTATGTCCATAGTTTTCCAACGAAGAAAGAAAATTGAGATTCTCATAAGTAGATTTTGAAATATGAGTAAAACAAGTTTTTGAAAATTCCCGAACTTGAAATTAGGGATCCAAAACTGGATTTCTTTGAAAATGATGTTTTAAAATTGTTTCAAAATGTGGAATGAATATTATAAATGTTTTAAAATGTTTTAAAACTTATTTGAGAAATGAAAGTGAAGTTTCAAATAATAAAAAGTCGTTTTGGTCAATATAGCTTGAAAAGGCACTTTCTACAGCACTTTTCCGCTGCACTTTTCTATAACTTTTGAAATATGGTTTTAAACTTATCGATTCTTATCCAAATCTCTTGTAAATATTTTCAGATGGATAATTAAGAGTTTTCATAATACTTTAGAGGATTTCTAGCTTATTGAAGAAAGGTCAAATAAATGAATTAAAGAGAAAGTTTATACATAGTGGTTTAATATTGGCTCTAAAACTAAGGAGATGTTCAGGAGCAACCAGTGCCCTGGCTCACCTGGCCTCTTTCCTGGGCGAGGGATAGATAAGGTCGAAATGTCTGAAATGAGTTAAGTATAAAAGATTTAATTTTCCAAATTTAAATACAACTTGGATTTTATAGAGATGATCTTCTTGCACTTGGTGCCCGAAGAGGGAACTCGTACTATTCGTGGAATTTAAAAGGTGATTTCGCCGTTATTCCACCCATAGTATTTGTTGAATACGGGGATTGATATTGAGTAGAATTAGATGATTTCTATAGATTCCGCTCACTTAATATTTACTGGTTTTGGATTAATATCCTAGATAACATGGTTTCAACTAAATCAAAAGTATGAGTTTTGAATTAAGAAATCTTTGTTAAGATTTAAATGAAATGATTTGGAATTAATTTAAATTCCTATACTTAAACTTTATTAGCTTGGATTTATAGTAAACG
The DNA here is from genome assembly GCA_030737815.1 of Allium fistulosum. NCBI lineage: Eukaryota > Viridiplantae > Streptophyta > Magnoliopsida > Asparagales > Amaryllidaceae > Allium > Allium fistulosum. Next base: position 150,526,091 of record CM060905.1, on the reverse strand, counting down.
ATGTCTTGAATAACATTGTTTTTGATCCATGTTAAAAGTTATGATTTGGAAATCTTGTTAAGATTTAAATAAATTATTTGGAATATTTTCCTAAGAAAAGATGAAATGATTTGGAATGTAGAAAGGGTTTTATGTAATCAAAGGATTTAATAAGAAAGGTTTAATGATTCCTTATATACTGGAAAGAATGCTTTAGAAATATATATCTCCGAGTGAGATTTTTGACAAAAAAACTTAATCAATTAAAGAATGGTTCCCTATTCACAAAACCTCTTATTATCGATGATTGGATCGAAGGAATTAAGATCGGATCTGATTTGGCACTTACACCTCGTGTTAGGGTATGCTCCATCAGTTGGAGTATGCAGCAAGATAGGGGTTCTCGCTTTCTATTTGGTGGCGAGCAAGAGACTCTTACCCCTACATGTTCCTAGATGGAAAAGGGTTGGTGGTTAGTCGCGAGGCTGGCCGTAAAATCAGATTCGAGGTACCAGTGTGGGGCCATGGTGGTGCTGGGATGGTTGAAAAGCCTACTGGTTATCGTTGTTGATGGTTGAAAAGCCTAGACCCTCATAGAGTTTCTAAATCTTCCAAGTTCTTGAGTAACTCATCCTCTTTTCTGTGAGAATCAACATTATCTTTATCATCAATAAAAAATTCATGATTCAAAAAATCTTCATCTTCATAGTGAATCATCTTGAATAAATCATAGACGTCAAAGGCTTTGTTTTCTTCTCTACATTTATCTCTTCACCATGGTTATACCATACACTGCTCATGTATTTGGGATCCATTCCTTTAATAATTAAATGTTCAACGATGATGCGGTCTTCATAACGACTAATATTTTGACAATCTTTGCAGGGGCATAAAATTTTTATACATTACTTACATTCCTCTTTGCAGCATGCACGAAATTCAATGCTCCTTGTCGGTACTATATACTAGTTCTATGAAAAAAGGTAAAAACATTAAAAAAATTGTGTCTTAATATTAGATTTCATGTTTTAGATCTCAAAATACATATTTGTTGTGGGAAATTCTAACTCGAGACCACTCAAATCAAAATCCCAAGCACGGCGGAAAAATGAGATCATGGTAAGAAGTGTAAAAACTAACAATCAATATCTCAATCCAATCTAAAACCAACCACAATCTCTAAACAAGCAGTAGATAATCAAAGCATTATCAATAAAATAAATCCCACACCAATTTATAGTGGTTCTACTAACATCTTGTTTGTGTACATCCACTTTGAGAGAGAGCCTTTATTAATACCATAAGAAGAGTATAAGGGATTGATTACAATGATTAAAATTCTAATAGAATTGATTTGTGGAGAAGAGAATTGAAGAAAATTAGGTTTAGATAAAACCCTAATTAGTGGAGGCTAAACCCTAGATTAAACCCTAAATCTCCTCCTGTCTCGTAGTCTCGAATCCTGAAAACAGTTTATATTGTGAGTCAATCTTTATTGACAAATACCCGATTTGCCCCTTGAAGCCCTACAAGCGAATACACAAATTCTAGGCCGAAAATACAAAACTGCACCGCGATAGACGTCTGTCACAACCTCTCAAACATCCGTCGCAACTTTCGGGGTGTAGTAACAGACGTCTGTCATAACTCTTAAGTTACCAAAACCCAGAGCTCAGACGTCTGTCACTTTGTGACAGACATCTTTCACCTGTTGTTTCAGCAGCACCGCACCTTTTTCGCCATATCTTCCTCCTTCGAGCTCCGATTTGCGAACCGTTTTCACCGTTATAAAGCTACTTCTAACCTCTTCAATTCTCCATATAGTTTCACCAAAATTCAACACTCCACCTCGACACTATATCCATCTCCTATAGAATATAATAGCCTATGATTTTTGTTTGATGATAATAAACATATATATATATATATATTCGTTTAAATGTATTTGTCATTGTACTATTTTATTTTTCACATAATTAAATAAATATTTGTTGAATAAAATAAATAACATAGAATTCATATTCAAACAAATATTTTATTCAAACAAATATTTTATTACAAATTCAAATAGTATAAATTTGAGCTCTCACTACATTTACACAATTTCAATTACAATTCAATTTCAACTACAACACAATTTTCACTATACAATTTTTTACATACATTTTCACCTCGCTACATTCACTCATCACTTGTACTTGATCTTCAACTCTATTTTAGCTTGTATCTCGCATCTGAATTATCTGCAGAATAAACACTGACACGGTAAAATTGAAAAAGAAATATTTTTGCAGTGTGTAATAAAATGTGTGTTTTGAAAATATTATTTGCCTCAGCTATTTGGGTTGTTCGTCGTCATTTTCTTTTGAATTCATCTCACACGAACAGCTTGTAATATGCACAGTGTATCGTTGTACATGTCACAAGGCCGTGCACACCGATATACGCTTGCTTGTTAAAACTGAAGGAACAGGTGAGCACAAGGTCAAACCCGAGCCTAGGCTAGATTCAGCACAGGTGCAAATGAAAACAACATGTACAAAACAGCTGGAACAAGACTCAATGGAGTTCAACATGATCACATGACAAAGTATGCATATATATTTATTCAGACCAAACCAGACCAGTCACAGCAAACATGCAGCTACCTTCATATTACAACGACCAGACTCGAGTGAACCAAGTGCATCAAATCAGAGCACATGCATACAGCATGAAGATCAACTTAGAGCATACATAAGCAACTCAACAAACCAGTTTAACTAGACATGAAGCCTCAACAAAAATGATAGCACACAATACAACAGAGGAGACAACTACAATCGGTCAAGGCAATGACAAAGCACATTGCACCAGACCACATAACAACAAGACGATCACACCCAGTTCAAAAGAATTCCAGACCATAATACAACATCAGTTACAAAAGCAAAAGGTGTGAACTCAACAAGCCAATGGTCAAGACAACATAAACTCTATGAAGCAGTGGTACAAACTGTGCAGACAAGCTACATGAAACAGAGACAGCAGTGAATAGATATGAACTCGGAGACTACCCAAAATATGCATACAGTTCAAGTGCACCAAACCAGTTACATAAACATGACTCAAGCTCAACAACTCAATGCAACCAAACAGTCCAGGCAACCTCATATACAAAGTTTAGGGCTGCACACATATGTACAAAGAGGACAGCATATATGGCAACACAAGCATATGGAGATGATCAACAGAATGTATAGCCAGAGAATACTAGTGCACCATACACAAACATATCAGAATACATAACATGATCAAGTGTTCAAGAATTAGATAATTTATCATTTAGCAGTTTGAATAAATTCGCAATGGGTTATACCATCAACGCCGTGAGTTATTGTTCAAAGTCAAATGGTCAAACAAAACTCGGTTGAAGTGTTTTAAAACCATCAAATGTGGTAAGTAGCATTTGAAACAAGTCAAGAGAATTCAAGCCTCAAAAAAGTCTCAAAGGGTAACACAAAAATGAACAAGTCAAATTGTATCAAGTCAAGGAAATCTCAAAAATTCAAATTCCATGATCGTAGGTGCAAAAGAAGGAACCGACTCAAGCAAGTGAAAATGTATCTCTAACGTATAAACAAATGAACTAGTCAAGATTAATCACGAGCGCTCAAGAAAAATCAGATGGACAAACAAAAATCATAAATAACTCAAAGGAAAATAAACGAATCTAATTTTAGGGATTTTATCCCTATAAATTACCCCATATCATCATCGGCCTAAGGCATCGAGTTCGAAAGCAAAATTGAGTCAAGCTTAATCATAAACCAAAAAGGAAAATCGCATACCCGTATTGGAACTCGATCAAGAAGTGGCTGCAAAGCAATTGAATTTCACTGAAATCGATAAATTCCGAATTGGAGCTTCAATTTCAAAACCATAGATTTTGAAGAGGAAAGAAAAAGAAACAAGACGGCATGGTCGAAGAGAAGCAAAATAAGAGGGAGACAATTTTTTATTTGGGCCGAAATTATTAAAAGGATATCGAGTTTATATTTGGGCTGGTCTCTATTATTTACATTAGGGCTTAGCATATAAAATAGGGTTTTTTGTTTAGCTTATTTTTATTGTGTTATTTTCTCTTTTAAACTTTTGTAAAATTTTAGTCGTGTGACTAGGTTACGAACTACGGTGGTGTAGTTCGAGAATTCACAACTCAGTGGTTGAGTTATGGCAGGGTTTTGAGCGTATAGTTAGGTTTTCATTAGCGGGTGTCACAAGTTTACGCGTGTAAGCGTCTGACTACTTAATTTCTAGTAGAAACCTTGGGGGCAGCACGTAGGCAGGGTTTTTCCAAAGCTGGGTAAATTTGTGTATGATCTCTACTGCATTATTATCCGTGACTGTTTTTATTTCGGCATTTATTTTCATTCTTATTAGTACCACCCTATTCACCCCCCATCTAGGGTGAAAACGATCTTATAAGTGGTATCAGAGCTAGGAACAAAAACCATTTTTTAATTAAAAAGTTGATTTTTTTTTCAATTAAAAATTTGATTTTAAATGGCTTCCTTTAATAATGCGTTTGCTGAGGGTCAGTCCATAGTTAGACCACCCATGTTCAATGATTAATATGCTTATTGGAAAAATAGAATGAAAATTTTTCTGAAAACCATAGATGCATGGAATATTGTTGAGACGGGATATAGGACATCAACTATAGTGGTAGATAATCAAGAAGTTGAAAAACCGATGGATCAATGAACAGAACTTGAAAATAAACTGCAGAATGCTAACGCTAAAGCTATGAATTCTATTATTTTTTCATTAAATCAAATTGAATTTAATCGTGTCTCACATTGTCTAACTGCGCAGGAAATTTAGCACACACTTGAAGTGACTCACGAAGGAACCTCCCACGTCAAAGAATCTTGCCTTGTCATGCTTAGTAGCGAATACGAAAACTTCACAATGGAAAAGGATGAAAGTGTCAAAGGAATGTATGGATGACTTTCTAATCATGTATACAAATCAAAATTTCTTAGAAGACCATACATAGAGTTGGAAATAGTTCGAAAAATCCTCAGAATTCTTCCACGAAATTTTGAAGCAAAAGTGGCCGCTATTCAAGAATCAAAAGATCTAAAACAAATTAAAGTTGAAGAACTCATCGAAAATCTCACCACTTATGAGCTAGAAATCAAATTCAAGGAAGAACGTGAAGGAGGTGATACACGAAAGAAATCAATAGCTCTGAAAAGTACAACGGAAAGTGATGACGACAACAATGATGATGGAGTAGCTGAATTGGCACTAATAATAAAGAGATTCAAAAGATGGAACCGAAAATATGGACATCCTGCCCTAAATCAACAACTGAAGAATAGAATTGTCAAAGTTCTAGACAACTCAGAAGAGCAGGAGATCATTTGTAACAACTGCAATAAACCCGGTCATATTAAGCCAAATTGTCCTCAGAATCGACTCAACAAAGGAAAGAAATAGAAAAGGAGAAGTTTTGCAGCCACTTGGGATGAAAGTGATAAAGATAAAGATGAAAGCACTGGTAGTGAAAATGAAAAAGCAAATCTGTGTCTTCGAGGAGAAATAAGTGATAGCGAATATGACGAGCCAAGCGAGGTATCAAAACTTACTCACTCGAAATTACTTATATATTTTCACGAAGTAAATGGTTGTTTTGAAAGATTTAGGGAGAAGTACACTAAAATTGAATCATGAAGAGATAGTTTGATAGAACTAAATAAACAGCTTGATCAATTGGTTAAAAACTATCAAAATAAGAGCCCTAAGTGTGATAAGTGTCCACTATTGACGAAGAAATTAAAAAATCAGAAATTAAAATTAAATCATTTGAAAATGAAATTCTGATTTTGAAAGAAAGTGAAAATACTAGGAGAGAAAATTCTATTAAAAGTGCACTTTGTTATTGAATGAAAATGAATCTCTCAAAACACAAGTCCAACAATTTTCTATAACTTTAGGGAAATTCTCCAAAGGAGAAAAATCACTAAATATGTTATTAGGGAAACAAACTGTTAATCCTATTAGACAAGGACTTGGATATACTCAATCTGAACGTGTTAGAACCAAAATTAATCAAGTCAATTCCAAGTGCACGATTTGTGAAAAAATTGGACACAATCACAATAATTGTTGGTATAGACCCAAATACGTGAAAACCATACCAATTTGGGTTTCAAAAGGCACGAATATAAAATCCCTTAAAGTTAAAAAAAATCTGGGTGCCGAAAGGAACAAATATAGATTGTCTTGGGTCTACACAAACATATTTTTCAAAATCATTTGTCACTAACAATCATGGACCTATAAAAATAGGTCACAAAAATCTTTCCTTGTGTAGGTGTGGTGGCAGGCTAAGGAACAACAAGAGTGATACCCGGATTCTGGCTGTTCTAGGCACACGACGGGCAACAAATCAAAGTTCCTTAGCCTAGTGTAGTACAAAGTTGGCAGAGTCACAATGGGCAACAAAGATAAATGAAAATTTATCGGTAAAGGTAAATAGGTAATGGTACATTTATCTTGAACGATATATTATATGTTAAAAATCTGCACCATAATCTGATTTAAATCTGCCAGTTATGTGATAAGTAAATGAATGTTGATTCTGATTTATGCAAAAATATTGACCAATCACCTTTTCATGACACTGTGAGTACCTCTAGAGTCTTTGAACTAGTTCGTATAAATTTGTTTGGACTAACGATATTGCAAGTTTAGGTGGTAAGAAATGGTGTTTTGTATTGGTTGATGATTACTCAAGATACACGAGGATATATTTGTTTAGTTTACTGATTCTAGACCTGACATTATGTTCAATGTTTGTTTATGTGCACGGTTTCAATTCAAATCCAAAAGAATTTCATTTAAAAGTTGTAAAAAGGATTTTAAGGTATTTGTTGCACACTCCACGATTTGGTCTATGGTATCCAACGAATGATAACTTTGAGTTAAAGGGATATTCGGATGCAGATTGTGCTAGTAGTCTAGTTGATAGAAAAAATATTAGTGGAACGTGTTGTATGTTGGGATATTCGTTACTTGCATGGTCAAGTCAAAAACAAATTTTTATCGAGTCCCACTTATGATCTCACAAATAATCTTATACATCATTCTTTCACCAAGCATATAGATGTTAGACATCATTTCATTAGAGATCATATTTCCAAAGAAAATGTCTACATAAATTTCATTTTGACTATTTTCAATTGGCAGACATTTCTTACAAAACCCCTTTCAAAAAATAGTTTTGTCAAATTCATCTCAGTTTAGACATTTTAGAAATTTAATAACTTTCTGAATTTGATCTTAAATGCCTGTGTTAACTATTCTGACTCCCTATTGATTACCAAAAAGAAAATTAGTTACTGAAAAATGTGATGAGTGTTGATATTAATCATACATTATGACTTGAGAAAGTATATTTAGTAAATTTCTTTAAAAATTAAACAAGACTTATAATAACTTTGGTTGGTAAAAATTCCATGACCATCTCTATTTCTATCATATTTCTAACGACCATCACTCATCAAAATCTAATATAGTATATCAAAATGTGGTATTTAAAATGGGAAATTATTCGTTTTTTTAAATTAATTAGCAATAAAATTATCCAAAGTATTCACTCTCATTTAAAAGTCCTCACGGTTATGCATGGGTGAATTACTTGGAATTTTTGATTATGTGCTTTCATGCTCATTAAAAAGTCCTCACGAATATGCATGTATGGAACGCATATTAAAATTGATTATTAAATAGACGAGTTGATTCTAATCCCATTTAAAAGTCCTCACGGTTATGCGTGGTTAGAAGATACTTGAAATTCAATTTTTTTTTAAATTGGGAATACTACTAATCTCATTTAAAAGTCCTAACGGTTATGCATGGTTAGTAAGTATTCAAATTATTATGATAAATATACCACAAATAGATACAACTATATGGTTTTCTATACCGACATCACCCCTTTCACTCTAAAGTGGAATATGCGCCTAACAGAATATTTATGATTTTTGTTTGATTTTTTTAATGAAATTTAATATTTATACCCGATTAGGTATTAATATTGTATTAATGTCTATCACTTTATCTCTATTTCCTAACACTATTACAATTTTGCTGATAACAAAAGGGGGAGAGAGAAGTTAAGATTTTGGCAAATAAGCCAAGTCATATTTTTTATTTGCATGTACCCATCTAAGTTCATTTGCACGTTTTTTATTTATTTTCATGCATATATGAAGGGGGAGCTTTATTGTAAGGGGAGTATTCAAATAGGGGGAGCTAATGGAATTCAACATGACCAAATACATTTAATAGAGTCAAAATCTTAATATATGTTTGTTATCATCAAAAGGGGGAGATTGTAGAATACAATAGCCTATGATTTTTGTTTGATGATAATAAACATATATATATATATTCGTTTAAATGTATTTGTTATTGTACTATTTTATTTTTCACATAATTAAATAAATATTTGTTGAATAAAATAAATAACACAGAATTCATATTCAAACAAATATTTTATTCAAACAAATATTTTATTACAAATTCAAATAGTACAAATTTGAGCTCTCACTACATTTACACAATTTCAATTACATTCAATTTTAATTACAACACAATTTTCACTATATAATTTTTTACTTACATTTTCACCTCACTACATTCACTCATCACTCGTATTTGATCTTCAACTCTATTCCGGCTTGTACCTGGCATATGAATTATCTGCAGAATAAACACTGACACGGTAAAATTGAAAAAGAAATATTTTTGCAGTGTGTAATAAAATGTGTGTTTTGAAAATATTATTTGCCTCAGCTATTTGGGTTGTTCGTCGTCATTTTCTTTTGAATTCATCTCACATGAATAGCTTGTAACATGCACAGCGTATCACTGTACGTGTCACAAGGCTATGCACACCGATATACATTTGCTTGTTAAAACTGCAGGAACAGGTGAGCACAAGGTCAAACCCGAGCTGAGGCTGGATTCAACACAGGTGCAAATGAAAACAACATGTACAAAACAGCTGGAACAAGTCTCAATGGAGTTCAACATGATCACATGACAAAGTATGCATATATATATTTGTTCAGACCAAACCAGACTAGTCACAGCAAACATGCAGCTACCTTCAGATTGCAACAACCAGACTCGAGTGAACCAAGTGCATCAAATCAGAGCACATGCATACAACATGAAGATCAACTCAGAGCATACAAAAGCAACTCAATAGACCAGTTCAACCAGACATAAAGCCTCAACAAAAATGACAGCATATAATAGAGGAGACAACTACAACCAGTCAAGGCAATGACAAAGCACACTGCAATAGACCACATAACAACAAGACCATCACACCCAGTTCAAAAGAATTCAAGACCATAATACAACATCAGTTACAAAAGCAAAAGGTATGAACTCAACAAGCCAATGGTTAAGACAACATGAACTCAATGAAGTAGTGGTACAAACTGTGCAGACAAGCTACATGAAACAGAGACAGCAGTGAATAGATATGAACTCAGAGACTACCCAAAATAGTGCATACAAGTTCAAGTGCACCAAACCAGTTCCATAAACATGACTCAAGCTCAACAACTCAATGCAACCAAACAGTTCAGGCAACCTCATATACAAAGTTTAGGGCTGCACACATATGTACAAAGAGGATAGAATATTTGGCAACACAAGCATATGGAGATGATCAACATAATGTATAGCCAGAGAATACTAGTGCACCACACATAAACATATCAGAATACATAACATGATCAATGTTCAAGAATTCGATAATTTATCATTTAGCAGTTTGGATAAAGTTGTAGTGGGTTATACCATAAAAGTCGTGAGTTATTGTTCAAAGTCAAATGGTCAAACAAAACTCGGTTGAAATGTTTTAAAACAATCGAATGTGGTAAGTAGCAGTTGAAACAAGTCAAGAGAATTCAAGTCTTAGAAAAAGTCTCAAAGGGTAACACGAAAATGAACAAGTCAGATTGTATCAAGTCAAGGAAATCTCAAAAATTCAAATTCCATGATCGTAGGAGCAAAAGAAGGAACCGACTCAAGCAAGTGAAAATATATCAGTAACGTGTAAACAAATGAACCGGTCAAGATTAATCACAAGCACTCGAGCAAAATCAAATGGACAAGCAAAAATCATGAATAATTCAACGGAAATATACGAACGTAATTTTAGGGATTTTATCCCTATAAATTACCCCATATCATCATCGGCTTAAGGCATCGAGTTCGAAAGCAAAATTGAGTCAAGCTTAATCATAAACCAAAAAGGAAAATCACATACCGGTATTGGAACTCGATTGAGAAGCGGCCACAAAGCAATTGAATTTCACTTAAATCGATAAATTTTGAATCGGAGCTTCAATTTCAAAATCCTATATTTTGAAGAGGAACGAAAAAGAAATGAGACGGCATGGTTGAAGAGAAGCAAAATAAGAGGGAGACAATTTTTTATTTGGGCCGAAATTATTAAAAGGATATCAAGTTTATATTTGGGCCAGTCTCTATTATTTACATTAGGGTTTAGCATATAAAATAGGTTTTTTGTTTAGCTTATTTTTATAGTGTTATTTTCTCTTTTAAACTTTTGTAAAATTCTAGTCGTGTGACTAGGTTACGGACTACAGTGGTGTAGTTCGAGAATTCGCAACTCAGTGGTTGAGTTGTGGCAGGGTTTTGAGCGTAGAATTAGGTTAGTCATTAGCGGGTGTCGCAAGTTTACGTGTGTAAGCGTCTGACTACTTAATTTCTAGTAGAAACCTTAGGGGCAGCACGTAGGCAGGGTTTTGCCGAAGCTGGGTAAATTTGTGTGTGATCTCTATTGCATTATTATCTGTGAATGTTTTTATTTTTGCATTTATTTTCTTTCTTATTAGTATCACCCTATTTACCCCCCCCCCCCTCCTCTAGGGTGAAAACGATCCTATATCTCCAACTCTAATGGTACCATACCATCATCAACAACCGATATCACCAACTATCACCACTTCTATCTTCAACCAAACATGAATGCTTTCCCAATGAGCTCCGACAAAGCCACCGCCCATTGCACTCCATCAACGAGCTCAGGCAAAGCCCCTGCCCGCTAACGAAGTGTTGAAAACATCCAAATCCTATACCATCTCACCAAAGACTAAAGTGCTAAGGAGTGTAAACTAGCACTCACCAAGAAGATAGAATCACAATCTCTCACCGATACTCTTCCTCATCCATAACCAAGCTCCTCTCTCAACTGTGCCACCTCGTGGCACCTAGCACTTGAATAAGCGAATCAAGTTCAAGCAATGCTCGAACTTCCCAACCAGCAATGCCTTAGTGAACATATCCGCCGCGTTATCCTTTGTGTGCACTTTTCAAAGATATACTTGCTTATCTTCATTCATGCTACTAAAAATTATTCTCTCACTTCAATATGCTTAGTCCGTGAGCTAAACGCCAAATTCTCCGCCAAGTGAATAGCACTCTGGCTATCACATTGAACATCGACACTATCATACTCGTATCTCAAGTCACACAACAATCGCCTCAAATAAAGTGCCTCCTTTGCCGCCTCCACAGTGGCAATCAACTCTGCCTCCGTAGTGGATAAAGCAACTATAGTCTGCAATCTCGATCTCCAACTTATGGCCGTACCACCAAGTGTGAAGACATATCCGGAAGTTGATTTTCTTCGACCCCTATCACCGGCATAGTCCGAATCACAATAACTAACCAACTTGCAATCCATCCCCTTACTACCGCCAAAAACAAGACCATGAGATGATGTACCTCTAAGGTATCTCAATATAAGCTTCACAGCTTCCCAATGCGATTTCCTCAGATTAGCCATATACCGACTAACCATCCCGACGACATTTGCGATATCAGGCCTTGTACACACCATAACATACATTAAACTTCCAACTGCACTAGCATATAGCACCTTTGCCATATAAACCTTATCTTTCTCAAAGATAGGCGATCCCTTACTCGAAAGCTTCATATGCAAATGTAAAGGTGTATTTGACGCCTTTGCATTCTTCATGCTAAACCGGCAAAGCACTTTCTCTATGTACTCCTTTTGAGTCAATTTCAACTCAAAATGCTTTCGATCCCTTTCTATTTCTGTGCCTTATATCCTCTTTGCTTCCCCAAGATCCTTCATTTCGAACTCTGATTTCAAACTCAGTTTTAACTTGTTGATTTCATTCTTATTCGTAGAAGCAATGAGCATGTCATCCACATACAAGAGTAGATACACCTAACAATCATTTTCCAACCTTTTGAAATATACACAAACATCCTTGATGCTTCTATTAAAACCATTATCAAGCATAAAATGATGAAATCTCTTGTACCATTGTCTAGGTGATTGCTTTAAACCATATAGTGATTTCTTGAACTTGCAAACCAAAATTGACTTACTATCCACAACAAAACCTTCAATTTGCTCCATGTAGATGTCTTCATCCAAGTCACCATGCAAGAAGGCGGTTTTCACATCAAGTTGTTCTAACTCCAAGTCATGAATAACAACTATAGCAAGTAATATCAGGATTGAAGTATGGCGCACAACTGGTGGGAATATATCATCATACTCCTTTCCCTTCCTTTGTGCAAACCTCTTTCCCACTAGCCTAGCTTTGTATCTCCCATCGTCCTTCACCTTGTATATCCATTTGCACCTAATAGCATGGTTTTCTTTTGGAAGTGGAACCAAATCCCAAGTTTGATTCTTCAACAACGATTGCATCTCTTCCTCGATGGCACAAACCCACTTCGAGCTATCACTCGACTCCATGACTTCATCAAGGTCCATCGGCTCATCTTGGACTACGTGAAGAGCATAGTCCAAATTATCACAAAAGCTAAGATAGTTCCAATCACCATATCTATCGGGTGGCCTTATAGCACAACGACCCACCTGACTAGCAATACCATCATCCAAAATCCTTTCGGCTCCACCTTGAACCGAATCCTCTCTAGAATCATGTACATCACCAACACTACTAGAGGAACCCTGTGGACAATGTGATGTTACATCAATCGCTTCCTCCTCACAAGCATCTCCAACTACTCTACTCCTTGGAGGAAAAATGGGAATAATTTTCTTCTCTTTTGGTTCACCATGAACCAAATCTGGAACATCCGATGAGCTATCATTCTCCTTGAACAAAGTCGACTCATCAAAAGTAACATGATGAGAATTCACAACCTTTTTCATTTCCAAATTCCAAATCTGATAGCCTTTTACTCCGTCCATATAGCCAAGTAAAATCCCCTTGAAAGCTTTAGGCTCAAGCTTATTATTTCTCGAAATATGCACATAAACCAGAATACCAAACACATAAAGATAACTCAAGTCAATGTTCTTTCCCATCCACACTTCCTCTAGAATTTTGTTACCAATAGCCGAGCATGGAATTTGATTAATAATATGCACCGTGGTTGACAAAGCTTCGGCCCAATATCTCTTAGACAAACCCGATGTCAATCTCAAGCATCGAGCTTTCTCACGTAGAGTACGGTTTATCCTCCCCAGAACACCATTCAACTGCGGATCTCCCAGTAGAATTTTCAGAAACTTATTCGAAACCAAAATCAATTAAAACCATCGAATTCTTCAAATATCGACATTTATCGATATTGGGTTGAAATAGAATTTAAATAAAATTTAATTTCTAAAAATTTCAAAAATCAAGCCAATCCATTGTTGGATAATAAAGCTTAAACATTCATCATCAAACTTCTTCATACAATATTCAAAATCATCAAAATATGCAGTGAAACGGTTAGCGAAAGCTGCAAATAGGAGCAAAAGAACAGTTTACCAAGTAACCGAGTTTTGGCTGAATTTGGGCAATAATTCGGGGTATCAAAACAACCCAGATATCAACGAAATTTTGCAGCGATATACTACGACACGAGGAATATAACATATCCAAAATTGAGAGCAATTCGCTGCAAACTGAAAGAGTTATGATTTTTCGAACATAGCACTTTTCAGCAAGCAAAATAGAGCAAGATTTTTGACTGATTTCAACCAACGATTTTCTATAACAAAAAAATTCAAAATTCAATGAAAATTTGCAGAAATATAGTACAGCACGACTATTACAACATATCAAAAATTGAGAGCAATTCGCTGTAAATTGAAGAAGATATGATTTTTTGAAAATGACACTTTTTCGGCCAACAAACAGAGATAGATTTTTGGCCGATTTCAACCAACGATTTTCTATATCAAAACAATTCAAAATTCAATGAAAGTTTTCAGAAATATTCTACAGCACGACTACTACAACATATAAAAAACTGAGAGCAATTCGCAGTAAATTGAAGAAGATATGATTTTTTGAAAATGGCACTTTTTCAGCCAGCAAAAGAGAAAACCCCTTCAATATACTGAGCATTTCAAGCAACAAATTGATAGCAAAATTTAATATTTTGCTTTAGCTTGCTGTAAGAAAACTCTTACCTTGCTTATCACTTGATTTAGCAATGGTTCAGCAACAAAATGATGGATTTAGCAAGGAAATGGCCTTCAAGAGCCTATAGATTGCAAAATAGGAACATGCAGAAAGAAAATCAATCAAAATAAGATTACAGTAAATAAAAATCCAAACTTTGGATGGATTAGAGGATCAAAAAGGTTGGAGATTACCTGTAGGATAGCTTAGAATCTAATTTAACTCTAGATTCTAACAATTTTAGGTGGATTTTGGATTTTTAAAAGAGGCCATTATTGATTTTTCCCCCTTTTTTTGTTTTTTTTGTTTTACTGTATATATTTTTTCTTTTGGAATGAGAAAGAAGAAAGAATAGAACGCTGGTTACTAGAAGAACTTTATGGATAATCGGTAGGCTAATCTTTGGACCCAGACCCCATAAGAATACTTAGAATAAATTTTTGTTGTGTTTATATATGTTATTAACACTAATTTCTTCGTAACTTTTGGATAAAAACTCCAAATCACATGAAACAAAATGCAATGTTCATGTTTTGGATAAAAGAACATGTTAGAAATGCTATAAACTTAATTTTCCAACTAAAATATTATTTTCACAATTTAATACCAATTATTTACCAATATTCACATTTTTAATGAAAAATCACTATTTTCATCATTTTCCACCAATAAAAATTTTATTACTAAGTTCATTAATGTGTATAAAAATGCTTTTAACATTTTTATAGCTTTAAAACATTATTTCAAATTTAATTATACCACAAAAGTTGATTTCCTTCGTGTTTATCCTTTTGTTTCGGGATAAAAGACTAATATTGGAATAAAACTACAATATTATAAATTTTTAACCCAATAATTTATTTTCATCATTTATTCTCATTCCATACCACCAATAAAGTGTTTTAAACTTTATTTCCCATTTGTTTACACTAAAAACCCAACTCTTAATCAACAAACATTGTTTATTTTAAATAAACAATATTATCATCAATTTATTCCATCTATAAATTTATAATTCCCATATTAAATTATAATTTACATTATAATTTAATATTTCGGTAATCTCCTAAATCCCGGGTTGTTATAGACTCCCCCCTTAACAAAATTGCGTCCTCGCAATTCCTAGAGGAAAGTCCATAAGTAACATATCAAACCATCACAAGAAAGAAAGAACAAATGCTTGAGATAAAGGATTCTCACCAACACCATGAGAAGAAAGGAATCCAGGATACGATCGCTCGATAAATTCTTTGGTTTCCCAAGTGCGGTCATTGGGATTATCAGACCATTGAATCTTAACGAGCGGCACATTCTTGCTTCGAAGGTGCCTCACCTTCGAGTCAAGAACGCGAATAGGCTGCTGCACAACAGATAGGTCTGGTGAGATCTCAAGTCCTAACTGCTCGGAAGGATCAATAACAGAATCGGAATCTCTAAGGCACTTCCGAAGCTGAGATACATGGAATACATTATGAATGCCCGAAAGATGAGCTGGAAGGGAAACTCGATATGCAATTGAACCAATGCGTTCAGTAATAGGAAGTGGTCCTATATAGCGAGGAGCCAATTTTCCAGGCGTACTGAATTGCATAACTCACTTCATCGGATAAACTCGAATGAAAACAAGATCGCCCACAGAGAATTCAAGAGGCTTCCAACGATTGTCCGCATAGGATTTCTGACGGCTCTGTGCCTCTTTCATTCTCTGTCTAATAAGAATGATCTTCTCAGAAGAATCTCGAACTGAATCTGGATCCAACACAAACTTCTCTCTAGATTCTAACCAACAAGAATGTGATCGACATGGCCTTCCATAAAGGGATTCGAAAGGAGCCATACCGATACTAGACTGAAAGTTGTTATTATATGAAAATTCAACAAGAGGTATATGATTTTCCCATGAACCACCAAAATCAAGAATGCAAGCACGAAGTAGGCCTTCTAGAATACGATTGACCCTCTCAGTTTGACCATCAGACTGTGGGTGATAAGATGTACTGAGATTAAGCTTCGTTCCCAAAGCTTGCTGAAGGCTGCTCCAAAAATGACTAGTAAACAAAGGATCACGATCAGAGACAATAAAGGAAGGAACACCATAAAGCCGAATGATTTCCATGATATATAACTTCGCTAGAAAATGAGCATTCCTATTAGACTTAATAGGGATGAAATGAGCAGACTTCGTGAGACGATCAACTACAACCCAAATACTAGAATGACCCGACCTCGAACGAGGTAGGCCGTCAACAAAATCCAACGAAATTTGGTCCCATTTCCACAACGGAACCTCTAAGGGCTGAAGAAGACCGGATGGCCGCTGATGCTCGGCCTTAATAAGCTGACAAGTTATGCAATTACCCACATAACTTGCGACATCACGCTTCAGGCCTTCCCAATAATAAAGGCGATGCATATCGGCATACATCTTACTACTTCCGGTGTAAATGGTATACTTAGAGCGATGACAATCATCAAGAATGTCACGCCTAAGAGTTGAATCAGAAGGCACAACAATACAGACCTTCATACGAAGACAACCGTGAGAATCAATACTGAAATCCCTCATCTCAACATCACGGGATTCAGATTCACAAAGACGAATAAGGCGCAACGTCTCAGAATCATGCCGCTGAGCCTCGGAAATACGATCTAAAAGAGATGGTTGAGCTTCCATATTGAATAATAAGACAGGTGAATCAAAAGAAGAAGCTCGATCATGAATATCACAATAAGATAAAGTTTCAAGGACATCCCATTCGGCTAACATCATAGAAACAACAGCCTCCGAATACCATGATGCTTGCAAAACTCCAAGCATTCTTTGAAAACATACTCCCCGCCATTGTCAGACCTTAGGACCTTCAAAGACTTTCCACTCTCATTCTCAAGAAGAGCTTTCCATGCTTTGAACTTTGCAAATGCCTCCGACTTGGCCTTCATTACATACACCCATACCATTCGAGAAAAGTCATCAATAAAAGAAATATAATAGCGAGCTCCCCCCAAAGAAGCTACTGGTGCTGGTCCCTAAACATCCATGTGAACATACTCAAGAACCCTTCTCGAATCATGTTTTCCCTCACCGAATGAAACTTTTATTTGCTTCCCCATGAAACATTCCTCGCAAACTCTAGTTTGTTGAAACTCTCTCCATCGATCATCTCCCTCTTCCGAAGAATATCCAGAATCCGCTCCAAGACATGACCTAACCTCAAATGCCACAACCTAGTCGCATCCAAGCAACGAGAATTATGAGGACCCATTTCTTCGACTCTCGAAAATCTTCGCTAATACATCCTCGGTATTCACATGCCGTAAATCTAAGTGCCGGAGAAGCGGATTCTGAAGGGTAAGAAAGAAAAATAAAGATAGTACAGAATCTCACATATATTATTTCAACAAATAATATTTACAGTGGAAATTTAAATACATTTATCAGAGTTAAAAACATTGACAGTTATAAATTCCTGCCCATACAAATGCAGAATACAATAGCACAAGAGTGTGGTGGAAACAGACCAAAAATTCTTCAGTAAAATCTTCTAACTCCATGCTTTGAGCTCCGTCCAGCTTTTCTTCTAAACTAAACCTGACTATTAGGCTGCTCGGGAAAATTAAGGCACCCAGAGTTTAAGAGAAAGGAAAATAAACTCCGGTTCAGTCATGGGACTGGTGTGAGAACTCAAAAATACGTGTTTTGAAAACAAAAAGGTATCTCATAAGACCACGTTGCACATAAATACAAACGGGTTTTTACCTTATGATAACCAAATCTTTATTATGAAAAAAAATAAGGGATATTATTTTTAATGACATTCCTTTAAAAACATTTGCAAGTAAACTTATGAATCTTAGCCGAGATTGTTACATTATTAAATTCCAGCATACTAGCCACAAACGCGGGTTCTATTAACAAAATGGAAGACACTTACTGGAGAATGGGTTTCCATACAAATGACCAAATGAAGGGACTACCTTTCGGCAGTACATCTCTAGAGGAATGTACCGAGGCCCAACTGACGGTCCTCTACCAACACAAGGTCACTTATGTAACTAGAAATGCAACGTCAGATATTCGTCCATACAAGTTGTCCAGGAAAAGGACAAACCAAAGGCACTCTCCTACCACATCCTGTCGGGAGTTACCCCAAGAATTAGTAGTGAAAAATCCTTGCAACCCAGAGAGTTTCAGAAATGAAGGGACCACTGCTACTTTAGTATTTAGGAGCTAACCAAGATTATCAACAAGTAGTCCTTCCACCCCGAAAACCTTCGGTCTTCATCCTTCATTTTCTTTATCAGGTCTTCATTTATCAAATGCATACATTGGTTCAAAGTGGTTTTCGGATAGGAATTACCCAGATCCGACCCTGGTTCCTTCGATCCAATATCGATAAAAAGAGGTTCTGTGAATAGGGAATCATTCTTTAATTGATTAAGTTCTTTTTATCAAATCTCTCCTGGAGATATATATTTCTAAAACATTCTTTCTGGTATATACGGGATCATTAAACCTCTGTTATCACATCTTTTGATTACTTATAGCCCTTTCTAAACTTGGAATAATTCAAAATCATTTCATTTTTTACTTAGGAAAATATTTCCAAATCATTTCATTTAAATCTTAACAAAGATTTCTTAATTCAAAAATTCATAATTTTGATTAAGTTAAAACCATGTTGTCTAGGATATCATTCCAAAACCAGTAAATATTAGGTGAGCAGAATCTATAGAAATCATCTAATTCTACTCAATATCAATTCCTGTATTCAACAAATACTATGCGCGGAATAACGGTGAAATCACCTTTTAAATTCCACTAATAGTACGAGTTCTCTCTTCGGGCTTTAACACTAAGTATAAGAAGATCATCTCTATACAATCAAAGTTGTATTTAGTTTGCAAAAATTAGATCTTTTTATACTTAACCAGTTTCCAACAGTTCGACCTTATCTATCCCTCACCCAGGGAAGAGGCCAGGTGAACCAGGGCACTGGTTTCTCCTGAACATCTCCTTAGTTTAAGCATCTCACATCCGGATCTCACGAATAGAGAAATCCAGTTTACTCGTCGGCTTTTAGAGCCAAGATTAAACCACTTAATTTGTAATAGCTTTTCTTTACATTGTTTTTTTTTTTTTTAAATAAACTATAAAACTTCCAAATCATTATTAAAACACTTAATTATCCATTTTAAAAAATTTATAAAAGATTTGGAAAAGAATCGTTAAGTTTAAAACTATATTTCAA
The DNA here is from genome assembly GCA_030737815.1 of Allium fistulosum. Taxonomy (NCBI): domain Eukaryota; kingdom Viridiplantae; phylum Streptophyta; class Magnoliopsida; order Asparagales; family Amaryllidaceae; genus Allium; species Allium fistulosum. The sequence goes on along the minus strand of CM060905.1, from coordinate 150,506,356 downwards.
AGGTTACGGAAAAGTGTCGTGGAAAGTGTTTTTTAAGCTATATTGATCAAAACGACTTTTTATCACTTGAAAATTCATTTTTATTACTCAAATCACTTTTAAAACATTTTAAAAGATTTATAGGATTTATTCTGTTTTTTAAATAATTTTAAAACATCATTTTCAAAGAAATCCAGTTTTGGATCCCCGAACTGCAAAATCACGATTTTTCAAAAAGCTTGTTTTGCTCATATCTCAAAATCTACTTATCAAAATCTCAATTTTCTTTCTTTATTAGAAAACTATGGACATAATAGTTTGGAAAATTCTTATCTCGAAGAATTCCGAGTTATACTCCAACTTTTACACTTGTTTGACTTTTATGGCGCGAAATCGCGAACTACCATTACGTGACGCACCTATTTTTGACTAGTTTTTCAATTCTCCTTCAAACATCACCAAAGCACTTTTAAATGTTTTTAAAACATTTTAAACTCATTTTTAAACCATTTTAAAGAGGTTTAACATTCCATATACACTAATTCATTAAATCAAGAAAAGTGATTTTCCTTTGTGCTTATCGACGAGTATTTCCTTGACTTGCATATATATTTAACATTCATATTTAAACAACCAAACTTGATGATCAAAGAATATTAAACATCCATTGCAAACATCATATCATCATCCAAAATATAATATAATAGTTTAGGAGTTCTCACCTTCATTTTCCCTTCAAGCTAATAGAAAATCGGCTATAGCTCCGCTATCACGAAATTAAACTCAATGAAATTGAGCTTTGGACCCTTGAAGTGGCTCGGCTTAGCCTTGGTGCTCATGGCCTAGGTGGTGTGGGGGTCATGGCCGTGGACTTTGGAAGAGCAAAGGAGGTGTTTAGAACTAGTTTTGAAGTGGATCGATATTATAAACTAGTGTATACATTTACCTCTTTTATTTGATATATTTTTTCTAATTTTTTTAATATTTTTTTATGAATAAGAAGCCATTAAAGAGGCTCTTAAAAAACTTGAAAGAAGAGGAAGAAGAAATGGAGTAGTATTAGGATTTTTGTGAGAAGAGGGGTGGTATTTATAGAAAAAACCTTAGAATAAAATATAATATTGCATAATTACCTAATACCCATAGCCCACACCCCTCCCCTAGCCTTTAGCGTACAACTCCCCCTCCCCCCAAAGGCAAGTGATGGTTGATGTGAGGTGATGGTGTGGTACTATCAAGTGATGTTTGCTTTATGGTTACTTAAAGATTAAGCTTAGGAATTATTAAATCATTTTTGTAATATTTATATATATGTATGTATTTATGTATGTATGTGTATGTTATCATGTGCATGTGACATATATATGTATGTACATATAGGTGCATAGCACTTCGAATAACTTTTGTTCGTTAAATCGTTGAAATCCGGAGAACCGATTATCGGTCACATTTTCACTTATTTATTAACGTGTATATTTTGTAAAAAAAATTCAAAAATAAATTTCTTATCATTTTAAACTAATTAAAATGATAACATTTGAATTATAAAACCATATAAATTAATTTAAAAAATATTTACAAAAATTTCCATTATACCGATAAAGCGTTATCGATTTTTCCTTATATTTTCAAATAAAATATATATCTTTATAAAACTATTATAAATGATTCATTATCACTTTATAAATATTAAAAATGAATTATCATCATTTAAAATAATTATTTGAATAATTAAAATAATTATTAAATCATTAAATCTCAATTTAAATTAAATAAATCAATTATTTAAATACAATGTCATTTTATCGATATAAATTTCGGGGAAAATATTTATTCAAAATAAGATTACTATTATTTATTATCACTTGAAACAATATTATTTGTATTATCATCCTTTTATTTGCATAAATTTGAAAATAAATACAATTTATCAAAGTGATAAATTGTCGGGTAGTTACAGACTCCTCCCTTTAAAAAAATTCATCGCCGAAATTACCCAAACAAAAACCCCAAAGGTTTGCCCAAAATATTTATTTTTAAACTTACTTTTGTATGATGTATAAGATCATCTGTATACAATATCTGATTCGATCTTCTATTCTAATTCACAACATTACTTTCGAACTAGGATTGATCCCTTAATCCTTTAGTGCGGACTCTGACCATGCTTTCTGATCAGAACTTTAGTTTTCCTTGAATAGCTCTCAATTATGATAGAAAACTCGACCATCCAACCAAAAACCCTCATCAATGTTCATCGTTATGAATCGAGTGATAAATCCTTTTTCGGATTGGTGTAAACATTTCCAAGTTCCGTACTTGAATCTTAGATCAAATTATACGATGAAATAATCCACATAATTCATATGAATTTAATAATCTTTCCAAAATTCTTATGAAAATACTTTCATAAAAATTTCATCTTTAATTAAAACTTTTATAATGATACTTCTTTATACATAACCATTTTACATTTTTTTCAAATATTTCAGCTTAAAGAAAACATTTCTTTTTAGAAGACAAATATCTTTTTATTTTACTATAATACATTTCTAAACATATCTTAATGGTTCCTAAAAACTTATTTTCAAAATAATTCATTTGATAAATCACCATAAACTTCCTTTAGCTAATATCAAATGTGAATACATTCTTTATTTATTTAATACTTCCTTTACCAATTAATATTCCTTTATTAATTAAAACTTTTTTTACATATATACACACACACACACATATATTCTCTTTATTTTTACCAGTTTTCATACTTAAAAAGTATTTATATACTTATTCAATTGTTATAAGTATATTCACAATTTACATAACAAGTTTTACTTACTTTAAAATATAATTAAAAAGATCAAAACATTTACTACCAAAACATCGTTATAATGAACTTCTCTTTTCTTTTATAATTTGAACTCATAACATTTCTATCTTTATATAAAATATTCCAATATTTGTTATTATCTTTAAAATCCCATTATTAAAAATTTGAATATACCTTTAAATTTCTTCCAAAGTGTTATTCAAGGGTTTAAAAACAAATGTTGCTAAAACATCGTTTACTACAAACCCAAAACCATTCATTAATAACTTTAAATATTTACTTTAAAAATCGGTACTAATAAGAAGTTAGGACAACATCATATTATAAATTCTCACATGTTACATCATTTAAAAATTTTGAAGCTTGGGTCCAAAAAGAAATTTTCTCCTCCCTTCCATACACTAATACAATTCACAACACCAAATCAAAAATAAACATCACATCCATACTCATACATACTAGAAATATCCTCAATTCCCCAAACGATATTCTTATTCTTTCGAGTCTGAAGATAATTGTGGACTCCAACATCTCAACTCAATCATCACCTCACCTTCTCCTTCTTCATCTCTATCCAGTTCATCGTCGGCCTCATTGTCGTCTTCTTCTCGTATCTCTTCCACTACCTAGGTAGCCAGAGCTGGTTCCATGGGATATGTCTCATGCCGAATGGTATTCCAGGAATGACTCCTCCTTCTTCTAACTCCTCTAAGCCTTGAATGTTTTCCTCCCAAGGGTTCTCAAATTCTTCGACCCCTCCTCTTCTTCTTCTGTTGCTTCTTCATTATTGCTTCCTATCTTGTTCCAGTTTATGTATGAACTGGATAATCCCTCCTGCCACACGACACGCTCCCCATCCATATGCCATATTACATTGCTACATTCGCTTGATATGATAGCATCAGGGTCTTCCATCGGCTCTGATTCTTCCTCTATGGGCTCTATTTCCTCTTCCACGGGTTCTGATTCTTCTTCCATCGGCTCAATCTCTTCTATTGGTTCCAAAATGGAGCTAGCGAGATCTGCTATCCAATTTCCTCCCGAGTCTTGCCCGGGTTCATCGTCGCTAGAGATCATAATTACTTCTAGAGCTGGGGGCGGTATAAGCATTCCAGCCAAAGGGTATCCATCTTCACCCCTACGAGTGCGTGGGCATATTCTCCTTCGATCGAAAACCCATTACTGTTATGCGAATATTCTGGTTGCTCTTCTTTGTCGCTAGAGAGAACAATGAGGCTATCCTTCTTGCCCCAACTCGCTCTAGAAGACTCCTTTTTTGCGTAACTTTCCCCATACGATTTCTACAAGGCAAACAATTATTCTTTTAGACACAAGTAGTAGGTAATTGCTAGCGTATTCTTAGGTAGAGAGGTTTGGTCAATACTCGGAAAATGTTTTGAGATTTATTTCTAAAGATGGCTTTTAAGATTATTTGTAGGAAATATTTATTATTTTGAAAACTCCTTGAAAATTTTACCAAAATATCTTTCCTTTTCAAATACATATAAATCTTAAGGTAAAATGATTTCATATAAAACCAAATTCATTTGTATATCTTATGAACAAATACGCGCTCATATATATATACACACACACACTCTCAAGCTCATTCTAGGGCGTTACTAACCCTATCTCTAATGAGTTACTCATCCATGGGAATTACTAACCATATCTCTAATGAGTCTTTTACCCCTATCAGGCGCAGGTATTCGCTCAACCTAAGCTCTGATACCACGATGTGAGGACCCGTTTCTTCGACTCTCAAAAATCTTCGCTAATACACCCTCGGTATTCACATGCCGTAAATCCAAGTGCGGGTGAAGCGGATTCTCAAGGGTAAGAAAGAAAAATAAAGATAGAACGAAATCTAACATATATTATTTCAACAAATAATATCAACAGCGAAAATTTAAATACATTTATCAAAGTTAAAAACATGGACAGTTAGAAGTTCTTGTCCTTACAAATGCGAAATACTATGGCACAAGAGTGTGGTGGAAATAGACCAAAAAATCTTCAGTAAAATCTTCTGACTCTATGCTTCGAGCTCCCTCCATCTTTTCTTCTAAACTAAACTTGACTAATTGGCTGACTGGGAAAATTAGGGCACCTAGAGCTTAAGGGAAAGGAAAATAAACTCCGTGTCAGTCATGGGACTGGTGTGAGAACTCAAAAATACGTGTTTTGGAAACAAAAGGTATCACATAAGACCACGCCACACGTAAACACGGAACAAGTTTTTACCTAATGATAACCAAATCTTTATTTTGAAAAAAAATTAAGGGATATTATTTTTAATGACATTCCTTTAAAAACATTTGCAAGTAAACTTATTAATCTTAGCCGAAATTGTTACATTACTAAATTCCAGCATACTAGCCACAAACGCAGGTTCTACTAAAAAATGGTAGGCACTTATTGGAGAATGGGTTTCCATATAAATGACCAGGTGAAGGGACTACCTTCCGACAGTACATCTCTAGAGGAAAGTATCGAGGCCCAACTGATGGTCCTCTACCAACACAAGACCGGCCTACCTCTTCCTAGATAGTACCGAATACGTCATCACCTCGATCGTTACCAACTTATCTGGGGGCCTTCACAGCATACATCCACAATAATTTAAGTCCCGAATGTCATAGTGGGAATAAATATATCTAGAAGGGGATAATCATATCATAATGGTTGCGAACCACATAGCCTTGCCGCATCTATCCTGTTTTAGTCATTTTCGGGTGTGAGGTCTGAGGTAATGATTACCTTTCACATAGCACATCATATTTCCTCTTTGAATGCAACATTTCCATTCCATAACTCATGAGCTCGCACGTCTCAGGAAAGGGTGTTAAGCTAAGAGAAGTTTCCTTCTCCACCATCAGTAGATAATATGTTCATAAAGATCACTTATGTAACTAGAAATGCAATGTTGGATATTCGTCCATACAAGTTGTCCAAGAACAGGACAAACCGGAGGCACTCTCCTACCACATCCTGTCGGGAGTTACCCCTAGGATTAGTAGCAAAAAATCCTTTCAACCCGAAGAGTTTCAAAAATGAAGGGACCACTGCTACTTTAGTAGTTGGGAGCTAACCAGAATTATCAACAAGCAGTCCTTCCACCCCGAAAATCTTCGATCTTGATCATTTATTTTCCTTACCAGGTCTTCATTTTTTGAATGCATACATTGGTTCGAAGTGGTTTTCGGATAGGCATTACCCAGATCCAACCCCGGTTCCTTCGATCCAATCATCGATAAAAAGAGGTTCTGTGAATAGGGAATCATTCTTTAATTAATTAAGTTAATTTTATCAAAATCTCTTCGGGAGATATATATTTCTAAAACATTCTTTCTGGTATATACGGAATCATTAAACCTCTCTTATCACATCTTTTGATTACTTATAACCCTTTTTAAACCTGGAATAATTCAAAAACATTTCATTTTTTATTTAGGAAAATATTTCCAAATCATTTCATTTAAATCTTAAAAAAGATTTCTTAATTCAAAAATTCATAATTTTGATTGAGTTAAAACCATGTTATCTAGGATGTCAATCCAAAACCAGTAAATATTAAGTGAGCATAACCTATAGAAATCATCTAATTCTACTCGATATCAATTCCTGTACTCAACAAATACTATGTGTGGAATAACGGTGAAATCACCTTTTAAATTCCACTAATAGTACGAGGTCTCTCTTCGAGCTTTAACACTAAGTATAATAAGATCATCTCTATATAATTAAAGTTGTATTTACTTGGAAATTTTAAATCTTTTTATACTTAACTCGTTTCCGACATTTTGACCCTATCTATCCCTCGCCCAGGGAAGCGCCCAGGTGAGTCTGGGCACTGGTTGATCCTTAACATCTCCTTAGTTTAATCACCTCACATATGGATCTCACATATAGAAAAATCCAGTCTACTCGTCGGCTTTTAGAGCCAAGATTAAACCACTTAATTTGTAATAGCTTTTCTTTACATTGTTTATTTAAATTCTTTTTAAATAAACCATAAAACTTCCAAATCATTATTAAAACACATAATTATCCATTTGAAAACATTTATAAAATATTTGGAAAAGAATCGTTAAGTTTAAAACTATATTTCAAAGGTTATAGAAAAGTGCTGCGGAAAAGTGCTATAGAAAGTGTTTTTTAAGCTATATTGATCAAAACGACTTTTTATCACTTGAAAAATCATTTTTATTACTCAAATCACTTTTAAAACATTTTAAAAGATTTATAAGATTTATTCCATATTTTTAAATAATTTTAAAACATCATTTTCTAAGAAATCCAGTTTTGGATCCCGAACTACAAAACTGCGATTTTTCAAAAAACTTGTTTTGCTCATATCTCAAAATCTTCTTATCGAAATCTCAATTTTCTTTCTTTTTTAGAAAACTATGGATATAGTAGTTTGGAAAAGTCTTATCTCGAAGAATTTGGAGCTATACTCCAACTTTTGCACTTGTTTGACTTTTATGGCGTGAAATCGAGAACTACCATTACATGACGCACCTATTTTTGACTAATTTTTCAATTCTCATTCAAACTTCACCAAAACACTTTTAAATGTTTATAAAACATTTCAAACTCATTTTTAAAACATTTTAAAGAGGTTTATCATTCCATATACACCAATTCATTAAATCAAGGAAAGTAATTTTCCTTTGTGTTTATCGACGTGTATTTCCCTGACTTGCATATATATTTAACATTCATATTTAAACAACCAAACTTGATGATCAAAGCATATTAAACATCCATTGCAAACATCATATCATCATCCAAAATATAATATAATAGTTTAGGAGTTCTCGCCTTCATTTTCCCTTCGAGCTAATAAAAAATCGGCTATAGCCCCGCTATCACGAAATTAAACTCCACGTATTCGAGCTTTGGACCCTTGAAGTGGCTCGGCCTAGCTTTGGTGCTCATGGCCTAGGTGGTGTAGGGTGGTGGCCATGGACTTTGGAAGAGCAAATGAGGTGTTTAGAACTAGTTTTGAAGTGGATCGATATTATAAACTAGTATACATTTTCCTCTTTTATTTGATATATATTTTTCTAACTTTTCTAATATATTTTTTATGAATAAGAATCCATTAAAGAGGCTCTTAGAAAGCTTGAAAAGAAGAGGAAGAAGAAGTGGAATGGTATTAGGATTTTTGTGAGGAGGGGTGGTATTATTAGAAATAGCCTTAGAATAAAATATTATATAGCATAATTACCTAAATACCCCTAGCCCACACCCCTCCCCTAGCCTCTAGCGCACAACTCCTCCCTCCCCCCAAAGGCAAGTGATGGTTGATGTGAGGTGATGGTGTGGTACTATGAAGTGATGTTTGCTTTATGGTTACTTAAAGGTTAAGCTTAGGAATTATTAAATCATTTTTGTAATATTTATATATATATGTATGTATTTATGTATGTATGTGTATGTTATCATGTGCATGTGACATATATGTGTATGTACATGTAGGTGCATAACACTTCGAACGTCTTCGAACAACTTTTGTTCGTTAAATCGTTGAAATCCGGAGAACCGATTATCGGTCACATTTTCACTTATTTATTAACGTACATAAATTTGTAAACAAAATTAAAAAATAAATTTCTTATCATTTTAAACTAATTAAAATGATCATATTTGAATTATAAAACCGTATAAATTAATATTAAAACTTATTTACAAAAATTTCCATTATACCGATAAAGCGTTATCGATTTTTCCTTATATTTTCAATCAAATATATATCTTTATAAAACTATTATAAATGATTCATTATCACTTTATAACTATTAAAAATTAATTATCATCATTTAAAATAATTATTTGGATAATTAAAATAATTATCAAATCATTAAATATCAATTTAAATTAAATAAATCAATTATTTAAATACAATGTCATTTTATCGATATAAATTTCGGGGAAAATATTTATTCAAATAAGATTACTATTACTTATTATCATTGAAAATTATCTGTATTATCATCCTTTTATTTGCGTAAATTTAAAAATAAATACAATTTATCAAAGTGATAAATTGGCGGGTCGTTACAAGAACTATCAACCCCCACACAAGTTTCACCTTCTATAGTCACTCCTTGAAGCAAATAAACACCATGAGTCCTAACATCCTTCATCACCACAAGTGCACCCTTTGAAACCCATAAGCTATCACTCTCAATAGTGATCTTACAACTTAAAGAATCCAGTTGCCACAAAGAGGTAAGAGACTTCCGAAGTCCCGGAACATAGCGTACATTAGTGAGAGTATGAACCACTCCGTCAAACATCTGAATTTCCACAGTACCAATGCCTTTTGACTTACAAATAGCACCATTACCCATAACAATTGAATTTTCTTCTTTTTTGACATAAGAAGAAAAACAATTCCTATTCGACGTCATATGATAAGACGCCCCCGAATCGAGCACCCATTGCTATCTGAAACATCTGATACTATTGCCGTCAACACATCTACATCTCCCTCACCAACTCCACTATCCACCTCTATGGATGAAGATGCCACTTCCTTCTTTGCCTTTTCTTTATCCGGACACTCGTTCTTCCAATGACCGTGCTTCTTACAAGTATAACACTTGCCCTTTCTTTCCTTCGACTTTCCTCTCCAACCGGGGTTACTTGATTTAGAACGCCCATGGTTCTCCTTCTTTGTATATCTCTCCTTCTCCATAAATAAACCGTGATCATTACTAGCACCACTACTTCCATCACCCAACTCCTTCATTTGATCCTGTAATTTCTCGCTATGAAGACCGTTTTAACATCATCTAGAGTCAAAGTATACTGGCTATAGATCAAACTATTTGAGAAACCCGTATAACGGTCTGGCAACGAACACAACAATATCATCGCCTTTTGCTCTTCCTCAATCTTCAAATCTACCACCTTCATCTTCATTAGCAAATCATCAAAGGTATTCAAGTGCGCCTTTAGCGAAGTACCTTCCTTCATCTTATAGGTGAAGAACGTTCGCAACAAGATCAAACAATTAGTTAGTGACTTCTTCATATACAACTCCTCCAACTTGTCCCATATACCCTTAGCGGTAGTCTCACCACTAATTTCGGAGATACCATTCTCCCTCATAGCAAGTTAAAGTATAGTGAATGCCCACTCTTCCATTTCCTCTCTCTCAACATCAGAGATGTCTACCGGCAAAAAATGTGTGTCAAACACTACCCGATGCACCCGATTCCTCCTTAGAACTGCTTTCATCTTCCATTGCCACTTTTCAAAATCATTATCGCCATTCCACTTGTCTATAACCAATTGTGATCCCGAAACCGCATATAATCCATGTACATACGGTGCTACACCACTTGGACTAACCATTGAGGAACTACCTAAGGTATTTTCGGATTTTGGCATTTCTACAACCACCTACCAACACCAAAGCTCTAATACCAAATGTTGTGGTAATTCTAACTCGAGACCACTCAAATAAAAACCCCAAAGCACAGCGGAAAAATGAGTTCGTGGTAAGAAGTGTAAAAACAACCAATCAATATTTCAATCCAATCCAAAACCAATCATAATCTCCAAACAAGCAATAGATAATCAAAGCAATAATGATAAAATAAATCACACACCGATTTATAGTGGTTCCACTAATGTTTTGTTAGTGTACATCCACTTTGAGAGAGAGCCTTTACTAATACCAATGAGAAGAGTACAAGAGATTGATACAATGATCAAAATTCTAATAGAATTGATTTGCGGAGAAGAGAATTAAAGAAAATTAGGTTTAGATAAAACCCTAATTAGTGGAGGGTAAACCCTAGATTAAAGCTGTAATGCCCCACTCCGAGACCCACATTAGCAAAGAGTATTACAAGGTAATACCGTCTGCTAATAGGAAGAATAGAGCTGGATAGGAGCGACCATCGTAGCCTTGTCTTAACTATCTACTGAATACATCGATAAATGTAGCTTATAAATTTTTTTCCATGTGGATCGACATATCCAATAGATATTTAATACAAAACTATAATGGCTATAAGAACTAACAGAACAAAATATAACAACTCAAATGTAAAACACATCACAGAACAGTAGATCATCACATACATATACACATATACCTTAATCTCCTCCCGTCTCGTAGGCTCGAATCCAGAAAATAGCTTATATATCGAACCATCCTTCATTGACAAATATCTGATTTGCCCCTTGAAGCCCTATAAGCAAATACACAAATTCTGGGTCAAAAAACAAAACTGCACCACGACAGACGTCTGTCACAACCTCTCAGATGTCTATCGCAACTTTCGGGCTACAGTAAGCCTACTGACAAATGTTTGTCACAAGATGACAGACGTTTGTCATAACTCTTAGTTTATCAAAACCCAAAGCTCAGACGTAAATCCATGCACTCACTTTGTGACAGACGTCTGTCACATATTGTTTCAGCAGCACTCCGCCTTTTTCGCCATATTTTCCTCCTCCGAGCTCCGATTTGCGAATCGTTTTCATTGTTATAAAGCTACTTCTAACCTCTTTAATTCTCCATATAGTCGCCAAAATTCAACATGTTGAGTTTTGGCATTCTCGCATTCCGTACGCGTTCGTTTCACCATGTCTAGCCGAAGTCAACGGTCAAAGTCTCCTATGTCGACATCTCGATTGAACATCCCTTCATCGTCTCCCATCGGGCATATAATCTGGTCTTGGCAACACATTGTAATAAAAAGAATCCCCAATGTTACATGCCACCAATCCCATATATATACCATGATTATTCCAAATATCCTGCGATGTGGGACTTACCCGTTCAATCCACGCACCTACTCCATTTACAATGCGAGCAGCACCTAACAATCTCCACATTGGCGAGCATTGCTCAAGTCACCTTGGAGTTATGCCAAGTCCTCTTCGCAATAGGGTCAGGCTGCTACTCCAAGTTCTCATAAGCAGGGGAAGTAGGATGTTTAACCATATCTCCACCTTGATGAGCATCCCATGCTCAAGCCCCTCCGGAGCCATGCTTCGGTCATGCTGCATCATATCGGCCCCCTCGAACCATGGAGCTCTGATACCATGTTGAGTTTTGGCATTCCCGCGTCCCGTAGGCATTCGCTTCACCGTGTTTAGCTGGAGTCAATGGTCGAAGTCTCCTATGTCGGCGTCCCGATTGAATATCCCTTTATCGTCTCCCATCGGGCATATAATCTGATCTTGGCAACACATTGTAACAAAAGGAATCCCCAATGTTACGTGCCACCAATCCCATATATATACCATGATTATTCCAAATATCTTGCAATGTGGGACTTATTCGTTCAATCCACACACCCACTCCATTTACAATGCGAGCCACACCTAACAATTAAGTTAACCATTGTATTATCACCTATTTAAGAAAAACCCAATCTTTTTCCATCATCGACATATAAAGGCAAATAGGTTTGCAAACTTTGATGTAGAAATTGGTTATATGTTGTAATTAAAAAATAACTATACACATTGAAGTTATTACACTTAGGCATGTAATATTACATCAGGTATGTAATATGTTAACTTATTACGTCTAGGTATGTAATAAATCATATAACATTGAAGTTACAGTAAATAGAATTGACCGCAACTGAATATGCAACTACAACCAGCTCAATAAAAAAAGACAAGCCAAAAAACAAATACAACACACACGCAAGGGCACAGCCCTGATTATACAGAACATTACTTTAGTTCAGCTATTAAGATAACCAATTCCTTGAATATATTTTTTGCCAGTTCAAATCCAGGAATAGTACAATTTATGTATGATAGCTATATACTTGCTTTTGAATCAGATGAACATAATGTAGAAAAGTGAAAAATAACTTTAGAATGTTGGGTATATGTCTGCAATTTTAAGTAAGGGAGTGTAAACATAAATTGTTTTTTATCATCAATCTTAAGGTAATTAAAAGATCTATATAGTAAATCGGTGGATTTTTTCAAGGTAGCTAAACATGTATTAGTTAATGACTCAAAATTTAACATCCATATTGCAATTATCAGTCTGCACTATGGGAGTGCAACAGACTCTTTTTTTCCAGTAAGTTTTCATTGCTTTCTTTTTAAATACGAATTTATTGTATTGTTTTGTATTTGAACCATAATCCAAAACCATATTGTTTGCCTAAGGTTTAGTGTAATGTTTAACTACGTAGGAGTGCTAACTGAAAATAGTCAACATCTACAGAATGGATAAATCACAATTAGCATACTTACAGAATTGAAGTTTAACCTAATGCTAATTGAGAACAGTTGGGAGTCCCAATATATGAAAACTTAAATTAATCCATGTTAATAAAAAAATTGCAAATTGAATAAGGTTTTAGATCATGAAATAAACAAAACTTCATATTCGTCTATAGTATGAATCTACTATAGATTAAAATGTTTAATTCAAAATCGGATCCAAACAGTGTAAAAGACCAAGTCAGTATAATCACAGAAGGTGCAGACTGTAAGTACGTGAAAAAACAAATGTTTATAATGTTATTACTTAATGAACATTGCAGTTAACAAATTTTAGTGTGTAAGTATCGAACATTGTAATTAATTACTGATGATTATAGTTAGGTTTTTACTGAACAGTATAATTAAGTAAGATGAGGTAACTATTATATTCTTCTACAATATGACAAACAGAAGGCTGCAAGTTGACCGATATAACAAAAGTACTTGTGCATATTACAAATAATTCCTTTTGTGGATGAATGCATTTAAAATGTTACTGTGCTCAAATGAATTATATAATTAAGGTAGCTAGCAAATTGTTACATGTTTCATAGTTTGCAATAGAGTCTAGTTATAGATATTTTTTTCAAGCCAACTAAACATGTATTAATTTCTTTTAGGCTATTTACTTGAATCTGGTAGTTTTTCTTTTAGTTTTCTATTTTGTTGCATCTACATCATTTTCATGAAAGATTCAATTTCATTGAATCTACATCAGTTTCATGCACATAGCCAATATGCTAAAATTTCTAAACAACGTGATTAACTTATGTGTTTTTTGTTTTTTGTTTTTCATTTACATTCAAAATAAGGAATAAAGTAAATAAAAAGTTAATCACAAAGATTTTCTAAGAAGAATCGTTTAAAAATAACTTCTATTTTGTTACATAAGAAAATAATTTTACTCTTGGCGTAGGAAATCAAAAACACAAATGCATTAATGCTCTGTATAATCAGGGCTTGCCTTGGTCCAAGGCAACCAAAGTGGTTGAAAATAATAGTTTTGGGTTCAATGCAACCAAAGTGGTCCAAGGTAGATACATCACATAAATCACATTCTAAGTGTATGCAGGGTACTTTGGGGTAGAGGAAACAAGAGAATTTTCAGAACTACAAACCCAAAAATAGAAAGAGATAAATGTGCATTCATCGCAAAATAGTGAAAATAAGAAGCAGTAAATCAAAGCATGGAAACAACATAAACACACATGATGAAGCAATTTGTAAAGAGTGGGAAGTTTGAGACCCCCCTCCACCTCTTTAAGACATGGTTTACCGTGAAGAAGTATGAATATATACTTTACGGACTGCTAACATTTGTTACATCATGCCAGGGTCAGGTTTATCATTACCCAAATATGATTTACTAGTCTTTATTTGTTCATACTACTACCAATAGATTTGTAATAAACGTATAAAAATTTCATTAAGTTGTATTGTTCTTTTTGTACTGCACAAAAAAATCAATAGATTAGTAATTGAATTTTTTAAACAAGAACTTGCGGTATATTAACTTTACCATCTAACTACTAGTCATCCTAAGATCAAGTATGTTATTTATTTTAGTTAGTTTATTTAATTTAAAGAAGTTTATAAACCCTTACAGCTTGCAATTATTAATTTCAACCATTCTCTGTTTCTTTTAAAGTTAAAGAAGAAAGGCAAAGAGAGAATTTCATGAGTAAAGAAAAATGCTAAATACTTTCATCGAAAAAAGTTGGTTTTATTTTTCAAAACTTGTTTTATTTTTCACTTGGCATCTAGATAATTACTTTCTTCTTTTGACTATAAATATGCATAACTAAAGATAGAAATCAAAAATGTTATTAATAAAACGAGATTGCCATTTATTTAGATAATATAAGAAGATTATATGTTTATACATTTACTAACCCTTTAGAATCATAAACAACTACATGCATAAACTTTAATCAAGATGTAATTAAGTTGTTAACATCTACAGCTGCTTAATCCAAACGAACAATCACAAATCATCACAGGCAATTTTATGCGTAAACTTTAATCAAGATGTAATTAAAGTCGTAAACATCTACAGCTAGGTCAATACAAACAATTTAGAATGCCAAAATCAATTTATAAAATTCATACCTAAATATACCTATTTAGAGCACCGAGAGGAGAAAATTATTCTGGAGAGCTATCGCGTCAATGTAGAGAGGAGTAGATGGATGGAGTGCTGAAACAACGATGAAAATGGAGGAATGGTTGAATCGAAAAGTTAGGACAAGGTGGATTTTGTTGAAGCGATTTGGGAAATTTTATTCGTTAGGTTTAGAAATTTTTCTAAGTATGAGAGAATAATGATAGGGCAAATGTATTTTGGTTACGTTTATTAGATTTGTGCGGAAAGATTTTGGTAAGGCGCGAGATGGTGAAATAATTTTTGCCGTGTTTATAATATAAGGTGAAATGTTATTTGTTGCATTTACAAATAAATGCCACCAATTTCTACAACCATAGGCTGATTTTCTTGTAGTGATTTAGTCTTTAATGTTTTGAATATTACTATTAGAAAATTGATATTCAACGCTGAATTTGAAAATGACCTTTTTTATAATCAGTGTAAGAAGATGTGGTGATTGTCCCAAATGATATACACAGACATAATAGTAAAATTGTTTAACATGGAGCACATAAGATGGGTTCCGTATGCATTGGTCATATGAATAATCATACATGTTATATTGCTTATAATATCAAACTTCACTCATGTATTTGATACATAGAGCAAATAAAAAATCTGAATTAAGATCACTAAATGACAATTGTGTTCTCGAGTATTTATGAAATACTAGAGAATTGTTTATAGAAATAGCGAGCTTCTTATAAAGGAGCACGTTGACTCGAACTTCATTACTGATATTGAGCATAGTATGCCAATCCTAAATTCATATTCAAATTTAAGTTAGGAACTCTAAGTTGGAATTTATCCAAATAGTAATTGGTAGTTGATTCAACTGAAGGCTAAGTACATCACCTTAAATAACACTACAATAAAAGAAATATAAATAAATGCACAGATTTATAACTGAGGTATGGATGCTTTCAAATGTTGAAAATCCTATGAAATTGTTATATGATAACAATTATGCGGTACATTATGAAAGAAACTAGAGATCATTGGAAGTCGAGAAACATACTTTTAAAATTCCACATGATAAAGGCAGTTTATCAGCATCGAAGAGAGTAAATTGACAGAGTGGATAATTAAAACAATATAGCATAGTCGTTTACTAAGGACTGACTTGGTCGGTTTTGAAAAAACCAACCGTAGGAGTTAGAATAAGGTTCCATAATCGATCCTAAGTGCAAGTGGGACACTGATAGAGTTAGAGGTATGCCTTAGGAGCAATTATATAATTTATTATAAATATCTAACTCGATTACCAATCTTGTTCAAAATAAAAAGTGTTTTGTTTCTATTATACACTTGTTATAATGTAATATAATTAATTATGTAATTAATTTAAATTATATCAAATAGGAACGATATGTTATGTGATGGTAATTACAATGTATTGTAATCATGAGAATTTAGCACATTAAAAATATCATATTATTTTAAATATTCTTGGTCAAAATGTTTTGAGATAGGATATTGATACATCCATTGAGACTATAGTGTGTAACGCTCTCCAAATGTTGGGCAGTGTATTACTCAAACTGCTGGGGCTTGGGGCCCTAGGAATTTACGTATCAATAGTTATTAGATAACTATGGATGACTCACTCGAGAGTATTCTGCTGGTTAATAAAACTAAGGTCTAACAAAAGAATCCTGAAGTGATGATATTACAGAGTTCTCTTGACTCAAGAATTGGTATAAATAATCGTTATTACCAAGTACCGCTTATCGTAAGTAAAATTCAATTTTACCGTAAAGACAAGTTAGTGATAAATGTAGCCAAAATGTCACACCCATAGCTTAGGTAATATGTGAACTTTAATATTCAAATTGTTCGATATTAATCGCCGACTGAATTTACACCTTTGTGTTGCATAACCGTAATGACGAGTACTCTGAAAACCAACATGATTTAATTAATTTATAATCGTCGTAAATTAATTTTATTATTATTGTTTATGAATTAATTATTAAATTTTATTTAATCTTTTTGAATACCATTAGTATTTAATAAAGTGGATATATAAAAGTTATAAACGCGCGTATCTATAAAATATCAATTGAATATTTAAATTAGATTTTAATAGATTAAATGTTAATCGATTTTAGAAACATTTAAAGGCCATGGCACACCTTTTATACCTAATCATGCTACTAAAAAGGGAGAGGAATTAATGAGACTTGATGAGCAATTAATTAGGGAAGGTTTCAAAGGAGATTATATAATGTTTCTTTTTAAAAAAATTCTCTTTTATTCATTTTTTCCTCTACAAACCATTCAGTTTCCTTTCTATCATCTCTCTTCCTTATCATGGCTAAAATTCATCGCCTCCATAGCTTAGAAAAAAAATTCCAAAATCAAAATCAAAATAAATTCAAATAATAAAGGTGATTTGGACCTCTTGATCTTTCAAAATTGGATGTTGCTTTAAGAATCCAGGAACCTTTTATTTATCATTCGAGGTGCATTTTATTCATCTTGTTCATATTATTTAGATATTTTGCATAATACATTTGAATATAAGCTTATCTATTTACCATGGGTTAAACCCCCACTTGTCGCATCTCTTTTAATAATATATGTTTATAATGTTAATTTCATTTAGATCCATTTTATGCTCTATCTCTTTTTGATTACATGTTCATCTTCTTTACATTAGAGTAATCACATATTACATCTAATTTAATTAGTTGTCATGTTGTTCATATAGTTTAGATCTGAAATTTTACCATGAATTTATATGTTCCTAAGCTGTCTCTTTTGTTCCTATTTTAGAAATTATTGTTTAACAAATAACACCAACTATAATGATTGAAACCTAATTTTAAATTAACTAATAAGATTTTATTTTGTTTTAACTTGAATAATTACATATGTTGTCCATTTGAAATCATTTGAAAATTGAATATAAGTTTTATATGATTGTTGTTTGAACATAATTCTTTTGATTATTATATGAAAGTTTTTTAGAAAAACATAAATGGAAAATTGTGTTAAATACCATAAACTTTTTAATCCTTCCTAATTTAATGTTATCCTTTTAATTTGTTAACTTTAAATCCGAACACATATGCTAAATTACAAAATTTACATATACATATCTATTAATTGTAAAACATAGTTTGCAATTAATTATATACGTATATATGTGTGTGTTGTTTCGATTCGAAGTTTATAACATATACTTTGTGTAAAATCACAAATTTAACTTTAAAATTCTTTCTAAGTTGAAACTTGATTCATACTTGTTAATTATAGATTTTAGAATATGAGAAAGGTTTAAATTAATTTTATATGCTTGTATGTTTAAGAGTGCAATTACCGATTAGATATGGCACTGAATGAATGAGTAAAGGAATAAGGAAAGTCCTTCACCTTTCCTTCTTCATAAGTACCTATTTTAATTCATTAATTATCTTGTTATAAATATAAGTTATATTTTGTCTATTAGTAAAATATTTTTTAAAATATTATGTATAAGTGTAAGTGAACTTTGTATATACCTATATTATTATTGTTTACATGTTTTAACAAAGGCATATATAAAGGATGAATATGGCCGCTACGATGTAAATCTCATCACTTATATATGTACACATTAACTATTTACATTGCTTATATGCTGCACTTACACTTTACACATATGAATGTTTTTGATACATTTATTATTATTATTTATATTTCATTTAAATTAAATTTAAATTTCCATTATACCAAATTAAATAAAATAAGATTTTATTTAAAATTTCATTAAATTAGATCTAATAATCTTTAGAGTTCATAGGCCTAATATATCCAAAAATAAGAGTTTTTTGAAATCTATATATTTCATTCGCTTTCGACTGACCTAGTTCCATCATTGAAAAGCTCATATATCGGGTTGATCTTCCCGAAAAGATGTCTGGAGTACACAAAATGTTCCAAGTTTCACACTTGCAAAAGTGTGTGCATGACACAAGTGTAGTTGTTGAGCCAAGTCAATTGGAGGAAGTGGATGTGAAACTGGAAGTTTTTTGACTTAAGGACCAATTTGGATTATAGAGAATAGCAAGAGACTTTGGCACAAGGTTGTGAAACTTGTTCGAGTCCAATGGGGTAGAGAATCTGGGAATAGCTCTTGAGAGCCAAAAGAGAAGACACGTGCTTCCAGTCATTTTTACTAGTATGACTCTATTTACTCTAAGTTTTTTTATTTCCATTTAATTGATTATAATTTCATGTTAATATAGAACTTGCTTTATATTTCTATAATTGGTTTGCTAGTTTAAGTTCTGCTAATTTTGCTAAGTATTAGTGACGGGGGCACGTGAGTATTATTGTAATACATTATTCCTACCTTGATTATTTTAAGGATGAAATCCTTTTAACGAAGAGAATATAAAAAACTTATAACTTTCGCTTAGTAAATAAATGTAATTAGCCGGTTAACTAAAGGTTAAGTAAAGTAATAACTTAAAAGAATATATATTTTTCCCCAAGACACCAAATGAGTGTTCTACTTAAAATCAAGTATTACTCTTGTTATCAAAAAATGAATATATTTTTAAAATATGAACAAATTTGGACTTGATAACTATTCCGTTGAGTTCTTGATGTCATTCATATATGAAATACATATTAAGTTTGTTAAAATGGGATAAAATTTGCAAAATGAGAAGGAAAGAGAAACGAGTGGCAAAATGGTCTTTTGGCCAATACCTATATCATTTCTGAAATAGCTCCTATCCTCTTTCATTCTTTTCATTCTTCATCCTATTCATTTCTAAACAAAAAATCTAGGAATTTCACTCTTTATACCTTCATAAATTTTGATTCCCTAAACCAAAAATCACAAAATAAACCTCTTAAATCAAGTTAGAAGATTCTCTATAAATCCATACATCAAGTTTGCATTTAGAGAAGATGAGTTTGGATTTCAGAAATCGATAGAAGGCTCTGAAATTGGGTTTCGTTGAGCTTGGTTTTCTTGAAGATATGGTGAGTGGAATCTATTCTCAATACTGTATGATCATTAGATACATGATAATCATGATGGATGTCCAAATGTTGGTTAGGACTTGTATAATGAACTTGATTAAGGATTATTGAGATTAAAATCTTATTAAATGAGTGTTTAATGTATAAATTTTATAAATTGATGTGCTAAGAAGTGGTAGAAATTGAATGGTAGTTGTTGGTCATAGATTTCTCCAACCTTGGAATTAGACTAATGCACAAAGGTTACTTGCTAACACTAGGATTAAAGTGAAAAATGAAGAGTTAAGTATGCAGCTGAAAGGTAAATGACACAAGATACAGACTGGTTCGACAAAGCTGCCTACATACACTATGAAGTTCTCTTACTATATATTTCTCTCATAACTACAAGGAATTACAAGAGAATGATAAGAAAATAGAAAGCACTTAAGATTAGTAAAGTTGTGTTAACTTTAGGACTTACGGTATCAAGAGCACTGAATTGTGTGTAGTATTCAAAATCTTTGTATGTTCCAACCCCTTTGAAGTTGCACGGGATGTTTATAGTAGTAGTAGCTGGAGTGGATGGTGGATGGTTGAGGTTTGAGCTGTAGAACTGGCAAAAAAATGCATGACCATTGATATGGCTGCAACGGCAGATGGACGACCGCTATCAAGGTATAAAAAGATATGCGACGTATGAAAATATACTCATTGCTCCTCTGCATCAAGCATGCGCCTCGCATATAATGTGTAGAATTCACATTAAATGCGCACTTAATGCTGATGGTAAGCCACATCAGTCCAACTGCTCAGGGATAGTATTCCGGATAGGTGGATGGATAGCTTGTCATTTACTTGAGTGCACGTGGGACAAGTGTTGCCGAGCCGGCTGATCGGATGTTGACAATATGAAAGAAACTATGAATCTAGCTAAAGACCATGTTAGGAAGATGGTGCCCGGTCGGGTGCGAGATGATCAAGAGGTTGCTTGTGACTAATCGGGGGTCGTTGTACTGATGTCGGGACAAGGACGGGCCATACTTGAGCCTATCTTGTTTGATGTGCTGCTTATTAAGGTAGACTTGGAGACTTGTCATTCATCAACAGGAGTGATGCTAGGTAAGTGTGCTGACTTAGAGTTGTGTTGGAAGTATATTGACATAGGAAGGTCGGTTGTTGTCGACCCAAACCTAACTAGGCTGGGCTGGGCTGGTCCCTGATCTTTCCTAAATGTGATAGGTGCCTAGGGATGAGGTGATCAGGCCTTATCTTGGTGGCTTGCTGAATGGAAGGGATTGTTTGAGACCATCATAGGCTTGGGCCGGCATATGCAGGCTAGTTGTAAAGTAGTTGGGTTGGCATTGATTGGGCCAGATTGTCTTTAATTGGACTGCTATTCACTTGCAAGAAATTTGAGCAACATTTTACTCCCAAGTCTGTAATTATGAGCGGGTGCAGGCTTGTCAAATCGCGAAAATCATATCAATTAACGGCCCTGCAAAGCATTTAATGTGCTTTCCATGTGGCTTCATTCTATTGGTTGTGATGGTTCGTTTTCCCAGATGTCCTAGAGATGTGTCACGTCTCCCACATGCATAAGTTGACCTCGTTCGGATCTCTTCTAAGTGGTTGGGATTCGTTTTTCTTTTTGAAATCAATGCACATGATTAAAGTGGCGAGTATATAAATATCCCCTTCTCTTCTCTCCTAAACTAATAAAATCTTTTCCCATTAAAATTCTTCATAGCCTATTAATCTTTCACGATTCTTCATTAATAAAAAGCAGCTAGCTTCGGCAACTATTTTCTTTCCATGCTGTTTTACACATATGTCTTTGTGTGCAACCTGTTTGGTATGTTAAGGATGGAGAAAGCTCTATCGATGTTGGAATGCCACCTGTTGATTGTAGTTTAAACCGTTGTCTAGAACCTTCTTCTTGAGATGAATATTAAATTGCTGCTTGGCTTAGGCTAGCACCTACTAGCCAAGCCTCTAGTCGTGATTGAAAGTGACTAAGGATCGTGTAATATGAAATATTAACTAAACGATTTACTTGTGTGGAATATAAATATAAAAGTAAAAGTAATAAAGTAAATGATACTAGAGATTTTTATACTGGTTCGAACTACCCATTCTACGTCCAGTCCTAGACTTCTTCTGGATTTAATCGATACTGTCACTTAACCCAGAGGAACGGATATTACACCACCAAAGTAACTGAACAGGACTTCAACCGCCTAAACAACCGAATAGGACTTCAACCACCTAAGGATACTACAACAGGACTTCAACTATAAATAGCAGAAATGTATTTGACTGAGTATGCTCTTAAATAGTACTAATAAGTCAATAACGTACACCCTTCCTATAATCTTCTTTTGTGGTATATGTGTAGTTTGTAAAGAAAGGAAGTTTTCTTGAATGATCATGTGATCAAAAATATAAAGCAGTTTGGAATTGAATGCTTGAGAGTTCAATAGAAAAGATAGAGAGAATTGCAAATAGAATTGATAATGAAAACAATGAAATAATTTGCTTTATATAGAGTTTAATAGTTGCAATCATTTGTGAAAAGAAATGGTGAAAAGTTAGGACTGTAACTCTTGATTTAAGAGATGTAACCCTTTATGAAGAAGAGTTACCCTTTTAGAAAACTAGACGTTATACAGATTCAGCCGGCACAATAGAGTGTGGCAGCCGGTTGAATCGACGATTTTGAAATCAGCAAGGACATAGTTCATTTTAGGCAGTTTTCAGCCAGCTAAATATAGTTATTCAGTTGGCTGAATATTTAAAGATATTCATGTGTACATGCACAGATTTAGTCGGCTGACCTGCGTAGTTCAACTGACTGAATTTCAAGTTTGTTGTGATGTTTTGAAAAATTCAATTTCTAAAAATATCATGTGTGTATATATACCACATATAAGATATTTTAACAACTTTATACCTCTAGACATAGACACTATGACTGATAGTACTTTATAGCATCAATTTGGTCTTCATTTTGATATAATTATCTCTTTGTAAAGTTGATATCATTTCCTGAAAAGTGGTTAGTATATACAATATATACTTGTATAGTTGTCACTATCAAAACATCAAAATATAATGTTCTAACAGTGATCTACCATCGCTGTTATGCCAATGGACCAGCTTGGGCTAACGGATTTCTTCTCTATCTTGCTTTAGCGATTTTTAACCTCGGTTGACTTGGCCATTTTGGCGCCTTTCTAGATTGAGCAGTAGTTGTTGCCTCCATCTTCGATATAATAGCTAAAGTCCCTATCGTCCACTCGGTGATTCGATTGGAAGCTTTTCAAGATCCCTTGGGAGACTGATGTTGAAGACTTTGAAGATGGTAGCATGCTTCCTTTTCTTTAACAGGTTCTTGATTGTTTGGAGTGTCAAGAGAACTCGTCTTCACATTTGAGGCTGGATTTTCTAAAGTGTTCCATTGATGTGCTTCTTCTTCTATCTTTCTTTTTTTTCAACTAGTTAGTGATTAGAATATCATTGTAAGCCTAGCAGGACAGGCGTTGTGCCTCTATATTCTTTGAACTGAATGAAATAGATCTTTTGCTGTAAATTTTGATTGATAATGTTGTTGCTTTTTTTGCTTGTTCATCTACATATGCATTGTTGAGTAGAGCGCTTTGAGTAACGAATAGTTCTTGTATTTATTTTGCATAAAGGCCATTCTTTTTTTAGGATATGTCAAATATCGGTGTGATAATAAGACGGTCCGGGTACAATTGTTAATATAGACCAGGTATGGGCCAGATGTAGAATGGCGATTTGCATCGGCATGAGCTGAAATGCAAGTTTGTTCATGGGTTCTCTTAGGTCGCAAGCGGTCGAATGAAGAGTGTCGGATAAGCTCGGGCTTGAACCTGAACACATAAGGTTGTAAGGTTCTTCTGGGTGACATGTTGTCGCTCATGAAGTGACCATTGATCCCAAATCGAACCAAAGTGCATTGCTTAGCTCAGACACTCTAATATAAGTGAGTAGCATAATGGTAAGGTAGGATGTATGCAGCGCGCTCACAAATATTTGTAAACGAGAAAGTTTTTTAGAACTTATCTGTAATGGTGGGTCCGAATCGAGGTTGCAATGCCCCCAGCATCTAGAAGAGACGGACGGCTATGAAAGCGTAGGAGTTGCCACTAATGATTTAGGGTTGAAGGGGCGTCTTAGCAAGAAAAAAAGTGTTGGCCGACCCGTTGATCTATTGAGAAACCGCTACTGATTGTTGAATGCCACTGCTACAGCATGACAACACCCTTTTATGTTTGCCTAAGGGAAGTCCCATAGCATTTCCTTGCCTTTTGCTGATTTCCCTTGATTTCAGTGACCCTATCTTGAATGGGAAACTTCATGACAAGGCGGTTATAGGAGACGATGACATCTGATAGAGTTAGGGTATGCCCCAAGGGCAACTATGTAATTTATTACATATATCTAACTTGATAACCAATCTTGTGCGAAATAAAAGGTGTTTCCTTTCTATTATATACTTGATATAATATACTATATTAATTAATTAATTTAATTAAAAGTATATTTAATAGAAAATCCATAAATTGTATTTTTTGTGATAGTAGTTATAAAGTGTTGTAACCGTGAGTAATTTATTACAATGAATATAAATATACTATTTTAAATATTCCCAGTCAAAATGTACCAAGACTGGATATCGATACATCCATTGAGACTAGAGTATGCAAAGCTCTCCAAATGTTGGGTAGTGTATTACTAATGGCTGCTGGGGGCACCAAGGGGTTACGTACTGATAGTTATTGGATAACTATGGAATAACCCACTCGATAATTTTCTATTGGTTAATATAACTAAGGTCAAATAGAAAATATCGATGTGACAAATTACACGGTTCTCTTGACTTGAGAATAATATTGATCTTCAATGTGGAAGCTCTAGTTTTATTATAGTTAAATCATCGTATGGTGGCCATCGAACGACTATAGTTGGGTCGTGTGGAAGCATTGGAAGTGAAACGGTATTCAAGAGAGGATTTGTCTCCTCGGTTATATGAGATTAGTATCACGGTTAACTGAAGTCAAGTCAAAGTCTATTGCCATACCATTTCGGTAAATAATAATTGTTATTATTGAACCAAGGACTTTGTGTTTGTACTTTAGAGTTGAATGTGAATGATATTGGAATTTTGACCATTACCAAATTCCATAAGTCGAAAGTGATATAGTTTTTACGAAGAGAATTGGTGTGAATAAACATCACAACTGGGTAATGCTTGACAAAGTAAAATTAGCTTTTACCAAAACCAAGTAGGCGAGCCAAAATGTTACACCACCTGCTATGTGATGTATGAACGTTAATATTCGAGTAGTTCATTATTAATTGTTGACCAAATTTACACTTAATAGATCACACAATCAAAACGATGAATACTCCATTGATCATCAATTTAATTAATTCGTAATTAATTAATGTTTATAAAATATTAATTATGAAAAAATTGATTTTGATTTGATGAACAAATATTGTTAAATGTATCTATAATAGTTATAAATATATTAATCGATATGCAATATCAATACACGTTTAAATTGGATTTAAATGCATAATATTTGTTCGGCCTTTAAATGAGTTTTAAGCCCATATAGGGCCTGGTCATATTTGATCATGATGGAGGCTTGGTGTAGCCATGAGATAGTGCAATAGAGGCATCGAGATGGAGGGCTAAGATGGAAGAGAATTGGGAAGAGATGATGTATGATATTGATCCTAAAATATCTATAAGTTCTCCTCTATATAAGCATCTCTAACCACATCAGTTTGTGATCTTTTTAGCCTCTATATCCCATTTAGATATGGCCAAACTCTCCCCCTCTATCTCTCTAATTTTCTAAGTTCGAATCAAATCAAGTGTTATTCGATAGTCGGGGGTCATCAGTTCAGGGACTATCACTCTACTAGATTGGAAATCAGTTCAAGGAGCAAACTTCATCATTTCAAGGTGTACTTTCAGGCATTGGGAGTAAGGTACATTTCTAACCAGTATATGATTATTAATATTTAGATATAATATCCATATTATATATATATATTATTGTCAATTGGGTGACGTTTCTGATATATATATATATATAACTTCACGATTGATTTGGCTGTATGTTTACATATAATTATATATCGAAAAAAAATTCGACATATATGTGTGCCTATATGCAACACGGCTAATAAAAAATAATTTTTTATTTTAAATAACTTAAATATATAATATTGAAATATATATACATAGTGTATAATTTAATATAAGATCATACTCATATAAAACGTAGTTATATAATTTTATGTATAAAGTTTTAAAAATATACTATTCTTCGTAGAAAAAATAATAATTATATATATACTATTTTTAAATACTATTTAAATCGATATATATATATATCAATTGTACTAATATATACATTATGAAATTATGTTTCACAATTTATAAAATTAAAATATTACCTAACTTACTCTTGGCTAAAGGATAAAAAAACA
This sequence comes from Allium fistulosum, assembly GCA_030737815.1. Taxonomy (NCBI): domain Eukaryota; kingdom Viridiplantae; phylum Streptophyta; class Magnoliopsida; order Asparagales; family Amaryllidaceae; genus Allium; species Allium fistulosum. The sequence goes on along the minus strand of CM060905.1, from coordinate 150,479,645 downwards.
ATTTTTTTTATATTTTAAAATTATTTAAATATATGTTGAAATTAAAAATTAGATTTAAAATTGCTTCTAAATTATAAAGCTACATATTAATATTTAAAATTACAAAATATATTTCAGAATTTTAAGATAAATTTAAAATTCAAAATTAAATTTTAAAAAATAATTTTTATAATTTTTAATGAATATCCATACAGATATTTATTTAAATATATTTTAAAATTAAAAAAAGTACCGTGAGCATGACCTAGTATTATGTATATAAAATATATATTAGTGTATAAATTTAAAATGTTAATATATATGCATTAATTTATTATAACATTATTTATGCATAAACATATAAGTATTATATATATTAACTTTATATAACTATACATTCATATAATGTTTTCGACTTTTAAAAAAATAAATTATATTTCGTGTAATTTTAAAATGATTTAAATTTCATCCATTTGTTTATACATACATACATACATATATATATATATAATTATTTAAATAAATATGATTTATATACATACATATGTATATATTTGTAATATTTTGTAAATATATATATATATATATATAAATATACATTTGGACAATATATTGGTATATAGGATGAGCTAACGTATCTGTTGTAGTGTAAATCCTAACACCTATCCATAGGCATGTTATACCTTGCACAGATTGATATGTTACACATGCACATACATATATGTGTGTATATAATACACATATACGTATAAGACAACATTTATCAAATAATATATAATCATTTTATAAATTTAAATTAAATAAATATTTTATTTAAAATAAATCTAGAAATGTTATAAATAAATTAGACTTCATAGGCCCAATAAAGATCAAAAATGGTAAAAAAAAAAACTAAAATCCACCTATAACTTCGGCTGCGGGCTGGACCAGTTCCAACAATGGTATAAGAGCCTATTAGCTTATGCGGTCTGGATAAGTCGTGTTATGTTAACTATTAAACTCACTGCCTAGATAATGGGGTGTCTAGGAAGATAGTATTTAGGATTGGGTTTGGATAATCAAGTACTCTGCTATGCCAGGCTACTAGCATGGCTCGAAAAGATATGTGACCCCAAATGTTGTCCATGATAGAAAAGACCCAATTTGAATTGGGCATTGGGCTAATTTTCAAAATTGTTTAAAAATTAAAAATATAAGATTTTAAATTTAAAAATTAAATTTAAAATAAGATATACGCATATTATATAAATTATAATACCATAAAAATTTTCAAAATGCTTGAAAATTAAATTAATTAATTTCGAAAAATTTAAATTTATTAATAAGATTAATAAAATTGATTAATTAATTAAATGAGTTAATTAATGAAAAATATGTGTATGTATTATATATTTGGATATAAGCTATGATATTCTAAAATGTTTAAGATACTATAAGTATACATACATATATATATATATATATATATATATATTATGATTTTCTGAAATTGATATAAATTTAATTAATTAATTAAATTAAAGATTAACTGATTAAATAAGTTAATTAAAGGTTAATTATTAAATAATACAAACATATATATGAGATATATGTGTTATATATAAAGTTTATAGTATATAATATTATTAAATATAAATGTTATAATAAATTAATAATAAATTAATTAAAATTTATTAAATAGGATTTAATTAATATAATATTATACATAACACTATTATATAGGTAATAAATAATATAAAAGTTATATAATAATAAAACTTATATAGTATAATTATATAAACTAAAGGTGGAACATCAGAGAAACCCAAATATACTTAAGGGATAAATACATATGTAGTGTACATATACCGTGATTTTAGATGTGTCCGACACTTAAATCATGAGCGTATTTCATAAAAATGCATTATTCCATATGTCATATCACTCAATATAATATGTTGAAGATTATGAATCGTTAATATAATGTTGCCATCTACCATATATTAATAAATTGCTTGCATACTCCTTGGTTGTTGAGCAAACTCAAGCTAGGGATGCTATGCGTAGTATTATTAATATATTGAATAGATAAGGTAAGATAACTATATGTATTTGTTGAGCAAACTCAAGGTGCATATACTAAGGCCGTCGCGATATGGTAGGTACGAGTGAATAATTTCATTTCGATTTATTGAGCAAACTCAAGGCCGAAGTGAAATTTGGACAAGGTACCATGGGTTAGGAGTTGTATATGATACAATTGATAACGAGTTATTCATCATTCATGGAACTATGACTTGTTAAGCAAACTCATGGTCTGATTTTCAAGATAAACAAGTCCCGACATCCACTCGCGAAGTCAAAAGGACTTCTATGTTTCAAATTAGGGTTTGGTGAAACATAAAAGACTATTGGGAGCCTTATTAGAAAAATGAAATAATAACATTCAACCTTTCTAATATTGTGAGAACATATTCTATACGATGTTATAATAATCTACAATGATAAATTTGTGCATTTAATATGATTGATAAAGTTTATCAATTAAGATATACAAATAAACTGAATTAAAGATTGAAAAATAAAAATATAACATATGCTTACTAATAAATACTTCTTGCATGTTAATGTTTCAATACCCATGCAATCGCCTGATTTCACAACTACTAAATACATTCATAATTTAGTCGCTTACGTGTTTATTTAGTCGTGACCATGTATTGTATTCTATGAGTTTCGAACTCTAAAAGAAATAAAAGACTATGGATGTTTGATCCGTATCTAGTGCATATAAGTGTTATATGGGGAACGGTCACAATTCATAATGTACAATACTTCAATGAAGTTAGTTCACTCGAAATAAGCCAATAAACAGTACTGTGAGATCGAGTATTCAATTTGAGTAACTATAAAAGGATCGTACTGTGTTAAATGTAATACTAGACCAAAACTACAAGAAAGATCTAAGAATTTGATCACTGAAATGTCAATTTGATCGGTTTACATAAGGCGCATCATATTTGCTGTCCTTAAATGTTAAGGATGATCAAACGCATCTTTGTAAAGAGTTCGTTATGGTATTGTATTAAGGGTTTTTATTTTGAATGGTTTGACCATTTAGAAAGAAAAACGAATGTACAAGAGTAGATGTGATTTAAGGTACAATTGAGATGAAGAGAGTGAATAGTCACTTATACTTCATGAAGAAACATCAGAAATGAAAATGCAATAATAAGAATTGATACTTGACATTGGAATGAGAAATATGATTTCTATTCTAAAATGTATTTTCATATAGAAAATTGTTTTTTATGGGATTTATTTATTTGAGTTTAAGATATTTAATCAAAGAACTCTCCGTTGTAAACTAGTTGTAATATATGAAATAACTAATCTATATTAAGTAGGTGATGGACCTTCGAATTTAGTATGATATTATAGTAATGAAGGAAATAGTGGGAGCATGCCATATAACACTTATTGATTTCATTAAATTACGAAAAATATTTTCGTTATACATACCGAATATTATTTATGAAATAATGATTATTTTCAATGTCGACTGAAAAATAGACATGGTTATATTTGAATGTGAATATTATGAATATTCATTATGAAGTAAAACTATAATATGGTATTTGTTTTCATAACAATAGTGATGGATTGGAAAATACTGAAGTATCTAAAATTATTTACAATTATTTTGGAATTATAGACTAAGAAGTAGTTTTGAGAAATAGTTTTTTTATATGATTATGAATCATATGATACTATTTAATTATATCTCAAAAAATTAAGGACTATGCACCTATTTAGTTGGAGCATCATAAAAGTTGATGTGTTGGAGCATCATAAAAGTTGATGAACTCTTCGGATTGATACATATTGATGTATGTAATTGTAAGTCTATTAATACCAAATCGGTTCTATCTACTTTATCATAGTCACCGATGAGTTATAACATATATGAACATGTGTATTTGATATGCATATATAAGTCTGTGATAAACTCACACAATATAAAACAAAAATAAATAAAATAACATACGACAAAAATGATTTGATTTGATCGAATGCGTGAGCATATTGGAAAGATTTCCGTATGTATCTAATATGAATAAAGATTCAGTCTCAGTGGTCACTCCTCCCTATAATACACAATGATATATTGATAAGGAGCAATCAAACTTTGTTGGATAAAGCACGATTAATGATGAGTGAAGTTGAGTTAAACCCTTTCTATAAGATGTGTACTTAAGAGTAGTACACAAGGTTAAAATTAATATCATCCAAATAATAGTTTACAAAACCATACGAGATAAGGGTATATAAGAAACCATATATATCTTAGGCCAAGGAGTTGGCAGGTTGTGCGAGTTGAAAGATTCATATAGTAATTGTATGTAGGGGATCTTGTATGAATCGTCCTAAAAGAATTTTGGGATCTACGATCATTTGATGACTAATTTTATGTTGTGCACATAAATATATTGTGAACTAATGCAAAATTAGTTTTAATATAAGGTAATTCATAAAATGTTTATGGATGACCATTCCGTTGCACTAAGAAAGAACTTTTGTTTTAAGAAATGCTGACTTGGTAGTAAAGGAATTTCTTTGAGAACTTATTGGAATAAAATGAATTTGGGTACAATCCAATGGTAAAACTGATTACAGGGGATGAAATAAAATTGACCAAACCTAAATTAATACAAATACATTAGAACGTCTAATAAGTATTTTTGTACATTATGGAGAAACTGTGAGTTTCTTATCAATGTTAAGAATAAATAATCCTCGGTTGTTTAATCAAACAACTAAAAATATTGAGTCTACGATGCGCAAATCCGAAATAGATTCCAAGTACATTATGAAAAAATGATTTTGATAATTGTATCCAAAAGGATATGATCCATTAGCCGCAATTGTGTCTTTAAGAGAAAGACAAATGCAACTGGAATATAGTGAGCCATATTAATAAGAATAATACTGCGAATATCAATTGTTTAAATTAACGTAACAGATTCACCATTTGATGTATTTAAGTTGGTTTGGTTTTTACTCACAAAATTATCGCCTAGTATGACTTTTCGTTTTGGTATATATGTGTTGAAGTAGAAAGTTCTAAATATAGATTTATACTAGACCGTTTGCACGTATTAACCAAAGTGTTTCGAAGTCAGTGGGAGCGATATTAAGTTCGTGGGTTTTGGATACGATCCGAAAACGAATACTAAAGTATCATTCACAAAAGCATCAAAATTGAACAAGTGTTTTAATAGAAATATCAAATAGTTTAATTATCAATCAAAATGCATGGGAAGTGCATGTTTATAAGAAAGAATGTTAAAAGGTACATTGGTATTTCTAAACCATAAGTAAACAACACATTGGTGATTGTTAACGATGTACTTGTGTTAAAATCAGCTTTAGTCATTTTAATACTCGACATTGGATTTGTAATTGATGTCTTTTATAGTGAGTATAAAAGATATTGGGAATGTCCCAAATGATATGCAAGGACGCCTTATTAAAATGTTTGATATGCAACATGTAAGATGGATCTGTATGCATAGGCAATAGGAATTATCATACATGTCATGTTTACGATATCGTGATTTTTTATGTGTTTGACACATGAAGTAAATAAAAAATCCAAATCGATATCATTAAATGGTTTTTTGAGGTGTTCTCGTGTATTAATGAAATACTAAAGAATTGTTTATAGAAACAACAAACTCCTTATGAAGGAGTGTTCGGACTCAAACTTTTATAAGTGATATTGAGTGTAATATGTCAATAATAAATTCAAGTTAAGAATCTTTAAGTTGGAAACGTTCCTATTGAAAGACTGTAGCTAATTCGATGGAAAAGGCAAAGTATGCCTTGAATAGCACTGCAATGAAAACAATGTATTTAAATATAAATGTATTAATCTATAACTTAGCCGAGGGTGATTCCAAATGTCGAGAATCCTATAATATTGTTATACGATAACAATGTCACGATATAGTTCGTAACAGAACTTAGAGATCGGTAAAAGTCGAGGGACATACTCCAAATTGTTCCACATGGTAAAACAGTTTATCAACGTCAGGGAGAGTTGATTGACAAAGTAAATAACTGAAGTACAATAGCATACCTGTTCACCGAGGGATTGGTCCAATTGATTTTGAGGAAATCGATTAGAGAAGTTTGAATAAGATTCCATAATTGACCCTAAGTGCAAGTGGGAGATTGTTAGAGTTTGGGGTATGCCCTAGGGACAGTTATGTAATTTGTTACATATATCTAATTCGATACCAATCTTGTTTGAAGTAAAAGGAGTTTTCTTTCTATTATATACTTAATATAATGTGTTATATTAATTAATTATTTTAATTAAAAGTATATTTCATAGAAAATCCATAAATTGTATGTTTTGTGATAGTAGTTACAAAGTGTTAGAACCGTGAGTAATTTATTACAATGAAAATAAATATACAATTTTAAATATTCCTAGTCAAGAAGTATCGAGACTGGATATCGATACATCCGTTGAGACTAGAGTATATACCACTCTCTAAATGTTGGGCAGTGTATTACTCACGGCTACTGGAGGCACCAAGGGGCTACGTACTAATAGTTATCAGATAACCATGGAATGACTCACTACACGGGCAGTGTATTACTCATGGCTGCTCGATACACGATTCTCTTGACTTGAGAATACTATTGATCTTTAATGTGGAAGCTCTACTTTGATTATAGTTAAATCATGGTATGACGTCCATTGAACGACTATAGTTGGGTCGAGTGGAAGCATTGGAAGTGAAACACTATTCAAGAGAGGATTCGTCTCCTCGGTTATATAAGATTAGTACCATGGTCAACTGAAGTCAACTCAAAGTCAAAGTCTTTGACCAAAGCATTTCGGTTGGTAATAATTATTATTATTGAATTAAGGACTTTGTGTTTGGACTTTGGAGTTGAATGTGGATGATATTGGAATTTTGATCATTACCCAATTCCATAAGTCCAAAGTGATATAGTTTTGCCAAAGAGAATTGGTATGAATAAAAATCACAACCAGGTAACGCTTAACAAAGTAAAATTAGATTTTACCGAAACCAAATAAGCGATAAATTAGACCAAAATGTCACACTGCTTGCTAAGTGACGTATAAACGTTCATATTTGAATAGTTTAGTATTAATCGGTGACCAAATTTACACATAACGGCTCACACAACCGAAACGATGAATACTCCTTTGACCAAATGATTTAATTAATTCATGATTATTATAAATTATTAATATATATGAAATATTAGTTATAAAAAAATTGATTTTGAATTGATGAAAAATATTGTTAAATGTTTCTATAACAGGATATGCAGTATCGATAAGCAGTATCGATACGCATTTAAATTGGATTTAAATACACAATATATTTTTGGGCTTTAAATGAGTTTAAATCTCATATATGGGCTGGTCATATTCGGCCATAATAGGGCCTTGGTGTGGCCATAAGATGGTGCAATATAGGCTTTGAGATGGAGATTAAAGATTGAAGAGAATTGGAAAGAGATGATGTAGGATAAAGATCCTAAAATATCTCTAAATTCTCCTCTATATAGGCATCTTTTAGCATACTAGTTTTTGATTTTTTTTAGCCTCCATATCCCCACTAGATCTAGTCAAACTCTCTTATTCTACCTTTAATTTTCTAAGTTCAAATCAAATCAAGTGTTATTCGATAGCCGATGGTCATCAGTTCAAGGATTAACACTCTACTGGACTGAAAATCAGTTCAAGGAGCAAACTATATCATTTCAAGGTGTACTTTCAGGCATTGGGGGTAAGGTACATTTCTAACCAATATATGATTATTGATGTTTAGATATAATGTCTATATATATAGGTAACAATTTTGATATACATATATATTATCACGATTGGATTGGTTGTATGTTTACATACAATTGTATATTAAAAAAAGTTAGATATATATGTGCCTATAGGCAGCATGGCTAATATAAAAAAATTTATTTCATATAACTTATATATAATATTTAAATATGCATGCATAATGTATAATTTAATATTACATCGTACTTATACAAAATATAGTTATATAATTTTATATAGAAAGTTTTAAAGGTATGTTATTTTTGGCATAAAAAAATAATTATATATATATATATAATTTTGAAATACTATTTAAATATATATATATATATATAAATCAATTATACTAATATATGTATATCATAAAGTTATGTTTTATATTTTATAAAATTAAATTAGTACCTAACTTACTCTCGGTAAAAAAAATTAAATTTTTTTATTATATTTTAAAATTATTTAAATATAGGCCGAAATTAAAAATTAGATTTAAAATTGTTTTTAAATTATAAAATTACATATTAATATTTAAAATTACAAAATTTAATTTAGAATTTTAATATAAATTTAAAAATCAAAATTAAGATTCGAAAAATAATTTTTTATTAATTTATAATGAATATATATATATAGATATTTATTTAAATATATTTAAAAAAATTTAAAAATTCTCTGTAAATGGCCAAAACTTTCTCTACCGCTCGACCCATTCTTCCACCTTCGCATCTCTCCTTCGCATAATTCCTTCGATCCCCTCCTCCTTCACCTCCCTTCTCTTCATGGCTAGCTCGCCAGCACGATCTCTCCGACTCGCCAACCTTTTGAGAACCCGTCCATAACCAAATCTAGATGCACTTTCAACGCCTCAACTTTCTTGACCATTCTACCCTTCGATCCACCTGAATTTTTAGGTTTTGACAATGATTTCCCGCCGTTGGGATCTTCTAATGCAGCTCACCTAAGTCTGCCTGTTATTTCAGTAAGTCTTGTTCCACCTTTTATAACTGAAAACCCATTCTTTGTGCTTGAACCTTCACTGAAGTGCTTCGACTCCAATTGCTCTCCACTTTCGGATCTGCCTGCTGCTGCTAATGTTGTGGGTAAAGTTACCCATCTTTCTCCATTGTGGGCTGCTAGTTGTGTGAAGGGACGGTGGCTTATCACTGAAAAACTGCAATGTTGATATAATTTTAGGTAAGGAGGTTGTGCTTGATGGTGTTAGTGTGGGTAGGGGGTCGAATGATACAAGATGTTGTGTACGCACGCAAAATGCTTGTGTTAATGTCTAGCTCTGTAATGCATCAGTTATTCTCCTACTGTTTTGCCTATTTCCAGTGCAGTTTCTTCTCATGCTTCCCTAAAGCATGGAAATGTTCCAGGTCCTTCTCTTAAGCCTGGTAGCAAGTGGTCGTCTCTCTTTAATGCATTGTTGAGGAATGTGGATTAATACGTTCCCCGATCGAAAGAGGAAAATAGAGCTATGATTCCTTTTGCGGAAGTATTGGAAGGGTGAGCTGATTTTTGGTTGGAGTTTTTAGTGGGTTTTTTTCCTACATTCTAACCCTCCTTATCAAGAAGTTCATGATCATTGACGACCAAAGTTGGAATATTAAGGGTAGACTTCAAGTTCACTTCGATAACTATATGTTCGTTTTCAAGTTCTTTTGAATGTGCTTGAGGTGGATCCCTCCATTCTAGCCGGTCAACCTTTCATTATTACTCCATGGAGTTCGACGATGGATAAAGCTAAGGAATTGATTCTCTCTATTCCAGTTTGGGCTCATTTCACTCATATTTCATCTGTGTTGCAGCCCATGATTGGGCAAAATTGGTTAGCGAGTGTTTTTGGAAAGCTCAGATGTTTTGATACTAATAATGTAGCTAGGAATAAGCTAACTCTTGAAAAGCCTTTACGTTCCAAGATATCTGTTCATATTGCTAAGGGGCATGTTTCTATTGTTGAATTCCATTACAGTTGGAAACCTGATATTTGCTCGTCTTGTCACACTTTTGGTCACCTCATGGAAGCCTATAGTTTGCAGTCTAACGATGCTCTTGTTTCTCTTTCTGATAAGATCCCACTCCCCTTGACCTCTTGTCATGAAGTGGGTTCTGAAAGTTTGCTTGTCTATTGCTGTTTCTCCTTCCGAGATCATGCCTTCGGTAACCGATGATTACTCTGATGATGTTATTAATGACGATTCTAAGGTTAACCTGGATGCGACTCTTCCTTCTTCTGATGATTTCTTTTAGGGTTCTTCTGAGCAGGCTAAGGTTCATGAGCCTTCTGAAATGAGGTTTGATCCTAAGCGTGGTTATAAGTATGTTGGTGGAGATGAAGAAGAAAGGCTGGAGATAAAGAAGAAAGGCAACTATTTTATCATGTTGAGGATGAAGGCCTTACTCTCTCAATGCTTGGTCAATATAAATCACTCTATTCTAGCGGAGGTCTCATGGGATATGGAATATCTTTATTGCTAATATTCGGTGGATTATGTCCTTACTTTAGCTACTCTTTTTTAGGGTGTTATCATGTTATTGGGCCTGAATCTTCGGATGAGGGGAGTGGTTCTTCCATTTCGGAAGGAGACTAGTATTTGGTTTTTCTTAGTTTTAGTAGTTTGGATAATATATTGGTATATAGGATGTGCTAATGTGTCCGTTGTGGTGTAAATCTCCACATCTATACACGGGCATGTTATACCTTGCATGGATTGATTGATATGTTACACATGCACACACATATATATGTGTATATGATAAACATATATATATATAATAAAACATTATTCAAATAATATAAAATCATTTTATAAATTTAAATAAAATAAAGGTTTTATTTAAAAGAAATTTAGAAGTGTTCTAAATAAATTAGACTCCATGGGCCTATTAAAGATCCAAAATGGTAAAAAAAATTAAAATTCACTCATAACTTCCACTGCGAGCTAGACTAGGCCCAACAACATTCAGCTCAACAAGCGCTTGTCATTTTGTTAATAGGTTATAAGCATATGGACAATCAACTACTACAAATTTTACCTGGATCTTTGCAGCGAGGGGTTCTAGGCCGAAAGTTATTACAAGCGAGGTAGTGCCAATCAGAACAATGCATACTTCCCAAAGCCATAAATGGCATGGTACATGGAATGAGGCTAGAGGCTAGGAGCCTAAGAGCTTCAAAGACATTTCTGAATATGACGTTGACCAAGCTTCCCCATCCATGAAGGCCTAATTCACATTAGAGTTAGCCAAGGCAAGATTAATGACCAAAGGATCGTTATGGGGGTAGGAGATCGCTTCCCTATCTTCGGCAGTAAAGTTGATTGATCTTTCTGATTCCAATTGAGGCATCTTGAATGCTCAAGATTTCAATGAATAAAATTGCCCAACAGTACCCACATCTCTTTGATATCAGGCTAGGACCACTGACTATTGTCGGCCACATGCAGGCGACTACATATGGCCAGGACCTCGGTGATGGCTTAGACATTGGTACTATCGGGCCAAGCGGGCTGATTTTTCCATTCTTCATGGTTTTCCCTTTGCTCGCATAATGTCAAACAAATTCCAAAAGTATTCCTTCCCAGACGAGTCTTTCGATTTCATCCTTAAGCATATGATAGTCTATTATAGAGTGGTTGTTAATTTGATGGAACTCGCGGTACTTACCGTTGTGAAGAGGTTCCTCCCACTTCCCGTCCTTAGTAGTGGCGGGCCTTTGAAACTGCACTCGATTCCTGGTGGTAAGGTGGATAGTAGTGATATCCCTATTCAAATGAGAGTAATTATTATACCTTGCCTTAAACCGAGGACAGACCTCTGGGTGCCTTTTAGCATCGGCTTGACGACCTTTGTTTCGACAACTGTTGTTGGTGCAAGGACTGGCTTGGGCATAACACCTTTCCTAGTTGTCACTATCTAAAAGATCTGCATCTTCTATCATCATGTCGTTCGTCTGTTGATAGAATTCGGTTAAGGACAAAGTCGACTGTTTCTGTATCTCTCTCCACATGCTAGACTTGTATCTGACCCCTGAACATAGGGCCATGACCAAGCTGCTCATGTCTGCACCCCTGGCCCGAGTGGATTCTTTGTTGAAGCAACCAATATACAACCACAAGCTTCCAGAAGGACCTTGCTGATATTGTCTTGCTCACTATCCAACATGACATGGGTATAGGACATGAAGAAATGAGTCTTGAACTCTACACACAATTAGGCCCAGCAGTTGATATTCCCCGATCGCGGATGCATACCGCCAATGGATATAAGCATCTAGAACTTCATTGGAGAATAGCTTCACATTCTCGTCATTTGAGAATGCGTTGCCTCCAGCATTGCGGGCTTGCATCATGTTGAGCTGTTAGTGGAGACTATGCATTTCTTCCCTAAGATTGACATCGACATGCTGTAGGATGTTCATGCCGTTTATGGACTGAGGGCTCAGCCTGCACCATGGTGGAGAAGGAGAATGATGATGACAAGCAGGAGATCTCCCTCATGCATAGAAGGTGAGCTTGAATGCATGACCCGCTCTTCTCTTTGTCTATTTTCGACCACACCCTATGGGACTGGAGTGCATCGAGAAGGCCATGCATGAACATACGTTTATGGACAATCAAAGGTTGGTTGTCATTATGTCTAAGGGGAATGACGATGACTTGGCCCCACAGGCGAAGCCATATATGGGGCGCGGTCAATCCGACTAGGTAGCGTACATCGTACCTTTTAGGATGGACATGGATGTCCATAAGAAAAGTTTCGAGTACTACCCTCTCATGGACTTCGGCGGTGTTTAGGAGTTCATAATCGTCGAGAGGCATGGGCCTACGAGTAGGCAGCTCAACCAAGTCGACCGTCGATGGAGCTGGTGGGACAAAGTTTATAGTGGCTTAAGCATATAGCTGCGCCCTCAAGACATGCACATCGCGAGTCAACTAACCCACATTTGATGGCTATAGCATCATGGTACACCATATTTCTACGTTGATGCCCGAATTAGGCTAGAAAACATTAGCGGTTGTGTTTCTGTTGGTTTCGTGCCCATTGGAGTTATTACCTTCGAATAGAGGGAGATTATCCATGGTAACAAATCAGATCGGGTCTTTACGAAGTAAAAAAGTGTGGAAAGGTAAGAGCTTTAGGGAGAGGCCCTTCTTCCAGTGTCAAAATGTTGACTAAAGATTCAGCCAACCTTGGAATTAGACTAATGCTCAAAGATTACTTGCTAACACTAGGATTAAAGTAAAAATGAGGAGTTATTTACACAACTAAAAGGTAAATAACATAAGACATAGAGTAGTCCAGCGAAGCTGTCTATGTCCATTGTGAAGTTTTCTTATTATATATATTTCTCTTACAACTACATGGAATTACAAGAGAATAATAAGAAAGCAGGAAGCACTTAAGACTAATAAAGCCATGTAATCCTAAGGACTTGTAGTATAAAGAGCCCTGAATTTTGTGTATGTATTCAGAATCCTTGTATGTTCCACCGCTTTTGAAGCTGCAATGCAAGGGATATTTATAGTAGATGAAGTGGATGATGGACAGTTGGGATTTAAGCCGTAGAACTAACGACGAAAATGCCTAACTATTGGCATGGCAGCAAGGGTAGATGAACGATGGTTGTCAAGGTGTAAGAAGATGTGCGATGGATGAAAATATATGCTTTGCTCTTCTGCACCAGGCGTAAGCCTTGCATTTAGTGCAAAGTCTTCACATTAAATGCACATTTAATGCTAATGGTAAGCCACATCAGTTCAGCCACTCAGTTATAGTATTCCAGATAGGTGAATGGACATCATGTCTACTTAAGTGTTCATGTAACAGGTTTTGCTGAGTCGGTCGACTGACCATCGAGGATATGAAAGAAACTAGGAACCTTGCCAAATACCATGTTGGGAAGATTGTGCCCAACTGGGTGCAAGGCGACGAGAGGGCTGTTTGGGATTGGTCTGGGGTAGCCGTATTGAACCCGGGCCAAGGACGAGCCATTCTTAAGCCTATCTTGCTTGATGTGCCACCTGCTTAGGCAAGCTTAGAGGGTTATCGACGGTCAACTTAAGTGACGTCGAGTGACTGTGCTAACTTGGATTTGTGGTGTATGTGATTGACATAGGAAGGTCGATCGTTGTCGAGCCAAGCTTGACCAGACCGAACCAGGCCTAGATCTTGCCTAAATGTACATGTGTCTAGGATGGGGGCGGTCGGGCCTTATCTTGGTCCTTTGCTGAATGGAAGGGATGGTTTGAGACCATCATGGGCTTGGACCGGCTTATGCGAGCCAGTTGTAAAGTAGTTGGGCTGGCTTTGATTGTGCCAGACTGCCTTAAATTGATCTGCTAATTACTTATGAGAAAATTGAGCAATAGTAATTGATATGAATATGTAGTGTAATTATCTACTGAATTATTGGTAGAAATGATAAGATTGTATTGAACGGTAATTGGAGCTGTCATTTAATGATGGGTTGTGGAGTTGAAGTGGTTGGTTGAGTGGTATACTTGTATGGTTAGTAAAAAGTTTAAGTTCCGAAACAATTCGTTAAATTAACATCTGGCAGTGTTCATCTCATGATGGATCACCAAAGGTGCGAACTCAAGTACGAGGAGTAGTGGCTGACGTAGGGTTATAGACTAGTAAGAGTCGACATTGGGACAAGGCAAATCAGGACAACAGTCGAGTGAAGTTTAAATGGTGCTATAAATTTCACTATGGAAATTTACCCATCAGGGTTCAATTTGCGCCCTATAAGCAAACTGTCAACTAAACAAATAGGTTTAGTCGATCGATTGTAGTATGGTGTGCAGGGTGAAATAACCGAAATATAATAGGCCAAATTGGGCCTAAAATAGTCGACTGGTCATGTCCAACTAGTCGATTGAATGAGAGGTCCATCGACTGGCTAAAGTAGACCAATCGACTTTGTGGCTATAGGTAATTTTGGCTATAACAGGTTGGTCGACTAAATACTTTTGATCAGTCGACCGATGGGCTTTGGTTGGAAATTTTGGGGTTTTCTCTGAGGTATTTTGATGAACAACGGGATGTCATATTCCACATAGGAGGTTGGATCATGTTTATTTATAACATATTCTTTATCAACAGATCTTTAATTAACATAATTACTTAGTTTTACAAAAACATTATTTTTTTTATAATAAATACTTACCAATATCAACAAATATCAAACTCATTGATTCATAACAATAAGTAATCCTAAAATTAAATTCATTTCACAACTTTAATTAATATTAAAAAATAACTCACTATCAAACAATAATAAAACATTAAATTCAATATTAGATTAGGTTTTTAATCTTTAAATAAAAATTCCTATTATTCTTAACAACAATCACAAACCTACTCTAAATAATCATCAACCAAATAAATGTGTATAAGAAATAAAAATACATACACTTAGCGGTAAATAATTTATTGACTTTCGTTGCATATACTGATCAATATTAAATCAAAACATAACCATTTAATATTAGGCCACCAAAGGTATAATATACAATACAAACACCGACAGTACTGGCTGGACAAACTCTTCCACAACTACGAATAATTCTGAAAAGTCAGAAGTAAAAATATTATATATGTATATATAGAAAACAACAAATACATTCCCAGATGATTATATATATAGTAATGTACACATAGTATATAATATCATAGACAATAACCGATGCATCACCTATCGCCAAATATAACAAAACCATGTACAATGATGTCATCACCCATATAGAAGCACATCAAATGAAAAACCACAGAATCAACACAAAAAGGGTGAATCGTCCATATCCAGAAATCATCATCAAAATCCAGAAATCACCAATAAATGAGATATCCGTAAGTATAATCAGGCTAGCACACGGTACTGCCCAAGTATATCTCTCAATCCCAATAATAAGAACCTCATCATCAATGTATAGGATAGGATAGGATAGGCTACCTATCAATATAATAAAAGATACCAGAATCGACTATATTTTGAACACCTATCTAGATATAATCCTATCTCCTCGTATATGAATAAATTAGAATATTGGGGAATGACTATACAATAGACACGAAGTCTTAAGTATAGCCATCTATATACACCAATATGTAGGTTACCTAACCCATATCTTTACTTAAGTGAGATGTATTAATAGCATATGCTAATCTATCACTTTGTTAGAACCAAAAGGGAGAATGATAGCACGAAGCAAGCTATAGAGTCACACAGACTCTACGTCTTTGGTTACCTCCGTGGTATCATGACACATATCCATCGGTGTGCTCGTCAGCGCAAGGACTTAAAGTCACAACCTAGCTCCTGCCCCTATAGGTAACAGACTATTGGCTTAGGTGACATAGGGGCGAATGCATGAAGCGAAAGCTCACATCTATGTAAATATTGGTTGTCACGGATCTAGGGTGCGACCCCACGATCAGGCCGCTAGGGTGGATTCTAGCCATTTGGTCTTCTCCAACACTAATAAAAGGAGTACATCGTGATAGTAGCCCATAGTACCTATAAATATAGTCACGATCCTTTCTCTTCATTAGGCACGAAGCCTTGTCACTAAATATAGGCACGAAGCCTTACTTATCAGTACGTGTATCACCTCACACCCATATCACTATTCCCGTCACGTGAGTGTCATCTACTTGTAATGAATAACTAAATAAGTATCACAACAACGTCCCATACCACTGTGTGATACTTAATCGTTTATTCATCGCTTGTAAACTACACTCAATCTCCATGATATTCTATGTAATGATTCCAAAGGATAACCTGAGAAACATTACCGAAAATACCATACTGTACATTATTATAACTCTGTTTATTCATATTTTTCATCACACAGAATTAAATATCCCAAAATCATACTGAAAATTTCATCACCATATTACATCAAAACTATTAATCAAATCAATATTAATGACACATCATTCATACTATCCAAAATCAGTAGAGAGAAATCAGAAAAGTAGAATAAAATCACATTAATCAAATATATAAGAAATATTCTTCTTTAAGCTTCTTTATTATATATATGACTTTAAAATACTTGAAACATTAAATTGAAATTACTTCATATTTTTAGAATATATGTGTGTGTGTGTGTAACTTTTGAATAATCACTTAAAACCAAATTCGGTTTACTTTTGCTAAATTAATAGCTTTCAAATATATCGAAATACCAAATTTTGAATATAATACTACTTCATAAACTTGCATATTTATTATATAAAAAGCAGACAATGAATCATCCACAACATCCAAACTCATAATAACAAAGGTGAGAATATCAGAAACGCATAGTAACCATTCTAGAATTAAATTGGATATTTAAATAAACTTTAAATTATTAAAAACACATTTTTCTTTAATCAAATATATAAAAGTATATTTAACACACTTTTATATAAACTTGTTAACCATGAACTTCATTTGAAAATAATAAGCATATTAATTAGATTATATTTCTTATTTTTCATAATTTTTATGAACTTTTAAATAATTAATTAAGACCAAATATAAGTTTTCTATTAATAATTTAATAATTATAAATACATTAAATTCTAAAAAATTTAAAATAAAACTTTTCATCTTAAATTCACTTTTACCAATTCTTAATTTTATTTGCTATAAACGTATTATAATTACTTTACATTATTTTCATTTTTTATTTAACTAGTTTGGGCAATCGGTGCCTCCACCGGTCGACCCATCGGCCAATGGCTTTGGTCGATCCTCTGATTGAATTCCAACCATCTTCACCTCCTTCCTCAACTGTTCCTTCTCTTATTCGATGCACACACAACATATTTAACTAAACATCAATTCAAACACAACACGTGTAATGAATAAAATCATCAAACATGGATACGTTAGTGCGTACAATTACCTGTTAGCCTGCGTTATCTTCTTCCTCACTGCTCCAACCTCCCGCATTCCAAAAGGTGATTGAAACCTTCCTTTCATTATTGCCATCGATGTATATAGGTGTCGAGATGCACATACTTGAATTTGAAAATTTATGATAATTTCTTGGTTTTACCTCAGGAAGGTGGTAAAATATAATAACAAAAAAGTATGCATGGATGTTTATTGAAGAAAAAGAAAAATCTCAAAGTATAAAAATATGGATTTAAGGATGATGGAGTTTGGGCTTGGGTTCGGGCTTGGGCTTAAGTAAGTAAATTAATATTTATTTTTTCCTTTTTCTTTTATTTTCTTATATAAAACGACCAGCGCCACTATCCTAGAGGTTAGGTGCTTTGACTTTGGTGCGAAAGTTTATAGGTTTGAAACTTACATAGCATGATTCGAACATATATTAACATGTAGTATGTTGTACACTACTTAAGACTTACAGTACTAATATGTACTGCCATCTAAGTACCCAATTTCAAAAAAAAATCTATTTAATTCAAATCGTAATAAAATTCCAATTTAAAATTATATTTGCATTACTTAAGCAATAGCACCACATTATACAATTTTATAGAATTTATTTTCCACGATTTCTTTTTATTTTAATTTTCTATTCAAAAGTATTCGAATTAGCTTATTTAACTAAAATTCATTTCAATGACCCAAATCAATTCAAATTTCCACTATAAAATTATTCCTTACACAAATCAATATCATTTATCTCATATATAATTTTCGAAAATATTATTTCCATATCTTAATTTAATTACCACATATTCACATTTTAAACTCATTTATTAACTCGATTCCAAAATTATTCTCATTTAATATTTAAAAATCCATTTTAATCAATTAAATTACTATTATTAACTTTAATTAATTACTGCTTAAAACCGGGTTGTTATAGACTTTCCCTCTTAAGAAAATTGCATCCTCGCAATTTCACTTAGGGAAAATCTATAACTAAGCTGATAATTCCTAGCTTAACTACACCATTTACAATTATATTTAAACGCAAAAAAACCCATTAAATAAAGTCGCAATGCTCTACCTATACTATCTTAAGTTGGCATGTATAATGATTTAAATTGACTCGTCATGTATCAAATAGAGTAACACAAAAATCAATAATCAGACCTTTCATCGATGGCTTTTTAAAAGAATTTATTTTACTTTTAAAATATTAACATTTCTAAATATCAAGGTATATATTCACACATCAAAATTCTTCAAATATATATATATATATATATATATAAAGGACATTTAAACATATTTACAACATCAATTAATGGTTTTGTGAAATATAATTTCAATAAAAATGGCGATTGTTTCATCGTTTCTGGCGATCTTTCTCTTCCACCCATTCTCTGTCTAATCGCTCTCTCCTCCTTCGCATCACTTCCTCTGTCCATCCCTACTCCCCATCGCATTGCCTCGTCTAATCATGCCAAGGAAGAAAAAACCCTGCCTGTGTAATCGCCTTCACCCCAAATCCTACCTCCGGATATAGATCGCACTACTTCACTGACATGCTCTAGGTATTCCTTCGCCGCCGTTTTTGCTGGCGGGTCATCGCCTGCTCCTAGTATTCCTTTTGTGTCCTCCGATCTGGTTCTTGCTGGCCAAACTGATGCCATACCTGGTGTGACTTCGTCGTTTCCATTGGAGAACTCACTTTCATCCTTGCTCGCTGACATTGCCATTGCACCTTGGCTATCTGGCTTATGCTGCAGTGCCGTTCCTGTTGGCCAAACTGGGAAGCATAGGTTGTCCTCTTTACTTGCCTCGGTTGCAACTGTTCCCTGTTGGTCTGAAAATTAAGTTGGTTTAATCAGTGATGGTGCAAATGCCTGTGCTGTGAACGATGGGTTGGACTCCACTGTTGGTTTGACTATTGATGCACATGCTAGTGCCGTGAATTTTGATGTGGTTGGTCGAAACAATGGAGGCTCTAATGTTGTTCTAGTACCCATATCTTTGTGCACACTTCCTATTTGTGATAATGTCGTAGTGACTGATGTTATTCCTGCAATCCCAAATACAACTATGCACATACCCAATGTTGAACTTCCCTCTAATTTGGTTTCTCCCCCGGCAAGCTCCGCATGTCCTGTCCCAAAGATTCCACAATGGTCTTCGTTTTTTAAGTCATTTCCTTGCAATGCAGGAAATTATGTACCTCGTTCTTTTAATTATGTGGAGGTCGATGGAGTCTCGATCCCGCCTTCGGAGGTCATTCAAGCTGGTGAGGACTACTGGGCTGACTACCTTGTTGGGTTTTTCCTTGATTCGAATCCTCCGTACCATATTGTTAGGGAACATTGTAAGACCCGCTGGAAACTAAAGGGTGGTCTCTAGTTTCAGTTTGATAATTCAATGTTTTTCTTTAAGTTTTCCATTAAGGAGGGACAACAACGTGTGCTTGAGGCTGAGCCTTCTTTCATTGAAGGTAAACTACTTATTATTATGTCATGGAACAAGTCAATTGATAGTGCAATCGATCGAGTATTATCTATTCCTATATGGGCCCACTTCTCTCATATTTCCTCTGTTCTACAATCGTTGATCGGTTTAAATTGGATTGCTAGTTTAGTTGGAGAACTTAAGTGTTTTGACTCGAACACAGTGGCTAGAGGTAGGATTGGTTATGCTAAAGCTCTGATTGAAATCTCCCCATCCAAGCCTCTTCCTTCCAAACTCAGAGTATGCCCTGCTGACGGTCTTGTTGCGGTAATTGATGTTCACTATGGATGGAAACCCGATATTTGTGAGATTTGTCACTCCTTTGGTCATGTGGCAATTTCATGCAAGCATCTCCCTCCTTTCGATTCTGTGGTCAACCCTCCTCTTCATATCCCGGATAAGATTCCCTTGCCTCGTCCCCCTACTAGTGTTTGGGTTCTAAAGTATCGCCCCCTAGTTTGGTCGACCCGGTTTTTTCTGCTATTATCCCTTCCGAGATCCATTCTATCCTAGATCGAAACCTTGATGATGTCGTTGCTCCCACTCTGGTTATTGTTGAGCCATCGCCCCCTTCAGCTCCTTTGATTATGTGGAACTCCATGGAGAAGGCTTGGGTTCATGTGAAATCTGAGATGCGATATAGTCCAAAGGATGAATGTTACTATATGTTTGTAGGTGGAGATGGAGAGATGAGGCAGCTATTTTATCATGTTGTTGGTGATGGTCTAGTTCTTTCCAATGTGGGTGATGGTGGGATTGACAATAGACTAATTTTGGAGGATGTCACTTGGGATAGGAAATATTTTTACTCTTGTGAATCTGCAGATTTTGATCCAGATATTGCGGCTCATTTTCAGGGTTTATCCTTGTTATAGGTCCTTGTTCTAGTGTAGTCGTCAGTGGTGCCTCCTCTATGGAGGACGTCTAGCCTTTTGTATGTTCAGTGGTATAGCCACTATAAAACCATGTTAGCTGTTCTGTGCATGTGTAGAATACTTGTTTTCTTATTTATATACAGTGGCACAGGCCACTATAAAACCGGTTAGTTTTGCTAAAAAACATATTCACAAAATTTAATATTTCGAAACTAAAATGATAATTTCTTATCAAAGCATTCCTTAAATAAATATTTCCATCAAGTATAAACTTTACAATCTTCCAAATACATTATCTCAAAAATCCATTTCATAAATGTTTCCTTTCCTTAAAATATTTTATCATAACAAACTTTAATTTAAACACATTTCCAAAAATTTCTTTTCATAATGACTATGCAGATCCATTTTAGTATGTATCATATCTTATTTCACTATAATATATTCTTACTAACTCTTATATTTATACATGTTTCACTTATAAAATTTTTCATAATCTCAAACGTTAGATTCATAAAATAATACTCTTCAAAATATTTCACATTCACTTAAATTAAAATATTTTAACTATATATAATATTTCATACCCACATAAATTAAAATATCCATAAAAACCAATTCAAGTCATAAACAATCTTCCATAAACTACTCACAAGTAATTTCAACACACCACATATATATTTATACTTACAAAATATCTTTTACAATCCATTATTATATTAAAACAATAAATATACTTTCATGTCAAAATATTCACCTATTTTTTTCCCAAATCATTTTTTTTCTTTTCTAACCTAACTATCCCTTTAGGTATTTATTAATCACTATATAATTTCTGTAATATTACATAATCCCAAAATCAAAGTATTCAAAATTATTTTAATTTTCAAAATATAGCTTACAATATAATTTCATAACTTTTCAAAACAACGTTGATAACATTACCCAAATCATTTATATCATTATAACTAATTCTAAAACCTTAAAATTTCATACATATTTTCATATTACCTATTTTATTAAAATATCATTTCAAGATAATATTTTTCTTAACAAAATATATAACTTTTGAATAATCACTTAAAACCAAAACAGATTTATTTTCGATAAATTAGTAACTTTTAAACATATTGAAATACAAACCTTGAATAGAACATTACTTCATAAACTTGCATTTTTATTTTGTACAAATTACCAGATAATGAACCATCCGCAATATCCAAATCATAATAACAAAGATGAGAATATCATAAATGCATAACAACCATTCTAGAATTAAATTGGATACTTAAATAAACATTGAATTATTAAAAATACATTTTTCTTTAATCATATATATATAACGTACTTTTATTTATACCTGTTAATCATGAAATTCACTTGAAAATGCTAAGAATATTAATTATATAATGTTTTTTATAATTTTTCTGTATTTTTAAATAATCAATTAAGACTAAATATATGTTTTCTTTTAATAATTTAATAATTTTAAATACATTAAATTCTAACAAAATTTAAATAAAACTTTCTTCTTAAATTCACTTTTACCCATTCTTAATTTTATTTACTATAATCATATTATAGGTATTTTAGTTTATTTTCATTTATTATATATTTATATATAACTGGTTTGGGTAACCGACGGCTCCACTGATCGATCGGTCGACGGTCGACCGATTGACCCATCGGCCAATGGCCTGGGTCGATCCTCTGATCGAACTTTGGCCATCTCCACCTCCTTCCTCAACTGTTCCTCCTCCTATTCGATGGACACACAACGTATTCGACCAAACATTGATCCAAACACAACACATGTAATGAATAAGGCCATCTAAACATAGATAAGTGAGTGCGAACACTTAGCCGTTAGCTTGCGTTCTCTTCTTCCTCACTGTTCCAACCTCCAGCACTACGAAAGTTGATCTAACCTTCATTTCTTTGTTTCCATAGATGTATATCGGCGTCGAGATGCACATACTCGAATTCGGAAATTTATGATAATTACTTGATTTTTGGTTCCATTTTCAAAGGAAAGAGAATTTCTTGGTTTTACTTCGAGATGGTGGTAAAATATAATAACAAAGAATATGCATGTAAGTTTACTAAAGAAAAAGAAAAATATCGAAGTTGAAAAATCTGGATTGAGGGATGATGGAGTTTGGGCTTGGGCTTAAGTAAGTAAATTAATATTTATTTTTTCCATTTTCCTTTCTTTTCTTATATAAAACTAATTTTCTATTTAATTCAAATTACAATAAAATTCCAACTAAAAATTATGTTTACGTTACTTAAGCGATAACACTACATTATAGAATTTTATAGAACTTATTTTCCAAAGTTTCTTTTATTCTAATTTTCTATTCAAAAGTATTCGACTTAGCTCGTTAATCTAAAATTCAATTCAATGAACCAAGTCAATTCAAATTCCCACTTATAAAATTAGTTCTTACATAAATCAGTATCATTTATTACATATATAATTTTCCAAAATATTATTTACGTATCTTAGCTTGATTTAATCTAATTACCACATATTCGCATCTTCCGCCCATTTATTAACCCGATTCCAAAATTATTATTTAAAAATCCATTTTAAACAATTAAATTACTATTATTAACTTTCATTAGTTTTTGCTTAAAATAGGGTTGTTACACCTATGCTATTACAGTACCTATGTTGTACAATCCATAGCCATCCAATGACTTGTCCTATGCTATTACCGTAGCCATGCTGTGAAATCCATAACCATTCAATGGCTTGTCCCATTGTACACTATAGCCATACTATGCAATCCATAGCCATTCAATGGATTGTCCCATTAAACTGTAGCTATGTTGTGCAATCTATAACCATTCAATGGATTATCCCATCATTCACTGTAGTGATGGAGTGCAATATGACTACGTTCAATGGCTTGTTATCTCCTACACTTACATATACTCTAATTTTGAACTATTCTGAACAAAATTATAGAAAAATAAGCAAACTAAAAATCAAATACAAAGTAATCTAAACCAAAATGGATCCTTACCATTACTGCTACAACCAAAACAGGGAACAAATGTTCGACGAGGAGGAAGAGTTGCACAATCAAACTGTCGAGTTTGAAATGCAACAGCTCATAAAGAATATTTTTTTTGGGGAAGGCTCTACCAGCAATCACTTGGTAGCATTCCTGGATGAATTGACTGTCGTTACAAGAGAGACCATAAAGATTATCATGAAAGACTGATAAATGACTACTTCATTGAAAATCCAACCTACGATATTACATTGCTCCATCGTGATTTTGCATGAGCCCGTATATTTTCAGCGGAATTTTTCTAAAACTCCATGAAAACAACCCATATTTTACATACAGGTTAAATTGAGCATTTGAAACAGGAATTTCACCACATATCAAAATCTCGACTGCTTTACGAATGTTGAGTTATGGAACGGCTAGTGATCAATTAGATGAATATTTCAGGATTGCATCATCAACAACGATAGAGTGCATGACTGAGTTCTATAAAACGGTGATTGCGCAGTTCGATAATGAATACTTATGCACGTCGGGTCCAAATGATGTTGCTAGGTTGCTAGCTAGAGGAGAAGCAAAGGGATTTCCTAATATGGTTAGTAGTTTGTATTGCACGCATTGGGCAGGAAAAATTCTCTGACTGGCTGGAAAGGAATGCTCATCGAACATAAAAAGGTGCCAATAATGATTTTAAAGGTTGTAGCATCCGATGATTTATGGATTTGGATGCATTTTTTGGAGTACCGGTTTCGTTAAATGATATCAATGTGTTAAAGCAATTACATTTGTTTTCAAAATTGGTCAATGGACCATTAACAGTCATTAAATACAAAGTTGATAATGTCATGCATCAAATCGGATACTACCTTGTAGATGACATATATCCGAAGTGGAGAACATTAATGCAAGGGTATATGGTCCCAAGAAACGATAAGGAGAAGTATTTCATGGAGAAATTGGTAAACTACAGAAAGGACATCAAATGTACATTCGGTGTTTTGCAAGCAAAGTTTCAGATTTTATGAAACCTTGCCTAATTTCATGATGCAAGAGTTCTTTCTGATATTGTGCATACATGTATCATAATTCATAACATAATTGTGGAGTCTGAAATAGGTGGGTACAATAACAAAAAAACACTATCCAGATATGTTTAAGGGTTCAAATACTAGACCTTAGAGAAACATTAACTCGATAGAGGAACATGTTTCAATAGTGAAGCATAGTGAAGATGAAGTAGCATATTATTAATTATGGGACCAATTGGTTAGCCACTTATGGGCACACAGAGGAAGGAATGTTAGGACTAATTAGTCATACCTGTCTAAGTAGTTTGTGAGTTTGTTTACTAAGCTATTTATTGAAGTCATTTGTTGAAATCATTGTGAAATAGTTTGCTTAAGTTGTTTTATTAAGTTTTCTTAAACTGTTTTGTTTACTAATTTGTGTAGGTTTTTGTAAAGTTTTTTACGGACTTGTTTCCTAAGTTATTGTATGAAAATTGTTTATCAAACAAAGCTTTACTGAATATTTACTTCTTAATAATGGAACAAATTTTGTCAAAAAATGATATTTAGTTAGAAATAAAAATCATACAATAAGATTACTGATTCAGTCTAAACACATTGACCACATAAATACATAACTAATAAAACAACTGCAACTAAGTGTCCATCCCTAGAACTTCCACTTCCACTTTCCCTCTCTCTCTTACAAGATTCGAGTTGTTCGGTGACTAGTTTTTGTTATATAGGAGAAAGCCAGCTAAAATCGCTAGTCATTAATTTAATCCAGTTTCTCTCTCATCAAATCTTCCTTTCGTGCTTGCCTGCTTGGGACTGATGCTTAAACTCTCAATCTTGGGTAGCAATTTGCTGAAACTCCATATTTGATTATGTCCATTGTGATGTAAATCTTTCTCTGCTCTCTTGTGTCACCATAAATTTTTCTTGAGTTTTTAAGAATCTTGAAAAATCTACATTTCGGTGCTCCAATTGAATTACTTTGTTTCTCCCAAGGGGATGACCGTCAGCGTTTCCAAATAATGGTGATTCTTCTTGAGAACTAGGATCGCTCCATGGACTGGAATCAAAGTAGTTCATTCTTCTGTCCCTGTTCTACTGCACAAACATGAATTTATTTGGGTTCTTCTATTTCGATTGATAGGAAAGAAGATCAAAGCACTCTTCAAACTTGAACGGAGGACCGTACTACTCTTAGTAAGCCTTGCATGCTTCTTCTATTTATTTAACAAAACCAAAAATGTATGAATAAACTATACAATTTGAAATCTATATAGGAAAGTTAAAACCAAACCTACAACTTCATAGGGGCAACACCACTTTATTGTATGTTCTCAAGTCTGATTAGTATTGCGAAGTAGTTTTGACATGCAGGGTTTGTTACCCGATAACCTCCTCTCAAAGAAGCCCAAGTCTTCTTCATTGACTCTAAAGTATTGTAGAAGGCGACATGCTAAAAAAAATCATCTTTTACGTTGTTTTCCGTGATACTATCATTTGAACTTTTTACCTAGGATTTAGCCAACGATAAGTATTGTTGCGGAGTAAATTTAACCTGCTTCTTTCTTGCATCATTTTGTAACATCCTGGAATTTTATCATTTTAATTTTGAATATTTAATTAATTTTAAATTTTTCAATAATTGGTTTTCAAAATATAAGGGCCCATTTGGTTTGCTATTTTTAGTTTTGTATTTTTCTCTAAACAAAAGTGCGCATTTATTATGGATTTTAGAAAAACACACAATTTTAAAAAATGAAACTAACATAGAAAACAAAAAACAAGTTTATTTGATTGTTCGTGTTTTGAGACATAACAAAAGGATGAAAAATAATTCATCTCCTCCATTTTCCGTCCATCGTCGCGATGGCTAAGAATTGTAAAAGGTTTCCCACGTTTGTTTGTATTTTGTAGTGTATGTTGAAAACACAAAACTCAAAACTCAAAACAAAACCAAACGGGGCCTAAATAACTTATATTCAAATATAGGGATTATTTAAATATTTGAATTGTGAATTAAATATTAATTAAATGGATTTAATAACCTTATTTAATTTCTTTTAATTAATAAATAATAACGGTAGACACATTTTGTAAATTTATTTACAATAACGAATGGTTCGAATAAATAATAAGAAAATCAATTGTTGATCAAACGACTTGATTTTTAGTGACGTATTTTTAATTTAATTTATTTGGTTTTTCTATAATTTTTAATTTGAAAAATTATTATATTTTCGTTTGATGTATTTTACGGTAAACGATGGTATTTTTAAAATTTCACAAAATAAAATAATATGTGTATTTTATTATTGATTTATGACCATGTCGCATTTTGATGTATGATCGTATTTTTATTTCTATCGTTCGAGTTTTGTACGCGAACGGAATACAGTGTAGCGGAATACTGCAAAACCTTCTTTTCAAAGCATTTTAAATCAAATCAAAATTCAAATTTTCAAAATAATTGTGGTGATGTGACTGGTGGCTTGAGAATTTTTGTTTGTTTGGAATCTTTATTTAACTTGAGTTTGAAGTAAAGCATTTGGTTTTGTTTATAAAATCAAGTAAATTCAACACTTATCCTACTTTAACAAGTTTTCCCACCTTTTCTTTCTTTTATTTCTTTTCAAGTAAAAAAGAAAATGAGCACCAACTTCTAAAATCAAAATCAAATGTTTTAATCAACGAAAAATTATAAAACTAGTCCCGTTGAATTCGTATTAATGAGATATATAAAACCGTATAGGTATTGATGTGTGTGGCACAGTTTGACGTTGATCGACTTTTATAGCCAAAGTTAGGGTTTAGGATTCTTGGTGATTGAAGCAATGTGGGGGTTTGTCGGTGGTGGCATAGGGTTTCTTGAGCATAGGTGAGCTCGGGGGGAAAGTTTGAGGTGGTTCGACTACTTAGGGATGATCCATGTTTGTTGTGTTGTGGACCATCAATCGTGGAGAGAAGGAAGGTGCCAAGCTTTGGTTGATGGTGATGTATGCGGAGCTCGTATGATGTGGAGTTGTACGGTGAGATCAGTGTGTCGTTTAGTGGCATGTTGGTGGAGAAAACGGCATGGGAAGATTGGCATTGATGAGTGTATGTTTGTGCATGTACAAGCATTTGTTTTTGTTTGGGAAAAAGGATTAATATGGGTAATTAAACTAATTGAGTAATTAGTGAAAATCAATTAATTTAATTAATCTTGAATCTTATAAATTCAATAACTATTGCATACAAGGTTAGATTTAGACGTGGTCTTTTGTATTAGACTCGTATCGATGTTATCTACACTTTAGAGTTGGATTCATCGAATTTGGAGTTAGTAGAATTTCGAGTTAAAATCGAACGTCGTTCGATTTTTGATCGAACCAGAACGTGAAAGCATCAGCTAGAATTTCGATGAGTTTGCTCATCTCTAAATAAACAATATGATATCTGTGTTGCTATAAATTATTGTTGAATGTTTGGATGATAGTTTGTAGTTTTAATGAAGTATAAGATAAAATTATAGTGAATTAATTTAACTACGTTTAACATAGTTAAATTAGTTATACTTCGTTTGTGTTATCAATTTATCGAATAAAATACCAATCTGCTATAATTAAATCGAGTAGATTATTTTGGACATCTATCGAGCAGAATAAATCACCATTTTTTGCTTGCAAAGTAAAAGGAATATTTTTGAAGTTAATAAATATGTGAATTAATAAATGATATGTTAGCTATTGATTGCTAATTATTGATAATAGTATGTTTGTTATTATTGTTTAATTGTTTGTTTAGATTTGGATTCCCACTTGAAAAGCGGATTGCATAAACAACCAATGTTTTGCAGGGGACTTTTGTAGAGAGACCCTAAAGGGTTTCTCGCCATTATTAATTTACTGTTATATGCATCTTACTTATATTCTTATGTTACTTATATTGATGTTTTGTTGAAATATTTATGACATACCGTTTGATGAGTGTAAGTGTCGTTATAGCGACTATTGCTATACCGTCACTTATGAAATATCATCTCCCTAAACCTCTGTGTGTGATGAACTTGTTCTTGTATTTTACAAAATAAATGTTTTGGTCGCGTTTTAGTGCTTTGAATGTCGTCTAAACTATATTTTCGAGTATATTGGGATGAAATAAAAGACAAATGTTGATTTTAATTTTTTTTTAAAGGAGTTATAAATTCTATTAATTATCTTTCGGGATAATTAGTGTTGTTTTAAATTTATAAAGATATTATAAATTTGATTAATTATCTGTTGGGTTAATTAATCTTGTTTTAAATTAAAAAAAGATTATAAATTTGATTAATTATCTTTCGGGATAATTAATGTTGTTTTAAATTTATAATACATTATAAATCTGATTAATTATCTTTCAAGGTAATTAACGTTGTTTCAAATTTATAAAATAGATTATAAATTTGATTAACCTTCTTTTATAATAATTAATGTGGTTTTAAATTTATAAAAGAGTTATATCAATTATCTTTCGGAATGATTAATATTGTTTTAATATTTATAAAGATATTTCAAATTGATTTATTATCTTTTAGGATAATAAATGTTGATTTAAAAGTTATAAATGATAGTTTATAAATAAGAAAATCTTTAAAAAGGAATATTTAAAAATAAAGCTAAGTGTAAACTATTTTGGGTTTATGGTAAACAATGTTTTAATAACATTTGTTTTTGACCCTTCTTTTTAATACCACTTAGAAATATAATTATCTCTTTTAAAAGAAGATTTTTAAAGACTGTTGTTAAAGTGTTTTTACAAATATTTGCAACGTGAAGGTCAAGTACAAGTGTGAATTAAATATTTTAAGAGATTTAATTTTCATATATGATCATTTTAATTATTCCCAGTAGTTGATTTATTAACTATCGATTCCTCTATCTTTTTTGTGTATTGTCAATCTAAGACGATTTGTTGCTCATTTTGAGCATTGATATCCTTTGTCGAAAATGGCTAAACCCAAAGAGTAGCTAAGCTATGTGGAGTTGCTCCTATTAGGGTATTATCACATCTACTCTAGATTGGTTTCAGTTATATGTGCACTGAGATGTGAAATACTCGAATACTCGGTAAGGTTGGTGGGGTCCAGTTTGGACATGACCGAGAGCCATCGTAGTTCTCAAGTATATTTTTAGAGGTATACTTTTGGTAAGGGGTTGCAACCTCCTGGTCATTGTTGGAAAATTTTCTTTCCTTATTTGATTCAAATCTTTGAATCGTTTTCTTAATTGTTTCGAGAAGTGCCTGGAGCTCTTCTCGATATTTAATTATGTATTTCCATTCTTTCAAGTCTAATTTTGCTCTGACGTTTTTTACCATTCTTTCATCTATGGATGTTGTTCTTGTGAGGTAAAATCCATTCCGTGTTTAGCGGCATGGTCTCATAGGATTATTATAAGTTTATCATATTACTTGAGTTTTCTCATGCTGGTTTTCCAGAGTGATCCAGGTGTTATTTTATTATAATGCTCGGATCAGACCGAATATTTTTTCAAGCTGTCATTGGTGGGACATGGAGCTCATGGAGTAGAGCTGGATGTTCACCTACCGTAGTATTTTTATTTTTTGCTGTATTATTATATATACCCATCAGCAATTGTAAGGTCAGAAGGTTATAACTGTCCAGGCCGATGAGGTTGTTTTTAACTCTGATATACTATGTATTTTAGAGTGACAGCTTTTACCCTCTTTGGTATATGATATATTGTCGTTTGGCTATGAAATTCTATTTTCCTGTCAATTTTCTTTTCCTTTATCTTGTACCCTAATAGTCTACCTTTCTGGCACTTGGATGCTTGGCATTTGAACACCGTGGATGTATTGAATGCCGACTTTCGAGGGTCAAAAAGGCGGATCGTTACATTTGGTATCAGAGCTGAAGGTTAAGCAAGAACCTTGGCTTCGGTGGGGTAAACTCATTAGAGATAGGGTAAATGACACCCTAGAATGAGTTGAAAGTATTGTATATACGAGCGCGTAATTTTTATTACTGTAAAAACTTATGGGGTTAATTGGTCTATTGAGTGGTTTATGAATTATGATCGAGACATGGGACGTCACGGTGTCGATAGGGATTTCTAAACACATGTACAAGGCAAACAGACACGATATTGATTTTTGTAAATTGGTAAATAAAATATTTTACCTAGGATTATATATTATATATATAAGAAATAATTTTCAAATTTGTGTTTGTTTGTTTGTTAATGATAATATCTCTTTATTATCATTATTGTTTGATTTGCCATGCTCGGATAGTTTAGGAGCATTGACTATTGTTTGTTGATTGTTAATTTATGCTCGAGCGGTTTAGGAACATTTATTGTTTGATGATTGTAAGGATATTAAAATGAACCCGTTGTGATTAAGTTTCACAATTTGACTATAAGGTGTTCGGTAATAATGTTAAGTTAAAAGTCATCTTTTAATAAAATGTTGTTTTATATAATCAAAATGGGAAGATAAGATTTTTGGAGGATAAATATTTGAGAAAAGTTTATTATAATAAGGGGAAGTCATTATAATATTAGATGATTTTAAGGGTAAATTTTATACGAGTAGGGTATTTTATAAGTAAATAGAGTTTTTGTGAATTTAAATCCCGTATTTCTTGAAATGATTTCAAAAATATTTTGAGAAAAGTAATGACAGTATTACTTAGAAATATTTGTAAGTGTAAATATTTCAGAAAGATACGTTTTTATGGATGGTTCGGGGAAAACATGTCGATTAGTATTGTGGTAATTTGAATAAACTTTTAAGTGATGATCTGATGTTGCTTAGACGAACATTGTAGTGCACTTAGTAAATTGTTCTCTATATCATTATGCAACCGAAATGAGTTCAAATCCGAACGACCCCAAAGCGAGTGTTGGTGAATAAATTGCAAAAGTTATTATATATATAAGAATGTATATAGTATGATTTCAAAAAGGGTTTTGAAATAAAAACCAGTATTTAATTCTTTAGTTTTCTTATAGGAAATTAAATGGGTTTATCTTTTATTATAAAGTGGTTCTGTTTTAAAAGAAGATATCAGTATTTTGAATAAATATACGTGAGACATTTTATATAAAATTTTGAAATAAAAGAGAGATTTATAAATAAAAGAGAGTTTTATAATAATTTTAGAGATTTATAAAAGAAGTTTTATAAATTAATTTGGAGATGTGTAAAAGGACTTGTAAATATAGAATGAGTTTATAAAAAGGGAATTTTATAAAAGGCATTGGAATGTTTTGATAAATGAAATTTTTTAAACTCTTGGATAGAAAAGAGATAATTTAACTCAAGTTTTTAAATGGGTTAAATTGGATAGGAAGGTAATAAGCATTGTTTTATTAAAATCGTAGTTTTTGTTTAAACATCTAAGTCGTGTAAACTATTTGATGTTATTAGGCTGACTAATAAATGTCTTTACCTTAAGGATATCTAAGGAAAGTAGACTCTGGGATTGAGTTTTGGATACTAATATCCTACCCTTCTTAGCTACTTACTGGATATGATAGATAAAGATGTCAAAGTAGTCAACTCAATTTTAAGACCTATATTTTGTTTGGGCCTCCATTTGAATTTTGAAAAAATAAAATAAATAATAAATAAATAAAATAAAATTGACATTTTGTATATACTCTTCAATTTGAAAGAGTATTATGCAACTAAATAAAAGTGGAGTAAGTTTTTAATTTAATGTTTTATAAAGTTGTATCTTTATAAAATGTTTATAACCGTAAGTGGAAATTTATGAAATAATTCATAAATAATATTAGTATTGAATGTAATACTAGAAATGAAAATGAAAGTGATTTAGAAAAAGATTGGTGTAGCTAAAAAACCAATAAAAATTAAGTACGTAAGTTGTACGTAGATCATTTCATTCGCACGATTCTCGATCTAGGATTCGAGTACATAGCTTTGAGATGATTCACACTAGTCCGAAAAAAGATTTCTCACTTGTTCCTTGTCAGCAAACACTTGATTCAAATTCTTGATATGATACTGAGGTTTTCTATCATAGTATATGGCTATGCATGGAGAACGAAGATTTCTAATTAAGGAACCTGATCGAAGTCCACACTAGGGAGGTCGAGTAAGCGATATAGTTCGGAAGTAAAGTCTATATATCCGAGTAAGTGGTCAGATCAAATATTACGCACAGATGATTTACGTATATTTGTATGTTTTGTTGTGTGAATTAGGAAAGTTTAGGAAGCGACTTTCAATTTTGTTTGAGGGAGCTTAGATAATCTTCTAAGCATAATCAAGGGCTGATGAGCATAATGGTACGTTTAGGAAATTATCTATATACTTAGATAATCGAGAAAGCTGTGAACCTAAGGAATTTTCTTCTTCTAAATATTGCTCATTAGTCATTTAACATTTTAAATAATGTTAAGTGATATTTTATTCCTTTATGGAATTTGATTTTTTTGATAGTGTGATTTTATGGACTATGGTTTATAAAGTTGTTGTTTATTAGGACTTAAATCGTGGTGCTTTTGGAAAAAAAATGATTTCAAAAGAATTTGTGAAAGAAATAATAATATTATTATTTTGAAACTTTGGTGAAGTATTATTATTTCAGGATATTTGAAAAATGTTTTTGTGAAGTGATTTTTTTTCAAATATTTTTGGTTATGACTAAAGTTGCACGATTGTGAGTTTTCCAATTTGGAAGACTCGCTAGGTATATTTGTTTACTCTAGCTATTGTTTTAGGAGGAATCAGAATACCACTAGATGCTCCATGTTGTTTTGATTCTAGAGTTATGCATACTTCGGTAGGGGGATACCCCCCTTGTCATAATTGATTTTGGTTTTGATTCATTTCTCTTTGGAGGAATTTAAAAATATATTTTGAATATAAAAATCCGGGCATTTAGTTTTAAATTTATCTTTTAAAAAGATTGGATGCTTAGTATTTTATTACAGAGTATTCTCTGTACTTTATTACATATGGTTGTTATATTTTTGATGTTGCTTTTGCTTATGATAGAAATAACTAGTATATTGCTCTTGTCTCAGCATGATTCTCTTTTGGATTATGTAAATTCGAGATAGGTACATGAAAGCAAGAGATTACTATTTGATTTCTTACGCACCTACATTTGCATCGAGATAGTAAATTGCTTGCAAAAAAATAAAAGTCAAATGCAAAAGTGGTACGTGGTAAATTTAGAAATGGATGATTGATTGATGATTTTATGTCCCAGATATAGAAGGCTACTTGGTTTTCATTTTTTTTATTGGTTTGGGCCAGTTTTGGTGAGTTATAGTTTTTCCGGATCAGCCTCGCAAGGGAGGTGCTGCCAAAATTTTCTATAACATAAAGGGGCTTTAAAGATTTAATAACTCATTTTAATTAATGGTTTTTAAAGCCTAAGGGTGAGAAAGCATTTTCTTCCATTGGCAATTTCGGGGATGAAATTCTTTTAAGGGGGGAGAATGTAACATCCCGAAATTTTATTGTTTTAACTTTGAATATTTAATTAAGTTTAAATATTTAAATAATTGGTTTTTAAAATATAGTAACTTATATTGAAATATAAGGATTATTTAAATATTTGAATTGTGAATTAAATATTAATTAAATGGATTTAATAACCTTATATAATTTCTTTTAATTAATAAATAATAATGGTGGACTTATTTTGTAAATTTATTTACAAAAATAAATGGTTCGAATAAATAACAAGAAAATCAATCGTTGATAAAACGATTTGATTGTGAGTGATGTATTTTTAATTTAATTTATTTGATTTTTCCATAATTTTTAATTTGGAAAATAATTATATTTCTTTTGATGTATTTTACGGCAAACGATGGTATTTTTGAAATTTCATAGAATAAATAATCTATGTATTTTATTGTTTATTTATGACCGTGTCGCATTTTAATGTACGAGTGTATTTTTATTTCTGTCATTAATGGTTCATACGCGAACAAAATATTGTGTAGTGGAATACCGTAAAACCTTTTTTTCAAAACTTTTTAAATCAAATCAAATTTCAAAATTTCAAAATAACTTTATGGTGCTGTAGTGGGCGGCTTGAGAATTATGGTTGCTTGGAATCTTTGATTAACTCGAGTTTGAAGTAAAGTATTTGGTTTTGGTTATAAAATCAAATAAATTCAACACTTAACCTATTTCAACAAGTTTTCCCTCCTTCCTTTTTCTTTTATTCCTTTGTCTTTTATTCCTTTGTCAGTAAAAAGAAAATGAGCATCCAACTTCTAAAATCAAAATCAAATGTTTTAATCAACGAAAAATTATGATACTAGTCCCGTTGAATTCGTATTGATGAGATTCATAAATCCGTATGAGTATTAATGTGTGTAGCATAGTTTGGCATTGATCGACTTTTATAGCCAAAGTTAGGGTTTAAGATTCCTGGCGATTGAGGCGACATGGAGGTTTGTCGCTGGTGGCATAGGGTTCCTTGAGTGTAGGCAAGCTCGTGGAGGAAGTTTGAGGTGGTTCAACTGCTTGGGGAGGATCGCGACCAATGTTTGTCGCGTTGTGGACCATCAAGTCATGAGGAGAAGGGAGGTGCCGAGCTTCGATTGATGTGATGGATGCGGAGCTCGTACAATGTGGACTTGAATGGTGAGATCGATGCATCGTTTAACGTGGTGTAGGTGGAGAAACGACATGGGAAGATCGGCGTTGATGGGTGTATGTCAGTGTATCATATGCAGGCATTTGATTTTGTTTGGGAAGAAGGATTAATATGGGTAATTAAACTAATTGAGTAATTAGTGAAAATTAATTAATTTAATTAATCTCGAATCTTATAAATTCAATAACTATTGCATACGAGGTCAGATTTGAACACAGTCTTTTGCATTGGACTCATATCGATGTTATCTATGCTTTGGAGTTGGATTCATCGAATTTGAAGCTAGTATAATTTCAAGCTAAAATCGAACGTTGTTTGGTTTTAGATCGAACCGGAATGTGAAAGCGTCAACTGGAATTTCGGTGAGTTTAGTCACCTCTAAATAAACTATATGATATATGTGTTGCTATAGATTATTATTGAATGCTTGGATGATAGTTGATAGTTTTAGTGAAGTATAAATTAATGATAAAATTATAGTGAATTAATCTAATTATGTTTAACATAGTTAAATTAGTTATACTTCGCTTGTGATATCAATTTAGCAGAATAAAACATCATTCTGCTATAATTAAATTAAATGGATTTTTTGGACATCTATCAGGCAGAATAAATCACCATTCTGTGCTTGTAAAGTAAAAAGATTATTTTTGAAGTTAATATATATGTGAATTAATTAATAATGATATGTTAGTTATTGATTGCTAATTGTTGATAATAAAATGTTTGTTATTATTGTTTGATTGTTTGTTTGGATTTCGGCTTGAAAAGCGGATTGCATAAATAACCATTGTTTTGCAGGAGACCTTTGTAGAGAGACCCCTAAGGGGTTTTTTGCCATTATTAATTTACTGGTTTATGCATCATACTTATTTTCTTATGTTGCTTATATTCATGTTTAGTTGAAATATTTATCGCATATTGTTTGATGAGTGTAATGTCGTTATAGCGATTATCGCTATACCCGTTACTTATGAAATATCATCTCCCTAAACCTGTGTGTGATGAACTTATGCTTGTATTTTTACAAAATAAATGTTTTGGTCACGTTTTTGCACTTTGAAAGATGTTTAAACTATATTTTCAAGTATTTTGGGAATTTTGAAATAAAAGATAAGTGCTGTTTTTAAAATTTATAAACGGAGTTATAAATTTGATTAATTAAGATTTTGATATAAATTTATAAAAAGATTATAAATGTGATTAATTATCTTTTGGGATAACTAATGTTGTTTTAAATTAAAAAAAGATCATAAATTTAATTAATTATATTTCAGGATAACTAACGTTGTTTTAAATTTATAAAAAGATTATACATCTCAGTAATTACCTTTTAGGATAATTAATGTTGTTTTAAATTTATAAAATAGATTGTAAATTTGATTAATCCTCTTGTTCAGAACAATTAATATGGTTTTAAATTTATAAAAGAGTTATATCAAATATCCTTCGGGATGATTAACATTGTTTTAAAGTTTATAAAGATATTTTAAATTGATTTATTATCTTCCGGGATAATAAATGTTGTTTTAAAAGTTATAACTAATAGTTTATAAATACGATCTTTAAAACTGAGTGTTTAAAAATAAAGCTAAGTGTAAATTGTTTTGGGTTTATAGTAAACAATGTTTTAATGACATTTGTTTTTGACCATTCTTTTTAATACCATTTAGAAATATAATTAGCTCTTTTAAAAGAAGTTTTTTAAAGAGTGTTTTTAAAGTGTTTTTACAAATATTTGCGACGTGAAGGTCAAGCACAAGTGTGAGTCAAATGTTTTAAGAGATTTAATTTTTATATACGATCATTTTAATTATTCCCGATAGTTGATTTATTGATTATCAATTCCGCTATCTTCTTTATGTATCATCAATCTAAGACGATTTGTTGCTCATTTTGAGCGTTGATATTCTTTGTCGGAAATGACTAAACCTCAAGAGCAAGTGGAAGCCAAACTATGTGGGTTACTCCCGTTAGGGTATTATCACATCTACTCTAGATTGGTTTCAGCTATATGCACACTGAGATATGAAATACTCGGATACTCGATATGGTTGGCGGGGTCCGGCATGGATGTGCCCGAGAGCCGTCGTAGTTCTCAAGTATACTTTCTAGAGGTATACTTTTGGTAAAGGGTTGCACCTTCCTAGTCATTGTTGGAAAATTCTCTTTTCTTATTTGATTCAAATCTTTGAATCATTTTTTTAATTGCATCGGGAGGTGCCCGGAGCTCTTCTCAATGTTCAATTATTTGTTTCCATTCTTTCAAGCCTGATTTTGCTCCAACTTGTTTTTCATTCTTTTATCTATGGATATTGTTCTTGTGAGGTAAAACCTGCTTCGTGTTTAGCGGCGTGGTCCCATAGAATTATTATATGTTCATCGTATTACTTGAGTTTTCTCGCGTTGGTTTTTCTAGACTGATTCGGGTGTTATTTTATTATATGATCGGGTCAGATCGAGTATTTTTCTAGATTGTCGTTGGTGAGACATGGAGCTCATGGAGTAGGCTGGATGTTTACCTGCCGTAATATTTTTATTTTCTGTTGTATTATTATGTATACCCATCATGAATTGTAAGGTCGGGAGGTTATAACCGTCCGGGCTGATGATGTTTGTTTTTAACTCTGATATACCATGTATTTTATAGTGATAGCTTTTACCGTCTTTGTCATATTATATATTATTGTTCCGCTGTGAGATTCTATTTTTCCTATTCTTTTTCGTTTTCTTTTTCTTTAACCTAACAATCTGTCTTTCTGGCACTTGAAGGCTCAACATTTGAATACCGTAGATGTATTAAGTGCCGACTTTCGAAGGTCGAAAAGGCGGGTCGTTACACATTTGTTTCTGTATCATCTTCAGCAGTTTCAACTTCAATGTCCTATATTCCAACATCAAATCCAGTTGAAGTTGATCTCCTACAAAGACCTCCAAATATACCGCTCAACAATTTCCACTTCTTTTCTTTTTGTTGTACTTTGGGCTTTGAGGTGCATGCGTTTCTTCAACAGCTTCATCATTGCCTTATTCAGTATTTTATGCATCTACATCTTGATCTTCTTCTTCTTCGGAATGGCTATCAACTTCAACATTGGCAAGGGTGTTACAAGCGTACAAAAACTTTCTTGCTAGATTCCGCATAACGTCTCGGTCGCAAGTATCTAACTGTTCCGCACTAAAATGATGATGTTGTTGTTGTTCATCACCTTGCATCATCAACGACACGTAGGATGAATAATCTTCATACACGCTAAGTTGATGAGTGATGGGGTGGCGTTGGTAGTAGGACCGAGGTGCGGTAGAATGGCAGTAAGGTTGTGGATGATGAGGGATGCTAGGTGGAAACGTAAGGAGGGTAAGGTTGACTGTAATGCATGTTTGAATACGTCGTATAGAAATATTCATGTTGCGGTAGAAAGGTTTGTTGTTGGCTAGAGAAAGGACGTCGGAAAAACCAATAGAGGGGTATGATAGATAAAATGGACGATTTTGAGGAATAGAGACAGATTTTTTGCTTACTGTTTTTATACTCGATTGTTTAGCGGAAGAAGAAATTATGTAGTAGAGAGGAAACAAGTGAAGAATATTGATGTGAAGAAAGAAAAGAGGAATGGTAGGATATATATGAGATTGGGGGTATAAAGTAGCCATTTGAAATTTTAACGTTGGGGGCTAAAACTGGGGCTACTTTGCCGTTTTATAAATAAAACGAAAAAGTCTTTCCGTTTTAATTAAAACGACAAAGTCTTTGCCGTTTTAATTATAATAAGGCAAAGTCTCCGCTGTTTTAAAAACCAGCCCCCCGTTCAGTGAACTAGTCACAAAACCATTTGAAACCAGCCACAATAAACTGAACAAGACACATCTGATTGCGTGGTGACTGGTTTTTCAATTGAACAAATCATTGCTGATTATGCTCTAAACAGAGATTCAACCCCTCATGCTTTAGTCAGCAGCTGTCCATTTTGGTACCCGTGAACGTACATAAATTAGCAAACAAACCACATGATACAATAAATTAGTTAACAAACCGATCACACCATACATCGATGTAAGTTTTTTAATTAATAATAATAACAATTATTATTATTTTAGGGTGTTATTATCTACACAAGATGAATGCACACATCTCATCTAATTTTTTTTCTTCAATTGTTAGTTTACTCCACATTTCATTGACATTCAACGGTTTAATTTTCAATTTTTTTTCCTCCAACCTTTTCTACTCCAATCAATATTATATTTGCTCCCTTCAATCAAATTTTGTTCAAAACTAAACCAACATCCTTCCACAAATAAGGTTCCGTTTGTTTAAAATAATGATTTCTGAATTCTGATCGTTAAATTATGAAGTTTGAACGCTGCTGGATAAGTTCTGAATAATAACTTATCGTTTGTTTACATCCACAACAAAAAAACTTCGGCGTTTCGAAACAAAACACAAAAAGAAAAAATGTTCTGAAGTTGGATTTAAAAGCTTACTAAAAAACAAACGCATCCTTAAGTTTCGCTCAAAACTAATCATCTCCAAGCTACTGCAACACGAATAAAAAACGGTTTTACGAAACTGTTCAATTCCAAAACCTTTTCTCCACCAAATATCCGATTTGCGTTGTTGAAATTTTAGTTGATTCGAACTGGGATTTATTTGGTTGATTCACATTGGGAATTTCTTTTTTTGTTTTTCCGGAAAAGAGTTTTTTTGGGCGGTTGATGTTTGCTGGTGGAAGTGCAAGCGAGCGGCAGCGTTTCGACGTACGGTACC
This sequence comes from Allium fistulosum, assembly GCA_030737815.1. Taxonomy (NCBI): domain Eukaryota; kingdom Viridiplantae; phylum Streptophyta; class Magnoliopsida; order Asparagales; family Amaryllidaceae; genus Allium; species Allium fistulosum. The sequence continues at coordinate 150,439,075 of CM060905.1, read as the reverse complement.
ATCTCACTGAACTTCTTCTTCTTTGTTGGATACTACACAGCCGAAAGAAAGATTAGAAAATGGTATTAGGATGTATACTTTTTTATGGTAACGGGATGAGGATTTAGAGGTGTAGCACACTATGTGTTCTTTCATCTTTGTTTCAAACTGATCTCAGTCTATTTAACAATTCAATGTCCTTTTTCAAGGATTGGGATCCCTAAATCTATTCCGATCTACCTATACCTTAAATCTCCAAGAAATCAGTCTCAATAATGTAATTTGTCAGCTGTTGAATTTTTAACTACTGCGTCTAGATCTCATTGGCTAAAGTATATAAATGAGTACCCATGGCAGTGGCACAGCGGTAATCATGTTCAAATAGAAAGTTTTGCAAATCAGATTGCTAACAAACCCCATCCTCAAACTTTTGAGTCGATTGGTTCAACACTCAACATGACCCTTTAATTGCGATTTCGATTCTTACAGACTCAGAGGATGACTTGATCACATTTTATTTAATTATCCAAGTGTCTGTCTAAATCTGTTCGTGTTCCAATAGTTTATAAGTGTTTGTCTAAATCTATTTGTGTTCGTTTTGCATCAAATTTACCTTTAATTTTTGGCTGTCTATTTTTGTTTATTTAACCTCTAACCAATCTGCAGTTTTTTAAAGCAGGTACGCTCGGTCTTCATCACCCTCTCCCACTCGTCAGTGTTTATTACCTTAGCGCACTTGAGAAATGTTATTTTTTACAACCATATGCAGAGTTGCAGTAGATTTTATGACGATTTTTGGCTGTTTACTTTCAAATTTACGTACTGACATTATAAAGATGATATTTTGGATTCATCCCTAAGTTAGCGGTTCAAATATAGGATCATGATAATTTGAAACACCAGGAATGAACTCAAGATATAATTTTTATAGTGGAACTACATAACTGTGAAAGCAAATGATGTTGGTGACAATCTAAATCTCTGCACACTGGTGCAAAAAAGAATATATTTCTTCACATACTCGCCTTTGCTTACTTACACATGGCTCCGCAAGTGCAGTAAGGTGTATTTGATAGTATGCCATTATGTGGGTAATTATATATGAGCCTAAGTCCAACCTAGTTGGTTTATGATTTAGGTCCATTACAATGAGTTGAGCAAGCTAGATTTATATTACGTTATCTCATATTAGAATTACAGTTATAATGTTGTAATTTACGACTTGTAATCTACATAAATTCACAACTCTATTTACAACGTGCAATTACAAAAAACAAAGACAAATATACACATGGTTATGTGAATGCCTATTCTACAAGCCCCCAAATGGTTGATGCATGAACAACATTAATTGTTTTTAGAGATGGATGTTAGCCTTTTTGGTAATGCTTTTAGTGTTTAAAGTTTATACAACCACCTGCTTGCCTTAGGATACCTCATGCTTGGATTCACATATGGAGATTTTGTTTCTGATCTGGCAACTTTCATTCTCTTATGCCATTGTTGCATGAATTAATGAAGTTATGCCCAAAATTACAGAACGAAATGCAGTATGATTTGGATGTTGTTGCAATTCTCTTACAGAGAGTCATATTAAGGTGCAATTTGAGCTTTTACTAGTTTGGTGTTCTATTGTCATTCCAACTAACTTTGCAAGTTGCAATTCAATTGGATTCATACCTTTCAGACCTTTATTCAGTTCAAAAACTTCCAAACCCATCAAACCTATTGTTAGCATGGAGCACACTTACATTTCTGCAGATTTTGAATACTAATTCCTGGAATCATATAGAATTGGATGGTATGTGGAGCTATAGCTATATGTAGAATTGGACGGTATAACCTTTCTTTCATTATGCAAATACCATGAGTGAGTTCTTTTCTTATTTGTTTGACCTACCAAAATGCTCAAAAAATTGCAACAATCACGAGATGATATAAAGGCGTAAACTTGGGTAACATGTATTTATTAATTTGGAATTAATTTCAGAGCTTTAGTTTTTGAACAAGTTAAAATTTAGTTACCGTGTACGTTTGCAACCCCCCCCCCCCCCCAAACCCACGCACACACCCCCACACCCCTTTGTAGCTAGTTAAGCTCTATACAAGCAATTATTCTTGTTTATTTGGATGCTTGCCATTTGTTGCACATTATATTTAACACCTTATAGCTATTGTATTTATTAATTTGGAATTAATTTGATAGCTTTACTTTTGCAAAAAAGTTGAAGATTGGTTACAGAATTATCCCTTTTTAACACCTCAGCTAGTGAAATTTTACTTGAATGCTTTCCATTCATGTTGCACAAAACATTATTCATGTTCTTGGTTGGTTATTTAGCTCTTGCCTTGTCCCTGGAATAGTTTCAACATGTAAAGGCAATAGTCATGGTTACTGGAATTTGCATCATTAAAATTAGCTTACATTTTGAATTTTACAAAAGGTGCTAGAAGATGATGTTCAAATTGCCTTCTGTTTTGTTAATTATGTCATATCACAATGCTGTTATCTTCAGTTTCATTTTGTTAATTCTCGATAAGTAGCACCACCTTTTCGTGGTTGGACTGCTCTTCGTCTTGATGAAAATTTATCACCTCCCTTGCCATGTAAAATTTTGACTCTTTAAAACTAAGAATATTTTTAGAAGAGTATGTTAGATTTGAAAACTAGTTGCTAACAATTACAACAAAAGTAACGAAACAACGACGACAACAACAATAAGTCTTAATCCCAAATGTACCGTGACAACGCTAGTTTATTTAGTTAGAAAACTAGTAGATAACAATTTCAATAAGACTAACGAAATAACATTAACAACAACAATAAATGTTAATCCTAGTGGCAAACGTAGTTTATTTAGTTATTTATTTTAGGGTTAAACTGATTAGTTATGACTATTATGTGATGTGTATAACCCATTCAGACAAGATTACCAGCATTTATGAGTGATTGTGAGTAATATAATGATATTGAGGTACCTTAATCTTAATGAATAAATCTAACTGGCTAAGAAATGGAAGGTGGATTTGGACAATGAAATAATGGTACAACTGTAGTTAATGGATGTAAGAGGGCTAGAGGTATATGCTTATACAACAAATTAGTGCCAAACGATCAATATTGTAAATCAAGGCAGAAAACATTTTTCAATAGAGCATTTTAGGTGATGCAACCACTTTCAATATGAGTAGGAGGGATTTGGCTTATGCATATACAAACAGTTATCATTTAGTTGCATGTTGAAAGTTTAGTTGATCCGTAAGAGAATTGTATGTAAATAGAATCGTATAGTTAAATTTAAACGTGCGGGATTAAGGCTTGTTGTTGTTGTTATTGTTATTTATGTTGCTCTTGTTGTTTTTGAATAAATCATATATGTATTTTATAGGGAAATAGTAGTAATATATCAACAATCCATCGACTGTGTTATGAAGTATGGAATTTTTTACTTTAAGCAAGAACATTCGTGGAGATGATTAGACTAGCTTTGGTAATTTCTTATTATCGTTAAGTGCATATTCAGTTGAAAGGGAGTCACAAAAGTAGCCAAATTGCTTATGATTTACAGATACTATTATTTTAACTGAAAGTGCTTGGAGTTTTACCTCTATCTTGTGCCACACTTGTAAACCAACTGTGCGGATATAGAGGATACTGATTCAAATGGTCTTCAATTCAAAACCAATTCTAATTTGCAGTGCCACTTATAAGGATACACCTCGACTATGTTTATGGGTATATTATGAATATATTGTTGATAAGGGGAGGATCTAGGATTTGCTATTCCCAAACTTTTAGCATGGATATCTTTTTGTTCAGTTTTTTTTTCCCTTAAAATTCTAGTTGTTCTTGTGCTATTTTTGTAGTTCGGATGTCCTCTGAAGTGTTCTTCTGAAATTAGTAGCACGATGATTCGTTAATTTATTCATAAATTTACACGCTAAACGTAATCATAATGAAATCAGAGCCTACAAGGCAGTGGTTTTAATTTACATTTACAGTATGTTTGAGAGCAGAAACCAGACACATGATGTATCTATGAGCTGGTATGATATTTAATATGTATATGCTAATGCCATTGCACTGACTATTTATGTTATGTCTGTTACAGTTTGAAGTTCAAGTGAGCTTCTTCAATGTCACGAGTATGCCTTTAATATTATTAATATTCTTTTCACGGGGGAATGCAAATAGCTGCTTAGTTCTAAACTGATTTTTTCCCCTTTGTTTAAAAGACAGGCTTCCTATTTCAGACAGGACTAATTTGTGGTGATTGAGTATTAACCACAGTATGAGCACTTGTGTAATCAAAGTTTTGAAGATTTTTTAGTCAGGTCAGCAGATATTTCATCACTGTACAAACTACAAAGGCAGTGCATTTACCGAGTATCAGAATATATGTAAGTAATGTTTGTTATAGTAAGTTGTGGTAAATTACTGAAGTTGAATGACAAAATAATACATTATTTTCTTTTTGCAGCTTTCATGCAGATGTTTTTACTCCATGCTGTAATGTAACATAGGATAGAGGGCAAGCGTACTCTCAAGTTCATGCAAATTGTACGGCAATTTTGTGCTGCTTCGGTTTTTGAATTTCAAGTTGTCCTAATTTTAAGTTGGATGGTATGTTCAAATAATCCTTGTTACTTAATCTTCATCAAAATTATTTAAACAATCTTCATTACTGTCTTAATTTTCTGTATATTCGCTTTTGTAGTTACGGCTCCTTTCTCTACAAAATATTTTGTTGGTGCCTATTCATTTGAATGTCTTTCACCACAGCTTATCATTGACTAGCTATACCATATTCAGTTTCATATTTATCAGAACAATTGAAATTATTGTTGCTAATGCTCGACTACCAATATGTTTTCCGATTTATCACACTTTAAGATTACGTTGGACAAAACTTCAGTGAATGGGTGGTTCAATGAATGGTGGTCGATGAGTTTTGCATTCTCAAATATGAGTATCATGTCACTTCACGTCTGACTTATCTTATAGGAGATGGTGTAGGATAGAACTCTCATTCTATGAAAATAGTGAATGCAACGTTGTTGAAGTCATGAATATCCATTTTACAAAGCCCTTGAATAGCCTTTTCAGGTCTCTTTGAGGTCTCCATCGGTATATAGCGATGAACTATCATCTTAGCTGCATAGTACGTGGTTTTTTTTTGACAGCGCAAATTTGATGGCGTTAACAAGTAGATACTGCCTAGTGGATCATATGCACTTAAACATGACAGCCATCTGTTGCAATTTGCAAGGTGGTTGGTTTTTTTGGAATGTATGAGCATATTTGACTTGTTTGATGTATGCCTCATCACAAAATTGAGGGTCATCGATGGCAACTCCTAAATTAGTATTCCATCGCACCTTCCTTCTCCATTATCAACAGTTTCTAAAATTTTCTGTTGAGGTTTTCGAACTTAGGCATTATAACATTATACTTCATGTGCTCTAGTAAAGTTTGAATGCCAACATAAAAATTGGTTGACTCATCTCTGGATCTCATTTCTTGTAATTTATAACAAGCTTCAACAAAAGCTGCGTTCAAGAGTCCCGATTATTGTTGAATTTTTCTTGCTGCTTGCTGCTAGAGGAAGATGAAGATGCCATTTGCAATAAAAAATTTTCTTCATCTTTTTTGTTTTTGTTTTGTGATTGAATTAGAACAGAGTTCTATTTTTAGGATAAAATTTCTGGAAATAAATATTTACGTCCGACATGGCTCGACTTATGTTCGTATCTATTTAGAATAAGAGTAATACTTTATTTAAGCAGAACATTCATTTTTATGTTTTTTGGGTTCCCTCTAGAACCTTAGTTTAGAGCGTCATACCACTTGAGAAAGTGATGCTTAACAAGACTTACGTTCGTCTTGAACTTTACGATTTCTGTTGTTTGAAGTACGGTCTGTTAATGACCTTCACATTAGACGTAAGGACTCAACTGTCATTTGATTGGTGCGACTGTAATGTCCAAGAACATAGCTAAGAATATCTGGAATAAGGGTGTTAACTTAAGCTCTAGAAATTATATAAAATAATAGTTATCCAATCTTTGAATTGCATAAAACTTCATATCTAAGCAGAGCTTTAGCATTTTAACTTGTTTTTTCAGTATCTGGTGTTATAGTGCTCTGTTAAGTTCTCCATCAAATCTGATATATGTATCTTTCAAAATCCAAGACAGTAAGAATTGTATGGTAGCATTATCGATAGTTAATCATGGACTTGCAATTTTTTTTATATATTTTTTACAATTTACATCAAACAATTTTTGTAAACATCCAGTGAGATTCTATTTTCATAATTATCAGGTCTTTTCAAATTTTGATATCTTCTGAATTAAATTTTCACCATTGGATTGTAATTTAATTTCTTCTTAGCCTTAAATATTTATCGAGCTTTTAGAAAATTCAGTAAGAACTGAAAAATGACTCATTCGATTTTTAAATTTCCAAAGGAAAGTCGATTGTTTGAAATTGAGACAATGTAACTCCTCCTATTCAGGTCTGAAGGCTATCAAATCAAACAAAAGACATTGCATCATGTGGATATAAAGGATGATGATCCGAATGGTCTTCAATTAAAAACCAGTTCTAGATTGCAATCCACTTATAAGCATACACACATGGGTTCAAGTTCTTTATATCTCGACCGAGATCTCTTTTTCACACTTTAACGAGATAACACAAGACATTAAATTTCATTCATGTCTCCAGTGACGCTCTTATCGTCCAAAATATTTAGTTCTCACCTGAAATATGGATCGAAATCTCAATCTAATATCTTATATGAAATTAAATGTTTTATTTCACATAACATTTTTTACATTCCATATTGGTTCGGAAAAACTGTTCAATCAAATCACTATTTACTAACATCTGATGGTATTTTTTACTTGTCCCGACGAGTCACAACAAAAGACTTTGTTTTTTTATGTTCAAATAAAAATACATCATCTGATTACCATCAAATCAATCAAGTTAATCAAGCTACATCTCTTACAAGTGTGTAACTCGTGAGTTGCATACGATAATGTTATAAAAGAAATTATCAAATATACATGTTTAAATAGTTGAGGCGCAATGCAATATACTAATGTCAAGCGTATATTAGTGTAATTCATTTGTTTCAATTATTGTGTACATTTTAGTTCGTTATAGTATCCGATTTTGAAAGAAAACTAACAACAGAAACTTGAATGCAACTTAGTTAAATGGAAATAAAGAGAACCTTATAAACAATTTACAAATTATACTTCAAATATAAAATAGTAAGGAGAACTAAACAGAGTCTTGGTTATCGTGCATACGCTTTTTTTGTTACTGAATATCATTTTAGAAAGAAAATAATAATACAAACTTAAATGTAAAATAGTTAAAGGTAATTAAACAATGGTAGAACTTATACTTGAAACTAAAATGGATGGTTAGAATTTAGGAGAGACTTATTAATAATCGTGAAAATTATAAACTTTAAGGATTTGCATACAAAATAGGGAAGCGAGATAATAAGAGACTCTACAATTCTTAGAATTCATACAGGAGTTATAAATTCTTGTACCTTACTATTACTTAATTACAATATTTAACTAATTAATTTATCAATAAATTAAGGAACATAAGAATAAATTAAAGAATAATTATATATTATTATTATTTATATTATTATAAGTGTATAAAAATGATATGTTTGCATATAATTTTTTTTATAAAATGTTTTCAAAATTTAAATAAATTATACATTAAGTATAACATTAATTAATTTATCTGTATATTAAATGAGTGTGTAAATAAATTAACAAAAAACCAGTTTTATTATTTTTATATATTTTTATGTGTTAAAATAATATTTTTGTCGTTGTAAAATAATTTTAAAATTAAGTCAATTAAATTTTAAAGGTCATTCTTAAATAAATTTATATATTTTAAATAGTTCTAGATACTACTCTTTTTTAATTCCAAATATCCAACAACAACGACTAAGCCATTATTCCCAAACAAGTTTCGGTGGGATAGAGATGAAACTCAAAACTACATGACAAAGTCAATTTAAAAGTAATAATAACAATAATAGATTTAAAAAAAATAAAAAAAAGAAGAAGGTGAAAATAGTGATAAAGATAAAAATAAAATAAAGTAAAATAATTAAACAAATAATAATAATAATAAATATAAATAAAATAAAAAATAGATAAAAAATAAAAAAAACCATGACGACGACGATAATATTAATAGTAATAATGGTACTAATAGTAATATGGACCGAAGAACAAACACTACGTTTTAGACTCTTATTCACTAGGTATATAATCTAAAACTTATAACACTAGCTCTAAACCAACCCTAAGTATAAAAACTTCAAGCTCATGGTTCTGATACGTGGATCGTTAACTTTCACGTGCTCTTGTTCGACACCAGCTCTTCGCATATATTCCAATCGCTAAAGTCTCTTTTTACTACTTTCTCCCATGTCAACTTTGATCGATCTCTACCTCTCTTTGAACATTCGATGCGGCCTATAATTCCAATGCGCATAGGTATCTTGGGAGGCATCCGTTGGAGACGAACCATCTTAAGCGGTGTTGACTAGCTTCTCCTCAATTGGTGCTACTCCAAGTTTGTCATGTATATCTTCTTATTCGGTCTCGTCTTATATGGCCACGAATCTATCGCAGCATACGCATCTCTGCTACACTTATCTTCTGGACATATTGTCTTTTAGTAGATCAACATTCTGCATCATACAACATCGCAGGTCTGATTGTCGTTTTGTAGAATTTGATTGTATGAGACTTTCCTGTCACAGAGAATGCCAGACGCTAGTCGTCATTTCACCTATCCCGTTCGAATTCCAAAACTAACATCTTTATCAATCTCACCATCATAGTGCAATATTAACCCTAAAACCACAGCTTGTGTAGTTTTCTATGCAGTCTGTCCCAAGCCAGGATAAAGAATGATGGTTGTGATAGGCTTGACGATGCAACATAAAAACCATAATCTCTCTTACGAAAATGGAACCTTAATTCCGAATATCCAAAAATAAATATTTTATTTTATATTAGTTTAAAAATAACATTTTTTAATTTCAATAAGTTATGCTTTAAATTATATGGAATGTAAAAAAAGAATTAGATGAGAGTATCAAATTGTGTTATATATATATATATGGATATATGTATAAGGTAGAAGATAACCAAAGACATTACTATTTTTTTTACTGAAATCGTGAGAGATTTAATGATAAAATAATAAAGAGAATAAATAAGAAAAATTAATAATAGAAAATTAAAGGGAAAAATGTATTTTCTTTTGCTTTACTATTATCAAACCGATCAATACATATATTAACATATTATTTTAATATATTAATAGAATAGATTATAAGTAATTATATTTTTCTTAGGTTGTAAATATCTAAAATAATATAGTTAGATAATAGATGATTTTGAAATTTAAAACACACATTAAGTGTAATATTTCATTGATTTATATTTGTTGAATAAATTTAGGTGAATTTATAAAAAAATTATCATTATTATTTTCATATTTTAATATGCAAAATATAATGTTTTTTATTATAAAATAATTTAAAATATTATTTTTGAAACATAATAAATCATACGTTAAACATAAATAACTAATTTATATACTATTATTAGTTATAAGTAATCATATATTTTAATTTTTTCGTATTCTAACCATTCAAAATGATATATTTTGAAGTAAGTTATTTTTCAAATTATAAAAAATTATAGATTAAACGTAATGTTTTAGTAATTTATACGTTTTAAATAAATGTAAATAAATTTTAGAACCACTAAACATATGATGACTTGTATATGCTATACATTATCTACGGTTTATAGTACAACTATGTACTACCACCTAAATATCCAATATATATATATATATATTATTGTTATTTCCAAAATTTTATGTTTTAAAATATTAGTTTCTAATTTTAAAATAAGTTTAGATAATATTTTTTGAAATCTAATAAATTATATATTAAATATAATATTTATGATATGCATATATATGTGAAATTTTTGCAAGTCTCATGTAGTTAATTTTAAAGTTTAAATTTTAAGGTAATATTTTTTTTGAAATAATATTAAGAAAATTCATGATCATGTGTGTACCTATGCGCGTGCGCACCTGCGCATGGTATGATAATGAGTTTTGGATGTTAAATAATTAAGTTACAAAATTAATTTTGAAAAGAATCTTAAATTGTAATAAAAGATAACTAAAAATAAAACCAATTGTTTTTTATTTACTAAAATTGTGGGCAGTAATAATAAAGTAATAGCGTGTAATCTATGTGTTGTACATGGTAATGTTTTAAAAACTAAGTAATCCATACATTGAATATTGTGAAAATAAAATTTTGCTATGTAATGTGTGATGTATGATATATCAATCATAAATTAAACTTTTTATTATTGTTTATGCATATAACTTTTATTAAGTGATTTATATGTTTTATATTTGAATGAAATTTTTTTTATACCATTTTATCGATATGAATGTGGTATTATTGACATTGTTATCTTTAGGATTTTTTTAGAAAAATTAGCGGATAATAATCAATCTAATTTATTTAAACAGTTTATACTTAAGATTGTTTAATTAATTTAAATATATAGACTTAAATGTAAATTATACATGAAAATTGAGGAGAACTTGAAAAATAATAGTATAAATTAGAAAGTGTAGGTATTTGAATGTAAAACAATAACAGAGAATTAATAAAATATCATAAACACTTATAAAAATTATAAATTGTATCGACACTTTAAAATAAATTATTAATAAATATCCATAGTGAATTAAGGAGAGTTGAGAATAATTCTAGAATCAATGTGGAAGATTGAAATTCTTCTATTTTACTATTATTTAATAGATTCGAAAAACATTTGTATAACTCTTTTTCCTGTACAAATCAAGTATGATACAATTTTTATTTTTACTTTTTAGATAAATGCTAAAAAGTCGTATAAATCATGGTTCGAGGTTCCGGTCGGAACCACTAAATTTCGACCAACTGCAGTTCCGGCCGGTGGCGAGACGGAATTAGGGCAAAATCTTGTCCATTCAAAAAATCAAAGAAAAAATCGGAATTGTGTGATCAGAAGAAGAAGAGGAGGGCGACAACGAAATGCATGCTTAATCAATCAATCAAAAAGCAAAACAAAAGGTAAACCCTAGTATCATGCTTGAACAGTAAAGGTGAAACCTAGTGCACGAGGCTCCCGCACGATAGCGGACTATGGAGTGGTTAATAATTTACGCAGCCTTTCCCTCGCATTGTGAAGATGTTGTTTTCGGACTCGAACCTGGATGTTCAGATCATCATGCGGATGACCTAACCGTTGCGCCAAGGCTCCACATCGTGCTTGAACAATAAAGTAATAATTTTTTTGCCTATAAATACATCATTGAAAACACAAATTACCATAATCGAGCTTTAGCAATCTTCCTAAATTCGAGCGCTGTTGATCATATTCGAGCATCACCGAGTTCGACCAAATTCGAGCATACAGGCTTCAACGTCGCAGATGAACTTCGACTTTGCAGGCACAGGAGGAAATTCGAGCATACAGACTTCGCGTAGTCGCAGGTGACTTATTTTTTCCTTTCCGCCTTTTTCTTTTCTGTTCGCTTTTTTTTCTTCCGAAGTTGTATTTGTTTTTCGTATATGCTAATGGATTATGAGAGAATGTTTATGTGTTGTGTGTGTAAATAGATGTGCTTTTGGCTGAATAATGGATTTGAATGTTGCATTTGTAAATAGACTTGAATATTGATGATCGAATGAGAAAGGAGTTATGTAAAAAGACTAACTTGAATATGTTTAACCGACTTGAATAAGTTGAAATGACTTGAATATGCTGAATTAGTTTCTAGATGCAGTAGTGTTGTATGTAGCATTATTATTTTGTTGTATACTATATTTCTATATGAATTTGCATCGTTTATCGTTACTTTTTCATTAAAATATAGAACTCCGATATCAGGAGCGAAACCGAAACAAAAATCGAAACTTCCGAAATTGACCGAAACCAATAAAATTTTAAATGGTCGAAACTGAGTTCTCGAAGCTTGATATAAACGTTAATTTTAAATACATAAGTTACTCTAAGATGTTCCTAAATGTACTTTAAAGATCCGAGATATCAATTCGTGATGTATACCCGAGATACACTTCATTGAGATCTCATCCGATACATGGTATCTTATGTGAAAATCCCAGGGAGAAACATGTTCAAAATCGGGGATTTGAAACCTTAAATACACTCAGACTATGCTTATGGTATGATATTGTTGATACAGCGTTGGTATAATAATATGTTATACAAAGACTATCAAGGGAGAATCCGGGATCTAGTATCCTCAGACTTTTGGCATGGATATCTTATAATCCCCCCCCCCCCCCCCCCAAAACCATTTTTGCACTTATTTTTACAGTTCAGATGTTTTTTGAAGCGCTGTTCTTCTTTCCAAAAAAAAGTAGTATGACGATTCATTAATTTATACACAAAGCTATACAGTGATTATCTCTGAGAGAAGCCTGGAAAAACGATAAATTTATGAGTTGGAATGATATTTAGTATGTATACGACCCCTTGGAGGTTGCTTGAAATTGAATTGGGCTTCATCAGTGTTATAAGTAAGCCTTCAGTATTAGTGGTAGTCTTTTCATGATGACATGCGAATGTCTGCTTAGTTTTAAACTGATTTCTTCCTTCATTTAAAATTCAGGCTTCATTTGTTAGATGATTTGTGTTTCCAACCGGTCTAACTCGGTGAGGCTCAAGCACTAACAGGCTGCGAGCACCTGAGTAATCAAAGTTTGGATGATCTTTTAGTCGGGTCAAGAGATATTTTATCAATGTATAACTGCAGCACTCATACTGAGTAGAAGTAAGCTGTGTTTGTTATATTAAGTCGTGGTAGCTTACTGAAGTTGTCAAACGAAGAAACAATACATCGTTTGCTTTTTGCAGCTTTCTTGCAGATGTTTTGTACTCCACATTGGAATCTGTAAAATAAAATAGGTCGTCGGTTATCAACAGATAAAGAAAGGTTCGAATTATTTTGAGCATAGGTATCAGATTCAAGCCGCTATTTCTTCACTTCCATTCAATCCTCATTTTCTCAAGAATAGTCTCCGTCTTACTTGCCAATACGCAAAAGAGAGAGGCGGTTGCTCTTCATGGATTCCAAGGTTTGATATTTTTTATTTGGTTCATCTTTTCTATGGATTTACATCTTCTTGTATCAACACACGAACAGTTGAACACAGATAAAATAGACAATACTTTAAAGGGCAGAAGAAAGAAGCTAATTAATTTAAAAAATATGTAATACTGTATGCATCCTTGTTGTTTTAGCAATTTTGAATTTTTGTTTGGGTATTTGATTACCAGCCACATGTTTCTAATGTTGGGCAAAAAATAAGTTTGAATTGTGAGAATTTGAAATTTTTTATCATGAATTGTGCAGGTATGGTATTTGATTAATGTTGGAAAATCTTTTTGTATTTTGTTTAGCAACCCAGTTTGATTGATTTTATAAAAAAAATTATTATTTAAGACAGTTTTAATTATATTTACCTTTACATCATTCAGTAGAAAATCTGAAGAAGAGTGGAATCTTGAGCGTACGTTAAGAATTGGTGAACACTTATTTGCATAAAACGATTCTTTAAATCAAGGTATGCAATAGTTAAATATTTGTTCATTTGACATTTAAATCATATTTGTTGTTTTCCATGGTGGTATATTATGCAGTGAGTTGCAACATATTCTATTAGATTCAGTACTGTAATAGTTCTTTAATCTGCATTCTTATGTGTTGAATATTCACTTTCAAATTATGGATCTGTTATAGAGTTGAAAGACAATGCTTACTTTTCATAGTTCATTTGCACGGTTCATGTTTGTAGTAATTTTCACTGTATTAATACCGAACACAATAATTTAACAAACATTATTTTATCATGCAGTATTGAGATTTTAAATGTTTTATTTTTCTTTCCAGTTTCAACGTTACCATCCATACCGTTTTCTTAGCATATTTCTATTCAAATTTTTACTCTTGAATAAACTTATTGTTTCATAGTTTGTTATCAAATTTGAAGTACAAAATACATGTTTCATGATGTAAGCATTCATTATAACACAACGGATTTTGGCATTCCCTACTTGATGAACCCTACGATGCTCAGTTAAAACCTAGGGAGGAACATGTTCTCACTACATCATAAGAATAAGAATTTGATAGATGAGTTTGTATACCTCTTTAGTTCTTTTGTGCTTTTTGTTGTACACGTTTATGCGGTATTTGGAAATTTAATTAACACTGTTCTCACTGCATGATAACAAAAATCTAAAATCTAAAATAAAATAAGAAGCTCTCTTATTTTATTTCATTGATACACGATTGTCTTATCACTTTCAAAAAATGTAAATTTGACATATTATATTATATTTATTAGGATCTCTTAAGTTTGTCTTAGTTTCCATCACGTCTTCAACTTTCACCGGTGTGAATTCGTGCTACGTGCATGGATTTCACCAAATAATTTATTTATCGGTATAGATAAAGTATGAGTTCAATTCCTTCATCCTTTTATTCTTTACGTTCCTATGCCACAAGGAATGTTAGCCATCATCTACCACAACAAATTCATGAATTAACGAGACCTACAATATTTGATCAATAGTTGATGATATAAAACGAATAGTTGAGATCTACGTGGCACATGGTGACAGTCAAAAAGGGTACAAAGAATTTGAGTTGAGCAAATCTCTATAAAGAATAATGGATTTATACAAAAAACAATAATAACATATATTAATTATTCCTTACTTTGTAAGGATTATATTACTGAACATACATATTAATTTAAGAGAAGATTAAGTTCAACACGAGTTCATGTTATATAGAATATAAATTCAAATATATACAAATTTGATACGTTAATAATGTTTCATAACTGGCATAAATAAATTATGCTTAGAGAAAAATAGTGATTCAAATTTGATTTAAAAAAAAAATATTCCAACATTTGCATCAATACGTTTTGAAACTATTATAGAAAAATATTTCAATAGCTTGGAGCGTTATATTTTCTTAGAAATATAGCATGGTATGACATAAGAAATATATGGAAATTATAAACACCGCATAGTTTATCTGTCTTCTTCTTACTACTCAGGAAAACCAGGTAATATATAAACTTTCGAGTGAGTGTCATAGAAACCACCACAATAAGTAATAGATATAATGTCGTTGTTGGAAACCAATCTTTGCACCTCTTCAGTACCACTAATGCAAAGACTAGATGGACTATTACTTTGGGACATTGTATTCTAATTTCCAGAACAACCAAAGAACGTTTTCTTTTGTTTCAAATATTCATACCAACATAATAACTGAAGCAATACAAATTTTAGCATAATTCTAAGCGATATAATATATCATCATGAAAAAAATTACTTGCAGATATATATCAAAAATACTTTAGATGCCACCACATTAGAGATAACTATAAGACCAACTGATTTAAGAAAACATAGCCAATGGAACAAAGTATTAAAATATCGTGTAATTATAACTCATTGTGAATGCTTGTATATCCAACACCGGCACAATATAATATTTATAGCCCAATATAATTGTTATGCCTATAAGACAAAAATTATAATTGTGTTTTTAAATATATAAAATATATAATGTTTGCTTTCAAGCATAAGAAATAGGTCAAAAATATGATGTTGCTTTTAAAGCATAAGAAAATATTATCTCTATACTATGTTGTAATTTTGTTGAAGAAAATTATCTACAAATATATCTCCTTCATTTTTCTTTCTTTCTAATCTTGTTAAAAATAAGATAAGTATTTGTTAACAATATGTAGTGAGTTCCTATGTTAAATCTGCTTTGTGATAAATATATTTAACACTTCAAATTACATGTTCCCTCATAGGTTTGAAATGTTGTTGATAAAAGAAAATAATGAAAAAGAATCAGTTAATTACATATTAATTCTTTAAACTTTAAAGAGAGTTAGTATGTAATCAATTGTCTCATTAAATTGAATGATAGTTTATTTCTCTAATTACTTTGAATTCAAATTGATTATAATTTAAAACAATTAACTTCATTTATTTTTTACATGATAATTATATTCGAAATGATCCTTCATATATAAAAATAGTTAAATTATACACAATAGAAATACTATATCTCTAGTTTATAGTTACCTATTTATAAACATTTCTATATGGCAAAACAAAATCTAAACAACATCAAATCATAGATATTACCTCATTGTTCCGTGAGATCAAGACTTTGGTGATAACCATGATTGTGTTTCTTATAACATTTCCTAGTCTATTAAACTATACATCCAAATAATACTAAAATCCAAGATCGATTAAAAAGATAGCGTCAGACCGCAAAAAATAAGTTTAGATTGGCAAACACTACATAATGCATTTAAAATAAATAATAATTTTACAAATATTTATTAAACTAACCGTTATTTTTTTAAAGATGTCCATAAAAGGTAAAACAAAAGTATGTTTATACATTTATCCTTTTCCCTAAAATACATTAAGAAAATTTATTATTTGAATATTCATTTGTTTCATATATAATGTTTTTCTTTCAACTTGATTATGCTATATGCTTATGTTTGAGAATAAAATAAAGATCAACTTTATCTCTATTTGAGTATAAAAAAATAATTTAAGGTTTTTGGTAGTTACGTACTTAAAATTGTATAACTCCCTACGAAATAATTGTAGGAACCCCAGTTCATAATCTCACCTATTGAAAGAAACAAAAAGAAAATTTCATATAAAATATGTTGTTGACAAAAGGAATTGATTTTAAAGATAATCAATATGCAATTAATCCTTTCATTAAATTAAACTAGTGCGTAGCCCGCATACAGATTGCTACTATTTTTTTGCAACCCTAGTTGAGTATATTTTTTACGATTAACTCAAGTAAAATCATTATTTTTAAAATATATTTTACATTTAAATATTCTTTATATTTCGAATATTCAAAATTAATTATCCAGAAAACACATTTGTATGTCATTGTATACGTATGTACAACTATATTTATGCACCATACAAAAGAAGACTAAAATAAAGACAAATAATTATGCAGACGAGCACATCAAATTTTAAGCTATAAGGCTAAAAAATGATTTGAGATATCATTACTAATAAACTAACTCACATACAATGGCTTAATTCAAGTAACTATGCGCACATATAAAAACATAAAAACGAATTGCATCATGCATACGCTACCATTGTACAATAATGGAAAAAATTATAAATTAGTCTACATGTGATTAGCAGACATAAAAGAAATAATGCAAACACTAAAAATATTTGAGCAATAAAACATATTTCAACAAAATTAAAAATCTTAGGAATGTCCAATGATAATACATAATTATTTGGTTTACTCTTCCCAACATTGTATTATATCTTACAATTTTAGTTACTAAGGAAATTAATATTGCTAGTCACCAAGATGAAACTATAGTACAAAGATTGATATTACAATATAAAGAGTTGGAACCATTAAAATATGAAAGAACAAATTAAATGGGAAATAACGACATTGAAACTTCTCGATCCTTAAATTGAATTCTTCTTGCATTTTTCCTTTAGTACTTCCTTGTCTTTATTAGTATCAAGTAAACAACAAAAGAATTAAAAAAACATTTACTGATTCAAGTGAAACTGGTAAAAAGTTCTACAATATTCAAAATTTATAAAATGCATCACAATCTTATAGAAAAGTCTATAACAAAAAGTATGTAAGTAATAGACTTAGTTAGTGTATATGTGTTTTTGAGGAATGTTCATGTCTAGCAAAGGTTTAACATAGATAGAACATAGATTATAATGTGGAACTTATGTATCTATTTAGAGGTTTAATTGTTGTTAAGGTTATATATATGAAAAAAATTCCACTAGGTAAGTAAAGTATTATTAGAATTTGTTATTCTTTTTATAAAGCTTTTATTCATTATGCAAATGTTATCACATAAATTTGAAAATTATTAATTTTTACTGAAGTAAATAATTACATTAGGTTTCTTAGTTATGCATAACAAATTTATTTGGGTAAATGAATAATACATTTGTAATTGAAATGTTACCATTATTCAAGTTTCTAAAGTTTTAAATTTGAAAACAGTTAAGTGAAAATATATATCTATAATGATTTTGAAGTGAGTGGATAAGAATTTAGAATATGAGGAGTTAGTTCAAAAAAAATTAAAGAGTGGACCAAGAAAATATGCAATTTTTTTGGAAATATGGATGATGTAATTGAAAATATTATAAAAGAATTAGAAGGTGAAGAGTAAGTTATTTTATTTTACAATTAATAATAGATTTGAGTTTAGAAGTCATTGTGAACACATGTATATAGGTGCTAAAGCATAAAAACAAAAAAAAACAAGTAATATTTTGAGATATATATATATATATATATATATATATTAACGTTCACCATGCAAAAGGTAATTTAAGAAGGAATAAATTAGTTTTTTTAATAGCATTATGGAAATCAAGGTCATTGAACCAACTTACATATATATATTTTCTCGAGCGTTAATCATTTTTTTCCACTTACAAAGTTTATGTGTTTTACTTCTTCAATTTTTTTAATCTCAAAACACTTTGTAAAAAACCAAGTTAAATCAAAATAAATGGAGATGTCACTTGTTTTGACATTTATTACCTCATTAATTACCACACTAATTACATTTATTAATGAATTTGTCAATTGCATTTATGCCTTAAATTTAGTTTGATTGAATTCAAATTAGTGACATCTCACACTAAATAAATTTAGCTCAAATAATAAAAGATTATGCCTAATTTTCTTAAATAATAATCTTATTTTCATTTGATAGTTTTAATATGATCATTTGCTAAAAAGTAATATTATCAAAAAAAATTGAATAAAATATAGATCCTTACTTTATTTCTTAGAAAAAATAAGTACCAATATTTTTATTCATCTACCGACTTTAGTTATTTTACCAAATCAATTTCTTTCAACATATTATCCTATAAAAATATTTAAAAATGATATAAAAAAGGAATTATCAATGGAAATTCTCCAAACATATAGTCGTTTTTAGCATTATAACTCTTTATATAAATAATACCCCTCTACCATTCCAAAATCTCATACCTTAATTTAAGATGAAATTTCATTCCTTAATTTGATATTCAATAAAAGCAAAAGATTCTGAAATTCCTCCAAAAACATAATTAGAATCTTGAATAGAAGGAAATAAGTTAGTACCATATTATTTTATTCTTTTTTAGATTTTAATGAAGATTGAGAAAATTAAGATTGAAATTGAGATAAGTTTTACTTTATAGTCATCAAATTAAATATTTAGGGTTTATAGTTTGGCGATGAAAAGACAAATTTTATGGCGCAATAATGTACATGAAATGGAAACTAAGAAGAAAAAGAATGTGTTGTTTGATTCTTCACTCAACAAAACCTTTTTAATTTAAAAATTGACTCTTTCCATTCCCCTTAGCCAAAATGATTCATCACTTAACAATCCATTGTAAATAATTGTTTCTCCTTCTACCAACATAAGGAATTATTACTTTTATTTATCTTATTTAATAAAATTATAATCCAGTCAACACATAAATAAAAAGTAGGATATGAATTTATATCCACTACCATGCTTGCATTTTTTACCTTTAGCGCATCATTCAACCACCATGGATACTTTTGAAATTCAACGCCCTAAAAGATAGAAAGAGAAAGAAATAAAGATTTTTAAACAACAATTAAAATGCTTTAGTATAATTAGAATAAGTTATATCAACCATTAAATCATGCTCATAAGTTTTGTACCTTTTGTGCAACATTAAGGATAGTCTTGAAATTAATTATTCAGAAAGAAAGAGAAAAAACATCAGACCACCATGGGCAATTAATATATAGTTATGATACAAAATTTAGAAGCTTCAAACTTGTGAGACATAAAAGTAAATTTTTATCATAATGTAGAAACATACCCGTAAGTAATAATTTTGCAATATTAATAGGAAAAATAAAGAACTTATTAGGATGTCTAAATGGAAGCAATCAACAATATAAGTAGAATAAATCCTTTCACCCTAATTATATATTGGATAAATGATTTGAACGATAATAAAATAAGTTAAATAAGGTATAAATTATGGATTAACGTAAAAAATGATATTACAATAATAGAGAATGAAGATGAACGGGGAAGGTATGAAATTAAAATAATGGAGAAATGGATTTGGAAGGGTGTAAAAGGAATACCTAGAGCAATAAAATAGACATTAGTTCAAAAAGTTTAATAAAATAAAAGGAAGGATGAATATGAAAAGGTTAAATGTACTTTTAATAATATGTAATAAAAACATATATGAAAGACACATGAAGATAAAATGAAGTGAGTAGATTACAAAGTAATTATAAATGTGGTAATTAATGTAGGGATGTGAAATATGTAAAACAAAGAGTTTAATTTCCAAAAAATAGGATTTAACTCCTTAACTTATATAAAATAGAAGAAGAATTGTTAAACTTTAAAGTACGTATATTATAAAATGAATGGTTGGTGTCATAACAAAAAAAACATATATATGATGTGTACATATGTAATATGTCGTACGTTATATTTGATTGATACAAACAATTGTAATAACCAAAACTTTCATATTTTCTTTCAAAACAGATAGTGTCTAATGTACTATTCCACTGAACGTGGATATCCTTATTACCAATTGCAATGAATTTTATAATAAAATGAGAAATGATGGTTATAAATGAAAGGAATAATATCATCAAATAACAAACCAATAAAATCACTTTTGTTTAAAAATTTACCTTTGTGCACAAACACCAAAAATCATACTATCGATTGACTTTCTCCTTATCCTCATATCCCTCGATACATATTAAATGTCCTACTAACAAAATCCCTTAGAGTTATGGGAACTCAAACATCAACTATGCATTGTATAACTTTAACGATTCCAATCGCTTATTAGAAAATGTACAAATAATATGAGTATGAATTACACAACATGATATAATAAAGATGCATAAAATATGTAATCAAGTAAAATTAAAAAGCAATCTTAATGTATAACAAAATCAAAAGTTACTTGAACTTATGTAGTTGATTTTCCCACTAATTTGAATTTCAATGAAAGTAATTTAATTGTAATTAGTTCTCTACTTAGTTTAAATTCAAGTTAAATGAAATTAATAACTATTTATTCTTTTTACCAGTTGCATGGTAATATACGAACTAAAATAAAAATTAGAAGAAAACATAATTTCAAGCAAAAAAACCCTAAACAAAGATACGAAATCGGTAATTTAGAACAAAAGCAACAAATTCAACATCGAATTAAATGAAAAGAAATATAACAAAATAAAAGTTAAAATTTTTATTCAGTCTCAATGGAACCAAACAAAACGACAAATTGAACACTGAATTAAATGAAAAGATAAATAAAAAATTAAACTTGAATATGGAAAATATTGAATTGAATTCTAATCAAAATAAGAGAAATAAAAATCAATCAATTTTTTTGCAAAGAATCCTTAATTTGGTCTTGATAGAAAATATTGAATATCGAAGTAAAACCATTGAACATGGGAAATAACTGAAAAAATACAAAAATTCTTGTTAAAATGAAGAGAAATGGAAAATAGCTATTGTTAGAATATAAAGGAAATATAATTGCACGATTATTGTATGTGGAAATAAGAATGTTACAAAGGAAAACATATGGAATAAAGGGCAATATGATTTAAAAATAAGATTTTATTCTTAAAGTAGCATTAATAAATCCAATAACCAACTACAAATAAATAACCAAACTCATAATCTATAAATTGAAAAAATCATAAGAAACATAATTTTAGGTATAACTCAGAGAAAAGATTAGCAATTTTGAATAAAAATAATAAATTCAACATCGAATAAATGAAAAGACAAATAACAAAATACAATTCAAACCTTTAAATTGAGCTTGATCGACCTAGTCAACCAAGATTTCTTGGGGACTCTTTGGATCAGTAACATTGAAAGCCAACCCTATTCATATTAACCAACATAAAAAGTATATTACATACCCAAAAGCAGAAAACATGAAACATACCATAAAACATGGAAGAGGGAATTCTATGATTACAGTCAAAAGAGCAAATTTTCCACTTGAATTTAAAGAAAAAAAAACTAGGATATGATAATATTTATGGATTTAAAAATTTATTTTAGATAAAAAATGAGAAAATGAAAGTAAGAATAGAAAATGGGCATGGAACATTGCCGAATAGCTGAAATAGAAAATGATTTGTTTCAGATAAGGAGTTGAGAAAATAAAAGTAAGAAGAGAAAATGAGCATGGAACGTTTATGAGTAGCCGAAATAAAAAATGAAAGGGCATATTGTTATTAAAATATAATAGAAATTTAATTTGGAGCTTGAAATGGTAAGGTATTATTTGAGGGGTAAGTGAAACTTTTTCTCTCAAATCAACCGGAGAAGAGAATTGGAAGTAAGAATGAATGAGAAGCAAGAATACATATGGTCTCGTATTCTCTTTTTTATATAATAGAATAGATTATAATATATTTCCCTAATTACTTTAAATTCAAATCGATCAAAATTAATAATAATTAATTCCTTTCATTTATTGCATGGTTATATTATTTGAAATTATCCTTCCTATTTAAAAAGTTCTTCACTTATGCACATGATAAATAACTATGTCTCCAATGTATAATTATTTACAAACATTTCCAAACTACAAAAAAACATGACATAAAAAACATCGAAAAAAAACATGGGTTATTACCTCGCTGTACTGGAAGATCACCATGGTGATAACCATGAATATATATTGCTTATTAACATTTCATAGTACTTCAAAAAATGTTTTTCTTATAACTTGATTTTCTTATATATTTACATTTGAGAATGAAATAAAGATAACTTTAGCTCTATTTGATCTGAAAGATGCTAAAGAGAGAAGTATTTTGTATAATGTGAGTGATTGTGTGACGACCGCCCACGACCCCTGCACTGAACCTAGAGATAGTGCGCTGTAAAGTGTGCCAGGCAGCCGTGGACGATTGTCAGGGTAAATTAAAATAGCAGAATCTATCGTATTACTCACAGCGCATGGACAAAATACAATAGAATATATATATATATATAGTGAAGCTTCACAGAATAGAATCTCATCAATAAAACTTCATAATAGTTGAATACAAACATCTGAATAGTCAATACATCAAGCCTCACTACATAACACTCAGAGAATATACAAGCAGCGGAACATCCAGTACATATAGTAAGAAAACAATATGCAAGCCTCCAGCTCGTCTTCGACATCAACATCGTGCAAAGCAAGAACAGCACCTGTCACCTGCTACCTAGTCTGCCCATCCCAAAATGGACGAACAGCCCAAGGCAATAAGAGTTAAAAACATAAAGCCTTGAGTCAGACATCAGTCTTAGTGAGCGGTAAATTAACTAACAACATACCAAAAGAACATAAAGGAAAAAGGAATAGGAATCCAACCCTCCCACTCCATCTCTTTCTACAGTGATAGCCCCCAAACACACACTAAGCAGAAGCAAACATAGCAAAGCATACAATTTAAAATAAAGCAATTATCACTCGAGTCAAGGGCGATGTTTTCCAAGTACAAACCCCAAGGCCTAAACCAAGATCAGATAAGCACCCAGAAAATACCGCTCTTGAGACCGAATGACGATACAACCAAACATCCATGACTCTAGCTATCATTGTTATCATTGCTTCGATATCATCGTTAATTGAATGACCGGCTCATTATTTCATCCGTCCGTCAAGGGCTAATGGAAACCCCGGTTCTAGACATGACTCTGCACGTCATCGTGACCCGTGCCTAGGACTATCGAATCTGCCCAGAGTACTCGACTACCAATCAGTAGCCTTCAGGGACTATCAAATCTGCCCAACGTACTCTTGCTTTGAGAATGCTAGAACCTTCAACAACGATGAGATCTCAGCCTTCTAGTCATCCTCCCCGATGACTATTTCCATACTAGCTTAAGCGCCTCTCGAGCAAACCATTATCCTCAAACTCGAACCATTTCACCGAGTTATCAATCTACTTGGAATGATCCCGTCTGGATTAGACCAAGGCTATCTCATATCATACTTCGCCTCATCATCATCATAGCAAAGCTTCATCTCAACATCATCATCAAATCTATCCATATGAGCTTCATCATCTGCTACATATGCCACAAGCAGCTTTTCCAATTCAAGAGCCTTTCCCTTAGCTTTTGAATCATCTTCGATCATCTTGTCTAAATCAAATCATCAATCATCTAATTCATAGCAATCAATCAAATCAAACATTAATCCAAGTACACAAGCATTCAAATATGATCTAAATAGACAATTATAACAATAATGGCAATTTCGTTATTAAAGAGTCAAAAGTCTAACAAGCATGAAAACATGAGCAATATCTCTATAATCTTGATGAATGAACTTGCATAGGTTAACATGTAGTAAAATGGATGCCAAATCATTATGAACAATGGATCTATATGGATCTATACTTAGGATTAGGAAAATGCATGGAAATCACTACTTTAACACAAAATCAAGCCAACGATCCGATATACTCCTTTGGATCCGTGTGAGAGATAATCACCACTCACCAAATCACCTAAACAACCCAAAAGCAACACACTTCAGATCCGGACAGCGAAGGATCTAACTCGATCTATCACCAATCCGCTTCAAACGATGAAATCTCTCTTCGAAGAATGTAGATCTTCAATCTAAGCTCTTTGATCTTCGATTTGGATGGAAGGAAGTGCTAAATCAAAGTGGAGAAAAGAAGTGAAAAAGTGTAGAAGTCGAGCTCTCAAAATGGCAGCACTTCGTCGCTTCAAAATCCGGATCCCAAAAAGTGAGAAAAACCCTCCTATTTATAGGCTGAAATCCACCTTAGGTCGCTAGCTCGGAGTTAGGTCGTCCACGACTTACGACCTAAAACCCTACGACCTAACACTCAAAGCCTCTACGACCTACGACCTACGACCTAATGAATGCGCGACTTACGACTTAACAGATAGGCGCATCCATACGCGACCTACGACCTAGCACTGCGCACTACCTAACAGATCCAACGACCTAACAGATCCAACGACCTAACACTCAGCTATCCTCCTTAGGTTGCTCACGACCTAACAACTTACGCGACTTACGACCTAACCCAGACCTATTCATCTATGCGACCTACGACCTAACACACCCAGAAGCTTACGACCTAACTCTTAGGTCGCCTACGACCTAAATCAACACAGAAGCTTACGACCTAACTCTTAGGTCGCCTACGAATTAACATCTTAGGTCGTCTACGACCTAACTACACTAACTCGCTAACTTCTATAGGTCGTTATTATCTTAGGTCGCCAATACTATAAGTCGTCTACTCCTATAAGTCGCCAACTCTCTTAGGTCGCTTCAACCCCTTAAGTCGCTCCTCCGGCCTAATCCTACCCCACGATCTAAGCCACCCTACGACTTAACTCCTATACGACTTAACTTCCTTAGGTCGTTGCCGACCTAACTTCCTTAAGTCGTTTCACTCCTTAGGTCGCCAACTTCTATAAGTCGTCCCATTCCTTAGGTCGCCCAATACCTTAAGTCGCTCCACGACCTAAGTCCCCAGGTTGCACCACTCTCTTAAGTCGTTCACGATCTAACTCCTACGCGACCTAAGTTTTGAACGACTTAAATCCTAGACGACTTAACAACATGCGACCAAATGATAACTGTTTTACGATGTTTCGATCCGTAAAAATACGGTTTGTTACATTCTCTCCCCCTTAGGAATTTCGCCCCCGAAATTCCAAACAAACAAGAGCAATCAAAGACTATTTTGCACGCCTACCATCCATAGCAATCAACAAACCATGCATCCAATTCTAGCTTAGCATGCAAAATTCTAAAACTAGAACAAGTTACAATATCGTGAGATGACACGACACCTTAGGGCCATACCTTGAAGAGTTCAGGATGAGCTGCTTTCATCCTCTCTTCCACCTCCCACGTACAGTCGTTATCATCATCACTCTATTGTATCTTGAGCAACTTAACTACCTTCCTCCTAAGCTGTTTCGTGTCGGTTTCCACAACACGAAGCGGCTTACGAGGTCTCTTATCGACTGGATCAACTTCGAAATCTTCACAGCTATCAGCAGAAACCACTATATTCGAGTCGTGCACATACTTCCGTAGATACGATACGTGAAAAACATTGTGCACACTCGACATCTTCTCGGGTAACTCCAATCTGTAGGCGAGCTTTCCAATTCGCTCGATGATCGGGAATGGTCCAACAAATCTCGGAGTCAATTTTCCTTTCTTCCCGAATCGAATAACATTCTTCAATGGAGAAATCTTCACAAAAACCATATCACCTACGTCGAATTCCAAATCCTTACGACGCTTATCGGCATAACTTTTCTGACGGTCTTGGGCTGCCTTCATTCGTTGCCGAATGATCTCTATACAATCTGAAGTCTGTCGAATCATCTCTGGCCCAAGCATCAGCTTTTCTCCTGTCTCTAACCAACATGTCGGAGAGTTGCACGGTCTTCCATACAATGCATCATACGGTGCCATACCAATGCTTGACTGGTAACTGTTATTATACGAAAATTCCACCAAATGAAGGTGATCTTCCCATGATCCTCCGAAATCCAAAACACAAGCTCTGAGGAGATCTTCCAAAACTCGGTTGACTCTCTCAGTCTGACCATCTGTTTGAGGGTGATAAGCTGTACTCAAACACAACTCGGTTCCCAAAACTTCCTGGAAGCTCTTCCAATAGTGAACAATGGATCTCGATCGCTCACTATACTCTTCAGAATACCATAGAATCGAACTATCCACTTAACATACAACTCAGCCAACTTTGATGCAGTCCTAGTCGATCGAACAGGAATGAATCTTGCACTCTTAGTCAGACGATCTACGATGACCCAAATCCCTTCATTTCCCGTTCTTGTTCTAGGTAACCCATCAATAAAATCCATCGATATTTGCTCCCACTTCCATGTAGGAACTTCTAATGGCTGAAGCAATCCACTTGGCTTCTTCTGTTCAGCTTTTACCAACTGGCAGTTCATACATTTGGAAATAAAATTTCCAACATCCTTCTTCATACCTTTCCAGTAATAGGTTCTCTTCATATCCCGATACATCTTATTTCCACCTGGATGAATTGTCAGCTTCGAGTGATGACTTTCCCTTAGAACTTCATTCCTCAATTCATCGATATCGGGAACAACTAGTCGTCCTTGCTTCCGAAGCCAACCCTCTCGATCGACCTCGAATCCTTTATCCTTTTCTGGATCCAATCCAGATTCCAAATCACGGATAATCCTGACAAGCTTATCGTCTCGCTTTTGGCTCTCGCCAATCCTTTCCACAAGAGTAGGTCTTATCGATAAGTTTGCCAACATCTCAGGTTCCAATTCGCATCTAGGCCTGAAGTCAAATCCAGCTAAATACTCGAGATTCTTCCATTCTGAAAACATGGCTCCTAATCCTGCATGTCTTCGACTTAACGCATCTGCCACTGCGTTACCTTTTCCCGGAGTATAAGCTATATCAAAATCATACGATGCTAAAAACTCTAGCCAACGTTGCTGCCGAAGATTCAAATCCTTTTGGGAGAAAAGATACTTCAACGACTTATAATCCGTAAACAACTCAAATCGAACTCCCAATAGATAATGTCTCCACATCTTCAGAGCAAATACAATCGCTGCTAACTCCAAATCATGAGTCGGATAATTCCTTTCATGCGGCTTCAGTTGTCGACTTGCATACGCAACAACTTTACTCTTCTGCATCAGCACTGCTCCAAGTCCAGTACCACATGCGTCGGTGTAAACTACCATCTCATCATTCCCACTTGGAATAGTCAAAACAGGAGCACTTGTCAATCTCTCTTTCAGGATTCCAAAAGCTTGCTCACACTTAGCATCCCATCTGAACACTTGGTTCTTTTTCGTCAACCCTGTTAACGGTGCAGCTACCTTGGAGAAGTCTTTGATAAACCGTCGATAATATCCTGCTAATCCAAGAAAACTTCTCACATCGGATGCATTCTTAGGTCTAACCCAATCCTGGATTGCTGCCACCTTAGCGGGATCAACCGCTATTCCATTTCCAGAGATAACATGGCCTAAGAACCTCACTTCACTCTTCCAGAAGTGACACTTCGAAAACTTAGCCTTCAGCTGATGTTTCCGTAAGATTTCCAAAACAATACGCAAGTGCGTCTTGTGCTCTTCTTCAGTTCTGGAATAAATCAGAATATCATCCACGAACACTAGCACGAACTTACTCAACTGATCTCTGAACACTCTATTCATAAGATCCACAAAATATGCTGGTGCATTAGTCAATCCAAACGGCATTACCAGCCACTCAAAGAAACCGGACGGTGTCCTAAAAGCAGTCTTCGGCACACTATCCTTAGCCACTCTCAACTGGTGAAATCCCGTTGCCAAATCCATTTGAGAAAACACCTTAGCTTCGTGAAGCTGATCAAACAAGTCATCTATTCTCGGC
Source organism: Allium fistulosum (assembly GCA_030737815.1). Taxonomy (NCBI): domain Eukaryota; kingdom Viridiplantae; phylum Streptophyta; class Magnoliopsida; order Asparagales; family Amaryllidaceae; genus Allium; species Allium fistulosum. The sequence continues at coordinate 150,410,350 of CM060905.1, read as the reverse complement.
AATGGATACTTGTTCTTCTTAGTCACCTTATTCAGCTCACGATAATCCACACACAACCTCAACGATCCATCTGCTTTGGTTGCGAACACAACTGGTGCACCCCATTCGGACACACTACGCCGAATGAATCCTTTCTGCAAAAGATCATCAACCTGCACCCTCAACTCTTGCTGTTCCCTAGGCGCCATCCGCCTAAGAGGCATCACAACAGGTCTGGCTCCTTCAACTAGATCTATACGAAACTCGATCTCTCTATGTGGCGGTAACCCTTTGACCTCGTCAAAGACATCCTCAAATCCATTAGTGATTGGCACAGATGACAGTCCATCCCGTGGAACAACCAGCGAATACATGAAGCTCATGAAGATGCCTTCTTCATGCTTACATCGTATCAAAATCTTTCGCCCCTCCACATTCTCGACTGTCACCTCCAACCTCTCACAATCAACCTTTGCCGCATACTTCCTAAGCCAGTCCATACCCAAAATAATTCCGAACCCCGCAAAGTTCAGAACAAAACAATCACAAACAAAAGAGAAATCATGACTCGATACAATCAGACCACGGCATAACATACACAAACAAGACGAACCCCAACTAGATTAGTCACAACCAATGGCCTATCAACGATATCCGGTTCTAAACCCAACCGGCCTACAAGTTCACTGCAAACAAAAGAATGCGACGCCCCAGTATCAAATTACACTCTAACTGGAACACCACAAATGAAGAGAGTACCTTGAACCACTACACTCTTTCCCTTCTCTTCAGCGGTAGGAGCTTTCAAAGACGATGGAATAGCCCCCAAAGCATAAGCTTGCACAATCTGCTTGTCCTTCCGCGGTTCTGGACAATTCCTCTTAACATGCCCCAGCTTGTCACAGTTGTGGCACTTCACCGACACCTTCGGATTCTTGCAATCCCTGGAGAAATGGCCCTTCTACTGACAATTGAAGCAAGTCACTTCGCTCTTCGGCTTCTTCTGGCCATCCTTACCCTTTTGTTGCTGCTGCTTCCTCTTCTTGTTTCCACCCTGCTGTGGTCTAGACTCTTCCTTGGTCACAGCAACAACAGATCCCTCTTTAGGAAACAGATTCTCATGCCTGAGAGCCTTCTCTACAAGTTTCTCAAATGGATCGTCCAAATGATCCACCAACTGTCTCCCAAGATAACTGTCCAAGCCTGTCACAAACTTCTCATTCTTCTGATACGAAGACTCAAAATACGACCGGGCATACTTGGACAAAGCTTCAAACTCATAAACATACTCAAGAACTGATCTTCCACCTTGCTTGAGCTCCACAAACTTCTTGAACAGAATAGACTTCTGAGCTGTAGAAATGAACTTAGCTTCAAATCTGACTTGGAATTGCTCCCAAGTAATTTCTTCCTCCGGAGTATCAATGGTGATAGAGTTCCACCAATCAGAAGCTCTCCCTTGAAGCTGTCTTGATGCTAACTTCCTCTTAGTTGCATCATCGATTCCCAAATCACCAAAGATCCTTCTACAAGCATCTATCCACCTTTGGACCTCAATGGTTGATTCTGTTCCCAAGAAAACCTTTCCTCCAAGAGCAGAATAATCCTTACACAACTTAGCAAAATCCACCGGCTTTGGAGTTTGAACTTGAACTCCAACATCCACCGATGGCCCCGGAGCTGGCATCCTTCTCATGATCGAAGTCATCATAGCTTCGAACATAGCAGCATATTCAACAGCCCCTTCAGTAGCACGGCCTTCCCTAGCAGCTGGTCTCCCTCTTCGACTCATCCTTAATATCTATAAAAAGGAATGGTTAGCACACCTAGAGAAACGACTGCATAAAGGACTCAAACTCTACTAAGCTACTATATTATATATAGTAATCATCCATCAAAATACAATTACGTCTCTCATACGTAGTTACGTCAGCGAACGTTGGGTAAAATCGATTAACCAAAGCTCTGATACCAAATGTGACGACCGCCCACGACCCCTGCACTGAACCTAGAGATAGTGCGCTGTAAAGTGTGCCAGGAAGCTATGGACGATTGTCAGGGTAAATTAAAATAGCAGAATCTATCGTATTACTCACAGCGCATGGACAAAATACAATAGAATATATATATAGTGAAGCTTCACAGAATAGAATCTCATCAATAAAACTTCATAATAGTTGAATATAAACATCTGAATAGTCAATAAATCAAGCCTCACTACATAACACTCAGAGAATATACAAGCAGCAGAACATCCAGTACATATAGTAAGAAAACAATATGCAAGCCTCCAGCTCGTCTTCGACATCAGCATCGTGCAAAGCAAGAACAGCACCTGTCACCTGCTACCTAGTCTGCCCGTCCCAAAATGGACGAACATCCCAAGGAAATAAGAGTTAAAAACATAAAGCCTTGAGTAAGACATCAGTCTTAGTGAGCGGTAAATTAACTAACAACATACCAAAAGAACATTAAGGAAAAAGGAATAGGAATCCAACCCTCCCACTCCACCTCTTTCTACAGTGATAGCCCCCAGACACACACTAAGCAGAAGCAAACATAGCAAAGCATACAATTTAAAATAAAGCAATTATCACTCGAGTCAAGGGCGATGTTTTCCAAGTACAAACCCCAAGGCCTAAACCAAGATCAGATAAGCACCCAGAAAATACCGCTCTTGAGATCGAATGACGATACAACCAAACATCCATGACTCTGGCTATCACTGTTATCATTTTGCTTCGATATCATCGTTAATTGAATGACTGGCTCTTTATTTCATCCGTCCGTCAAGGGCTAATGGAAACCCCGGTTCTAGACATGACTCTGCACGTCATCGTGACCCGTGCCTAGGACTATCGAATCTACCCAGAGTACTCGACTACCAATCAGTAGCCTTCAGGGACTATCGAATCTGCCCAACGTACTCTTGCATTGAGCATGCTAGAACCTTCAACAATGATGAGATCTCAGCCTTCTAGTCATCCTCCCCGACGACTATTTCCATACTAGCTCAAGCGCCTCTCGAGCAAACCATTATCCTCAAACTCGAACCATTTCACCGAGTTATCAAACTGCTTGGAATGATCCCGTCTGGATTAGACCAAGGCTATCTCATATCATACTTCGCCTCATCATCATCATAGCAAAGCTTCATCTCAACATCATCATCAAATCTATCCATATAAGCTTCATCATCTACTACATATGCCACAAGCAGCTTTTTCAATTCAAGAGCCTTTCCCTTATCTTTTGAATCATCTTCGACCATCTTGTCTAAATCAAATCATCAATCATCTAATTCATAGCAATCAATCAAATCAAACATTAATTCAAGTAAACAAGCATTCAAATATGATCTAAATAGACAATTATAACAATAATGGCAATTTCGTTATTAAAGAGTCAAAAGTCTAACAAGCATGAAAACATGAGCAATATCTCTATAATCTTGATGAATGAACTTGCATAGGTTAACATGTAGTAAAATGGATGCCAAATCATTATGAACAATGGATCTATATGGATCTATACTTAGGATTAGGAAAATGCATGGAAATCACTACTTTAACACAAAATCAAGCCAACGATCCGATATACTCCTTTGGATCCATGTGAGAGATAATCACCACTCACCAAATCACCTAAACAACCCAAAAGCAACACACTTCAGATCTGGACAGCGAAGGATCTAACTCGATCTATCACCAATCCGCTTCAAACGATGAAATCTCTCTTCGAAGAATGTAGATCTTCAATCTAAGCTCTTTGATCTTCGATTTGGATGGAAGGAAGTGCTAAATCAAAGTGGAGAAAAGAAGTGTAGAAGTCGAGCTCTCAAAATGGCAGCACTTCGTCGCTTCAAAATCCGGATCCCAAAAAGTGAGAAAAACCCTCCTATTTATAGGCTGAAATCCACCTTAGGTCGCTAGCTCGGAGTTAGGTCGTCCACGACTTACGACCTAAAAACCCTACGACCTAACACTCAAAGCCTCTACGACCTACGACCTAACGAATGCGCGACTTACGACTTAACAGATAGGCGCATCCATACGCGACCTACGACCTAGCACTGCGCACGACCTAACAGATCCAACGACCTAACAGATCCAACGACCTAACACTCAGCTATCCTCCTTAGGTTGCTCACGACCTAACAACTTACGCGACTTACGACCTAACCCAGACCTATTCATCTATGCGACCTACGACCTAACACACCCAGAAGCTTACGACCTAACTCTTAGGTTGCCTACGACCTAAATCAACACAGAAGCTTACGACCTAACTCTTAGGTCGCCTACGACTTAACATCTTAGGTCGTCTACGACCTAACTATGCTAACTCGCTAACTTCTATAGGTCGCTATTATCTTAAGTCGCCAATACTATAAGTCGTCTACTCCTATAAGTCGCCAACTCTCTTAGGTCGCTTCAACCCCTTAAGTCGCTCCTCCGGCCTAATCCTACCCCACGACCTAAGCCACCCTACGACTTAACTCCTATACGACTTAACTCCTATACGACTTAACTTTCTTAGGTCGTTGCCGACCTAACTTCCTTAAGTCGTTTCACTCCTTAGGTCGCCAACTTCTATAAGTCGTCCCATTCCTTAGGTCGCCCAATACCTTAAGTCGCTCCACGACCTAAGTCCCCAGGTTGCACCACTCTCTTAAGTCGCTCACGATCTAACTCCTACGCGACCTAAGTTTTGAACGACTTAAACCCTAGACGACTTAACAACATGAGACCAAATGATAACTGTTTTACGATGTTTCGATCCGTAAAAATACGGGTCGTTACAGAATGATATGAAAAAAATAAATTATAATGAGAGAAATATTTGTTCTACACTTATTTTATTGTAGAAAATTATTACCTCTACTTACAAAATAGCCTTCTTGCTTTCCTTTGCTTCTAATTTTGAAAATATAATATTCCTTCTCTCGTTCTATGCCACTAAAAATTTATTCATCATAAGATTCTCAGTTAATCCATTTGTGTTTTCAATCTTAATTGAGATGACTATTGAGCTAATGGAAACATAGATGGAGACAGAGATGAGTGATCCTCCATGATCTTTAATTCTTAACTATTTATTCAAATTATTGAGTTTTGGAGATATGATAGAAGTAACAATTTTTGTGAGATAGAAAATTAGGTAAAAGAAGAGAGAGAGAGAAAAATTATTATGAATTTGTTAATTTAGTATTTATGTTTTATTTTTGTAAGAGAAGAATGAATTATTTAATTCTCTCCTTTGGTGAATTTTTTTTACAATAAAATACCATTTTTCTACTTCCTCCATCAAAGCACTTCTTTTGACAACTCCCTTTGATTATGTAGAACAACTTAAGGTTTATGGTATCTATGTATCAATACATAACTAACTCCCTACAAAGTAAATGAAGGAACTCAAGTTCATAATCTTACCACTAAAAAAATATGAAAAAGAATCTGATATAAAATGTGAGAAAGAAACGATAGTTCAAATTTACTTGCAATAGATTTTACAGAATAAAAAAAGATTCTACAATGCTTGTGCATTAATAAATCCAATAAACCCCTACAAAATTAATTAAGGAATCAGAACAAAATCAGAGGCAAAGAGAAATATGGACACAAAAATTTGGAGAAAAACAATAAATTCAACCTCGAATTAAGAGAAATTACATGTAATAAAATAAAGATCTAACATATAAATCGAGCTCCTTGATCCAGTACCAAGGACTTTCGATGGCTTGTAGATAATTTATCCATACGTATCCCAATGCTAAAACCAATAGGTAGAAAAACAAATACTTCATAACATGAACAAAAAACTAAGGTTAATACAAAGTTGAAGAATTATTAATGAATTTAGTCAAACTATAATCATGTTAATCAAAAGTTATGAGAATAATAAAAAAATTATTTGGAAAAAATCTCATAAATTATTTGAAACAAATCTCTAGTTTACTTCTAATTGAGAATTAATTTTTATATATACACGAAAGTTAAGAACGGAAGAGAAACAAATTTGTGAGAGGTTAGAGAAGAAAGTAAAGATGGAAATAAAAGGAAAACTAATTATAATTGAAACAAATCAGAGGAATAGAGAAATTTGGACACAAAATTCAAATCAAAGATATGATATCATAAATTTAAGACAAAAAAAAAATTCAACTTTGAATTAAGAGAAAAGGCTTGTAATAAAATAAAGATAAAACCTTTAAATCAAGCTTGTTTATCAAGTAAGTCAAACTTTTTTGGCAGCCGTTGAATAATTTTTCTGTAAGAATCCTAACACTAAAAGAAACATATAGAAAAACTACAACGCATAACATGATTCAAATTAAAAAAGTAAGGTAAATACAAAAGCGAATATCATTGATGGATCAAATCAAATTACAATCATGTTAAAAATATTATGATAATAATATATAAATTGTTTAAAAAAACTCTCTAATTTGGATTGAAAAGTGATTTTTTTATATAAAATGGAGATGGAAAAGGGAAAAAATTAGGGAAGGAGGGAAAATAAAGTATACTCATGTTAATAATATAACGAGATCAATGTATAAATTGTTTGGAAAACTCTCTAATTTGGATTGAAAAGTGAATTTTTTATATAAAAATGGAGAGGGAAGAGAGAGAAAACTGTGAAAGGAGGGAGAACGGAGTGACGACAGAAAATTATGGGGAAATAAGAATTTTTATCTTGTATTGAAGGTATTGAGAAGAGAATGAGAAGGTCTATTGGGTTATATAAGAACAATAAATTCAGGAAGTGGGGAAATGAAAAAAAATACAATGAGAAACAATTATCTTAAAGTGGAAATAGATTTGGTTCTAAATGAGAATACATAGAGAAAAATATTCAGTTTTATATATAATAATAGAATAGATAAAATAGATAATAATTTATTTTTTATATAAAAACAAAGGAATGAGAAGTGGAAAAGACACGAAGCTATGAGAGAGCTCATAGAGGAACTCAGTTTTAATAGTATAGTATAGATATGCTCCCTGCATATATGAAAAAGAGTTTTATAAAGTGGAAAATCAGGTTAAAATTATACAGTATCAACTAAAAATATTCAGTTAATATATGTACTTATTTCCGAAGTAAAAATATACTAAGTTGGACTGTATATTTTATTAAAAAATATAATATAATTATACATAAACTAATAAAGAATGTTTATTACTCCAACTTATGATCAAGAAAATGTATTGTTAATTATAAATGAGGAATTTAATAAACAATAATATTATGGTTTATTTGCATTATATTATTATTAATCTTGAGATAGGTTAAAATAATTTCGAGACACTTAAAGGTAGACTATTATTACTATTATTATTTTTAAGATATATGATAATATGATTTTGAGATATTTATGTAGATCATTATTACTGCAAAAAATAATAATGTAGTTTTAAACTTCAAGGTCGTGCAGTTGGTTGGGACACGTGACACTAACGTCTAAGGTCGAGGGTTCAATCCTTGCCTATTACACATCTATTTAAATATGCCTGAAGTATATGGTTCTTGGATCTCACAAAAAAGTTTTTAGATGTGCAAGAGGATTATTATTGTTTTTAGATAAATAATAATAAGATAATATTTAAATTTAAATAGATCATTATTAATTCTAGTTAAAAAACGATATTATATCTTTGAGAAATTTTTATTATTAATTTGAATCAAATAATAGCACTGCATTCTTAGATGGTTCGGTGCTAACTAATAACATCACTGTGAAGTACATAATGATGAAAAATACACAATATTAGCACTGTGAAGTAACAACATTATCATTGTGAAGTACACAATTTTCCTAAAAGGTTCTCCATTCTTAAAAGGTACAACTTTCATATGCTCTCTGTAGATGAAAAAGGGTTCTATAAAATGACAAACCAGCTTAATATCAAACACTATCAAATAAAAATACACAGTTAATATGTACTTCTTAGTTCTTAAATTAAAATATACTAAGTTGGATGACATATTTTGTTAAGAAATATAAGACACTTATACACAACCTAATAAAGAACTTGTATTAATCCAACTTATGATAAGAAAATTTATTGTTAATTATAAAATGAGGAATTCATTAAACAACAATATTATAGTTTATTTGCATTATATTATTATTAATCTTTGGAATAGTTATAAATATAGTTTTGAGACACCTAAAGTAGACTATTATTATTATTATTTTTAAGATAAATATTAATATGATATAAATAAAAATAATGTAGTTTTAACCCCAAGGGTAGTGCAGTTGGTTAAGACATGTGGTGCTCATATCCAAGACCGAGGGTTCAATCTTTGCCAATGACACATCCCTATTAATATTGTGACGTCCCGTCTTTTTCGAACAACTTAAGCTGATAATAAACCACACATGTCCAACTTTAATCGTTCAAATTTGATAGATTACTAATTTTTGGTTTAAAATAGAATCAAACACAAAATCACACACATAGAATAATACAAAATCTCGCACCGGAAATAAATAATATACATAGTTCATGAAGCTACTAAACAAAATACATCAGAGTTCAACCTTTAATTATACAGCACTGGAACTACATAAGAGTCTACTGGTACAAGCCAAAATGAAATAGGTAAGTAATACTGGATAGAGTGGAGTCTTCAACTAAGTCTTCGCCTCCTAAAATAAGCACTGCTCACACACTGCAATACTCAGGCTGACCCGAGCATAAAGTAAAACAATACACTCGAGTCAGGACTAGAAGTTCTCATGTAAGTAAGTCTAACTCAAGTGAAATGTACAAAGTAACTCAAGAGATGTTACGGGATTTTCCATCTCTTAAGGATCCGTCAAATCATCTATATACAGTAGGATACGCTATATATGTAATGTCTATCAATAAAGTAAATATTTTCTTAGCGTTAAGGCTTTACATTAATCCCCCTTAACGCTTTTTTAAGCATTGTCGTACAGTTTGCATATGACGCCCCAGTAGCACGTCGAGGGACACCGTGATATGACGACACTAAATCAAAATCTTAGTGGTCTCATATATGGATAAAAGTATGACAAGACACGTTAGGCAATACCCAAGGTAGGATACTATCAGTTCGGGTTGCAGGGCTGGTGGTAACGCATCTCCGCAGCGACCGCCCACCGCGTCCAACACTCCCATAATCGAAGGGTGATCACCAACAACAACCGAAGTAAGTATATAAATACGAAAAACTGTGTCCGCTAGGGATAGCTAGCCCACTTGGCCCCGTCAAGCCGTCCTATTTTAGTCATTTCAAATTGGCACAAGTGTCAGGGTCTATCCATCATCGTTCTCTTTCATCAAATCCAGCAACATACGCCAAAACCAACCACTTCATTTTGGAGTCTCTTCCACGTACACAGTTGTTAAAGTGGTTCCAATATTGACAGAGAGTATGTCAATAAGAGGCACCGGTCTCTTTAACAACCAAACGTCATTGTACACACCGATTGGTTATTTTATTAAATCAAAGCATATCTTATTTCTAAATAACATCTCCCCATTTAACTTAGATGAATTTGAACTTAAAATCTAAACATTCAAATTTAAACAATTATTTCACCTTTACATAATTAACCAAATTTAATAATTATTCAAATTAACAAATTCAATTAAATTTTTAAATACAAAAGTTTTATTAAATATTCAATTTAATTAAACTTCTAAATTAAACAATTTACTTAATTACTCAATTTAACACATTTAATTAAATCTTAATTTAAAACAATCCAGTTTAATCTTTAGATATTAATTTAATCAAATCAATTAAAATCCCTTTTTTAATTCAATTAAATATTCATTTAAAATTTGATTACATATACAATATTAACAAATTCCATTAAATTTCAATTAATCAATTTAACGGGTTTAAATATCATTAATATTCGACATAACCACTTTAATTCAAAAACAATTCAACTGATATTTCATTTAAAATCTAATATAACTTTTATAGTTTTCAAAGTTAAATATTAACTTCAACATAAGTTCCGAATTTATAAATTCAAGTTAAATTTTCAAATTTAAAATTTTCTCTTTTTTTCCAATTTCAAGTTAAATTTCTTAATTATTTCTTTATATCAAATTTAAATCTTAAATATTCAAAATAAATTTCATTTTACCAATCGGTGTTTATTATTAAATTTTCTATCCTAGGCCAAGTGATTTAAATTTGGGTATATATCGTTTTAACCCAATATCGCGGATCAAATTTCAGTGTCCAATCAATTCATATAATAACATGGCGATGGGTATATAAAATATGAATCAACCTACTGATAATCACAATAATAACAGCTATGGGTTTCACATGCAATCGGAATTCAAACTAAATGTATGTCATATAGTTTCCATATCACACACAATGTCAAACTAGTTGTGATTTCCAAATGTCAATGTCAATATCATTTCTAATTAACAAATTTTATTTATCGATTTATGGTTTTACTTGCAATCAATTTCTAGTCGTGAATTTATAAATATTCACCTTCCGTGTGTGAAACTGAAATGGAGAAAATGTTGACACGGACTAGCTAAGCGGCCACGTGCTCACACAAGACAGCGGCTGCGACGACAATACCCAGATGAGATAGGCTCGGTTTCTTCCTTGTTTTCCTTTTTTTTTCTTTTACACATTGCCTACTCTTTTTTTTCACACTGCAATGTTGCTTGCCTTTTTTCTTCTTCTATGCTATGCAATACTGCTCAGGTGAGACACGACCATACACGTTGCTTTTTGTTTTTTTCTCTAGGCTAGGCTGGCTGCGGGTTTTGGTGGAGGCGTGGTGAAGGCGGAGATTGAGTGGAAGGTAGAGGGGAGTTGGCTCCGTGGAAAGGTGGAGGTGAGTTCGGTGATGGGGTTGCTTAGTCGGAGGCTGGTCGGAGGTACGTTGTGGGTGTGGGTTTCGGTAGGGGGAAGGTGGATTGGGCGGAGGGGAGTCGGCGCAGGTGGCTGCGAGTCCAGGAAGGTAGGCGAATGCGTCAGAGGTGCATTGCGGGTGAAGGCGGAGGTTGAGTTGTTGTACGGGCAGAGGGGAGTTGAGTTGCGCGTGGTTGGTAGAATAGAAGGGGAAGGAAAAAAGGAGAGGAGGGACTGGGCGGAGGGGTTATGGTTGCATGAGTTGCGTTCTTCTCTTATATATATTTACTGAGGAAGAGAGGACATAAATTTTCACAGTAAAGAGCAAGAAGAAGGGCACGCGGGTATAAATAGAAGGATGCACAGGGTTTATTAAATGCGAGCCTTAAATGCTCGAGACAGCTGCGCGCGACATGCTCAGGGGCTCGAAGAAAGAATGAATTAGAGAAATGATGATAAATAAAAATATCCAACATGGCACGGTCACGTACCGCTATCTCACCGATTTAGCATTTTGCAACGGACGCTAAAATATGAAAACAAATATACCACGGAGATCAGTGCGATGAGACGAATCTAATGGTGTACTAAAATCTGTGTTGCGATAGTCGTAACAAAATTCCATCTATCGTCAGTTATATTGCTTTGAATTTGAACGACAACGACAATTTCTGATAAAAGGAGCTACAAAGATAGAAAAATTTGGTCATAAGAGGGATGTCTGTTCGGTGATTTCTAATATCTCAGTTCCATCTCCACCGCTGGTCAACCATGGATTCCAATTCGTGTCAAAGTGTATGTGGTTGAAAGGGATTTTACTGGATCATTTATGGAAAAAGAGAAACGAGGGAATCAAATATTTAGAGGACTTGGTTTTTCATTTTGATGTTATTAATTCATCAAATATTGGGAAGGGTTACAGAGAAAGATTTGGAGATCCAGAAGATTATTTTGGTAATTCTGATTCGTCTTCCAATAATTCTGATATAAAAGATGTGAATTTTGATATTTTGAATATGGTTGATACTGTCTTTCTGGATACTGTTACGAAAGAAAAGTATCAAGGCTTCGATCCTTTATTATATGATCCTGCTATTAATCATTGTAATGTAGATTCTCATTCGTCAAAGACAAGAGTTTTGATAAATTGTTCGGCCTCATTCATGGAGGATTCTGAAAAGGAAAATGAGCCGAGAGATTTTTTCAAGGGTTTCATTCATCTAAATAGCAAAAGAGCCAAAACAAAATCTCAAAAATTAGGTAGCTTTGAGTTATTTTCTTCAAATAAATTTGAACGTCTTGCTTCGCCAGTCTCTGTTTTTAGTTCTGTAAGGCCTGGAGGATCTGATGGTCTTTCTTTGCTTGAAAGCTTTGCTGCAAAACAATTGAAGCTAATGTATAATAGTAATGTAACCGCTGCTGATAATAATAGTGTTAGTTTGGATGACAGTAATCTCTTGAAAGATGGTACGATGGATTGGTCAGATGATATAGGAATTATGGATTATGATATTTTTGATCAAAAAGTAGTGTTGGCTGATAACAGAATTTCTGATGTTCGAATGGATTTTGGTTTAAGGAGTTTTGATCAGAATTCAAGGTCTGATGAGGTTAATTGTTTTAATAAGTGGTTGAAAGTATCGGGTGTCGATATTCCTTATGTAGTTGAACTTGCTAATCTGGTTAGAGGTGTAGTTGAAAAAATTGGAGATCCTTTGTATGTTGGCTGTACTGATCACAATGGAGATATTTTTAATGTCGATCTTGGAGATCTTTGTGATTCTGTTGTGTTTTCTGATTCGCCTGTGGAGGAAGTTGATGGGTTGGAGTAGGAGGCTCTTGTATTTTTGGACAAGTTGTTGGAATTTTCGTGTGATGAGAGTTTGAGCATATCTTCTGTTGGTACTGTTGATATGCACAATGATATAAGTGAGAATGGTGCAAAGAGTTTGTTTGCACGTGATGATAAGAAATCACTGAGCTTAATTGCATATGCTATTAATCCTTCTGAATTGGAAGAAGTTTTAGTTGAAAAGGTTGGAGTTCCACTGACTGTTGATTACAGTGTTTGCATTCGTGATGAATTTAATGGCAAGTACGGTGTTTCTAATGAGTATTCTTTTCTGGGTAATACTGGAATTAGCAGTTTGGAGGAGAAGGTTCCAGTTTGTTTGGATAAGGAAGGCACAGTTGGTTCATGTAGGGGTTTAGTGAATTGTTTGGGTTTGTCTGATGTGGTGGGGAATGCTGTTAAGAAGGATTCTGTAAATATGCAAGTGAGTGATGGCTTTAATTTGGTCTCGGGTGATACTATCGATACTGTGGTTGTTAACAAAGTGAACAATGAATTGGATTATACTTTGTTGGGAACTCTGGCAGCATTTTCTCTTCTTATTCTTCTACATCGAGGAGAGGTAGATGTAGGAAGTCTATGGCCGTTAGCGGTTTTGTTCATCATAGTGCCAAGATACGTTGTAGCCATTCTCAATCTACGGGTAAGTTACCCGATTCGAGTACCGTGAGTGGTGTTGCGAATTCAGGCTCAAGTATGTTTTCTGTTTTGGGTAGTACGTTTTCCTCATATGCTCTGGGTAGTTTATCATCTTTTTAGTTTAGTCAGTTAGCTAATGATACCGCTTTTATTTTTTCTGATATTGAGGTAGATCTAGAGTATATTAGAAGTAAGGAATTTGATAGGGCTAGATCTGTTAGTAGATGAGGATTATCAGTTGGAATATCAGAGGTTTGCACGATTTAAGTAAGTGTGACAAAGTGAGAGATTTTTTTAAAGATTATTCTATAGACATTGCACTCTTACAGGAAACTAAAATTGAATGCCCCGATATTCGTTTTTATAGAAGATTAGGTGGGTTTCATTTTAAGAAATGGGTTTTTTTTACCTTCTGTAGGCGCTTCTGGGGGATTAATGATTGGGTGGCGGGATAACTATTTTAAATTGCTCTAATGTATTTCCAAGCAGCATTCTCTGCATATTATTCTTATTAATCTTAGCAATAATTCTTTTTTAAATATTTCTAATGTTTATGGGCCTAACTCAAAAATGGGTCGTCGGATTCTATGTAATGAATGTCTTCAGTTTAGATCTTTAGCTCCTGGTTCTTGGATTTTGGGGGGTGATTTCAATGTTACGCGTTTTATAGAAGAACGTTCTCCACGGGAGGGTGATTTCTCTGCTATGGAGGAATTTGACCAATTTATTATTAATTCTAATTTGATTGAAATTCCTCTTTCTAATAGAAAATTTACTTGGAGTAATACTAGGGAGCCCCCGTCTATGGTTCTTCTGGATAGGTTCTTCGTTAGTGATGAAATTGAGGATAATTTTCCTATTTATAGAGTGTCTGGTTTGCCTTACACTTATTCCGATCATTGTCCTATTATTCTCACTTATGAGCAACATAGAGTTATTAGTAGATCTTTAAATTCAAAAAATGTGGTTATTAGAATCCAATTTTCAAATTTAATTAGGAATATGAGTTTTTATAATATTGGAAATAAGGATAATTCTGCTAAAAATTTTGTTTTAAAACTTAGGGATCTTATGAATTTTCTTAAAATTTGGAATAAAAATGTTTTTGGTAGTATTAAAATTAAGAAAGAAAATATTCTTTCTGAAATGCTTAAAATAAACAAGATAGAAGAAAGACGGCAACTAAATTTAGGTGAACGTAACGTTCTCGCTAATCTAAAAGATGAGCTGAACTCTACTTTAGAAAAAGAGGAGGTTATGTGGAAACAGAGGTCCAGAATCTAGTGGATAATTGAAGGTGACAATAATACCCAATTTTTTCACAATATGGTAAATGGTAGAAAACGTTGTAACACGATTAATTCAATTTTTGTGAATAATGAAGAATTATTTGATCAAAGAGATCTTAATAAGGCTTTTACAGACTATTATAGAGAAATTTTTGGTAATAAAAACAATCATAGAATTAATGCTAGATGGAATGATCTTTATCCTTCTGATTCCAGTGTTGATCTTTCGGAGTTAGATAACCCTTTTACCGAAGAGGAAATTTGGAAAGCCATTAATGACAAGGCAGGTGACAAATCCCCTGGTCCGGATGGGTTCCCAATTTTCTTTTATAAAACATTTTGGGATGTTTTAAAATTCGATTTAATTAGCATGTTTTAACGAATTCTATAATGGAAATTTGCAATTAGGAAGATTTAATTTTGCAAATGTTATTTTATTACATAAAAAAGTAGGGGCTAATAACTTAAAAGATTTTAGACCTATTTCATTAATTAACTGTTCCGTTAAAATTATTTCAAAAGTTTTAGCTAATAGACTTAGTATAAGAATGAACGATCTAATTGACTGCTCACAATCTGCTTTCATTAAGGGGAGAAATATCACCGACGGTGTGGCTGTTGTTTAAGAATACATTAATCACTGTTGTAAGAATAATATAACATGTGCGATTTTAAAATTGGACTTCGCTAAAGATTTTGATTCGATAGATTGGAATGTTCTTGTAAATATATTTCATGCTAGAGGTTTTGGTCATTGATGGATTAGCTGGATCATGAATTTGCTTAGAACTGGTAACTCTAGTATTATGGTTAATGGTACTTTAGGCAATAAAATTCAATCTAAGCCAGGTTTAAGGCAAGGGGATCCTTTATCACCTTTTTTGTTTAACTTAGCCGCAGATGTTTTTGCTAAGATAATTAAAAAAGCGGTTGATAATGGATCTCTGGGGAATATAGGTAATGATATATCGCGTAACGGTATATATGTCATTCAATTTGCAGATGATACCTTGCTTTTTTCTTTCCATTTACCTAGACACATTATTATTCCTAAGTTTATTTTATATAGTTTTGAACATCTACCCGGTTTAAAAATAAATTTTGATAAAAGTTCTGTTTTAGTTTTAAATGATTTTGAAAAAGTTGATGAAAATTTAGTTGCTAATACGGTTAATTGTAAAACTATGAATTTTTCTTTTGACTATCTTGGTTTTGTGATCAGACCTACTAAACTTAAACATGATGACTAATTTATAATCATAGATAAAATCAAAAATAGAATTTCTAATTGGAATGGGAGATTTTTATCGAGAGCGGTAGATTAGTTCTAATAAATTCTGTTTTATAAGCTCCTCGATTATTGGATGTCTATGCATCTTTTTTTAGATTGGGTGATTGATAAAATAGACAAAATTAGAAGGGATTTCTTATGGAGTGGGGAAAACTCTAATAGCAACATTAATTGTTTAGTAAATTGGGAAACAGTTTGTAAATCTAAAAAGGATGATGGTTTAGGAGTCATTAATTTGCGTAATATGAATTTTTCCTTATTAGGCAAATGGTTATGGAAGTTTATGGATATTTATGATAATGCTACTTGGAAAGAAATCATTTTTAAATATTACTATAATGGTAGTGACAATTTATATCAAATTACTCCTTCAGTCATTCACAAACTATCTAATTTTTGGAAATCTATTTTAAAATGTCATGTGATTTTTAACTTAGGCACTAATACAATAGTTCATTCAGGTAATAGTACTTCTTTTTGGCATGATCGTTGGATTTTCGTTACCCCTCTTAGGATTGAATTTAGAGAACAATATGAAATTTGTAATTTTAAGTATGCTTTAATTATAGAAGTTTTTTCTCTCGAAAATGACCCTCCTTGGAATTTTAGTTTTAACAGAAATTTAGTAGGGTCAACCCTTAGGCCTCTTTCTTTGCTTTACGCTAGATTAAATCTATATAATATTGATAATGATAATATTAGTTGGGAATTGGATAAGAGTAAGAAATATACTTCTAATTCTTTTTATGGATTTATTAACTTTTCGGGTGTAACCAATAATTTTTTAAATTTATTTGGAAATCAAATGCTCTTCCTAAATCTAAAATGCACATGTGGTTAATTATGCATGGAAAACTAAATAGTATAGAATTTTTAAAAAGAAAAAAAAATACAAATTGATAATAAATGTTATTTTTGTAATTTGCATTTTGAAAATATTAAACATGTATACTATGATTGCATGGATACTTATTGCATTCTAAATAATACCCTTAAAATCTTTAACTTTAATATAATAACTAAAATTTCCGATTGTGAATTCTATTGGAATACTTTTAGATTTATGTTCAAAAAGGATAATAGATTCTTACTTGACACTTTATTCATTATAACTTGTTGGTATATTTGGTCTGAAAGAAATCAGAGAATTTTTAATAATAACAATAGTCACTTTAATAAATTGATTTTTATAATTTCTTCATTTTGTTTTAATTGGATCTCTAATCCTAAATATAAATTAGCTAAAAATAACCTATTTAAATAATATCTTAATAAGTTTAGTAATAATATTAATCTGTTTAAGCATAAAAATAATATTTTTGACTTTAATAATTGTAGTATTAATATTTTTTCAAACTTAAATGATCATTTCACTGTGTATCATAATTTACTTTTGATCAAAGGACCATAAGGATAATTTCATATTTGTTTTAGTTATTGTTTTAGTTTTTTTTTGTTTTGGTTTATAGATCTTTTAGTTCTTTAGATCATGGATCCTATTAGCTTTACTTTATTAGATCTTTTGTTTGTTTTTTAGTCTTTTTTCTAATCTTTACTTTATTCTGTCCTATTAGCTTTACTTTTTTTTTATCTTTACTTCTTTCTCATTTATACATATATATGTATATAAATTTCATTTATATTCATATATGTGTATCATTTTAACTATTTTCCTTAGTTACTTTTCAGATACAGGTCTGGGCTAGATAGGGTGTTATTTTCTCTTTGTAGGTACATAGGATTGCTGATTGCAGGATTGCTGATTGCAATAAGAAATTATTCTCAGTACATCTCCATCTTCATTATGGCGTTCTATTTTCAGGAGGATTCACTCTCAGCTAGGCGCTACTTCTAGTTTTACCGAGTCTTCAGAGTGGAGTTTTCCATTCAGGATCATTATCAATTCCTCTTCAGATTAGTCGCATCTCCATTCCTTCCGAGTCAACAGCATGGAGTTTCCTTCTTAGATGGTGTTGGCTTCCAGTATCATTGGGTTTGTGATATACATTAGTTTTTCAGGTACTTCTAACATCTTAATATCGGGCGGTGGCCATGCCAGAACTCAATATTGGGGTGTAATGGGCGGTGGCCTTGCTGGAGCTCGTTATAAGGGTACCTGAGTTTTTTCATTTGATACTTGTACTTAGATTTGCTACCTGCCAGGCACGTTGGCAACGCCTTACTTTGTGATATATATAGTGGTATGTGTGCTCTCCTCTATTTCTAGAGGATCGCACATTTTTCTAATATATATATATATATATATATATATATATTTACTGAGGAAGAGAGGACTTCAATTTACACAGCAAAGAGCAAGAAGAACAAGGAGAAGCAAGAAGACGAGCACGTGGATATAAATAGAAGGATGCACAGTGTTTATTAAATGCGAGCCTTAAATGCTTGAGATTGCTGCGCACGACATGTTCAGGGGCTCGAGGAAAGAATGAATCAGAGAAATGATGATAAATAAAAATATCCAACGTGCATGGTCACGTATTGCTATCTCGCCCATTTAGCGTTTTGCAACGGACGCTAAAATATGAAAACAAATATACCGCAGAGATCAGCGCGACGAGACTAATCTAATGGTATACTAAAATCTATGTTGCGATAATCATAACAAAATTCCATCTGTCGCCAATTATACCGTTTAGAATTTGAACGACAACGATAATTTCTGATAAAAGGAGCTACAAAGATCGGAATTGAGCGAAACAAACTTTGACGTTTTAATCAGAAATTTTTTAGATCATTTTTGTGCAAAAAATTTTATATTTCAAAATTTGATAATTCTTACTAAAAAATATACCAATCGAGTTTCGAACATATTTTGACACAAAATAAATTTCATTGGCCTCATTTCAATAGACGCATTTCAACTATCCAGTTATCGTTGTCGAATTTTATTGTTAAAAATAAATTTTTATTTTAAAAATCTTTGTTAAAATTCTTATTATATTGTTGAAAAATTCAGGTCGTTACAAATATACTTGAAGCATGTTTTGTGGGTTTGTTGCGTACTTCCTCAGACTTTACATGTGAGCTTGATTCTCTGGATCTTCAAAAGAAAAGTAGTTTTCAGATGTTTAAGTGGATTATTATTATTTTTGAGATAAATAATAGTAGTATGATCCTAAAATGTAAAATGAATTATTATTATTTCAAGATAAATAACGACAATTTAACTTCAAGATATTTTATTACTATTTGAGAAAAATAATAGTAATACTTTTCTTAAGAGGTTGAGTCTGGACTAATATTATCATCTGGAGTACACAATAATGGAGCGATTTTACGATAATTGAAGTACTGTTAAAAGAAATTTTGTGACATTTCATAGTGAATCATCATTATTTTAGACGGATAATAATGTCATGGGTTTAGACTATTATTATTTTTAGAATTAATAATTATTAACGTAGATTTTCGCTTTAACAACAATTAAAGGCCGAAGACTAGGCTTCAAATAGAGAGCTTCAGTTTTATGAACACCAAAGAACTTTAGTGCTGGAATAATAGTAAATGCTAATGTCGAAATAATAAAGCATAGTGGTTCAAGAAAAACTCATATATCTACTTTGGTACTTTAATTTTTTTAGAGTTATGTATAAGGATTTCAAATGGTGATTGAAGTCAATAATGAGTTTTTCCAATAATTTTGATCTAGAAAAGTAGTATTTGATTTCTTACTTGATTATTACTAGGTAATCCATGCCTATTTCTAGAGATTTAGAATGACTGCAGATCGATGAAGTGACAAACTAGGTCGGTGTTGACCATTGGATTGTTGGCATTTATTATTCATCTAGCATATTCGCTCTTGCACCTGTGGATCAATAATGTGTAATTTATAGATGACTGTATCTCTTACTCTAAACTTTGTATAGTGCTTACATGTAGTGCCTTTGAATGGTGGATATTTCCTAATATCATAGTCACTTCTAGAGTGTTCATTTTGAGGTTCATATTTCTTTGAATGCTTGCTGGCTTTAACAATTTGGCTAAGTTTTTGTCATCTACATACTTTCGGCCAATGAAAGCCTTTGGCTTGTCGATGTTCAATTCTTGTACATGATTAATAAAGTTAGCACATCTTAAGTTAAGGAAAGTGAAGGTAATAATGCTTGGCATTTATACCTTTTAGCTAATGATTAATTCAATGTTTTAGTTATGTATGATCCAAGAGACATATAACCCCCGGCATATATTCCCCTCTTTGATATTTCCCTAGTAGGAGTAAAATATCTTTGCCAGCTCGGTTAATAGCTAAAAGTCCTACTATTTTCAGATATTGAAAATACAATATAAGCCCACGATAAATTATAGCATAGCACATGCTTCCTAAAAATTTACGTTGCTTGGGTGCAAAGTGAATATTTTCTGAAGAGATGATTTTAGATTTTTTTACGGTCTTGTATATGATGTAGTTTTTTATGTGAAATTAGAGCAGTTAATTCTACATCTTCATATTTACATGGCATTGGTTGTATAACAACCCCCATCCACAATGCTCCAATCTACGCCTAAAAGTGGCATTAGCATCGCGAATGTAATTGATGGCTGATCGTTTTGAGGTAAAATATAAAACAGATCATAGAGTTATATACAAAATTCTACATTTTCTGAAACTCACAACACAATGAATAAAATATAATAATAAATAATACAATCATAGATATATAAAACAATGGTATAACATCCCATCTCTATACCAACACTATCCAAGAGTATTATAGAGCAATACTGTCGGATAATACGGAGGACAAGGCGATATGAGGTATACACGTGAATATTCCCTTGGGCTAACACTGGTACGTATTAAAAACACCGAATAAATAATTCACCTATATGTACGAAGTATGGGCACAAAGCAATAAACACGTGTGCCTGAAGGACAAAACAATACACAATATACATAGTATAATATACATTACTAGGTTTTATACATACATAAATCTATACAATACAAATTAATATACAACAATATCGAATAACTAGTCTCCTGTATGCCTAAATAATACAGCCTAGTCTCAACATCCCTGCACCTGATGCCTCGGACTGACTCGAGTATTATATAAATAATAAACAGGTCAGACTTTATATACAATGATGGAGTAATAACACAAAGTAATAATATAAGAATTATAATAAATTACAATCTCATAATATCTCAACCACATTCACAGCAAACCCAAATAGGAAAGCGTCATCACCCATTTAAAACACATCAAGTCAAAATTTCACATAAAACAACATCAATTGGGTGAATCATCTATATCTTGTTATCACTATCAAATCTAGAAATAGTCAATAATGAGACATCCTCAAGAGAAGTCAGGCGATAATGAAGCAATGCCCCAAATATTTCTCAATCTTGTATTATAAAATACTAATTTCAAACCAATAAAAATCAATAAGAAAGATTTGAGCCAGCTCATAACAATGCCGCAAGGTGCAAAATCATATATATCGATCCACAGCCCTTGGAGAGGTAAAACGCTTGACTATTAGGTCCTAAGAGATAGAAACAACAAATCAATAATAAGTAGGCCATCTTCCTTAGAAGGATAAGGGGTTGATCATACTCTGGATACAATCTCAGGTATAATCTCGTCCATACATAATATATGTCTATCTACTGCCTACATACATACACCCACACCAAAACCAAATGGGAGACTGACAACACATCTACTTGCCCCAAAAGCCACACGTGGTCTATATGACACGACTCCTACAGTCATCAGTTACCATTACCTTTCCTCCTCTCGGTATCCTGCCAACGATCCACCATAGACTCGACAATACGTAGCCTCTTCGGCCATGACTAGCGACATGTGCTCATGTGGTAACTGACTGCTGGCGTTTGTGACACAAGGGGCAACCAACTATCAATCTCGTGATGCGCATAAAATACTATAAACAACAATGGTCTCGTGGATCTGGGGTGTAACCCCACGATCAGGCTTCCAGGGTGGATACTAGTCAATCTGGTTCACTCTCGAAACATAAAAGGAGTTGGACAAAGGTAGACATACACATAATGTACACAAACTATGTGGCTAACAAGTAGCCTCCATAGATGCTTACCGCAGCGAGTCACCCACACATTACGTACCTTCGTATGAGTGTCATCCATGAGCAAAGAATAACTGAATAAATAACACAACAATGACCCATACCACCAAGTTTTACTTGTCCACTTATTCAGTGCTCATACATCACACTCGCTCCTTCAATATTCTATATAACGAGTCCAAAGAATAACCGGAGAAACATTACCAAATCCCCATCCCAAACGGTATTATAACTCCGTTTATTCAAATTCTTCATCACACAGAATAAACATATCAAGAAATCACATGGAAAGATGTCATCATCGTATCATCTTAAATCATCAGTCAAATCAATATCAATGGTGAATCACTCATATCATCTAAATCGGCATTGAGTAGATGGGAAATCATAAAGCTCAGAAATAAATAATAAACGTCCATATATACCAAATTAATATACAGGGAAAGATTGATCTAGAAAATTATGAAACAGTTATCCAAATAATTATAATTATAAAATAATTAAATTGGTATCAAGAGAAATCATTTTTATGTCATATAAGAAAATAAATACTTATAAATGAACAATAAATAGATCTTCAACATTTAATTTAATTTAATAATCATTTGCATATTTCGGAAAGTACTTATACTACCTTTGAAAGTCCAAAATAAATTATAAAACCAAACATTACTCATAGAGTTTAATTCAATGTACAGGAAAATAATTAGGAAAATAATAGAAACAAATTATCTGAATAGGTATAAATATGAAACATTAAGTCGATGCCTCAAAATAATTATTTACATCATTTCATCTCACATAAGGAAGAAAATACATAGAAATGAACAATAAATATATATTTTAGAATTAACTAAAATTTAAATTCTATCATAAATTTATTATTCACATTAAATAATTAGTTTTCCAATCTTTTATTTAAATACATTTTCAAAACATATTATATTACTATATTGATTTTTAAATAGACTTTTCTAATCAATAAAAAACTATATTTATATGATTATAATTAAATATATTTCTAGATTTAAAATAACTAAATTAAATAAAATTTTAGTAAAATTTTTATAGATTGCTTTTAGGAAGATTTTAAAACACTTAAATAATATTTCTAAGACTTCCAAATATTCATTAAAATAAGCAATGATTATATATATATATAATTATAGAGTAAAATTACTCCACACATATATCAACCAACATCACTATCAATAACGCGTGACCCAAGTCAAGTTCCATCAAACTCCGGTCATCTATAAAATTCACGCTTTGACATACAAATAAATATTCAATTTAATTCACAAACGGACAGAGCTCCGTTTGTAAATCGATACATCCAACTAACACACTCGATTAATTTTCACAATATCATCCATATCAACCAAGGAATTTTAAATAATACATGGGATAAATTCATAATATTCAGTGGATCAGAATTTGTAGATGAAATATATATAGATGTGAGTAGAAATACTCACCTCAATTTATTGCTTTCCTAAGCTCGTTTTTAGCTTCAGCTTGCACCCAAATCTACAGTGGTTACTACCAAGCACCATACATTCACAACACCATTCAACTCAAACAAGATATCAACACGACAAGCAATAACAATACCAAATATGTTTGCCATTTCGCCTTTTGACCCTCAGCCTCTGGCATGCGAGCAGTTGTGTAATAGTAGAATTCCATATCAGCTCCATATGATAGTCAAATTACCATCGGAGACTGTAATTCGCTGTCGACTCATTTTTTTTGGAGCCATCCGTAACGACCCGGATTTTTCGACGTTTGATTTGGAATATTTAAATGGTTTTAAATATTAAATTTGAATTATAGATTGATTTTGAATATGGAAATTTTGGGTTTTGATTTATAAAATAAATTCAGAATTTAAATATAGCGATTTATTGGATAATTTAATTATTGAATTTAATAATGGAAAATTAGTTAAATTATTGAATCTTGAGTTTTAAGCTTGTTAAAATAATTTAAAGGCTTGTAAAATTTATATAAATAATAATGAAGATAATAGAAGTTTTGAAATTGAATTTAAAAGTGATCCGTTCAATTTTAAAAATCGTTTGTTCAAATTGACATTTAAAAAATAGCCTTCCGAGGCACAGTCTCGGAATTCGACGAAACTAGTTCCATTGGATCCGTAATATTGTATTATTATCGGATTTCAAATTTCGTAGCATGTGGAGTTATAGTTTGGTCGTACAAGATATAAACGCGCTGAAATTTATATCGAAATTTCAATAAAATAATTGGATCCAAAAAGCTATCTTCTCCATACGATCGAATTAGGACTCGAAACCTTTTCCATTGCGCTCGGAATAGGGGTATAACATTACGAACGTCTAGCGGCATGCCTCGATAGGGATTTGAGATTTTGAGTTGCGTAAATCGAGACGTTTTGAAAATTCAAATAAATAAATTGTCTAGTCAATCCTCTTTCAGCAGTAATTCCATCCTCTCTGTACGTTAACCTATTCTAACATGGCAACATCTCATCTCTTCTCCTTTTAAAAAAAAAGCAGAACACGACATCCCTTTTCTCCTTCAATCAGTTCGAAGCCTCGTTTATAAAAAAAAGCAAGCATTCTACAGAGAAAAAAAGAAATTCAAAACTTCAAAAGGGATAATGGCCGAACACGCAGTTAAAATGAGTTCCCTTCTTTCCTCTCTTCAGTTGATTCATGAAATCAACTCATACAAAAAAAAGTTTGAATTCGCGTTCAAATTGGCAGAGGCGTGGGAATTCTCGAACTCGAGTTCGAACTCGAAAGGCACCGGCGCGCGATTGAAGTGACCACGATGCGATTGGAAGGCCTCGCAATCGAGTCGCGACTTGATAGAGGCGTAGCGATAGCAGCATTCTAATTATTTTCGAATTTGGGTGGGGTTCGTCATCGCGCGTATACGCGTGCGTTGGAAGCAAGCGAGGCAGAGTTGCGACTAGGCTGTACATATGGTTGGAGGGCGATGCGAGATGGGCATCATTGCTGATGGGTCGCGATGGTCGAAGGTTGAAGGAATGGGGAACTCGAGATGGCCGACAGTGGAGACGCGGTGGTGCCTGGATTAATGTGGTTGCTTGCTTTCTGCTTAGCAATTTTGGTGAGTGAACTTTGCTGCTACGTTCATTTTCATTGCAAGATAAATAAATATATATATATATTTTAAAAAATATAATTAATTGCGAAAAATTATGGTAATCAGTAGGTAATTATCTCTCAATTAGACAACTAATTAAAAAGTTGAATTTAGACCACTTATTAATTCGTAACATGTTTATACGAGGTCGAATTCGAGTATGGACTTGTGCATCGGATTCGTGATGATGTAGGATAAAATATGGAAGTTGGAACGGATTGCAAATAAAATCAAGGTGAGTAAAATCTCACTCATTTGGATTGCTAGAATAATTTAAAAATGATGAATTTAAATTATTGGTTGTTGGTTGAATTTATAAATTATGATCTGTTGGATGTTAAATATATATAGTAGTATATATATTAGTATTTGGAGTGATATTCCCACACATTATAGCTGATGAGACCCTATGCGCCCAGCATAATAGCAGATGACCCTATATACCGCGATATCCCCCTCAAAGTAGGATTGGTATCATTTTTATGTTGTATTAACATCTGTGGATGCAGGGAAACAGGTTGGAGGGATCCAATTGGATTCCTCAAATATGTTGTTTATTTTTCATATATAGTGATATATGATTTGTGTAGAATAAACTATTATAGATTATTGTAGTGATTGTAATTATTAGATGCTATTGTAGCACTGACCTGAATTTTGATAATTTAAATACTATAAATATATTTTTTAAAAATTTATGGAATTAAAAGGAATTTGATATAATAATATATATTGGAATCGAGTTATTCTAAAGAAAATGAATTAGAGAAAAAATAATATATACATTTAATTTTTGGTTATTCTTAACTGTTATGGATTATTGAGTGGAGATTTTTTTATAAAAGAATGAATTATATAAGAAAATTTATAAATGATATTCTGGAAATATAAAAAGGAGTTAAAATCAATATTGAAAATAGATTGGAAGTGTAAAGGGAATTTATAAGAAATGAAATTTTATAAATGGAATTTAATAATTAAGATTTGTTTATAAACAGATAAAAACAAAAAAGGGTATAAAATTTATAAACGATGTTTATAAATAAAGGAATTCGATATCAAATGATAATTGGGAGAATATGTAAACAGGTTTGAGAAAAGTAGTAGATTCTATTTTTGAAGTGAGAACGGTTAGGAAATCGATAATGAATCGATATGTTGTGAAATCGAGAGGAAGTTATAAATTAAATTGGTTGTTGAGATTTTAAAATGTATCTTTATTTTAAGAAGTTAAGTTTGTTTAAAAAGGGAAACTTTATTATTTAAACTATGAAATTTTAAAACTAGTTAGTATTGGAATACTTCGGAAAATGGATTTTCAAATATTTCATATTTTTTTAAAATAAAATTTTATTTCCTATTATCGGCTTTGTAAATTGATTTGTTTTATTTTAAATGAGTTATTGATGGTTTATTAAAAGTGTTTAATATTTTAAATAATAACCTAAATCATATGTTAAAAAAAAGTTACTATCCTTTAAAAATGCTCATATATACATAGTTTGAAATGATTGAAAATTTATTTATAAAATTCTCTTGAGATGTGTAGTCAGGTTTTAATTTAAAGATGAGATTTTATAATAGAAATTAATAAATAGAATTCTAGAGACTTAAGAAAATTTTAAATGCTTAGATGCGCGATAACTTCGGAGAGAATGTGAATGCATTTAAAGAAGTTAAAAATGGTTGGTTTGGATTATAATTAAGTATAATCGATTTGGAAATCATAAGAAAAATTTATTAAAAATTAAAAAAAATTCCGAAGACTTATGATATAAGTATGAAATATTTCCAAGTTAAATATTAAAATGATTTTGGAAATTATACGTATAAATATTTTCCTAAGTATCGAAAGGAAGGTTTTGGAAATATTTTTAGTGGGAAAGGATTTGGAATAGAAATATTTTCTAAGTGTTGTAAAATTAGACGTTGGAAATATTTCTAAGTATTGAAATGGTAAAATATCCTGTTATGGATACAAGTGTTGAAATTGTTTTCAAATATAGAATATTGAAGAGATTGAATATATATATATATCTTGGTGAAGATGTTTGAAATAAATATTTTGGAAATTTATAAAATAAGGCCTAGGGTTGCTTTTGGATGTTATTTGATAATTAAATAACCGACTATCTATATTGGCCAATTTTGTTAATCGTTTCGAAGAGACCAGGATCAGATTTAATTATCCAAAAACCACTTCGATCCGGTTTGAACATAACGAATGAATACCGTGAAGATGATGAAGACGGTGATTCGGTTTGTCCAGACTCAGAACAACTTGTATGGACGAATGCTATCAGAACATCGTCATTGGAGGACGATGTGCATTCTAGGTAAAATTGTTCTTGAAAAGGTAACGTATAGCCTCAAACCTCATCAACCGAAAATGACTAAAACAAGGGAGATGTAGCAAGGCTTAGTGGGTAGCACACAATTAGGGTATGGTATCACCTTTCTAGATGTCCTCGGAAACCTTTATATTATGGATATGGTTGTGCATGGAAGGAGCGCTTGGTGGTAAGGGTGGGAACACCCGGGGTGATAACATATTCGGTCTATCCAGGTTAGGGGTAGGCCGGTCTTGTGTAGCAGGGGATCCCGGCGTGGTCCTCGATACATTGTTCTAGAGGTGTACTGTGGTGGGCGGTACTCCAGTGGCCCAGTCATTCGATGGAATCCATTCTCCAATAAGTGCCGTACGGTTTTGATTATGCCCAGCTATGCTGGAATGTGAGATGCAAGCATTTCAGCTATTTTCTATTTACTTTCTATAGACACTATTATAATATCATATGATTTTGATATAAATTGTTTTGGTTATCGTAAGGTAAAAACCCGTCATGTTTATTTGTGACGTGGTCTTACGAGATACCTTTGTTTTCAAAGGATTTTGAAAAAAGTTAATAATTCAAATTGAGTGTGTTTTCTCACGCTGGTTTTCCAGACTGACTCGGGTGTTATTTTATTATAATGCTCGGGTCAGACCGAGTATTACAGATTCAGGATAGAATGCTATGGAGCTCAGGAGACGAGCTGGATGATAGAGACGTATCTCCGTACTTGGTTATATTTCCACTGTGTGAGGACAAGTTATTATAACTGTCCATTTTGATGTATTGAATTGTCGTACTCTGATGATTGTAAATATATAGACTGTTATAGATTCTTTTGTATAAAATCTGTTATTATATATTATATTTTGTTCCGCTGCGATTGTGAGATTATGTGTTGTTGTTTTATTTTTTTCTTTTATTACTTTTTGTTCTTTACCCTAGTTATTCGCTCTTTCATACAATTTGGGTTGATCAGGAGTGATTTATTACCAACTCAAAGTGTACGAAACCGCGGTTCGCTACGTTTGGTATCAGAGCTGAAGGTTAAGCGAGAACCTTGGCTCTGGTGAGGATTACTCATTAGAGATAGAGTCAGTAGTACTCTAGAATGAGTTTGAGTGTATTAATAGATATGAGCGCGTATTTGTTAGTGAATATAAAATGGTTTTATATTGTGTTAACTTATTGGTGAGTGGTATATAAATTCTTGTCGAATAGTGGGACGCCACTAAATCGATAGGAGTTTCTAAACACTTGAACGCGATAAACTGACACAGTATGGTTTTGAAGCGGGTAAATGAAATAATTTTACCCAAATTATATTTTGATATAAAAGAGAATAATTTTCTGAAAATTATTATAGTAGTGTGTTTGATTATTATTATATAATCAAAACAAGATTATAAATTTGGAAATGGTTATTAAAAAAAACCCAAATTTAATATGGTATAAGAATGAATTATAAAAATGAATAAAACTAAAAATGAATTCAAGCCAGAATTTGGAAATTTAAATTCCAGAAATTTTTGGAAATATTTTCCAAATTGTTTGAAATGAATAATAGTAATATTATTTTTGAAAGGATTTTGAATAGAAAATCAATTTTAAATGGATTTTGAAGATGTTATAACAATGAAATCACTTCGGTGTTCATTTTCGAGTTTCTAAGTGATGGATTGCCATTGTGGTCGTTGTTTTTAGATTGTTTTGAGGAAAAAAAAGTTTGTTTTGAAAATTTCGAAGGAGAATTATTTTGGGATGGAATCAAGTGAAATTTCAAAATTCCAATGGAATGGTTTGTTGAAACGAAGGGTTATATATATGTATATAATTGATTTCAAAGTGATTTAAAATAAATACCAGGTGTTTGAATTCTGGAATCCTTATTTAAATAATTTAGAGATAATCAAGAAATAAGTTATAAACTTATAAATTGAAAATGATGCTAGATAAGAAAGGAAAATATGGAAAGTGAATTTTGGAATAAATTCTAACTTGAGAAAGTCAAAATGGATAAAATTTAACTTGAGCTAAGTTAAATAGAGTTGTATTGGAAATGATATCGATCAGGACTGAGATCTAAAATTAAATGGAATTCAACTTAAATTAAGTTAAATAGATTAATTTTTTTTAAAATATATTTAATTGATTGGGTTGCATTGAATTAATGTGGTGCATTAATGAAATTGGAATTTAACTTAAGCAAGTTAAAGTAAATCAATAAATGCAGTGATTATAATAAATGGGGTTTTAACTTAAGTGAGTTAAATTAAAATGAACGAATCGAAATTTAACTTAAGCTAAGTTAAATAAAAATTGGGTTGAATTTGAATTGAATGGAAATAGAAATGGGTTGAGTTGCAAATAAATCCAATTTGAATATGAATGAATTAAATATGGCCTTGGATATTATTTTAATGAATTGAGTTCGGAATTAAAATTGAAATGGATTGGATGAACGAACTAATTAAATTAATTAGTAAACGGAATGAAATTGATTGAATAAAAATCAAATCGGTAATTTGAATTGGAAATTGTTTACTGGAAAAATAAACTTAAGTTATGGAGTTGAAATAATTTGAAGTAAATAAATTAACTTAAGTAAATATTTTGAATAAAAGCTTGACACAAATAAATTTGTAAAATGGCCATTAAATAAAATAGCACGGAATGTTTCCGAGCTAAATTAAATGGATTTGAGTATAGTAAAAGTGAATTTGAATGGAATGCCAAAAGAATTGATAGAGAATCAATTAGAAATGGAATATAATTAAATATAAATTGAGTTGGGATCAATTTAAAATGGTTATAAACTAAAGTGCATATTTTATTAAGTGAATATGGCCGAATTTGCATAGAAAAAATTGGTCGTTTGACGTAAACGAAAATAAATTAAATCCTACGAATGAATGGAAAGTGAATAAATTGATTTTTAATCAATTTGGAATGAATATTAATTTGTTTAGTACAAATGTGAATTGAGTGTAAGCAAATTGGGTTGTAAATCATTTCAGATTGAAGGAAATAGTATATGGATTGATTGAAAGCAATTAAATTAGTATCCAAATCTTATAAATTGCTTATGATATATGTTTAGCATGCTAGTTTATGAAACTTATGTGTTTACACTAGTTAAATAAATGAAATGTCATGGAATTTCATATATTTGGTACTTACGTGTTTAAATGGAGTAAGTACAGGTACCTGGAGCTGTTTTGCTTGACTTTGATCGCGCGAATTGCAAACTAAAATAAGCCGCTTGCTTAAAAATACTAAAATAAGGTACGTTTTCGGATTAAATACCGTGAAAATACAAAATATTGTTATATATTTTGTTTCCGACCGTGTGGTTCGATGCATATATATTTATCTCTCTTGTTATATTTGCAAAAGGCTCTCCGTACAAAGGAGACTCTGCTAATTTTTTTTGAAAATTTAGGGTGTTAGAAAAATTTTGAAAATTTTTGGAAATTTTTTTTGTTAACGGAAATCGATTTTGAATTGATAATCGAAATAAAGGATTTTGGTTTAGGATGGAGAACTAATTGTTTTGGATGAGGGGAAAAGATTAGAAAAGGGAAATATCGAATTTTCACTAAGTGGGTTTTAATAAGTTAATGAGTTTGGCGCATTTTTCCTACTTTAGCAAATTTTGGGGACGAAATTCTTTTAAGGGGGAGGAATGTAACGACCCGGATTTTTCGACGTTTGATTTGGATTATTTAAATGGTTTTAAATATTGAATTTGAATTATAGATTGATTTTGAATATGGAAAATTTGGGTTTTTATTTATAAAATAAATTCAGAATTTAAATATAGCGATTTATTAGATAATTTAATTATTGAATTTAATAATGGAAAATTAGTTAAATTATTGAATCTTGAGTTTTAAGCTTGTTAGAATAATTTAAAGGCTTGTAAAATTTATATTAATAATAATGAAGATAATAAAAGTTTTAAAATTGAATTTAAAAGTGATCTGTTCAATTTTAAAAATAGTTTGTTCAAATTGACATTTAAAAATAGCCTTCCGAGGCACAGTCTTGGAATTCGATGAAATTAGTTCCATTGGATCCGTAATATTGTATTATTATCGGATTTCAAATTTCGTAGCGCTTGGAGTTATCATTTGGTCGTACGGGATATAAACGCGTTGAAATTTATGTCGAAATTTCAATAAAATAATTGGGTCCAAAAAGCTATCTTCACCATATGATCGAATTAGGACTCAAAACCTTTTCCATTGCGCTCGAAATAGGGGTATAACATTACAAACGCCTGGCGGCACACCTCGAGAGGGATTCGAGATTTTGAGTTGCGTAAATCGAGACGTTTTGAAAATTCAAATAAATAAATTGTCTAGTTAATCATCTTTCAGCAGCAATTCCATCCTCTTTGTATGTTAACCTATTCTAACATGCCAACATCTCATCTCTTCTCCTTTTAAAAAAAAGAAAAACACGACATCCCCTTTTCTCCGTCAATCAGTTCGAAGCCTTGTTTATAAAAAAAAGCAAGCATTCTATAGAGAAAAAAGGAATTCAAAACTTCAAAAGGGATAATGGCCGAACACATAGTTAAAATCGCGAGTTCCCTTCTTTCCTCTCTTCAGTTGATTCACGAAATCAACTCGTACAAAAAAAAGTTTGAAGTAGCGTTCAAATTGGCAGAGACGTGGGGATTCTCGAACTCGAGAGGCACTGGCGCACGATTGAAGTGACCACGAGGCGATTGGAAGGCCTCGTGATCGAGTCCCGACTTGATAGAGGCGGAGCGACATCAGCGTTCTAATTGTTTTCGAATTTGGGTAGTGTTTGCACAAAAAATGGGCAAACACCTCCAAGTCGTATGATTTAATTGATTTTATATTGTTTTTAGTGATCTGGATGATTTATGCAAATATGTAAAAAGCAGGGACTAAACTGTAAAAGACACAGATTTATAGTGGTTCAGCCAGAATGTGCCTACGTCCACTTTATATATTATTTCTCCTTTCTTGTTCAGATTACAAGTACAAAGCTTTGATACAAGTATATGAAAGTTGTTTGAAAGTTCTATCTGTGCTTGAGCTCTCAAACTTGTCCCTCCTTGTTGTACCCCTGCCCCTCTATTTATAGTGTGAGGCCGGGGGTAGGGGTCTTGGATGTATATAGCTGCTGGTGGGTCTGGGCTTATGCAATCAGGCCTGGCCAAGTTGGTCCGGAACGCCTTGGTCCGGTGGGACTTGGTCCGGTGGGACTTGGTCCGGCGGTGAGTGATTCGGCGATGGTTGGTTGGAGTTTGGTTCGGTGGGACTTGACTTTGGTTCGGAAGTGCTGTCTTGGAGTTGGTTCGGTGGGATTGGCTTTGGTTCGGCAGTGCTGTCTTGGAGTTAGTTCGGTAGGGATTGGCTTTGGTTCGGCAGTGCTGTCTTGGAGTTGGTTCGGCAGGGATTGGCTTTGGCTCGGCAGTGCTGTCTTGGAGTTGGCTCGGCAGGGATTGGCCCGGTCGAAACACACCCAACACTTGCCCCCCAAAGTAGGGCATGTGCATGCATATGGCGTGCTTTGCTTTAGGTCATTCATCTTGGACACACTCATCCGGTCAAGAATGCCGAACCAACTGGTCCGGTCGTTGATATTCGCCTATAAGTATGGACCTTATGCTTTCGTTATTCACTACCAACTGAAATAGCCGAACCACGCTTGACTACCGAATCAGGTGATTGCCGAATATCTCTTATGTTTTGAACCACCGAATGAACCTGTGGGGTATGAGTGCCGAATGAACCTTCGTGCCTTGAACTGCCGAATGAACCTGTGGGGCATGAGTGCCGAATGAACCTTCGTGCCTTGAACTGCCGAATGAATTTTTATGACTCGGAATACCGAACGAGACCCGGAGTTTGAATGCCGAACGAACCTTGAACCTTTTATGTTTCGAATTACAAATGAAATTCTAGATTGTACGCACTTGCTTGTTTATATCTCTACATCCTTTGTTTTAACGATGTACTCTTCTGTGTTGTAGTATAAAGTTGAAACCCGATCAGAAAAGAAGAAATCCCAGGACAAAGAAGATCCATCCGCAGTGCCCCCAGCTCAGTCAGGACCGGGACGTCACGGGCCCACCCTGAGGTCACTAGTAGATGGGTACGGCCCTCAGGAGCTTTTGAACTCACCTCCGGACTGTTTCCCTAGCTCTCTCAAAGGCGAGCAGCTTGATGTTATTTCTCGCTCCTTTGGGATTGACAGAGCGCGCATGCTATTGCCGGGGGAGGGAGTGATGCCATATAATCCCCCAGAAGGATATTTCGCCCACAGTAGGTACCATTGTATGTGTGGGGCCATTCCCCCGATCAATGCTTGGATACTCAACTTCATCACCTACTTGAAGGTGGCTCCATTTCAGCTTCAGCCTAACTCCTACGTCATCCTGGTGAGCCTGTTTGTCATTTTCCAGAGGAGATACGGGCGTCCTCCCTCCAACCGGGAGATCCGGTATTTGTACAATTTGAGAGGCTATAAGAAGGGGTCTCCATACATCAGCTTGGAATCAGCCGTGTCTTTAAAGTCGGTCCTGGACTTATATTCGAAGTTCAGCATGTTCAAGAGAGAATGGTTTTTCGTCAAGGATGACTCTGTCTCTATTCGTCGCTTCAGTTCCGGCTGTAAGTTTGAAGCTTATTTATAATTTCTGTTTTGACTGCAATGCTTCTTCTTATGTGTTTTTATTTCTTTCTAGCGACAGGTGGCTTTGCGGTCGTAGAGAATGACCGCCTGGTTCAGATGGCTGCGGAAATAGAAGCCATTTCGGGAAGGGATAGGTCGGCTTTTTACCTGATCAGGAACGCTACACTCCTGGGGCAAAACCTGATTCTACCACATCAGTCCGTGGTCAAGCAGAGAGACATGGCGGAGGAGAGGGCTGCCAAATCTACAGGAGGGGCCATGACGAAGAGCAGCAAAAGGAGACCCTTCTCGATGCATCCAGTCGCCGGGGGGAAGAAACTCAAGAATTCCGATGGACCCTCTCCCAGCGCACATCCAGATGTTCAGGAGGAGGAAAAAGTGGAGGGGGAGAAAGGCGAGGATGAAGGAGGTGAGGCGGAGAGCGGAAGCGGTAGAAAAGGTGACAGTGATCGTCATGGCGATGATGGTGGCGAAGGACAGGGCGGTGATGGCACCGGGTCTTTGCCTCCTGGGCAGGTAGGCGTGATTCAAGAGTGGACAGATGACACTCTCCGCCAAGCCTTCGAAGAGTTGGAGGAAGGACCGGCCTTGGCAGAGAAACCCAAGAAAGCTGATAAGGCCGGGACCGGCGCCGATTTATCTTCCGGGAGTGCTCTA
Source organism: Allium fistulosum (assembly GCA_030737815.1). Taxonomy (NCBI): domain Eukaryota; kingdom Viridiplantae; phylum Streptophyta; class Magnoliopsida; order Asparagales; family Amaryllidaceae; genus Allium; species Allium fistulosum. The sequence goes on along the minus strand of CM060905.1, from coordinate 150,375,520 downwards.
CTGAGGCAACTTCTGCGATTCAAGGTGAATTTCTCTTTATTCTTTTTAATTCTTGAATAATGGCTCAATGCATGCCGGTGACACTTGGTTTTCATTCCAGGAGCGGGCAAAACGGCCAAGACCTCAGATCTTCGGCACAGGCTTGAACAATACAGACTTCTCAAAGCTTCTGCCAAACCGAAGCCTCCTACTCACCGCCCTGGAGACGTAGTCGGCTATCGTCCTCTTCTTGAGGTTATTGAAGAAGATATACAAAAGAGGAAGAGGAGTCGATCTTCGTTTGAATCTCCTCCTGGCCCTCCGGCCCTACTCCAGCCTATTCACAATATTACGGAGGAGGATACTGAGTTTATGACTTCCCCACATCCGTTTGAGAATCCAACCGCCACCTCGGTAGATCACCCAGGCTTGGTTCGTAATCCGTTTGCGGGTCATCCAGACCTGGGCCGGGCCTTTCATGACATCTCCTTCGATGAGGTTACTGGTGAGCACCTTCTCCCTTGCAATCCTATGGTATGGGTGCTTGACGAAGCTAAGTCCCTGGACCTTGATTTTCTTACCACCCGGGTTGTAACTCTGGGGGATGAAGCTAAGGCGAACATCGACCGGGTTGCCGAGGAGACCAGGAAATTGATGGGCATCATGCCCGACTAGTCAAGGCCGGGGAGGAAATTGGGAGTGCCAACATTCGGCTACGGTTAATGGTCTCCGACCAGGCTAAGCAGCTTGCCGATCAAGCCATTCAAATTTCTCAGCACGAGGCCGCATCCAGGCAACTGAAGAAGACTATGGAAGAGGCCAGCAGGGCAGAGTTGCGAAAAATGGAGGCTGCCTGCAAGGAGCGGATTGACATAGCCATTGCGACGGTGGATGAGGTTCGACAAGCGGACCTCGAGCGGGTACAGGAATTATCGGGGAGACTTGAGGCCGCGGAGCTTGCTCAGTCAAGGTTGAAGGAGGAGATGGAGGCGATGAGGATATCCCTTCAGGATGACCGCTCACGATACCGATTGGAGAGGGATGCTGCCGTTGCTAAGCTGATGCTTCTGAGGCCCGAATGAGGGAGCTTGAGGAAAACGAGGGGATGATGGATGAGATGCTCCAGGATATGTATTTCCGCACTTGGAAACAGGGTAACTTATCCTGGATGGATGATTACCCCCGAGTTATGGCCAGGATTTATCTCCGGGCTCTGGAGGAGGTTAGGGCTGATGCGGATAAAGAGGGTGGTGCGGTCTTCAGAATGGATGTGGTCACTGCCCAGTTTACCAAGGAGGAGAAGGTGGCGGTGAAGGAGGGTATGCGGCTGCTTGCCGCTGAGGAGGCAGGTGCGCAGGTAGAGGATGATGATCAGGATGGTCAGGAAGCAGGCGCTGGTAAGTCTTCCCTTCTAGTCTTTCTGTTAACTTGGTTGCTTATCACTAATGAATTCTTTCTTTGACCGGACAGGTGGGCAACAGGACAAGGGTAAAGCTCCGACGCAGCCGGCTCCTTGATTTGACCTGGATATCTTTTTTGTGGACTTGACATTGTTGTATATGTTAGTCTCAAAACAGTAACGTAACTTTTAGGTTGTAATTATGTTACTTGTAATAAACAACATTATTCTTGACGTGTAATTTGTTAACTTTAGCAGATTCTGTTGTATTTGAATGCTTTGTTATTTTGACATGTTGTATGAGAAATATAGCTATGCATATGCTTGTAATTCAGTTGTGTTTGATGTCAAGTTCTTGCTTAAAACATAATTTCATGTCTTGCAATGTTAGTGTGGTGTGTGAATAAATTATAGCCACGTATTTATACACAGAAGAAGAGAATACCGCCCTTCATATTTTACTTGTAGATGGCAGCTTTGAATGTCTTGTGAGACTGAGTATGGAATGCGGCCTAGTGTCCTGTTGTGAGTTCCCACTCCCATTAGCGAATGTTTCCTATTCTGTGTCTTGTACTTTAGGGATTGTTATAGAGGATAGGAGAAAAGTTTTTTAAATAAAATTGAAACATGGGAAATAGTAAAACTTCCAATCACGGAAGGCCTTCGATGTGCTTAAGTTCATGGCAAACGGGCTTTGTAGTCACTTTCCCTAGCTGTGGGTCTTGGAGACATTTGTCACCCATCTTACGCCTCCGCGGGGAGTTAATCTTTTTTACCACAGCCGTACTTAAGACACATCGGAGCCGAGATCGCGCACAGTAACTACCCGGGCCATTATGGCCCGTAATCGTGGGTATTATTCGATTTACTGTGGCCGGCTAGCGTGGGTGCCGATCGTCAACCGTGAACTACCCCTGGCTGGCCACACCTTATGTTGGGGCTTAAAGTAGGTTCACTGCTGCCGACGAGCCGAACGCTGTAATGAGCTTCCTTGGCTATATTCGGCATTCTCGGTGGCTTATAATCGGCTCATTACAGTTGGCTTTAAGGGCCGTCGCGAGCAATGAGTTAACCCGCAGCAGAGGGATGCTGGAGCAAAAGTGTCTCATTGGCGAGGGCATAGATTCGCATAGTACCTGTTAGGTCTTGTCTAGGTGAAGTCGCGTTGTGGAGCGCCTTGAATGGAAATGCTATATGCACAGGATTTTGTTCAACAGAAAAGGATAAAGTTAACAAGCAGCCAAGATATAAAGGAACAAGTTAAAAAAGAGGCAAGGTTTTTAAAGTGGTTCGGCACGAAAATGCCTACGTCCACTAATTCTCTTTGTTAATTCACTTCATATGGGCAGTACAAGTTAAGAAAAGTATCGACGAAGGTGTTGGATGTTCCATGCCCTCTGGAACACCTCCCCGTCTAGTGTTGACAAAATATAAGCTCCATTGTGGAGATCTTTATGAATTACATATGGTCCGTCCCAGATTGGATCTAGTGCTCCGGGGCGTGGGAAGATTCGCTTGAGGACAAGATCTCCCTCTTGTAAGCTACGATGCTTGACTTTGGAGTTGTATTGCGTTGCCACTTTTTGCTTGTGAGCTGATGTTTTGAGTGCTGCATCGTTTCTTCTCTCTTCAATTAGATCCAAAGACATGTGGAGGAGTTCTTCGTTTTCTTCTGGGTTATAGTGGATCCTACGGTGGGAAGGCACTATAGTTTCAACTGGGAGCATAGCCTCCGATCCGTATGCCAAAGAGAAAGGAGTATGCCTCGTTGATCTTCTGAAAGATGTGCGATAAGCCCACAGTGCTGTAGGAAGTTCATCCACCCAAGCGCCTTTTGACTTTTCGAGTTTCTTTTTTATTAGAGTTTGGAGAATTTTGTTGACGGCTTCGACTTGTCCGTTTGCCTGGGGATAAGCTACGGATGAGAAGCTTTTGTGAATTCTGTGCTCTTGGCACCAGTTGGCGAACTCCTCGCTGTCAAACTGAAGTCCATTGTCCGATATGATTTTGAATGGGACTCCGTACCTGCATAGAACATTTTTGATCAAGAAGTTAATAACTTTTGCTGAAGATACTTTATTTAGGGGTTCTGCTTCCACCCATTTGGTGAAATAGTCGACTGCCACTACAGCATATTTAGCCCCGCCTCGGCCCATTGGCAGTTCGCCAATCAAGTCAATTCCCCATACTGTAAAGGGCCAGGGGCTGGTCATTTGAGTAATCTCAGTTGTTGGTAGCCGTGGAATCTTAGCAAACTTCTAACATCTGTCACATTTTCTGACGAAATCTAAGGCGTCCTTGCTCAAGGTGGGCCAGAAATATCCATATCGGAGTATCTTTTTTGCCAAAGTCTGCCCTCCAGTGTGATCTCCGCAGCTTCCTTGATGGATGTTGGATTAGATTTCCTTGGCTTCCCTTCCAGCGACACACCTTAATAAGGGGTTAGAGAAGTCGCGCCGATAGAGGATGCCTTCTTGTATTGTGTAGCGGGAAGCTTTCCTCAAGATTTTCTTGACTTCGTTACGCCCGTTGGGTAGTGTGCCGCTTTGTAAGTAGTCTCGGATGGGAGTCATCCAAGTTGCTTCTTCGGTTGCAGCTATCAGATTCACTTGCTCAAAACTTGGGGTCAGTTGCTTTGAGATGGCTACTGCTCCGGAAATAGTGCCGTCTCTCATGCTAGCTTGCTTCGCCAGTTCGTCGGCCTCTTGGTTCTCTTCCCGAGGGATGTGTTTGATTAAATAGCGATCCAATCGATTGAGAAGCAACTTGGTCTTCTTTAAATATGCCACGAGTCGTTCTTCTCGAGCCTGGAATTCTCCTAGTATTTGATTTACAATAAGTTGAGAATCGCTATGAAGACACAAAGAATTGGCTCCGATTTCTAAGGCAAGTTCTGATCCAGCTATCACTGCTTCATACTCTGCATCGTTGTTGGTGGCAGCGAATTCCAACCTTATAGCATAGTGTAGCTTATTTCCCCTGGGAGTGATTATTACCACACCTGCCCCCGAGCCTTGTTCGTTTGACGCACCATCCACAAAGAGATTCCACTTGATGTCTTCTGCTATTTCCGATTGCTCCTTACCTTCATTGGTAGTGAATTCAGCAATGAAATCGGCCATGGCTTGTCCCTTGATGGCGGTGCGAGGATGGTAGGTGATATCGTATTGACTTAGTTCAATGCACCATTTAAGTAGTCGCTCAGAAGTGTCGGGACGATGGAGTACCTGCCTCAGTGGTTGATCGGTCAGAACTCTAATGGAATGGGACTGGAAGTAGTGACGCAGTTTCCGTGATGTGATTAGCAAACAGTATGCTAGTTTCTCAAGTTTAGGATATCTGGCTTCCGCCCCTGTAAACCTCTTGCTTACGAAGTATACTGGCCGCTGCGTGCGTTCGTCTTCTCTAACCAATGAGGCGCTTAGAGCATGAGATGACACAGTAAGGTATAGGTATAGCTCTTCACCTTTGTTCGGAGTTGAGAGTACTGGTGGTCTCTGGAGGTGTTCGATTAAGTTAAGGAAAGCTGTTAAGCATTCGTCAGTCCATTCGAATTTTCCTTTCTCTTTCTTTAGAGCTTCGAAGAAGGGGATGCATTTGTCGGTCGCTTTGGAGATGAATCTGCTCAGGGCGGCCACCTTCCCATTTAGGCTCTACATTTCCTTTCGGGTAGAAGGTATCCTGATATCTTTCAGAGCTCGGACTTGTTCAGGGTTTGCTTCAATCCCTCTGGCATGGACGATGAATCCTAGAAACTTTCCTGATGATACTCCGAAGGAGCACTTTAGGGGATTCAGCTTCATTCCATATTGGCGAAGTACTTGAAACATTTCATCGAGGTGGCTTACGTGATCGTCAGCTCCCCTTGACTTTACCAGCATGTCATCCACATAAACTTCCATAGTTTGTCCTATTAGCCCTGCAAACATCTTATTGACGAGGCGCTGATAGGTGGCCCCTGCATTTTTAAGTCCGGAAGGCATTACCTTGTAGCAGTACAATCCCCGATCAGTGATGAAACTAGTGTGGTCTTGATCGGGAGCATGCATAGGAATTTGGTTATATCCTGAGTATGCGTCCATAAAAGATAAGAGTTCGTGCCCGGCTGTGCTGTCCACAAGCTGATCGATTCGGGGAAGTGGGAAACAATCCTTCGGGCAGGCGTCATTTAAGTTGGAGAAGTCAATGCATGTTCGCCACTTCCCACTAGCCTTCTTTACCAGCACCAGGTTGGCGATCCACTCTGGGTAGATGGCTTCTCGTATGCAGTCATTGGCAAGTAGGTTCTTTACTTCTTCATCGAGGGCTGCTGATCGTTCTGCCCCATACTTCTCTTTTTCTGTTTTACTGGCGCCTTGGTAGGATCAATGTTTAGTACGTGGCACGCTATGTCAGGGGAGATTCCGGTCATGTCAGCGTGTGACCATGCAAATACATCCGAGTTGTGGCGGAGAAAATCAATGAGTTGTTCCTTCAATTCTGCTTTTAGTTGGGACCCGACTTTCAATAGTCTACTCGAGTCATGTCGGTCTACAAATACAAATTCCATAGCCTCTGCAGGCTCGGCGGTGCCCTCCTCCTCTTTGTCCCTGGGGTCTAATTCATTGAAAGGGTCGCTGGTATATCGAAGAGGAGGGGCTTTCTTTAGTTGCTATGCTTCCAAAATTTTTGTGCAGAGGGCAATCTCTACACTCTTCCCTTTATCCTTCCTGTGGTTGTTGCGAAGTTCAGTTACATAGCAGTCTCGAGCAATGTCCTGGTCTCCCTCTACTTCCCCTACTCCATTGTCCGTTGGAAATTTCATCTTTAGGCACCATGTGGCCAGGACAATTTGGAAGTCAGACAAGGCTGGCCTTCCTAAGAACGCGTTGTAGGCCGAGTGGTTTTCTATCAGCACAAATGTCTGTTTCCGCACAACGGAGCGGGGATGACTTCCAATTTCAACAAAGAGGTCCAGTTGCCCGAGGGGCATCTTCACATCTCCAGTGAAACAGTGTAGTGGTTTATTGCAGGGAGAAACATCCTTTATTGACAGTTTCATTTTGTCGAATGCATGCTTGAATAAGATATTTACTGAGCTTCCAGTGTCTACTAGAATTCGGAAAACTTCGGCTGGACCGAGCCGGGCAGAGATAACCATGGGATCCATGTGAGGGTACTGCCTTCCCTCTAGGTCACGCCTACTGAATGTGATGTCATCACTCTCTTTCCGCTTCGGGTGGCGTTCTTCTATAACAGAATTAACGCAGTCTTCATTGTTTCTAAGTGACTTTCCATATCTTTCCATCTCTGCCCAGCTTCTGTCGGCGATGTGTGGTCCTCCCGAGATGGTATGGACCACTATTTTCTCTTGACTGGAGCCGCTAGTGTTGCGGTTTCCTCTGCCTATCTCTGGGGAGGGTAGCCTTGGGTTCTCATTGGCAAGAGCTGGAGTCCTGTTCTGACCTTTTACATAGCGTTCCAGTCTCTTCCTTCTGATGTGTTCTTCAATCAAGTCCCGGAGATGATGGCATTCATTGGTATCATGCCCATGAGATTCGTGGAAGCGGCAGAACTTTCCAGATTTAAGTGCGTTATTTGATTCCTTCTTGTATGGTGGGCGTTTGTATCTAACTTCGTCTTGGGTGGCAAGGAAGATGTTTTCGATGGTTTCATTCAAAGGAGTGTAAGTGTCGAATCTCGGTCCTGGCCGATATAGGCGCTTTTCTCCCTTCTTGCCCCCAGCATTGTCTCCAGAATCATTTCTTCGAATGTCCTTTGCTACAGCGGGCGTGTTGCCGTGAGCTGCCTTATTTTGTTGCCCTGACTGCCCCTCAGTGGCAGCGTCTTCAAGCCTCATATATTTCCCGGCTTCATGGAAGAAATCGGGTAAAGTAGCTGGTTTTTCTTTTGTCAATCTTCTAGCAAATTTAGTATCCGGATGCACACCACTACAGAGGGCCATTAAGATAAGCTTCTCATCGGCATCTTGGACTGCGGCCGCTGCGGCATTGAATCGGGTTAGGTATTGCTGCAGCTTCTCTCCAGGTTTCTGTTTGATACTGGATAAGGAATAAGCGTCCTTGGGTTGTTCCACATGAATGAAGAACTGGCTGATAAACTTTTCTTTCAGCATCTCCCACGAGCTGATGGATCCTTGGGGTAGATGACAGAACCAGGAGGTAGCTAGATCTGCTAAGAATAGTGGAAAGCATTTGCACAGTACTCCCTCTGTTGCTCCACTCATGAGCATATGCTGTGTGTATCTCTGTAAGTGTACAACGGGGTCGGAGGTTCCTTTGTAAGGTTCCATTGTTGGCATTTTCCATTCTCGGGGGGTGATGGCAATTTCGATATTGCGGGCGAAGGGGCTGGTTACCCTAGCGCCTATCCCTTGATCTATTTGATCCCGTTGGATGCACTCTCTGAACAAGCGTGCCATCCTTTCATCAGAATTTGAAGCAGATAGAAATGAATTTGGTTCTGCTCTATGGGACTGATTCCGTCCAGATGACCTGTAGGGATGGTATCGTCTATCATTCTTGATATTTTCCAGTGGCTGTCTTTGATCTTCTGGGAGCATGCTAGGGTCAGCCACAGTTGGCCCTTGCCTTGATCTTCCCCTGCTGGGTTCTGATCTAAGCACTTCCTCGGGTCCAACTTCGGGCTGGACTCTAGCTCGGCACCGTTCACTGGTGTTTCCGTGGTTAGGCAGTACGACAGGCTCGGCTACAGTTGACCTCCGCCCGGTACCTCCCCCGTTGGGTTTGGTTCCAAGCGTTTCCTCAGGTCTAACTTCGGGCTGAGCTCGGTCTCGACTCCTACCATGGCCGCTTCTGTCGTTAGCTCCTTCGAAGAAGGAAGATCTTTGTTGTCTCTGAGATCCTCCAGACTAGGACTCACCCCATGATTCAGTGTTGCGGTTGGACTCTTCAGCATCCCTTAAGCGTGACATGAGTTGGTCCACCAAGGCTTCCTGCTGGGATGTGAAGCGGTTAGTCACTTCAGCCACAACCCTGTCTAGATCTGCCCTAGTAATTGCTGCCGGCTGTTCTGTGGCAGGGGTTGTCGGATTTGCCTGACCTTCATTTGGTACTGCTGCTGGGAGGGGACGATTTACTTGATCTGTGACCACTGGATCTGGAAGACTGCTGGTTGCGATGTTTTTTTCCTTTGTTAACATCTTTCTTCTGCTTGGGAGGCATGTCTTCCAAGCAATGTGCGACGCTGATAGGAAGAAAGTTAAGTGGGAGAAGCTGAAGTCCGGGGTTCAGCGTTCTCAGTGAAAGCACCAAAAATGTTTGCACAAAAAATGGGAAAATACCTCCAAGTCGTATGATTTAGTTGATTTTATGTTGTTTTTAGTGATCTGGATGATTTATGCAAATATGTAAAAAGCAGGGACTAAACTGTAAAAGACACACAGATTTATAGTGGTTCAGCCAGAATGTGCCTGCGTCCACTTTATATATTATTTCTCCTTTCTTGTTCAGATTACAAGTACAAAGCTTTGATACAAGTATATGAAAGTTGTTTGAAAGTTCTATCCATGCTTGAGCTCTCAAACTTGTCCCTCCTTGTTGTATCCCTGCCCCTCTATTTATAGAGTGAGGCCGGGGGTAGGGGTCTTGGATGTATATAGCTGCTGGTGGGCCTGGGCTTATGCAATCAGGCCTGGCCAAGTTGGTATGGAATGCCTTGGTCCGGTAGGACTTGGTCCGGTGGGACTTGGTCCGGTGGTGAGTGATTCGGCGATGGTTGGTTGGAGTTTGGTTCGATGGGACTTGGCTTTGGTTCGGCAGTGCTGTCTTGGAGTTGGTTCGGTGGGATTGGCTTTGGTTCGGCAGTGCTGTCTTGGAGTTGGTTCGGTAGGGATTGGCTTTGGTTCGGCAGTGCTGTCTTGGAGTTGGTTCGGCAGGGATTGGCTTTGGCTCGGCAGTGTTGTCTTGGAGTTGGTTCGGCAGGGATTGGCCCGGTCGAAACACACCCAACAAGTAGGGTTCGTCATCACGCGTACGCGCGTGCGTTGGAAGCAAGCGAGGCAGAGTTGCGACTAGGCTGTACATATGGTTGGAGAGCGATGCGAGATGGGCGGCGTTGTTAATGGGTCGCGATGGTCGAAGGTTGAGGGAAGGGGGAACTCGAGATGGCCGACAGTGGAGACGCGGTGGTTCCTGGATTATCGTGGTTGCTTGTTCTCTGCTTGGCGGTTTTGGTGAGTGAACTTTGCAGCTACGTTCATATTCATTGCAAGATAAATTTTTTTTTTGAAAATGGGTAAACCGCCTCATTAAAAACCTTACTAACTATCGGCGTGATAATTAGTAGGGGAAAAAGAGTGAGGTGCTTTATTGATAACGCAACAATAAAAAATTACAATGTTTATGTACATACTGTCTGAAAGAAAAATAAACAGGAAAACAAAAGCAACCCTGTTACATTCAACTCTTCTACGTGGCAGAGGACAGAGCCACTACTATCAAAAAGAAAAGAAAATCTCAACTTTAAACTAAAACTTTCCATCTTCAGTTGACCGGCTGAGAAAAGTAAGTGAGCAAGCTCGAAGCTTTAGCCGGTATCCACTAGGTCAATGCCCCATCATTGCAAGATAAATACATACAAATATATATATATATATATATATATATATTTAAAAAATATATAATTAATTGCGAATAATTGTGCTAATCAGTAGGTAATTATCTCTCAATTAGACAACTAATTAAAAAATTGAATTTAGACCACTTATTAATTCGTAACGTGTCTATACGAGGTCGAATTCGAGTATGGACTTGTGCATCTGATTCGTGATGATGTAGGATACAATATGGAAGTTGGAACGGATTGCAAATAAAATCAAGGTGAGTAAAATCTCTCATTTGGATTGCTAGAATAATTTAAAAATGATGAATTTAAATTATTGGTTGTCGGTTGAATTTATAAATTATGATCTGTAGGATGTTAAATATATATAGTAGTATATATATTAGTATTTGGAGTGATATTCCCACACATTATAGCGGATGAGACCCTATGCGCCCAGCATAATAGCGGATAATCCTATATACCGCGATATCCCCCTCGAAGTGAGATTGGTATTATTTTTATGTTGTATTAACATCTGTGGATGCAGGGAAACAGGTTGGAGGGATCCAACTGGATTCCTCAAATATGTTGTTTATTTTTCATATATAGTGATATATGATTTGTGTAGAATAATCTATTATAGATTATTGTAGTGATTGGAATTATTGGATGCTATTGTAGCACTCGCCCGAATTTTGATAATTTAAATACTATTTTTTTTTTTAAATTTATGGAATTAAAGGAATTTGATATAAAAATATATATATTGGAATCAGAGTTATTTTAAAGAAAATGAATTAGAGAAAAAAAAGAAAAAAATATACATTTAATTTTTGGTTATACTTAACTGTTGTGGATTACTGAGTGGAGATTTTTTTTACAAAAAAAATGAACTATATAATAAAATTTATAAATGATATTCTGGAAATATAAAAAGGAGTTAAAATCAATATTGAAAATAGATTGGAAGTGTAAAGGGAATTTATAAGAAATGAAATTTTATAAATGGAATTTAATAAATAAGATTTGTTTATAAAAAGATAAAAACGAAAAAGGGTATAAAATTTGTAAACGATGTTTATAAATAAAGGAATTCGATATCAAATGAAAATTGGAAGAATATGTAAATAGGTTTGAGAAAAGTAGTAGATTTTATTTTTGAAGTGAGAACGGTTAGGAAATCGACAATGAATCGATATGTTGTGAAATCGAGAGGAAGTTATAAATTAAATTGGTTATTGAGATTTTAAAATGCATCTTTATTTTAAGAAGTTAAGTTTGTTTAAAAGGGGAAACTTAATTATTTAAACTATGAAATTTTAAAACTAGTTAGTATTGGAATACTTCGGAAAATGGATTTTCAAATATTTCATATTTTTTCAAAATAAAATTTTAATTCCTATTATCGGCTTTGTAAATTGATTTGTTTAATTTTAAATGAGTTATTGATGGTTTATTAAAAGTGTTTAATATTTTAAATAATAACCTAAATCATATGTTAAAAATAAAAATAAGTTACTATCCTTTAAAAATGCTCATATATACATAGTTTGAAATGATTGAAAATTTATTTATAAAATTCTCTCAAGATGTGTAATTAGGTTTTAATTTAAAGATGAGATTTTATAAGAGAAATCTTATAAATGGAATTCTAGCGACTTAAGAAAATTTTAAATGCTTAGATGCGATAACTTCGGGGAGAATGTGAATGCATTTAAAGAAGTTAAAAATGGTTGGTTGGGATTATAATTAAGTATAATCGGTTTGGAAATCGTAAGAAGAATTTATTAAAAATTAAAAAAAAATTCGAAGACTTATGATATAAGTATGAAATATTTCCAAGTTAAATATTAAATTGATTTTTGAAATTACACGTATAAATATTTTCCTAAGTATCGAAAGGAAGGTTTTGGAAATATTTTTACTGGGAAAGGATTTGGAATAGAAATATTTTCTAAGTGTTGTAAAAATAGAAGTTAGAAATATTTCTATGTATTGAAATGGTAAAATATCCTGTTATGGATACAAGTGTTGAAATTGTTTTCAAATATAGAATATTGAAGAGATTGAATATATATATCTTGGTGAATGTAACGACCCCGGATTTTTATTAAATTTAAATTAATGATTTATTGAATTTTTGAATAAAAAAAATTGTGAAATGTATCGATGAAGTGAAGCGAGTTTCCCCAATTCAAATAGCAAATATATGTATATATTGGATTTTAAATTAGATCGTAAATAAATGGTTTGATAATAATAAATGATAGTAATAAATATTACAAATGATGGTTAATAATAACTTGAATTTATAAATTTAATATAAAACGATAAATATTAAAGAAAAATAAATAATAGAGTATAAATAGAAATAAATTAGAAGAAATTTAACAACATATTAAAATATAGAATTTCATTTATATTCCTAAGTAATAAGGCTAAAACAAAACGTAATCTTCATGAAAAAAAAACATAAGTCAAAGCAAAAGAAATATATGCATAACATAACTAAAACTACCTTATATCCATATCTATATTCATGAAAGTATCTATGTATAAACAAATGAAGACAAGAATGTAAGCTGTAAACAAAGTATGGGTAATAGCTTGTAAATGAAAATGACAATGTCTTTGGCCACTAAACAAAATCACTTCAGCCGAAATGAAGATAAGTAAAATAAAAGAATACAAAGACAAAGCATAGAAATAAAACAAAGGAAAAGAAGAAAAACACTTAAATATGAACAAGTACACCTGCAAAATGAAGAGACAAAAGTATATAAGAGTGTTTGCAAAGGAGACAAGCATTTAATGCTATATCACTAGTACACAATACATAATATATCAGCCACCAAACGATTACCTCTCAGCCTACAAACAAGAAATATCACTGGCTATAGTACAAGAAAAATATAATCACTTGTACAACCATCTCAGCTTAAACAAATAAACATATCTACCCTGTGACTTCATATACATCTATCAATTTTTCTCACCTCAGTTTCGATCATTTTAAAACTGAGAAAATCTGAGATGAGCTTCAGTTCAAAAAACTTAAACAAAATTCAAATAAAACAATCAACTACAAATCAGAGATTAAATGAAAGGATGCAGCTAGAAGTTCAAAGCTTGGTTCAAATGAAAAGCAGCTCTGTTTTCTTCTGCAAACCAAAGTGAGTAACTCCACTTTTAAACAATTTAAAAGTATGAATCTGTTCTGAATATATCTGTGAATAAGTATGAATTCTCTGTGGATATTTGTATGTTGAAAATATTGTGTGGGCAGGCTATTCTTCATATATGTCCTCTGTCTAAAAATTTAACACAAGATTTTGATTTAAAATTCATTTCTACTTAATCTACTTGATGTTTAAACTTAGTATAAAAACAAAGATTGCTTGTTTAATCATAGCTTGAAATTTAAACTTTATTTAAGTTGAAATAGATGTGTATCTTGCTTTGGAAAATCAAAATAACAGAGGAATTTCAATATAGTGGAAAATTTAATCATTCTAAATTATGAATTCAAGAATATAAACTGAAACATCATGCAAAAACTTGATTTTTAAGAATAACATCACAATTTTTAGTTGTGTTTTGAGTTGGCATTTCTGGGTTGACCAGAAAATGGAAATGGAGTAGTTTCTGGTGATCTATTGATTTTGGAGGGTCGGGTTTCTTCCAGTGGGTAGGGGAGTGATCAGTGAAGCTTGCGAAAATACTGGATGGCGATGAACTTCATCGAGGTGGCAGCGGTGACGTTTTCTTGTCCGGAACCCTAGTTTTGATAGGTTTAGTAAATTGGTCGTCTCGACTTTTGTGGTTGATCGAGTGCAGTAAGGTTTGGTGAGATGGAAGTATGGCCATAGACGAGCTTGTGGCCGGAGTCATTGCTTTGCTGGCGATCGGAGATGTAAGGACGAGACGTTGACAGGTTGGGATGGGAGGATATCTGATATTTCCAGGTTTAGGGTATGTGGGTTCCAGTTTAGTTCTAGGTTTCGTTTTCGAGCTCGATTTTGTTTCGAGGAGACGATGGGGATTCTGGCGATCTGGAGTTGGTACGTGGGGGTTCGTCAACTTGCTCGGTGTAGTGGCGACGAATGGAAGCGAGCGGCGGCGCCGTGCACGTGCACGAACACTGTTGCTCTGATGGTCTGAAACTTGGCAGTTTGGGTTGAAGCAGAAGACACTCGAGTTTTACTCGAGTTATTTCGTGATTCACTCGAAGTAGATCAGGTTTTGACTCGAAGCAATTAAGGGTTTGCTCGAGTATGAGTTTGGTTACAGGTTTTTAATAGAACCTGTCACTGTTTTTTTTTTTGAAATGAATTTGAATTTAAGCAAATTTAAATAAATTTAAAAGTTGTGATGATAGGTTTGGGTATTCAAATATTAGGCTCGAGTTTTGTTTAAATTGGATCCAGGTTTTCAAACTTTAAGAAGAAACATGTTTAACTCATTCATTTTTAATCATTAATGATTGTTTAAATTTGGGATTAGATAAAGGGTTGAAAATAAATCATTTTGAAATTATTAAGTTTTAAGTGTTTTAAATTATATATTATTTTAAAACTTAATAATGTAATTAAGAAGTTGATTAAGAAAGATAAAAGGTTTTCAAAGGTTAATTACTTAATAAAAGTAATTAAAGGTTAATCAGTTAATTAAAGTAGTCAAAAGGATAATTACAAAATGAAATAAATTAAGAATAGTTAATTAATTTAATTAACTAATGATTATGATTGATTAACTACTGATTAGAGATTTATGAATATTAATTAAAAGTAATTAATGTTTAATTACTGTGAATGGTTAAGGGTAATTAATATAAGTAAATAAAGGTGATTAATTACTTAAAGATAATTACTTAATTAAGAGTAATTGAATAAATGATTAAATTGATTAAGAAAATTGATTAATTAAATGATTAAAGGTTGATGAATTATAATTAAAAGTTAATTTATTTATTATTAATGGTTAATTAATAAAGGATTACAAAGTAGTGAATTAAAATGATTTGTAATTCATTAATGTTAATTAACCAGGATTAATAATTCATAAGAAATAAATCTGATTTGAATTAATCAGATAATTAACTGATCTTATTTATGGATATTTGGATTCTATTGGACGATCTGATTGTTTGATATCCCTGAATTGTGATGCCTTGTGACATATTGCGATTTGTGTGTAATCTGTGATGTAGTTAATTATCTGTGATGTAATTTATTATCTATGATATATATCTGTGGTCTATGAATGAACGATAAGCGTTATACTTTATATCGCTTATCAACTATATCCTGTATTTTGATCTATGATGATTCATCGTATTGCACTATTGTGTTAAACCCCTGGACTACACTTTTACACACACAAATATGGATTTCATGGAGAAATCGGTTAAGTCACAGATAATTTAAATTTAATGTTTTTGAAATTGAAATTTTAATTTCAATTGATTTTGGGAATGAATTTGGGTTAAATGTTAAAGCTTTTGAAATGGAGTTTTTAAGATAAAAGTTATTTTAAATAACTTAATTAAATTTCCAATTTAAATAATTTAATTTGAATTTGAATTCAAAATAATTTGGAAATTGAATTCCATGTTTGGAAATTACGGTTAAAAATGTTATAAATGTGTTTGTATGAATTTAAACCATTTTAAAAGCATAATTTTGAGAATTTGGATTTAACCCAAATGACTTTAACTCGTATAAATGAATCAGGTTTCCAAAATGAAAACTGTTGTTTTCAAAAGAATAAAAGTTTTCATATAAGAAATGAAATTTCAATTTAGTTAAAGGAATTTCAAGATTGGACTGAAAAAAATGGTTTTCCAAGTTATGAATGAATTCTTTTTGAAAGCTATGAATTAAATCTGTTTATTTTTAACAGATTTAAAATGATGAATTGTTTAACCATTTGAAATGAAATTGTTTTGAAAACTATAAGTTAAATCTTTGATTTAAAGATTTAACGAGTTAATCAAATTGAAATGGGAATTAATTTGGAAAATCTATGAATGAATCTTTTGTTTAAAAGATTAAAGTGTGGAACTTGTTTAAACCGTTGAAGGTTGTTAAAATGAATCTTTTTGTTTAAAGATTTGAAAATGGTATTTTGTTTAAACCATTTGAAAGAAAAGTTTTGGGTAATAAGTTGTGACTTAATTGAAATCCCAATATCCATATGTTTTTAAATATCGCGCTCACTATTCGGTTTAGCCGGGAGAGGACCTTTGTGTCATATAACCCGTTCCGAATACTGATACGTCGTATATGGATAGCATTTGAAGACCGGTGGTGAAGACCGGATATTTTCGAAAACGAAAGGACAACTCGTCGAATGTCTCTGCATCGACTGGTCCCCGATATAGAGATCTTATCACCCTTTGTGATGGGAAGTCCGGACGTGATTAGAAAATTATCCGGAATTGCAAGGGCTTCGTGAGAAGTGCCTTCGGTTCTGTTCGAACCCGGAACAGACTTGTATGGTTACATGTCTGACATTACACTTTGAGATATAAAGCAGATTTCCTTCAAATACATTTCTGTTGGTGGCGGAGAATTTATTCTCTTAGCTTAACACCCTTCTCTGAGACGTACGAGCTCAGAGGTTATGTAGTTGAAATTTATCAGCGATATATCCCAATTTGGTAATGTGGCATGCTGAGTGTTGCTGTGTGATGATCAGTGTTTGATCATTTGTGATATGATCATTTATTTGATCATTTATCTTTGTGATCATAGGTTGATCATCTGTTGACCCAAAGCATGGCTTTGTGACAAAGCGTAGCTTTGTGGACGAGACTTCGTCAGGGCCTCACAACCCGGAAATGGTCGAAACAGGAATGTTGCGGCAAGGTTATGAGGGTCGCGCCCTTTAGGGTATGTCATTTCCTTCTGGAAAGGGGTGGTATTATGGTATGGAGCCCTGATACTTACTCATGTGGATACACTTTCTTTATGATGTGTGATGTTGGTTACCGAGCGCTCGGATAAAGGTCCCAAAGGACCGGGAGGTGGCATATTCGTGAGTTACCTGTTACAGGGGTAACCCGGCCTTGTTGGCAGAGAGCAGTTTGTCTCTCGGGGCGTCCCGCCAGAGGCGTTCCCATGCGGCGGAAGGAAGTTCCTTAGCCTGACCATTTGTTGGAAATCCATTTCTCCAATACGGAACTTGTACGGTTTTAGTTGTAGAACCTGCCATTTACGTACGGTGGTCACCACTGTTTAGATGGTAGCTATAGTAGGCATACGATACTGGTCGTATGTTGGCTAAGATTAATATTATACTTTCGAAATGTTTTTCTACACTATGCACTAATGATAATATCCAATGATTTGCGTAGTAAGCATCTTTGACTATCATAAGAAGAAATCTCCTCCAATTCTGCGTTTGCATTGTGTGTGTGGCGGGAGGTCTTATGGTAGTTTCATTTTCTAAAAAGCATTGCGGATTTCAATGTTTAAAATTCTTTTGTTGTTGTTTAAAGATAAACTGTTTTTGTTGCTCACACCAGTCCCACGACTGACCTGGAGTTTATTGTTCCCTTCCTAAACTCTGGGTGCCCACTATTTTCCACACGGGCAGTCTAGAGTTGGGTTTCTCAGACATTCAGGTTTAGTAGATTATCTGGAGCTGCTTCAGTTCTTGGAGTTCAGGACTGCACTTGCTTCTCTTTGTGATTCGAGCTTGACATTGGAGTCTATGGATTCATTCTTGTCTGAAGATCATTTTGAAGTTATCACTTCTATTGATATTGTTCCGCTGCTGATGTTATCTTTTCTTTTCCGCTGCTATTTGTTGTATCATATCTCTGATGTATATTGATATTCATTGTATCACTCTGTTGTATCAGATATTGTATATCAATGTATTATTCTTTTTCTTTTCCGCTGTGTTATTTACTTAATTGTGCTATAGCTCCGGCGAATCGGATTTGAACGGTCGAATCTGCGGCATTCTAGTACAATGTGAAGTACGGATGTTGATTTTCGAGCGGGCAAAACCCGATACGTTACATTTGGTATCGGAGCAAGGGTTGAACTTTAGCTCAGGAGTATAACACATTAAGTAGCTCATTAGAGATAGAGTGAAGTAAACTCTAGAATGAGTATCCTTAAGATATCCGTCCGTACGTCTCAGTAAATTCTCTTACTATCTACTGATAGTGAGTATGAGTGCAAGAAGAGGATGAGATAGGGGACAGGGGAATACGACTGTAAATGGTCAATATCCTATAACAACAAGGAAGCGATCTTTTCTCTATCGATCTCTTTTGTTGGTCATCTTTTCTCAATTCTTCGATAGTTTCTGGTAGATCCAGAAAGGAAATTCGATGTATTAATATGGGACATAAACTCCAGATAGGCCAAATTGTTTGTTTGGGTGTATTGGTTGCATTGATTGCTATGGCTGATAGGTATATTTTAGTTTCTAAACTAAAAGTTTTGGAATTATATCCATATATCTATCTATTCTTTGGGTCCAGATATATTTTACGAATGGTTAGTTATCATTTTGAACTAACCGATGCCCCTGCATATTTCGTAGACCTGAATAACCCGAGTATCTTGTGAAGTGTCAAATAGATTCGTTCTTGTATCTATTATTGATGTTCTGATTTGGTAAGCCAAATGCAGAATAGATATTCAGTTTGATTTGATGAAATATTCTTCATCCATCTTTGTGTCTCCTTGGTAATTTCCAGGACGAAATTCTTTTAAGGGGGGAAGTCTGTAACGACCCCGGATTTTTATTAAATTTAAATTAATGATTTATTGAATTTTTGAATAAAAAAAATTGTGAAATGTATCGATGAAGTGAAGCGAGTTTCCCCAATTCAAATAGCAAATATATGTATATATTGGATTTGAAATTAGATCGTAAATAAATGGTTTGATAATAATAAATGATAGTAATAAATATTACAAATGATGGTTAATAATAACTTGAATTTATAAATTTAATATAAAACGATAAATATTAAAGAAAAATAAATAATAGAGTATAAATAGAAATAAATTAGAAGAAATTTAACAACATATTAAAATATAGAATTTCATTTATATTCCTAAGTAATAAGGCTAAAACAAAACGTAATCTTCATGAAAAAAAAAACATAAGTCAAAGCAAAAGAAATATATGCATAACATAACTAAAACTACCTTATATCCATATCTATATTCATGAAAGTATCTATGTATAAACAAATGAAGACAAGAATGTAAGCTGTAAACAAAGTATGGGTAATAGCTTGTAAATGAAAATGACAATGTCTTTGGCCACTAAAACAAAATCACTTCAGCCGAAATGAAGATAAGTAAAATAAAAGAATACAAAGACAAAGCATAGAAATAAAACAAAGGAAAAGAAGAAAAACACTTAAATATGAACAAGTACACCTGCAAAATGAAGAGACAAAAGTATATAAGAGTGTTTGCAAAGGAGACAAGCATTTAATGCTATATCACTAGTACACAATACATAATATATCAGCCACCAAACGATTACCTCTCAGCCTACAAACAAGAAATATCACTGGCTATAGTACAAGAAAAATATAATCACTTGTACAACCATCTCAGCTTAAACAAATAAACATATCTACCCTGTGACTTCATATACATCTATCAATTTTTCTCACCTCAGTTTCGATCATTTTAAAACCGAGAAAATCTGAGATGAGCTTCAGTTCAAAAAACTTAAACAAAATTCAAATAAAACAATCAACTACAAATCAGAGATTAAATGAAAGGATGCAGCTAGAAGTTCAAAGCTTGGTTCAAATGAAAAGCAGCTCTGTTTTCTTCTGCAAACCAAAGTGAGTAACTCCACTTTTAAACAATTTAAAAGTATGAATCTGTTCTGAATATATCTGTGAATAAGTATGAATTCTCTGTGGATATTTGTATGTTGAAAATATTGTGTGGGCAGGCTATTCTTCATATATGTCCTCTGTCTAAAAATTTAACACAAGATTTTGATTTAAAATTCATTTCTACTTAATCTACTTGATGTTTAAACTTAGTATAAAAACAAAGATTGCTTGTTTAATCATAGCTTGAAATTTAAACTTTATTTAAGTTGAAATAGATGTGTATCTTGCTTTGGAAAATCAAAATAACAGAGGAATTTCAATATAGTGGAAAATTTAATCATTCTAAATTATGAATTCAAGAATATAAACTGAAACATCATGCAAAAACTTGATTTTTAAGAATAACATCACAATTTTTAGTTGTGTTTTGAGTTGGCATTTCTGGGTTGACCAGAAAATGGAAATGGAGTAGTTTCTGGTGATCTATTGATTTTGGAGGGTCGGGTTTCTTCCAGTGGGTAGGGGAGTGATCTGTGAAGCTTGCGAAAATACTGGATGGCGATGAACTTCATCGAGGTGGCAGCGGTGACGTTTTCTTGTCCGGAACCCTAGTTTTGATAGGTTTAGTAAATTGGTCGTCTCGACTTTTGTGGTTGATCGAGTGCAGTAAGGTTTGGTGAGATGGAAGTATGGCCATAGACGAGCTTGTGGCCGGAGTCATTGCTTTGCTGGCGATCGGAGATGTAAGGACGAGACGTTGACAGGTTGGGATGGGAGGATATCTGATATTTCCAGGTTTAGGGTATGTGGGTTCCAGTTTAGTTCTAGGTTTCGTTTTCGAGCTCGATTTTGTTTCGAGGAGACGATGGGGATTCTGGCGATCTGGAGTTGGTACGTGGGGGTTCGTCAACTTGCTCGGTGTAGTGGCGACGAATGGAAGCGAGCGGCGGCGCCGTGCACGTGCACGAACACTGTTGCTCTGATGGTCTGAAACTTGGCAGTTTGGGTTGAAGCAGAAGACACTCGAGTTTTACTCGAGTTATTTCGTGATTCACTCGAAGTAGATCAGGTTTTGACTCGAAGCAATTAAGGGTTTGCTCGAGTATGAGTTTGGTTACAGGTTTTTAATAGAACCTGTCACTGTTTTTTTTTTTGAAATGAATTTGAATTTAAGCAAATTTAAATAAATTTAAAAGTTGTGATGATAGGTTTGGGTATTCAAATATTAGGCTCGAGTTTTGTTTAAATTGGATCCAGGTTTTCAAACTTTAAGAAGAAACATGTTTAACTCATTCATTTTTAATCATTAATGATTGTTTAAATTTGGGATTAGATAAAGGGTTGAAAATAAATCATTTTGAAATTATTAAGTTTTAAGTGTTTTAAATTATATATTATTTTAAAACTTAATAATGTAATTAAGAAGTTGATTAAGAAAGATAAAAGGTTTTCAAAGGTTAATTACTTAATAAAAGTAATTAAAGGTTAATCAGTTAATTAAAGTAGTCAAAAGGATAATTACAAAATGAAATAAATTAAGAATAGTTAATTAATTTAATTAACTAATGATTATGATTGATTAACTACTGATTAGAGATTTATGAATATTAATTAAAAGTAATTAATGTTTAATTACTGTGAATGGTTAAGGGTAATTAATATAAGTAAATAAAGGTGATTAATTACTTAAAGATAATTACTTAATTAAGAGTAATTGAATAAATGATTAAATTGATTAAGCAAATTGATTAATTAAATGATTAAAGGTTGATGAATTATAATTAAAAGTTAATTTATTTATTATTAATGGTTAATTAATAAAGGATTACAAAGTAGTGAATTAAAATGATTTGTAATTCATTAATGTTAATTAACCAGGATTAATAATTCATAAGAAATAAATCTGATTTGAATTAATCAGATAATTAACTGATCTTATTTATGGATATTTGGATTCTATTGGACGATCTGATTGTTTGATATCCCTGAATTGTGATGCCTTGTGACATATTGCGATTTGTGTGTAATCTGTGATGTAGTTAATTATCTGTGATGTAATTTATTATCTATGATATATATCTGTGGTCTATGAATGAACGATAAGCGTTATACTTTATATCGCTTATCAACTATATCCTGTATTTTGATCTATGATGATTCATCGTATTGCACTATTGTGTTAAACCCCTGGACTACACTTTTACACACACAAATATGGATTTCATGGAGAAATCGGTTAAGTCACAGATAATTTAAATTTAATGTTTTGAAATTGAAATTTTAATTTCAATTGATTTTGGGAATGAATTTGGGTTAAATGTTAAAGCTTTTGAAATGGAGTTTTTAAGATAAAAGTTATTTTAAATAACTTAATTAAATTTCCAATTTAAATAATTTAATTTGAATTTGAATTCAAAATAATTTGGAAATTGAATTCCATGTTTGGAAATTACGGTTAAAAATGTTATAAATGTGTTTGTATGAATTTAAACCATTTTAAAAGCATAATTTTGAGAATTTGGATTTAACCCAAATGACTTTAACTCGTATAAATGAATCAGGTTTCCAAAATGAAAACTGTTGTTTTCAAAAGAATAAAAGTTTTCATATAAGAAATGAAATTTCAATTTAGTTAAAGGAATTTCAAGATTGGACTGAAAAAAATGGTTTTCCAAGTTATGAATGAATTCTTTTTGAAAGCTATGAATTAAATCTGTTTATTTTTAACAGATTTAAAATGATGAATTGTTTAACCATTTGAAATGAAATTGTTTTGAAAACTATAAGTTAAATCTTTGATTTAAAGATTTAACGAGTTAATCAAATTGAAATGGGAATTAATTTGGAAAATCTATGAATGAATCTTTTGTTTAAAAGATTAAAGTGTGGAACTTGTTTAAACCGTTGAAGGTTGTTAAAATGAATCTCTTTGTTTAAAGATTTGAAAATGGTATTTTGTTTAAACCATTTGAAAGAAAAGTTTTGGGTAATAAGTTGTGACTTAATTGAAATCCCAATATCCATATGTTTTTAAATATCGCGCTCACTATTCGGTTTAGCCGGGAGAGGACCTTTGTGTCATATAACCCGTTCCGAATACTGATACGTCGTATATGGATAGCATTTGAAGACCGGTGGTGAAGACCGGATATTTTCGAAAACGAAAGGACAACTCGTCGAATGTCTCTGCATCGACTGGTCCCCGATATAGAGATCTTATCACCCTTTGTGATGGGAAGTCCGGACGTGATTAGAAAATTATCCGGAATTGCAAGGGCTTCGTGAGAAGTGCCTTCGGTTCTGTTCGAACCCGGAACAGACTTGTATGGTTACATGTCTGACATTACACTTTGAGATATAAAGCAGATTTCCTTCAAATACATTTCTATTGGTGGTGGAGAATTTATTCTCTTAGCTTAACACCCTTCTCTGAGACGTACGAGCTCAGAGGTTATGTAGTTGAAATTTATCAGCGATATATCCCAATTTGGTAATGTGGCATGCTGAGTGTTGCTGTGTGATGATCAGTGTTTGATCATTTGTGATATGATCATTTATTTGATCATTTATCTTTGTGATCATAGGTTGATCATCTGTTGACCCAAAGCATGGCTTTGTGACAAAGCGTAGCTTTGTGGACGAGACTTCGTCAGGGCCTCACAACCCGGAAATGGTCGAAACAGGAATGTTGCGGCAAGGTTATGAGGGTCGCGCCCTTTAGGGTATGTCATTTCCTTCTGGAAAGGGGTGGTATTATGGTATGGAGCCCTGATACTTACTCATGTGGATACACTTTCTTTATGATGTGTGATGTTGGTTACCGAGCGCTCGGATAAAGGTCCCAAAGGACCGGGAGGTGGCATATTCGTGAGTTACCTGTTACAGGGGTAACCCGGCCTTGTTGGCAGAGAGCAGTTTGTCTCTCGGGGCGTCCCGCCAGAGGCGTTCCCATGCGGCGGAAGGAAGTTCCTTAGCCTGACCATTTGTTGGAAATCCATTTCTCCAATACGGAACTTGTACGGTTTTAGTTGTAGAACCTGCCATTTACGTACGGTGGTCACCACTGTTTAGATGGTAGCTATAGTAGGCATACGATACTGGTCGTATGTTGGCTAAGATTAATATTATACTTTCGAAATGTTTTTCTACACTATGCACTAATGATAATATCCAATGATTTGCGTAGTAAGCATCTTTGACTATCATAAGAAGAAATCTCCTCCAATTCTGCGTTTGCATTGTGTGTGTGGCGGGAGGTCTTATGGTAGTTTCATTTTCTAAAAAGCATTGCGGATTTCAATGTTTAAAATTCTTTTGTTGTTGTTTAAAGATAAACTGTTTTTGTTGCTCACACCAGTCCCACGACTGACCTGGAGTTTATTGTTCCCTTCCTAAACTCTGGGTGCCCACTATTTTCCACACGGGCAGTCTAGAGTTGGGTTTCTCAGACATTCAGGTTTAGTAGATTATCTGGAGCTGCTTCAGTTCTTGGAGTTCAGGACTGCACTTGCTTCTCTTTGTGATTCGAGCTTGACATTGGAGTCTATGGATTCATTCTTGTCTGAAGATCATTTTGAAGTTATCACTTCTATTGATATTGTTCCGCTGCTGATGTTATCTTTTCTTTTCTGCTGCTATTTGTTGTATCATATCTCTGATGTATATTGATATTCATTGTATCACTCTGTTGTATCAGATATTGTATATCAATGTATTATTCTTTTTCTTTTCCGCTGTGTTATTTACTTAATTGTGCTATAGCTCCGGCGAATCGGATTTGAACGGTCGAATCTGCGGCATTCTAGTACAATGTGAAGTACGGATGTTGATTTTCGAGCGGGCAAAACCCGATACGTTACATTTGGTATCGGTGCAAGGGTTGAACTTTAGCTCAGGAGTATAACACATTAAGTAGCTCATTAGAGATAGAGTGAAGTAAACTCTAGAATGAGTATCCTTAAGATATCCGTCCGTACGTCTCAGTAAATTCTCTTACTATCTACTGATAGTGAGTATGAGTGCAAGAAGAGGATGAGATAGGGGACAGGGGAATACGACTGTAAATGGTCAATATCCTATAACAACAAGGAAGCGGTCTTTTCTCTATCGATCTCTTTTGTTGGTCATCTTTTCTCAATTCTTCGATAGTTTCTGGTAGATCCAGAAAGGAAATTCGATGTATTAATATGGGACATAAACTCCAGATAGGCCAAATTGTTTGTTTGGGTGTATTGGTTGCATTGATTGCTATGGCTGATAGGTATATTTTAGTTTCTAAACTAAAAGTTTTGGAATTATATCCATATATCTATCTATTCTTTGGGTCCAGATATATTTTACGAATGGTTAGTTATCATTTCGAACTAACCGATGCCCCTGCATATTTCGTAGACCTGAATAACCCGAGTATCTTGTGAAGTGTCAAATAGATTCGTTCTTGTATCTATTATTGATGTTCTGATTTGGTAAGCCAAATGCAGAATAGATATTCAGTTTGATTTGATGAAATATTCTTCATCCATCTTTGTGTCTCCTTGGTAATTTCGAGGACGAAATTCTTTTAAGGGGGGAAGTCTGTAACGACCCCGGATTTTTATTAAATTTAAATTAATGATTTATTGAATTTTTGAATAAAAAAAATTGTGAAATGTATCGATGAAGTGAAGCGAGTTTCCCCAATTCAAATAGCAAATATATGTATATATTGGATTTTAAATTAGATCGTAAATAAATGGTTTGATAATAATAAATGATAGTAATAAATATTACAAATGATGGTTAATAATAACTTGAATTTATAAATTTAATATAAAACGATAAATATTAAAGAAAAATAAATAATAGAGTATAAATAGAAATAAATTAGAAGAAATTTAACAACATATTAAAATATAGAATTTCATTTATATTCCTAAGTAATAAGGCTAAAACAAAACGTAATCTTCATGAAAAAAAAAACATAAGTCAAAGCAAAAGAAATATATGCATAACATAACTAAAACTACCTTATATCCATATCTATATTCATGAAAGTATCTATGTATAAACAAATGAAGACAAGAATGTAAGCTGTAAACAAAGTATGGGTAATAGCTTGTAAATGAAAATGACAATGTCTTTGGCCACTAAAACAAAATCACTTCAGCCGAAATGAAGATAAGTAAAATAAAAGAATACAAAGACAAAGCATAGAAATAAAACAAAGGAAAAGAAGAAAAACACTTAAATATGAACAAGTACACCTGCAAAATGAAGAGACAAAAGTATATAAGAGTGTTTGCAAAGGAGACAAGCATTTAATGCTATATCACTAGTACACAATACATAATATATCAGCCACCAAATGATTACCTCTCAGCCTACAAACAAGAAATATCACTGGCTATAGTACAAGAAAAATATAATCACTTGTACAACCATCTCAGCTTAAACAAATAAACATATCTACCCTGTGACTTCATATACATCTATCAATTTTTCTCACCTCAGTTTCGATCATTTTAAAACTGAGAAAATCTGAGATGAGCTTCAGTTCAAAAAACTTAAACAAAATTCAAATAAAACAATCAACTACAAATCAGAGATTAAATGAAAGGATGCAACTAGAAGTTCAAAGCTTGGTTCAAATGAAAAGCAGCTCTGTTTTCTTCTGCAAACCAAAGTGAGTAACTCCACTTTTAAACAATTTAAAAGTATGAATCTGTTCTGAATATATCTGTGAATAAGTATGAATTCTCTGTGGATATTTGTATGTTGAAAATATTGTGTGGGTAGGCTATTCTTCATATATGTCCTCTGTCTAAAAATTTAACACAAGATTTTGATTTAAAATTCATTTCTACTTAATCTACTTGATGTTTAAACTTAGTATAAAAACAAAGATTGCTTGTTTAATCATAGCTTGAAATTTAAACTTTATTTAAGTTGAAATAGATGTGTATCTTGCTTTGGAAAATCAAAATAACAGAGGAATTTCAATATAGTGGAAAATTTAATCATTCTAAATTATGAATTCAAGAATATAAACTGAAACATCATGCAAAAACTTGATTTTTAAGAATAACATCACAATTTTTAGTTGTGTTTTGAGTTGGCATTTCTGGGTTGACCAGAAAATGGAAATGGAGTAGTTTCTGGTGATCTATTGATTTTGGAGGGTCGGGTTTCTTCCAGTGGGTAGGGGAGTGATCAGTGAAGCTTGCGAAAATACTGGATGGCGATGAACTTCATCGAGGTGGCAGTGGTGACGTTTTCTTGTCCGGAACCCTAGTTTTGATAGGTTTAGTAAATTGGTCGTCTCGACTTTTGTGGTTGATCGAGTGCAGTAAGGTTTGGTGAGATGGAAGTATGGCCATAGACGAGCTTGTGGCCGGAGTCATTGCTTTGCTGGCGATCGGAGATGTAAGGACGAGACGTTGACAGGTTGGGATGGGAGGATATCTGATATTTCCAGGTTTAGGGTCTGTGGGTTCCAGTTTAGTTCCAGGTTTCGTTTTCGAGCTCGATTTTGTTTCGAGGAGACGATGGGGATTCTGGCGATCTGGAGTTGGTACGTGGGGGTTCGTCAACTTGCTCGGTGTAGTGGCGACGAATGGAAGCGAGCGGCGGCGCCGTGCACGTGCACGAACACTGTTGCTCTGATGGTCTGAAACTTGGCAGTTTGGGTTGAAGCAGAAGACACTCGAGTTTTACTCGAGTTATTTCGTGATTCACTCGAAGTAGATCAGGTTTTGACTCGAAGCAATTAAGGGTTTGCTCGAGTATGAGTTTGTTTACAGGTTTTTAATAGAACCTGTCACTGTTTTGTTTTTTTTTGAAATGAATTTGAATTTAAGCAAATTTAAATAAATTTAAAAGTTGTGATGATAGGTTTGGGTATTCAAATATTAGGCTCGAGTTTTGTTTAAATTGGATCCAGGTTTTCAAACTTTAAGAAGAAACATGTTTAACTCATTCATTTTTAATCATTAATGATTGTTTAAATTTGGGATTAGATAAAGGGTTGAAAATAAATCATTTTGAAATTATTAAGTTTTAAGTGTTTTAAATTATATATTATTTTAAAACTTAATAATGTAATTAAGAAGTTGATTAAGAAAGAAAAAAGGTTTTCAAAGGTTAATTACTTAATAAAAGTAATTAAAGGTTAATCAGTTAATTAAAGTAGTCAAAAGGATAATTACAAAATGAAATAAATTAAGAATAGTTAATTAATTTAATTAACTAATGATTATGATTGATTAACTACTGATTAGAGATTTATGAATATTAATTAAAAGTAATTAATGTTTAATTACTGTGAATGGTTAAGGGTAATTAATATAAGTAAATAAAGGTGATTAATTACTTAAAGATAATTACTTAATTAAGAGTAATTGAATAAATGATTAAATTGATTAAGCAAATTGATTAATTAAATGATTAAAGGTTGATGAATTATAATTAAAAGTTAATTTATTTATTATTAATGGTTAATTAATAAAGGATTACAAAGTAGTGAATTAAAATGATTTGTAATTCATTAATGTTAATTAACCAGGATTAATAATTCATAAGAAATAAATCTGATTTGAATTAATCAGATAATTAACTGATCTTATTTATGGATATTTGGATTCTATTGGATGATCTGATTGTTTGATATCCCTGAATTGTGATGCCTTGTGACATATTGCGATTTGTGTGTAATCTGTGATGTAGTTAATTATCTGTGATGTAATTTATTATCTATGATATATATATCTGTGGTCTATGAATGAACGATAAGCGTTATACTTTATATCGCTTATCAACTATATCCTGTATTTTGATCTATGATGATTCATCGTATTGCACTATTGTGTTAAACCCCTGGACTATACTTTTACACACACAAATATGGATTTCATGGAAAAATCGGTTAAGTCACAGATAATTTAAATTTAATGTTTTTGAAATTGAAATTTTAATTTCAATTGATTTTGGGAATGAATTTGGGTTAAATGTTAAAGCTTTTGAAATGGAGTTTTTAAGATAAAAGTTATTTTAAATAACTTAATTAAATTTCCAATTTAAATAATTTAATTTGAATTTGAATTCAAAATAATTTGGAAATTACGGTTAAAAATGTTATAAATGTGTTTGTATGAATTTAAACCATTTTAAAAGCATAATTTTGAGAATTTGGATTTAACCCAAATGACTTTAACTCGTATAAATGAATCAGGTTTCCAAAATGAAAACTGTTGTTTTCAAAAGAATAAAAGTTTTCATATAAGAAATGAAATTTCAATTTAGTTAAAGGAATTTCAAGATTGGACTGAAAAAAATGGTTTTCCAAGTTATGAATGAATTCTTTTTGAAAGCTATGAATTAAATCTGTTTATTTTTAACAGATTTAAAATGATGAATTGTTTAACCATTTGAAATGAAATTGTTTTGAAAACTATAAGTTAAATCTTTGATTTAAAGATTTAACGAGTTAATCAAATTGAAATGGGAATTAATTTGGAAAATCTATGAATGAATCTTTTGTTTAAAAGATTAAAGTGTGGAACTTGTTTAAACCGTTGAAGGTTGTTAAAATGAATCTTTTTGTTTAAAGATTTGAAAATGGTATTTTGTTTAAACCATTTGAAAGAAAAGTTTTGGGTAATAAGTTGTGACTTAATTGAAATCCCAATATCCATATGTTTTTAAATATCGCGCTCACTATTCGGTTTAGCCGGGAGAGGACCTTTGTGTCATATAACCCGTTCCGAATACTGATACGTCGTATATGGATAGCATTTGAAGACCGGTGGTGAAGACCGGATATTTTCGAAAACGAAAGGACAACTCGTCGAATGTCTCTGCATCGACTGGTCCTCGATATAGAGATCTTATCACCCTTTGTGATGGGAAGTCCGGACGTGATTAGAAAATTATCCGGAATTGCAAGGGCTTCGTGAGAAGTGCCTTCGGTTCCGTTCGAACCCGGAACAGACTTGTATGGTTACATGTCTGACATTACACTTTGAGATATAAAGCAGATTTCCTTCAAATACATTTCTGTTGGTGGCGGAGAATTTATTCTCTTAGCTTAACACCCTTCTCTGAGACGTACGAGCTCAGAGGTTATGTAGTTGAAATTTATCAGCGATATATCCCAATTTGGTAATGTGGCATGCTGAGTGTTGCTGTGTGATGATCAGTGTTTGATCATTTGTGATATGATCATTTATTTGATCATTTATCTTTGTGATCATAGGTTGATCATCTGTTGACCCAAAGCATGGCTTTGTGACAAAGCGTAGCTTTGTGGACGAGACTTCGTCAGGGCCTCACAACCCGGAAATGGTCGAAACAGGAATGTTGCGGCAAGGTTATGAGGGTCGCGCCCTTTAGGGTATGTCATTTCCTTCTGGAAAGGGGTGGTATTATGGTATGGAGCCCTGATACTTACTCATGTGGATACACTTTCTTTATGATGTGTGATGTTGGTTACCGAGCGCTCGGATAAAGGTCCCAAAGGACCGGGAGGTGGCATATTCGTGAGTTACCTGTTACAGGGGTAACCCGGCCTTGTTGGCAGAGAGCAGTTTGTCTCTCGGGGCGTCCCGCCAGAGGCGTTCCCATGCGGCGGAAGGAAGTTCCTTAGCCTGACCATTTGTTGGAAATCCATTTCTCCAATATGGAACTTGTACGGTTTTAGTTGTAGAACCTGCCATTTACGTACGGTGGTCACCACTGTTTAGATGGTAGCTATAGTAGGCATACGATACTGGTCGTATGTTGGCTAAGATTAATATTATACTTTCGAAATGTTTTTCTACACTATGCACTAATAATAATATCCAATGATTTGCGTAGTAAGCATCTTTGACTATCATAAGAAGAAATCTCCTCCAATTCTGCGTTTGCATTGTGTGTGTGGCGGGAGGTCTTATGGTAGTTTCATTTTCTAAAAAGCATTGCGGATTTCAATGTTTAAAATTCTTTTGTTGTTGTTTAAAGATAAACTGTTTTTGTTGCTCACACCAGTCCCACGACTGACCTGGAGTTTATTGTTCCCTTCCTAAACTCTGGGTGCCCACTATTTTCCACACGGGCAGTCTAGAGTTGGGTTTCTCAGACATTCAGGTTTAGTAGATTATCTGGAGCTGCTTCAGTTCTTGGAGTTCAGGACTGCACTTGCTTCTCTTTGTGATTCGAGCTTGACATTGGAGTCTATGGATTCATTCTTGTCTGAAGATCATTTTGAAGTTATCACTTCTATTGATATTGTTCCGCTGCTGATGTTATCTTTTCTTTTCCGCTGCTATTTGTTGTATCATATCTCTGATGTATATTGATATTCATTGTATCACTCTGTTGTATCAGATATTGTATATCAATGTATTATTCTTTTTCTTTTCCGCTGTGTTATTTACTTAATTGTGCTATAGCTCCGGCGAATCGGATTTGAACGGTCGAATCTGCGGCATTCTAGTACAATGTGAAGTACGGATGTTGATTTTCGAGCGGGCAAAACCCGATACGTTACAAGATGTTTAAAATAAATATTTTGGAAATTTACAAAATAAGGCCTAGGGTTGCTTTTGGATGTTATTTGATAATTAAATAACAAACAATCTATATTGGCCAATTTCGTTAATCGTTTCAAAGAGATCGGGATCAGATTTAATTATCCGAAAACCACTTCGATCCGGTTTGAACGTAACAAATGAATACTGTGAAGATGATGAAGACGGTGATTCGGTTTGTCCAGACCCAAGACAACTTGTATGGACGAATGCTATCAGAACATTGTCATTGGAGGACGATGAGCATTCTAAGTAAATTTGTTCTTGAAAAGATAACGCTTAGCCTCGAACCTCATCAATTGGGAATAACTAAAACAGGGGAGATGCAGCAAGGCTAAGTGGGTCGTATCCAACTAGGGTATGTTATCACCTTTCTAGATGTCCTCGGAAACCTTTATATTATGGATATGGTTGTGCATGGAAGGAGCGCTTGGTGGTAAGGGTGGGAACACCCGGGGTGATAACATATTCAGTCTATCCTGGTTAGAGGTAGGCCGGTCTTGTGTAGCAGGGGATCCCGGCGTTGTCCTTGCTACATTGTTTTAGAGGTGTACTGTGGTAGGCGGTACCCTAGTGGCCCAATCATTCGATGAAATCCATTCTTCAATAAGCGTCGTACGGTTTTGATTGTGCCCAACTATGCTGGAATGTGAGATGCAAACATTTTAGCTATTTTCTATTTACTTTCTATAGACACTATTATAATATCATATGACTTTGATATAAACTGTTTTGGTTATCGTAAGGTAAAAATCCGTCGTGTTTATTTGTAACGTGGTCTTACGAGATTACTTTGTTTTCAAAGGATTTTGAAAAAAGTTAATAATTCAAATTGAGTGTGTTTTCTCACGCTGGTTTTCCAGACTGACTCGGGTGTTATTTTATTATAATGCTCGGGTCAGACCGAGTATTATAGATTCAGGATAGAATGCTTTGGAGCTCAGGAGACGAGCTGGATGATAGAGACGTATCTCCGTACTTTGTTATATTTCCGCTGTGTGAGGACAAGTTATTATAACTGTCCATTTTGATGTATTGAATTGTTGTACTCTGATGATTGTAAGTATATAGACTGTTACATATTCTTTTGTATAAAATCTGTTATTATATATTATATTTTGTTCCACTACGATTGTGAGATTCTGTGTTGTTGTTTATTTTTTTCATCTATCACTTTTTCTTCTTTACCCTAGTTATTCACTCTTTCGTACAATTTGGGTTGATCAGGAGTGATTTATTATCAACTCAAAGGGTACGGAACTACGGGTCGCTACACCATCAACATCGCTGAGCCTGACAATCATCGCCTGCCTTCCGATCATCATCACGTCGCAGCCATCCTCCTTACGTCGATTGCATGCCTCCACTTTAGTGACTTCTCCTTTCATCGCTCAATCGAGCATCGTGCGACACCTTCCAGTTACCTCCATGACGTCGCATGCTAGCGTGACTCCCATCTCCGCTTGCGTCTTCATCACCGATGCACAGCTCGATCACCTTCTTTTTTTTCTTTTTTAATTTTGAATGCAATTTGCTTTTCCATTTCGGGATATGTTTGGAGATTGAGAGCTACGGGAAAATGAACAAATAAGGTAAGGGCTAGCTGAAGTAAATTAAAGGAAAGGAAAATAGAGGTAATAGGCTTAGGCCTAATCGGGCTCTAATTTAATTTAATTAATTCGATTTCCTTTTCTTTTCTTTTTGCAATCCCTTTTAATTTAGTTGTAAATAAATTTCATGCCAATTTAAATTAATTTACACTTTGAAATATATATAATTAATTAAAACATCTTATTTGATTTTAATATATTATCCAAAAAGAATTGATTAATTTCATTTTAATTTATCAAATCAAAATCTTATATTAAATAGAAGTTAATTAACTAAAATTTATTTTCAAAATGTTAATTATTAGTTATCGAATTCAAAAAATTTATTTATTTACACGGTCTAGAAAACAAGGTTGTTACAAATGGAATATTAGACAAACTCTAACTAAAACATCTCTCTGAATTATTACTTGGAACAGTTTAATGTTTGAGAGTAAATGGAATAAAATAGTAGATAGATGATAAATAAATGTTTGTGTCTCCGTCGTACCATCACGCCTAAAAAGCCACCACCAGTCCTTTCTATCGACCTATCAAAGTTTAACTAAAAAAAGAAATAATAGAGGGGTTAGACATAATCCTGGTAAGTGAAAACATGATATAAGTGCATAATAACCTCTCACGTATAAGTTAAAATCATACTTTACCTACCAACTATACCTAGTAATTAATTAACAATATCATAAATAATGCGAGTCTAAGTATATGTGATAATAAAGGGTAAGGACTACTACTAAAATATATAACCATAATAGATATAGGCCTAAATTCAGTATTTATAAAGATGACTAAAAGTGGCAATCTCTCGCTATTTAGTCATGCCTAACAACCTAACACATGTAACAACACTATTGGAATAGATTTCCAACTCGTGTATCGTATCATAATGCATGATTACTGGTATAAAACTCAACTTGTATGCTGAACCATGTGTAACACTATTGGGATAAAGCCCTAACTCGCGTGCTGAACCGTGTGCAACATTTTTAGGATAAAGCCCCAATTTGTGTGCCAAACCATGTGCCATACTATTGGAATAAAGCTCCAACTCGTTTGCCAAACCGTTTGCCATACTACTGGAATAAAGCCCCAACCCGCCGTCCCAAACCATATGCAACACTGTTAGGATCGCACTCCAACTCACATGCAAACCCGAATGCAACACCATTAGGATAAAGCCCCAACTTGCATGCCAAACAATACTTGTACAACCAAGGTCTGCTTTCCGCCATGTACCAAGACGTCTAAATGGATCCTATTTAGCGTCTGTGCATAACGAATGGACCAAATGTGATCTGACTACACAAATGACAAAATCAAACCGCTCAAACGACAAATATCACTACTAAATAACTACTCGACGTAGTAAACTAGCTTATACTAATTCGTTACACAAGATAAATACACAACAAGGCAAGTTTATGAAGTATCTAAGAACTCAGCAAACAACATACCATAACATTCATCATCTCATCAAAATCACAATGTCATGAATCGCATGTGAATCCAAAGTCATATTCAAACGTTATAAAGGTTAGAAGATTAAAGGGAATTTAGGAATTTATTAATTAAGAAAACAATTAATTCTCTCCTTGCTTCATCATGGACCGTGCTACCCAACCAGGCTGCTACTTTCCTTCATTATCGCCGCTACCAGGAGCCCCTTTACCCTGATCCGACACCACCAACTGTCAACTTAATGCCTGTGCTACCCAATGCTACCTGCAATGTCACCTCCAACCACCTTGTTAACCATAGCTACAACCCGAGTTGAAAGCCGTATCTACACCACCACATTGATGATTGTTATAATCAGAGACTGGCGTGAAGCACTACTCAACCTCTTCTACATGATCGCACCTTCTGATAGTCCTATCATCACCGTACCAATGTTAAATCTTAACAGATGATCCACGTTTATCAAACTTCGAGTCATTTTCTGATCAACTAGTCCACCTAGTTGACAACCAAACACCACCAATGGATTTGTGTCGTTGAGTACTATGATTTTGATGTATAATATGTTGAATTTGGAGCATTTTTACACTTTACACTTTTTAATTTAGAGAACGATCGATTTAACAGTGTACATTTATTAAATAATGCAATTACCTCTCGATTACCCTAATTCAACTTAGTCATAGAATCTAGAAATATAGGGTTCATCAAATTAGATAGCTCTTTCATGAAATTTCACTAATACATATGATTCTAAACAAATAGGAATGACTAACCAACTTATAAGCATTATTCTTAAATATAATATTCTCACTCACCTTTTATTCGCATTTATTCTAAAATATAAGTATAACAAATCATCGGGATTTATGGTTAATACATTTGAAGTATAATGTTTAAAGATAATGACGTTCTCACATAATTATATATATATATATGTGTGTGTGTGTGTGTTTCTTGTTGGGCTGGAAAATGGCACAACACCCCAAAGTAGGTAAATTCAAATAAAACAAGCAAAAACAAGAAGAAAATAAGAACACACAACACTTTTTATAGTGGTTCGGAAAATACTCCGGCCTATGTCCATTTTAACCTTATTATTTGATTGATTCTTTGTGAAATACAATAATTACCACTCAAATCTAACCTTCATCTAGTGGATCTCGAATTTGGAAGTGTTTAGGGAAGAAGAAGACAAAAGAGAATCAAAGTGTCAAAATTCACTTCCTAGTTGTAGGTAGCTTGCTATATATATGAAAATCCCTGATACAATTTGGCCATCCAAGTTTGAAAATGTCACAACTCCAAGATCCAAATATCTAGGCACGAAGACCGAGTCATCCGATGTAATCTCTAAGTTCAACTTGGTACCTGCCACTTCTAGTCGGTACCGATCTGATTTTTCCATCGTTCTTCAAGTTTTTCTCCATGTCTTAGCTCTCCTCATGGATCTATTGCCAAATCAAGTCTTCATTTCTGGTCGATGGTCATCAAAAGTGGTATGTACCAACCTGAATCAGGTCGTTACCAAACTGAATTTTTACATCCATAGCTCATTTTTTCTTCACATTAGAGTGAATCATGTCGGTACTAACCTAAATCAGGTTGGTACCAACCTAATTT
This sequence comes from Allium fistulosum, assembly GCA_030737815.1. Lineage (NCBI taxonomy): Eukaryota > Viridiplantae > Streptophyta > Magnoliopsida > Asparagales > Amaryllidaceae > Allium > Allium fistulosum. The sequence goes on along the minus strand of CM060905.1, from coordinate 150,339,514 downwards.
GCATTTCTGAAAATTGGCCAAATCTTTGGTTTCTTCAGTCCTAACATCTTCAAGCTCCTCGACTCATTCCTTCATCAGTTTGCAGTCCATTTCATCTATTTAGTCTGTTCTAAAATAGTGGAAAATTTAGTTATAACACTTGCTATCCAAAGTATGCCTATGAATATAAGGTGTGCTCTGCTCACGAACAAGCTTCAGTGGTCAATCATTGGTGGTTGAGCTCTCTGGCTATCCATCAATCCCGATTATGGTAAATCATCCCGTTCCTTCAGATTCACCTACAAATCAATAGTCATTCTAGACCGTCATAGCTAAGGACTTTAGTCCTTGCTTAAGTATTAGTCATAAATCATAATCATTCCATTTTCATATGGAGTTATCATATCATATATCAAAATCATCCTGTGTTCGCTCAAGATTTATCTATTCTAGTCTAATCACATGGCGTTCAAATCCTATGGTCAAGTCAATACCCATTCTAGGGTCCAACTTTTTCGAATCACAAAATCAACATCCACTCTAGGGTCTCATCTAATCTATGGACCGATCTCTCTGGATTGTTCAACGTCAAATCTAGGGTTCGATCTCTCCGGAATGTATGCCATCATCCAAACTAGGATTCAACCTCTCCGAATCACAAATTCAACATCCACTCTTGGGTCACATCCAATCTAGGGTCTGATCCCTGTAGACTGTTCAACATCCAATCTAGGGTTCGATCTGTTCGGATCTATGCTTAGTCCAATCCGCTCACTCTTCGATGAGAGGACCTAATGTCCACACAAGTCCATCCACTCACTCTCTGGCGAGGGGACATACTTTCCTCGCTAACTCATCCACTCACTTTCTGGTGAGGGGGCTAACTATTTGTACAATTCCAATCCATTCGCTCTCCAGCAAGGGGACTTACACCTTATAGTCATTGCCCCATCTCTCTGAACAGGACTACCATATTCAAGCGGTTTTCAAAAATCAAATATCCAAACCAAAGCATCAAACAAATATACTAAACAATCATCTCATACATCCAACTAGAGAATGCCTAAAGACCAATATAGGTTGTATAAATGTATAAGCTGCCCGAGGTTGTTACTGTCTTATTTATCCAAAACAAAACGGAGAAACATGGGAATCGAGCTTGACTCCCGTCCATCTTAATCATGTGATTTCCAATCTCAACCTAGATCAATAGTTTTGTTGTGATGTATTCGCTGTAAACGGTGGCTGTTCCGGCTGCACCACTACAATTTGGTTTCTTACATACTATTGTAGCAAGTTACTGCGAACCAGTCTTCTATCAAATCATGAAGGTGTTTGCACTCATTCATTTCATGCCCATTCATCTCATGGAAAAGGCAAAATCTTCAAGAACATTTCTCATGATCCGTGGGTTCCCTCTTAGCTGGCTTCTGACAGGCGATCTAGTCCTAGTATCGAAATAAATTCTCTCCGGGTTTCAATTAGATTAATATGAGAAGAGAATTTATGTTCCCTTAATTGTCACTTTGGTCCTCCAAAGCTGTCATCCGTTTTTCACTTTCCTTTGTCCCTACCATATCCTGCTCCGGATGATCCCCCATCATCATCCATAGCATTAACTTCAGCATTATCAGCTTCAACATCCTCTTGATGCAAATATCTCTTAGCTTCATGATAAAACTCCATGAAATCCATTGGTGGATCCCCTTCTAATGCAACTTTGAAGTCGGTCTTTCTCGTGACTCCAGACACTGCCGCCATCAAAATTATCGATGGATCCGGCTTATCGACTACGGTGGCTGCTGTGTTAAATCTCATTAGATAATTCCTCGAGGTCCTTTTGCTTTACACTTGAAAGCACCAACACATTCTTTAGTCAAGAGGTATGAACTTTAAACCGTCTCAAGAACCTGTCCACCAATCTGGCCTACGTGCTTATGGACCCATTCTATAACTACCTGAACCATATAGTAGTTTACTCCGTTAAGTTTAAAGGAAAGCATCGCCTAAATACCGCTTCAGACACATCCAACACCTCTATATATTGGATGTATCTCATCAAATGAACTGTCAGATCTGTCCTTCATTGTATAGTTCCAGCATCGATAGCTTGAAATTAGGCGTATTACTTACATACGAATGTTAGGAGTAAATGGATTCATGTTCACATCCTCCAAACTCTGGTCTAGGGGTCCACCTCTCATTATTCTTCTGATCATCCCAGCTATTCATTCGTCGTCATCTAAAAGAAGTCTTCGATCCATAACTATATTTTGCCCTTCTTTCCTATAAGGAAACTCTGACACATACTCTTTTGCCTGCACGTTTGCATTATGATCCGCATCTCTAGCTTCATTCTACCCCCTCGTTCCAACAAGGAAACTCTACTACATACTCCTCTAGTTGTTGTGCATTCACGTTTCGAAATGCGTTTCGGGCTCCAGCATCGTCTGCTCCCGACATCCCAACTCACCCTAAGTCCAAACCAACTGTTCCCCTAAGTATAACCATGTCAGTACCAACCTGATTCAGGTCGGTATTGACCTGTTCTTATCATGGGGTCTTGGTTCCGGTTGGCTCTTCTCCAACTCCAGATGCTTCTGCACTGCTTTCTGGTCTTGGGTTCTGTATTCTAGCTACTTCCTCCGTTCTTTGTTGATCCATCCTTATGAAAATTCCATCTAGCATGACCTACTGTCAAGGTATGATTCCATCTTGCATATCTTTCATTATTCTCTCCATCTCTTCTCTGGTCACTTAGACATATGGATTTGAACTTGAGGATACCTCATGGCTGCCCTATGCTGTAGTTGACTTGATCCTCTGACTACTCCAGTAGAAGGTCTCTTCATCTCTTTCAAACTTCAGATCCAAGCTTTAAGTTATCAAACCTAGCTCTTTCTCAGTGAAAGCATAAAAAATGTTGGGCCAGAAAATGGCACAACGCCCCAAAGTATGTAAATTCAAATCAAATAAGCAAAAACAAAAAGTAAATAAGAACACACAAACCCTTTTTTTATAGTGGTTCGGCAAATACACCGGCCTATGTCCAATTTAATCTTATTATTTGACCGATTCTCTTTGGAATACAATGATTACTACTCAAATCTAGTGACCACCTATTAGATCTCGGATTTGGAGTGTTTAGGGAAGAAGAAGAAGATAGAAAAGAATCAAAGTGTCAAAAGCCCCTTCTTAGTTGCAAGTAGCTTGCTATTTATAGGCAAATCACTACTGCAATCTCATCATCCAAATTTGAAAACATCACAACTCCATGATCCAAATATCCAGGCATGAAGACCGAGTCATCCATCACGATCTTCAAGTAGAAAATCAACTCGGTATCGACCACTTCTAAATAGTACCGATCTGATTTTTCCATCATTCTTCAAGTTTTTCTCCTTGTCTTAGCTCTCCTCATCGACCTCTTGCCAAATCAAATCTTCATTCCAGGTCAGTGGTCATCAAAAGTGGTCGGTACCAACTTGAATTAGGTCAGTACCAACCTGAATTTTTACTTCCAAAGCTCATTTTTCTCTTTATGTTGGAGTGAATCATATTGGTGAAAATCATGTCGGTACCAACCTGAATCAGGTCAGTACCAACCTGATTTGCATTTTTGAAATTTGGCCAAATCTTTGGTTTCTTCAATCTTGAAATCTTCCAAGCTCCTCGACTTATTTCTTCATTAGTTTGCAGTCCATTTAATTCTTTTGAGTTTGTTCTAGACAATGGAAAATTTGGTTATAAAATTTACATTGATATAAACAAATAAGAACAAAAATATTCGACCATCAATTTTATTAATTAATTTATGTATGCATATATATAAAATAATATTAGTTGAATTTAAATATATATATATATATATTAATACTTTTTGCATATATATAAATATATTTTTAGAACAGGAAAATAGGCATAAGGACAAACTTAGAAAAAAAAATTAGGTTGAAGGACAACAAGTTAGTTTTTTAGGTTGAAGAACGATGCTAGTTATAACTAGCATTTTGTATAGTGTAAAACTGAATGTAATGCTAGATATAACTAGCATTTTGTTTAGTGTAAAAGTTGAATATAATGCTAATTATAACTAGCATTTGTCCTTCAGCCTAACATTTTTAGAATGTGTTATTTTTATTAGATTTAAAATAATCCATACACATATATATAGTTTATATTTTTAATATATATAAAATTTTAATTTTAAATTAATTTGAATTTTTTGAATCTAAAAAGAAATGCTTTTTATTTTAAATGCCATATGCTAAATATTTTTTAATAAATTATAACCTCTACATGTATACACACACATATATGTTTATTTGTAAATTCGAAATAAAATTTAATTTTTTTATTTCCAAAACTGAGAGAGAAATATTATTTTTCTTATTTAAAAAACCGTATAAACAATTTTAAACATTTTAAATTTAAAAATCACACAAACAAATATATATATGTGTGGGTGTGTTCCGATTTGTATGAAATATTTTTTTATTTGAATCAATTTAATGTTTATGTATTTATACTATAAATATATATTTGTATATTAGTTTAATTATTAAAAGTAAATTTTAATTTTCAATCCTTTTATGGTCGAATAAAATAAAAGGACATGCATGTATATACATATTCATATGAATTAATTTTCAAAATGGAATTTTAACTTATTGAGATATTATGGTTGTCAACACCTTGGTTATAACTGATTTCCTTCTCCGAACATCAAGTCTTTTGACCTCGACCATGGCATACAACTTCGTCTATAAGGCATCACCAATTTTCTAATAATGGAGGCTGGTGTCGGGGTTTGCTTGTGTATGGAGAGTATGAAGGGGTTAGCTATTTATAATCAACTAGATCACAAATATCTAACACCCTTCTCTCTAGATCTAAAGACTGTACCTATTGCCCTTCCTCTCCATTATTTTGTAAAACCACCCCATACGAGTTTCTAAACTTTCAGCCTAATTTATTTAACAATTTATTTTACCTGAATTAAATCAATATATAACTATTATACGTCGTTTATTTAATTTTTTAGGCTTCGAATTAATAATTAAAATTTCATACAAATTCAATACAATATTTTTATTTGTTTTATCGTTAATTTATAACATTTATAAATTAATTTTAAATTAATCAAACTCAGAAATTAACTAACAACACGGTTGTGTCGACACTTTGGTGTGAAATTGATCCTTGGTGATTTTTTTCTAATAACAAAGTGATACTTTATTCAAGCATAGCACTCACTATGAAGCCTTAGGGGCTCGGACCTATGACCTCCAGAATCTAGTCTAAAGCACCATACCTCTAACCACTTGAGCTAGAGGTCCTTGACGATCCTCGGTCAATATTTAAACGATTTAAATATTGAAGCATATATGGACTTTTCTAAGTACATTATCGGATACAAGTTCAATCGCTTATTGATTGTTTAGGCAAAATCACTTGTAACGATATTTTGTGCACATTTTCTTTTCATTATCATTATATCGCTAAGATATCTAGAGTGTGATCTAAGGTCAAAAACACTATTAATATAGGTAGTTAATTGCGTATACCACTTTAAAATCCATGGTTCAATCCGATAAAATTTATCGCTTAACCAATTTACCCTGGTCGGAGATTTTGACTTTAACACTACTAATTACAGTGATACTAACCATATACAACAAGGGAGAAAAATCCTTTCTTGAGTACTGCTTCACTTCAAGTAGTTCAATGTGTACCCAAATAGTCATAACATGATCACTATGCTATGTGACTGGCCATTATCAAAGTATAGCCTAGCTACTTAAGATCGACAATACTCTCAAGTCTAAAGACTATTACACGTCGTTACGACAAGATTTTGATTTTGATTTAGTTGTATTAATCTATGGAAGAGTCTTGGGTCATTCTATGATTGTTCCAAATAACAAAAAATACGTAACTTGATGACCCCAATGGTCATGAGTAATTCACCATCCATCATATAGAGAGCATTACATACACTTGTCTCAACGAACGTATCGATATCCTTTTCTCAATACATCTTGACTAGGAACATTTAAAGAACACGTATTTAAATACTGATTCAATACTCATGATTATGAACACATTCGTAACTGCAATCGATAAAATACTTATACTAATAATTTTCTACTTATATATGTTTAATGTATGAATTTCATTATTTATATATCTTTATAACAACACATATAAAAGAAAATAGAACCAAATGCATATTTTATTTTGAATAAGATTATTTGAGGAGTTGTTACATAACTATTTACATAATTGCCCATAGGACAGACTCTTAATTATGTCATATTCATCACTATGTCACTTAGAAGTATATAACTAGGTATAAGGTCAAAACTATAATAATATCCGTATTTAATTTTCAAAGTTTGTCTTTAAAAATCACTTGGTTCAATTTGGATAACTTTCATCGATTAAATGAATTGCTTTGGATAGAGCCTTTGACATTAAGTTAACTTCAAATTGTCATAGCACTAATCTTCTTAGATTATGGTACCCTCAGGTCAAAATATTATTGCACATCATCGTATGATATCTTCTATTTTGACTTGGATACAATAACTTATAGATGGCTTTCAGTAGGTCATTCTATAGTTTTTCTAAACAACTATAAGCACGTAGTCTATTGGTATTCCCAACTGTCATGGATATGTCATTGTCATTGTATGGATAGCGTTGTGTATACTAGTCTTGTTGGTATATGATATCGCATTGTTGAAACACTAAACGATGGGAACATTTAAGGACAAGTGTCTATATGGCTACCTGCTAATTAGGATATCCAAAATTGATGCTAAATCAATATATCAACCCTTGAATACCATAAACACAAAACCATTAAGGTAAAATAAAATAAAACTATCTAACATGAACCATGTGATACTACCCACAACTAAAAGATAACACCAAAACATATCCATGTATAGAACCTAAAATGTATCATATATGAGACAGTGTACAAAAGTGAAACTAACATGGTCTTGTTGCTTCGAAAGACCACTCATCCTACAAGCGTATTGCCATACACCCGACTCTCGATCTACTCATGAAAGAACCTAAGAGTTGTCCTAAAAGGAAAGTAATAGAGATAAAAATGTAGATAAAAAAGAATTCTTATATGAGCGGAACTATCCAAAAATAAAAGATATAAGAAAACCCATATTTATATATACTATTAATAAAACCCATATTTATCTATACTATTAACAACAAAAATATAAAAACCCATTTTTATGTGAAGGAAAGCACCCATCTCCCCCCTTGTATCATCCTGTTCATTCCATCCCATCGTCGTCTTCTTATATATATATATATCCTTATCCATCCCAATTCATATTTATTTCACAGTCATTCACCTTCTTTTCAGTGCCTCCATCTCCGGTGATATTGCCTTTGCCTTTTTCCTTGTAGAATCCTTACATACTCCCTTATTAAATCTTTCACATATGCTTTTCACCTTTTTAATTTCCGATTCTAAGGTTTCAATGAACAAGGATATAAAGTTTTGAACTCCAATGTTGGTTTTAGTAATCTCACTTCTAAGGAAATTCATTTAATACCATGGTAAGCCTTAATCAATATGCTCAAATATTTCAATTGGACAAAAGTAGAGATGGATATGGGATCTGACTATCAAAGGAACTTATGTCATTTGGCAGTTTTTGTTATCTCTAAGTTGAGTAAATTCCGTAGTAGTTTATATCTTTTGCATCAAACAAACTTGGGTATTGGTTCATTGAAAAGTGGTTATTTGTTTGGTAATATTGTTTCCAATGCCTCTTGAGTGTTTGTATTGTAGTTTGTAAGCATATAAATGTTGTTGCTAATTGCATATTTGCCCTCATTTCATTATATATGGTATGTTATATGTTTGCAAAAAAAGTGGGACAAACACTAATCAATTAATAGGCAGTAGTTATTGAAATAAGGAAATTAAAATGAGGTAGAACACACATAATTTATAGTGGTTCAGCCAAAATCAATAGCCTAAATCCACTTTTAACTTCGTTACTGATTCTTGCTTTCTTTTATAAAAGTGCTACTATAATCTAGTTACTTATAGCACGGGCAAGAAACCAATGGAGTATTGGGGTAAAATCTATTAATTCAGAAAATAAGGAAAATGATCCATTCTATTGCACTCTTCCTCCTATTTATATACGAAGGTCAATGAAACAAGCTTTGAAACTTTCTCCCCACGTTCTCCACGTTTGGCGGGAGGCTCCATCGGAAGATCGTGGCCAAATCAGTATTTGATAGTCAACCGGGTACCAAGTTATGCTTCATAACTTGGTGTTGAGTTATGGGATTAAAGCTTTTAAGTACATTGCTTCATTTTGTCTTCAATCTTCTAAAATGTGTTTTGTTGATTCATCGTTCATGACTTGGTATTGAGTTGAGGGGAATGACTCAGTACTGAATTATGACTTTAACTTGTGATATTTCTTTTTTGTCTTTCATAACTTAACTTGTTTGAAGAATTAATAAATACCTTCTAGTAGCAAGCAAGGTTCAGCCCCAATTCTTTGAACTTCACTTGACTTCTGGTTTTGAGACTTGTACTTCTGGTTTATGTCACGACCATTCAATGGTTCTGAATCATCAAGATATTGCTTGGTTCAAAAGCAGGATAACACTTGTCCCCTTCAAAAGGATGCCTTGTGTCAAAAAGGCATGCTTTGGATCAAGATATGCTATTGACTTCAAACTCTGATCTGAATTGATGTCCCCATCCTTTGAACTCTTTTCGCGAGGAAGTGTGTCTTCATTGGATCATCATGTTATTTTGAAAAATTACAAATTCATATCCTCTGGATGATATAAGAGCGTTCTATTTAGATTTATCATTCGGATCTGGAAACTTTGATAATCTCTTCATTCATTCGGTCATGTAAGATTTCACCTTTCTACTTTGCTTGTTTCCAATTTTATTTCCATTGCTTCTCATTCATTTTCTTTTCCTCTACCTTCTTCTTCTCTTACTTTTACAAATGGGTACCTAGTTTTGGGCTTTAACTCGGTATTGAATTTTATGGGTAAAACTTTATTTAAGTAACTTTTGTTACTTCCTCCTTTTTACTTTTATTTTACTCGGCTAACTTCACTTGCAAACCTTGACTCTCTATCATTGCTGATGTCGATCCAAACTTTAGCAACTCTACTGCCTATCACCAGCTACTCCTATCATTACCGACCCTGACTTAGGCAATTCAACTCCGAGTTACTTGAATTTATTCATAATTTAATCGAGTTTATCTCAATTTTCTTGCCTTGATGCTGCCATTAGAATCATCTTTAAGTCTAGATAGGTGGCTGTCGATTTAGACTTGCGAACACCCGATTATGGCCTCCGACCACACTCGGCCTCATTTCCATACTTCATCTCCACTCCTGTGCTTGGCCATGGCATACAAGTATTTAAACTTAAGAGGTTTTTAATGCTCATGACTAACCCGAGCAATTACTCAATTCCCCTAGGCATGACTCGAGTCTTCCTTTTACCTTCAAATGCTTGGAGTTAGACTTGAGTTCTTTTAAGCTATGCTTTTATTAATTTTGTATGGCCACATCGTTTTCAACTTTTTTAAAGCTATTTCAAGTATTAAAAAGGAGATTGTCAACCTCTAACATTTCGTGGTCGAGTTTGGATCGGTGGTCTGGTTTTGGTGGGACGATTTTAGATAACAATCACATCGAACATTCTTTGGTGTGTAGTGGAGTCATTCATTACTGCTTTGGGTCACATACTATACTCTAGTGTCCCTATAAAGAGAAATTTCATGTCGCTTCAGAGGATGGTTATGTTATCGTAAATTATATGATAACGGTTAAAATCTGACACACTGTTCCGTAATGCGATGAAGCTCATTTGCTAGCACGAGCAAGCTATCTACATTGAGTTTTTGCATTCACCATTCTTTGGACATAAGATACACACTACATAGACTGAACTGTATATCACTGCACTTGACAGTGCATGAGATCCTGTTGGTCAATACACAATAACATCTATTAGATCTTACACGTCAACTACACATGGCTTAATTTCAACACAAAAATCAGAGTTACATCTCACCTGACCTTGCTCATATATTGAATTTTTCAGAAGTTATGAATTGTAGACATTCCTCATGTCTCTCTACCATGGATGTAGGTCTATCTACATCGGAGTTCAATTTACCCATAATAGCTTTAGGTTCACCTTCAACATCTGCTTCATCATCTACTTCATCATATATTTCCTCTTTCCTTAGCCTCGGCGATCCCATCGTCAAGCTAGATAGTCTCTACAAATGTTCCCTTTGTAATGGAAGGTGAAGCCGATTCAAGGGTTGCCCATGAAGTCAATCTCGAGGGTACTATAATTATCGATAATCCTCTAGATTCCCCAGCATCTACATTGGATGAAGCTGATGTTGGGAGAATTTGTTATAGGCATGGCATTCCTTTTGAGGACATTCAAGTTCCCAAGCTCTTTCAGTAGGCCCATGAGCTAGTCGAAGGGCATATAGCCTATAATCATTATATGTGCCTTTCTAGGGGAGTCCTCCCATTCAATTATTTTATTCAACTTGTGTGAGGATTGCCTTACAACACTGACATAGGATGATTGTCAAAGGAAAGAAAACAAGTAAAGAAGAGAAATAGAAGAGAAGAGAATAAAAGAGAGGAGAAAGGAAACATTATATAATCACAGATCCTGTCATATATCTCATAGCACATCGAACAAAATATAATAATCATAATAGATATAAAACAGGCGAGATAGTGGTAACTACATGAACCATATAATCAGAGTACACAAATCCACATAATTATACAAAATGGTAATAAACTTTATACAACTGATAAATAAACTCAACTGATCAACTGTCTCTAATAATAGTAGGTCAAACACTGTCAAAACTCCACAGTGTCACACAATGGAATAAGCAATAATAAGCCCAAAATATAGATATAAGAAAGCGCCCCCTCCCGCTAGTCCATCTGCACAATTCCATGTCGTTTACACCAACTATCTGGTCTACTTATTTAAGAGTACTTGAGATAATAAGAAGCAAAGCATAAAATCTTGGGTCAGACAACAGTCTGGTGTAAGCGATAAACAATCTTAAAATACTATGAAAGCCAATATAGGATATGGAAAAGAGGGTATGTAGAGTCATACCTAACATGTCCCTGCATCCAAAGAGTTAGAACATGAACATAGTACATGCTAAATTACAATCACCAGTGGAAAATACGGGGTATAGGGGTATCACCTAGCATCTCAAACACACATCAAACATAACATCCATCATACAACTTCACATCTCTCACTCAAGTACTCTGAATATACGATAACTCTCACATATGCTAAACTCATTGCCCACATAGATGGCTAGGTACTGGACACATGCAAACGTCCACAATATGGGTACACATAGACGACCCTGGGTACATGCAGACTACCCTCTCCCACTAATGAGCATCATAACCACATAGTTATCCATTAATCCCTTAGCACACGTACTGATAGTAGAACTATGCTATAGATGCTCAAGTCATGCCCACGCAGACAGCAAAGGACTGGACACACGCAAACGTCCAAACACATAGATACACGTAGACTACCATGTCCTAATCACGAGCATTACAACCACATGTTCTATTCTATGAGCTATCATGTAGAACTCGTCCTTTCGGTCCACAACTAGATGCCATAGTCACTCGCCACATCGAGTTATTGAAGTCGTCATACCTTATTGGTTGCCATCCCAAAGTCATCTAAAGTCATCTTTGGGGTCCTCCATCCTTACCTGGAGCTAACTCCCCAGACTACTAAGTAGCCTCACATCTTGCCTCGAAGCCAACACCCTATAAACTTCCCTCTATGTTCTGTTCGACATCCCTCTATTTGGCCTGAAACCATGCCCACACAAAATAGAAGCAACACCAAACTACATTTGCTATTCGGCTTCCCAACACCGAACGAACAACTACCGGACAGGGTTTCCTGTCCGGTCCTTCACTAGCCGAACCAAGCTCCTACCGAACATGATTTCCTATTTGGTCTTCCACTATCGAGCCGGCTGAATCTGAACCAGTACTTCTCCTTCCTAAAGCCAGCCACCGAACTACCCTATGCTGGACCAAGCTCCAATGAACTGAAACCTGTAGCTCCTTCAGCACAACAACATCGCACTGATTCCATCATTACGCTCAACACTTCAACCCTCATTCATCGCTTATGCAATGATATGACTCCAAACTCTCTAGAGTCTATCCGCCATAGTCAAGTTTCATGGTTCCTACCTCTAGTTATTCCCAATGAGCATTATCAACCATATAAGCAAACAAACATAGATGCAACTATCATAGCATACATACAACCAATATAGCATAAACATAGCATATATAACACATCTATATTAACCAATGGGGATTCATATCAAAAGTAGTCTAAATCTAGCAATTTCCTAAAACTAGCACGTCAATAGAAAAAATGTGATATTCAGTTTAAAACCACTTTAAAGTACATTTAATCTCTTTAATAAAAATCATGTATATGTTTAAATATAGTAAAATTATACTTAAAGTAAAAAATCATTTCAAAGCATCGTCTTTATACTATACTAACAATTATAGTATGGTGAGTGACAATATCACCGACCTCAACAAAAGCTGACTAAACAAACTTCAACTCGTAAAGTTCTCCATCACGAGCGCAATGCAAGAAACCGCATCCAAAACCGACCTCGTATGATAAAGATATGGATTTTATAAGATTTCAGATTAACTTAATAATTAATTAACTTAATTGCAAATTAATTACCTTAATCACTTTCATTCTCCCTTCTTCCCCAAATCACATTTCTAGGCCGTGCATCTGTACGTGCACAAACCCATATTTCCCCTCTTTCACTCTTTAATTTCTAGTCTTTAGTCGACGAATCGATGCACCATCTTCACCAACGAGTCCCTCTATGCACCTTGTCCACAACGCACTCGATCCCAACCAACTCGGCTCATCCCTACAAAATGCAACTTGATGGTGTTATGGGCGAACTCATAATGTTGCATTCTCCTATGATGGGTCGGAGCTTTAACGAAAGGTGTAGGAAAGCGCTAGGCGTTAAGAGAAACTCATATGCATCCTCCGTTTCACCTAAATCGTCATCTACCACCACCTAATCCAAACCCTAGATCCACGTTCATACATGACCTCCACTCCAATTGCCATGACACATGTCACTATTACCACCAATGCGAAGCTCTCCCCTATACGATCCCAACAGATCTGGTTTTGTGATTAATAGTTAAGCGGATCTGTCGATTTTGATTTTTGAATAGATTTGAGAAGAAGTGGCCATTTCCTTTGTTTACCGGAATGGAACAGTGTAAATGAGTTAGAGGAGGGTTTAATTGTATTAATATAATATTCCATTTATTTGATTTCTCAAATAAACAGTTGTACGTTTTGAGCTCGTTTGATCACAACGAAACTCGTCAGCGTATATCACCTCATTTTTCGAGTCCCGATGGTATGAATTTTGTCGCTATCCGAGACAGCGCCACGGGATGATAATTTCATGCATTTTGAGATTGTTTTGGCCATCAGATCACCCGATCTCCAAATAAGCGATGCTTATACTCATTTTAGTTCGCAACGTTGATCCGTACTCAACGGAAGTGATCTCGAATCTTGATTCGACTATATGTGAAAAATCATATTTTTGTACCTTTATGTAAATTAACGATTCAATATTTAAATCAATTACTTAAATATCCTATCGCTAAAAATACGGGTTGTTACATTGTCCTCTCCTTGAAGGATTTTGTCCTCGAAATTCCTAAAGTAAGGAGAACGTATCCTAACCCATCAGCATTCAAAGCCCCTCTTGTTTAGGAAAAAATCGACAACACCTCCTTTGCGTGGCTAGGTCCAGGAAAAATCCCAATACAACATGTACACACATATACATCTCATATCTAAGGCAACTCGTTTCCGAGGACAACCAAGCATATATAACCAAATCTACACTATAGATGTTACATACCTCTTTTATGGCAAGACATTCCATTTAGATGCGAATAAAAGTGGGTAAGCATCTAAATAGCCAACAATTGCTTCCATGTACCTGAATATGTACTCAACAAAGAGGATTAAATGCAAATGCAACATCATCATGTATTTAAGCATACTAAATCATATATAGCAATCATCTCAAATAAATATACTATATCAAACCATAACTATCCCACAAGCTTAACATTCATATATGAATATGTAATCGTGTCAAATACCAACAATTAAACATCAAATAGACACATATAAGATCAACCATCAAAAAGTAACATCCATGCATATCGTAGCATGCAAGATACTAAACTATCTAGTATAAATCATTAATAAGATATCCAATATGAAGGCTGACGAAAAATGGAAATATCATCAAGTGAAGATCTTCGGATAAGCGGTTCTCATGCTCTCATCGGTCTCTCTTATGAAATCGCCTTCGCCTTCACTCTACTGAATCTTTTCTACTCAACCGCCTTCCTCCTAACCTGTCTCGTATCACATTTATCAGTACAAATAAGCCTACAAGGCCTCAAAATTTCCAGTCCACTCTCTTTATTATCTAATTGATTCGATGCCATATTTCCCAATGCCTCTTGTATGTCTCCTAAAACCCACTATCGAACAATGGGTTTTAACCACTTACAATGCTCTTTGACATACCATCGAATTAGACAATCCACCTCACATACAACTCAACCGGTTTGGATTCCTTCAGCTAGACCTAACGAATATAAATCTAGCACTCTTTGTCAATCTGTCGAATTTGATCCAAATGCTATTCTAGCCTCTTCTAATCCTTAGCAATCCATCGATGAAGCCCATAGATATTTGTTCCTACTACTACTCGAGAACAAATAATCTCCCGTCCTTACGGAACCAACAATCTCGGTTGGGTCTGCACTGCATCACCTCTACAAACACTACTCATTTCCTTGACTTAGTCATGATCTATGCTAGTCTAGATTCATGCCTTTGACTAATACCAATCTGCTAAATCAAAGTAGATTTGATAGTCAAATTAGCCATCATCTTTGGCTGCATCTCACATTGAGTTCTGAATCATATCCAATAATAAACTCAAGCAATGTCCACCCTAGAAATATCACTCCGAAACTGGTATGTCTTCCACTCAAATCATCAAAGACTACATTTCTCCTTACAAGCATATTGAAAATGTCAAAGTCATTAGAGGCTAAGAATTGCAACAATCGCTGCTAGCAAAGGTTAAGATCTTTCTCGAAGAAGAGGTACTTCAATGATGTGGGATCAACAAACAACTTGAACCTCTCTCCCAATCGATAGAGCATCCAAATCCCCGCAGCAAATACTATAGCTGCCAACTCTAAAGCACAAGTCAGATACTTTTTTTCATGCGGTTTCAGTTATGACTAGCATATGCGCCGACCTTACCTTTCTGTATCAATCTCGTACCTAGTCAAGCACCACAGGCATGTGTGTACTATCGATTCTTGTAACGACCCTAATTTTTAGCAACATTATTTAGGACATTTAATTAGTTAAACTAAATAAAATAATGTGATGATTAAGGGATTGAGATTTGTATAAGCTAAGGGGTAGCCATGCCTATTTGAACTAATGAACTAAGAGAATTAAAATGAATTAAGTTAGGGTAGTAGACAAGGGCACTATAGGAATAAGTAATAGCCTTATACCCTAAACCCTTATACACATTCATTTTACAAGTTCATTTTCACAACCTAAAACAAAACAAGAGGCCGACCACCATTAAAGAAGAAAAAAGGGAAGATAAGCTAAATCAAGAGGAAGAAGCTAATCAACTTAAATCCAAGATCAAACCTCAACTCCTTAACAACAAAACTAAGGTGAATAATAGGTTACATCTCATATTTTTGATGTTTTTGGTTTCCAGATCAGATTCGAATATTTTGCAAAGCATATTGCCATGTTTTTTTTATTGTTAAAATGGATATATACGCTTGTTGATGATTTACGCTAATTGATATAGATTTTATGATATGTTTTAATGTGAAAATCCTATTAAATAACATCCAAATGCCTTGCGATTTAAGTATATGATCAGAAATGATATTTTAGAGATGTTTTTTAATTTTCATAATTTTTTGAATTAATGTGAATTTAACATTAATTTTCTAGTGAAGAAAATGGTTATTTGGGCTTAAAATTAATTACGGCTAATATATGTATGGTTTGGGTCAGAAATTAATATATGTTAGAAAACATGTTAAAAAGGATTTATGGGAATTTTTATAGATTTTTCCTAAGTGTTTTAATAGATATATAAAATTATTTAAGGTATGGGACTTAAATGTTTTATATATTTATAAAAGGAAAAGGGGCATTTTGTAAAAGTTTTAAATTGTTACTTCTGAAATTTTGGCAGCACTTTTAGAAAAGAATTTGGGAAAGAAATTAGCAACCAATCATTTATTGACAAATAAGGCAAGTTAGTTGAAAAGAATTACCTTTTAAAGTAAAAATGCAGTTTTACCTTACTTTACCTGTTTCGCCACTTTCGGCACCCAGCTTTCGACCAAGTACTTCCGCCTCCATCACCATTGAAACCAATGCGCTTGGTATCAAATTCTTTGTACACAATGAATTGGACATAGGCGAAAGGTATGTAGTCGAAACATAGGGTTCCGAAGGGGTCGAAGCTTTGCTTTGTTTTAAAAGAAAATGCGCATGTTTTGCTTTCGAAGGGAATGCTTTCGACTTGGTTAGCATTTTGTAATGGTTTTAAGGAATGGTTCTGAAAGAGGTTGCGCCTTTTGCTTTATAAAGAAGCTTTTGATGGGGTCGAAACCCCTTGCTGCCGCTTTTTTCCTTTCGAAGCTATGGTTTCGTAAGGTCTCCTTGTTTTTATATTAAAGCTGCTTCTCCAATGCTTTCGAAGGGTTGGTTTTGACGCCACCACTTCTTTACTTAGAAAATAGCTTTTGGAAGAGTGCTTTTGACCTAGTTTTTTTATGACCCATTTGTTCTATTGAAAGTTAAACCCGATGGTTTCGAAAAGAATAGTTTTAAATGGTTTCGAAAGGTATTCCACATGTTTTACTTGTACCCAAATGCATGCTTTCCAAGGTTTGATTTTATGAAAAGTATTTAATGTTTTCGAAAGGTTTAAGATAAAGGTTTTGAAGGGGTGGTTCCCCAATGATTTTGAAATGTTTTAAATGGAAGGTTTTGATGTTTTCGAAAGGCAATGTTTATAGTGTTTTGGTAAGAGGATGTCTATGTTTTTAAAGCTTTCGAAAGAAAGGTTTTTCGTTGTTTTCGAATGATTTATTAAGAATAGTTTCGAAAGGTATGTTTTGGCCTTTTGGCCTAAGCTTATAAAGCAAAGTAGTTACTTGGTTTTGATACGGGTGCTTTCAAAGGTTTAAATGTTTTCATCAACGAAGTTTTGTGTAAAGTATATATAACATGGCAAGGTGATTTGAGTGAAGCATAGAGTATATTTTTCTTATTTAAAGTATGATTTAAAGGTTTAAATCAATTTGAGAGAAAATGTTTTCAAGGAAAATTTTATGGGTAGATGACCCTAAGTAAAATGACTTAGATATTAGAATACCAGATGGGACTGGTATAGGGTCGTGCCCTATACTTTAGCTAGTAGCCCCTAGCTAATATAAGTCCAAAATTCCAATGTGTAGGGCTTTATCACAGGTAAGACTAATATGATGTTTCACACAGAAAGGAATCTAAACAGGAGAGAATGTTATTGGTGATCCCGCAAAACCATTAGGATCAGTTGACCCTGGAGAACTAAGTTAGGGACAGACCATCTGGAAGAGGAGTATCTAACAGAAGTTAGATTATTTGTTTATTTTGTATGGTAGGCCCGAGTCAGCCAAAGGTTAGTAGTTAGCCAAACAAAACTATAGTGTTCAGACAAATAGTCCATTTGTTACATGATTTATATGCTTACATGATATTGCTTTATTGTTTTAATCAGCTTTGGTTGCAAGATTAGGATTTGCAAAAGATATGTTTTAAAAGGATATTAGTGAGGGGAAAGCCGTTCCGCTAAGCGGCGTGGTCTCACTTAATATATAATAATCGAGATGTATAGTATTATTCACACCAGGATTTATGTCTGACTTGAAGTTTATATTTTTTCTCTTAAACTCTCGGGTGCTTAAAATTGATTTGAGTAGGCTGAGGGTTGAGGATTTTTCAAGTTTTAGTAGGTGGACGACTAAAGCTTCCGAAGACGAGCAGGAGGCTCATGACTAGCTATTTAGGAGTTGTTTTGTTGTTTTATTCCGCTGTGTTGTATTAAGTCTATTATGACTATTTAGTACTCTGGTCATCCAAGGAAGCATCTTCATATGTCGCTCTTGGCATATTTATGTAATAATTATATTTGATTTGAACCTGGGAAATGTTTGGGATTTTGTAACTTGGATATGAAATTTTGTTTGAAATGTAATCAAAAAAGTGTTTTAATCTGTGATGATTTTATTTCATATTCAAGTGCTTCTGATATTATACATACCATTAACATTACCGTATCTAGTCATCGAATGTTAATACTACGGATGACTAAAGCATCTGTAGCGTTTAGCTTCGGGCCTCCAAATAGGGGATGTTACAACTTGGTATCATAGCATTGATCTATGAAAAAACTTTAAACTAAAATGATTTCTAAGGAATTAGAGATAAGATCGGGGTATGGGATAATGGTATAGTAACGTACTTGTATTTGCTATATATAAGTATACACTATATCTCTATTCTCCTATCTCTCTTAGGCTATTCTTTTGTATTTTATGGGGCTTGAATACAGATATGGATGCTAGAAGTGGAAGAGTTAACCTTAGTGGGGAAGCACCACAACAAATGGAAATGCCAGACAAATACAAGAAGGAACCAAGGTCAGGCACAAACTGGAAATGTGGTTGTTGGAGTCCCCCAAGTTGACATGGGAGCAATGTATTAGTTCTTTGTCAACATGATGCAAGCGGGAGTTGCTGCTAGATTAGTTGGAGGGGGAAACCAAGAGGCTCCGATGGTGAATAATTATGCTATTTTGAGTAGAGATTATGCTCTGTTGGGAGGAAGGTCGTTCATTGGTACCGAGGATGCAATCAAAGTAGAGAACTGGTTACTTCATTGCCAGGGGATTTTTGCTGATCTAGGGCTCAATGATGAGAAGAAAAGAAGACTCGCTTCGAGAAAGTTACAAGGAGCAGCGCTGTACTGGTGGAACAACGTTACAGTTGGAGTTAATGAAGAGACAATGACACGGGCTGAGTTTAAAAGGAGGTTGGAGAGAGGTTTATATCGGAGATTTCTAAGTCTGTTCCGCTCAGAAAGTTTGCTGAATTGGAGCAGGAAGACATGACTATGCTTGAGTACGCGATAAGGTTCGAGGAGCTAGCAAGGTATGGCTATGCTACGGTGGATATTGTGATTAAGAGGAATGAGAAGTTCATCAGGGGGTTGAAGCCTGAGCTTGATAGGGAAATGTTACCACATATCAGGGATCCATGTTATGTTGTAGTGGAAATGGTTTTGAGGAATAAAGAGATGCTTGATTTTTTGGAGAGAATTAAGACAAAGGAAGTCCAGGTGGGGCAAAGTCAGAAAAGAAAGTTCTTCCATAAGAAAGGAGCTCAGAAGGGTGGAGCTGCAAAGAAGGGGAAGTCAGAGGTTGTCTGCTTTAAGTGTGATAAGAAAGGGCATTTTGCTAATGAATGTTGCTCGGGGATGGAAAGAAGGTGATCGGGAAGAAGAATATCATATGCTTCAACTACAATCAAATTGGACATTATGAGAACCAGTGCAAAGAGCCAGTTAAGGATGGGAAAGGAAAGGTGTTTGCATTGGAGCCAGCTACCTCGAGACCAACAACAGAGGAAAAAGGAAAAGATGTGTTGGGAGGCACGCTTCTAATTCATGGTATGTCAGTTAGCATTCTGTTTGATATCGGTGCATCGCATTCTTTTATATCTCGTTGTTTGGTAGATAAGCTTAACCTAGAACCCTCATATCTAGTTACTTCCTTAAGGGTTGCAAATCCGATAGGAGGGTATGCGACACTTAGGATGAAGTATGACCGCCTAGAGTTTGGTTTGTTAGGTCATACCATTGTTTGCAGTTTGCATGTGTTTGATTTCATAGGGTTTGGAATTATTTTGGGTATGGATTGGTTAAGTAAGTACGATGATAGGATATTTTGCCATGATAGGAGAATAATGCTCAAACACCCTGACTGTAGAGATCGGATTGTATATACCATAGGAAACCCTAGCTGTGAGGTGAATGCTTTGTTAGGTGTTGTGGAGGTAGAAGATGAGTTAAATCGAGTTTTCATGATTAGAGAATTCGCGGATGTTTTTGAACCAGTAGTGGGACTACCGTCGAAACAAGCCATTGAAATTCGGATAGATTTGGTGCCGGAAGTAGAACCAGTGAGTAGACCGCTAAGCAGGATGATACCTACCGAGATGAGGGAGCTGACGGTGCAGTTGGTGGATTTGGAAGGCAAGAATTTTATTAGGCCAAGTAGTTAACCTCGGGGAGCAGCCACAGTGTTTGCTAAGAAACCGGGCAGATCGTCAAGGTTATGTATCGATTATCATAGGTTGAATGAGAAGATGATAAAGAATCGATATCCGTGCCTAGAATCGACGATTTGTTTGATCAGTTGAGTGGAGCTAAGGTATTTTTTCAGTTGGATTTAAAAACAAGTTTCCATCAGCTTAGAGTAGCAGAGGATAATATTCCTTTGACGGCATTCAGAACAAGATATGGATCGTACGAATGGTTAGTGATGCCGCCCGGACTAACTAATTCACCAGCATTCTTTATAGATTTGATGAACCTAATTTTCCGAGAGCACTTGGATAGGTTCGTGTTGGTATTTATAGATGATACTTTGATATACTCTAAGGATGAAAGGGAGCATGAAGTTCATCTTAGAGTAGTGCTTGAGACGCTGAGGCAAAATTAGCTAAAGGTGAAGTTTTTGAAGTGTCATTTCTGGAAGAAGGAAGTGAAATTTCTTGGTCATGTAGTCTCAGAGAAAGGGTTGTCTATAGATCCGACTAAGATTGAAGCGGTGAATAATTGGAAGAGACCCGAGACAGTAACCGAGATAAAAAGTTTTCTTGGATTAGCTGGGTATTATCGAAGATTCATTAAGGATATTTCGCGGATGGCAGCACCGATGACCAAGCTAAAGCAAAAGGATGTGAAGTTTCTGTGGACCGATAAGTGTGAGGAAGCATTCCAGAGCTTGAAACAGTTATTGACTAATGCACTTGTATTAGTTGTTCCGGAATGGATCAGGACTTAGTAATATATACAGATGCTTATGGAACTGGTTTAGGAGCTATGTTAATGCAAAGAGGTAAAGTGATTGCCTATGCTTCTCGACAGCTTAGACCGCATGAGGTTAGGTACCCAACTCATGATTTGGAATTAGCCGCGGTGATTTTTGCACTGAAGGTTTGGTGGCATTACCTTTTGGGAGAGAGATTCGAGTTGTATACGGATCATAAGTCGTTGAAGTATTTATTTTCTCATAAGGAGTTGAATATGAGACAGCAGAGGTGGTTGGAATTTATAGCTGCTTTTGATTTTAGTACTGAGTATACACCAGGAAAAGGCAACAAGGTTGTAGATGCACTTAGCAGGAAACATCAGAATGTAGTATTGGCGATGATAGCTGAGTGGAAAGATTTGGAAGCATTGACAGCATGTAAAGTACAGTGGAGATCTGAAGTTAGATCTAGTAAGGAAATTGTTATGTTGTCATGTTTAGAAGTTTGATCAGTGATAATGAAAGGATTACTTCTTAACTGATAGAGGATCCAGTATTAGCTGAACGGATCAAGAAGTTAAAGGATGGAACCAAGAGCGATGACCTGAAAGATTTTTGTCTTGACCAGAATGGGTGGTTAAGGAAGAAAGAAAGGTTATGTGTTCTGAATGTAGGAAGGATTAGGAAGGAAGTTCTTGAGGAATGCCATCGTTCGAAGTTCACTATTCATCCGGGAGGATCTAAGATGTATCAAGACATGAAGAGAAGTTTCTTCTGGGAAGGCATGAAGAGGGATGTAGGCTTATGGGTGAAGTAGTGTATGAACTGTCAATAGGTGAAAGCCGAACATCAGAAGCCAAGTGGGTTACTTCAGCCATTAGATATTCTAGTATGGAAGTGGGATTCTATTTCTATGATTTTATAGACAGGTTGCCAAGATCTAATAGAGGAAATGAAAGTATATGGGTCGTAGTGGAGAGGTTAACCAAGAGTGCCCATTTCATTCCAGTTAAGTCAACTAGGACGGCACGACACCTGTTTAGAATGTAGTTAGACTACATGGGATTCCTAGTAGTATAGTAAGTGATAGAGATTCATTTTTCACTAATGAGTTCTGGAAGAGTCTACAGGAAACTTTAGGAACCAAACTCGAGATGAGTACCGCTTACTATCCATAGATCAATGGGCAAACGGAAAGAGTTAACAAAGTCTTGGAAGATTTGTTACGAGCTTGTGTGCTAGATTTTGGGGGATCATGGGAAGACCATCTACACTTAGTCGAGTTTTCGTATAACATCAATTATCAAGCTAGTATAGGGATGACACCGTTTGAAGCTTTGTATAGAAGGCCATGCAAATCTCTCGTTTGTTGGTTAGAGACCGGGGATAGGTTGGTTCTTGGTCCGAATTTAGTTAGAGAAGCTGCAAAGAAGATTGAGTTGATTTGGACTAGGATGAAGGAAGCTTAGTTTAAGCAGAAGAGTTATGTTGATAGAAGACGGAAAGACTTAGAGTTCTCTGTAGGAGATCAGGTTTTCATTAAGGAATCATCGATGAAAGGTGTAATTTGATTCCGGAAATCAGGGAAATTGGCACTGAGATTTGTTGGACCATTTCCTATTATAGAAAGGATCGGGAAACTCGCATATAGAGTGAGTTACCGAACAGTTTGGCAGGAGTCCACGATGTTTCCCATAATTCTCATCTAAGGAAGTGTATTTCAGATTTGGAGACTACTATAGCACCGATTGTGTTAGAGGACTTAGTAGTAGAGCTGAATTTGACTATAGTTAGAAAGCCAGTTCGTATAGTCGCGAGAGAGGAGAAGAGGCTAAGGAACAAGACGATTGGATTAGTTAAAGTCCAGTGGAGCGACGATGAGAGAGACTTTACTTGGGAAATTGAGGGCAAGATTAGAGACGCTTATCCTGATTTGTTTGATGGTATGTTTTACCTTTTTGATTGATTTGTTGAGTACCTTATCGTAATTTTGAAGACGAAATTCTTTGAGGAGGAGAGTCTGTAACGACCATAATTTTTAATAACATTATTTAGGACATTTAATTAGTTAAATAAAATATAATAATATGATGATTAAGGGATTGAGATTTGTATAATCTAAGGGGTAGCCGTGCCTATTTGAACTAATGAACTAAGAAAATTAAAATGAATTAAGTTAGGGTAGTGGACAAGGGCAATATAGGAATAAGTAATAGCCTTATACCCTAAAACCTTATACACATTCATTTTACATGTTCATTTTCACAAACTAAAACAAAACAAGAGGCCGACCACCATTAAAGAAGAAAAAGGGAAAGATAAGCTAAATCAAGAGAAGAAGCTAATCAACTTAAATCCAAGATCAAATCTCAACTCCTTAACAACAAAACTAAGGTGAATAATAGGTTACATCTCATATTTTTGATGTTTTTGGTTTCTAAATCAAATCCGAATATTTTGCAAAGTATATTGCCATGTTTTTTATTGTTAAAATGGATGTGTGTGTGTGTGTGTGTATTCTTGTTGATGGTTTATGCTAATTCATATAGATTTTATGATATGTTTTAATGTGAAAACTCTATTAAATGACATCAAATTGCCTTGCAATTTTAGTATATGATCAGAAATGATATTTTAGAGATGGGTTTAAATTTTTATAATTTTCTAAACTAATGTGGATTTAATATTAATTTTCTAGTGAAGAAAATGGTTATTTGGGTTTAAAATTAATTACGGCTAATATATGTATGTTTTGGGTCAGAAATTAATATATGTTAGAAAACATATTAAAAATGATTTATGGGAATTTTTATAGATTTTTCCTAAGTGTTTTAATAGATATATAAAATTATTTAAGGCATGAAACTTAAATGTTTTATATATTTGTAACAGGAGAAGGAGTACTTTGTAAATGTTTTAAATTGTTACTTCTAAAATTTTGGTAGAACTTTTAGAAAAGAATTTGGAAAAGAAATTACCAACCAATCATTTGTTGGCAAATTAGCACCCAGCTTTCGACCAAGTACTTCCGCCTCCATCACCATCGAAACCAATGCGCATGATATCAAAGACTTGGTATGCAGCGAATTGGACATAGGCGAAAGGTATGTAGTCGAAACATGGGGTTCCGAAGGAGTCGAAGCTTTGCTTTGTTTTAAAAGAAAATGCGTCTGCTTTGCTTTCGAAGGGAATGCTTTCGACTTAGTTAGCTTTTGACTTGGTAATGGTTTTAAGGAATGGTTCCGAAAGAGATTGCGCCTTTTGTTTTATAAAGAAGCTTTTGACGGGATCTAAACTCCTTGCTGCTGCCTTTTTCCTTTTGAAGCTATGGTTTCGAAAGGGTCCCTTGTTTTTATTTTAAAGCCACTTCTCCAATGCTTTCGAAGGGCTGGTTTCGATGCCCCTACTTCTTTACTTAGGAAATAGCTTTCAGAAGAGTGCTTTCGACTTAGTTGTTTTATGACCCATTAGTTCTGTTGAAAGTTTATCCCGATGGTTTCGAAAAGAATAGTTTTAAATGGTTTCGAAAGGTACACCACATGTTTTACTTGAACCCAAATTCTTTCGAAAGGTTTGATTTTATGAACATGATTTAATGCTTTCGGAAGGTTTAAGATAAAGGTTTCGAAAGGGTGGTTCCCCTATGATTTCGAAAGGTTTTAAATGGAAGGTTCCAATGTTTTCGAAAGGCAATGTTTATAGTGTTTTGTAAGAGGATGTCTAAGGTTTTAAAGCTTTCGAAAGAAAGGTTTTTCAATGTTTTTGAAAGGTTTATTAAGAATAGTTTCGAAAGGTATGTTTTGTCCTTTCGACCTAAGGTTATAAAGCAAAGTACTTACTTGGTTTCAAAAGAGGTATTTTCAATGGTTTTGAAAGGGATATTTTCAAAGGTTTAAATGTTTTCATCAACCAAGTTTTGTGTAAAGTATATATAACATGGCAAGGTGATTAGAGTAAAGCATAAAGTATATTTTCCTTTTTTAAAGTATGATTTAAAGGTTTAAATCAATTTGAGAGAAAATGTTTTCAAGGAAAATTTTATGTGTAGATAACCCTAAGTAAAATGACTCAGATATTAGAATACCAGATGGGACTGGTATGGGGTCACGTAGCTAGTAGCCCCTAGCAAATATAATTCCAAAATTCTAGTGTGTGGGGCTTTGTCACAGGTAAGACTAAAATGATGTCACACAGAGAAAGGAATCTAAAGAGGAGAGATAGGTTATTGGTGAGCCCGCAAAACCATTAGGATCAATTGACCTTGGAGAATTAAGTTAGGGACAGACCGTCCAGAAGAGGAGTATTTAACAGAAGTTAGATTATTTGTTTATTTTATTCTGTTAGGCCCGAGTCAGCCAAAGGTTAGTAGTTAGCCAACAAGACTATAGTGTTCAGACAGATAATCCATTTGTTACCTGATTTATATACTTACATGATATTGCTTTACTGTTTTAACCTGTTTTGATTGCAGGATTAAGATTTACAAAAGATATGTTTTAAAAGAATATTATGGAGGGGAAACCCATTCCGCTAAGCGGCGTGGTCTCACTTAATACCAAATAACCGAGATGTATAGTATTATTCACACTAGGCTTTATGTTTGACTCGAAGTTTATGTTTTTCCACTTAAACTCTCGGGTGCTTAAAATTGATTTGAGTAGGCTGAGGGTTGAGGATTTTCAGGTTTTAATAGGCGGACGAATAAAGCTTCCAAAGATGAGTTGGAGGCTGGTGACTAGTTATTTAGGAGTTGTACAGTTGTTTTATTCTTCTGTGTTGTATTAAGTCTATTATGACTATTTAGTACTCTGGTCATCCAAGGGTGCATCTTCATTTGTCGCTCTTGGCGTATTTATGTAATAATTATATTTGATCCGAACCTGGGAAACATATGGGATTATGTAACTTGGATATGAAATGTTGTTTTGAAATATAATCAGAAAAGTGTTTTAATCTGTGATTATTTTATTTCATATTCAAGTGCTTCTGCTATTATGGATACCATTAACATTACCGTATTTGGTCACCGGAAGTTAATACTATGGATGACTACATCATCTGTAGTGCCTAGCTTCGGGCCTCCAGATAGGGGATGTTACAATTCCTCATTCCCGCTCGGAATGAGTAACATCGGTGCACTCATCAACCTCTCTGTCAGGGTCACAAACATGTGTCTGCACCTCGCATTTTCTCATCAAATCGGTTAATGGTGTCTCTACCTTTGAGAAATCCTTGGTAAAACGTATATAACATCTTGCTAATCCAAGAAAACTTCTCATCAGTAGCACCTTTGGGTTTGCTCAAATTCTGGACCATTGTACTCGTAGAATCCATAGCAATGTTCTGCTTTGAAAAATCTTGACCCAAGCATATCACTCCTCTCCTCTAGAAGTAATACTTTGAAAATTTCACCATCAATTGGTGTTTTCTCGATACCCCCAACACTCAATCGTGCCTTGTGCTCCTCTTTCGTTCATGTGTAGACAAAGTATCATCCACGAGCACAAGCATGGACTTACTCAAGTGATCCTTACAAATATGGTTCACGAGATTAACAAAGTATGCCGACTCATTGGTTAATCCAAATGGCATAGCATACAAAACATTGTGATCGATACACTCTTTCTAACTTTTCTCAACTCCTGAAACTTCATCGCAAAGTCCAACTGAGAGAACACCCTCACACCATAGAGCTGATCGAACAAGCCATCAATAAGCAGGAGTGGATACTTGTTCATCATCTCATTCAGCTTATGGTAGTCAACATATAGCCTCAAAGAGCCATCCACCTCAGTGGCAGACACTATAGGTGCATCCTACTCAAATATGCTCTTATGAATGAACCTTTGCTTCAACAAGTCATCCGCTTACACCTTCAATTTCCTCTGCTCTTTGGGCATCATATGCCTTAAAGACATAACAATTACTCTAGCACCTCTAACCAAATCGATACGGAACTGAATCCCTGTAACATCCCGTATCTGGAGGGCAAAAGCTAAGCGCTATAGATGCTACAGTCATCCATAGTATTAACTTCTGGTGACGAAATATGGCAATGTTAATGGTATCCATAATATCAAAAGCACTTGAATATGAACAAAATCACAGATTTCCAAAAACAATAGTTTCGGTGATTATATTTCAAAAATATCATATCCAAGTTACAAAAATCCCAAACGTAATCCCAGGCATTGATCAAATATAATTTACAACAATACGCCAAGAGCGACATATGAAGATGCCCCCTTGGATGATCAAGTCGGGCATTACAAGAATTAGTGTCCAAAGCCAGTTAGGGAGGACAAAGGAAAAGTTTTTGCTATAGGACCAACTAGGCCTACTACAGCTGATAAAGAAAAGACTATGATGGAAGGTACACTTTTGATTTAGAGTATTCCAGTTAGAGTACTTTTTGATATCGGTGCATCACATTCATTTATACCTCAGTATTTGGTTGATAAATTATGTTTAGAACCCACCTACCTTGTTACTTCCTTAAGGGTTGCGAATCCATTAGGAGGGTATGCAACTCTAGGGTTAAGATGTGACCAGTTAGAACTTGATTTGTTAGGTCATAAGTTTGCATGCAGTTTGTATGTTATTGATTTCGTAGATACTAGAATCATTTTGGGTATGGATTGGTTGGGTTGGTATGAGGCTATAATATTTTGCCAGGATAGGGAAATATCACTGAGACACCCTGATAGTCATAACTAAGTGATATTCTCAGTAGAGAATACTGACCGTAGTGTTAGTGTTATGCTTAATACTATGGAGGTAGGAAATGAGTTAAGTCAGGTTCTGCTAGCAAGAGAGTTTGCAGATGTCTTTGAGCTAGTCACTGGACTACCCCCGAAAAGAGCCGTTGAGTTTAGAATAGATCTTATGCCAAGAGCTGAACCTGTGAGTAAACCACCTAGCAGGATGACACCAACTGAGATGAAGGAATTGAAGTTTCAGCTAGTGGATCCAGAAGGAAGAAGTTTTATTAGACCAAGCAGTTAGCCTTGGGGAGTGGCTGCGGTGTTTGTAAAGAAACCGGATGGGTCGTTAAGGATGTGCATTGACTATCGCAAGTTAAACGAAAGGACAATTAAGAATAAGTATCCTTTGCCAAGAATAGATGATCTGTTTGATCAGTTGAGTGGAGTCAGAGTGTTTTACTAGTTGGACTTGGCGATAGGTTTCCATCAGTTAAGAGTGGCGAAGGACAGTATTCCTTTGACAGCATTTCGAACTAGGTATGGTTCGTATGAGTGGTTGGTGATTCCATTTGGATTAACAAATGCACCTACTTTCTTTGTGGATTTAATGAACCGAGTTTTCCGAGAGTATTTGGATAGGTTTGTGTTGTTGTTTATAGATGACATTCTAGTCTACTCTAGGGATGAGAGAGAGCATGAAGTTCATCTTAGAGTGGTACATGAGACGCTGAGGCAGAATCAGCTAAAGGCGAAGTTTACCAAATGTCATTTCTGGAAGAAAGAGGTAAAATTTCTTGGTCACATGGTTTCAGAGAAAGGATTGTCAGTCGATCTAGATAAGATCAAAGACATGAATAATTGGAAGAGACCAGAGATGGTGACTGAGATCAGGAGTTTTCTTGGACTTGCTGGCAACTACTGGAGATTCATTAAGGATTTCTTGTGGATAGCAGCACCCTTAACTAAGCTAACCAAGAAGGAGGTGATATTTGTTTGGTTCGACAAATGTGAGGAAGCATTCCTTAAATTAAAGCATTTGTTGACCAATGCACCCGTGTTAGCAGTTCCAAACGAAAACCAGGGATTGGTGGTATATACTGATGCATGTGGAACTGGATGAGAAGTAGTGTGGATGCAGAATGGTAAAGTTATTACCTACGCATCTAGGCAGCTTAGACCGCATGAAGTTAGATATCCTACTCATGATTTGGAGTTGGCAGCTGTGATCTTCGCATTGAAGATTTGGGAACATTATCTCTTAGGGGGAGGTTTGAGCTTTATACCGATCATAAGTCTTTACGATATTTATTCTCTTAGAAGGAGTTGAATATGAGACAGTAGAAATGGTTGGAGTTTTTGGCTGCTTATGATTTTGGTACAGAGTATACACCGGGGAAAGGTAATAAAGTGGCAGATGCTCTTAGCAGAAAACATCAGAATGTGGTGTTAGCTATGTTTGCAGAGTGAAAAGATTTAGAAGCTTTAGTCATTTGTGATGTGCAGTTAAGATCGACTGCTGGTTCTAGTCAGAGTTTCACCCGGTTGTCTTATTTAGAAGTTCGACCATTATTGATTAAGAAAATTGATTCTAAGCATAAGGAGGATCCATTGTTGGTTGAGAAAATCATAAAGCTTGAGGTTGGAACTGAGATCGATGATCTAAGGGATTTTAACCATGACCAGAGAGGATGGTTGAGAAAAAAGGGACGGTTGTGTGTTTCGAATGTGGAGGACTTGAGGAAAGAAGTTCTTGGAGAATGTCATCAGTCTAAGTTTGCGATTCATCCTGGAGGGACCAAGATGTATCAGGATATGAAAAGGAGCTTCTATTGGGAAGGCATGAAGAGGGATGTTGGTGTGTGGGTTAGGCAGTGTGCAAACTGTCAACAGGTGAAAGCTGAACATCAGAAATCGAGTGGGTTGCTTCAGCCTTTAGAGATTCCAGTTTGGAAATGGGATTCGATATCTATGGATTTTATAGATGGGTTGCCAAGGTCAAATAGAGGTAATGAAGTATATGGGTTATAGTGGATGGATTGACCAAGAGTGCCCATTTCATTCCAGCTAAGTCAGCCAGAACGGCACATATTTTAGCTAAGTTGTTCCTAAAGAACATAGTTAGACTGCATGGAGTTCCTAGTAGTATAGTCAGTGATAGAGATGCTCTATTCACTAGTGAATTCTAGAAGAGTCTACAGGAAGTGATGGGCACCAAGATTAATATGAGTACTGCGTATCACCCTCAGATAGATGGGCAGGTAGAGAGAGTCAACAAATTACTCGAGGATTTACTGAGAGCTTGTGTATTGGACTTTGGTGGATCTTAGTAGGATCATCTACATTTGTTTGAGTTTTTCTATAATAATAGTTATCAGACTAGTATAGGAATGGTGCCTTTTGAGGCTTTGT
The DNA here is from genome assembly GCA_030737815.1 of Allium fistulosum. Classification (NCBI taxonomy): domain Eukaryota; kingdom Viridiplantae; phylum Streptophyta; class Magnoliopsida; order Asparagales; family Amaryllidaceae; genus Allium; species Allium fistulosum. Next base: position 150,309,057 of record CM060905.1, on the reverse strand, counting down.
ATGGAAGACCATGCAAATCACCAACATGTTGGTTGGAGACGGGAGACAGACTAGTTTTAGGCCCAGATTTGGTCAGAGTGGCATCAGAGAAGATTGAGTTAATCCGAGGAAGGATGAAGGAAGCTCAGTCAAGACAGAAGAGTTACATGGATAAGAAATGTGTGGTGCGATTTGGAAAGTCAGGGAAGTTGGCCCGAAGATATGTAGGTCCTTTCCAGATTATAGCGAGGATTGGAAAGCTCGCATACAGAATAGAGTTACCGAGCAGTTTGGCAGGTGTCCATAATGTATTTCATGTGTCTCATCTTCGCAAGTATATGCATGTTCCAGAGACTACTATTCCTCTGACAAGGTTGGAAGACTTAGTAATAGAGCCTAATTTGACTTTTGTTAGACAACCAGTTCGGGTTGTAGCTAGAGATGAGAAAAGATTAAGGAATAAGACAGTCAGGTTGGTGAAAGTTCAGTGGAGCGACAATGAGAAGGACTGTACTTGGGAAACAAAGGATAGGATTAGAGATACTTATCCCGATCTACTTTGAGGGTATGTCTATATTAGATTTATATAGGTAGTTACTAGTCAATTAAACTAGTATGGTTGTTAGGAGTTGTTACAGATGATTACTATGTTTAGTATTTAGTCCTTACTGAATTTCAAGGACGGAATTATTTAGGAAGGGAGCCTGTAACATCCCCATTTTTTGATGACATTATTCAAAAATTTTAATTAGATAAATTAAATAGAATAATGGTGATAAAGGGATTGAGATTTGAATAAATTATATAACGGGCCGTGCTTAATAATTAAATGAATGGGCTTTAATTGGGTTATTAAACTAATTAAATTACACATGGGCATATTAGTAAAATAACCTTTTCATTTTACACGGTTATGACCTTTTGTAATTGTCCATTCACGTTCATTTTTCTCAAATAAAAAATAAATGAAAAAGAAAACCCTATAACTGGCCATTAACAAAGAGGAAAAGATGAGGATTACAATCTTAAACTAAGGATCAAAGCTAGGGAGGATTAAGCAACAACAAATCTTAATTCCTTATCATATCTAAGGTGAATAATAATTTTTATACCATCTCTATTTTATTCTATGTTTATATGTTTCTGGATTTTTGATTAAATTTGTTTTTATGATGATAAGGACGATGATATGCTTGTACAATATTAGGTTTGATTTATTTTAATTCATCCATATATGAATTTGCACGGTTTAGGGTAAACCAAGAGTTTTGATTTTTAAAATGCCATGAAAAATTTATATGTTAAGTAAAACATGATTTTGGAGATGGGTTCTATTTTTCTGAATTTTCCAAGTTATGGAATTTTATTATGAATTTTTAAGGAAAATATGATATAATTGGGTTTATAATTTATTTCGAATGTTTCAGGAAGAAATTGGGTCCAAAATTTTGATATGTTGAATTATATGATGGAAGAGATTTTCTATGATTTTTAGGGATTTTTCCCAGATGATTTATTAAGGAAAATAAATTATTTTAAAAGAGGGACTTTTCTACAATTATTGGTATGGAAGGGTTTAACGCTAAAATTCTTTGATTTAGATCTAATTAATGCGACAGTTTCTAATTGTAAATTATTTGAAAAGTTTTAAAGTAACCAATCAAGGAATTACAACAGGCAAGTTAGTTATAAAGTAGTTGCCATGTTTAGCTATAAATCAGCGCTTTCAGAAAAAGGTGGTTCCGCCTATTTCGGAGACACCTTTCGACTCCTTTACCTCCGCTCCAATCCAGTCGAAATCATTAAAGTCGAAACCAATGCACATGATATCAGTGGAATTGGTACGAAGTGAATTGGTAAGTAGCGGAAGGTAGGGTGTCGAAAGCAGTGCTTTCGTCAGGGTCGAAACCAAGGTTCACTTTTAAAAAGATAAGCGCCTGCCTATTTTTGAAGGGCTTTCGACTGAGTCGATATCCTATAGAGTCGAAACCTTAGTTTGTTTTCTAAAGTTAAATTCCTGCCTTGTTTTACTTAAAGCTTTCGTCATAGTCGAAAGTCATGCTTTCGAAACGGACTTTATAAATAGCTTTCGAAGGGGTACCTTTCTCCTTAAATAAGAGCTTTTGAAAGAATTAGTTTCGACCAAGTCAAAACTTAGCTGCTAATTTCTCCTTTCGACTATATTGAAGTCATTTATGTTGTCGAAGGGTTACCTCTGTTTTAACTTGAGCTAAGCTTTTTCCTGAATGCTTTCGAAGGAGTTGGGGGTTTCGAATGCAATGGAGTCGAAAGGGGGTTTCGACTCCATCCTTCAAAAATTTTATTTTAAAGGATTATGATTTTGACTATATGGTTCCGACACCATCCATTTTTCCTGCGAGCAATTTTATAATTGATTTTGAAAGAGATACTTTCGTATATAACCATTTATGACCTAATTGATGTTTTAGAGAGTAAACCCAATACTTTTGAAAGGGGTACTTTCATTAGTTTCAAAGTTATTTTCCTAAAGATTAGTAAGCAAGGTTTTGATACATTCGAAAGGTATGATTTGGTTTCGGAAGGATTGATTTATACAGCTTCGAAAGGTATATACTTAGAGTTTTGAAAGGAGGTTTTCTATGCTTTTGAAGGAGGTCATCCAGTGGTATCGAAAGTGATGTTTTAAGATTTCATAACAAATGACCCATTCTCATTTTAAAAGGAAATACCACGACATAAATAAAGATTTTGGAAATATTATTCACGTTATTATTAACCCACAAATGTATGTTGGGGAAGGGCAGAATAACTAGATAGGTTGACCCAGTAGTGAACATAAATTAAGTAATGTTAAAACCTTAAAACTAAAGATATTGGCAAGGGCTAATAGGTTTATAGTCAGCCTATGAAAACTATGATTTGATACTGGCAGGAGCCAGTAGGTTTGTAGTTAGCCCATGAAAACTATATCCGGATTAAGATATTGATAGTCAGTCAATAAGTTCCTAGTTAACCCATGAAAACTAGGATAAGAGATAAGGTATTGGAGTTACCAATAGGTTCTTAGTGATCCCATGAAAACTATGATATTGGACAGATAGTCCATAAACATTTAACAGGTTAATAGTAATCCTAGAAACTACAATTGAGACAGATAGTCAAAATTAATGGGGATGGGTAATCCAGAATCGATTTACTTGTTTTGCATATCATCATAATGTTTTGAAATACTATGTTTTAATCATTGTGGATGCAAGAGCGTAGTATATGGTTTTGTAAATGTTTTAGGATACTAGTAAGGGGAAAACCCATTCCGCTAAGCAGCGTGGTCTCACCGAATGTCTAAATGGTTTGAGATGGTAAATTATTATTCGTACCAAGCTTTAGTTTGACTCGAAGCTTTTGTTTTCCTCTTAAACTCTCGGGTACTTCATTGATTTTGAGTAGGTTGAGAGTTAAGGTTTCCAGGTGTTCTTTTAGACGAATTTCCGAGGATTTGCAAGAGGCAACCTTGTTTTTATTTCCAATGTGTGTTTTGTTTGTAAAGGAAATTTGTTTTCTTGCCTATCTATATACTCTAATCAACCAATGGGGCATCTTCATATATCGCTCTTGGCGTATTTTGTAATAATTATATGTTATCTGAACATGGCCTGTGAACTAGGATTATGTAATCAATTTGGAATATTTTGAAATGGAATGTGGAATTTGTTTGTTGTTTAATTTTTTTCCATATTGTGCTTTTGTGTGTCAATATATCTAATGTCGCCATATTTGGTCACCGAGGATTAATAACTATGGATGACTGCAACATCCATTGCCATTAGTTTTGGGCCTCCAAGTGGGGGGGGGGGGTGTTACAAGTATGATTGTTTTTATGTTGTTATCACTCTATGGATGTCACATAATGTAAGTATTATGGATATGGATACCTAGACAACCCGATATTATACTTTTGATGGAGTACACCTTTATGATGTTTGTAGATTAGCATATTATCGATGTAATGTGCTAACTCTTTGGATGCAAGGACCTGTTAGATATGATTCCCCATACTCTCTGTTCCATATACTATATCAACTTTCATAGTATTTTGAGATTGTTTATCACTCACACTAGACTGTTGTTTGGCTCGAGGATTTATGCTTTGCTTTTAATTACCTCGGTACTCTTAAATGAGTATATACTAGATAGCAGGTGTAAGCAACACATGGAGTGTTTAGATGGACTAGTAGGAGGCAACGCTTTCTCATATCTTTATTTTGGGCTTATTATTGTTTATTCCACTGTGTGACACTATGAAGCCTTGACAGTGTTTGACTTACTAATATTAGAGAGAGTTTATCAGTTAAGTTTATTTACCAGTTGCATAAACTATATTACTATTTTGTAAAACTGTATGAGTCTATGTACTCTGATTCTGTGGTTCATGCAGTTACTATTATCTCGTCTATTTTGCATCTTTGATTGTTATTATATTTTATTCGATGCGTTATGAGATATACAACATGTTCTGTTATTGTATGATATTTTTCTTTTTCTCCTCTTTTATTGCTTTCACTTCTATTCCTCTCTTTTGCTTCTTTTCTTTCCTTAGACTATTGTCCTACGTTGGTAGGATGCTCAGTAGTGCATTATTTGTTTATATGAGCATCGTAGGTGTAGTGTGGTTGTCACAAGCTTGGGGGAGGAAGTTCAGTCAAGTAAAAGGCCAACCTCATCCTCTCCGGAGGAAAAGAAGAAGAAGAATGGTTAGACGTTGTTTTCTTATATGGTTGTTAGATTTTTTTAGTCTTTTTCATTTTGGCATGTGTAGTACGCCATTGTGCGGGTACAGCCCTCGCTTTTGCTCTTAAAAGTTCGAATGTGAATAAAATTGTTTTTATTTCAGATTCTTGTCTTTATACCCGGTTTGATCGTGTTTGTGATAATTATATCTAAGTTGGTGCAATGTTATTATTCACTATAACAGTGTGTGTATGAATAATTTTCCTCCATTTCTTAATGGCATTTCATCGTTTGGTCTTGATTTTTTGCTGCCAAAGTATTTCTTTCTTAGCTAACAAAACTATGATAGGTCGGCCAACTCTGTGGCCTACCTTCTTTACTTTCAGCCAGAATCTGTTTGACCATAAACAAGATTGTAGTTATAAAAGCTTCTAGCTCCATATCGTTTCGTATCTCCAGGAAACATTGTTCTGGACGTTTATCTTTAGACATCCATCTTTGATCCCGTCTATCTTCGAGCATGGATCAAAGGTATTATTTTTCCATCATTATTTACCTTTAGCCTAGCATATCTCGTTGGGATATAAGTGTGGTTGTATGTGCAAAAGGTTCAGTTACATACCTGTTCCTATCTCCAGGACCTGGTGTTTTGGATGGCTATCTCCGGGAATCGACCTTAGATCGTGCCTATCTCTGGTAATGATCGGCCCTAACATGATTATATTCTTACGACCCGATCATGGATCAAAGGAGTTCGTTGGTGCCTTTCTATAACTTCCCATAAAATTAACGATAATTAACAAATAATTAATAATGCTCCAAAAATAGAATTTAAGCAAATAATGGAATTTGGTTATGAAACTTGCATCATTGTGTTCGTGGTGATTTTATGAGCAATTTGTATATTTGGAGTTTCGCAATCAAAGCTTAAACAAAGAAATTATTAGAGTTTGAAGTTTCCTAAGAGAAAACAACTAAAAAAGGTAAAAAAGGAAACACATAATAATAAATGCGGGACACCAGGGTCGACCTTCTCAATTGGGCCAGCTGACCGCTAGCGGTGGACTGCTTATAGAGGACGGTTGGCCGATCGGGGTATGGAGGCTAGGGTTTGGACCATTGTCAAATGATCCAGATTTAATTATTTTAATCTAACGGTTATAATTTATTCGAGCGCATATAAATATAGGCCTAACCCATCACTTCTCTTCCCATATTTTCTAATCTAAGCTGCGAAGCCCTACCATATTCCCTTCCCCACTATTTCTAAAACACATAAAATATTATATATATATATACACACACACAAAAATCGAAGAATGGCGGAAAATAAAAGAGAAGAAGAGAAGAAGCGAATCAATACAACAAAAAAGGTAAATTTCAATCTATATTCCCCTTAACCCGAAATCACTTCTCGATTATGTAATTCTAATTGTATGTATATAACTTGTTATACATATTCTTTTGGATTGGATTGGAAAATGAGTCAAGTAAAGGAATGGATTCAGATTTGGGAGATTTGGAAAGCCAGAAGGAGAGTGAGAAATTATATAATTTATTTATAATATTAAAATTCATCTCACTGAATTTTTATTTAATTATTATGCCTGTATAAGATCTGATGAGTTGTGGGCTTAAAACAAACTTATAGGATTATCGCCTTCATATTCAATAAAATAGGTAATTGGAATAGGAATAACATGTATAGTATAATCTGGAAATTTGAATTTAGTCCCAAATATTTATTATTGTAGAATGTTTATAAAGTTGTAAAGATTATTATTGATTTATAATTTGGTTGTAAATTAGGATGACTTGGAATGTGAATTTCTACATTTTAATTTATTTGAAGTGGGGTATAATTAAATTATATCTATTTCCGTGTAATATCCATAGATTATCCAATTTCTAAAAAATATGTATGAAAGTGCATCGTTTGAATTAACAAGAAATATAAAAAAAGGAATGAGATATGTAAAGTATGGATATTCTTCTCCATAGTTTGCACTGTCTATTTCAATAAAAGGAAACATATAATTTCCATTTAATTTCAAACGGAGCAAAAGTCTCAATTTTTGGGTTATTTATGGAAAGTTGTAACAGTAATTCCTTTTTGAAAGGATAATTTTGACAAATTAAAATTGGAAAAAAATGTTCTAGTTTAGAAATTAATAATTTGAAAATAAAAAAATATTTACGAAAACCAACAATTCATGCCTTAATGGACTTGGATTTCGATTTAGTCGAAATTTAGGAACTTAAAAGGTGCAGGTTATTACACTATCTTCAGGCACCAATTTCAGACCTTGCTTATCTCCAGGCATCGTTTGAAGATCGGATGCATGAAGGTGAATCGTCTGATCGATTGTAGTTCGATTATAATTCTGCAACTGGATCATGGATCAAAGAAGTTTATCAATACCTATCTTTGGGTACCTAGATATCAGTGTTTTCAAAACACGGAATGTTCAATATTGATGCTATTTACATGGCATGGAGTCAGGCTTTTAAGAATACAGTTCCACCAATCCACAAAAGCCAATTATAATTATTAACACAAAAATGGTATACGTTGCCTTATCACATCAGAGTCTATTTAACTATTTACATAGATAAGTCTAAGTGAAATAGCATCTCAAGTGTTCGACATTCCACGCTCTTGGAATTGAAATTCCATCAACGGCTGCTAGCTTGAAAGTTCCATCCCCAAGCTTATGTTCAATCGCATAAGAAGCTTTCCAATTCAGGCCAGATGTCACAGGACTAGGAAATACCCGTTTCAAAATGAGGTCGCCTATCTCGAATGTGTGATTTCTAACCTAAATGTTGAATTTTCATGCTACTCTTTTTTGGTGAGCAGCTACCATCAAACCAGCTTCTTCTCATTTCTCATAGACTAAGTCGTAGGACTCAAAAAAGATCTCCTTTTTCATCTTGGGATCATAGTGAATTCATGATGAGAAGGAACTTCCAATTCAATTAGAATCATGGCCTTTGATCCGTAAGCCAGAATGAATGGAGTACGACCGGTCGAGGAATTGTGGGTCGTTCGGTATGCCCACAATGCTAGTGGTAGTTCATCGACCCAGTTGGCCTTAGCCTTCATCAGTTTCTTCTTCATGATGGATTTGATGGTTTTGTTCGCTGCCTCCACGTATTCATTCGCTTGCGGGTGTGCTACTACCATAAATTTCTTTTCAATTTGATATCAATTGTAAAATCTTCGAAATCAACACTCTCGAATTGGGTTTCATTGTCAATGACGATGTTCTATAGAATTCCAAACTAGCATATAATGTTCTTCTCCACAAGTTGATCGCCTTCTTCATAGCAATCGTGGCTAACGGTTTTGCTTCAACCTACTTTATGAAGTAATCCACAACCACAATGGCATACTTTGCTCTACCTTTCGACATTGGTAGCACATCGATTATGTCAAGTTTCTTGGCTACAAACTACTGTGGGCAGACATTGGTGTAAGTTTCGTGGATTTGGCTCTCGGGATCTTCTCAAACCTTTAGCACTTATCGCACTTTCTAGTTTAATGAGCAGTGTCCTGGTTGATTGTCAGCCAAAAAAATTAATAGCAAAGAAGCTTTCTTGCTAAAGTCCACTCCCTAGTATGATCACCGCAGCTTCATTCACGCACTTCAGCAAGTATCTTTTTGGCTTCCTCTTTGGTGAAACATCATAGTAGGGGAACGAAGAATCCTCTCATGTATAGTACTCCATCCTGAATGATAAATTACGGTATTTTCATATGATTTTTTGTCTTTCGTTCTTTCCATTCAGGAGTGTTACCTTCAGCAGATATCCTTTAATCGAAGTCATCCATGACTCCTTTTCCACCTTGGCCTCTAAGATCTAATCGACATCCATTTGGTCGATCTCAATGTCGATAAAACCTTCACTGAAACCAATCCCATAAGTTGCGCATCCCCAAAGGCGACCAATTTGGCTAGTGAATTAGCCTTCATGTTCTCCATTCTAGGAATTTGCATCGTGTAATATACAATATCATTTAGCAGTTCCAGGACCCTCATTTGGTAAGGGACAAGTTTTGCTCCCTTCGCTTGAAATTTCTTCTTTGCTTGATAGACTATCAATTGAGAGTCACTGAATATATGTAATGTTTTAACTCCCAATTCTTTTGGTACCTTGAGTCCCACGATCAATGATTCATATTCAGCTTAATTATTTGTCATCGATAACTTTAACTTCAGGTCCTAACATATCATTCGTTGCTCCAGGATCACCAAGACCACTCTTGCCTCAGAGCTATGTTCATTAGATGCTCCATTTGTATATACAATAGGGAATCATTCTTTAATTGATTAAGTTATTTTTATCCAAAATCTCCCTCGGAGATATATATTTCTAAAACCATTCTTTCCGGTATAAACAGAATTATCAAACCACTCTTATCAAATCTTTGATTACTTAAAACTCTTTTAAACTTGGACTAATTCGAAATCATTTCATTTTATACTTAGGAAAACTTTTCCAAAATCGTTTCCTTTAAATCTTAATAAAGATTTCCAAATCGTAACTTTTAACATGGATTAAAAACAATGTTATTCAAGACATCGTTTACTGTAAATCCAAACCAATAAATTTTAAGTATAGGAATTTAAATTAATTCCAAATCATTTCATTTAAATCATAACAAAGTTTTCTTAATCCAAAACTCATACTTTTGATTTAGTTGAAACATGTTATCTAGGATGTTAATCCAAGACCGAGAAATAGTAAGTGAGCAGAATCTATAGAAATCATTTAATTCTACTCAATATCATCTCCATATTCAACAAATACTATGGGCGGAATAACGGTGAAATCACCTTTTAAATTCCATGAATAGTACGAATTCCCTCTTCGGGCTTTAACACCGAGTACAAGAAGATCATCTCCATAAAATCCAAGTTGTAATTAAATTTGAGAACTTAAATCTTTTTATACTTAACTCGTTTCCGACATTTCGACCTTATCTATCCCTCGCCCAGGAAAGATGCCAGGTGAGCCGGGGCACTGGTTGCTCCTGAACATCTCCTTAGTTTAAGCACCTCACATTCGGATCTCACGAATAGAAAAATCCAGTCTACTCGTCGGCTTTTAGAGCCAAGATTAAATGGCTTATTTATAATAGCTTTTTCTTTAAATCATTTATTTGAATTTCTTTAATAAGCTAAAAAAACTTCCAAATAATTATTAAAACTCTTAATTATCCATTCGAAAACATTTATAAAAGATTTGGATAAGAATCATTAAGTTTAAACTATATTTCAAAAGTCATAGAAAAGTGTTGGGGAAAAGTGCTGCGGAAAGTGGTTTTTAAGCTATATTGATCAAAACGACTTTTTATTATTTGAAAATCCTTTTTTACTCAAATCACTTTTATAACATTTTAAAAGATTTATAAGATTTATTCCACATTTTTCAACAATTGAAAAACATTATTTGTAAAGAAACCCGATTTTGGATTTCGAACTGCAAATTCATGATTTTTCAAAAACTTGTTTTACTCATATTTCAAAATCTACTTATCGAAATCTCAATTTTCTTTCTTTGTTGGAAAACTATGGATATAATAGTTCGAAAAATTTATATCTCAAAGAATTCTGAGCTATTTTCCAACTTTTACACTTGATTGACTTTTATAGCGCGAAATCGCGAACTACCATCACGCGAGTCGCTTCTTTTTAACTAAATTTTCCATTTCTTTTCAATCTTTACCAAAACAATTTTAAATGTGTATAAAACATTTCAAATACATTTTAAACCATTTTTAAGAGGTTTAACACTTCCATATACACCATTTCATTAATTCAAGGAAAGTGATTTCCTTTTGTGTTTATTGACGTGTATATTCATGATTGCATATATATTCAACAACAACATTAAACAACCAAACTTGATGATCAAAGCGTATTAAACATTCATTTACAATCATCATATCATCATTCAACATATATAGTATAATAATTTTAGGAGTTCTCACCGAAATCCAACCAAACTTCCTACCAACATTCTTACTAACAACACTTCACTTAAACTTTAACTAATCAACTTCTACTCCATTCCTTTTGCTTTATGCTATCGACCTCTTCTTCCAAACTCCCAAAAATCTGGCAGAGCTTCCACAGAACCTTGAATTTACTCCTAGCTCCTTGGAATAAAATCGACGACACTTCCTTCTCTTTCTCTTGCTTCAAAGTTCCCAAACATGCTTCCTTTCCTCATATGGTTCGGCCTTGATGGGTTCCACTTCTTCCTCCATCATTTCTCCACTTCTTAGATGCTAAACAATGTTTAATGGTATTCTAAAGTCTTTGGTAAAGTTTGGTGGTGTTTGGAGTTGATTTGATATGATTTTAAGAAAAGTTAGTAAGGAAAAGAGAAAAGAAAAAACCATTAAAGAGAGCTTCAAGGAGGAAGAAGAAGGTGGAAATGGTGTGAAAGAAAGTGAAGAAAGTGGTGGGTATTTATAGAAAAAAAATCAAGTGATAAGTTACCAAAATATTCCTTTACCAAATCACCATAATAACCTTATTTTTTTCAACACTTAACATCACATTTCAAATCTTTACTTTATGTCATTTTCACTTAAGTATTAAGTAAAGAATATAATAATAATGTTTGCCTTGATTTGATGTTTTGTTTTTGACTTTTGTAACTTTTTTGTCTTTTTATGCTTACTTTTTGTTAATTATATTCTAGAATTTTCTAAGTATGTTTAGTAAAAGTAATATTGATTAGTGAATTAATTAATACTTATACTATTTTAATATATTTTCATATATAAGAAAATAAAGGTGCAACAATGTTGCGACAACTTTAAACCGACAAAACGTTGATTTTCGACAAAATGTTTTACGGTCTCAATTTGATGTTTTTGTTAAACTATTTATTCATGTAAACCAAACTTGAAAATAAATTTCTTATCATTTTTAAATAATTAAAACAAGTATATTTGGCTTATAAAATAATATAAAACAATATTGAAATTCATTTGCAAAATATGACATTGATTCTGTTAATGCGCGACGAAATTTGTCAATCACTATAGCGTAAGTATATATATAATTATAAAATTTTTATCAACCTATTATTATCTTTATATAATGATTTTTAAAGGAGTTATTCATCTTTTAAAATAATTATTTGACCGTATATCCAATTTCATCCAAAACCGGCTTTTGTCAATTTTGTCAATGTTACGGTAAAAGTCCAAAATCTTTATTCAATTCTAAAAATTAGTTTACCATTCTTATTTATTATACAAAACATGATTATTTAAGTTTGAAAATTCTATATTTGAATATTTAAATACATTGAATATTTCATTTTCAAAGTGGTAAAATTACGGGTTGTTACAGACTTCCCTCCTTAAAAGAATTTCATCCCCGAAATTACCCAAAACAAAAACCCAAAGGTTTTGCCCAAAATAATTATTTTTAAACTTTTACCTGTACGATGTATATAGATCACCCGTATGCAATATCTGATTCGACCAACTATTCGAATCTACAACTTTACTTCCGAACTAGCACCGATCCCCCGATCCTTTAGTGCGGACTCTGACCAGACTTTCTGATCAGAACTTTAGTTCTCCTTGCATAGCTCTCAACTATGATAGAAAACTCAAGCATCTAACCATAAATACTCTTCAATATTTGTCATCAAGAATCGAGTGCTAAATCCTCTTTCTGATATGTATCAAGACGCGTTAAAATTCTGTACTCAAGTTTTAAATTAAATCGTGCGGCGAAACAATCCGTATACTTCATATGTATTTAATAACCTTCCAAAAATTCTTAAGAAAATATTTCATAAATTTTTTATCTTTTATTCAAACTTTTATAAAGATACTTCTTTATACATAACCATTTTACATTTTTATTTCCAAAGTATTTCTACTTAAAAACACATTTCTTTTCAAAAGGCAAATATCTTTTTATTATAACACATCTCTAAACATATCTTAATGGTTTCAGAAAAACTCATTTTCAAAATAATTCATTAAAATGATAAACTACCATAAACTTCCTTTAACTAATATCAAATGTGAAAACATTTTTTATTTAGTTAAAACTTACTTAATCAATTTAACACTCCTTTATTAACTAAATCTTCCTTTATATATATATATATATATATATATATTTATATATTCTCTTTACCTTTACAGTTTCAATATATAAAAGTATTCATATACTTATTCAGTTGCTTTAAGTATATTCGTAATTTTCTTAATAAGTTTTACCTACTTTAAAATATAATCGAAGAGATTAAAACAATTACGACCAAAACATTGTTAAAATGAACTTCTCTTTTCATAACATGTTGATTGTAATTTTTCCATTTTTTTATAAAAGACTCTAATACTTATTATTATCTTTAAAATCCCATTATTAAAGATCCAAATATACCCATAAGATTTCTTTCAAAGTGTCATTCAAGGGTTTAAAAACAAATGTCGCTAAAACATCATTTACTATAAACCCAAAACCATTTATTATTAACTTTAAATATTTACTTTAAAGATCAAAGCATACCCATGCTTATCAATTAAGATAATACACTTTGATAAGAATTGACAACCATTAATTTGTCAATTACTGATTCACATTATCCTTTTTAACTTTACAAAATTATATTGATCGAGTAATTCAAAAATGATACCAAGGAACTGGGTACTACCAATAGTATCACATATTTCCTTAACAAGAAGGAGAATACTTAAGAGAAGCGTTTACCACCCGAACACATCTCCTACCCATTTTTAGTTACTTTTGAACCACTTAAATTAACTAATCATAAGATTGTTTTTTGTTTTCAAAATCTCATTTTTTATAGAAATAATACTATTATTATTCCTTTTTCCAAAAATCATTTGAAATTCCTTTCAAAAATACCAAAATTTAAATTCTCACAAATTCCTTTATAAAGCATGTTTTATAAATCCAGCTATAAAATCACTTACATAAAATATATTCATATGATTTATTTATCTTAAATAAATTCCTTTAATAACATTTATCGAATACCTCATAGTCAAATCGTGAAATTAAATTCATGAGGTTTTCGGGCTTAAACTTTTAAATTAAACAACCGATCAATTTATGATAATAACTGAGTATTATCCTTTCCTTAATCAAATAACTATGTTACTTGAAAAATATTCTTTGTATTCAAAATATAATCGTTGATAAAATTATTTCATTTACCAATTTTCAAAGCCAAAATCATTTGGATCTTATGGGGATAATCTTCCTCGATCGAAAATCCACCATTTTTTGGCAGATATTCTGGCTGTTTCTCTTCGTCGCTAGAGAGAACTATGACGCTATCCTTCTCACCCTAATTCGCTCTAAAGGACTCTCGTTTTGCGTAACTTTATGGTTTATACAAGGCAAGTAATCATTCTTTTAGACAAAAGTAGTAGGTAATTGCTAGCGTATTCTTAGGTAGAAAGGTTTGGTCAATACTCAGAAAATGTTTCGAGGTTTCTAAAGATAGCTTTTAAAATTATTGGTATAAAATGTTTTATTATTTCGAAAGTTTTTTGAAAATTTTACCAAAATATTCTTTTCTTTTCAAATACATACATACATACATACATACATACATATATATATATATATATATATATATATATATATATATGTGTGTGTGTGTGTGTGTGTGTAAATATGATTTCATATAAAACGAATTCATTTGTATATTTTATTAACAAATACGCGCTCATATATATTACTCATAAACTCATTCTAGGATGTCGTTAACCCCATCTCTAATGAGTTACTCATCCTTGGGCATTACTAACCCTATCTCTGATGAGTCTTTTACCCTTACCAGGCTCAGATGTTCGCTCAACCTAAGCTCCGATACCACGTTGTAACAACCCATTTCTTTGATTCCTAGAAATCGACACTAATACATCCTCGGTATTCATGTGCCATAAATCCAAGTGCTAGAGAAGTGGATCATTAAGGGTAAGAAAGAAAATAAAGACAGAACAGAATCTCACATATATTATTTCAACGATAATATTTACAGCAGAAATTAAAATACATTTATCAGAGTTAAAAAAATGGACAGTTATAAATCCTATCCTTACAAATGCGGAATACAATATTACTCAAGTGTTGTGGAAATAGATAACAAATCTTCAGAAAATCTTCTAACTCCATGTTTCAAGCTCCATCTAGCTTTCTTCTAAACTAAACCTGACAACTAGGCTGCCCAGGAAAAATTAGGGCACCCAGAGTGTAAGGAAAAGGAAAATAAACTCTGGGTCAGTCATGGGACATGTGAGAACTCAAAATACATGTTTTTAAAACAAAAAGGTATTTCATAAGACCACGCCGCACATAAACACGGAATGGGTTTTAACATTATAATAACCAAAATATTCTACGTTAAAATACTTGATATTATTTTTAATGACATATCTTTGAAAACATTTGCAAGTAAACTTATTAATCTTGGCCGAAATTGTTACATTATTAAATTCCAGCATACTAGCCATAAACGTGGGTTCTACAAACAAACTTACAGGTACTTATTGGAGAATGAATTCCATACAAATGACCAGATGAAAGGACTACCTTCCGGTAGTACATCTCTAGAGGAATGTATTGAGGTCCAACAGATGGTCCTTTACCAATACAAGACCGGCCTACCGCTTCCTAGATAGTACCGAATATGTCATCACCTCGGTCGTTACCGACCTATCTGAGGGCCCACATAGTATACACCCACATTAATTTACATCCTGATCGTCATAGCAGGAAGAAATATATCTAGAAGGGGATGATCATACCCTAATGGTTGCGAACCACATAGCCTTGCCGCATTTAACCCTGTTTCGGTCATTTCCGGGTGTGAGGCTTGAGGTAACGATTATCTTTTCATATAGCCTATCATCTTCCTTTGAATGCCACAATACCCTTCTATCGATCACTTATTGACTTCCACAAACATACAACCTCCGAGCTCATACGTATCAGAGAAGGGTGTTAAGCTAAGAGAAGTTGCCTTCTCGGCCACCATACAGATGTACGTTTATAAAAGTCAACGATGTAAATCTCAAGAATGCAATGTCAGAGATCCGTCCATACAAGTTAGTTCTGGGATTGAACAAAACCGAAGGTACTCTCCTACCACATCTTGTCGGGAATTAACCCTAGAATTAGTAGCGAGAAGTCCTTGAAACCCAAAGAATTTCAAAAAAATAAAAGACCACTGCTACTTTATTATTTGGGAGCTAACTAGAATTATCAACAAGCAGTCCTTTCATCTCGAAAATCTCTGGTCTTCATTCTTCATTCTCTCTATCAGGTTTTCATTTTTTGAACGCATACATTGGTTCGAAGTGGTTTTCGGATAGGGATTTTCCCAGATCCGACTCTGGTTCCTTCGATCCAATCATCGATAAAAAGAGGTTTCGTGAATAGGGAATCATTCTTTAATTGATTAAGTTCTTTTTATCAAAAATCTCCCTCGAAGATATATATTTCTAAAAGCATTCTTTCCGGTATATACAGAATTATCAAACCTCTCTTATCAAATCTTTGATTACTTAAAATCCTTTTAAACTTGGACTAATTCAAAATCATTTCATTTTATACTTAGGAAAACATTTCCGAAATCGTTTCCTTTAAATATTAACAAAGATTTCTGTAATAACCCATAATTTTGTAAATATTTTTATTAAATTTTTATTTTGAAAACTTTGATTTTTAAATCATTTAAAATTGAATTTTTGGAACTTTCCAATGTAATTTTGGATTTTTGTTGTAATTTATTTTCCAAATATATTAAAATAATTATTTTCTGAAATTTTTATATTTTGGTCAACTTTGGTCAGACTTTGACTTTCAGTTGAAATTTTCAAATTTGAATTTTAAATTTCCAATCCTTTTCTTTTAAATTGTAATTAATTCTAATATTTGTCCTGCTTTTCGTTTCGTCAAATTTTGTTTTGTACTTTTTAAATTTGATAAATTACAGCGTTTTACATGCAATTATTTTCTGTAATTTTATTTTCTAATTCCTATGTTCATTTCTATATTTATTTTTTGTTTAGACTCTTATTTTATTTATTGGATTTTTTATTTGTTTATTTTGAAAATTGGGCTTAGGAAAAGTCAAGAGTCTTATGTTACTTGTTTTAATTGGTGCCTTTTCCTTTTCCTAACCTTTCACATCCATAGCCGTCCACTTTATTGTCTTTAGCCATGCATTTCATCTTGCAACTCACGCACAAAACACTTCTCAAACTTCTCATTTCCCATTTGCGTTTAAGAAGAAAAATTTATACAAGTTCTCATTCTCATGGCTTCTACCTTCTTCCTCTTTTTCTAATTTTTTTTTCTTTTGGTTCTTCATGCTAGCTCGGCCTCCATCAAGCCTCTAGCCGACCACATCTCCTCCTCCATCACCACCATGACCGACCACAACCCCTCTCCATCACCACCAAACCCAAGACCATGACCCCTAGATCCACTCCATCACCAAAACAAGTTGCAAACCCTAGCCGAGATCACCATATTCCACCTAATTCCTATTTGTTGCTCGGCCACAACACATATTCCTTCACCTACCTTGCCATAGCCGTGCCTATTGATGTGCCTTGACCAGATCTTAGCACATAGGGCCGAGCATACAAGCCATGGCCGAACCAATAGTACAAAAACCCCTTGACCTTTTACCTTCCAAAAGTTGTAACTTGCCACATCTCTTCACCTACCCAACCATAGCCGTGTGTACATGACCATAACCAAGCCTTCATGTCTTGAATCCAATCATGGCCGAGCATAATAGGATGATGGTCGAGCCCATTGTAGTGTGGCCGAGCCTACTTGATGGTTAAGGCAAGTCTATGTCACTTTGATTCATATTTTTCCATTGTTTTAATTTATATTCTTTTGTATCGAATCATATACTTATGTTTGTTATAATTATTTGCTTACAAGATTTGGATCTTGACTCTTCATCCATTCAAAAATCTAGTTCGTGCTTTGTCGTGCTTTTCGGAGTTTGTTTGTGTGTCTCTAACCTATCAATTCTAGCTTTAAAAGGTGAGTTTATCACTCTCGACATTCGTACTTATATAATTGTGAAATATTGACAAGTGAATATGTAGAAATTGATATGCCATGTTGATAAATTCATATATGCTTGTGATATGATTATATGATGTTAAATTCTGCTTATATATCTGTTACATCACCTGATAAGATATACTATGCTATTCAGTTTATTTTATTTTCTGTTTCTTACACTGCAAGTTCCCTTTCATTATGGGTTAAAATTATACATACCCGAACGAACATTAGAATAGGGAAAAATCGTTATGAGCTGAAATGATAGGCTCGAGCGATTTTTATTTTATTTATTTGACTTGGGATTGTGGGTTTGAAATGATATAACCCGGATTTTTCTTTTCAAATTATAGATTGAAATGATACATGTCTGTATCACTTGTCCTAGGTTAGAAAATATTATACAGACTCATGGTTAAAATTTAAATAATATTTTCCTAAAAATTTATTAAGTATATTTTTGGATTTTAAAATATATGAAAGTTTAACTTAAAATTTGATACAAAGAGATATTGGTTTCCTATAAGTTAAAATTTTATAAGTCAATAAGTGGTTTTAATTGAAATTATAAGATATATTGGTTTTAAATAGAATTTAGAGATTTTATTTATGATAAATAGCTTAAATTTGATTTAATATGGAATTTTAAATCTAACCTAGTGGTGGTGATAGATTTTATTTTATGAAATGGATATGTTTTGTAAAATAAATAATTTTATGTATGAAATGGATTTGTTTTGTAAAATAAATAATTATGATTTAAAATGGTAAAATGTATCTTAAATTATGACTTAACTTTATAATTAAAAATTTGGTTTTAATTGAAAATGTGAAGTTTGACTTATTAAAAGAATATTTTGTTTATGAAATGGGTATTTCAAATAAAATGTTAAGTTATTTGTTAAAATAAAAAGTTAAGTAAACAGTGCACCTTTGACTTAATAAATGAATTATAGTAAATTTAGATATTTTAATTATAAAGTTATTTTATGTAAACTATAAGTAAATTGATATCCAAATGAATATTTCTGAAATGTGAGATATGTTTTATAAGTTAAAAAACGGCTAAAATTGAAGTTTTTAATGTTTCTGAAATGTTATAAAAAATCTGGAATTGTATTGACAGCATTTCCAAAGTGCTGCTGTTTCTGAAATTTAACTATGTTCTGAAATAACTAAAATACTACAGCACTTTGTAAGTGCTGCTATTTTTGAATTTGAACTATTTCTGAAAATACCAATATGTCTACTACAGCACTTTATAAGTGCTGTTGTTTCTGAAGCTGAACTGTTTCGCAACACTAAAATACCTACTGTAGCACTTTATAAGTGCTGCTGTTTTGAATTTGACAATGTTTTTGAAATGTTAATATATTTACCGTAACACTTTATAAGTGCTGTTGTTGTTGAAATTACAATGAACTTTGGAAATGAATATTATTTTGGAAGATTTTGACATTGAATTCAAATGGCTTAAATGAATATGTTTTGAGGTGTAATATAAACCATTTTTTTTAAATTTATAAGTTAATACAATGTTTTCGAAATTGGTATAATTGAACGAATAAACTTAAAAGTGCTATAGCTTTGTTAATGAATATAATTTTTTTAGGTGTTATGACTTGCTAAATATTATGATTTCCAAATAATAACATTTTAAAAGGGTTATGATTTCAAAGTATTATGGTTTCAAAGTGTTTTGATGTGGGAATTGTTATAACTTTGAAAGTACTATGACTTTTGGAAATGAATTTATTTGAAATAGTATTTAATTAAGAATTGTTTTGAATATATTGATTTGCAATTTAAGATTTAAGAATATGGCTTTATAAAGTGGTTTTGGTTTAAGATGATTTAAAAAGGAATATTTCAAGTTTAAATAAATTGAAAGAAATATTCAGTGATTGGAAATTTGGGTTTATCCAAATGATATTTTGGTTTTGGAGTATAAACTAGTTTTGAATATGATATTTTGGTTTTGAAGTATAAACTAGTTTTGAAATGGATATGATATTTTGGCTTTGAAGTATAAACTAGTTTTGAAATGGATATGATATTTTGGTTTTGAAGTATAAACTAGTTTGAAATGGATATGATATTTTGTTTTGAGGTATAAATTATTTCAAAATAAATATCCATGGGTTATAATAATGATTGGTTGGCAAAGAGATCGGGATCGGATATAGGCATACTCTCTATCGATACCGAAAACCACTTTGACAACCGTGTACGCGGTAGAGATTCCAGAATGAAGTAGGATGGTGGCGACGATCCTATTGAGGTATGAACGTGGACCCGACTTCCGTGAGTTGGCTTAAGGTGGCTAAAACAGGAGCGATCTCGGGCCAATGAGGTAGCTCCTCTGATCGGACACATTTCTTCGATACCATTCTATTACTTTGTGATTGATTTGGTGGCCACCCTTCGATTTTTGATTTGGGAGTGTGTTCCGAGGTGGGCGGTAGTGGCTGCTACGCGTTACCACCAGCCCATGTGCATAATTGGTATATCTACCCTGGCATCACCTCGTTGTGCCATGTCACCTACCCTAGCGCGCCTTATACGAGTTTGGTTTTGTGCCGTATCCTGTGGAGTATTTAGGGTAGCCTCCCGATCTGGAGGTGCGCTGATACTGGATAGACTACTGGGACTTTTATGTGTTAAGGGGGATATGGGTAACTCCTTAACGCTATTTAAAAGTAAATTTATTTTACTATTAGACATTATTATAATAACGAATATTACTACATAGTAAATAGTTTAACGGATCCTTAGAGGATGGGCGGTCCCAAGCATCCTTTAAGTTACTTGTACTTTTCTATTACAGTTCACTTGAGTTGGTTTAGATTGTGTAAGTATGTATGTCCTGACTCGAGTGTTTTGTGTTTTGCTTTATGCTCGGGTCAGACTGAGTGATACAGCATTCGAGACTCACCTTTGGAGTTGGAGCTTTGCTGGGAGATCCAGCTATCTATTTCGCTTTCAGATATTCAGTTGATTCCAGTGATGTATTCTGATTTATACTTGATTATCATATCTTTTACTTCTGTTGTATCTTGTTAACTCTGATGTATACATATATAGTAGCTTCATGAACTATTATTTCTTTGCTTCCGCTGCATTGTTATATATTAGTCTATATTTGTGATCTGTGATTTATTTACTGTATATTCTGAGTTTTGCAAAATTTATATTTACAATTCGGTATTTTGAGCAATTCAAGTCTGGCATGTGCGGATGCGAATGGTTGAAAATATCGGGTCGTTACAATTTCCAAATCATAACTTTTAACGCGGATCAAAAACAATGTTATTCAAGACATCGTTTACTATAAATCCAAACCAATAAATTTGAAGTATAGAAATTTAAATTAATTCCAAATCATTTCATTTAAATCTTAACAAAGATTTCTTAATCCAAAACTCATACTTTTGATTTAGTTGAAATATGTTATCTAGGATGTTAATCCAAGACCAGTAAATATTAAGTGAGTAGAATCTATAGAAATCATTTAATTCTACTCAATATCAATCGCCGTATTCAAAAAATACTATGGGCGGAATAACGGCAAAATCACCTTTTAAATTCTACGAATAGTACGAGTTCCCTCGTCGGGCTTTAACACCGAGTACAAGAAGATCATCTCCCTAAAATCCAAGTTGTAATTAAATTTGAAAACTTAAATCTTTTTGTACTTAACTTATTTCCGACATTTCGACCTTATCTATCCCTCGCCCAGGAAAGAGGCCAGTTGATTCAGGGCACTGCTTGCTTCCGAACATCTCCTTAGTTTAAGCACCTCACATTCGGATCTCACGAATAGAAAAATCCAATATACTCATCGGCTTTTAGAGCCAAGATTAAACCACTTATTTATAATAGCTTTTTCTTTAAATCGTTTATTTGAATTTTCTTCAATAAGCTAGAAAAACCTCCAAATCATTATTAAAACTCTTAATTATCCATTCGAAAACATTTATAAAAGATTTGGATAAGAATCGTTAAGTTTAAACTATATTTCAAAAGTCGTAGAAAAATGCTTGGGAAAAGTGCTGCGAAAAGTGTTTTTTAGCTATATTGATCAAAATGACTTTTTATTATATGAAAATCCATTTTTATTACTCAAATCACTTTTAAAACTTTTTAAAAGATTTATAAGATTTATTCCACATTTTTCAACAATTTAAAAACATTATTTGTAAAGAAATCCGGTTTTGGATACCGAACTGCAAATTCGGATTTTTCAAAAACTTGTTTTACTCATATTTCAAAATCTACTTATCGAAATCTCAATTTTCTTTCTTCGTTGGAAAACTATGGATATAATGGTTCGGAAAATTCTTATAGAATTTCGAGTTATATTCCAACTTTTACACTTGATTGACTTTTATAGCGCGAAATCGCGAACTACCGTTACGCGATGCACTTATTTTTAACTAAATTTTCCATTTCTTTTCAATCTTCACCAAAACACTTTTAAATGTGTATAAAACATTTCAAATACATTTTAAACCATTTTTAAGAAGTTTAACACTTCCATATACACTATTTCATTAATTCAAGGAAAGTGATTTCCTTCTACGTTTATCGACGTGTATATTCATGACTTGCATATATATTCCACAACAACATTAAACAACCAAACTTGATGATCAAAGCATATTAAACATCCATTTGTAAAAATCATATCATCATTCAATATATATAGTAAAATAGTTTTAGGAGTTCTCACCAAAATCCAACCAAACTTCATACCAACGTTCTTACTAACAACACTTCACTTAAACTTCAACTAATCAACTTCTACTCCATTCCTTTTGCTTTATGCTATCGACCTCTTCTTCCAAACTCTCGAAAATCTGGCAGAGCTTCCACGGAACGTTGAATTTGCTTCTAGCTCCTTGGAATGAAATCGACGGCATTTCCTTCTCTTTCTCTTGCTCCGGAGTTCTCGAACTGGCTTCGTTTTCTCATATGGTTTGGCCTTAATGGGTTCCACGTCTTCCTCCATCATTTCTTCACTTTTTAGATGTTAAACCATGTTTTAATGATATTCTAAGGTCTTTGGCAAAGTTTGGTGGTGTTTGGATTTGATTTTGATATGATTTTATGAAAAGTTAGTAAGGAAAAGAGAAAAGTAGAATCCATTAAAGAGAGCTTCAAGGAGGAAGAAGAAGGTGGAAATGGTGTGAAAGAAAGTGAAGGAAGTGGTTGGTATTTATAGAAAAAAATCAAGTGATAAGTTACCAAAATATCCCTTTACCAAATTACCAAAATAACCTAATTATTTTTCAACACTTAACATCACACTTCAAATCATTACTTTATGTCTTTTTCACTTAAGTATTAAGTAAAGAATATAGTAATTATGTTTGCCTTGATTTGATGTTTAAATTTTGACTTTTGTAACTTTTTTGTCTTTTTATGCTTACTTTTTGTTAATTATATTCTAGAATTTTCTCAGTATGTTTAGTAAAAGTAATCTTGATTAGTGAATTAATTAATACTTATACTATTTTAATATATTATCATATATAAGAAAATAAAGGTGCAACAACATTGCGACAACTTTAAACCGACAAAACGTTGATTTTCGACAAAATGTTTTACGGTCACAATTTGACGTTTTTGTTAAACTATTTACATGTAAACCAAACTTGAAAATAAATTTATTATCATTTTTAAATAATTAAAAGAAATATATTTTTCTTATAAAATAATATAAAACAATATCGAAATTCATTTGCAAAATATGACATTGATTTTGTTAATGCGCGACGAAATTTATCAATCACTATAACATAAGTATATATATAATTATAAAACTTTTATCAACCTATTATTATCTTTATATAATTATTTTAAAAAGATTTATTCATCTTTTAAAAAAATATTTGACGGTATATCCAATTTCATCCAAAACCGGCTTTTGTCAATTTTGTTAATGTTACGGTAAAAGTCCAATATCTTTATTCAATTCTAAAAATAAGTTTACCACTCTTATTTATTATATAATACATGAATATTTAAGTTTGAAAATTCTATATTTGAATATTTAAATACATTAAATATTTCATTTTCAAAGTGGTAAAATTACGGGTCGTTACATGCAACTCCAAGGTGTGAACTCGGTACTCATTAATTTTTAAACAAATACTAAAGCATGTAGACTTTGCTGAAGTATGGTAATGGGAAAGAGTTTAGCAGTTACAATTCATCTAACTAAAGTCCTACTTTTAAACATTTTTGAAGTGGCATCTTTAAAAATGATATGTTATGCACATTATGTCTCTTCGTCATCATTATGTGGCTTAGATATACTGAGTTAGACTAAGGTCAAAATTTTAATACGCTCCATATTTAGTTCCAAAGTTCTTCTCTTAATCACTTGCTTTAATCTGATAACATTTACTGATTAACCAAACTACTTTGGCTAGAGGCTTTGACTTTGAGTTGACTTTCAATTATGGTAGAATTAACTGTTTGTATTGAAGGAGGCAAATGCTCCCTTAAGAAATGTTTCACTTCATGTGTCTCAACAGATACCTAATTATGGTCGTAAGTAAACTAATATCACATGATTGACTATACTGAAAGCAAGGTTTTCAAATATAAGATTCAAAATAGTCTCAAGTCAAAAGGCTGCATATTGTCACATGATATCTTCTATTTGACTTAGATAATAACCTAAAGAAAACTCTTGGTGAGTGGTTATGTAATTGTTCCAAACAATTACTGGCACGCAGCCTGGTGTCCTCAACAATTATGAGTAAGTCAATGTCCAATGTATGAATAACGTCACATACACTTTTATTGCTAGTATATTGATATCCCATTCTCTAAATACCAAATGACTAGGAATATTTAAGGATGTGTGTGTACTATTACGATCTAGTACTCATGGTCATAACCCAGCTCACAATGACAACCGTTTAAACACTTTATCCTAGATATTTCTAGTTGTATGTAATAATGTATTCTTAAAATTACTTATTTATGTTAAAGAACATGAGAAAAAAATAATATCAAAAGGCACACTTTTCTAAGAAAATTTATTACAAGAGTTAAGTTACAAAATTAAAACTACATAATTGCCTCCAAGACATAGCCTTAAGTCTCTTGCTAGCGACTTGAAATCTGAACATGTATAATATAGTTATGTACAGGTATGAATAGTCAAAGATGTTGTTTAGAAAGTGTCCTAGAAAGTTGGTGTAACGATTTGGATTTTCGCGCTCGAAAATCGACATCCATACTTTACATCGTATTCGAATGCCGTAGATTCGACCGTTCAAATCCGAGTCGCCGGAGCTTATAACAACATTAAGTAAATAACACAGCGGAATAAATGAATAATACATTGATATACAATATCTGATACAACAGAATGATACAATGAATATCAATATACATCAGAGATATGATATAACAAATAGTAGTGGAAAAGAAAACGATAACATCAGCAGCGGATAATCTCTATCTTCAAAATGCCAATCCAGAAATAGCTCGAACTCCCAATAACAAGGCACAAAGATAAGCAAGTGCAGCCCGATCCAAAGACTGAACTAGCTCCAGAAAATCTACTAAATCTGAATATCTGAAAAACCCAACTCTAGACTGCTCGTGTAGAAAATTTTTGAGCATCCAGAGTTTAGGAAAGAAACAATAAACTCCGGATCAGTCATGGGACTGGTGTGAGCAACAAAAACAGTTTATCTTTAAAACAAATAGTAGAGAATTTTAAAGTCAATTCGCAATGCTTTTGGAAAATGAAACTACCATAAGGCCTCCCGCCACACACACAATGCAAACGCAGAATTGGAGAAGATTTCTCCTTATGATAGTCAAAGATGCTTATTACGCAAAATCAAATCATTTTTGATATTATTATTAGTGCATAGTGTAGAAAACATTTTCGAAAGTAGAATATCAATCTTAGCCAGCATAGACATTTCGAACTATGCCTACTATAGCTACCATCCAAACAGTGGGGCGCCACCATAAGTGAATGATAGGTTCTACAACTAAATCCGTACAAGGCTCGTATTGTTTCTTTGGATTTCCAACAAATGGTCAGGCTAAGGAACTTCCTATCCACGATGGGTACGTCCCTGGAATAGACGACCCGAGAACCTAACGTTACGGTTAGATCTCTGCCAACACAAGGCCGGGTTACCTCTGCAAAAATAGGTAACTACTGACACGCGTATGCCATCCCCCGATCGTCACCGATCTTCCCGAGGATCCCCGATTCGCAACAACCACAAAGTAATAAATTTGTAGCAACCACAAAGGTTAAGTATCTGGGCTCCATACCATGATACCACCTTTATCCAGAAGGAATGACATACACTAAGGGGCGCTACTCCCTAGAACCTTGCTGCATCCTTCCTGTTTTGACCATTTCCGGGGTGTGAGGTCCAACGAAGTCTCGTCCACAAAGCTACGCTTTGTCACAAAGCCATGCTTCGGGTCAAACAAATGATCAACCTATGATCACAAAGATATAAGATCAAATAAATGATCATATCGCAAATGATCAAACACTGATCATCACACAGCAACACTCAACATGTCACATTACCAAATTGGGATATATCGCTGATAAATTTCAACTACATAACCTCTGAGCTCGTACGTCTCAGAGAAGGGTGTTAAGCTAAGAGAATAAATTCTCCGCCACCAACAGAAATGTATTTGAAAGAAATCAGCTTTATATCTCAAAGTGTAATGTCAGACAGGTAACCATACAAGTCTGTTCCGGGATCGAACAGAACCGAAGGCACTTCTTACGAAGCCCTTGCAATTCCGGGTAATTTCCAATCACGTCCGGACTTCCCGTCACAAAAGAGTGATATAAATCTCTATACCGGAGCAACTCAGTGCAGAGACATTCGACAGGTTGTCCTTTCATTTTCGAAAAATATCCGGTCTTCAACACCGGTCTTCAAATGCCATCCATATACGACGTATCACAAATTCGGAATGGGTTATATGACACAAATGTTTTTTCCCGGCTAACCCGAATAGTGAGCGCAATATTTAAAAATATATGGATATTGGGATTTCAATTAAGTCACAACTTATTACCCAAAATCTTTCTTCAAATGGTTTATCAAATTACCATTTTAATCTTTTAAACAAAAAGATTCAATTCACAAAGTTCACTTAATTTCACAAAGATTCATTCACAGATTTTCCAAATCGATTTCCATTTCAGTTTAATTAATTCGTTAAATCTTTAAATCAAAGATTTAACTAATAGTTTTCAAAACAATTCCATTTCGAATGGGTTAAATAAATCATCATTTTAAATCTGTTAAAAATAAACAGATTTAATTCATAGCTTTTAAAACAGTTCATTCATAACTTGGAAAAACAATTTTCAATTCAATCTTGAAATTCCTTTAATTAAACTGGAATTTCATTTCTTATCTGAAAGCTTTTATCATTTGAAAACAAACAGTTTCATTTCAGACAATCTGATTCATAAATACGAGTTAAGGTTCTTGGGTTAAATCCAAATTCCCAAATTATACTTTTAAAATGGTTTAATTCATACAAACATATTTATATCATCTTTTATCCCTAGTTTCCAAATCATAGATTTAATTTCAAATCTGAATTCAAATTTAAATCTAATTATTTAAATTTTCAAAAACTCGATTAAGTTATTCGAAATAACTTTTATCTTTGAAATTCCATTTCAAAAGCTTTTCATATTAAACCCCAATTTCCAATTTCAAAATCAATTGAAATTAAAATTTCAATTTCAAAAACATCAAATTTAAATTATCTGTGACTTAACCGATTTCCACGTGAAATCCATATTTGTGTGTGTATGGTGTGGTCCAGGGATTTAACACAATGGTGCAACATCATCAAATCATTACAGATCAGAATACAGAAATAGTTGATAAGCGATATAAACTATAACGCTTTATCGTTCATGCACAAACCACAGATATATAAATATCACAGATAATAAATTACATCACAGATAATTTATCACAGACCACAACATAAATCAAGGTGTATCACAAGGCATCATATATCAAGGATATCAAACAATCAAATCAATAGAATCCAAACAATCACAAGTAAGGTCAATTTATACCTGATTATAATTAGTTTATACCCGATTAATTACTTATGAACAAAATACAAATCTTGGTTAATTAATCATTAATTAATTTTTTAAACCATTTTAATTAAGTAACCTTTAAATCATTTATTAATTATCCTCAAATTAATTTCCTTAATTTATACATCATATTAATCAATTAACCTTAAACTAATTACTTAATTAATTAACCCCTTAATTGCTTTCATTAAGTAATTAACAGTTTACAATTTATTATCTTCAATTGATTAATTCAATTAATTATCAAAATTAATTTTATTAGTTCGTTATTATCATAATCCTAGTTAATGACCTTCACTAACTATTAACAATTCTTTAATTACTTTTCTCAAAGTAATTTACCAAGATTTATCATTTTTAATTACAATTTAAATTTAAAACTCCTTTTATTTCAAGACTAAGATTTGAATTCAGATTTAAATCTCCGATTTTAAACTTTACTTACAATTCAAACTTCCCCTTAAAATTCAAACTACTTAAACCTTTTTAACGTAGTTAAACAAATTACCATTTTAACTTAACAAACAATCATTATTTAAAAAGAATAAATTTAGAAATTAAATTAACTTGATTTTGTTTAAAGTTTAAAACTGGAAATTCTAATACCCGAAACAACCCCGAGAGTTTCCCGAGAATTTTCCTAGCTTGCTTCGAGTTTTTCTCCAAATCGACCCGATAGCTTCTGTTAAAAATAAATTTGTTTAAAAAAAAAACACAGTATACACTAGAAATTACTCGAGTTTACACCCGAGCCAGAGCACGATCTTCCCGAGTTCGACTTCGAGACGCCATTCATCTTCCCAACTTTACCCCACTGACACCAACACCAGGATGTGCACGTGCACAGCCTTTCGCCGACGATCTGGCGAACACCAGCACCTCTAACAAGTCACGCATCGACCCTACATTCGATAGCACTGATCATTCCAACGCCAGCAACCCCAGAACGAGATCGAACTTCCAGTTCGAAACTCGAACCCATCCTCACCAAACAAATCTGCTTCGCCCCACCTCCTCCGGCCGTCTGAGGCCATAAAAATTCAACTGGAGCTTCGTCTCGACCCAACGCCGCTGTCCCCACCGGAGTCCTGAAGTCCGATGGCCCATAGGCGGAGCGGCGAACACGTTTTCCAGACCGTATATTTTTCGAGCTTAAACCCTACTTCGATCTCGAACTCCCAATCCACGCAATGGATAATTTTTTTGATAATTTTCGTGACATCCCTGATGTTTATCCTATCTCCAATTCAAGTTTAAGCATTTACTATTGCTTCGATCACGAGAAATTGGTGAGAATTCCATTTTGATTCAAATGCGAACTGCTCTTTAGTTACTGAACTAAAAATCCTCATTCAAGTTTTAAAAATCATAATTTGAAGTATAGGTTCAGATTATAATATGGAATCAATATTTTACAACCTTTTATCTTTATCAAATTTCAACTTGAAACCTGTAACAATGTTTCCAGTGGAAAATAATTTACTGTAGGTTCAAACAATCTTTACAAAAATCATGTTCGAGGATTAAAACAACTTGATTTGTTTGAAAACCCAAGCTTGTCAGTGATTAAGGCAAATAAACTTCAATTTTAAAAACAAATGTACTCCCTGCATGAATGACACAGAGCATCACTGGGATATTATATACTGGAATATGAACAAAGCAGTTATAATTGAAGTTTAAACTGTTTTAAATAAACTTTATATCCTTTATAAAATCATGTTTACTCACAAGCAACACATATAAATAGATTAAAGGTTTAAATCAAAAGTTTGCTCACAGATAAGTATTCAGCAGATTCATATTTTTAAATTCTTAAAACAAAAGTTGCTCACCTTTGTTTACCCAGAAGAAGAACAGAGAAAGAACAGAGAAGCAAAGCTCAGGTTTTTGAATCTGGAATTTGTTGAGTTGTTGATCTGATTTTCTGTTGTTTTGATTGAAGAATTTTTTTGTTTTGAAAATAATGCAGTTTTGATC
This sequence comes from Allium fistulosum, assembly GCA_030737815.1. NCBI lineage: Eukaryota > Viridiplantae > Streptophyta > Magnoliopsida > Asparagales > Amaryllidaceae > Allium > Allium fistulosum. The sequence goes on along the minus strand of CM060905.1, from coordinate 150,279,135 downwards.
TTCCAGAAATTTCCAGATTAAAAATTTGAAGCCTTCTTGAATTTCTTAGCCAAGTTGAAATTTGTTTGAGTTGTTAAATTTTGTTTTTCAGGCATGCTAAGTTATGAACGAACTGAAGAAGATGATATTGATATATAGACAAGAAGTTGACAAGGTATACAAAATTGTAAAGGTAATATTATATTTATGTTTGTATATACTATTGGGTATGGCTGAGATGATGTTGTTATGGGTTAAAGATACTTGCATTTATGAGTTTGTACAAATTCATTTTCTTTTCCTTTGCTCACGGCTGAGATGATGGTAGTTGGTACATTTGTTTTCTTTTTTTATTTTATGTTTATGTTTAGAGGCTGATGGATTACTTTGGTGGCTGCAGCTTTAATTTTGTCTTGCTTTTATACATTTGTTTTGTTTATTTGTTATGTATTTTACTTTGTTTTGTTTATTTGTTTGTACTATCATATATATTTTCTTAAGTCTTGTTTTTGTTTGTTAATACTTTTTTTATTAATATACTTTTATGTTTATTTGGTATGAAGCTATTTTGTTTTGTTTTGAGTTTTAACTATACATATTTATTTTGTATCACTTACTTAGTAAATAACATATTTAATTTGAATTTGGATAAACTCAAATTAATTTATCACTTAATTTCACAATTTTAAATCAAAAATAAATTTAATCATCAATTTTAATATTTAATATTATTATCCATTATTTATTTACAATTTAAACTCAAGTCAAAATATATATTTATTATTTTCAAATTCACTCATATTTGAGTCGGGGAAACTCGCTCCAATTTTCTAAATAAATTTACAAATTTTTATCAAAAATTTATTTAATTACTCAATTTAATTCAAAAATTCATTTAATTATTAATTTGAATAAATTTAAATTTCGGGGTCGTTACAGTTGGGATGGTCAGATAACCAAAATTTTCTCAATTTGAAAACAGATCATCGTTTATCGAATTTTAGAAGATAGATTTTGTGGTATGAGGAAGGATCTGTAGACAAATTTAGAGGGAGTCTAAATTCAATTTAGAAGGAAAATATCAATCTAATTCATGAGCTTAAGAGCTATTAATACTCGTCCTCCATAACCTTGTTGGGGTTTATGCAAATCGAAATTCTAAAGCTTACCAAATTGAGACAGGATTAAACATTGGGTAGAAGAATACCATAACGAATCTAGCTAGAGATGATGATCTAAGATCAACTATGGATTTGATTAGCTATATGGTGAGTAATTCTCACTTGGTCCTCTCAATCATCTATGGTTGAGTAATTCTCTATTATATTTTTTGTGAATTTTATTTCTGTTTGAATGATTTTAGAGTTTTATGATGATTAATGCATATTGAATGCTATACGAGATTGATTAGATTTGACGATGATTCGTATGTATCATTTTCTATTTTAGTTGAATTTTGAAACATAAGTGGGAAAATGTTGATTTGGACTTAAAATTAACTGATTTGGGGTATAGGTTTGAATAAAGAAGGAAATTTATTTAATATGTATGTATATATGTTATTGGAGTTAAAGTTAGGAGTAGAATATTTTGTTAGATGGTTTTAGCAAGGAGGTTAGAAATATTCTACTAAAATTTATGTGGTTAGTATTATAGTTTTTTTGCCAAGGAAAACCGGTTTTATAATGACTCATCTACTTTTTATATATAAAAGTGTTATCCGGCCTTTTGACCAGACAAAATTTAGACAGATTGGACGAGTCGAATTTGGAGTTATCAAGGCAGGAAGCTCAGAGAGATGGCCCAAGAGTCTGAAAATCAAACATAAATAGAATCACAAAGCCAACCCAAGCCCAAAGGACCAAAAACCCGTCTAAATGGCGGGTCGGTACCGATCCAACCCCCTAGGTCAGTACCGACCCAACTTCCTTCATCCATGGGAATCCATCTTCTGCCTACGGCTCTACTTGAAGTCAGAAGCCTAACCCCAATGTTATTTTGTTGATCCAATGCAATTCTCTATCAATCTCCATGAACACTAGAATAAACAAATCCGCTCTTCCACGGATCCATCATTTGGACTCAGAAACAAGCTAACATTGGTGCAAATAACTATGGAATCATGAAGCTAACCCCAACATGAGTCAAAACGAAGAGTTGAAGATGTCCAGATTGGCCATTTTTCAGATTCATACTGACCCAAGCCCTTGGAGTCGTACCGATCCATGCAAATTACTGAGGTGAAGCCCTACTTTGGTGGAGAAACAGTATAAGCATGGAAAACGAGGTGGAGATTTTTTGGGCGAGATTTTAGGCTCCCCACCTCTATAAATAGGAGGGTAGGACTCATTTTTCAGAATCTTTTGGCTCTTGCTCTTCTTACTCTAATTTCTTGTAATCTCTGTCGGAGTTGTATCGATCCACAAGAGCTTCTGCCTCCAAGTCAGAATATAAGCAATTAAATCATTAAGTGGAAGTAGGTCTTAATTTACTAAACCACTATAAACTGTTGTGTGTGTTGGAAATGAATGAGTAATTTATTGGAATGTGTGAGGCATTAAATGCCTACATTGGGAAAAGTGAGCCATTGAATGCCTTGGGAAATGAATAGTCCTACAAATTAGAATAAAACATACGTTGTGTGTTTATATACTAAGATGTAGACACTATTATAGTTACTATAAGACAAAGAGAGACATGAAAGCATAGCCATCTCAGCGGGTGGTGCAAAGCACCACCCCAAATGGGCGCGCGCGCCCGAGCCCGCACCCGCACCGCAGCGCGAACGAATGGGCATTTAAGGCGTATTAGAGGCACTTAGCACTTTTCAGTTGGCAGTTGGCTTGGCTGTTCAGACCAGATAGTTTTTTTTTATTTTTTACCATTCAAACTCAAACAGTAATAAAATGGTCGCACCACTTGATAAAAGGTTGAAACCTTTCCAAACGTCACAATCATTCAATACGAATAGGCACCTTCGCATGCCTATATATAGGATGTGGCAGAACAGAATTCATTAACTTTTTATTATGTTCTTCTCCTTCTCCCTCGAAACTCTTTTCTTAAATATTTCTCTTGAGTTCGTCGATTCTCTGAAATTTGCAGCGCAGCATTGTAGAGTTTGCTTTGTTTTATCTTGGGAAACAGTTGCTCTCATCCTTCTACGCCATAGAGGGTGCAATATTGTTTCAAGGAAATAGTTTTCACTGGACTCGAACAATCTAATCGGTATTATATTTATTGTATAATCTCTTTGCTGCATAGTTCTATTTGTAACAGTTTTGCAACATCGTTGTAACAATTCTGTAGTTGTAACAGTTTTGCAACGTAATCGTAACAGTTTCGTAACGCTTTTGTAACATTCTGTTATCAATCTTGAAGCAATATTTATTTATTGTTGGTTGTTTCTATAGACGACAATGTCTCATGAAAGCAACAATTCTGCACCAACACAGACTATGATTACTACTCAGTCTGCAACTGTGGTTCCAACGATGGTGCTGTCTCATGGAGAAAAGCCGGAAAAGTTTGCAGGGATGGACTTCAAATGATAGTAGCAAAAGATGTTGTTCTATTTGACGACTTTAGGTCTTGCAAAGTTTCTTACAGAAGATGCTCCCATAGTCGAAGAACTAGAACCCAATGCAACAAAAGTTGAAGCCTTGAATGTCTGGAAGAGTTCTGATTTCATGTGCAAGAACTACATCTTAAATGGCCTCGATAATAGCCTATGCGATGTATAATGTACTGCTCGAACTTCCAAAGAACTCTAGACAGCGTTGGATAAAAAGTACAAAACCGAAGATGCAAGCATGAAGAAATTCATAGCAGGAAAATTTCTTGACTTCAAAATGTTTGATGCAAAGACTGTTATCAACCAGATTCAAGTCATCATCCAAGAACTGCACGATGAAGGAATGACTCTTAGCGAATCATTTCAGATTGCCACTGTAATTGACAAACTTCCTCCATTATTGAAGGATTTCAAAAACTACCTTAAGTAAAAGTCTAAGGAGATGATAATGGAGGAACTTATAGTTCGGTTAAGAATAAAGGAAGATAACAGAAAATCTGAGAAGAAGACTTCGCATACCATGGTTGCAAAGGAAAATGTTGTTAAGTCAGACAAAACCAACAAAAGAAAACATGAACATGCATCTAAGAAGTCAAAGAAATTCCAGGGATTCATGTCATAACTGTGGAAAGAAAGGGCACAAAGCCGCTGAATTTTGTGCACCCAAAAAGAAGAAATCAGAAGCAAATATGGCTGAAAATTTAGATGGCGTTTTTGATATAGAGTTATGTGAAGTAGTGTCTGAATGCAACCTTATTGGTAACTCAAAGGAATGGTTTGTAGACATAGGAGCCACTCGACACATATGTGCAAATAAGTGGATGTTTACACCCTACAAACTACAACTGAGGATGAAAAACTATTCATAGGAAATTCATCTGCATCAAAGGTTGAAGGCAAGGGAATGATTGTACTAAAATTGACATCTGGAAAGGAACTTACCTTGAGTGATGTTCTTCATGTTCCAGAAATCCACAAGAACCTAATTTCAGGGTCGTTGCTGAGCAAGCATGGCTTCAAACTCACATTTGTAGCTGATAAATTTATGCTGTCAAAGAATGGAGTGTATGTAGAAAGAGGATATGTGTGTGATGGTTTATTTAAAGCAAATGTAACCACTATTATACCAAATAATGATATGAATAAAAGTGAATCTTTTTCTTATATTGTTGACACTTCTAACATATGGCATTCTAGATTAGACCATGTAAATTTTGATACCTTGCGAAAATTGATTAATCTAGACTTTATACCAAAATGCAAAATAGATTCCAACTAGAAATGTCAAGTTTGTGCAGAAGCAAAATTGACAAGAACCTCGTTTCACCATGTTGAATGAGAAACTGAACCTCTAGACCTAATACACACAGATGCATGTGACTTAAAAATGTGTCAAACTAGAGGTGGAAAAAGGTATTTCATTACCTTCATTGATGATTGTACAAGGTACTGTTATGTGTATCTCCTTAGAAGCAAGGACGAGGCATTCGACATGTTTAAATAGTATAAAGCAGAAGTTGAGAATCAACTCAACAAGAAAATAAAAGCTTTAAGAAGCGATGGAGGAGGAGAATATGAATTTTCCTTTGAGGAATTCTGCGCCGAGCATGGTATTATACACCAAATTACAGCCCTGTATTCACCTCAATCCAACGGTATAGCCGAAGAAAAATAGTACTCTTAAAGAAATGATGAATGCTTTACTAATTAGTTCTGGTTTGCCAGATAACTTCTGGGGAGAAGCTATTCTTTCTGCAAATCATATTTTGAATAAGATACCACGAAAGAAAACATCTAAATCTCCCCATGAACTTTGGAAAAATAGACCACCATCCTACAAATACTTAAAAGTGTGGGGGTGTCTTGCGAAAGTGGAGGTACCTAAACCAAAGAAAGTCAAAATTGAACCAAAAACAATTGATTGTGTATTCATTGGATACACAAAATGGTGCCGCTTATCGATTTTTGGTACACAAATCCAAAATTGATGATATTCACATAAATACCATCATTGAATTGAGAAATGCTAGATTTTTTGAACACGTATACCCTTTAAAACATGGTACTAAAAATTATACTCAAAAGAGACCAAGGGAAACTGAAATCTCCAATTCTCTTGAGGATACTGCACAGAATATTGATAATGTTAAGCAAAACAGTGCTAATCAACAATTGAAGGAACCAAGGAGAAGTAAAAGATCAAGTACCTCAAAAACTTTGGACCAGACTTCTACACATTTATGTTAGAAGACGATTCATTAACATACAAACAAGCTATGCACTCTATCGATGCCCCTTACTGGAAGGAGGCCATTAGCCATGAGATCGAATCCATTATGGCAAACCATAATGGGAGTTAGTTGATTTACCTCAAGGATGCACGACCTTAAGTAATAAATGGATATTTAAGAAGAAATTAAAACATGATCTTTCAATGGACAAGTGTAAAGCTCGAATTGTGGTTCAAGGATTCAGACAAAAAGAAGACCTGGACTATTTTGACACATACTCTCCAGTACTAGAATAACATCAATAAGAATGCTAATAACAATTGCATCTACATTTGATTTAGAAATACATCAAATGGATGTAAAGACAGCATTTTTAAATGGTGAACTAGAAGAAGAAATATACATGAAACAACCTGAAGGTTTCCTAAAAACTGAAAATGAAAGTAAGGTTTGTAGATTAAGAAAATCACTGTACTGGCTTAAACAAGCGCCTAAACAATGGCATGAAAAATTTGATGAAAATATGATACTAAATGGATTTCATATAAATGAGTGTGACAAATGTGTCTATTCTAAACATACAAATATGGGATATGTCATTGTATGTCTATATGTAGATGATTTACTAATATTTGGAAGCAACAAGGAGATAATAAAATCTACAAAAGATATGCTCTCCACCAGATTTGACATGAAGGATTTGGGAATCGCTGATGTGATACTCTATATAAAAATACATAAAACCAACCAAAGATATGTGTTGCCCTAATCACACTATATTGGGAAAATACTTGAAAAGTTTAAACAACACAATATAATATCAGCAAAATCACCCGTAAATTTGAACCAAAACTGGGTTAAAAATAGCGGTGATAGTATTTACCAACTTGAGTACTCTCGTATACTAGGCAGCATTATGTATGTAATGAACTGCACTAAACCTGATATAGCATATACTGTAAGTAAACTCAGCAGGTATACTAGCAACCCAGGAAAGAATCAGTGGAAAACTATAAATCAAGTACTATGATACCTAAGGTATATACACAAAGTCATGGATTACATTATGAAAGGTACCCATCTGTAATAGAAGGGTATTGTGATGAAAACTAGATAACCGGTTCATCGGATACAAAATCCACCAGTGGATATGTGTTTACCTTAGCTAGTGGGGCAGTATCTTGGAAATCCTCTAACAAACTTGTATAGCAAGGTCAACCATGGAATCCGAATTTATTACCTTAGAAAAAGTCACAGAAAAAGCGGATTGACTTCGAGGTTTTTTAGAAGGTATTTCGAATTGGGAAAAACTTGTACCTCCAATAAGCATACATTGTGATAGCCAATCAGCTATTGAAAGGGCCAATAGTAAGCTTTACAATGGCAAGCCTAGACATACTCGTCGTAAACATAAAACTGTTAGACAACTTCTCTGCAATGGGGTTATCACAATTGACTATGTAGGATCAAATGGTACAATTGTGGATCCACTAACAAAAGGTTTACCTAGAGAGAAGGTTAATATCTTATCAATGGGAATGGAGTTAAGGCCCATAAGCTAAAAAGTTTCTTTAAACGAAAACTCCACCTAACTGACTGGAGATCCCAAGATCTAGGTTCAAAGGAACAACTAAGTTTAGGTAAACTTGATAGCACTGTAAATATTCAAACCATTCCTATGATAAGTTAGTGCACTACTCGTCGGAGAATAGGATAAGTTTTGAAACTTTTAATGATGTCTATACTTTGTAAGATAAAAAAATCAAGTGGTAAGAATCACCTACGTGAGTGCGAAGGCGCTACTTCAAGGAGAATTGAAAGGCCAAATTCTCCAAGCATTCATGAGACCAAGCTGGTGTTCAGGGTAAAAACGAATACAAATAGAGAACCAAGGACGATAAGAAACATTTATCGTGTGTTATTTTTTAGACTTACACGATAAGGCTTACAGTTCAAAGACAATCTAAGTACATTGATTCGCCAGTAAGTCAAAAAGATAAAACACTAGGAAAGTTCAAAGCCAATGCGCTACTTTAACCGATACGATAAAAAGTTTCATAAAATTAAGAATAAGTGAGCAACTACTCATTCATATGGGGGATGTTGGAAATGAATGAGTAATTTATTGGAAAGTGTGAGGCATTAAATGCCTACATTGGGAAATATGAGGCATTGAATGTCTTGGGAAATGAATAGTCCCACATCTTAGAATTAAATATACATTGTGTGATTATATACTAAGATACAGACACTATTATAGTTACTATGAGACAAAGGGAGACATGAAAGAAAAGTCATTTTAGCGGGTGGTGCAACGCACCACTCCGCACGCACGCGTCCGCGCCCAAACCAGCATCTGCAGCGCGGGCGAATGGACGTTTGAGTTGTATTAGAGGCATTTAGCACTTTGCAGTTGGCAGTTGACTTGGTTGTTCAAACCAGACAGTTTTTTTTTTGTTTTTTTCCATTCAAAATCAAACGATAATAAAACGGTCGCACCGCTTGGTAAAGGGTCGCAACATTTCCAAACATCACAACCGTTCAAAATGAATAGGCACCTTCCCATGCTTATATATAGGACGCGGCAGAACAGAATTCATTAACTTTTTATTATGTTCTTCTCCTTCTCCCTCAAAACTCTGTTCTTAAATATTTCTCTTGAGTTCGTCGATTCTCTGCAATTTGCAGTGCAACATTGTAGAGTTTGGTCCGTTTTATCTTGGGGAACATTTGCTCTTCATCTTTCTGCGCCATAGGGAACAATATTGTTTCAAGAAAACAGTTTTCACTGGACTCAGACAATCTTATCGGTATTATATCTATTATATAATATGTTTGCTGCATAGTTCTATTTGTAACAGTTTTGCAACAGATTTGTAATGGTTCTATGGTTGTAATAGTTTTGCAACGTAATCGTAAGAGTTTCGTAACACTTTTTTAACATTCTGTTATCAGTGTGCACTTTCTTACTCATTTTTTAATTTTATTTCTTCACTTTTATTTTCTCTACATAAACTATTGCATGTTTGTGCCATTATTGGTTCAAACAAAAAGTATTACAGATGTAAGGTAAAACACCTCATCAACTTTGGCACATACAACTACAAAGTACAAGTGTTCAACGTGTCGCGCAAAGAAACTACACTTTGAAAACCTAAGACCCATAGCAGACACACACAATCACTTTGACGAAAACACCAAGACCTTATGTTAAAAACCATACTTAACAAATTACATGAATAAATTATAGCAAAGCACGACATGACCAAACTAGACCATAACTACACAAGCTCATACAAGAGCATTCTTTAGCTACGCAACAACGGAAGAAAAAACACCCAATTGTATCATAAAATAGACCGGAACTTCATGATAAAAGCAACTGATGATAACTCCAAACAAGGTGATATAACTACCACCAAACAAACCATAAAACATGAAATATCAATGTAGGCAGCAACTCCAAAGATGACTAAGCAGATAGTACCAGAGACGAAGGATAATCTGAATACTAGAGATTGACGCATATGCCAATCAAATCACCATAGGCAACCACTAAAACAGACACCCACGTTGCACAATAATCTCCAAGGAGTCATTTAGGAGTTACTAAAAATAGGGCAGTCGGATATATTAGAAAAAGTTTAAAACACTTGATATATTTTTGAAGAAAAAAACGTAGTACTTTTCTTATCTTATTAAACTGAACAGTACATGAATATATATAGACTAACAGTTCACACACAAAAATGGTGATCCAATAAAATAGGAACAAAATAAATAACTTCCTAGACTCAATCAACTACCGATTCTAACTCCAGTATTTTCTTAAAAATACTCTACCACTATATGACTTATTCTTTTCTAATAACAGCACATTATTTTAACATTAGTTTAGATTAAATAAATCCAACAATCTCTCCCTTAATCTAAACTTTAATCAACTTAAGTTCTTCACTCCCAGCAACGAACGCATTTCCTCAAACTTCACTGTGGACAACGCTTTCGTGAGCACATCTGCTCGCTGTTCCCTTGTGCATACATATTTGACTATAATCTCACCTCTCTCAATGCAGTCGCGGATGAAATGGTATCTAATATCTATATGCTTGCTGCGACCGTGAAACACCGGGTTTTTAGTTAAGTCGATGGCTGACTTATTATCAACATATATCACCACTGGACTGGAACCAATATCAGATATTTGCATTAACAGATTCCTTAACCAAACGCCTTGACAAGCTGCAGCTGTTGCCGCCATGAACTCAGCTTCACAAGAGGAAAGAGCTACACACCTCTGTTTTTGAGAAACCCAGGTTATCAAATTCTCATTTAAATAAAATGCCATCCCTCCTGTACTTTTCCGATCATCTATACTCCCAGCTAGGTCACTATCGGAGTAACCTGATAAGATATAATTTCCAACACCTCGTGAATACAGTAAGCCAAATTCCAACGTTCCTTTGACATAACGAAGAATACGTTTCATAGCATTATAATGTAATGTGGTTGGCCTCTCCATATATCTGCTAATGACACCTACAGCATAGGCCACGTCTGGACGTGTGTGTACTAAATATCTCAGACCACCGACAATGCTTCTGAATTTTGTGGAGTCTACTGCTTTTCCCTGTTCATCTTTGTCGAGTACCACCTTTGGCTCCATAGGGTATTTTACTGGCTTACACCCCAACATGTCAGCTTTCTCCAGCAACCTCTTTGCATAAGCAGTCTGTCTCAGTTCTGTTCCATCTCGCCTTTGATCAACTTCAATCCCTAAGTAATAAGAAAGCTTTCCCAAATCACTCATTTCAAATTCCTTCTGCATTTGTTGTTTGAACTTCACAATATTTGCAACGCTTGAACCAGTTACCAATAAATCATCTACATAGACTCCAATAACTAAAAATTCATCACCTTCCCTTTTTGTATACACGGCATGCTCATATGGGCATTTTGAGAAGCCCAACATCTTTAAACACCTATTTAGCCGAGCATACCAAGCCCGTGGGGCTTGGCGTAATCCATACAGAGCTTTTAAGAGCCTATAAACCTTGTATTCTTGCTTTTCTTTCACAAAACCCTCTGGTTGGGTAACATACACTTCTTCGCTTAAATCACCATTCAGAAATGCAGATTTCACGTCAAGGTGGTGAACTTCCCACCCATTCTTTGCTGACAATGCTAGTAATAGACGTACAGTCTCCATTCTGGTAACAGGCGCGAAGACCTCCTCAAAATCGATCCCCTTTTTCTGCACAAAACCTCTTGCAACAACCCTTGCCTTGTACTTTGTTATTTCACCACGTGTGTCTTTTTTCACTTTATAGACCCACTTCAGGCTGATTGGTTTTCGACCAGGTGGAAAATCCGTTAAGACCCACGTCTTATTACGTTCAATAGACTCCATTTCTGCTTGCATAGCTTTTCTCCACTCTGGGTCTGTTGCAGCTTCTCCATAATTTGCAGGTTCTTCTGTTCCGAGAAACAACAACTCGTCCATCAACTCGACTTCTTCAGTGTTATTATAAATATCACTGACGAGTCTAAAGTTCCTAGGCTCTGTGCTTCCACTCGAGTCTACGGATTCTCCTTCACTGTCACCAGAACTTTGCGTCGACCCCAAGACACTTGATTGTGTGGATGTCATAGCTTCATCCTCAATATTCTGCTGTACAGGTGCATGTGAATTAATTATAACAAAAGAACTTTCATTTTTTGTACCTGCCAGCTCCTGTTGATTCCAGTCCCATCCTTTGCTTTCTTCAAATATCACATCGCGACTTACATGTAGTCTGCTAGTCTTTGGGTCAAAAAGTCGATAAGCTTTTGTTCCAAGTTCCTTGCCAAGATAGACTACTTGTTTGCTCCTGTCATCCAATTTTCCGGTGTGCATCTTTGGTATTTTCATGTGGGCTAGACAACCAAAAATACGTATGTATTCAAGATGTGGTTTTCTCCCTTTCCAGGCCTCGTATGGTGTCTCCCCTTTCAAAACTCGTGTAGGTAGCTTGTTTAGGACATACACAGCGTGCCTTACCGCCTCTCCCCAAAACACAAGCGGCATCTCCCTTTCTTTTAACAGACTTCTTGTCATTGCAACTACAGTTCGGTTCCGACGTTCCACAACACCGTTTTGTTGTGGGGAATATGGTGCTGTAAAGTGTCTGCCTATGCCTTCACTATCACAATACATTTCAAAATCTTTTGACAAGAATTCACCACCACGATCTGTTCTAAATATTTTTATCTTCTCCTTGGATTCTTTTTCAACCAACGATTTAAATTTCTTAAACGCATTCAAAGTATCGCTCTTATTTTTCAACATAAACACCCACATCATTCTACTGAAATCGTCAACAAGTAAAAAGAAATACCTGTTGCCTGCTGGTGTAGGTGGAGAAATCGGCCCACATAAATCCCCATGTATCAACTCGAGTTTATCTTTTGCCATAAAATTTGACTTTTTTGGAAACGAGCTTTGAGTTTGCTTTGACAATAAACATCCCTTGCATAGCTCCTTGGGTTGAATCAGTTTTGGTATGCCATGCACCATGCCATTGTTAGACAAAAGTTTCATAGCATCAAAATTTACGTGTCCCAGCCGTGAATGCCACATCCAGGACGTTTCTTCCACCTTGGACATTAAACAAACAGCCGTTGCTTCTTCAATAACTATCTTGTACAATCTGTTTGGTGACCTCTTTACCTTCATTAACAATATCTCATGCTGATCGTACACCCATAAGTATTCCCCACTCAGTACAACTCTATTTCCATCTTCAGAGAGCTGTCCAAGGCTTATTATGTTGCTATGCAATGTGGGAATAAAATATACCTCATGAAGGAGCCTTTCCTCTCCATTCTTACATTTAAGAGCGATAGTCCCTTTGCCCTCAATCTTCACAGTAGAACCATCTCCAAACTTTACTAAACCCGTTACACCTTCATCGAGATTTTTGAATTTTGAACGCCTGCCAGTCATATGGTTACTAGCTCCATTGTCAAGGTACCACAGATTACTAGTTCCATCTCCATCAACATCTCTCTTTGAGCCAGGCATCACCTTTTCTTCTTTTAACAAAAGCATGTTCACTTCTTTCTCTCCACACTCTGTAAATAAGAGCGTGGGTTCATCATCTTGAGTCTGAGTAAGATTAGCTTCAGGTGTCTGTACTTTATCCCGCTCTTTATCTCTTCGTGGCTTTCGACACTCTGCTGCGTAGTGGCCATAGAAGTTACAATTAAAGCATTTTACTTGGCTCCTGTCTGGCCTTGTATTTCCACCTTTGTTATTCTCCTCAGTTCGTCTTGATTGGCCTCTTCCTGCGTAGCCACCACGTGAATTGTGTCTGCCTCTTCCACGGTTGAAACCACCTCCTCTTCCTCTCTGGCTATGAGAGTTTGAAGGTCCATTTTTCTGTGTCCTTTTTGTCCACTCTTCTTGTGTAAGCAAGAGTTGACTACCAGTGTTGTCTGACGAGCCACGCACTCTTTCTTCATGTGCTTTGAGACGCCCAACTACCTCGTCCACTGTCATTTTCTCCATGTCTCCAAACTGCTCTATTGTGGAAGCAATCTGTAGAAATTTCGAGGGGACGGCACGTAGAATCTTCTTTACTACGTATGATTCTTCTACTTTCTCTCCTAGAATTCGAATGTTAGCGACTACTCCATTCAACTTCATACAGAAATCATCGAGTTGATCTGACTCTTTCATGTTCATCGACTCGAATTCCGCTTTCAGTGTCTGCACTTTTGCTGCCTTTACTCGCTCTGCCCCCATACACATCACTTTAATAGCTTCCCAAGCTTCTTTGGCGGATTCCTTTTCAGCTATGGATAACAGCATATCCTCCGGGATACCTTGATAGATAGCAGCCAGTGCCATCTTATCTGTCCTCGTCTCAACTGCAACTTTTGGATCGCTCCGCTCAACAGCCTCCCATACGCCTTGAGCCTGCATGAACACCTTCATCTTTAACGACCAAGAAGTGTAGTTATTTCTCGCCAACATTGGGTAGCTTAATCCAATCGAGCTTTCCTTCACCTTCGTTGTATCCATTGATGTATTTCCGGGCATATACTTTGGCATTCACAACCTGAACGCTCTGATACCAAATATTAGAAAAAGTTTAAAACACTTGATATATTTTTGAAGAAAAAAACGTAGTACTTTTCTTATCTTATTAAACTGAACAGTACATGAATATATATAGACTAACAGTTCACACACAAAAATGGTGATCCAATAAAATAGGAACAAAATAAATAACTTCCTAGACTCAATCAACTACCGATTCTAACTCCAGTATTTTCTTAAAAATACTCTACCACTATATGACTTATTCTTTTCTAATAACAGCACATTATTTTAACATTAGTGTAGATTAAATAAATCCAACATGATAGACCAGATACGCAAACTATACCACCCTAGTACAAGCCTACTGAGATAATGAGGGACTGTCAACTTTCTACCCAACCAAGAAGAAAAGTAATGTAAAGGAACCAGCAGCCCCAACACCATAAAGAAGACGCTAAGGCATAGTGCTTCGATCTTAGCCACTAATTCTACATAGGATTTCAGAAGTTCTGAGCGAAAGAAAAGTAAGAACGGGGCTAGAATTAAAGGTTAGTGACGAGATGTGCAAAAGTGAGAAAGAGGGTTTGCGACAACACGAAAAGATAAGGTAGATTGGAAGAGGAGAGGCATGAAGTGCAAAAAGGAATAAAGAGTAAAGATGAATGCAACATAGATTGGAAAGGAAAATGGGTAGCAGCTGAAGAAAAAAAGAAAGAGCTTACCTAGTCCTATTGATGCAAATCCTTGACCTTGAAGCTTTTGTTTTCAAATTTTATTTATACTAATGCATGCATGAGTATTATAGTTATAGGCAGTATAGAAAATTACAGATGATTTGCAGAAGATTTAAAATTTTGAAAGAAAATGACTCTAATCTTTATTGAATGATCAGATACAAAATATTTTGAATGAATGATACAATACAATACACTTTGTACATGATATGTTGTTTATATATGTAACATTTGTATGTTGGGCTTCGGATAGTAGGCCCAATCCGCATCTATAAAGCAGAAATATTATAGACCACTGGATTGCAAATGAATGGCTGCGATCTTCTCTTGAGTTTGATGAGATAATTTATACCGTGAATAGCTGCATTATATTCATTCTCCAATACGCCCCCTCAAACCCTATTTCAGCTAGGGTTTGCTGCGATTTTTACCCAAATTCTCATCCACTTCAATTGCATAAAGATATGATGAAATTTTGCTGGGTGAATCACAAAATGAGAGCGGATCAAGGAATACAGAGTGCAAATACCAAATCTTTGGTAGATTGTCATTCTAAGATGGCAATCGATCAGAGAATCAACAGCAAATTCTTTATTACTTCAATAGTTCTTGCTTGCGAGCTTGAGATCATCTTGAAAGTTGTCATCTTTGCTATTCATATGCTTTTTAGCATGTAAACTGTCATCGAGACTTTTGACTTTCAGCCTTTCTTTGAATCGAGTGAAGTTGTTCTTTGAAAGAGGCTTAGTCAATATGTCGGCGGTCTGGTAAATGGAAGGTATGTGGTTTACATTTAGTTTCCCTCTTGTTACTTGTTCACGAACAAAATAGAGGTCTAATTGATATGCTTTGTTCTGGAGTATAATACTAGGTTGGCAGTGAGATGTATTGTACTTAGATTATCACACCAAATAGTTGTCATGTACTCAGTTTTGACTTGTAGTTCCCCAAGTAAGGATTCTATCCACATAACTTCTGCAGTAGCATTTGCTACGCTTCTAAACTCAGCCTCAGTACTAGATCTTGAGACTGTAGGCTGTTTTTTTGAACACCAAGAAATAGGATTGTTTCCTAAGTATATACAATACCTTGCTGTAGACCTCCTGTCATCTGGGTCTGTAGCCCAGTCTGCAGCAGCGTAGCCATTGATACTGATTGTCTTATTTGCTTTCAGAGTTAAACAAAAACTTAAAGTCCTATTGAGATACCTCAATATCCTTTTCATTGCTTTCCAGTGATCATCTGTTGGATTTTGCATATATTGGCTTGCTTTATTTACATTATAAGTGATGTCAGGTCTTGTGATAGTAGCATACTGAAGTGCACCAACAATGCTTCTATATTGACTGTCATTAGATATAGCCTCCCCTTTTGTATTTAGACAAGTGTATGTTACTGAACATTGGAGTAGAAATTGGGTTAGCTTCATGCATTTTTGCTTTGTGCAGAATTTGTGTTATGTATTTTCTTTGATTCAGTTGAATTATTGTATTGGATACTCTTTTGACTTCTATGCCCAGGAAATATCTTAGATTGCCAAGGTCCTTGATAGTGAATTCTTGATTAAGATGCTTTATTAGACTGTTGATTTCCTACTCACTATTGCCTATAATAATAAAGTCATCAATATATATTAGTACATATATTATTATATCTTTACTAAACTTTGTAAATAGAGAGTTATCAGATTTTGTTGGATAGTAGCCAAATCTGATCATTGTTTCCTTTAGTTTTTCAAACCACACTCTTGGTGCTTGTTTTAATCCATAGATTGCTTTATGTACTTTACACACATGATCTTCCTTCCCTTTCTGCCTGAAACCCTATGGCTGCTCCATATATACATCTTCCTGTAAAACACCATTTAAGAAGGCATTATTTACATCTAATTGTTTGATGCTCCAATTTCTATATAAGGCAATTGTAATAACAATTCTAATAGTAGTAGGCTTCACAATTGGTGAAAAAGTTTCACTAAAATCAAATCCACTTTGTTGTGAATAGCCTTTAACTACTATTCTTGCCTTATATTTAGAAATTGAACCATCTGCATTTCTTTTTAATCTATAAGTCTACTTGCATCCCACAATATTTTTATTTTTTGGCTTGAGAACAAGATTCTATGTCTTGTTCTTCATTAAGGCCTCATATTCTTTAATCATGGCAGTTTTCCAATTTTTATTTTGCATGGCTTGTTCATGTGTGATTGGTTCCTCTGAATCTAGGACAGCATTAAAGATCTTTGGTTTGAATATGCTACTTTTAGATCTGGTTACCATGTGATGGCTGATTCTGTTTGTGGTCTGTTGTTGACTAGCTCTCTCAATTTTTGATTGCCTATTTGAATATGTGCTTTGTATTTTGTCTTGTACATGATGAGAAGTAAGTTGCTCTATTGCTCTTTGATGAGATAATTGATCAGGTACACTAGATGATTCTGTTTGATCATCTGCTGAATCAAGTCTAGATTTTGTACTCTGTGAGTCAGAATGAGTTGCTCTTTGATTGATGATGCTCTGAACAGGTTCTCCCTGAGTCTGTATCATCTCTATTGGTGGAATAGGTATTGGTAGTAAAGATTCTTTTACATTATACACTTTACTTGTAACTTTGATATTTGTTTCTCTAAAAATTGTTTCATTGAATACACATGTCTAGAGATAAATATTCTCCCATTTTTTTCTAAGCATTTGTACCTTTTTTTATTAGTAGCATAACCCAGAAAGGTACAAGGGGATGACCTAGAATTTAATTTATGAACATTATAGGGTCTAATATATGGAAAACAAAAACACCCAAACACTTTGAGATTGTGATAGTCTGGACTGGTGTTAAATAGTATTTCTATTGGACATTTTAAATTTAAAACTTTTGATGGCAGTCTGTTAATTAAATAAAATGCTGTGGAAAAAGCATCTGGCCAAAAGTTTTGTGGTATAGATGCTTGGGCCAACAGGGTAAGCCCGGTTTCCACAATTTGCACGTTCCTTCTTTCAACAAGTCCATTTTGCTCTAAAGTGTAGGGGCATGTTGTCCTATGATCAATTCCCTTCTTCAGAAAATACTCCTTTAATGGCAAGTACTTTGCTGCACCATCTGTTTGCATGATCTTAACTTTGCAATTTGTTTGATTTTCTGCCTGTGCTATGAACTGCATGACTGCACTATGAGTTTCAGACTTGGACTTCAAAAAATATATCCACACATATCTAGAAAAAGCTTCCACAAATGATATATAATACTTATACCCATAGTCAGTATATATTAGGGCAGGTCCCCATAAGTTAGTAGCAATTAATTCTAGAGGCTTACTATATTGAGTTTTTGAATCTAAAAAAGGTAGTTTATGACTCTCGCCTATCTGACAGTATGTACATATATATGGTAAGGAGATATCATTAAAAGAAATATTGTTTTTATTCAATACACGCTTAACAATAGTAGCATTTGGATGCCCAAGTTTACAATGCCACTTATCAAATATCTCACTGATTTCTTGCTGTTTGAATTCAGAGTTATTACACCATTTTCTTTTAAAATCTGGGTTTCTTGAGTTATCCACACTGAACTTGTATAGTCCCTTACACTGTTTACCCTGCAAAAATATTTCCTTAGTTAGGATGTCCTTAACTAAGCAGTAGTGTGGATAAAACTTAGTAAGTTTTTCTTAATATGTGGGACTCTCAATAAATTGTTTAAGTATAATTGCTTTCTTCCCATGATATATGACTTACCAGTGTGTGTAATTGCAACAGATTTGCCATTACCCATATGATTTGAATTCATACCTGTGTATTTTTTGCGTCCAAGATTTAAATTGCTCAAGTTATCGGTGATATGATTAGTTACACTTGAGTCAGGATACCAGTCTTCATCTTGAATGTGACCTGAATTTGTAGCTTCTGTTAGAGAATTTTTTATGTCCAACTGATTGCTTGATTCTTGTTGTATGTGCGCCATGTTTTCACTATAGCTTGAGTTTCTTTGAGCATTTTGTCCCTGACCTGGAACATAGTTAAGATTTAATCTAAAATAACATTTTGCTGCTATATGCCCATGTTTTTCACATATTTGGCATCTTGGTCTATTATTGTTGTTCCATCCGCCTCTTCCTCTAGATCTATGTGTGTATCCACCTCTTTGAGTAGATTGTTCTCCTCTATTATTGTTTTGACTATTACCCCTGTAGTTAACAGCATAGTTGGCAAAGAAATCAGATTCTTGTGGTTTCTTGATGTCAATTATTGCTTCATGTGACAATAAGATAGAATACACATCATCAATAGATGGTAGATTTCTCTGAGAAGTTATAATTGCTACCACTACTTCATATTCATCACCAAGCCCCTTTAGAATTGTCATAATTTGCTCTGAATCAGATACTTTCTGATTTGCAGCCTCTAAAGTATCACATATTGACTTAATTTTGAAAAGATACTCTCTAATACTATGACTATCTTTTTTGATATTGTGGAGTTGCCTTTTATAAAACATCACCTTTGCTGCAGATTGAGAATTGAAAACTTTCTCTATTGTTCTATAGACTTCACTTGCCGTCTTACAACCTATCACATGAGACAATATATTTGCATTTATTGATGATAGCAGCCATGAACATATAAGCATGTCTTGTCTGTGGTGTCTTACATATTCTTCATTACTAATTATCTTGTTTTCTTGATCAGTGATAACCTTTGGGGGAATTGGTCTGGTTCCTTGAATGAATCCTTCAAGACCGTATCCTTGAAGACAATTTCAACTTGCAGCTTCCAGAGGAGATAATTTTCTTCACTCAGATGAACAGTAACAAGTTGACTTTGAGGACTGATTATGGTTCTTATGAGTTTCTCGGCATTTAATGCAGTGTGTTGAGATTCACTGCTACTGATTGGTGTTCCAGAATGTGCTTCATCGGCCATGATGATCTTGAATTTGATAAAGACGGAACTGAGGGATGAAAGTAGAAGACTGCAATTCTTGACTAGATGGTAGAATCAAGAACTTCAATCAAGGCACGGTTAGGTTTGTTGCAACCAAAAAAAATTAAATGATGGTGAACTATGATGGATTTTTCTTAGGATGGCACTTCCTTTGATTTTGTGTTGATGAATTTTGAATTCTTGATTCTGTTTTTTGAGATTTTGGTTGTTGTTCTTCATAGATTCAATACGAAATTTTTGCAGCCAGAATTTAAAGAAACTAGCAAGGCATAAATAATTCTTTGTTGGGTCTTCTTCTCAAGTGATGATGTTAAATCTGATGAGAAGAAAACAAACTCAGATGATGATTTGGTTGTGCATTTCTAATGAGTTTGTTTCGATAGAGATTCCTTTGATGTTGTTAAGCATAGGAGGCTCCGATACCATATAGAAAATTACAGATGATTTACAGAAGATTTAAAATTTTGAGAGAAAATGACTCTAATCTTCATTGAATGATCAGATACAAAATGTTTTTAATGAATGATATAATACAATGCACTTTGTACATGATACGCTGTTTATATATGTAACATTTGTATGTTGGGCTTCAGATAGTAGGCTCAACCTGCATCTGTAAAGCAGAAATATTGTAGACCACTGGATTGCAAATGAATGGCTACGATCTTCTCTTGAGTTTGACGAGATAATTTATACCGTGAATAGCTGCATTATATTCATTCTCCAAAAGGCAGGCAGAGATGATCTTTCATTTTGGATCTAGGTAGGATCAGTTTAGAAGTTACCAAGTGTCATGTTGCTGTTTGATTTAGTTATACATGAGTATATTTTGGGTTGGTAGGAAGTGCTCGGCCTCTGCATGTTGAATGATTTAAGTAGTCAACTTAGTTGTTCGATAATGGTTTATATTCAGTGAAATTTTAATATAAATTTTGTTTTATTTGGTGCTTAGTGAGAATGGAAATTTAAATTGAGAAGGTTTCTCGATTAAAAGCTAACCGACTTTGTTGTTTGGAGACTTCGTAAACTGGCAGTTTCATGTTATGAAGGCATCTCAATGTGGAGTCTTCTAACATTACATGTTGGCATGCAAAAAGACTTGTTGATGTGTGAGGATACTACTTGGGTTTCAAATGATAACTCTTTGTCCAAGTGTGGTCATTGTTACATTAGCCAGTGTTAAACCAATTATTGGTAGCATCGAATAAGAGACCTATGTGGAAGAAGAAAGTTGGATGATATGCAATAATTTTAAAATGGATTTAAATTACACGATTGGCGAGGTTTTCACACAAAAAACATGGTTGGTGAGGTGTGAGTGGAATGAGGAGGAGTGCTTGTGATATTTTGGGAATATGCGAAAAGTGGGATGCTTGCATCGTTTAAATTAAAGTTAAATAGTAAGTAGGAAGACTTTGATGCTCGGTGTTGTTTAATTTGTTCAATGTTTATGTAGTGGAACTTAAAAAATGCGAATAGGTGGTGAAAAATTAATGTGGAAAAACCATTATGTGACTGGATGTAGACGAGGTGAAATCTACTTAGTGTGGACGAAGTAAAAAACCTTCAATAATGATGTATGTAAAGATCTTGGAATGAGGCTGGAAGCACGATCCAAAAGAAACAATAATAATGGCCAGTGACTAAACCAAGGGAATGAAAAGTGACTAATATGATCCTAGCTTCACTAACTGCACCATCCTTTAACTGAGTTCCAAGAGAAAGTGTATATTGCTAAGAAGGCCTAAGCACCTTGAATTCTACTGAAGAAACTGAAGTGCGCAACGGAATGAAAAAAAGAGACAAATTAAAAAAAACTTTTGTTTATTAAGAATGAGATCTTTAAATTGTATTATTACAAATAAAATATTTAGTATTAAATCATATCTGGTATATCTTAGTTTTTGATAAGGATTTTTAATTTCAAAACATATGTTGAAGCTAGTTTATGTAGTAAAAAAATATCCATTTCAATTAAATTAATTTTTTCATTTTATTTAAAATTCAAATAAAAAAGCTATTTTAATATTATATAATATAATTATTAGATGATAAAACCATGAGTCTATAAGGTAACTAATTTTTAATATTTATGGTCAATTGTAATATATATATGTGTGTGTGTGTGTATGCATGCATGCATGTAATAACACCCCGAAAATTTTAATAATAAATTAAAGTAATAATAAGGACAAAACTCTAATTTTACATTAAAGGATAAAAAAATAAAGTTTCATAGACAATTAAATTAGACTGGGGGACATATTCCAATGCGTTCGAAACATCGTTTAAAGTTAGAAAACATATATAACTTGTTAAATTTGAAAAATGGCCAAAACTAGCGAAAACTATAACGTCGGCATTTTTGTAATATTAGTTTCAGGTTTAAGTTAGCTAAACTCTAGTTTTCAGCTATAAATTAGACCTTAGCCTCCACTATTTCTTATTCCTAACCCTACCCGTCACCTGAACATACATTCCCCTCCCTCCCCCTCTCTCTGAAACTCTTCAATCTAAACAGAACTTCTTTTCTCTTCAAAATCTTCTACATCAAAAATAAAACAAACAAGGCAAAAATCATAACTAAAGAAAGCTACGAACCTTAGGAGAAATCAACAAAGGATAAAAGCATAGATTCCGATCAAACTGGAAGAATAATTCTTTCGAGGTGGGTGAATTGATTACTTTGTTATGTTGATTCATAAGTAATCAAATTTATTTATAATTCTACCTGATCTAAAAATATAATCTTTGAATTTGGAACGAAAGCTTCAATCTAAATTTTATCTAAACCGATTAATTTCAGTTATAAATCTTAAGTGTAGATATGATGGAAAACCCTAGTAGAAAAAAGAGGAAAAATAGACTAGATTAATTCATCGTAGATTTTATGGATATAAACCCTTATATGATAAATTTGATGTGATTTGATAAATGAAGAAATCAAATATCTTTTATTTCACCTTGAATTGATTTTGTAACTTGAAATATACGTTGAATTTTCATTGGAAACACATAGGCAGCTTTAAATAAATGGTGTAAATATACGTATATAATCGTGAAATTAACAAGTTAAATTCATGTAAACAAAGGTATGAACTATACATAAAAATCTTGTTGAAAACAATTCCTTGAACGTATATTCAGAATCAACAAAGAAGACAACAAAATAAACAAAATAAATTAGAATTTCAAATCTGTAGAACACCAACTAGACGTCTAAATATTCAAAACAGACGTCTACAAAACTCAGGCAAACGTTCGAATTGGGGATTGGACGTCTGGATTTCAGGAAATTCCAATCCAAGAGTTTATTGTTTAAATTTAATCTTATTTAGACATCTAAATTCCTTTTTCAAACGTCTAAAATCAAAGCCAGAGGTTTGAGAAAGAAAGTCAGACGTCTGAACACCTGTTAGTATTTTTTATAAGGTCGGCGTCTGTATTATTTCAATAAGCCTTGGTTGAACCTAGACCTGGTGCAGGCCAGGTAGGATGAAGAAAGGAACTTGTTCTTTCTTTCTCGACTTTTAGGACTCACATGACTGCTTGGAGTAAGTGCAACGAGTAGGATCACTTCATGGTGAGCGTAGCATTGAACTTGACAAGGCGCGTTAGCAGCGCAATTAGAAGCTTTTGTTGTTACTAAGGCACACCCGGTCACATTTTAAACATGTAGGAACTAGAGAAGGGAGATGGAGGCATCTGCATAGTAGGGTAACACGGTCGGGTAACGGTTGTACCTATGAGGAATCACTAAGTGATTTTCTTAATGCTTCAGGTTGAATGATGAAGAGCATAAGGCATGTTTACTATTGAGAAATTGATACGAATGCTTAGGTGTGCCATAAGTCATCGAGGAAGTGTACTCGGCACAAGCCCAGGCATTGCGATGTTCACTCAATGCTAAGTGTGATATACGATATGCGTAGTTCAATTATTGAGAATGGTAACTCAGTGTTGGTTAGAAAATTATTCATTGGGACCATATACTAGGAATTAACCAAGAGTTGTTAGATGTTGGATGTTCAACCCTTGATGGGAAATCTTTGAAAATTGTTTATGGGTGTAGGTGTAATTAGAATTATACCCTTGATTCAAAAAGTAACTCATCCTTTATATGTAATACACGAACACTAGGATACACCTTATGTTGTGTAGATTTTAGCTGAAGTTAATTACTTGTGAACACAATACACTAGTAATACAATTCATTCATCACACTTTGTCTGATTTGCTCCTTTTCTTCCACTTTTATACCCACAACAGGAGAACATGCCAGTATGAGATTTGGCTCTAACATGGTGCGTGGAGGAGACTAGGTGCCCGGAGCTATATTATTTATAGTTACTCTCCATATACTATTTACTTATTATATTATCAGTCAGATACCATGTTGTTATTTAGAACTTTATTATGTCAGTTGTTGTATGGACTACGTATTGTTGAGAGTATTACCTGATTTAGTTATTTTCGGTACTTATATTTCATTTTCTTCAGTTGTGATATCTGAGTGTGTAGAATACTTTTAATTTTATTTTAGTCTCCATATAATGTAATATTCAAAAAACCCTGATTACTTGTACTTCTTGCATGGCACAAGTTCGAATGTCATTTTAGGTTTTGAATCGATGTGTCCAAAGGTGCGGATTGTCATGATTGGTATCAGAGCCAAGTTCATGATTCTTTAGGGATTAGGCGCATACTGAGATTGTGTACTTGTATATTTTTAAAAATTATTATTATATACATGTATAATGCAAATACACCCTTATGTTCCCGTAACGCTTTACACTATCTGAAGAAAGTTGCTAATAATTCCTATTTACGGATAAGTGAGAATGATCGATCAGACTTGAAATAGTTCTGGTGAGGCAGCTGAGGTTCTGGGCATGAATGTTTCTGTATGGTTCGGTCAGTATCTTCAAGCAATGGACCAGACTGAACTTAATCCACATGGAGGAGCCGTGTGCAAGCCCAAGTTGCAGCCCCAGCTCCTTCGCCTACTTTGGATTTCCCTAAGCTATGTTGGGAATTCCATAGTCTAGGTGGAAAGAATTATTATGGAACTAAATCATTTATGGAGACACGGGCATATCTGAGGAATTGTGATATGATTTTTGCTATAATAGGTATGGAGGATGCAGTGAACTAACAATTAGCTTCATGGCATTTGTAAAGAGAAGCATTAAACTGGTGGGAGATTGTTGTTGCTAACACGGACGAGACTAGTATTTCATAGACCGATTTTTTGAGATGCTTTGAGACTAAGTTCATTTCTAAGGCGGAATGAGGAGTGAAGCTGGAGAAGTTCATTCATTTAGAGCAAGGTGGCCGTAATGTCAAGGAGTATGTGAATGAGTTTAATCAACTGGAGAAGTATGGTTTAGACCTAATCAATACACCAGCAAAGAAGACGATGAAGTTTGCTAAGGGTTGATTCCATCTTTGAGAGGTATTGCTTTGAGCCATATACGTACTTGAGCTACTTTTGAGAGCTTGATTGAGATGGCGTTGCCAAATTCAATTGAGAAGGAGGAACCTAAGAAGGCAGAGGTGAAGTCAGTTCAGTAAGACCACCATAGAAGTGGAATGGGAGCGCAAGGAAAGAAAAGGAAGCTAAATTTTAAGTGTAAGAAGTGCCAAGGTAGGGGCATCTAGCAAGGGATTGCAGGCTGGGCATTACAAAGATCAAATGCTATTACTGCAACCAATTTGGATACATGAAGAGAGAGTGTTCGAATGCACCTAAGACTTCTACATAGGTGGTTCCAACATATGCATTTGATGCTATTCTTAGCTCAAGAATTGCTCCAACTATGGATAAGGGAAATAAGGTCGTCATAGAAGGTGTGTTAGCTCTTTCTGATTTATCTATTCGTACTTTATTTAACACTGGAGCACCACACTTGTTTATTTCGAGTAGACTAGTTGAAGAATTGCACTTAGAAACTAGTGTAGTTACAAATCCCGTAGTAGTATTGAACCTTGTTAGAGGATTGATTCATTTATACATGATTAATAAGCGTTTAAAGTTATATATTTAGGGTGTCGAGTTCAACTGCGATACTTTTGTTTTGGAATTCTTCGGATTTGGTTTAGTTTTAAGAATGGACTGGATGACTATGTATAGAGCAGTGCTAGATTGTGATAGGAAGGTGGTTTGGTTAGGTAATTGTAGTGGACGCAACCTTGAGGTTTACTGCAATCCCAAGAGTTCATTTATGTTGAGTTACCTATATTTTTTGGACCTCACACATGATGTGTTAGCTTCAGTACTAGTTATTCATGACTATCGAGATGTCTTTTCCAAAGTTTTCGATTTTTCTCCCCATTGGGAGATCAAAGTTCGAATCTATCTCAAAGGGAATGCTAGACCTATTGCCTTACCTCTTAGGCATGTGGCTCCTAAAGAAGGATGCAAGTTGTTTTTGCTACTAAAGTAGATGGTTCTTTAAGACTTTACATCGACTGTCGTGATCTAAATAAGTTAAAAAGAATAATCCTTTTCCACTGCACCATATAGATGATCTCTTTTATAAGTTAGTTGGAGAAAACACATTCTCTCAACTTGACTTAGCTATCGGATTTCAATAGTTGCGTGTAGCTGAGGATAGTACTTAGAAAACTTCTTTTCATACACTCGATCAACTTTATGAGTGGTAGTCATGCCATTTGAACTGGCCAATGCACCAGCATATTTTATCGACCTCATTAGTAGAATCTTTAAAGGGTTACTAAATACTTCGTGGTGGTATTCGCTGATGACAAACTTATATATTCGAAAAGCGAGGAGGATCACGTGTTGCCTTTAAGAGAAGTACTCAGTACTATCTGTAGGCATAAGCTAAAAGTGAAATTTTCCAAATGTCACTTTTGGCATAAGGAGGGTTTCTTTCTAGGACATGTCTCTGAGCATGGACTAGCGGTCGATCCTAGTAAAGTTGCTGTAGTACTGGATTGACTTGTACCAAAGAATGCTATGAAGGTGAGAAGTTTACTTAGTTTTGTTGGCTATTATAGGAATTTCATTAAAGACTTCGCTAAAATTTCCACACTGTTGACCCACCTTACCAATCACCTAACTATAACCTCTAAATTCCCTCTAAACTAAAACAATAATAAGGGCAAAAATGTAATTTTGCATTAAAGGATAAACATATATAACAAAGGTTTGAACTAAGCTGTTGGACCTATTGCATCAAGTTCGGAATGTTGTTTACAGTCGAAAAACATATATAACTTTTTAAATTTGATAAAATGGGCCGAAATTAGCGAAAACTATAAACAATGGCATTTTTGTGATTATTAATAAGTCAACAAACCCTAGTTTTCACTTACAAATTAGACCCTAGCCTCCACTATTTCTTATTCCAAACACCATTTGTCACCTTTATGTACATTTATTCTTTCTCTCAGAAACTCCTCGATCTTAACAGAACTTATTTTCTGCTCAAGGTGAAAATCAAAATTAAATAAAATGAGTGGAAGCTATAAATCTAGGGACAAATCAACAAGGGATAGAAGCACGGATTCCAATCAAACTAGAAGAAGAATTCCTTCGAGGTAAGTGAATTGATTACTACGTTATGGTGATTTATAAGTAATCAAATTTATTTATAATTCTACCTGATTTAGAAATATGATCATTGAATTTGGAATGAAGAATTTAATCTTAAGTTTGTTTAAACTGATTAATTAAAGTTATGAATCTTAAGTGTAGATATGATGGAAAAACCCTAGATTAATAAATTGTAATTATAGAAAAAGAGGAAATGATGGAGTAGATTAATTCATCTTAGATTCAATGGATATAAACCTTATATGATAAAGTTGGTGATATTTAATAAATCAAGAAACCAAATACCGTTTATTTCACCTAAAATTCATTTTGTAATTTGAAATATATGTAGAATTTTCATTGGGAGTACATCAATAGTTTTAAATAAAATGGTGTACATATATGTATATAATTGTGAAATAAAAAAATAAATTAAATCTGGAAAACACTAACAAGACATCTGAAAAGTCAAACCAGATGTTTGAAAAACCAAACCAAATGTCTGAATTGGGGGTTAGACATCTTAATTTCAGGAAATTCCAACCTAAGTGTTTATAGTTCGTATTCAACCTTATTAGGACGTTTGAATTCTTTTTTTAGACGTTTGAAATCAAAGTCAGATGTCTAAGAAAGGAAGTCAGATGTTTGAACACCTGTTAGTATGTTTTATAAGGTCAGACGTCTAAAAACACTTTTCAAAGGACTGAATTATTTCAACAATCAATGATTGAACCTAGACCCGATACAAGCTAATTAAGGCGAATAGGGGAACTTGTCCCTATTTCTTGACTTTTAGGAGTTCACGTAGCTGCATAGAGTAGGTGCAACGAGTAGATCACTTCATAGTGGGCGTAGCATGGATCTCAACAAGGCATGCATTAGCAGCGCAATTAGAAGCTCTTATTTTTACTGGGGCACGCTCGGTCATATGTTAAACGTGTAGGAACCGAGGAAAGGAGACGGAGGCATCCGTGTAGTAGGGCTATATGGCTGGATAGTGGGAAACCTACGAGGGAATCACTATACTGGCTTTTTGATGCTTCGGGTTGAGTGATAAAGAGCATAGGACACATTTACAATTGAGAAGTTGACATAAATGCTTTGGTAGGCCATAAATCGTCGATGTAGTATTTTCGGCATAAGCCCAGGTATTCCAACCTTTACTTAATGTGTAAGTGCAATATACATAGTTCGTCACTGAGAATGTTAACTCAATTTTGGTTGGGAAATTATTTATCGGGACCATATACTAGGAATTGATCTTGAGTTGATAGGTATAGGTTGTTCAACCCTTGATGGAAATAGTAAAAACCCGCTCTGAAATAGACCTAAATTCTAACCCAGAAAAGGCTCATCGAAATTTAGGCCCATTCCAAAGCTAGTTGTTGGTTGGTAAAAGGAAAAATTACATAGAGTTATCTATCTATTCTTTTAGAACCCACAATGGAAGGAAAAATATAATAATAATAATAACAATACCCATCTATTTCAAATCATTTCAAATGTCATAATACATAACAACAACAATTGTTACAACATTTTGTTCTAAAATACATTTCATGGATACAATATATAAAATAATACAAAAAGTAACTGCCACAAGCTTCACTCTCACCATCTTCAAGTTTCATCAACTCCTTCTCTAACCTATGTTGTAATGAGGAGGGAGTCGGACTAATAAGTGTCTGGTGAATAAAAATCTCGAGACTTACCATTTCAGTACTTGGACAGTATATTGTAGAATAAGAATATGTCTCACGTACATAATACCATTTAATACTTCTTATAAGGAAAGGAGGCGGGTCCATAATTAACCACTGAATACCTTACTTTTGCAAAGCAGATTTCTAAACCCAACCAAATCTTACATTATAAATGTCTAACAATGCAAGAGATAATACCCAAGTAACTTATTACATTTATTGGGAAATAGGCAAACTCTAGCCATTTAAGACCTGAATTGAGGCAGAGCCCATAATTTTATACCTATTCCCAAGGCGGAATCCTCAATGATAACTATCAAGCTGACATCATATGAAATCTCTCGAGCCACTTAATACTTCTTTATGGAAAGGCTAACCCTCAATCAGTCAGTCAATGCCTTATCCCGAAGCGGACCTCTATTGAGACACCACCTAATGGGCCTAGTAACTAGCCCTGTGGCTATTTGATACTTCATTTAGGGA
The DNA here is from genome assembly GCA_030737815.1 of Allium fistulosum. Classification (NCBI taxonomy): domain Eukaryota; kingdom Viridiplantae; phylum Streptophyta; class Magnoliopsida; order Asparagales; family Amaryllidaceae; genus Allium; species Allium fistulosum. The sequence goes on along the minus strand of CM060905.1, from coordinate 150,249,844 downwards.
AAAGAGGCGAGCTTTCAAACAACCACTTAATACCTCAAGACACCGAAGCAGGCCCCTCATATTATGACCCATACTCATATTGACATCTCACATTAGCCCGACTATTTGTAGGAACTAGTAGCCAGATTAACTGGGCAGGTTTACCCAACAGAATTTGGGACTACCCCGTATCATCACAAATATTTATCATAGGAGATGTCTCACATCAATAGGAAGTGTACACAGCTGTCGGTAGGCTCAAAGTGAAGGGCGGATTTCTGTCGTCCAACTATATTGACCTTGCATCCCTATGACTTAGCCATAATTTAAATAGCCTCTGTATGTATAATACTCATCTCATAATTCCATAATTAAGGCTTTATAAAGAACCTTCCTTATTACGCCTTAAAACATCAATTACTTTCTTAAGTATGATTTAATAACAATTACTACCTAATTAACTACGCAATTATATGCCATAATTATACGTTTATTATGCTAATATAAATAATATATATGCTCGCCTAATAAATTCTAGGTGGGTGGGTTATACACCCTAAACTAGCATTAAATGTCAATTATTTTAACCATAATACTAATAAAAATCCTTTCCTATAACACCCTTAATTTTAGTTAACATTATTCAGGAGATTTAATTAGATAAATTAAATAGAATAATGCGATGTGTTGTGTGATAAGGAATTAAGATTTGATAATCAACATGGTCGAGCGATAATTAACTAACTAATTGGCTAATAAAATTGTTTTGTGACTTAAGAATAATAGACATATGAGAGTGGTAATTTAGGATTAGATAAAACCTTCTTACCTTAAACCCTCCTTATCCCCTATCCTTCTCATTTTCACAAAACATAAGCAATTAAAAGAATATAAGGAGACCAGCCATTACTAAGGGGAAAATCATGAAAAATATAAGGAGATTCAAGAGCAAAGTTAATGAAACTAAAGCACTAATCAAATCTCAACTCTATTATCAAAATCAAGGCGAATAATAATTAAACCATCTCACTTTTTCTTGTTTGATTTCGAATCCTATGGGTCTTTGACTCATTTATGTTAATATGATATACCATGTTGATCTTATCATTATTTGGATAAAAGAATGATTTATTAGAATTTTATGGATTTGATTAAATATGTTTTAAGGGTAAAACCTAATATTTTAATTTCCAAATGCTTTAATTTTCTGATATGCTGTATAAAACATTATTTTGGAGATGGGTTTTAATTTCATAATCTTCCAAGTTATAGGGATTATTTTATGAATTTCCTAAGGAGGAAATAGCTCAATTTCAGGTTTTAATTATTTAAAATAATTAATTATGGTTTTTGGCTCTGAAATGTTTATATGGTAAAGAGAAGGATATTCTATAATTTCTGTGAATTTTTGGAATTTTTCCCAAGTGACTTCGATTTATTATGAAATTATTATGCTACATGAGCATTTAAATAAATGATTAAATATGGATATTAATTAATTGTTTTAAAGTGTGTTTTGGGACTTGAAATTCTGAGTGTGGTAAATTTTTTTAAAGTTATGGGTAAAGAACTTTTATTATCCAATAGGAATTTTCCAAAGTATAAGTTTTGGTGAAAGTATTTACTTTTAATAGAAATAAACCAGTTTTCATGTTAATTACGATGATGCCATGCTGCGTATACCCTCTTTGAGCCTAAAGGAATGCCGCTTCCATGAAGGTCGACGTCGATAAGGATGGAATCTTATGATGGTTACTTAGGTAGTTATGAATTGGTTTCATTGGTGTCGACACCGATATTGTCGGTAACTTATCCTGAACGGCATAGCTTATCGTGATTATCGAAGTGTTATAAACGATGCCGCATCTCATCTCTTCGACTGTTTTCATTATTAGGGCAGTGATGCTGCCTATATTGACTTCGACCCTATGTATATTCTTTGACGGAATATTAGCCGAAGTAAGTTAAACCAAGATTTTTACAATGACGTCAATTCTCTTAATGTCGTTGTGCATCAAGGTCCACGACCTTATACACTTTGTTTTAGTGACGATGCTACTTCTCCTTCTTTAATGCCGAAGACGCTTGTTTTTATGTCAACTAAAATTATTTTAAATGGGTAAAGAAGACTATGTTTTAGAGGGTCAATGACCCTATGTCTTCGGTGATTGGCCATTTAATTATAAAAGTTTTAAGTTTTGGTCTTCAACCTTCGATAGAGGTCAACGAAGGGTATTGACGCTGCATGTTTTATGGTTTTTAATAAAGGCGGAGAGTCTTAAGCTTCTTAGTCGACACTATGTTGCCGTCAGCACTGATCTAAATTGACTCATTTAAAGTGGCAACCTTATATCTTTTTCAAACATAAACATGGCAATACATAAAGTGATTTGTAAATGGCATAAGACTTTGGTAACATAAAGAGCTACGTATTTCCATGTATTTAATATGCATTGAGGGGATTAATCATATAACATTATGAAAATGTTTTCAAGGAATTTAATGATGGAAAAGCTCAAGTTATGAGGTAAATTTACCAAATGGAATATTACTTAAGGTTAAGTGATTATGAGACATGAAAGATTACTTATTGAACATGATTGAATGATGGATATTATATGTTCTTGTGTTTATTTGATCGGTTATGATGCATGTTGTTATTATCATACTCACATCATTCATGATCCATAACTGCATTTTGGGGTGTTAAGTGGCAGAATAACCAGCTAGGTTCACCCAACGGTGAGTATAAACAGAATTAACTCCTGAGTGAGTAGAACTGCATCCAAAAGATCAGGTAGATCAGAAGTATATGATGTCCGAAACTGATCAAAAGGTTATTGATTTTGATGTTATTGGAAGGTAACAATTGGTTCATAGTCATCCCATAAAAATTATGACATGAGAAATGTTATTAGAAGGGTCCAATAGGTTCCTAATGATCCCATTAAAACCATGTTGGATGATGTTATTGATAGAAATCAATAAGTTCACAGTGATCTTATGAAACTATGATTTGAGAGATGTTATTGGAAAATTCAGTAGGTCCATAGTAAGTCCATGAAAACTATGATTGGAAGGTTATTGTTAGACACCGGTAGGTTCTTAGTGATCTCATGAAAATTATGAAGTTGGACAGGGTGTCCTTAAGAATTAAGACAAGTTATTAGTCAGCCCATGAAAATTAATAGGTTCATATTGACCCTAGAAAAATTATAATTTGGATAGATGGTTAGTTAAATTGAAATGGGTAATCCATAGTATATTGCATTCTTGCGTATCATCATATTTAATTATGTTTTAACAATTTCGGATGTAGGAGCTTAGTATATGTTAATGTATTTTGGTTAAGATACTAGTGAGGGGAAAACCCATTCCGCTTAGTAGCATGGTCTCACTAGATATTTATTTGGTTCGAGATGGTAGGTTATTATTCACACCAGACTTTTAGTCTGATCCAAAGTTTTTGTCTTCTCCTTAAACTCTTTTGTGCTCAAAATTAATTTGAGTAGGTTGAGAGTAAGGGTTTTTCAGGTCTCTAGTCAGACAAATAAGCTTCTAGAGACGTGCAACAGGTAATCTAGCTATTAGGAGCTTTATCTATTTCTGCTATGTAATTTGTTTCTATCTATTTAGATGTAATGGCAAAGTTGTATAATTGCCAAGTATTTGACTCTGATCAAGCAAAGGGGCATTTTCATATGTCGCTCCTGGAGTACTTTGTGGTAATTATATTTTCTATATACTTGGGATTACGAATGGGATTATGTAATGAATATGAAATATAATTTGCGAAATAAGATGTGAAAATTTGTTATTAAATTATGTTGAAATTTTTTCATAATCATATGCTTTTGATTATTGATATGATTAATGTAGCCGTATTTTGTCATCGAGAATTAATAACTATGGATGATTGTAGCATTCGTAGCAGTTAGTTTTGGGTCTCGGAATGAGGGATGTTACAAGTTGGTATCATAACATAGGTTTATGATTAAAAGAATTTTAAACCTAAATAATTTTTGAAAACATAATCCTAATGAATCAGAGAATAAGATTAGGGTATGGGATAATGTTATAATAATGTACTTGTATTTGCTATATATAAGTATGTATTCTATCTCTATTCTCCCCTCTCTCTTAGACCGTTCTTCTATATCTTACTAAGACTCATATGTAGATTTACGAGAAAGAAATATATAGAGGTAGGAAATAGAAGAGTGAATCTAGGTGGAGGAAGCACCACAACCAACAGAAATGCTCGACCCACTACTAGAAGGAATCCGGGTCGGCAAGAAAATGATAATGAAAATGCAAATGACAATGTAGGTGCTGCAACCTCACTAGTAGATATGGGGACTATGTATCAGTTTTTTGCCAATCTGATGCAAGCTAGAGCAACTGTAGGAGTAGCTGGAGCAATGCGGATGGAGTTAATCCCGTAGCGCTAGTTGGTAATAACTATGCTAGGTTGAGTCAAGATTACACCAGTCTGGATGAGAAGCCTTTTTTGGGGACTGAGGATGCAATTAAAGTGGAGAGCTGGATATCACATTGTAAAAGGATTTTTTGTAATTTGGGTCTGACTGATGAGCAGAAAAGAAGATTGGCTTCGAGATAGTTGCAGGAGCCGCTTTATTCTGGTGGAACAGAGTTACCATAGGAGTGCCTGAGGCGGAGTTGACTTGGGTGGATTTTAGAAGGAGAATCGAGGAAAGAATTTTGTTTGAAGTAGTAAGTATGCTTTGCCCAGGAAGTTTATGGAATTGGAGCAAGGGGATATGAAATGGCATTGAAATATTCTGCTAAGTTTGATGAGCTATCTAGATATGGATATTCTACTATTGACACCGTGATTAAGAGAAATGAGAAGTTTATACAAGGGTTGAGGCCATATATCGCTAAGGCAACCATGCCGCATCTCAGAGATCCATCGAACGTAGTGGTGGAAATGGCTATCCGGAATGAAGAAATGCTTTCTACTTTTGGGAAGGAGAAGTCAGTAGATACTCAAGGTTCCTAAAGGAAAAAGAAGAAGTTCTTTAAGAAGAAGAGGCTTAGAAGGGTGGAGCTACCAAGAAAGGGAAAGCTAATGTTGTCTGCTTCAAATGCAATAAGAAATGACATTATGCTCATGGGTGCCAGACAGGTAAAGGGATGAAAATTGCAAAAAATAAAAGTGTAAAGTGCTTCAACTGTGATTAGATAGAGCACTACAAGAATCAGTGTCCAGAGTCGGTCAGAGCCGACAAAGGAAAAGTTTTCACTTTAGAGCCATAATCTTCTAGACCAACTGCTGTTAAGACGAAAAAGTCTTGATGGATGGTACGCTTTTGATTCATAGCATACCAGTTAGGTTACTGTTTGATACCCGTGCATTGCATTCATTTATATCTCAGTGTTTGATAGATAAGTTATGTTTAGAATCATCATACCGTGTTACTTCCTTAAGGATAGCTAATCCATTAGGATGGTACATAATTCTAGGGATGAGATGTGACCATCTAGACTTTGAGTTGCTAGGTTATACTTTTGCCTGCAATTTGTATGTATTTGATTTTGTGGGTTTTGGGATGATTTTGGATATGGATTGGTTGAGCAGATACAATGTTATGATATTTTGCCAAGATAGGAAATTATCGTTAATATACCATGATAGTAGTGACCGAATAGTATACTCAGTTAAGAATACGAGTCTAGAAATTTATGCTTTATTGGGTGCCACAGAAGTGGAAGATGAATTGAATCAGGTTTTAATTGTAAGAGAATTTGCAAATGTTTTTGAGCCAGTTACAAGACTACCATTGAAACGAGCTTTTGAGTTTCGAATAGATCTTGTACCAGGAGCCAAACTTGTAAGTAGACAACCTACCAGGATGATACCTATCGAGATGAAGGAGTTAAAGGTGCATCTAGTGGATTTAGAAAGAAATTTTCTTATTAGACCAAGCAGTACGCCTTGGGGAGCGGCCGCGGTATTCGTAAAGAAATCGGATGGATCTTTAAGATTTTGCATCGATTATCTTAATTTGAATGATAAGGCGATAAAGAATCGATATCTTGCCAAGAATTGGTGATTTATTTGATCAGTTGAGTGGAGCCAAAGTATTTTTCCAGTTGGATTTGATGACTGTGTTCCAATAATTGAGTGTGGTAGAGGATAGTATATCATTGACGACATTTCGAATGAGGTATGGTTTGTACGATTGGTTAGTGATGCCATTCTGATTAACTAATGCGCTAGCTTTCTTTGTGGATTTGATGAACCGAATTTTCTAAGATCACTTGGATAGGTTCGTGTTGGTGTTCATTGATGACATTTTGATATATTCTACGGATAAAAGAGATCATAAGATTCATCTTAAAACAGTGCTTGAGACGTTGATGCAGCATTAACTTAAAGTGAAATTTTCAAAGTGTCATTTCTTAAAGAAAGAAGTGTAGTTTCTTAGTCATGTAATTTTAAAGAAAGGGTTGCCAGTCGATCCAGCCAAGATCGAAGCTGTTAAAAATTAGAAAAGACCCCAGAAGATGATTGAGATAAGAAATTTTCTTGGATTAGCTAGCTATTACCGGAAGGTTATCAAAGTTTTCTCGTGGATAGCAGTGCCTTTGACTAAGCTAAACAAAAAGGATGTGAAGTTCATTTTGTCCGACAAATGTGAGGAAGCATTCCTTAAGTTAAAGCATTTGTTGACCAATGCGCCTGTGCTAGTAGTTACAGATGGGAATCAAGATTTGGTGGTGTATACGGATGCATGTGGAATAGGATTAGGAGCTGTATTGATGCAGAGGGTTAAATTGATTGTCTACGCTTCTCGATGGCTCAGACCGCATGAAGTTTGATATCCGACTCATGATTTGGAGTTGGTTGCGGTGATTTTTACATTGAAAGTGTGGAGACACTACCTCTTAGGAGAACGATTCAGGTTGTATATGGATCATAAGTATTTGAGGTACGTATTTTGTCAGAATGATTTGAATATAAGACAGCAGAGGCGATTGGATTTTTTAGTAGCTTATGATTATAGTATCGAGTTTACATCAGGGAAAGGGAATAGAGTTGCAGATGCACTTAGCTAGAAACAGCAGAATGTGGTGTTGGCTATGTTTACTGAATGAGAGGATTTAGATGCATTGACTACTTGTATTATGCAGTTAAAATCGACTACTAGTTCTAGTCAAAGTATAGCCATGTTATCTTGCTTGGAAGTACGACTATTGTTGATCGAGAGGATTACTTCTAAGCAGAGAGATTATCTATTGTTAGCTGAAAGGATTAGAAGATTGGAACGTGGAACCGAGATCGATGATCTAAAGGAAATTAGCCTTGACCAGAGGGGGTGATTAAGAAAGAAGGGACGGCTATGTGTTCCTGATGTTGGAAACCTAAGGAGGGAAGTTCTTAGGGAATATCATCGATCGAAGTTTATAATTCATTTTGGGGGAACCAAGATGTATCAGGATATTAAGAGAAGTTTCTTCTGGGAACATATGAAGAGGGATGTAAGCTTATAGGTGAAGCAATGTGCAAAATGTTAGCAAGTACAAACTGAACATCAGAAGCCAAGTGGATTGCTTCAACCTTGGATATACCGGTTTAGAAATGAGATTCGATTTCCATGGATTTTATTGATGGGTTGCCAAGGTTGAACAGGGGAAATGAGAGTATATGGGTTATGGTAGATAGATTGACCAAGAGTGCCTATTTCATTCCCGTTAAGTCAACCAAGATGGTGCTTGATTGGTTAAGTTGTTTATGAAGAACATAGTTAGACTGCATAGGATTCCTAGTAGTATAGTTAGTGACAGAGATGCCTTGTTCACTAGTGAATTCTGGAAGAGCCTACAGGAAGTACTAGGTACCAAGCTTAAGATAAGTGTCGCTAATGACCCATGGATAGATAGGTAGACAGAGAGAGCAATAAGGTACTTGAAGGTTTGTTAAGAGCTTGTGTACTAGATTTTGGTGGGTCATGGGAAGACCATTTGCACTTGGTTGAGTTTTCCTATAATAATAGTTATCAGACTAGTATAAAAATGACGCCTTTTAAAGCTTAGTATGGAAAGCCGTGCAAATCACCAGCATGTTGGTTGGAGACTGGAGATAGAATTGTCCTTAGGCTGGGTATGGTAAGAGAAGCCATAGAGAAGATTGAGTTAATCCGAGTTAGGATGAGCGAAGCTCGGTCTAGGCAGAAAAGTTACGTAAATAAATGGCGTAAAGATTTAGAGTTCTCGGTTGGAGATAGTATTTTCATTAAGGTATCATCGATGAAGGGTATAGTACGGTTTAGGACGTCAAGGAAGTTAGCACGAGAAATGTTGAACCATTCCCTATTATGGAGAGGATCAAAAAGCTCGCATATCGAGTAAAGCTACCGAGCAATTTGGAAAGATTCCATAATGTGTTTCATGTTTTTCATCTTAGGAAGTATGTGCATAATCCATAGATTACTATTGCTCCGATGGCATTAGAAGATTTAGTAGTAGAACCAAATCTGAATTTTGTAAGACGACCAGTTGGGGTTGTAGCGAGAGATGAGAAGAAGTTAAAGAACAAGACAATCAGATTAGTGAAGATCCAACGGAGTGATAATGAGAAAGACTGTACTTGGGAGACAAATGACAAGATTAAGGATACTTATCATGAGATGTTATGATAGTATGTTCTATATTTGCTGTATATAGACTTTATAGCTGGTAGGATATACTAGCATTGTTTGCATGTTTGATATGCTTATTTTGCAGTCCTTACTGAATTTCGAGGATGAAATTCTTTAAGAACGGGAGCCAGTAACACCCATAATTTTAATTAACATTATTCAGAAGATTTAATTAGATAAATTAAATAGAATAATGTGATGTGTAGTGTGATAAGGAATTGAGGTTTGATGATCAACATGGTCGAGCCGTAAGTAACTAACTAAGTGGTTAATAAGATTATTTTGTGACTTAAGAATGATAGATATATGAGAGGGGTAATTTAGGAATAGAAAAATCTTCATACCTTAAACCCTCCCTCTCCCCTATCATTCTCACTTTCACAAACATAAGTAATCAAATAAGGAGGCCGGCCATTGCTAAAGGGGAAATCATGAAACTTCTAAAGGAGATTCAAGAGTAGAGTTAAGGAAACTAAAGCACTCATAAAATCTCAACTCCATTATCAAAATCAAGGTAAATAATAATGAATCCGTCTCACTTTTGCTTGTCTGATTTTGAATCCTATGGGTCTTTGACTCATTTATCTTAATATGAATGCCATGTTGATCTTATCATTATTTGGATAGATAGATAATTTATTGGAATTTTATGGAATTGATTAAATAGGTTTTAAGGGTAAAACCTAAGATTTTAATCTCCAAATGCTTTTATTTTATGGTATGTTGTATAAAATATTATTTTGGAGATGAGTTTTAATTTCATAATTTTCCAAGTTATAGGGATAATTTTATGAATTTGTTAAGAAGGAAATAGCTTAATTTCGGGTTTTAATTATTTAAAAAAATTAAATACGGTTTTTGGCTTCGAAATTTTTATATCGTAAAGAGAAGGATATTCTCTGATTTCTATGAATTTTTGGAATTTTTCCCAAGTGGCTTTGATTTATTATGAAATTATTATGCTAGATAAGCATTTAAATGAATGATTAATAAAGGATATTAATTAATTGTTTAAAGTATGTTTTGGGACTTGAAATTCTGAGTGCGGCAGATTTCTTTAAATTTTTGGGTAAAAAACTTTTATTATCCAATAGGAATTTCCCTAAGTATAAGATTTGGTGAAAAATATTTACTTTTAATAGGAATAAACTTGTTCTCATTTTAATTACGATGATGCCATGCCGCAGATACCCTCTTTGAGCCTAAAGGAATGCCGCTTCCATGAAGGTCGACGTCGATAAGGATGGAAGCTTATGATGGCTACTTAGGTAGCTATGAATTGGTTTCATCAGTGTCGATGCCGATATTGTCGGTAACTTATCCTGAACGGCATAGCTTATCGTGATTATCGAAGTGTTATAAACGATGCCACATCTCATCTCTTCGACTGTTTTCATTATTAGGGCAATGATGCTGCCTATATTGACTTCGACCCTATGTATATTCTTTGACGGCATATTAGCCGAAGTAAGTTAAGCCAAGATTTTTACAATGACGTCAATGCTCTTGATGTCGTTGTGCATCAAGGTTGACGACCTTATACACTTTGTTTTAATGACGATGCTGCTTCTCCTTCTTTAATGCTGAAGAGGATTGTTTTTATGTCAAGTAAAATTGTTTTAAATGGGGCAAAGAAGCCTATGTTTTAGAGGGTCAATGACCCTATGTCTTCGGTGGTTGGCCATATAATTTATAAAGGTTTTAAGTTTTGGTCTTCGACCTTGGAAAGAGGTCGATGAAGGGTATTGACGTCGCATGTTTTAATGTTTTTAATAAAGGCGGAGAGTCTTAAGCTTCTTAGTCGACACTATATTGTCGTCAACACATGATCTAAATTGAACTATTTAAAGCAGCAATCTTATGTCTTTTTCAAACATAAACATGGCAATACATTAAGTGATTTATAAGTGGCATAAGACTTTGGTAACATAAAGAGCGACATATTTCCTTGTATGAAATATGGATTAGGGGATTAATCATATATCATTACGAAAATATTTTCAAGGAATTTAATGATGGAAAAGCCCAAGTTTTGAACTAAATTTACTAAATGAAATATTACTTAAGATTAAGTGATTATAAGACATGAAAGATTATATATTGAACATAACTAAATGATGGATGTTATATGTTCTTATGTTTATTTGATTGGTTATTATGCATGTTGTTATCATAATACTCACATCATTTATGACCTATAACTACATTATGGGGGTATTAAGGGGTAGAATAACCTGCTAGGTTGACCCAATAGTGAGTATAAATAGAATTAACTCCTGAGTGAATAGAATTGCATTCAGGAGATCTGGTAGATCAGAAGTATTGGACTCCCAAAATTGATCAAAAGATTATTAATTTAGATGTCATTGGAAGGGTCCAATAGGTTTATAGTCATCCCATAAAAGCTGTGACATGATAAATGTTATTGGAACGGTCCACTAGGTTCCTGGTGATCCCATGAAAACTATGTCTGGATGATGTTGCTGATAGAAATCAATAGGTTCATAGTGATCTCATTAAAACTATGATTTGAGAGATGTTATTGGATAATCCGGTAGGTTCATAGTAAGCCCATGAAGGTTATTGGTAGAAACCAATTGGTTCTTAGTGATCTCATGAAAACAATGAACTTGGATAGTTTGTCCCTAAGAATTGGGACTAGTTATTAGTCAGCCCATGAAAACTAATAAGTTCATAGTAACCCAAGAAAAACTAATAAGTTCATAATGACCCAAGAAAAACTACAAATTTAGATAGATAGTCAGATAAATTGGGATGGGTAATCTAGGGTATACTGCATTCTTACGTATCATCATATATTATTATGTTTTAACCACTATGATTGCAGGAGCCCAGTATATGGTTGGTGTATTTTGGTTAAGATACTAGTAAGGAGAAAACTCATTCCGCTTAGTGGCATGGTCTCACTAGATATCTATTTGGTTCGAGATGGTAGGTTATTATTCACACCAGACTTTTTGTCCGACTCGAAGTTTTTGTCTTTCTTAAATTCTCGAGTGCTCAAAACTAATTTGAGTAGGTTGAGAGTATAGGGTTTTCAGGTTTTCAGTTAGATGAATAAGCTTCCAGAGATGTGTAGGAGGCAATCTAGTTATTAAGTGCTTTACCTATTTCCGCTATGTAGTTTGGTTTGTCTATTTGGATGTAATGGAAAAGTTGTATAACTACCAAGTATTTGACTCCGATCAACCAAGGAGGCATCTTCATTTGTCGCACTTGGGTTATTTTGTAATAATTATATTTTCTCCGTAGGATTACGAATGATATTATGTAATGAATATGAAAATCATTTGCGAAATGAGATGTGAGAATTTGTTATTAAACTGTGTTGAATTTTTTTTATATTCGTGTGCTTCTGATTATTCTTTTGATTAACATAGTCGCATTTCGTCGTCGAGAATAAATAACTATGGATGACCGCCGCATCTGTAAGGTAACGACCCACCTTTTCGGATGGTTTAAATCAACAATAAACCACACATGTCATCTCAAACTATTCAAAAGGGAGGATAGTTAATGGGGTAAATAAGAAAATAAGTGAAAGAAAGAAAAATAAAACACAAATACTCACAGCGGAATGACAAAATACAATAATCAAATAAACAGTTCATGAAGCTGTTTTACAAATAAAATATGATACACTTTACAATATATCAAAGTTATACATACAGCAGGAATAAATAAATAATGCAGTGGAATAACATGATGCAATGGAATAATACTAATAAATAGTATACAAATCTCCATCTTCATCCTCTAGAAATAAAGTCTTCACCACTGAAATGCTCAGGCTAACCCGAGCATAGTGAAAAGACAAAACACTCGAGTCAGAACTAAAAGATCTTATGTAAGTTAAATAAAAATAAGTAAATATGAGTGTAACATCTTCAGAGATGTTTACGGAATTTTACATCTCCTATCCAGTGTCTAACGTGTGTGCAATGACTGAAGAGATGTTCGGGATTCCATCTCCAAAGGATCGGTTAAACTATCTACATATATAATACAATACGCTATTATAATATGTCTATAGTAAATTAAAGTATTAAAATAGCGTTAAGGCATTACCCATATCCCTCTTAACACATTTTTATAAATGCCGTAGTTTATACAGTAATGTAAACTCCACCAAACTGGTGGGCTATCAGGGAGCACTCCATATGTAACATCCTGGTATTTTCAACCATTCGCATCCACACATGTCGGACTTGAATTGCTCAAAATATCAGACTGTTAATTTATATTTGGCAAAACTCAGCATATACAGTAAATAAAACAATCACAGAATCACAAACACAGAGTAATATAAAAATAAGCAGCGGAAACAAATGAATAGTAATTCATGAAGCTACTATAGATATAAGAGTTAAAACAAGATACAACAGAAGTCTCGAATACATAGAAGTCTCAATACAATAGTCAAATACAAGATCAGAATACATCACTGGAATCAACTGAATAACTGAAAGCTGGATAGATAGCTGGACCTCCAAGCGAAGCTCCAACTCCAAAGGTGAGTCTTAAATGCTGTATCACTGAGTCTGACCCGAGCGTAAAGCAAAAACACAAAACACTCGAGTCAGGATTAACATTCTTATATCAATAAATCCAACTCAAGTGAAATATCAACTGAAATACAAGTAACTTAAAAGATGTTTGGGATAACAATCCTCTAAGGATCCATGGAACTATCTACTATGTAGTAATATACGCTATTATAATATGTCTAAAGTAAAGTAAACTATTAAAATAGCGTTAAGACTTTACATTTTCCACCTTGACACATTTTATATATTCCCATAGTCTATACAGTACCGTAATCTCCCCCGTACTGGGCGTCGTCAGAGGGCACTCCATAGGTATGGTACAAAACAAACTCGTATAAGGCTCGCTAGGGTAGGTGACACGGCACAACAAGGCAATGCCAGGGTAGATATACCAATTACGCATCCGGGCTGATGGTAACGCATAGCAGCCACTACCGCCCACCTCGGAACACACTCCCAAATCAAAATCAAGGGTGGCTACCAAATCAATCACAAAGTCAGAATGTAGTATCGAAGGAATGTGCCTGATCGGAGGAATGACCTCACTTAGCCCGAGAATCGCTTCTGTTTTAGCCACCTTATGCCAACTCACGGGAGTTGGGTCCACGTAAAAACCTCAATAGAACGTCACCACCATCCTACTTCATTCTGGAATCTCCACCGCGTACACAGTTGTTAAAGTGGTTTTCGGTATTGGCAGAGAGTATGACAATATCCGATACCGGTCTCTTTAACAACCAATTGTTATTATAACACCGCGGTCATTTCAAAATAGTTTATACTTCAAAACCAAAATATCATTTCCATTTCAAAACCATATCAAAACGATATCATTTTATCAAATCATAGCACTTCAAATTTATAACACTTTCTAAATCAAATCACTTGAAATTATAACCCTTTGGAAATCATAACACTTTGAAATCCATAACTTGAAAACATAACTTCCAACACTTAAACAGTTTAGATATTTATAATAGTATGTAAAATAAAATAGTTTATAAAATAAAATAGTTTATAAAATAAAATAGTTTATAAAATAAAATAGTTTATAAAAATAAAAATAGTTTATAAAAATAAAAATAGTTTATAAAATTAACAGTTTATAAAATAAAATAGTTTATAAAATAAAATAGTTTATATAATAAAATAGTTTATATTAAAAATAATTTATTAAGTTAAAATATATAAATAGTTTTAAATATAATTTAAAATTATTTTATATAATAAAATAGCTTCCTCAACTTTCACAAATCGATTCAAATCACCTTGAATACCAAAATTCAAATTTTATTCCAACTCAATTCATCAAATTCAACTCAATTCAGTTTCTCAATAAACCATTTCAAATTATCGATTTCAAATACATATTTGAACCATAAAATAAGCCATTTAAATTTCAATATATTTCAAAGCTTTAAATATTCAACATTTTCAAAACTAAATTCGATAATTTCATATATATGTCAAATTCACTTCACTATTATTTAGTTTTGAAATATTTACTTAATCATTTCAATATCATTTAAATAAACTTCAATTTACAAATTAAAATAAACAAAATATCCCATTTCAATTTATGTAAATATGAAATATTCATTTAAGTCACTTTTAATCAAATTCAAGTTATAAAATCATATTTTTAAAATTTCAAATTTAATAAATTTCAAATCAAACTTATTTAAGTATAATTCTTAAATAAATATAATTTCAAACAAATTTCCAACCTGAATTTATTAAAATCATTATAAATTCTATATTTAAAAATATAAATTTTTAATGAATACTTAAACAATATTAAACATTAATCTATTTATGTATTTTAAAAATATAAATAAATTATAAATAAATTCTTAAATTTATAATTACAAAAATTAACTTATAACTATACAACTTTCAAAAAAACATATAATTTTAGAAAATTTAAATTTTATAACTATACAACTGATATTTTGCATCAGTTGTTAGTAACAACCGATGCAAAAAGGACCTTTTTGCATCGGTTACAGAACTGATGCAAAAGTGGTAAGCCTGTTGCATCGGTTGCATATGCATCGGTTGTTGAACTGATGCAAAAGGGAGGTAAACAACCGATGCAAATTGCCTGTTTTGTAGTAGTGTTTATAAAATACATTTATATATAATATTTTAAAAATCAATATTTAATAAACCATATACTTCTTTCCAAACCATAGAAATCATTTTCAAAATATTTATATATAGACCAACGGTGTCTGTATATAATTTTCTATCCTATGGTCAAGTGATACGGATATTTATCATTTCAATCTGTGATTTAAATATATACGGGTATAAATCTTTTCAACCCGCAATCCCAAATTCAATTCAATGAAAATCGCTTGGGTTTATTATTTCAACCCATAACGATTTTCTCCTATTCTACAAATCGTTCGGGTATGTATCATTTCAACCCATAGGGAATCCTGTACTAACAAGGAACTTGCAGAGTGATAACAGATATAATAATAATATAACAGACATATATCATCAATATAGATAACAGATAATGGTGTCAGGTGTCACAGGTGAACAGATATAGATAACTTCATATATATCAATGTAAATAACTAACAGCAGTATATTTCAATTGTCGTTTCAATTTGAAATCAAATTTAATAAATATAAGAACGTTAATCGTGAGTGATTGCTCACCTTTTAAGGCTAGATAGATTTGACAAGGAAATGAGCTACGAATTCCAAAGCAACGCTAGATGGACACGATTCGATGAAGAAACCAGGCACGACGGACAAGGCTGATAACGGGAAATCGATGAGAATAAATCAGAATTAGTTTTGATAGAAACATCAATGATATATATATATATATATATTATTATTATTTCCATGAAATCAATATTTAATTTAAAATAACATATAAAAAAATTAAAAATCAAAGTACTCATACATATTACATTCAAAATCTTTACAGACTATATAGATATACATAGTAGGCTTATAGAAATATAGTGTAACACACACAGACACACACACACACATATATATATATACACACACAACAACTTATAAAAATATAGCTTATATACATACAGCATAAAATAAACAGCTTATATAACTTTTATATAAAACAGAACATATACATCTATATACCTCATAACACTGTATATATATTAAAACTATTGAATATAAACTAAAGAATTGGGACTGTAAACCAAAATAACAAGCAAGCAGGTTCAAACTATGTATATAAGTTATTACAAAATCAAACAATAAAACTGTAAACAATTATTTAAAGCTATATATAACCAAATGTATTATGCATAATAGTATAAATATGCAGACCCATCAACTATATATATAACTACAAATCTTGATATACAAACAACCAGGTTTATACAACTTCCATATATAAACCGTAGATTACATATATATACTATTATAAACTAATACATTAAAACCCAATAGATAAAATGTATATATATATAGACTGACATTCATTCGTAGGTATATAACTAACATAAGATTTTATATTATAACTTCTGTAACTAAAATAATATAAAATCTATATATGTCTAAATATATAAAACCATATATATATATATATACATACCACTGAATGACATATACCTTTCGAATATTTCCTTTATACAAACTGTAAATAAACAAAACTATAGAACAACTTTTTAATATAATATATAATACATTTATTAATATTGTACTGTAAATCTATATACTGCACTTATACGTACATACTTAAATTATATGTATACCAACAAATAGATGCAGGTTTCTTCACATGAACACATGCAGACCCCTTTTTGATATGCAAACCAATATACTTTAAATCATACCTTTTAGAAATGTATGATATGTTGGAATATATATATATACTACTGACAGAACATTATACACCTTAACAAACATGTATATACTACTAACATGCAATTCATATAGGCTAAATACGACTTATTATATAAACATAATTGAATTCCCAAAAGACAGTAAAGAAGAAAAATAAGGTCTAAATTAAAATCAATATATATCATATAAAATGAACATATCAATATATATATATATATATATATATATAAATATGAAATCACGCAATATCCTATACTATAAGTATATATATAAAACTTTAATATGGTAAAACTGTAAATATGAATATAGTAACTCACCCAAACCAATTATCTATACTATAAAGCAAAACCCTGGTCAAAGTGGTCAAAGTGAAGCCTTTTGTGTGCTGTCCAATTTGTCCTCCGCAACATTGCAAAAGAAATGAAGATACGAAGGGTAATTATGTCATCTTCATTCCCCACTTCCTCTTCCCAACGTTCCTCAATACTCCCGTCAGTTTCCCATCTTCTCCACTCTTCCATCGGTCCACAACTACTTCATCAATTCTCAAAACAAAAGATAACCCTAACTGCTGCCTCCTTCAAATTAATATCAACTGTCTGCACTCTTCTTTATTCGGCTTCCAATTTAATTCTTAGTTCCCAATTTCTTCCTCTCAGAACCAATTAAGCCTGAATAACTGACCGTCTCGCAAAGCAGCTGATTGACTTCCCCTCCTCAAACCCTAAATCAGTTCAATGGCGGCTGCAATTATCCAGTGTCAACAAGATCAATTCCTCCGTACCGCAGAAGCTTGATGTCGCGATCATTTCTTCGAGTTTTATTCCCATCTCTTCTTACCAGATAAGTTACCTCCTTAGGATGTAAACTGACGCCGTCAAACCAGCAAAAGCAACGTCTTGGACTTTGATTCCTATTTGGAAAAGCTTTAAGCAGATCTTCTGCTTCCTCAAGTAGAGTGAAAGTAGCTACAGGTCTATGTTTTAACTCTAATCGTAATAAGATACATATATACTTGATGTAGGAACAGTGAAATAACGTGACTATTTCTACATCTTGCTCGCATAAAATCTCTATTATCGACAGCGACAGAGATCTATGCCTTAGTTGACGAAATTCCAGTTAGGTATCATCTTTACCTAACTGTTCAGTACAAAAGGGATCCATGCTTTTTTTGGAGCTTCGATCAGGTAATTTAATTTGTTATTCTCATCAACTATATTTGATTGAATAGTTTAACCCTTGACTTATTGACGTATTCAATTGATATGTCAACATTTTGAAAAGTTGCAGATTGAATAGTTGTCGCTAATGAATAACTGTTTAGTTGTTGCTCAATTTACAACCTGATTTTATATATATTGAAATTGAAGATTCAACATGGGTGTTTAGTAATTTAAATATGTGATGAAGTTCAGTGTAAAATCTGATAAACTTACTTTCAGCCAAGGTGAACACGTTAGGTGGCTTCATTTGTATTTAGAAGCAATGACCAAGCCTCTATTACATGCGGATAAGACTTAAAACATGTGTATATTTACTAACCGACTCTAAAAAAGCAATCAAACTATGCAAAAATGTTGATTGGATAGATATGAAACCATGCTTGAAGTTTTCTGCATTTATAAAGGGTTAAAAATGATGGTAAAGTAAACTATGTTACGTAAGTGTCTTCTAGCGTGAATTGATGATTTAATTTCTTCACACTGCATTCTTTTATCATCTTTCTATTCCACCTAATTGCCGCAATTCTCTCTATTGCAGATGATGCACAGATCTTGCTTCGACTAAGATTGAATATCCTTCAAAACAAACGGACAACGAAAAATGCATTTTTGAAACTGAAAAGGTACATCATTTATTTCCACTTACTGCTATATGCTGTTAATTTTTTTTAGTTGCAGTTTTACAGTGCTTATTGATTTACAGTAACCTGAAAGGAATTTTTATCATTGTAACCTCAAATTTTTCATCATCTAAGGAGAAACTAATGCATACTACTTATTGCAGTTTACTACATATTTACGCATAATAGCTTATGTAATGCATAGTTTGTCAGATCTGCAACTAATTTATCCTATATTATTTCTTTCAATACCATCAACTGATAAAGTAAAATTTGGACATAATGCAGTAATAGGAAAGTATGACGATTTAGTGTATGTACAAAGTATTGACTCTACAACGGTTTATTTTTATAACATATATACTCTGCAAATGTTAGTTACTCTTTAGCTGATTGTTTCCAACTGCCAAAGTTTTGTTTTCCTGATGTCATGTTCAAGTGTATATACAGCCTCACAACATCTCAATGCACCTTCATTTCACATTTTTTCATCATATCATATTACTTATTCCACTTATTTCTTCACTTATGAAAGTTGTAATTCGGTCATGTTAAAAGAGATAGAAGAGCATGTTGTTTGTTGTATGATTACTTTGATTTTCAATATCCATTTTAAATTGTTATATGCATATGGTTTACTTTCTGAAAATGTGGACTTCCTATTGACTTACTGTTATAACATATTATTTATTTTCACTTGTAGAGCTAAGTACTCTAAATGATGCATATCACTTCGGACTTATTGGAATAGTGCTAATTTACATGGACATATATGCCTGAGAAGTCAGAGTTAAGCAATGCACACATACGACATGAATTTATATTTAACTCATTTATGTGAGTTGACATAACATATATAGTCTATAATGATTATTTTTTGTTCTGATATTTTCTATATTTGGTTTTATTCAGACTATGCTTCTTTGTATTATACGGAATATGCATGTGTGCTTGACAAATGTGGTGATTAATAACGACTAATAAATTGTTCGTTGCTTGGGATTCCGTCTTTAGCTGGAGCAAACTATTACACTAAGGCTGCATACCAGAAGTAGTAACTCATTTCCTAAGTTAATTTTTGTTTCAGTTAATTCAGTAACCCACCATCTCCACGATCGCAAGAAAACAGATCCACCTTCTTTCCCAAATTCTTCATGCCTTCGTAAATAAAGGAGCTTAAATGAACCATCACTGATGGCCGATGCATGCTCGAATTTCTTCTCCTTTGCATCCCAAATGGATATTTGGTAAGTAAGTGGTCTTTTATTTTGAAAAATATCATTTATTAAGTATGTGTGAATTGTTTTTTTACTCACAGTTTTTGATTTCATTGTCAAAATCAAATCCACTTAATTGATCATTTTCCTTACCTTTAAATTTTAATTCAAAATCGTTATCGTTTACACCTTTATAGATTCAGTAATAGAAAATTCGTAGAGGATTTGCTCGCGCTTCGTTGGAAATCTTCTTTTCAGTGCCTCCTTTATGCTATCATCCAAAGAGCGCATACGTAGATGGTATCCATCGTTGGTTTCACATTGGTCTCCTTTGCACGAGCATGCAATGAAATTGTAAGTTTTTGAAGTAATTTTTTTGTTAGATTTATAAACACCAACATATTTCAATACTTATACACATTTATGTTCTTTATTACCTTTTATGTTTGCAAAATTGCTGATGTAGATAGTTCAGTTTACCATTTGATGTCCATCAAGTCATGTAACTCGATACATTTTTTATGGATAGGCATGATAATCTGAGTAATTTGAGAATAACAGCTTAGCGAGAATGAGTTGAATCATGGTAGCAGAAGTTTCCGTAAGGTTTTACTCTCTTTTTCTCCTTTTCTAATTCAAAGTTTTCTGATAGGGAAAAAGTGATCAAAAACTAACTTTTTTTATTTTTCAGTTTATGGTTCATCTTTTTGTATAAATTAAGTTCGCTCCTTTTAGTGTAAATTGCAGTATGTGGTTTGTTGATAGTGGAAGATGGTATATTCACAGTACATTACATCAAAAAAAGAATATATGTAATTGAGTTTATTATTCACAAGGAGTTGGTTGAACCTTGCTTCCCCTTAAACTGAGTATCATGCATTCATCTTTTTGTGTAAATTAAGTTCCCTCCTTTTAGTGTAACTTGAATTGTACTGAATAGACTTTATTCATGATTGATACTACTACTCACAAGATCTAAAACAATGTTTACTTACATTATTACAATTTTGTTGGTTGAACCTTGCTTCCCCTTAAACTGAGTATCATGCATTGTCGGTATCACTAAAATTGAGAAGAATCATATGTTGTTATTATTATTTTTATTTACTGTTTGACTTTTCATTATAAGCGGTTGTCTTGAGAAAATTGTTTGCTTCCAAGATTTCTTAAATAATATTTGCTCTTCATTTGAGTTTCCATAACAAGTCAACTATTGACTGAGCTTGCATATTTATTCGGCTCTGTAGCTGCAAATGCAATACCTGTTCAAGTTTTTCTAACAGTTTAAGTTATGCATGCCTTGGATATGTTTCAGTGCGTGTATTAATTTTTTTTATGTCAGATTTATTTCTGAATGATGATAAAAATGTCAACTACAGGGCCTTTATGCAAATATCAGGGGGATATTGTCATAACCTACATCCTATCTTCATAGATTTCCTTGAAAAATGCATTTATATGGGCAGTAAACAAAATGTTTTGCCAACCATAGAATCAGTTGATTTATTAATTAAATGTAAAATAGGAACCATGGTTCGCTTACCTGTTAGTGGCATTGTTAATGAAATGTAGTATGGAAAACTAAAACTTGCAGGATGTATGTAACGTAGTACTGTATTTAATTTGGTGATTTGTTTATATTTTATTTTTCATTTTGCCTTTTTCTTAAAAATAAATACGTATAATGACTACTATATATGATTTGTTTCAGATAAGGGAGTTTGGAGATTTGTAGTATATGTGGAACCGCCTTAGCACACGGTCTTTTGTTACGCCTGATGGTGCTTGCTTTTGTATAGGTATTCTCTTTTTTTAAGCTTACCTATTTACTGTTTTTTATAATAGGATATATAGAATATACTGCAAACTCACCTTAGTGTATATGTTTGCAATTTTCTTCGTAATGAATGCAATTATTAGTTTTCAAATGGGATACTACAAATATATTTTGTTCCTTCACTATTTAATCTCAGTATACTACATTCTAATATTCATCGTCCGTTTACTTTTTGGCTTGCATTTTTGAATTCGAGGAGGGTCCTAAATTGATGGGGGCGACCAGAGTAGGTAACGAGGATGTGGTCATGTCAGACTCGCAAAGTGGAGTATATGGGTGGTCATCGATCGAACATTGGGCTTTTGATTGCTGCTGTCAGCGACACGCGTGCACGGTGGTTCACATCCGTGTATAGGAGGAGATCAGAATTGGAGGGGAAGGTAGATGCAGGACAAGTTGTTTGGTGCTGGGCTTAGCCTATCTGCAATGCAAAAAATATCAGTACATGCATGGGTATTTTCATTTTCTCAATGTATTGCATATTTTAGTTATGCCTCAGATTATGTATTACACATTTCAGCGATGAAAATGACATGTACTTAAAGGATGAATCCCCTTCAACTACTGATGCTAATACTGCTATAAATAAAAATTAATGCAACAGACTTGCTGTGCATCACTGACGTTTTCATTTTTGTATATACTGTCAATATTTTTATGCATATTTGTTTCTCATTTCCATCTATGGAGGCTGCTACAATGACAAAAGAAATATATTAACACTAATTGATTTATCAGACTGTATATCTTCTTCCTCTTTTCAGCTAATATGACTTTCACTTCACTGCATAACTTCCTACTTGATGCTATGTTGTGATAATATTATGAAATTTTAAGTTTATACACTGATATCTTAAAATTTTCAACACTGCATGAGTTTGCAATTTCTATTACGTGGGAAACTTTCCTACACCAAATGCATAGAAACAAAAAAATGAACATCAAGGAATCAATGCACAGATGGACAACTTAGTTTCACTGCAAATATGTTTAATTTCATACATTGCATGGAGTACGAGTACCAGTTTCTGCTACACGTTGAACGCACATACTCCTCAATTTTTTTATCTTAGTGCTAATATATTGATAAACTAATGTCATAAATTTTTTATCCATATTTTTATCCACGTGTTTTGAGCTCTGCAGTACCAACATAATGCACTTCACATTTACAATGTCATATTGTAGTACTTCTGCAACTTTCTGACATCCTACCGATGTTAACTATTTAACATGCTTCCAATATAGTTTCCTTTCACTGTACGTAGAACCCATTTACAGCATATGGTTCAATGCATAGTCTGTATACACAGTCAAACTTAATAAAATCATATTTTATAAACATTTTTTTTTTCACTGACATATAAAATACGCTGCACTACCACACTATGCTACAGATTGCTTTATTAAAGATGGACGGCTTTACTCTTCCTGCATGCAAGTACCCAGCACCATGCTCTGTTTTCCACGCAAGTATTTACAAAACACCTTCCACTCAAGTACTGCCACGCACACACAAACATGTAACGTCCTGTTCTACAGCAATTTTTCCCCCTATCATACAGTGTCTTTTGCTCACATCCATTTCACCACATTCCCAATGAGACCCAGTTACCCCAATTGCCGAATAATACTGATTCAACTCTTCCTGCAACTACCTCATTCCCACACATGTTCTCCTCTTCCACTTACCGCCTCACATCCCCACCAAATTATAAACTCCTCAACTCCCTACACTTTTACTGTCTGCTCCTTCGATGACAAAGGTAACACCGTCCGCCTTTTTCAAATACAGCTTTTCACTGTTATTGCACTACTTTTTTTGTATTTCGTTTCCTTCTTACTCACTAACGACTTCCTCCAATGCAGACCAAATGTTCAACATCCACTCAAGAGAGTGCAATAAACCTTTCCACAGAAAGGATTAAACGCAAATGCACCCGTTCAACAAAGCTTCTTCAAACTCTTCCTACTGAAATAACTGCTTCTTCTGCTGCTTTACCACCGCCTACTGCTCAACATCACGATTCAGACAATGACACCAACGCAAAACGACTACAACATCTTCAACCGTGCGTACCAACATCAAAGAGTTCGCAGAAACAAATGGACTTAAAGCAAATGTTTGTGTTTTTGGATCAACTACAAATCCCTACCAACCATCATCCCCATGCACCTTACTCGATAGACGGTAATTTGGATGATTTCTTCACTCCCGAAGTGGTATGCTACACATGCTAACCTACACTTCAACACATCCGCATATTTGTGCATACATATACCAATCGTCTAACTTTCAACCCCTTTATCCTTCTCCTGCAGATCGAAGAGTGTGATCGAGCCGTTGAGCTCTATCTTGCAGAACGTTCGTAGAACTAATTACTTTATGTATAACTACAACAGTTAATCAATTCGATGTTATGCTGCATATTTTCTTCATCTGTACTTTGCCAATAAAATAGAGCTTTTACAACTGCTTCACCTTATGCACGGTACTTCTATACAATTTAATTTCCATCTACACGTTTCTCTAACTGTACGACTCCTTATTTTCTGTTGTACGTACACCAACAAGTAGTCTGCTACTACTTCAACAAATGTTTTTTCCTTACAACACATCAACATCAACTACATCTAAATAAAACATTATCAAACATAAAAAATAGGCTGACCTGATCTCCTCCTACTACGTCAACCAACTAACATACCGCCTACTAATTTCAACCCCACTACATTTCAGCATACCAGATTACTACACTTACGCTACTACAACGCAACTTCAACCTTCGCACATATATAATTCCCCCTCTATATTCCTGCAATTGACCAAAACATTATTACAATCTCTCACAATATCATAATTGTAACAAAGACAAAATATGTCACTTCCTTCTTTGCACACGTCCAACGGACATGCCACCATACTCGTATATATAACTAAAAACTTATACACGTATAATACTAAACCAATATTTTGTAAATCAAAAATATTACTTATAATATATATACAATGGTTGCTCGGCTATAGCTAGAGAGGAAAAGTATGATGAAACAATGGAAGAGGAAGGGGAGGAAAAGCTTCGGCAAGTGGGAGATGAGAGAGAGGGAGGAGCTGCTAGGTCGGAGGTATAGGCCGGTGGTGCTACGTGTGAAGGTCGTGACTGGGTGGTGCTAGCTGTTGGATGGGACTGCTCGTGCAATGGAAAGGAAAGTGGGTTCAGTTCAGGCGAGCTGCTGGTCAACGTTTGGTAAGTGGCTGAGGCGGTGGCAAAGGGCAGGCCGAGATTTTGTGGGGCCGGTCTCAGCTGTGCGTGAGAGGAAGAGATGCTCGGTGGTTGAGGTGCGAACACAGCGAGGGTAGAGAAGGATGTCTCGGCAGAGTGGTGGACTGCTGCAAAGCTTTGGTGACGCGGCTTCGTAGGGAATTGCAATTTTTGAAAAGAAGATGAACAGTTTCTCTCCAACCAAAATATAAGTGATATTATTTCATTTCTTCCGAAGCAATGCACGGAACATCAAAGAGACAGAAATTTGAGTACTGATGCATTTAAAACAATGGAAACAAAAGATCACAGAGAACAAAATAAATGATAATAGTTGTACCAATTTCACCCGATGGAAAATGAATGGTCACGGGTAGATCAAAAGGTTTAAACGGTACCGATACGGAAACCGTTTTTTACTGATTTCACATCATACAAGGGTTCGAAAAACAGAAATGAATATACCGCTAAGATCAGCACGACGAGACGATCAAAACGGTATATAGATCTCAGTGATACGACTGAACTATCAAAAGTCGATATTCAGTACCGAAAATGCTGCTAATTTGTCGAAAATAAGATAGATGGAGCAATTGCAGTCCAAATTTGATGAAACAGAATATGACGTCTCACTCAAAAGATGATTTACAAATTTATTGTGTAAAATATTCAGGTTTGGAAAACATTTTATTATCATCAATATTAACTGGTTTAAATTGAAATAGAATGTCACAAAAAAACTAAACTTTCATATTATCAAATGAAAATTTACCAGTTGTTATGTTAAAATAGACGCATTTCAAATATTAAATTTTTATTTCAAAATTTTATTGTTTAAAATTTCTCAAAAAAATTCAATTATAAAAATCAAAAAAATTCTCAAAAAAATTCAATTATAAACATGATGCAGTGGAATAATACTAATAAATAGTATACAAATCTCCGTCTTCATCCTCTAGAAATAAAGTCTTCACCACTGAAATGCTCAGGCCGACCCGAGCATAATGAAAAGACAAAACACTCGAGTCAGAACTAAAAGATCTTATGTAAGTTAAATCAAAATAAGTAAATATGAGTGTAACAGCTTCAGAGATGTTTACGGGATTTTACATCTCCTATCAAGTGTCTAACGTGTGTGCAATAACTTAAGAGATGTTCGGGATGCGATCTCCTAAGGATCGGTTAAACTATCTACATATATAATACAATACGCTATTATAATATGTCTATAGTAAAGTAAAGTATTAAAATAGCATTAAGGCATTACCCATATCCCCCTTAACACATTTTTATAAATGCCGTAGTTTATACAGTAATG
Source organism: Allium fistulosum (assembly GCA_030737815.1). Classification (NCBI taxonomy): domain Eukaryota; kingdom Viridiplantae; phylum Streptophyta; class Magnoliopsida; order Asparagales; family Amaryllidaceae; genus Allium; species Allium fistulosum. Next base: position 150,223,310 of record CM060905.1, on the reverse strand, counting down.
TAAACACCACCAAACTGGTAGGCTATCAGGGAGCACTCCATAGGTACGACACAAACCAAACTCGTAGTGGGCGCGATAAGGCATATGACAAGGCACGCGAGGCAATGCCAAGGTAGGATTCTACCGTTTGCACTCCCGGACTGGTGGTAACGCATAGCAGCTACTACCGCCCACCTCGGAACACACTCCCAATCAAAGGTGACCACCAAATCAATCACAAAGTAACAGATAGGGTAACAAAGAAATGTGCCCGATCGGAGGAGTGACCTCACTTAGCCCGATATAGCTCCTATTTTAGTCATATCAAGCTGACCCGAGGGGTCAGGGCTGTGTTCATACCTCATACAGTAGCGTTCGCCAAACCATCCTACTTCGTTCTAGATTCTCCACCATGTACACAATTTGTAAAGTGGTTTTCGTTATTGGTAGAGAGTATGACAATATCTGATCCCGGTCTCTTTAACAACCAATGCTTATTTCACACTGGTTGGTTCTTTTACATTTCCAAAACCGATTCATAATTGATATCAAATTATCATATTCACTTTAAAATCATATCACTTTCGAAATCATTATTCACTTTAAATCATATTCATTTTCAAAATCATAACCACAAAATAGGTTAAACCATCATATCAAAATATTCGCATTTATATCAACTATATCCAAATCATAACAGTTCCAACTTAAACAGTTTGAATATTGAAAGTAGTTTATATATTGGAATAGTTATACATTAAAATAGTATAGATATTGAAATATATATAATAAAAGTTGTTTATACATTTAAAATAATGTATATATTAAAAGTTTTTTATAAATTTAAAATAATGTATATTAAAATAGTTTATATTTTAAAAATAGATTATAGATTAAAATGGTTTATATATTAGAAATAGTATATATATTAAAATAAGTTATATATTAAAAATAGTTAATGTATTAAAAGGTACTAATATATTACAATGGTTTATATGAGAAAAATAGTTTATATGTTAAAAGTGTTTGTATATTAAAAGAGTTTATATCGAAAATACTTTCAAATTAGAATTGTTTCTTCCAATTTCACAAATCAATTCAAATCAACTTTAGTTCCAAAAATTCAATTTAAATCAATCTCAGTTCAACGATTTCAATTCAAAAGGCTAAAGGTTTCAGTTCAAATTCTTATTAAAAACCATATCAGTTTATATCGATTTCAAATCCATGTTTGAACTACAAATTTAAACCACTTCAATTTCAGTAGGTTTCAAAGTTTAAATATTCAAACATTTACAATAACCCAATTTTGATAAATTTCATTTATATTCCAAAATTCAACTTTAAGATTCCAATTTAAATTCTTTAAACAATTCATTTAAAGCTTGGATTTTGAAAATAATTCAGTTCATATAAATCAAAATTTATTTCATAATATCATATAACTGGATTCAAAATTTAAGGATTTAAAATCATTTAATTTAACCTATCCGGTATCCATATATAATTTTCTACCCTGTGGTCAAGTGAAACGGATATATATCAGTTCAACCCGCAATAATTTAAATTTATGGGTATATATCACTTCAACTCGCAATCCCGAGTAAAATTCTAAATCCATAAAATCGCTCGAGTTTATCATTTCAACCCATAATGATTTTTCCCTAAGCTATAAGACCATTCGGGTATGTATCATGTCAACCCATAGTGATTTCCTAACAATAACTAAGGGAAATTATAGTGTGATAACAACATATAAAATAAATATAATATCTAATCACCCAAAATGTCAACAAATAAGCATCCATCATAATCATTATTCAAATCAACCAATAAATCACAACAATTAACTAGCTATCATTATCACGCATTTAACTAACAATTTAAATTCAATATTTATTTTAAATAGCAATTTAATTCAATATTATTCAAATTAAATTTAAATGAAAGTTTAAAATACCAAATAACAATCAATAAATTTCTAATCACATCATAAATTAAATCCAACTAACATAAGATGGTCAGTAGTTGTGAGTGGGTTAAATCACTCACCTTTGATTTTCAATCGATTTAAAATTCAATTAGAGCCCAAAAATTCAACAGTCTCAGAATTCAACCGAACAAGTTCAATACTGTTTGGAATTTCGATACGATCGCAACGGAAGAAACTGCTCCCAAATCTGAGCTCTTATGTAAAAGTTATGATCTTTAGAAGCTTAAAAAATTAAATTTAAATAAAATTAAAACAAGGGGCAAATTCGTAAATATCAACTCACCCAAACCCTAGAGAACAACGATCTCAACCATGAACAGAACCACAAGCCGCCACTTTCATCTTGAAATCTCCGCCGCCAGAGGCCACTACGCCTCGATCAACCACCACCGCGCGACTGCCCTGCTCACGCCGCTCCACCACGCCCCACGTTGCTAGCCACGACACCCCGGAACACCTCCGCTGCCGCTGAGATGTAAACGCCATTTCTGGCTAACCACGACCCCTACGACAAAAGTTAACACCATGGATGAGTGCTGCTCTTCCTCCTCTACAACACTGCACCCTCCGATCGTCGATTGGTCGACGATACGCCATTGGACCACGAAACCCTAGAAACGGATGGCTGAGAAAGATTGCCAATTTCTGGCTAAACCATGATTCAATTGCAAAAACGAACTAGAGCAGTAGATTGCACTCATCGAGATCTTTCCAACGATATATAATTTGCAATGGTTTGAGGAGTTTGAATTTCGAATTTTAATTTTAAAATTGAAATTAGAGTTTGGAATTTGGAAATTAGGTTTCTGCCATTGGAGAGGAGATAGAAATAAGTGGATGGAAATAATAGTACATACAGAAATAAGAAAAAAACTGCTAGGGTTTCAAAAAAGAATCTATTTATATGGACAAAGATAGATAAGAAGGAATGGACAAATCGAATTGGGTCGAAACGACAACGACGACTCGAAAAGCCCGTTTCGTTTCCAAAATGAAAATGGGTCATCCAATATATTGAAATATAGGTTTTCAATAATTTTAAACTCAATGGAACTAATTTCAAACCCTAATTCAAAAGTATATAGAAGTTATCTTTTAAAATCAGATTATATTTATTTAAATCCTTTTAATTGATTTCTATGTGTTTCGAGCCCGCACGATCAAACGACAAGTCCGATCTCTATGAAACTTGAAATCTTATAATAAGTTACTGTTACGGATTCAATGAAACTGGTTTCATCAAAATCCGAGACAATAGCCAAAATGGCTAATCTTCACGTTAATTAAATAAATTATTATTAAATTAATTTAATCACTTTCAATTTTTAAAAGTTATCAATTTATCATTCTTAATTACATAGAAATTAATAACCTATGTAAAATAAATTTCCCATGTTAATTCCACTATTTAAATATTACATAAATCTCAGAGTTCATTTGCAATTGTAATAAAATTCTAGTTAATTATATTTTAATTTCAATCAAATTCTTTTATTTCGATTAACACTCGTATTATTGATTCAATTATTACCTTATGAATATAATTAACATTAGTTTACCTTTTATTACATTCATATTCTATAATTTCATCTTAGCTCATATTAACAGCAATATTTAATTATATTAATTCACATTGATTTCCAAATTAATTTCAACAGATTAAATAATAAAATGATAATTAAACAATTATTACACATTAATAATTCAAACACATTTCTATGTTTATTGTTTACAAACAAAGCTAATAAATTCACATACTAATTAATGGATTTCATATTCCTTAATAAACCTATTATAATTTATAACATATAATTTCAATATTAAATCCAACATTTTATTAATTCAATATTTACAATTATAACCAAATTAACTTTACAGTTATTTCAATTGATTGAAATTCCATTAAAATAGTTGTCAATAACATTCAACCAACATTATTAAAGCATATTCTAATTATTTTTCTCATTGATAAATCATAAATTTTAATTTCACGCAATATTAAATTCAAAAATCTTATTAAATTTAATATTTTTAATTATCGAAAATACGGGTCGTTATAGTAGGACTTACTTTTGGGCTTCAGAATGGAGGATGTTACATTTTCTTCAAACTTCCAAGATTACAATATCCATAACAATGGATTTTAATATTATAACAAGGATGAAATATCCATAACCAAACTGTAATAAATAAACTTGTAAATAGAAATAGAAACCCAGTTTGTTACATCAATTAATTAGAATATCCTAAACAATAGGAATTGCAATTCTAACTCCATATTCTATTCAACTCCTCTTTTACAAAGAAATAAACGAAGGAATTTTTTGTGGAATATGTGGTGTAAACTATGAATAGAATTCATGCTATAAACTCTTATTTTATTACTGAAAACTCACAATTTGAATCAAAGAAGGAGGAAAAGTGGAATAGACTATGAAATTATCAAAAATTGAATAAACAATATAAATTCCATCAAATTAACATTAATAATTGAGAATCTCCATCTAGAATTGACATTTTGAAATAAAAAGAAACTTTGGGGGATTTTATCTATTTTGTTTTCGCAATCCCAAAATCCCTAAGGCATATTCAAATCCATAGATATATACTAATCAAGTATTAAAATAAAAATATTAAGGTTTCGACTCGTAGGTTATCCTTAGTTTTTCTTCTCTGTGGATTTGCAATGCCCATGATAAGCTCCTTCAAATCTCTTCTTTTTTATATATACAACAAGGATTTGTGTGTGTATATTAGATTCCAAAAGGTTGGAGGAGAAGAGGTTTAGAAAAATAATAAACAAAGATAGATTTGGATTTCTTACCTAAAACCGAAATGGAGGTTTCTAAATCTAAGAAGGGATAAACTGACAGAGCTTCGCCAATGTTTTCAAAATATTTATGAATAAAAGTGAGGGGTCCAGGGTCTTATTTATAGTAGTTGAAATGTACCAAAACCGTAGGATGAAACTAGGTAAAAACTGATAAATCTGGAATGTTCAATAGCATAAAACCCTAGCCACCGCTGTATAGGAGGGGTCGACCTCTTCCTTCCAAGTAGTTGACCTCTATGGGTCGACCTCTTGAGGTCAGGAGTCGACCTCTTCCCTTATTTTAGGAAGAATAACTAATTTTTGAGCCGTTTTTTATTTAATTCTCTAACTACTCTTCACGTTAATTGTTAACTTTAACGTTTATTTAATCCCCATGTCTAAACACAATTAATTTCAAATTTTCAAATTAAGGGATAAAATATTTTATTTGAATTTGAATTCGAACTAAATTAATTTTAATATAAAAACTTCAAATGCCCATAACATTTTCGTTTGAGCTCCGTTCTTAGCATATTACATTTGGAAATTGATCAAAATTTCACCACGAATGCAACGGCATAACTTTCGTGGTCAAATTCCAACTTTTACAAAATTTCCAATTTTATCCCTACCTTAATTAATTTAATTTCTCTCAATTTACTTATCTAATTACGGTTGATTTTACGGAGTTTGCATTCTCCCCTTTTTATCAAGAATTTCGTCTCGAAATCTTTCAAGGGGTGAACAATGTAACGCACAATGACATCCATGTTATATAACTAAGCTGTCTATATAACCATCTACTCAACCAAAGTGCAATATGATTATGCACTGCGGACATACTAAAATGAGCTCAATCCTAGCGTGAGTGTGTGATCGTGATATGCAAATACCCTAAACGTGCATAAAAATGCTATATGAGTGTAATGTGACGATGAAAAAGTGTCGCAAACATCTCCTACCATCCAATCTAGCAACCACGATGTAACCCACATCCAAATTTTGGAGAGAAAATTTACTAGAGAAAGGCTTAGGATGAGAAGTCCTCATGCCTTCCATCGGACTTTCTCCCTATTGTACTCGGACCAATCTAATTTTTTTTATTGCGAAGCTTTCTAGTTCCATGCTCCACAATGCATAAAGTGGAACAAGATGCTATTGGCTCTGTCTCAAAATCCCCAATTGATTAGGCTCGATTACAATTGCTACGCTATGAAGGTATTTCTTCAAATGCAAAACATGAAAAACGTCATGGACTCCAGCCAACTTACATGTTTTCTTATTTTTCCCCAATATTGGGAAAGGCGTAATAGATCTTGGTGCCATTTATTCCAACTATCCAAATCTCATGACCTTCACATGTTGCCTAATCAATTTTGACTTTCTAAAGTTTCACAATCCAAATATGGTCCAAGTAGAATTTGTTGATGGTTTCCCACCCACAATTTGGCGATTTGTATGGCCTCTCAAAAATTGCTTCAAGGATGTTATACCAATCGTCTATTGGTGACTGCTACTAAACGCGAATTCTAAGGGTAAGTGCTGCTCCTAATGCCTCCAAAGTCCAAGATGCAAGCTCTTAACATCCTTCAAGTTCACATCCATTACTTCAGTTTGTATGTCGGTCTTCAGTCGGTAAACGATGCTCATATTTAATGAAGTTCCTAAAGCTAACAGCATACTCCTCTCAAATTTGCTGGTAAACTCCACTTGATTTCCATGAGGTTGAGACTTCATTTCCTATAGGCAACCTTTATCGGATGTCCCCGAAGGGACATCCGATCAAATTTGGACCATTTATCGATTTGTGCGTGTCATCCTTGCGCAGGGGCCATGCTAATCTTCTCTGTATCGTTCCAATTTTATCAGAACAAAGAATCCTGGCTAGTTCGATATGAGGCCAGGATTCTTTGTTCTGATAAAATTGGAACGATACATAGAAGATTAGCATGGCCCCTGCGCAAGGATGACACGCACAAATTGAGAAATGGTCCAAATTTTATCGGATGTCCCTTCGAGGACATCGGGTCCCTATCACAAATGATACTAACCGCAACTCGATGAAGCTATGTTGGAGATGTTGTTGTTTCATTGCTTCTAATGGAAAAATTCTACCACCTTCTTCTTTATCCTTGATCACTAGGAAATTCTCTTCACATTCCTATATATCTCATCTTTTCCTCGAATGGTGAAAGTCTATGAGCTAAATTTTATTTTCCCAAAAATTCTGAAGCTTTAGGATTGAAACATTCATTTACTTTAGGTTGCTGACTTAATTTTCTCATTAACTTCCAGTCTTACCTATGGTTTATCGCTACTTAAGTATCCCCATAAAATTTCCTTATTTACTTTATTCCTCAACATATATAATCATCATGTGGTTTAAATCTCATTCATAAAGTCAACACAGGAATAAAACAGTGATATATCTTACACACATTATTCACTTTTCCAATAACTAAGGGAGACAACTAGCGACTACAATCCAGGAACTCTAAAAGAAAATTTTACTGGGAGCTGCCATTTATTATCAAGTGGTATAAATGGTGTTGAGGTCCTAAAATTCCCTACTAAATCAAGATAAGTATTTCTCTATATGTCAATCCATTATGATCCATTTCCTTAATTTTTCTTTTTGGTTTTTAATAAATGTGGTCCATCCATTGCCTCAACTAATATATCCATAGCAGTTGATCATTACTATCAAAATTGGACCATTTCCAATTAATCCTTCTTCAATTCCTTTAACCTTCTTCAGGTTTCCAAAATTCATTCTTTACTCAAATTTCTTCCATAAGTGCCATATCAAGTTTCCTTAATTAATCCCCATTTAATTCTTTTTCCCTCTCATTAATTACATTAATGTCCATAAATTCTAATATGTTAATCACTAAATAATATGCATATAGTCGTAATCTATGCTATATATCTATGTATGTATGTATATTCTAGTCGTTAAGCATGGCTATACGATACATATTTCTAACTACTAATTTTTACAACTAGAATACTAATTTCCATATTTTAATTTATCGAAGCTACCCTTCTAAAAAGATTACCATTATAATTCTCATAAATTAACCACAACTGAGATTTTTTTTTGTTTGACATTACAAGGAATTATTTCTTTTCTTTTTATTGAAATAGACAGTGTAAACTACGAAAAAGAATATCCATCTCTTACACATTTCTTTTCTTTTAAATTATTCCTAGTTACATCAAACAACATAGTTTTATACGTATTTCAAATCTGGATAATTTATGGAAATTACATGGAAACTACTTTAAATTAAAATATAGAAATTCATATTCTATTGGCAACCTAATTTACAACCTAATTACATATCTAGAATATCTTAACAACTTTACCAACTTCTTCAAATAGAGATTTGGGATTGATTTCAAATTTCCAAATCAGGTTGTACGCTATATTCTATTCTATCCATATCCTAAAAACCTTAGTATGTCCTACCTAGGTTGTGATCCATATCTACTCCACAAAAACTATTCTTTATAAAACCAAAATTTTAGCAACATACAGAATTTTAAATAAATTATTTTCATACAAATAAACTTATTTCAAAATCAGCATTTATTACCTCATTTCTTGTAAAACTTAAAATTTCACAAACATGAAATACCAAACTCAAAATTTCGTTGAAAATATGAACTTAGAAACCTTTACCAAGAATTCAAAATTTCTTAGTCCCAAATAGGAGAAAAATAATTTCTCTTTTTGAAACTTTCTTCATCAAAGATTTATCTCTTTAAAAGTTATACTTTCAACTCATAGAATTCAAAGACTACTTGGTTTTCAAAAAGGAACTATGGAAAACTATCCCCTTTTAATGACTTTCTAAAATAAAGACTTACTCCTTTTTAAAATAGGATCTTTTACACAAAACATTCAAAACTCAATTATCATTTTAAAATAATAAATTGACCTTTAATATTCCAAAGAGTTTTCTAGTTACATGAATTACCATTTCCAAAGTAATAGTTTTTCCTCAATTATCATTTCAAAATTATAGTATATCATTCTAAAAATATAGATTAACATATATTGCCTTATTACTCAAAATATATTGTTATTTGACAAAAATCTTTTTTGTAACTTTGTTCAAAACTCTTAAAATCCCTTTTAATCCTTATCTTATCAATTCCAATAATATTCTTATTCAAACAAGTTCTGAATTTGAATTAGGAATAATACATATACAAAATTCTCATCTTTACACAATTGCATTTCCAAAATTATCTAACTCATTTATTAATCACCATTCAAATCCTTTTAATTGTCAAAGATACGTTTTATAACTTTAAGCGATGGAAAAATGGAGTAGACAAAGATAACTCCTATCTTATTCCTTTTACTCTTCAAATCCATTTATTACTGGATTAAAATTCCTAATTCTATTACTAACTAATTTCTGCTATTATTCTCTACATTTCCTTTTGTGGGAATGTTCCTCTTATCTATCTTATTGGACATTCCTACCTTCTATTCTTTCTATCCTAGGTTAATCAAGTGAATTTTCTATTCGTACATCCTTTCAAAAGAAATTTAAGGAAAGAACCTCTAATTCTATATGATAGGAAAAATCATGCATTTCTCAAAAGAAAAATCCCTTAATAAAAATCCTTGGACCAAAAAATTTTGGCTTAATAAATTTACAATAAAAATTTAAGAATGCAAAACCTCTTTAAGTTAAAACCTTCTAACGCAACTATTTAGAAATTATAAATCTCCAAATTTCCTTGCTCTTTCCAAAATAGAAGCTTTCAAATTTATAATGTACAGGAATTCATAAAAATAGAAGAATCCCAAAACAGTGAATCCAAAAGTTGAAAACTTTTCATTCAAAAAATTTTAAATTGAGAAGTTAACAAATAAGAACCTTCTTTTTTTTCAACCTTTCAAGTAATTAAAAATCACCCACCATTTTGTTTTTAAAATGTTTCACCGGTTCTTTCTAAATTTTTTCGAATGGTAGTATATTTCCAAAGCTGTCAAAAATCACTTTCCATCAAAATTTTCGACTTACAATACATAAGATTTTCACTTAATAATCTTTTGAGAAAGCTCGTTCAAAACTTTCAATGAGTTTTCAACAATCTTTTTACCACTTTCTTTCTCATGTGGTATGATTTAAAAATATGGGCTTTGATTGTTCTTCCCTTTGAACTCCCTACTCTATCATCTAAAAAAACCTAGCTATTTCCTTGTGATGGTTAATGCTCACATTCTTACAGAAGCTTATTTCACTAATACATCCCTTACTTCTGTATGTTTATGAATACTATGCCTTATAACATCTAATTATTACCTAACATAAATATTTACTATTCTCATAAATGTTACTTTGTCCATATTAAATGGTTGGTGTCTTAACAGACGTTTCCTAAAGATATTTGTTTGTCTATTCAACTTTACCTATCTACCTTCTTCCTTATCTTCCCATAATCACCTAATGGTCTCATTAATCTATATATAACTCCTCACTTATTTCTCATTACCTATTAAAATTTGGAGTTACAACCTTTCCTTCTACAATTCCTATCCCTATTATTTAACATGCTTATAGGGTCCCTAGTGATATAGAAGTCTAGGTTCAACAAAGAAGTATAAATTAACTCTATTTATTTTTCCAACTCATAGTTGCTTCGCCCACCCTTTCGACATATGGCGGCAACTACTTCTATAGTCGGAATTTACAGAGTTAAGCGTAAATTCAAAAATAAATGCATATATATATAGTAAGGTTTTTGAAAAATATTTTCAAAAGTAACAAATATGCCACTCGTACGTGTACTTTTCCTTGTTGATCGGGCAACCTAAGCTTTGATATCAAATATAATAACCCGCTTGGAAATAGACCTAAATTCCACCCCAGAAAAGGCTTATCGAAATTCAGGCCCATTCCAAAGCTGGCTGTTGGTTGGTAAAAAGAAAAACCATATAGAGCTATCTATCTATTATTTCAGAACTTACAGTGGAAGGAAAAATATAATAATAATACCTATTTATTTCAAATGTCGTAATACATAACAACAACCGTTAAAATATTTTGTTCAAAAATACATTTCATGTGTACTATAGAAAATAATACAATAAGATAGATAGTAACTACCACAAGCTTCACTCTTGCCATCTTCAAGCTTGTTCAACTTCTTCTCTAACCTGTGTTGTAATAAGGAGGGAGACCGAACAATAACTGTCCAGTGAATAAAAACCTCAAGCCTGACCATTTTAGTATTTGGGCAGTATATTTCAAAATGAGAATACATCTCATGTATATAAAACCATTTAATACTTCTTATAAGGAAAGAAGGTGGGTCCATAATTAACCACTTAATACCTTCCATTCCCGAAGCAGGTTTCTAAATACCATAACCCAAATCCTACATCATAAATGTCTAACAATGCTAGAGATAGTATCTAAGCTATTAAATACCTTTTATTGATAAATAGACAGACTCTGGCCATTTAAGACCTCAATTGAGGCAGAACCGATCATTTAATACTTATTCCCAAGGCGGACTTCTCAATGGTAACTATCTAGCGGATATTATATGAAATCTCTTAAGCCAATTAATACTTGTTTATGGGAAGGCGGACCCTTAATTAGTCACTTAATTCCTTATCCTGAAGCAGACTCCTATCGAGATACCACCCAATGTGCCTAATAACTAGCCCCTTCGCTATTTGATACTTCGTTTAGGGAAAAGAGGCAGACCCTCAAATAACCACTTAATACCTCAAGACCTCGAAGAAGCCCCTCATATTATGACCTATACTAATAATGACTTCTCACATTAGTCCTACTATTCGTAGGAACTGGTGGCCAGACTAACTGGGTAGGTTTACCCTAAAGAATTTAGAACTAACCTCGCATCATCACAAATATTTATCATAAAAAATATCTCACATCAATAGGAATTATACACAACTGTCAGTAGTCTCAAGGTAAAGGGCAGACTTCTATCATGTAACTCTATTGTCATCGCATTCTTATAACTTAGCCATAATTTAAATACTCTCACTATATATAATACTCGTCTCACTATTTCATAATTAATGCCTTGTAAGGAATCTTCCTTATTATGCCTTAAAACATCAATTACTTTCCTAAAGGGGATTTGATGACAATTACTACATAATTAACTATGCAATTATAGGCCATAATTATACATTTATTACACTAATAGAAATAATATGTATTCGTGCCTAATAAATTCTAAGGTGTGGGTTATACGCTCTTAGCGTTAAATGTCAATTATTTTAACAACAATACTAATACAAGCTCTTTTCCTTCAAACTTACATGATTTCAATATCCATAACAATGGATTCTAAAATTCAAAACAAGGATGAAATATTCATAACCAAAACTGCAATAAATAGACATGTAAATATAAATAGAAACCCAATTTATTACATCAATTAAATAGAGTATCATAAACAATGGGAATTGCAATTCTAACTTCATATTCTATTCAACTCCTATTTTCCAAAGAAATAAACGAAGGAATTTTGTGTAGAATAAATGGTGTAAACTACGAATAGAATTCATACTCTAAACCCTTATTTTATTACTAAAAACTCACAATTTGAATCAAAGAATGAGGAGAAGTAGAATAGACTATGAAATTATCAAAAATTGCAGAAACAATATAAATTCCATTAAATTAACATAAATGATTGAGAATCTCCATCTAGAATTGACATTATGAAATAAAAAGGAATTTTATGGGATTTTATCTATTTTGTTTTCACAATCCCAAAATCCCTAAGGCATATTCAAATCTATAGAATTGACATTACTAAACTATTACTAAAATAAAAATACTAAGGCTTCTACTCACGGTTGGTCCTTAACTTTGCTTCTCTTTGGATTTGTAACGCCCATAATAATCTCCTTCAGATCTCTTCTTTTTGATATATACAACAAGGGATTTGTGTGTGTGTGTCTGTTAGATACAGAAAGGTTGGAGGTGAAGAGGTTTAGAAAAATAATAAACAAAGATAGAGTAGGATTTTTTACTTGAAACCCTTGTGGAATTTTCTAAATCTAAAAAGAAATAAACTGACAGAGCTTCATTGACGTTCCTAAAATATTTGTGAGTAAAAGTGAGGGGTCTAGGGTCTTATTTATAGTGGTTGAAACATAATAGAACCGTAAATGAAACTAGGTCAAAAATAGATAAATCTGGAACGTTTAATAGTGCAAAACCCTAGCCACCGCTGTATAGGAGCGGTCGACCTCTTCCTTCCAAGCGGCCGACCTCTAGGGGTCGACCTCTTAAGGTTAGGGGGTCGACCTCTCCCCCATATTTTGGGAAGAATATCTAATTTTTGAGTTGTTTTTTATTTAATTCTCTAATTACTCTTAACGTTAATTGTTAACTTTAACATTTATTTAACCCCTAAGTGTAAACACAATTAATTTCGAAATTTCAAATCATGGAACTAATTGTTTTATTTGAATTTGAACTAAATTAATTTAAATCTAAAAACTTTAAACGCCCATAACTTTTTTGTTAGAGCTCTGTTTTCAACATATTATATATGAAAATTGATCATAATTTCACCACGAACGCAACGACATTACTTTCATGGTCAAATTCAAAATTTTACAAAATTTTCATTTTTATCCCAACCCTAACTAATTTAATTTATCTTAATTTACTTATCTAATTAGGGTTGATTTTACGGGGTGTTACAAAAATATTTGTAAGTTGTTTATGGGTATAGGTGTAACTAAAATTATACCCTTGATTTGAAATGCAATCAATCCTTTGTATGTAGTATATGAACACAAGTAGACACCCTAGGTTGTGTAGATTATAGATGAATTTAACTACTTGTGAACACCATATATTAGTAATATAATTTATTCATCGGAATTTGTCTAACCCACTCCTTTTCTTTCCCTTTTATACCCACTATAGGAGGACATGCCAGCAAGTGATTTGGGCTAAACGCAGACTAGATTCCCGGAGTTGTATTATGTACAGTTACCCTCCATGTACTATTTACTTTATTATATTATTAATCAGACACCATGTTGTTATTTAGAAACTTTATTATGTCAGTTACTGTATGTGCTACATATTGCTGAGACTGTTACTTGATTTGGTTATTTTCAGTACTTATATTATATTTCCTTCCACTTTGAGATTTGAAAGTATATAAAACTTTAAATTTATTTTAGTTTTTGTATCATGTAATGTTCGAAAAACCCCGATGACTCGTACTTCTTGGCACAACGTGAGTTCGAAAGTCATTTTAGGCTTTGAATCAGTATGTCCAATGTGTAGTTTATCACATTATAATTTGAAATTCTAATCTAATATATTTAAGTAATTATAAATTTAATAGTTATTAATAAAGGTAAAAATTTCAATAAAAAATATTATAGTGTGCACAAAGTATTAGTTTTTTTCAAATTCAGAAAACAAACTATTTGGATTATTTTTATAACATTAGTCATAATATATTTGACCAGTTTAAAATTTTATAATAATCAATATATTCGTAAAGATAAAAATATAATAATGTGGACAAAGTTTTTATTTACGTTTTAGATTCAAATTGTTTTTGGATTCTTATTAATTTGGAAAGTTAATTTAATGTATTTAACTATTTTAAAATTTTATAGCAAAAAATATTCATGATAAAATACAAATAAATTTTCAATATGTGCATGCATATTATAAGGAACGAGGAATATTTTTTGATTATTTATTCAATTGTATAATTTAGGTTTGAATCTATTTCATTATCTTAAAAATTCATAATAATTAAAATAATTATGCCAAAATTCAAATGAAAATCATAATGCCTACAGAGCTATGTAGTAATATTCCATATCATAAAATAATTATTTTTACTTATACATTTATATATATATATAATTTACAAAGCTCAATTAACAATATATAATAATTAAGAATTTAAAATTAATATATATTAGGTAATAAATAATTTTGTTTTTCTTGAAAAAAATTTGTAAAAATATTTCTAGGATGAAAACAATTATACATATGTAATGATTAAATAAATTATGTATATTATCCTGTCGTTTGTTGTCACCTTGTTGTCGTCACTGCTTCTTAATTTTGGTTCCAAGTCAAAACTAGGTTAATGGCTCATGTTGGAATAGAGATAAAGATGAATTGTTCAGTTATTTTTTAAAAGCGACAAACTATTTACAGGCTAAGCTCTTGTCCATAAAGTCACTAACCCTTAACTTGGTAAATAATCCACGTATTAACGGATATTTGTTAAAAAAACCTAACGAATAATTAAATAAAAATCAAAATCTCCATATATAATTGATTAGTCGAATTTGATTAATAAATAATTTCATAAATTAATGGTTGAATTCCCCATAACTAAATTATTTGCAAAAAATAAAAATTAGCTCAAAATGATATTTCACAAGTATTTTAAGCTTATTTTATTAATTTAAACTATAATTATATCATGGTTTAAAATTATTTGAATAAATATATAACGGATATTATTATCCTACCTTTGAACCAAGCCATATCTGAACGAGTCGGAAACATTGAATGGTCGGGAAGCGAACTAGAAATCCTGAATCTAACTTTGGAGATCAAAATCCAATCGAAGTCCGAAGAGTTGATGCAAAACCGTACTTGCCACTTAGAGGTGACTAGCCATTTTCCAGATCAACCAAGTAATGAAAGCTAAAATTGCCAAATCTAAATTTCAACGTCAACTCGGTACCAAGTTGTTAGCACCAAAATTGGTCACTAACCTCGTTCAGAAAGATTGTGTAGAGATATAAGTGATGAAAGTAAATTAAACAGAGAAGACAATGCTAATTTAAATGCAGAAAGTAAGAACACCAGATTTATAGTGGTTCAGCGTAAATGCCTACGTCCACTTTGAGATTAAACTTTATTGATCTTCTTTATAGTTGATTACAAATACAATTCGTGAATCAAATGCTTGAGTGAAGTTGTTAAGTAGAGAAGATGAGTCTTGAAAATGGCAGAGTCTCCCTGGTGTTTTCTCTCCAAAAAAGGATCCCTTTCACTGTGACCCTGCCCCTCTATTTATAGACAAAGATGGGCTGGACTTCCCAAGTGGGCTGATGGTAGCCGAACACTCTAGCCCAAGCATAGTGGTCGCTGCATGCCGAACCAGATATGCCGAACACCATAATGCCGAACGATCCTTTCTATGCCGAACGGTATGTTTGGTGTGCGGGAAGTGCAGAATGGTTGTCAGTCGAGGCCGAACGTGCCTCTGGTTGCCGAGTACTACTATCGCCGAGTTCTACTTGATGTCGAGCACTACGCCGAGTACTCCTGTCGCCGAGTTCTACTGGATGTCGAGTACTACGCCGAGTACTCCTGTCGCCGAGTTCTACTGGATGTCGAGTACTACGCCGAGCGCCATGGGATGCCGAGTACTACTGCTGCCGAGTACGCCGAGTACCTTGGGATGCCGAGTACTACGCCGAGTACCTTGGGATGCCGAGCGCTCTTGTTGCCGAGTACTACGCCGAGTACCTTGGGATGCCGAGCGCTCTTGTTGCCGAGTTCCAGTTGATGTCGAGCGCTAGCTGACGCCGAGCATTAGTTGACGCCGAGTAGTCCTGTAGGCCGAGTACTAGCCAATGCCGAGTACTCAGTTGCCTGGTCAAATCTCCAGGAAACACTTGCCCCCCAAAGTGTATTACGTAGCTGAATCGTGATACGCTTTGAACTATGTATCCTCCATGTCTCGTTTCAAATCCTTGACTAAATTCTAATGGAGATGCCTTCTTGAGAATATCAGTGGTCATCCGTGTCTGATTCTGCAGAGCTAATAGGCTTTGGCTATCTGATCTAGTCTTCTCTTAATAACCCTTAGTGAGAATTCAATTTCTGTTGGTTTCAAGAAGTCGAACTTTTTCGGACGTACACATGCACGTTCGGGTACATGTTCTTACCATTGGCTCTCGGATGCATTTTATATGCTCATAAGTCGTCGCCAACTCCATCTAGTTTAATTGCAATTCAATCGCGATTCCTTGTTTGTATTTTCTTGTGAAATAAGGGTTGCAATCAGCCACTTGAGGAGTTTTCCAAACCTCTCTTCAGTACAGACTCTATGATTTTGTTCACAGCTTCAACCTGTCCATTTCAAGTTATAATGGATCATGGAAGGTCATAAGGACAGGTGACGTTACAGATAAAAAATTTGATTATTTTCTTCATCTTGGTCGTGGTTAAGAGTTCTTCATCTGCTCATTTGGTGACGTAATCAACTGCTATGATGGTGTATTTCGCACCACCTTTAGGATCAACAAGAAGATGATTTCAGTGCCCCCAAGTGGCAAACGGCTATGAACTAGCCATTTGAATAATTTCCATCGGTGGGGTTCCTGGATTCTTTGCAAACATCTTGCACTCGTCACATTGTCTAGCATTATCAACCGCATCTGGGTTGATGGTTGGCCAGTAATACCTGTAGCAGAGTATCTTCTTTATCACGGTTTTCCCCCTGATGTTATTACCGCATCCTTCTTCATAGATTTTTCTCAAGATATCATCACGGGCGATATGCCGAAGCATGGGGATGGATAAACTCCTTTTGACACACGAATTATTCTTAGATGATTTGGCATGAAGCTTTGAGGAGGATCCGTCGTTTTCCATTCCTCCGTTCAGTAAGAATTCCTCATTGTAGATAGTCTTTGATAGGAGTCAACCACAACACCTTTTCATTTTGTTCGCTGAGTACGTGTGTAATGATGTAATACGTGAAGTCGGTTAGTAGCTCTTGGACTTGGCCGAGAAAAGGAGCAAGACAATGCCCCCTAGCAAGATCAACTTCCTTAAATTTGTATACTACCAATCAAGAATCACAAAAGATATGTAAAGTTTTCACTTCAAATCCTCTAGCAAGTTTTAGGCTGGTAGTTAAGGCTTCATACTAAGCATCGTTGTTTGTTACAGATAAATCGAGTTTTAGGACGTAGCAGATTGATCGTTCCTCAGGAGTCATTATCAAGCCATAACACTGATCATTGGATGCTCCATCCGTGTACATTTTCCATCTCATGGTTGGTTCTCTACTACTCTTCGAGTAGTCATCTGAGGTAGTGAATTTGGGTGTGAGGTCTGTTAATTTCCGTCCTTGGATAGCCCTTCGTGGGAAATAAGTGATATCGAATTAGCATAGTTCGATATTCTATTTAAGTAGTCTTTTAGACGTCTCAGGTTATTGTATGCCCTGTCACAACGGCTGGTAGGCATAGACGTTGATGGGGTGAGCCTAAAAGTAAGAGTGGAGCTTTCATGATGAAATCAATAGAGATTGTGCTAGCTTTTGTAGCTTCAGGTTGATATCCAATGCATGGCTCGCGATAGTTAATGAAATCACATATGCATGTCAGAATGGGTCCAAGGGAACATATCATCATTTATTCAGAAAAATCCAACTAATTCTTTTATCATCATTGCACTGAGCTGTGATCCGATATTCAGCGCCCGGAAAGGGTCGCCATGGCTGGTTGTAATGTCGACCGTCAGATTAGCAGGTGCCATCCAAGATTCTTTGAGTAAAGATGTAACTATCATAACATTCAATGTGAAATATGGTTGGGACGGCCAATGTTGATGGTTACTCTAGTCGAATCCTAGAGTCTTGTCACGGGTTATTGAGCCTAATAGCGAAGGGCTCTGAATGCTCTAATAGATTATCAGCAAATGGCCAAAGATCAGGCTTAAAAGCGCGTTGAAGGAAACGTCGAGTAGGGGCCAGCCTCGAGTTGCGTGCAACTGCATAGCTGGATCTTGCCATGAGTTTGAATTTGCCTGTATATTCGAGTAACGCATTTTCTATTCAATGCATTCATGATCCTTCACTCGCCTTTTGGGTTGGAGTGACAGTCAGTAGCCCACAAGCTTTGGCATTGATTTAATGATTCTATCTTTAGGCATCCTTTCGGTCGTTGCCTTGAGTAGCTGTAAGCACTATACACAAGTTTTAATACTGAGCCATCGTAGCCAATTTTTGGATGACCATGCGTCTTCTCCCAGTCTCGGGTTGATAAATGTACTGCATGGACGTTTGAGTATCATCCTAGCTATGTTTATGTTTTCACCTAAACTCCAAAGACATAGAGGTGATTAGTGAATAGTCGGTTCACATTCATCTTGCTTCTCGCTCGTGCCCCTAGGTCTAGGGCATATACCGATAAGTAGGAAGGCCAGCCATGCCCACTTTAGCTTTACTCTCTTTCCCGTTGAATCGTGGGATCATGTAAGTCGATAGGAGACTAGGTCTCGCCTATCTTGGATTTTATCGTGGTTTTTCATTCCAAGAGGAATACTTCGATGCCACGTAAGTTTCAGGGCGTAATTTGGACAGTGGATGGTCATCCACGTCCACTTTGGTTCATGCTCTGTAATCAGATCTCGGGGTAAAGTTGGCTACAAATGCAGTCGGGTTATGCTCATCCAGTTTCATACTCCTCCTGACGAATCGAACGAGGGTGCTGGAGAATTTTTGACCAAGTATTCGTGGTTTACCCTCCTTTCCATACTCTGGGGGTCATAGTTTTTCAAAAAACAAACATCCGAGTCACATTCGTATGTGCTTGGCGCGGATCGGCATTGACCCTTGGTCTGAGGTATGATATAGTAGGCTGCTCGTAGCTTTGGATTCCGTTTCGATTGGTTCTGTATTGAGGCCTCCCTGCAGTCGCTGCCTCAAGTTATAAAGAACGCCATGCTAGAGCTATAGTAAGCTGTCGTATTCGGCTTTTTAGTGTTTTGTACCCCTGCCCCCAGCATTGATTTGGCCAGGTCACTAGTTGGATGGTCGAACTCCATCCTCAGCGTGTTAATAATCCTCCTGTCGATTCCAGGCCGAAGTTTACGGAATAGAAAATGGTCGGAATCCACTCGTCTATTTGTCGATGATCATACACCACTCTGCACTCTGGTGACTTAGTGTTATTCTCCCCCCGGTTGACTCGCGCCCAATTTGTGTTCATGCTTCGGTCCACGCTCCGGGGACTTAGAGATTTGTCGAACGGTTTATGCTTTAGTCCACAGTTCGAGACGCAGAGATTTTTGTCAACTCGTTTATACTCTAGTTCGCACTCTGGGAACTTAGAGTAATCTGGTCCGCTTCTGGGATTTAGGGATTTTTCTAAAGTTGTCTATAATCTAGTCCATGCTCTGGGGACTGAGAGTACTGTAGTCCGCACTCTGGGGACGTAGAGGTTTTTGAGTCATTTATACTCTAGTCCGCGCTCAGGGACTTAGAGTACTTTAGTCCGCATTCTGTCTCCCATTCCAAAGGGTGAGACCCCCTGGATGGCTGAGAGTCTGCCTAGACCTGGTAGATAATCCTTCTCTTTAAGATTCTCTTTAAGATTTCGAAAGTCGTTATTCTTTATGTAGGACTATTGCATTCTAATGCTTGTTTTCCATGATTTTGTGCAGGCCGTTCTGACCCCGAGCCCACTCCGAGGAGCGATGTCGCCAAGGAAGTGGGGGAGAGAACAAGTGAAGCCACTCACGCAGGGGAGGCTCCTGGTCCAAACGCTCAGGTGATCGGAGCGCTTGATGAAGACAAGTCTGAGACCTTCTCTCCTATCGACGGGGGTTATAAAGTAGAAATTACAGGCGCCTCTGGGCACACATCTGAATTGAGCATGGAGGAGCGGCTCGAGATAGAGAAGGGGGAGATGGTCAAGATCATAGTAGAGCCCCGAGTTGTGGACTTGGACGATCCTTTGAACAAGCCGTTGAAGGTCATCCTTCCTGGCGGATCCAAGCCCATGGAAGGCCCCCGTACTCCTTCAGTTGCTACCCCTCTATCAAAGAAGAGTACCAGGGGTAAATGCTCTGGAGAGGAGCCATCTGGAAAGAAGTTGAAGAAGCACAAGAAGTGATTACTATCCTCATTCAACGAGAGTTAGTTTAAGTCATGTAATTATTTTCATCTATTTCCTAGTCCTTGTAAATAGAATGTCGACTCCGAACTTTGGAGTGGTTGTAATAGAAACTCATTTCTGAATAAGGTTTAGTTCTTTTTCTGTCTTACAAAAGACTCTTATTGTTCAGTTTTCTTTGTGATTGTGACTTTAATCCAAGCAGTTGTGAGTAACATAGACTTCTCAGTCCATCTTCATATAACTCGGAAACTCTTCGGGAGTCGTTGAACTTCCATTCTGTGCTTCGAGCACTTAGAAAACTTTCTAGCCCGTATGTTAGGGATTTGACAAATTCAAGTCATCTGTGTCATAGTTCATATTCAGGGAACTTGGAGATCCAATTCGCTTATATTCGAGTCCGCACTCTGGGGAGTTAGAGTGCTCCAGTCCGCACTCTGGGGACTTGGAGGTTTAAGTCATTTATACTCTAGTCCGCGCTCTGGGGACTTAGAGTACTCCAGTCCGCACTCTGGGGACTTGGAGGTTTAAGTTGTTTATACTCTAGTCCACGATCTGGGGACTTAGAGTACTCCAGTCCGCACTCTGGGGACTTGGAGTTTTATGTCATTCATACTCTTGTCCGCGCTCTGGGGACTTAGAGGTTTAAGTCATTTATACTCTATTCCACGCTCTTGGGGACTTAGAGGTTTAAGTCATTTATACTCTATTCCACGCTCTGGGGACTTAGAGTACTCCAGTCCGCACTCTGGGGACTTGGAGGTTTAAGTCGTTTATACTCTAGTCCGCGCTCTGGGGACTCAGAGTACTCCAGTCCGCACTCTGGGGACTTGGAGGTTTAAGTCGTTTATACTCTAGTCCACGCTCTGGGGACTTAGAGTACTCCAGTCCGCACTCTGGGGACTTGGAGGTTTATGTCATTTATACTCTAGTCCGCGCTCTGGGGACTTAGAGTACTCCAGTCTGCACTCTGGGGACTTGGAGGTTTAAATCATTTATACTCTAGTCCGCGCTCTGGGGACTTAGAGTACTCTAGTCCGCACTCTGGGGACTTGAAGGTTTAAATCATTTATACTCTAGTCCGCGCTCTGGGGACTTAGAGTACTCCAGTCCGCACTCTGGGGACTTGGAGGTTTAAATCATTTATACTCTAGTCCGCGCTCTGGAGACTTAGAGTACTCCAGCCCGCACTCTGGGGACTTGGAGGTTTAAATCGTTTATACTCTAGTCCGCGCTCTGGGGACTTAGAGTACTCCAGTCCGCACTCTGGGGACTTGGAGGTTTTAGTCGTTTATACTCTAGTCCGCGCTCTGGGGACTTAGAGTACTCCAGTCCGCACTCTGGGGACTTGGAGGTTTTAGTCATTTATACTCTAGTCCGCGCTCTGGGGACTTAGAGTACTCCAGTCCGCACTCTGGGGACTTGGAGGTTTTAGTCATTTATACTCTAGTCCGCGCTCTGGGGACTTAGAGTACTCCAGTCCGCACTCTGGGGACTTGGAGGTTTTAGTCATTTATACTCTAGTCCGCGCTCTGGGGACTTAGAGTACTCCAGTCCGCACTCTGGGGACTTGGAGGTTTTAAATTGTTTATACTCTAGTCCACGCTCTGGGGACTTAGAGTACTCCAGTCCGCACTCTGGGGACTTGGAGGTTTTAGTCGTTTATACTCTAGTCCGCGCTCTGGGGACTTAGAGTACTCCAGTCCTCACTCTGGGGACTTGGAGGTTTTAGTTGAGAGCAGTCGTATTTCCATTTTTTAATTTGTATTCATCTACTGTATCGAGGCTAATGTCATCGAATGAACAATCGAAACACGTTTGCTCACGGAATGGGATTCTGCCCCCTAGGATGAGGGACGAAATTAGAAAAATGGACGATCGATTCTCGTCCGCTTGGTGATTATAGCTCTTCCAATCAAGTCAAGGAAGGAGGTATATGACAGATGGTTGAATCACATCCATGTTGGGTTAGATAGCCAAATCTCTTACAATTTGCTCTGTATCTCCTTCTAGAAAATAAGGATAATAGATTGTTGAGTAGACAAAGTAATTTGCATATGTTCCAAGGTGCAGTCGTGTCCGTATTTTGACAGCGATGGTTAGTGAGTACGCAGTCTACCATAGCTACTTCAAGTTGGGCTTTCGAACAACCTTTCGTGTTCAGGGTAGGATTTGATGTGTAGATGATCAAATCACGTCCACTTTAGACAGATCCCGGCGTCACTGAGCTTCATGAGGGGTATCTGTATTTTGTCGAACTTTGTTCTATGACTCGATTGGAGTGGATGATCGGGCCATTTTCATTCCAAGCAGTTTAGGTCTCCAAGTCAAATGTGGAAGTTGATGGATGGATGGATGGTCGGTTGTTCGAATCGATCATAAGTTAAGCATACGAACTCAGATCGTCTTGAAACTTGGAACGTTGGCTTCCCTGGCTTTGATTGTTATGTCTTGTTAATCGTGGCTCGATCCAGACTCGGACAAAATCCATCGATATCCATAGTGAGCCTTTGTGTAACCGATCTTCAAGACGAATTGTCACTGGTTTGTAATCAAGTTCTTGGTGTCACGTCCTTGCCAAAAGGCGGGATAACATCTGCCCCCCAAAGGATGTCTTGTGTAAACATGACATGCTTTGAAAAACCGCAGTCTTTCGTGTTGAATATTTCCGTTCAGTTGATTGCTTGACAGTCGTCTTTTAATCATTTCATTGCAATCTTCTTTTAGACAAATGTTCAACTAGCGTGCTTTGCTTTGGTTCTGCCCCCAGTTTTGGGGATGAGTATGGAGTTGACGTATGTTTATACTCCACCTCGCACTCTGGGAGTACGAAGTTGAGTAGATGTTTATACTCCGTCTCGCACTCTGGGAGTACGGAGTTAAGCGAATGTTTATACTCCGTCTCACACTCTGGGAATACGGAGTTGATTAATGTTTATACTCCGTCTCGCACTCTGGGAGTACGGAGTTGATTAATGTTTATACTCCGTCTCGCACTCTGGGAGTACGGAGTTGATGAATGTTTATACTCCGTCTCGCACTCTGGGAGTACGGAGTTAAGTAGATGTTTATACTCCGTCTCGCACTCTGGGAGTACGGAGTTGTGTAGATGTTTATACTCCATCTCGCACTCTGGGAGTACGGAGTTGTGCGTAGGATCGTCGTGTATCAGCCAGTTTTTAGCCATGATGTGATGGCTTGCCCCCGAGGTCGAGTTTCACTTAGCGAGTCGCCGGCCGTATCGCGGCCGCTCTCTACTTGAATAAATTCCACTTGCAGGATGGAATTCAGCTCTCCGTGCATCATGATGTTGTACATTGTATTTAACCCATAGCCCCAAATAAAAGGCATATGGTTGATGATGAGCGATAGAATTATGCTCGTCCAGATGTAACTCCACACGTCCGATCATGGTATGCGTAGATTGGTTGGCAACCAAATCTGAGTACCTGGTCACCTGCATCGTTTTGAAAGTAGTTTAGTTCAAGCTAGTCGTAGTTCATAGAACAATTGAAATAGAGATGGAAATGGAAATAATTCAAAGAAGATTATGGTAAATCTCATTGATATGTGAAGCAGCATCGTGTGCTCGCTATTCGACTCCGCCCTTGGCTCCTTTCAAAGGGATGTTGGCCGTCAACCGTCCAATTGATAATCATAACCCTTTATTAATAGGCATCAGATATTCGCTGCCCGCCATTCTGCTGGACTTGTACATACTATTGAAGCTTTCCTTTCCAGGTCATCTTTTCGATCACACCTCGGAGGTGTTTGTAATCGCTCGTGTTAGGATTAGTGAGCATCTGGGAATATACAACATTCCCCTGATTTTCTTTAGACTTTGGTGTACTCTCTCGAGGTTGGTTTCCAGTACCACTTTGAGTCGTGAGTCTTCAAGTAGAGGTTGTCAATTGAATCTTTCAAAGAGCATATGAGCTGAATTCTGAAGTCTTGTTTCGGCTACTGGGATCTACATCCTTAGCCAACGGGCCTTCATTGTTATTTTTCTTAGTCTGCTCCACTCCTCCTCACTTTAGTTCTGATTCATTTTGTAGAAGAAACGATCCATAGTCGTAGGAGGCTCTTTAGCTAACTAGCTGCCAAAATATATCTGGAGGTTGACTTTCCTCAAACGCGATCAGTATGATACCCTTGTTAGTATTTGGAATAAATTGTTTAGAGCATTGGTTTGCTTGGGGTCATTAAATTCGAGGTGCTGGGTCAGCGAAGAATGGTGCTTGGAGTCATCTTGGCGTTTGCTAGAGTCATATCATCTATGTTCTCCAACCTTTGGGAGTACCGTTTGGATAGCGGTTGCTTGTCTGTTCCCTTGATGCCGTTCATAAGCTGCCGCTAGATCCTCTATGCCCTGGTCGATCATGGGATGTCAGGGAAGTGGATAGAATGTTCCTTTACTAAGTTGAGTTTTGAACTCATTATCCGAAGGCACTGCGCTGCGGCTAGGGTTCGGGGGGCCTGCCCCCCGAAAATTTTTTTTTTTTTAGCCTCTTTTTGGAAATTTGGGTCGTACCCGAAAATATTTTTTTTTTTTAGAAATAGGGGTTGTATAGGTGACCGGTGTAACTTAATTCCAGAGGTGCTCGGCATACAATACCATTCGGCATTGATGAGCGTTCGGCATACCATACCGTTCGGCATGACAGAGGTGTGGATCGGCCTGGAAGAACGTTCGGCCAAAGTTGTTCGGCCAAAGTGGGTCGGTAGAGGCTGTTCGGCCAAAGTGGATCGGCCTGGAGTGGTTCGGCCAAAGCTGTTCGGCCAAGACTGTTCGGCCAGAGTGGTTCGGCCAAAGTTGTTCGGCCAAGACTGTTCGGCCAGAGTGGTTCGGCCTGGAGTGGTTCGGCCAAAACTGTTCGGTCAAAGTGGATCGTCCAGAAGTGGTTCGGCCAAAACTGTTCGGTCAAAGTGGATCGTCCAGAAGTGGTTCGGCCAAAGCTGTACGGCATCCACACTGTTCGGCACAACCGAGTCGTTCGGCATACAATACCGTTCGGCATTAGGGCGTTCGGTGTAGAGGTATGCTCGGCCTAGAAGAGTGTTCGGCCTAGAGGTATGTTCGGCCTGGAAGAGCGTTCGGCCTAGAGGTACGTTCGGCCTGGAAGAGCGTTCGGCCTAGAGGTATGTTCGGCCTGGAAGAGCGTTCGGCCTACGCCTTTTCTGGAGCGTTCGGCATATACCTTTTCTGGAGCGTTCGGCATATGCCTTTTCTGGAGCGTTCGGCATATGCCTTTTCTGGAGCGTTCGGCCTACGCTTTTCTGGAGCGTTCGGCATATACCTTTTCTGGAGCGTTCGGCATATGCCTTTTCTGGAGCGTTCGGCATATGCCTTTTCTGGAGCGTTCGGCCTACGCCTTTTCTGGAGCGTTCTGATGGTCTGGGCCTCTAGCCTCCATTTGTACTCCTGTCCTGAAGTTTCCAGCTCTTGCTTGGTCACGGTCTCCAGCTGTTTGAACAGCAGCTTCAGTCTTGCGGCGTCTGCGCCTGGGAGGTTCATCAGAGGAAGTAGAGCTGTCAGATGAGGAATAAGGAGCGGGATTGCCCCCAGCATTCTGTTGCTGCTATTGAGTGAGTTGTGCCATCAGGTTGGCGTTAGCTTGCATCTGCTCTCCTAGTTGACGCCGAGTAGTCCTGTAGGCTGAGTACTAGCCAATGCCGAGTACTCAGTTGGCGTCAGCTAGCGCTCGACATCAACTGGAACTCGGCAACAAGAGCGCTCGGCATCCCAAGGTACTCGGCGTAGTACTCGGCAACAAGAGCGCTCGGCATCCCAAGGTACTCGGCGTAGTACTCGGCATCCCAAGGTACTCGGCGTACTCGGCAGCAGTAGTACTCGGCATCCCATGGCGCTCGGCGTAGTACTCGACATCCAGTAGAACTCGGCGACAGGAGTACTCGGCGTAGTACTCGACATCCAGTAGAACTCGGCGACAGGAGTACTCGGCGTAGTGCTCGACATCAAGTAGAACTCGGCGATAGTAGTACTCGGCAACCAGAGGCACGTTCGGCCTCGACTGACAACCATTCTGCACTTCCCGCACACCAAACATACCGTTCGGCATAGAAAGGATCGTTCGGCATTATGGTGTTCGGCATATCTGGTTCGGCATGCAGCGACCACTATGCTTGGGCTAGAGTGTTCGGCTACCATCAGCCCACTTGGGAAGTCCAGCCCATCTTTGTCTATAAATAGAGGGGCAGGGTCACAGTGAAAGGGATCCTTTTTTGGAGAGAAAACACCAGGGAGACTCTGCCATTTTCAAGACTCATCTTCTCTACTTAACAACTTCACTCAAGCATTTGATTCACGAATTGTATTTGTAATCAACTATAAAGAAGATCAATAAAGTTTAATCTCAAAGTGGACGTTGGCATTTACGCTGAACCACTATAAATCTGGTGTTCTTACTTTCTGCATTTAAATTAGCATTGTCTTCTCTGTTTAATTTACTTTCATCACTTATATCTCTACACAATCTTTCTGAACGAGGTTAGTGACCAATTTTGGTGCTAACACAAGTCATTAATCATCCTAGCACAGCTACTTCAAAGAGATTAAAGGCTAAACCGAACATGAAGCAAAGCATAAAAATAAGGGAGATGGAATCAGGCAATTCCATTTAAGGGAACGAAGAAACGAAGCCAAGTCTTTTGAAAAAACTAAAAAATAGGAAAATTAATGGCTCGGCACTGAGTTGTGAAGCACAATAGGTACCTAGTTGACTATCAAGGTGATAACGTAGCAATGATCACCCTTTTGAACCTCCTCCTAAACGGACATAATGTGAGTAGCAAATACCAGAGCTTACTTTGCTGAACTACATGTAGCGACCCATAGTTCCGTACCCCTTGAGTTGATAATGATTCTTCCTCGTTCAACCCAAAGTGTACGAAAGAGCGAATAATTATGGTAAAAGAAAAGAAAAGAGGTAGAAGAAGAAAATAAAACAACATCAGAATCTCACAATCGCAGCGGAACAAAATATAATATATAATAACAGATTTTAAATACAAGATTTGTACCGTTAATATACATACCAAGCATCAGAGTACAACAATCCAATACATCAAATCTGGACAGTTTAATACTTGTCCTTACACAGCGGAAAATACAAATCTACGGAAATATGCATCGTCATCCAGCTCGTCTCCTGAGCTCCATAGCATCCTATCCTGAATCTGTTCAACTCGGTTTGACCCGAGCATCATAATAAAACAACACCCGAGTCAGTCTGGAAATCCAGCATGAGAAAATCACACTCAATTGGATTATTATATCTTTCTGAAAATCCTTTGAAAACAAAGGTATCTCGTAAGACCACGTCACAAATAAACACAACGGGTTTTTACCTTACGATAACCAAAACATTTTTATCAAATCTATCTGATATTATAATAGTGTCTATAGAAAGTAAAATAGAATCTAGCTGAAGTGCTTACATCTCACATTCCAGCATAGTTGGGCACAATCAAAACCGTATGGGCGCTTATTGGAGATTGGATTCCATACAATGGCAGGGCTACTGGGGTACCGCCCATCACAGTACCTGGTCTAGATCAGCGTACCGAGGACCACTCCCGATCCTCTGCAATACAAGATCGGAGCTACCTCTTACTGGATAGTCCGAATAAGATCACCTCGCGGTTGGGATCAGCGACCGCCACACAGCCGAAATAAAAGGGACTCTAGACAGGGATGACCTCACCCTAATTGGTGCTACCCACTTAGCCTTGCTGCACCTCCCCTGTTTTAGCAATTCCCGGTTGATGAGGCTTGAGGTTAAGCGTTACCTTTTAGAGTGCACATTTACTTAGAATGCTCATCGTCCTCCAATGACGATGTTCTGATAGCATTCGTCCATACAAGTTGTCCTGGGTCTGAACAAACCGAATCACCGTCTTCATCATCTTCACGTTATTCATTCCCTACGTTCAAACCAGATCGAAGTGGTTTTTTAGATAATTAAATTCGATCCCGGTCTCTTCGAAACGATCAACGCATTGGCCAATATTGATAGTCGATTGTTTAACTATCAAAATAACATCCACAAGCAACCATCAGGCCTTAAATAATTTTTCCCAAACTATTTATTTCAAAATATCTACCCAAGATATTGTTTCCATACTTCAACACTTTGAAAACAGTTTTCAAATCCCTTTATATTTTTATGGAACAAATTCCAACCCTTTCCCAATACTTAGCATATTTTCCCACTCCATTTGATATTCAACACTTGGAAAATATTCATTTATTCCCTATTTCTTTTCAAAAATCATTTACACTTTATTTGTAAATTCCCAGCTCGTTTCGTACGAAAAACTATTTTTAAGAAAATCCAATATTCACCCATTAAATTCATAAATTCCTCTTGATTCGTACCACCTCGACTATATCCAAATTTATCACCATTTCACATATTTTGAAAAATATTCCACTATTTCTTTTCAAAACAATTCCTATTGCCCAATATAAGTCCACACCATTAACTTATATTTTTCACATATCCACCGATATCACTCCATCTTATTTATAAACCCCGTTTATAAATTTATAAACTCCTTTGAGTTTTCCATTTATTTATAAAAACAAATTCTATTTATAATTCCAATTTATAATCTTCCCTTGATAAAATTCCATTTTATTTCAAGTCTATTTATCGATTCTAATATCTCTTCAAGCCTTAATATATAATTTACTTTCAAATCTCCACTTAAACCAATTTACAAATAATTAGGTATAACCCAAGTTGGTTGATATATTTTTATTCTGCCTAATTCCTTTTCGAAATAAATCTAATTTCCAGTATAAATAATTTCTTTTCAAATTTCCTTTAAAATTCCTTCAATTTAATTATTTATGATATTTAAAAATACTAATTCAATTCCCATGCTATTTAATATTTAATACTTTAATTCACACACAATCCATATCAATTTATCCATCATAACATATATCAATATATATATATATATATATGAACAATAAATATTTTTGAGGAATCCAGTTGGATCCCTCCAACCTGTTTTCCCTGCATCCACAGATCTTAGTCAACAATATAAAAATACCAATCCCACTTTGAGGGGGATATCGCGGTATATAGGGTCATCCGCTATTATGCATGCGCATAGGGTCTCATCCGCTATATAATGCGGGAATATCAATCACTCCAATACTAATATAGACTACTATATATATAACATCCAAGATTTATGTGATAAATTTATCAATCAAGTCAGGCATCCAACAATTTAACATTTAAATTTAAATAGGGTAATCCGAATGAGTGAGAAAAACTCACCTTTATTTTGCGTTTTGCAATCCCCTTCAATCTTGACTTGGTTTCACGATTTTTGACCTTGTATAAACATTATACGGTTTATTGACATTTAAAATAATCGGACAATTAAATACCATTTGATAATTTAATTTACTAATAATTTAATTTAAACTAATTTTCCTTTAATAAATTGTTTTTAGTGATTAAAATAACTAAATAAGTTTATTAAATAAATTAATCACCCAAATACATATTTTTAAAATAAACTAGTAAGTTAAAAATGTGTATACGTATATTATCTTCTTTTGAAACTGCATACATACTTATAAAAATAAATAATAGATTTCATAGAATCTAGTTTTACATAAACTTTCAACACTTTCAAATCCCTATATATTTTTTCTTTTCAAAACCTTATCCATATATATATATATTTATTTATTATTTATCTATATATATTTAAATTAAAATAGGTATGTGTATATCTATTTATATTGATATTCGTATTATACTTTTTCTTTGCTGTATATATACATATATACATATAAATTTTTAAATTGGAAAATAACTGGCATATATGCCTTACTATAAACTTATATACATACATACATACATACATATATATACACATATTACTAAAACTGTTATACCTCACTGTAAATAAATTTCCTAACTTATATATACATACCTTCATATATATTTAATTTAAATTAAGATTAACTAAAAATTTAAAAAATGCTTACAGATAAAAATTTCTTTACTGTAAAAATTTCTTCTAATATATATGTATAAATTGAAAAAAAAATCGTATATACCTCAAACTCGCGAACCCAGGCCCGATCACGGCCTCACATGAATTCGAACACGCAAGCTTCAACCTCCATCAACGAACCCTACCAGAGACCGCCGCAAAAGATCCATCCCATCATGTCGCTCGACCACTCACCACCAAACTCCACGCCGGCTCCAATCGCGACTCCAGGATGCGGACTCCACCTGCCCCCCAAACCCAACGAATGACGTACCTCCACGCTACTGCTAACCATCACGAGTCCCCTCCATCGAACGCCTACCCTCCACGACTCTCCAAGCATACGCCGCTCAACTCGCGCCCCCTTCCAGTGCTACAGCGAAAATTCACGAGCCTTACAATATCGAACTCGGGAAATCTGGACGAAGAAACTTTTGTTCGCTGCTTTATTTTTTTTGAACAAGGCCATTAATTTGAAATTTTTTTCTTTTTCGGTGAGAAGGGGAAAATCGAGCAGAGGAAAAAGAATGAGGGAAGAAATGAAATCGAATAGATCTGCCTTGTTCTGTTTAACTGTTCGGTTTTAAAAAAAAAATCTTTTTTTTAAGCTTGTGAAAATGACGTGAACGAAAACGTGATATAAAGGAGGGAATGCGTGTTCAAATTATCTTGCTACAGTGACCTGAAGTGAAAGGATAAAGCTCTGGTTTGAATATATATGTCAATCAGTAATATATATTTAAATTTTAAATCGTCTCGAATTTGCAACTTAAAATTTCGTTCTCCTATCGAGGCGTGCCACTAGGCATTTATAATGCTATGCCCCTATTTCGAACGCAATGGAAAAGGTTTCGAGTCCTAATTCGATCGTATGGAGAAGATAGCTTTTTGGATCGATTATTTAAATTAATTTTTAATTAAATTTCAACGCGTTTGCATACCGTTCGACCACACGATAACTCCAAACACTACGAAATTTGAAATCCGATAATAATACATTATTACGGATCCAATGGAACTAAATTCCGAGACTGTGCCTCAGACGGCTATTTTTTAATGTCAATTAAACGATATATTTTTGAAACTGAACATATTACTTCCAAATTCAATTTTAAAAGTTGCATTGTCTTCAGTAGTATTAATATAAATTTTACAAGCCCTTAAATTATTTTATCAGGCTTAAAACTCCAAATTCACTATTTTAACTAATATTCAATTGTAAACTTCAACAATTAAATTATTAAATAAATTTCTATATTTAAATTCTGAATTTATTTCTATAAATAAAAACCAATCTTTCACATTCAAAAATCAATCTATAAGTCAATTTTAATATTTAAAATCATTTAAATATTCCAAATCCAATGTCGAAAAATCCGGGTCGTTACATTCTTCTCCCCTTAAAAGAATTTCGTCCCCGAAATTGCTAAGGCACAAGAAATGCCCAAACCCATTTACTTATTAAAACCCACTTAGTGAAAACTCGATATTCACTTTTTCTAACCCTTTTTATTTCTCCCCAAAACAATTTGTTTTCATCTTCTAGTTCAATTCTACACTTTTATTACAATTTAAAAACCAACTTTTCGTTAATAGAAATTTTCCTAAACTTTTCAAAAAAATTCTAACTCCCAAAATTTCCGGGAAATTTTGGCAGAGTCTCCCTTGTACGGAGGAGCTTTTGCAATTTGACAAGAGATATAAATATATACACATTGACCCACATGGTCGGAAAACAAAAATATATATCAATATTTTATTTTTCGCAGTATTTAATCCGAAAATGTACCTTATTTAGCATTTTTAAGCAAGCGGCTTATTTAGTTTAGCAATTAGCGCGAGAAAGGTCTAGCCAACGGCCTCCAGGTACCTGTACTTACTCAATTTAAACACGTAAGTACTACATATAAGAAATTAGTAACATTTCACTTATTTGAAACAGCTAAACACATGGATTACACAAGCGATGCATATTAAACAATATTCATAAGCAAATATAAGATTCCGACTTTGATTTTAATCGCTTCCAACCAAATCACATATCATTTTCATTTAGTTTGAATGGCTTATAACTCACTTGCTTACATTCAATTCATTTTTAAACCATATGAACCCAAATTCATTCCAATTGATTTCAAAATCAATTTTATTAGCTCCTATCAATTCATAGAATTTTTATTTACTTCTGCTTATGTCGAACGACCAATTTTCCTATGCAGTTCGACGCTATTCATTTAAGTAAATAATCTCTTAAGCTTATAGCTCTTTTAAATTGATTCCAACTCAATTTATATTTAATTCTACTTCATTTTAAAATTATTCACAATCCATTCATTGCATTTTACTTCATATCCAAATAGGTTTCATTCAAAACCATTTTATTAAACCCGAAAACATTCCATACTACTATACTAAATAATCATTTCACATATTCACTTAAGCCGAGCTTCCATTCGAATATTTACTTAAGTTAATTTATTTACTTTAAGTTAATCCGCCTTGTAACTTAAGTTTATTTTTCTGATAACCAAATTTCAATTTAAACTCTAATTTGATTTTTATTCAATCAAATTTCATCCATTTACTAATTAATTTTATTAATCCATTTATTCAGTCCATTTTAAATTTTAATTCACATTCTCAATTCATTTCCGAATTTATTTAAATACTAACAAGGTCATATTTAATTTATTTATACTTGAATTGGATTTGTTTGCAACACAAACCATTTCTATTTTAATCAAATTTCATTTCATTCGACAATATTTTGAATTTATATTTAATTCATTTACAATATATGTCAGATTCTATTTATACCTCAAGCTTTATTTCAAAAATCCATTTTTAATTGTCAATCGAATTTTATTTAACCGGATAAACTTCATTAACCTATTCAATTACTATTTTATTATCTAAATAGTTCACTCCCAATTTGCAATTTAATATTTGATTTTTTATTTAAAAATTTCTTCATTTAAATTTTCTTGAGTTTAAATTTGTTTTATAATTCAAGTTTGGATTTTCTTTCATTTTCCAAAATAGCAAACACATTTTATCTTGGGTTTTCTATTTCTCTTTTATCCCTTTTTTTTCTCCATCCATTCTAAGCTCGAATCTATTCACATTTCGTTTCAGGTCGGGACTATACTCTTATCCATAGCCAAGTATTTTTTTATTTCACGAACTTCAATTCTTTTTAGAGCTATCGAAGTTTATTTATTCCAATTCAATTTTTACACTAAATTCAACTTTATACCATTCTTTTGAATTTTATTTAGGTAAGAATTTAATTTCATTCACTATCATCTACAACTCAATTCAATTTCATTTAAATTCAATTCTATTTCAATTTAATTTAAGTCCAATTAGATTTTATTTAACTAGCTTAAATCCACACCATTTCCTTCCACTAATTTATTTTTTTTAACTTGCATAAGTAAATCTTCACCTCACACAATTCATCTGAAATTAATTAAGTAAGAACTTTAATCTAAAATTTAGAATTTTCCACCACCTTACTTATTTTTATTTATTTCATTGCTTTGCTTAGGTTAAAATTTATTCCTTTTAACTTTACACCAGTTGCAATTTATTTCCAAGCTCAAATTCCTTGTCTAAATTTCTTATTTCTGAATCGTCTTCCATTTATAAGTTTATAACTTATTTTCTGATGATCTTTAATTTATTTAAATAAGGATTCCAGAATTCAACTCCCGATATTTATTTCAAACCATTTTGAAATCGCAAACATTCCAAATCACACTTTTTAAATTTAAACTCGTCCTGGTTTTTATCCCAAAACAAATTCCCTTGGAATTACTAAACAATGTTTGTTTTTTCAACAAAATCTCCAAATCAATTACTTTGGTAGCAACCTGTCGCTTTAGAAACTCGAAAATGAATACTGATGATGCGGCCGTCATCATCAAAATTATTTTCCAGCGACTGAAGTGAGTTCAAAGCTATATTACTTCCAACAATTCCTTTAAAACCATTTTCTTTCAAAAATATTTCCAAAATAATATTACTATTATTTTTTCTTTTTTTAAATTACTTTGGAAAAAATTTCCGAAAATCCCCGGGATTTAAATTTCCTGATTTGATTCGAATCCAATTTTAATTATAATCCATTTGTATAATTCGTACTTATACAAATTTCCATTTGGATATATAAACTATTTTAAATTTTATAATCTTGTTTGATTATAGTAAAATCATTCAAACACTTCAATTATATATAATAATTTCAGAAATTATTCCTTTTATATCAAAATATATTTTGGATAAAATTATTTCATTCACCCACTTTTAAAACAATACCGTGTCAGTTTATCGTGTTCAAGTGTTTATAAATTCTTATCGAATTAGCGGCGCCGCTACTCGATCAGAATTCATATACCACCTAACCAATAAGTCAACACGATATTTAAAATAATTTATATTCACTAACAAATACGCGCTCATATCTATTAATACACTAAAACTCATTCTAGAGTACTACTGATTCTATCTCTAATGAGTAATCCCCCACCAGAGCCAAGGTTCTCGCTTAACCTTTAGCCCTGATACCAAGTGTAGCGACCCGCAGTTCCGTACCCCTTGAGTTGGTAATAATTCTTCCTCGTTCAACCCAAAGTGTACGAAAGAGCGAATAACTATGGTAAAAGAAAAGAAAAGAGGTAGAAGAAGAAAATAAAACAACATCAGAATCTCACAATCGCAGCGGAACAAAATATAATATATAATAAAAAATTTAAATACAAGATCTATACCGTTAATATACATACCAAGCATCAGAGTACAACAATCCAATACATCAAATCTGGACAGTTTAATACTTGTCCTTACACAGTGGAAAATACAAATCTACGGAAATATGCCTCGTCATCCAGCTCGTCTTCTGAGCTCCATAGCATCCTATCCTGAATCTGTTCAACATGGTCTGACCCGAGCATCATAATAAACAACACCCGAGTCAGTCTGGAAAACCAGCGTAAGAAAATCACACTCAATTGGATTATTAAATCTTTCTTAAAATCCTTTGAAAACAAAGGTATCTCGTAAGACCACGTCACAAATAAACACAACGGGTTTTTACCTTAAGATAACCAAAACATTTTTATCAAATCCGTCTGATATTATAATAGTGTCTATAGAAAGTAAAATAGAATCTAGCTGAAATGCTTACATCTCACGTTCCAGCATAGTTGGGCACAATCAAAACCGTACGGGCGCTTATTGGAGATTGGATTCCATACAATGGCAGGCTTACTGGGGTACCGCCCGTCACAGTACCTAGCCTAGATCAGCGTACCGAGGACCACTCCCGATCCCCTGCAATACAAGACCGGAGCTACCCTTTACTGGATAGTCCGAATAAGATCACCCTGCGGTTGGGATCAGCAACCACCACACAGCCGAAATAAAAGAGACTCTAGACAGGGATGACCTTACCCTAATTGGTGCTACCCACTTAGCCTTGCTGCACCTCCCCTGTTTTAGCCATTCCCAGTTTGTAACATCCCGGAATTTTCGACTTTCGAAAATTCGACATCGATACTCACTTTATCGATTGCCGAGAAATCGAATGCCGGAAACCCGAAATATTATGGTTTAGGAAGAAGAAAACAGAAGAAGAAGGAAGAAGAAAGAAGAAGAGAAGAAGAAAATAGAGAAGAACAACAGAACAACATCAGAAGCAGAAACAATATCAGAATCTTACACATCGCAGCGGAACAATATATAATAAATAAATAAACACTAGTCTTTTAAAACAAAGAGCTATATCAGTTTATACATACATCAATCATCAGAGTCAATATACAACAATGGACAGTTATATAACTTGTCCTCATACAGAATACACAGCGGAATAAATAATATCAGATACAAATACTACGTCTCGTCATCCAGCTTGCTTCCAAAGCTCCAGAATATCCTGATAATCTAACTCTAGACTGCCCGTGTGGAAATTGGTGGGCACCCAGAGTTTAGAAGGGAAACAATAAACTCCGAGTCAGTCATGGTGACTGGTGTGAGATCGTAAAACAGTTTATCTTTAAAACAACAACAGGATAATTTTAAAGTCAATTTCGAAATGCTTTTGGAAAATGAAACTACCATAAGGCCTCCTGCCACAAACACAATGCAAACGCAGAATTGGAGAAGATTTCTCCTTATGATAGTCAAAGATGCTTACTACGCAAAAATCAAATTCTTTTTGATATTATTATTAGTGCATAGTGTAGAAAACATTTCGAAAGTAGAATATAAATCTTAGCCAGCATACGTACCATTATAGTATGCTTACTATAGCTGCCATATTAGATGGCAGGTTCTACAACTAAAACCGTACAAGTCACGTATTGTTTTGTTTGGATTTCCAACAAATGGTCAGGCTAAGGAACTTCCTATGCCACGATGGGTACGTCCCTGGAATAGACGACCCGAGAACCTAACCGGATCTCTGCCAACACAAGGCCGGGTTACCTCTGCAAAAATAGGTAACTACTGACACGCGTATGTCATCCCCCGATCGTAACCGATCTTCCCGAGGATCCCCGATTTCCAACAACCCACATCAAAATAATAATGCAGCAACCACATAGGTTAAGTATCTGGGCTCCATACCATGATACCACCTCTATCCAGAAGGAATGACATACACTAAGGGGCGCTACTCCCTAGAACCTTGCTGCATCCTTCCTGTTTTGACCATTTCCGGGGTGTGAGGCTCGACGAAGTTTCATCCACAAAGCTACGCTTTTCAAACGCCATGCTTCGGGTCAAACAAATGATCAACCTATGATCACAAAGATATAAGATCAAACAAATGATCATATCGCAAATGATCAAACACTAATCATTTCACAACAACACTCAGTATGCCACGTTACCAAATTGGGAGTATATCGCTGATAAATTTCAACTACATAACCTCTGAGCTCGTACGTCTCAGAGAAGGGTGTTAAGCTAAGAGAATAAATTCTCCGCCACCAACAGAAATGTATTTGAAAGAAATCAGCTTTATATCTCAAATTGTAACGTCAGACACACAATCCATACAAGTCTGTTCCGGGATCGAACAGAACCGAAGGCACTTCTCACGAAGCCCTTGCATATCCGGATAATTTTCTAATCACGTCCGGACTTCCCGTCACTAAGGGTGATAAAACCTCTAAATCGGAGATCAGCCAATGTAGAGTAACTCGACGGTAATCCTTCCGTTTTCAAAAATATCCGGTCTTCAACACCGGTCTTCGAATGTAATTCATAACGACGTATCACATATTCGGAATGGGTTATACGACCCCATGGTCCTTTCCCGGCTAACCCGAATAGTGAGCGATTATTCAAAAATAAGTGTGG
Organism: Allium fistulosum; assembly: GCA_030737815.1. Lineage (NCBI taxonomy): Eukaryota > Viridiplantae > Streptophyta > Magnoliopsida > Asparagales > Amaryllidaceae > Allium > Allium fistulosum. The sequence goes on along the minus strand of CM060905.1, from coordinate 150,185,183 downwards.
CATTCAAATTCATCCAATTCACAACAAATACCAATTCAAGGTAATTATTGATAGTCGGTTATTTAACTATCAATAAAGATGCGCGACATCATCAGATTCCAATAATTTTCCAAATTATTTCATCTTCCAAAATATCGTTACAAGATATATAATTTCCACACTTCAAAAATAAATCAACGTTTATTTTTAAACAACTTCCCTTTCTTTCATAAATTCCATAGTGAATTTATATTTTCAAATATCTACTGATATATGATTTTCAAATCGATTTCAAATATTCAATTTCATTTTATCTTTAAGAAGATAAAATCTCAAAACGTTTCATTTCATTTTGGGAATGCATTTCCCTACTTATTTAATAATAAGTATTTCACAAATCATTTATTTTCAACACTTGGAAAATATTCTATATACTTAAATCAAAATTAAGTATATATTTCATTCTTTAAGGAAATCATTTACTTTGACAACATTTATTTGAGTCAAAACGAATGCTACGTAAAACATCGTTACGACGACTCAAAATCACTAGTATAGGGATTCGGATTTTTAAGATAGATATATATATAAATCCCAATACTACACAAAAATATTTCCTTTCGGAAACCATTTACTATAACAACAGTGTCATAGTCCACCATTTCCTTATTTCTCGAAAACGTCTATTTCAACAATAAATGTTGAAATCTATGGTTTCGATATTTAACACATTTAAAAACATCGTTAAAACAATTAACTTCATTTTCAATGTCACTTTCCCAAAACAATATCCATTTTACTTAACAATATATTCACTGTCCAAAATCGTGAATATACTTCACTAACCACATTTCAATATTTTCTACACATTTTTATTTCAATAATTATCCACTATCCAATATCGCGGATATATCTCCTTTATTAAACTTCTATGTTTAACTTATCAATTTCAATTGGTTTTGGATTTATAAAACAACGTTTATAGGTCACGTTCATACTTCATAACAATTTCAACTTGCAAAATCATTTTATTAGCCAATTCTATTCATATTCCATCTAAGTGCAAAAAACTAATTTATAAGTTTATTACTTATTAATCTTTTATTCTACAACATCTATTCAATTTATACTTCACACTTTATAAGTTTCATTCACTTACGAATTTTTATTTCATCTTGTTCTAACACTTACAAAGCTTGTTTAAAATTCCAATGTTTTAGATTTATAAATATCGACTTTTTAAATCCTTTAAATAAACCGTTCATAATACTGTGAAAAACTCAATTTAAACCATTTTATAAATAAATCAATTCAACAATTCAATAAAACGTCTACTTTCAAGAATCACTTTAAAATCCTTTTAAAGTAAAAGTCGTTATTTTTAAACTTCAAAACTGAATCCGATGATGCAACAGCACCAATTAGTCAATCACAACATTCAATATCATCTATCAATATGATAACAGAATACATCACAATATCTGTAAATAAATAAATACTGGTGAGGAATCCAGTTGGATCCCTCCAACCTGTTTCCCTGCATCCACAGATGTTAGCACAATACCAATTCCACTTCGAGGTGGAATATCATGGTATATGGGTTTTTATAAAAATCATCCGCTTACTAACGGCGCAATAGGGTCTCATCCGCTATACGAGGCGGGAAATCAATCAATCCAATATATACATATGCCAATATGTATATATTGCTATATATATAATAGATATATCCTACTATATCTAATATCACATCCAATAGCAATCAATCAGTCAATAATAACTGCAATACCAAATATATTTTGAGTGAGAAAAATCTCACCTTTGCTTTATTAGCATCCATTTTTATTCCAGATAGTTTTTCTCCAAATTTTGACCTTGTATAAAACAAGTATACCACTTTATTAATATTCGAAATAAATCGAATAATCGATTATTGAAAAATTTATTTTCTTAACCAAATTTTATTTTTAACTAAAATAATTAATCAAATAAATTACCCTAATACCTTATTTAAAATTACAAACAGATCTAGGATGTGCATATATTTTATTTTTCTCAAAACTTCATATATACCTATTATTATTTTCTAACAGAAACTCTAACTATATATATTTCATGTATACTGTATATAAAATTATATGCATATACCTCATGGTCGATCGAAGTTCGGCGCATCCAGTCGAAATCGCGACCTAGCCCTGCTCCCTCTACCTCGCGAATCCCAACTGCCGCAATCGACTTCGCCGACCATCATCAGTTCGCACTGCTACCCGAGCCACAACCTCCTTCACCATTCACGAGCCATCCTCGCGAGTGCCCCCAAATCTGCACTGCCAGTCATCGCGATGTTCGTTCGATCGAGACAGCACCCACATCGAGCTCGCGGCCTTGACGAGATTGACATCCACAGCCTCCCACTCGCTCGCACCCCTCTTCCACGCCCTTGCAATCGAAATCCCCTCGAGTTTTTTTCCTTTGACTCGCGAAAACGAATCGAGCTGGTGACGTAAATTTGAAAAGAACGATACTGGAATCGTTCGTTTGTTTTGGAACGAGAGGTTTAGTAGTTTTTTTTTCTCGAACTGATTTGAGTTAGAGGTAATTTTGTTTAGAATAAATAGGAAGAGGGGAACGGTGATTTCGAACTGGAGAGGGAATCGATTTCTAAAGAAAAGGAACAGCCATTCTTGATTTTGAACGAAGCGACCATTAAATTTTTTTTTTGTGAACGAGGTTTTTCATTTTTAAAAAGAAGAACGAGGGGACCAAAGAACACGAATGATGTTGCGCGTACGAGTGGAGACAATTTGGGTGCGGCTCGTACGTATGGTCGGGTTAAAGAAAAGTAAATGTGTTTTATTTAAATTCAAATTTTGTCTCAGTAATTTCCAATGCGTTTATACCTTGTATGATCACCCTATAGCTCCGAAAGCTACAAAATTTGAAATCCGGTAATAATACAATATTACGGACCCAATGGAACTGATTTCGTCGAATTCCGAGACTGTGCCTCGGACGACTAATTTTTTTAAATTCAATTTAAACGATTAAATTTCAAAACTGAACAAACCACTGTAAAATTTAATTCTGAAGCGTCGATTAACATCAGTATCATCAATATGAATTTTACAAGCGTTTGAAATATTTTAAATCAGCTTAAAACTGAAGATTCAAATTTTTATCTAGTTTCAATAGATTAAATTATAAAATTTAATCGCCAAATTCAAAGTTATATTCGGGATTCAAATTAAATTATCATTCAAATATTTAAAATTAATTAAATATTTTCAATTTAAATTGTTGAAAATTCAGGGTCGTTACAAACTTCCCTCCTTAAAAGAATTTCGTCCCGAAATTACAAGTTAGGAAAAATGGTCCTTAACTCGTCTACTATCTTTCAACATCTAATAGTTTTATCAAATTTTCAAAACAAATCTTTCTACTAAAGATTCGTTATTATTTCAACTAAATTTCTAAACCTTTCATAGTTTTCAAACAATATTGTTTACTTCAAAATTCAAATTTCAAATTCAAATTCAAATTTTAACTTTCAAAATTTTCTCAAAAATTTTCTAACACCCGAAATTTCCAAAAAAATTCGCCAGCGTCTCCTTTGCGCGGCTAATACGGTACAACTACAAAACGTCCCTACGGACTCTCAGATTTCAAAAAGAAAAGAAAAAGCCAAGCGGCTAGACAAGAAATCATCAAATTTCATATTGAAATTTAAATACTTACCTTTTGTCGAGCAATTCAAACTTATCTTTGAAATCAAATCCAATTCCTTTATACACCTGTATATCCTACTAGCCATAATATCTAGTTACAACATTCAAACCATTTTGCGAATTTTATTGCAAAATTTCTAATATCAACTTCTTATACCATTTCTAGTTTACTATTGAAGTTATATATATTCATTTTCATTCAATTTTACATTTCAAATCTATTTGAATTCAATTCACAATTCCAATCTAATTTGGATTCAGTTTAACTTCTGAATATTGAATTTTATCGATTTACTTTCCTTTACAACTATACTATTTTAAATTAGTTCCAGTTACTAATTCATCACAAATTCTAATTCATTTATTCAAATTTGTCTTCAACATTCAGTTTCAATTTTATTCACTTACAATTGTAAATTCCATTCATTTGAAATTTATTTCTACTTACTTGAATTTATCTTCAATTTCGAACCATTCTTTTATTTAGTTCACAATTCAAGTTTCAATTTAACTAATTCAACTTCCATTTCTGTATTTCGTGAATTAATAAATTATCAAAGTAGCTTATTCGGATTCAATCCATTTTATTTTTTCTCAGGTTTGGATTTTATTCCACTTGATTCAAGTCTCATTTCATTTTTCAATTTCAATTGCAGTTTCATTTAATTGATTCACCTGTACTTACATTTATTTAACTCCATCTTTTAAGTTAAATTTATTCTATCAAAATTCAATTTGTATAGGTTATCAACTTACAATATTTCATAAATATTTTTATATATAGTATTCCAGAGTCTTTTCAACCTTTCAAAACCATTTTTGAAAACAATTCAAATTATCCTTTGAATTTCCAAAACAAAAACCCAAATTTTCCAAACAACTTTCATTTAAAACAATTTAGCAGCAATTTCTCTTTTGGAAACCCGAAAATGAACACCGATGATGTCGCGATCATCATCGGAATTATTTTCCAGCGACCGAAAAGAGTTTAGAGCTTTTCATTCCTCCAAAATACTTTTCAAAACCTTTGAAATTCATTTTCAACTCCTAAAAGGATTTAAACTTTCAAAATCTCCAAAATTTTCAAATTCTTTTCAAAACATTTCCAAAAACTTCTCTGGAATTCCGTTTCAAATTACAAATCACTTTTATAATTTACATTCCTAAATTTCATTAGGGTGTGAATTTATTTCTTAACTTTGGAGTTACGATTTCAATTTCCTTATTTAATTTCAATGATAATAATTTAATATTATCACTTCTAACAACCATGCAACCATATACTATAGTACTTCATAGAAAAACATTTCTTTTCTATACAAAAATAGTTTTGGGCAAAATTATCTCATTTACCCAATTTAAAAACAATACTGTGCCGAATTGTTCTATTCGAGCGTTTAGAAACCCCTTCGATACAGTTTTGCAGACTGTGCCGACGAAGGTTCATATACCACTCAATAAACCAATCATCACAATACAAAACAATTTTTATATTAACTAACAAATACGCGCTCGTATCTATTATTACACTCAACTCATTCTAGAGTACTGCTGACTCTATCTCTAATGAGTAACACCCAACAGAGCAGGGTTGTCGCTTAACCATATGCTCTGATACCAAATGTAACATCCCGGAATTTTCGACTTTCGAAAATTCGACATCGATACTCACTTTATCAATTGCCGAGAAATCGAATGCCGGAAACCCGAAATATTATGGTTTAGGAAGAAGAAAACAGAAGAAGAAGGAAGAAGAAAGAAGAAGAGAAGAAGAAAATAGAGAAGAACAACAGAACAACATCAGAAGCAGAAACAATATCAGAATCTTACACATCGCAGCGGAACAATATATAATAAATAAACACTAGTCTTTTAAAACAAAGAGCTATATCAGTTTATACATACATCAATCATCAGAGTCAATATACAACAATGGACAGTTATATAACTTGTCCTCATACAGAATACACAGCGGAATAAATAATATCAGATACAAATACTACGTCTCGTCATCCAGCTTGCTTCCAAAGCTCCAGAATATCCTGATAATCTAACTCTAGACTGCCCGTGTGGAAATTGGTGGGCACCCAGAGTTTAGAAGGGAAACAATAAACTCCGAGTCAGTTATGGTGACTGGTGTGAGATCGTAAAACAGTTTATCTTTAAAACAACAACAGGATAATTTTAAAGTCAATTTCGAAATGCTTTTGGAAAATGAAACTACCATAAGGCCTCCTGCCACACACACAATGCAAACGCAGAATTGGAGAAGATTTCTCCTTATGATAGTCAAAGATGCTTACTACGCAAAAATCAAATTCTTTTTGATATTATTATTAGTGCATAGTGTAGAAAACATTTCGAAAGTAGAATATAAATCTTAGCCAGCATACGTACCATTATAGTATGCTTACTATAGCTGCCATATTAGATGGCAGGTTCTACAACTAAAACCGTACAAGTCACGTATTGTTTTGTTTGGATTTCCAACAAATGGTCAGGCTAAGGAACTTCCTATGCCACGATGGGTACGTCCCTGGAATAGACGACCCGAGAACCTAACCGGATCTCTGCCAACACAAGGCCGGGTTACCTCTGCAAAAATAGGTAACTACTGACACGCGTATGTCATCCCCCGATCGTAACCGATCTTCCCGAGGATCCCCGATTTCCAACAACCCACATCAAAATAATAATGCAGCAACCACATAGGTTAAGTATCTGGGCTTCATACCATGATACCACCTCTATCCAGAAGGAATGACATACACTAAGGGGCGCTACTCCCTAGAACCTTGCTGCATCCTTCCTGTTTTGACCATTTCCGGGGTGTGAGGCTCGACGAAGTTTCGTCCACAAATCTACGCTTTTCAAAAGCCATGCTTCGGGTCAAACAAATGATCAACCTATGATCATAAAGATATAAGATCAAACAAATGATCATATCGCAAATGATCAAACACTGATCATTTCACAGCAACACTCAGTATGCCATGTTACCAAATTGGGAGTATATCGCTGATAAATTTAAACTACATAACCTCTGAGCTCGTACGTCTCAAAGAAGGGTGTTAAGCTAAGAGAATAAATTCTCCGCCACCAACAGAAATGTATTTGAAAGAAATCAGCTTTATATCTCAAATTGTAACGTCAGACACACAATCCATACAAGTCTGTTCCGGGATCGAACAGAACCGAAGGCACTTCTCACGAAGCCCTTGCATATCCGGATAATTTTCTAATCACGTCCGGACTTCCCGTCACTAAGGGTGATAAAACCTCTAAATCGGAGATCAGCCGATGTAGAGTAACTCGATGGTAATCCTTCCGTTTTCAAAAATATCCGGTCTTCAACACTGGTCTTCGAATGCAATTCATAACGACGTATCACATATTCGGAATGGGTTATACGACCCCATGGTCCTTTCCCGGCTAACCCGAATAGTGAGCGATTATTCAAAAATAAGTGTGGCATTCAAATTCATCCAATTCACAACAAATACCAATTCAAGGTAATTATTGATAGTCGGTTATTTAACTATCAATAAAGATGCGCGACATCATCAGATTCCAATAATTTTCCAAATTATTTCATCTTCCAAAATATCTTTACAAGATATATAATTTCCACACTTCAAAAATAAATCAACGTTTATTTTTAAACAACTTCCCTTTCTTTCATAAATTCCATAGTGAATTTATATTTTCAAATATCTACTGATATATGATTTTCAAATCGATTTCAAATATTCAATTTCATTTTATCTTTAAGAAGATAAAATCTCAAAACGTTTCATTTCATTTTGGGAATGCATTTCCCTACTTATTTAATAATAAGTATTTCACAAATCATTTATTTTCAACACTTGGAAAATATTCTATATACTTAAATCAAAATTAAGTATATATTTCATTCTTTAAGGAAATCATTTACTTTGACAACATTTATTTGAGTCAAAACGAATGCTACGTAAAACATCGTTACGACGACTCAAAATCACTAGTATAGGGATTCGGATTTTTAAGATAGATATATATATAAATCCCAATACTACACAAAAATATTTCCTTTCGGAAACCATTTACTATAACAACAGTGTCATAGTCCACCATTTCCTTATTTCTCGAAAACGTCTATTTCAACAATAAATGTTGAAATCTATGGTCGATATTTAACACATTTAAAAACATCGTTAAAACAATTAACTTCATTTTCAATGTCACTTTCCCAAAACAATATCCATTTTACTTAACAATATATTCACTGTCCAAAATCGTGAATATACTTCACTAACCACATTTCAATATTTTCTACACATTTTTATTTCAATAATTATCCACTATCCAAGATCGCGGATATATCTCCTTTATTAAACTTCTATGTTTAACTTATCAATTTCAATTGGTTTTGGATTTATAAAACAACGTTTATAGATCACGTTCATACTTCATAACAATTTCAACTTGCAAAATCATTTTATTAGCCAATTCTATTCATATTCCATCTAAGTGCAAAAATCTAATTTATAAGTTTATTACTTATTAGTCTTTTATTCTACAACATCTATTCAATTTATACTTCACACTTTATAAGTTTCATTCACTTATGAATTTTTATTTCATCTTGTTCTAACACTTACAAAGCTCGTTTAAAATTCCAATGTTTTAGATTTATAAATATCGACTTTTTAAATCCTTTAAATAAACCGTTCATAATACTGTGAAAAACTCAATTTAAACCATTTTATAAATAAATCAATTCAACAATTCAATAAAACGTCTACTTTCAAGAATCACTTTAAAATCCTTTTAAAGTAAAAGTCGTTATTTTTAAACTTCAAAACTGAATCCGATGATGCAACAGCACCAATTAGTCAATCACAACATTCAATATCATCTATCAATATGATAACAGAATACATCACAATATCTGTAAATAAATAAACACTGGTGAGGAATCCAGTTGGATCCCTCCAACCTGTTTCCCTGCATCCACAGATGTTAGCACAATACCAATTCCACTTCGAGGTGGAATATCACGGTATATGGGTTTTTATAAAAATCATCCGCTTACTAACGGCGCAATAGGGTCTCATCCGCTATACGAGGCGGGAAATCAATCAATCCAATATATACATATGCCAATATGTATATATTGCTATATATATAATAGATATATCCTACTATATCTAATATCACATCCAATAGCAATCAATCAGTCAATAATAACTGCAATACCAAATATATTTTGAGTGAGAAAAATCTCACCTTTGCTTTATTAGCATCCATTTTTATTCCAGATAGTTTTTCTCCAAATTTTGACCTTGTATAAAACAAGTATACCACTTTATTAATATTCGAAATAAATCGAATAATCGATTATTGAAAAATTTATTTTCTTAACCAAATTTTATTTTTAACTAAAATAATTAATCAAATAAATTACCCTAATACCTTATTTAAAATTACAAGCAGATCTAGGATGTGCATATATTTTATTTTTCTCAAAACTTCATATATACCTATTATTATTTTCTAATAGAAACTCTAACTATATATATTTCCTGTATACTGTATATAAAATTATATGCATATACCTCATGGTCGATCGAAGTTCGGCGCATCCAGTCGAAATCGCGACCTAGCCCTGCTCCCTCTACCTCGCGAATCCCAACTGCCGCAATCGACTTCGCCGACCATCATCAGTTCGTACTGCTACCCGAGCCACAACCTCCTTCACCATTCACGAGCCATCCTCGCGAGTGCCCCCAAATCTGCACTGCCAGTCATCGCGATGTTCGTTCGATCGAGACAGCACCCACATCAAGCTCGCGGCCTTGACGAGATTGACATCCATAGCCTCCCACTCGCTCGCGCCCCTCTTTCACGCCCTTGCAATCGAAATCCCCTCGAGTTTTTTTCCTTTGACTCGCGAAAATGAATCGAGCTGGTGACGTAAATTTGAAAAGAACGATACTGGAATCGTTCGTTTGTTTTGGAACGAGAGGTTTAGTAGTTTTTTTTTTCTCGAACTGATTTGAGTTAGAGGTAATTTTGTTTAGAATAAATAGGAAGTGGGGAACGGTGATTTTGAACTGGAGAGGGAATCGATTTCTAAAGAAAAGGAACAGCCATTCTTGATTTTGAACGAAGCGACCATTAATTTTTTTTTTTTGTGAACGAGGTTTTTCATTTTTAAAAAGAAGAACGAGGGGACCAAAGAACACGAATGATGTTGCGCGTACGAGTGGAGACAGTTTGGGTGCGGCTCGTACGTATGGTCGGGTTAAAGAAAAGTAAATGTGTTTTATTTAAATTCAAATTTTGTCTCAGTAATTTCCAATGCGTTTATACCTCGTATGATCACCCTATAGCTCCGAAAGCTACAAAATTTGAAATCCGGTAATAATACAATATTATGGACCCAATGGAACTGATTTCGTCGAATTCCGAGACTGTGCCTCGGACGACTAATTTTTTTAAATTCAATTTAAACGATTAAATTTCAAAACTGAACAAACCACTGTAAAATTTAATTCTGAAGCGTCGATTAACATCAGTATCATCAATATGAATTTTACAAGCGTTTGAAATATTTTAAATCAGCTTAAAACTGAAGATTCAAATTTTTATCTAGTTTCAATAGATTAAATTATAAAATTTAATCGCCAAATTCAAAGTTATATTCGGGATTCAAATTAAATTATCATTCAAATATTTAAAATTAATTAAATATTTTCAATTTAAATTGTCGAAAATTCAGGGTCGTTACACAGTTGATGAGGCTTGAGGTTAAGCATTACCTTTTAAAGTGCACATTTACTTAGAATGCTCATCGTCCTCCAATGACGTTGTTCTGATAGCATTCGTCCATACAAGTTGTCCTGGGCCTGGACAAACCGAATCACCGTCTTCATCATCTTCACGGTATTCATTCGCTACGTTCAAACCGGATCGAAGTGGTTTTCAGATAATTAAATCTGATCCCGGTCTCTTCGAAACGATCAGCGCATTGGCCAATATTGATAGTCGGTTATTTAACTATCAAAATAACATCCACAAGCAACCATCAGGCCTTAAATAATTTTTCCCAAATTATTTATTTCAAAATATCTACCCAAGATATTGTTTCCATACTTCAACACTTTGTAAATAGTTTTCGAATCCCTTTATATTTTTACGGAACAAATTCCAACCCTTGCCCAATACTTAGCATATTTTCCCACTCCATTTGATATTCAACACTTGGAAAATATTCATTTATTCCCTATTTCTTTTCAAAAATCATTTACACTTTATTTGTAAATTCACAGCTCGTTTCGTACGAAAAACTATTTTTAAGAAAATCCAATATTCACCCATTAAATTCATAAATTCCTCTTGATTCGTACCACCTCGACTATATCAAAATTTATCACCATTTCACATATTTTGAAAAATATTCCACTATTTCTTTTCAAAACAGTTCCTATTGCTCGATATAAGTCCATACCATTAACTTATATTTTCCACATATCCACTGATATCACTCCATCTTATTTATAAACCCCGTTTATAAATTTATAAACTCCTTTGAGTTTTCCATCTATTTATAAAAACAAATTCTATTTATAATTCCAATTTATAATCCTCCCTTAATAAAATTCCATTTTATTTCAAGTCTATTTATCGATTCTAATATCTCTTCAAGCCTTAATATATAATTTAATTTCAAATCTCCACTTAAACCAATTTACAAATAATTAAGTATAACCCAAGTTGGTTGATATATTTTTATTCTGCCTAATTCCTTTTCGAAATAAATCTAATTTCCAGTATAAATAATTTCTTTTCAAATTTCCTTTAAAATTCCTTCAATTTAATTATTTATGATATTTAAAAATACCAATTCAATTCCCATGCTATTTAACATTTAATACTTTAATTCACACACAATCCATATCAATTTATCCATCATAACATATATCAATATATATATATATATATGTATATGTATATGTATGTATATGAACAATAAATATTTTTGAGGAATCCAGTTGGATCCCTCCAACCTGTTTTCCTGCATCCGCAGATGTTAGTCAACAATATAAAAATACCAATCCCACTTTGAGGGGGATATCGCGGTATATTGGGTCATCCGCTATTATGCGGGGAGCATATGGTCTCATCCGCTATATAATGCGGGAATATCAATCACTCCAATACTAATATATACTAATATATATAACCTCCAGCAGTTATGTTATAAATTTATCAATCAAGTTAGGCATCCAACAATTTAAATTTAACATTTAAATTTAAATAGGATAATCCAAATGAGTGAGAAAAACTCACCTTTATTTTTCGTTTTGCAATCCCCTTCAATTTTGACTTGGTTTCACGATTTTTGACCTTGTATAAACATTATACGGTTTATTAACATTTAAAATAATCAGACAATTAATTACCATTTGATAATTTAATTTACTAATAATTTAATTTAAACTAATTTTCCTTTAATAATTTTTTTTAGTGATTAAAATAATTAAATAAGTTTATTAAATAAATTAATCACCCCAAATACATATTTTTAAAATAAACTAGTAAGTTAAAAATGTGTATACGTATATTATCTTCTTTTGAAACTGCATATATACTTATAAAAATAAATAATAGATTTCATAGAATCTAGTTTTACATAAACTTTCAACACTTTAAAATCCCTATATTTTTTTTCTTTTCAAAACCTTATCCATATATATATTTACTGTTTATCTATATATATTTAAATTAAATTAGGTATGTGTATATCTATTTATATTTATATTCGTACTATACTTTTTCTTAACTGTATATATACATATATACATATAAATCTTTAAATTGGAAAATAACTGATATATATGCCTTACTGTAAACTTATATACATATACATACATACACACACACACACACACACATATATATATATATATTACTAAAACTGCTATAACTCACTGTAAATAAATTTCCTAACTTATATATACATACCCTCATATATACCTAAATTAAATTAAGATTAACAAAAAATTTAAAAACTGCTTACAGATAAAAATTTCTTTACTGTAAAAATTCCTTTACTGTAAAAATTTCTTCTAATATATATGTATAAATTGAAAAAAAAATCGTATATACCTCAAACTCGCAAACCCAGGCCCCAGACCACCCTCACGGCCTCACATGAATTCGAACACGCAAGCTTCAACCTCCGTCGACGAACCCTACCAGAGACCGCCGCAAAAGATCCATCCCATCATGTCGCTCGACCACCCACCGCCCAACTCCACGCTTGCTCCAATCGCAACTCCAGGATGTGGACTCCACCTCGCCCCCAAACCCAACGAATGACGTACCTCCACGCTACTGCTAACCATCACGAGTCCCCTCCATCGAACGCCTACCCTCCGCGACTCTCCAAGCATACGCCACTCAACTCGCGCCCCCTTCCAGCGCTATAGTGGAAATTCACGAGCCTTACAATATCGAACTCGCGAAATTTGGATGAAGAAACTTTTGTTCGCTGCTTTATTTTTTTTTAAACGAGGCCATTAATTCGAACTTTTTTTTATTTTTCGGTGAGAAGGGGAAAATCGAGCAGAGGAAAAAGAATGAGGGAAGAAATGAAATCGAATAGATCTTCCTTATTCTGTTTAACTGTTCGGTTTTAAATTTTTTGTTTTTATTATTTTTTTAAGCTTATGAAAATGACGTGAACGAAGACGTGATATAAAGGAGGGAATGTGTGTTCAAATTATCTTGCTACAGTGACCTGAAGTGAAAGGATAAAGCTCTGATTTGAATATATATGTCAATCAGTAATATATATTTAAATTTTAAATCGTCTCAAATTTGCAACTTAAAATTTCGTCCTCATATCGAGGCATGCCGCTAGGCGTTTATAATGTTATACCCCTATTCTGAATGCAATGGAAAAGGTTTCGAGTCCTAATTCGATAGTATGGAGAAAATAGCTTTTTGGATCAACTATTTAAATTAATTTTGATATAAATTTCAACGCATTTACATACCGTTCGACCACATGTTAACTCCAAACACTACGAAATTTGAAATATGATAATAATACATTATTACGGATCCAATTTAACTAGTTTCGTCGAATTCCGAGACTAGGCCTTAGACCGCTATTTTTTAATGTCAATTTAAACGATATATTTTTAGAACTGAACAGATCACTTCCAAATTCAATTTTAAAGGTTGTTGTCTTCAGTAGTATTAATATAAATTTTACAAGCCCTTAAATTATTTTTATCAGGCTTAAAACTCCAGATTCACTATTTTAACCAATATTCAATTGTAAACTTCAACAAATAAATTATTAAATAAATTGCTATATTTAAATTCTGAATTTATTTCTATAAATAAAAACCAATCTTTCACATTCAAAAATCAATCTATAATTCAATTTTAATATTTAAAATCATTTAAATATTCCAAATCCAATGTCGAAAAATCCGGGTCGTTACACTACATCTATAAATAGGTGGAGAGGATTATAAAATCAGGATCTTCTTTTTGCATTCTGAATTATTTGATTTTGCACTGTTATTCTATTAGATTCTCATTGACTTGTGAGCCCGAGTTGTAAAATCATAATTTGTAAAAACTCTCAAAGATCACTAAAGAAGTTTAAGTGAACGTAGGCCAGAGTATTACCGAACTACTATAAATTCTTGTATGTAACTTCATTTTTGAAACGACCCGTAAATTCTAACGGTTTTAATAACGTAATTATCTGAATTTTGCTCGAAATTTGAATTGTAAATTTTGCAATGAAAATTTGATATTTGAAATACGTCTATTTAGACATAGCAAATGGAAAATTTTCATTGAAAAATATGAAAGTAAATTCTATTGTGTAATTTTATTCCAATTTAAAATCAGTTAAATTTGATGCAAATAAAATATTTTTGAAATCTTAATATTTTTATATAATAAAAATGTTTACTATTTTCTAAGTGAGATGTCATAATTCGTTTCATCAAATTTGGACTTCTCTACCTCCGTTTGTCTTATTTTTCAGCGAATTAGCAGTAGTTTAGCAGCGAAATATCGACTTTTGATAGGATGGTCGTACCGCTGATATCTGTATACCGTTTTGTTCGTCTCGTCGGGCTGATCTCCGTGGTATATTCATTTGTGCATTTCGGTGTCCGGTACGTGGCGAAAACCGCGAACCGGTCAGCAATATCAGCATCCATTCGGATCCAATTGTTTTCTGTGACCATTCGATTACCTACCGTACAATATTAACAGCCTCTAGCCTTTTAAAATTCCTAGAATATAGTTGTTGCCTGCTGTCATTCCATCACTTCAATTTATTATCCGTTGGTTCGTGTATTGCTTACTATCTCTTCATTTTTGTTCATTTCTGGAAAAGTAAATAATATATATAATAGATCGTTGGCTTCCTTCCTCTTTCCCACTACAGCACGCACGCCTCCGCTGACTTCCCATCACCACTCCTCTTCGTACCCACCTTGCTTCGAGCCTCCGACCTTCTTCTCCGCCTCCCTCTTTGATCCCCATGGCCGAACTCAACAAATCACCAACCATCTCTACTCCAAAGCTAGCGGCCGCATGAAAATTTATATAGGCTGCTGTCACATTTTGCACTGCTCACTTCTAGTTCTACATTTTGCCGGCCTTCACCATAGCATTCCAACCCGCCACCCTCGGTTGCCCACCTATCACAGCGAGCCACGTCACCAATCATAGCAGGCAGCCACCATCCTCCTCTCTTCTCCCCACGCAACCGCCTTTCTCTTCTCCGCCAGTCGGCAATCCCACAACAATCGTCCACCTGCGTGCGCCACTGACCACTCTCCTCCTCCGCTGCACCTTCATCGAAGCCATCACCTTTCGCCCAGCCTTTCGCAGCCAGACCATCTACCAAGGCAAACTCTTAATCTTTTTTTTTATTGGTTTATAAATTTTCCTATATATATGATCTATTATATATATATATATATATAAGTTTATACAAGTTGCATATAAATTGTTCGTTTATGTGTATATATCTAAGTTTATATAAGTTATATATTTTATTTAAGTCATATATGGTCTGTTATTTATATATATAGTTACAGTATATATATATTGACAATAGTATATATGTATGTAAATATGTTCAAAGGTGTGTGTGTGTGTATATATTAGTTTATATACATTGATCTGTTGGTTTTATTTTATAAGTTATATTAGTATATATAATCTGTCTGTTCTATATACTTGTAAGTAATGTAAGTTTATATATAAAGTAAATTACCTTGTTTTCAAAGAAAGGGATATATATGCATGGCCGTATGTGTGTGTGTATATATATGATATGTTGAAAGTAATATATATATTTGTTATTAAAATATATTTTTTAGTGTCTGTATATGAGTCTATATAAATCTATATGTATATATATATATATATATTGATCTTATTTTTGATTTTTATTATTTTTATCTTATCATATATAGATCTGTTGTATATAAAAGTGTAGATAAGTTTATATTAGTAATACATAACACGTTTGTTGTATATGTATAATCTGGTTTCAGTGATTATGATCTGTTGTATATATATAGTTTTATATAGTAGCTTGTACATATGTTGTTCCCTTTATGTATTGTTTTGTGGTTAAATATTAACTTATATATGTTTTCAAGTCATATATATATATGTTTTATATATGGATCGGCTATACATTAGCTATATGTATTGATATAAGCTAACACGTGAAGCTATATATTGTTTTTATTCCAAGCTTATATATTGTATATATATATATATAATTGCCAAGGAAAGAAATTTTATTTTACATTTGTATATGTGTATTGTATTTTGATATGTGTTATAAAACCTCATGTTGGTTTTAAAATATAATACATTACGATTTGATAGGTGTTTCAAGAAATATAGATTTATAGATATATATACACTGATTTTAAATATATAAATATCGATGGGTTTTATTATATACGGTATGCATGTATTGATGTTTTGATTTTTTTAAATTATATATATAGATTTTTAAAATATAATATATATATAGGAAGAATTTTATTTTAAATATGGGTTTTAAATTGAATATTGAAGAAAAAGAAATAATGTATATAATATATTTGTTTTACTGATCTCTAGTCCATCTTGACTTACATTCTCAATATCGAAATTGTCACGGCAGTTTCTCTAGCCTTATCGCTTATCCATGTGCGTGTGCGTGTGCGTATGCGTGTCACTATTCCCATTCTCATTTGTTCTCTAGCCTCGAAAGGTGAGCAATCACTCACGATTAACATTCTTATATTTAGTAAATTTGATTTCACTTGAAACAACAATTGGAATATGCTGTTAAATTTGAATTGTTAGTTATGTAATTGTTAAATATGATATGTCATTATCTGCAATTGTTCACCTGTGATATATGACACCATATTCTGTTGTATTTATTTTATTAAATTTGTCACTGATGATATATGCTTGTTGTTGATATGTTATATTTTATCATATTTTTTCTCACCCTGCAAGTTCCCTGTTAATTTAGAATTCCCTATGGGTTGAAATGATACATACCCGAACGATCTTGTAGAAAAGGAGAAAATTTTTATGGGTTGAAATGATAAACCCAAGCGATTTTCAATTATTTTGAAATTTTAGGATTTGTAGGTTGAAATGATATATACTCGTAAATAAATAAATTGCGGATTGAAATGATAAATATCCGTATCACTTGACCATAGGATAGAAAATTATATACGGACACTGTTGGTCTATATTTTGAAAATGATTTCCAAAGTTTGAAGGGAAATATATGTGTTTTAATAAATATTATTTTATATAATATATAAATCCTACTTATATATATATATATATATATATATAAATTTAGACTTTTAAATAATATGTTTTTGGAAATTTTAATTTATAAGTTAGTTTTTGGAAAATATAAATTTTAAGATTTCCTTATAATTTTATTTTTAAAAGTATATAAATAAGATTTAATACAAATACATTTAATAATAAGTGGTGATTTAATAAAATTTAATTTAATTGGTATAATATGTTTTAAAATATCTATTTAAAATTTATATTAATATTTTTAAATAAATTTTAATAACCTTAATAATAGAGGTTTGGAAGATAAATAAAAGTTGACTTGGAATTTAAATGGGTTAAAAAAAAAAATTTGGCAAAGCCAGCGGGGTTAACTGGTCCCCTACCAGTTTATTGCACAGAACAATAAATGATACAGCAGAAACAAAGGAGAACAAGGAAAGAAATAGGAAAAAATAGAAAAAGCAAATTGATTTAAATAAGAATTGAATTGAACTTATTAGATTGAGATTTTGAAAGATATGATTATAACTTGATTTATAACTTGATTTGATAAAAAGTGATAAAATGAATATTCTCAATTTTGAATAAAATTGAGATTGAATATTTAATATTGATTTAAATATATAAATTGGGATTTTAAATAAACTGTTATAAAAATGGTTAAGGGAATAATTTCCAATTTGAATAAATTTAAAGTTAAATGTTGAAATATAAATGAAATTTATATATGGTGAATGTTTGAATATTTAAATTTGAATCTTTGAACTTTAAATTGAAATGGTTAAACTGGAATTGGTTCAAATTGAATTTTTTGGAATTTAAGATGATTTGGATCGATTTGCGAAATTTGAGGAAATATTTTTATTATATAAATTACTTTTAATATATAAACTATTTTAATATATATATATATATAGTTTTAATATATATATATAGTATTTTAATATATAAACTATTTTAATATATAAATTATTTTAACATATAAACTATTTTAATTTATAACTATTTATTATATATACTATTTTCAATATCTAAACTGTTTAAGTCGAAAGCGTTATGATTTCAAAAGCGTTATGATTCCAAAAGTGTTATGATTTCGAAAGTGTATGATTTCGAAAGTGTTATGATTTCGAAAGTGTTATAATTTCGAAAGTGTTATAATTTTGAAAGTGTTATAATATTGGAAGTGTTACGATTCAGGAAATGAATATTATTTAAAGTGAACAATGATATCGAATTGATATGGTTTTGAAACGAATATGATATTTTGATATGAAGTATGAACTATTTGAAAAGAAATGACCACGGTGTGAAATAAGCGTTTGGTTGTTAAAGAGACTGGGATCGGATATTGTCATACTCTCTGCCAATACCGAAAACCACTTTAACAATTGTGCATGTGGTGGAGATTCCAGAATGAAGTAGGATGGTTTGGTGGTGATTCTATATGAGGTATTAGCGCAGCCCTGACTCCCGTAAGTCAGCTTGATGTGGCTAAAACAGGAGCCATGCCGGGCCAAGTGAGGTCATTCCTCTTATCGGACACATTTCTTCGATACCATTCTATTACTTTGTGATTTGATTCGGTGCACCTTTGATTTGGGAGTGTGCCACGAGGTGGGCGGTAGTAGCTGCTATGCGTTACCACCAGTCCGGGTCCGCAAACGGTATATCTACCCTAGCATTGCCTCGAGTGCCTTGTCGCATGCCCTATCGCGCCTTCTACGAGTTTGTTTTGTACCGTACATATGTGGTGTCCTCTGGGTAAACCACCGGTTTGGTGGAGCATACGGCATTGTATAGACTACGGGAATATATAAAACATGTTAAGGGGGATATGGGTAACGCCTTAACGCTATTTTAATACTTTTACTTTACTATAGACATATTATAAAAACGTATATTACTACATAGTAGATAGTTCCACGGATCCTTAGAGGATGGAAATCCCAAACATCCTTTAAGTTACTTGTATTTCAGTTGACATTTCACTTGAGTTGAATTTATTAATAAAAGAATGTTAACCCTGACTCGAGCGTTTCGTGTTTTGCTTTATGCTCGGGTCAGACTAAGTGTCACAGCATTTGAGACTCACCTTTGGAGATTGGAGCTTTGTTTGAAGAACTATTTATTCAGCTTTCAGTTATTTCAGTTCATTCCAATCATTTGTGTTTAGACTCGTCAGTTGCTTATGTATTAGAGATTCTTTTGTATTTGAGATTCTGTTGTATCTTGTTTCAGACTCTGATATTTATATTAACTTCATGAACTACTATTTATCTATTCCGTTGCTTATTGTTATATTACTCTGTGTCTGTGACTCTATGATTGATTTATTTACTGTATATGTTGAGTTTTGCCAAATATAAATTAACAATCTGATATTTTGAGCAATTCAAGTCTGACATGTGCGGATGCGAATGGTTTGAAATATCAGGTCGTTACAATTTTCCATTTAGTTCTTTATTTATTTTCAACTTACAATTTGATCTGGTGTTCATCAAATTTTTGATGCAAATTGTTATATATTAATCAAATTAATTAATACCCTCTGGTAATAATAATTAATAAATATAAAACTTTATATTAATTTATTCCATCTCCTATTATAACATTTATTTATCAAGTCCTAATTAGTTAATTCGAGGAATTACGATGTGAGACTCCCAAGTGTGACACCGTTCAGTTGTACTATCCGAGTAATTCAAATATTGAAGTTTGTACTAACTTTGTTAATGGTGCATCAGTTTGGTGCAATATGAGTTGCTTATGGATAATCCAATTTAGAATCATATTTTGTAATATGCAAACAATACACCCTTAAGCTGCGATATAACCTGCTAGACATTCTCTTTGTCAACACTATGTCACATAGATGTTAGATTTTGATCAACGGTCAAGCTCTATTTACATCCATCTTTAGTTGTAGAGTTCAAACCACAAAATCACTTGGTTCATTTCGATAATGCTTCACCGATTAACTATACTACTTTAGTCAAAGATTTATGACTTTGTGTCAAACTACAAAGAGGTAGGAAGCGATATGAAAGATCTATCCTTTTCTTTGGTCAAATGGAATCTGACTAAAGACATGCCAAGTGGGCTACAGAGTTAGCCAAGCAATCATGATTATGTTTTCCAATGGAAAAATGTTCTGGCAATAATGAACAAGACGAAACAACGTCATACAACTAAGCAATGATGAGAAGTTACTCACACATATAGAGTTATGTTGAATGATAACTTTGCTTTGACTTAGATATAATCAAGATAAATATAATTAAACTAAGTATATAGGTGAAAAAAAGATGGAAATCTAAAAGAAAAACTATTTTATTAACAACTGAAAGAATTTGCAAGAAAAAGCAAGGGTTGTACCCGCACAACAACAAACTATGTACACAAACAAAGAACTGAAACAAACAAACGATAGCATGAGAAAACAACAACTAGTTATTCTTATTCTTCTTATTATCCTTCTTTTCCTTAGGAGAAATTACAACGTTCCTTTTAGCAGATCTACCACCACTTCTTACCCCAGACAAGTAGCCCTTAGGATCAGTGTTCCAATCATAATCGCTCCCCCAAGACTCAGGAGCATCAGCTTGAATGTTATTCGTCATTGGAGCAGAAATGGGGATGATAATTGGTGGTATAGGAAATGTAACCGAAAGAGGAGGAGGGACATCATTAATCTTTTCCTTCTTAATCACTTTAACCTTCTTAACTTGTAAGGTCGTTTTGTCTTGCATTGACGGCCGAGACGTATGCTCGGTGGCCTTGTGATGACCATGTCTTGTCCACTTGTGTTATGTTAGGAACGTAAGGCATGTATCATTTCTATGTCAGGATCAGGAGTAGGACCTGTTAAAGAGGTTGGAATTAGAGTGGGGGCAGACATAATAACTGATTTCATCACTGTAGCTTGAGTGCTTGAAGACAAGTTCTATTCTGGTAAGGGGACAAGGGCAGGTGAACCTAAAACTTGGAAAGCAAATAATAGAGGTTAGAGGCATTGATAGGAGTCATCTAATCCTTCTCAAACACAAGAGAAGTTAATGATATACCTCCAGGAGAAGCGTAGGCCACTTGTGAAGGGGTTCTAGCAGAGCTCCCCTCCAAAATCGAAGATAAGATGGTCAATTTCGGAACAGACTCTGGCTGTGTGTAGCTGGGCTCTTCGGGATTATATGGAACTTTGGTTGGAGATTCCAAAGAAGTAGATGTTCCCAAAATCTCCATGGTAATTGGAATTTCCATAATGGTGGAGGAAGTAATAAAAGATTTGGTAAGAAGAGCCCTGATGTGGAAGAAGTGACGGCACTAGAAGTAGTCGCCATTAACATCGAAGTCTCTACTGAGGGTCCTTTAGAAATAGGAGTAAAATTTTAACCAAACCTTTAAGATTAGGTTGGGGAAGGATGTTAGCAGGCACACTAGCTTGAGCAATAACCTTGGATTCTAGCAAAACTTTGCCAACCTTAAGCGCTTCGAAATCTTCATCCTCTAGGAAGTCGTACTTTAACATTTCCTCATCAACCTTAAAACTGTCAGAGTGTTTCTGTTCCTGCTTAATTATTTCTTCCCAATCTATATGTAAGGAACAGGAGTACCCCTTATCAATCCACCTCAAGTTCCCAAATTTAATGACATTCGCATAGAAGCAAACTAAGGTAGGCTCAATGTGGGCTTGATCTGGTCCTTGGCATTTTCGTCTGGAGCTCTTAACTTCCTTTTGTGCTTGTTAGAAATCCAATAGTTGCTCCACATAAACCTAGGTTAGGGCATCATCTTTCTCTTTCCTTTCAACTTATAACATAGCCTTCAAACTTTGATTTCATAAGCTTGATCATCATGAGTGTATCGAAGATTCTCATGTTCCAAAGTAAGAATATGGCTCTTATGATGTGCTGCATCAACTTGATTCTGGTACATCTTAGATTTCTCCTCGAGAGACCTTTTCTCTTCTTCTAATTTCTTCTCCACAACCGCTAAATATTTGCTAAGCTCCTCAATTTTGTTATCCAAATTATCAGTAATGCACTTATTATCTTTCTCTATCAACTATTTCCCTTGCAGAGCCACCATCTTTTCTCTATTAACCTCAGAGAGAGCTTCTGCAAGCCTCCTCCACATGTAATACTGATCACACACGTCATTCACATAAGCCATAACATTCGGTCCAACATTACAAGGAATATCCTTTGGATTGTAAACAAATTTAATCCCATCAAAGTATATCTTAGGAAACGCTCTTTGCATTGTGGCAAGCTGTGGGTTGGAAATACATTTGGTGACTTCTATAGAACTAGGAACGGTAACTTGGCCCTTGCCAAGTCTCCATCTAGAGGGATTGGAATATGTTGGCAGAATAGGCTACTTGGATTTATGAGTGGACATCATCGGCAGCATAGCCGGTGGCTCTGAAGTTGGTGCAACATAAATTTGGATTGAAGGAACAGGATCATGCCTCATCAAGTACCAATCTATACTTATAGGCAAGGTAGAATGGGCCTTATTTTGAGTGGGAGAAGTTCTACCCAACCCTCTATGATGATCATCGCGGCGCTTGTAATCTCTTTCATGGCTTTCCCACTCTCTCCTACAACGTATACATGAATTAAACTCATTAGATGACCGACGAATGCAATGAGCCGGGCCTTTGATTTTCAGCACTATAACTTTGAAGGACATCAAAGAGATGTTGATGGTCCATTAAACTTGAAAAGGAAACAAAATCAAGACCTGGAAATCTAAGAGCAACACATATAGTGTAAATGTATGATGACTCATAGTGTTGTGAAGTGTTAATGTATCTTATGGCCTCACGAACCGTGCACTTGAAGTTTGATAATGGGGGTTATCTCCCTTGCAAAAATAGTGGGCACATCAGTGGGTAGTCGAACGGGAGAGCCGATATCACCAAGGTTGATGTTGTCGAAATCGTAAAAAGGTATTTTATCTAGTATGCTCCCGAACGATCCAAATATGTTTCCAAATAAAGGAATCGGTGTTTCTTCTTCAACATGAGCTTGATGTGGCTATGGAACTGGACAGGGTGTGCTAATCGTTAACTTCAACCTGGGGAATGAGTGGCACCTGATAGTTACCACCAGTCTTACTTGCAGACTCATGACCAATATTTACCTTCGCACCATCACCCATATCCTCGTTATTTGGTTTAATTTTAACCATTATGTTAGGATTTACGAAAACATAACCATTGTTCGGGGTGACACAAAATTTCTCTTTGCAGGGATATTGGAGTGAAGTTGTTAATGTAGTGATAAAACGTCAATGAGATGCCGAACCATATTCGATGTGATTGTTACCTGAAAACATCCTACAGGAGTTCAACCACCGAGTGCACTCGACTAAAGAGAACTCAAATATCTCATTTTCCACCCTAAATACTTAAAAATTCTTTAGTAAAGTTAGAAAGTCCTAGCCCACACAAAAAACCCAAGCCATGACTAGGTTGAACTCCAAGTTGACCCAAACCATGTGAAGGGAGGCATGAACCCAAGTCATGTCTAGGAAATATGCAAGGAAGCTTCAGGTCAACTTCAAGTCACTAATCCCCAAATTCAAGCTTGTTTTTTCTGCGAGTCATGGTTTGCCTAAAGGTGAAATATGAAAATTTCATCATGACTAAGTGTAGCCGAAGCTAGAGAAAGGCATTGGCAACACTCATGGTAGTGCCACCTACCTAGGTTGAAGGTGGTGTAGGAGGCGATGATGAAATCAAGGAGGTCGAGATAGGTTTGAATGAGGAGATGACTTTGTTGAGTCGGAGGCACTGGTAGATGGAAAGCGGTATTCTAAGTGAGCGATGACGAAGCATTTTAGTCAATGGTAGTAGGTGTTAGGGGTAGATCCAAAGTTTGGTAATGGCAGAGGTCTATGTTCAAAAGTTATTAAGACAAGGTAGAAACTAAGTGAAGATTGAAAGAGAGTAAAAGTTGCTTAAGAATTGGTCCAAAGCCCCACTATTCACATGAAAATAGGTACCGAGTCAAGGGCCATGACTTAGTACCGACTTGTGAAATATAAAAAAAGGAAAAGAGAAAGAAAGAAGAATGGAATTGATAGCTATTGACAAGAAATATGAAGGCAATCAAAGTGAAGCCATCCCACCTGACCAACTAAAAGAATGAACTTCCAAAATCTGAATGATAAACTTGAACAGCAAACTTCAACTTTTATATCATCCAAAGGATATGAATCCATAACTGTTTAAAGCAATGTGATGATCCAAAGAAGGCGTACTACTTCGCAAAAAAGTTCAAAGAACGAATATATCTATTTGGATTAGAGTTTGAAGTCGATGGCTTGTCATGATTCAAAGCATACCTTGTAGACGACAAGGTTACTTTGGGGGGCAAGTGTTATCCTACCTTTGAATCAATCCATATCTGGATGAGTCGAAACCATTGAATGGTCGGAAAGTGAACTAGAAATCCTAAATCCTAACTTTGGGGATCAGAATCCAATCAAAGTCCGAAGAGTTGATATGGTACCTTGCTTGCTACTTGGAGGTGACTAGCCATTTTCTAAATCAACCAAGTAGTAAAAGCCAAAATTGCCAAATCTGAATTTAAGTGTCAACTCGGTTTTGAGTTGAACTCCATAACTCGGTACCAAGTCATGAAATCGTCCTAGCATAGCTGATTCAAATAGATTAAAGGCTAAACCAAAAATAAAGCAAAGCATAAAGATGAGAGACATGGACAAGAGCAATTCCATTCAAGGGAACGAAGAAATGAAACCAAATACTTTAAAAA
Source organism: Allium fistulosum (assembly GCA_030737815.1). NCBI lineage: Eukaryota > Viridiplantae > Streptophyta > Magnoliopsida > Asparagales > Amaryllidaceae > Allium > Allium fistulosum. Next base: position 150,159,826 of record CM060905.1, on the reverse strand, counting down.
ACTGAAAAATGGGAAAATTTATGACTCGGTACCGAGTTCTAAAGCGTAACCCGGTATCAAGTTGACAATTAAGGTGACAACGTGGCCACGATCTCCCTCCTAAACCTCCTAATGAACGCATAGAATGTGGGTATGGAGCTTGTTTCGCTAATCTACGTCTATAAATAGGAGGAGAGGAGCATAAAATCAGGATCTTCTTTTTACATTTTGAATTATTTGATTTTGCACTATTACTCTGTTGGATTCGCACTGACTTGTGAGCATCGATTTGTAAGATCATAGTTTGTAAAAATTCTAAGAAATCATTAACAAATTCTAAGTGGATATTGGCCAAAGCATTTCCGAACGAATATAAATTGTTATGTGTTATTTACTACATTTTCCATTTATTTCTTCATTTATTCTCTACTTACAATCTGATCAGGTGTTTGTCCAACTTTTGCCACAAACAGACATATATTAATCAAATTAATTAAAACCCTCTAGTAATAATAATTAATTAATATAAAAATTTATATTAATTTATTACATCTCCCTTTATAATAATTATAACATTTATTTATCAAGCCCTAATTGGTCAATTCGAGGAATCATGATGTGAGACTTCCAGGTGTGACACTGGTTAGTTGTACTATTCGAACAATTCAAATATTGAAGTTTGTACTAACTTTGATGATGGTGCATCAATTTGGCACATATGTTTCTCTTATGGATAATCCAATTTAGAATTATATTTTGTAATATATAAATAATACACCCTTAAGCGATGATATAACCTGCTAGACAATCTATTTGACAACGCTATGTCACATAGATGTTAGATTTTGATCAATGATCAAAGCTCTATTTAAATCCATCTTTAGTTGTAGCAAACCACAAAATCACTTGGTTCATTCCGATAATGCTTTATCGATTAACCATACTACTTTAGCCAAAGGTTTCATGACTTCGTGTCAACTCCCAATTGTAGTGACACTCTCTTGGTATTGAAGTAGATGAATTCTCTCTTGAATAACACTTCACTTCACATGCTTTGGCACATATGCAAAATTAGACATAACACAAAGCCATATAATGTAATTGTCTAAAATTATAGTATGGATTCCACAACAAGTTCCATAGTACTCTCAAGTCAATGGATTTCTACATATCATTACGTGAGTTGTTCTATTTGACTTAGAACGTATAGAAGAAACATTGTGAGTCTATTCTACAGATGTCTCTATAATCACAAGTACATAACCTATTGATTTCCCCAATAGTTATAAATAATTCACTATCCATCTTATGAATAACGTTACGTGTACTAGTCCTTCCGGTATATCAACATTTTTTAAGAAACTAAACGACTAGGAGCGTTTACGGATAAGTGTTTACTATCACGACTCAATATTCATGGTTAAAAACATTTTTGTAATTGCAATCGAGTAAACACTTCTTCCTAAGGATTTCTATCTTCACGATTGATGAGATCAGAACATTAATGAAGTATGTACATGATAGAAACACAACCAAAAGCATATTTCATTTCAAATAAAATTAATTACTAGAGTTATATTATATAATCAAATTACAGAATTTATCCTAGGGAAGACCCCTAACTCTATCAGCTTTGACCTACTATTAAGAGAATCAAAAATAGAGGGGACTCGAATAATGTTTATTTCATTCTTAAAGATGTGGGTAATAAGATTAATTTGTACATATGCCTTAGCAATGAACTTAAAGACCTAATTCAGAGGAGTTACTTAAAACTTTTGGTAGTATGCTCACATTGCATAAGGAGTAAATTTGGTGTTCATTTAATAAAATCAACTTTTTTTATTAGGTTCATCAATGGGATAAGGTGAACTAATATTAGCTTTTTTGTAACACAATTCAAAATTAGGGTTATAATAAGCTATGAACTTAGATTGATAATTATAATTTAAACGCATCAGTAACCCCAATTACTAATTTTAACAAATAATTATGAATTTTGGAAATGTGAAAGGAAGTTTAGTTACAGCACGATGAATTAGCAATGTTAGTGAAACCACTAAGTGTTCAAGTTCATGACTTATAAATGCGAAAAGATCTATAACATAGCACATTATATATATGAGCTAGCTAAGTAATAAATAATATAATAAGAGTAGTAAAGTAAATTAGAAACCATGATTTTTATACTTGTTTAGACCTCGTCCCACACCAATCCTAGAACTCCCTCTAGATTTTCACTAACAAGACCCTTGCTTAACCCAAAGGAATAGGTATACACACTCCGCTAGAACTTCTCGAATAGGACTTCGACTAACCGAATGTCTAATATACAGGACTTCTCCTTTTCAAATAAAATAGCTTTCTTTGTAACGACCCATATTTTTACGGATCGAATGTTTGTAAAACAGTTGTCATTAGGTCGACTAGAGCTTAAGTCGTGTAGAGGTTAGGTCGTATAGAAGATAAGCCGTGTGTAGCTTAGGTCATCTGGAAGATAAGTCGTGTGGTGGCTTAGGTCGTGGGGTAGGTTAGGTCGAGTAGTAGTTAGGTCGGGTGAGCGACTTAAGGGATTAGAGCGACCTAAGAAAGTTGGCGACTTAAGGTAGTGGACGACCTAAGAGTTAGCAACCTACAGGATTTGGCGACCTAAGGTAGTTGACGATTTAAGGAGTAGACGACCTAAGGTTTGAGCGACTTAAGGAAAACAGCACCTAAGGGAGTTAGCGAGTTAACGACCTAAGAAGGTTAGGTCATGGACGAGTTAAGGAGATAAGTGGATGTTAAGTCGTATCCTAGTTAAGTTGTTAGGTCGTGTAACGTTAAGTCGCTAAAAGTTAAGTCGTAGGGTGTTTAGTCGCGCATTAGTGTTAGAGTCTTAGGTCATGACATTTTTAGGTCGTCGAAGCACATATGTCGCTAGGTCGTGCGCATGTGTGTTAGGTTAAGTCGCGTGAAGGCTTAAGAGGTTAGGTCGTGAGCGACCTAGGAGCGAGCTAAAGTTAGGTCGTGGCTTCTGTTAAGTCGTTGAGTCGAGTGTGTGCTAAGTCGCGAAGCCGCATTCTGTTAAGTCGTTAAGACATAGGTCGTGGGGTTTCTTAGGTCGTGGACGACCTAATAGCGAGCAAACGACCTAAGGGATTTCAGCCTATAAATACACGGCTCTACTTCACTTTTTAGGATCCGGGATTTTGAAGCGATGAAGTGCTGCTATTTTGAGAGCTCGAGTTCTACACTTCTTCACTTCTTTTCTCCACTCTAATCTTGTGATTCCTTCCATCCAAATCGAAGATCAAATCGAAGATCCAAGAGCTTAGATTGAAGATCTTCAACCATCGAAGAGAGATTTCATCGTTTGAAGCGGAATTTTGGAGAACCAAGTTAGATCCTTCGCTGTCCAGATCTGAAGTGTGTTGCTTTTGAGTTGTTTAGGAGATTCGGTGAGTGGTAGTTACCTCTCACACGGATCCAAAGGAGTATATCGGATTGATGGCTTGATTGGGTGTTAAAATAGGGATTTCCATGCATTTTCGTAAACTTAAGTGTAGATCCATTGTTCATGATGATTTGACATCCATTTTACTACATGTTAATCTATGCAAGTTCATTCATCAAGTTGTAGAGATATTGTTCATGTTTCATGCTTGTTAGATTTGGACTCTTTATTTACAAAACTGCCATTTTAGCTATAATTACTTTTAGATCTTGTTTGCATGATTGATTACTTGGATTAATGATTGATTTGATTGATTGTTATAAACTAGTTGATTAGTTGTTGGACTTAGACAAGATGGTTGAAGATGATTCAAAAGCTAAGGGAAAGGCTCTTGAATAGGAAAAGCTGCTCGTGGCATATGACGTGGATGATAAAGCTCATATGGATAGATTTGATGATGATGTTGAGATAAGGCTTTGCTATGATGAGATGAAGCGAGGCATGATGTGAGATAGCCTTGGTTTAATCCAGACGGGATCACTTCAAGCATGTTGATGACTCGGTGAAATGGTTCGAGATTGAGAATAATGGTTGGCTCGAGAGGCGCTTGAGCTAGTATGAAAATAGTCGTCAAGGAGGATGACTAGAAGGCTGAGGTTTCATCGTTATTGAAGGTTCTAACAGACTCAAAGCAAGAGTACGTTGGGCAGATTCGATAGCCCCTAAAGACTATGATTGGTAGTCAAGTACTCTGGGCAGATTCGATAGTCCTAGGCACGGGCTGCGACGACGTGCGGAGTTATGTCTAGAACCGGGGTTGCCATTAACCCTTGACGGACGGCCGAAAGAATGTGCCGGTCATTCAATTAACGGTGGTATCGAAGCAATGATAACAGTGATAGCCAGAGTCATGGATGTTTGGTTGTATCATCATTCGGTCTCAAGAGCAGTGTTTTCTAGGTGCTTAACTGATCTTGGTTTAGGCCTTGGGGGTTTGTGCTTAGAAAACATCGCCCTTGACTCGAGTGATAATTACTTTACTTTAAATGTTTGCTTTGCTATGTTTACTTCTGCTTAGTGTGTCTGGGGGCTATCACTGTAGAATGAGGTGGAGTGGGAGGGTTGGATTCCTATTCCTTTTAGCTTTATGCTCTTTTGTTATGTTGTTAGTTAATTTACCGCTCACTAAGACTGTTGTCTGACTCAAGGTTTTATGTTCAACTCTTATTACCTTGGGCTGTTCATCCATTTTTGGATGGGCAGACTAGGTAGCAGGTGACAGGTGCTGTTCTTAGTTTCCGACGATGCTGATGATGAAGACGAGCTGGAGGCTTGCGTATTAGTTTCTTACTATATGTACTGGATGTTCCGCTGCTTGTATAATTCTCTGAGTGATATGTGGTGAGGCTTGATGTATTGACTTTTCAGATGTTTGTATTCAACTATTATGAAGCTTAATTGATGAGATTGTATTTTGTGAAGCTTCACTATATATATTCTCTATTGTATTTTATCAATGCGCTTTGAGTAATACGATAGATTCTGTTGTTTTAACTTAACCTTGGCAATCGTCCATGGCTGCCTGGCACACTTTACAGCGCACTATTTCTATGATCAGTGCAGGGGTCATGGGCGGTCGTCGCATTTGGTATCAGAGCTTTGGTTAATCGATTTTACCCAACGCTCGCTGACGTAACTACGTATGAGAGACGTAATTGTATTTTGATGGATGATTACTATATATAATATAGTAGCTTAGAATGATTTGAACCCCTTATGCAGTTGTTCTCAAGGTGTATTAATCATTTCTTTTATAGATATTAAGAATGAGTCGAAGAGGGAGACCAGCTGCTAGAGAAGGCCGTGCTGCTGAGGGGGCTATTGATTATGCTGCTATGTTCGAAGCTATGATGACTTCGATCATGAGGAGGATGCCAGCTCCGGGGTCAGCAGTAGATGTTGGAGTTCAAGTTCAAGCTCCAAGACCGGTGGATTTTGCTAAGTTGTGTAAAGATTATACTGCTCTTGGAGGAAAGGTTTTCTTGGAAACAGAGTCAACCATTGAAGTCCAGAGGTGGATAGATGCTTGTAGAAGTATCTTTGGTGATTTGGGAATCGAGGATGCGACTAAAAGGAAGCTTGCATCAAGACAGCTTCAAGGAAGAGCTTCTGATTGGTGGAACTCTATCACTATTGATACTCCGGAGGAAGGAATTACTTGGGAACAGTTCCAAGCCAGATTTGAAGCTAAGTTCATTTCTACTGCTCAGAAATCTGTTCTGTTCAAGAAGTTTGTGGAGCTCAAGCAAGGTGGAAGACCAGTTCTTGAGTATGTTTCTGAGTTTGAAGCTTTGTCCAAGTATGCCCGGTCGTATATTGAATCTGCATATCAGAAGAATGAGAAGTTTGTGACAGGCTTGGACAGTTATCTTGGGAGGCAGTTGGTGGATCATTTGGACGATCCATTTGAGAAGCTTGTGGAGAAGGCTCTCAGGCACGAGAATCTGTTTCCTAAAGAAGGATCTCTTGTTGCTGTGACCAAGGAGGAGTTTAAACCACAGCAGGGTGGAAATAAGAAGAGAAAGCAACAGCAACAAAAGGGTAAGGATGGCCAGAAGAAGCCGAAGGGCGAAGTGACCTGCTACAATTGTCAACAGAAGGGCCATTTCTCCAGGGATTGCAAGAATCCAAAGGTGCCGGTGAAGTGTCACAACTGTGACAAGCCGGGGCATATTAGGAAGAATTGTCCAGAACCGCGGAAGGACAAGCAGATTGTGCAAGTTTATGCTTTGGGGGCTGTTCCATCATCTTCAAAAGCTCCTACCGCTAAAGAGAAAGGAAAGAGTGTGGTGGTTCAAGGTACTCTTTCCATATGTGGTGTTCCAGTTAGAGTGTTATTCGATACTGGGGCATCGCATTCTTTTGTTTGTAATGAACTTGTAGGTCGGTTGGGTTTAGAACCGGATATCGTTGATAGGCCATTGGTTGTGACTAATCCAGTTGGGGGTTCGTCTTGTCTGTGTATGTTATGTCGTGGTCTGATTGTATCGAGTCATGATTGCTCTTTTGTTTGTGATTGTTTTGTTCTGAACTTTGCGGGGTTCGGAATTATTTTGGGTATGGACTGGCTTAGGAAGTATGCGGCAAAGGTTGATTGTGAAAGGTTGGAGGTGACAGTCGAGAATGTGGAGGGGCGAAAGGTTGTGATACGATGTAAGCATGAGGAAGGCGACTTCATGAACTTCATGTATTCGCTGGTTGTTCCACGGGATGGACTGTCATCGATGCCAATCGCTAATGGATTTGAGGATGTCTTTGATGAGGTCAAAGGGTTACCACCGCATAGGGAGATCGAGTTTCGTATCGATTTAGTTGAAGGAGCCAGACCTGTTGTGATGCCTCTTAGGCGGATGGCGCCTAGGGAACAATAAGAGTTGAGGGTGCAAGTTGATGATCTTTTACAGAAAGGATTCATTCGGCGTAGTGTGTCCGAATGGGGTGCACCAGTTGTGTTTGTAACCAAAGCGGATGGATCGCTGAGGTTGTGTGTGGATTATCGTGAGCTGAATAAAGTGACTAAGAAGAACAAGTATCCATTGCCGAGGATAGACGACTTGTTTGATCAGCTTCACGAAGCTAAGGTGTTTTCTCAGATGGATTTAGCTACGGGATTTCACCAGTTAAGAGTGGCTAAGGATAGTGTGCCGAAGACTGCTTTCAGGACACTATCCGGTTTCTTTGAGTGGCCGGTAATGCCGTTTGGATTGACCAATGCACCAGCATATTTTGTGGATCTTATGAATAAAGTGTTCAGAGATCAGTTGAACAAGTTCGTACTAGTGTTCGTGGATGATATTTTGATTTATTCCAGAACTGAAGAAGAACACAAGACGCACTTGAGTATTGTTTTGGAAATCTACGGAAACATCAGCTGAAGGCTAAGTTTTCGAAGTGTCATTTCTGGAAGAGCGAAGTGAGGTTCTTAGGCCATATTATCTCTGGAAGTGGTATAGCGGTTGATCCCGCCAAGATAGCAGCAATCCAAGATTGGGTTAGACCTAAGAATGCATGTGATGTGAGAAGTTTTCTTGGATTAGCAGGATATTATCGTCGATTTATCAAAGACTTTTCCAAGGTAGCTGCACCATTAACAGGATTGACGAAAAAGAATCAAGTATTCAGATGGTATGCTAAGTGTGAGCAAGCTTTCGGAATCCTGAAAGAGCGACTGACAAGTGCTCCTGTTTTGACTATTCCAAGTGGAAATGATGAGATGGTAGTTTACACCGACGCATGTGGCACTGGACTTGGAGCAGTGCTAATGCAAAAGGGTAAAGTTGTTGCGTATGCAAGTCGACAACTGAAGCCGCACGAAAGGAATTATCCGACTCATGATTTGGAGTTGGCGGCGATTGTTTTTGCTCTGAAGATGTGGAGACATTATCTATTGGGAGTTCGATTCGAGTTGTTTACAGATCATAAGTTGTTGAAGTATCTTTTCTCCTAAAAGGATTTGAATCTTAGGCAGCAACGATGGCTAGAGTTTTTGGCATCATATGATTTTAGTATAGCCTATACTCCGGGAAAGGGTAACGCAGTGGCAGATGCGTTAAGTCGAAGACATGCAGGATTGGGAGCCATGTTTTCAGAATGGAAGAATCTCGAGTATTTAGCTGGATTTGACTTCAGGCCCAGAGGTGAATTGGAACCTGAGATGTTGGTAAACTTATCGATAAGACCTACTCTTGTGGAAAGGATTGGCGAGAGCCAAAAGCGAGACGATAAGCTTGTCAAGATTATCCGTGATTTGGAATCTGGGTTGGACCCAGAAAAGGATAAAGGATTCAAGGTCGATCGAGAGGGTTGGCTTCGGAAGCAAGGACAACTAGTTGTTCCCGATATAGATGAATTGAGAAATGAAGTTCTGAAGGAAGGTCATCACTCGAAGCTGACAATTCATCCAGGTGGTAATAAGATGTATCGAGATATGAAGAGAACCTATTACTGGGAAGGTATGAAGAAGGATGCTGGAAATTTTATTTCCAAGTGCATGAACTGCCAGTTGGTAAAAGCCGAACAAAAGAAGCCAAGTGGACTGCTTCAGGCATTAGAAGTTCCTACATGGAAGTGGGAGCAAATATCGATGGATTTTATCGATGGACTACCTAGAACCAGAACGGGAAATGAAGGGATTTGGGTCATTGTAGATCGTTTGACTAAGAGTGCAAGATTTATTCATGTTCGATCAACCAGGACTGCATCAAAGTTGGCTGAGCTGTATGTTAAGTGGATAGTTCGATTCCATGGTATTCCGAAGAGTATAGTGAGCGATCGAGATCCATTGTTCACTAGTGGATTTTGGAAGAGCTTTCAGGAAGTTTTGGGAATCGAGTTGTGTTTGAGTACAGCTTATCACCCTCAAATAGATGGTCAGACTGAGAGAGTTAACCGAGTTTTAGAAGATCTTCTTAGAGCTTGTGTTTTAGATTTCGGAGGATCATGGGAAGATCACCTTCATTTGGTGGAATTTTCGTATAATAACAGTTACCAGTCAAGCATTGGTATGGCACCGTATGAAGCATTGTATGGAAGACCGTGTAACTCTCCGACATGTTGGTTAGAAACAGGAGAAAAGCTGATATTGGGCCAGACATGATTCGACAGACTTCGGATTGCATAGAGATCATTCGACGACGAATGAAGGCAGCCCAAGACCGACAGAAAAGTTATGCCGATAAGCGTCGTAAGGATTTGGAATTCGACGTAGGTGATATGGTTTTTGTGAAGATTTCTCCACTGAAGAATGTTATTCGATTCGGGAAGAAAGGAAAATTGACTCCGAGATTTGTTGGACCATTCCCGATCATCGAGCGAATTGGAAAACTCACCTATAAATTGGAGTTACCAGAAAAGATGTCGAGTGTGCACAATGTTTTTCATGTATCATATCTACGGAAGTATGTGCACGACTCGAATACAGTGGTTTCTACTGATAGCTGTGAAGATTTTGAGATTGATCCAGTCGATAAGAGACCTCGTAAGCCGCTTCGTGTTGTGGAAACTGACACGAAACAACTTAGGAGGAAGGTAGTTAGGTTGCTCAAGGTACAATGGAGTGATGATGTTAACGACTGTACATGGGAGGTGGAAAAGAGGATGAAGGCAGCTCATCCTGAACTCTTCGAGGTATGGCCATAAGGTGTCGTGACATCTCATGACATTGTAACTTGTTCTAATTTTAGAATTCTGCATGCTAGGCTAGAATTGGATGCATGGTTTGTTGATTGCTATGGATGGTAGGCATGCGGAATAGCTTTTGATTGCTCTTGTTTGTTTGGAATTTCGGGGGTGAAATTCCTAAGGGGGAGAGAATGTAACGACCCGTATTTTTACGGATCGAATGTTTGTAAAACAGTTGTCATTAGGTCGACTAGAGCTTAAGTCGTGTAGAGGTTAGGTCCTATAGAAGATAAGCCGTGTGTAGCTTAGGTCGTCTGGAAGATAAGTCGTGTGGTGGCTTAGGTCTTGGGGTAGGTTAGGTCGAGTAGTAGTTTGGTCGGGTGAGCGACTTAAGGGATTAGAGCGACCTAAGAAAGTTGGTGACTAAAGGTAGTGGACGACCTAAGAGTTAGCAACCTACAGGATTTGGCGACCTAAGGTAGTTGACGACTTAAGGAGTAAACGACTTAAGGTTTGAGCGACTTAAGGAAAACAGCAACCTAAGGGAGTTAGCGAGTTAACGACCTAAGAAGGTTAGGTCGTGGACGAGTTAAGGAGATAAGTGGATGTTAAGTCGTATCCTAGTTAAGTTGTTAGGTCGTGTAGCGTTAAGTCGCTAAGAGTTAAGTCGTAGGGTGTTTAGTCGCGCATTAGTGTTAGAGTCTTAGGTCGTGACATTTTTAGGTCGTGGAAGCGCATATGTCGCTAGGTCGTGCGCATGTGTGTTAGGTTAAGTCGCATGAAGGCTTAAGAGGTTAGGTCGCTGAGTGTTAGGTCGTGAGCGACCTAGGAGTGAGCTAAAGTTAGGTCGTGGCTTCCGTTAAGTCGTTGAGTCGAGTGTGTGCTAAGTCGCGAAGCCGCATTCTGTTAAATCGTTAAGACATAGGTCGTGGGGTTTCTTAGGTCGTGGACGACCTAATAGCGAGCAAACGACCTAAGGGATTTTAGCCTATAAATACACGGCTCTAGTTCACTTTTTGGGATCCGGGATTTTGAAGCGACGAAGTGCTGCTATTTTGAAAGCTCGAGTTCTACACTTCTTCACTTCTTTTCTCCACTCTAATCTTGTGATTCCTTCCATCCAAATCGAAGATCAAATCGAAGATCCAAGAGCTTAGATTGAAGATCTTCAACCATCGAAGAGAGATTTCATCGTTTGAAGCGGAATTTTGGAGAATCAAGTTAGATCCTTCGCTGTCCAGATCTAAAGTGTGTTGCTTTTGAGTTGTTTAGGAGATTCGGTGAGTGGTAGTTACCTCTCACACGGATCCAAAGGAGTATATCGGATTAATGGCTTGATTGGGTGTTAAAATAGGGATTTCCATGCATTTTCGTAAACTTAAGTGTGGATCCATTGTTCATGATGATTTGACATCCATTTTACTACATGTTAATCTATGCAAGTTCATTCATCAAGTTGTAGAGATATTGTTCATGTTTCATGCTTGTTAGATTTGGACTCTTTATTTACAAAACTGCCATTTTAGCTATAATTACTTTTAGATCTTGTTTGCATGATTGATTACTTGGATTAATGATTGATTTGATTGATTGTTATAAACTAGTTGATTATTTGTTGGACTTAGACAAGATGGTCGAAGATGATTCAAAAGCTAAGGGAAAGGCTCTTGAATAGGAAAAGCTGCTCGTGGCATATGACGTGGATGATAAAGCTCATATGGATAGATTTGATGATGATGTTGAGATAAGGCTTTGCTATGATGAGATGAAGCGAGGCATGATGTGAGATAGCCTTGGTTTAATCCAGACGGGATCACTCCAAGCATGTTGATGACTCGGTGAAATGGTTCGATATTGAGAATAATGGTTGGCTCGAGAGGCGCTTGAGCTAGTATGAAAATAGTCGTCGAGGAGGATGACTAGAAGGCTGAGGTTTCATCGTTATTGAAGGTTCTAGCAGACTCAAAGCAAGAGTACATTGGGCAGATTCGATAGCCCCTAAAGACTATGATTGGTAGTCAAGTACTCTGGGCAGATTCGATAGTCCTAGGCACGGGCTGCGACGATGTGCAGAGTTATGTCTAGAACCGGGGTTGCCATTAACCCTTGACGGACGGCTGAAAGAATGTGCCGGTCATTCAATTAACGGTGGTATCGAAGCAATGATAACAGTGATAGCCAGAGTCATGGATGTTTGGTTGTATCGTCATTCGATCTCAAGAGCAGTGTTTTCTGGGTGCTTATCTGATCTTTGTTTAGACCTTGGGGGTTTGTGCTTAGAAAACATCGCCCTTGACTCGAGTGCTGTGCAGTTAAAGCGCTCGGTAGACTCAATGCGGCGGAGGTGCAAAAAGTCATAGCGGGGATACAGCGAGGATATAGCGGGATATAGCAGATGACTCTAAAATAGCATATAAAACTCATACTTAATGTTTTTACAAATATATAAATGGTAATTAAGTGAAAAATTAACATTCAATTGAATTATAATTAGTACATAAATAATTTTAAATAAAAACATGTGCGAATATACTGTAAATAAACGTAAAACTATTATATAACATAATTGAATTTAATGGAATATTAGAGTATTTTCATTTCTGAAAATATATTAAAAAATCAATTAAATAAATTAATTTTATAATTTTTATAATGTATAAATATCATTTTTCAATTCAATTCTTTTAAAGAAGGTATAGCGGAAACAACGGAATATAGCGGAAATAACGGGATATAGCGAAAATAGCGGGGCTTAAAGCGGAAGGCTATATTTGGGGCTATATGAAAATATCGTAGCGGCAGAAACCCGCTATGAGATATAGCAGGGTTATAGCGGGGTAATAGCGGGGCATTAACTGCACAGCTCGAGTGATAATTACTTTACTTTAAATGTTTGCTTTGCTATGTTTACTTCTGCTTAGTGTGTCTGGGGGCTATCACTGTAGAATAAGGTGGAGTGGGAGGGTTGGATTCCTATTCCTTTTACCTTTATGCTCTTTTGGTATGTTGTTAGTTAATTTACCGCTCACTAAGACTGTTGTCTGACTCAAGGTTTTATGTTCAACTCTTATTACCTTGGGTTGTTCATCCATTTTTGGATGGGCAGACTAGGTAGCAGGTGACAGGTGCTGTTCTTAGTTTCCGACGATGCTGATGACGAAGACGAGCTGGAGGCTTGCATATTAGTTTCTTACTATATGTACTGGATGTTCCGCTGCTTGTATAATTCTCTGAGTGATATGTAGTGAGGCTTGATGTATTGACTTTTCAGATGTTTGTATTCAACTATTATGAAGCTTAATTGATGAGATTCTATTTTGTGAAGCTTCACTATATATATTCTCTATTGTATTTTATCCATGCGCTGTGAGTAATACGATAGATTCTGCTGTTTTAACTTAACCTTGGCAATCGTCCATGGCTGCCTGGCACACTTTACAACGCACTATTTCTATGATCAGTGCAGGGGTCATGGGCGGTCGTCACATTCTTCTTCAACTTTGTGTCTATAACACTGATTTTACTTCTTGACTTCTTACAACAATCTCATAACCACCAAACGATGTAGAACTAAATAGGTGGAGGTTTAAGATTATATTTATAATAGTGGATGTGGAATTTAGTTCTCAATTGGTTCTAGGGTTTGAGAACTTGTAGGTTAATCACAAAACAGATATTAGAGGTCTGAAAGAGTAGAAAGGTGATTCACTTGAGTAAAGGGGATATGTTTACATAGAAGATGAGAGAATTCAATTAGGAGATGCTTCTGTTGAGTATGAGGCCAATGACAAAGGGTTAGAACGAATGGTAGTGAAGTGAAGAGATTGGAACGAAGAACATGATTCTTCTATATGTAGGATACTATGCCTAAAGCACGTCCACCGATCGGTCGGTGTTCCTGTTTCAGGCACAATGAGCCTTGGGCAGAAACCCTTTTGTAACGTTCCAAACTTTAAAATCTGAAGAAAATTTATAAAAATATTAGGCATGTGATAGAGGTTGTAGCTAAATTGGGAGTGATTTGAAAATCATTTGGGTGGTTTTAACAATAATGTACTACTAGGACCCGACGCATGACTAAACACAACAAATGTGACAGTCTTTGTATACTATCTTCAATGCTTATATTTTTGTGTCGTGTATTGTTTATACTTTGTTAACACCACATTGATTGTCTAAAGCCTGTCTCCATACTCTAATTGCTCCATAGGATGTTTGTCTTTGAATATATACCTTCTCTTCGACCATTGACATCATGACGCCAAAAATACATCTCCTTGTCTAATAATCCTGAAATGACTCGATGAAAATCATCAGTCCTATTGTAATACGGTTGTTATCATTAAAACACTATATATTTGTTGCTAACATTCTCCCTTTTTTATGATGACAACCACAATACTTTATGTATAAAATATATATAACTATATAATATTACCCTCTCTTAATATTCGCTTCCTAATAATTATATACTCTCCTTATAATATGCCCAATTTCTCCCCCTTTGTCATCAATAAAAACGTAAAAAATAATCGTAAGTATAAGGGTTGTACATTTTGTCTTAGTTAATTTTTTATGAAATTATAATTTTTTGTTGGAAATAAATTTTACCTTAAGCAGAAAGGGATTCTTCTTACCTTAGAGTTTCCATATTATTTTAAATGTATGGAGCAAGGGAAAACAAAATTTCTCCTTAAATCGGCTAAACAAACTTTGTTCGTGAACTAATCGAAAAATGTCTTATTTTGACTATATACATATAAATGTACAAATAAGCATTTTTATTGAAGACTTATAAATGTGTGTGTGTATCAAAACACTAATATGTAAAACTATTAAACCCAACATTAAGACAAGTATTAAGAATTAATTAAATCTTCTAAAGCACAAATATCTATATCACCTCTTAATTTTATACACATAATGATTTGGTAATATATCAGTGATTTGACTTTCAGTAATTATATAATCCAAAATAATAGTTCCTTTAGCAATAAAATCTTGTAAAAATGGTGTCATGGCTATGGATCACTTGCAGCCACCATTTTTAACCTTCATATTAATATATGTTTTCAAATTCCTTATAAAGTTTTTTTATCATTTTATCAAAAACATTACATTTTTCTATTTCAAAATCAATTTTAAAATTTGTTATACCAAAACTTCTCGATAGAAAAAATAATGATTATCTTCCTAAGGAAAGTCCAACACTCTGTATCCATATGTATTACAAGAGTCATGATATATAGGTATTTAAAGAATGAACAGATTGAGCCCTTCTCGGGAGAATAAAACCACAGGCCGAAGAGAATAGCTAATCAGCGAATCCAAAGCCCGAAGCATCGATCTATAGCAAAAGGAATCAATGGTTGAAATGACCAACAAGGCAATATGCGACTCAAATGCAAGAGGTCATTTAGGCTGGAAGACAATTCATCAATCCACACTTCACAAGCAGCAGCGTTAGATATCCAGAACAAGTTCCAATCATAGCTGTACAACAAGCAACCTCAGCAATCCAAAGGGAAGACTTCCACCAATGGCAATATAATACACTGGCTATAAATAGGCGGAAATCCTAAGGCACGAGGGATCTTCTTTTTGGATGCACCAAGAACTAGTATAAAATCATACAATACTTTCCTATATTAGAACTCTTCTCAAAAAAACTTGTTAATGGCAGAAATGCTTAAGTGCAATGTAATAAGCCTCTCGGCTATATAAGAGTAACCAAATAAGGAAAGGACAGTGGACATAGGGACTTTTAGCCCGAACCACTATAAATGTCTCGGTTTTATTTACTTTCAGCACTTTATTTTCTTCTCATTCACCATCTTAATTTAGTAGTTCCATGTATTGTGACTCCGGCAATACTACATCTCACCTTGGTGTTCTTATATCTAGAACTTATAATCAAACCAACTTCTGGAGCTACACCTTCGAACCTCGGGGTGTTGGTCTAGACGAAATTCTACAATAACATTTTTGGCGCTAAAAGAAGAGCTCGAACCTCCGTTATTTGTTCTCGCTCAAAAAGTCCAGCGACGTCATCCTTCCGACTATGACCAACCTAGAGAATGAGAAACCAACCTCGGAGTTACCCCTCAACCTCCGTATTTAGCTCATTGAAGAAGAAAACAATGAAGGATTAGTCACCCTCATTTCGAAATAAGAGAATGGACAGGAATATGACCCCGATTTATTAGCTTCAGGCTCTCCAGATCAGGCAACTTGCAGAGTATCTCCAGCAGTCCCTCCAAGAGTCTGCTCAACATAGAGGGACAATTAAAGCTATGGTAAACAAAATCAAGGACTTGAGTATCATGGTGATGGAAAACAAAGGTTCATCTTTCTTAACTAAAAGAGCCTTCCCAGTTGTCCTAGCTCTTCTACCTCGAAAGAAAATCAAACGAGACCAAATCCTTACTCCTCTTAAACAAAGCTTGTCTTAGATATTTCTAAAAACTCAGGAGAGCTTCACTACCTAAAATATCCCCCATCCACTTAAGAAAACTCAAAAGGAAAGGATAATTTATTGCACCAAAGTGAACGGGCGTGAAACAGATGGGTGTCGTTGACTTTCTCAAGTCATAGAGAAATCCATACAAAAAAGGAGATTGACTAAGTTTATTAAATGATTAGTTTAATATCTTGTCTTTATAGGTATCTAACTTTGTCTCTATGTTTTAGGAGAAATTCGTATAATGAAAGCCCATTCGACCCAAACATATCTATATGCATTTTTAAAGAGTATGAGCCACTATATTGAAGGAAGTCTCTTATTTTCTGGAACACTTCTTTCAAGGTCATCTCTTTCCCTTTTTCTATAAGTATAATCCAATCTTAGTACTCATAAAATTGTACTTAGTATATCTTCCTTTTAGTTACTAAATGTTGTGTCTGCATTAAAAGTCTTAAGGCCAAAACTCTCTTACTGATCCGACGAGATCAATAAAGAGTTTCATTTTTCTTAAATATACTAATTCTCTTAACAATTCTTTTTCTCAAACTCAAAGTAAATATGTTTCCTACCAAACCATAAAACCTACCAATTGTTCAATTTCAAAATTCTTTTACAAATCCAAGATCATTCTTTCCAAAGAATTTTTATTTTTATTTATCAAATTATAACTAGCATTTAAGTATAACTATTGACTTAAATAGTCTTAGATGGCCGACGCCTATCGAAAGGGTTGTAAATGGTCGATGCCAGCAAAAAGGAGCTGTAGATGGCCGACTCCAGTCACAAGTGGTTATAGATTGGGACCCAATGATAAAATTGGTAGACCTCGCCATAAGAGCACGCCCACAGTGATGCACCACAAAGAGTGAAGCCATATCATCTGGGTTTAAAAAGACGTCGAAAAGTAGAATGCATGCTAATAGTGAGTCATGATCAGTGTAACCATGCATTGAGTAGATTCCCAATTTAGAGTTACGTAGATTCTCGACTATAATAGAGAAACGGGAGATTCCCATATAGATTAGAATTAGGTAGATTCCTAATTAGAATAGAGAAATGGATAGATTCCTGTATAGTTTATAATTGGGTAGATTCCTAATTAGAATAGACAAACGGGTAGATTCCCGTATAGATTAGAATTGGGTATATTCCTAAAAAGAATAGAGAAACGGGTAGATTCTTATATAGATTAGAATTGGGTAGATTCCCAACTAGAATAGAGAAATAGGTAGATTCCCGTATAGATTAGAGTTGAGTAGACTCCCAACTAGAGTAGAGAAATTGGTAAAATCTCGTATAGATTAGAATGATGAGTAGGTTCTTAATAGTATCATAATCTTAGGAGGAAAAAGTCCTAAGCTAAGTATAAGCATTGGGTAAGAATCCCAATCAGGACCAAAAGGATAGCATCAAAACCAGTGCATAATGATACCAAAGATATTGATACGAAAAGGTATCAAGGGGAAAAAGCACCCCGAGACAGAATTAAAAGAACGAGCAAAACGACTTGAGTTGAAAGAACGAAGTTAATCGAAAAGACAAAAGGAGACATCAGTGTTACAGACAGATTATCCAAGTGATTATCAGTACATCTGGAACACAATATACAAGAAAGAAAGATGAAGGGGGCAATGTCTCATAAACCTTCATACATGTTTTTTACCTTAGCTTTGACCTCCTTAACAGCCCTCTCCATGTGAGATTTAAAATGCTCTTCCATCTTGTTGTATGTCTTAGATGCCCATTCCTTCTTGAGCTACTTGAATGAGATTCTTCGACCATCCTTAGTGCTAACAAGAACGTCTATGAATTAAGAATAGGGGTAGAGGAAGAACTCCTCTCGGTTGAGAACAGAACCTAGAAGGGGAAATAGGGATTCTATAAGAAGAAGAAAACCCCATACCGACATGACCTCTCCCCCTTCCTCGAGCAAGAGGGGCCATAACCGTAACCTCGTTAGTTTGCTTATTTTTAGTTTCAAATTCTTATAGCTTGATTGTCGAAATCTCTCGGTGAGCTTCGTCCAATTGTTGTCGAAGGAGTGATGTGGATCCCACAAACTAGAGATGGCAGATTCTGAGGCTTGACCAGTAACCGGCACCGCTTCCGGAATAGCAGACATCTTCCTGGATAACTCTTCGAGACTTCGCTTTAAGGATTCGTTGTCCTTCAAGACAGCATGAATATTAGTACCGAGGTCAGGGTTACACTTTGTTAGTTCGGTTATTTTATCGTTGAGACTCCATTGCAAGGAGGCACGGTCTCTCTAGTTCTAAGCAGTTGGGACATGATTGTCCCTAAAAGAAATCTGGATTAAAACCAGGAAAGATAAATCATATAAATAATTCTATTTCAGTCTATTAAAGATTAGTACTGACACACACACACACACAAAAGTTACGGTCCCTTAAGATGAGCAAATTTCTCCTTAGTAGCCAAAATAATCCTAAGGCCTCTACTCCTAGTATCAGCAAGGGACCCTAAGGGTCTAGCCATATTGGAGAAAGAAATGTCCTTTCGTAAATCACCCTTTGGTGTAGAAAGTTCTAAAGGAGAAGAATCCACTAGGGGTAGATTAAGATCAGCTTTTGGAACATATTAGGGAACATATTCCAAAACATGTTCACTTTCGAGAGTCTTCCCTTCAGTAATAGCTAAAAGGAGACGGAGTTATGCTTCGCTAACTAAGTAGAACCTTTGGAGTTATAGTTAAGCTTGGATCATAGAATCCCTTTAGAAAAGGTAGCCTTTTATTCTTTAACTGAGTGTCTCTTAGATGTAGTTTAGAAAGTTGGGCAAACTCTTGAAAGACCCCGTCTCAGTCATCTAAAGCAAGCTTTAATTTACCCCTAAGATCCAAGACTTGATTAGTTAATCGAGTGCCTTTAATCCTAAGGGATTTAATTGATTTAGCACATGTTCGATCATGTATTTTCCGCACCTCCTTAATTTTATTGGATAAGCTTACATTCCTTAACCTACGAGATGTTAGTTGGGATTTAATGGTACCTATGGTTGCCAACAACTTCGATTTTCTAGTTTGACTCCTCTTCCACAATACTTCATAATGAGAGGTAAAACTAAACTTTCTCTGTTTAAATTTAGTTATGGAAAAAGTGTTTCAAAACATACAAAATGGAGATAGTAAGGAAGGAATTCAACACAAACCCAAATAAAATACTACCAAGGTCCACAATCGTCATAAACAACAGCAAAATGAAATTGTGTCAGAATTATTATAGACTAAAGTTCAAGTACATGAGTAGGAGAGTCTTGGAGAACTATAACTTACCTCTCCACATTTCTCTACTGGGACTGATTGTTCAACACTCGTCGAGGCCTGAGCTTTCTTATACCACAAGGAGAAACTCTCCTTGATCCTTCCACTATTATAATTGAAGCCCATGGAAGTGGTTGTGCCTCTACCCTGATTGTAGTCATAAGCACTGTAGAGAATCTTGAAGGCTTCAGCGGCAGCGGCCTTCTCGGCCTCCTTCTTAGTAATCCGACCCAAGTTCTGCTTCTTAACCTGTGCAAACTCATCCTCGGCCATCTTATGCTTGGCCTTCTTAAGGCCTTCTCCAAATCAGCCACCTTCCTCTCAGAAGACCCCGGGTCCCGAAGACTTTTCTCCCTTTCATCCTGGGCCTCCTTCTTAAACTCGGCAAACTCTTTTCTCAAAGCTTCGGCCTTCTTTACTTCCACCTTCGCCTTTTCAAATCCTCGGTGAAAAATAGAGAAGTCGACCAAGACCTGAAGGAAAGAAGTTATTATGGAAATTAAAGAAATAAATATTTTGGCAGTGAGGAGAAAAACGTTACCCTGAGCTGGTCTTCCATCCCTAAACTCACCATCCTCTTGAAACTGTCCATATCGTCCGCTATATCCACTCGGGAGCTTTGTAAGACCTTAGAAAGATATGCATCAATAACAAAACGGGTCACTTCAATCACCCAATCCACTGGGTCATTTAGGGAAGTCGGAGCAAGGACGTTCAGGATATACTTGGTTTTAGAAGAGGGAAGATCCTTTCTAGGTCTTTTATGTGACGGTTCCTTTAAGACTAGCTTTTGTCGAGTAGAAGTGGAAGTAGAAGAAGACTTGTTCGAGAGCAGTTTATCTATCAAAAGCATATCGTCAGAAGCCATTGCAACATAAAAAGAGAAGGCAGGTCAGGTGAGCAAATCAATATTTCGTAGAAGTTATATCCTATAATGCATGCTATAATATATTAAAAACCGAGGTCTACCCTCGGGAGTGGCATCTTCTCTTTCGACGTCAGTGATTTTCGGGTTAGAGCCAATGGGTTTATCAGGTTAAGTTAGGTAAATCACGTCCGAAGGCATAGTTTCGGTTGAAGGAGGATCATAATCAAGAAATTTGGTCGAAGGCGATAATAGCCTGCAAGCCTTAACGTTAGCCTCGGTAAGGACTACATGTCTAAGCCTCTCTGCATCCGGTATTTTCATCATCTCCTCGTACCTAGTATCAAAGAGATCCTTAAGGGTTGGAGTCTTGTCCCTTCCAAGTTTAGCTAAAGAGATAAAAGAGGAAATGATATTAGTAAACAATATGATCAAAGCTTAAAAACAAGGGCATTCTAAATAGGGAAAGTTTGAAAACTTATAAGTTTCTAGTAGTTCAGTAACAATTTGAGGATCATTTGCCTTTACAAAAAAAAAGTGGGTAGCTGTTACCTTGCTATGTGGCTTGACTAGGGGCATCTTTTTCCAAAAATGAAGGAAATATAAGGGAACTCTGAAACTACTGGTTGACATATGTATGTTATACAAGTAATGGATCTTGGTAGTAGTCATGTTGCGGTACCCTTTCTTCAAGTACAAGATTGCTAAAGCTGATAAAGTATTGTACGAGACCACCCCAAGTTGGATTGGCTTAATTCTGTAAAACTCCAGAACGTTGACAAACAAAGGAGCAAGATGAAGTGGTACGCCTTTTGCTAAATGTTCTAGTGTCTCAAATCAGATTTTGCCTTTCGGCATCGTAATAATTTCGCTTACCACTTAGTCTAGATGACTTCAAATGTCAATCATGATTTCCAAAAGTTTTGATCTCAGGGTCTTAAATTAGATTTTGCCTTTCGACACCATAAGTATTTCACTTGTTACTTAATCTAGATGAATTCAAGTGTCAAACATGATTTTCAAAAGTTTTGACCTCATGGTCTCAAATCAAATTTTGCCTTTTGGCACTGTAACAATTTCGCTTACCACTTAGCCTAGATGACTTCAAGTGTCAAGCTTGATTTCTAGATTTTTTGACCTTACTATCTCAGATTAGATTTTGCTTTTCGGCACTGTAACAATTTCGCTTGTCACTTAGTCTAGATGACTTCAAGTGTCAAGCATGGTTTTCAAAAGTTTTGACCTCACGGTCTCAAATCATATTTTACCTTTCGGCGCCATAATAATTTCACTTACCGCTTAGTCTAGATTGCTTCAAGTGGCAAACATAGTTTTTCAAAAGTTTTGGCCTCACGGTCTCAAATCAGATTTTGCCTTTCGACACCGTAACAATTTCACTTGTCACTTAGCCTAGATGACTTCAGGCGTCAAGCATGATTTTCAAAAGTTTTGGCCTCACGGTCTCAAATCAGATTTTGCCTTTTGGCACCGTAACAATTTCACTTACCGCATAGTCAAGATGGTTTCAAGTGGCAAACATGGTTTTCTAAAAGTTTTGACCTCACGGTCTCAAATCAGATTTTGCCTTTTGGCACCGTAACAATTTCGCTTGTTACTTAGTCTAGATGACTTCAAGTGCAAGCATGATTTCCAAAAGTTTTGACCTCACAGTCTCAAATCAGATTTTGTCTTTCGGCATCGTAACAATTTCGCTTACCACTTAGTCTAGATGGCTTCAAGTGGCAAACATAGTTTTCCAAAAGTTTTGGCCCCACGGTCTCAAATCAGATTTTGCCTTTCAGTGCCGTAACAATTTCGCTTATCACCTTGTCTAAATAACTTCAAGTATCAAGCATTATTTCTAAACCTCACGGTCTCAAATTAGATTTTTCCTTTTGGCATTGTAACAATTTCGTTTGTCACTTAGTCTAGATGACTTCAAGTTTCAACCACGATTTTCAAAAGATTTGACCTCACAGTCTCAAGTTAAATTTTGCCATTGGATACCGTAACAGTTTCTCTTGACACTTAGTCTAGATGACTTCAAGTATCATGCATGATTTTCAAAAGTTTTGACCTCATAATCTCAAGCTAGATTTTTCTTTTAGGCACCGTAACAGTTTCGCTTGTCTAGATGACTTCAAGTGTCAAACATAATTTTCAAAAGTTTTGACCTTATGGTCTCGATTTAAATTTCACCTTTCGGCGTTCAAACATTCTTCACTCATCATTTAGCCTAGATGGCTTCACATAACGAATAAAATTTTAACAGTTTTTGATCTTTCGATCCAAGATAAATCTTCATCCTTCGACTTTCAAAACCTTTAAATACTCATTACTTGACCTAATGCTCCATCCAAAACTAAGTGCTGTAACATCTTCCATACATATAGTGTAGACTGGTCATGGAAGATAATCAAGAAAAATAAATCAAACATGTACACTTCAATTTTCACTCCATATTTCACGTATGGGGTAAAATTTGAGGGGCATGTGTTATACCAAAAATTCTCAATAGCAAAAATAATGATTGTCTTTCTGAGGAAAGTCCAAAGCCCATATCCATATGTATTGCAAGAGTCATACTACTTATGTACTTAAAGAATGAATGGGTTGAGCCCGTTTTGGGAGAATAATACCAAAGGCCGAAGAGAATATCCCATCGGCGAATCCAAAGCCTGAAGCACCAATCTATAGAAAAGGAATCAACGGTCAAAACGACCAACAAGGCAATATGCGGCTCAATACAAGAAAATATGTTATTAATAACACCATTTAATAATGTATTACTCTAAAGCATTATTGTTTAACTTTAATTATTTGTTTTTTTACTCTGTTTGTATTATGTGTACATATGTAATGATTTGGCCCCAAAATTTTGGTCTCTCTCCCAAAAACACTTAACCAATTTCGTCTCTCTCTTAAAAAAAACCTAATCGAAGTTCTACTCCATCTCCATCTACAATCTTCGAAATTCGGCTGTTGTACTCCATCTCTGATCATCAACATTTCGCTCTTCAGTAACTGTGAAGTCGACGACATTAGGAACCCTAATCTCTAAACTTCGATCGTTAATTTCGCTCTACATCAATATCTGCCAGATTCATCCCACTTCCTACAAAGGTAACATCTTTTTTATGCTTTATTCTTTACTGCAAATATAATTTTCTATATCTTATTTGGGAGCGATTTCAATTTGGTTTTCAGGAGTGCTGATGTTTGGATTATAATCTAGTTTTATGTTTCTGTGAACTAATGATTAAATAGAAGGTTTGTTTTATGTGATGATATTTTAGTATGTAGGTCTATTATTATTTGATTTGATTATGCATAAGCTGGAGTGAAGATAAAATGAATTTTCTGATATTGGAATAATAAAAGATTGCTTTTTAGATTGTAGGCTAAAAATAGAAGTTGAATATGCTGTTTTTACTAAAAAGGTTTTGTTTTTGTGTCGTTTTCCTACTTTTCAATGAGAATGCAATTTCAGCTCCAAATTGTTTGGACTAAATATGGTTGTTATTCTACAGCCTATTGTTGTTTCAGGTTTTCAAAATACACCAGCATACGGGTCTCTATCTTCATTGACATTTGGAAAAAATAAATGTATTTATATATCTGTTTGAATTGTCTTCGGTGAAATTCAGCTTATGGTTAAATGCAGCAAATGGGATGATATGAACATTTCTACCTATAATCACAGGAAATATTCATTTAGATCCAAGTTCAGTCTTGTTTTTTTATTGTATTGATGATATTCTATCTCATTTTCCAAGAGATTCTGCATTATTAGACATTTTTTTATCACATTTTACTCCCTTGATATATCTTGATCGTGTACTATGTTATCTTAGAAAAACCTAAATTATTCATTTGCATATTAAGTGTACAGTTTCCATCGAACATCTGATCACATAATAACGCTAGTTATCTTACTATTTATTCCCTTGTCCATGGTCAATTGTTGTACATACAGTGTATATTTATTTCCTTTTGATTCCATTGAACTTGTTAGTCTTTTATTTGTTTATTTCAGTCTCTTAATTGTTTAACTGCTTTGCTGAGACTTTGCAAACACCAAAACTATATAATTTATCATTGGCAATAGTAAAACCATCTTCCTCTAAACTATTCACGTCCAATGTACTATTTTTCTAGTATGCTCTTAAGATAGCTAAAGTGATAATAATGGCGTTTACGCCGTAATGTTTATCAGAACTATCAAATTTCTATGAGACGATAATAGTATCTTATTAATGCAAACTAGTGTGTTTCAGTCAATTGTTGGTTCTACTCTGAAGGAATGTCTTTTGGATATATTTATTCGAGGAAAGATCGGTTCCTAGATGACCATTGTAAAATAACTAAAATGTGTTAGAGTTCATTATGCTAGTTTATTGTTGTTGGAAACAACGTTTGACAACAACCATCAATTCGATTATTGGATATTGATCCAAATTCATAGCTTCAGAACAATGAATCTTAGGCGTCTAGATTGTTGGATACTATATCATAATCAGGAGTGAATGTGCATATAACCTTGGATACAATGCTTGTTATTATTGGTTTTATCTAAAGAAATCGTTGTTTTACTTAAAAACGTCAAAATTAGGTTATCTTTGTTAGCTTTACTTTTGAAACAACTTTATGCAGTGATATCACCAAAAGAAAGTCAGGGTAATTTTTCATTATATTTTGTAATTTCTGGACTATGATTAAACTTTGAAAGAAATGCATTTGTGCTAACAAATAAACTAAAAATAAGGCTGTACTGAGAATGTGACTTCTTTTCTTCTAAGCACTGTTATAAAAATCCATCTAAGCCTTCGCTTAGGCCCCGCCTAGGCACTAGGTGAGGCTTAACGCCTAACGATTTGCATAGGCCTGCCTAGACAAGGTTTACCGCTTTATTATATAAGAATGAAAACATGTATTTAGGTGCTGGTTAATCATTATTTAAGGTTCAATGTCACAAATAAGCATCGGCGTGCTAGTTTTAGTTTACTTTGGTGTAAAATATTATATAACTTTTGTTTCTTGTAGGTGATTGGTATGACAACTATTTGTTTGGAGGTTGCTCCTATGTAATTCATTGTTGGAATAATTATAACTTCAACGTAACTAAATAAAGTTATTGATTTTACTACAAGGGTTTTTCTTTAGATGCTTATGCAAACATATGGTAGAAGTAAGATATGAATAATATAAACATCTTTTATAAAAAAACATATCATCATCATCATTATTATATTTTGTGAATGAACCTCAAAATCATAAAAGCAATAATAATAATAAATAAAACGAGTTCATAAAAATTAACTAAGTTTCGTAACAATTAACTAAGTTTAGAATAATAATAATAATCTACTATTAATAAAGAGAATTCAATGAATATGATTTACACGGTGTCCTTTTGAAATTCCCAAAATGCCCTACATCAATAACGGAATCTCACCGTCGGTTTGCAACCTCCATCACCATTCCCTTATCAACCACCTATCAACCGTCAGTTTACTTGAAATAAAAGTGCCGCAACTACCAAAACTTTTGCACTTCTAATACACATCCATCCTTAAATTTTTTATGTTAAATATTAGATGCACGTACGTGCGATTTACACTAGTAATAATAATAATAATAAATTAAATATAAGTTTTATAAAAATTAACAAAGTTTATAATAATTAAATACTAATAATAATAAATTATAAAATATTAATCGATTTAACTAAGTTACATAAAAATTAACTTAAATTATATAATAATCAAAATAAATTAAAAATGGTCATAAAAATTTAACTTTGTTAATTGTAGTTTTATAAAAATTGAATAAGTTTATAAAAGTTAACTAAATTTATAATAATAATAATAAATTATAAAAGTTAACTAACTAACTAACAACAACAACAACTAAGCCATTATTCCCAAACAAGTTGGGGTCGGCTAGAGATGGAACCCAAAACTAAATGACAAAATCAATTTAAAAGTCATAATAATAACAATAACAATAATAAAATAAAGTCAAATAAGTAAATTAATAATAATAATAACTAAGTAAAATAAAAATAAAGATAAAGATAAAATTATATTTTTTAAAATGAAGATGAATATATATATAACAGCTTCTTCGCAATGCGAGAAAAATACTGCGTACATTATCAACCTCCCCAGAGCCCGCTATCGTGCGATAGCCTCGTGCACTGGGTTCCACTTTATATATATAATTGATAAGGATAACAATAATACTAATATTAATAATGGTACTAATAGTAATATTGGTCAAAGACCAAACGCTACGTCTTAGACTCCCTAGTCCTATAATCTACAACTTATAAAACTCATAGCTCATGGTTCTGGTACGTGGATCGCTAACTTTCACGCACTCATGTCCATGCCAGCTCTTCGGATATATTCCAATCCTTCAAGTCCCTTTTTACTACTTCCTCTCATGTCAACCTTGGTCGACCTCTACCTCTTTTTGAGCATTCGACGCGGCCTATAATTCCAAAGTGCATAGGTGCCTCGGACGACCTCTGTTGGAGATGTCCAAACCATCTTAAGCGATGTTGAATTATAAAATTTAACTAAGTATTATAAAAATTTACAAAATATATATTATAATAACAGCAATAATAACATAATTAAGTTTATAAAAATTAAATAAACTAATATAATAATAATAAAAATAACCAATGTTTATGAAATTTAAATAATTTTATAACAACAACAACAGTCATGATAGTAATTGTAACAATAAATAAACTAAGCTTATAAAAATTAATTAAGTTTCATAACAATTAATTAATTTTATTATAATAATAATATAATAATAATAAATTATAAAATATTAACCAATTTAGCCAGTTTTATAAAATCTAACTAAGTTTATAATAGTAGTAGTAGTAGTAGTGATAAATTAAATAATTTTATAAAAATGAACTAAGTTTAAAATAATAATACTAACAACAACAAGAGTCATAATAGTAATAATAAAAACAAACAAACTAAGTTTATAAATATTAACTCAGTTTCATAATAATTAACTAAGTTTAGAACAACAATAAGAATAATAATAACAACAATAATAAATAATAAATTAACTATAAGTTTTAAAAATATTAACTAAGTTTATAATAATAATAATAATAATAATAAATTATAAAATATTAACCAAGTCATCTAAGTTTTATAAAATGTGACCATATATATATATATGTATATGTATATATATATATATTAACTAAGTTTATGAAAATTAACTAAGTTTATAATAATTATAAATAAAGTAATAAATTATAAGATATTAATCAAGTTTACTAAGTTTTATACAAAATAACTAAGTCTATATTATAATAATAATAATAAATTGACAATTTATAAAAATGGACTAAGTTTAAATAATAATAATAATAATAATGAACTAAGTTTATAAAAATGAACTATGTTTATACAAAAATTGTGAAAATGCTTTCTGATTATCAACAATAACTTACTTATAAACTACAAGTTAAGACAAATAAAACTTTACGGTTTTAAGATATATTGAAGTTTATTTATTTATTTAAAATCTATACCAAGTCTTTGATTTGAGACAAACAACCATCCACGCATGACATACGCAAGTGGTAAAACTTATATAGTGTTAGATATCAACTTCTTCTTTTTTTATGAAAGAGTGGTCCTCAAAAAGGGGAGAGCACTCATTGATAAATATTATTAATGTGTGTATATATATAGTACAACAAATTGTACAAATGGAACTTAGGGATCATCAAATGGAACTTAGGGATCATCACATGGATGATCAAAATACAAGAAAAGAATCAAAAAGAAAAACAAATAGGCAGTGAATGTTCATTGTTATTATACAAGGCCTTTAACTAAAAAACATTCTTTGATGGATTGAAGTGCATAGAACAGGATCTTCGTGTGCTACAGTGTTTACCTACGTTAGTTTTTGAAGCCTGAAGTGTGGTTGCTAACAGGAAAGCAAGAATGAAGGTGCATGATATTAGAAAATTGAAACTAGCGAGTGAGCTTGCAGGTAACATAGTTGAGGCTGAACTGAATGAACTTGCTGAATGTGAGTAGCAGATTGCATCTGAACTGAATGAGCTGAGTAGGTGCGCGGGTGATCTGAGCTGTCAGTGTCTTGAACTGGGGCTTGTAGAAGCTTGCCTACATGCTTTGAATAGAACTATTACAGATGAAGTAGACTCGATCAGCACATAAGATTGGTAATCAAACATAAATGCAGATTGGCAAAATAGTTGAGTGAATGCGCTATTGTGAGGTGAGGGCAATGACGGTAGGCAGAGCATGCAAATGTGTGCTAACATAAGGTGAGGGCAATCACAAGATTGTTGGAATATGTAATGGCCCAGCTCGGTGAAACGCATATGCACTGGGCTGATGAATGCACACATAACTGTACGACCAGGTAGGTAGATAATTTCCTGAATGTGTGCATTGTTGTGTGGTGATATCAAGCAGAGTTGGGTGGTGATATATTCATGAATGCGTAGTGTGTTGAAACAATGGAAGGTGCCTTACTGTTGATGGGGATTTGAGGCTGAGTTGGAGCAATAATTGTTGAGCACCTAACGTGGACCTAAAGTGGATGAGTGTTAGATATCAACTTCAATCTATTGAATTCTACATGTTTCATACTTTAGTATAAATACCAACTTTGAAGCATATGTTATTTAATTTTCTTATACTTCAATGCTTTGCCAAGTGGACACGGACATGTTAAGACGTGACTATAACATGTAAGTTTGCATACATTATGTATGAAACGACTTGGGAATTTTACATGAAAGTTTGAGCTAATTGTATATGTTAACTAAGAAATAAGCTTTTCATTTTGCGGGACTAAAAATACATTAACCTTCTTACTGGTATATTATGGATTTAAATATAGGTGGAAGCAAGAGCATTAGGAAGTTGAGGAATAAAAGATTGGTGAATTTGTTAGGATTATCCTGTCAATGAAATGAGAGGCTTCTTGTTGCTGAATTACATTGGCTAGGTATCTCTTTCACTATGAGTTGTTTTGATTTTGTTTTAATCATATCTGTTTTAACTTTTTGATATCATCGTATTTTTAGAACATGCTAGTAGATGATACCAATGCAATTATGTACTATCCTTTGAAGATTTCTAAAGTTTGGGATAATTTTGAAGTCTGACAATAATATCGTAGGGAGTTTCACTTTATTTGAGTCTCATGAGAAAAGCAGCCATACTGATTTATGTGTGTTAGATATGCTTGCAAGTAAAATATTGTTTATACTCTAGCAAAAAATACGTAGTTATGTTATTCTACTTGAAATCCAGTACTATACTCGGTTTGATGGGTAGGTAAACACTGGTAAAAATGGAAAGCTAAGTTGTGTCAGGTTAAAACTAATACCCTTTATCATTCTCATTGAAATTCATTACAAATAGGGAAGCCAATATCCAAATTCCTATATAAAAAAGATAGGACTGCTTATTCTATTATATATGTCACATGGTCTGTTCATTTTGGAATGTTCCAAACACCCGTCCTTTATGAACAAAAAGTGTAAATTAGTTCTAAGATTATTCTTAACTTATAAATATTCAAAATATGTCCTCATGAAATCATGAGACGCGGAGATTTATAACATTTTTTTATTGTTATAGATTTGTAAAATAAAATAAAAGAATCACTTCCATAAAACAGAGGTTATAGATCATATCTGAAGACTGAAACGAAATAGAGGTTATGGATCTTTATGATCTTAGTAGCCTATTCAACTATTTTTATGGTTTCATTTCTATAACTGGGCTGCTTATTACTGGATATATTTGCTAAATGATGATTATTCATTAGCTATATTATGTCAATATATAAGAAGTAACTAACTTTAGTATTAGAAGCAAAAAAAGGGTTCAAAATTTGCTTTGTGTGATTTTGTTTGCAGGCTCTACCCATCCACACTGTGTATTAGCATGGAATATATGAGAACACACAATTTCAAACTTGCTGAATAGGTACTTAAATATCTTGGTCAATGTAGTAATAAGGTTATTTTGAATTCCTAAGTTCTGTTGTATAAGTTTATTCATGCAGTTTCACACTTTGACTAACAACATGTAAATGTACTTATCTAATTCCAAACCACTATCAGCTGCTAAATTCATTTGTTATTGAATGTTTTATCCTCCTCCTCTATATCTCATCAACGACTCATCATGATCACTAGTCTATCATGGCATCAAAAGTGTTATATTGATTGAAATATCACATGAAGAAGTGGGCAAAAAATTTCCTTCTATCTAAGCTTGTAGAATTGTTTTCATAGGTTTTCAATTAACAATGAATAAACTTTCAAGTTTTTATGCCATATAAGGTGTAGATTCATGTGTTCAAAACAATACTATACTGTTTAGTATAGGCTCATATTTACCTTCTTTTTTGCGATGATCTTAATTATTACAACACTACCATGCTATCTATGTTATTAAAGGTAAGTGGAGGGTTTTCTCTCTCCTCATTCCTATTGTGAATGAAACTGGCTTTCTGCTAAAAAAATATTCGCTTCGGTTTTTCTGCAGTCAAAATCTATATGCCCCTCTGATCCATTGGTGTACAATGAACTTGTATTAGTTTCATATTGATAGGGTTAGGGGTATGCCTAAGGACAATTATGTAATTTGTAACATATATCTAACTCGTTGAACAATCTTGTTCACAATAAAAATGTTTCTTTCTGTTATATACTTGATATAATGTGGTTATATTAATTAATTAATTTAATTAGAAGTATATTTAATAGAAAATCCATAAATGGTATATTGTGTGATAGTAGTTGCAAAGTGTTGTAACTGTGAGTAATCTATCACAATAAAACAAATATACCATTTTAAATGTTCCTAGTCAAGATGCATCGAGGTTGGATATCGATGTATCCGTTGAGACTAGAGTATGTAACGCTCTCCAATGTTAGGGGGTGTATTACTCATGACTGCTGGGGACACCTAAGGGTTATTTTTTTTTTTCTCAAATAAAAGTATATAATCAAAATGAGAATAAGAGCCATTCTCCGGGGCTTACAGAAAAGGCTAGCATCAAGCGACACCACCCAAAGACCCAAATTTTAAAAAGAACAAGAAAAACCAGAAATACAAAACTCAGCGGCAGCTATTCCGTCCTGTACATAGAAAGGAACAGAGAAAAAGAGACCACCAGCAAACCACCAACCCGTCTTTACCATACGGAAAGACCAGACCTCCAATCAGAACCACAGAAGCGATTGCAATGCAAACAACCAACACTGAGAAACCAACGCAGACTACCTCCAGGAGAGGAGACTATTGCTGGCCCACCGGATCGACCAGAACAGATAACCCTGGCCAGAGAAGAAGGAGACGGAACCACGGGCTGAGCTCTGCGCAGTGTAAGCAAGACTAATCCAAACCACAGAAACCACTACGAAAAGGCCAGGCGAGGAGCAGCAGCGTCCCAGAGTAGGAAAAAAAACCCGCTCGACCTTTCTTGAAGAAACCAGCCAAAACCCACCAGGCAAGCACAAGAGAAAGCCAAACAATGAAAAACCGCGCAAACCTGAACAGATGCTAACAAACACATTAAAGTAAAAAGAGGGGGGGAGAGGGAATAAGGCGGTGTGTGAAAGGCACCACCTTACTGAGAAGACTCAACCAACTCCAAGTCTGGCGGCCGACTGCACGCAAGTGATCGATAGCAGTCCAACTAACCGCCGGGATCTTTGGCTCATTGAACCCTTGAAAGGTCTACCCCGAAATGCCAAGAACACATCATTCCTCACGCGATGGATGATGGAAAGCGGATCCATAGGAACGTTGTCGAAAATGGCCTTATTTCTTGCGCACCAGACATGCCAGCAAACAAGACACGGGATTAGTCTGAACACGATAGCCCGAAGGGATTTCCCTGAATTCCCGCCCCACTAGGAAGAAAGAAAATCAGAGGACATGCCAGTATTACTCCGAGCCCCAACCAGGTTACCGAAGTAATTCCAGCAAGCTTTGGCAGTGAAGCCTTCGAAAAACAAATGGCTCAAAGATTCCCTTTCCCCGTTGCCGCAGCAATGACAGCGGGACACCAAAGGAATGCCGATATGTTGGATGTTAACGTCTAGTGGCAAACCATCGTGAAGAAGGCGCCACATAAGCAAAGAAACCTTGGGTGGAGTCCGAGTATCCCAAATGAAAGAGAATTCATGACGGATAGGGGAAGGAACTCTGATAGAAGACCAGGCTTTCAGAATGGAGAAGGAGTCGCCATCCCAGCCTGTCATGCCGCCGTGAGCGTCCGAGAGAGCTTTAACCGACTGCATATGCTTCCAGGTTTCACTAGCAAAAGAAGGAGAGCCGGAGAAGTTAGCTCCCTCAAGTCTATGATATTTAGCACGGAGGAAAGAAGCCCAAAGGGAGTTGTTAGCCCCAAACCGATGCCACAGTTTACACGCAAAGGCCTTGCAAAGGTCGGTCGGGTTACGCAGCCCTAAACCGCCTTCAGATTTGGGGCGACAAACCGTGTTCCACGACACCCAATGGTGCCGTCGATCGCTTTCCTTGTTACCCCAGAGGAAGGAAGAGGCCAAGGACCGGTAAGAACGGAAGAAAGAGGCAGTAGGGGTCATAGTCGCGAAGATATGAGTACCCATGGAATCCAAAACCGATTTGATGAGAACAAGCCTACCGGCCTGAGATAGAAGAGACGCATTCCAACGTAAAATCTTTCCCCTCACTTTGTCAAGCAAGGGATCGAAAATAGCATTTAGTTTCCTGCCCCGATAAAGGACAATACCAAGGTAAGGAAGCGGAAGGGAAGATTCCTTGAAACCAGAGGTAGACTCGATCCAAGAAGCTCTAGCAGGAGACAAATCCTTAGAATGAACGAAGCAGCATTTGGAGGGGTTAACAAGCTGACCCGAGGATCTCTCGTATTGATGGATAAAACTAAGGAGCCTCCTAACAGAGGAACGGCTGCCGTTAGAGAAAATAACAATGTCATCAGCGAATGATAACGAAGAAATAAGGGGACAACCCCTCGGGATACCGAATCGTTGGATTTGACCATAAATGGTTAAGGACTGAAGACCCCGAACAAACGCCTCAGCCGCAATCACAAATAATGAAGGCGAGAGAGGATCCCCCTGACGCAGGCCCCTCCCTGCTTTGAAGTACCCATGGGCGGAGCCATTGATGAGGACAGAGAACCAGGCGTTGGAAATAAGTCGCCAGACCATGTCAATCAACCCCTCCGGAAACCCAAAGGTCCGAAGGACCTTGATGACGAAGAACCAGGACATGCGATCGTAGGCCTTAGCCATGTCTAGTTTAAAAACGACATTGGAACCCCTAACTTTCCGATCAATTTGAGAGATCAGTTCCTGGGCGAGGAGGACGTTATCAGAGATAAGATGACCTCTAACAAAGCCTGCCTGAGATGAGGAAATGATACGTTCAAGGAACGGCGCCAAACGGGTGGCCAGAATTTTCGAGATAACCTTGTTAGAGAAGTTACAGAGGCTAATGGGACGAAAGTCCGAGCACGCCCGAGGGTTGTCGCACTTCGGAATGAGAATCAAATTGGTAGAGGTCCAACCAGAGGGAAGATTTCCCCCCGAGAAGAAAGATTGAACAGCCAGACAAAAATCCGCCTGGATAATAGACCAAGTAGTCCGATAAAAAACACCATTAAAGCCGTCAGGACCACTGGCACTGTCCTTGCTCAGAGCAAATGCACAAGAACGGATCTCCTCAGGGGCCGGGATGTCCGTTAGCATGGCGCCCTCTGAGGGGAGAACTAACGGAGGAATGAAAGCCAAAAGGGCTGGGTCAGTAACAGAAGCTGACGGGGAGCCCAGGAAGGATTGGAAGTGGGAAAGGATGACGTCTTTCACTTCCTCGGGCTCAGAGGCCATAGTTAGATCAGGACGCAAAATTTCACGGATTGATAAAAGACTATTCTTCTTACGAATAGAAGAGTGGAAAAATTTGGAATTCGCATCACCGTGGATAGCCCACTTGACCCTTGCCTTTTGACGGAGGTAGTCATTCTCGACACGAAGTTCGGAGGAGAAAGAAACTTGGGCAAGGTCCCACGTCTCCTTGTTTGAGGCGGATGGAAGGTCGTCAAACAAAGATTCGGCAACGATTAGAGCCTCTTCGGCAGATCGAACGCGATCGAAAATGTTCCTAAAAACTTCAACGTTCCACACCTTAAGGCAAGCCTTGAGACGCAATAGTTTGCGCCCAAAAGCCGAACAGGGAGAGGCAGAAACAGGGGAGCTCCAAGAGTTAGAGACCACTTGAAGGAAAGAGTGGTGGGTCCTCCACATGCTCTGGAATCTAAAAGAAGAGGGTCCCGAGATCGAGAGAGGAGAGCACCGAAGTATCATGGGAGCGTGGTCCGAGAAGGACCGATGGAGATGAGAAATAGAGAAAGAGAAAGGAAGCCGAAACCAATCCTCCGATCCAAAAACCCGATCCAGTCTAGAGAGAATACGATTCGGGCCTTCTTGGTTGTTGGACCAGGTGAAAGCCGATCCGACGAAGGGGATTTCCGAAAGGCTTGAGGAGACGATGAACGAGTTGAAATCAGCCATTGCCCCTCGGTTTATGGCCGCCCCACCCCTCTTCTCCTCCTGGGTAGCAACGATATTGAAGTCTCCGCCAACCACTGACGAGGAGAAGCCATACGAATCGAGAGCAAGAATATCAGACCACAGAGCCTGACGACCCAATCGATCACATTTGGCGTATACAGCCGAAAAAATAAAGGAGGGAGCAAAAAAGGAGGACGAACAAATCACAGAGAGGAGCTGATCGGAGTCGAAAAGGGGTAGAATCACAAACGATTTGGACCATAAAATCCAAATCTTGCCCGAGACGTTTGCCGAGCCACCACCGAATCCTAGGGAAAGAATAATTCGGGGAAGGTTCGCCGGCTCAATCATGGGCTCCAGGATCGCAACCAACCCAATTGAGTGCTTCTTAACAATGCGCTTTAGCCTAGCTAGAGACGCGTCGTTGCCAACTCCACGAATATTCCAGAAAAGAAAATTCGCCATGAGAAATGAGGGCCAAAAGCGAGGCGACCGGGTCGAACACACCCTAGCCTCAGACCAGATACAGAGAAAACCGAGCCGATCGGTCGATCTGCTCGGACGCCGCTATAGAGCGTGTGCGAATGGTGCGAGGAGTGGAGATGGCTCTCCGCGACCTTCGCCGAGACGATCGCTGCGGAGGGACGGCCGCCTCAACCATCGCCTCTCCCCCAGCCCCTATCGAGGAGAGCGAAGAAGGGCTATCCGATATGGCTGAGGGAGTAGAGTTCCTAGCCAAACAATCCAGCCGCTCATTAAGGAGCGCAATCTCTGCCTTGCTCATCAGAGGAATAGAAATGGAGATAGGGCACAAAGAAGAAGAACGAGAACACACCGAAGAGCAATGAGAGGACGAGGGGATATCCCTATCTAACAAAATAGAAGGAGACCGCAAGCAAGACGGGATGCGGTCCACACAAAACCAGGAAAGCCAATCGTACCAGCCAAAGGGGGACATATCACCACCATCTGCAGTGATAACCGACGGACCAAAAAAGGAGACAAAAGCAGAATCAACCGAAGACAAAGTAAAACCGAAGGAGGAGGAGCCCGATATGAGAACGGTGGAATCAGAAGCAGACGGACTACAGAATAATGTAGGAGAGCAATCAGATTGCTTCCCATGTTGCTGTTGGACTCCTTCCACTGCCAGACTGTCACTAATCAGACAGCCCCGCGTATAGGAAAGAAGTCTCGGCTCAGCCCCGATGCCTCGATCACCCGCGCGAATCGAGAGTGGCTGGCAAGTGTCCACACTGCCCGTATAACGGTCGAAAGCGATCGCTATACGTCCAGTTGTAGGAGAGCGCCCACGCCGACCACATCGGGTCTTAGCCATCCATCGACAGACCCAATAGGGCTCAGCCCGATAAGACCCAAAACAACCAGACAAACTAGAGGACGCCAAATTCGGAACTGATGGGGAATCGATTTGGCCACGAAGAGGAACACTACAAACGAATTCCAGTAGGCCGAGCCCAGATCGAATACGAGCTCGAGCGGAATCGATGTAGCAGAGGGAGAGCTGCACCGAATCCAAAGGAAAGCAGTCGATCCCAGACAGGGAACCAACGGTAGAATATGACTCCCTGTCATGAGTGCTGACCACAAAAGCATGGAGGAAATAAGCAAAGCTCAGCCGAGTGAAGATGGCCTCAATTGCCACCAGCCCAACAAAAAACAAACAACCATCTAAAACAACGAGAATGCTAAAAGAGGAATGAGAGAAGCAAACCTGCCATTCCATCGAGCCACCACCGAGTCCAACCGAGGCCAAAGCCCTCTGCGGCGAAGAACCAAAAACCGACAACGGAGACGCCAACGGCGTTGCTTCCGAAGGAACAGGCGAGCATCCCATTAGACAACCGGTCGTTGGCGGAGGATTGGTGGTCAAATCCAATGCCCCACTGCCACCAGCAAGACCGGAACAGCTAACAGTGCCAAAACCAAAATCAACCTTGTCCAAAGCCGCCGATATCTCGTCCCCAAGAATTGAGAGACGAGGAATGAAGCAGCCTCGCTCTTCAGCCAAGAAGGGTCCAGAAAGTTCGGAATCAAGACCATAATCCAGCGAACCAAAGCACGTCCCAAAAGAGGACGAGTCCAAGTCTCCCACCTCTGCCCCAAAGTGGAGGCTCGGAACAAAACGGGTGATGAAATCCCGTTCGCCGAAGGCCTCCAGAAGGTCAGGGGAGGCGAAAGGAAGCAAACTCTCATCAGCATCGGAGGACAGCGAGGCTACAGAGGACCGGTCTCGGATGGAATACGAGAAACACGGTATAATCTCCATGAACCGCTCGCCTACAACTAGAAAACGGAATCTGTTCAACACCGCTGCCGACAAGTGGGAGAAGACGCAGATCTCCACAGAATCAGGACCAATAAAGCACACAGACAGCGGTGGTGCCACAACCTTCAACAAAGCCTCAGCTACAACAGCAAATGGGGGACAAGCACCCACGAAATCACCATGAAAGTAAAAAAGCCCCAAATCCACACAAACCCTAGAAACCATTGCGCTGGAGATTATCGAAAG
This sequence comes from Allium fistulosum, assembly GCA_030737815.1. Classification (NCBI taxonomy): domain Eukaryota; kingdom Viridiplantae; phylum Streptophyta; class Magnoliopsida; order Asparagales; family Amaryllidaceae; genus Allium; species Allium fistulosum. The sequence goes on along the minus strand of CM060905.1, from coordinate 150,122,464 downwards.
CACGCCAAAAAGAAGAACGCGCACAACCAGAGACGGATAAAATAATTCGCGAAGAAATCAGAAGAGAATCGCGGAGGGAAAGAAATTTAGGTCGCCATTAGAGAAAGAAATAAGACCGTTGGTTAAAAAAAAGTGTTTACGTCTCATTCACTCGGGACACCTAAGGGTTACATTCTGATAGTTATTGGATAACTATGGAACGAATCACTCGATAGTTTTCTATTAGTTAATATAACTAAGGTCAAATAGAAAATATGATGTACTAATTTACACAGTTCTCTCGACTTGAGAATACCGTGGATCTTCAATATGAAAGCTCCGCTTTGATTATAATTAAATCATGCCATGACGTTCTACCGAGTGACTATAGTTGGGTCAAGTGGAAGTATTGGAAGTGAAACACTGTTCAAGAGAGGATTCGTCTCCTCGGTTATATGGGGTTAGTATCATGGTCAACTCAAGTCAACTCGAAGTCAAAGTCTCTAGTCAGAGCATTTTGGTTAATAATAATTGTTATTATTGAACCAAGGACTTTGTGTTTGGACTATAAAGTTGAATGTGGATGATATTGGAATTTTGATCATTACCAAATTCCATAAGTCTTGATATGATGTAGTTTTGACGAAGAGAATTGGTGTAAATAATTGTCACTATCAGGTACCTCTTATAATATGTAAAATTTAATTTTACCGAAAAGACCTATAATCGATGAATTCAGCCAAACTATCATACCACCTGCTAAGTGACGTGTGAACGGTAATATTTGAATTGTTCAATATTGATCGATGACTGAATTCACACCTCTGAGTCGTACAACCGCATTTGTGATTTCTCCGAAAAGCACACAATTTAATTAGTTTGTAAAATGTTGCAAACTAATTAAATTAATTAATATTTATGAAATATTAGTTATTGTTAATTTATTTTTTGTTTTGAATGTTGTTGGTAATTATTTTAATGCATATATAAAAGTTATATTTGCATATATCGATATGCGATATCGGTATAATTTTAAACATGTTTTAAACAATAAAATAATTATATAAAATTAGTTTTCTTTTATTTGGAAAGGTTGTATATTTGGAATGTGCTTGGATCAGCCATATAATGGTAAGAGGAGGAAATCAATTAATGAGATTAATTGAAATTTGAAAAGAGGAATAAAGGAGGAAGTTTTAATAGGAGAATAGAAAAAGGTTCCTTTAATTCTATTAAAAATAAAACCTACTCATTTTTGAAAGTATAGAAAACAGAACATGACTTTCATTTTTGTTCTCTTTTTTTTCTCTTCTCTATCATTCATTCACGGCTGAAACTTCATCCAAAAAAAGAACCATCAAAACAAATTCAAATCAACATCAAACTAAATTAAAAAGGTGGTTCATTCTTCTCTTGCAAAGTGGGATGGTGATTTGCTTGAAATCTGAGAAGCCACAAATCAATGTGTGATGAAGGGTAAGGTCTATCGGATCTAGAGAGTGATCAATCAGATCTAGGTATTGTTCTATCATTTAAGGTGTTTCTACATACTTCATCCTAAGGTAATTATATGTGTGTATAATTCTATATTTACATATTTTATAATTTTTTCATATCCCCTTAATCTGTATCTTTCCCTTCTGTTCATATTTGTGAATTATAATCTTGATTTTAATATCTCCATTCTCTTGCTTGAATCGATTGTTCTATCATTTTAAAATATAGAATGTTTTCTTTTGTTCATTGCTATTTTGTTGCGAATTATAAGATCTCATTTTCTTTCTCATGTATGATTGTTTGATTAATTAATTTAACCTAGATCTAGACCTTCTTAATTTTATTTTATGTACTCTATATGATTGTTTACAAAGTTTGTTTAATCTAGATATTCTTATCTCAAATCTATATATGCCTATGTCTTTTGATTTTGTTGTTTAAAAAAATGAACATAATTGAACTTCGATTTTTTTTTCATAATTTAGTTTTTCATATCAAAAGGTTTACACTTGAATATTTAGACATGGGTTGCTATGTAATTAAAACTTGGTAATAATCGCATTAATTAATCTTTGTCATTCAATTAATATAATGTTTTAATTGTCATGGTTCAAATCATTCTAATATAAACTCTTCCTTTTAAAAGAAAAAGGGAAACATTAAATTAATGATATATTCCATGATTTGCAATTCCATCTAATTAAAAATTATATCTTTACTTAAAAAGGAATGATTCTTTTCACAACTGTTTCAAACCATTTTTATTAATCTTAATATTCTTTGATTTACTGCTTGTAATTGAATTGAAATCTATTTTATTTGAACCGTTATGCTAAACATTAATTGTATATGTGTGTATATATATATATATTCATATTGTGTGTATATATATATGTATGTATTTATATATTAATAAATAAATAAACTGTTTATGTTTAGGCGACAAAGGCATATATATAAATGGGAAATGTGTCCATTGTGGTGTAAATCCCAGCACTTAAGCAATGTTTACATTAACTTTGTACACTTTTATATGTCGTACTTACACTATACACATGGCGCATGTAATGTGCTCATAATCATTTGCAATTAATCAAATTAAATTGAATTAATGCTTTCCTAATAAAACATTCAATTGAAATGTTAACATGTTTATTCAGCATATTATCAATCTAATCGGAGATAGAGAAATATGATGTTTTTCTCTCTCCAATCAATGTTGTGTACTTTCTTAATTAATTGCATAACTATTAGAGAAGGAAACTAAAGGTTACTTTCTCATATTTATTTTAATAAGTAACTACTACACACATGGGTGTATTTGATACACTAATTCATATAAATTTATATAATATTCAAACCCTTTTGAAATATTTTTACCAAATTAAATAAAATATTGATTTTATTTTAAAGAAAATTTAGATAAGATCTAAATGCATTTAGACTTCATAGGCTCGTTAATCATCCAAAGTGGCAATTTTTTTGAAATTCGCTCATTTCTTCTGCTATGGGCTAGCCCAGTTCCAACACATATCATATGGAGGATTAAGAAACTTCAACTCTCCTATCAACTACTATGTTTTCCATTATGCAGTAAGATATAGCACTATGATGCATTGTTATGATTATTTTTCTATGTTCACTTAAAGCTTGCAGTTATCAAAAAGCAATTTAATGGTTTGAGAAAACTATATCTCACGTAGCGTCTTTACTGAATGAAACATGGAACCAACTTTGGTGAATCTTGCTCATCCACAAAGAAAGCTAAAGTATGTGAATAATCATCTATACAGTTGTAGTCAGTATCTTTAGCTACAACTTCATGAGCAAGTACTTATTTTTAATATCTGCATTTGAACTCGGATTGTAATGGATATTGTGTATACGTTTGATCATGTTTAATACGATGTTTGTGGTATTTGGTATGTTTGATATAATGCATTGCATTTTCTGATTATTATATTATTTGACTCTTACATTGTTCATATTGTTATGTTTTGAAAGAAGATTCGTTTTGATATAATATTACTAAACTGTAATATATGATAGAGTTAAGAGGATGCCCTAGGAGCAATTATGTAATTTGTTACATATATCTAACTCGTTGACAAATCCTGTTCGAAATAAAAGGTACTTTCTTCCTATTATATACTTGATATAATGTGATTATATTAATTAATTAACTTAATTAAAAGTATATTTAATAGAAAAATCCATAAATGATATATTTTGTGATAGTAGTTACAAAGTGTTGTAACCGTGAGTAATTTATCACAACGAAACAAATATACCATTTTAAATGTTCCTAGTCAAGATGCATCGAGATTGGATATCGATGTATCCGTGAGACTGGAATGCCCAACGCTCTCCAAACGTTGGGCAGTGTATTACTCATGACTGCTGGAAGCACCTAGGGGTTACATACTAATAGTTATTGGATAAGTATGGAACGACTCACTCGATAGTTGTCTGTTGGTTAATATAACTAAGGTCAAACAGAAAATATCGATGTGACTGATTTACACAGTTCTCTCGACTTAAGAATACTATGGATCTTCAATATGAAAGCTCCGCTTTAATTATAGCCAAATCATGGCATGGTGTCCATCGAGTGACTATAGTTGGGTCCAGTGGAAGTATTGGAAGTGAAGCACTATTCAAGAGAGGATTCGTCTCCTCAGTTATATGCGGTTAGTATCACAGTCAACTCAAACCAACTCAAAGTCAAAGTCTCTGGCCAGAGCATTTCGGTTAATAATAATTGTTATTATTGAACCAAGGACTTTGTATTTGAACTATAAAGTTGAATGTGGATGAGGTTGGAATTTTGACCATTACCAATTCCATAAGTCCAAAGTGATATAGTTTTGATAAAAAGAATTAGTGTAAACAAATGTCACAACCGGGTAACGCTTATTAAACTAAAATTGGATTTTTACTGAAAATAAGTAAGCGATAAATTTGGCCATAATGTCACACCACCTGCTATGTGACGTGTGAATGTTAACATTAGAATAGTTCGATGTTAATCGCTGACCAAATTTACACCCAAGAGTTACGCAGCCTAAATGATGAATTCCCTTAAGACCAAACGATTTAATTAGTTTATAATTGTTATAAATTAATTAAATTAGTTAATATTTATGAAATATTAATTCTAAAATTTGAATATGATTTGAGAAATAAATAATGTTATATATATATATATATATCTATAATAGTTATAAACATATCGATCGATATACAATATCGACAAGCGATTAAATTAGATTTAATTGCATAGTATTTTGGCTTGGGCTTAGATGGGTTTAAGGTCCATTATTAGAGCTGCAAAATTTCGGTTTTGGGAAGGTCTAGGGGTGGCTAAAACACAGGGAATTGGCTTGGAGATAATGGGTTGAGATTAAGTGAGAATAGGTAAAAAGGTTTTCCTCATTTCTCTCTAATACAACTCTCTATATATATATATGTATGTATGTATGTATCTCTAAAAATAATGATGAACTTTTTTTGGCCGCCATTACCTTCTACATTGCTGATTAAAACATAGCTCTCAATCCACTTCAAAATTATCAAATATATTTCAAATTAAAATAATACTATTCGATAGTTAGAGGTCGGTGATTCCGGACTTGCAATCTGACGAATCAAGAACAGTAAAAGGAAGGGAAGTCATTGCTTCAACGTGGATTTAAAGACATCATTAAATTTGTAATTTTAATTCACATTACAATAACTAAATTATATTTTATGATCCTATAATGAGCAATTTCATATCTGTTGAAATATATTGCTACTATATGTTTAGTTGGGTGAGATTTTTGTAAGTAGATGTGGTTGTCACAAATCAGTTTGGTTATGTGCATAATTTGTTTATTATACTATTTGATTTATGTATAGACAAATGTTGTTTACTGTACAAAATCAATTTTTGTCACTAATAATTGTTTTATATATATTTATTAATAGATTTATATATATATATATATTAGTGTATATTTCTCTCTCATAATAGCATATATGCATATATAAGATATATATGTGATTTAAAAAATTTAGTACACTTATTTATATATAATTTAAATTTACAAATTTGAAAATTAATTATCATACATATATTCATATTTTTAAATTAACATTTATTGAATTTTTGAATTTTTTATTATATATAAAATAATTATTACATTAGAAATTCAATTTTATATTTAAAAATATTATATCATTTTAGAAACATATATAAAAAATTTAGGAATTTTTCAATAAAGTTTATTATTTTTAATAATTAATATTATTTCGGAAAAACTTTTTATGATTTATTAAAAATAATAATTTAACTGAAAAATTCTTTAAAATTTTTCTTAACCTTTTATTCATGATCCTTGTATTTCTGAAATTTTAAAATTTTAATTTTTCATAATATATTATTTTATATTAAATAATTATTGCCGAAATCAATGTATTTATTTTTAAAAATAATATTCCAACTTTGAAAAATCTTCAGATTTTTCCTAAGCTCTATTTCATGATCCTAGATTTTCGAAAATTGTAAAATTTAAATTTTCATCAATAGATTATTTTATGCTAATTATTTATGGATGAAAACATTATTTTATTCATAATATATACAAATTAAAATATTAAAATTATTATGTTTGCAAAACTAAGTTAATTTTAAATTATTATAAATAATTTTTAATAATTGTCCTCTCTCTTTCTATATATATATTTATCTATATATAAATGTTTTATGTTCATATATTATATATAATATATTTATACATACATGTGTGTGTGTGTTTTGTAACACATATACATGCACATATTTGGACAACATACATGACATACAAAAGGAGCTAATATGTCCGTTGCGATGTAAATCCCAACATCTACATATGGACATATTATACCTTTCACAGATTATTATGTTACACATGCATTCATACATATATGTACATGATACATTTACGTATAAACTAAATCAAATAAAATTAATTTCATATCTTAATATATTTGAATTTAAATAAAATAAATGATTTTATTTAAATGAAATTTAGAAATGTTCTAATTCAGTTAGATTTTATAGGCCCAATAAAAGATCTAATAAGGTAAAAAATTTGAAATTCACCCATAACTTCCGCTGCGGTCTAGTCTAGTTCCAACAATGGTATCAAAGCCCAATAGCCTATGCGGTCTAAATTAGTCATATTGGGGTTAACTAATTAAGCTTATCCACTTAGTACGGTGTTTAGAAAGGTAATGTCTAGTATTGGAATTGGATAATCAATTACCTTGTCCTACCTGGTTACCGGCCTAGCCTGAAAGGTGAAGTGAGCCCAAAGGTTGCTCCTAATAGAAAAGGCTCAACTTAATTTGGGCCTTAGGCTAATTTTCAAAATCATTTTGAAAATTAATGTTAAAGATTTTAAATTTAATGGTTAAATTTAAAATAAAACATGTTTATTATAAATATTATAATACTACATAAGTTTTCAAAATGTTTGAAAATATTTATCTAATAATTTCAAAATTTAAATTTATTAATAATATTAATAAAATTAATTAATTAATTATGTTAATTAATTAATGTATATATGCATGTATTATATATGTTGATATATGTTATGTTATTTTAAAATGTTTAAGATAACATAAGTATACATGTATGTATACAAGATAAAATTTGAAATTAATAAATTTTAATAAAAATTGTTTAATTGAATAAATTAATTAAAGGTAAATTAATTAAATAAAATACACATATATGTGATATATGTGCGTTGCACTATAAAGGTTATAGTATACAATATAAATGTTATAGTAGATATGTCCAATATAAAAGTTATATTGGAATAGTAATTTAAAATTAATTAAAGAGTTAATTGATTAAAATTAATTAGATAAGATTTAATCAATGATATATTATACGTAAGATTATCATATAAGTAATATGAAATATAAAAGTTATATAACAGTAAAACTTATATGATATGTGTATAAATTAAATGTGGAACATTAAAGAAACCTAAATAGACTTGAGAAATAAATACATATGTAAATGTACATATACCGTGATTTCTGATGTGTTTGACACTTGAATCGCTGGGGTACTTTATAAGAAATATACTATTCTATATGTCGATATCACTCGATATATATATTGAAGATTATGAATCTTCAATAATGTTGTCCTCTACCATATATATTAATAAATTACTTACATACTCCTTGGTTGTTGAGCAAACTCAAACTAGAGATGTTATGCGTAGTATTATTAATATATTAAAAAGATGAGGTAAGATAACTATATGTATTTATTGAGCAAACTCAAGGTACATATATTATACTTAGGCCATCACGATATGGTAGGTATGAGTGAATAATATCTTTTGATTTGTTGTGCAAACTCAAGGTCGAAATGAGATTAGAACAAGGAAAAATGGGTTAGGAGTTGTATGTGATACAACCGATAAGGAGTTATCCATCGTTTGTGGGGCTATGATTTGTTGAGCAAACTCAATGTAAGAATACCAAAACAAACGAGTCCTAACACCCACTAGTGAAGTTGTAAGATTTCTATGTTTCATCTTAGGGTTTGGAGAAACATAAAAGACTAGTGGAAGCCTTATTAGAAAAATGAAATAGTAACATTTAACCTTTCTAATATTGTAAGAACACATGCCATATAATGTTATAATTATCTACAATGATAAATTTGTGCATTTAATATGATTGATAAAACGTTTGTCAATTAACATATATAAACAAACTGAATTTAAAGTTGACAAATAGAAATATAACATATACTTACTAATAATTCTAATTGCATGTTATATAATGTTTCTATACCCATGCAAGTGCCTAATTTCAACTACTTAATACATTTGTAAGTTGGTCACTTATATGTTTATTTGGTTTAGACCGTGTATTGCATTTTATGAGTTTTTGAACTCTAAATGCAATTCAAGACTATGAATATTTGATCCATGTACTTTCACATATAAATGTTATATGGTGAACAGTCATAGTTTGTGTGGTACAATATTTCGATGAAGTTAGTTCATTCGAAGTAAGCCAATAAACAGTATTTTAAGATCATGCATTCAACTTGAATGATTTCAAAAGGATCATATTGCATTAATATACCAGAAGACCATAAACTACGAGATACATCTTAGAACTCGATCGTTGAAATGTCATCTTGATCGGTTTACATAAAGTGCAACATATTTGATGTCTTAAATGTTGAGAATGATCGAATGCCCTTTTGTAAAAAGTTTGTTATGATATTGTAGTAAGGTTTTCTTTTGAATAGTTCGACCATTTGAAAGAAAAACGAATGTATAAGAATAGATGTAATTTAAGGTAAAGTTGGAATGAAGAGAATGAATAGTCACTTCTGCTTCATAGAGAAACATTGGAAACAAGAATTGTAATAATAATTGATACTTAATATTGGAATATGAAATATGATTTTTATTCCGAAATGTATTTTCATATAGAATTTTTTTTCTATAACATTTATTTCTTTGAGTTGAAGATATTTGATCAAAGAACTCTCCACTATAAACTAGTTGTAACATACGAAATAAGTAAACAATATTAAGTGAATGGTGGACCTTTAGATTTAGTACGCTATTATAATAATGGCGGAAATAGTGGGAGCATGCTATATAGCACCTAATGATTGCATCAAATTACGAAAATTGTTTTTGTAAAATATACCGAACATTATTTGTGAAATAACGTTTATTTTTGGTATTGACTGAAAAATAGATATAACCATATTTCAATATGAGTATTATGAATATTCATTATGAAATAGAACTATATTATGGAATTTGTTTTCATGGAAAAAGTGATGCAACAAAAATACATATGTGTCTAATATTATTTACAGTTGTTTTGGAACTATAGACTAAGCTGTAGTTTTGAGAAATAATTTTACTATATGATTATGAATCATATGATACAGGTTAATTATATCTCAAACAATTAATGGCTATGCACCCATTCAGTGGGAGCATCAGAAGAGTTGATGAACTCTTTGAATTAATACATATTGATGTATGCAATCACAAGTCTATTAATACCAAAAGGGTTCCACATACTTTGTTATATTCATCGATGATTTATTACCAACATGAACATGTGTATTAGATACACATGTAGTAAGTTTATGATAAAATCATTGAATAAAGTAAATAAAATAACATGCAATAGAATAAAGTGATTTGATTTGGTCGAACAAGTGAGTATATTGGAAAGAATTCCAAATGTACCTAAAATTGAATATAGTTCCAATCTCATAAGTCACTCCTCCACGTGATACGTAATGATGCATCGATAAGGAGTAATCAGACATTGTTGGACAATTTACGATTAATTGTGAGTGAAGTTGAGTTAGTTTCTTTCTATAAGGTCATGTACTTAAGAGTAGTACACAAGGTTGATATTATTTCATCTAAACAACAGTTTACAGAATCATACCAGATAAGGGTTTGTAAGAAATCCCAATATATCCTAGGCCAAGGAGTTGGAAGGTTGTGTGAGTCGAAAGATTGCATGTAATAATTGTTCATGAGAGATCTTGTATGAAGCGGCAAAAAAATTTTTTGGAAAGATCTATCATCAAATGACATATTTATGTTTTAAACATAATTTTTGTAAAATAAAATCAGTTTTATAAATAAAAAGGTGCATAAAGCATTTATGAATTCCTATTCTATTTGCACTAAGAAACAATTGTTGTTTCAAGATATATCAACTTCATTGTGAATGAATTTCTTCAAGAAATTTTTGGTAGTTAAATGGAATTGGAGCCAATCCAAAGATAGAACTGATTATATGAGATGAAGTGAAATTAACTAACCTAAATAAACACATAGCATTAGAATGTCTAATAAGTATTCTCGTACATCGAAGAAAAACTATGAGTTTCTTATTAATGCCGAAAATATACATTACCCTCGGTTGTTTATTTAAACCATTAAGATTGTTGACCCTATATGGTATGATGCGCAAATCTGAAAGAATTCCAAGTACGCTATTAAAATATGCTTTTTGGTGGTCGTAACCAAAGAGATGTAATCCATCGGCCGAGATTATGTATTTATTGGAAAGACTAATGTGGTTGGAATTAAATGAGCAATGTTGATAAGAATAATATTGCAAATTTCAATTGTTGAAATTAGCATAATAGATTTAGTATTCAACATGCTCACAGATTTACTCACAAAATTATCGCTCGATAAGACTTAGTGTTTGGTACTTATGTATTAAAATAGAAAATTCTAAATAATGATTTAGAGTGAGCTGTTTACACATATTAACCAAAAATGCCTCAAAGTCAGTGGGAGTGATATTGGGTTTGTGAGTCTTTGGATATGATCCAAGAAATGATACGAATGTATCATTTTATAAGCATCAAGATTGAATAAGTATTTTGATAGAAATATCAAATAGTTTGATTTTCAATCAAAGTGCAGAGTAAGCGTGTGTTCATAAGAAAGAAAGTTAAAAGGTACGTTGATATTTCTAAACTATAAGTAAACAACATGTTGTTGTTTTTAACAATATGTTGTATTAAAATCAACTTTAGTTGTTTTAATACTCAATTTTGGATTGTAAATGATGTCTTTTATGGTGAGTATAAAAGATATAGGGATTGTCCCAAAACGATATACAAGAGCATCTATTAAAAAGAGAACATGTAAGTTGGATTCCTTATGAATTAGCAATAGGAATTATCATACAAATAATATTGTGTATGATATTGTGTTTTGTTTATGTATTTGATACATGGAGCAAATATAAAATCCAAATTGATATCACTAAATGGTTGTCTGAGGTATTCTCGCGTATTTATGAAATACTAGAGAATTGTTTATAGAAACAATGAACTCGTTATGATGGAACGTTTAGACACAAACTTTTATAAGGGATATTGAGTATAACATGTCAATGATAAAATTCAAGTTAAGATCTTTAATTTGAAAATGTTTCAAAATAAAAGTGATTGTGGTCAATTTAACGGAATGTTGAGAACATTAACTTGAATGGCGCTACAATAAACCAATGTATATAGATATAAATGCACAAATTTATAATTAAGTCAAAGGTGATTCCAAATATTGAGAATCCCATAATATTGTTATAAGATAATAATGTCATGAAATTGGTCATGATAGAACTTAAAGCTCACTAGAAGTCGAAAGACATACTTCGAATCATTCCACATGATAAAGGCAGTTTATCAATGTCAGAGAGAGTTAATTGATAAAGTAGATAATTAAAACATAATAGCATACTCATTCACTAAGGGACTGACCTAATTGGTTTTGAGAAAACTGATTGGAGAAGTTGGAATTAGATTCTAGAATTGACCCCAAGTGCAAGTGGGAGATTAATAGAGTTAGGGATATGCCCTAGGGGCAATTTTGTAATTTGTTACATATATCTAACTCGTTGACCAATCTTGTTCGGAATAAAAGGTGTTTTCTTCCTATTATATACTTGATATAATGTGATTATGTTAATTAATTAACTTAATTAAAAGTATATTTAATAGAAAAATCCATAAATGATATATTTTGTGATAGTAGTTACAAAGTGTTATAACCATGAGTAATTTATCACAACGAAACAAATATACCATTTTAAATGTTCCTAGTCAAGATGCATCGAGACTGGATATCGATGTATCCGTTGAGACTGAAGTACGTAACGCTCTCCAAATGTTGGGCAGTGTATTACTCATGACTACTCGGGGCATCTAGGGGTTACGTACTAATACTTATTGGATAACTGTGGAACGACTCACTCAATAGTTTTCTGTTGGTTACTATAACTAAGGTTAAAGAGAAAATATCGATGTTACTGATTTACACGGTTCTCTCAACTTGAGAATATTGTGGATCTTCAATATGAAAGCTCTGTTTTGATTATAGCGAAATAATGGCATGGCATCCATCGAGTGACTATAGTTGGGTCGAGTAGAAGTATTGAAAGTGAAGCATCATTCAAGAGAGGATTCGTCTCCTCAGTTATATGTAGTTAGTATCAAAGTCAACTCAAAGTCAAAGTCTCTGGCCAGAGCATTTTGGTTAATAATAATTGTTATTATTGAACTAAGGACTTTGTATTTGGACTATAAAGTTGAATGTGGATGAGGTTGGAATTTTGACCATTACCAAATTCTATAAGTCCAAAGTGATATAGTTTTGACGAAGAGAATTTGTGTAAACAAATGTCACAACTGGGTAACGCTTATTAAACTAAAGTTGTATTTTTCCCGAAAATGAGTAAGCGATAAATTTGGCCATAATGTCACACTACCTGCTATGTGACGTGTGAACGTTAACATTAGAATAGTTCGATGTTAATCACTGACCAAATTTACACCCAAGAGTTACACAGCCAAAATGATGAATTCCCTTAAGACCGAACGATTTAATTAGTTTATAATTGTTATAAATTAATTAATATTTATGAAATATTAATTATAAAATTTGAATATGATTTGATAAATAAATAATGTTATATATATTTATAACAGTTATAAATATATCGATCGATATACAATATCGACAAGCGATTAAATTATATTTAATTGCATAGTATTTTGGCTTGGGCTTAGATGGGTTTAAGCCCCATCATTAGGGCGGAAGAATTTCGGTTTTGGGAAGGTCTAGGGGTGGCTAAAACATGGGGAATTGGCTGGGAGATAATGGGTTGAGATCAAGTGAGAATGGGTAAAAAGGTTTTCCTCATTTCTCTCTAATACAACCATATATATGTATGTATGTATATGTATGTATCTCTAAAAATAATGATGAACTTTTTTTTGGCCGCCATTACCTTCTACATTGCTGATTAAAAATAACTCTCAATCCACTTCAAAATTCTCGAATATATTTCAAATTAAAATAATACTATTCGATAGTTAGAGGTCGGTGATTCCGGACTTGTAATCTGACGAATCAAGAACAGTAAAAGGAAGGGAAGTCATTGCTTCAATGTGGATTCAAAAGCATCATTAAATTGGTAATTTTAATTCATATTACAGTAATTAAATTATATTTTATGATCCTTTAATGAGCAATTTCATATCTTTTTAAATATATTGCTACTATATGTTTAGTTAGGTGATTTTTGTAAGTAGATGTGGTTGTCACAAATCAATTTGGTTATGTGCATAATTTATTTATTATACTATTTGTTTTATGTATAGTCAAATGTTTTTTACTGTATAAAATCAATTTTTTTCATTAATAATTGTTTTATATATATTTATTAATAAATTCATATATATATATATATTAGTGTATATTTCTCTCTCATAATAGCATATATGCATATATAAGATATATATATATATATATGATTTAAAAAATTTAGTACACTTATTTATATATAATATGAGTTTACAAATTCAAAAATTAATTATCATACATATATTCATATTTTTAAATTAACATTTATTGAATTTTTGAATTGTTTATCATATATAAAATAATTATTACATTAAAAATTCAATTTTATATTTAAAAAATATATTATATCATTTTAGAAACATATAGAAACAATTTAGGAATTTTTCAATAAATTTTATTATTTTTAATAATTAATATTATTTCGTAAAAACTATTTATGATTTATTAAAAAAAATAATTTAATTGAAAATTTCTTTAGAATTTTTCATAACCTTTCATTCATGATCCTAGAATTCCTAAAATTTGAATTTTTAAAAATATATTATTTTATATTAAATAATTATTGCCGAAATCAATGTATTTGTTTTTAAAAATAATATTTCAAATTTGAAAAATCTTAGATTTTTTTTAAGCTCTATTTCATGATCCTTGATTGTCAAAAATTATAAAATTTGAATTTTCATCAATAGATTATTTTATGTTAATTATTTATGGATAAAAATATTATTTTATTCTTAATATATACAAATTAAAATACTAAAATTATATGTTTGCAAAAATAAGTTAATTTTGAATTATAAATAATTTTTAATAATTGTTCTCTCTCTTTCTATATATATATATATATATCTATATATAAATGTTTTATGTTCATATATATATATATAATATTTATACATACATATGTGTGTGTGCATATATATATATATATATTGTAATACATATACACGCACATATTTGGACAACATACATGACATACAAAATGAGCTAATATGACTGTTGCGATGTAAATCCCAACATCTACATATGTGCATATTATACCTTTCACGGATTATTATGTTACACATGCACTCACACATATACGTATATGATACAATTATGTATAAACTAAATCAAATAAATTAATTTCATATCTTAATATATTTGAGTTTAAATAAAAGAAATGATTTTATTTAAATGAAATTTAGAAATGTTCTAATTCAATTAGACTTCATAGGCCCAATAAAAGATCCAATAGGGTAAAATATTTGAAATTCACCCATAACTTCCGCTGGGCTAGTCCAGTTCCAACAATATATAGCAGGATGCATCAAACACATAGAAAATAAACCATGGCACTTAAAAAACGTTATAGTTATATAATATAAGTGCATAAAAGGTAATGTAATGCAGGTGCTTAACGTCGAAGGATAGCGGCTTAAAAATGCTATAGATGAAGAATATTATAGCGGCAATATGTTGCTATAAAGACTATGCTCTTTTTTAACAGGTTGATACATAGATGTTTTGTAGCGGTAGTAGTGATAGAGTTAGGAGTATGCCCTAGGGGCAATTATATAATTTGTTACATATATCTAACTCGTTGACTAATCTTGTTCGAAATAAAAGGTATTTTCTTCCTATTATATACTTGATATAATATGATTATATTAATTAATTAACTTAATTAAAAGTATATTTAATAGAAAAATCCATAAATGGTATATTTTGTGATAGTAGTTACAAAGTGTTGTAACCGTGAGTAATTTATCACAACGAAACAAATATACCATTTTAAATGTTCCTTGTCAAGATGCATCGAGACTGTATATCGTTGAGATGGAGTACGTAACGCTCTCTAAATGTTGGGCAGTGTATTACTCATGACAACTGGGGGCACCTAGGGTTTACATACTAATAGTTATTAGATAATTATGGAACGACTCACTCGATAGTTTTTTGTTGGTTAATATAACTAAGGTCAAACAGAAAATATCGATGTGACTAATTTACACAGTTCTCTCGACTTGAGAATACTGTGGATCTTCAATATGAAAGCTCCGCTTTGATTATAGCCAAATCATGGCATGGTGTCCATCGAGTGACTATAGTTGGGTCCAGTTGAAGTATTGAAAGTGAAGCACTATTCAAGAGAGGATTCGTCTCCTCGGTTATATGCGGTTAGTATCACAGTCAACTCAAGTCAACTCAAAGTCAAAGTCTCTGGCCAGAGCATTTCGGTTAATAATAATTGTTATTATTGAACCAAGGACTTTGTATTTGGACTATAAAGTTGAATGTGGATAAGGTTGGAATTTTGATCATTACCAAATTCCTTAAGTCCAAAGGATATAGTTTTGACGAAGAAAATTGGTGTAAACAAATGTTACAACTGGGTAACGCTTATTAAACTGAAATTGGAATTTTACCGAAAATGAGTAAGTGATAAATTTGGCTATAATATCACACCACTTGCTAAGTAACGTGTCAACGTTAACATTAGAACTGTTCGACGTTAATCGCTGACCAAATTTACACCTAAGAGTTACATAGCCGAAATGATGAATTTCCTTAAGACCGAACGATTTAATTAGTTTATAATTGTTATAAATTAATTAAACTAATTAATATTTATGAAATATTAATTATAAAATTTGAATATGATTTGAGAAATAAATAATGTTATGTATATCTATAACAGTTATAAATATATCGATCGATATACAATATCGACAAGCGATTAAATTAGATTTAATTGCATAGTATTTTGGCTTGGGCTTAGATGGGTTTAAGGCGCATCATTGGGGCTGCAAAATTTCGGTTTTCGGAAGATCTAGGGGTGGCTAAAACATAAGGAATTGGCTTGGATATAATGAGTTGAGATCAAGTGAAAATGGGTAAAAAGGTTTTCCTCGTTTCTCTCTAATACAACCCTATGTATGTGTGTGTGTGTCTGTAAAAATAATGATAAACTTTTTTTCGGCCATTACCTTCTACATTGCTAATTAAAACATAGCTCTCAATCCACTTCAAAATTCTCAAATATATTTCAAATTAAAATAATACTATTCGATAGTTAGAGGTCGGTGATTCCGGACTTGCAATCTGATGAATCAAGAACAGTAAAAGGAAGGAAAGTCATTGCTTCAACGTGGATTCAAAGGCATCATTAAATTGGTAATTTTAATTCATATTATAGTAATTAAATGATATTCTATGATCCTATAATGAGCAATTTCATATCTGTTTAAATATATTGCTACTATATGTTTAGTTAGGTGAGATTTTATAAGTAGATGTGATTGTCACAAATCGGTTTGGTTATATGCCTAATTTGTTTATTATACTTTATGTATAGACGAATGTTGTTTACTGTACAAAATCAATTTTTTTCATTAATAATTGTTTTATATATTTATTAATAAATTCACAGATATATATATATATATATATATATATATATATATATTAGTGTATATTTCTCTCTCATAATTGCATATATGCATATATAAGATATATATACGATTTAAAAATTTTAGTACACTTAATTATATATAATATGAATTAAAAAATTTGAATATTAATTATCATACATATATTCATATTTTTAAATTAACATTTATTTAATTTTGAATTGTTTATTATATATAAAATAATTATTACATTAAAAATTCAATTATATATTTTTTAAAAATATTATATCATTTAGAAACATATAGAAAAAATTTAGGATTTTTTCAACAAATTTTATTATTTTTAATAATTAATATTATTTCGAAAAATCTGTTTATGATTTATTAAAAATAATAATTTAATTGAAAATTTCTTTAAAAATTTTTGTAAGCTTTCATTCATGATCATAGAATCTCTAAAATTTTATAATTTGAATTTTAAATAATATATTATTTTATATTAAATAATTATTGTTCAAATCAATGTATTTGTTTTTTAAAATAATATTTCAACTTTGAAAAATCTCCAGATTTTTTCTAAGCTCTATTTTATGATCCTAGATTTTCAAAAAATTTAAAATTTGAATTTTCATCAATAGATTATTTTATATTAATTATTTATGGATGAAAACATTATTTTATTCATAATATATACAAATTAAAATACTAAAATTATTATGTTTGCAAAACTAAGTTAATTTTGAATTATAAATAATTTTTAATAATTGTTCTCTCTCTTTCTATATATATATATATATTTATCTATATATAAATGTTTTATGTTCATATATTATATATAATATATTTATACACACACACATGTGTGTGTTTATTTTGTAACACATATACATGCACATATTTGGACAACATACATGACATACAAAATGAGCTAATATGTCTGTTGCGATGTAAATCCCAACATCTACATATGGGCATATTCTATCTTTCACGGATTATTATGTTATACATACACTCACACATATATGTATATAATACATTTATGTATAAACTAAATCAAATAAAATTAATTTCATATCTTAATATATTTGAGTTTAAATAAATAAATGATTTTATTTGAATGAAATTTAGAAATGATCTAATTCAGTTAGACTTCATAGGCCCAATAAAAGATCCAATAGGGTAATTTTTTTGAAATTCACCCATAACTTCCGCTGCGGGCTAGTCCAGTTCCAACAAGTAGTACACTATTCTCTATAAATACCATAGCGACATATACATGCTATGAAAGCTTACTATTTTATAGCGGTATTTTTTGTGTTATAAATACGTCACTAGTTTTTTTATAACACGTCGATGTATATCGTTTATCGAACCACTATGGTTTTCTTTTATAACGGTTATATGCCACTATGGATGACTCTTTTTCTTGTAGTGAATGCAAGTGGCCATTTAGGCAGGAAGACAATTCATCAATACACACTTCACAAGCAGCAACGCTAGATATCCAGAACAAGTTCCAATCATAGCTGTACAACAAGCAACCTCAGCAATCCAAAGGGAAGACTCTCCACCAATGGCAACATAACATGCTGGTTATAAATAGGCGGCAATCCCAAAGCACTAGGGATCTTTCTTTTGGGCACACCAAGAACTAGCATAAAATCATACGGTACTTTCCTATATTAGAATCTTCTAAAAAAACTCATTAGTAGCGGAAATGCTTAAGTGCAATGTAATAAGCCTCTCAGCTATATAAGAGTGATTAAATAAGGAAATGACAGTGGACGTAGGGACTTTCAGCCTGAACCACTATAAACGTCTCGGTGTTATTTACTTTCAGCACTTTATTTTCTTCTCATTCATCATCCTAATTCAGTAGTTCCATGTATAATGACTTTGGCAATACTACATCTTGCCTCGGTATTCTTATATCCGGAATCTATAATCAAACCAACTTCTACGGCTACACCTTCGGACCTCGGGATGTTGGTGTAGACGAAATTCTGCACTAACAAATTTTTTATCGCATAACTAGTTAATACTTAAAAGGTTATGATTTAAATTCCAGCAACAAAACATTTGTAATTAAAATGGAATTTTGGTTACTGAAGTTGTACACGTTCCTTTTTTCACTGATGTTTCCCTTGGAATTACCACAAAAAGTGATAATGCCTCAATCTATAAATGTGATATTTGTAAGCATATTGGCATTTTCCGTTATATGTGTGGAACATCCTCTCTTTAATATCCATCTTTCATTTTTCTTCTATTTTTCTGGGTTCCTGCAACAAAATAAGAATTTGTATTGGTACCCACTTTCTATGTTAGGATCCTTAGGTTAGATGGTAGGTGGGCCATACCTATTTGGGTTTATTTGTACCCTTAAAAACAAAATTTGAATTTAAATGGACTTTAGAAACAAAATTATAAATGTATTTATATCTAATAAGGGAGTTTGGTTTTAGGAACCCAAATACTAATTGTCTTCGGATTTACCAATTTTGATTAATTTTTGGATTTTCTGAAGTTAGTGTACAAAGTAGCGTATTACATTTTGGAACTCGAATTTCAAACTTTAGAATATTTAAAACCTAAAACATTTTTATAAAAAAAACATGTTTTGAAATATTTATCAAAATTTCTTTACTTTTGTTAAAATTTAAAACATTTTGAGATGAATCATTTAGTTTTGATTCTAAAGTTTTAACTTGATATGAGAAATATCACATGATGATTTTAAATCACAATTTTCTTTAGAAAATTTGACATTCTCATCTCGATAAACTTTAAGTTCTTTATCTAAAGTTAAAAACCTAAGAATTATAATTTTCGCAAGAATCTCGTGATTTATGTAATTTTTCTTCGAGAATTTCACATATCTACTTCTAATTATGATCTACTAAACTTTGTATAAGCCTCTTTTATATCTTTCTTTTTTCCTTTTATTTTCTTTCAGTAAACCTAAATTTATTTTAAATGAGTCATCGTAAAAATACTTTTGTTTTACCCCATCATCGAAAGCCATGAAGTAGACATTTGCTTATTAGGGGTCACTTCCCTCATCGCGTGAAGAAGAGTCGAAGTCATTCCAAGTGATTTGAAATGCCTTTCTCTTTGGTTTCACTTCCTGCTGCCTTTTGGATTTATTTTTGTCATTGCTGAGTTTTGGGTAGTTCTTCTTCGTATAACCCATCCTATCACACTCGAAGCACTTTAGAGCTGATAAGTTGATATTTTTTTGCTGCAAGATGTCCTTTTGAACTTCAATATTTCTTAAATCCTATAGGTAGGCATGCGAAATCATTGAAAACAAATTCTAAATCTTTTTATTTTTTGAGTATACTCTAGGAGAACCCAACGAACCGGTAAACTCTTTAGGGGAATTAAGTTGTGCATGTCCGCTTCAACTCATGGCACATATAATCCCCGGGTACTATTTTTTGCGAGAAGTGTGTGCAAGGAAATTGAACTTTCCTCTTGTTCTTGTTGCTTTCTAACCTACAAGTTAACTTCATAGAACATTATATTACCTATTAACTCTTCAACTCTGAATTTAGAAAGGTTGTTAACTTCTTTAGTAGCCAATATTTTCAATCATTAGTTGAAGATTTAAATCTTTTGAAATAATATCAAATTCGAGTATATTTTCTACAAATTGCATAAGTGCATATGTAATATCTTGTAAGCTGAGCATATATCCGAAATTGACTCATTTTTATTCATCTTAAACAATTGTAACTGATTTTTCAACCTAGAAATTTTATTTTTGTCACGTCTTCACGTGTAACTTGATAAGTTGTACAAATTTCAAATGCAGATTTACTACACTAACCCTATTAAATTCATTTTTATCTAATGCGCAAAATAAAATATTTACGGCCTTAGAGTTGTTTCGGCTAAAGTAACATGCTGAGTTGTTTATGTATTAAATTCAGTATTGGGTGCCACATGCTCAGTTTGAGTCATGTTCCAAACAGCATTACTGTTAGCCTATATATATATATTCTCATTATAGTAGACCAAAATGCTATTAATTGTAGATGTGCAGTATTCAAATGAAGGAAAAACAGAATAATCTAACCGTATAACAAAGGAATTCTGAGGCTTGCCTTAGCAATTTCCTTAAAACTTTTATTTCCAAAGTTTCCCAAGATACAACAGAATGATTTTGCACGAAATTGTAGCGAGAAATGTCACTCTGCGATGTTTGATATGGCAGCAGTAGTTTGGAAGAAGAAGAAGATAGAAAACTGGAGTTTCTGATTGATAGAATGTGATCAGTATTCTGTCCTTTTTATAGTCCAGTTTGCATCCCTTCAGACAGTCGCGTCTGTTCGTTTGAACCGCGCATAACTGTTCGTTTTAAACGGGCCGCGTCCGTTTATATCCGTTGCTACCGTCCACCAGAGGTCACACCTCTTCAGAAAAACTTGTTCAAAACCGGCCTTGTTTTTCTGTGCAAAAATAAGATTTCATTTAGACCCAAGCCCAAGCCCAAGCCCAAGCCCGAGCCCGGTTCGGTTCGGTACGGGACGGGCGGGCGGCGCGCGCGTGTGTGTTTTGGTCATAAGATATACGTCTTCCCCCTCGCACAAAATTACCTGACCCTAAGGGCCAATATAGGGTTTGAGGAATTGGTATATATCTATGAACTTCTCTTATTTTTGGCGATGTGGGACTATTGTATATATCATTCAATTTTATCTTTTTAAGGAATTTCAACAATCCCCCACATGAATGATAATATACATATCCCCCACACAAAGTGGAATATCACAGAGTACGTATGGAATAATGCTATATCGAGGATAAGTAGATATTTCACTTTGAACTTTCCCTAGTTAAAACTCATCGGATATACTTGGCTAATCGGTGAATTATTTCATCTTGAACCGTCGGCCGTTATTGTATAACCAGACAATAAGTTTCACGAAGCATTGATTCCCTTCTCATCCAATTTCTTGGTTGTGTTCATTTTGGTCCTGAACAGTTATTGGTTCTGCGAGTGTTATAGAGAATTATAAGCCTGTAATAATCTCATAGAGCCGACCCAGCTCACACTAACATAGGTGATCGCATCCATGTAGAGTATCCTATATATACCCCACTTGTTATTTTCAAGATATGAACATCATTAAAAAGCATAGCTTTAACCTTGTAATACTTCTGTAGGTATGCATTTTATTTTGCATCATAGGAATTAGGTAGGACTAAGTCCAAACAAATGCATTACTTCTTGAGTTAATCATAACTGGTTTGCCTATTGAACCTAGTCCGTGGGATCTCCAGTCGCTAGGTTAGGTTTCCGTATAAGTTAACTCTTGTTGGTTTAGGCTTTTAAACCCATTCCCCTCGATGCGCAGTCAATTTTCTCTCTGGATAAACCTTTAGTAAACGGATCCGCTAGGTTATCATTTGTCCTCACATAATCTATGGAAATAGTTCCATTAGAGAGTAACTGCCTAACTGTGTTATGGCGTCGTCGAATATGTCGTGACTTTCCATTATACACAAAGTTGTGCGCTCTGCTTAGCGCTGCTTGGTTATCGCAGTGTATGCATATGGCCGGTACAGGTTTAGGCCAGAACGGAATATCTTCTAAAAAGTGACGAAGCCATTCTGCTTCTTCGCCTGCTTTATCTAATGCAATGAACTCTGATTCCATAGTGGATCGAGCTATGCATGTTTGTTTAGTAGATTTCCATGATACTGCTGCCCCTGCTAGGGTAAAGACATAACCACTTGTCGATTTTGATTCCTCTGAATCTGCAATCCAGTTTGCATCACTATACCCTTCTAAGACGGCAGGATATTTTCCATAATGTAAGGAATAGTTAGCTGTATTTTTTAAATATCCAAGCACTCTCATTAGTGCTTTCTAGTGTTCCTTTCCTGGATTGCTTGTATACCTGCTTAGTCGACTTACTGCATAAGCTATGTCTGGTCTTGTGCAATTCATGAGATACATGAGACATCCTATTACACGAGAGTATTCCAGTTGCATTACACTCTCATTAGTGTTTTTATGCAGTACTTCTGATGGATTAAAAGGTGTTCTCACTCCTTTAATTCCATAGTCTTGGAATTTTTCAATCACTTTGTCTACATAGTGTGACTGAGATAATTCAATTCCATCAGGTGTTCTTATTATTTTGATTCCCAAAATAACATCGGCAACTCCTAAGTCTTTCATATCGAAATTGTTGATTAACATCTTCTTTATGGTCTCTATTACTTTAGTGTTAGGACCAAAGATTAGCATATCGTCAACGTATAGACAGATCATTACAAATGATTGTCCAACTTGTTTGTAATAAACACATTTATCACATTCATTTATACGAAAACCATTTTTCATCATGACACTGTCAAATTTTTCGTGCCATTGTTTATGTGCTTGTTTTAGTCCGTATAGTGATTTTACTAATCGACATACTTTCTTTTCATTTCCTTTGGAAATGAAACCCTCAGGTTGCTCCATGTAAATCTCCTCATCGAGATCTCCATTTAAAAATGCTGTTTTTACATCCATCTGATGAATCTCTAGATTATAGATAGATGCAATTGCTATTAACATTCTTATAGAGGTTATTTGTGTTACCGGTGAATAGGTATCAAAGAAGTCTACTCCTTCTTTTTGACGATATCCTTTGGCTACTAATCTGGATTTATATTTATCAATAGAGCCATCCGGTTTCATTTTCTTCTTGAAAATCCATTTGCAGCCAATCGGTTTTATTCCAGGAGGAATATCAACTATTTCCCAAGTTTTATTACTTAGAATTGAATCAATCTCACTTTTGATTGCTTCTTTCCAACAGGAAGAATCAGAAGAAGACATTGCCTCTTTATATGTTTGAGGTTCATGTTCTAGTACGTAAGTTAGAAATTCCGAGCCGAATGACTTGGAAGTTCGTGCCCTTACGCTTCTTCTTGGTTCAACTTCATCTCTGTCTCGATGAGTTTCATTTTCATGTGGTTCATTTCTGTCATCTCTTGTCCTTTTTGAGGCAAGATTTCCATCATTTCTTTTATGTGGAAAAACATCTTCAAAGAATGAAGCATCTCTTGACTCCATGATTGTATTTACACAAATGTCATTTATATCAGACTTGAAAACTAAAAATCTATAGGCACTACTATTTTCAGCGGGGCCTAGATAGTAGCAGTCTACAGTTTTTGGTCCAAGTTTGACCTTCTTGGGAGGCGGAACTGGAACCTTTGCCAAGCACCCCCACACTTTGAGGTATTTGAAGCTAGGTAGGTGTCCTTTCCATAACTCATATGGGATTGTTCCTGTTTTGCTATGAGGAACCCTGTTTAATATATGATTAGACATATTTAGGGCTTCCCCCCCACAAGTTCGTTGGTAGGCCTGAAGTTAAAAGCATAGCGTTAACCATGTCTTTTAACGTTCTATTCTTTCTCTCGGCGATACCATTTTGTTGTGGTGAATATGGAGCTGTTCTTTGATGAATTATACCATTTTCGGCACATAATTGTTCAAATGGTGATTCATATTCTCCACCTCGATCAGATCTCAATATCTTGATCTTTCTATTAAGCTGATTTTCTACTTCAGCTTTGTATTTTATAAATGATGTTATTGCTTCATCTTTACTATTTAAAAGATATACATAGCAATATCGTGTATAATCGTCGATAAATGTAATAAAATACCTTTTCCCACCTCTTGTAGGTAAGTTTCTGAAATCACATAAATCCGTATGAATCATTCCCAATGGTTCAGTACTTCTATCAATAGTATGAAATGGTTTCTTAGCCATTTTTGCTTCTACACATGTCTCACATTTGTAGGTTTTATCTATTTGGAATTTAGGAATTAATCCTAAGTTTGCAAGCTTTTTCATTTTTCGAAAATTTACATGACCTAATCTATCATGCCATAATAAAATTTCATGCTCAACCAAATAAGAAACTTCAATTTTATTGATATCACAATCAGAATACATAGTATTTTTGCTAACTACGGCTACATTTGCCTTAAATAGGCCATCGCATAAGTAACCCCTTCCTATGTAGATTCCTGCCTTAGACAGAACCATCTTGTCTGACTCGAAGACCATCTTGAATCCCTTCTTTGAAAGCACGGATCCAGAAATGAGATTCTTGTGAATATCTGGAACATGAAGGACATCATTCAGTTTAATAGTCTTCCCAGAAGTGAACTTGAGGGTGACTGTCCCTTTGCCTTCAACCACGGAAATCGATGAATTGCCCATATAGAGTTTCTCATCTTGATCCAATTTGGTGTAGGTTGAAAATACGGATTTGTCAGAGCATATATGCCTAGTAGCACCCGTGTCCAACCACCATTGTGCAGAATTCTGAATCAAGTTGCATTCAGATACAACTCCTGAAAAATTGGATTCATCGATATCCATATTTTCCACAACGTTTGCTTCAGAATTTTTCTGCTTCTTGTGTCGACAATCTCTAGCGGCGTGTCCTGTCTTACCACAAACCCAACATTCACCATTAAACTTCTTGGTTTGTTTGTTGTCTTTTGGTTTGTTTTCGGGAGCTTTTCTTTTCTTTGAGAAATTCTTCTTTTTGTTGAAGTGGCCTTTGTTCTTTGACCCTTCTGCTACAAACGCCTCCTCGGTTTGTTTTGTAACTCCACGGTTATCTGCCTCTATCTTTAAACGTACGATGAGGTCTTGTAGAGAAATCTCTTTCTTCTTATGCTTCAGATAGTTGCGGTAGTCTCTCCAAGACGGTGGCAACTTTCCAGTTATTGCTTCCACTAAAAAGGATTCCCCAACTTGATGGCCTTCTGATTCCAGTTCGTGGATGATAATATGAAGTTCTTGCACTTGTGCAGTTACAGATTTTGAGTCTATCATCTTGTAGTCCATGAATTTGTCTACGATGAATTTCTTCAGGCTCACGTTTTGCGTTTTGTACTTTGCATTAAGCGCATTCCAGAGAGCTTTCGCAGTCTTGAGTGGCTGATAAACTTTGTACAAAACCTTATCCAAACAGTTAAGGATGTAATTTCTGCACAAGAAATCCGAATGCCTCCATGCATCAATATTAGCATTCTCAGTTGACGCAGTGGTTTTGCCTGGTGTAGGTGGCACCGGTTCATCTTCATCAAGATACTTCTGCAGACCAAGGGTTGTGAGATAAAAGAGCATCTGACTCTGCCATGTCAGAAAATCATCTCCGTCTCCCTTGAATGGATCTGGTTTGTTGTGGGTAGCATTTTTGTTTGGAATTTCTACCGCTGCCATTTCCTGTTGCAACAGAAACAGTCTTAGGAAATGTATGATAGCAAACTGTACGTAGACAAGTTTGAATAGCAAAAAGTTCGCAACTTTCTAGATCAGCGATAAAACACTGTAACTAGTGGATTGAATATGATAACCAGTCGACCGAATACTGTATGAGTGCACAAAATTCTACGAATTTTGTAAAAGTTTTAAGATGTAGATGTGCAGTATTCAAATGAAGGAAAAACAGAATAATCTAACCGTATAACAAAGGAATTCTGAGGCTTGCCTTAGCAATTTCCTTAAAACTTTTATTTCCAAAGTTTCCCAAGATACAACAGAATGATTCTGCACGAAATTGTAACGAGAAATGTCACTCTGCGATGTTTGATATGGCAGCAGTAGTTTGGAAGAAGAAGAAGATAGAAAACTGGAGTTTCTGATTGATAGAATGTGATCAGTATTCTGTCCTTTTTATAGTCCAGTTTGCATCCCTTCAGACAGTCGCGTCTGTTCGTTTGAACCGCGCATAACTGTTCGTTTTAAACGGGCCGCGTCCGTTTATATCCGTTGCTACCATCCACCAGAGGTCACACCTCTTCAGAAAAACTTGTTCAAAACCGGCCTTGTTTTTCTGTGCAAAAATAAGATTTCATTTAGACCCAAGCCCAAGCCCAAGCCCGAGCCCGGTTCGGTTCGGTACGGGACGGGCGGGCGGCGCGCACGTGTGTGTTTTGGTCATAAGATATACGTCTTCCCCCTCGCACAAAATTACCTGACCCTAAGGGCCAATATAGGGTTTGAGGAATTGGTATATATCTATGAAACTTCTCTTATTTTTGGCGATGTGGGACTATTGTATATATCATTCAATTTTATCTTTTTAAGGAATTTCAACATTAATTGGGGCCGAGTATATTAATTGGGTCCAACAAGGGAGAAGTTGTTGATTCATTTGTAAGTGTTGTCCTACTGCAACGAACACAAAAGTGAATTCCTTAGCTTTTGGTCAGGAGTACTAACAGGCTACCCAGTGCCCATCCCCATAATCCTTTTATTTGTCTTAAAATGAGTTGAGAGTCTCCGAAGACATCGAAGTTAGAGCTAGAGGGTATTGTGGTCAATTGACCTCCTTGAAAAATAGTAAAATTAGTTGTCATTATTATTTTTCAAAGATTTTGTTATGATTTTTGAAAACATATGGCTCTGGTGCCAACAGAAAAGTCCCTCCATGAGGAATTTAAAACACCTCGGTGGTCTTCGCAGGTTCCTCAAACGCAGGTTTTACGTCCGGCCAATTGACCCAAACCAACCACTCCAAGGGCCGTGTAGGGGTAAGAGCCAATGCTTTGCCATAGATCACACTGTGAGAACCCTCTATCAAACTTCAACCTACTTTAATACTAAGTGAAAGTCGCTAAGTGTTCTAGTTAGTGACTTATAAATGTAGAAGGATTTATAATATGTCAAACTATGTATATGAGCTAGCTAAGTAAAAAGTAGTATAATAAATGCAGTAAAGTAAACTGTAAACCATAATTTTTATTCTAGTCCAGACCTCCTCCTATTATCGTCCTAGAACTCCCTTTAGATTTTCACTAACACATCTCTCGCTTGACCAGGAGGATTAATAGGTATACTAACCCCATTTGAACTTCTCAAAGGGGACTTCTACTAACCGCTTGTCTCTTTTTTTTTAAAGTAAAATAACTTTCTTCTATGACTGTGTGTCTATAAGAATGATTTTGCTTTTCAACTTCTTACAACAATCTATAACCACCAAATGATGTAGAATCGAATAAAAAGGATTTTATGATTATATTTATAGCAACGAATGTGGAATTGGATGCTCAATTGATTTTAAGGTTTGAGAAGTTAAAGGCAAATCACAAAACAAAGGTTATAAATTTGAGAGAGTATAAAGGCGATTTTCACGAGTAGAGGGGATAGATTTATATAGAAGATGAAGGGATTCAATTATAAGATAATCCTATTGAGTACGAGGTTGTTGACGAAGAGTTAGAACAACTGGGAGTGAAGAGATGTGACTAAAACGAAGAACAAAAGCCTCTTGTACATAGGCTTACTCTGCCTGAAGCACATCCATCGATCGTTCGATAGGCTTTGTTTCAGGCACAATGAGCCTAGGGTAGAAACCCATTTGTACTGTCATTTTTTTTCTTCTGTTTCTGGACCATCGAAAAATCTAAAAATAATTCATAAAAATACTTAGATATGCGATGAAGGTTCTGACCAAGTTTGGAGTGATTTAGAAATCGTTTGAGTGGTTTTAACAATAGTTTACTACTAGGACCCGA
The DNA here is from genome assembly GCA_030737815.1 of Allium fistulosum. Taxonomy (NCBI): domain Eukaryota; kingdom Viridiplantae; phylum Streptophyta; class Magnoliopsida; order Asparagales; family Amaryllidaceae; genus Allium; species Allium fistulosum. Next base: position 150,093,830 of record CM060905.1, on the reverse strand, counting down.
TGCATGACTAAATATAACAACAGTGACATACTCTTTGTATATTGTCTTCAATGCTCATCTTCTTGTGTCATTGTGTATGTATCGTTGATACTTTGTTAACGCCACATTTATTATCTAATGCTCCTCATCTCCATACCCAAATAGCTCCATAGGATATTAGTCTTCAAATATATATTTTTTCTTCGACCATTGACGTCTTAAAGCAAAAAGTACATCCCGCTGTCTAATATTCCTGGAATGACTTGATGAAATTCATCAGTACCATCATCATATGGCTATTATTATCAATACACTAGATATGTGTTCCTAACACCTATGACATCGATTATTAAAATTGTACCCCTCGGCTCTAATTCAATATGGGACAAATGATATAACTGTAGATATAACTAATTCTCTCTATTATAGCATATATTCATATTCCTTTTTGTTAGTAGGTACTAACATAAAGGTATAATCGATTTTTCTAAATTCTTAAATGCTTTTTACTTGGGTGATTAAGAATTTTGGGTACATTGAAAGTGAATGTTAGAGCATTCTTGATAGGGGTATGTTTTGAGTATTAATACTTAGACCATACCGTAATGGGTATCATTTGGGTCTTAAGATCAAAATTGTAGTGATTGATAGCTACATACAACTTCTCGGTAGTAATAACCGACTGCATTTTCAAAAACCTAGGTAAGTAAGGGAGTTTCAAAAGGTCAAGTAAGTACTTACTCGAGTTTCTTAAACTCGAGTAAGTGATAAATAACCATTACAACGTAACTGGTTTGTTGCAATGCCTAATTTCTACTAACCTATAAAATTTTGCTCCCTTTTCTACCATTTTATCTCCAATACTTTCTTGAAAATTCACTCTTGCTTTACTGATGTTAGATAGAAATCGAGTAATGTTGGTTCTTACTCCCCTAAGAAATTTGTAGTGAACTTTACTGATAAACCATTAACTCCTCTAGGTGAAGTAGTAGATGCGGGAATTTCTTTCTAAAAAGATCACCTTGTTGGCTTCTTTTTAGATGACTCTCCCCACTATAGTATTATGAAAAAGCAAGTTATTTCTACTTGACATTTTGACGCAAGTCCATCACAATTTCATCAATATCTCTTTTACTCAACCTTCGTATTTATATTCTCCTGCTCCATAATACCTACAACCAACTTCTTATGGTCAAAACCACCATCTGATGCAGTAAAAGCTAGAACAATGCGTGAAATATTAATTAGATTTCTCACTAAGAAGAAAATACATAACTATGGTGTAATGTTTAGATATTTCAACCAAGTCACGATCCACAGCTCATGTTCATCATTATAGAACCAATTTCAACATGTTCTTCCGCTCCTAAGGAACAAGAAACAGAACCTGAAGGATGGCAGTAGTTCAGGTTCAAATGTCATATGGGTAGAGGAAGATGAAATACTTTTAGCGAAAACATGATCATATCAGTTGTAGAATGAGAAAGTTAGACCCACCAAACGGAAGATACTTTACGGATCAGAGTGACTACCATATTCATTGAAAACATAAAAGCATCATAAGACTCTTAATGTGCTTAAATGCTATTTTAGGAAAATGAGCAAGTTGTTTCAAAAGCGGAAGAATGTAACAACCCGCATATTTATCGATTTTATATTTAAATATTTTATCGTTAGTCGGATGTTAGTCCGAAAAGCTACTTTTTGCATACGGTCAAATTAGGACTCGAGACCACCCCCATTGAGTTTAAAATGACGTTTGCGATCTTTTTGAGTGTAAACTTCGATATGTTTGGAGATAGTGAAATTTTCGTCACTTTTTGTGTTGAGCTTTTGGTTTGGGCTGCACCTCTTCTACCTCAGCCCAACCCCTTCCTTCTCTTCATCACTTCATCAACTTTGAAGCTTTAGCAAAAATGGTGGAGGGAGTAGGAAATTAAAATTCCAAGCTCAAGTTCTTTAGCAAATTCAACATCTAACTCCAAATTCAAAGTGAAGACATTGATTCAAGCTTGTGGTTGATCTTTGCTTTGCCCCCGAGCTTCATCTTCATCAAATTCCGTGAAAAGGTGAGATTTTTGATCTCACATCTTGCCTATATCTATCTTGGACTGTTGGGAACGATCCTCTATTGCATTTGTATGAATATCTGCATTTGGTTTGGATTGGATTGGCGAAAAACTCAAAAATTAGTGATTTTGGTGAAAAAACTGCTACTAGGTCGTTCTGGCCATTTTTAGCTCGTTCTGGCCCTTAAGTCGTAGGTCGTTGCCGACCTATAATCTCCAGGCAAAATGATTGAGTCGTTCACGAGTTAAAGGCATGAGTCGTTCACGAGTTAAAGGCATGAGTCATTCACGAGTTAAAGGCATGAGTCGTTCACGAGTTAAAGGCTTAAGTCGTTTGCAGTTAGCTCGTTCGTCTCGAGTTAAGTCGTAGGTCGTTTGGCCTTAAGTCGTTTGCAGTTAGCTCGTTCGCCTCGAGTTAAGTCGTAGGTCGTTTGGCCTTAAGTCGTTTGCAGTTAGCTCGTAGCTCGTATGGCTCTTAAGTCATAGGTCGTTGGCTTTTAAATCGTTAAGTCGTAGCTCGTATGGCTCTTAAGTCCTAGGTCGTTGGCTTTTAAATCGTTAAGTCGTAGCTCGTATGGCTCTTAAGTCGCTAGGCCATGCCAACTCCGCTAGCTCGCAACTGTTAAGTCGTATGACCTTAAGTCGTAGGTCGTCCCCGACCTAACTCCACTAGGTCGTTCCAGCCTTAGCTCGTAGCTCAAATTGAAGCTTAAGTCGTTAAGTCGTTCGTTCCACTAAGTCGTTCAAGGCTTAGGTCGTTAAGTCGTTCATTCCACTAAGTCGTTCAAGGCTTAAGTCGTAAGTCATTCGCGAGTTAGTACTTGGTCGTTTGACCTGTTTTCCCTTAGGTCGTTCGACCTGTTCTTCTGCTAAGTCGCGTGGCATTCTTCCCTTAGGTCGTTTGGCTTCTCGAGACCGCTTGCCTTCACTAGGTCGTACCGTGACGGGGCGCTGCCCCACACCCCGCCGTGGGCGCTGCCCCCTGGACCCCCGCGACCTGGTCCCCGTATTACTCTGCGTAGGCAATCTTATCTGAAAAGCGTTCGACAGAACTTCTTACTTTGATGGTTTTGGGAATTGATTTCTTTGAACTTTACTCACGTCTTCGCACGAGAATTTTTATGATTGATTGTTTCTACAATCACTTCTATGATTTGTCACTTCAAAATATAAAGGTTTCCTATACTAGTATTAAATATCAAAACTCTTTCGTTAAAATGATTTCAACTCGATTTTCAATATCAAACTCGTTTATAAAACTGTTTTCCAATCTATTAGTATATACAAACCTTTACCTCATTCGTATGAGAAAATATAATTAAACGGCTTAGCAAAACAAGTGGTATGAAACGCTTGCGTTTACTTCGTCGGTTAATTGATGGACTTGTTCGATTGAAACTCTTGTGACAATTTCCTAGTGCAGATCTACAATCTGTTCGTAAATATTTGAGTTAAGCAAGTGGTTATGGGACATGAAGCTAAACTCTTATATTTACTAGCTTAGTGTAATCGACACTTCCTTATGATCACGATGATCATTCTTGTGATTTAGACTAGCGATTGTGCTATGTCTCTTTCTTTGCGAGGTTAGACTAGACACCATTTGTGTGATTTCGATTCACACATATCTCTTTATCTTCAAGGTTAGTCTACGCCTCATTGGTGTGATTTCGATTCACACATGTTGAAACTCTTTATGATCGATGACGATCATTTTATGGTTTAGAGCATGGGTCGTATCTTTCTAGGTGCGTCGATGTTTACTTCTCACATGGGTCGTATCTATTTAGGTGCGTCGATGTTCATCTATGCATGGGTCGTACCTTTCTAGGTGCGTCGATGTTCGACTTTTCATGGGGTGTATCTTTCTAGGTGCATCGATGTTCGACTTTTCATGGGGTGTATCTTTCTAGGTGCATCGATGTTCGACTTTTCATGGGGTGTATCTTTCTAGGTGCATCGATGTTCGACTTTTCATGGGGTGTATCTTTCTAGGTGCATCGATGTTAGACTTTTCATGGGGTGTATCTTTCTAGGTGCATCGATGTTAGACATTACATGGGGCGTATCTTTCTAGTTGCGTCGATGTTAGACTTTTCATGGGGTGTATCTTTCTAGGTGCATCGATGTTAGACATTACATGGGGCGTATCTTTCTAGTTGCGTCGATGTTTATTTATGCATGGGGCGTATCTTTCTAGGTGCGTCAATGCTAGAACATGGGTCGTATCTTTCTAGGTGCGTCGATGTTCGACTTTGCATGGGGTGCATCTTTCTAGGTGTATCGATGCTAGACTTTACATGGGGCATATCTTTCTAGGTGCGTCGATGTTCAGTTTATGGGATTGGTCATCCTCTTTTCTTGAGATTTCTGGATTTTATGTTTCACCAGTTTTTACCATTGACATTGATGAGTATGTCATTTTATTGTGGTTTGGTGAATTAAATTAAGAATATGACATTCTTTTAATCTTTGAGAAGATTCTTGTGATATTGATTAATCTCTTGTTGATTATCATTTTCATACTTGTAGTAGTATGCTTTTATGGATATCTTATATGTTTATGCCATATCTCTTGTTCTATATCACTTTATCTGATAATTATAGCTAGACTGATCCGTTTATTATTTTCTTCTTAAATAATACTCGGGTCAGACTGAGATTATACAGGTGCTTCCTCATGACTTCTTATCTGGAGCCATCTCTTGACTTTTGGCTAACTACTCTAGTTTAGTAGTTTTTGTTTGTATACATTTGAGATTAGACTCCTTGATGTATACATATTCTATTATCTTGCACTTGTATCTATTAACTTGTGTTATTGTGGATCTTATTTGACCACTACTCTGATGTACACTTTCATGTGTTGTATTCATATCTCTTTCCGCCTTTGTGATATGAATTGTCTGTGACTGATTTGTGTTACGTTTATTTCTATATTTGTTTCCGAAGATCATATATAGCCACTGTGTGATAGCTTTGTGTTTGTATCGGTATGTCGGATCTCCTCCTTAAACGATATGCATTCTATTCTATCTGACATATCGGTGCTCGCGTAAAGAAGTTACACGGATGGTCGCTCCTCAACAGCCTTATCCTCCGTGCTAATTGACAGCACTACACCGTAGTGTTCTTGGTTAGCGTGGGGATAAAGGTGGGGCGTCACAAAGAACATCTCAGTAAAATTAATGGTCGGATGATTAGTGGTAGTAGTCTATCGGATCTTGAGAGTTGTATGATCGCATTAAAAAACGAGAACGGTGGAAAATATTTCGCTGTGAATAAGTGTACAACGTGTTAAAGGAATGTAATAAGTAATTCTACATCAACAAAGAATTTGGACCAAGCAGATTGTTCAATAAAGAAAGAAGAACATCATTTGGTTCTAGACCAAGATCTGAATCCTCCTCTGGTACACCTCAACTAATGTTAGTCCTCACAATCACTCTTTTTACAACAGTGGATCAGCTTGTCTTGGATGTGTCAAAGCAACCAAGGATAAAAAATCGGTTACGAAGGCGCTAACTGTGCACAACGAAAGTTTCAAAGCCTTTTATTTTCAAGTTGAGAGATTGATGAATGAAGACTAGTCCTAACCCAATAACTTCAAATGTTGGGGATGAAGTGAGATTCAAATAATCTTCTACCAACAAGCACCAATTTAAGAAAGTTGAACAAAAAATCTATGCCTCCATCCTCGTCAAGCACATGAATCTGCAACGAATATTCAAATTTTGTCTTAGAGGACGAGTAAGATACAAGGAAGCCAATGTTGAGTGCATTTTGATTTGGATTAGCAGCATTATACTTTGTATCAGAACTATTCCAAGCTGTGTTTATTATAAATTTGAATTGGGCATTGTTAAAGAAACTCCAAAACTGGATTTTAGAAGGGAGGAGGGCAGATCATTTTTTTATTTTTGAAAAAATTGCTTTGGGTGAAAAAAAAAATTGTCTTCTCTTAACAAAAAAAATTAAACCCACAGCCACCTCAGTTTTTCGGTGATTACTCACCTTTTTCACCCTTTCTCGACAAAACCCCATCAAAAATGGTTTATGATGAATTATTATCCATTTTTATTTCTCTATTTTTCGATGAACTTGTTGAATTTTTCTTTGCGTGATGTGTAAAATTGTAAACCATTTTATTTGGATGGATTACTTTTTCAAAAATGAAGTCGCTTTGATAACGCCTTGTTGAATTAAAACTATTAGTTTCCACGAATTTAAATTGATTTTAATATGAATTTAATTTACCATGTGTCCTTTTAAATTCTGTAAAAAATACCGATACACCTACGAATGCGGAGCTTCACTTCGAACATTCGCCACTCCTTTTCCTCCTTCCGCCGCCACCGGAACCACCGCAACCACAACGAAAACCCTAAAACCAAACCCAGTAAAAAATCCAATAACCCGGAACCGGAATACACCAGGGACACGGTCCACCACATTTGCTCTTTGCTCCGCTACTCGCCATGGCCAGAAACCCAAACCCACCTCCAAGCCCTAAAACCAAAGCTCGACTCTTTCCTTATCAACAAAGTGCTCAAAACCCATCCGCCTCTCCAGAAATCATGGCTGTTCTTTAATTGGGCCCACACCCACCTCAAACCTCAATTCAAGCACGACAAGTACACCTTCACCACCATGATCGACATCTTCGGTGAAGCTGGGCAGTTGAAATCCATGTGGCATTGCTTTGACATGATGGTGGAATCTGGTGTTGAGGTGGATCACGTTGTTATGACATCCGTTATGAATTGGGTTGCAAAGAGCGGAGATTTTGATAAGGCGGTTGAGGTTTGGGAGGAGATGAAGAGGAAGGGGATGGGATTGAGTGTTGTTAGTTATACGACATTTATTAGAGTGTTGTTGAAGTTTGAGAAGGTGGATATGGCGAAAGAGGTTTATAAGGAGATGATGGAGGTTGGAATTAAACCGAATTGTTGGACTTATACCGTTTTGATCGAGTATCTTGCCGGGGTCGGTGAGTTTTCTTCTTCTACTTTTTGTTGTTGCGATTTCGTTATATACATTAAACTTTGTAACAACGAGAAGAAAAGGAAGGATAACTTGATTAAAGGGGCATTTCACTAGAAGGACAAACTTTGCAGTTCAATTAGTTTCTAGGACACACATCCACATAAATTAATTTCAAGGCCAAAGTCAGCAGAATAATTACTTTTAAGGACAAAGTCAGCAGTCCAATTACTTTCAAGGACATAATTTCATATGTTTTTAGGCCTTAGAAACTAATTATTTTGCATTTTATCCTTAAAAGTAATTATTTCAGTTGTGTGTCGTAGAAACTAATTGCACTTGCTAAAGATGCCCTTGTGGCTAATTTCCACTTGATTAAATGTTATGCATTGAAATTTAATCCCTTAAAACTTAGACCCTGCTACTAACTCACACCGGTTATCCTGTGCATGTATTCATGTGTATATAACCAAACAATCAAACGTTATTTCATTATATGAGTTTTCAGTCTCGTGGTGATTGTGAGAGTGGTTAGAGTATCTCTTGGTGATGTTGTTGCAGGAAAGTGCAATCGTTTGTCCCTTAATCTACATGTTTCCATATGCCACATTAATCTCATCCATTCATTAATTTAATGAAGTAACTAAAATAATAAATGTAAAATGAACGAATCAGATTTTTTATGGAGGTCTAAAGGGAGATTGTAGATATGGCAAGAGAGGTTTATAAGGAGATGATGAAGGTTGGTATTAAACCGGATAATTGAATTTATACGGTTTTGATCGAGTTTCTTGCTCAGGTTGGTGAGTTTCTTTGATGTTGTTGTTGTTGTATTGTTGTGATTGTGTTATAAACATTAGAGTTTACAACAAAAAGAAAACGGATAACTTAACCAGATATTTATGCATTGAAAGTTGATCCCTCAATCTTAGACCCTATGTCACGCTGCTTTGCCAATGCATGTGAACATAACCAAATAATTGGAATTTTATATTTTATTGCTGAGACTTTGATCTTCTTAGGTGATTGTGAGATTGGTAGCATTTCTAGTATTTCTTGGTGATATCATTTCTAGGAAGAAATTGTATGTTGTTTGGACCAAAAATAGAATGTAGATCTTATGTTCCTTAACCTATTAGTCCCCATATTTCCTTCATCTCATCCTTCCATATGTTATATTATAAAGTAACTAAAATAATAAATGTAATATGAATGAACATGATTTATTGGAGATAGGGAGTGTTTAAAAAATGTCGACAGAGAAATTGTCTTTGAGCAAATGCTTCTAGGTCGAATTGAGTAGGATAGTGCTGTGTCTAAGACAATATGGGCTATAATGTAAACGTTACAATTACATAGGAAAGCAATGAATTCAATGTGGCATTCTTTGAAGCCGTATGCTGTCACATGTTAAGCCAAGATATATACCATTTATTGGTTACAAATTAGTGTCTGATACAACAAATCACGGATATGAAAAAATGGAATGCTTTCTTGTGATGCACTGTGCATGTCGAGGGGATTTCATCTTCCTTGCCTTCACTAGGTTTGTATCTTGTTGTGCTTTCCTAAAAATTATTCCTTGAACTCATACATTGACTGAATTAATAACCAATTCTCAGGCAAATTCGAAGCTGCTTTTGATATAATGAACGAAATGATAGAATCAGGATTTCCACCTGACAAAGCTACATGCAATATCCTAGCACAAAAATCTTCTATTGCTTCAAACACATCAGCAATCAGACAAGTCCTGCAATACATGAAGGACAATTCAATTGTTCTTCGGCGACCTATATTTCTACAAGCAGCAGAAGCATTCAAGTCTTATAGTGAGATTGATCATCTACTCCGTGAAGTTAATCCTCATCTTGCTTTTGAAGGCATTGCAAAAGAACCCAACTCCGAACCAGCAATATATGAGATTGGTTACATTATTGATAGGGAGCTTATTTTCAACCTTCTTGCAAGAAGCAACTTTTTAGCTGTGGACCATATGTTAAATGGAATGATACGCAACGGTACTATAATAGACTCCGAACTCCTCTCCATCGTTATTGAAATTAACGTCGCGAACTACAGAACATCTGGTGCCTTACTAGCTTTCCAATACTGCAAGGACACAAATATAAAGCTCAATAAGTCATCATATCTATCTCTTATTGGCATGTTCATAAGAACAAAGTCCTTTGAAAACGTCATTGAGATTGTAGAAGAAATGGTTGAAATTGGCATTAGCCTAGGGACGTACCTTGTTTCTATTTTAATACACCAACTTGGGCGTGCAGGTCTTTCTTCTCTAGCTGAAAAGGTTTTTAACTACTTACCAAACGAGCATAATATTGCTACTTATACTTCATTAATCAGTGCTTATTTTCAAGTTGGTAATGTGGATAAAGGGCTTGAGCTCTATTCAAAAATGAGAAGGCAAGGGTTTCGGGTTTCGTACGGTACATATGAAGTGTTGATACTTGGACTTCAAAGTGCAGGTAGAAATTCCGATGCTGAAATTTACAGGAAAGAGAAGAAAAGGTTACGGTGGCATGATTTTTCTCCGAATGGTTTATCGGTTGAAGAGAGTATGTGTAATTGTCTATTCGATAACTCTTGACTAAATATTGACAGAATTTGCTTGAAATCACAAAACTTTTAGCTACCTTTCAGCTATCCATATGGCAGTTATAAGAAAAATGCATTGCATGAAGGTGAAACTAGGAAGAATGACAAACTTTGAAAAAAAAAATTAAGTTATTTTTGAATCGAAGGACAAACGTTGGATATAATTAGTATTATAATCAACTTTTACACTATATAGAATGTTAGTTATAACTAGCATGATATTCAGTTTTACACTATACAAAATGCTAGTTGAAATTAACATTGTCGTTCAGCCCATATTAAAAATTGATTGTTCTTCATTCTAGTTTTTTTCTTCAAAGTTTGTCGTTGCGGCTGTTTTTCTATTCTATAATTTTATTGACTTCAGAGTTGAGGTGTTCAATATTATGAACTAAATCCTGATAAAAGGAAGCTTAAACCTCATGTATTATATGGTGGAAGATACTTTTTAACATAATGGAGAGCAGAAGCGGTCGAAATGCATACATTTGGAGAGGCAGGGGCCGTTGCTACTTGAAATTGAATCAGATAATAAAGAAAATAATCCCTTGTGAAGAAGCATGAGATTTTTTCAAGGAAGAGAAAAAAGCTGCTTCTGGTTCTGTTGAATATACGGTTGAGATTTGATGTCCAGTGCTTTTTATGTGAGAGAGAAAGTTGACAGAGGCGATAGCGTGAACTTTTATGATTGCATGAGTGGTGCTACTGTTATTCCACATTTTACCGAAATTATATTATCTTTTGTAGATGTATGTTAATTTTTACAGTAAAGCTGACAAGAATTCAGGTTTATAGTGGTGCTTTTTGTGCGTTTTATTACTTTTACTTTTGTCTGATGTCTTTTGCAAACCTGTGACCTTTGTGCTTTTGCGACCGTTCTGGGCTCCCAATGATACTTTTCTGTGATAGAATTTTGACAGTGGACTGTTAAACGGAACCTTTTTTTATAAGGAAGAAATTTTTTAGGTGGATTCCACGTACAAAAATAGTTGCCTACTTTATTCGAATAAAATAGTCTACGATTTTGCCTTTCGGGCAAAATAGAATTCAACAACGCATTGAAAAACAAGAAAATAAACTGACGATGGTTCATTGAAAACCATTTTTAACGGAGTGACATAAATAGATATGAAAAAACTATAATTGATCCGAGTGTAGTTGCGGATTATGAAAAAATGATGTATCTTATCCTTTTTCTCTAACAATGCCCTTTCCATATAGTCTTATACATGAGTTGAAATACACTCTCTTCATACTCATCTATTTATTTACAACTCTCATCTTTGGGTTAAGCATAGGTTAAGATATGATGCTTCTGATCTAGTATCTTCTTGTTGTCTTCTTTTGCTTGGAATGGATTAATCAAACAACCATAAGAGAACTGAAATCTAACGAGAATTATCCATATTAATATCAAAGTTCTTTAGAACATTTTTACCATACGTTATGCTGTCTGATGAATAAGAGCTCCACTTAAGTTGGATGATTTTATTTGTTTTTTTTTTCTTTTTTGGAAAATCATTCATCTTCAAGTGTTGCTATAAGCACCACAAAATACCGTTAGAATTACCCAACAGAAATATTAAAAAACAACAATTAGAAAGTTGTTACAATATATGTAAACCATGAAATAAATATGCTTTTATATTGTTTTGTTTAATTCCACATCGTGGAATAAGTTAAATCCTTAGCTCTGAAGCCTTTATATAAAGGAGGCTATGTAATGTAAATACATGTCTAATTTCAGAAATGAATAATATATCGTCTGCCTCTCTCTCTTTAATAGCTTCTACTTTCTTCATTTTATAACACGTTATCAACACGAAGCTCTTATAAATCTTCAAAACGGTAGGCTATCTTTCTTATCTGATTGATCAAATCTTTCAGACCTCATTCTATTAGTTTTATTTCTTTTAGATCTCATCGTATCATTGATCTAATTATTCAGATCTGTTTCTATTTGTACATTTTATTTTTTGTGCATTTATTTCAGATCTTGTTTTATTGTAGATCTTATTTTTTTTTTAATTCTATTTTTTCAGATCTCTTGTAGATTTTATATCATGTTCAAATGACATATTTTTTAGATCTTTAGATTTTAATCATCGGATCTCTTATTTAATTTTTATTCATGTATATCCATTTTTTGTGATAATTTTGAATTTGATCTGAAACTAAAATTGTTTCATAGACTAAAATGTAAATTTAGACCTTATTCTGTTAGTTTTCTTTTTAGATCTTATCTATCATAGATCTAATTTTCCAGATTTCATTATATATATATATATATATATATATATATCTTATCTCATAGATCTTGCTCTATTAATCTTATCATTTTGGATCTCATCTTATCGTAGATCTAAACTTTTAGATCTCATTCCATTGTTTGGTGAAAAAATAAAAAGTTTTCATTTTGAAATTTTTTTTGTTTCGATTTTGGCTTGAGTGAGAACTGTAGAAATGATTTTGCCACATGATTTATATTTCCAGAAGAAATATTTCATTGTTTTTTTAGAGAAACAAATATAAGGATAATACGTATCTAGAAGATCGTATTAATTTTATATGAAAGAAAAGGAACCTGAAGTTCATATGTGCGAAGGTGAAAAATTAAAATTTTCATAAGCTGAATAAAGCCTTGAAGAAAATAAGCGAACAATTCCACAAAAAGATGTTGATATGTCCAGAAGACATAACATAAAAACAATATGCTAGAATAACATTACAAATGTGGTAAATACTATTTCCTCGAAGAGAAATAGTATTATGATTCTCATGTTCGAATACAATTATAAAGAGTCCTCTTGTTTCATTGTGTTTATTTAACATTGGAGACCTGAAGTTCTCAAATAAAATTTATGCATATATGTTTGCATTCCTAAAAAAAGGGGATTATATATCAAAACTCAAATATATAAATTTGAGATGCGAAGCTTTGAATTATTAGAAAAGCCAATTCAGATTATGGTAAATTCCAACCATGTTTGCAATCAAACCTGAAGTTTGATAATGAAAATCAAGTTGTACCATTTAGGATCTAAAGTAATAAAAAGACTTTATTTTAAAGTAAAATTGGAACCTGAAGTTCTAAAAATATTTGCTAATAGTATTAACTACTAAACCAAATAAATGTATAGAAATTTGTTCACTCCAGAAGCGGTGATAAAAAAAATCTCCAGAAGAGATTTGTTGATATATTTGGTGTTTTTACTAAACCAAATAAATACATAGAAATATATCCACTTTCCTACTCTCTTTCTTTTTAATAGAAAACAAGGTATTTTAATAGGAAGTTTATTTCCTAGTAATTTTTTTCCTTCTTCCATGCATCCAATTATGTCTTTCAAAAGGTAAAATATATAATAGATCAAGTTTTCTTCCTTTGGCTCATCAAGCAAGTATTTTGGATTCTTCATAAAATGAATGTTAATATTTATACACCCATCAATTCTGTTATATTATATATAAAACTCATTCATCTTTCCTCGCAAGGAGGTATTCCAATGTTTACTATTTTATATATGCTTAGTCTTTTACCTATTATTGTCATGTCACAAGAATAAATCAGTAGCATATATTAATTCATATATTAATCAGTAGCAATTAATAAATCATTAAATAAAATTAATTGATTAATGAGAATGGTCCAACAAAGATGCGTATGAATACTTCATACATTTATTCTTCTTTATATCTCTTATTGATGACAAGGATCATAACATATATACATGGTATATATTTATGTTTCTCACTATTTTGTTATGAATTAATAAATGTTATTTAATACTACCTATTCATATTCTTAAATCTGCCTATATTATGAAAGTAAACATAATAAAGTCAGCACAATCTTTGATTATAATTCATCCGTTCTCCACCAATCAATCCATATAAAGACCTTTCCATATTTTCAAGGGTGGTTTTGCATTTTTAAGAAAATTTATGAATGCAATTAATGAGATTTGATCTAGAGCTATCAAAAGGATGTAAATAAGATACTATAGTCGCTTTTATAGATTATATTTGGTTGTCTTTTACTATTTTGCAGTAATGTTTTTTTCCACTGTAACTACTATCAGATATGGGAAATGCATTGATTATATACCCATGAACAATATTTTGATGCTTATGCATTTTTATTTCCACTTATAGTTGGTAATATGATAAACATAGCCAAGCTTGAATTTAAAACTTTGGACTTATTAGGAGACAACTTTTTGTCATAGATATTGGATGCTGACATTCAATTACAATCTCAATGCTTAGAAAATGCCATTAAAAATAATAATAATGTGTCCTAGTAGGATAAAACAAATGCTCTTATATTTTTAAGGTGTCATATCCACGGCAATCTTAAAATAACACATTTAACTGAAAAATATCATCTTTACTTATGGAACTCCTTGAAGGAGTGTTATGACCACTAGAAGATGGTCACACTTCCAAACATTAGACAAGAGTGGTTGAACCTGAAGTTTCAACCAGTTGGAAGTTGGTGCTTGTATGTTTTTCCTTTCAGAACTAATTGAAATAACGTACCGATGAATGTTGTGTTTTAATCAGTGGTCCATTTTAAATTTTTTTTGGAAAGTATTAGCATTTATTTAATGCTTACAAATTTTAATAGTTGACTAACTATATTGTCTTTAACTCTTAAGATATGGACCATCAATATTTCAGTGATAATATATGCATACTAGATAGTGCAACTACTTATATGACTTTGAAAAACCAGAAGTTTTTCTCTGAACTATCTGAAAATATTTTAGCTAAAAGTTTCAACCATAGCAAATCTGCTAATATAATTGAAGGGTCCGGAAGAGCCCATATAGTATTACCAAATGGTACATATATCTTAATTCAAAATACATTATACTCAAGCAAATTTAAAAGAAATTTGTTGAGTTTTGAGGATATATAAATGGATGGCTACCATATTGGAACTATAATGAAAATGTCAAAAAAAATATCTTTGCGTTATTTCTAAAATTGAAAGCCAGAAGCTTATTTAGAAAATTTTGGTACAATTTCAACTGGATTACATTCACGAAATTTGGCATAATTGAATCCCATATTTAAACATGAGCTAGAAGCACACAAATATCACTTGAATGCATCTTATCAATTGATAAAAAAATTATCCTCCTACTATTAATATGTTTAGTGTATTTGTTAGTAGCAATATGATAATGGATCAAAATGAGAATCCAAAGATGATTATTATTTAATGTGACAATGTTTGTCAACATTGAGGGGGAGGATAATGGGATACAAGTTCATTTTGATCATTAGTGTCAAATATTTGTTAACATGTATAATGATGCAAAATATTAAGTAATTTAATAAATTATTAATATTATCCATAGTAGACTTTCTCCAATATAGATTTGAATTCCTGAAGGATCAAAATGTGTAAACCACATCTGAAATATGGTACAAAAGTCAGTTTGAAATAATTTTGGAGTAAGTAATAAAGATGCCAAATAAAAGAGGTGAGTGTTCTTGAAGAAACACTCAAGGGTGCTCTTGAAGAGACTAATGACATGATTGTCAAATTACCCTAGAAGTGGTTTAGGTACCTAAAACATGATAATTAAAGAGATCTCAATAAATCATGTCTAGAACTAACAAGAAATAATCATCGATGATAAATTTGTAAATAATAAAGCGCTTATGTTTATAAATAGATTAAGGATCTTGAATTAGAGTAAAACATGACTGGCCATCATGAATCCTTTACTAATAGAGAAATATGAACATGTAGTCCGCAAAGTAGCGAAAGTACTTTAAATGCTTAATATACCCCGAAGGTATAAATATGGTTTAAATCATATTAAATGATGAAAGTATACAAATTCCTGAAGAATTTAAATAACTTTCGTGGTTATAAAGAATGCAAAGAACAAGAAGCGTAGATTACAACCTACTTTTAAGTATTGTTGTATTGAAAATCTTGATATAATTCATGATGAGTAGATTACTTCCTATTTTTAAGTATTGTTTTAATGAAACTCTTAACATCGATTGAAATGTTAGTTGCGATATGCAAAACTTATTAAAATATACAAGTTCCTGAAGAATATAAATAGCTTTGATGATTATAAAGAATGCAAAGAACATGGGATGTAGATTACAACCTTCTTCTAAGTATTGCTGTAATGAAAATCTTGATGCACTTCAAGATGAGTAGGTTACTTCCTGCTTTTAAGCATTGTTGTAATGGAACTTTTAATATTCATCAAAGGTGTGGTTGCAATATGCAAAACTGATTTGAAGCATAAAAATGAAAGCACATGATGTGTTTTTCATAAAGGTAGCAAACAAAATGCATAAAATGCAAATCATATTTAGAAGAAACAATCTTGAAAATTTTGATTGTATTGAAGGTAACTATTGATAAATTATATTTTTAATGAGATTCATATTTATGGATCCAGAAGTATCTATAACCAATTTGATTTATCGAAAGACGAATATGAATTCAGAGGAAAATTTTTAAATCAGGGGGAGCATCCATAAGTATTTTATAATGCGCTCTTTTTCCTTAATTAAGATTTTTCCCACTGGGTTTTTATTAGTAAGGTTTTAATGAGGCATTATCTTGATCCAGAAGTATCAACTCCCTAGTAACATTTGAAAATAAGTTATAATGTACTCTTTTTCCTTATTTAAGATTTTTCCCACTGGGTTTTGCTTACTAAGGTTTTAACGAGGCATTATCTTGATCTAGAAGAATCAAACGTCTTTTCAGGAAATAACATCTCAAATATGTTATTTAAGTTAAATTGTATTTTTATCCTTGACTAAGGTTTTTCCCATCGGGTTTTCCTTTGTGAGGTTTTTAATGAAGTATTATATTGATCCAGTAGTATCAAACTCTATTTGATTCTATAACTTATTGAAATATGTCGTACTATATTGTACTCTTTTTCCTTCACTAAGATTTTTCCCATAGGGTTTTTCTTAGTAAGGTTTTAACGAGGCATTGTTTGATCTAGAAGTATCAAACTTCATTTGACGAAATGAGAAAATAATATATGTCATTGTACTCTTTTTTTTCCTTCACTAAGATTTTTTTCCATTGGATTTTTCTTACTAAGGGTTTAATGAGGCATTATTTTGATCCTGAAGCATCAAGCTCTTAAAAGGAATATCATTTTTAGTATGATATCTATGATTTCACAAGGTGCACTCTTTTCCTCTTTCAAGGTTTTTCCCATTGGGTTTTCCTTACAGAGGTTTTTAATGAGGCAACAGACAATATCTATATCGACTGAATGGATAAATGCAAGCAAGATAATAATGAGGGGGAGCAATCATCATACACGTTTCGAAAGAGAAAATTTCAAGTTATCAGAGCATTCAAGATTTTGAAGATGCATATTCAAGGGGGATTGTTACAATATATGTAAATCATGAAATGAATATGCTTTTATGTTGTTTTGTTTAAACCCACATCGTGGAATAAGTTAAATCCTTAGCTCTGAAGCCTTTATATAAAGGAGGCTATGTAATGTAAATACATGTCTAATTTCAGAAATGAATAATATATCTTCTGTCTCTCTCTCTTTAATGGCTTCTACTTTCTTCATTTTATAACAAAAGTCTTAATATTACCCACTAATCAAATGTGCTTTAGTTGTCTTTCCAAATCCATTATTCATGTCATCTTCCTCTCAACCCTAAACCATATTTTCTTGCACTAATCCTTTTTCAATCAAAATAAATTTCTAAAAGCAAAAGAAAATGAGATTAATCATTACCAAACATGGATAATAGAGAAAAATTAGAAAAGCAAAATAATATAACTGAAATATTTTTGAATTTTTTTTATTTATTGTTTTAGTACATTATAGTAGATAAATAATTTTTTTTCTGTTTGTATTCAGTAGATTTCAATGTTACGCAATAATATGTTCATGAAAAAATGTTATTCGATCATGTTTAATTAAACAGTAACAAAGGAGAATAAACTAATTCAAGGATTTTTGAAGCTTACTCCATTCATGTATTTCCTATGTAGAGCCTTGCAATTCAGAATGAATATTCTTGCTAGATTTTTATTTTGTCATTGACGTGCATTACAAAAGAGAGTAGGGTTTCAGTTTTATCTGTCATTTGAACTTTCGAACCTTTGTTTTATTTTAGGTGTGGGTATTGGTAAATTTAAGTGTTTTTTGGTATTAATAAGGCTTGGGTAATTTCAAGTGTATTTTATTGTGTTAATAGTAGTACTCTTCATCTTGTATTTTTTAACTGTTCAACACAATTTTCAACATATTGAAAATATCATTTAGACTGATATACCGCAACAGAAAACATTTAACCCAAATGTTGAAAAACTTTCAATTGAAAGAAGTCTTGGTCTTTATGATAATAAAATATAATTGGATATTAATTTTGAATTCCTATTTGTTGTTTGAAAGGTTAAACAAGTCTCTAAAGGTGGAACCCAATGCATGAGGCTCCCGCACAATAGCGGGCTCTGGGGAAGTTGATAATGTACGCAACATTTTCCTCGCTTTGCGGAGAGTCTATTTCCACACTTTTTTTTGTAAATATGGTCTCTACTCCTTTAACATCACATCCGACAAATATCATTGTCCGTCAACTTATTTAATTCAAATCTTCAATATACAATAATTTTTTGTAGACTAAGCGGATTTAAGAATCATTTTCATCATTACATCGCAAATTTAATAAAATTTCCACTGATACCATTGTTAATATCTAAAAATAAAAATTTGAAAACCATAATTTTACATTGCAGTTTTAACTACATTTATGTAATGCAGTTAGTTGTGTTACAACGTTTTGTAACTGCATTTATATGACTGTATTTATTTTGAATGACCAAAACCGTATATATAGTTATTTTAACCATTAAGATAATGTAGATATTATCTTTTAGTGTAATTGAAAGGAATTCGTCTTTGAATTATGCAATAACGATTGCATTTGAATATTTTAACTATATTTATGTGCTGCAGTAATAATTTTGGTTGCTTTTTGATAATTTTATTCAATCTTAATGCACTTTATAATTCTTACATTTAAATGCTTTTAGAAAATGCAATTATATTTTTATAGCATATTTTTTATTTTAACTACCTTTACGTGATGCAGTAATAATTATGACTTTCATTTGAT
The DNA here is from genome assembly GCA_030737815.1 of Allium fistulosum. Classification (NCBI taxonomy): domain Eukaryota; kingdom Viridiplantae; phylum Streptophyta; class Magnoliopsida; order Asparagales; family Amaryllidaceae; genus Allium; species Allium fistulosum. The sequence goes on along the minus strand of CM060905.1, from coordinate 150,075,027 downwards.
AATTTTATTTACTTATAATACAGTTATAATTTAACTACATTAAGAAAATGCAGTTAAATTAAAATGCTTCAAGAAAATGCAATTATAATTTAACAATGTTTTTTGAATTAATATACTATATTTATGTAATGTAGTAATAATTTTGGCTATATTTGACAATTTTATATAATCATAATGCACTGTATAATTTAACTGCATTAAGAAAACGCAGTTATATTGAAATGCTTTAAGAAAATGCAATTTTATTTTAACAACATGTTTTGAATTAATTTAACTGTACTTATGCGATGCAGTAATAAAAAATGCTGCATTTAATAATTTTGTTCAATTTTAATACCGTTGTAATTTGACTGAATTAAAAAAATGTAGTTAAATTTAAATGTTTTAAGAAAAGACAATTATAATTTAACAATATTTTTTGAATTAATTTAACTGCATTTGTGTGATGCCGTAGTAATTTTGGCTGTATTTGATAATTTTACATCTTCATGCACTTTTTAATTTAAATGCATTAAAAAAATGCAAATATATTATACCTCAATGTAAATTTAATTGCATTAAAAAATGCTGTTAAATTGCATGACTGTAATGCTATTATAATTTTAACTGCATATTTATTATTTTTGAAACTAGTTATTTGAATGATGCAATTATAGTTTCATTTGAATGGTGTAGTTCTAAATACGTTATTTATATTAAAAGTTGCAATTTTCCAAAAAAAATTCAACGAATAGATATTTATATATACATAACACATATCATTTAAAGATAATAAAATTTGTGATTTAATAATGAAAACGGTTCATACGATATTTTCACAAAAACCTATTGTATTTTAAATATTGAAATAGAAATAAGATGTGAAATATTAATACAGGTGGGAGGATATCTGTTGGTTTCAAAAGGAAAGTGCGGTAAGAGACCAAATATTATCCGGCTTTTTGACCAAGCGACTTTTAATCGAATCTAAACGTCCGGATGAACACGAAATGGCTCAAGAACTTATGAAGATGCTTGGATGGGCAAAGGAAAGGTTCAAGAGTTTGAAGAGCAATGGGAGTAAAGGAGACAATCGATACTAACCTCGTTTAGGTTTGCATCGAGCACTTTCTAGGCAACCTATGGGGCTTTGGGGCTTTGGCTTATGACTACTAGTTAAAGTGATCGTCTTGAGGCACATTTCTGAAGGAATAGGTGAATAACTCCAAGATAGCACAGAAGGGAAGGACAATACAGAAGATGATAGTACCTCTGAGAAATAACTTGGTTTCTAAGGAAAAGTGCTCAGAGCTTGATGGATCGAAGGGAGGGGTTCAAGCAGAAGAAGATGGCACCACTTGCCATCAGAAAATCAGGTCGGTACCGATCACTTCTAATTGGTACTGATATGATTTTATTGGTTGGGGGACTTAGTCTCCCTCTCCTACATTCTCGGATCTAAAGCTAGATTTGGTATATAAAGATCTAGTAATTCTGTTGGACGAGTTCTCTATAAATAGCAAGCATACGACAACTCATAAAGGACTTTTGACACTTCATCTTCTTCACTCTCTTTCTCTACTCGACCCTAGTCACAAAGGAAGTTACTTTTTGCCATTCTAGACTGTTAGATTAGTAAAACCCTTGTACTTATGACCAAAATATATAAGCAATAAGATTAGAGTGGACATAGACTTTAGATTTGCTAAACCATTATAATAATTCCATCTTTTTTGGCTAGATATCTTTATTTTTATTCGTTTTGGGGTGTTGTGCTTTTTCTAGTTCAACATTTTTGGTACTTTTACCGAGAAAGGTGTAACAACCCGCATATTTTAACGATTGAGTATTTAAATAATTTATTTAAATATTTCATCGTTAGTCGGGTTATAGTCCGAAAAACTACTTTTTGCAAACAGTCGAATTAGGACTCGGGATCCCTTCCATTGAGTCCAAAATGACGTTTGCGACCTTTTTGAGTATAAACTTTGATATGTTTGGTGCTAGCTAAAATTTTGACCTTTTTCACTTTGGGTTTGGGTTCAGCCCACTAGTCCACATAATACCCCAAACTGAAACACTTCTCTTCATCCACTCCCATTTCTTTACCTTTTCAGTTCTGAAAGAGAATAATGGAGGAAGAGAAAAAGAATTAAAATCCTAAACCCTAGTTTCCATTTGCAAATCAAGTTCTAGCTCCAAATCAATAGAAGAAGCTTTGGTAAGCCTCCTCTTCTTCTTCTCCAACTCATTCTCTTATCAACTTCAGAAATTCCTAAACCTAACTTAGGAAATGTTTCTCTTTTTAGCTTAAATTCAAGCTTCTTGAGTTGGGATTTAAGAGTGGTTGATCCTCCTTTGTTTTCAAGCTTCTCCTTCCTTGTTTTTGTGTAAAAAGGTGAGATTTTTATCTCACATCTATGACTATAACTCTCTTTGATGTTAGGTATGAATTCCTAACACTATTTCATGTTCAATTGCTTTTGGTTTGAATTGATTTGGCGAACATTTCAATTTTTGGTGTTTTGAAGTCAAAACTTTGAAAATCCTTGCTTTGATTTGTGAACATGTTTTCGGTTGCGAATCGGAGAGCCTATAGGGCCGAATGGTCGAATCGACAAAAGCCCCAAAGTCCATTGCTCGACCTGGTGCAAGTGTGAGAGTTTGCTCTCCCACTTGGCTGAAAAATAATTTCAGCTCGTCACCAGACGTCTGCAGGTAAGCTCAGACGTCTGGGGTCTGTTTCAGGAACTTCCCGAAACTTACTGCAGACGTCTGAGCATATACCCTAGACGTCTGGAGTATGTATTTCCAGAATTCCAACAGTTTCCTTATATATATTGTTTTGATTTCCAACCTTTATCGATTCGAGGTTATCCGATTTGTCGTTATCATTTATTATCTTCATTGATGACTTCTTCTTCGGGATTTTTGAGAATGTCCATTTTAATGGAATTAGTATCGATTTCCTTGGATTTGATTCATGTCTTCGAACGTGGATTTTGGTAATTGATTGTTTCTACAATGACTTCTGTGATTTGTCACTTTAAAAATATAAAGGTTTCTATACTAGTAGTAAATATTCATGCTCTTTTGCAAAGATGATTTCAACTCTATTTTAAATATAAAGCTTGTTTTCAAAACCGTTTTCCAATCTATTAGTATATACAAACCTTTATCTCATTCGTATGAGAAAATATAATTAAACGGCTTAGGAAAACAAGTGGTATGAAACACTTGCGTTTACTTCGTCGGTTAATTTTTGGACTTGTTCGATTGAAACTCTTGTGACAATTTTTGAGTGGAAATCTACAATTTGTTCGTAAATATTTAAGTTAAGCTAGTGGTTATGGGACATGAAGCTAAACTCTTATATTTACTGGCTTAGTGTAATCGACACTTTTATTGATCAATGATGATCATTTTGTGATTTAGACTAGCGATGTGTGATGTCTATTTGTCTGCGAGGGAGACTAAACCCCGTTTCTGTGGAACTTCGATTCAATTTGGCGGGGTAGCGACCCGTGGTCTTCGAACCGTTTATGGAGCTTCGGCTCAATTTTTAATGGTTAGCGACCATGGAATAGCGTTCCATTTGTGATACACGTGTTGGTGAGTTTTCATGCTCCCGTTTATGATAGGTGTGACGACCGCCCATGACCCCTGCACTGAACCTAGAGATAGTGCGCTGTAAAGTGTGCCAGACAGCCATGGATGATTGTCAAGGTAAATTAAAACAGTAGAATCTATCGTATTACTCACAGCGCATGGACAAAATACAATATAATATATATATAGTGAAGCTTCACAGAATAGAATCTCATCAATAAAACTTCATAATAGTTGAATACAAACATCTGAATAGTCAATACATCAAGCCTCACTACGTAACACTCAGAGAATATACAAGCAGCGGAACATTCAGTACATATAGTAAGAAAACAATATGCAATCCACCAGCTCGTCTTCGTCATCAGCATCGTGGAAAGAAAGAACAACACCTGTCACCTGCTACCTAGTCTGCCCGTCCCAAAATGGACGAACAGCCAAAGGCAATAAGAGTTAAAACATAAAGCCTTGAGTCAGACAACAGTCTTAGTAAGCGGTAAATTAACTAACAACATACCAAAAGAGCATAAAGGAAAAAGGAATAGGAATCCAACCCTCCCACTCCACCTCTTTCTACAGTGATAGCCCCTAGACACACACTAAGCAGAAACAAACATAGCAAAGCAAACATTTAAAGTAAAGCAATTATCGCTCGAGTCAAGTGCGATGCTTTCCAAGTACAAACCCCCAAGGCCTAAACCAAGATCAGATAAGCTCCCAGAAAATACCGCTCTTGAGACCGAATGACGATACAACCAAACATCCATGACTTTGGCTATCACTGTTATCATTGCTTCGATATCATCGTTAATTGAATGACCGGCTCATTCTTTCATCCGTCCGTCAAGGGCTAATGGAAACCCCGGTTCTAGACATAACTCCACATGTCGTCGCAGCACGTGCCTAGGACTATCGAATCTGCCCAGAGTACTCGACTACCAATCAGTAGCCTTCAGGGACTATCGAGTCTGCCCAACATACTCTTGCTTTGAGCATGCTAGAACCTTCAACAACGATGAGATCTCAGCCTTCTAGTCATCCTCCTCGACGACTATTTCCATACTAGCTCAAGCGCCTCTCGAGCAAACCATTATCCTCAAACTCGAACCATTTCACCGAGTTGTCAACATGCTTGGAATGATCCCGTCTGGATTAGACCAAGACTATCTCATACTATGCTTCGCCTCATCTCATCATAGCAAAGCCTCATCTCAACATCATCATAAAATCTATCCATATGAGCTTCATCATCCGCTACATATGCCACGAGCAGCTTTTCCAATTCAAAAACCTTTCCCTTAGCTTTTGAATCATCTTCGACCATCTTGTCTAAATCAAATCATCAATCATCTAATTCATAGCAATTCAATCAAGTCAAACATTAATCCAAGTAATCAAGCATTCAAATATGATCTAATGAACAATTATAACAATAATGGCAATTTTGTAAATAAAGAGTCTAAAGTCTAACAAGCATGAAAACATGAGTAATATCTCTATAACTTGATGAATGAACTTGCATAGGTTAATCATGTAGTAAAATGGATGTCAAACCATCATGAACAATAGATCTATACTTATGTTTACGGAAATGCATGGAAATCACTAATTTAACACCAAATCAAACCAACGATCCGATATACTCCTTTGGATCCGTGTGAGAGATAATCACCACTCACCAAATCACCTAAACACCTCAAAAGCAACACACTTCAGATCTGGACAGCGAAGAATCTAAGTCGATCTATCACAAATCCGCTTCAAACGATGAAATCTCTCTTCTATGGATGTAGATCTTCAATCTAAGCTCTTGGATCTTCGATTTGGATGGATGGAAGCACAAGATTATAGTGGAGAAAAGAAGTGAAGACGTGTAGAACTCGAGCTCTCAAAATGGCAGCACTTCGTCGCTTCAAAATCCGGATCCCAAAAGTGAAGAAGAACCCTCCTATTTATAGGCTGATTTCCCATAGGTCGTTCGCTCTTAGGTCGTCCACGACCTAAAAACCCCACGACCTAAAACCTACGACCTAACAGATCCAAGCCTATGCGCATTCGCGACCTAACAAAACCTCGCGACCTATGACCTAACGCATGTGCATCCCCGCGACCTACGACCTAACCCAGATCTGCGCATCCATGCGACCTACGACCTAACACACACGCGCTTCCTCGCGACCTACGACCTAACTCAACATAGAAGCTCACGACTTAACTCCTTAGGTCGTCTAACGACCTAACTACGCTAACTCGCTAACTAATAGGTCGCTAACCACTAGGTCGCTCACTACTAGGTCGCTCACTACTGTAGGTTACTAACCCTTAGGTCGCTAACTCCTATAGGTCGCCCCAATACTTACGTCGCCAACTTCCTATAGGTTGCTCCAACTGACCTAACCCATCCCACGACCTAAACCACCGCACGACTTATCTACTATACGACCTATCCCCAAAATCCTTAGGTCGCTCCACTTCCTTAGGTCGTCTACTCCGACCTAACTACTATACGACCTAGGACTTAGACTATGAATGACTTATCAACAATGCGACTAAATGACAACTGTTTTACGATGTTTCGATCCGTAAAAATACGGGTCGTTACATTCTCTCCCCCTTAGGAATTTCGCCCCTGAAATTCCAAACAAACAGAGTAACCAAAAACTATTCTGCATGCCTACCATCCATAGCAATCAACAAACCATGCATCCAATTCTAGCTTAGCATGCAGAATTCTAAAACTAGAACAACTTACAATGTCGTTAGATGACACGACACCTTAGGGCCATACCTTGAAGAGTTCAGGATGAGCTGCCTTCATCCTCTCTTCCACCTCCCATGTACAGTCGTTATCATCATCACTCCATTGTATCTTGAGCAACTTAACTACCTTCCTCCTAAGCTGTTTCGTGTCGGTTTCCACAACACGAAGCGGCTTACGAGGTCTCTTATCGACTGGATCAACTTCGAAATCTTCACAGCTATCAGCAGAAACCACTGTATTCGAGTCGTGCACATACTTCCGTAGATACGATACATGAAAAACATTGTGCACACCCGACATCTTCTCTGGTAACTCCAATCTGTAGGCGAGCTTTCCAATTCGCTCGATGATCGGAAATGGTCCAACAAATCTCGGAGTCAATTTTCCTTTCTTCCCGAATCGAATAACATTCTTCAGTGGAGAAATCTTCACAAAAACCATATCACCTACGTCGAATTCCAATCCTTATGACGCTTATCGGCATAACTTTTCTGTCGGTCTTGGGCTGCCTTCATTCGTTGCCGAATGATCTCTATACAATCCGAAGTCTGTCGAATCATTTCTGGCCCAAGTATCAGTTTTTCTCCAATCTCTAACCAACATGTCGGAGAGTTACACAGTCTTCCATACAATGCTTCATATGGTGCCATACCAATGCTTGATTGGTAACTGTTATTATACGAAAATTCTACCAAATGAAGGTGATCTTCCCATGATCCTCCGAAATCCAAAACACAAGCTTTAAGGAGATCATCCAAAACTTGATTGACTCTCTCGGTCTGACCATCTGTTTGGGGGTGATAAGCTGTACTCAAACACAACTCGGTTCCCAAAACTTCCTGGAAGCTTTTCCAAAATCCACTAGTGAACAATGGATCTCGATCGCTTACTATACTCTTCGGAATACCATGGAATCGAACTATCCACTTAACATACAACTCAGCCAACTTTGATGCAGTCCTAGTCGATCGAACATGAATGAATCTTGCAATCTTAGTCAGACAATCTACGATGACCCAAATCCCCTCATTTCCCGTTCTTGTTCTAGGTAGTCCATCAATAAAATCCATCGATATTTGCTCCCACTTCCATGTAGGAACTTCTAACGGCTGAAGCAATCCACTGGGCTTCTTCTACTCAGCTTTTACCAACTGGCAGTTCATGCACTTGGAAATAAAATTTCCAACATCCTTCTTCATACCTTCCCAGTAATAGGTTCTATTCATATCCCGATACATCTTATTTCCTCCTGGATGAATTGTCAACTTCGAGTGATGACTTTCCCTTAGAACTTCATTTCTCAATTCATCTATATCGGGAACAACTAGTCGTCCTTGCTTTCGAAGCCAACCCTCTTGATCTACCTCGAATCCTTTATCCTTTTCTGGGTCCAATCCAGATTCCAAATCACGGATAATCTTGACAAGCTTATCATCTCGCTTTTGGCTCTCGCCAATCCTTTCCACAAGAGTAGGTCTTATCGATAAGTTTGCCAACATCTCAGGTTCCAATTCACATCTGGGCCTAAAGTCAAATCCAGCTAAATACTCGAGATTCTTCCATTCTGAAAACATGGCTCCCAATCCTGTATGTCTTCGACTTAACGCATCTGCTACTGCGTTACCCTTTCCCGGAGTATAAGCTATACCAAAATCATATGACGCCAAAAACTCTAGCCACTGTTGCTGCCGAAGATTCAAATCCTTTTGGGAGAAAAGATACTTCAATGACTTATGATCTGTAAACAACTCGAATCGAACTCCCAATAGATAATGTCTCCACATCTTCAGAGCAAAAACAATCGCCGCTAACTCCAAATCATGAGTCGGATAATTCCTTTCATGCGGCTTCAGTTGTCGACTTGCATATGCAACAACTTTATCCTTCTGCATCAGCACTGCTCCAAGTCCAGTACCACATGCATCGGTGTAAACCACCATCTCATCATTTCCACTTGGAATAGTCAAAACAGGAGCACTTGTCAGTCGCTCTTTCAGGATTCCGAAAGCTTGCTCACACTTAGCATCCCATCTGAATACTTGATTCTTTTTCGTCAATCCTGTTAACGGTGCAGCTACCTTGGAAAAGTCTTTGATAAACCGACGATAATATCCTGCTAATTCAAGAAAACTTCTCACATCCGATGCATTCTTAGGTCTAACCCAATCCTGGATTGCTGCTATCTTGGCGGGATCAACCGCTATTCCATTTCCAAAAATAATATGGCATAAGAACCTCACTTCACTCTTCCAGAAGTGACACTTCGAAAACTTAGCCCTCAGCTGATGTTTCTGTAAGATTTCCAAAACAATACGCAAGTGCGTCTTTTGCTCTTCTTCAGTTCTGGAATAAATCAAAATATCATCCACGAACACTAGCACGAACCTGTTCAACTGATCTCTGAATACTCTATTCATAAGATCCACAAAATATGCTGGCGCATTAGTCAATCCAAACGGCATTACCAGCCACTCAAAGAAACCGGACGGTGTCCTAAAAGCAGTCTTAGGCACACTATCCTTAGCCACTCTTAACTGGTGAAATCCCATTGCCAAATCCATCTGAGAAAACACCTTCGCTTCGTGAAGCTGATCAAACAAGTCATCTATTCTCGGCAATGGATACTTGTTCTTCTTAGTCACTTTATTCAGCTCACGATAATCCACACATAACCTCAGCGATCCAACCGCTTTGGTTACAAACACAACTGGTGCATCCCATTCGGACACACTACGCCGAATGAATCCTTTCTGCAAAAGATCATCAACTTGCACCTTCAACTCCTGCTGTTCTCTAGGCGCCATCCGCCTAAGAGGCATCACAACAGGTCTGGCTCCTTCAACTAGATCTATATGAAACTCGATCTCTCTATGCGGCGGTAACCCTTTGACCTCGTCAAAGACATCCTCAAATCCATTAGCGATTGGCACAGATGACAGTCCATCCCGTGGAACAACCAGCGAATACATGAAGCTCATGAAGACGCCTTCTTCATGCTTACATCGTATCACAATCTTTCGCCCCTCCACATTCTCGACTGTCACCTCCAACCTATCACAATCAACCTTTGCCGCATACTTCCTAAGCCAGTCCATACCCAAAATAATTCCGAACCCCGCAAAGTTCAGAACAAAACAATCACAAACAAAAGAGCAATCATGACTCGATACAATCAGACCACGGCATAGCATACACAAACAAGACGAACCCCCAACTGGATTAGTCACAACCAATGGCCTATCAACAATATCCGGTTCTAAACCCAACCGGTCTACGAGCTCATTACAAACAAACTAATGCGACGCCCCAGTATCGAATAACACTCTAACTGGAACACCACATAGGAAAAGAGTACCTTGAACCACAACACTCTTCCCTTTCTCTTCAGCGGTAGAGGCTTTCGAAGATGATGGAACAGCCCCCAAAGCATAAGCTTGCACAATCTGCTTGTCCTTCCTCGGTTCTGGACAATACTTCTTAACATGCCCCGGCTTATCACAGTTGTGACACTTCACCGGCACCTTCGGATTCTTACAATCTCTAGAGAAATGGCCCTTCTGCTGACAATTGTAGCAGGTCACTTCGCCCTTCGGCTTCTTCTGGCCATCCTTTCCCCTTTGCTGCTGTTGCTTCCTTTTCTTGTTTCCACCCTGCTGTGGTCTAGACTCTTCCTTGGTCACAGCAACAACAGATCCTTCCTTAGGAAACAGATTCTCATGCCTGAGAGCTTTCTCCACAAGCTTCTCAAATGAATCATCTAGATGATCCACCAACTGCCTTCCAAGATAACTGTCCAAGCCTGTCACAAACTTCTCATTCTTCTGGTACGGAGATTCAATATACGACCGGGCATACTTGGACAAATCTTCAAACTCAGAAACATACTCAAGAACTGGTCTTCCACCTTGCTTGAGCTCCATAAACTTCTTGAACAGAACAGACTTCTGAGCTGTAGAAATGAACTTAGCTTCAAATCTAGCTTGGAACTGTACCCAAGTAATTTCTTCCTCAAGAGTATCAATGGTGATAGAGTTCCACCAATCAGAAGCTCTTCCTTGAAGCTGTCTTGATGCAAGCTTCCTTTTAGTTGCATCCTCGATTCCCAAATCACAAAAGATCCTTCTACAAGCATCTATCCATCTCTGAACTTCAATGGTTGATTCTGTTCCCAAGAAAACCTTTCCTCCAAGTGCAGTATAGTCTTTACCCAACTTAGCAAAACCCACCGGTTTTGGAGTTTGAACTTGAACTCCAACATCCACCGATGGCCCCGGAGCTGGCATCCTTCTCATGATCGAAGTCATCATAGCCTCGAACATAGCAACATAATCAGCAGCCCCCTCAACAGCACGGCCTTCCCTAGCAGCTGGTCTCCCTCTTCGACTCATTCTCAATATCTATAAAAGGAATGATTAGCATACCTTGAGAAACAACTTCATAAAGGACTCACTTACTTCTAAGCTACTATATTATATATAGTAATCATCCATCAAAATACAATTACGTCTCTCATACGTAGTTACGTCAGCGAGCGTTGGGTAAAATCAATTAACCAAAGCTCTGATACCAAATGTGACGACCGCCCATGACCCCGGCACTGAACCTAGAGATAGTGCGCTGTAAAGTGTGCCAGACAGCCATGGACGATTGTCAAGGTAAATTAAAACAGCAGAATCTATCGTATTACTCATAGCGCATGGACAAAATACAATAGAATATATATATAGTGAAGCTTCACAGAATAGAATCTCATCAATAAAACTTCATAATAGTTGAATACAAACATCTGAATAGTCAATACATCAAGCCTCACTACATAACACTCAGAGAATATACAAGCAGCGGAACATCCAGTACATATAGTAAGAAAACAATATGCAATCCTCCAGCTCGTCTTCGTCATCAGCATCGTGGAAAGCAAGAACAGCACCTGTCACCTGCTACCTAGTCTGCCCGTCCCAAAATGGACGAACAGCCCAAGGCAATAAGAGTTAAAACATAAAGCCTTGAGTCAGACAACAGTCTTAGTGAGCGGTAAATTAACTAACAACATACCAAAAGAGCATAAATGAAAAAGGAATAGGATCCAACCCTCCCACTCCACCTCTTTCTACAGTGATAGCCCCCAGACACACACTAAGCAGAAACAAACATAGCAAAGCAAACATTTAAAGTAAAGCAATTATCACTCGAGTCAAGGGCAATGCTTTCCAAGTACAAACCCCCAAGGCCTAAACCAAGATTAGATAAGCTCCCAGAAAATACCGCTCTTGAGACCGAATGACGATACAACCAAACATCCATGACTCTGGCTATCACTGTTATCATTGCTTCGATATCATCGTTAATTGAATGACCGGCTCATTCTTTCATCCGTCCGTCAAGGGCTAATGGAAACCCCGGTTCTAGACATAACTCCATACGTCGTCGCAGCACGTGCCTAGGACTATCGAATCTGCCCAGAGTACTCGACTACCAATCAGTAGCCTTTAGGGACTATCGAGTCTGCCCAACGTACTCTTGCTTTGAGAATGCTAGAACCTTCAACAACGATGAGATCTCAGCCTTCTAGTCATCCTCCTCGACTACTATTTCCATACTAGCTCAAGCGCCTCTCGAGCAAACCATTATCCTCAAACTCGAACCATTTCACCGAGTTGTCAACATGCTTGGAATGATCCCGTCTGGATTAGACCAAGACTATCTCATACTATGCTTCACCTCATCTCATCATAGCAAAGCCTCATCTCAACATCATCATCAAATCTATCCATATGAGCTTCATCATCCGCTACATATGCCACGAGCAGCTTTTCCAATTCAAAAACCTTTCCCTTAGCTTTTGAATCATCTTCGACCATCTTGTCTAAATCAAATCATCAATCATCTAATTCATAGCAATTCAATCAAGTCAAACATTAATCCAAGTAATCAAGCATTCAAATATGATCTAATGAACAATTATAACAATAATGGCAATTTTGTAAATAAAGAGTCTAAAGTCTAACAAGCATGAAAACATGAGTAATAGCTCTATAACTTGATGAATGAACTTGCATAGGTTAATCATGTAGTAAAATGGATGTCAAACCATCATGAACAATAGATCTATACTTAAGTTTACGGAAATGCATGGAAATCACTAATTTAACACCAAATCAAACCAACGATCCGATATACTCCTTTGGATCCGTGTGAGAGATAATCACCACTCACCAAATCACCTAAACACCTCAAAAGCAACACACTTCAGATCTGGACAGCGAAGAATCTAACTCGATCTATCACAAATCCGCTTCAAACGATGAAATCTCTCTTCTATGGATGTAGATCTTCAATCTAAGCTCTTGGATCTTCGATTTGGATGGATGGAAGCACAAGATTATAGTGGAGAAAAGAAGTGAAGACGTGTAGAACTCGAGCTCTCAAAATGGCAGCACTTCGTCGCTTCAAAATCCGGATCCCAAAAGTGAAGAAGAACCCTCCTATTTATAGGCTGATTTCCCATAGGTCGTTCGCTCTTAGGTCGTCCACGACCTAAAAACCCCACGACCTAAAACCTACGACCTAACAGATCCAAGCCTATGCGCATTCGCGACCTAAAAAACCTCGCGACCTACGACCTAACGCATGTGCATCCCCGCGACCTACGACCTAACCCAGATCTGCGCATCCATGCGACCTACGACCTAACACACACGTGCTTCCTCGCGACCTACGACCTAACTCAACACAGAAGCTCACGACTTAACTCCTTAGGTCGTCTAACGACCTAACTACGCTAACTCGCTAACTAATAGGTCGCTAACCACTAGGTCGCTCACTACTAGGTCGCTCACTACTGTAGGTTACTACCCCTTAGGTCGCTAACTCCTATAGGTCGCCCCAATACTTAGGTCGCCAACTTCCTATAGGTTGCTCCAACTGACTTAACCCATCCCACGACCTAAGCCACCGCACGACTTATCTATTATACGACCTATCCCCAAAATCCTTAGGTCGCTCCACTTCCTTAGGTCGTCTACTCCGACCTAACTACTATACGACCTAGGATTTAGACTATGGATGACTTATCAACAATGCGACTAAATGACAACTGTTTTACGATGTTTCGATCCGTAAAAATACGGGTCGTTACAATAGGCCTCCCCCTTTTTGTGATTTCTGGATTTCTATTTGATGATTTCTAGAATTTATGTGTTTCACCCCTTTATGTGGTTGGCAATTATATGTTTGTCAATATTTGTGGTATGGTGAATAAAATAAAGAATATGACATTCTTTTTGGTACTTTGAGATTCTTGAGATATTGTATGATTTTGTTGTTGATTAAATCATACTTGTTCTAGTATGAAATTATTGTTATCATACGTTCTTATATCATCTCTGCTTATATCTCATTCCTTTATCTGATATTTTTAGCTAGACTGATCCGTTTATTATTTTCTTATTAGATAATACTCGGGTCAGACCGAGATGTTACAGGTCCTTCTGCTTGACTCCTTATTTGGATCATCTTCTGACTTTTGTCTAACTACAAAATAGTTGTAGTTTTAGTTGTTATACATTCGAGATATAGACTCCATTATGTATACTTATTCTTTTGTCTATCACTTGTATCTATTCTTTTGTGATATTGTGGATCTTATTTGACCACTACTCTGGTGTACACATTTTTGTGTTATATATTCATATTTGTTTCCGCCTTTGTGATATGAATGTCTGTGACTGATTTGTGTTATGTTTATTTCTATATTTGTTTCCGAAGGCCCACTTAGCCACTGTGTGGTAGCTTTGAGTTTGTATCGGTATGTCGGATTTCCTCTTTAAATGAAATGCATGTTTTACTATCTGACACATCGATGCTCGCACAAGGCAATTACACAGATGGTCGCTCCTCAACAGCCTTATTCTCCACGCTAGTTGACGACATTACTCCGTAGCGTTCTTGGCTAGCGTGGGTATAGAGGTGGGGCGTCACAGCTTGGTATCGGAGCCAGACTTCGGAACAATGTAGAATAACTTAACAAGGATCATCGTCCTAATTCCAACTTAGGAGTCGTGCCTTAGGATTTATTTCGAGTCTTCGTACCGATTCATCCTATTTCCTTTTATGTATCCTTGTTTTATCTATCAAGATTTGCTTGATATTTATTTATAGAATAACTTTTCTTCTTCTCACTTTCTTAAAGAAGAGAATGTTTAGACTAGGCCGTCCCAGAGCCGGACCATCTACTGTTACTCCCCAGGATGGAGTTTTTATGACCGCTCAACAGCTTCTTGATTTAGTAAAGAATGCTCAAGCAGCTGATCCTAATCAGGAACCTACTCATCCTAAGTCTGGATTTGCATGCTTGTGCAACGATTATACCAACTTGGGTGGGAAACCATTCAAAGGCTCCGAAACTATTATTGAGGTCCAGGCTTGGTTAAGAACATGCGATCGAATCTTTTCTCGCATGAATCTTATCGATCTTCACCGCGTTCAGGTGGCCTCCAGTATGCTCCAAGAAAGAGCATTGGACTGGTACGAACTTCCTATTTCTGAAATTAATGAAGCGGATCTTACTTAGGAGCAATTCCGGGAACGATTCGAATTAAAGTTTGTGCCAGAAGCTGAGAAAGTGACTTTGGCTCGCCGTTTCATAGACCTTGTTCAAGGTGAATCCTCCGTGGCAGATTATGTCGCATCTTTCGAGTCGCTTTCTAAATATGGGGTTGAGTACATCAACACCCCATTGAAGAAGAACCAAAGATTTGTCTATGGCTTGAACAAAAATCTCAAGAAGCCATTACTTCTAAAATTAGAAGTTTCCTTTGATCAACTCATTGATATCGCTCTTCGTCTTGAAGAGGCGGATAGGGAGAGTGATGTTGAAGTGGTGGGTGCCAAACCAAACTTCAACAACAACAAGAAAAGGCTTATAAGGTCCAAAGGCCCGTATCCTAATAAAAAGGGAAATCAAGCAACACCGGTATCAAATGCTCCTACTTCCCGCCGTGGAGAATGTTACAATTGTGGTTCTAAGGACCATTATGCAAACAAGTGCCCGAAGCCTCTTTTCTGCCGATATTGCAAGAGTTCGGGCCATACTTTATCTTTGTGTCCTAAACTTCAAGGCAAGAAGGAGGGAAAGCTTAATGTGGCGCAAGCCCCTGGTAATACTTCTCGTGATCAAGGTATTTCTCATTCTATCCTTGATGGCATTATTGTGTTTCGTGATCATCCTATTCGAGTTCTTTTCGATACGGGTGCGTCCCATTCTTTTATTTCTAAAGAACTTGTTGATACTTTTTCTTTGGATGTTATGTGTTTGATGACTTCTTTGAGAATTGCGAATCCGGTTGGTGGATCCGTGACACTCAGTTTATTGTGTAAAGATGTCGAGATTATTTTATGTGATTTTTCTTTCCTAGCCGATTTGCATGTCATGCGCTATTTAGGCTTCAGAATGATTTTGGGTATGGATTGGCTTAACCATTATGAAGCTCATATCCTATGTCCTGAGCGGACTATTTATCTTCGACATCCTCTATCTGTTAAGCAGATTTCTATTGTTCTTAAATATTCGGATTCTACTTTGACAGCATCTTTATATTCTCTAAATCCTCTTGATGATGATAATGATGATGATGAAGATGTCATTTCTCGTATTCACGTCGTCCGTGAATTTTCCGACATATTTGAGCCCGTTTTAGGATTACCACCTAAGCGAGCAATTGAGTTAAAAATTAATCTTATACCTGGAGCTCAAACTATTACTCGTCCTCCTTATCGCATGTCCAATAAGGAGAATGAAGAGATGCACAAGCAATTATCCGAATTGGAGACGAAGCAATTTATTCGCTCTAGTTCCTCGCCTTGGGGAGCTTCAGCAATTTTCGTGAAGAAGTCCGATGGTACACTTAGGCTTTGCGTTGACTACCGCAAGCTTAATGATTTTACTATTAAAAATAAATATCCTTTACCTCGGATTGATGATCTGTTCGATCAGCTTAGTGGTGCTAGAGTCTTTTCACAATTGGACTTGGCAACCGGTTTTCATCAGCTTCGTATTGCAGAGGATAGTATTCCTTTGACTTCGTTCCGTACTCGATACGGATCTTATGAATGGCTGGTTATGCCATTTGGTTTAACGAATGCTCCGGCTTATTTCGTTGACCTTATGAATCGAGTTTTTAAAGATTTTCTCGATCGATTTGTTCTCATCTTTATTGATGATATTCTTATGTATTCAAAAACCGAGGAGGAGCATGAAAAGCATCTTCGGATTATATTGGAACCTCTTAGAAGTAATCAATTAAAAGCAAAATTTTCTAAATGCCACTTTTGGCAATCTAGTGTGAAGTTTCTCGGTCATATTATTTCCGAATTCGGAATATCAGTGGATCCTTCAAAGATTGAAGCGATTCAAGATTGGAAGAGACCGGAGAGTGTCACGGAAATCCGTAGCTTCCTTGGATTGGTGGGTTATTACCGTCGTTTTATCAAGGACTTTTCTAAAATTGCCGTGCCTCTTACTGGCTTAACAAAGAAAGGTGTTAAATACATTTGGTCGGACAAATGTGAAACTTCTTTTCAGAAATTAAAAGAACTCCTTTTTGATGCTCCTATTCTTGTTATTCCCAAAGGGAATCAAGATTTTGTTGTTTATACCGATGCTAGTCGCGTTGGTTTGGGTGCCGTTCTTATGCAAAAAGAACGTGTAATTGCTTATGCTTCTAGGCAATTGAAGCCGGCTGAGACTAGATATGCCACACATGATTTAGAACTCGCGGCTATCGTTTTCGCCCTTCGAATTTGGCGACATTATCTTTTGGGAGAGAAATTTATACTTTATACTGATCATAAGTCTTTGAAATATTTATTTTCTCAAAAGGAACTTAATTTGCGTCAACAACGTTGGCTCGAGTTCCTTGCATCATATGATCTTGATATTCTTTATACTCCTGGAAAGGGAAATCGTGTTGCCGATGCCCTTAGCCGAAAGCAACAAGCGGTTGTTTCTATGATGATATCCGAATGGAACGACCTCGAGACTTTGTCTACTTGTGAGATTCGAGATCGTGTATCCGATATATGTTCATCTCTTGTTTTATGTAGCCTTGAGGCTCATCCATCTCTTTTGGACCGCATTCTTAAAGTTCAAAAACTAGATCCCGAATTGGTTCTTCTTGGCCAAAATTTGAGGGATAAAATTGATGTTGAAGGTATGAAAGACTTTGATATTGATTCTCGTGGCGGTATTCGAAAATTTGGTAGACTTGTCGTACCAAATATCATTGATCTTAGTAAAGACATATTAGAAGATTCCCATCGTTCTAAATTCACCATTCATCCCGGTAGTAGTAAAATATACGCGGATATGAAGCGACTTTATTATTGGGAGGGAATGAAATTTGATATCGCTAACTTCGTTAAGCATTGCATGACTTGCCAACTCATTAAGGCCGAGCATCAAAGACCCGGTGGGTTATTGCAACCTTTAGACATTCCAATGTGGAAGTGGGATCATATTTCCATGGATTTTATTGATGGCCTTCCCCGTTCTCGTTCGGGTCATGATAGCTTATGGGTGATTGTTGATAGACTTACTAAATCCGCCCATTTTATTCCCGTTCGGTCTAATCAGACCGTTCCTCTTTTGGCCAAACTCTTTATTAAGGAAATTGTTAAATTTCATGGAGTCCCTACTTCTATTGTTAGTGATCGTGATCCATTGTTTACTAGTGGATTTTGGAAGAGTCTTCAAAAAGCATTGGGAACAAAGCTTAATTTTAGCATCGCTTATCATCCGTAGTCCGATGGACAAACTGAGCGTGTGAATCAAACACTTGAAGATCTTCTTCGTGCTTGTGTGCTTGATTTCGGTGGAAGTTGGGAAGATCATATTTCTCTCGTTGAGTTTTCCTATAATAATAGCTTCTAATCTAGTATTGGTATGGCACCTTTCGAGGCACTCTATGGAAGGCCCTACCGATCTCCTTCTTGTTGGCTTGAGGCCGGCGAGAAGCTGGTT
Organism: Allium fistulosum; assembly: GCA_030737815.1. NCBI lineage: Eukaryota > Viridiplantae > Streptophyta > Magnoliopsida > Asparagales > Amaryllidaceae > Allium > Allium fistulosum. The sequence goes on along the minus strand of CM060905.1, from coordinate 150,056,659 downwards.
TTAGGTCCTGACTTTATTCGTGATTCCATAGAAAAGATTGAACTTATTCGTCATAGGATGAAAGAAGCTCAAAGTAGACAAAAATCCTATGCCAATAACCGAAGGAGGAAATTAGAATTCTCTGTGGGAGATCTTGTGTTTGTTCGTGTTTCACCTATGAAGGGTGTCGTGCGTTTCAGTCGATCGGGAAAATTAGCGCCTCGATACATTGGTCCGTTTCCCATCACCGAACGCATTGGTTCCGTGGCTTATCGCCTTTCATTACCGGCTCAGTTTTCTGCTATTCATGACGTATTCCACGTTTCTCAACTACGGAAATGCCTTCGAGATTCCAATTCTATTCTTGAGCCCGGTGTTGTTGAAGAAATTAAAGTTTCGCCAAATTTGACATATGAGCAACATCCTATTTGTATTATTGCTTCGGAGGTCAAGCGCCTTCGAAATAAAGATGTTCCGCTTGTGAAAGTTCAATGGTCCTCAAATCCTAAGGATTGCTCTTGGGAATCTAGAGAATCCATCGAGCGAACACATCCGGACTTACTCTCTTGAGCTCTTTGAGGTGAACTTTTTATTTCAAATCTCTTCTTTTGTGTTGATATGTTTTTACGGTTGTTACTTTTTGTTCAAATATTTCTTATGATTGCGAGGACGCAATTTATTTAAGGAGGGGAGTCTGTAACAACCCGCATATTTTAACGATTTAGTATTTAAATAATTTATTTAAATATTTCGTCGTTAGTCGGGTTATAGTCCGAAAAGCCACTTTTTGCAAACAGTCGAATTAGGACTCAGAACCCCTTCCATTGAGTCCAAAATGACGTTTGCGACCTTTTTGAGTATAAACTTTGATATGTTTGGAGCTAGCTAAAATTTTGACCTTTTTCACTTTGAATTTGGGTTTGGGTTCAGCCCACTAGTCCACATAATACCCCAAACTGAAACACTTCTCTTCATCCACTCCCATTTCTTTACCTTTTCAGTTCTAAAAGAGAATAATGGAGGAAGAGAAAAAGAATTAAAATCCTAAACCCTAGTTTCCATTTGCGAATCAAGTTCTAGCTCCAAATCAATAGAAGAAGCTTTGGTAAGCCTCCTCTTCTTCTTCTCCAACTCATTCTCTTATCAACTTCAGAAATTCCTAAACCTAACTTAGGAAATGTTTCTCTTTTTAGCTTAAATTCAAGCTTCTTGAGTTGGGATTTAAGAGTGGTTGATCCTCCTTTGTTTTCAAGCTTCTCCTTCCTTGTTTTTGTGTAAAAAGGTGAGATTTTTATCTCACATCTATGACTATAACTCTCTTTGATGTTAGGTATGAATTCCTAACACTATTTCATGTTCAATTGCTTTTGGTTTGAATTGATTTGGCGAACATTTCAATTTTTGTTGTTTTGAAGTCAAAACTTTGAAAATCCTTGCTTTGATTTGTGAACATGTTTTCGGTTGCGAATCAGAGAGCCTATAGGGCCGAATGGTCGAATCGACAAAAGCCCCAATGTCCATTGCTCGACCTGGTGCAAGTGTGAGAGTTTTCTCTCCCACTTGGCTGAAAAATAATTTCAGCTCGTCACCAGACGTCTGCAGGTAAGCTCAGACGTCTGGGGTCTGTTTTAGGAACTTCCCGAAACTTACTGCAGACGTCTGAGCATATACCCTAGACGTCTGGAGTATGTTTTTCCAGAATTCCAACAGTTTCCTTATATATATTATTTTGATTTCCAACCTTTATCAATTCGAGGTTATCCGATTTGTCGTTATCATTTATTATCTTCATTGATGACTTCTTCGGGATTTTTGAGAATGTCCATTTTAATGGAATTAGTATCGATTTCCTTGGATTTGATTCATGTCTTCGAACGTGGATTTTGGTAATTGATTGTTTCTACAATGACTTCTGTGATTTGTCACTTTAAAAATATAAAGGTTTCTATACTAGCAGTAAATATTCAAGCTCTTTTGCAAAGATGATTTCAACTCTATTTTAAATATAAAGCTTGTTTTCAAAACCGTTTTCCAATCTATTAGTACATACAAACCTTTACCTCATTCGTATTAGAAAATATAATTAAACGGCTTAGCAAAACAAGTGGTATGAAACGCTTGCGTTTACTTCGTCGGTTAATTTTTGGACTTGTTCGATTGAAACTCTTGTGACAATTTTTGAGTGGAAATCTACAATTTGTTCGTAAATATTTAAGTTAAGCTAGTGGTTATGGGACATGAAGCTAAACTCTTATATTTACTGGCTTAGTGTAATCGACACTTTTATTGATCAATGATGATCATTTTGTGATTTAGACTAGCGATTTGCGATGTCTATTTGTCTGCGAGGGAGACTAAACCCCGTTTCTGTGGAACTTCGGTTCAATTTGGCGGGGTAGCGACCCGTGGTCTTCGGACCGTTTATGGAGCTTCGGCTCAATTTTTAATGGTTAGCGACCATGGAATAGCGTTCCATTTGCGATACACGTGTTGGTGAGTTTTCATGCTCCCGTTTATGATAGGCCTCCCCCTTTTTGTGATTTCTGGATTTCTATTTAATGATTTCTAGAATTTATGTGTTTCACCCCTTTATGTGGTTGGCAATTATATGTTTGTCAATATTTGTGGTATGGTGAATAAAATAAAGAATATGACATTCTTTTTGGTACTTTGAGATTCTTGAGATATTGTATGATTTTGTTGTTGATTAAATCATATTTGTTCTAGTATGAAATTATTGTTATCATACGTTCTTATATCATCTCTGCTTATATCTCATTCCTTTATCTGATATTTTTAGCTAGACTGATCCGTTTATTATTTTCTTATTAAATAATACTCGGGTCAGACCGAGATGTTACAGGTGCTTCTGCTTGACTCCTTATTTGGATCATCTTCTGACTTTTGTCAAACTACAAAATAGTTGTAGTTTTAGTTGTTATACATTCGAGATATAGACTCCATGATGTATACTTATTCTTTTGTCTATCACTTGTATCTATTCTTTTGTGATATTGTGGATCTTATTTGACCACTACTCTGGTGTACACATTTTTGTGTTATATATTCATATCTGTTTCCGCCTTTGTGATATGAATGTCTGTGACTGATTTGTGTTATGTTTATTTCTATATTTGTTTCCGAAGGCCCACTTAGCCACTGTGTGGTAGCTTTGAGTTTGTATCGGTATGTCAGATTTCCTTTTTAAATGAAATGCATGTTTTACTATCTGACACATCGATGCTCGCACAAGGCAATTACACAGATGGTCGCTCCTCAACAGCCTTATTCTCCACGCTAGTTGATGACATTACTCCGTAGCGTTCTTGGCTAGCGTGGGTATAGAGGTGGGGCGTCACAAAAGGCGTTTCTTAGGTGTATATCTAGCTATCTATTATGGATTAAAGTGTCCAAAGATTAGATCCATAAGGTTTTCTATCAAAAGTTTAAAGGAGTTTTAGATTGGGATAAATGAAACCATCAAGGAAGTCTAGTAGATTTGGAGCAATAGCTGGTGCAGATGAAGGAGCTTCTCACCATACTGAGGTTAGTATCAACGTTAGTAGGACCATCTGCCCCTCAGGAGATGCTTACAAGATTGGAGTTTGATAAGGCGATGGTGGTGTAATATCGGAAGATGGAAGATAGTCAGAAGGCTTTATTTGATAAAATGGATGCTAGTATAGCCTTGCTGACCCAGCAGTCGTAAAGGACCAGGAGGAGCAAGACAAAGTCATCACCTATTGGATTTGAGAAGGAGAATTCATTTGCTTTTATTCAGAGTAGAAGGGATGAAATACAGAAGCAGAAGGAAAAGACTACTGGAGTAGTAGGGATGAATGCTGGATGTATTGGAAGAGCCCCTACTAAGGGGATTCAGATCAGTACCGACCACAATCAAGTCGGCATCGACCTGAATCTGAGGCCCTTAGAGGGGCAGGAAGCTGAGGCCGTCAACCCATCTGATTTCAAGGACAATTTGCAGTGTGCTGGAAATGTTGGATGTTGAAGCTTAGGATGTTGGTGTTCAAACAACCATTATGGAGCTAATTAGACATTACAGAAGAGCTAAAGGAGTAGTTCTCCAAGAGACTGGAGAACCTAGATGCCAATGAGCAAACCGAGACCGTTTGCGAAGTCAAACACTCAGCGTAGCTCTTGATAGCCGTCCTTTGGTGTTCGAAGCTAGCGAAGAGCATATAACAGACATGATTAAGTGGTTAATGGAGGAAAATAAATGAAGGAAGAATGAGGACTAGGGTTTTGTGCCTTGTAGAACTCCATTTATGGAGAACATTTTAAGGGAGGAGTATCCTATAAAGTTTACGATGCCAATAATGCCATTATATAATGGGACTATTGATCCTAAGCAACATTTATTTAACTATGGATGACACATGGATGGTGCCTGGGCAATGTATGCAGTTTGATGTAGGTGTTTCCCTATCTTACTGGATGGGGTTGCATCAAAGTGGTTTACCTGGCTTGCATTGAAATCTATCTCGACTTTTGATGAGTTAGGAAGAAGTTCCTGGAGTAATTCAGGCTCCATATCGCTCGACCTAAGGACGTGATGTCCTAGTCGAGCCTTTCTTAAGGACCTCAACAGTTATTAATGGGGTTCTTGAATAGGTTTGATATAGGAATTACCAAAGTTAATAATCCAAATAAGAGTTTGTTGTTGATGGCATTGGTCCGAGTCATACATCCGAACATGGATTTTGGAAAATGGTTAAGGATGAAGCGGCCGATGACTATGGAAGAATTCCATCGAAAACTAATCAATTCTTGCGTTTGGGGGTAGTAAGTCGGGTTGCTAGGAAGACTAGTGGTGGATATTCAAAGGAAGTGATTTAGAGTAATATAGCAATTAAACAAATCTGCAAGAGCTCCAGTAATGTGGCTGTGAATGTGGAAAATTCTGGTAATCAAAGGAAGAGAAATTAGGGTGCTGGAGGCAGGCAGAATGAAGTCAAAAAGCACCCAAGGAATATGAAGCCAGCTAGGAGGGTGGCAACTGAGGAAGAAAGGTGCTCTGGTAAGTATTGTTGGTTCCATGAAACTCATGGACATAATACAAAGGAGTTAGAAATCTTAGAAATTTCATCGAGGAGTTAAAAAGAAAGAAGAAATTACAACAATATGTAAGAGAGTTGTAGGATGGCGGACAAAATGCTAAACCCCAACGGTCAAATGCCCGATTGAACCAAACTAAACCCAATGGAGAGGGGCCCAGGCATACTAATGGAAGGATAGTTATAAATACCATAATTAGAGGACCTCATCTAACAGAGAAAAGCTAAAATGAAATGGAATGGTACACAAGTTCGTGAAGGCACATACCACATGAGAGCTGCTTCGCCATTAAGGATTGAGCTTCGGCTAAGCAACAAAGGATGATGACTGATGACATCGTGTTTTGGAATAGGGATTCTGATGGGGTACAAGCGCCAACCTTCAATCCCATGGTGATTACAGATGCCCGCTACGGTGCACCAGGCCTTAGTGGATAGTGGAATTTGATGGATATTTTATCCAAGAGAACATTCGATCTGCTGAGGATATGAAGGATGTTAAGCCTTGTAAATCCGAGATTCAAGGATTTACCGGCGAGGCAAAGCAACCAGTTGGGACAATTGATTTGTCCGTGGAACTAGGAGATGGAGACCGCAAGATTGTGTGGGTTTAGAAATTTGTAATTGTGCATGAGTATTCGACGTATAATGCATTTTTGGGCCGACCGACCCTTGCCGAATTTTTGGGACAATTAATTTATCCATAGGTCGATGGCATGATAAGAAAGGCAAATAATTAAGTTTGAATGTTAATTGGCATTTCCTGCACATATTTTCTCCTAATGAAACCATATTCATTGACATTCCTGAGCTAGCATACTTGATGTAATATATGTATGTATTTGTGTGCATACATAAATGTTCATACCAGTGCAATATATAAACATATAGCCTTACTTTAAGTTAGAAAATGAAATTTTCTCACGAGCTCGTTCTACTGAAGAGAATAAAGTATCAGTATTGTTTAATTGTAGATCTAGAAATACAAATATCAAAATCAATCACAAAGAATTTATAAACAGTAGTGAAAATTTATTTGATAAAATAAAATTTATTTTAGACAGTAATGAAACTTAGGCACAATGAAATTTATTTATTTGTGATAAAATGACTTGTTTGATAAAATGACGTATTTGTGATAAACTTAGACAGTAATGCCATATATTTTATTTGGTATTATAGAGTTTTGAAAATGACGAACGCCTCGTCAAGCTGTAGTAACAAGGATATTTGTGGTAATGACGTTGTAGTCGTGGAAGAAAATCAAAACAGTTCAAACATGGTTACAGACTCTAGTTTGCCAAACACACAAGTATCTAAAAACCTTTCTACGGATGTAGACAAATCCACACCTTCAAATGTAAGAATTTTGAAATCCAATCTATGGATGATTTTAATAGAAAAGTAGTGGAAGGTGCTATTAAAGCCACTTGTAAACATTGTTCTAGATTATTTAATGGAGCTACTTCAATGGGAACAACCCACTTGAAAAATCATCTAAAATCATGTCCAAAAAATCCCACTCGTCTAAGAATATCTGGACAACAACTATTGACTACCAAAAGTTCTCCTAACAAACCAATTAAATTATCGAGTTGGAAGTTTGATCAACATAGAAGCCGAATGTGTTTTGCACGTATGGTTGCTAAGCATGATTATCCATTTAACATGACTGAACATGCGTATTTTCAAGAGTATATTAGAAGTATTAATCCAACAGTTAAATTCTTTTGTAGAAATACAGTTCGATATGATGTTTTAAAAGTGTATAATGATATGAGAGGAAAATTACAAGAGATATTTGATTGCTTGTCAACCCGTGTTAGCCTCACTACAGATTTGTGGACCTCTGAACACCAAAACATAGGCTATTGTTGCATTACTTGTCATTTTATTGATGATGATTGGAAACTACAAAAAAAGTCATCGCTTATTATGATTTGCCCCCTCCACACACCGGGTCTGCACTTAGCGCTTCTCTTAAATCAAAAGTATTGCAATGGAATATTGATAAGAAGTTATTTTCACTTACGTTTGATAATGCGTCAAATAATGATGTAATGATAAGAGTTTTAAAAAAATGGTTAGTTGGTAAAAATGCGGTGCCTCTTGGTGGTGAATTATTTCATATGCGTTGTTGCACGCACATACTAAATTTGATTGTTCAAGATGGATTAAAAATGGTGCAAGGTCTTATTGAAAAAATTAGAGAAAGCGTTAATTATAAAAAATCATCACATATGAGAAAACAAAATTGGGAAAATGCATTGGCTCAAACTCGATTAATTGGGAAAGGAGTGTCTTATGATGTTTCAACACGTTGGAATTCAACATATCTAATGCTTGAAAGTGCTCTTGAAGTGCATCCGGCATTTGAGCGATTGGTTGATTTAACCCACGATTACAAATGGTTGCCATCAAACGAAGAATGGGAAATAGGAAAAGAAATATGTGAATGTTTGAAAATATTTTATGAAGTTACACTTAAGTTTTTGGGTGTTAAATATCCTACGGCTAATTTATATTTTAAAACCATTTGCGATGTCTATGAAAGTATTTTAACTTGGGAGCTACATGAACATGAGTATATTCAATGTATGGCCCAAAAGATGAGAATTAAGTTTGACAAGTATTGGAGCAGTTGCAATCTAATGATGAGTATTGGTATGGTTTTAGATCCCCGTTATAGATTGGCTTATATTGAATTTTTTTTTGATGTGGTTTATGGTGATCATGCACAAGTTCATGTTGCAAATATTCGTTAATCTTTGAAATCTCTATTTACTTTATATGAAATGGAATGGACTTCTTCTAAGGGGCAATCTAATAATTCTTCGTGTGATACGTTTGATTCTTCTAATTTTGGTTCTAAGAAGAGAACAAAAATAGATTTAAAATGGAGAAATTATGTTGAGAAAAAAGTTGGTAGCTCACAAGCTTTGAAAACGGAACTTGATAAGTATTTAGAAGATGAATTGTTACCAATGGGTGAAGATGAGGACAATTTTGATATTTTGACATGGTGGAAAACCAATGGGCCAACTTTTCCAATACTTGCAAGGATCGCTCATGATATTTTAGCCGTTCCAATATCAACTGTAGCATCCGAATCATCGTTTAGTAGTGGAGGAAGATTGATTTCCGAGAGTAGATCTTCATTGTCTTTGGATATTATAGAAGCTTTGAGTTGTATAAATGATTGGTTGCCATCCGATATTGGTAAAACTATTATATTTTTCTACATGTTTTCAACATAATAACCATCCCATATATGATTTAATTCTTTTGTTTTCAACCTTTTAATAGGTCACAATGTCGAGTTTGTTGATGATGCTATGGCTACATTATAAACATGCTTCGCAAAGGGTAATGGTAAGTGTTCTTGATTTACAAATTACAAACAACTTAATTGAAGCAAATATATTTATAGCCTGCGCTTGCTGTTCGAAACAGCAAGCACAAGCTTATTTGTCACTGTCTGCAAAAATTACCTAGTACAAAATTAAGGGTCACCTAGTACAAAATATTGTGCAAAAATTATGAGTATAGAGAATAAAATTCATCACTGTCTGCACAACCGATAGCATACCTTCTAACATTAATAGCCTGACTCCTGCTGGTGCTTATGATAAGGCTCCAGCGGTGTAAATTCAATTATTCTTATGATACAATACCTTAAAATCAACTACAACTTTGCACATGATACAATGCACTATGGCAACCAGACTCATTTTAAATCATAGCTACTTCTCTCATCAAATCCTGATAGTATAAAACCATTATCAATTTAATCGATAACGTTTTTCAGGTTTAGTATTTAGATGGCCAATATTAACAAGGAGGTGAGTTTAGTACTGCAGCAAGCAATGCAATAGTGCATGCAGCATGCATTACTCACATACAACACCATGCCCGGTTGAGTTTGACATTCACTAATCTTTATGCATGCCCATGTTTCTTCACTTGTACAGATGATATGAATTTACAGTACAAGGTTCTATGTCATACACAATGCACATTTCAATACACATTAACCACTTTCTTGGATTTTCCATAGCAGAACAACATCATAGAATATTTTTGCACAATATAGTTATGAAATTAAGGGTTGCTTGCTTGTTATATTTGGGTTAGTTATGAAATTTAATTGTTTATAAACTAATATACACGTTTATATTTTTCTGCAGGGTCATCTTTTGAAGCTTCAACCACTCCATGGAGAAAGAACGCAATATTTTAGTTTATATGTGTGCTATTAAGATAAATTATGGTATTTGCTACAATTATGGTATATGTGTGCCTTATATTTTTTTATGATTTTGTGTGATTGAATTAGGCTATGGATTATATAATGAATTATGAAACATTATCGTATTCGTATGGATTTTATGTGATCGAATTAGCTATTGTTAATTTGATGTATTATTACAATTTTTCATCTTTTGTTTAAAACCAAATTAAATATGCAGTATATTGAGTTAAATTTCAGTTACATTTTGAAGTTTGAATGTAGATATTTTCGGATATTTCAATATCCGGAAATATCCATATTCGTTAAGCCGGATACAGATATTTTTGGATATCCGAAAATATCCACGGATACGGATGTGGATATTATTTAATAGATATTCGCGGATATCGGATACGGATTCAGATACAGATTTTTTTTTTCAGATACAAATACGGATACAGCACTATCCGTATCCGATTGCTTCCGTTTATAGGCTTACATGCCACACACTGAATGTGAACCTAAAATACCCACTGGTAAAATAGAAGAGATGCAGTCTAGGCCTAAAGCGGTCTGTTGTGTTAAAGGAGGAAGTAGATAAGCTAAAAGTGAATGGCTTTGTTCGTGATGCTTTATACCTTGAATGGGTATCGAACTCCACATTGGTTAAGAAAGAATATAGAAAGTGATAGATGTATATTGATTATTCATACTTAAATAAAGCATGCCCAAAGGATAGCTTTCCTTTGCCAAGATGGATCAGTTAGTAGACAGGACTGCAGAACACAAGTTACTCTCATTTATGGATGCTTATTCTGGTTATAACCAAATACCGATGCATGTTCCATAACAGGAGCTTACGAGATTTATAATGAATTTGGGATTATTTTATTATGAAGTAATGCCATTTGGTTTGAAGTAAGTAGGAGCTACTTACCAGAGATTAGTGAATTCGATGTTCAGGAATTAGATGGATGAATGATGGAAGTGTATGTGAATGATATGTTCATGAAGTCACGACTATCGAGGAACTACATGAATGACCTCTCGAAGATGTATAAAGTGCTATAGAAGTATGGAATGAAGTTAAATCCGCTAAAATGTTCTTTCGAAGTTGCATCGGGGAGGTTTCTAGGATTCATTGTGAATTCAAGAGGCATTAAAGCTAATCCGGAGTAGATTAATGCCTTGAGGAAGGTAACTACGTCGACGTGAAGAAGGAATTACAAAACCTGAATGGAAAGGTTGCCGCATTGAACCGGTTTATCTTGAAGGCAAAAAATAAGTTTATTCTTTTCTTTAATGCCCTCAAAAGGAAAAGAATAATTTTTAATGGACAAAGGAACGTCAGGATGCCTTCGAGGAATTATTGAGGTACGTAGAATCACCATCGGTTCTATCCAAACCATTGAAAGGAGAGGATTTTTTTCATCTATTTGGCAGTGTCTTCTTGCGCACGAAGCACAACACTAGTACATAAGGAGGAAAGGATTCAAAGGCCAGTTTACTACACCAGCAATTAGTTTATCGAAGATGAAAAGAACTGTCTAAAGTTATAGAAACTTGCTTATTTCTTACTGATTGCATCGAGGAAGGTGCGTCCGTATTTTTAGGCTCATTCGATTAAGGTGCTCACAAATCAACCTTTGAAGCAGGTATTGTACTGACCTGAGACTGCGGAAAGGTGTAACGACCCCGGATTTTATATATATTTAAATTGATAATTAATTTAGTTTTGAATAAAAAATTGTGAAATTAATCAATAAATTGATGCGAGTTTCCCCAAGTTCAAATAAATTCTATTTTAAATCATTTAAAATTTAAATATTGTATATATATGTATATATGTGAATATATATGTATATGGGCATATATGAGTAAATTTGAATTTAAATCTTAAATAAATGGGTTAGAAATAAATATAACAGTAAATATTTGACACAAGTATAAAAATAAATAATTTTAAAATTTAGAATTGATGGTTAATAATAATTTGAATTTATAAAATAAATATAAGACAATAAATATTAAGGTAAAATAATAATAATAAATATTTAAACTAGAAATAGAAATAAATATAAGATAAATTTTAATAAAAATAGAAAGTAGAACATTTGCTAAAAATTTTAACAACAAAATAAAATATAGAAATTCATCTATATTTCAATATAAATTATATAGTTTTATACAATATAAAGTAAATATATATATTTTAGTCTCATAAATCTATACAAAACAATGTAATACAAATAGACAACAAAAATAAAAATAGAAATAGATGTATATAAGATAAATTGTAAAATATAAAGTGACACGTTAGATAAATTCTAACAACATATTAAAAATAGAAAATTATTTATATTATAAAATAATAAGATTAAAGAAAAATAAAATACACTTAAATATGAAAATAAATATATGTATACACTTGTAAAAGAAAAAAAAACTAACATATTCAAGAATGAAACAAGTAAACAAGCAAATGAAGATAAGTATGAACAAATAAAAAGAAGACACTAGAGTAAATATCCATGTATAAAATCAAAATTGGATAAGTATGTTTGTACAAGGCAATTAATGAAGCCATCACGTTCAATTATATCAGCCACCAAAACAAAATTATCACTTGTACAAAATAATTTATCACCTATTAACTCATTTCCTATATATCAACTTATCTTCATTCCAGTTCGTTCCATTCAAAACTGAGAAAAAAAATCCAAAGCAAATACCATTCAAAACTTAAACAACAACACAATCAATACAAACCAGAGATCAAGTGAAGAATTTCAACTTGCAAAATTTCAAGCCTGTTTCAACATAAAGCTCTGTTCTTTTTCTGAAACCAAGGTGAGTAACTTCACTTTTTAAAATTTAAAGGCATGAATCTGTTGCAAATTATATCTGTGATGAGTATGTTAGTATGTATATATATATATATATATTTGAATTCTTTGGGTATACATGAATGATGAATGAAGTGTGCAGGCTTTTATTCATATATGTTCTCTGTTAAAAATTCTAACTCAAGATTCTGGTTTCAAAAATCAATCCCTCTTAATCTACTTGATGTTTGGACATAGGATTAAATCAAAATTTGTTTGTTATGGTGTGTATTAAAGTTTAAAAATCAATTCAAGTTAAAACAACTTGTTAATGCCTCTGGAAACCAAGAAATCTGAGCACAACCTCAACTCAGTAAAAATTCAAACTACTTAATTCACGAATTTAGGTATGGGGATTGAACTCGCATACCAAAACATGATTTTTAAAACACATATCATAATTTTTAGAGCTAGGATTTAAGAGCAGTTAGTGTTTGTTAGAAATCCATTGATTTGGCAATTTCCGGCGATTGGCTAGTTCGTGAAGCTCGGGGTTTCGTGTGGAGGTGGAGGAGTCTACGGTGGTTGTAGGAAAAATAGTGTGATGGAGGTCAAATGGTCGTGGCGGCTGCGAGCCTTTGAAGTTTGTAAACCTAATTTTGTCATGGCTGAGCAATTCGATTCATTCGTCCCCGATAGTTGATCGAGTGTCTCGTGGCTCTGGGAAGTGGTAGAGGAGATGCTGATGATCGTGTGGCCGGAGTTTCGGGTTGTCTGGTGGTCGAGGTTGCGAGAACAAGGCGATGACAAGTCTGGTGGTGGTGGGTTTTGTTGTTCCAGGTTCTCGAGTTCGAGCTCGATTTCGAATTCGAGATGAAGGCTGGGTTCTGGTGGTCGGGGAGAGGAGTGTGGAAGGTCGTCGATTTGCTCGACGATGTGAGGTCGCCTGAAGTCGACCATCGGCGTCGTGCTCGTGTACGTGCACGAATTCTGGAAGCCTGGGAAAAATTTGGGTTGGTTGAGATGAAGCAGGGTTTGTTCGTATGTTTTCTCGAGTGTTTACTCGAGATATTGAGGGGTAGGACTCGGAGCAGGAATAGGGTTGGCTCGAGTGGTTTGCTATGTTCCAATTTTAAACGTGTAACACTTTAAATTTTAAATCTGGGTTTAAAATTGTAAAGCAGGGATTTAAATAAGTTTAAATCCAAGTTTAAAATTGGTTCAAGTTATTTTTGAATCTCAGTTTAAAAATAAATAAAGTTTTTATTTAAATTGTTTTAGCTACTTTAAAAATGTTTAAGTAGCTTGAATTTTAAAAATGAAGTTTAAAATGTAGAGAAGTTTTAAATTTAAGTTAAATCTGAAATCAAGATTTGTTTGTATTCCAGTTTTGTAATAAAAGAAGTTTTAAACTGGAATTGTTTTAAATAACTTTGAATGTTTAAATTGTTTTTTAAATTGATTTGAATTTTAAAAATGAATTGGGTTTTTAAATTCTTTTAAACTTCCTTATAAAATGAATATTTCTTTAACATGTGAAATTAAAGGTTTTTGAATTGTTCATAAACTTTGTAAAGTTAAATTTGGTTTCATTTTAAAATCTTAAATTAAAAATGAAATTTAAAGGAAATTTGAAGCAAATTGTTTTAAATACTTTGATTAAGTAAGAAATGTTTCATTTTAAAGATAAATAATTTAATGATTTGTATTCATTAAATTATTAAGATAATCAAAATGGATACTTTATTTATTCAATCAATTAATGATTTGGATTAATTAAATAAGTAATTAAAGGTTTAAATTACTTAATTAAGGTTTAAAGATTAATTAAGTTAATTTATTTGTAAATCAAGAATCATTAACTGGATAAGATTAGATAAGTTAAGATAATTGATTAATGATTATAAATAAATTAATCAAGTAATGAAGAATTAATTAAGTTACAGTTAACATTTAATTAATTAAATAATTAGGATTAATTAATGAGTTCTTATTGGTTAATCAATTTATAATCAATGATGATTAATATAGGTAAATTTCTTGGGCAAAGTAATTAAAGAAATTCTAATTGTTAATGAAGATCATTAACTAAGATTAATTAATTTAATAATAATCCTTTGTGAAGTGTAATTTCTTAATGAAAATAATTAAGGAATTAATTATTCAGTGTAATTAATTAAGTGTAATTAATCGATTATTAATTTACCATAACTAGCAAATTATTCATAGAAATTAACCTGATTTAAATTAATCAAATAATTAAATTGTTCCTACTTATGGATGTTTGGATTTTATTGAATGGTTGAATTGTTTGATATCCCTGATATGTGATGCTTTGTGATACATCTTGATTTGTGTCATGATCTGTAGTGTAATTTATTTATCTGGGATAAATGTAATTAATTATCTGTGATGTAATTAATTATCTATGATGTAATTTATTATCTGTGATGGATATATATCTGTGATTTGTGAATGAAGATAAGCGTTATAGTTTATACCACTTATCAACTATATTTATGTATTCTGATCTGTGATGATTGAATGATGTTGCACTATTGTGTGTGAAACCCCTGGACCACACTTTTACACACACAAATATGGATTTCACGAGGAAATCGGTTAAGTCACAGATGATTTAAATTTAATATTTTTGAAATTGAAATTTTAATTTCAGTTGAGTTTGGAAATGAATTTGGGTTAAATGTTAAAGCTTTTAAAAAGGAGTTTTGAGAATAAAGTTATTTTGAATAACTTAGTAAAGTTTTTCAATTTAAATAATTTAATTTGAATTTGAATTCAAAATTTGGAATTGAATCCCATGTTTGGAAATTATAGTTAAAGATGTTATAAATGTGTTTATATGAATTTAAACCATTTTAAAAGTATAATTTTGAGAATTTGAATTTAACCCAAAGACTTTAACTCGTATAAATGAATCAGATTTTTCAAAATAAAAACTATTTGTTTTCAAATAATAGAAGCTTTCATATAAGGAATGAATTTCCAATTTGTGTCAAAAGAATTTCAAGATTGAAATGAAATTGATTTTCCGAGTTATGAATAAATCTTTGTGAAAGATTGTTGAACTTTGTTTTGAAATTGGAAAGGTGTACCTTTTGTATAAAAGGTTGAAATGGAATTGTTTTGAAAGCTATCAATTAAATCTTTGTTTTAAAGATTGGACGAGTTAATCCAAATTGAAATGGAAATCGATTTGAAAATCTATGAATGGATCTTTGTGAAACTGGGTGAACTTTGTGAGATGAATCTTTTTATGTAAAAGATTAGAAATGGTAATGTGTTTAAACCATTTGAAAGAGAAGTTTGGGTAATAAGTCGTGACTTAACTAAAATCCCAATATCCATATGTTTTTAAATATGCGCTCGTTATTTGGTTTAGCCGGGAGAGGACCTTTGTGTCATATAACCCATTCCGAATAATGATACGACGTTATGGATAGCATTTGAAGACCGGTGGTGAAGACCAGATATTTTTGAAAACGAAAGGACAACTCGTCGAATGTCTCTGCATCGACTGGTCCCCGGTATAGAGACTCCATATGTGGTGGGAAGTCCGAACGTGATTAGAGATTATCCGGATTGCAAGGGCTTCTTTGGAAGTGCCTTCGGTTCTGTTCGAACCCGGAACAGACTTGTATGGTTGTATGTCTGACACTACACTTTGAGATATAAAGCTGATTTCTTTCAAATACATTTTGTTTGGTGGCGGAGAATTTATTCTCTTAGCTTAACACCCTTCTCTGAGTCGTACGATCTCAGAGGTTATGTAGTTGAAGGTTATCAGTGATATACTCCCAATTTGGTAGTGTGGCATGCTGAGTGTTGCTGATCATTTGTTGATCAAAGCATGGCTTTCGTGTAAAGCGTAGCTTTGTGGACAAGACCTCATCGAGCCTCACACCCCGGAAATGGTTGAAACAGGAAAGATGCGGCAAGGTTTCAGGAGTAGCTCCCCTAGGGTATAACCATTCCTTCTTGAAAAAGGTGGTATCAAGGTATGGAGCCCAGATATTTACCTGTGTGGTTGCTCCAATCTCATTTCTGTGTGAATGTTGCTTTGTGATCGAGAGCTCTCGGATAAAGGTCGCAAACGACCGGGGGTGGCATATCTCAGGTTTACTACCCGGGAAAGGGGTTACCAGCCTTGTTTTGGCAGAGAGCAGTTGTCTCTCGGGGCGTCACTCCAGAGGCGTTCCCATGTGGCATAGGAAGTTCCTTAGCCTGACCATTTGTTGGAAAATCCAAAGAAACAATACGAACCCTTTACGATTGCAGTTGTATAACCTGTCTCCTCAGGTGGCAGCTATAGCAGGCATAATATAATGGTACCTATGCTGGCTAAGATTAATATTGTATTTTTGAAATGATTTTGTACACTATGGACTAGTAATAATATCAAAAGAGTTTGTTTGCGTAGTAAGCATGTTTGACTATCATAAGAAGAAATCTCCTCCAAGTCTGCGATTGCATTGTGTATGTGGTGGGAGGTCTTATAGTAGTTTCATTTTCCAAAAAGCATTGCGGGTTTCAATGTTTAAAATTCTTTCGTTGTTTGTTTTAAAGATAAACTGTTTGTGTTACTTACACCAGTCCCATGACTGACTCGGAGTTTATTGTTCCCTTCCTAAACTCTGGGTGCCTATAATTTTCTACATGGGCAGTCTAGAGTTAGGTTTTTCAGATAGTCAGGTTTAGTAGACTAGTTGGAGCTAGTTCAGTTTTTGGAGATCACAACTGACGTTGCCTCTCTTTGTGAAACGTGATGGTGGTTCGAGCTTGATATTGTAATTGGTGGACTCATGCTCTTTTTCAGATCATTTGGAGTTATCAGTTCTGTTGTTTCCGCTGTAACATTATTATTTGTCTCTGATATTGTTGTATCATATTGATATCATTGTTGTATATCATTCTGGATATTGTATTCATTGGAGTTGTATATGATATCATTCATTTCTTTCTTCCGCTGTGTTGTTATACTTACTGTGTTATAAGCTCCGGCGAGTCAGATTCGGCGTTTGGATCTGCGGCATTCTAGTACAAGTGAAGTACGGGTGTCGATTTTCGAAGGCCGAGTTAGGATCGTTATAGTGGTATCGGAGCTAAGGTTGAACTGTAGCTCAGGAGTATAACACATTAAGTAGCTCATTAGAGATAGGGTGAAGTATATCCTAGAATGAGTATCCTTAAGATATCTATCCGTATGCCTTAGTAAATTCTCTTACTATCCACTAATAGTAAGTATGAGTGCAAGAAGAGGATGAGATAGGGGATAGGGGAATACGACTATGAATGGTCAATACCCTGTAACAACAAGGAAACAATCTTTTCTCTATAAATCTCTTTTGTTCAACATTTTTTTTCAATTCTTTGATGGTTCCTGATAGATCCAAGAAGAAGATTTGATATATTTGCATGGGACATAAACTCTAAATAGGTCAGAATTGTTTGTTCGGATGAATTGGTTGCTTTGGATGCTATGGTTGATAGGTATACTTTAGTTCTAAACTAAAAAAGTTTTGAAATTGTATTCATATATCTATCTATTCTTTGGGTCCCAATATGTTCTACGAATGGTTAGTTATCCCTTCGAACTAACCAATACCTCTCCATATTTCGTAGATCTGGATAACCCGAGTATCTTGTGAAAAATTAAAAAGATTCGTTCTTGTATCTATTATTGATATTCTGATTTGGTAAGCCAAATGCAGAATAGATGCTCAGTTTAATTTGATGAAACATTTTTCATCTGTCTTTGTGTCTCCCTGGCAAATTTCGAGGACTAAATTCTTTTAAGGGGGAAGGTTGTAACGACCCCGGATTTTATATATATTTAAACTGATAATTAATTTAGTTTTGAATAAAAAATTGTGAAATTAATCGATAAATTGATGCGAGTTTCCCCGAGTTCAAATAAATTCTATGTTAAATCATTTAAAATTTAAATATTGTATATATATGTATATATGTGAATATATATGTATATGGGCATATATGATTAAATTTGAATTTAAATCTTAAATAAATGGGTTAGAAATAAATATAACAGTAAATATTTGACACAAGTATAAAAATAAATAATTTTAAAATTTAGAATTGATGGTTAATAATAATTTGAATTTATAAAATAAATATAAGACAATAAATATTAAAGTAAAATAATAATAATAAATATTTAAACTAGAAATAGAAATAAATATAAGATAAATTTTAATAAAAATAGAAAGTAGAACATTTGTTAAAATTTTTAACAACAAAATAAAATATAGAAATTCATCTATATTTCAAAATAAATTATATAGTTTTATACAATATAAAGTAAATATATATATTTTAATCTCATAAATCTATACAAAACAATGTAATACAAATAGACTACAAAAATAAAAATAGAAATAGATGTATATAAGATAAATTGTAAAATATAAAGTGACACGTTGGATAAATTCTAACAACATATTAAAAATAGAAAATTATTTATATTATAAAATAATAAGATTAAAGAAAAATAAAATACACTTAAATATGAAAATAAATATATGTATACACTTTTAAAAGAAAGAAAAAACTAACATATTCAAGAATGAAACAAGTAAACAAGCAAATGAAGATAAGTATGAACAAATAAAAAGAAGACACTAGAGTAAATATCCATGTATAAAATCAAAATTGGATAAGTATGTTTGTACAAGGCAATTAATGAAGCCATCACGTTCAATTATATCAGCCACCAAAACAAAGAAAAATCACTGACTATTGTACAAACAAAATTATCACTTGTACAAAATAATTTATCACCTGTTAACTCATTTCCTATATATCAACTTATCTTCATTCCAGTTCGTTCCATTCGAAACTGAGAAAAAAAATCCAAAGCAAATACCATACAAAACTTAAACAACAACACAATCAAAACAAACCAGAGATCAAGTGAAGAATTTCAACTTGCAAAATTTCAAGCCTGTTTCAACATAAAGCTCTGTTCTTTTTCTGAAACCAAGGTGAGTAACTTCACTTTTTAAAATTTAAAGGCATGAATCTGTTGCAAATTATATCTGTGATGAGTATGTTAGTATTTATATATATATATATATATATTTGAATTCTTTGGGTATACATGAATGATGAATGAAGTGTGCAGGCTTTTATTCATAATAGTTCTCTGTTAAAAATTCTAACTTAAGATTCTGGTTTCAAAAATCAATCCCTCTTAATCTACTTGATGTTTGGACATAAGATTAAATCAAAGTTGTTTGTTATGGTGTGTATTAAAGTTTAAAAATCAATTCAATTTAAAACAACTTGTTAATGCCTCTGGAAACCAAGAAATCTAAGCACAACCTCAACTCAGTAAAAATTTAAACTACTTAATTCACGAATTCAGGTATGGGGATTGAACTCGCATACCAAAACATGATTTTTAAAACACAAATCATAATTTTTAGAGCTAGGATTTAAGAGCAGTTAGTGTTTGTTCGAAATCCATTGATTTGGCAATTTCTGACGATCGGCTAGTTCGTGAAGCTCGGGGTTTCGTGTGGAGGTGGAGGAGTCTACGGCGGTTGTAGGAAAAATACTGTGATGGAGGTCAGATGGTCGTGGCGGCGGCGGCGAGCCTTTGAAGTTTGTAAACCTAATTTTGTCATGGCTGAGCAATTCGATTCATTCGTCCCCGATAGTTGATCGAGTGTCTCATGGCTCTGGGAAGTGGTAGAGGAGATGTTGACGATCGTGTGGCCGGAATTTCTGGTTGTCTGGTGGTCGAGGTTGCGAGAACGAGGCGATGACAGGTCTGGTGGTGGTGGGTTTTGTTGTTCCAGGTTCTCGAGTCCGAGCTCGATTTCGAATTCGAGATGAAGGCTGGGTTCTGGTGGTCGGGGAGAGGAGTGTGGAAGGTCATCGACTTGCTCGACGATGTGAGGTCGCCTGAAGTCGACCATCGGCGTCGTGCACGTGTACGTGCACGAATTCTGGAAGCCTGGGAAAAATTTGGGTTGGTTGAGATGAAGCAGGGTTTGTTCATATGTTTTCTCGAGTGTTTACTCGAGATATTGAGGGGTAGGACTCGGAGCAGGAATAGGGTTGGCTCGAGTGGTTTGCTATGTTCCAGTTTTAAACGTGTAACACTTTAAATTTTAAATCTGGGTTTAAAATTGTAAAGCAGGGATTTAAATAAGTTTAAATCCAAGTTTAAAATTGGTTCAAGTTATTTTTGAATCTCAGTTTAAAAATAAATAAAGTTTTTATTTAAATTTTTTTAACTACTTTAATAATGTTTAAGTAGATTGAATTTTAAAAATGAAGTTTAAAATGTAGAGAAGTTTTAAATTTAAGTTAAATCTGAAATCAAGATTTGTTTGTATTCCAGTTTTGTAATAAAAGAAGTTTTAAACTAGAATTGTTTTAAATAACTTTGAATGTTTAAATTGTTTTTTTTAAATTGATTTGAATTTTAAAAATGAATTGGGTTTTTAAATTCTTTTAAACTTCCTTATAAAATGAATATTTCTTTAACATGTGAAATTAAAGGTTTTTGAATTGTTCATAAACTTTGTAAAGTTAAATTTGGTTTCATTTTAAAATCTTAAATTAAAAATGAAATTTAAAGGAAATTTGAAGCAAATTGTTTTAAATACTTTGATTAAGTAAGAAATGTTTCATTTTAAAGATAAATAATTTAATGATTTGTATTCATTAAATTATTAAGATAATCAAAATGGATACTTTATTTATTCAATCAATTAATGATTTGGATTAATTAAATAAGTAATTAAAGGTTTAAATAACTTAATTAAGGTTTAAAGATTAATTAAGTTAATTTATTTGTAAATCAAGAATCATTAATTGGATAAGATTAGATAAGTTAAGATAATTGATTAATGATTATAAATAAATTAATGAGTTCTTATTGGTTAATCAATTTATAATCAATGATGATTAATATAGGTAAATTTATTGGGCAAAGTAATTAAAGAAATTCTAATTGTTAATGAAGATCATTAACTAAGATTAATTAATTTAATAATAATCCTTTGTGAAGTGTAATTTCTTAATGAAAATAATTAAGGAATTAATTATTCAGTGTAATTAATTAAGTGTAATTAATCGATTATTAATTTACCATAACTAGCAAATTATTCATAGAAATTAACCTAATTTAAATTAATCAAATAATTAAATTGTTTCTACTTTAAATGTTTGGATTTTACTGAATGGTTGAATTGTTTGATATCCCTGATATGTGATGCTTAGAAATACATCTTGATTTGTGTCATGATCTGTAGTGTAATTTATTTATCTGGGATAAATGTAATTAATTATCTGTGATGTAATTAATTATCTATGATGTAATTTATTATCTGTGATGGATATATATCTGTGATTTGTGAATAAAGATAAGCGTTATAGTTTATACTGCATATCAACTATATTTCTGTATTATGATCTGTGACGTGCATAACGACCCCGAATTTTAATTAATTTTAAATCGATAATTAATTTTTTTTTGAATAAAACTGTGAAATTAATCGATTAATTGATTGGGAGTTTCCCTGAATACAGATAAATTTTGTATAAATCATTTAAATTTAAAAATATTGTAAATATTGTATATACGTGAATATATATGTATTTGAGCATATCTGAGTAAATTTGAAATAATATATATATATATATATTTGATTTGAATTTAAATCTTAATATAAATGGTTTAAAGATAAATATAAAAATATAGATAATTGACACAAGTATAAAACAAATAAATAAGTAATTTAAAATTTAAAATTGATAGTTAATAATGATTTGAATTTATAAATTAAATATAAGACAATAAATATTAAAGTAAAATAAATAATTGAGTTATAAATAGAGATGAATAATTAAAGGATAAGTTATAAAATACAAAGTAAATACATTAAGTAAAATCTAACAATAAATCAAAATGGAAGTTCATTTACATTTTTAAAGTAACATTAGCTAGATTCCAATAACATATTTAAAATAGAAATTATTTATACTATGAAATAATAAGACTAAAGAAGAAAAATAAAATATAACATAACTAAAAATAAGTATGTAAACAAAGTATAGTCAAGTATGTACACTTACAAAATGAAAACATAGAATAAGTATAAAGGTACATTAGCATTGAATGTTTGCATCCTCTAAGTACACACAACAAATTATCATCAGCCACCATAATCTCGAATAGGTACAGCTGAAAATGAGAAAAATATACATTTGTACAAAGTCAATTAATGAAGCCATCACGTTCAAGTACCTCAGCCTCCATTTGCTAGAAAAATCACTGACCATTGTATAAAAAATATCACTTTATATTGTACAAACAAATTAATGTTACCATGTACAAAATAATATCTCCTGTAAACTTCTTCTTATATACATCACACTCTTCATCATTTCGTCCATTCAGACTGTGTAAATCTGAAATAAGCTTCATCTCTAATTTAAATAAAACTTCAAGTTGAAACAACAATCTACATCAGTAAAAACCAAGGACCAAATTGAAGGCTTCAACATGCAGTTCTACAAGCCTGTGTCAACAAGAAAAAGAAGCTCTGTTATCTCTGGAAAACTTTGTGAGTAACTTTTAAAAGCTAATGAATGAATCTGTAGACTACTTAATTGTGAATAATCATGTATGTATATCTGTTTGACATCTATATGTATGTTTAAAAATAGATGTAGTGTTACAGGCATTGGCATACAGGTGCTCTGTCTAAAGATTAAACACAGGAGTTAGATTCAAGAATCAATTTCACCTAAACTACTTGATGTTTAGAATTGGCATTAAAACAAAAGTTGTTTGTTACATCTTAGCTTAGAGTTTAAGAAATTTATTTAAGCTAAAATAATTTTGGATATTGCCTGGAAAAACCAAAACAACAGTGAAAACTGTAAACAAGTCAAAATTCAATCTTCACGATTCATGAATTCAGACATATGAATCGAATGGTAAAACAAAAACTTGATTTTTGAAACAAGAATCACTATTTCTAGTTAAGCATTGAATGTGCAGTCCTGGGTTTATCAAAATATGAAAATTTGGGTCTTTCTGGTGATCAAGTGGATCGGGAAGCTCGTTGTCTTTCTGGAGGTGGAGATGTGATTAGAGAATAGTGTAAAATTAGTGGATGGTGATGCAATTCACCAGAGAAGTTGCGGCAGTAGAATTTCTTTTAGAACCCTAAATTTTTCCTGGGTTGATGTATCAATCACTGCGTCGTGTGTAGTTGATCAAGTGCAGTGTGTTTTGGCGTGGTGATAGCTGGGTAGTAGATGGAGTCGAGGCCGGAGTTGCAGCCCTTCAGGTGGTCGGAGCGGCGAATTTGAGATGTTGACAGGTTTGAGGTGATGTTTTCGAGATTCTGGGTGTTTGGGTTGCTCGAGGGGGTTGACGTTGGCGTATCGATGACCACGGTGATGATCGGAGATCGCTCTGGCGATCGTACACGTGCACGCGTGAAGTTTCGTGCACGCGAGCATTTTGATCTGGGTTGTGTGTGTGATGTTGGGGAAGAAGGGAGCTGCTCGGGTTGAACTCGAAGTTACATTCGAGAAAGTTGCGTGTTCGTCTTGAAGCAGTGGACGATCGTGAGTGCTCCAGTTTTTGTGAGGATTTACCCGGGGTTGTCTTGGGTCTGGGAAGACTTGATATAAAAACAGTTTTAAATTTTAAAAATAAATCAAGTTTTAATATCTAAATAAATCCAGTTTGAATTGTTTTATTAAATAATTTTTTTATATAAATAATTGATGCCTATTTAAGTGTTTGAATAAATGGGAGTTGTAAAATTGTTTTAACTTAAGTTTATTTAAATGATATAATTAATTAATCGATTAGGAAAGAGCAAATGTTTAATTGTTAATTAACTTAAAAGTCTTTAGTTAATTTATGGGATAATAAATAAATTTATTTCAAAGGTTCATTAAAGTAAGATTTAATGTTGTAATTAAGTAGTTAATTAAGATAAAAGGGTTTATCTTTAAAATTAATTAAGGTTTTGATAAATTAAAAGAATGATTAATTACTGTGATTAATTTAAGGTTAATTAATTAATCACTAAATGAAAATGATCAAAAAGAATAATTACTTAATGGAAGTAATTAAAAGGATTAATTAATTAAAGATTTAATTTATGTGATTAAATAAATTAATATGATTAATTGAAAGTTTATTCAATAAATTAAAGGTGAATTAATTAATGATTAAAGGTGAATTAATCTATGATGAAAATATAATTACTTAATAAAATTAAGAGTCAGTTAATTATGAAATTAACTTAAGGTTAATTTAATTATGTGATTAATTAAAGGAATATTAATTAATTAAGGGTAATTAATTAAGATGGATAATTAAGAATTAATTAATTAATTTCATTAATATCAAATGATTTGTAATTAATCAGGATTGGGTAATGAATTCATAAGTAATTAATTTGAAATTTAATTGGTTTAATTAGGGATTGGACAATTAATTAACCCTACTTATAAATGATTATTGAATGCTTGGATTGCTTATGAATACTTGAATTGATTGTTATCCCTGATCGGTAATATCCTATGATGAGAATTTTTTTGAATTGAGTTGTGTGTGTAGTTTATTTATCTGTGACATTTATATATCTGTGATCTGTGAATAAAAGATAAGCGTTATAGTTATACCGCTTATCAACTATATTATTGTATTTAATCTGTGCTGATTGATGATGATGTTGCACTATTATGCGAAACCCCTGGACTACACCATACACACACAAATATGGATTTCACGAGGAAATCGGTTAAGTCACACATGATTTAAATTTAATATTTTTGAAATTGAAATTTTAATTTCAATTGATTTTGGAAATGGATTTGGGTTAAATGTTAAAACTTTTGAAATAGAGTTTTTAAGATGAAAATTATTTTAAATAACTTAATAAAGCTTCCAATTTAAATAATTTAATTTGAATTTTGAATTCAAAATTTGGAATTGAATTCCATGTTGGAAATTATGGTTAAGATGTTATAAATGTATTTATATGAAATCAAACCATTTTAAAAGTATGATTTTGAGAATTTAATTTAATCCAAGGACTTTAACTTGTATTAATGAATCAGATTTTCCGAAATGAAAACTGTTTGTTTTCAAATGATAAAAGCTTTCATATAAGAAATGAAATTCCAATTTAAGTAAAGGAATTTCAAGTTTGAATTGAAAAATGGTTTTCCAAGTTATGAATGAATTCTTTTTGAAAGCTATGAATTGAATCTGTTTATTTTAACAGATTTAAAATGGTGATTTGTTTAAACCATTCGAAATGAAATTGTTTTGAAAGCTATAGGTTAAATCTTGATTTAAAGATTTAATGAGTTAATCCAAATGAAATGGAAATTAATTTGGAAAATCTGTGAATGAATCTTTTGTTTAAAAAATTAAAGTGTGGAAATTGTTTAAACCGTTGAAGGTTGTTAAAATGGATCTTTTTGTTTAAAGATTTGAAAATGGTAATTTGTTTAAACCATTTGAAAGAAAACTTTTGGGTAATAAGTTGTGACTTAATTGAAATCCCATTATCCATATGTTTTTGAATATTACGCTCACTATTCGGTTTAGCCGGGAAATGTCCTTTGTGTTATATAACCCATTTCGAATAAGTGATACGTCGTATATGGATAGCATTTGAAGACCGGTGTTGAAGACCGGGTATTTGCGAGAACGATAGGATAACTTATCGATTGTCTCTGCACTGGGTAGCTCCTGGTATATAGATTCCCTAAGTGATAGGAAGTCCGATCGGAATTGTGAATACCCGGATTTGCAAGGGCTTCTTCGGAAGTGCCTTCGGTTCTGTTCGAACCCGGAACAGACTTGTATGTTTACATGTCTGACGTTACATTTTGAGATATAAAGCAGATTTCTTTCAAATACATTTCTATTGGTGGCGGAGAATTTATTCTCTTAGCTTAACACCCTTCTCTGAGACGTACGAGCTCAGAGGTTATGTAGTTGAAGGTTATCAGCGATATACTCCCAATTTGGTAATGTGGAATGCTGAATGTTGCTGTGTGATGATCATTTATTGATCATTTGTGATCAAAGCGTGGCTTTGTGAAAAAGCGTAGCTTTGTGGACGAGACTTCGTCAGACCTCACAACCCGGAAATGGTCGAAACAGGAAAGATGCGGCAAGGTTTCAGGGGTAGCTTCCCTAGGGTATGACCATTCCTTCTGGAAAAGGGTAGTATCATGGTATGGAGCCCAGATACTTACTCATGTGGACACACTTTATTTATTATGTGTGATGTTGATTACCGAGCGCTCGGATAAAGGTCCCAAAGGACCGGGGGTGGCATATCTCAGGTTTACTGCCCGGGAAGGGAGTAACCGGCCTTGTGTTGGCAGAGAGCAGGTTGTCTCTCGGAGCGTCCAGCCAGAGGCGTTCCTACATGGCCCAGGAAGTTCCTTAGCCTGACCATTTGTTGGAAATCCAAAGAAACAATACGAACCTTGTACAGTTTTAGTTGTATAACCTGCTATGGAATGTGGCAGTAACCTGCTATTGAACATAGTAGCTATAGTAGGCATAACATGAAATGCCTATGCTGGCTAAGATTGATATTATACTTTCAAAATGTTTTCTGCACTATGCACTAGTAATAATATCCAATGATTCTTTTGCGTAGTAAACATCTTTGACTATCATAAGGAGAAATCTCCTCCGATTCTGCATTTGCATTGTGTGTGTGTGCGGGAGGCCTTATGGTAGTTTCATTTTCTGAAAGTATTGCGGATTCAATGTTTAAAATTCCTTTGTTGATTGTTTAAAAGATAAACTGTTTTGTTGCTCACACCAGTCCCACGACTGACTCGGAGTTTATTGTTCCCTTCCTAAACTCTGGGTGCCCACCATATTCCATACGGCAGTCTAGAGTTGGGTTTTTCAGATAATCAGGTTCAGTTGACATTGGAGCTAGTTCAGTTTTGGAGATCATGACTGACATTGTTTATCTTGATGGTTCGAGCTGATGTTGGAGTTGTTGGAGTCATTCTCTCTTTCAGATCATTTGGAGTTATCTCTTCTGTTATTTCCGCTGTATCATTATTTATCTCTGATATTGTTGTATCATATTGATATCATTGTTGTATATCATTCTGGATATTGTATTCATTGTAATTGTATATGATATCATCTATTTCTTTATTCTGCTGTGTTGTTATACTTAATGGTGTTATAAGCTCCGGTGAACCAGATTCGACATTTGAATCTGCGGCATTTTGAGTACAAGTGAAGTATGGGTGCCGATTTTCGAAGGCCGAATTTTTGGGTCATCACAGTGTGTGAAACCCCTGGACCACACTTTTACACACACAAATATGGATTTCACGAGGAAATCGGCTAAGTCACAGATGATTTAAATTTAATATTTTTGAAATTGAAATTTTAATTTCAATTGAGTTTGGAAATGAATTTGGGTTAAATGTTAAAGCTTTTAAAAAGGAGTTTTGAGAATAAAGTTATTTTGAATAACTTGGTAAAGTTTTTCAATTTAAATAATTTAATTTGAATTTGAATTCAAAATTTGGAATTGAATCCCATGTTTGGAAATTATAGTTAAAGATGTTATAAATGTGTTTATATGAATTTAAACCATTTTAAAAGTATAATTTTGAGAATTTGAATTTAACCCAAAGACTTTAACCCGTATAAATGAATCGGATTTTCCAAAATGAAAACTACTTGTTTTCAAATAATAGAAGCTTTCATATAAGGAATGAATTTCCAATTTGTGTCAAAAGAATTCCAAGATTGAAATGAAAATGGTTTTCCGAGTTATGAATAAATCTTTGTGAAAGATTGTTGAACTTTGTTTTGAAATTGGAAAGGTGTACCTTTTGTATAAAAGGTTGAAATGGAATTGTTTTGAAAGCTATCAATTAAATCTTTGTTTTAAAGATTGGACGAGTTAATCCAAATTGAAATGGAAATCGATTTGAAAATCTATGAATGGATCTTTGTGAAACTGGGTGAACTTTGTGAGACGAATCTTTTTATGTAAAAGATTAGAAATGGTAATGTGTTTAAACCATTTGAAAGAGAAGTTTGGGTAATAAGTCATGACTTAACAGAAATCCCAATATCCATATGTTTTTAAATATGCACTCGTTATTCGGTTTAGCCGGGAGAGGACCTTTGTGTCATATAACCCATTCCGAATAATGATACGACGTTATGGATAACATTTGAAGACCGGTGGTGAAGACGAGATATTTTTGAAAACGAAAGGACAACTCGTCGAATGTCTCTGCATCGACTGGTCCCCGGTATAGAGACTCCATATGTGGTGGGAAGTCCGGATGTGATTAGAGATTATCCGGATTGCAAGGGCTTCTTTGGAAGTGCCTTCGGTTCTGTTCGAACCCGGAACAGACTTGTATGGTTGTATGTCTGACACTACACTTTGAGATATAAAGCTGATTTCTTTCAAATACATTCCTGTTTGGTGACGGAGAATTTATTCTCTTAGCTTAACACCCTTCTCTGAGACGTACGAGCTCAGAGGTTATGTAGTTGAAGATTATCTGTGATATACTCCCAATTTGGTAGTGTGGAAGGCTGAGTGTTGCTGTGTGTTGCTGATCATTTGTTGATCAAAGCATGGCTTTCGTGTAAAGCGTAGCTTTGTGGACGAGACCTCATCGAGCCTCACACCCCGGAAATGGTCGAAACAGGAAAGATGCGGCAAGGTTTCAGGGGTAGCTCCCCTAGGGTATGACCATTCCTTCTGGAAAAAGGTGGTATCATGGGATGGAGCCCAGATATTTACCTGTGTGGTTGCTCCAATCTCATTTCTGTGTGATTGTTGCTTTGTGATCGAGAGCTCTCGAATAAAGGTCGCAAACGACCGGGGGTGGCATATCTCAGGTTTACTACCCAAGAAGGGGGTAACCGGCATTGTTTTGGTAGAGAGCAGTTGTCTCTCGGGGCGTCACTCCAGAGGCGTTCCCATGTGGCATAGGAAGTTCCTTAGCCTGACCATTTGTTGGAAAATCCAAAGAAACAATACGAACCCTTTACGATTGCAGTTGTATAACCTGTCTCCTCAAGCGGCAGCTATAGCAGACATAATATAATGGTACCTATGCTGGCTAAGATTAATATTGTATTTTCGAAATGATTTTGTACACTATGCACTAGTAATAATATCAAAAAAAGTTTGTTTGCGTAGTAAGCATGTTTGACTATCATAAGAAGAAATCTCCTCCAAGTCTACGATTGCATTGTGTGTGTGGTGGGAGGTCTTATGGTAGTTTCATTTTCCAAAAAGCATTGCGGGTTACAATGTTTAAAATTCTTTTGTTGTTTGTTTTAAAGATAAACTATTTTTGTTACTCACACCAGTCCCATGACTGACTCGGAGTTTATTGTTCCCTTCCTAAACTCTGGGTGCCCATAATTTTCCACACGGGCAGTCTAGAGTTAGGTTTTTCAAATAGTCAGGTTTAGTAGACTAGTTGGAGCTAGTTCAGTTTTTGGAGATCACGACTGACGTTGCCTCTCTTTGTGAAACGTGATGGTGGTTCGAGCTTGATATTGGAGTTGGTGGACTCATGCTCTTTTTCAGATCATTTGGAGTTATCAGTTCTGTTGTTTCCGCTGTAACATTATTATTTGTCTCTGATATTGTTGTATCATATTGATATCATTGTTGTATATCATTCTGGATATTGTATTCATTGGATTTGTATATGATATCATTCATTTCTTTCTTCCGTTGTGTTGTTATACTTACTGTGTTATAAGCTCCAGCGAGCCAGATTCGGCGTTTGGATCTGCGGCACTCTAGTACAAGTGAAGTACGGGTGCCGATTTTCGAAGGCCAAGTTAGGATCGTTATAAAAGGTTACTGTAATGGAATATTGAACTGAGCCAGTATGACCGTACTTACCACCCGAGGAGAGCGATAAATGGACATGTGTTGGCAGATTTCATCACTGAGTTTATTTAACGAGATGGTGAAGAGGAGGACGATATAGTCACACTTTCTCAATGGAAACTGTGTGTAGATGGAGTTTCTAATGAGCATAGTTCTGGGGCAATAGTAGTACTCGTTACTCTAAAGGGATGATTGACTTGTTATGCATTGAAGCTGGAGTTCCCTATGATGAATAACGAGGCTGAGTATGAAACATTGATAGAGGGACCTGGTATAGCAAAGGAATTGGGGGTAAGGATGCTGCATATATTCAGTGACCCCCAGTTGGTGGTATGCCAAGTGAAGAAGGAATTCCAAGCCAAAGGTGCGAGACTTGCCCCTTACCTATGAAAACACTGAAATTGCTGAAGATTTAGAACATTACAAGATTACACACATCTCCAGAGAGGAGAATGCGAAGGCAAATTCACTGGCCAAATTAACTAGTTCTGGAAATGTGCAACTGTTGGGATTGGTTTAATGGAGGTTTTAACGGCTCTAAGTTTCGATCAGATGGATGTCGAATGGATTCTAGCTACCAAAGAGAATAAGGAGTGATGGATGACTCGAAGGACTAATTACTTAAGAGAATTCATCCGAGAAGAAATAATGAATGCTGGAAACTCATTCGTAAGCTATCATGGTTCATAATGCAAGGAGAAATGCTTTATAAGAGAGTATTCTCAACTCCCTACTTTGGTGTACAACCAAGGATAAGGCTAGGAAAATCCTCATGGATGTTCATCAGGGTAGCTATGGTAATCATGCCTCGGGGTAGACATCAGCGAAGAAGATACTTTGCTATGGATAATTCTGGCCAACAATAAATCATGATGCAGCTAAATAACCAAACAGTGTGATTGATGCAAAGGTTTATAAAAATTCAAAGAGCCCCATATATAAAACTTACACAAGTGGTTAGCCCGTGGCCTTTTGCTGTATGGTGAATTGATATAATCGATGTGCTACCTATGTCGAAAGGAGGATCTAAATACACAATTGTACAAAGTGGGCCGAAGCGGAACCACTTGCCATGGTCGCCGTGAAAAAAGTGATCAACTTTATGACGAGGAATATTATTTGCATATTTGGAATACCTCAGAAAATTATAATGAATAATAGGACTCGGTTTGAAAGTACTAAGTTCAAGGATTTCTACAACTGGTACAAGATCGAGAAATGCTTTTCAGTACTAGCGCATCCTCAAGCAAATGGAAAGGTGGATGTGGTGAATAAGATCATCAAATCAAACTTGAAGTAATGGTTACAAGAGCAAAGGGCAACTGAGTTAATGAACTTCCACTGGCATTGTGGACTTATTAGATGACCCACAAGTTCGTGATTAGACATACATTATTCACTTTGACCTACAGATGAAAGGCCATGAGCATGATTGAAATGGAAGTCCCTTCTCATTGGAAAAGTACTATGACCCAAGGTGATGAGGAAATCTTGCTCGAGTCCCTTAATTTGGTTGATGAAAAGCAAGAAGAGACGCAATTAAGGATAGCTGTTCACCAAAAAAGAGTAGCATGATATTTCAACACCAAGGTCTAGAGCTGTACCTTCAAGGTAGGAGATTTCATTTTTGAAATGAGTTCTCTTGGGTATGGGGAAACTTGGTCTAAACTGGAAAGGACCTTATGTGATCAAACAGAAGCTTGGAGGTGGAACTTTCAAGCTAGCTACTATTGATGGAATCTCGATTCCACGACATGGAATAGCGACTTGTCACAACACTATTTTACTTAGTTTTATTTGGTTTATTTTCCAAAGATAAGCCACCCGAGGATTCTGAAGGCAATGTAATAAGGCAGGACTTGCCATATTTTTCGTTTATTAATAAAAATTAGCTTCTTAAACCAATGAAACCGTGCCTTTTTAAGAAAAATCATATACCGTGTATTTAGCAGTGCAATCCAGTACTCGGAAATAGGTACCGACTCCTTTAGTCATGGATCAGGACAAAGAGTATAATCACAAGGGTCCATCAGATAATTCGTCCCTATAGCTCCGGTATTGACTATTGCTCAAAAATAGGCAAAGTCAGAAGAAATATCCGAAATCTGATATCAAAAGCGCCAATTTCCAAAGGTAGAAACTGATGCACTGATGGAAATTTGATGACCATGCTTGCGGTCTAGCAGGATATGCCAGGCCAAGAATAAGCGAGTATGGTCAATGGATACTCTCGATCAAAACCTGGAGATAGGTGAGACTGAGGGTGGATGCCCAGAGATAGGTATCCAAAAGTATAGGTTCTCGGATATAATAATTGGTATATAACAAAGATTCTCACGATAGCGCTTATAGCCCAACAGGACATGCTGGGCCAAGGACCAGTGAGGATGGTCGTCAAATGCTTTCGACCACCGCCCGAAAATAGGTAAGGCTAAAGCCAAAACCTGAAAATAGGTACCGTAGGACTCCTCTTGTCCAAGATCAGGATCAGCAAAGTAAAATCAGATTGGGGGAAGTCGGATAATTTGCCCCATGTTATTAACCTTCGACCGATGCTTGAAGGTAGACTAGGTCAATATGCCCAAATTCAGGGAGCTGGAATGCCAAGACCCAAAGATAAGACTCGATATGTAATAAAATTACCAAAGGTATGGTTTCACTCATGGCCTAGCGAGACACGCTTGGCAGAAGCTGAGCGGTGGAATCCTGTTTGCACAAAAAATGGGCAAACACCTCCAAGTCGTATGATTTAGCTGATTTTATGTTGTTTTTAGTGATTTGGGAGGTTTATGCAAATATGTTAAAAAACAAGGACTAAACTGTAAAAGACACGCAGATTTATAGTGGTTCAGCTAGAATATGCCTACGTCCACTTTATATATTATTTCTCTTTTCTTGTTCAGATTACAAGTACAAAGCTTTTATACAAGTATATGAAAGTTGTTTGGAAACTCTATCCGTGCTTGAGCTCTCAAACTTGTCCCCCATTGTTGTACCCCTGCCCCTCTATTTATAGAGTGAGGTTGGGGGTAGGGGTCTTGGATGTATATAGCAGCTGGTGGGCCTGGGCTGATGCAATCTGGCCTGGCGAAGTTGGTCCAGAATGCCTTGATTCGGTAGTACTGTGGTCCGGTGATGGTTGATAGAGGTTGGTCCGGTAGAGGTCTGTGACCGGATGGAGCTTGATTCGGTGGAGGCTGGTCCGGTAGAAGTTTTGGTTCGGCGAAGCTTGTATTGGTTTACTGGCTCGGCTATGCAAGGGAAGTGTGTTGATTCGGTAGTAGGTTGGTTTGGTCGATGGGCTTGGTTCGGTGAAGGGTGGAAACACACCTAACATTTGCCCCTCAAAGTGGGGCATATGCTCGTATATGCCATGCTTTGTTTATTTGGACAACCATATCCGGCCCGAGAACCGAACCGGTTGGTCCGGCTATCCAACTTTCCTCTATAAGTAGGAGCCCCAGGCCTTCGTTATTCCTTTTCGAACTGCCGAATCAATTGGAGTGCCTAAATCAACTATTGTGCCGATCCAATCTTAACTGCCGGACCAGGTAAGCTTTCTTCTGCCGAATGGTCTTTTAAGGTTGAATTTCTTTGTTTTACCGAATGAACATAAAGACTTTCAGTACCGAATGAACTTAAAACTTTTCAATACCGAATGGACTCGAAAACTTTCAATACCGAATGACCTCAAAGACTATCAATACCGAATGAATTTGGGAGTATCAGGCCGAATGAAAATTTGTGCCTTGAACTACCGAATGGCTTGAATGCCGAATGAAGCTTCTTCCTTGTACTACCGGATGGCTTAAACGCCGAATGAAGCTTCTTCCTTGTATTGCCGAATGTGTTTACGTGTTTATAAGTGCAACTCTAGACAATATACACTTGTTCGTTTGATCTTTATATCCCTTGTTCTAACGATGTGCTTTTTCGTGTTGCAGATAATGTCTCATAAAGTTGAAACTCGTTCCGACAGGAAGAAATCTACAGACAGAGGAGAATCTCCCGTCGTGCCCCCAGTCCAGTTGAATCCAGAACGACATGGGCCCACCCCGAGATCGCTAGTGGACGGGTACGGTCCTCAAGAGCTTCTAAACTCACCTCCTGATTGCTTCCCCAGCTCACTTAAAGAGGAGCAACTTGATGTTATTTCTCGCTCCTTTGGGATTGACAGAGCACGCATGCTATTGTCGGGGGAAGGAGTGATGCCGTATGACCCCCCTGAAGGCTACTTTGCTTACAACAGGTATCACTGTATGTATGGTGCCATCCCGCCTCTCAATGCCTGGATAGTCAGCTTCGTCACATACCTGAAAGTGGCTCCACTTCAACTTCAGCCTAACTCCTATGCCATTTTGGTGAGCCTTTTTGTCATCTTCCAGAGGAGATACGGGCGTCCTCCTTCCAACCGGGAGATCCGGTATTTGTACAACTTGAGGGGCTATAAGAAGGGATCTCCATACATCAGCTTGGAATCGACCATATCCTTCAAGCCAGTCCTGGACTTGTACTCGAAGTACAGCATGTTTAAAAAGGAATGGTTTTTTGTCGGGGACGACTCTGTTTCTATCCGTCGCTTCACCTCCGGATGTAAGTCAAAGCTTATTTACAATTTCCGCTCTAGTTGCAATGCTTCTTCTTATGCGTTTTTATTTTTTGCTAGCGACAGGTGGTTTTGCGGTCGTGGAGAATGATCGCCTGGTTCAGATGGCAGCGGAAATAGAAGCTATTTCAGGAAGAGATAGGTCGGCGGCTTACTTGATCAGGAACGCTACACTTCTGGGGCACAACCTGATCTTACCACATCAGTCCGTGGTCAAGCAGAGGGATACGGCGGAAGAGAGGGCTGCCCAAGCTAAAGGAGGGGCTGCGTCGAAGAGTATCAAAAGGAGACCCTTTTCGATACCTCCAGCCGCCGGGGGAAAGAAACTCAAGAAGTCTGACGGTCCCTCTCCCAGTACATGTCCAGACATTCCGGAGGAGGGAGATGTGGATGAGGGGAAAGGTGGAGATGAAGGAGGTGAGAGCGGAAGGAAAGGAGGAGGTGATGGTGGTGGCGATGGCACCGGGGCTTTGTCTTCTGGGCAAGTAGGCGAGATGCAAGAGTGGACGGATGACGCTTTCCGCCAAGCCTTCGAAGGTTTGGAGGAAACGGAGAAGTCCAAGAAAGCTGATAAGGTAGGGACCGGCGTCGATTTATCTTCCGGGAGTGCTTCTACTGAGGCAACTTCTGCGGTTCAAGGTGAATTTCTCTCTATTCTTTTTAATTCTCGAATGATGGCTCCATGCATGCTGGTGACACTTGATTTTTACTCCAGGAGCGGGCAAAACGGCCAAGACCTCAGATCTTCGGCACAGGCTTGAACAATATAAACTCCTCAAAGCTTCCGCCAAGCCGAAGCCTCCTACTAACCGTCCTGGAGACGTAGTCGGCTATCGTCCTCTTCTTGGAGTCATTGAAGAAGATATACAAAAGAAGAAGAGGATTCGATCTACATCTGAATCTCTTCCTGGTCCTCCGGCCTCACTCCAGCCTATTCACGACATTACGGAGGATGATACTGAGTTTAGGCCTTCCCCACATCCGTTTGAGAATCCAACCTTCACCCCGATAGATCACCCTGGCTTAGTTCGCAATCCGTTTGTGGGTCATCCAGACCTAGATCCGGCCTCTCATGATATCTCCTTCGACGAGGTTACTGGTGAGCATCTTCTCCCTCGCAATCCTATGGTACGGGTGCTTGACGAAGCTAAGTCCCTGGACCTTGATTTGCTTACTACCCGGGTTGTAACTCTAGGGGATGAGGCTAAGGCAAATATCGACCGGGTTGCTGAGGAGACCAAGAAATTGATGGGGCATCATGCCTGACTAGTCAAGGCCGGGGAGGAAATTGGGAGTGCCAACATTCGGCTGCGGCTAATGGTCTCCGACCAGGCCAAGCAGCTTGCCGATCAAGCCATCCAAATTTCTCAGCACGAGGCCGCATCCAGGCAACTGAAGAAGACTATGGAAGAGGCCAGCAGGGCAGAGTTGTGAAAAATGGAGGCCGCCTGCAAGGAGCGAATTGACATGGCCATCACGACGGTGGATGAGGTTCGACAAGCGGACCTCGAGCGGGCACGGGAATTGTCGGGTAGACTCGAGGCCGCGGAGCTTGCTCAGTCCAGGTTGAAGGAGGAGATGGAGTTCAGGAGGATATCCCTTCAGGCGGACCGCTCACGATACCGATCGGAGAGGGATGCTGCCGTTGCTAAGCTGCGTGCTTCTGAGGCCCGAATGAGGGAGCTTGAGGAAAACGAGGGGATGATGGATGAGATGCTCCAGGATATGTATTTCCGTACATGGAAGCAGGGTAACTTATCCTGGATGGATGATTACCCTCGAGTCATGGCCAGGATTTATCTCCGGGCTCTGGAGGAGGCTAGGGCTGATGCGGGTAAAGAGGGTGACGCGGTATTCAGCATGGATGTGGTTATTGCCTAGTTTAACAAGGAGGAGAAGGTGGCGGTGAAGGAGGGTATGCGGCTGCTTGCTGTTGAGGAGGCAGGTGTGCAAGTAGAGGATGATGACCA
This sequence comes from Allium fistulosum, assembly GCA_030737815.1. Classification (NCBI taxonomy): domain Eukaryota; kingdom Viridiplantae; phylum Streptophyta; class Magnoliopsida; order Asparagales; family Amaryllidaceae; genus Allium; species Allium fistulosum. Next base: position 150,020,013 of record CM060905.1, on the reverse strand, counting down.
GGATGGTCAAGAAGCAGGTGCTGGTAAGTCATCCTTTCTAGTCTTTCTGTTAATTTGGTTGCTTATCACTAAAGAATTCTTTCTTTGACCGGACAGGTGGGCAACAGGACAAGGATAAAACTCCGATGCAGCCGGCTCCTTGATTGGACCTGGATATTTTTTGGTGGACTTGACATTGTGGTATATGTTAGTCTCAAAATAGTAACGTAACTCTTAGGTTGTAATTATGCTACTTGTAATAAACAACATTATTCTTGACGTGTAATTTTTTAACTTAAGATGACTCTGTCGTTTTTTGAATGTTTTTGCTGTTTTGACATGTTGTATGAGAAATATAGCTATGCATATGCTTGTAATTCAATTGTGTTTGATGTCAAGTTCTCGCTTAAAACATAATGTCTTGCAATGTTAGCGTGATGTGCGAATAAATTACAGCCACATGTTTATACATAAAAAGAAGAAAATACCGCCCTTCATATTTTACTTATAGATGGCAGCCTCGAATGTCCTATGTGACCGAGTATGGAATGCGGTCCAGTGTCTTGTTGTGAGTACCCGCTTCCATTAGCGAATGTTTCCTATTTTGTGTCCTGTACTTTAGGGATTGTTACAGAGGATAGGAGAAAAGCTTTTTTAAATAAAATTGAAATATGTAAAATAGTAAAACTTCCAATCACGGAAGGCCTTCGATGTGCTTAAGTTCATGGCAAACGGGCTTTATAGTCACTTTCCCTAGCTGTGGGTCTTGGAGACATTTGTCACCCATCTTACGCCTCCGCGGGGAGTTAATTCTTTTTTACCACAACCGCACTTAAGACACATCGGAGCTGAGATCGCGCACAGTAACTACCCGGGCCATTATGGCCCGTAATCGTGGGTATTATTCGATTTACTGTGGCCGGCTAGCGTGGGTGCCGATCGTCAACCGTGAACTACCCCTGGGGGCCACACCTTATGTTGGGGCTTATAGTCGGTTCACAGTTGCCGGCGAGCCGAACGCCGTAATGAGCTGCCTTGTCTATAGTCGGCCTTCTCGGTGGCTTATAATCGGCTCATTACAGTTGGCTTTTAGGGCCGTCGCGAGCAATGAGTTAACCCGCAGCAGAGGGATGCCGGAGCAAAAGTGTCTCATTGGCGAGGGCATAGATTCGCATAGTACCTGTTGGGTCTTTTTCAGGTGAAGTTGCGCTGTGGAGTGCTTTGAATGGAAATGCTATATGCACAGGATTTTGTTCAACAGAAAAGGATAAAGTTAACAAGCAGCCAAGATACAAAGGAACAAGTTAAAAAAGAGACAAGGTTTTTTAAAGTGGTTCGGCATGAAAATGCCTACGTCCACTGATTCTCTTTGTTAATTCACTTCATATGGGCAGTACAAGTTTAGAAAAGTATCGACGGAGGTGTTGGATGTTCCGTGCCCTCTGGAACACCTCTCCGTCCACTGTTGACAAAATATAAGCTCCATTGTGGAGATCTTTATGAATTACATATGGTCCATCCCAGATTGGATCTAGTGCTCCGAGGCGAGGGAAGACTCGCTTGAGGACAAGATCTCCTTCTTGTAAGATACGATGCTTGACCTTGGAGATGTATTGTGCTGCCACCTTCTGCTTGTGGGCTGCTGCTTTGAGGGCTGCATCATTTCTTCTCTCTTCAATTAGATCCAAAGACATGTGAAGGAGTTCTTCGTTCTCCTCTGGGTTATAGTGGATCCTACGGTGGGAAGGCACGATGGTTTCAGCTGGGAGCATAGCCTCCGATCCGTATGCCAAAGAGAAAGGAGTATGCCCCGTCGATGTTCTGAAAGATGTGCGATAGGCCCACAGTGCCGTAGGGAGTTCATCCACCCAAGCGCCCTTTGACTTTTCGAGTTTCTTTTTGATTAGAGTTTTCATAATTTTGTTAACGGCTTCGACTTGTCCGTTTTCCTGGGGATAAGCTACGGATGAGAAGCTTTTGTGAATTTCGTGCTCTTGACCAGTTGGCGAACTCCTCGCTGTCAAACTGAAGTCCATTATCTGATATAATTTTGAATGGGACTCCGTACCTGCATAGAACATTTTTGATCAAGAAGTTAATAACTTTCGCTGAAGATACTTTATTCAGGGGTTCTGCTTCCACCCATTTGGTAAAGTAGTCGACTGCCACTATAGTATATTTGGCCTCGCCTTGGCCCATTGGCAGTTCGCCGATTAAGTCAATTCCCCATACTGCGAAGGGCCAAGGGCTAGTCATTTGAGTAATCTTAGTTGTTGGTAGCCGTGGAATCTTAGTAAACTTCTGGCATCTGTCACATTTTCTGACGAAATCTAAGGCGTCCTTGCTTAAGGTGGGCCAGAAATATCCATATCGGAGTATCTTTTTTCCTAAAGTTTGCCCTCCGGTGTGATCTCCGTAGCTTCCTTGATGAATGTTGGATAAGATTTCTTTGGCTTCCCTTCCAGCAACACACCTTAATAAGGGGTTAGAGCAGCCGCGCCGATAGAGGGTGTCCTCTTGTATTGTGTAGCGGGAAGCTTTCCTCAAGATTTTCTTGACTTCGTTACGCCCGTTGGGTAGTGTGCCACTTTGTAAGTAATCTCGGATGGGAGTCATCCAAGTTGCCTCTTCGGTTGCAGCTATCAGATTCGCTTGCTCAAAACTTAGGGTCAGTTGCTTTGAGATGGCTACTGCTCCGGAAATAGCACCGTCTCTCACGCTAGCTTGCTTCGCCAATTCGTCGGCCTCTTGGTTCTCTTCCCGAGGGATGTGTTTGACTAAGTAGTGGTCCAATCGACTGAGAAGTAACTTGGTCTTCTTTAAATATGCTATGAGTCGTTCTTCTCGAGCCTAGAATTCTCCTAGTATTTGATTAACAATAAGTTGAGAATCGCTATGAAGACACAAAGAATTGGCTCCGATTTCTAAGGCAAGTTCTAATCCAGCTATCACTACTTCATATTCTGCATCGTTGTTGGTGGCAGCGAACTCCAACCTTATAGCATAGTGCAGCTTATTTCCCTTGGGAGTGATTATTACCACACCTGCCCCCGAGCCTTGTTCGTTTGACGCACCATCCACAAAGAGATTCCACTTGATGTTTTCTGCTATTTCCGATTGCTCCTTACCTTCGTTGGTAGTAAATTCTGCAATGAAATCGGCCATGGCTTGTCCCTTGATGGCGGTGCGAGGGTGGTAGGTGATATCATATTGACTTAGTTCAATGCACCATTTAAGTAGTCGCCCAGAAGTGTCGGGACGATGGAGTACCTGCCTCAGTGGTTGATCGGTCAGAACTTTAATGGAATGGGACTGGAAGTAGTGACGCAGTTTCCGTGATGTGATTAGTAAGCAGTATGCTAGCTTCTCAAGTTTAGGATATCTGACTTCTGCCCCCGTAAACCTCTTACTTACAAAGTATACTGGCCGCTGCGTGCGGTTGTCTTCTCTTACCAAAGCAGCGCTTATGGCGTGAGATGATACAACAAGGTATAGGTATAACTCTTCGCCTTCGTTTGGAGTCGAGAGTACCGACGGTTTCTGGAGGTGTTCAATTAGGTTAAGGAAAGCTGCTAAGCATTCCTCAGTCCATTCAAACTTTCCTTTGTCTTTCTTTAGAGCTTCGAAGAAGGGGACGCACTTGTCCGTTGCTTTGGAGATGAATCGGCTTAGGGCGGCCACTTTCCCGTTCAGACTTTGCGTTTCCTTTCGAGTGGTAGGTATCTTGATATACCTCAGAGCTTGGACTTGTTCAGGGTTTGCTTCAATTCCTCTGGCATGGACGATGAATCTTAGGAACTTTCCTGATGATACTCCGAAGGAGCACTTTAGGGGATTAACCTTCATTCCATACTGGTGGAGTACATGAAACATTTCGCCTAGGTGGCTTACGTGATTGTCGGCTTCCCTTGACTTTACCAGCATGTCATCCACATAAACTTCCATAGTTTGTCCTATTAACCCTGCAAACATCTTGTTGACGAGGCGCTGATAGGTGGCTCCTGCGTTTTTAAGTCCGAAAGGCATTACCTTGTAGCAGTACAATTCCCGGTCAGTGATAAAACTAGTGTGGTCTTTATTGGGAGCATGCATAGGAATTTGGTTATATCCTGAGTATGCGTCCATAAAAGATAAGAGTTCGTGCCCGGCTGTGCTGTCTACAAGCTGATCGATTCGGGGAAGTGGGAAGCAATCCTTCGGGCAGGCGTCATTTAAGTTGGAGAAGTAAATGCATGTTTGCCACTTCCCATTAGCCTTCTTTACCAGCACCGGATTGGCGATCCACTCTGGGTAGATGGCTTCTCGTATGAAGTCATTGGCAAGTAGATTCCTTACTTCTTCATCGAGGGCTGCTGATCGTTCTGCCCCCATGCTTCTCTTTCTTTGTTTTACGGGCGTCTTGGTAGGATCAATGTTTAGTACGTGGCATGCTATGTCAGGGGAGATTCCGGTCATGTCAGCATGTGACCATGCAAATACATCCGAGTTGTGGCGGAGAAAGTCAATGAGTTGTTCCTTCAACTCTGCTTTTCGTTGGGACCCGATTTTCAATAGTCTACTCGAGTCATGTTTGTCTACAGATACAAATTCCATAGCCTCTGCAGGCTCGGCGGTGGCCTCCTCCTCTTTGTCCCTAGGGTCTAATTCATTGAAAGGGTCGCTGGTATATCGAAGAGGAGGGGCTTTCTTTAGTTGCTATGCTTCCAAATTTTTTGTGTAGAGGGCAACCTCTACACTCTTCCCTTTATACTTCCTGTGGTTGTTGCGAAGTTCAGTTACATAGCAGTCTCGAGCAACATCCTGGTCTCCTTCTACTTCCCCTACTCCATTGTCCGTTGGAAATTTCATCTTTAGGCACCATGGGGCCAGGACAATTTGGAAGTCAGACAAGGCTGGCCTTCCTAAGAAGGCGTTGTAGGCCGAGTGGTTTTCTATCAGCACAAATGTCTGTTTCCGCACAACGGAGCGAGGATGACTTCCAATTTCAACAAAGAGGTCCAGTTGCCCGAGGGGCATCTTCGCATCTCCAGTGAAACCGTATAGTGGTTTATTGCAGGGAAAAACGTCCTTTATTGATAGCTTCATTTTGTCGAATGCATGCTTGAATAAGATATTCACTGAGCTTCCGGTGTCTACTAGAATTCGGAAAACTTCGGCTGGACCGAGCCGGGCAGAGATAACCATGGGATCCATGTGAGGGTGTTGCCTTCCTTCTAGGTCACGCCTAATGAATGTGATGTCATTACTCTCTTTCCGCTTCGGGTGGCGTTCTTCTATAACAGAATTAACACAGTCTTCCTTGTTTCTAAGCGACTTTCCATATCTTTCCATCTCTACCCAGCTTCTGTCGGCGATGTGCGGTCCTCCCGAGATGGTATGGACCACTATCTTCTCTTGACTGGGGCCGCTAGTGTTGCGATTTCCTCTGCCTATCTCTGGTGAGGGTAGCCTTGGGTTCTCATTGGCAGGAGCTGGAGCCCTGTTCTGACCTTTACATAGCGTTCCAGTCTCTTCCTTCTGATGTGTTCTTCAATCAAGTCCCGGAGATGATGGCATTCATTGGTATCATGCCCATGATATTCGTGGAAGCGGCAGAACTTTCCAGACTTCTGTGCGTTATCTGATTCCTTCTTGTACGGTGGGCGTTTGTATCTAACTTCGTCTTGGGTGGCAAGGAAGATGTTTTCGACGGTTTCATTCAAAGGAGTGTAAGTGTCGAATCTTGGTCCTGGCCGATATAGGCGCTTTTCTCCCTTCTTGCCCCCAGCATTGTCTCTAGAATCATTTCTTCGAACGTCCTTTGCTACAGTGGGCGTGTTGCCATGAGCTACCTTATTTTGTTGCCCTGACTGCCCCTCAGTGGCGGCGTCTTCGAGCCTCATATATTTCCCGGCTTCATGGAAGAAATCGGGTAAAGTAGCTGGTTTTTATTTTGTCAATCTTCTAGCAAATTTAGTATTCGGATGCACACCACTACAGAGAGCCATTAGGATAAGCTTCTCATCGGCATCTTGGACTGCGGCCGCTGCGGCATTGAATCGGGTTAGGTATTGCTGCAGCTTCTCTCCAGGTTTCTGTTTGATACTGGATAAGGAATAAGCATCCTTGGGTTGTTCCACATGAATGCGGAACTGGCTGATAAACTTTTCTTTCAACATCTCCCGCGAGCTGATGGATCCTTGGGGTAGATGGAAGAACCAGGAGGTAGCTAGATCTGCTAAGAATAGCGGAAATCATTTGCACAGTACTCCCTCTGTTGCCCCGCTCATGAGCATATGCTGTGTGTATCTCTGTAAGTGTACAACGGGGTCAGAGGTTCCTTTGTAAGGTTCCATTGTTGGCATTTTCCATTCTCGGGGGGTGATAGCAATTTCGATATTGCGGGCGAAAGGGCTGGTTACCCTGGCTCCTATCCCTCGATCTCTTTAATCCCGTTGGACGCACTCTCTGAACAAGCGCGCCATCCTTTCATCAGAATTTGGAGCAGATAGAAACGAGTTCGGTTCTGTTCTGTGGGATTGATTCCGTCCAGATGACCTGTAGGGATGGTATCGTCTATCATTCCTCATATTTTCCAGTGGCTGCCTATGGTCTTCTGGGAGCATGCTAGGGTCAGCTATAGTTGGCCCTTGCCTTGATCTTCCCCTGCTGGGTTCTGATCTAAGCACTTCCTCGGGTCCAACTTCGGGCTGGACTCTAGCTCGGCCCCGTCCATTGGCGTTTCCGTGGTTAGGCAGTACGACCGGTTCAGCTACAGTTGACCTTCGCCCGGTACCTCCCCCGTTGGGTTCGGTTCCAAGCGTTTCCTCAGGCCTAACTTCGGGCTGTGCTCAATCTCGGCTCCTACCATGACTGCTTCTGCCGTTAGCTCCTTCGAAGAAGGAAGATCTTTGTTGTCTCTGAGATCCTCCAGACTGGGACTCACCCCATGATTCAGTGTTGCGGTTGGACTCTTCAGCATCCCTTAAGCGTGACATGAGATGGTCCACCAAGGCTTCCTGCTGGGACATGAAGCGGTTAGTTACTTCAGCCACAACCCTGTCTAGATCTGCCCTAGTAATTGCTGCAGGCTGTTCTGCGGCAGGAGTGGTCGGATTTGCCTGACCTTCATTTGGTACTGCTGCTGGAGGGGGACGATTTATTTGATCTGTGACCACTGGATCTGGAAGACTGCTGGTTGCGATGTTTTTTTCCTTTGTTAACATCTTTCTTCTGCTTGGGAGGCATGTTTTCCAAGCAATGAACGATGCTGTTAGGAAGAAGGTTAAGTGGAAGAAGCTGAAGCTTCGAGCTTCTAGATTCTCAGTGAAAGCACCAAAAATGTTTGCACAAAAAATGGGCAAACACCTCCAAGTCGTATGATTTAGCTGATTTTATGTTGTTTTTAGTGATTTGGGAGGTTTATGAAAATATGTTAAAAAGCAAGGACTAAACTGTAAAAGACACGCAGATTTATAGTGGTTCAGCCAGAATATGCCTACGTCCACTTTATATATTATTTCTCTTTTCTTGTTCAGATTACAAGTACAAAGCTTTTATACAAGTATATGAAAGTTGTTTGGAAACTCTATCCGTGCTTGAGCTCTCAAACTTGTCCCCCATTGTTGTACCCCTGCCCCTCTATTTATAGAGTGAGGTTGGGGGTAGGGGGCTTGGATGTATATAGCAGCTGGTGGGCCTGGGCTGATGCAATCTGGCCTGGCAAAGTTGGTCCGGAATGCCTTGATTCGGTAGTACTGTGGTCTGGTGATGGTTGATCCGGTAGAAGTTGATCCGGTAGAGGTTGGTCCGGTAGAGGTCTGTGACCGGATGGAGCTTGATTCGGTGGAGGCTGGTCCGGTAGAAGTTTTGGTTCGGCGAAGCTTGTATTGGTTTACTGGCTCGGCTATGCAGGGGAAGTGTGTTGATTCAGTAGTAGGTTGGTTTGGTCGATGGGCTTGGTTCGGTGAAGGGTGGAAACACATGGGTGGAAACACACCTAACAAATTCTAAAGGTAATATCGGTAACGCCTGGTTACTGATAAGGTTGAAGATATCAGGATATAAATGTCCAAACCATTGTTCCTTGGAAGTAAAGAATAGCACGGAACTCGATGTAATTACAACTGGTTAGCGGTCGAAGGAAACTCGACCCAGGATAAGTGGGAATAACCAGAGAGTTGGTTAAACATTAGTTGTATTTAGCCAAACAGAGACACTTTAGCAACGATAAAACAGTACAAAACAATGGAATACAACTAAAGCAATTGCTAGAATTCTACTTATATTGCAGAGTTATAGTAAGTAAAAGTGTTGCACAAATACAAACATGTATAATATGGATAAATTACAGTACAAGTAGTTATATTATATACAAGGCAGTTGTATATAGGTAGGAATAATATATGAAGTGTGGAAATGTAAATGGAACAGAGATTAAAATAGTAAAAACTATCTTTCATTACATTCAACTTTATATACAATGGACATGAGGCTAGTCCCACACAACCATGGCCTATGTGCAACAAGAAAACAAAATTACAACTCAAAAAGAGACAAAAAGAAATTGTCTCATCTTCACTGAAGGCTGACAGAGGAGCCTACTTCTTATGTATCTTCTTCTTCTTGACACACTTGCTACCCGAGCCATCATAAGGTCTCTTCTGATGTTTCTTGCCATTTGGTGTGCTGCCTTCGAAAGGGGTAGTGTCACCTTCAGTCATAGCTATGGTAGGATCTTCATGTTGGTCAACAGAGAGCTTGGATGTTCCTGTAGAAGCATAGGTACTACCACTTTTTGGAGGTTTGATGGTAATAGGAAGGATTCTTAGAGAAGGCTTTAGTTCCTTGGTACCAATGGGTTTTTCAAGTCTAGGTTTGGTCTTGATTTTCACTTTAAAGACGTCAATCTTTAGCCTCTCTGCCATAGAGATGGAGCCAGTTGGGGCCGAGGCGTTGGTGATAGTAATATGTTCCCTCAGGGACTGGGAAGTGTCGTCCAATCCCTCTAAAATTGCGATTCTCTCCAAATCAAGACCAGGAATGGAGAGAGGGAAGGCTTGGAACGATCAGTCTTATGGATGTGGAGGTCAATTCAATGGCAATTGCTATAGGGCCCAAGCCATAAGTAATTGGTGGCAAAAGAGGAAGAACCGATAGATGAACCGTGAGTTCACAAAGAGAGAAGTAAAGATTAGTTATGGTCTCGGGCGAGAACTGAAGGACCCGAACACTGGTGGCTAGGATAGCTCTTCCCCCTTCAAGATTTTCTATGTCTTCAACATTCAAGTACTGGGCTTTTAATTCATCTTTGATGAGGCCTTCACTGAACACTTTCGTGCATCATAGAACCTCTTCCAGGAATCAGCAAGAGTGACAACATAGGTACTTCCAAGTCACTTTAAGTTCTTATATCGAAAACATTGACAAAGATCTGTTGAAGGGTGGAGTCTAGTTCTTTATTGTCCTTGGCCTAGGTCTCCATTTTCTCAATCAGCTCATTCATTGTCACAGCATGGTTGACTCGAGCCTTCAGTGTCTCTGCTTTTGATAGAAGTAAGGTGGAGTCTACCTTCTCCTTGTCGATACGAAGCTCCTAGATTTCAGCTTCCTTGTCCTCAATGGCTTTATCTTTCTCTAGAAGGGTCAGGTCTTTATTTGCAAGCTATGTTTTAAGAGCATCGTTATCTTTGTAAGTAGTTTTTATAATATTCCACATCACGATCTCAGCCTGATTGTGAGCATAATTCATCTCTTTGACCAAACTTTTAGCTTTCTTCTCTGATTCTCGAGCTGCGTCTCTGTCTCTTTCAACCTTTTCCAAATCCCTCTTATATCCTTCTATGACCCTATCATAGGTTTTCTTTTTCGACTCAAATGACCAGTTATTATTTTGGTTAGTTTTGTTGACGTTAGTGAGGGAAAAGCAAAATTCCTTCCATTCGTATACCTAGTCAATAAGTTCTTAGATCCCTCCAACCCTTCAGTTTACCTTTCCTTAGGAATGTTTTTGAGGTCACAATCTAACATGACCCCAGTCAAGCAAATATCTTGGAAGGTGTATTGCATCCTATTTGACAGGGCTAGAGGGTGAGTTAGGTGAATGGAAACTCCCTTAGATTGAGCTAGAGGAGGAATGGTGGTAGTTAGGTAGAGTGATGCTCAAGTTTGTTGTTATGGAGGGAGTTGTGGTTAAGGTCGAGGTAGAGGAAGGCCAAAAGAGGAATAATGGCAGTCACATGAATCTTTATGTCTCTTCCCATGGTTGTAGGACTATCTCTCTATTGCCTACCTCTTTTGCCTATCCCTTTCCACTTGGCGGTCGCTCTCCACCTCGCATTCTCTTTCTTTTCGGTTGGCTCACTCTTCTACTATTTCTCGTTCCTCATGAGAGCTAGAATGAGGTAGATGTGGCTTGGGAGTACACTTCCTTTCCTTGAAACCCCATGGTGTAGATAGCTGAATCAGTCTGTGCCTATTGTACCTGAAACGAAAGAAAAGATCATATCAGTTTTGAAACATTAAAATGTGAGAAAATGCAAGGAATATGTGTTCGTGATCCTAGAAGTGTATGGAGTGTTGATGTCCCCTAAGTACTCTATCGACCATGTTTGGAAGGTAGTAAGGATGGAGTCTCGCCTCCTTCAGTTAGGATGCCTTCATATGAGAAGCTAAAGCTTGGACAACACTCCTTAAGAAGATTGCTAATTAAAATGTTAAAGTCATTTAGTGAGCCAAAGATATCTTCTAAAGAACCAGCTGGAGGAGTCGCCTTGACTTTTGGAATCGTGCTTGGTTCTACAGGTTGCCGAGAAGTCTTAATGATTATTCATTTTGGATGTGACGAGGTAGGAAGTTCAGTGCCTTCGAAAGGCATCTCCCATACGACTCGTCTTCTCCCTGACTGAAGTCTTCATCACCATCATCTTCTCCATCTTCTTCTTCTTTTCCTCCTCCCTCTTCATAGATCATTTTCATTTCAGCTCTTTCTTCAACTCCCGCTTGCATTTCACCAGCAATCTGTACCTTCGTTGTTCTATCGGTGGATTCACCAATGTTCGCCATGACGGATGGGCCTTTGATCCCCTTTTGGATATCTTCGCTGGAGCTATAAATAGGGGAAGACGACCTAGATGGTATCCTCAAACTACTTGGTTGAGTTTCAGTAGGAATGAAAAAGCGCTCGGGACATAGAAGGTTGCATCGACGAAGATTCTTATTCGTCATTAGGTAGGTAATGGTGTGGAATTAGATATTGAGTCTCTTGAGAGCCTTAAGGGTTTCGAAGTGATCTATGCTTGTATCAAGAGGAGGAATATCTATGAAAAAAGAAAATAACAGGTTAAACACTTGGACGGTGAAAATCTAAGTATGGAGAAGAATGGAAGGAAGAAATTTTAGTTTTGGATTGCTAGGACCGGTTGAATCTGTATTGATATCAGACAAAGAAATATTCGTTCTTGAAGTATGAATGTTTTTTGTGGAGTGTTCCAATGACCTTACACTAACACCAGGCTTCGATAATCATATAAGAGGGAGATTCTCTCCCTTGCTTGAAACTAAGGACATATGTCAGCTCTCTAAAAGTTGAGGGTCGTTGAAATTGATCCATGAACAAAATGTATAAGGAGATAGCATGGCATAACAATTAGGATAGATTTGAGCAAGAGCAAGCCCGAGCTCTTGAAGAAATGTATGGAGGAATGGATTGAAGGGTAGTATAGCACCGCCTAGGAAATGTATTTGTTACAAGCCATATACCCTATTGGAGGATTGTGCGCTCGTTGATTCTATGTTGGGAGCAAGACATCACCTTCAGGAATTTCATGCTGTCGACATATTGTTTGGAGTGATTTGGCAATTAGAACTCTCAGCATTTGTTCAGGAGGGTCATCCAAAAATTTTAAGCTTACTTGAACGTTAATAGGTGGAGGTTGGCTTGGATTGATTTTGTTGGAATGATCATTCTTTGTAACTCACTAGTTATCGAGTGCTTAGAACCGACATGTGTAGAATTCGAAGCTTAAGTTATGGTACACCTAGCTTCAAGAGGAGTTGATGCCCGCTCTAACATTGAACATGATCAGGTATTTTTTATTTTAGAATTCAATTTTAAATGTGAACCCATGTGATCGGTGTCCAGAATCCACTAGATGTCAACATGTGTTGATCAATTAGATTTAGAATGTCATTCGGGGCAGTTGAAAGTGTCAAACTATACAGTGTGAGTCATGTGTCCCGTATACGACAAGCAGACCATTCTATGTAGATAGCTCGCTCATGTTGCAAAACGAGCCACATTAGACGATGGAACTGTGCATCAAATCGTATCTGTTATTGTCAAATAATCGATATCGGAACCTTTGTCCAGAGTAACACGAAGCATTCTTTTGTAGGAGCAGAGGAAGTGCAATAATTGAAATTACGGTGCAATGGAATCATTCAGAGGCAGGAGTGCGTTTGACGTAGCCGTTCTTTGGAAGAGAACAATCTTATCCGACTTTAAAATGATGATTAATTATCGACCACATTCTCTTGGATGGTGCATTTAGAGTTTAAAATACGCAAAGGAATGGGCTATTTCAAGACTGAGGAAAACCCAACGTAAGAGCTAAGTTGACTCGGAGCTAGCTCTAGGAATGTGAGAATTTACTATGGCTCGAGCTGTTGTAGTGTCGACTCCGATTCGTACTAAGGGCATGCTTTAAAAAAACTAAGATGTTTGCAAAACCCAAAAAATTAAGGAAAGGGCCGATCTCTAATCACCAAATCCAAGCCTATCATCGGCCAGAGATGAACTCAAGCCATGGCTGGCAATGTGCTCCGCCATTAGGAAGCGACGATAATCTACCTTTGACTTACAAATTCGGATCTAGGATTCAAGGAGATCGGCGACAAAATCTCTGGATTACGCAGCAATGGCTGATGTGGATATCTGTTAGTGGCAGCAGCTTCAAAAGGTCAGCGACGGCTCCAGGCCATTGATGGTGATCGACTTGAGCAAGGAGCTTTGGTCGTGAGAGTTCGACACCGGATAAAAGCAAGAAAGTCAAGATGAAGAAGTATAGAAATATTTTTAAGCGCTAGATACTTATAGCACTTAGCTGACTCATTAATTCATCTCGGTACCGACCAAAAGTGTTCGGTACCGACATGAATTTTGGATCCAATTCAAAAGGAAAAAGTGAGGAAAGGGAAGAGGAAAGCAACCCATACCTGTTTAAGGCATGGAACGATCTTCGGGGTGCAGATCTTGTCCTTAACACGGAGAATAGAACTTTTCTAGTTAAAGCAATCAAACGAATATCCATGAAGTAGAAACAATGCTTTGAAGCAACTCTTGGATAATAAACAGACTTGTATGGATGATGTTACGATTGTCATATTCCAAAGCATGCTTTGTTTCCAACAAAAGCATACTCTGGGAGCAAGTGTTATCCAAATTTTTGACTAAGCCGCTTTCAATTGAATCTAGATGTTAGGATGAAGACAGATTGGCTCAAGGACTTAGAAACATGCTTGGATGGACAAAGGAAAGAGGTTTAAGAGTTTGGAGAGCAGTGGGAGTAAAGGAAACCGATCGATACCAAGCACTTTTTGAATGACCTATGTGGCTTTAGAGCTTTGGCTTATGGACTACTAGTTAAAATGATCACGTTGAGGCATGTTTCTGAAGAAATGGGTGAACAACTCTAAGGAAGCACTAAAGGAGAAGGACAAGTATTGAGATGTCAGAATCTCTCAGCAACAACTTGGTTTCTAAGAAAATGTGCTTGGAGTTTGATGGATCGAAGGTAGGGGATCAAGTAGAAGAAGATGGAACCACTTGTTATCAAAAAATCAGGTCGTCTGATCGATATCGATATTGTTTTATTGGTTGGGAGACCTCATCTCCCTCTCTTACATTCTCGGATATGAAGTTAGACTTGGTATATCAAGTTTCTGTTGATTTTGTTGGATGTTCTTTATAAATAGCAAGCTATGGCAACTCAGAAAGGACCTTTGGCACTTTATCTTCATCACGCTCTTTCTCTACTCGACCATAGTTTCAAAGGAATTTACCTTTTATTCTAGGTAGTTAGATTAGTAAAATCTTGTACTTTTGACCAAAATCTATAAGCAATAAGATTAAAGTGGGCATAGGCCTCAGATTTGTTGAACCACTATAAAAATTCTCTATCTTTCTTACTTTATTTTGCCAGATCTCTTTATTTTTATTTGTTTTGGGATGTTGTGCCATTTTTGTTCAACGCCTAATTTATACAAAATTACGAGGAAGGACATTTTGTATACTAAAATTATCTGTAGGGACTTAATGTATAAATCTCCTAAAATCTAAAATAATTGATAGTAGAGTGGTTCTTAATTCAAGCAAAATGCTCATTTTAATGTTTTGAGGGTTTGAACGCTGACCTCTAGGATCTTAGCCTACAATGCCATGCTACTTTCCACTTGAGCTAGTGATCTTTAACGATAATAAAATCTAAATTTTATATGAAGAGTCTCATCTTATCTATTTTTCTTTTTCTTCTTCTTTTTTTATTCATTTATTTTATAAACTCCCATTTTTAAAATATAATGTTCGTTCTAAGGTGCTCGATTGACTACCATGTCTTGTAATAGAACGTGATTGAAACATGATTGCTTAGTTTTACTTTTACCAAATATATATTTGTCAACATTCATCTAAAAATAAGAATATTTTTTATGAATTTTGTCTTGTTTCGAAAGCTAAATAGGATAAAGCCAGTGCTTCACAGATGGGTAGAAGATGGTATTTTAATATGCACCAATATATGGTGTATACTTATGGACGATTCCACTAAATTTGGCATTCTTACTTGTGCATTATGGTATTGTTATATGAAAGGGTTGTTTTGATTTTGGTAATATAATATATGGAAAATATTATAGCTCAATGTTAAAAGCATTGATTTAATGTTTACGATCAATTGATGGAGACTATAATTTTGTATTGAAAATTTAATTGGCGAAGGTAAAGCATTATAAGAATTCAACAAATATATGAAATAATTCGTTGAGCTACTAATTTATTTCCTTTTAGAAGAAGCAAAAATTGGGGAAGTTATTCCAAATCATTGTTATGTAATCTTTTTTGATCAGAATCACACAATCTTCAAATAGGCAAAACAATCGTCTTATTTAACTTTAAAAGAAAACAATGTACTATTGTATGACTTATGGGTTTCTGTGAATTATTCTAGATGAGTTTGATGCTACCTTATTGGGTTTGTTTTACAATTTGGATCATGAATTGTAATGTTTGAATGCTACCGTTGATTTTCTTGGTACGAAATGCTACTCCTACAATTTTGATATTTTCTAAATGCTCAAGTAGCCCAACATTTGGATTTTATCCTAGTTTTACTATTTTTTTGGATTAACATTAAGCTATGAAAAGGCTAGTCGTTATGTCCTGTTTTTGTTCAAAATTGTATCAATTTTCACACTCTTTTTGAAACCTAAAAGCGAAACTTCAGAGATAACATGTAGGACATTGTTGTAGTTAGTGAATTGTGTATCTATCATTAGGAATTATGATATTAATACTTGAATAAAACTTGTTTGGGCACTAGATTTTGGCTATCTGATCTTTTTATTTTTTGAAATGCTTTTTTGATTGGAAACTCATGGCTGAATTTGTTGTTTCTGTGGAATAATTTGTATATAACCGTAGTTAGTAACGACCACTAAGCTATAGGCATTGGCATTTGAATGGAGAAGGTTAAAAAGAATCCTCAATTTATCTACCATAATCGAATATATGGTTTATATAGTTAATAATTTATAAATCATAGCACATGAACAAAAATATTTTGTAATACTCAAATACAAAAAGGCCAGAAATTAAACTAAGAATTTGTATATGATCGTCTAATGAAATAGGAAGGCAGAAACTTTGATTTAAGTTATAAATTTACGAAATAACTATTTGGAGAAAATCAAGGCGTTTAGAGATTGAAAATTAAATTTTACAATATTCATAAATAAATTAAGAATTAATTCATAGAATGAACTATGATAATAGATAAATAATTGAAAATATAATCCTTTTTTCCAAAATATCCTTTCTTCATGTTATTATAATTCATAGTGTAATGTGTCTTAACCCATAGAAGTGCAATCTTGTACATTAACTCTTATGATTTCGTAGAAAGCTTCTTCTTTGAAGGTATCCATAAACTATTATAAGAGATGCTTTTCGACCATTGAAAGCTTCTAATGTCCCTAAAACAATGAAAAGTAGAAATGTTATCTTTATCTTGCAAATAACATAAACCCTAAGATCTAGAATTACATGATTATCACATATGTAATGAATCAATAAAACATACCTCCAAACATCTTGTATATGAATCAGCAATGGTTGTTGTAGAAAGTTATTTCAATGGAGAAAGGAAATAGTTTCTCTCTCTTTTCCTATATCTTTCTTTATGTGTTTTTCTATATCCTTTGGGATGGGCAAAGGTTAATATTTATAGGTAGAGAAAGGACCAAATTTCCAGATTTGTAGACTTAGTCTTGATCGTCCATCAAGATCAAGATGAGGGAAATTAACGCTATAGATTATAACCGTTTTATTGATTAGCATATTAATAGGAAAACCCTTTAGATTCTATTGACCACAAAATGAGGAAGGAAACGTTTGAGGAAGGAAACAGTCAAATTTCCTTACAAAATAAGGAAGGAAATCCATTAATGTTTTCGTATTAATTTCCTTACAAAACGGTCAAATTTCCTTACAGTCTCCCACTTGATGAATAGTAAAATTCATTAATGTTTTCGTATTAAGGTCATAAAGCACGCATGATATGCTAAACTTTTCTTTAATCATTTATCATAAGTATCTTGGCTAATCCAGTGGTCAATGGAAGTCATGACATGTACATGTTATTTTGCAACATGCTTACTTCCATGTACTATGACATTGACAACTTTCATAACTAGACCGTAGATGAGCATAACTTAATGGTCACATAATGTCTTGAAGCAAAAGACTGTTTCTGTTATCATTTATCTAAATATAAATGTGTACACATTATAAAACAGAAATAAAAGATGTCCAAATTATTAAGAGCTCAATAATTGTTATGTCTGGCTAAGTACAAAATAAATGGCATAATACGGAGATAATTAAGAACTATCTGCAAGACCCATGCTATCAGTATGTCTCTGAAAGGTCTTTGGAGGTAGTCCTTTCGTGAATATGTCTGCCACTTGTAAGTCTGTACTTATCGATTCAACAACAATTTTCTTTAGTTTAACATCTTGCCTCAGTAGCAGGTATTTCAGGTCCATGTGTTTGGAACCTTTAGTTATCCTATAATGCTTGGAGAAAAAGGTTGCAGCTTCATTGTCGTAGTATACAGTTAGTGGCTTAGAGATAAAACTTAAAGTGCCAAATTGTGAGACAAAATTACGCAGCCATGTTCCCTGAATTGAAGCCTCATAACATGCTACGTATTCATCCATCATGGTGGATCCAAAAAGCATCTCAAATTTCTGGCTTCTCCATGATATTGCACCTCCACAAAAGAGGTACACATAGCCAAGAGTGCAGATCCTAGTGTCAGGACATCCAGCAAGGTCTGAATCAGAATAGCCAGTTACCTGTGGGTAACTTGATTTTCTATAGGTGAGCATGTAATTCCTTGTTCCCTTTAGGTATCTCAGTACCTTCTTTGCAGCTTTCCAATGAGCGATTCCTGCGGTACTTTGAAATCTACCCAACATACCAACTGCATGATTGATATCAGGTCTTGTACATACCTGCGAATACATCAAACTCCCTACAAGAGATGCATAAGGATATTTGGTCATTTCTTCTCGTTCCATAGGAGTCTTTGGGAACTGCTCGAGAACAAGTTTGTCTCCTTTCTGCAGTGGGACAGGACTAGAGGACAATTTGTCATGCCAAATCTCTCAAGAATTTTGTCAATATATGCTTTTTGAGACAATCCTAGAATTCCTTGTGATCTATCATGGAATATTTTTATTCCTATCACATAGGAAGCCTCACCCATATCTTTCATTTCAAAATTCGTTGAGAGATAATCCTTAGTTTCACGTAATAAACCAAGGTCGCTGCTAGCTAATAATATGTCACCAACATACAGAATCAAAAATATGAACTTGCTCCCACTGAACTTGAAGTATATACAAGGGTCAACTATGTTTTCTGTGAAATCGAAAGCGGTAATGATTTCATGAAACTTTAGATACCATTGTCTAGAAGCTTGTTTCAGTCCATATATTGATTTCTTAAGTTTGCAGACCATGTCTTCCTGTCCTTCAATTATGAAGCCTTCAGGTTGACGCATGTAGACTTCTTCTTCCAAGTCTCCATTTAGAAAGGCTGTCTTCACATCCATTTGATGTAACTCGAGATCATAATGAGCTACTAATGCCATGATAATTCTAAGAGAATCTTTCCTGGAAACAGGAGCAAAAGTTTCATTATAGTCAATGCCTTCTTTCTGATTAAATCCTTTGAAAACAAGTCTGGCTTTATATCATTCAATTTTACCATTGCAGTCACGTTTGGTCTTGAAGACCCACTTACAACCGACTGCTTTATGTCCTTACGGCAATTGAAAGATTTCCCAAACTTGATTATTATCCATATATTTTAGTTCATCTTTCATGGCATCAATCCATTTAAGAGAGTTAACATCCTTAATGGCTTGTGAATAAGAAATTGGGTCCGTAGTTCCTTCAGATTCTATTAGATAAAGCATATAATCATCAGGAATAGCTGATCTTCTTTGTCTTTGAGATCTTCTTAATACTAGTTCCTGTGGTACTTCATCAACATTATGATTGGTGATAATTTCATTATGGAGTTGTTGATCATTTATTGGGTTTCCCTCATTGTGAACAGGTTCAACAATGGGATGATTCCCAATATCTTTTGAAGTAGAGGGTAAGATAATGGGTACCCTTATTTCATGAATGACCACTTCTTGTTGTTTTGTACTCCCACTGATTTCACCATTTTCATAGAATTTGGCATTGTCGGTTTCAACAATTCTTGTACTATGGTTAGGACAATAAAATCTATATCCTTTAGATTTTTCTGGGTAACCTATAAAGTAACCACTAACTATCTTAAAATCCAATTTCTTTTCATTTGGATTGTACAGTCTAGCTTCAACTGGGCAACCCTAAATTTTGAGATGTCTTAAACTAGGTTTCCATCCTTTCCAAAGTTCAAAAGGAGTCTTTGGAACGGCCTTACTTGGAACTCTATTTAAGATGTAGACAGCTATTCGTAATGCATCCATCCATAATGATATAGGTAAATTTGCATGACTCATCATGGATCTAACCATTTCCATGTTTGTACGATTTCGCTTTTCAGCTACACCATTCTGCCATGGAGATCCAGGCGTTGTGTATTGTGCAACAATTCCAAGTTTTTGAAGAAGTCTAGCAAAAGGTCCAGGATGTTGTCCCGTTTCATCATACCTTCCATAGAATTCACCACCCCTATCTGACCTAATGATTTTCACTTTTCTTTCTAATTGCCTTTCGACTTCAGTAATGAACACTTGTACAACATCCACTGACTGAGATTTTTCATGCAACAGATAAAGATAGCAATAACGTGAAAAATCATCGATAAAAGTGATGAAATATTTCTCTCCTCCAAAAGTTGGAACATCAAAAGGTTCACAAATATCTGTATGTATTATTTCAAGAAGTTGTGTACTTCTTATGGCTCCTTTCTTTGTGTTTTTTTTTGTTTTTCCTTTAATACAATCAACACATGCTGTAATGTTAGCAAAGTCTAGGTCCGGTAGGATACCATTTTTCACTAACCTCTTGATTCTTTCACTGGATATATGACCCAGTTTTTTATGCCACAAGAAGTAAGAATCATTCTTGGATGACTTTCCTTTAGTTTCTTTTCCATGCAGGGTGAGTTAGATTTCAGCATTTTGTTTAAGATGAAGTTTATAAAGTCCATCAATTAATATTTTAGAACCAATAAGACTAGAATCTTTAAATAAACTAAAATTTCCATTTCTAACTTCAAAAGAATATCCAAATTTATCAAGTACACTTACAGAAATCAAATTACGGGAAATAGACGGAACATAAAGAGTTTGACATAAATGTAACTGATAACCGCTATCTAAAATGAGACGAAAAGTTCCAATAGCTTGAACTGGAGCTTTATTCCCCATGAAAATGAAATTCTCGATTGGGGTTGTGGTTTGGATCATAATGAATCCCTGCATAGAATTCGAAACATGAACATTAGCAGCAGTATCAATCCACCAAGTAGAAGAAGGTACATTAGTAAGATTTGATTCAAAATAACTTACGAAACCCATTGGTTACCTTTCTTTTCGAACCATGCTTTGTGCTTAATGCAATCTGCCTGGAAGTGTCCAGGTTTCTTGCTGAATTTGTAGACATCATCCTTCTTTTTCTTCTTGGATGGTTGAGTGGCGTCATCAGATTTGGGTGGTGCTCTTTTATGCTGTGAGTTGTTCCTTTTGCCAGCTTGTTTTCCAACCCCTTGAGTGAAATAAGCAACTTTAATGCCTTGCGAGCCCTGCCTAGACTCCTCTTGAACCAGTTTGTTAGTCAATTCATTTAGACTTCACTTTTCCGTAATAGTGTTGTAATGAATTTTGAATGGTTCATACTGAGGAGGTAAGCTAGTGAGAATGAATTGGACGAGAAAAGCATCGTCCATAACCAATCCCAAGTTCTTAAGTTTGGCAGCAAGGTTAATCATTTCAATGACATGAGTGCTCATTGAGCGAGAACCATCAAACTTCATGGTTACAAGGTCTGCCATAAGTTTCCCAGCAAGGGATTTGTCTGTAGTCTTGAACCGATTTTTAATGGATTGCAAATATTCTTTTGCGCTTTCAGTTTTGGGTAGGGAGGTTTTGATGTTGGTATCAATCACCATTCGCATAAACATCATGCTGAGCCTATTAGATCGTTCCCAATCATCATGGAGTTTGTTTTCCTTAGGCGTACTTGTGTCAGTAAGTGGGGCTGGGTTTTCCTTAAGGAGAGCCATGTCCAGTTCAAGTGCGCCCAAAGAAAACTCAACTTGCTCTCTCCATTCTGAGTAGTTGATTCCATTGATTATGATGATAGACATAGCGTGCGAATTAAGGTTTGAGAGTATTGCAACTGCAGATATAAAAGAAATGTAGGCTTCTTTATTAGAATAAAACACATGTCATAATAAGAGGTTAGGTTTAGCGCCTCCTGTGGGTAGGCAGTAGAACCATACTCATGGAAGAATGATAAACGTTAACGTTTCATGCGTTATTGTGTAAGCAGCAGCCTCCTGTGGACGGGACTGTATGCATCAGACCAGAGGAAACAAGGAAATTAAGCGTGGAAGCAAAAACTAAAACAAGAGAGAAAAGAGGGAAACCAGATCGAACCAGGTGGTCACCTCCTTTGTTTTTTTTGCATAAACATTTGCCATTCTTTCAAGTAATCCATAGCAAGGATAATAAATGTCTAGTAACTCCAAGTAAATTTCATACATGAATTTAAAATATAAACAATTATTTTGTAAGTTCCAGATCATGAATTTAATGTCAAACTAGGAAACAATTGTTATCAATATGTATACTTTCTGAAAAGTATTCGCATACAATAAGTTGTTCCATATTATACAGTAAGTCAAACATTAAGGTAGAAAAATTAATTTATGCGGAAATATAAACTTTCCAGATCCAGATCTAAGCATACAGTAAGTAGAATAATATTGATGATCATGATTACTATAACAAATTAAATAATATGAATATTAAACTTGAATCATATTAACACTAATAATCATCATCATTATTATAGTAAAATTACAAACATCATATTATAGATCTATGCTAGTTTCGTTTTATATATATTGATGGATAATCATGAATTCTAAAACCTTGCTCTGATACCACATGTTATCTTTATCTTTCAAATAACATAAACCCTAAGATCTAGAATTACATGATTATCACATATGTAATGAATCAATAAAACATACCTCCAGACATCTTGTATATGAATCAGTAATGGTTGTTGTCGAAAGTTATTTCAATGAAGAAAGGAAAGAGTTTCTCTCTCTTTTCCTATATATTTCTTTATGTGTGTTTCTATATCCTTTGTGATGGGCAAATGTTAATATTTATAGGTAGAGAAAGGACCAAATTTCCAAATTTGTAGACTTAGTCTTGATCATCCATCAAGATCAAGATGAGGGAAATTAACGCTATAGATTATAACTGTTTTATTTATTAGAATATTAATAGGAAAACCCTTTAGATTCTATTGACCACAAAATGAAGAAGGAAATGTTTGAGGAAGGAAACGGTCAAATTTCGTTACAAAATAAGGAAGGAAATCCATTAATGTTTTCGTATTAATTTCCTTACAAAACGGTCAAATTTCCTTACAAGCAAGTTTTACTGTATTTTACAAAAAGTTGAACAACGATAATTCATCAAGGAATAATACAATTTTATAGCGTTTAAGTACTTGGATCAATAGTTTAAGTATGTTGTGTAGAAACTATACTTTACTGGCAAGAAGTTGTAAATTCATGGCATAAGGCTCATTTGAGCTTCGACTAATCAGTATCCACAGTCTAGCCACCCGAATTATGATGTTTATCCAATTAGCTCCATAGATCAAGTTAAAGAGTAGTTGAAAGTTTTGATTCATTATGTCCACATGATATATACGATACTAAGTTAGCAAGTATGCGAGGATATCAAACCACTTTAATATTTGTTAAAAAAAATTTGGTTAGAGCGAAATTACCTAAACTGCAATGATAGTGAAAAGTACATGTGTTTTATATAGGTTTAAAAGAATAGCGAACTGGAGTTGAGTAGACAAAATATAAATTGTTCTACCAAAAGAAGATCATGGGCAGTAAAAGTTGTGGTAGTTATAAACTTAATAGTATAGAACCTCCAAAAATTCAAAGTACATAAAACAAACTTTTGGAAAAAATCCAAGTTTATAACATGAAAGATGAGATATTTGTGAACCTAGAATAGTCCTTAGCAAATTTTATCCTTATAATGAGTAAGAGAATGTCATATTATTACCGACATTATCACTGATGAAGTTGTCTCTAAAATGAGTGATATAGAAGAATGAATTAAGATCTTATATTTTATCCTTATGTCTTGACATCAATACATCGATATTTCACCCCTTCGGGGCAGACTCTTGATCTTCTAGATCAGTTATGCCATCAATACATCTATATACCGAACAGGATCATTGCAATATTCATTTAAGATATCATTTCCCTTTTTTGTTATGGCATTAAGGAGAAGACATGATGTCCCACTCTATGAAGTTTATGAGGATCCTATTGTGTGTCAATGTTTCCTACATATCCAACTAAACTTGTTAGAATAGCCACTGAAATATGGGTAATTAAATAAATAATGATATAGGGTTTGCAGTCATTATGAAGATTTTTGTATGCAGTTGGTGCGTTGGATTATTTTTTCGAATTTTCATAGCAATTATAGTTAAATTATCATAAATAGGGTAAATGAAAATAGGTTACATGATAAACTAATAGGCAAAATAGTATTTTTGAACATTAAGAGTGAAAAGGAATGCTAACTATACATTTACACTAAACATTAAACAATAGATAAAACATGAAAAGTGAAAGAAAAAAACATTATACGTTTTCAATATATATCATTTCAAGATTACAATGTGTTTTTTGAAACATGATATCATTTTTTTAATTACATAATATTGTAGATAAAAATGCATAGGCATCTTGATTATGACTCAAAGATGGCTCTAGACAATACACAATAGACGATGTTATGTATATACTTGTAAAGGTTGGAGGATCCATAAATATGCAAAGATGGTCAATCTCATATAAACAACAAATCTTCTTTAATAGTCTCTCATATTTTAAAAAGACGAAGAAACTGAACTAAAACTGTACTGGGATAAATGTGCAGAAACTACAGGTAATTGTAGAAAAATACAAACACTATAACTGGATTGTTATGAGGGAGAAATGTATACATTAGTGAAACAGTTATAACCGCTGGTTGTGCGCAAATACCTATATCAGTTATGTGAATATTAAGTCTGGAAGTTTGCATTTAAACTTACATACTGTACATTGAAAATAATATTTTGCCTATTACATAGCTTGAAAATATTATTTTGCAGTAATATTATGATTAAAACATTCATTTGTTGATAAATGCTGATAGTTTGTAACTCATGCAGCTGGTAGACATGGTATAAATTATAATGTCAACCTGTATGTTCATTGATAAAAAAATGGTTAAGTTTTTTATAGTATAAATAATGTACCAAGCAGTTTGTTTTCTATATAAATGGCTTTTGAGCATAAAAGATGTATTATATCTCACTACTACAACATTGACATGAGTAAGAATTAAATTTACATTATTAATGCACAAAATATTTTTGTTCACCATTACTGCAATTAAGTACATATATTATAACATAACGTGTAGATTCAAATTATATAGAGTTTAATCAACGGATAGTTGAGATTAAACATATGTAGGGGCACAGGAAGGAAAGGATGTGCTTGTTTATAGCAGCTTGAACCATGGGTTTGGAGCATCCGTTAATACTTGTTGTAAAAGTTTATCTTGTAGCAAAATGAATTTCGAAGAATCATATAACAATCTCCGTAAGCATTTGCGGTGTTGACATAATTTTCAATGTTTCTATAATATTAGCATAATAGGAAACATTAATTTCATTAAGTTGCCCAACACTAAGTTTTAAACCATGGTACACACACTAATCAATCAAGGACGTTAAAGTGCAAACTTATCGTGAATCATAACAACAAAGAAATAAAACAAAGAGGTTTGTGGCCGTTGGTGAAAAGCGGATTGTTAAATGTTCAAGCTTACTTCTTTCATCTTTTATCCTCGTTCTTTGCAATGGTACAGGTGGAACATGTTGTAGCTTAATCAACATAATGTTAAGAATACACATGCAAAATTCAAATGAAAAGTGTACTTGTAGCATGAAGAAATACTTTTACATTGTGATAATCTATGCATAACTTGAGTTATATACAAAACTTTTATGCGTCCGCATCTTCTAAGGCATTATTCAAACATCAAATGATGTTTGCAGAACATCACAATTTTCATTTTCAAAGACACGTACGGAAAATTTACAAGTTATAATGTGTTCTTTGGTGTGACTGACACATTTTTAGCAATCCTCATTCCTATATAACCATTTGTACAAGGTGATATACTTAATTTGATAATAAATGATATAGATTTAATGTACAGTTAGTTTGTACATCATTACCCATTTTTTCCCATTCGAATTGCATCAAGTAAAGTATGAAGTGTCACATAAGCGCATTGTCGATGGGAATTTATTATGGAAGTAAATTACTCACATGGAATGAACATATAAATAATGAAAAAATAAATCATAATATATATGGTTACAAATATGTGTTTTTAATTATGCATAAGAAATGCAATAGGCGCTAGAGATAATCATAGGATCTTTTAGTTACACATAAATTGCGTGTGTGTGTATTTCATTGCTTCATATAGATTGACTGATGGATGTAAGTAGCGTTCATGTGTTTTTGACTACATGATTAAACTTTATGTATGAAAATATTAAATTAGGAAAAGCTAACTAAATTAATTACTGAATTTTGTATAACCAATAAGGTACAAAAATACTATTTCATAACCAATACACATCTTAAGAATTCAAGCATGCATTAAAAACGAAGAAAAAAGAAAATTTTCACCACTAATATTGCGAGATTAGTCCATGTGAATTTTACTCATAAATTTTGCCCATGAGAATAATGAAATATTCTCTAGTTTTCAGTTTGGTTGGATATGAAATTTATTAGACGAAAAAGAATCATGGGAATGCTTACAAATATACTAAAGTTGTGCGAGAAGAATGAACATAAAATTTATTATCGACATGAAAAGTTCAACAAATTTTAGAGATTAATTCAAACATAAAAACAAACCATTTCCTGACAAATATATGAAATAACAATGTAATAAGAACCAATTCTAGTATTATGCTAAAATAAAAAAGTTTACAACTATCTAATATATTATTAGATATTATTGTGTTTCCACATACACAAGAATGTAGTGAATTTTGGAAAGTTTGTATCATAAATAAATAAACACTTTTTTTATTAGCATGTTCCCAAAACTCTTTGAACTTATTGTCGAAAAAATGGCTTGAAGGAACTTTACAATACTCATGGGTAGCGTACGTATATCTAATAACTATTGAGATAAAGCATAAGGACCAGAGATGACTTTAAGAATGAGGATAATTCATGTGCTTATATAATATATATGATAAGATTTCTAAATTCAACTCAAATGATATTAAAGTGACAAATAATAAGGTAGTAAAAATTACCTAATATTTTAAGATTGCTATATTCATTTTGTATTGAGAACAAATTACTTTTCTTTCCCCCTAACTTGGACATATTGTTGGTAGTACTTCCACAATATATTTAGCGATTTAAGCGATCGACTTGAAGGTCAATCATCGTTGAGAAACCGATCAACTTCTTAAATATCTTCCATGCCAAAATGAATCCAAATATCAAGCTTTCAGCTGCAAATGTTTGGAGAAATAATATAGTACTTAAAAATTACGCAAAGTAGAATATATTGAAACCTAGTCAATTAGAATTTCACACGGGGCTTAATATCTTATTTTCATTGCCGTTTATGTCGTCCACTTTAACCTTGGTAATTAATAATCTTGAATCGAATCCATGCAAATTGGTCAACACATTTAGACCGATAGGAATTTAAAATTTTGCACAAAACTATTCACATTGAATAATGGAAGATGCTCCTCAAATTTGGGGCAATAAATATTGATAATGTATCTTGATGCTAAAGTAATTTGGTCTACCAATCAATAACCTACATAATCAAAAATCTTTATGGATACCACGGTGCGGGTAACATATGTGGAAACATTGAGATGAAATGGCGAGTAGAGTAATGTGATATCCCGGATTTTTAGCAATATAAATTTAATAATCTGTATTGATAATTTAATTGATTTGATAATTATCCTATATAATTTTAGTTTAAATTGGTAATTTAATCAATATTTAATCTGGCAATATTGATCAATATCCTTTTAATAATTTAAAATGGATAAAATTTATCTTTGAAAGCTAATAAAATTTATTCTGTATATAATATATATATTTGATATATATTGTGAATAGGATATCTTTTGTTTTAACTAAAAGTTGAATTTTTCAAATTGTATGTAAGTATATGTTATAATTTGAAATTGTTTTGAAATTTAATTTAATCTATTGATATATATATATAGTAGGAATATATTGAGATTTAAAGCTTTGTTTTAAAATTAATATTTTTCAAAAGATAATTTAAGTTTAATTCTATTATTTTAAAATATAAGATAATTATTTATTTAAAAAAAAAATGATAGTTTAAATAAAGTTTTATTTTGTATTCTTAAAATTGTTTAAATTTAAGTGGTTATAAGTATATATATAGATTTAATTAGACATTTCTTTTAATATCTCTTAAACTAAAATAGTTTGTAAGTAAATAAATAAAACTTAAATTGATAAATATCAATACATATTCATATTACATAATTAAGAAAACATAAATACTTTTAAGACAAGGATTTAAACATAATTAGGCATTGATTTTAACACTTGTAAGCACATAGACCAAGTTGGGACATTTGTAATACTAATAAAAATACAAGTGGCAACATTTTCTTTTATTTAGAAATTTAGATTTATAAAAGGATTATTGTATTAGAGAAACCGGTTTATTTTTCTTTCCAGTTCAAATCTTTCTCCTTTCTAAAATGTTTTCTTCTTCCTAAACTAAAAACTGAAAAGAAATAAAATCAAATTGCTTTCCAATCTTCAACCTGGAATACAAATCTACAAACAAGTAGAAGATCAAGCAACTAAATTAGATTCAACATTAAACAACAAAGAGGAATCAAAAGTATTGCCAGAAAACAAAATCAAATACAAGTTCTTCACTGCAAAATCAAACCAGAAATTAGAAATCTGCAATATTCAAACCTACTGCAACTAAAATGGATGATCCAATACAAGTTTCAGCAGCTTTAAATCAAAGATTTCAAACATGCAAAGGGATTTCAATAGCTAGCACTCAAAGCATCTTATCCAGAACCTAGAAGTATTAATACTGCTGTGCTCTGCAAATTTAATAAGGTGAGTAAACATTTTTCAAAAACAGTTTTATAAATCTATGATTAAATGTTGATGCATGTGATAGATTGTGTTGTGATGATGTATATATGTTTATATGGATATTGTTTATGAATGCATATGGATAAAATAATATACTGGTGGAATATTTATATGTTCATATCTTCTCTGTTCTTATCCTCAGTTCCAATGTGTTAGTAGTAGCAGTGGTTAGCAGTTAGTTACCTCAAAATCAAAATTTAGCAATCTAGTACTAAATTCGACATCTACTGATATATCATTCCTTTCGTGCAATAATTGAATGACAAAATGTAGGTACATGAAAGCCACTCATGGTTCTTGTTTTTAAGTTTAAGGAATTGATTATATATACATGTCACCTTCAAAATACATTAAGTAATAGATTTATTTTAGCCAGCTCTGTGTCATGCTAGCCTACAGGGAGATAAAATTTGAAAATGAGTGAACCTAAATTATTTTCAATAAGAAATAGGTACATTTTCGAAATTCAAAATTATGCATAGTAACATTTAAGGAGGAGAAGTTCTGTTGTAAAATAGCAACAATTATAATGACCCACGTTTTACTCTGTTCTGAATATATGATGATCAACACATATGCTTCAAACTCCCATAGTATGCATACCATGGGTAAATTCAAATAGACTGCACTCTAAATTTTGGCATAATCTTTGCATATAACTCACGATGGAAAGAACAATATATATTATGATAAATGTACTAGTGCAAAGGGAATGATAGTCAAATGCTTAAAAACATGATAAATATCATATATATATATATATATATATATATATATATATAAAGATAAGTTATGAATATCAAACTAATAAATTCATAATAAAAATAAATTAGTTTGCATAGACTCCATATTACATAGTACTCAATAGATGCATCAAGTACAATACATAGTCTCATACATAAATAAAATATATCATACATGTAGTCATACATAGGTTTAATATATGTAAATAAATATCACCTCCATGTCTGCCAAATACCTAGCTATCTAGCTAGTGCTCTCCAAAATATATCTATCACTTAGACTACTCACATGGTTCCCCATATCTATACTATTAATGAAGACAATTCAATGAGTATGATTTACACGAAATCTTTTTGAAATTTCAAAAAT
The DNA here is from genome assembly GCA_030737815.1 of Allium fistulosum. NCBI lineage: Eukaryota > Viridiplantae > Streptophyta > Magnoliopsida > Asparagales > Amaryllidaceae > Allium > Allium fistulosum. Next base: position 149,990,606 of record CM060905.1, on the reverse strand, counting down.
ACCCAACATCGATCAACAGAATCATCGATTTGTAACCTCCACCATCAACCCCTTTCCAACCACCCATAACATGATTTCAATATCAATTTACAACCAACACCACCAACAAAAATTCTTGAAATAAAAATGTTGTGACTTCTGCACTTATAGCACACATCCAAGGAAAGATGGTGTACATATTAACACTATATCATACAGAAATATTCATATTAACACTATATCATACATGAGTTTTGATTCATGACACAAGCTTCAGAGATCATACGACGAGAATACTATACGAAAGCGACAAAAAGGAGAATAACCATATATTGCACACTACAAAGGAGACAAGACTACAATCCAGATATTAGTATGAATATTTTATTTTATTGAGTCTTAGAATATTGTTAAAATCATTCCTCAAGTAGTCACACATACATACAAATTGACTTATACAAAAATAAGTGTGCACTGTGCAAATAACAGCAGGTCGGCCGACCGACCAGAAACTTCGGCCGACCGACTCTATGTCCAGTACACAGATATGCACCATTTTATTCACGTCTATAAACTCAGCTGACCGGTCCAGGTTTCTCGGTCAACCGACCAGAACATAACGGCTAGTTTTCTGAAGAGGTGCAATTGTTCATGAAGAGGAATGTCCTTTAATCCAACAGATATGGACACAACTCTTGATTGAAACTCTTCATGAAAGATTGTAACTATTCTAAAACTATATAAACATGTTCAATTCACTTCTACAATCACCGATTCTTGTTTATAATTCTGAAATCTATTCTCTATTTATTTCTGCAAATAAAAGCATTCATTCTTATTCAATATCACTAGAATCCTTGATTAATTCATATACTTCGATTCTACGTGATTATCTTCCTTCTAAATCTTCACACACACATATATACTCTTGAGGATTTGATTATAGGAAAGTTGTACTATCAAAAGACAATCAGTGTTATTCAGAACACATTCGTCAACAAACTATTTGTATTAAGTTGAAGTCCTCTTCGGCTGTTGAGGTGGAAAAATTCCTGTTCGGCTGCTCAGGTGTCGTATACCTATTCCTCCGGGTTAAGTGAGGGGTTTAGTTTAAATCCAGAGGGTATTCTGGGACTGGACGTAGAACGGGAAGTTCGAACCAGTATAAAAATTCCTGGTGTGCTTACTTTAATTTTTATTTTACTGCTATTATCAGTTTCCACATTTATATATCATATTACACGATCCTTAGTACTGCACGTACACTTACATTTGGTATCAGAGCAAGGAAATCCTATAACCGTCACAAAGTTATTTGATATTTATTTCTAAGTAATATGGCAACCACACAAACTAACGATGTTAGCACTAACACTAATTCTAGTTTCATAGAAGGTCAATCGACTTCACGACCTCCACTTTTTAATGGTATACATTATAATTATAGGTCAACTAGAATGAGAATCTATATGCAATCTAGTGGATTCGATATCTGGAATATTATACAAAGAGAGTACACAACTCCTACTGAAGAATACTCAACTTGGAGTAACACACAAAAACTAGATGCTACTTCAAATGCAAAGGCTATGAATATTTTATTTTGTGCATTAGATAGAAATGAATTCAATAGAGTTAGCATGTGCACTTCCGGTTATGAAATTTGAAGAACTCTTAAGGTGTCGCATGAAGGAACGAACAAAGTTAAATTAAGCAAAATCTCTATGTTGAAAAATCAATTTCAAAATTTCAAAATGAGGCCAAATGAATCTATAAATGACATGTACTCTAGATTCCAGGATATTTATCATGCTTTACTATCACTAGAACAAAAGTTTACTGATTTTGATGTTGTTACAAAAATCTTAAATTCTTTAACGGACGGATGGGAAAGAAAAGTCCTAGCCATTGAAGAAGCAAGTGATTTGTCAACATTAAAACCAGAAGAATTGATAGGTAATTTAATGTCCTACGAAGTAAATTTGCACGCAAAAAGAAATGGAGCACAAGAAAAGAAAAATGTGGCATTCCAAGCAGAAAAAGATGACTCCGACTCAGATAATGAAGATATGGCAATGATCGCTAAAAATTTCAATAAGTTTTTGAAATTCAACAGAAACAAATTCAAGGGAAACAAAAATAATTCCAACAACAATTCCAATAGCAGCAAGCCATCATCTTCAGCATGAAATGTTATGAATGTCATAAGAAAGGACACATGAAGAAGGATTGTCCAAAGCGTAAAAAGAATAATTTCAAGAAAGACAAAACCAAACGAAAAGCTTTTACAGTCACTTGGGACGACACTGACTCATCATCCTCATCAGAGAGTGAAAGTGATAATGAACAAGCAAATGTGTGCTTCATGGCTTCGTCAGACGATGTAAGTGATCTTACTTTTGAAGATTTAATTGAAATTAATTCTGAATTAGTAAATTTAGCAAAGCAACTTAAAAAGAAAAATAAGGAGTTGCAAAGAAAGTTAGATAGGACAGTTTTAGAAGTAGATATGCTGAAAGATGAGAAGAAAATATTAGAAGAAGAACTTGAAATTTCTCAACAATCAAATTCTAACTTATCTTCTCAAGTTTCATCAATATCTGAAGAATTAGAAATTCAGAAAAATAAAAATGATGCTTTACTCTTCTAAAATAATAGTTTAAACTCTAAAATTAAGGATTTAGAGTTAGAAAAATCTAGTCTTAAAATAAAATTTGATGATATTTCTAAAAATGTATCTAATTTCAATAAAGGAAGAGAGAATCTTTCTAAAATACTTGAAAATTCTCAATCCTCTAACAATAAATCTGGACTAGGATTTAAGAAACAAAATAATTTTTCTAAAAGTAGGATTAATAATAATATTAAGAAAACAGTTTACCCATACACTAAAACCATCAAGATATGGATTCCAAAAACAAATAATATTTTGATAAGGAATAAACATATCAAAATGTTTATGGAAACTGTTCATAATAACAAGAATTATGTTTATAAAGGGAATTCTGAACCCGTATGGGTTTGGCTTCCTAAGATCTAACTCTTAGGACCCTAAAAAGATTGGGTACCAACTTTTTATAAACTTTTTGCAGGTACCACATAAGAAGAGAGGAAAATGGATTTTAGATAGCGGTTGCTCAAAACACATGACTGGAAACAAAGAAATGTTGTCTAACATTATATACTCAAATGGAGGAGCAGTCACCTTTGGAGATAACTCAAAAGGATATATCATCGGCAAAGGCGATGTCAGTAGCAACGGTACCTCTAATTTACCTCTCATTACTGATGTTTTATTAGTTAAAAACTTAAAACACAATTTATTAAGTATTACTCAGCTATGCGATAAAGGTTTTAATATAACTTTTTCAGAAAATAAATGTAATATTTTCGATAAAAATCATAACACTATTTTCGAAGGAAAAAGAGATAAAAACATTTATATCTTAAATATGAATGTTAATAATAATTCAAATTTATGTTTAGTAGCTAAAGAAAACGATTCTTGTCTTTGGCACAAAAGATTTTGTCACATCAATTTTAATACTATCAACAAACTAGCTAAAAACAAATTAGTTAAAGGTTTACCCAATATAAAATTCGAAACTAATATATTTTGTGATGCATGTAAATTAGGAAAATTAACAAAATCTTCTTTTAAATCAAAGAAAGTAATATCTACAGAACAACCACTTGAACTTTTACACATGGATCTTTTTGGTCCAACTCAAGTGCAGTCTATTAATCATAATAGATATGTATTTGTTATTGTAGATGATTTTTCTAGATATACTTGGATTTTCTTGTTGAAAAATAAAAGTGATACTTTTGATAATTTTAAAGTTTTTGTTAAAAGAATTCAAAATGTTAAAAGTTTGAAAATTAAAAATATAAGAAGTGATCATGGAGGAGAATTTGAAAATGAAGCTTTTGAACAATTTTGTAACAAGAAAGGTATTAACCATAATTTTTCGTTTCCTCGAACACCACAACAAAATGGAGTTGTAGAAAGGAAAAATAGAACGTTACAAGAATGTGCAAGAACTTTATTAAATGGAACCACTTTATTGAAACACTTTTGGGCAGAAGCTGTAGCTACTGCTTGTTATGTATTGAATCATGTTTCTATTCGGCCATTAACTAAGAATACTCCATATGAACTTCTAAATGGAAGAAAACCAAATATTTCATATCTTAAAGTTTTTGGTTCTAAATGTTTTATTTTGAATACTAAAGATCAGCTAGGCAAATTCGATCCAAAATCCGATGAAGGAATATTCGTTGGATATTCGGAATGAAGCAAGGCTTATCGAATTTATAATAAACGAACTCAAATTATTGAAGAAAGCTTACATGTTTCATTTGACGAAAATTTTAAATATATAAACCCAAATGTTACTATTGATTCTGATGATGAAACTACTCAGAATGAAAATAGCAATACTAACAAAAATTTTGTTAATGATCATGATATTACTGAAAATGAGAATATTACTTACTCCTAATATAATAAAATCTCCACCTAGAATTTTACGAGATCATCCTGTGCAAAATATAATTGGAGAAGTTAATACGAATGTTAAAACCAGACATCAATTAAATCAAGTTGGTCATGTAGCTTTTCTCTCTAACATAGAACCTAAGAATATAAAAGAAGCCTCACCTGATGATTACTGGATTCTTGCCATGCAAGAAGAACTAAATCAATTCGAACGAAACGAAGTTTGGGAACTCGTTCCTAGACCTAGTGATCAATCAGTCATCGGTACTAAATGGGTTTTCAAAAATAAAGTAGATGAACTAGGAAATATAACCAGGAATAAAGCTAGATTAGTTGCACAAGGATATAATCAAGAAGAGGGAATTGATTACGAAGAAACGTTTGCTCCAGTCGCCCGACTTGAAGCAATACGAATCTTATTGGCTTTCACGTGTTTTCATAATTTTAAACTTTATCAAATGGATGTTAAAAGTGCATTTTTAAATGGATACATAAAAGAAAATGTTTTTGTTGAACAACCACCTCTTTTTAATCATGAAAAATTTCCGGATCATGTTTATAAACTCAAAAAGGCGTTATACGGTTTAAAACAAGCACCACATGCTTGGTATGATCGTCTTAAAAGCTATTTACTAGAATCTGGTTTTGAAATTGGTAAAGTAGATCAAACTCTTTTTATTAAGAAAACTAATAAAGATATTTTAATAATTCAAATATATGTTGATGATATTATTTTTGGCTCGACAAACGAAAAACTATGTCAGGAATTTTCGACTATAATGACAAATGAATTTGAAATGTCTCATATAGGAGAATTGTCATATTTTCTTGGATTACAAATTAAACAAATTGAAAATGGAATTTTTATTAATCAAGAAAAATATTGTTATAATTTAATTAAACGATTCGGTCTGGAAAAACTGCTGCCAAACCAACTCCTATGAGCACAACGATTCATCTCGATTGAGATGAGGATGGCAAAAGTGTTGATCAAAAACTATATCGTTGTATGATTGGATCTTTACTATATTTGACAGCGAGTCGACCCGATATTATGATGAGTGTTTGTTTATGTGCTCGATTTCAAGCAAATCCTAAAGAGTCACATATGAGAGCAGTTAAACGCATTATTCGTTATCTAACTAAAACCAAAGATTTCGGACTATTTTATCCGAAAGAATGTCCTTTCGAATTAGTCTCCTATAGCGATGCTGATTTTGGAGGAAGTCGGACGGATCGAAAAAGTACGAGCGGAACGTGTCATTTCATTGGACGTTCTTTAGTCTCTTGGTTTAGTAAGAAACAAAACTATGTTTCTTTATCGACGTGTGAAGCAGAATATATATCTGCTGCTTTGGCATGTGCACAAGTCGTATACATGCAACAAACACTACAAGATTTTAATTGTCATCTTGAAAAATCTATAATTTATTGTGATAATACTAGTGCAATAAATCTTTCTAAAAATCCGGTCAATCACTCACGAACAAAACACATTGATATTCGTCATCACTTTCTTCGTGATTGTTTGGAAAAAGGATTAATAAATTTAGAATTTATTAATACTGAAAATCAAATTGCTGACATTTTTGCTAAACCGCTAAATGAAAATATTTTTATAAAACTTAGACGTGATTTAGGAATATTGTCTTTAAAAGATTTATAAATAAAAATATGCAAAAATATTGAAAAACAAAAATTGTTTTATTTCTGACCAAAGCGGAACTCGAACTCATGACCTCTGACTTGCTTGTTAGATGTTGTGTTATAGCTACTTGAGCTATGGGTGTTTCTTGTCTCAGTTTTCTTTAAAGTTTGTTTTATCTGTTTTGTCTTAAAAAAAACTATTTTTAGTTCTAAACTTATAAATCATACATTTACAAACAGTTTTATTGTTAAAACTTCTGTGATTATAATTAAAATTAGTTTCTATCCACTAATTTTTCAGCAAACAGATGTTTATATATACTATGCTCTTCTTTCAAAACATATACTAAGAAAATTTTAAAAACAAAACTTGAAAAATATCTTCAAACAATGACTACTATAATTCGGAAAACTCCCATCTATCATACACGTCTCCGGACGATGATGGTTCCGACCGTATCCTTGAAAATGGTCCCTATCCTACCTTTCCCATGCCTAAACGTGTCCTTGAATTCTCTTCTCCGGATAAAGACCCCCGACATGGGTGGAAACCATGGGAAGACTCCCATACAGGCTATACACCTGAAAAGAAAAAAGGGAAGAATACAATGGTAATATCTCAACCACCAAACAAAAAATTGATGAAATACATCATTACCAACGACAACAAATAGATATGCAACGGGAACTCTACTATGAACAAAAAGTCACGGCAAGACGTTTAAGTTTTCTAGAAAAGATTGCCATGAAAATTTGTTCATCAAAGAAGGATGATGTTGCTGAACCTTCTTATAGACCCTCATCCTCTTCAAATCCTGTTCAAACTCCAATAACTCTAAGATGGTCACCTATAGAAGATGTTCCGTCCCCAAACTCATGGGAACGTAGATTTTAACGAACGGTGGCTAGATTTTTTTATATATATACATATATATATATATGTTGTTGTTTTTTAATAAAATGTATAAATATAGTGCATTGATAATAAAATATATTTCTTTATAAACTGCAAAAACTGCATTTCTAATAGGGTCGGTCGACCGAAGACCCTGAATCGGTCAACCGAACCCTTCCCGAGAATTTCAAAAGCACATTTTCAACACGGTCGGTCGACCGAAGACCCTGAGTCGGTCAGCCGAACCCTTCCCGAGAGTTTCAGCAACTTTCAGATTACTAGTTCGGTCAGCCGACCCAGACTACCGGTCGACCGAACGTATAAATCTGCTATTTATATTCCTTTTTAAACCCATCCATTCATCTTTTTAACCCACCTCTTCACTCTTACTTTCCCAATTACAGTTTTTTTAACCTAGCCCCCATTAAAACTTCTCAAATTTGTATCTTTCCTTCCAAAAAAATGGCTCCCAAGAAGAAATCAAAGACTACCGGTGGCTCATCTTCATCTACTCCAGTGGATACTCAAATTGCTTGGCTAGTCAATGATATAGCTCTTCAAAGATGGATACAACTTCAAGATGCAAAAATCTTTGAAGAATCATTTGTAAGCTATCCTGATTTTACTTCCTACGGTATTGAAAATGCCGCTATTGAGAGTGGTCTTGATACATTCCTTGACCATAGGAAAAATAACTTGAAAATCAATCACATTATGGTCAAGTTATTTCTAGCAAACCTCAACCTTGTCAATCCGCCGAGAAACACTGACAATTGTGTTTGGACATCGGTTTGTGGCACTTCAATTTTCCTTTCCATTGATCGAATTAACCATATTTTAGATGCTAGACCGGGTGGAATCTCATTACACGATGTAGATTGTAATATATCAAGTCGTAACCGGATAAGTCATGTATTTTTCGAAGATGATGCTACAGATTTTAGACAAACATCATCGCTTAGACCTAAAGCCCGTCTTTTTCATCGATTTATGATGAAATCTATAGTTCCTAGAGGCGGTTCATATCACTTAGTATATCCCGAAAACTTCAAAGCACTGTATGCTATTTGCGGGACTATACGAGTAAATTGGGCACAACTTCTTATGGATGAATTTCTCTCTTTCAACCAAGGAAAGATGCTCCATATTTATTATGGAGAATATATAATGAGGTTGATCAATAGCTTCGTCACTCATGCTCCGGAGTCCGAAACATCCAAAGTTCGTTCTTTTGATTCAAGAACAATAAAACTAATGAAGTTGTCCGATGCACCTCCTAGACTTATAACATTTAACCAATGGCGTACTACTCCTCGAGAACAACTACGCCGTAGCTTCTCCACACTGCAACCATCAACTCATGCTACGGAACGTCTAACTCGCCAACATTCTATTCAAAGACCAACTCCCGGAATTAGTACGGAAGCGGCCATTGATATTTTGGCTCAAAATCAACTAGCCTTGGATGCCCGGCTACGAAAGATTGATGGTCGTTTCAAGAAAATCAAGGGCTTCTTTGTGAATTTATGGGATGCCTTATCATGTACTTCCGTAGCCGGTGCCTCTTTTGTTGCTCTCGGAAAAAGACCAGGGCCAAATTTTTCTTGGTCTACTTCAGATAACACAAGTTCCAGCACATCGCCAACTCACGTACCTCACACTCAAAGACGTGGTAAGGAACCGGCTCCTCTGGATGAAAATATTCGTCCAGAATTTTGGGATTCCGATGATGATGAAGAGTAATCATATTTTTTTAATTTCATTTCAAGTATTATTTATGAACAATATGTCTATTGTTAAATATTGTGTAACTATGAAAATATTCCTATCCTGTTTAACTATGTAATATTTAAAACTTGATGTTTTCTTACTTCTGTTACATGTTCCATATTTTTTATACTACATCTAATAAGTATTCCTATTGTCGATGACAAAGGGGGAGAAATATATGAAAGCTAACAAATATTTTGCAGAAAAGTCGCCATATATTCAGGGGGAGAATTATAATATAGATAAATACTACTTCGTCACATAAGTATTGTCATCAATCAAAAAGGGGGAGAATGTTGATTCATGAGTTTTGATTCATAACACAAGCTTCAGAGATCATACGACGAGAATACTATACGAAAGCGACAAAAAGGAGAATAACCATATATTGCACACTACAAAGGAGACAAGACTACAATCCAGATATTAGTATGAATATTTTATTTTATTGAGTCTTAGAATATTGTTAAAATCATTCCTCAAGTAGTCACACATACACACAAATTGACTTAAACAAAAATAAGTATGCACTATGCAAATAACAGCAGGTCGGCCGACCGACCAGAAACTTCGGCCGACCGACTCTATGTCCAGTACACAGATATGAACCATTTTATTCACGTCTGTAAACTCAGCTGACCGGCCCAGGTTTCTCGGTCAACCGACCAGAACATAACGGCTAGTTTTCTGAAGAGGCGCAATTGTTCATGAAGAGGAATGTCCTTTAATCCAACAGATATGGACACAACTCTTGATTGAAACTCTTCATGAAAGATTGTAACTATTCTACAACTATATAAACATGTTCAATTCACTTCTACAATCACCGATTCTTGTTTATAATTCTGAAATCTATTCTCTATTTATTTCTGCAAATAAAAGCATTCATTCTTATTCAATATCACTAGAATCCTTGAATTAATTCATATACTTCGATTCTACGTGATTATCTTCCTTCTAAATCTTCACACACATATATACTCTTGCGGATTTGATTATAGAAAAGTTGTACTATCAAAAGACAATCAGTGTTATTCAGAACACATTCGTCAACAAACTATTTGTATTAAGTTGAAGTCCTCTTCGGCTGTTGAGGCGGAAAAATTCCTGTTCGGCTGCTCAGGTGTCGTGTACCTATTCCTCCGGGTTAAGTAAGGGGTTTAGTTTAAATCCAGAGGGTATTCTGGGACTGGACGTAGAACGGGAAGTTCGAACCAGTATAAAAATTCCTGGTGTGCTTACTTTAATTTTTATTTTACTGCTATTATCAGTTTCCGCATTTATATATCATATTACACGATCCTTAGTACTGCACGTACACTTACAAACTCTTCAAAATTTAAAAAATTATTCAATGGTACATATGTCGACATACTCATATAGGATATGTTGACGTATCCTTATATTTTGGCAAAAATAGCAACACTATTAAAGTATTACAAAATTATGATATTTTGTAAAATCATTTAAGAAAATAGTTTTTAAATACTTTAATATAGAATTTTTTTATAAAATATTTGTAGAAATATATAAAATAAATATTTTGGTGGGAGACATTCGAAGAAAAGAAAGTTTTTACTTAAGGATTTTAACATATTTATCCAATGTCTATCAACTATTATCTATAGTCTTGAACTCTTTATGTCTTTGTTTTTAAACTCACGAGTCTTCAATTGTAACGATCATCTCTGAATCTTGATCTCTAGTCTTTTTACTAATCAGTCTTTAAACTGGATTGCTCTGTACCTATGTAATATTCTGCAAAATATTCTATGCAACTTTGGAAAACATTAGTACCTATGTTTATATTGTTGCTGTCATCAAAATAAATATATGTTACATTAACAACTTCTCCCTTTCCGATGACGACAACCATGTAAATATTTTTGTTATAAAAGATAACGTAACTTTGGTTAATTCCCCTTTACTATATGCGTATATCATATTTTATATTTTTACCTCCCCCTTTGTCAATAGGTAAGAAAAATAAACCGCCCCTATATATGACATAGTTAAATATTATGAAATGTGATAATATTTTATATTGAATCAAAATCAATATTAATCGCAAAACAATTTTTGAAGAAATAACTCTATATATTTATAACTACATTTATTAAAACCATACAATCCAATTTTTTTTATTAATACATACTTATACAAATTATTTACATAAAAAGTAGTTTCTAATTATACAGTAATAAATACATAACATACATATTAAAACTAGATTTTCTTAGGAACTTCACCCATCCTTCGGATTCAAAGATTGTATTGGTATTTATTATTTCACGGTCTTCATGTTCCACTTTCTCTTTAGAGTTCAAGCATTCCCAAGAATTGTCTTGAACTTCTTTAGCGAAACAAGAAATCAAGCACCAAAGAGAAATGAAATGTATCTTTTGTTCTTTGATCATTTGCATTTGAATCAGCTCTAAGTGTTATTGATTATGAAGAATGAAGCAAAGAGCATTCTTGAATAGTTAAGAGTTTCTTCTAGACTGTCACTTAGTTTTTGTTGTGAAATATTGATGTTTGAATTCATTTTTATGAAAATAGATGTGTAGAGAAGAATAAAATAAGAGAATGAATTGATTTTTGAGTTTTTCTGAAGAAATACGTTGTATAGTAGTGAAGAGTTGGCTTAAAAATTAATCCCTCCAATTAAAATAACTAATCTTTTTTGAAATTCAAAATCTAAAAATACCAGAATATGTCGACATATGTATGTAGGGTATGTCGACATAGATGTAGTAAATTGCATGTTTTTGTTTTTGTTTATATTTTATATTATTTTAGTTTATGATTCCAGAGGACAAAATAACATGATTGAAAATAAAATGAAGTCTCCAAGAAAATTTCATTAATAAAATAGAGAGATACATAAACATAATAAAAAAACAAGGAAATGACATAAATAGAACTAAAAAATATAAAGATAGCTATGTAGATCTAGAATGATGATGATGATGAAGAAGAGTTTCCACAAAGCTTTCTCATTATTTTCCTAAAGTATTAGTCAACTTTGTTTGAGAGGCTAGTGAATTTCTTACAAAAAGAACACCTAAGCTTCTTTTCATTATTGAGAAGCTTCTCTTGATTCGTAAAGATCTCTTTGTTTGAATAGCGAGATGGTTTGTCATTGCTTTCAAGAGATGTATCTATTTCCTTATCCTCTTCTTCTTTTTCTTCCTCATCTTTTATTTCCATATCATTACTTTCTTCTTCTTGAAGAATCTCTTGCTCTTCTTCTCTTGCCATTCTTTCTTCCTTTTTGGTAAGAGACTCATAAGGTTCAAATTCAAGAGGAATGTGGATGAGAGAGAGGTTTGTTTTATCAAAACTTTATGAGGCAAAATGTTTTCACCTCTTAGGTCAGTACAAAGTAATTGAAAATTCAAGTAAGATACACACCATATTAAAGTGTATTTTCATGTCTAGAAATTTTCTTTTGAACAAAGTCATTCAAAATCACTTGAACCCGGTTCATATCGTATTTTCAGAAAATAGCAAAACGAGCTTTGACAACTTTGTGAGTGGGGTTGTTGTAATTCTCCAACCTAGGTGTAATACTTTGTTATTAAATAAGACTCATTAATCTTGCTTTTGGCCTACTTGTAACGAACTTTTGCTATGCATCAAAGGATCAAAGAATATTTATATTATTTTAATATAGGGTCCTATGATTCTAAAATTTTGAAAAATGACTCCTAGGGACATTTACCACATCTATGATTTTTTCCAAATATCTATATAATCTTTTTGACAATAAAAATATTATATGTATTATAACTTTTGATAGCCGAACCGGGGTCTGAAACCACTACCATTAGATCAAGATGATGGTTTCCCTTTCCATAAAGGGGTCATAATAGGAAAAAAGACTTACCATTGAAGAGATATGGCTGTTTGAAATCCTATTGATTTTGGACAGCTTAATGGGTAACTAGTAAGTTATTGTGTACGCCCAAAGCCCATTTCGAGATTAGCATGGGGTTAGAGTTGATGGGAATCTCTTCCATCATTTCACACTTTCCTAAAATAGAGAGAATCTGCCATTAACAATCTTATTAGCTTAAAAGTTACCTAAACCCTTACTTTAGTTAGCCTAAACGTGTAATTAGAAAGTTATTAGCAAGATTAGCATCTTGGATTAAAGATTTGCTGCTAGAGTTTACCTTGAAGTTGCTTTTCATACTTGGATTTGTGGAGCTTGGAGCTTGGATTGGATTGCTTAAGAATTAGTGAGTGGTTTTAAGAATCTACTTGCTAATTAGCCCCTATTAGACATTTAATGATGTTTTTAAATGATTTTCAAACTCTAAAACATGTTTTGAACCCCTTTAAACAACATATATGAATTTCAAGTAATTTGGATAAGTTTTGTAGATTTGTGTTCTTATGGATACTGTCCTTAGATTTAGGACTCATATTGATTTGTTTTCTTATATTCTTATTATTATAGATTATTTGTGATGATTGCTTGACCTTATGATGCTTGAATGGTGGAAAAAGCCGATCGAACGGTGACCTAATTTTTAGAAAAGTGTTAGGGATCAATGCATAGGGATTGGTGATAATCCCTGACTTTTATCCCAAATTTGGAGCGATTGATATGGGATGACAAGCAAGTCCTCATAAGACTACATTCTAAGTTTCAATTCGTTTGGAGTTCATATGTTCGAGATATGGTCATTTGAAGCAAGGTTCGGTCTTGATTTCTATGCTAATGGATTAATGCGAACGATAAGGATGTTTTGCTACTTTATTTGGATCGCTTGCATGGATCATTCACTACATGTTGGAGGCAACATCTTAGGATCACTCACTTGTATTGATGGTTTGTGTGAAGGAATATAGGAGATTCTAAGGTAGGGATCAGTAGTGAAGCTTTGGATGCAAATGATAGTTTGGAGCATAGGATCGGGATGCAAATGTTATAAAGTAAGAGAAGTAGAGCAAAGGAGGTGGAGCCAAAATTATGAGATTTTGGCTAAGTATGGAATCAGGCCCCATAGACTAGTACTAATTCATAGGTATTGACCCATACGACTTGCGATCCCTAGAGGATGGCCTAGGAGTGGAAAGCAACCAATGTGTGAAGTGTGGGATCGAGGTGAGCATGGACCAGTGGTGGTTTGCGTAGGGAAGCTGACTACATATCTTCTAGTGCTTTCTTAGGGTTTCCTTATATGCTTTGAGATGAGACGGAGTTTGGCTCGAGTTGGGTATACGATGGCTCAAACTCGAGACAAGCCAAACACTTAGCCAAATATGGCTAAGTGTGGGGATCGGTATCGAGCCCTAGGTTCGGTGGCGAATGTTGACGGCGATGACATGTAGCTAAATGATGGTGATTCCATGATGGGGACAACTCTGATGATGGATGGCTGTACTTTGAGATGCATAGTTGAGGACTATGAGTTGTATTGAGAGGGAACTATTAGGTGATGGCTTTATGACATATGGTGGTATTCTACGTGATGATGATAGTAGAAAACCGTCCCTACTGCGGTGAAACTTTGGGATGGGAGTTATGAGATCAGTTCCAAGATGTACTTTGCTATAGATGATGTGTGCAAAGGGACGTCGACACTCGAGGGTCCGTAGGGTATTCGTTAGAAGGGGTATACTTGGGATGTAATGGTCCCTGGAGCATGATGACTCTTTATTCTAGATATGATGTTTGTTTACATTGGGCTGATGTGATGGTGAGTCTAGTTCTTGACCGATCGAGTGGCGTGGATTCGAGTACCGAGGAACCAAGATGTAGGCTATCATGATGGATAGTCTAATCTTGACCATGATGAGTCGGCGAGTGGTCTTATATCCAATGCACTGAGTAAGCGAATGTGAGGATAGATGATGGATGCTATATTTGGTTTGATTACTTTCAGCTTAGGTATGTCACATGAAGTTGATATTACTGATGTAGATATCTAGACGCTGCTTTGTACTTTGATGTATAGTACATCTATGATGACTATGATGTAGAGTGGCATATATTATGTATATGTGCTAACTCAATGGATGCAAGGACATGTTCAGTATGATCTCTCATACTGATTGTCCTATTATAGTGGTATATTAGTATTCAGAGATTTATTACCACTCACACCAGACTGTTATTTTACCTAGGATTTTATGCTTTGCTTCCTATTACTTTGGATACTCTTAAATGAGTAGATTAGGGATATCAGGTCTAGTGAGAATGTGGAGCTGGACAGGTGGTGAGAGGAGGTCGTTCTCTCATATTATTATATTCACTCATTTGCTATTCCACTTCGCAGCACTATGGAGCTTGCTAGTGCATTTACTATTTAGAGACGGGTCATGAGTTATTATCTGATATATAACTCGATTTCCTATGCTATATACTGTATGGATCTATGCACTCTGATTTTGTGATTCATTCAGTTATTTACTGTCTTGTCTGTTTTACATCAGAGATGTTTATTATTATAATTTATTTGATGCATTGCGAGATATACGATAGGTTCTGTGTTATTTATTTACTTTATAGCCCTTGATGGTTGTCCCGCATCGATCAGGCATTGCTACAATGCATTATACAAATATATTGGGTGTCGAGGATTTAGTACGGTCATCACATTTTGGTATCAAAGCTTAGGTTGCTATGTTTAACCTAAGAGATACCGTGATCCAGTAAGGATAGGGTAAGAGTTCTCACCCTAGACTGTATCGAGAGAGTAAATGTATAGATAGCACATACTTGTTTTATTTCTTGGTTTTTAAAACTATATAGTAGTACATAGTATATAAGTCATACTGTACACATGAGTACAACTTAAGTAGGATTCCTTATAGAGTGACTGATCGTCCTTATCACATATTGAAGGACAAGTCATCAAATAAGGAATGATACTAGGAACTTCGTCTCTAGAGTCAAAGAAGGAGATAGCTTGGAAGTTGCTAATCCCGATATGCATTCTATGTTCAATACCATGATATGAAACATGCTACAGAATGCTCAAGTAGCTGCTCCAAATGTTGTTGTTGATGCTGGTGCTCCAGTGTAGGCGCCCAGAGCAGATTTTGCCAAGATGAATAAAGACTTTACTAGTCTTGGAGATATACTGTTTCTTCGAATGGAGTCGGCAATGGAAGTTCAGGATTGGCTCGATAATTATGAGCAGATATCTGATGATCTTGTACTTAATGATGCTATGAAGAGGAGGTTGGCCTTGCGGCAACTTCAGGGAAGGATGATGAACTGGTGGAATGCCTTGAAAGTTGCTACAACCGAGGATCGGTTTACTTGGGATTAGTACAAAGCCCATTTTGAAGAGAAGTTTATACTGGCAGCTCAGAAGTCGATTTTATTTTGTAAGTTTGGGGATCTGAAACAAGGACATATGACTATCTTCGAGTACATTTCTGAGTTCGATGCTCTGTCGAAATATAGGATGTCCTTCATCGATGTTCCATTGGAGAAGAACGAGAAGTTTATCATCGACTTGGATGACTTCTTGGCAGAGTAGCTTATAAGCCACATTGATAAGACTTTCGAGATGTTAGTCGGGAAGGCTTTGAGGCATGAGAGCCTTTATCCAAAGGCGAGGACTATTGTTCCTAAAGAAGAGCCAAAGCTGCAATTGAGCGGGGGAGGCAAGAAAAAGTGGAACAATAAGAGGAAGTAGTTTCATAAAAAAAGCAGCTAGAAGAAGAGTAAAACCATATTCGTTTGTTACAACTGTTGTGACAAAGGCCACTATAGTAGAGAATGCAAATCAAAGGGAAAGAAATGCTACAACAATAACAAGCTTGGGCACATTCAGAAGTAATTTCCAGAGCAATTGAAGCAGAAGCATGTTGGTGAAAGCATGTGCTATCAATGTCGTTCCGACTTCGTCGAACGCTCCATCGACGAGAGAGAAAGGAAAAGGCATCATTATTCAAGGTATGTTTTTTATATATGATGTTCCTATATAAGTTTTATTTGATACCGGGACTACACATTCCTTCGTATCTAGTGACATAGTAAATAGATTGGGATTGAGAACCGAAATTGTTGACCGACCTAATTACAACAAAACCAATTAGAGGCTCCACTAGCCTATGTATGGTTTATCGTGGTTTGGCCTTATCGAGTCATGGATTCTCATTTGATTGTGATTTCTTTGTTTTGGTTTCGTTGGGTTTGGTATTATTTTGCGGATGGACTGGCTTCATAGATACATAGTGATGATGGATAATGAGAAGTCGCCGCTAATAATAGGGTATATGATAGGCAGACCATAGTGTTAGGGTGCCTATTGGACGATGATGTGATGGTCAATTTTCTATATTCGTTTGATATCCCATATGATGAGTTATCATCAGTGCCCATTGCTAAGGAGTATCCTAACGTATTTGAGGAAGTGACTTGACTTCTGCTACACAAAGAGATTGAGTTCTATATCAACTTAGTCAAAGATGCCATACCGATAATGATGTTGTTGAGGAGGATGGCACCTAGAGAGTAGAGAGAGCTCAAGGTGCAAGTGAATGAGCTTTTGCGAAGAGGGTTTATTCGCATGAGTATTTACTAATGGGGAGAACCCGTAGTATTCGCCACGAAGGTTGATGGTTCCCTTAGTGAAACGATCCTGACTCGGCCTTCGAAAATCGACACCCGTACTTCACTTGTACTCAAATGCCGCAGATTCAAACGCCGAATCTGGCTCACCGGAGCTTATAACACAGTAAGTTTAACAGCATAGCGGAAGAAAGAAATGAATGATATCATATACAACTCCAATGAATACAATATCCAGAATGCTATACAACAATGATATCTATATGATACAAGAATATCAGAGACAAATAATAATGTTACAGCGGAAACAACAGAACTGATAACTCCAAATGATCTTTAAAAGAGAATGCATCCAACAACTTCAACATCAAGCTCAAACCACCATCACATTTCACAAAGAGAAGCAAGAGCAGTCGGTCGTCCGGACGAACTCCAAAAACTGAACTAGCTTCCAATAATCTACTAAACCTGACTATCTGAAAAACCCAACTCTAGACTGCCCGTGTGAGAAATTATGGGCACCCAGAGTTTAGGAAGGGAACAATAAACTCTGAGTCAGTCATGGGACTGGTATGAGTAACAAAACAGTTGTTTAAAATAAAAATATTTCATAAGAGAAATCCGATATGCTTTTTGGAAAATGAAACTACCATAAGGCCTCCCGCCACACACACAATGCAAACGCAGAATTGGAGGAGATTTCTCCTTATGATAGTCAAATATGCTTGATACGAGAAAAATCTCTTTTTGATATTATTACTAGTGCATAGTGTGGAAACATTTCGAAAATATAATATTAATCTTAGCCAGCATACAACCATTATTGTATGCCTACTATAGCTACTATGTTCAATAGCATGTTACCGCCACATTCCATAGCAGGTTATACAACTAAAACCGTACAAGGCTCGTATTGTTTCTTTGGATTTTCCAACAAATGGTCAGGCTAAGGAACTTCCTATGCCACATAGGAACGCCTCTGGAGGGACGCCCCGAGAACCTACCTGGCCCTCTGCCAACACAAGGCCGGTTACCCCCTTCCCGGGAAGTAAACCTAAGATATGCCACCCCCGGTCGTTTGCGACCTTTATCCGAGGCGCCTCGATCACAAAGCAATAATCACACAGTAAATGAGATTGGAGCAACCACACAGGTAAAATATCTGGGCTCCATACCATGATACCACCTTTTTCCAGAAGGAATGGACATACCCTAGGGGAGCTACCCCTGAAACCTTGCCGCATCTTTCCAGTTTTCACCATTTCCGGGGTGTGAGGTCCGATGAGGTCTCATCCACAAAGCTACGCTTCTTCATAAAGCCATGCTTTGATCAACAAATGATCAACAACACACAGCAGCACTCAGCATGCCACACTACCAAATTGGGAGTATATCACTGATAACCTTCAACTACATAACCTCTGAGCTCGTACGTCTCAGAGAAGGGTGTTAAGCTAAGAGAATAAATTCTCCGCCACCAAACAGAAATGTATTTGAAAGAAATCAGCTTTATATCTCAAAGTGTAGTGTCAGACATACAACCATACAAGTCTGTTCCGGGTTTGAACAGAACCGAAGGCACTTCTAAAGAAGCCCTTGCAATCCGGGTATTCACAATCCCGATCAGACTTCCCATCACTTAGGGAATCTCTATACAGGAGCCACTCAGTGCAGAGACAATCGATAGGTTATCCTATCGTTCTCGCAAACACCCAGTCTTCAACGCCGGTCTTCAAATGCTATCCATTTACGTCGTATCACTATTCGGAATGGGTTATATGACACAAAGTCCTATCCCGGCTAAACCGAATAGTGAGCGCAATATTTTAAAACATATGGATATTGGGATTTCAGTTAAGTCACAACTTATTACCCAAAACATCTCTTCCAAATGGTTTAAACAAATTACCATTTTAATCTTTTACACAAAAAGATTCATCTCACAAAGTTCACCCAGTTTCACAAAGATCTATTCATAGATTTTCAAATCGATTTCCATTTCAATTTGGATTAACTCGTCCAATCTTTAAATCAAAGATTTAACTTATAGCTTTCAAAACAATTCCATTTCGACCTTTTATACAAAAGGTACACCTTTCCAATTTCAAAACAAAGTTCAACAATCTTTCACAAAGATTTATTCATAACTCGGAAAACCATTTTCATTTCAATTTGAAATTCTTTTGACACAAATTGGAAATTCATTCCTTATATGAAAGCTTCTATTATTTGAAAACAAATAGTTTTCATTTCGGAAAATCTGATTCGTTTATACGAGTTAAAGTCCTTGGGTTAAATTCAAATTCTCAAAACCATACTTTTAAAATGGTTTAAATTCATATAAACACATTTATAACATCTTTAACCATAATTTCCAAACATGGAATTCAATTCCAAATTTTTGAATTCAAATTCAAATTAAATTATTTAAATTGAAAAAAACTTTACCAAGTTATTCAAAATAACTTTTATCTTAAAAACTCCTTTTCAAAAGCTTTAACATTTAACCCAAATCCATTTCCAAAATCAATTGAAATTAAAATTTCAATTTCAAAAACATTAAATTTAAATCATCTGTGACTTAACCGATTTCCTCGTGAAATCCATATTTGTGTGTGTAAAAGTGTGGTCCAGGGGTTTAACACAATAGTGCAACATCATCAGTCATTACAGATACAATCACAACAATATCGATAAGCGATATAATCCTATAACGCTTATCTATATACACAGAATCACAGATAGATAATATAAATGCATTATAAATAAATTACATTACAGATCACAACACAAATCAGGATATATCACAAAGCATCACACATCAGAGATGACAAAACAATTCACAACATTCAATAGAATACAATCATCCAGAAATAAGGTTAATTGATCATTTGATTAATTGAAACCAGATTAATAACTAGTTTTGGTTGATTATATGTTAATTAATCCTCCTTGAATTAATTATCAATTAATTAATCCTAATTAATTTCAAATAAGTAATTATTCTTAATTAATTAATTAAGCTTTACCATTAATTAATTTATTAGTCATTAATCAATCACCTCAATTAAATTAACCTTTAAGTTAATTACATAATTAATTAACCCCTAATTATTAAATGAATAACCTTTAATTATTTTAATTATTCTTTAATTAATTAACCTTTATTAATAAATCAATAAATTAATTAAATTAATTTTCTTAATTTATTACAATAAGTGATTACCCCTAATCACTTTCATTAATCAATCCTTAAAGGTAATTACCCAAAATATTAACTTTACTCTAATTACACAAAGTAATTATTCTTATTTAATCACTTAATTACACCCTTTAATCCTTAATTAATTAATTTAAACCTCTAATTACTTATTTAATTAATCTAAATCATTAATTAAATAAATAAATAAGTTATCCATTTTAATTAACTTAATAATTTAATTAATCTCAAATCCTAATTAATTTTAAGATAAAACCTTATTCTTACTTTTGATTGAATTATCATTACAAAGTATTTAAAAACAATTTACCTTTAAATTTACTTTTTTAAATTTCATTTTAAATTTAAGATTTTAAAATGAATACCACTTTAACTTAACAAAGTTTAAAACACAATTTGAAAACCTTTAAAACCATACATTAAAGAAATACTCATCTTACAAAAGAATCTTAAAGAATTTTAAACTAGATTTACTTTTAAATTCTAACCATTAAAAAAAGAATACACTTTAAACAATTAAAGTTGTTAACACAATTTTATTTATAAAACTTAATTAAATTTTAAAACTAGGATACAAATTCAGTTTTGAATCCATAATTTAAATTTGGTTTAAACTCTATCTAAACCTATGCTTCAAATTTTAAAATCAAATTTGAAACTTTAAAAGCATACAGGTTTTTAAACCTGTAACCAAGCAAACAACCTGAGCCACCTACAAATGCTTCGAGACCAACATCAAAATTCTTCGAGTAAAACACTCGAGTTACTCGAGAAAAATCTCGAGTTCACCCTGCTTCATCCCCAACTACCCAAGTTTCCAAATAACCAGAACTCGTGCATGGTGCACGTGCACCGATGATCCAACGCCCTCCGACCATCGCCGAGACCACCTACACGTCGACGACTACCCTTACGAACGCTACGACCACCCAGATTCAACGATAATGTCTAAAATAAAATTCGAATTATCGAGACAGCAAGAACCCAAAACTTGATCAATGGAAAACTCCTCACACCATCGCGATCGACCATTTGGAACCTCGCCGTTCCACCTAGAGACGCGACATCATCCCACGTTTTGATCCCACCCCTTGCGATCAATCCCGATCCACCATTGATGACACACGAGCTCGAGAATCATCGACAACCAACTCCGGTCCTTAAACCCTATTTCAACATCGCCCGGCCACCACGGTGGTTTAAAAATCCACTTAGTATTTTTCCTAGGTTCCCAACCTCTAAGCTACCCTCAGTGATGAACACGAGACCCCACCCCTTTCGATCGCCAGAAATCGAAGAAAGATCGATTTCTGTTCAACTCACGATTTCTCCATGAATACATATTTAAAAATCACGATTCCACTTTTAAAAATCATAGTTTTTAATGGCGAGTTAGATTATATAATCAAAACCAGGAAATTAAACAATCGATTTTTCTGACTTTAATTGGTTTCCACTTTTCTTCTTCCTTCCCAGTAACTCTACCTTCTAACTACACTTAGAAATGTTTTTAAAACTAAGATTTTGTTAATACAAACACATTTCTTTTAAACATCATCACCTAAAAGAAACTAGGTGAAGAAATTTGGATTTTAGAATTGGTTTGGGTATGTAAAACAAGAACAGAGGTTTATGTATTTAAACACAGATATGTACACATTATTTCATACATATAAACATACAACACATATTTATACTTCCAAGCAAAACATTATATCCATTATTTATCACATGCATTAGAGAAAACAGATTTAACTTTAAAAAGTGATGTTTACTCATAGTGATTTTCCAGAATGAACAGAGCTTTCTTTTCTTTGAAACAGGCTTGAACTGGAAACTGTAATCCTTCTTCTTTCATTTTCTGGTTTGAATTGATTTGTATTGTTGTTTATGTTGAAGTTTGTTTTTTTATATAATACTCAGGTTTGAATGAATTGAAATGGAAAACATGAGATGACACATAAAAGATTGTTGTGTACAGGGTTGTGTCAATACTGGTATAAGAGATTAATTTGTTGACCAGAGATATTTGTTTCAATTGGAGGCTGATAAAATCTTGCTTGGTGGCTGCATTAATTATCATTGTCTTATTTCCCAAGCCTACATACTTCTATATATCTATTCGTTCCTTTGTCTTCTTTGATAAGCTAATACATATATATATATATATATATATATATATATATTTCATACTTGAATGTATATTACTTGTTTCATATTTGAGCGTATTTCTATATTTAATATGTTGTTATAATTTATCTAATGTGTTACCTTATATTTTACATACATGAGTGTATTTCTAACTTAAATATTTATTTTTAACTTTAATACTTATCGACTTGTATTTCTATATATATATATATAAATATTTCTCTAACATAAACCATCAATCCTTAATTTGAAATTATTTATTTTCATGCTTGTGTCAAATGTCTATATATATATATATTAATATTTATTTTTAAACCATTTACTTAAACTTTAAAATTCAAATCCAAAATATATATATAAATTCAAATCCACTCAAAAATGCACATATACATATATATTCACATATATATACAAGATTTAAATTCAAATGATTCAACACATATTTTATTTGAATTTGAAGAAACTCAAATCAATTTACCAATTAATTTCACAATTTTTATTCAAAAATTAAATTAATTATCAATTTAAATTTATTTAAAATCCGGGATCGTTATAGTTTCCCCCCCTTAGGAAATTTCGTCCTCGAAATTTGCCAGGGAGACACAAGGATAGATGAAAAATGTTTCATCAAATCAAATTGAGCATCTATTCTGCATTTGGCTTACCAAATCAGAATATCAATAATAGATACGAGAACGAATCTTTTTAATTTTTCACAAGATACTCGGGTTATCCGGATCTACGAAGTATGTAGTGGTATTGGTTAGTTCAAAGGGATAACTAACCATTCGTAGAATATATTAGGACCCAAAGAATAGATAGATATATGGATACAATTCCAAAAATTTTAGTTTAGAAACTAAAGTATACCTATCAACCATAGCAACCAAAGCAACCAATTCATTCAAACAAACAATTCTGACCTATTTGGAGTTTATGTCCCATGCAAATATATCAAATCTTCTTCCTGGATCTACCAGGAACTATTAAAGAATTGAAAAGAGATGTTGAAAAAAAGAGATTGATAGAGAAAATATTGTTTTCTTGTGGTTACAGGGTATTGACCATTTATAGTCATATTCCCCTGTCCCCTATCTCATCCTCTTCTTGCACTCATACTTACTAATAGTGGATAGTAAGAGAATTTACTCAGGTATACAGATAGATATCTTAGGGATACTCATTCTAGGGTATACTTCACCCTATCTCTAATGAGCTACTTAATGTGTTATACTCCTGAGCTAAAGTTCAACCTTAGCTTTGATACCAAATGAAACGATCCTGACTCGGCCTTCGAAAATCGACACCCGTACTAAACACAGATATGTACACATTATTTCATACATATAAACATACAAAACATAATTATACTTCCAAGCAAAACATTATATCCATTATTTATCAATGCATTAGCGAAAACAGATTTAACTTTAAAAAGTAATGTTTACTCACAGTGATTTTCCAGAATGAACAGAGCTTTCTTTTCTTTGAAACAGGCTTGAACTGGAAACTGTAATCCTTCTTCTTTCATTTTCTGGTTTGAATTGATTTGTATTGTTGTTTATGTTGAAGTTTGTTTTAAGTTTTATTTTCTTCTTTTTTTATAATACTCAGGTTTGAATGAATCGAAATGGAAAACATGAGATGACATATGAAAGATTGTTGTGTACCGGGTTGTGTCAATACTAGTATAAGAGATGTTCAAAAAATATTTTGTTAATTTGTTGAACAGAGATATTTGTTTCAATTGGAGGCTGATAAAATCTTGCTTGGTGGTTGCATTAATTATCATTGTCTTATTTCCCAAGCTTACATACTTCTATATATCTATTCGTTCCTTTGTCTTCTTTGATATGCTAATACATACATACATACATACATACATACATATATATATATATATATATATTTCATACTTGAATGTATATTACTTGTTTCATATTTGAGTGTATTTCTATATTTAATATGTTGTTATAATTTATCTAATGTGTTGTAACGACCCCGAATTTTATATAAATTTAAATTGATAATTTATTTAATTTTTTAATTAAAATTGTATAGTTAATTGGAAATTTAAGCGAGTTTCCCCGAATACAAATAAATTCTGTATAAATCATTTAAACTTTAAATATTGTATATATGTGTATATATGAGAATATATATATGTATTTGAGCATATATGAGTAAATTTGAAATTATATATATATAGATATATATTTGATTTGAATTTAAATATTATATATATATATATATGTGTATATAGAGAAATATAAAACAATAATTATTAAAGTAAAATTTATGATAAATATTTAAACTAAAAATAGAAGTAAAATAAATATTTGAGTTATAAATAGAGATAAATAAATAAAAGGTAAGCTATAAAATACAAAGTAGAAGATTTGCTAAAATTTTAACAACATATATACTTAAATATGAATCAAGAAATAAAATATATTCAAGTGTGAACAATAAAGAGGTAAGTATGTAAAAACAAATCAATTTGGATAAGTATAAAGATAAGTATGGAACCAAACAAACATATACATTCAAATAAGAAAGGAAAACATCTATGTACAAACAAAGTTATAAATAATATGAACAAAACAAAGATATTCAATTGTACAATGTGAATTAATGAAGCCACCAAATATCATCATATTTGTACAGCCGAGATAAGAAGTAAAATATATATTTGTACATGGAAAATTAATGCAGCCTCCCAGCAAAACCAAAGCAAAGAAAAAAAGCATCTGCCTATTGTACAAACAAAAGAAAATATCTCTGATTTATGTTGTACAAATACACATCAACTTGTACAAAATAATAACCCTGTAACTTCACTTTGCATATATCAATCTCCACTTCAGTTTCGTTCCATTCCAGCTGAGAAAAGATCTGAGTAAACAACATCTTAATACTCAAACAATAACTCAAATAAAAAAACAATACAAATTCATGAAAGCCAAAGATCAAGTGATGAGCTTCAACTTGCATTTTCAAAAACTTGGTTCAACAGAAATGTTATGTTCATTTCTGGAAACAATAGTGAGTAAACCTTTTGAAATTCTGGAATTTAATCTGTTGTTTGAGTTCATGCTTGAAGTAAGGTTGAAAATTTCTTTCATGTGTATAAATCTTTGTATATATGTATGGAGGTGGCTGTGCATGTTTTGAAACATTTCATAAGTATCTCTGTTTTAAAAAGGTTTACAGGGTTAAAACCTATTTAAAAATCAAAATCTCATCCTACAATCATTTATAGGCTTTAATGTCTAAGTAAATTATGTTTGTAAGATCAGTATCTAAGTTTTAAAATTAATTTCAAATTTAAATTGTCAAGGGGTTGCTTGAACACAAGCAAACAAAGTGAAACTCTAAACTATGTCAAAATTCAAACATCATGTTGTCTTGTTTCGATAATATCATCAAAATCGTTTTCGAAAATGCTGATTTTTAAAATTTGAATCAAGATTTTTAAGTATGTAATTATGGAGAAATCACGAGTTGAATGGAATTGACATTTTCGTCAAATTCCGGTGATCGTCAACGAACTAGGTGACGCGGTTGATACTGGAGGTGGATGGAAGGATGGGTTACTCGGGAAAAATAATGGAAAAATATTCTGATGGCCAGAGTAGCATGGTGGAGGCGAAGTAGGGTTTAACAACCCAGTTTGATCGATGTTGTTCATCGAGCTCGTGTAGTATCGTGGGTGTATCGGAGTTGATCGCGGGTGGGGATTTAGAAGCGTAGGCGTACGACGAAGGTCTGGTCAGAGTCTCGTGGTCTCCGGTAGCTTGTCGCGGCGGTGCCTGATGATTTTCTGGTGATGGGTGGTTTCCAGTTTTGGGTCGACTCGTTCGATTTTGATTCGTGAAGGGAATGGTCAATCTGGGTGGTCGTTCGTGACGTGATGGTTGTCGTCGACGTGTGGGTGGTCTTGGCGATGGTCGGAGGGCGTTGGATCAACGGTGCACGTGCACGCGTGTGTTGGTGTGTCTGGTTTTCGTTGAGGATTGGGGAAGAAGGGTTTGCTCGGGTTCGAGCCCGGGGAAACGAGAGTTTGACTCGAAGACGAGAGGAGGGAAGTTTGCCCGGGGTTGAGCTCGGGGTTTTCTTGTTTTCTCTCGGGTCTGGAAATTGAGGGTAAAAATAGTTTTAACCTTTTAAACAAAATCAAGTTTATTTAAAACAATTTTGTTAAACCCAGTTCTTTTGTAAATAATGAATGTTTATTCAAGTTTGAATTGGTTAAAAGGTTTTTTTTTAATTAAATTATTTTAACTTAACTAAGTTTAAAAATATTTAAGGTTTATATAACCTTTATTTTAAAGTTTATTTTAAAACTTAATAATGTAATTAAGAAGTTGATTAAGAAAGATAAAAGGTTTTTAAAGGTTAATTACTTAAGGAAAGTAATTAAAGGTTAATCAGTTAATTTAAGTAGTCAAAAGGATAATCACTAAATGAATTAATTAAGAATAGTTAATTAATTTAATTAACTAATGATTATGATTGATTAACTACTGATTAGAGATTTATGAATATTAATTAAAAGTAATTAATGTTTAATTACTGGGAATGGTTAAGGATAATTAATATAAGTAATTAAAGGTAATTAATTACTTAAAGATAATTACTTAATTAAAAGTAATTAAATAAATGATTAAATTGATTAAGTAAATTGATTAATTAAATGATTAAAGGGTAATTACTTGAGGGAAGTAATTAAGTGATGACGACTCAGTGTAATTAAAGGATTAATTAATGTATTTAATCAAGGACAGTTAATTAAATGGTAATTAATTAATTAAAGGTTAATTTATTAATTGAAGATAATTAATTAAATGGTGAATTAAATAATTAAAGGTTAATTATTTAATAATTAAAGGTTGATGAATTATAAGTAAAAGATTAACTAATAAAATTTGAAAAGAGGATTTATTTCAAATAATTTGTAATTGACTTATGATAATTAACCTGGATTAATAATTAATACCTCAGATTTAAATTAATTAATTGATTAATAAATTTTACTTGTGAATGTTTTGGACCCGACTAAATGATTGAATTGTTGATATTCCCTGATCTGTGGTGCTTTGTGATGTATTCTGATTTGTGTGTGACTTGCACTGTAGTTATTTATCTGGGATGAATGTAAATTATTATCTGTGACTCATATATCTGTGATCTATGAATAAAAGATAAGCGTTATAGTTATACCGCTTATCAACTATATTTCTGTATTCTGATCTGTAATGATGATTTTATTGCACTATTGTGTTAAACCCCTGGACCACACTTATACACACACAAATATGGATTTCACGAGGAAATCGGTTAAGTCACAAATGATTTAAATTTAATATTTTTGAAATTGAAATTTTAATTTCAATTGATTTTGGAAAATGGATTTGGGTTAAATGTTAAAACTTTCGAAAAGGAGTTTGTAAGATAAAAGTTATTTTAAATAACTTAATAAAGCTTCCAATTTAAATAATTCAATTTGAATTTGAATTCAAAATGAGGAATTGAATTCCATATTTGGAAATTATGGTTAAAAATGTTATAAGTGTGTTTATATGAATTTAAACCATTTTAAAAGTATGGTTTTGAGAATTTGAATTTAACCCAAAGATTTTAATTCGTATAAAAGAATCAGTTTTTTCCGGAATGAAAACTGTTTGTTTTCAAATGATAAAAGCTTTCATATAAGAAATGTAATTCCAATTTAAGTAAAGGAATTTCAAGTTTGAATTGAAAAATGGTTTTCCAAATTATGAGTGAATTCTTTTTGAAAGCTATGAATTGAATCTGTTTATTTTTAACAGATTCAAAATGGTGATTTGTTTAAACCATTCGAAATGAAATTGTTTTGAAAGCTATAAGTTAAATCTTTGATTTAAAGATTTAACGAGTTAATCAAATTGATTTGGAAAATCCGTGAATAGATCTTTGTAGAACTGAGTGAACTTTGTGAATTAAATCTTTTATTTAAAAGATTAAAATGGTAATGTGTTTAAACCATTTGAAGGAAAGTTTTGGGTAATAAGTTGTGACTTAACTGAAATCCCATATCCATATGTTTTAAAATATTACGCTCACTATTCGGTTTAGCCGGGAGAGGACCTTTGTGTCATATAACCCATTCCGAATAAGTGATACGTCGTATATGGATCGCATTTGAAGACCGGTGTTGAAGACCGGGTGTTTGCAAAAATGAAAGAATAACCAATCGATTGTCTCTGCACTGGGTAGCTCCTGGTATAGAGATTCCCTAAGTGATGGAAGGTCCGATCGAGATTGTGAATACCCGGATTTGCAAGGGCTTCTTCGAAAGTGCCTTCGGTTCTGTTCGAACCTGGAACAGACTTGTATGGTTACATGTCTGACATTACACTTTGAGATATAAAGCTGTTTTCTTTCAAATACATTTCTGTTTGGTGGCGGAGAATTTATTCTCTTAGCTTAACACCCTTCTCTGAGACGTACGAGCTCAGAGGTTATGTAGTTGAAGGTTATCAGCGATATACTCCCAATTTGGTAATATGGCATGTTGAGTGTTGCTATGTGTTGATGGTCATTTGCTGATCATGTGTTGATCAAAGCACGGCTTTGTGAAAAAGCGTAGCTTTGTGGACGAGACCTCATCGAACCTCACAGACCGGAAATGGTCGAAACAGGAATGATGCGGCAAGGTTATAAGGGTCGCGCCCTTTAGGGTATGTCATTTCCTTATGGGAAAGGATGGTATCATGGTATGGAGCCCAGATACTTACTCATGTGGACACACTATATTTATTACTGTGTGATGTTGGTTATCGAGCGCTCGGATAAAGGTCCCAAAGGACCAGGGGGTGGCATATTCGTGAAGTAGTTACCTAGTGTCAGAGGTAACCCGGCCTTGTGTTGGCAGAGAGCTAGTTAGTTCTCGGGACGTCCATCCAGAGGCGTACCCATGTGGCAATAGGAAGTTCCTTAGCCTGACCATTTGTTGGCAATCCATTTCCAATACGAACCTTGTACGGTATTAGTTGTAGAACCTGCCATTTACTTATGGTGGTCACCACTATTTAGATGGTAGCTATAATAGGCATAGTGTGAAATGCCTATGTTGGCTAAGATTAATATTATACTTTCGAAATGTTTTCTGCACTATGCACTAATAATAATATCCAATGATTTGCTTTTGCGTAGTAAGCAACTTTGACTATCATAAGAAGAAATCTCCTCCAATTCTGCGTTTGCATTGTGTGTGTGGCGGGAGGTCTTATGATAGTTTCATTTTCCAAAAGCATTGCGGACTCCAATGTTTAAAAATTCTTTTGTGTTTGTTTAAAGATAAACTGTTTTTGTTGCCCACACCAGTCCCACGACTGACTCGGAGTTTATTGTTCCCTTCCTAAACTCCGGGTGCCCACAATTTTCCACACGGGTAGTCTAGAGTTGGGTTTTTCAGATAATCAGGTTCATTTGTCATTGGAGCTAGTTCAGTTTTGGAGATCAGGACTGACGTTGCTTACCTTGGTGCAACGTGATGGTGGTTCAAGCTGATGTTGGAGTTGTTGGACTTATTCTCTTTGAGGATCATTTGGAGTTATCACTTATATTTTTCCGCTGTATCATTCTTTATCTCTGATATTGTTGTATCATTGTTGTATATCATTTTGGATATTGTATTCATTGGAGTTGTATATGATATCATCTATTTCTTTATTCTGCTGTTTTGTTATACTTAATGGTGTTATAAGCTCCGGGGAGCCAGATTCGGCGTTTGAATCTACGACATTTGAGTACAAGTCGAAGTATGGGTGCCGATTTTTGAAGGCCGAGTTTTTGGATCTTCACATGTGTTACCTTATATTTTACATACATGAGTGTATTTCTAACTTAAATATTTATTTTTAACTTTAATACTTATCGACTTGTATTTCTATATATATATATATATATATATATAAATAAATATTTCTCTAACATAAACCATCAATCCTTAATTTGAAATTATTTATTTTCATACTTGTGTCAAATGTCTATATATATATATATATTTAATATTTATTTTTAAACCATTTACTTAAACTTTAAAATTCAAATCCAAAATTTATATATAAATTCAAATCCACTCAAAAATGCACATATACATATATATTCACATATATATACAAGATTTAAATTCAAATGATTCAACACATATTTTATTTGAATTTGAAGAAACTCAAATCAATTTACCAATTAATTTCACAATTTTTATTCAAAAATTAAATTAATTATCAATTTAAATTTATTTAAAATCTGGGATCGTTACACTTAGACTATATGTTGATTACCATGAGCTGAATAAATTGACGAAGAAGAACAAGTATTCACTCCCACATACTGATGACTGTTCGATCAACTTCATGGTGCTCGTGTATTTTCACAGTTGGACCTTGTGATCAGATTTCACAAATCAAGAGTAGTGGAGGATAGAGTTTTGAATATATCGTTTCATATGCCATCTTGTTTTTATGTGTGGTTGGCTATGCCGTTTGGGCTAACCAATGCATCGACATAATTAATTGACCTCATGAATCATGTTTTTAGGGGTTAGCTAAATAAACTTGTGCTTGTATTCATTGATGATATTCTTGTCTATTCACGGATAGAGGAAGAACACAAGTCACATTTGAGGATCATGCTTGAGGTGTTGAGAAAACATCGGCTAAAAGCGTATTTTTTGAAATATCACTATTGGATGAGAAAAATAAAGTTTTTGGATCATGTTGTTTTTAAGTAGGACATTTTCCGTGGATCCTGCAAAATTCGCAGTAGTTCAAGATTGGATGGACCAAAAAATGCTATGGATGTAAGAAGTTTTCTTGGATTAGCTGGATATTATAGACGACTCATCCAGGACTTGTCCAAAGCTACTGCACCATTGACTCGGTTGACGAAAAAGAATCAACTTTTACTTGGGATGCGAGGAGTGAATATGCATTTGTGAGCCTGAAAGAAAATTGACGAGTGTACTAGTATTGACCTTTCCAAGCGAGAATGAAGAGATGAAGATATACACTGATGCCTATAGTACCAGATTGGGTGCAGTATTGATGTAGAAAGGCAAAGTTATTGCATATGCTATTCGGTAACAGAAGCCATATGAGAAGAAGTATTCAACCCATGATTTAGAGTTAGCAGCGATTGTGTTTGCACTGAAGATTTGGAGGCACTATCTTTTAAGAGAGTGGTTCGAGCTGGTCACCGACCATAAATCGTTGAAATACCTTCACCGGTAGTGATGGTTAGAGTTCATAGCCTTCTATGTCTTTGACATTGCATATACACCGGGTAAAGGAAACGTCGTTGCTGTTGCCTTGAGTCGGAGACATGCCAGCTTAAGAGCTATGTTCCTAAAGTGGATGTATTTAGAGTATATTGTTGGTTATGATTTCTGATTGAGATGCGAGATAGAGCCAGAGATATTAGCAAGCTTGACTATCAGACCTATTTTGATTGAGCAGATTGGTACTAATCGTAAGCATGATGCTAGATTAGCGGAGATCATTGCTAAGATTGAAGCTGGAGTAGAGTCTGAAGACATAAGGCAGTATAAACTCGACCGAGATGGTTGGCTCCATAAAGATGGGAGACTTTTAGTTACTAATGTCAATGTGTTGAGGGATGAGGTGCTATGAGAGTGCCATCATTTGAGGTTGACTATTCATCCATGGTAGTAAGATTTACCATGATATGTGGCAGACCCTCTATTGGGAAGGGATGAAGAAAGACGTTGGGACATTCATCTCTAAATACATGAACTACCAATTGGTTAGGGCATAACAGAACAAGCTTAGTTGTTTGATGCAACCGCTAGAAGTTCCCGAGTGGAAATGGAAACAAGTATCTATGGATTTTATCGATGGACTGCCGAGGGCTTGAGCAGGGTATGATAGCATTTGGATCATAGTCGATGGATTGACCAAAAGCTCTAGATTTATACCCATCAAGTCAAGTAGAACAATAGTCAAACTGGCTAAGTTATATGTGAAATGGATAGCACGATTCCATGGTGTGCCAAAGAGAATTGTGAGTAACCGAGACCCGTTGTTCACTCGTAGGTTTTGAAAGAGCTTACAGGAGGCATTGGGGAAAGAGCTAAACCTCAACACAGCTTATCACCCTCAAACTGACAGCCAAACTGAGAGAGTAAATCATATATTAGAGGATCTCTTTCGAGCTTGCATACTAAACTTTGGAAGCTCGAGGGATGATCACTTACATCTTGTTGAATTTGCATACAATAACAGTAATCAGTCTAGCATCGATATGGCATCATTTGAGGCATTATATGGCCGATCGTGCAACACCCATTCACGTTGGTTGAAAGCAAGAAAGAAACTGATACTTGGGCTAGATATGATTAGAGAAACATCGAAGAAGATCGATATCATTTGGCAAGAATGTAAGCTACACAAGACAGATAGAAAATTTATGCTGATAAGAGACATTGAGATTTAGATTTCTCTATCAGTGATCTAGTGTTTATTAAAATCTCTCTGTTAAAGAATGTGCTTCGGTTCTGTAGTAGAGGGAAGATGGCACCAAGATTCGTAAGTCCTTTTTTGATACTAGAAAGGATTGGGAACCTTGCTTACAGAGTCGACTTACCTCAAAGAATGGCAGGGGTGCACAATGTGTTCCATGTTTCTCACTTGCGGAAATTTATGCACAACTCAAGCGTAACTATCGCACTGGATCAGCTAGATGATATCGAGATTGAACTAGAGGCTTCGAGACCTTGTAGGCCTATTCGTATCGTTGGACGTGATGCAAAGCAGCTTAGGATAAAGATGGTGAAGTAGGTGAAGGTTCACTGGCTCTCTCATATTGAGCCATTTTGTCTAGTGGCATTCGATCACAGAATCCCTTGACAGCTGCATAAATCACTACAATTTGTTTTTCAATTGGAAGTGGTGAATATTATGGTTGTTTGGGCACTTCTGCCTTGGCTCAATGGCTCTGGAGACTGATCTCATTCGTATTCCCACTTGAGAGACCAAGGAGAGCATGTGATAGCTTATCCAGAGCTCTTTACATGGTGAGACTTCTTATTTATCACTTTTACTTTCACTTATGATAACATGAAGTACATACCATAGTATAGTATCCTGCATGCTAGGATAGGTTTGGATGTTTCCTTTTCCATTTGTTTCCATGTATGCATGTTTGATTGTGATGGTTACATATGATTGTATATGGTTGTTAGGCATGCGGATTACTTTATTGACTTTCATTTAGGATTTCAAGGGCGAAATTCCTAAAAGGGGGTGAATGTAATGATCCACGTTCTACATATCAAAGGATCATAGAATATTTACATTATTTTCATATGAGGTCGTAAGATTCTAGAATTTTGGGAAAGGACTTTTAGGGACATTTCCCACATCAATGGTTTTTAATGGATTTCTATGTGACCATTTTGACCCTAAAAATATTGTATGAATTATAATTTTTGATAAGAGCCAAATTAGGGTTTGAAACGACTTCCATTAGATTGGGATGATGGTTTCCCTTCCTATAGAATGGTCACAATAGAAAAATAGACTAACTGTTAGGGAGATGCAGCTATTTGAAGTCCCACTCGATTTTAGACAGCTTAACAGTAATTAGTAAGTTAATGGGAAGGCCTAAAACCCATTTTGGGATTAACATGAGGTTAGGGCTGATGGAATTCTTTTCCATCATTTCACACTGCCTAAAAATAGAGGGAATCCCCTATTAACAATCTTCTTAGCCTAAAAGTTACCCAAACCCTTATTTTAATTAGCCTAAACGTGTAATTAAAAGGAGATTAACAAGAATAGCATCTTGGATTGGATTTGCTGTTGGAGTTCACCTTGGAGTTGTTGTTCATACTTAGATTCATGGAGCTTGGATTGGATTGCTTAGGACTTAGGTGAGTGGTTTTAAGCCTCTACTCAGTAATTAGCCCCTATTACACATTTAATGATATTTTTAAATGACTTTCAAACTCTAAAACATGTTTTAAATCCTTTTAAACAACATATATGAATTTCAAGTAATTTGGATAAATTTTGTAACTTTGTGTTCTTTGGGATACTATGTGTTCTTATGGATACCACCCTTAAATTTAGGGCTCATATTGATGTGTTTTCTTATATGCTTGTTAGTATAGATTATTTGTAATGATTGCTTGATCTTGTGATGCTTGAATGGTGGAAAAGGCCGATGGAATGGTGACCTAGTTTTAAGAAAGTGTTGGGGATCATGTCTTAGGGATCGGTGATGATCCCTGACTTTTGTCCCAAATTTGGAGCGATTGATATGGGATGACAAGAAAGGCCCGATAAGACTGCGTCCAAAGTTTCAATTCTTTTGGAGTTCGTATGTTCGAGATATGGTAATTTGATGTTCGATGCTGATTTCTATGCTTATGGATTGGTGCAAACAATAAGGATGGTTCACTACTTTATTTGGATCGCTTGCATGGATCATTCACTGCATGTTGGAAGCAACATCTTAGGATCGCTCACTTGCATTGATGGTTCTTATGAAGTAATGTAGGAGATTCTAAGGTGGGGATCAATGGTGAAGCTTTGGGTGTGAATGATAGTTTAGAGCATGAGGTTAGGACACAAATGTTAGATTGAATCAAGAGAAGTGGAGCAAAGAAGGTGGAGCAAAAATTATGAGATTTTGAAAATTCATATTCTTAGGGATAGTATGTGTTCTTATGGATACTGCCCTTAGATATAGGACTCATATTGATGTGTTTTCTTATGTGCTTTTTAGTGTAGATTATTTATAATGATTGCTTAATTTTTTGATGCTTGAATGGTTGAAAAAGTTGATCGAATTGTGAAACAGTTTTAGGAAAGTGTTAAGGAACGGTGCTTAGGGATCAGTGATGATCCTTTACTTTTGTCCCAAATTTAGGGTGATCGATATAGGGTAAGAAGGGAGGCCTCATAAGACTACTGTTACTATAAATGAAGATATCAAACGCCTAGGGAGACGTGTCAAAATTCAATAAAAACAGAGGATGTCGAAGGTAAAGAAAGTAGAGCAATTCAACATTCAACAAAAGGGTAGCGAACTTCAAACAACCTCGAGAAGGATTCGAACCTATATAATCAAAGATGTCCAGTGCTTAGAGAAGGAATGATGAGTCTCTAAAGGTGTTGAATTCCAAGCAATTAGCAAACACAAAGGATATCGAATGAGGACATAGTAAGGAAGTGTCTAGTCTCAAAAACTAAAAGAACTATCGAACATATCCCAGAAGAAGGCGTCAAATCAATAAGTGTTTGGAGGTATCAAACTACAACAAGCCTGGAGGAACCTAGGATGCCAGGCTTCTACAACATAGAGGTTATCAAACCTAAATGAAAGAAAGAGAATGTCGACCCTCTACATAAAATGATGAGTACTCAAGTAGTTAAAAGGCATAAAAGAGGTGCCGAACCTCTAAAGATATCGAACTACAAGCGTTAGCAAATATAAGAGTTTTCGAATTTGAATATAGAAAGAAGGTGGTGTCGAGCCTCAACAACTATAAGGGTAGTCGGAATATAAAGCAGAGGAGATATCAAGTTTCTATGATACAAAGGCTATCAAACTTGAAGACGATTAAGGGGAGCTATCGAACCGCTACAACTTGAAATATTATAAGGCAAGAAGATGCCGCATCTAGCCAGATAATGAGGATATCGAGCTTCTAAGAGATTATTAATTTACAGCTACCTTCGAGTCCATACCCTAATCCAATTGCCAAAAGCTTATCATAGTGAAAGATACTGAGTAGCTACCAAAAGAAAGTTACGTTACCGAAATCATAAAGGCAAATGGTATATGTCGATATCGAAGACATGTCGGGTTCCTTGATAGGAATGTCGAACTTCGGTAAAGTTAAAAGATAACGAGTCTCACTGAAGGATACTGATGATGAAGGTATCGATTATCAACGATTTAAGCAACAAGACATGCTGCATGTTGAATGGATACGTAACGGCCATCTCACATGCCGACTATCTCTATAAATACGGACCCCATGGCCACTTGGAGGGGGGGTGGATTTTTATCATCTCATTTCTTACACTTTCAAAGTTATAAACCCTAAATTGAATTGGGGATTTGTAGAGCCTATTGTAGATTGGTGAATTTTGCACATAAGGGCTTGAATAATAAACTTTGCATTGCATAATACAAGTGAATAAAGATATTTGACTATAATGGGAAATATGACTTACATATGAATTTGGTGTACTTGTATTTTTGACATGCACATAGGTTCTCTTTTAAAGAACCAAAATCATGAACATGCATACTTTACTTTGGACTCGCACACTTCTTGTGGGTTAACGTAAGGACTATCCAAGTCTACTACTAGTTAGGACTTATTTGCCTAGCATGTTTTGGGTTAACAAAGAACTTTTTGACAATTTTGATGCTAGAAGGAAGGCTTGAACCTCCATCTCCCTATGTATTCCAGTAAAGGACTTCCTCTAACTTGAATATAAGCCCGCATGTAAGGGATATAAAGGACTTTCCCTAGCTTGCATATAATGAATATAAGGATTTTCCAAACCTGCATAACTCCTTAAAGGACTTTCCATATCTTGCATATTCCAACAAAGAACTTTAAGGACTTTTCACTTCCTGTAGAGTACTTACCACATCCAACATAACTAACTAAGTCATATAATGACTATCTTTGAACAAGGATACTTACCACATCCAACATAACTAACTAAGTCATATAATGACTATCTTTGAACAAGGATCTTTTGAGCCTCGCTTGGCTAAACCATTTTATCCAATCCTCCATGACCCTCGGTTTCATGATTAACAAGTGTTGCGGTTATTGGTATTTTAAATTATGGAAGAAAATGGATAAGTAACTCTTTATAATCCTGATAAGTGTAGCATAAATCCCATCCATATAGGCTCTACCCCTATCCATAGTTATTGTTCTATCATGGGAAAAGAGAGCCCAAAGAAGGATAACTTAATTTTGAAAATGAGGAGGGCCATACAAATCCAATCTAAAGGAACTATTTTTGAAGAGGAAATAACATGGATTTCGACAAGTTTGCCCAGAGATGGAACAAAGTAATTGATCATTCTCCTACCCCAATTAAAACTCAAGAATCTTTAGAAAGAAAGTTCATGGACGATACTAATGCGCCAATTTGATGCTACAGGAAAGTTAAATGGGAATGAAAAGCAAAGTGCCCTACAAGTTCCATATCTTCTAAGATTCGCTCTCTTACCACTTCCTGCGAGAATATCTACTTCCTAACTAGGGAAAGACTGAACTATTGGCCTTCAAAGAAAAAGCAACCAAGAAATGAACGAAATCTTAGAGGCGCTTATTTCCAATATCAGAGAACAAATGGACATGATACTAATCCGTATCGAGCCTTAGAGGGAATGATCGAGAATTTCTTGGGAAAAAGAGAACTTTAAGAATTTTATAATAAAACTTAAGCATGAAGTAGACATGTTTCTAAAGATCAAGTGATTAATAAAGAGACATGCTTCAGGAAAAGGACTTATAAAATAAAGTAAAAACCTAAATCATTATCTGCAAGGTAATAAGGGGTGAAAAAAACCATTGATCCCGCCATAAGGGGCTGATCAAAGCATGTTCTGGAGAGAGGTCAGAGTAAGCCTTTGGTCCCACCTATGAAGGCCTGGCTAAAGCACTGCATGCCTTCAGTCCTGCTTACGTGGCTTGGTCGAACCACCTCCTAGAGGAAGGATGGAGTAAGCCTTTGGTCCTGCCTAAGATGGCCTAGCCAAAGCACCAACCAGCCTTCGGCTCCTCCTACAAGGCCTAACCGGAGCACCTCCTAGAGGAAGGACATGTAAGACTGCTTAAAATGGCTAACCAAATGCACCGACCAGCCTAAATCATTACCTATAATGTAATAATGGGCTCAATCATCACCAAGAAGGTGATAAGGGACAAATAAGCTAAATCAAAATCTAAATCATCACCTAAGGTTTTGATAAGGGAACCAATCAAAGCATAAATCACTACCTTGATATGGTAATAAGAAGCTCAGTCAAAACCTAAGTCATTACCTAAAATGGTAATAAAGGGTAAAAGAAATCAGTCAAATTAACAAAACTTTATCCTAAAGAATGGATCAAAGCAATCTTCCAAAGGAAAAACAATCAAATTCGAACTATTTTGCTCCAAGTCAAAGTTAAAACGACCTTTAAAGGAAGGGTCAAAGGCTATCTATTACGCAAAATCAAGGCTTCTAATGTCTGATATTAACATCTGGGAAATTATGACTAATTACTCGGGCCCAGGGCTTCATTCTTCGAAATATTGAAATAGCTTTTGATCCATGGTCGGGATTCAAATTATAAAGAATGGGAATCTACGTTAATAGTTAGGTTTCTAATTATCAAATAAATGGGAATCTTTAGTAATAGTCAAATTTATCCTCTTACCAGATGAGATTCTGGCCTTATTATCAAGTGAATCTCTGATTTTCCTACCAGACGGAATTCTGATCTAATTATCTAAGGGATTTTTAATTTTCTTACCCGATGCAATTCTGGTCTTATTGAAAGATGGATTTATGATCTTCTTATTAATGAGTTTATAGTCTCATTGTCAGATGAATTTCTAGTCTTATATCAAGCCGACTAATGGCTATTTATGCTTATGCGATAAAGAAAAATCATAGGATAGGCATTTATCCCGAGAAACCTACCAGGATAGTGATATTAAAGCAACAATGATTTGCATATAAAAGAGAGATAAAAAGCAAATTGATACGACATATTTGAAGTTTTGTTAACAATTATTCGAAAAAATGAATTTCAAAACCAAGTTTTCAAAATTTCAATGACCAACGAGATGACCTTTTCAACAAATATTATTTAGCATTTACAAAACAGAGTGATCAATTTGAAAAGGAAACAGTTCTTGAAACCGTGAAAATTATCATCTTTTACTTTATGTTTTTTTGAGAGAGTCTCAAGAAGAGAGAACTAGAAAAATCCGTCTAAAACATTCTACGAAGAAATAGAGGGAAAGCAAATGTATGCTTAATCAATGACCGTAGATCATATTTAACTAGATTAAAGCACAAAATTAAGTTGCAAATCTCAAAAAATTCACTGAGTTCAAATACAAGAAAAAAAATAAAGGAGAATATACAAAGCCTATTCCAAGTATTAATCATTCAGGTGCAAACTTATTTATCATTTTACGTTATATACATCACATATAAAAGTTATAGATATTAAGAAAGATTAATCATCAAGGGAATCCAATCAAAAGTTTCCAAGAAACGCCACCAAAATTATTAAGAACCAAGGTCTTACACCTTTTTCTTTAAGTCTTCAACAGTCAAAGAGGGTTAAATAATGCGGTGAAGTG
The DNA here is from genome assembly GCA_030737815.1 of Allium fistulosum. NCBI lineage: Eukaryota > Viridiplantae > Streptophyta > Magnoliopsida > Asparagales > Amaryllidaceae > Allium > Allium fistulosum. The sequence goes on along the minus strand of CM060905.1, from coordinate 149,950,497 downwards.
CCATATTTAAAAATTTCTTAAGCTTCTTTTCCTTCTTTTGAAAAGTGTTTGTGCCATTAATTGAGCTAATTTGAACCTTTAATGCACGATCAAGCATCTTGTATTGGCTTCTTTGATGGTTTTAACTCTATCTAGTAACTTCTTGATCAAAGCATGCTTCTCACATCCCAATTCCTCAACTTGACTTTGGTAATTATTGAAATGTTCTGAAACTTTTTCATCCTATTGTCCTTTAAGAAATTGGATTCACTCATATTTGTATGCTCAGTACCATCCGGAAATTTCTCCATCATCCACACCTTGAGGCGGGTTCTCTAAGGAAGAATTTTTTTCTTACTGGCTAAGGACTTAGACCTAGTTGACTTTGCAGGGGTAGGAGTAGGAAGGGAAGATTCACCTCCGCTCGTAATGAGCTCTAAATATTGGCATGACACTTGGCTCTTCAATAAATCAACTTGAACATCTTTAATTTTTGGGTGCAATCGAGCAATCTCCACAACAACCTTAGTCCTTTGATTTGGAAATTTGGAATGACCGATTAAAGCCATGTTCTCTTTTAGCTCTTTAATTTCTCTATCCTTCTCTTTAATTTTTCCTCCAAACTTAAGGACACTTACTTCATACCGCTTAATGTCGATCTCAATTGACAATATTTGTTATCCGGTACCATGGCCCGGCTATGTAAGGTTGATCATGAAGTCCAAATTTGACAGTTATGGGAAGGATGATCACGAGGCAACATCAGCATGACCAAAGTATAATGTTTGGACAGTCATAACTAGCCTAGGGTAAACAAGTCAACGAATAGATGATACAAGACGTTAGAATAATGAAAGTTAGCTTGGTGGAATAGGGATCGGCATATATGTTTGACAAATTGAATAGTGTATGAATGGGTCGGCATATTCGAGGGATCAGCATGGTAGTGTTTATGAAAAGGGGTTGGCACGATATTCGGTCGGCATAGTATATGGGATGATCAGGTTGGCATAGTATATGGGATGATCAGGTCGGCATAGTATATGGGATGATTAGGTCGGCATAGTATATGGCATTGGTTGGGTCGGCATAGTAGATAGAATGGTCCAGGTCGGCATAGTACATTGAGTGGATCGGGTCGGCGTACTTGAATGGGTTGGCAAAGTGTGTGGTGAGGTGGATTGGCACATTGAAAGTGGTCGGCATACTATAATGGGGTCGGCATAGCATGGTGATATGGATCGGATTGGTATGATTGGCACAGTATGTTGGGCTAACTCTTCCTTATCGTGGACCCAAGTGGTAGGGGGGTCCAGGCTTTAAGATGTCAGTCAGGTTGAAGGCTGCCTTCAACTATAAATACAGGGGCAGGGGGCTACTTTTGGGGGACTCTCTCTTTGGCTGACAAGTGAAACTCTGCCATTTTTTAATCGGTTTCCTTATGTTCTAACTTGGTCCCATGCTATTTCTTGTTGTTTATAACTGTAATCAACTGAATGATAAAAAAGAAAGTATTCAGAGTGGACGTAGGCAATTAACGCCGAACCACTATAAATCATGTTGTTTTTGTTTTCTGCTACATTTTCTTGATATTCAGTGTTACTCCTCTGTTTTAATTTAATTTCTTCATTTATTTCACTACTTAAACCTATTCTCGTGTGTTTGTGACCAATTTGGTTGCAAATATTTTGGTGCTTTCACCGAGAACTCGATTCTCCAGCTATTAGGATCACCTTTGTTGCTATTAGATTGAGGAAATCCCCCAAAGGAGATCCAGGTTCATTTTCAGGAGCTTGTAGACTATTTAGATTTTCCAAGATCTAAGCAAAGGAATCTAAGATGGTAAGGCACACCAGATCTACTTCCCATAATGTTGATGCTAACAAAACTGCTAGTGTCCAACAAGGGGGGCCAAGCAACTAGCCTGCTAATGAGAATGTGGATCCCGTTGCATTCCAAAACCCTACTGATTCTGTTACCAAGGCTGAATTTAATGATATGATGATGGAGCTGATGGAGAGCCATAGGCAGCTGAACGAGCAAATCCAGGCAAATGCCAACCTTATGAACCAGATTGCTCAACATCAGCATCAAAACGCCGGAGGAAGCTTCACTTCATACTCGGTGTCTGATAGCTCAACTTCATCAGATGGACACCACAGGCGTAGGCGTCGCATGATTGAAATGACACGAGCTGCAACAACGGAGCAACTTGCGGCAGACCGCCATGGGCAGCCAAATCAAGTCGGTGTCGATCCCTCCCTAGGGGTCGGTACCGATCCCTCAATTAGGAGGATAGCTCCTCAACTATACCTGGGGGGTCATGCTCATCCTAGAACTTGGAACTTAGGCACTGGAGCACACTTAGATGCCGATCAATTACCTCACCAGAATTATAATAAAGTGAATCCTCAGGATACACATCTGGAGGACAATACGCCAAGAAGGCGTGAGATGCTCCGGAGACACCGGTCAGAACATTTACATAGGATGGAGCCTGACCTGGCACCCCTATCCAAACTCCGAACTTGTCTGCAATGGTCAGGCAGTTGATGAAGGAGAATCAGGGCTTGACTTACAATGATTGGGGAGTCTCTAGGAGTCATACTCCATTTACCGACAACATTTTATAGCATGAATATCCCAGGAGGTTTAACATACCTACAATGTCTGCTTACGAAGGGAAGACTGACCCTCGGCAGCACATCATGAGCTACGAATGGTTGATGGACTCAATCAGGGCGAATGACGCAACCAAATACAAATGCTTCCCCATAACTCTGTCTGGGATTGCTACAATGTGGTTTACAAGGCTATCCCCACGATCAATCTTGAGATTTGATGAGTTGGCTACAAGATTCGTGGATTAGTTCCGGATTCACGCTACTCGACCCAAAGGTGTCATGTCGCTATCCAGTGTAATCCCAGATCCGGAAGAATCACTGAAGGATTACATGCAGAGATTTCATGTTTCTGCCACTAAGGTTAGTAATCCAAATGATCACGCCATACTTATGGCTGTGACAAGGGGGGTTGACCAAAAAGCCAAGTTCGATGATTGGCTAGTTGGAAAACCGTTGGCCACGCTGGAGCGCTTCTACACAAAGGTGAACCAGTTCATGAGAAAGGAGGAGGCCAGATTGTCTAGAAGAAGCAATGCTACAGGCCAAGTAGAGAAGCGGTATAAAGCAATATTGTAGTAAAGCAATCTGGCAAGAGCTCTGGAAAGGTTAAGGTCAATGTTCAAAACAAGCCTGGTAAACATAAAAGGGATGGAGAAGGAAATTCTGATCGAAAGAGGGAGCTCGGAAAGTGGAAGCCATGAATTGCTACTTATAATGACTATACACCTCTAAATGCATCTCTCGAGAATATATATCTATCGACCTATAACACTTTCCAGTATAGGAAGCCGCGTCCGAAAGTATCGACCGAGGAACAAAAGCAAACTGGGAAGTACTGTCGGTTTCATGAATGCTACGGGCACAATACTGACGAATATAGGCATCTTCACGACGCTATTGAGAAATTGATTTGCTAGAAAACGTTGCAGTAGTTTATCAAGAATCCACAGGATGGAGGACAGGGAACATCTGATCCTAATTAAGGACAAGCTCCGCACCGGCCTGAGGAACCCGCTCAGATCGGTGTGAGGTTGGTGATAAACACAATAGTTGGCAGACTGCATCCTGCGGACAGAAGTTGGCAAGAAATGGAACGTTATGCTAGTTCAATGAAACATATGTAATTTGAATGTTGTTTGAATATGGAGGATGGAACTCCAGCTAAGCAACATCATACAATGATGGATGATATAGTGTTTAGAAGTAGAGATGCTGATCGAGTGGAGGCCCCTACTATTGATCCGATGTTTATCTCCGGCATGATTGGCCCCGCTCCAGTGAGAATAATTTTGATTGATTGTGGAAGTTCAGTGAACATTATCTTTAAGAAGGCTTATAATCAAATGAGGATAGAGGCTAAGGATTTGAAACCATCTAAAGCTCATATACACGGTTTCAATGGTATGGCTACTGGAGTGTTAGGTTATGTCGAGTTGCCGGTTGAGCTGGGGAAAGGTGAACGTAAGAGGGTGCAGATCATACCGTTCATTGTCTTGGATGTTGATTCACCGTACAATGTTTTTCTAGGCCTTCTGGCCCTGGCTGAATTTCGGGTAGCCCTTGCCCCGTGATGTTTGACGTTGAAATTTCCGACATATAATGGAGTGGGTGTTGTGCATGGTGATCAGGCAATTGGCCATGCCTGTTATGTAGCTGATTTAAGATAGGCTCAGCGGAAGGAGAAGGGAAAGGGTGTGGACAAGTTTGTCAGCATATAGGTTACTGAATATTGACAAATGGCGCCTAAGCCTTGGCTTGGGCACCACAGTCGGTTCTATAGAGATATAGATCATAGGGATGATGAGGAGGAACCCAAGGAGGCCAAGGCAGCATCGGCAGAACTAATGATTGATGTCTCAGTTAGCCATGACGACCCATCGCGGATGTTGAAGATTGGATCACAACTTAGCCCTCCGATGAAGAGAGAACTTATCGATTTCCTCCGAGAGAATCTGGATGTATTCGCTTTAACTCATTCGGACATGTGTGGGATCTCGCCTACCATCACAAGCCATGCATTGAATATTAATCCGAAGTATGCCCCTGTGAAGCAGAAGAGACGAGGTATTGATCCGAAGAGATCCATTGCTCTTAAAGAGGAGGTGAATAAACTTAAAGCCAACGGGTTTATTCGCGACGCCCTCTATCCCGAATGGATATCTAACCCTGTGCTGGTGAAGAAGGCAAATGGGAAATAGAGAACGTGTATTGACTGTTTGGACCTGAACAAGGCATGCCCTAAGGATAGTTTTCCCTACCTAGAATTGACCAGCTAGTTAATTTGACTGCAGGGAACGAATTGTTGTCATTTATGGATGCGTATTCGGGGTACAACCAAATCCCGATGCATATCCCAGATCATGAGCACACCAGTTTTGTCATAGACGTTGGATTATACTATTATATAGTGATGTCGTTCGGATTAAAGAATGCAAGAGCGACCTATTAGCGTTTGGTTAACCGAATGTTTAAAGATCAGATCGGCAGGACGATGAAAGTTTATGTGGATGATATGCTTGTGAAGTCAAGATGTTCGATATCCCTCGATTTTATAACATGAAAATTAACCCGTTGAAATGCTCGTTTGGTGTTGTGTCAGGGAAGTTCCTTGGCTTCATTGTCAATGCATGACGAATAAAAGTGAATATAGAGAAGATTCAAGCCATTTGGGATATACAAGCACCTAGAACTATTAAGCAAGTACAGAGCCAAAACGGGAAGGTCGCTGCTTTGATTGATTCATTTCCAGGGCAATCGATAAATGCATTCCCATATTTGATTTGATAAGGAAGGGGAAGAGGAATTTCGAATGGACGCAATTAGTTATTTGGAGAGACTTCCTATTTTTTCGAAGCCTGTAGATAATGAAGATTTGTATTTTTACCTAGCTGTAAGAAATTACCCAAAAATAGAAAAGTTGGCGTATAGCTTGGTGATCGCATCGCACAAACTTCACTTGTACTTTTAGGCACATCCAATCAACATTTACACCGATCAACCCTTACGACAGGTCCTGCAGTGGCCCGAGACATCTGGAAGGTTGCTTAAATGGAACATCGAGCTTAGTTAGTTTGACAGTACCTATCTGCCTCGAAGAGCTATCCAGGGATAAGCATTGGCGGATTTCATAGCAAAATTTACCGTGTAGGATGAACCACTTAAGAGCGATGTAATTCCTACTGTACAATCGAAACTATATACTGATGGAGCATCTAATAATCATTGTTCTGGAGTAGGCGTCATTCTTGTAACCCGCAAGAACCGGTCAATTTGCTATGCTTTGAAGCTCGATTTCCCTGCTATGAACAATGAAGCCGGGTATGAGGCGTTGGTTGCTGGACTGAAACTTGCTAAAGAGCTCGGGGTGAAATTTATCGAAATCTTTTGCGACTCGCAGCTGGTGGTGTCCATACCTTACCCGGGTTCAAGAGTTGTTGGCGGACATCGAATACTATGACATTTCAGATATCCCACGTGAGCAGAACAGGGAAGCCGACTCGTTGGCAAAGGTCGCAAGCACCTGCGATGCACAATAGATGGGCTTGGTTTCGATCGAGACCCTACATACCCCAAGTATAAATGTGATGGAAGTTAATCGAGTACCAGAAACGGAACCCGAAAAGAAATCATGGATGTCCCCATTTAAAGAATACCTGTTGCATGGAATCTTGCCTGAGAAAAGGAACGAAAAGCGATAAATCCTTCGTAAAGCCTCATGGTATACTGTGCAAGACGAAATTATGTATCGAAAGGGAATCTCTGTTCCCTTACTCAGGTGTATCACCTATGACAAGATAAAGCGGGTCTTGAAAGAAGTCCATGAGGGAGAGTGTGGCGACCACACTGGGGAGCAATTGTTAGCTAAAAAGATACTCCATTATGGGTACTACTGGCAGACCATGAACCGGGACACCATAGATCATGTGAGATGATCTAACAAATGCCAGATATATGCAAAAGTCCCAAGAGTGCCACCAACAGAAATCACGCAAATGGTTAGTCCATGGCCGTTTGTGGTGAATTGATATCATCGGCTCTTTGCCAATTTCCAAGGGTGGTGCGAGATATGCAATTGTCGCGGTTGACTACTTCACCAAATGAGCTGAAGCGGAGCCATTAGCTATGATCACAACCAAGAAGGTTATTAACTTTGTTGTTCGAAACATTGTGTGCCGCTTCAGTCTTCCACGAACTATCGTAACTGGTAATGGAACTCAATTTGATAGTGCCGAGTTCAAGGAGTTTTGTCAGAGGTATCATATTGAGAAAAGGTTTACAGCAGTTGCTCACCCACAGGTGAATGGACAGGTTGAAGCTGTAAACAAGATTATAAAGTCCATCTTAAAAAGCGTTTGGAAAAGGCTAAAGGCAAGTGGGTGGACGAACTTCCTACGACGCTTTGGGCCTATAGGACCACTCATAAGTCTGCGATTGGCCACACTCCATTCGCCCTGGCTTATGGAGCCGAAGCAGTTATTCCCATGAAACTCGAAGTTCCTTCCCATTGGGTGACTTACTACGATCCTAGAACAAACCAAGATCTCTTATTGGAGTCGTTGGACTTTATTGACGAGAAGCATGAGGAGGTCGATTTGAGAGTGGCCGCACATCGGCACCGATTCGTCCAGTATTATACTATGAAGGTCCAAATAAGAACCTTTGATGTTGGTGACCTTGTCCTGAAGCAAGTCTTTCCAGTCCCATCACATATGAACCCGACATGGGAAGGGCCGTATGTCACTGAATAGTGGCTTAGAGAAGGAACTTTCAAGCTAGCGACTATTGATGGTGTATCCTAGAGCATGGAATAGGAGCATTTACGTCGCTATTTCACCTAGATTGTTTCTTTCACATTCCAGTAGTATTCGCTTTCAATGTTTTCTTTGGTGTTTGATTTTGTTTCTAATATGTAATAAGACAAGTTATTCCGTCCCTATTTTTTATGATGAATAAAAGCTTGAAGATTCCTTTCCATGGACTACTGTTATCTCATGTTATGATAATTATGTTGGAATTGATTAATATTGACATCTATGATGTATGAATACACACATTGAACTAAAAATCAACCAATTACACCGACCCCCAATGAAAATGAACAAGAGGGATTGCTTGGTGAGTTTGGTCGACTGGCAATTTCCATGAGTGAATCAAAAAGGCAATTTTCGCAATGCGAAATAAAGATCATTGATGATACGACTCAATAAAAATCTCTAAGTCCCTGGAGTGCGGATTAGAGTACACTGAGTCCTCGGAGCGTGGACTAGAGTATAAACAGTTTGAGAAAAATCTTTAAATCATCAGAGTGTGGATTAAAGTACATTGAGTCCCTAAAGCGTGGACTAGAGTATAAACGGTTTGAGAAAAATCTCTAAATCGCCGGACTGCGGATTAGAGTACTCTGAGTCCCCGGAGCACAGACTAGAGTATAAACGATTTCAGAAAAATCTCTAAGTCCCTGGAGTGCGGATTAGAGTACTCTGAGTCCTCGGAGCGCGGACTAAAGTATAAACAATTTGAGAAAAATCTCTAAATCCCCAGAGTACGGATTAGAGTACTCTGAGTCCCCAGAGCGCAATCTAAAGTATAAACGACTTGAGAATCTCTACATCTCTGAAGTGTGGATTAGAGTACTCTGAGTCCTTGGAGCGTGAATTAGAGTATAAACAACTTGAGGAAAATATCTAAATCCTTGGAGTGCGGATTAGAGTACTCAAAGTCCCCGGAGCATGGACTAGAATATAAATGACTTGGGAAAAATCTCTAAGTCCTTGGAGTGCGGATTAGAGTACTCAGAGTCCACGGAGCATGAACTAGAGTATAAATGACATGAGAAAAATTTCTAAGTCAAAGAAGCGGACTAAATTTTTTTTTCTAAGTATCCAAACCGACGGAAAGACAAGAGATCTTTCGACCTTTCGCTATCCCACGGATTCTGGTCTAAGATTGATGGAAAATGCTCAAACTGTTAGCGGTGGAATACGACCGTTGGTTACGATTCCGGCTTGGTATCATTTGTGACTTAAGATGGATCCTACGGAGGAGCTCTAAGACTAAGATAATGAATTATCAACGAAAAATTATCACAAGTACTTGGAATGGAAAGGTTACTCTACTATTGAAATAATAATTCACTCAATGATTGACCAAAGAACAAAAAGTTTTATTTGTAATTCCAAAAATGCCTTACAACCCATCCGAAGGTTCGGGGTCGATGCCCGTACATGTGCTAAAAAAATAATAAAAAAGGAAAACAACAATGCAAGTCTAACTTATTTGGACTAAGCACAATAGTAAAAGACCCCGACTATTTCTTTGATTTTTTCTCCTTCTTTGGCTTTTCGAGGGTCGAATCAGTCGAGCGTCTTTTTTGAGACCCTTTGCCGCCTTGAGTAGAAGTACTTGAGGGAGGAGGAGGAACCGCAATAGGAGTGGACCCGCCGGGAGGGATGAATTGTAAAGGCTTATGGAGAGGATCATCAACCACCACCACATCGGGTTCACCATCCATTTCGGGATCAAATAAGCTCTTGATTTCCTCCCTACCGGACTTAGTAGCTGCCTCAATTCGGGGGGTGACTTCCACAAGCACCTCTTTCATGTCCTCTTCGTGAGCAGCTTCTTTTAAGGCTTCGATTTGGGAGAGTTGCTCATCAAGCTTCGTTTTCAAATTTCTTGTTTTGACGATCTCCTCGTAATACCTTTGTGACTCTTCTTGTGCCTCGACTTTCTCCTCCCTCTCCTTGGAAAGTTTTTTTTCTAACTCCTCTATGTGGCGGGCTAAAATGTTTTTCTCCTTTTGTAAGGAGTCCTTCTACAAAGCCAAGGTGTTGCTGCGTTGGAGTGCATCATCTAGTTCCTTTTTATGGGAAGCCTCTATGCAACTAACTGCATCAGTCGTCTCCTTTGCATTCTTCTTTGCCTCGTCAAGTTGAGCTTTGAATGAAAGTAGCTCAATATCTTGATACTTGATGATGTCCTTATCGTGGATGACCTCCAGCTTAAGGCGATCAATCTCTTGTTGGCGCTCAATAGAAACTTCGGAGACTATTACGGCTAAATGAATAAACGCTTCATGTTGTACATACACATCATGCATACACACTAGTGAGCTCTCTTTGGCAGTTCCAAAGATGATGTGTATAGAGGGGAGGAATTTGAGCTCGTCAAAACAAATCTTTGGGAAAGTAGCTTTAAGTTCAGCTAGTTTCTCCGTCGTAGTCGGATCATGGGCAGGAACCGAGGGAATTTGTTCAGATGTGACCAACGGTTGTTTATAGTGCTTATGAGACTGCCTAGTAGTTGATGATCCAGAGTGTTGGTCACAGGAAGCGTCAGATTGAGAGCCCCGGTGCGCGAACTTGTCTCCACTGCTTGTAGGAGGGTTAGTTGGGTCGCTTTGACGTGAAGCATGTGCTTGGGACTTCCTTCTGGACGATGAAGATAATTCTCGAGAATGATAATCTTTTTCCCGTCCTTCGTCTCTGTCTCGGCGTCTTTCGGACTTGGAATCCCAACTCGAACAGTGGAAGGTGGAAGAACCACGAAGGCGATCGAAAGCGTGTGAGTAAGACATTGCACCTGTAAAATAACCAAACGAGAACATATTAGTAGTTGCTATGTTAAGAGTTAATTACAAGTGAATGGTAGGGTGCAAGTGCTTGTGTGTGTCCTAGTGTGTCCCCCTAATGGACAAGTAATGTTTTCTTTACTCATAGGAGTTCCATCTCCTCGGTTGGAAAGTTGCCTGCGTTCGCCGCTTCTCGCGGGTGAGTTAAGCCCTTCAACGCCAAGGCCGGTAAAGTCATAATTCAACAAATCATTTTGAATCGAAATATCAGAAAGTCCCTTCAACATGCTCTTCATTTGTTGAGAAGATAACCCTTTTCGACCGAAGTTATGACAAATTTTGGGGTCTCTTCAGCTTTCTTTTTCTTAATCCTGTATGCCAGATTTTTTTCCCTTTCTTGGGGGAGGTTGCGATTGGCTGGTGTGTGGCGCATCGACTGCCGGCGCTTGTGCAAGGCCCGCATCTTCATTTCTTGGCCCTGCGCCTTCTGATTCCTTTATCTGCCCTTCTTTGGTGCCTTCTAGAATTCCCTCAGCAAGGGGCACCACGGGGTCATTTAGTTCTCCCTTCTCTCGGCGACAACCTTCGGGATCGCTCTACTTCCCGGAAGACCAATTCTACGATCGTCTTCTAATAGCTGGAATAGTGAGAATAGTTCATTGGTGACAAGGAGTTTGATGTCCTTATCCTCCACCGAAGTAGCGTGGATAGCCATAATAGCCCTGGAATATCTAACGCCTTCTGGCCAAGGGCGAACACCTGAAAAAGTTGAAAGAATTAGTATGATTAGGGAAGAAGATACGGTTTGAATTCTTGAACTAAGGGCAAAGGCGGGGATAGTACTTACGTCCTTCCAACCACCTTCTCGTGAAGCCGGGAGGATATCGCACGTAGAACCATTCTTGTTTGAACAAGGAAATTTTATTCCATGCCCCCATTAAGACTAGACATTTGAGCATGGGCTCAAGGAAGACATACGAAGGACTATCAGCTCGTCTTTTGAAGTTGTAAACGTACCGGATGTCTTCGGGAGTGGGTGGACGAAATAGAACATTCATAAAGAGAAGGAAAGTACCATGGATAGAGGCATAGCTATTGGGGTGCACTTGTGTGGGAGCGATTCCAATGTACCTCAGCATTTCGCGAACAAAAGAGTTGAACGGTGGCACACATCCGACCCAGTACATGAACTTATTGCATGCGGTATATCCAGCTGGGGGCAAGTGAGGTCTATCTTGCCTTGATAGAACCAAAACGTCTTTAAAAGGAATCCTATAGATAGAACACAATCGATAGAGAGCAGCTTCACCAATTTTCGAAGCCTATGAGTCCGCCGGATTATTCAAGATGATGGCACCCTCCGCAGTATCAGGAGCTGGGCCTATAACTTCTGCAGAAAGAGTTGGGATATCGAAAAAAAAATTTGCTTGATGTCTTTACTTCTTCTCTTTGCTGGCTTGGTACTATCAAACAAGGTAGCAGAGCTTGATTTCATATCTGACCTAGAAGACATTGCAGTTGAACGCTTTGTATAACTCGGGATCTATATCAGCTATACTCAGTAGACAATTGATATTAGAAATAATAACTTGTCCCTCTGTGCTGTGTGTGTGAACTAGTGCAATACAATATGAAATGAATGTGAACAGTTTAAAATCAGGAAAGCGAAAGTAAAACATCGATGCTTAGAGGTTTCGCCCGAAGAAGCCGTCATTGCTGACCGTCTCAGGCAACGTAAAAGGTGATCAGCGACAAAAGCTTTAGGATCGGATGTTGGCGTTCAGGATTATAATGTCCGTGGTTCGAATATGTTGGGCCAGTTTTATACTTAACTCGTGTTGAGTAGATTGGGGAATTTGTTCGTTCAAGTTGAAGTCCATTGATCCGTATATGCTAGTCATGTTGTCGTTAGTCACTTTATGATTGGGCAAGGCAGTATGCAGTCATATGTTTGAATAACACCAGTTTAGATGGTCTTAATTAGTCAGCACCGACCCCAATAATATATGCAGATCCCTATGTCCTAAACCCATAGCTGATCCCTTCCTTTCCAACCTCTATACTGATCCTTCCTTTCCTAGCATATACCGATCCCTAGCTTGACCTATACACACCGACCCCTTGTTTAATCAACATGTACCGAACCCTATGCCCAAGCCCAAATGTCGATCCCTTTCTTTATGATCCTTATGCCGAACCCTCTTTATATCCTAACGTACACCTACCCATTGTTATACCGATCCCTTCTTTTACTTCTTCTTTACTGACCCCTCGTCCAGCCATTCCACACTAAGCTTTCAACTCTTCACTCAAACCCATGCCGAGCCCTCTCCAACCAACGCTACCTCATCTGAACCCCCTTTTCTCCTTCTTCTTCCTTCTTATTCTCCTATTCCTTTATTTTCTCCTCCTCTCTTACGTGTCTTAATGAAACTCATCTACCTACACGCTTGAATAACACTCGAACTCACCCAAACTTGAAGGTTCGCGACCCAACCACGGAAGTAAGGAAGAAATTTTACCTATTCGACTTGGATTGCAAGGCCGAATCTTGGGTTGGGAATGAATTGGTGATAATGGATGTTGAAGTTGTGGTTCACACTCAGGTTTAAGTTTCGAAGGGGAGGCTTGTCCTTTCTCAGAACGATCTACTAAATTATGAGCGAGAGAATGAATAGGGGCTTAAGTGTTGAGAATATAAAATGAAAGTGGAGTAGAAGAAGATATGGGAGCATGTTTTGAAAATGTAGTTTGAATTTGGAAAGGTTTGAAAATTTCAAATTCAAAATTTGAGTTAAAGGCTGAAATATTATTTGGAAAAAAGTGCTGTATTAAAACAGCGATAACTTGAGATTTTTAACTCCAAATGAGTTCAATCTTTTTTTAAATGAAAGTGCTTTCAGTAGGCTCTGATACCAAGCTATGACGCCCCACCCCGAGACCCGCATTAACAAAGAGTATTACTGGGTAATATTGTCTGCTAATGTGGAGAATAGAGCTGGTTAGGAGCAACCATCTATAGCTTTGTCTTAAACATCTATTAATATAACTTCAACAAACTCCTTCGATACGAATGAGGGTAACGCATCCATATCAAAGAAATCTCGAATAGAGCGATCATGATGAGGATTACTCATAGGGTAAGACATTATTAATTCAATTATGGAATACTACGGAATAAAAATGTTTTCCTAGACATATTCTCAACTTATATCTACCCTAAAGGACTCGAAAAGGTTAAGGACATGGTAACAAAGGATTATGTAACACTTATACTGTACTTTGATTTATTTTCTTCGAAAAACTCTATATATTGTATATTATATAGAAAATAATTTTTTTGAGAAAATGAGTTTAAAAAAAATTGAAATTATATGCGAGGGATAATAGGGAGACGAACCGGTCTTATCCACGAGACTCGGTCACAATGTTAGAAGGGGTCGGCCTTAGGATATGCTGACCCCTATCCATGACGATCCATCAAAGGGGTCGGCATGCCAATTGCCGACCTCTCTCAAAAAATAATATAAAAAGATGTATATATATAAAATAATAATAGAAAAAAATAAAGTGATGATGATATATGGTGAGTAATGAAATAAAAGGGGAGATATACATGAGACAAGAAGAAGAACAGAAGGCAACATCAAATGTTTGGAAAATGCAAATGACAATCGATACGATGAAGGTTAAGATACAACATGAATATATGTATGAGTGTGCATGGGAGGAGTTAATCAATTCGACCTTTTGAAAGGTTAAATTGGAGAGAAGCCCAGAAAGTCCATATGACCAAATCTATGAATTTGATGGAACGAGACATCAGACCTGCTTCATCGAAAGTTAATGAAAGAATGATAACCAACTAGTGACTTGGATAGGCTTGTTTTCGGGAATCTGGTTTTCTCCAATTCAAAACACGTCATGTTATTCACAAGACATACTTTGGGGGGGCAAGTGTTACCCGGTATCATGGCCCGGCTACGTAAGGTTGATCATAAAGTCCAATTCCAACAGTTAATGGGAAGGATGATCAGGAGGCAACATTCGCATGACTAGAGTATAATGTTTAGACAGTCATATCTAGCCCTGGGTAAACAAGGTCAACGAATAGATGATACAGGATGTCAGAATTACGAAGCTTAGCTTGGTGGAATAGGGGTCGGCATAGATGTTTGAAAAATTGAAGAGTGTATGAATGGGTTGTCATATTGGAGGGATTGGCATGGCAGTGGTTACGAAAAGGGGACGACATGATATTGGGTTCGCATAGTATATGGGATGATCAGGTCGGCATAGTATATGAGATGTTCAGGTCGACATAGTATATGGGATGATCAGGTCGTCATAGTATATGGATTTGGTCGGGTTGGCATAGTAAATAGAATGGACCGAGTTGGCATAGTACATAGAGTGGATCAGGTCAGCGTACCTGAATGGATCGACAAAGTGTATGAAGAGGTGGATCGACACATCAAAAGCGGTCAGCATACTATGATGGGGTCGGCATGGCATGGTGATATGGCTCGGGTCGGTATGATTGGCACAGTATGTTGGGATAACCCTTCCTTATCGTGGGCCTAAGTGGTCAGGGGGGTCCAGGCTTTGAGATGTCAGCTAGGTTGAAGGCTGCCTTTATCTATAAATACAGGGGCAGAGGGCCACTTTTGGGGGACTCTCTCTTTGGCTGACAAGTGAAACTCTACCATTTTTGTAATCAGTTTCCTTCGGTTCTAACTTGTTCTCAAGCTATTTCTTATTGATTGTAACTATAATCAACTGAATGACAAAGCAATAAAGAAAGTATTTAGAGTGGACATAGGCAATCAACGTTGAACCACTATAAATCTTGTTGTTTCTGTTTTCTGCTGCATCTTTCTTGATATTTAGTGTCACTCCTCTGTTTTCATTTAATTTCTCAATTTATTCCACTACTTAAACCTATTCTCAGGTGTTTGTGACCAATTTGGTTGCAAATAATATTTATCATGTCAATTGCATGCCTCTGAATTGTCGAAATATGATATGGCCAAAGCTCCTTGGGACGAGCACTGCTTGATGTATAATCGTATTTTGGTTTTGATATTGTCTAGCTGAGAAAGAAGATCCAGAGTGCTGAATGTGAGCATCAGTCGACTCTCCTATTAAAAAATAAATAAATAGATAAAAGGAAAAAGAAATCAATACACAAAGAAACAATCTCTTTTTACTAATAATAAGAAGACTTATAAGCACAAACAAATTCAAATTACATTACAGTACAAGTTTTATATATTCTTAAAGCTTAAAGATAGCAGTTTAAGCCTTTTTGAGTGAACCCTTGGACATAGGAAGGGTAGAGTAAAAAGAAGCATTAAACCCTGGAGGGGTATTAATTGGTGGGAATTGATGATAGTCCCATTTCTCGGTCGGAAGACTGGCTTCACTACATAACAATTTGGCGTAATTAGTTCGCATTTCTTTAAGAAAATTGTCCTTTTCATTGCCCAAGAAATCAAAATGAAAGTGTGAAAATCATGTGTAAACTTCCTAGAGATCCCTAAGGAAGCAATATTTTTCTAGTCGAGAGGTTTTGAGAATCAACAATTTCTCTCTAAAGACCCTCTTTAATTTGATGAATTTACTTAAGAGTTCTATGGAAATAGAACTACCCGATGATTCCTTAATCTGTATAATTTAAGAAAAATAAGCTAAGATGCAAAGGAACAAAGATACTGGAATTCATAACATTGTCTGAATTACATACTGCAACAATAAAATTACTTGGATCGTACAATATCGACCCTTTGTAAAACTCGAAAATGAATCTCTCTTTATTGAATTTAACTTTCTCGAGGGAGGGGGGAGGGGAGTGTTGAGGGAAAGTGTAACGACCCGATATTTTCAACCATTCGCATCCGCACATGTCGGACTTGAATTGATCAAAATACCGCGTTGTAAATAAAATTTGGCAAATCTCATAATATACAGTAAGTAAATATAATCACAGATCACAGACACAGAGTAAATAATGCAGCGGAAGTAAAAGAAATAGTAGTTCATGAAGCTACTATATAAATATATCAGAGTTACATAAGATATAACAGAAGAAATAGAGTACAATAGAAGTCTCAATAAAATAACCAAGTACAAGCTGAGTAGAACAACGGAACTGAAATAGATAGGACAAGACAAGCAGATAATCTCCAGCGATTCAAATCTCCAAGAGAGTGGAAATCCAAATCTGTGAATAACTCAGGCTGACCCGAGCGTAAAGCAAGACACAAAACACTCGAGTCAGGACAATATATACTTATATAATGTAAACCAACTCAACTGAACTGTAATAAAGGTACAAGTAACTTAAAGAATGCTTGGGATCGCCCATTCTTTAAGGATCCGTTAAACTATCTACTATGTAGTAATATTCGCTATTATAATAATGTCTAATCTAAAATAAACATACTTTTAAATAGCATTAAGGAGTGACCCAATATTCCCCTTAACACGTAATAGTCCAAGTAGTCTATCCAGTATTAGCATACTCCCAAAATGGGGGCTACCCTCGATACTCCACAGGCTATGGGAGAAATCACAAATCGTAGTAAAGCTCGATATGGTAGGTGACACGGCACACAAGGCAATGCCAGGGTAGATATACCAATTACGCACACGGACTGATGGAAACGCATAGCAGCCACTACTGCTCCACCGCGAACAACACTCCCAAATCAAGGGTGCGCACCAAATCAATCACAAGTAATAGAATGGTATCGAAGAAGTGTGTCCGATAAGAGGTGCTACCTCACTGGTCCGAGATCGCTCCTGTTTTAGCCACCTTATGCCAACTCACGGGAGTTGGGTCCACGTATATATACCTTAGGATCGTCGTCACCATCCTACGTCATTCTGGAAACTCCACCGCGTACACAGTTGTCAAAGTAGATTTCGGTATCGACAGAGAGTATGTCCATATCCGATCCCGGTCTCTTTAACAACCAATCGTTATTATAACCCGTGGTTATAATTTAAAAAAGTTTATACTTCAAAATAGAATATCATTTCAAATCCAAATCTTTATCAAAATAAAGATAAAATCAATTCCAAACCATTTCAATATATTTAAAATATCATATCATTTCAAAACTTCATTTCAAATCATTTCAATATATCAAAATATCATATCTTTCCAAAACTTCATTTCAAATCATTTTAATATATCAAAATATCATATCTTTCCAAAACTTCATTTCAAATCATTTTTATATATCAAAATATCATATCCTTTCAAACTTCATTTCAAATCATTTTAGTATATCAAAATATCAAATCTTTCCAAAACTTCATTTCAAATCATTTTAATATATCAAAATATCAAATCTTTTCAAACTTCATTTCAAATCATTTTAATATATCAAAATATCAAATCTTTCCAAAACTTCATTTCAAATCATTTTTATATACCAAAATATCATTTGAGTTCAAATCTAAATATTCAACTTTAAATACTTTTTAAATTCAAAGATATCATTCATTTATTATCATTTCAAGTCACCTTTTAAATAGTTTATATTTCAATCAAAATAATTCATCTAAACCATTTAAAAGTGTAAATATTATACTTTCAAATCAAGTATTAAAATTTTCAAAGTTTCAATTCAATTCAATCATTTATTTCAATTAAATTTCCATAGACCATTTCAAATCTTATAAATTTCAAATATAGATTTAATCCACAAAATAACTATTCAAATTATAAAATAAATTCCAAAGCTTTAATATCCTATATTTCATAAGTCCAATATCCTTTAAATAGATTCAAATTATAAGTAAACCAAATATTTTCCATACTAATATAAACTTCAATTATTCATTCCAAGATTTAATATCATTTTAGATTCATTTCAAAATATCATTTCAAAACATCATTTATTTAATTTAAATTTAAATACCATTTAATCACATTTCAAAATAGTTGTATTTCCCAATCAACTATTCCATTTAAATCATTTAAAGTCAATTCATTATATTTAATAATTAAATATTTAATTTACAAAATTTAATCTTTTTCAAAGATCATTTATCCATTTAAGTTTATTAAAACAATGAAAATTCAACTTTCGCAGCACTTAGGAAATGCTACGAAATGTTATGTTTTAAAACAGTTCATTAACAAAAGACAGCATTAAAAATGCTGTAATATCTTAATTTAGTTTCAATTTAAATTTTAGTTAAATTTAACAACTATAGCACTAACAAAGTGCTATAATAACCTTTAGTTCAAATTTGCTATATGGTTCTTTTAAAACAACTACAACATTTACCAATGCTGTAATATCTTTACATTTGTAACGACCCGGAGTTTTCGAACCCGAAAATTCCAGATAGTTAGAAGAAAAAGAAAAGAGATAGAAGAAAGAAACAGAACAAGACACAGATCCTCACATTCGCAGCAAAAGTCAAAATACAATATCAAATAATAATATCAGTTATACAAAGAAAATTGTATTTGTTAATTACATTTTTATACATCAGAGTTACAACATTCACAAATATACTAGACAGTTAGAATTAACATGTCTCTAACAACTATAGTATATCACAGCGGAAAACACTCCATACGTTCCTGCCATCCAGCTCGCCTCCTGAGCTCCAGAACGTCCTTTCCTGAAATCTGTAATACTCGGTCTGACCCGAGCATTACATCAAAGTAACACCCGGGTCAGGCTGGAAACCAGCGTGAGTAAACCCATATAATTTAAAATTCTAAGGTTGTAAAACTTCTTTGAAAACCCGGGTAACTCATGCTTCACTACGAGTTCATTACTTGTTATGCTCAATACTTACTTCACATATCGATTTAAAAAGAATCGAAGTGGTTTCGGGTATTAACTAATACCCGACTCCTGCCTCTTCGAATCCGATGTCATCTTAATCCAAATTATTCAAATGAAAAACAATTCAAACTTTAAATACAGGGTGACACTATTTTAACCCAACATATTATATCACATAGCATTCCATATCACATACCAGAGATATTAACTAATCTAAGGCATACAATATTATTCAAAGATTAACCAACCATACCATCTCTAATTAATTTAATTAACCACAATTGGATTAAATTAATTACTTCAATTACTTTCAAATCCTGCATACTTAACATTAATTAATTACAATCCAATTAATTTATCATCCCTTAATTATCCATCTTAATTAATCATTCCTGATTAATTATTCTTTAATTACATTAAGTAATTAACCCTTTATTACTCCATAGATTAATTAGCCTTAACTATTGCTATTAACTTTTAATTAATTTCCCTAGTTAATTAATCACATTAATTAATGATTCTCTAATTTCTTAATTAAAATAATTACTTAAGAAATTAATTACTTAACCGTGCTTAATCATTAATTAACTACAAACCATTAAATTAATTAATCATTCCTTAATTACCTTACAAATCAATTAATTAATCTTAAATTACAAATTTAATTACCTTTAACAAATCATTTTCCTTTGTTAATTACTAAATCACATTATTAACTTAACCTTTAATTAACATTTAATTATATTTATAAAATGATTAAGTTTTAAAACATTAAATTTAAGTTAAACTAGGATATAAATCAAATTTGATTTCCAGATTAAAACCTAGATTTAAAATTTTGCTTAAAACTTTACCTTCAAATTTAAAAAAAATCCCTTTTTAAAATTTGAACAAACAGGTTTAAAAGAAACCTGTAACCAAACTTTTCACCCGAGCTACCCCTTAATTGCTTCGAGTAAAACACTACCTTGCTTCGAGCCAAAACTCGAATTACTCGAGATAAACTCGAGTATACTATTTCCTAACAAACATCCTCAGGCACAAAACAATGCACACCGTACATATGCACCGAAGCTCCGATCAACTTCAGCCAACCTCGCCGATCGTTCCCCATCAGCAAACAGCTACACGTCTCCCCACGATCATCAGATCGTCATACAGAGGCTCGAAATCAAATCGAGACTTCAAACTCGAACCTGGAAACAACAACAGGCATCACCATCAAAGCCTGTCAACGCCTCCTTCTCGAAGCTCCGACCGCCGTTACTTCTGAAACTCTGGCCACGTTCTCGTCAACCCACCATCTACCATCACCAGAAACTTCATTGCACTAGATCCACTGAGTAAGTCGAACCAATCCAAAATATTCCTCCCAGACAAACTAGGGCTACAGAACAAAAACTTCCATCGCCATCTCCACGGTGATCTACCAACACTTCTACCATTTTTCTCCAAATCTCTGACCACTCATCTTCCTCCAGAAAGATACACGAACTTCCAGACCAACGAGCTTCTCAGAAATCACCAATTTTCCATTTCCTGGTCAAACCCGAACTACTCATACATCCCACCATTAAAATTTATGATTTCAGTTTTAAAAATCATGTTTTAGGATGAGAATTCAGTTTACATTCCTGAATTTAAAATTTAAGATGTTTGAATTTTTGACTTATATTAAATTTGCTCAGTTTTTCTTGATTCCAGAGATATTACCTATTTATTTTAACTTAAATAATTTTTAAACTTTAATCTATGATAAAGCAAACAAATTTTGTTTAAATACTAAATCCTAATAATGACTAGATCCAGAGACAAAACATTTTAGATTAAATCCTAAATTTTGAAACTGGGAACAGAAGTGTTCAGGCATACATTCATTACTCATCTAAATATTCACTACTATATACACACAAACATATTTGGCTTCAGATAAAATCATGCAACCTTATTTCATATACTTAAAATTTTTAAAGGTGATGTTACTCACTGTTATTTATAAACTTTCAAATATTTAAAAACAACAGAGCATATATACAGGCATTCAATACTAACACATACACATGCATCCATTTCAATCCAGATTTTCAGACAAGCAACATGATTTTCATTCATATATCAAAATGAAATCCAGATTTTTAAGCTGTTTTTAAAAATATAGTTTACTCACAGAATATTGATAAAATTTTGATTTAAAGCTGAGATTTACTCACATCTGTATGAACAGAGAAGCTTTTTGAACTGAAAGCTGCTCCTGCACTTGAAACTGGAAGAATTTAAATCAGGTTGAATCCTTGAAGCTGCAGATCCGATCCTTGTTTGGTTTGAGAATTTGTTGAGCTTCTATGTTTTTGTTTCAGATTTGAACTTGTGAAGAGATACCCTTTGATTTGATTTTGTTTACTGGATTTTTGTTACAGATTTCTTCTCAGGTTTGAATTTTGTTTTCAGTTCTCTTTTTTTTTCTTTTTAATCTTCAGGTTAGAAATGTATCCAAGAAAATTGAAGAGCAAAAGTATAGATGTGTATATATATTTAAATTTCCTTTAATTGATAATTTTAAAATAAATGACACTTGTATTACATGTAGAAATTTAGTACACACTTGTTTAATGCATGGCATAAATCCTTTACACTTGTTAATCTCATGAGAATTTGTTAAATTGTATATATTTAACTTACATTTGTAATTTCCATGTATTAATATATTTTAATATATATTTATCATACTCTCAATTTGTTCTTATTTTTAAATATGTATCCACACTTTTACAAATTTACAAATATCCTACCACCCATGGCATATATATACATATATATATTTACACACTTATATATTTGTATAAGTATACATTTAAAATTTTCAACATTATAAATTTTGCATATATCTTTATATATATAGATATATTACTCATTTATCCAAAGATTTATTTGTTTAACATACAAATCGGTGTTTTTATAAATTTAATCCTGTTAATTTACCAATTAACAAATGTCCAAAAATCCGGGTTATCACAACATTGTATTTCAAAAAATGCTGTCAAATCAAATTCAGAGTTTAATTACGATTTCACAAATAATTAACTTTTAATATAAATCCTTTTAACTTATAAAATCATATATTTTCACATTTTAAAACAATCATTTAAATACCTTTATTTCTATGATTTTATAAAGTCCAATTTCCATACAAAAATCAAATTAAAAAACAATTAAATTTTCATTTCTTTAATTAAATTCTTAACTTAACAACTAAGTTTAAATTTCCAAAATATAACTTATTTCCATTTATTTTACTAAATTAAAATTTCACTTTTAAACAAATTCCACAAAATTCAATTCAAGTTATATTTCCAAATTCAGCTTAAATATTCATTTATTTCATATTTTAATTTATACAAAATCATTAACACTTTTAAAAATTATTATTACTTAATAAAGATCATTAAATTCATCTTTTAAATCAAATTTTTCATATATTCTTACTTTACATAAATTCCATTTATAAACAAAATCATAAATTCCAAAATTAACTTATATTTCAAATTCTACTTCACCATCTACTTAATTCACTTATTTAATTTGTAGAAAATCACTAATAGTTTATAGAAATCATTTTAATAAAATTTAAATCAAAATATCATAATATTTACATTTTTAAATATTTTAAAATTTTCAGAAAAATAATAAACCACGGGTCTGTATATAATTTTCTATCCTATGTCAAGTGATATAGATATATATCATTTCAATCCATAATTTATAAAGAAAAACCGGGTTCTATCATTTCAAACCCGCAATCCCAAGTTAAATAAAATAAATAAAAACCATTCAGGCCTATCATTTCAGCCCATAACGATTTTTCCCTATTCTAAAGTCCGTTCGGGTATGTATCATTTCAACCCATAGTGATTCTAATCTATAGGGAACTTGCAGTGTGATAACTGATATAAATAACAGAATAGCATGAGATAACAGTAACATATGGTATAACAGGTGTAAATACAGGTGTGAACATCATATGATTATAATATAGCAGTTATAACAGGATGATATGCATTTACAGATTCAAGTGATGTCAGTTTATCAACTATATAAGTACATATTAGTCTGATGAGATTTACTCACCTGTATTAGCTGGAGATGACAAACAACAACACACAACAGAGTAGCTTCGAAGGCACGACAACACGAATATGATTTGAGAGTGGAGAGCCAAAGGTAATAGCCTTGAACAAACATTTACACAAAGCAATAGAATAGATATAAGTTTTCAACACAAATACCACTAAACAAAGCTAGAAATGGATGCATAAACAAAGTCAAAGTGTTTGCACTTGCTTTCTACCATCTATGCTTCAGCTCCAGATCTGAAATGGCATGGCTAAAGGCATGGTTTGGATCTGGTTTGGGTTCCTAAAGGTCGGCCTAGCATGTGTTAACAAAGTGGTGAAGTCTCGGTGCATAAACTAGGTGTTCAAGGCTAAACAATGCAATATAACCTCACATCTTTGGCACAAATAGGTTCGGCCAGAGGTCATGGGTCATGGCCAGTGGCTCCAGGAGGTGGTGGGTAACATGGAAGAGGGTGGAGGTCAGGCCAGAGGTGGTGTTGGTGGAGGTTGTGGCGGCTAATGGTGGTAGAAGGTGGAGATGACAAACTAGGATTGGTTTCAACAATAGGTGATGGGTTGTGATAGTTTTATTGGATTTTTGTGTAGATCTTGGCCTTGGGTTGGTTCGGCTTGGGGAGGAGGGCTAATAGGGTGGGTGATGGTCAGAGGAAGGGGGTGGTGGTGGTCGGCCAAAGCTTGGAGGAGGAGAACAAAGCTATGAAGTAGAGAGCATATGCAATATTTCAATAAGAAAAGTCATAAAAACAAAGGAAGAAGATGATAATTTTTACCAAACCTTGAACACAATGGAGCCGTGATTTTTTTTTGTGGTTTTGAGGAATTTTTTTCTCGTGAAAAAAATGAATAATGCAGCTGAAAGAAAGTAGGAAAGGTACGGCCAAAAAATCAATTAAGAGAGGAGTTGAGAAAGTGAAAGGTCGGAAATGCAAAGAGACTTTGGAAGTTTAAAACCTTTCAAATTTCCACTATTTTCTTTTTAAATTTTAGATAACTGAAATATATATATATATAAACTCAGATAAAATATGAAAATTTAGTAAATAAACAAAAATAAATTAATTAATTATTAATTATGTATAATTTAATTAAGTAAAACAGCAAAAATTGCAACTAGTCTTGAAAATATGAAAAATAAATGCAATGAACTTTGGAAAAAATTTATGTACTTGAAAAGTATTTATAAATAAAGATAAGAACACAAAATAAAAATGAATTCACAAAATAAATAAATAAATTTTAATTAAATATAATTTTAATGAAGAAAATATCAGAAAAATGGAAACTAGGCTTTATAAATTGAAATAAATTCAAGTAAACTTTGGACAAATTATATTATCACTTTAAAAATAATAAAAGACAAAATATACATAAAATAAAATATTAACACATATTAGAACAAAATATAACAAATAAAATATAATTTAAAATAGACAATATTGCTAAATACATCAGTTTACACACAATATTGAAATATACATAACTTTCACAGTTTAAGTCCGTTTCCAACGAAACAAAAAGCAGGGTTCAAGTTATTTAATCTATTTTCATAATAAAAGGTAAAATTTAAGATTTTAAATAATTTAAATTTGAAGTTTAAAAGTCAAAGTTTGAACAGTTTGACCAGAAATTCAATTTACATTAAAATATTCAAATTATACTAGTTTGAACTATAAATCACTTAATAATCAACATATATATTTAAAAATGAAATGTTTGAAATAAAATAAATTTAAAATAATTTAAAAATAAAAGAAATTCCAATTTAAATAATATACAAGAGTCTAGGGTTGTTACAGAAAGTGGAACGGTCGTAACCTTAGGAAGATTCCAGCATTCTCCAAGATGGATCGGTCAAGATGGATCGGTTCCATGCTCATCCAAATACCTACTATGCAAATGCGTAAGTAAATTCCCACTCTTCTCCCTTAAGAAGGAAAAATTAGTCAAAACATCATTAGAACAAACTTTGTAGAGAAATTCCACTAAAGTGTCCATATCTTCGATAAGCATCCAAAAGAGCATAGTCAGCTCCTATTTTCTTTTATAACTCTTTCCTGATGAAGGTAGGAGTTTTTTAAAAGTTTAACTGCCCGTTTTTCTTTGAAATCCTTCAATCGATTGACATAAATACAAAGACACCTATATTTCCCAAATAAACTGTTGTAATCTTCAACTGTCTTCTTAATCTCTCTATTTAATTGCTGCACCTTCTTCTCACACTTCTCATATAAAATATCAAAGTAATACTTGTTTCTCGTCCTAAACTAAAATAGTAAATTTATTAACTAAAGCTAACAAATAATTATAAGCATTTAGAGATGATAAACTATATACCTGTATTGTAGGAACTTGTGAGGTAGAAACCTTGGTTTTCTCCTTGTTCGATTCTTAACTAGCAGTTTGGACGTCTTATGCTAGGATGTTTTTGTGAGAAACATCATGAGGTTTGGGAAGATTAGGAAAATATGTACCATGAGTAAATGAGTCTAAGCCTTGACCGCCTAATCCATTACCCCTGTCTCTTGGTTATTATGGACCCTTACCGCCATTATCCCCACCTTGATAATCATCATCATCATCTTCATCATCATCTTCCTCCTTGTTAAAATCTTTATCTCCTCTAAGTGGAGGGCCATCGAAAGACAATAGCTCCTTTGGATCGACAGTTTCTTCTTCAGGAAATTCATCTTGAAGTGATCCCCAAACTCTTTCCTGCATAAGATCGAATTTCCTCTGGAATTTTTTTATTTAATTATGGAGAGAAGGCAAGTCCAAATCAAGGCATTTTTCAATGTTGTCATTATATGTTACAAAAAGAGCATCTTCATAGTATTTCTTTGTGATCTTGGTAAGGGTTTGATCCAGGAAGAAAGAAACTTTCTTCTTAGCATCTTTTATAATGATGTTAGCATGAACTAGAGTGGCATGTTTAGTTTTTAGCTAGCTTTCCACGGACTTTATCTTATCGGCCATTTCGGCCTTCTCTTTATTAGCTCATTCAAGCTCTATCCCTAAAGTATTCACACTCTCTTCAAGTAACAATTTGGCTTTCTTCTCTTCATTAAGGGAAGAAGCAAGTTTTCCCTTCTCTAGAATAGCCTCATCCTTTTCCATTGCAGTATCAATCGTACGACTTTGCTATAGTCTAACTTTAGCTATTAATGAAGAAACTTGCTCCTCAAGCTCTACAACTTGACTAATGGGTCCCTAGGAGGCTTGTTGAAGGAATAACATATGCTTGGCCGCCTGAAACATACGACAAATATAAGTTAAGTAAGGATGTACCAAATTAGAGTCTAGATTAACGAAAATACTAAAAGACAAATACCATCAAAAGCTGCTGATAAAAAACATAAAGATGACCCTTTGAGAAAGTTGGTGGCTACAGTGGCATAAGAGAAGCCACAGTTGGAGATTGAATAGCTGAACGGACAAGATTATCAAACCCCATGGAGATAGTTTTAGCCTGGGCCTTTGAAGGAAGAGATTCGATGGGAAGGAGTGTTAGACCTAACTCCACAAACAAGCATTAAAAACCAAAAGCACAAGTGGAAAGCAAGATGTTTAATAAAGGATTCGAGGTGTGAACATCCTTTGAATGATTTTTAGTATTCTAGTCCGGAGAACTTTTATCAATGATTTTAGGATCTTGTGTGGTCAAAGAAGCATTCACATTCAATTCTTCATTAATAATGATGGAAGTCTTGACCTCCCAGAGCTTAGCCTTTTTACTCAGGTGAGGGATTGAAACATTAATTGGGCATTGGAAACTGCCTTCCTTTTTATAACATTGATAACTTTAGCAATAGAACCCCCAACAAGGGAAACCTTAGTTGATTCATCCAAAGAAGAATCGTGAGCATTAGCCTTTAGACATGGAAGCTACGACAACAGCAGATGGACCTAAATCAAAAGAAAATTCATAAGACATTGACACAAAAAACTTCATTTGAATTATAATGAAACCTCACTAGAAGAATCATGCCGAATAGGGGAAGAGTTAAAAAGGGCATTTTGGTTGCCTATCACTAGGAATTGTTTCCCATGAGCATCCCTCTTTACCATGGGAGGTTCCCCAAACACTTTGTGGCAATCTAGAATCAAGGAGTGTTTTTTGAGATTGGTCTCATTCATAATTTTATTTGTCTCCTAAAGCCTGCGATGTTGAGTTCAAATCTCCAACCGTTTTAGCTATGGAAGAATCTTCCCATTTAGCACTAGTTCTAAAAGAGAATAACAATTGTAAGGTGACAACATGAGGTAATATCTTTAATAATAGTTGTAATACCTTTGGTGTCGCACTTTTTTGGTGTCAACGTGAACTACCAAAAATGCCCTTCTGTGGATATTGTTAAATCCCTTAAAATTAGGATCTAAAAATAAACCCACTTTACAAACTGAAAATTTCCCTCTACAAATATTAACAAACCTTAATATCACATAAAAATAGGATCTAATAAATAATTTTTTTTACAAATTCAAAATGCACTCTACAAATATAATCAAATCTTAATCACTATAAAATATATTACAAATAAACTTCCTTTACAAATTCATTTTTATTAATTAATAATAGAAATAAAAATTTGAACTTAAAACACCCCTCTATA
The DNA here is from genome assembly GCA_030737815.1 of Allium fistulosum. Taxonomy (NCBI): domain Eukaryota; kingdom Viridiplantae; phylum Streptophyta; class Magnoliopsida; order Asparagales; family Amaryllidaceae; genus Allium; species Allium fistulosum. The sequence continues at coordinate 149,922,765 of CM060905.1, read as the reverse complement.
TATTATCAAAATTTAATCACTTAAATATAGGATCTCATATTAAACTTTTTTCACAAATTCAAACGCCCATAAATGTAGGATCTAACAATTAAACGTGGTTTACAAATTTTAAATGCTTCTAAAAAATAGGATCTTAAATTAAACTTTATTTACAAATTTGAAATACTTTTTTTACAAATATACAAATCTTAATATCACTTGAAAATATAAAATCATTTTTTAACTGATTTAAACATATACAATATGTAAGAAAAATAATTCACGTACGAAGCGCGTGCCATAACACTCGTAAATGATGAAGGAAAAGCAACAGAGTTTACTAGGAGTAGAAATAGACCATCCAATTTTAGAGGTATGGCTTGTAACATAGAATAACTAATTTTCCACATCTCTAGATTTGTTTATCAAGTTGCTAATCAAACTTTTATGAGGGAGAAGGCGATACATGGTACCCTCTGGCTGGTTCACCACTTTGATGGGAGTTACTAACGAGTGAAGGGTACCTACATCAAGAGATGGAAGGTCAGCTTCCCTGGCTAGAATTTCAAGGCAGCTTAAATAGGTGCAGGAATTAGGTAGCAACTGTATCGAAGCGATACCTAAATGGTCCTGGTATAAAAACGAAGAAGTCGAAAAGAGGGAGATAACAGGATGCCAAATGTGAATTGGTTTATAGGCGAAGAAACTTTTCGGAGGATTGTTTATCCTTCCAGATGCGCCCACTATTCTTGCCTCAACATCAATAATGCAAAATTAATAAAGGATGGTAGTAACTTTATCCTAAGAGGTAATAAGAGATGGAACTAGTCTGTAGTCTCCTTTCTTGGAATTAGGAGAAAGTTTGGGGCCCTTACTATATTTTTTCCAGCCATTTATCTGTTAAATGGTATTGCCCACGATCAATGGAGTATTAAATATTTTATAAAAAGGCTTAAAATGTTAAGGATAAGTGGGATTTCCAAGATATAGATGCAAAGATGAGTAGCTAAATGCCTAATCAATGAATACTTAAAATCTAAAACTAACTATTTAGTTCATGCCAAAACCAAGAATAACTATAGAACTTGTAACAATTCGATAATCCATCAAGAAGTCCATTTATAATTATTAGATATCGGGTTTTATGGATATTGAAAAGTATTTGTAATCAACTGAAAACTCATTAATAATTATTAGATTTATGGCTGGATGATGAAACCATGACTAGCAATTAGGGTTCGATCAAGATACCATGCTTATAGCACCTTATTAGGATCATAATAAAGTGTCGAACCGGTAACCCAGTGTCGAATCCATAATAAGGTATCGAGTTCATAAATAATAAAGTGAGTTTAAAATTGCTAAGAAATGTTTCAACCGATTATCATGTTTTTAAGGCATCGAATGCATAAATACTTTATGAGTCTACAATACTATAACTACTTTCTAAAACCATAATATGATATCGAACTTAAACAAGATATTAAGTTTATAACCCATACAACAACTCATTAGTTAATTGTCAAATTTATAAAGGGATAGCAACACACTATGAAGTTACCAAGTTTATAACTGAAACAACAATCTTTCAAACCATTGCCAAATTCATAAATGGTTATTGAAATTCTAGACAATTGTCGAACCTCTAACTAATTGTCAAGTTTATAATCAGTTAGTGAAGCCTTAAAAATAACAAATTTCAAATTAAATGTCGAATCTCAAAAGGACCGAAGAATTCGTGAACTAGAGTTTAATCAGTAAAAGTATATTTAATTTTAAAGAAGATAGTTAACAATTAATTAAATTCCTAATTAAGTGTTGAGATCTTAAAAGTTTATAGACCCTATCATTAGCAGTACCTCAGAAAGTTATCGAATTTCTGAAAAGCTTTCAAATTCACTATAACTTCAATCAATCAAAAAATAAGTATTCCAAATTTTTTTGAATTCAAACATTAAACATCAAAGAATTATAATGAGTGTAATGGTTCGATTTCAAATCCAATCTTGGAAAATACATTAAAATGCCTGATTGATTAAAGCCCTAAATTTTAAAATTAAAGGTTCGCTTTGTTGCCTTTTTTGTTTAAACTAAGTAAAATAGAATTATACCTTGAGATTGAGCTCGAACGATAAGGAGTTCGAAATTTTTTTGCTATTGAAGTAAGAAAATTAAAATTAATTTTCTCAAGTTTAAGCTGCAGGTAAAATGTTGAAGAATAAGAAGAAGAAGGAGACAGGTATTTATAGGGAGAAAAAGCAGCAACATGAAGCCGTGATTTTAGTTTAAATGGATGGACGAGATCAAATAGAATACCAATAGGTGGTAATGTGGATATCGAGGCAGCAAACATCAATATCAAGGTGGTATCCTGAAATGCCTACATTATACTAAAATATAATACTATTTTATACAAGGGGTAAATGTTATCATAAATGATGACATTGAATGCCTAGGGAGACATATCAAAATTCAGGAAAAATAGAGGATGTTGAAGGTAAATGTAACGACCGCCTTTCTTACACTGAAAGATGAGCTATTAAGGGTAGAAGAAAAAGAAAGATAAGAAGAAACTAAACAGTCACAGAATCTTACACTACAACAAAAAGGACTTTTTATAGCGTGTAAAAACCGCTATAAAACTTTCTATAGCGATTCTATAATCGCCATAGATCAACATGTTGTAAAAAGTCTGGTAGATACTATAGCGTGTCATACTTGCAATGGAAAACGTATTTTTCTTGCCATCTAAAATAGGCCATATTGATGCAACTATTTTTCTATAGCATTGTGAAACGTGCTATAGAACTCTTTATGACGCATTTTAGTTGCTATAAATATGTCGACATGCTATATTATTATAACATTTGAACGCGCTATGGAATCATCGTGTCAACCTTTTATGACACATTGAAATGCTATAGAAAATTCATTACTATCTATTATAGCACCGTCTTATTGCTATGAAAACTATTTACTCTTTGCAAAATATTTTGTATAGCACTAACATGATGTTATAGTATAACAAAGCTGAACAATTTTTCTTTTTATTGCATAGTTAGAACGCTATAAAAAAATTCTATTGCACATTTTTTGATGCCATAACATTCAAAGCTTACAATTTTCAATTCTACTTATATATTATAACTCAAAAAACCACATTCATCACATTAACATAAATACACAAATTGAGTCATAAGCCAAATCACAAAATATCCATCTTAGATTCAAGAACATGTTTACCTGATCAACAAATATACAACACATAAGTCAACCGAGATTTCATGTCAATGCGCTGCTACTAGATCAAATTAGTCACCGTTACTGGTTTCAATGGGGCGGCTTGGTTCATCAATTGGGCACTTAGTCTTCTTTGTAGGTCTTGAATCACTAGGAATAAATACATCTTCTACACAATCTTTTTCTGAACAAGCTGCTAAAGCACATTCAACATTATCTATACCAGATGTTTCATTATTGTTATTTGTGCCGCATGAATCATTGTTGTTGTCTGCGCCCGATGTATCGTTGTTGCCATGTGCAAAAACAGCATTTGATCCATTACTATCATCATGATGAATGTTTGCTTCTGATTTAGTGTTATATCCAACCTGCAATCATAAATTAGTAAAGGATCATTAGCTGCAAGTATCAGATGGATATGTTTTTTACCCTGTAGAGATTCATTTCATAAATCAGTGTACAATTCTAGATTCTAATGACTTAACATGCTCTGGCAATGATCAAAGAGGTTCTAGAAGGCAAAAACACTGCTATAGTGTTGTTTGCCTGGATTGTGTTTCTTAATCATTAATAACATGAAAGGAGCATTTTTCAATCATGAAATACAAGCATGCTACACTCCGCAGATGCCTGAAATACTATTTTATTTAGCTCTAAAATTTTACTAATTATACATATTTTAACCTGAAATCTTATTTAGCTCAGTCATGAAATACTATCTTATTTCTCAGTCATTTCCTATTTAACACTTATCTATGAGAAGAAACTGCAAATGTACGTGACAGTAAAAGCCTGGCTGGACAGATCAATCCTAACTGGTTAACATTATGTACATTAATAAGATTTCATATTCTACACCTACGGTAAACGTTATTTTAATGTTGATATACGCTACAGTTTTCTCTCCATAAATGTTAACTTTTGTCCCAGGTGCACATGTCATGATTGTATAAAAATACATGTTTCTTTTCTTTTCTTGTTTAGATTCTAATTCAATTTCTCGTATGTTATTATATGTACGACACATTAGTGTCGGTTGTGTAAGTTGATTAAATAAGAATTATTACATGAAAATATTATTTAGAGAATATCTAAAGATTCTAACCATAAGATGACTATTTCAACCGACACTGAAGAATGGAGTCAAACATCAGTTTGATCGGTAAACTGATTCAGTTGTTCCATTCCACATATATGTACAAGTATAATAATACTATTTTTAGACTGAAATATCGCTGTTTGAAGTAAGAATTGCCAGGTAAAACATACCTGAAATTCCAATATATTCAAAATTTGGTTGGTTAAGTTCCTATAAAATAAAACTAGACTTCGATATTTGAGTCCACAGCTTCAAAAGATATCACATAATCACAAGAGTCATGACAGAAGCATTAAATTTCCATGTGCTTGCACTTTTATTTTCCATCTGTAAACAACTGCCATAATGGTAGTTGGTAATTAAAACTTTGCAACTTTAAAATAGCTAATTAAACATATTGTATAAAAGCATTTTGAGAAAGATTAAACTGAAGTAAATAGAAAGGCAGAAGGGAAAAGAAACAGGCATAGAATAGAAGGTTCAAAACAGCTGCCAGTTGAGTTATAATTAATGTTATTATAACAAAATATATATGTGGAAGAGAATAACAATGCATTTCTGAATGATTAAAAGATCTGATATAAGAAAAATGAAAATAAATACCGCCTCTTTAGATCACATGGCCATATTTGATTAAATCAAGATACTTGATCGGTTCCAGACAATCGTTTAAGAGTCATTAACTATTCTGAGTTATCTGGATTCAATACTCACCACGTAATTAGGAAAAATAAAGCTAGCACGGACAGTCAGTTTCTACTGTTAGTATGTATGCAAGTATTGACACTAACTCATAACACATTTAATAAAGGTAAAGATATACTATATGTACCTCGGTTATATGACTATATGCACTATATAATATTGTTTACCATCTGTAAAAAGGGGAATTGTGCCGGACTTGAAAACTAAAATTGAGATAAAATTAGCCATGCTAGCATGGTACATAATAAAATCAAGATAGGCATAGAAACAACAAGGACAATATGCATAAACATACTGGAGAAACTGCAAGATCATGTTGGAAAGAAGCAGGCACCAGAAATGCAAGTGCAAGTGGGAAGAGAGCATGAACAAGAGTGATGCAGCGCGAAATCAGGATGAACAAATTACCTTAGGTCGCTCCACCATTTGTCGCTCCACCATGGTATGTCGCGAGGAAGAAGAAGCGCTAGAAACCCTAGGTCGCGAGAGCAGTAGGAAGAAGGTCGCGAACGACCTATGTCAGCTTCAGCTAAGTCGCGAAATCACTCCTCTTCCTTAGGTCGCGCGCGTGATACTCTGCTTTAGGTCGCGACTGTCCCTAGGTCGCTGATTCCTTATGTCGCGAGCAATTAGGTCGCGAGCTTCAGATTGTGTTGCCGCTTCTTCCACTAGGTCGCTGAAGAGTTAAGTCGCGAGGTTTTCTTAAGTCGTTCCATTTTAGGTCGCTGATGAAGTTAGGTCGCGAAGTTTTGTTAAGTCGTTTTGTTATGTCGCTAAGTCGGAAATTCTTATGTCGTTAGCTGTTTTTTTTTGTTAAGTCGTGTACTGTTTTATAAGTCGCTTGTGTTGTAATTTTCTTAGGTCGTTTGTGTTATGTTGTAAACCCTATAAATAGGGATGTGATGTCATTGTAAAGGAGTTAGTCAATTTGAATAAAATTTCTTTTGTGTGCTCTTGTGCCACCATTAAAATTGGTAGTCGAGTGTTATCTCCTATCTCCACCTTCGGCATTCGAGTGCGCTCGAATCAACGATTGTTGAAGCCAATTCACGGAATCAAGTGCGCTTGATCAACGTTCGAAGAATTGTAGATCTTCTCTCACGGCATCGTGCGCGATCAACGTGTCAAAGAATGCTAGAATCCGGTATCTTCGTGATCAACGGATTTGGGCGTGTGGTATTTTTCAATCCACCGATTGCTATTTTCATCGTTTCATCCATTTTCCGTATTTCCGCTGCGTCAAAGAGAATAGCTGCAAATGCTTGATCAACAAGAATGACCCAAGAAAACATGAGTCAGACTGAAAGCAAGGTGCAAGCAAATTGTACAAATCAAAATTTCTCGAAAAAATGATCCTGTAAAATGAAAAATGAGAATCTTGCACATAAAAAAGCTGCAATATGCAAACAAAAGAGGAGATAAAGAGATAGTTATGTTAATGGAAATTGCACTGAGAGGTAAAGTGCAATTGAAATCCAAATGAATGTGATGCAATCAAAACTATATGTGGTGCAGATGCATAACTATGTGCAGATGGAAAGCCAAAATACAGGCAGCGTGATGTAGATGAGCAGTAGTAAAGCATTAGGAAACTGTGGGAAAATAGGAACTGCATGTCGTGGGAACTGCAGGCATGAGAACTGACACTGCTACATAAACAGAAAGCTAAGAGAAGGACATAAACAACATGGTCACAAAAGCAGGTCGTAAAAAATAGTTATAGGAGCATGATGCAAAGATCGAACTACCAAGGATAAAGCTCCTGGATAAAAGAATCAGCTGCCGAAAATAAGTGTTCGAACAAGCAAGATAGATATGACAAGCAAGCAAACATGAGCAAGGACTGAAAATGATATCACAACAAGTACAACAAGCGCAAAATGATCAAGCAAGCAAGATGCATAGTAGGTGAAGCTACTTGCCATTAATGGGCTTACTTATCTTGTTTACACTGTCAATTTCATTTAGCTAACAATTTTTCAGTTAACAAAGAAAATAATTAAAGTAAACTCATCAACACCCATCAATTTTGACAACTATACATGTCTGGTGTAAAAAGACATAATATTTTAGTAGCTAATGCTTTGGACAATGTATAACTTTATAACAAATAAAAGACGCAGTAACTTATTCATAAAAGGATTATTATAACTATGTTTAATATTTACTTAATGGTTGAGAGTGGTTTGTTAGGGAACTAGTTACTTGGTTAAATTTTATGTTCAATGAATAGGTCCAGAGGACATGAACCGTTATCCTATGTATATTTACTTAATGAATAATTCCCATATCTGAAACAGTCATTTCAACTAATGCATATCACTACCATTTTGGTAAAATAGAAGTAAATATTCTCCAAATCACAAGTTCATCTTGCCATGAGTTAATTACTTATTTTATACATAGTTAATTTATTTAATCCATGTATTTATTAAATTTATTATAAACAGAGGTAGTATCAAGATATCCCAATTAGACTTACCACTTGAGCTACATTTGCTTCATCCCAGATATCGGGCAATTTGTGCCCCAAACTCCATCTTGCCATGAGTTTCTTCTCTCTAATAGTCCATTCTTGCATTGTAAATGGAAAAAAATTATGTTAATGTTCTATTTGATTTAAATAAAGTCTGATTATTGATTGTTGATTAATTTAAATGTGTCCATGGATTTCTATCTATTGAAATAAGCATAAAACCTTAATGGTTAACAGTTAACACACATCAAATATGTTAACAAATGTTCATTAAACATATGTGTTATGTTATCCAACAGGGAAAAAAAGAAAAGAAAAAAAGAGGAAGTAAAAAAAAGGAAAATAAAACGTTTATAGTTTCTTTTTAAGAAACTTTACATCCACACATTCTTTTTAGACATCCAACAAAATTTCACCGACCTATTCATACGAGAACAATCAAGATAAGCGTTCATAAAGTTTGTTAAAAATTACGAATCATGACTTGAGATTCTCATATGAAGGATGTTTCATGATTTCGTAATCAACTATAAACGAAAGTATCAATTGGTTGAATAGGTGTTAACAATTTTCACAGAATAATTCAGTACAACATTAGGCAATGCTTAGGGATACAAATAAGCAATGCATATGCAATATCACTAAAAACAGACAGGCACGTATAAACAGGAAGGTAATATCTCAAATACAGACAGTGATTTACTACATAGGCAATCATAGGGATACAAACAGGCAATGCTTAGGGATACAAATAGGCTATGCATGGGCAATATCCACTAAGAATAAACTACATAGGCAATCATAGGGATACAAACAGGCAATGCTTAGGGATACAAACAGGCTATGCATGGGCAATATCCACTAAGAACAAACAGGCACGTACAAATAGGTACTTGATATCTTAAATACAAACAGTGAATATAAACAAGCCATGCTTAGGGATACAAATAGGCTATGCATAGGCAATATCACTAAAAACAAATAGGCGCTTAATATCACAAATACAAACAATGAAATACAAACCGTCAATGCATAGGCAATATCACTAAAAACAATAGGCATGGACAAAAAGGTACGTAATATCTCAAATACAAACAGTGAAAATGTGAATAAACAACAAACATGCGCGTAATATCTCAAATGTCTCCTCTTATCGGTACCAAGCATCAACATAAAAGGAATGTCTTAACTCCAATATACGATACATGGCAATGAAAATCAAAATACAATCACATAATGACTGTTCTTTTTATGTGGCAAACATGAAATCAATATATAACACATGACAATGTAACTGTTATGTTTATGCAACACTTTATGACTTTATTATGCAACTGAATTGCACTTTAAGGAGTTTATGTTCACTCAAAATAGTGGCTAACCAATAAACAACAAACAGATAGTGATAGTGTGCATGTTTAATAAAATACAAGTTAGGATTTTTGTAGTGATGGTTAATTGGATGCAACCATAGAATTGTTTTACCTTATCACTTATGAATTGTTTTATGATATAAAGGTAAAAGATGTTTATGAAATTTACCAAATTCAGTCCATGGGATGAGACACCTAGAGCAGTGAGCCATATCAAAAGAATTGGCTGGAAAAGGAAGACGGTGCATAGAAATGATGCCCAATATTGCTGGAATACCACGCTCTAACACGAAATGCACTTGAGCCTCATGGTTGTCTCTAGGAGCAAGAGAGACAGTTAGAATTCCCCTATCCAGCAGATCACCTCCCCAACTTGCAATCTGTAAAACAACACCTCAGTTTAAATGCAAGGAACATCATAGATAAAAACAAGTACGTTCAGACTTTCTTCGTTCAAATTTTTTTTGTGCTCTTGGAGAAGTAAACCATATAATAATTTCCAAAGCATAACACACTTTGTACTTTTTGAAAAGTGAAAAGGTACTTTTTTGAAAAGTGAAACACTACCTTTGCCGGACACTTGGAACAACTAATATAAGAGAATACTTTTTCTTTCTTTTTTTCCTTTTTTGAACTGGATATTAATCTTTAAAACTAAACAAAAATCATATTTCAGTGGACCATTTAACTTCTGTGTTTCATCTCTTACTCAGTATCTAATTTTCATAACGAAGCAGAACTGCAATTGTGAAAATATATCACACATGATTTTGCTACACATCCTACAATAAATGTGGAATGGGTAGCCCGCATGGAGAAAAATGGAAGATTGATCCAATTGGACCTGTGAGACTGACCCATTCATTTTCTGAACGAGGGATAAATGATCTGCATTTTTGTGAAACACCAAGGATTTTGAAATCAGAATTACTTACCCCACAGCCAGTATCAATGGCAGTTCTTACACTTCCATCATTCATTCCTGAAACAAGATCTTGCAACAAATCAACATATGCACCAACTCCATTTGGAAACATGGTCCCACCACCAGGAGTAAGTGATCAACTGTGAGAGAGATACATGTCAAAACATGCTTGAAATATTTAACCATTGGCGTGTTTAGAAGAACTTCTTCATCGTTTTATAATGGTATGATAATTAAGCAGTGAAAATTTTTAGACGATGGTAAAATGATCCAAAATTGTAACAGAAAAATGATAGAAGCGTTGTAATGTTCTCTTCACATTTAAAAATCTTAAGCCCATAGCGTTTTCAAAAATATATATAAATAGATAAAATCTTAAACCCATAGCAAATTAGCAGTCAACAAATGAGCTAGACTAGTCTGACTACCACTTAGTAACGATGTTTGGACACATGCAATACAATGATAATAATAACTGAAAGAATATTTTTGTCCAACTATATGCAATTATAACTGAACAACCTGACCCAGATAATTATACAATATTCTACAAGACTAATATATTGTTCAACATCATATTTTATGCACCACCTGAGATAAACTTTGTTGTGATTACCTAACAGTATTGTAGGCATTGCATAATATTTGATGATTGTTTCAACTAAATGTATCGTCTTTCAAGAAAAGTTAGCTATTAACCATCTTACTCTTATAATACTTAAACATTTGTCAGAACATGTAGAAAACTTCGAACAAAATGTAAAATCTTATTCAGCAATCCTTATTCAACAAAATGTGAAACTTCTATCTCCACGACGCTTTCTTTGCCAAACAACGTGAAACCAACGGATGCCTACAACGATAAAAAGGTAATTTGTTAAATGTTCTTCAAAACGTGAAGGTGGATCACTGTAGTCAAGATGAACAAGCTTGGTAATGTACACAAGTTCTATAAGTGAAACCCAAAAAAAAGTGTGGAGAAACTGTGATAGTGGCTTTCTAAGTTAAATTGTTTTTGCTAGGTTCTTCAAATGAAATATTAATATTAATTTTATGTCTGTAATAAGCATATAGTAAGCCAAATTATGCCAACAATGAACAGAGCTGATTCCAGTTTAGAAATTAAAATATCATCGAAATGAACAAAAATAGTAACAGTAATAATTAAAGAAAAAAAATGCCTCATCAAGTAACTAATCCTCAACTACTTTCAAGCGGTTACACAGCCAGTTTCTACATGACAAAAGTCTAAATATATATATAATGCGGGAAAAATGATATTATCTATAAGATAAATATGCATCATATATAGATCTACTTGAATTGCTAAGGTGAAATACAATAAAAACTTTTTCTGAGAGCACTATATTCAGTTCCAAAATGTTTTCTATGACAAAGGTCCAAAAATATGTTGACAATATTTAGTTTTAAAAGGGTTTAATACTAAAAACAAGATGGATATTGAAACTTGTTCATCACCAACACAATTTAATCAGATTTAATTCAACTATACCATGTTTCATCTTTCCAAACATCAATAAATAATCTCTAACATGTAAGAAGAATAAAAGTAACTTAATTTTCTGATATAGTAGCTTTAAAAATTTCTATAACGTACAAATATAATCAGATATTGAAAAAATTGTCGCATTCTTACACTCTCTCTTTCCTTAATCTTTCTTCCTTACCCACCATTTCAAATCACAACTCTTCTCTCATCCTATATTAAATAAATAAAAATAAAAATAGTCATTATTAGCATCGGTATGAATAAATGGAAGAACTAACATATCTAATTAGTACCTGGTGGGGAACAACAGGCCAGCAATCCTACTCAAATATGTCCTTTCTCCTTAAACGCGGAAGGCGATGAACTATAGTCGCACGACTGAGCTGGTCAAGGCAATCTATGGACAAACGACAGAGGTGGAGCAATCGATGTTGATGGTTGCGTTGGAATGGCATTTGATTTGGTTAACCTTCGATATAGAGAAAGTCCAGTATCGAAGGATCATTCAACAATGAGGTGTCGATACTTCAGTAGGTTGGAGAAGAGAAGAAAAGTGGCACAGTGAAGTTAAGAACTAGTAATTTGGGGTTTAGGAAGTGAAGGGTGAAAAGAGGGATTCGTGGCGGGATAGGAATAGGAACGATGGAAACTAAAAATTGGGCCGCCAAATTTTCACGTTGATTAATAATGGCGTGAATTGGAGCTATATTTTAGTCTAAATGGCTACTAAATATCTAACAAAAGCAAGTCATATTTCAATGCTATTATCACTTGCCATTAATAGCCCATTTTCTTGTAGTGTTACCTTGAATCAGAATAATATATAATAGATAACATATGTATTACATAGTCATTCCGTAATAATAATACATCAGAGTCTTTACATTACAACTTCAACTGGACAGTTATAACTATCCGTCCAAACAAAATACATATATCATACATAAACACAATAGAAATAAATATAATAAGCCACGGTGAAGCCACTTGCTCCAACTCCTTCAATGTGCTTCCATAAGAAACCTAGATCACTTGACTACTCATAAAAAATTTGAATACCAAGAGTTTTAGGAAAGGGAAATAAAACCCCGGGTTAAACATGGGTCTGGTGTAAGTAAAACTTACACAGCTTAAATTTTATTTTTATAAAACACTTTGAAATTAAAGGTATCTCGTAAGACCACGCCGCACATAAACAAGGATGGGTTTTTACCTTACGATAACCAAAACACTTTATACAGAAATCCAATGATGTTATCATAATGTCTTTAAATTACAACTACTTTAATTCAATTGACTATTTAATAGCAGGGATAAGAGATTCTTGGTTTTAAAACAATTCACTTAACAAGAAAATTAGTTAAAAATAAATAACCGATAAGTTTTTTTAAGAAACCTTAAAAACAAATAAACTTTAACTAAATCATAAGTTTAAACTCAATAACCATAATTAATCTTAATTAAATCAAAATTAAATCATTAATAATCCAAATTTTATTTATAATTAAACCCCAATTATACTTTAATTAATTAACATTTATTTAAGAAATTAAACCCTCATTAAGTGGATAATTAACCATTAATTAAATAATAATTAATTAAATAATTAACTCTAATTAAATAATTAATTAAAATAAATAACTTGATTAAATTAAAATTAATTTTCTTTTTGTCTTAATTAATCATTATTTAAAACTTACTTAATTAAAAATAATTTACTTAGTTAATAATTTCTTAAACTCTAATTATTTAACCTAATTACTTAATTAATTAATTAATAATTACCCAAATTAATTTAAATTAAATAAATAAATTATTAAATAATTTAAAACTTAAACTTTTGACTAACTTAATTAATTCAAAATGTGATTTAAAAAACAATCTAAAAGAAAAACACTTAAAACTTGAAATCGTGAAATTTTCCGAACTGCATCCATGGCGACTATCGCTATAAATGCAGTTCGCTAGAATTGATTTTTAGGTGAAATCTTTACTTTAACTTAGCTACTCCATCTTTGAAAACACAAATGGGAAAGTTTTGAAAACTTAAAAGAGAGGTAAAAACTTGGAAAAACATTTTCAAAAATCCAAAGCTAGAAAATAGCTTTCATTTTCAAATCGGATCTCAAGTCCTTTACGACTTTTCAAGGTGCAAACTTCACAACATTTACATCATATACATATGGTTTTGTTTTCATAAATATACTACCATAATATTATACCCAATATCGCATATCCATATACATATACATTTCTGTAACGACCCCGAATTTTATATGAATTTAAACTGATAATTAATTTAATTTTTGAATTAAAATTGTTAAATTAATGGATAAATGGATGCGATTTTCCCTGAATTAAAATAAATTTGGTATAAATCATTTAAATTTAAAATATTGTATATATATATATGTATATATGAGAATATATATGTATATGGGCATATATGAGTAAATTTGAGATTATATATATATATCTGATTTGGATTTAAAATCTTAAATAAATGGTTTGAAAATAATTATAAAAAATGTAGACATTTGACACAAATATGATAATAAATAATTTTGAATTTAGAAATTGATGGTTTATGTTAGAAATTAAAATAAATAGATATATATATATATATAAGACAGTAAGTATTAAAGTAAAATTTATAATAAGTATTTGAGTTAGAAATAGAAATAAATAAATAAAAGATGAACTATAAAAATAAAAGTAACACTTGACTAAAATCTAACAACAAAGCTTTATTTATAAAGTAGCATTATAAAGACAAGTTAAAAAGGAAACAAACAAATACATTCAGTATGAACAAATAAATCTAAGTATGAACACTTGAGAAAAATAATTTACATATGAAATGGCTTGCAAAGGAAGACAAAGCAAGGTACAAAATAAAATAAAGCAAATAAAGGTAATTTTGTACATGATAATAAATGTTGGCCTCCTTAGTACACGAGGAAAACATCACCAGCCACCAAAATATTATCATATCAGCCGAAGTTAACAAGTATTGCAAATGAAAACATAAAGGACATTAGCATTGTATGTTTGCATCTCTAAGTACACTACCCTATATCTTACCAGCCACCAAAGCAAAGCAAAATATCTCTGGTATTTGTACAAACCCATATTATTCTCTTGTACAAATAACAGCTATATCTATTTCATTTCGTTCATTCCAGCTGAGAAAATCTGAGTAATATCATCTCAACTTTAAACAAACTTCAAACTTTAACAACAAAACAAAATCAAAGTGAAGTTGTTTCAAACAAACTACAACATATAATTTCAAACCTGGAAATCAAAGCTAGATTAAACAACAAGTAACAGATGCAAGATCAACCAACAAATACAGATGTAAATCAAAGATAGATTCCAGTTTCAGTTAAAAGCATTCTCAGTTTTCAACTGCAAAGCCTGTTCTCTGCTATTCGAAACATCCAGGTGAGGAAACTCTTTTTAAACCTCTAATATTTGATCTGTGGTTTGAATTGGTTTGAATGATTGCTGATATGTGTATAAATGCATATATATTCACTGTGCATGTTTGGGTGTTTGTTTTTCTCTGTTCCAAAGTATAGAGTTCAAGATAAAGAAAGAAAAAATTCAAAATCTTCTTTCCTAATCTCTTCTAGGCCATAGTCCTCAAACAAACCAAGGTTGTTTAAACATAAATGAAGAGCTAAAAATAGTTCTAATCATGATTGTGATATATGGTATTTGGAAACATAGTTTTACAGAGAAAGATTCAAAGTATGTTAAATTTGAATGTTGCGAATTGTTGATTCAATTAAATCATCTTTGAAAGGTAGGATTTTTAAGATAAAAATTGTAATTTTTAGTTTTGTATTTTACGAGCAGTTCGTATTTGAACAAATTTTGCATTTTATCCATTTTCTAACAATCGAGTCAATCTTAAATGTTGGAATTTTGTTTGAAGCAAGTTTGGCGATTGTTGCGTTCAGGAAAATTGTCGAAAAAATTTTCTATTGCGCGAGTTGGTGGGACAAGTTCAATTTAGGGTTTAATCCCTGTGTTTGGTAGGTCAAAATCGTGAGTCGATCACGTCATCGCCACCGTGTTTCTGGCGATTGCACCAGGGGGAGCAGGAAATGAAGGCTTTGGCGAATGCGGGGACGAGTTGGCGAGGTTGATGATGCTCGACAATGGTCAGGCGATGCGTTATTGTGGTCGGAGTTTGGTTCCAGTGTGGAGTCGAACAACTCGTTTTCAAATCCTGTTTTTTTTTGTGATCCGAGTGTTCGTGGCAACGACCGAGGGTGGATGAGCGATCGATCGACGATTGCAAAGATGGCCAAAGTTTTGGCAAGTGGTTGTGCATGTATACGTGTATCACATACATACCTGGGTTCGTGGAGTTGGGGAAGAAAGGCGGAAGCTCGGGTCCAAGCATGAGTGAACAGGCGGTTTACTCGAAGTAAATGGAAGGGGGTGAAACCCGAAGTCGAACTCGGGAACAAATGCGTTTGGCTCGGGTAAAGTTTGTTCTAGGCTTTGAAATCTGAAACTGTTCTCTGTTTGAAGTTTTAAAACTAAATTTAAATTCATCAATCAAGGTTTAAACCTGAGTTTTAAAGTAAAATGTACATAAAGATTCAAGTTTGAATGGAAATGTGGTTTGTAAATAAATAAAGTTAAAAATTCAAATTGTTTAAATAACTCAAAAACAACTAAATGTTGAAGGAATTTGAATTTTAAATAAATCTGAAATTTGTAAATGGGAAAAATTCAAACAAGTTAAAAGTAAAACCTGGAACTATATTTTAAATCAGATTTTAAAATTTTGAGATTTAATTAAGTTTTATAACTTAATTTTGTTTTAAACCTATTTGAAGGTAAACATAATCTATTTCAAGTTTGAATTGGAATTTAAAAAGAAATTTGAAATCAATGTTTCAACATATTGTAAATAATCATTAAATCATATAAAAATGAATGTGTTACTTTAAAGTAATGAAGATTAATGATTTCTAATTCATTAACGAATGAATTTTAATAGTGAATCGATTTAAAATTAATAATGGTTAATGTAAGAAATTTTCTTTAAAAAGGTGATTAAAGAAATTTAATAGTTAATAAAATCATTAACTAAGATTATTTGAACAATTAATTAATGTGATAGATTTTAACAATAAATTTAGATTGATTTATTTAATAAAAATCAATTGTGGAATTATTAAGTAAATTACTATATGACAGTAATTATAGAATTAATTTTTCAATGTAATTAATTGAGTTAATCGAATCTGTTCAAATTAAATTTCTTAAGTTAATTAATTCAGAATAATCAGTTGATAATTTGGAAAATATAATTACTTAGAGAAGTAATTAACAGATAATTACTGAATGTAATTAATTGAATGATGATTTAAAATCTGAGTATAATTATTTGTGAATAATTAAAGGATTAATTAATAATGGTGATTAATTAAGATTAATTCAATAATTAAAGATTAATTGATTCATTGATTTAAAATTGATTAGTTAATAATTAAGGGTTAACTAATAAATTTGAAAGGAAGATTTATTTCAAATAATTTGTAATTAAATTACGATAATTAACCCGGATTAATAATGGATACATCTGATTTAAATTAATCAGTTGATAAATAAATTTACTTGTGAATGCTGGATTTGACTGAATGATTGAATTGTTTAATATCTTTGATCTGTAATGCTTTGTGATATATTCTGATTTGTGTGTAATATGTACTGTAGTTCATTTATCTGAGATGAATGTAATTATTATCTGTAACTTATATATCTGTGATCTGTGATTTGTGAATGAAGATAAGCGTTATAGTTATACCGCTTATTAACTATATTTCTATATTCTGATCTGTGATGATTGAATGATGTTGCACTACTGTGTGAAACCCCTGGACTACACCATACACACAAAAAAATGGATTTCACATGGAAATCAGTTAAGTCGCAGATTTTTGACAATTTTAAAGATTGAATTCTTGAATCCAAATAGTTTTGGAAATTGGAATTTAAGAGCTTTGCAAATGAGTTTCAAATGTAAAAGTTATTTTAAATAACTTAATAAAACTTGATATTTAATAAATTGATTTGAATTTGAATTCAATACTTGAAATTTAATTCAATGATTTGGAAAACTAATTTATTTCAACAGATAAAAGCTCTTATATAAGAAATGGATTTCCAATTTGAATTAAAGGAATTTCAAGTTTGAATTGAAGATGGTTTTCCAAATTACAAATAAATCTTTGAAAACGTGTTTTTGAAAACTATCAGTTAAATTTTTGTTTTCAAGATTTAATGAGTTAATCCAATTGAAATGGAAATTGATTTGGAAAATCTGTGAATGAATCTTTGTGAAACTGAGTGAACTTTGTGAAATGAAATTTTTTGTTTAAAAAGATTAAAAATGGTAATGTGTTTAAACCATTTGATAGAAAGGTTTTGGGTAATAAATTGTGACTTAATTGGAATCCCATTATCCATATATTTTGTAAATATTACACTCATTATTCGGTTTAGTAGGGAGAGAACCTTTGTGTCATATAATCCGTTCCGAATAATGAAACGTCGTATATGGATTGCATTTGAAGACCGGTGTTGAAGACCGGGTGTTTCCGAAAACGATAAGATAACTTATCGATTGTCTCTACACTGAGTCGCGCCGGTATAGAGATTTCCTAAGTGATGGGAAATCCGATCGGGATTGTGAATACCCGGATTGCAAGGGCTTCTTCGGAAGTGCCTTCGGTTCTGTTCGAA
The DNA here is from genome assembly GCA_030737815.1 of Allium fistulosum. Lineage (NCBI taxonomy): Eukaryota > Viridiplantae > Streptophyta > Magnoliopsida > Asparagales > Amaryllidaceae > Allium > Allium fistulosum. The sequence goes on along the minus strand of CM060905.1, from coordinate 149,904,684 downwards.
CCCGGAACATACTTGTATGGTTACATGTCTGACATTACACTTTGAGATATAAAGCTGATTTCTTTCAAATACATTTATGTTGGTGGCGGAGAATTTATTCTCTTAGCTTAACACTCTTCTCTGAGACGTACGAGCTCAGAGGTTATGTAGTTGCAATTTATCAGCGATATACTCCTAATTTGGTAATGTGGCATGCTGAGTATTGCTGTGTGTTGATCATTTTTGATCAAAGCATAGCTTTGTGAAAAAGCGTAGCTTTGTAGACGAGACCTCATCGAACCTCACAGACCGGAAATGGTCGAAACAGGAAAGATGCGGCAAGGTTATGAGGGTCGCACCCTTTAGGGTATGTCATTTCCTTCTGGAAAAGGGTGGTATCATGGTATGGAGCCCAGCTACTTACTCATGTGGACACACTTTATTTATTACTGTGTGATGTTGGTTATGGAGGCCTCGGATAAAGGTCCAAAAGGACCCGGGGGTGGCATATTCATGTAGTAGTTACCTAGTTACAGAGGTAACCTGGCCTTGTGTTGGCAGAGAGCCAGGTGGTTCTCCGGGCGTCCCGCCAGAGGCGTACCCATGTGGCAGTAGGAAGTTCCTTAGCCTGACCATTTGTTGGAAATGCAAAGAAACAATACGAGCCCTTTACGATTGCAATTGTATAACCTGTCTCCTTAGGTAGCAGCTATAGCAGGCATAATATAATGGTACCTATGCTGGCTAAGATTAATATTGTATTTTCGAAATGATTTTGTACACTATGCACTAATAATAATATCAAAGAGTTTATTGCGTAGTAAGCATGTTTGATTATCATAAGAAGAAATCTCCTCCATGTCTGCGATTGCATTGTGTGTGTGGTGGGAGGTCTTATGGTAGTTTCATTTTCCAAAAGCATTGTAGATTTCAATGTTTAAAATTCCTTTGGTGTTTGTTTAAAGATAAACTGTTTTTGTTTGCTCATACCAGTCCCACGACTGACTCGGAGTTTATTGTTCCCTTCCTAAACTCTGGGTGCCCACAATTTTCCACACGGGTAGTCTAGAGTTGGGTTTTTCGGATAGTTAGGTTTAGTAGACTAGTTGGAGCTAGTTCAGTTCATTGGAGATCAGGACTGACGTTGCTTATCTTGGTGCAACGTGATGGTGGTTCGAGCTGATGTTGGAGCTGTTGGAGTCATTCTCTTTTGTAGATCATTTGGAGTGATCTCTTCCATTATTGTTATTTCTACTGTAGCATTGTATCATATCTCTGATATTGCTGTGTATTATTGATATCATCGATGTATATCATTCTGGATATTGTATTCATTGGAGTTGTATATGATATCATTGATTTCTTTATTTCGCTATGTTGTTATACTTACTGTGTTATAAGCTCCGGGAAGCCAGATTCGGAGATTGAATCTACGGCATTTGAGTACAAGTGAAGTACGGGTGCCGATTTTCGAAGGCCGAGTTTTTGGACTCTTACAAGTGGTATCAGAGCTGAGGGTAAAACTTTAGCTCAGGAGTATAACACATTAAGTAGCTCATTAGAGATAGGGTGAAGTATACCCTAGAATGAGTATCTCTAAGATATCCGTCCCTGTGTCTCAGTAAATTCTCTTACTATTCACTAATAATAAGTATGAGTGCAAGAAGAGGATGAGATAGGGGACAGGGGAATACGATTATAAATGGTCAATACCCTGCAATAGTGGAAACAAATTTTCTCTATCAATCTCTTTTGTTCATCATCTTTTCTCAATTCTTCGATAGTTTCTGGTAAATCCAGGAAGAAAATTCGATATATTAATATGGGACATAAACTCCGGGTGGACCAAAATTGTTGTTTGGATGAATTGGTTGCTTTGGTTGCTATGGTTGATAAGTATACTTTAGTTATAAACTGAAAGTTCTGAAATCATATCCATATATCTATCTATTCTTTGGGTCCTAATGTATTCTACGAATGGTTAGTTATCCCTTTGAACTAACCGATGCCCCTGCACATTTCGTAGATCTGGAAAACTCGAGTATCTTGTGAAGAAATTAAATAGATTCGTTCTCGTATCTATTATTGATATTCTAATTTGGTAAGCCAAATGCAGAATAAATATTTAGTTGATTTGATGAAACATTCTTCATCTATCTTTGTGTCTTCCTGGCAACTTCGAGGACGAAATTCTTTTAAGGGGGGAAGTCTGTAACGACCCCGAATTTTATATGAATTTAAACTGATAATTAATTAAATTTTTGAATTAAATTTTTTAAATTAATGGATAAATGGATGTGAGTTTCCCCGAATTAAAATAAATTTTGTATAAATCATTTAAATTTAAAATATTGTATATATATGTATATATGAGAATATATACGTATATGGACATATATGAGTAAATTTGAGATTATATATATATATTTGATTTGGATTTAAAATTTTAAATAAATGGTTTGAAAATAATTATAAAAAATGTAGACATTTGACACAAATATGATAATAAATAATTTTGAATTTAGAAATTGATAGTTTATGTTAGAAATTAAAATAAATAAATATATATATATATATAAGACAATAAGTATTAAAGTAAAATTTATAATAAGTATTTGAGTTAGAAATAGAAATAAATAAATAAAAGATGAACTATAAAAATAAAAGTAACACTTGATTAAAATCTAACAACAAAGCTTTATTTATAAAGTGGCATTATAAAGAAAAGTTAAAAAGGAAACAAACATATACATTCAGTATGAAAAAATAAATCTAAGTATGAACACTTGAGAAAAATAATATACATATGAAATGGCTTGCAAAGGAAGACAAAGCAAGGTACAAAATAAAATAAAGCAATTAAAGGTAAGTTTGTACATGATAATAAATGCTGGCCTCCTTAGTACACGAGGAAAACATCACCAGCCACCAAAATATTATCATATCAACCGAAGTCAACAAGTATTGCAAATGAAAACATAAAGGACATTAGCATTGAATGTTTGCATCTCTAAGTACACTACCCTATATCTTACCAGCCACCAAAGCAAAGCAATCTCTGGTATTTGTACAAACCCATATTATTCTCTTGTACAAATAACAGCTATATCCATTTCATTTCGTTCATTCCAACTGAGTAATATCATCTCAACTTTAAACAAACTTCAAACTTTAACAACAAAACAAAATCAAAGTGAAGTTATTTCAAACAAACTACAACATATAATTTCAAACCTGGAAATCAAAGCTAGATTAAACAACAAGTAACAGATGCAAGATCAACCAACAAATGCAGATGTAAATCAAAGATAGATTCCAGTTTCAGTTAAAAGCATTCTCAGTTTTCAAATGCAAAGCATGTTCTCTGCTATTCGAAACATCCAGGTGAGCAAACTCTTTTGAAACCTCTAATATTTGATCTGTGGTTTGAATTGGTTTGAATGAGTGCTGATATGTGTATAAATGCATATATATTCACTGTGCATGTTTGGGTGTTTGTTTTTCTCTGTTCCAAAGTATAGAGTTCAAGATAAAGAAAAAAAATTCAAAATCTTCTTTCCTGATCTCTGCTAGGCCATAGTCCTCAAACAAACCTAGGTTGTTTAAACATAAATGAAGAGCTAAAAATAGTCCTAATCATGATTGTGATATATGGTATTTGGAAACATAGTTTTACAGAGAAAGATTCAAAGTATGTTAAGTTTGAATGTTGTGAATTGTTGATTCAATTATGTAACTTGAATCATCTTTGAAAGGTAGGATTTTTAAGATAAAAATGGTAATTTTTAGTTTTGTATTTTACGAGCAGTTCGTATTTGAACAAAATTTGCATTTTATCCATTTTCTAACAATCGAGTCAATCTTAAATGTTGGAATTTTGTTTGAAGCAAGTTTGGCGATTGTTGCGTTTAGGAAAATTGTCGAAATTTTTTTCTATTGCGCGAGTTGGTGGGACGAGTTCAATTTAGGGTTTAATCCCTGTGTTTGGTAGGTCAAAATCGTGAGTCGATCACGTCATCGCCACCGTGTTTCTGGCGATCGCACCAGGGGGAGTAGGAAATGAAGGCTTTGGCGAATGCGGGGACGAGTTGGCAAGGTTGATGATGCTCGACAATGGTCAGGCGATGCGTTATTGTGGTCGGAGTTTGGTTCCAGTGTAGAGTCGAACAACTCGTTTTCAAATCCTGTTTTTTTATGATCCGAGTGTTCGCGGCAACGACCGGGGGTGGATGAGCGGTCGATCGACGATCGCAAAGCTGGCCAAAGTTTTGGCAAGTGGTTGTGCACGTATACGTGTATCGCATACATACCTGGGTTCGTGGAGTTGGGGAAGAAAGGCGGAAGCTCGGGTCCAAGCACGAGTGAACAGGCGGTTTACTCGAAGTAAATGGAAAGAGGGTGAAACCCGAAGTCGAACTCGGGAACAAATGCGTTTGGCTCGGGTAAAGTTTGTTCTAGGCTTTGAAATCTGAAACTATTCTCTGTTTGAAGTTTTAAAACTAAATTTAAATTCATCAATCAAGGTTTAAACCTGAGTTTTAAAGTAAAATGTAAATAAAGATTCAAGTTTGAATGGAAATGTGGTTTGTAAATAAATAAAGTTAAAAATTCAAATTGTTTAAATAACTCAAAAACAACTAAATGTTGAAGGAATTTGAATTTAAAATAAATCTGAAATTTGTAAATGGGAAAAATTTAAACAAGTTAAAAGTAAAACCTGGAACTAAATTTTAAATCAGATTTTAAAATTTTGAGATTTAATTAAGTTTTATAACTTAATTTTGTTTTAAACCTATTTGAAGGTAAACAGAATCTATTTCAAGTTTGAATTGGAATTTAAAAAGAAATTTGAAATCAATGTTTCAACATATTGTAAATAATAATTAAATCATATAAAAATGAATGTGTTACTTTAAAGTAATGAAGATTAATGATTTCTAATTCATTAACGAATGAATTTTAATAGTGAATCGATTTAAAATTAATAATGGTTAATGTAAGAAATTTTCTTTAAAAAGGTGATTAAAGAAATTTAATAGTTAATAAAATCATTAACTAAGATTATTTGAACAACTAATTAATGTGATCGATTTTAACAATAAATTCAGATTGATTTATTTAATAAAAATCAATTGTGGAATTATTAAGTATAATTACTATATGACAGTAATTATAGAATTAATTTTTCAATGTAATTAATTGAGTTAATCGAATCTGTTCAAATTAAATTTCTTAAGTTAATTAATTTAGAATAATCAGTTGATAATTTGGAAAATATAATTACTTAGAGAAGTAATTAACAGATAATTACTGAATGTAATTAATTGAATGATGATTTAAAATCTGAGTATAATTATTTGTGAATAATTAAAGGATTAATTAATAATGGTGATTAATTAAGATTAATTCAATAATTAAAGATTAATTGATTCATTGATTTAAAATTGATTAGCTAATAATTAAGGGTTAACTAATAAATTTGAAAGGAAGATTTATTTCAAATAATTTGTAATTAAATTACGATAATTAACCCGGATTAATAATGGATACATCTGAATTAAATTAATCAGTTGATAAATAAATTTACTAGTGAATGTTGGATTTGACTGAATGATTGAATTGTTTAATATCTTTGATCTGTAATGCTTTGTGATATATTCTGATTTGTGTGTAATATGTACTGTAGTTCATTTATCTGAGATGAATGTAATTATTATCTGTAACTTATATATCTGTGATCTGTGATCTGTGGATGAAGATAAGCGTTATAGTTATACCGCTTATCAACTATATTTCTATATTCTGATCTGTGATGATTGAATGATGTTGCACTACTGTGTGAAACCCCTGGACTACACCATACACACACAAAAATGGATTTCACGTGGAATCAGTTAAGTCGCAGATTTTTGACAATTTTAAAGATTGAATTCTTGAATCCAAATAGTTTTGGAAATTGGAATTTAAGAGCTTTGCAAATGAGTTTCAAATGTAAAAGTTATTTTAAATAACTTAATAAAACTTGATATTTAATAAATTGATTTGAATTTTAATTCAATACTTGAAACTGAATTCAATGATTTGGAAAACTAATTGTTTTCAACTGATAAAAGCTCTTACATAAGAAATGGATTTCCAATTCAAGTTTGAATTGAAGATGGTTTTCCAAATTACGAATAAATCTTTGAAAACGTGTTTTTGAAAACTATCAGTTAAATCTTTGTTTTCAAGATTTAATGAGTTAATCAAATTGAAATTGAAATTGATTTGGAAAATCTGTGAATGAATCTTTGTGAAACTTGGTGAACTTTGTGAAATGAATCTTTTTGTTTAAAAAGATTAAAAATGGTAATGTGTTTAAACCATTTGAAAGAAAGGTTTTGGGTAATAAATTGTGACTTAATTGGAATCCCATTATCCATATATTTTGTAAATATTACGCTCATTATTCGGTTTAGCCGGGAGAGGACCTTTGTGTCATATAATCCATTCCGAATAATGATACGTCGTATATGGATTGCATTTGAAGACCGGTGTTGAAGACCGGGTATTTGCGAAAACGATAGGATAAATTATCGATTGTCTCTGCAATGAGTCGCGCCGGTATAGAGATTTCCTAAGTGATGGGAAATCCGATCGGGATTGTGAATACCCGGATTGCAAGGGCTTCTTCGGAAGTGCCTTCGGTTCTGTTCGAACCCGGAACAGACTTGTATGGTTACATGTCTGACATTACACTTTGAGATATAAAGCTGATTTCTTTCAAATACATTTATGTTGGTGGCGGAGAATTTATTCTCTTAGCTTAACACCCTTCTTTGAGACGTACGAGCTCAGAGGTTATGTAGTTGAAATTTATCTGCGATATACTCCCAATTTGGTAATGTGGCATGATGAGTGTGTCTGTGTGTTGATCATTTATTGATCATTTATGATCAAAGCATGGCTTTGTGAAAAAGCGTAGCTTTGTAGACGAGACCTCATCGAACCTCACAGACCTGAAATGGTCGAAACAGGAAAGATGCGGTAAGGTTATGAGGGTCGCGCCCTTTAGGGTATGTCATTTCCTTCTAGAAAAGGGTGGTATCATGGTATGGAGCCCAGATACTTACTCATGTGGACACACTTTATTTATTACTGTGTGATGTTGGTTATCGAGGCCTCGGATAAAGGTCCCAAAGGACCGGGGGTGGCATATTCATGTAGTAGTTACCTAGTTACAGAGGTAACCCGGCCTTGTGTTGGCAGAGAGCCAGGTGGTTCTCGGGGCGTCCCGCCAAAGGCGTACCCATGTGGCAGTAGGAAGTTCCTTAGCCTGACCATTTGTTGGAAATCCAAAGAAACAATACGAGCCCTTTACGATTGCAATTGTATAACCTGTCTCCTCAGGCGGCAGCTATAGCAGGCATAATATAATGGTACCTATGCTGGCTAAGATTAATATTGTATTTTCGAAATGATTTTGTACACTATGCACTAATAATAATATCAAAGAGTTTATTGCGTAGTAAGCATGTTTGACTATCATAAGAAGAAATCTCCTCCAAGTCTGCAATTGCATTGTGTGTGTGGTGGGAGGTCTTATGGTAGTTTCATTTTCCAAAAGCATTGCGGATTTCAATGTTTAAAATTCCTTTGTTGTTTGTTTAAAGATAAACTATTTTTGTTTGCTCATATCAGTCCCACAACTGGCTCGGAGTTTATTGTTCCCTTCCTAAACTCTGGGTGCCCACAATTTTCCACACGGGCTGTCTAGAGTTGGGTTTTTCGGATAGTCAGGTTTAGTAGACTAGTTGGAGCTAGTTCAGTTCATCGGAGATCAGGACTGACGTTGCTTATCTTGGTGCAACGTAATGGTGGTTCAAGGTGATGTTGGAGCTGTTGGAGTCATTCTCTTTTGTAGATCTTTGGAGTGATCTCTTCCATTATTGTTATTTCTGCTGTAGCATTGTATCATATCTCTGATATTGCTGTGTATTATTGATATCATCGATGTATATCATTCTGGATATTGTATTCATTGGAGTTGTATATGATATCATTGATTTCTTTATTTCGCTGTGTTGTTATACTTACTGTGTTATAACCTCCGGGAAGCCAGATTCGGCGTTTGAATCTACGGCATTTGAGTACAAGTGAAGTACGGGTGCCGATTTTCGAAGGTCGAGTTTTTGGACTCTTACAATATCCAATCATTTCCAAACATATCAACATATCAACCAATCACCAAATCCAAGTTCAAAAATAAACTTATCATCATATGTCATCAATACGACATGATAATTCAACATAACAATCACCATATTTTCACAATATATAGTCCATAAAAATCAAGTTCACTTCTTTTCCAAAAACAAAAGTTTTACTCACCGAAAGTTTTTCTAAATCAAAGCAACTTTTGCCGGAACTTGAAAACACTTTAGAAACTTTGCAAAAATGGAACTTTTGGTTCCTCAAACACCTAGATAGGCTCGGCCAAGGGGACTTTGGGCTTAGCCTAGGCTAATTGGGCATGTCCATGGGGTGTTTATGCTCAGCCATCATGGTTTTGGGGTGGATGAGCTTGAGTTTTTGGAAGAGGATGTGTTGAATGGTTTGTAAAAATGATTTTGTGAATTAAGGAAGGGTTTTAGCAAAAAGAAGTTGTTTTTTTTCTCACTTTGAAAATTATAAAGGAGAAGCATGTCTAGTTTTCTCAAGCTCTTAGGATTTAGAAATGAAGAAGGAAATTTGTAAAATGAAAAACATGGAGATAAAGTGGTATATATAGGCTTAGGATTTTATTATAAAAATATATAAGTGTTTATAATAAAATATGTGTACGCATGCACACCATACTCCCTCCTTTCCCTCCAAAACCATTCATACTACCTCCTCCCCATGATTTCCACTATTCGCACCACGTCATGTGTACTTATGTTGAAAAAGAAGCACTTTATACATATATATATACACATATATTTTCCCTTTTTAAATATCTTCTTTTATATATATATGTACAATTAAGAAGAAACATGTACATTAATATATGTATACATGTACACATGTTTAAAGGGTTTGTAATGTGTGCCTATGTGTTTAACATAGTGCTATAACCTTTAAAACAACTTTTAACCAATGAAAAATTGATATTTCGGAAAATAACTTCTGGTCACATTTTCTATTTCTCCATGAACTATATATATTGGTAAATAAATTTTGAAAATGATTTTATCATCATTAATTATTATTTAAAATAGTTTTATTTATAAACAAAAAATTCATTTATTAATTATTTAAAATATAAATAAATATTCATTTAAATAGCGATTAAATTCTGGGTCATTACAGTAAAGGAGGAAGAGCAATTGAGTATTCAGAAAAAGGGTAACGAACTTCAAGCAACCTCGAGAAGGTATCAAACCTGTATAATCAAAGGTGTCGAGCACATAGAGAAGGACTGATGAGTCTCTAAAGGTGTCGTATTCCAAGCAATTAGCAAACATAAAGGATATTAAATGATGGAATAGCAAGGAAGTATTTTGTCTTAACAACTAACTAAAAGAACTATTAAACATGTCCCAGAAAAAGTGTCAAATCAATAAGTGTTTGGAGGTATTAAACAACAACAAGCTTGGAGGAACCTTGGATGATGAGCTCCTACAACATAGAGGTTATCAAACCTAAATGAAGTAGAGAGAATTTGACCCTCTATAATAAAAAGTTGATGAGTACTCAAGTAGTTAATAGGCATAGAAGAGGTGCCGAACCTCTAAAGATATCGAACTACAAGCTGTTAGCAAATATAAGAGTTGTCAAACTTGAATATAGAAATAATATAGTATCGAGCCTCAACAAATATAAGGGTTGTTGAGGATACAAAATTGAGGAGATATCGAGTTTCTATGATACAAAGGCCATCAAACTTGAAGATAATTGAAGGGAGCTACCAAACCGTTACAACTTGAAATATTATAAGGTAGGAAGATGCCACATATAGCAAGAGAATAAGGACACCAGTCTCTAAGAGATGATTAATATATAGCTACTATCGAACCAATACCCTAATCCTATTGCCAAAATCTTATCGTAGTGAAAGATACCGAGTACTACGAAAAGAAAGTTACGTTACCGAAATCATGAAGGTAAATGGTATCGAATTACATCGATACTGAAGACATGTTAGATTTCCTTAATAAGGATGTCGAACTTCGGTATCGAGTCTCAATAAAGGATATTAATGATGAAGGTATCGAGTATCAACGATTCAAGTTAAAAGACAAACCGCATGTCGAATGGACATGTGGCAGCCAACCCACCTGCCGATTATCACTATAAATACAGACCCCATGGCCACTTGAATGGGGCAAAATTTTCTCACCTCATTTCTTACACTTTCAAAGTTGTGAATGCTAAGTCGAATTGGGGATTTGCAGAGCCTATTGTAGATTAGTGAATTTTGCACATAAGGGCTTGAATAATAAAATTTTCATAGCATATTACAATTGAATAAAGATATTTGACTTTGATGGGACTTATGACTTAAGTATGACTTTTGTGTACATGTATTTTTGACATGCACGCGGCTTCTCTTTTCAAGAACCGAATCATGAACATGCATACTTCACTTTGGACTCGCATACTTCTTATGGGTTAACATAAGGCTGTCCAAGTCTACACTAGCCAGGACTTATTTTCCTAGCATATTTTGGTTTAACAAGGAAATTTGCTAACAAGCATGTTCCAAGTTTCAGGTCGTTTGGAGTTCATATGTTTGAGATATGGTCGTTTTTAGCAGGGATCGGTAGGGATTTCTGTGTTTATGGATCGGTGGAACCAATAAGGATATTAATGACCTGCCTTTTCGATCCTTAAATTCAGCACCTAATATATCCATGGTATTACAATACCGAGCATCCAAGTACTATAAAGGTAGATTGTTATGGTAAATAAAAAGAAAAGAACGGGGGAAAAAAGAATCTCACAGTGGAACAACAACATATAATATAACAAAGACAGTAAAAACTATCACTCTAAAATACATGATATATTAGAGTTAAAAACAAACCTCATCAACCTTGACAGTAAGAACTTCCTCACCTTGCAAATGCTGATGGGTATACTTAATGATACAGTGGAAAATAAAAATGCTACGGCAGGTGAACATCCAAATCTTTTCCATGAGCTTCATGTCGCACCAACGACAACCTGGAAAATACCCAGTCTAACCCAAGCAATATAATAAAATAATACCCAAATCGGTCTGGAAAACTAGCATGAGAAAACTCAAGAAATATGATGAACATATAAAAATATGTGAGACCATGCTGCTAAATGCAGAATGAGTTTTACCTTACAAAAACAACATCCATAGATGAAAGAATGGAAACAAGTCGGAACAAAATCAGACTTGAAAGAATGGGCATAATTAAGATATAAATCCAAACTTAAAGAATAGAGAAAATAATTAAACATAGAGGAGAGCACTAGGCCCATCTCTATAGAATTAAGAAATGGTTAATTTCAAGGTTCGAATCGAAACAAGGAGAATGAATTTATCTAACATGACTGGGAGGGTGCGCCCCACACATCGAAAGTATCATCTAGATAAAAAATAATTGAAAGACCATGGAAAACACATAACAGTCCTAAGAACATCCAAGTTGGACCCCATTAAACTGTGGGCATCCGAATATTCTCACATCACGGCATGCATGATACCAACAAATCTCTAGATAAATGTAAATATACACTAATGGGTGTGACTCACATGGCTTGGCTCCCACTCAGTCTTTGGTTTTAATTATCCATGGTGTTGGATGTCAATGCTTAAAATGATCTATAAATCATTTTAGATTGAAAAAGCACAAAGAAAGATATTAGTATCGATAGTTGATAAATCAACTATCAGAAACAAACTAGTATTACCCCAAGGAAAACAATGAAGCCAGACAAGTTAGGGCAATGTTGCTTCCTATCTTGACTCAACAACATTCTTAACTTTAAGAATAGCAAGAGTTTAAATGCCCCAAATGAGGAAAAAAATTGTCCCGAATCAATGAATATAAAGAAGATAGCAGGATCGATAGTCAACAAGTCAATTATCGGGAATAACAAAATGATCATATATGAAAATTAATTTCTTACATTTATCCTAACTCGTCGGTCCCAAACTAGCACCACCCTAGGGAAAACAATGAATCCGGATAAGTAAGGGCAGTGTTGCTTTCCACCTTATCACGACAAAATTCTTAACTTTACGAATAACATGAGTTCCTTCAACTTTTAATGTTAAGTGTAAGACTAAATATTTTCAATAAATGAACCAAACTTTAAAACATTTGACTCACACTTGTGCATGATTGTCACATCACAATTTTTTGTAAAACAGTTAAAGACATCTTTAAAATATTCTTTTAAAGCGCCAATTATATTTCTAAGTGTGTTTAAAAGAAGGGTTTAAGAAAAATGTCACTAAAACATTGTTTACTATAAATTCAAAATAATTTACATTTAGCTTTAATTTTTAACCATTCCTTTTTAAAGATTCTCATTTATAAACAACCGTTTAAAAATTTAAAACAACATTTATTATTTTGGAAGATAATAGATCAATTTAAAATACTTTTATAAATTCAAAACAATGTTAATCATTCCGGAAGATAATCGATATAACTCTTTTATAAATTTAAAACCACATTACTAATCCACAAAGAAAATAAATCAAATTTATAAATATAAAACAACATAAACTACCCTGAAAGATAATTAATCAAATTTATAATCATTTTATAAATTTAAAACAATATAATTATCTCAAAAGATAATTAATCAAATTTATAACTCCTTTGATAAATTTTAAACAATATTTATCCCTTATTTCAAAATTCTCAAAAATACCTGAAAATATAGTGTAAACAACTTTCAAAGTGCAAATATGCGACCAAACATTTATTTTGTAAAAATACAAGCACAAGTTCAACACATGACAAGGTTTAAGGAGATGATATTTCATAAACAACGGTATAGTGATAATTGCTAAAATGACACTTACTCAAATTAAACAGTATGTCACAAATATTTCAACCGATATCAATATAAGCAACATAAGAATATAAGTAAATCAATATTTGCTAGAAACCCGTTATGTCTCTCTACAAAAGTCCCTTGTAAGTCACACATATGTATGTGTATTTCGTTGTGACCTATTCGGTATGCATACACTTTGACTTCCTCTTGCTTTTATTTCCTGCAAAACAATGGTTATTTATGTCATCTACCTCCAAGCAGGAACCAAATCCAAACAAATAATCAAACAACACATATAAACTATCATCTAAGCATTCAACAATAATCTATAGCAATACATACATCATATATTATGTTTAGAGCTGAGTTTACTCACCAAAATTATAGTTAACGCTTTAACGTTCCGGTTCGATCTAAAATCGAACGACATTCGATTTTAGCTCAAAATTCTACTAGCTCCAAACTTGACGAATCCAACTCCAATGTATAGATAACACCGATACGAGTTTAACGCAAAAGACCTCGTCCAAATCCAACGTTCTATGAGTGAGATATTGAACTTATAAGTTTTCGAATAAAATATATTGATTAGTTAACATAATTACTCAACTCAATCACTTCCCCAAATCAATTTCCCTCCCAAAATCAAATTACATGCACAGATACAGGAACAGACACAACCCAACAATGGCCTATCCTTCCTCATGTCCATTCTCTCTTATTTCTCTATGAAATGGCGCACCGCTGCCTCCATTGACTCTCTCTTCGGAAGCACTTCACCATGGGCACAAGGACATCGAGCTTGAACACCCCTAATTAAACATGACCTGAGCATTGCTTGGCTACAGTATAACGTCGCATTTTGCACCTGATGACCGCACAACCTCATATGACCACAACCGACTTTCCTTCTCAAGAGAAACACAACGCAACCTTCTGCTTTACCTAACTCCTCCCAAGTCACCATCGAAATGGAACCCTAATTCGACTAGCAAATGTCGCACTTGACCAGTGAACACTACCTCCATCACTGAGCATATAGATGATAAGCCCTCCAATGCATAAGTTCAACCGATCCAACGACACACTCTATCTTCGCTCGTAGCTCTGAAGAAATTTAAATTAATGTGGTGGCTAGGTTTGTGTTAACAATAAAATGACAATGAGAAAAAGAAAAGAGGAAAAGAAGCGGGTGAGAGAAAAAGTGAAGGGTATGATGTTGTTTAATACTAATATTTTTGGTACTTCACTACACAGTCTTCCATTCGCGTACAAACCTTGAACAACAAAAACAAAAATATGGTTGTGCACAACAATGTGATACAATCATGAAACAATAATAAAATACACTAGTTTGCTTATTGTGTGAAATTTCAGAAATACCAATGTTTGCTGCAAAATTCATCAAACAATAATTTAAATGTTTTCCAAATTAAAAATCATGGAAAAACCATATAAATTCATTTAAAAATACATCATTAAAAATCAAGTCATTTTATTAACAATTGATTTTCTTGTTATTTATTCGAATTACTTATTACTGTAAATAAATTTACAAAACGAGTTTACCATTATTATTTATTAATTAAAAGGAGTTTAATAATGCTATTAAATCCATTTAATTAATATTCAGTTCACAAATCAAATATTTACATAATCCCTATATTTGAATATAAGTTATTTATATTTTTTCGGGATGATACATTTTCCCCCCCTTTTAAAAGAATTTCATCTTCGAAATTCCCAAAGGAAGAAAATGTCCTCTCCCTCTTAGGCTTTTAAAGGTCTTTGTATTATGGAAAATTTTGGTAGCGCCTCGTTTACACGGCTAGATCCGAAAAAACTACAACTCATCACAACTGGTCCAAACCAACAAAGAAAACAAAAGCCCAAAAGTGGTCTTCCATATCAAGGGTATAAAATCATTAATCAATCACTAATATCTAAATCTACTACATACCTCTTTTGCATTTGATTTTTAGCAAGCAACTTACTATCTCAATGCGAATGCAGGTGCGCAAGTTATCAAATCGTGATCTCTTGCTTCCCTATACTTATCTTGTACTTACATAATCCAAAAGAGAATCATGGTGACAAAAGAGAAATATACTAGGAACATAAATAATATTACAATCATATGAGAAAAGGTAATATGATGCAACTAATACTAATGATGCAAGTCCAGTTTGTCATAAAGCCATATTCAACCAAAAGCAATATAACAACTATATGCAATAAAAGTATAGAGAATACATTATAATAAAATATTGTGCATTCAGTCTTTTCAAAAGATAAATTTAAAACTAAATATTTGGGTTTTTATATTCAAAATATTTTTTCAAATTCCTCCAAAGAGAATTATATCAAAACCAAAATCAATTATGCAAGGAGGGGCTACTCATAATGAAGTATGGTATAACTTTAAAATCAAAACAATACGGAGCATCTAGTGGTATTTCAATTAATCCTAAAAGAATAATTAGAGTAAACAAATATACTTAGCTAGTCTTCTAAACTGGAAAACTCTCAATCGCTCAACTTTAGTCATAACAAAATATTTGAAAATCCTCTTCACAAAAACTTCTTTCGAATATCCTAAAATAATAATACTTCACCAAAGTTTTTTATAATAATAATAATATTATTTCTTTCATAAATTCTTTCAAAATCACTTTTTTCAAAAGCACTGGGATTTAAGTCCTAAGAAACAACTTAAAAAAAATCCTTTGTTTAATAAATTTAGGCTTTATAAGCAATAGTATATAAAATCACACTATTAATCAAATCAAATTTCATAACAGAATAAACTAACACTCAACATTATTTAAAATGTTAAATGAATAACAAAAAAGATTTAGAATTTTGCTTAGGTTCACGACTTTCTCGATCGTCTAAGGATATAGATAATTTCCTAAATCATACAACAAAGCATACCAATATATTTAAGCCTGTATGATGTACATAAATCATCTGTCTGTAATATCTGATCCGACCACTTGCTCGGATACATCGACTTTGCTTTGAAGCTAATATCGCTCACTTAACCTCCCTAGTGTGTACTACGATCAGTTTTCTTGATCATAAACCTCCGTTTTTCCTTACATAGCCATTTACCATGATAGAAAATCTCAGTATCATATCAAGAATATGAATTAAGTGTTCCCTGTCAAGAACTACGCGAGAAATCCATTTTCGGACTAGTGTGAATCATCTTGAAGTAATTTATTCCAATCTTAGATCAAGAAATGTGCGAAGAAAACGATCTATGTATAACTTACATACTTAATCCGATTGGTTCCTTAATTATACCTTTCTATTTCTAAATCACCTTCATTTTCAATCATAGTATTTCATTCCATACTAAAATTATTTATGAATTACTTCATAAATTTTCACTTAAGTTTACAAACATTTTATAAAGACGCATCTTTATAAAATATTAGATTAAAAACTTACTACATTGTATTTACTTGTATAATACTCTTTTACATCCTAAGAGTTTATACAAAATGTCAATTTTAATTTATTTTTCAAAATTCAAATGTAGGCCTAAAAAAATATGCTTAAAACTGAGTCGACTACTTCAACCTCTTTATCTATCTGGTCTGGTAAGTATATAAGAAGAGTAGGATGCCGATATCCAAACTAAGTCCCAGAGTCCACTTTCCTTGGACATCCATAAGGTAAAGTTATTTATTAGTCAGCCCAATAACTTCAAATAGTTTATGAGACTTAGATGTTTAATCAAAAACTACAGTTTTCATAAATCAACACTTATTAAAACCTTCTTATCTAATTTAACCCATTTAAAACTTATGTTAAATTATCTCTTTCCTATCCAAGATTTAAAAATTTCATTTGTCAAAACATTCTTTTATCAAAACATCTTTTATTTTAAATCAATTTCTTTTAAGGAAACTTGAGAACTAAATACTCGATTTTTATTTCAAAACCCATTTTAGAAATCATACTATATATACATTAACAATTTATTCACTAACAATCGCTTTTGGTTCGTTCGTATTAGAACTCATTTCGATCACACAATAATGAGATTTACTAAGTGCACTACAACGTTCACCTAAGCAAAACTAACCAAGACACTTTCCCTAAACTATCCAAAGAAAATATATTTTCTTGAAAAAATTCTTTGAAATATCTATACTTATGAATACTTCTAAGTAATAACGTTTTTATTTTTCTCAATAATCTTTTTGGAACCATTTCAAGTAATACCGGGATTTAAATTCTCAAAAAGTCTTTTTACTTATAAAACACCTTTCATAAATCATATAAATCATTTTATATAACATACCCGTATAAAATGTAGTGTTAAAATCATATTATGTTATAATAATTTTCCTTTATTATAATAAAATTTTCACAAATAATTATCCTCTAAATGTCTAATCTTTCCATTTAGATTCAATTAAAAAAATTTATTAAAAGATGACCTTTAATTTAACATTTTTACCAAACACCTTCTTGTTAAATTATGAAATTTAATCCATAAGGGGTTTATTTTAATGTACTTACAATCATCAAAAAAATAAATGCTCATAAACTGGTCGAACATAAATCAACAATCAACAAACAGTTGTCAATGCCCCCAAAACTGCACGAGCATGACAAATCAAACAATAACAATAATAAAGAAATATTATCATTTTCTAACTAAAAAACACACCATAAATAACTATATAAATTTGAAAACTATTCCTTTATATATATAAAATATATAATCCTAAGTAAAATATTTTATTTACCAATTTTCAAAAATCAATATCATGTCTGTTTGCCTTGTTCAAGTGTTTTGAAATACCTATCAACATCATGGCATCCCACGTCTCGACCAAAATTCAAACTTAATAGACCAATTAACATGATACATTTTTATAGCTATAATAAATATGCTCTCGTATATATAATACTCTCAACTCATTCTAGAGTGTCACTTACCCTATCTCGAATGATTTTACCCCAACAAAGCCATGGTTCTCGCTTAACCTTTAGCTCTATGTCAAATGTAATGACCCGCCTTTTTAACCCTTAAAATTCGACACCTAATACATCCATGGTATTATAATGCCGAGCATCCAAGTGCAGTAAAGGTGGATTGTTAGGTAAAATAAAAAGAAAAGAACAGAGGGAAAGAGAATCTCACAACGTAACGACAACATATAATATAACAAAGACAGTAAAAGCTCTCACTCGAAAATACATGTTATATCAGAGTTATAAACAAACCTCATCGGCCTGGATAGTTATAACCATATGGCTTATAAATGATGATGGGTATACATAACGATACAATGGAAAATAAAATACTACGGCATGTGAACATCTAGCTCTTCTCCATGAGCTTCATGTCCCACCAATGACAACCTAAAAAATACTCCATCTGGCCTAAGCATTATCACAAAATAACACCCAGATTAATATGGAAAACCAGCTTGTGTAAACTCAAAAAATATAATGAACATATAAAAATATGTAAGACCACATTGCTAAACATGGAACGGGTTTTACCTCACTAAAACAACATTCATAGATGAAAGAATGGAATAAGTTGGAACAAAATCAGATTTAAAAGATTGGCACAATTAAAGTAAAAATCCAAGCTTAAAGAATGGGCAAAAAAATTAAACATAGAGGAGAGCACAAGGCACTTCTTGATGCATTCAAGAAAAGATTAATTCCATGGTTCGAATTGGAACAAAGAGAATGAATTTATCCAACATGACTAGGAGGGTACGTCCCTATACACAAAATGTGTACCTCTAGATAAAATATACTTGAAAGGCCATGCCAAACATGCAACTCTCTCAGGAACTTCCAAGCTAGACCCCGGTAAACCACAAAATTTATGCTCCCATCATCGAATGCATGCTACCAACAAATCTCAAGATAAATGTGAATATACCCTAATGGGTGTGACCCACATGACTTGACTCCCACTTGCTCTTTAGTACTAGTTTTCTACGGTGTTGGAAGCCAATGCTAAAAATGAGCTATAAATCGTCTTATATTGACGAAGCACAAAGAAGGATATTAGAATCGATAGTCAATAAATCAACTATCAGAAACAAACTAGTACTACTCAGGGGAAAACCATGAAGTCGGACAAGTTAGGGAAGTGTTTCTTCCTATCTTGACTTGACAAAGAATAGCAGCAGCTTAAATGCCCTAAACGAGCAACAAAATCATCTTGAATCGGCGAATACCAAGAAGAAATCCGGATCGATAGTCAATAAGTAAACTATTGGGAATAATAAAATGATTGTATATGAAAATTAAATCTCTTACACTTAGCACAACTCATCGATCCCGAACTAGCACCACCCTATGAAAAAAAGAAGCCGGATGAGTAAGGGCAGTGTTGCTTCCCACCTTGTCACGACAACATTCGTAACTTCAAGAATAGCAGGATTTCCTTCAACTTTTAGTGTCAAGTATTAGACTAAATATTTTCAATAAACGAATCAAAATTTTAAAACATTTGACTCACACCCGTATTTGATTGTCATATCACAAATATTTGTAAAACACTTTAAACATTCTTTAAAAAATTCCTTTATAGTGAAAATTAAATTTCTAAATGTACGAAAAAGAAGGATAAATAACAAATGTCATTAAAACATTGTTTACAATAAATCCAACACAACTTACACCTAGCTTTATTTTTAAACATTCCTTTTTAAAGATTTTCTCATTTATAACTTTAAAACAACACTTATTATTTCGGAAGATAATAAACCAATTTAAAATACTTTTATAAATTAAAAATAATGTTAATCATTTCGAAAGATAATTGATACAATTCTTTTATAAATTTAAAACCGTAATACTTATCCAGAAAGAAAATAAATCAAGTTTATAATCTTTTTATAAATTTAAAACAACATTAATTACCCTAAATGATAATTAATCAACTTTATAGTCTTTTTATAAAATTTAAAACAACATAAATACCCCCAAAAGATAATTAATCAATTTTATTACTCCTTTTATAAATTTTAAACAACACTTATCCTTTATTTTTAAATTCTCAAAAATACTTAAAAATATGGTGTAAACAACTTTCAAAGTGCAAAAACATGTCCGGATTTTTATTTTGTAATAATACAAACACAAGTTCAGCACAAGCAAAGGTTTAAAGAGGTGATATTTCATAAATGACAATATATCGATAATCAATATGATGACACTTACTCAAATAAACAGTGTGTCACAAAATTTCCAGCCAAACATTAATACAACCAACATAAGAATATAAGTAAATCAATATTGGCGAGAAACCCATTCGGGCCTTGCTACAAAAGTCCTCTGTAAATCACATATATGTATGTGTATTTTGAAGTATTCCATAGTGACCTATTTGCTACGTATATACTTTGACTTCCATTTTATTTTATTCCCTGCAAATCAATGGTTACTTATGCCATCCACTTCCTAGTAGGATTCAAATTCAAATAAACAGTCAAACAACAGTATATAAACTATCATCCAAACATTCAACAATAACCTATAGCAACAAGGATATCATATAGTTTATTTAGAGATGAGTTAACTCGCCAAAATTTCAATTGACGTTTTCGCATTCTGATTCGATCTAAAATCGAACGGCATGCGATTTTCACTCAAAATTCTACTAGCTCCATACTTAATGAATCTAAGTCTAATGTGTAGATAACACCGATCAAAGTCCAATGCAAAAGACTGCATCCAAATCCAATCTCATATGAGTGAGATATCGAATTTATAAGTTTTTGAATAAATTATATTAATTACTTAAATAATTACTTAACTGATCACCTTCCCTAAACCAACTTCCCACGCAAATAAAATTAACATGCACGGATAAATAAATAAGCAAAACTCAACAATGGTCAATCCTTCCTCACCCTCATTCTCTATCATTTCTCTACGTAACAACGCATCACCACCTCCGTTGACTCTTTCTTCGTAAGCACTTCACCATGGGCACAAGGACATCGAGCTCAAACATCCATAACTAATCGTAACCTATAGCTTTGCTTGATTACAATGAAACATTGCATTTTGCACCCAATGACCGCACCACCTCATATGACCACAATCGACTTGCCTCCTCAAGAGAAACACAATGCCAGCCTTTGCTTCACCTAACTCCTCCTAAGTCGCCATCGAAATGGAACCTTAATTCGGCTAGTAAATGTCGCACTTAAGCAATGAACGCCACTCCCATCATCAAGTGTATAAATGTGAAGCTCTCCAATGCATGAGTTCAATGGATCCAACGACACATTCTATTGTCGCTTGTAGCTCTGGAGAAATTTGAATTAAGGGCGGTTAGGTTTGTGTTAACAGTAAAATGAAAATGCAAAAAAGAAAAGAGGAAAAAGAAACGCATGAGAGAAAGATTGAAGGGTATGGTGTTGTTTTATTGTAATATTTCCAGTACTTCGCTACTCAGTCTACCGCTCATGTACAAATCACGAATGACAAAACAAAAATTACAGTCATGCACAATAATGCGATATGATCATAAAACAACAATAAAATACATTGGTTATCTTATTTTATGAAATTTAAAAAATACCAACATTTGTCTCAAAATACATCAAATGATAATTTAAATATTTTCCAGACTAAAAATTATGGAAAAATCCTATAAATTCATTTAAAAATACATCATTAAAAATTAAGTTGTTTTTATTAACAATTTATTTCTTGTTATTTACTCGAACTACTTATTATTGTATATAAATTTACAAAATGAGTTTACCATTATTATTTATTAATTAAAAGAAGTTAAATAATGCTATTAAATCCATTTAATTAATGTTTAATTTACAATTCAAATATTTACATGATCCTCTAGTTGAATATAAGTTATTTATATTTTTTTGAGATATTACAAGGATGGTTCGCTGCTTGCTTTGGATTGCTTGCATGGATTGTTCGCTACATGTTGTAGGAAAAATCTTAAGATCGCTCACTTGCATTGATGTATCGTGTGAAGGAGTGTAGATGATTCTAAAGCAGGGATCAGTGGTGAAGCTTTGGATGCGAATGATAATTTGGAGCATGGGATCAAGACACGAATGGTAAATTGGAGCAAGAGAAGTGGAGTAAAGGAGGTAGAGCCAAAATTGTGAGATTTTGACTAAGTATGGAATCTTGATCGTCGGTTATTGCATTCAGTCGACTTACTTTCACCACTCCCTGCAATTGTGATTCATAGGACATTAGATTACCAATTAAATCTTTAATTTTTAATATACAAAGATAATTGGCTTCCTCTATTGATAATCAACAGAGATATATGTTAACAGGATGCCATAGATATATATAAATGTAGTAATAATAAGTAAAAGTAAGAGACATGACACCAGAAGTTTTATACTGGCTCGACTTGACCACCTACATCCATTCCTATACAGTATCAGTACATATTTCCTTTCAAATGCCTACTTTAATTAGGTAGTAAGGGAATCAGAATACAATCTTGATTTCAAGGAAAACAAATACTTTCTCCTGACTTTCCGAGCTCAGGGTATACACTCTTGATTTAACCGGGCAATAAGATCATCCACTTTATTTGAATGGGCAACAAGCACCCCACTTTATTTGAACGAGCAACAAGCATACCTATACAAAATAGTAGCAGAGTGTTGTTGATTCCAAATACAAATAGTAGTAACTTAGATACAGAATATCCTATAGCCCTTTTATAACACTTTGATCTTTGAATTGGTAAAAGAATCCTTGCAAAACAGTGAATAGATTATAAAGAATGAATGTAGTGAAGTAGAGATTAAATTTGAGTGAATTTGAAGAGTGTAGAAAGTGGTTTTTATGACATATATAATGAGAATTTGGAGTAAGAAGAAGGAAGAGAATATTGTTAAAAAATTTCATTTTCCAATCCCCTTTATATTGTGGTCCAAGGGACATGTCTACTCATAAAGAGATGGAGCCAAAATTTAAACTCTTCAAAATAAAAAAAATTCAACGGTACATATGTTGACATACTCATGTAGGATATGTCGACATATCCTTCTATTTTGAGAAAACAGCAATACATTTAAAGTGTTATAAAATTCTGATATTTTGTAAAATCACTTAAAAGAAGTTTTTAAATATGTTAGAATATAAATTTTTTATAAAACATTTATAGAAATACATGGAATAAATATTTTGGTGAGAGAGTATTCGAGGAAAATAAAATTGCTATTCAAGGACTTTAACAAATTAATCTAATGTCTATTAACTATTATTTATAGTCTTGAACATTACATGTCTTAGTCTTTAAACTCATGAGCCTTCAGTTGTCTTGATCATCTCTCAATCTTGATCTCTATTTTTTTACCGATCAGTCTTTAAACTCGATTATCCTGCACCTGTGTAATATTATATAAAATATTCTATACAACTTGGAAAAACATTAGTACTTATAATTATATGGTTGTTATCATTAAAATCAATATCCGTGGCATTGACAGTTGGTACTAACCAACTAAGCGTATCAATTCAGTAGGGTGTCCATAAAAGTAGTGCTTAGGCTTGGGTTTGGATAATCCAGTACCTTGTGCTCCCTGGCTATAAGCTTGGCTTGATAAGTGAAGTGAGCTCAAAGGTTGGGCCTTGGTCTATTTTTCAAAATTGTTTAGAAAACTAAAAAAATGAAATTCTAAATTTTAAAGTTAAATTTTGAATAAGAAATACATTATAAATGTTATAATGAGATTTCAAAATTGTTTTGAAATTAAAATAAGATTTTAAATTTAAAGGTCATGTTTAAAACATGAATTTTTTTTATAAATGTTATAATATGATTTTCAAAGTTGACTTTGAAAATAATGTATATTATACGTGTTATAATATAGTTTTCAAAAGTGCTTGAAAATATAATAAACACATTTCAAAAATTTTAATATTTATAAGTTTGGTTAATAAACTAAATAAATTAATTAAATGGTTAATTAATTAAAGTATATACATGTACAATATATATAGATATGTGTTACATTATTTTGAATTGTTTAAGATGACGTAAGTATATATGTATATACATAATAAAATTTTGAAATTAATATTTAATTAAATAATCTAATTAAATAAGTTAATTAAAAGTTAGTTACTAAATAATAAAATACATATATACAAATATATATATATATATATATATATATCTGTGTGTGTAACCATAAATGGTATGGTATACATATTCAATTAATATGTTTAACCGAATAACATAAAATTAATTAAACAAGATATAATTAATGTAATGTACATATGACTATTATATATGTTAATTAAATTATGAAAGTTATATCATAATTATACTTACATAATATGAATGTATAAAATAAAGTGGAATAGAAAAAAAACAAATAGACTTAAGTGATAAATACAGGTGTAAATGTACATATACCATGATTTTTTATGTGTTTAACACTTGAATCATGTATTTCAAAAAAAAAATATTATTCCATAAGTCTTTATCACTTAGTATAATATATTAAAGATTGTGAATCTTTAATATAAAGTTGTACTCCACCATTTATATATTAATAGATTGCTTGCATACTCTCTAGTTGTTAACATTTCTCAAGCTGGAGATGTTATGTGTAGCAATATTAGTATATTAACTAGATGAGGTAAGATACATGCACGTTTTTGTTGATATTCCTCAAGAAACGTCTACTATAATTAGGCCATCGTGAAATGGTGGGTATGAGTGAATAATCGCTTTTGATTTGTTGATATACCTCAAGGTCGGGATGAGATTAGGACAAAGACCATAGGTTAAGAGTTGTATCTGATACAACTAGTAAAGTGTTATTCATCGCTTCCAAGCCTATGATTTATTGATATTTCATATGGTTAGAATCCAAAAAAAACAAGTCCTAACACCCACTAGAGAAATCAGATAATTTATATGTTTTTTTGGGTTTTGAGAAACATAAAAATCTAGTGGGAGTCTTATTAGAAAATAAAATGCAACATTTAACCTTTCTGATATTGTTAGAACATTTTCTTTATAAAGTTATAATAATTTACAATAATAAATTTGTACCATTAATATAACTGATAAATTTTTTATCAATTAAGATATAAAAATGAACTGAATTAAAGATAGACAAAAGAAATATAAAATATGCACACTAAAAAATATTTTTTGCATGTTATTGTTTTAATACATATGCAAGTGCCTAATTTTATAAATATTAAATACATTCGTAATTGGTCACTTACATGTTTACTTTCAGAGACTGTGTGTATAATGCAATACTTAAATATGGATATTTGATCCACGCTCAATCACATATTAATATTGTTATCCCGCCTTTTGACCGGGCAGTATTCGAATAGACTTAACAATCAAATCCAATGAGCGAACGATGAATAAATGATTCAAGGACCTTGGGAATACCATAAAAAGACAAGAAAAAAGAAATATAAAAAAATGAGCGAAAAAAGTTGAAAATTTGGAAATTCAAGTTTTTGGAAGGGTTGACTCGAAGCAAACCAATAAAATTCTCTGGTCTGACCTGAAGCAGTACAGTCTTGAAAAAACTCTAAGCATGGCCTAGAGCAACCCATGTAAAACTCCAAGTCTTGAGTAGGTATCGACCCCTACTCTATGGATTTGTACCGAGTACTAAAAACTCGAGTCAGACACATTAAATACTCGGGTTTGACTCAAAGAGGAAGAAGGGAAACTCAGAACATGAAAATATCAGAAAATATTTAGGCCGAACCCTAAGCAAACACTCAAATTTCTCGAGTCGGACTCCAAGCAAGTTCAACAAAATCTAAAACAACCCAAATCAAGATAGCATAATAATAGGATTCCGAAAGTTGGAGATCGGCACCGACTCCTACTTAGGGACCGATACCGACTCCCAATTCCACCTTGAGTCGACCCCATCTTCTGCCTACATGCCTAACTCGATGCCAAAAGCCTATTTCCAGAGTGGTTTTGCTGATTCAATGCGATTCTATATCGATCTCCACAAACACTTAAATTAGCAACTTTGTTCTTCTACAACTCCGCCATTTGGACTTCGAAACAAGCTAATATTGGTGCAACAACCATGGAATCATGAAGCTAACTATAAGACGATTCGAGGTGGAAAGTTGAAGATACCAAATTTGGTTGTCTCAGGGATCGGTATCAACTCTCACCTAAGGATCGGTACTGACTCCCAACTTTCTACTGATATGGCATCCTACTTCTACAGAGAATTGGTCCAAATCTCATGCAATGGCTAGAAGATATTTGGTGCAGGAGTTTAGGCTCCCTACCTTTATAAATAGGAAGGTATGACTCATTTTTCAGGATCTTTTGGCTCTACCTCTACTATACTCTATATTCTTGTAATTTTGAAAATCTAAGCATGGGAGTTGTACCGAGTCCTAAGAACTTCTGCCCCCAAGTCAGAAATAAGCAACAAAATTATTAAGTGGACGTAGGCCAAAGTTTGCTGAACAACTATAAAACTTTGTGTGTTCCTTTCTTACCTTTTTTACTTTACTTTCTTCACTTTTATTCTCTACTACATTCATTTGGGTGTTTGGGCCATTTTTGGTTCAAAAAAATGTTATATGGTGAATGGTCGTAATTTGTAATGTATGAAACCCCGATGAAATTGGTTCATTCGAAATAAACAAGTAAAACGTAATGAGAGGTCGTATATTAGTCATGTCTAATGTAACAATAGACAGAAAGTTACAAAATAGGTATAAGAACTTGATCACCGAAATGTCATTTTGATCAATTTATAATATTTGATATCATTAAATTTCAGGGATAATCAAATGCAGTTTTGTAAAACGCTCATTACAATGTTGTAGTGAGGATTTTCTTCTGAATAGTTTGACCATTTAGGAAGGAAAATGGATGTACGATGGTAGATATAACTTAAGGTATAGTTTGGACAAAGAGAGTGAATAGTCACCTCTCCTTTATAAAGAAATATCGAAAATGAGAATTGTAAAATAATAATTGATACTTAACATTGGAATAAGAAATATGATTTCTATTCCAAAACATTTTTATATAGAAAGTTGTTTTTCATGAAATTTATTTCTTTGAGTTTAAAATATTTTATCTAAAACTCTCGACTATAAAATGGTTATAGTAGACAGAATAAATAGCCTATGTTAAGTGGTTGAATGGACCTCTGCATTTCATATACTATTATAGTAATGGAAGAAATAATGGAAGATTGCCATATAGCCCTTATTGGTCGTATCAAGTTACGAAAATTGTTTTCGCAAATTGTACCAATCATTATTTATGAAATAATAACTGGTTTTTCATTGTTGACTGAAAAATAGTTATAGTTTTATTTCAGTATGAATATTATGAATATTCATTATAAAATAAAAAAATAATTATGGTATTTGTTTTCATAACAAAAGTGATGCATGGGAAAATACATAAGTATTTCAAATTGGTTGCAATTATTTTAGAACTATAGACAAAGTCATAGTTTGAGAAATAATTCTTTAGTTATATGATTATGAATAATATGGTGCTAGTGAATTATTTCATACATTTAAGGGCGAAGCCTTATTCAGTGGGAGCATCATAAGATTGATGAACTCTTCTGGTTGATACATATAGATGTATGCAATAGAAAGTCTATTTACACCTAAACCCATGTACTTTGTTTTATTTGCTGATGAGTTATCACAAACCCGAATAAGTGTTATGATACTATATAGCATGTGTATGATAAGTTCATAGAATATAAAACGAAAGTAAATGAAATTACATGCAGTATAAATGATTTGATTTAATCGAATAAGTGAGTATATTGGAAAGAGTTTTGAACGGACCTAAAAAATTGAATAAAGATTCAATCCCAAATATCAGTTCTCCCTATAATACATAACAATGTTTTGATAAGGAGTAATCAAACATTGTTGGACAAGGTATGATTAACGATGGGTGAAGTTGAGCAAACTTCTTTCTATTAGATCGTGTACTTAAGAGTAATACACAAGTTGAAAATTAGTTTCATCTGAAGAATTTTTTACAATATCATATAGGATAAGGGTTTATGTGAAACCCCGACTTATCCTAAGCCAAAGAGTTATCAAGTTGTGCGAGTCGAAAGACTACACGTAATAATTATATATGAGGGTTCTTGTATGAATCTCCCCAAAAGAGTTTGGAAACGATCGTCGTTAGATGACCAATTTATGTTTTGAACATAATTTTCCTAAACTAAAACCAAATCTATTTTATGTAATGCAATTCATAAAATTTTAGTGAATACCTATTTGATTACACTGTGAAGCAATTGTTGTTTTAAGAAATACCAACTTCGTAGCGAAGTAATTTCTTCTAGAAATTATTGGTAGTAAATTAGATTTGAATACAATCCAAAGATGTAACTTATTATGAGGGATGAAATAAAATTAACCAAACATAAATGGATATGACACACTAGAATTTTAAATGATAATTCTCGCATATTAAAGAGAAACATGAATTTTATTAATGTTGAGAAAATAGCTTTCTCAGTCTTAAGTTAGTCATTAAGAGTATTGAGTCTATCAACAATGCGCAAATACGGAATGGATTCTAAGTATAACTATAAAAATGTAATTTTGATAGTTGTACCCAAAGGGATATAATCCATCGCCCATAAATGTGTCTTCAAGATAAAGACTAATGTAGTTGAATATAGTGAGAACCATTGATAATAATAACATCGTCAATTTCAATTGTTGAAATTTATGTAATATATTTTCCATTCGATGTACTCAAGTTAAGTTAGATTTTACTCTCAAAATTATCGCCTAACATGACTTTGTATTTTGTTACATATGTGTTGAAGCAAAAAATTTTAAATAATGATTTAGAATAGATTTTTTACACATAACAACAAAAGTGTCTTGAAGTTAGTGGAAGTGATATCAAGTTTGTGTGTTTTTGAATATGATCCTAGAATGGATATGAAAGTATCGTTCGATAGGCATCAAAGTTGAACAATTGTTTTGATAGAAATATCAAATAGTTTGATTTTCAGTCAAAATGCAGAGGAAGCATGTGTCTATAAGAAAAAACATGAAAAGTTGTATGTGCCTATATATATATTTCTTAACTATAAGTAAACAATATACTACTTATTGTTAACGATGTACTTATGTTAAAATCGGTTTCTATTTGGTTGCTTAATACTTGATATTAGATTTGTAAATTATATCTTCTATAATAAGTATAAAAGATGTTGGGAATGTCCCAAATGTTATGCAAAGACACATTATTAACTTGTTTAATATGAAACATGTAAGGTGGATTCCTTATGCATTGGCAATATGAATTATCATAGATGTTGTATTATTTACAATATTGTATTTTGTTTGTGTATTTGATGCTGAAGCAAATATCAAATCCATGTTAAGGTCACTAAAAGATAGTTTAGAGTGTTCTCGAGTATTTACGAAATAATAGAGAATTGATTATAGAAACAACGAACTCCTTATTAAGAAGTGTTCGGACTCGAACTTCAAAAGTGCTATAATATGTCAATATCATATTCATGTTCAGATCTAATATGTTCAAATTTAAGCTAAAGATCTTTAAGTAGGAAATGTTCTAAATGGAAGGTTGTGGTTGATTCAACAACAAGACTAACTACGTCGCCTTGGATAGTGCCACAATAAAAGCAATGAATAAATTTAAATGCATAAATTTATAACTGAGGTAAGGGTGATTCAAAATGTGGAAAATCCCATGAAATGGTTATATGACAACTATGTCGCAATACAGATCGTAAAAGAACCTAGAGCTCACTAAGAAGTCCAGAGACATATTTCGAACAATTCCACATAATAAAGGCACTTTATCAACATCGAAGATAGTTGATTGACGAAGTAGATAATTAAAACAAAAATAACATGGCATACCCGTTCACTTAGGGACTGACCATTAGTTTTTGAGAAAATCAATCGATGAAGTTGGAATAAGATTCCACGCCCAACTGCAAGTGGGAAATTGATGGAGTTAGGAATATACCCTAAGGGAAGCTATGTAATCTTTTACATATATCTATCTCGATAATCAATCTTGTTAAAAATAAAAGGTGTTTTCTTTCTATTACATACTTATATAATGTGTTATATTAATTATTTATTTAACTAAAAGTATATTGAATAGAAAATCCATAAAGTGTATTTTCTGTGATAGTAGTTTTAATGTGTTGTAATCATGAGTCATTTACCATAATAAAATAAACATTCAGTTTTAAATATTCCTAGCGAAGATATATCAAGACTAGTTATAGATATATTCATCAAGATTAAAGTACGTAACGCTCTCCAAATGTTCGGTAGTGTTAGCGCCAAAATTGGTCACTAACACCCAAACACCAAACGCCATTGAAAGCACCAAGTCGTGGTCACAGATCACAGATAGAATGTATGTTGAGAGTTTAAATATGAAGAACAATCAAAATTAAAATGAAAGCAGTAACAACAGAGGATTTATAGTGGTTCGGCTGATTCTGGCCTACGTCCACTCCAGAAATTTCTTTTTATTGATATTAGAATCAATTACAGTTAAAATCCAGAGTTTTCAAGGCGATAATGGCAGAGTAGCCTTAATGGGGAGGAAGAAGGGAAACAGAATGAAGCCCCCCTTTTAGCCCTGCCTGCTGTATTTATAGACAAAACCCAAGCTACTGGGGTTCCTGAGTGGTCCGTGCCCATCAATACAATAGCCGATCCAAAATCTATCACTACGACCGATCCCTTGTTGGAGTTTTGCCAACCCGAAGTGAACACAACATTGGCCCGAAGCACGATCGTCGATGACTTGAAACAAAACATGTTTGGACCCGGAGCAACCAAGGGCCGATCCTCCTCCTCGAAAGCACTGACCCCTTTTAGCCGACCCGGAGCCTTCGTCCTACCGACCCGAAGTAGTTGGTTCCAGAACTCGAAGCGAGATTGTACCGACCCTATGCCTTCATAACACCGACCTACTCCAACATGCTGATCCACACCACCACGCCGATCCACACCATCATGCCCACCCACACCATCATGCCGATCCACACCATCATGCCAACCCACACCATTATGCTGATCCATAACATCATGCCAATCCACACCATCATGCTGACCCACACCAGAACCCAAAGGCTAGGTGCCGACCTAGGTAAAAGTCCTTGCCGACCCAGAGTTACACCGACCCCCAAAAATCCTACCGATCCACTATGACTCGAAGTGGCTATCCAAATGACCCGAAGCAAACTGCTTCAAAACCCAAAGCTTTCCTGCGTGTGACCTGAAGACCATACCGACGCACCAATTTTCTCAAACGCCGATCTAAAAGCTTGCCACTTCCATGACTCGAAGTGTCCCCCTGGATGTCTCGGAGCAACCATCAAGAAAATCTGAAGTAAACCCACAAGCTACTCGGAGAAAACTCCAAGCAATCTGAAACGACTCGCCTTTTATCGATACTCATATTTTCAGTATCCCAGGATTTTTGTCCATCGACTATGCCAAATCTCGGCTTCATAATCATGATCATCCATGATAGATCGCCTATCCATCCAGTCGATTCAAACCTATCATATTCCAGCCTCGATAACCGAGCAATCGATTTAGTTAAATCCGCCTGCATATGGCCTCGGCAAAAGGCGGGTTAACATTTACCCCCAAAACATGTCTTGCCGTAGGAAGGCGTGTTTTGAATGGCTTCAAATCCAATACCCGAAGTCCATGTTACATTCATTATCAAGCAATTCCATCCAAATCTGATAGTCTACTCCATGACTTTTCCAAGTCGTTATCTAATTCTGAATCCATCCCAAATCCATTAACCGAATCCACGATCTCTCCGAAACATTATATCTAAGTCCGAGACCTCTTCGAGTCCTGTAGTCCAAATTTAGGACCTTGTCGGGTCCAAATCCTAAGCTAGGACCTCACCAGGTCCTAAAATCCATATCCGGGACCTCGTCGGGTCCAAATCCTAAACCGAAATCTTAATCTGATAGCCGGGCTCTAATCCATACATATCCAATAACCAATAACCAAATCCATGACCTTTCCTGGTCGATACCCAAATACGGGACCGCTCTGTGTCCATGCCCAAATTCTTAGCTGTTCATAGCCAATATCCAAATCCGTAACCTCTTTAGGTTCTTGCCAAGCGTAATCCATACTCGGCGACCTGTATTAAGAAATGCCTTGGTGTTCTTGGTTCAGTGTCCCTGAACGCTGAGTAATGACATGGCTTAAGTCCTAAGTCGAATCCTGGTCGCTACGGACCCTTGCCAAGCACGGTCGATACCCAATGACCTGAAATAGTTATCGATAGATATTGTGGGCCTAAGTCCTACGTCGGATCCCGGTCTCTCCGGACTCTTCCCGAGCATAGTCTATACTCGACGACCTTTTACCAAAAACCAGATAAGAAGCCAATCAAAATCCAATACGAATTCCAGATTCAAACCAGAAATCCATTTCAAAAGTCCAAACCAAAAGGAAAATGTCCAAACTAGAATCCAAATCAGAAAACAAACAAAACCAGGAGTTCAAACCAAACTCCAAAACCAAACCAGAAAAAGCAAGTTTCCAAGCCAAAAAGAAAAAACAGATTTCACAAATCAGAATGTCATGGTTTATCATCATCTCAGAGCATGCCTAGGGGTTATCTCCGTCCCCGTACATGAGTAAGTGACTTAGCCATCTGCCTAGAGTTTGCTACTTATTCCATACCGTCACGATTAGTTGCTGACTAACCGACCACCATTCCTGGGTCTCGTGCCATTGTCATTCAAGGTAAGCGGTGGCTGCTCTTGTTCCACTGCCGCATTCCAAGTTTTGACATATTGCCGCAACTGACCATTCCTTACATGCTCCTCGATTATATCCTTTAAATGTCTGCAGCTATTAGTATCATGCCCGTCCAGGTCATGAAAGAGACAGTGCCTTCCCGATGCCCTTTCACGTTCTGAGGGCTCTCTCCTTGTCGACCTTTGATAACGAAGGCAATCCCATGTATCCAAGTATATCCATTCCAAGGTCTCATTCAGTCCTGTGTAGGTGGAGAATTTTAGCTCTCCCTAGTGCTTCCTCTTCCCTTTATTCTTATCTTTACCTATGCTTTCACTGGACGGTTCTCCATCCTTAACCATGTTTACTTCCTTTGACTTCATATCCAAACATGCATCCTCTTATCGAAGAACCCTCTCAGCTTCGTGAAAGAATTCCTTGAGATCCATTGGTGGGTCTTGTATCAACAATACTTTGAAATCCGAATTATCCCTGACTCCTGACACCACTGCCTTTAGAACCATTGATGGATCCGGTCGATCCACCGAAGCAACTGCCGCATTAAACCGAGTTAAGAAAGTCTTGAGCAATTCATCCACCCTGTATTTAACTGACGTCAATGCCATCACATTCTTTGGCCTTTTTATGTGAACTCGAAACTGCTTCAAGAACCTATCCACCAGTTCTGTCTATGTTCTAATAGATCCATCTTCCAGCTGTCTGAACCACATAGTAGCTATATCTATCAAGTACAGGGGGAAACACTGGGCCATAACCTCCTTTGATGCCCCTAGCACTTCCAGATGCCTTGTGTACCTCATCAAGTGGTCAGTGGGATCTGCCTTATCGTTGTATACTTCCAGAGTGGGTAGCTTGAAATCCGGTGGATTCCTAGCCATCCAGATGTTACGGGTAAACGGAATTTTATTTACTCCCTCTAAATCCTTGTTTTCTAGACCTCCACGAATAGTTCACTTAATAATGTCAGCTAATCCAGTGTTACCTACCAAGGGTTGCCCCCCATTCACATTTCCTAACTGCCCCCAAGTCCTCGAGGGAATTCTGGTACATACTCCTCGTCACACACTCTTGTATTCCTGTTGGTGCCGGGCTGTGCAGCGTCATCTGGTATCCCTCCATGGATTGGTCCAGCATTACCTAGTGGTGTGCCTCTAAGTCTTGGTCCATCCAGATTGATAGTTGTTTGCTGATTGGGGGCTACCCCTTGCTGAACCACTCCATCTGCTTGCCTGTTCAGTCCTTCTAATCCAGCTCCATGGGTCTGAGCTCCTACAGCTCCTGCTGTTCCTGCCTATCCAAATTGCCTAAGAAGGGTCTGCATCATTTCCTCTTGCCTTTTCATCAGCTGCTCCTGCATGGAATCCATCATGATCTACATCTCATCCCTAGTGATGTAGATGGATGCCTGATCTGCTCCAGCTCCAGAAGAGGCCTCTTGACTTCCCTCTTGATTGCTCCTTTCTGTCACTTGCCTCCTTGTCGATGGCCTAACCATTGCTTCCCAGAATCTGAGTTCCCAAGCCTTTAAATCGAAAATCCAAACTTCAGAATCACCGAGTGCTAGCTTTCTCAGTGAAAGCACCAAAATGTTAGCGTCGAAATTGGTCACTAACACCCAAATGCAATTGAAAGCACCAAGTCGCAGTCACAAATCATATATAGAATGTATGTAGAGAGTTTAAATATAAAGAACAATCAAAATTAAAAAGAAAGCAGTAACAACAGGGAATTTATAGTGGTTCGGCTAACTCTAGCCTACATCCACTCCAGAAATTTCCTTTTTATTGATATCAGAATCAATTACAGTTACAATACAGAGTTTTTAAGAAGATAGTGGCAGAGTAGCCTTAATGGGGAGGAAGAAGAGACAGAATGAAGTCCTCCTTTTCTAAAGCCCCTCCCGCAGTATTTATAGACAAAACCCAAGCTACCGGGCTTCCCGAGTGGTCCGGGCCCATCAATACCATAGCCGATCCAAAATCCATTATTACGACCGATCCCCTGTTGGAGTTTTGCCAGCCTGAAGTGAACACAGCATTGGCCCGAAGCACGATCATCCATGACTCAAAGCAAAACATGTTTGGACCCGAAGCAACCAAGTGCCGATCCTCCTCCTCGAAAGTACCGACCCCCTTTAGCCGACCCGAAGCCTTCGTCCTACCGACCTGAAGTAGTTGGTTCCAGAACTTGAAGCGAGATTGTACCGACCCTACGCCTTAATAACACCGACCCACTTCAACATGCCGATCCACTCTAACATGCTGACCCACACCACCATGCCGATCCACACCATCATACCGATCCACTCCAACATGCCGATCCATACCACCACGCTGATCCACACCATCATGCCGACCCACACCATCATGCCGACCCACACCAGAATCCAAAGGCTTGGTGCCGACCCGAGTAAAAGTCCTTACCGACCCAGAGTTACACCGACCCCCAAAAATCCTACTGATCCACTATGACTCGAAGTGGCTATCCAAATGACCCAATGCAAACTGTTTCAAAACCCGAAGCTTTCCTACGTGTGACCCGAAGACCATACCGACCCACCAATTTTCTCTAACACCGATCCAAAAGCTTGCCGCTTCCATGACCAGAAGTGTTCCCCTGGATGTCTCGGAGCAACCATCAAGAAAAGCCGAAGTAAACCCACAAGCGACTAAGAGCAAACTCCAAGAAGTCTGAAACGACTCGCCTTTTGTCGAAACCCGTATTTCCAGTATCCCATTATTTTTTTCCATCGACTATACCGAATCCCGGCATCATAATCATGATCATCATCCATTATTAATCGCCTATCCATCCAATCGACTCAAACCTATCGTATTCCAGCCTCGATAACCGAGCAATCGATTTAGTTAAATCCGCCTGCCTATGGTCTTGGAAAAAGACGGGTTAACAGGTAGTGTATTATTCATAGCTGCTAAGGACACCAGGGGCTATGTAATGATAGTTATTGGATAACTATGGAATAACTCATTCAATAGTTTTCTATTGGTTAATATAACTAAGGTCAAACATAAAATATCAATGTAATAATTTCACAAAATTCCCTTGACTTGAGAATAATATCGAGCTTCAATGTGGAAACTCCTTTGATTAAAGTTAAATTGTGGCATGACATTCATCGAACGACTATAGTTAGGTCGAGTGGAAGCAATAGAAGTGAAATACTATTAAAGGGAGAATTCATCCTCTTAGTTATATGGGATTAGTATCACGGGGTCAGCTTAACTCAACACAAAGTCAATGTCTCTCGTCAGAGTAGTACGATTAATAATAATAATTGTTATTATTAGACCAAATATTTTGTGTTTGGACTTAAAAAGTTGAATGTGGAAAATGTTAGAATTTTGACCAAAACCAAATTCCATAAGTCCTTATATGATATAGTTTTGACGAAGAGAATTGGCGTAATTAATTGTCACTACCAGGTTATGCTTACATAAGTAAAACTGGATTTTACTAATAAAGATGTATAAGCAATAAATTCGATCAAAATGTCACTCCACTAACTAAGGCGATGAGTGAACATTAATATTCGAATAGTTTGATATTTATTGTTGATTGAGTTCATACCTACGAGTCACACAACAACATTAATATATTCTCTGAAATACTGTACGATTTAGTTGATTTATACATAGTTATTAATTAATTAGTTTAATTAATATTTATGAAATATTATTTATTTATTTATTTGATGTATTAGATGCCACTAATATTTTTTAAATGCCATTAGTAATTAATTGAGTGTGCATACAAAATTATACATGCACTAATCAATATACGTATTGATGCACGCTTAAATTTGATTTAAATACAACAAATTGCAAAAAGTTTTGATAATATTTGAAAGCCCAAGGAATCTTTGTTATAGCCTAAGGTATGGTGGTTTTAAAATTCAAAGTTGGATATAGAGGTTGAAATGAAAAGTTAATAAACTAAAAGGGGAAGTTCATTGTTTGATTCCCTCTATAAATACTATACTTAACTCCTCTTTTCCTCTATTAATCACTCTCATTCAAAACCCTAGCCTTCACCTTCTTTCTTCCATTTCCACAGCCAAACTTTCGCAACAATAAAACAAAACCTTCCTTTAATCAATGAGAGAGTTTTGAGAGAGGGAAACAGAAGGTTTCTTTCTCAAAATAAAATCAAACCTCCCTCATTTATTTAATTAAATTTGATTCACATTTGATTTAGATTAATGAGATTAATCAAATATGACATTAATGAAATATTAAATACTTTAATTAACATTTCACTCTTCACTTGCCAAAACAATAACTGAAAGCGATTAACTATCAAACAATATACATATAAAAGTATATTTTATACACTCTAATTTAAAGTAACATCAAATTAAACTTAAAATAATTTTAAAACAAATGAAATAAAATGAAGATTTTATTCAAAATTTTAGATTAGATCTAAAATCAATATAGGCTTTATAGGCTTAATCAAGGTCCAAAGTATGAAAAAAATGAAATTTACATATTTCACCCGCTTTCGACTGGCTCGGTTCTATCAGAATTAGTCTTGTAAAACCATATTGAAATACTTAATATTCATCTTAGCATGCATAGGTCAGCATGAAAATATAAGAAGCTAAATACAGTACATGTCCTAACAATGTATGGTATCAGCAATATGATATACGACTGTAGGGGTAAAGTCGCACTCCTTAGTCAAAGGTGTTATAGTTCTTCCAATCTTGGTCAAACCCATAATGTAAAGTAAATACAACGATACAACAATGCTACACACAAGCATTCTCAAACCAACCCCGCTACATATAGATCGTATATGTGTAATACCCTAAATTAATGCTACTTAAATATCTAAAACTGATATTCATGTAAAAAAAAAATATTATTACCTTGAAGTCAACCCATTCTATTGATTCCACTTTCAACATCCAACACTATTGACACATGTAGATTCCGTCTCAACACAAAATGCTCAACATATGACCTCCTTTAGAAAGATGTCTCAGTTTCTCCATCCCTATTTTTTCATGTCTTTAGGTCATGCCATGTTTCATGGTACGATGGTTTCATTCACTAGCATCGTATCCCTTTGGTCGCCTCTACCCAGACATACCAAAACCATATATGTTGCTCGTGTTTCTCATAATATATAATTAGGACCATTATGCCTGAAGCCTAATAGCAAAGGCGCACTTAGAAAGAGTCGACCGACATCAACCTAGTTGTTTGTTTGTATAAAATGCCTCACCTCAAGGACTGTCTTCCCATAACCCCTTTCCGAAACCTTGTCCTCTTCTTTCTCGAAGGTGGCGGTGTCTGCAAACCACATCGTACAGTGCCTCTTGATTCTTATTTGAGCACCTCTTCACCCTGTCTGCCATCATCCAAGCCAACTATGGAAGGCCTACAATCAAATCCTCCTATCCACCCATAGGTCTTTCCATACCTTTTCCTATTCATCAATGCCCCTCATCAACCATCTTCCCTTCTCACTTATTTTGTGGTATGTAGACAGACACCTGATAAAGGATCTTTGCTTAGGAATTGACCATAATCAAAGTGTGCAATGAACCACCCTTTCAACCATCAAAAGTCGGCACCAAATACATCCACGATATTCCAGTGCCGAACATCTAATCATTGAACAGGCAGATTATTATGGTAAAATAAAACGAATAGTGGAAACATAATTTCATAGCGGAAACAACAACATATAATATAACAAAGACTATAAAAGTAGTTACTCTAAAATACAAGGTATATTAGAGTTAAAAACAAACCTCGTCGACCTTGACAGTTATTTCTTGCCTTTACAATTGTTGATGAGTATACATAAAAATACAACAAAAATAAAAAAAATTATAGGTGAACATCTTGCTATACAACGGAAATAAAAAAAATGATAGGTGAACATCTTGCTCTACCCCATGAGCTCCATGTCCTACCAACGACTACTTGGAAAAAATATTCGGTCTGACCTAAGCCTTATGATAAAATAACATCCGGATCAGTCTTGAAAACCAGCGTGAGAAAAATCAAGAAATATGGTAAACGTATAAAAATTCTATGAGACCACGCTGCTAAACACAGAGCGGGTTTGTACCTCACAAGAACAACATCTATAGATGAAAGAATGGAAACAATTCGGAACAAAATCAGATTTGAAAGAATGAAAACAAATAATTAAACATCAAAAAGAGCTCTAGGCACTTCTCGATGCAAATAAGATAACAATTCAAAGATTTGAATCTAATAAGGAAAACGAATATTCCAATAATAACTAGGAGGGTGCACCCTCTTACCGAAAGTATACCTCTAGAAATATACTTGAGAGCCACAATGGCTCTTAGACACTTCTAAGTCGGACCCCACTAACCTTACAGAGTATCCGAGTATTTCACATCTCCATGCGCATACAACCAAATCCAATATAGAGTAGATGCGAAGATACCCTTATAGGAGCAACCCACATAGCTTGACTTCCACTCACTCTTTGGTTTTAGTCATTTTCGATAAAGGATATCAATGCTCAAATGAGAACAAATCATCTTAGATTGACGACACACAAGTAAGATAGTAGAATCAATAGTCAATAAATCAACAATTAGGAATAACAAAATGATTGTATATTGAAATTTGACCGCATACACTTACCACCAGTAAATGAATTATGCTTTTCAAAATTTGACTCACACTTGTGCTTAATTTTCACATCACAAATATTTGTAAAACACTTTAAAAATTTTCTTTAAGACATTTCTTTTTAAAGAATTTTCTCATTTATAAACTGTCATTTATAACTTTCAAACAACTTTGATTATCCCGTAAGATAATAAATTAATTAAAATGCTTTTATAAATTTAAGACAATGTTAATCATCATGGAAGATAATTAATATAATTTGTTTATATATCTAAAACCACATTAATTATCTCAGAGACAATTAATCAAATTTGTAATTCCTTTAATAAACTGATTAATTACTTTAAACAGCTTTATTAAATCACATAATTATCTGTAATCACTTTATTTAATTAGTTAATTAACTTTAAAACAATTTTATTAAATCAGTTAATCAACTTAATACATCATTAATAAATTTATTAATTAACTTTATTATTGCTAACCAATAATTAAGAATTTTTTAAATCTCTAATTCTTTTCAAATACTTATACAATCCTTACAAACCCATTTAAAAAGAATTTACAAAATATTTAAGGTAAATAACCTTTATAAATTTAAACAACATTAATTATCCTCAAAGGTAATTGAATCCAATTTATAATCTTTTACAAATTTAAAACGACATTGATTATCTCAAAATATAATTAATCAAATTTATAATCCCTTTATAAATTTAAAACAACGTTAATTATCCTAAAAATAATTAATTAAATTCTTAACTCATTTTATTAATTTTTATCAAAACTTATACTTTATTTTCAAATTTCTAAAAATACTTGAAAATATAGTTTAAACAACTTTCAAAGTGCAAAAACACGACCAAACGTTTATTTTGTAAAAATACAAGCACAAGTTCAACACACATATAAGTTTAAGGGGATGATATTTCATATAACATGTCATAATTATTTTAACCAAACATCACTATAAGCAACATAAGAATATAAGTAAAGTGTGTATAGCAGTAAATTAATAATGGCGAGAAACCCCCTTAGGGCTTCTCAACACGGTCCTTTGCAAAATAATGGTTATTTGTATAGTCCACCTTTTAAGCGGGAATTCAAATCCAAACAAACAACCGAACAAAAAATAACATTCATATTATTAAAAAAATTAGCGATCATTAGCTAAGATTTCATTTATTAATTAATCCACATATTAATTAACTTCAAAAATAATATTTTTACTTTGCAAGCATAGAACGTGATTTATTCTACTCGATAGATGTCCAAAATAGTCTATTCAATTTAATTATAGCAGAAAGGTATTTTTGACTGCTAAATATATATCACAACTGAAGTATAATAATTTAACTATGTTAAACGTAATTAAATCGGATCACTAAAATTTTATTATTAATTTATATTTTATTAAAACTATCAACTATCATCCAAGTATTCAACAATAATCTATAGCAATGCAGATATCATATAGTTTATTTAGAGATGAGTAAACTCATCGAAATTCCAATTGACGCTTTTGCGTTTCGATTTGTTCTGAAATCGAACGGCATTCGATTTTAGCTCAAAATTCTACTAGCTTCAAATGCAACAAAATTAGTTCTAGCACGTAGGTAATGTCGATATGAGTCTAGCATAAAAGATCGTGTCCAAATCCGACCTTGTATGCAAGAGTTATTCAATTTATAAGTTTTCAAGTTAATTAAAATAATTAATTTCATGTCCACGAGCATAGCTCAGTTAGTTAGGGCTGCTAAGTGAACATGGAACGAAGTTCCTTGAAGTCGCAAGTTTGAGTCCTGGCAAATCGAGCTATGTTTCCCTTAAGTCTTGGAATGGTTTTTCCATGTCAAAAACTGAATAGAAAAGATAGGGGAATTCAAACTCTATGTTGGGCTAGCCAAAATTGGGGACCGGTGTGGCGAGCAACCGAGTTCTCTAGCTTTACTCTTTGGAGTAGAGTATTTTTTTTAAAAACAATTAATTTTATTAATTAACTAATTAATTTTAGTGCCCTTATTAAACTCTTCTTCCCAAAACTAATCTTCCCTCCAAAATCAAACGTGCACAGACATGAACACGCACCCAATTAGCCGAGTACTTCAATCATCAAATTCTCATCCAATACTTGATGAATTGCTCCATCGATTTCACAGTTCAACTCCACTATGCGAGCACTACGCCTCGACCAACAAAAATATAAGCTCGATCCACTTTCTAGAATTTCGACCGCATCCCTAATTCAACCATCCTTGGGTTGTGATCCACTATGCACCACCCGAGAATGGCAAACCACCACCATACAACTTCCCTTCGCATCTTTAGTTCAATGCCCCCTTTGAATCGACGTTCAGCTCCTTTTAGTTCACCACGACTTGCTCCTAAGTACACGACAATGGCAATGTTGCGACCACCAATGTACAACCATACCACTTGAAACTCCGCCATCTGACACTCCTCGACATGACAAACTCAAAGCAATCCTCGACGAAGCCTATCATCGCTTACAACTCCAAAAAATCAAAGCCTTAGTTTCACCATCAATATGTCGAGTTCGACATAGTGATGCCGTGACCAATGAACCTATATAGGTTTGTAAATCTACTCAATATGAACTCAAAGCACCTTGTTTTGTATTTTTTTGGTGAGTAGGTTTATTAATTTTGAATTTTAAAGGAACAACCATTTTTTTAATTTACTATGAATGAAATAGAGAATGGAAAAAGTGAAATGAGTGAGAGGGAAAATGAATTTTGTTAAATGCTAAATTTATTACATTTTTATAAAAAATATCACCTATCTTGCTTCAATCATAAGTAATCTAAGATTCTCAAATTAACCAAAAAAATTAAGCAATACATCACATCACCATCAAATTTTGAATTTGATTTGATTTTTAAAAGGTTAGCCAGTATTCCACAACATAATATTCAGTTCGCATACGAACCATGAATGATAGATATAAAATACGATCATGCACCAAAATGCATCATCAACACAAATCAACAATAAAATCACCAATTATTTCATTCTGTGAAATTTCAAAAATACTATTATTTGCCGTAAAATACATTAAACGATAATTTAATTATTTCCTAAATTGAAAATTATGAAAAAATTAGGTAAATTACAATAAAAATACGTCATTAAAATCAATTCATTTTATTAATAATTGATTTTCTTGTTATTTGTTCGAACCATTTATTATTGTAAATAAATTTATAAAATGAGTTCACCGTTATTATTTACTAATTAAAATGATTTAAATAAACCTATTAAATCGATTTAATTAATATTTAATTCATAATTCAAATATTTAAATAATCTCTATATTCGAATTGAAGTTATTAAACTTTAAAAACCAATTATTTAAATATTTAAAATTAATTAAATATTCAAAATCAAAATGTTAAAATTTTGGGATTTTACATTCTCCACTCTTAAATGAATTTCATCCCTAAAATTCCCAAAGGAAGAAAATATTTCCAAACACTTAAAGTTTAAAAACAATTAACTAAAATGAGTTATTAAACTTTTAAAGTCCTTTATATTACGGAAAATTTCGGCAGCACCTCCTTTACGCAGCTAGATTCAAAAAAATACAACTCGCCACAACTGGCCAAAACAAATCAAAGAAAACAAAAGACAAGTGGCCTCCCATATCTGGGGCGTAAAATCATCAATCAATTACCAATATCTGTATCTACTACGCACCTCTTTTGCGTTTGATTTTATTTTTGCAAGTAACTTACTATATTGATGCAAATGTAGGTGCACAAGAAATCAAATAGCAATCTCTTGCATCCATGTACCTATTTTGTCCTTATATAGTCCAAAAGGGAATCATGTTGACAAAAGAGAAACACATAAGCTATTTCTATCATAAGCGATAGCAACATAAACATATAACTAGCATATACAATCAAAAATATAGAGAGTATTCTGTAATAAAATACTATGCATCCAATCTTTTCAAAAGATAAATTTAGAACTAAATGCCCAGGATTTTTATATTCAAAATATATTTTCAAATTCCTCCAATGAGAAATAAATCAAAATCAAAATCAATTATGACAAGGAAGGGGCTCCTCTTACCGAAGCATGGTTAAATCTGGAATTAAAACAACAAGGAGCATCTGGTGCTATTTTAGTTCCTCCTAAAATAGCAACTAGAGTAAACAAATATACCTGATGAGACTTTCAAATCAAAAAACACCCAATCGCCTAACGTTAGCC
The DNA here is from genome assembly GCA_030737815.1 of Allium fistulosum. Lineage (NCBI taxonomy): Eukaryota > Viridiplantae > Streptophyta > Magnoliopsida > Asparagales > Amaryllidaceae > Allium > Allium fistulosum. Next base: position 149,860,999 of record CM060905.1, on the reverse strand, counting down.
ATAACCAAAATATTTGAAAAATAATCACTTCCCAAAAACTCTTTTCAAATTCTTGAAATAATAATATTTCACCAAAGTTTTCAAAATATTATTATTATTATTATTTATTTCACAAATTATTTCGAAATCACTTTTTCAAAAGTACCGGGATTAAGTCCTAATAAAGAACATCTTTATAAACCATAATCAATAAATTACACTCAGTCAAGTCAAATTCCATAAGGGAATAAACGAACACTTAACATTATTTAAAATGTTAAATGACTAACAAATAAGATTTAGAATTTTGTTTAGATTTACAACTTTCTCGATCGCCCAAGGATATAGATAATTTTCTAAGCGTACCATTACCCTTATCAGCCTTCGGTTATTGCTTAGAGGATTATCGAAGCTCCCTCAAACAAAATTGATAGTCATTTTCCAAACTTTCCAAAGTCACACAAAAAACATACAACAATACTTGAGCCTATATAAGGTACATAAACCATCCGTACACAATATATGATATGACTCCTTGCTAGGATACATACACTTCACTTCTGAACTAGTATCGCTCACCCGACCTCTCTAGTGTGGACTGCGATCAGGTTCCTTAAAACATGCGTTCTCCTTACATAGCCATATACAATGATAAAAAACCTCGGTATCATATCAAGAATCTGAATCAAGTGTTTGCTGATAAGAATTAAGTGAGAAATCCTTTTTCAGACTGGTGTGAATCACCCAAAGCTATGTATTCAAATCATGGATAAAGAACCATGCCAATAAAATGATCTACGTATAACTTACTTACTTAATCCGATTGGTTTCTTAATTACACCAATTTTTTTTAAATCACTTTCTTTTTCATGTATATTATCTCATTTGATACTAAAATTATTTATGAATTATTCCATAATTTTCACTTAAGTTTATTAACATTTATGAAGACACATCTTTATAAAATATTAAATTAAAAACTTACTCCACTTTTATTTACTTATATAATACACTTCTACATCCTAAGAGTATATACAAAATATCAATTTTACTTTATTTATTTGTTATTTCTTTTTATTTTTCAAAATTCAAATGGAAACCCATACAAAATATGGGTCTGAAAACTGAGTCGACTACTTTGACTTTTTACCATAGAGTGTTCTAAGAAAGAATGTTTATTAGTCGGCCAAATAACATTAAATAGTTTATGAGACTTAGATTTTTAGACAAAAACTACAATTTTGATAAAACATCGCTTATTAAAACCTTCCTACCCAATTTAACCAATTTAGAACTTGAGTTAAATAATCTCTTTTCTATTCAAGAGTTTAAAATTTTCATTTAACAAATTATTTATCAAAACCTTTTTTGATATTTTAAATATAATTTTAAATCAATTTCCTTTTAGGAAACTTAAGAACCAAATACCCGATTTTTATTTCAAAACCCTTTTTGAAATTGTACTATATATATTTCTATTTATAAAATAACTTTAAAATTTTATTCACTAACACTTGCTCTGGGTTCATTTAGATTCGAAATCATTTTGATCGCACAATGATAAAAAGAATAATTTAGTGCACTACAATGTTCGCCTAAGAAAACATTTGATCATCACTTAGAAGATTATTCAGATTACCACAAAACTAATCGAGATGTTTTCCCCTGAACTATCTAAAGAAAATGTATCTTTATCAAATTCTCTTTCGAAATATTTATACTTGCAAATATTTCCAAGTAATACCACCATTACTTTTCTCGAAAACATTTTGAAATCATTTCAGGCATGATGAGATTTAAATTCACAAAACTCTTCTTACTTCTAAAACGCCTATTATAAATAATATAAATCATTTTGTATACCATACTCATGTAAAATGTACTCTTTAACATCATCTTATATTATAATAAATTTCATTTTTATAATAAAATTTTCACAAATATTTATCCTCTAAATCTTTTATCTTCCCATTTAGATTATAGTAAAAAACTTTGATTAAAAGTTTACTTTTAACTCATCATTATTAAAAGATGATTTTTAACTTAAAATTTTCTCCAAACACCTTACAGTCAAATTGTAAAACCTAATTCATAAGGGGTTCGTTTTTAATACACTCATAATTTTTAAACAATAAACGCTCATAAACTGTTTAAACATAAATTAATAATCAATAAACAATAGTTAATACTCCTAAACTATCCAAGCTTGACCAATCAAACAATAATGATAATAAAGAAATATTATCATTAACAAACAAATAATGTAAATATCTATATTATTTTGAAAATTATTCCTTTATATATATATAATATATAATCCTAGGTAAAATATTTCATTTACCAGTTTTTCAAAAATCAATATCTGACTGTTTGCCTTGTTTGAGTATTTAGACATCCCAGTCGACACTGTGGCATCCCATATCTCGATCAGAATTATAAACAACTCAACAAACCAATAACACAATACGCTTTTATAACAATAACAAATACGCTCTTGTATATATAATACTCTCAACTTATTCTAGGGTGTCACTTATCCTATCTCTATTGAGCCATACGCTACCAAAGCCTAGGTTCTCACTTAACCTTCAGGTCAGATACCAAATGTAACGACCCGCCTGTTCGACCATTGTTAACCCACCTTTTGACAAGGCAGCATACAGGTGGATTTAACCCAATAGACTACTTGGTTATCGAGGCTGGAATATTATGGATTTGATTCGAATGGATGGATGGATGATCAATTACAGGTAATAAGTATGAATATGAAGTCGAGATTGGGCATGGTCGATGGATAAACAATGCCGGGCACTTGGAATATGGGTTTTGGCAAGAGATGAGTTGCTTAGGGTCTACTTTGAGTCACCAAGGGGTTTGCTTTGGGTTAGGAAAGGGTTTACTTCGGGTCTCCAGGTGGTTGGCTTCGGGTCGGTGCTAAAAGTTGTTAGGGATCGGCATTGAGCTAGGGGTCGGCAATTACTTCGGGTCGGCATAGCCCATGCTTCGGGTAAGCATCGGAAAAAATTCGGGTCGGCATTGGACTTAGGGGTCGGCTATAGGATTACTTTATGTCATTTTGGGTGCTGCTTTGGGATTGACTCCGGGATAGCGTTCGGGTCGGCATTGAGGAGTTTCGATGGGGTCGGCTATGGGATTACTTCGGGTCATTTTGGGTGCTGCTTTAGTATTGACTTCGGGTCGGTACTCGGGTCGGCAAGAGAAGTTGCAAGGGGTCGGCTATAGGGATTACAAGGGATCGGCTATGGGTATTACTTCAGGATCGGCACTTGAATAGCTTCGGGTCGGCATGTTCAACAAAAGGGTCGACAAAGAAGGAGGTACTTGGGGTCAGCTTGAGGAAGTGCTTTGGGTCATTTTGGGTGCTCCTTTGGGATTAACTTTGGGTCAGCACTCGGGTCGGCATTGAGGAGTTTGGATGGGGTCGACATTCATGTTACTTGGGGTCAACATTCGTCTTACTTCGGGTCACCCATAAGTTTGCTTCGAGTTTGCACTCAGTTTTCTCCGGGTCGACGTCAGGTCGGCGTACCTGGACGAGTTGGGCTCGACGGTTGTGATGGTGGGCCCATGTAGGTGAGGAGGCCCTGTAGCCGAGATTTCACTTATAAATACAGGAGGTTGGACTTCAGAAATGGGGATCTTTATTCTGCTTCTCTTCATCTTCTTCTACTTAGAGGCTACGCTGCCATTGTTATTTTGGAATTCCAAATTGTAACTATAATCAAATTTCAGTATAATAAAAAGGAATTTTCTGGAGTGGACGTAGGCCGGAGTTAGCCAAACCACTATAAATCTTGTCTTTTTACATGTTTTCATTTTAATTTTGGCTATTCTTCATATTATACTCTCTACATATACTCTATCTGTGATCTGTTACTGGATATTGGTGCTTTCGCTTGCAATTGGGTGTTGGTGGTCAATTGACGCCAACATTTTGGTGCTTTCACTGAGAAAGCTTGCACTCAGGGATTTGGGAGTTAGGATCTTGGATTTGGAAGCTTGGGGATTTGGATCTAGGAAGCAATGGTTAGGCAATCAACAAGGAGACAGAGAACAGAGAGGAGTCATCATGAAGGAAGTCAGGAGGCTACCTCAGGAGATAATCAGACCTCAATCTTCATTACCAGGGATGAGATGAAAATGACATGCTATGCAGGAAATGATGCTAAAGAGATAGAAGGATAATATCGGATTCCATCGCCAACTCGGGGGCATGATGGAAATGACAATCGGAGACCACTAATGGATGTTGGAATAGCTGGAAACTGGAATCCAGGACTTGAATCAGAAATTAGCATGCCTAGATATGGATTGGATCAACCGGGGGCAAACCCCGACCAAGGAGAATGGATTAACACAACTCCCCATGGAACTGGGGGCATGGATTTGGATGGCTTTGCTTAGAAATGGTTAGCGGTGATGGAACAGGAGCAGTCACCATCCGCCACAAATCGGAGCTAGCCGGGCTTAAGGGCACAGGTTGTCGTCTCTTGATAGCATGAGCTAAATAACTAATAATAAATCCTACACTAAATCGACTGAGTCACTTACACATGTACAGGATCGTGAACGGTCCTTAGGCATGCTCTAAGCTGGCGATGAACCGCCATAACAGATGATTCAGAAACTCACTCGAATGTGAAATTTGACATTTATAATTCCGAGTCCCGACCTCGAACGGTCACATTTTGCCTCGAACGGCACTCGCCATCGAACTGTCATATCTCGCCTCGAACGACACTCGATCTCGAATGATCACTTTTCGCCTTGAATGGCACCCGACCTCGAACAGTCAAATTTTGCCTCGAACAGCACCCGACCTCGAACGGTCACTTCGCCTCGAACGGCACCCGACCTCGAATGGTCACTTCACCTCGAACGGCACCCGACCTTGAACGGTCACATTTTGCCCCGAACGGCACCCGACCTTGAATGGTCATTTGCCCCGAACGGCAACTGACCTCGAATGGTCACATTTCGCCCCGAATGGCACCCGACCTCGAATGGTCACATATCGCCTCGAACAGCACACGATCTCGAATGGTCACATTTTGCCTCCAACAGACCCGAGCACCAACGGTCATATCTCGCCTCGAATAGCACCCGACCTCGAATGCTCACATATCGCCTCGAACGGCATACGATCCTGAACGATCGCTATTAACAATCAGGTAAGATCATCGATCTCTTCACAGGTCATCAACAAGTTTCGAACATCGGGCTTATTACAATACAAAACACACCTTCCTATCGTAAGGCATGTTTTAGGGGGGCAAAGTGTTAACCCACCTTTTGGCAAGGCATCATATAGACAGATTTAACCCAATCGACTGCTCGGTTATCGAGGCTAGAATATTATGAGTTTGATTCGAATGGATGGATGGATGATCAATTACAAGTAATAAGTATGAATATGAAGCCGGAATTGGGCATGGTCGATGGATAAACAATGTCGGGCACTTGGAATATGGGTTTTGGCAAGAGATAAGTTGCTTAGGTTCTACTTCGAGTCGCCAAGGGGTTTGCTTTGGGTCAAGAAAGGGTTTACTTTGGGTGTCCATGTGGTTAGCTTCGGGTCGGTGCTAAGAGTTGCTAGGGATTGACATTGAGCTAGGGGTCGGCATTTACTTCGAGTCGGCATAGCCCATGTTTCGGGTCGACATAAGGAAAACTTCAGGTCGGGATTGGACTTAGGGGTTGGCATAAGGAGATGGACCTTGGGGTCAGCATTGCTTTAGCTAAGGGTCGGCTATGATATTACTTCTGGTCGTTTTGGGTGCTACTTTGGGATTGACTTCGGGACAGCACTCGGGTCGGCATTGAGGAGTTTGGATGGAGTTGGCTATGGGATTACTTCGGGTCATTTTGGGTGCTTCTTTGGGATTGTCTTCGGGTCGGTACTCGGGTCAGCAAGAGGAGTTGCAAGGGGTCGGCTATAGGGATTACAAGGGATCGGCTATAGGTATTACTTCGGGGTCGGAACTTGAATAGCTTCGGGTCGGCATGTTCAACAAAGGGGTCGGCAAAGAAGGAGGTACTTGGGGTCGACATGAGGAAGTGCTTCAGGTCGTTTTAGGTGGTGCTTTGGGATTGAGTTTGGGTCAGCACTCGGGTCGGCATTGAGGAGTTTGGATGGGTTCGACATTCATGTTACTTGGGGTCGGCATTCGTCTTACTTCAGGTCACTCACAGGTTTGCTTCGGGTTTGCACTGAGTTTTCTCCTGGTCGACGTGTTGTCTACTTCAGGTCAGCGTACTTGGACTAGTTGGGCTCGACGGTCGCGATGGTGGGCCTATGTAGGCGAATAGGTCCTATAGCCGAGATTTCACCTATAAATACAGTAGGCATGGCTTCAAAAAGGGGGATCTTCATTCGCTTCTCTTCATCTTCTTCTACTTAGAGGCTACGCTACCATTGTTATTCTGGAATTTCAAATTGTAACTGTAATCAAATTTCAGTATAATAAAAAGGAATTTTCTAGAGTGGATGTAGGCCGGAGTTTGCCGAACCACTATAAATCTTGTCTTTTTACTTGTTTTCATTTTAATTTTGGCTATTCTTCATATTATACTCTCTATATATACTCTATTTATGATCTGTGACTGGATATTGGTACTTTCGCTTGCAATTGGATGTTGGTGGCCAATTTTGACGCCAACAACCATCGAAAGTCGGCACCAAATACATACATGGTATTCCAATGCCAAATATCCAATCGCCAAAGAGGCATATTGTTTAGGTGAAATAAAATAAAAAAATAGGGGAACAGAATCTCACAGAGGAAACGACAACATATAATATAACCAAGATAGTAAAAGCTGTCACTCTAAAATACAAGGTATATCAAGGTTAAAAACAAAACTCAACAGCTTGGACAGTTATAACTTCATGCCCTTACAATTGTTGTAATGCAACTGAATTTTAATTAACATTATTCGGGATATTTAATTGGATAAATTAAATAGAATAATGTGAATAATTAGGGACATGAGATTAATAAATCCAATGGCCGTGTCTTAATGAATGAACTAAAATAAGACTTAACTAAATTAAGAAGGAGGAATTTCCTAAGGGGTAAACTTGAAAATGGGGCTATATTTCTTAGTATAAATCTTTTCCACCACTTTAGTAAACTTTTACTTTCTCATTCATAACTCCTCACCTATATTTCGGCAGGCCGTTAAAAGCTCCAAGAAGAGCAATAAATTGAAGAAAAAGCTAATGAATTAAAGCTAGGAAATTATCTCATTCTCCAATTAACTAATCAAGGTGAATAATCATGTTTATCATCTCATTTTTCTGTGTTTGGATCGGTTATGGTTATACCCAATTCATGTTTGTGATTTTGGTTAGGATATAACCATTTAAACCTTTGTTTGGATAAGACATAGGTGTTTTAAATGTTAATGGGCTAATTAAAACATTTTTATTCGGTTTTAGTTAAATTCCAAGTTGTTTTAATCTTTATATGCTTTAAAATTTTAATATGTTGAAGTATATGATTTATCAGATTTTTGGTGATTTTTGGAGATTTTTCCTTAGTGAGTTACTAAGGTAATTAAATTATTTAAGCCTAAGGGCTAAACTGCAAAATTGCCTTTGAATTAGTCAATTCGAAGGGAAGACTGCAATTTGAAAATTTAATTGGGGAAGAAGAATAATGCTTTAAGGAAAAGGTTAACTTTTGTATACTTTTACTATTTGGAAGTACAGGAGAAGGCTCCTCAGCCAATCAAAATTAGACAAGCGAGATAAAACATCACTTCAGTAGGCACAGTTCTACCTTCAACTCCAAAAAGCCCGCTTTTACCCTTTCGACGAAGTCAAAAGGTACCTTTTTCTAAGATGGAAGGTAAACAGTTACCCTCCACCTAAGTCGAAAGGTAGGCACGGTGTCGAAGGGATGGGGAGGCTGCTTCCTTTGCTTTCGAGTAGAAACATAATTGTTTTCGAATAAGTTGAAGGTGGATCCTTTGACTCTATCATTTTATAAAAAACTAAATTTTTTATATATTCAAGAAGGGGTTTCGAAGGGGATCTTCGAAAGCCAAAACCTTCAAAAGAATTATTTAAAATATTTTCTAAAAAGGTGTTTTAATCCTTTCGACTAAGTCGAAGGGATGCCTTCGATAAAGTCGAAGGGAAAGAAGGGGTTACTTCTGTACCCACCCCCCATTGTTTTTAAAGTAAAAGTTTTAATACCTTTCGACAAAGTCGAAGGGTAAACCTTCCGACATGGTCGGAAGTATACTTTCGTAGGGTTGGTTCCAACACCAACACTTCATTGTTTTTGACTGGTTTTGAAAGGTTTGATTTCAAAAAGTTTTTGATTTCAAAAGGTTTGATTTTGAAAAGTTATGAAGGGATGCCCTTCAATGATTGCAAATGGTTTTGAGTTTCAATGATTTCGAAACTTTTTGAGTTTCATTGCTTTCGAATAGTTTATAAATGGTTTTATAAAGGGGGATACCCCAGGCTTTCAACAAGGTCGAAAGGTAGAACCTTTTGACTAGGTCGAAAAGAAACCTTCCAACAAGGTCGAAAGGTAGGACCTTTCGGCAAAGTCGAAAGGTATGATTTTGTGATGCTTTCAAAAGAAAGGTTTCCTAAGGGGCTAACTTTGGATGTTTATTTGCTTTCGAATGGGACTTCATTTGAAGGGTTTTAAAAGGGCTATTTTTAGCCATTTTTCTTAAGTAAAATTTTGCTAAGTCGAAGGGGTTACTTCGAAGGGTTATACCATAAAATACTTATCTTTGTTTCAATATGTATGGGGGATCCTTATATAAGATGAATGTTAATAAACCTTGGGGACACCGGGGTGGGTTTAATGTTTTCGATACTTAGTTTGGGGTTACAAATAGAAATATGCTTTCAAAAATATACATTGGGGCTATCAATGTGTTTTTATTTAATTCAACCTAATTGGGGCTACCAATGGGAATAGGTTAAACAGGTGGTATACCTGAGGAAAATAAGTAATCATGGGATCATGAATTTTTATAAATAATCATGGGGATCATGATGTTTTAATTAGCCAAGTGTTGGGTTCTTGTTTAAGCTAGGAAAACCATGGAATGTGCGGTGGATAGCCCACATCAAATATCTAAAGTGAAGAATGTTTTGCCAAAGGTGGTTAGCACCGAGATTTGGCACCCAAGGGTTCATAATCGTCCTAGGAAAACTATGTAGTGTGCGGTGGATAGCCCACACCATCTTTAATAAAACGATGTACGATGGATAATCTACATTTATTTTAGATAGATTTGGGATGGATAGTCCTTTTGAATTATGACGGATAGTCATTTTAAAGATTTTAGAGGGGAACTCTAATAAATTGATTTTAGATGGGAAATCTAATAAGTTGCTTTTAGATGGGATATCTAATAAATGGGTGGATGGGATATCCAATACATATGATTTATGGTTTTATTTCATATTATGTTAAGACTAATCATTTTGGGTGTAGGGGCATAGTAAATGATTTGCATGTTTTGTTTTGGATACTAGTGAGGGAAAAATCAATTTTGCTAAGCGGCGTGGTCTCTCTAGATATCTATGTATAATAAGAGATGATGGGGGATTATTCATACTAGACTTATTGTCTGACTCGAAGTTTGTGTTTCTCCACAAACTCTGGGGTACTCAAAATTAATTTGAGTAGTCTGAGAGTGGGAGACTTTCAGGTTTTTGGACGAATAAACTTTCGGAGACGTGTATAAGGCAGTGTTTCCTCTATAGGAGTTATTTTTTGTATTCCGCTGTGATGTACTAAGGACTGTAAAGTTCATATTATTAGTTCTCTGATCATTATAAGGGGACATCTTCATATGTCGCTCTTATCGTATTTTGTACATGTATATGTGATCTGAACGTGGTTAACGTCTGGGATTATGTAATTAAATCTGAATATTATTCATAAGAAATGAGAAATTCAGTTTTGTTGAAGTTTAATTTTTTTTCATATTCTTGTGTTTCTGTATATCAGTATTAACTTTGTTGTATCTGGTCGCCAAGAAATAACAACTACGGCTGACTGCAGCATCAGTAACGGTTAGTTTTTGGTGCCAGATTGCGGGATGTTACAAGTTGGTATCAGAGCATGGTTTATGGACTTAAAAAGGAATTTAAACCTTAAAAGATTTTTAAAGCATAATCTAATGAATCTAAAATATGGTTGGGCTTGGGTAAGCATTATAGTAACGTATGTGTACTTTGCTATAAATACCTAAGTATGTATTCCCTACTCTCTTAGATCGTTCTTCTGTATCTTACCAAGACTGGATTTCAGGTAGTAGGGAAGTAGGATATGGAGGCAGGAAATAGAAGAGTGAATCAAGGTGGGAGACGCACCGTAACAAGTGGAAATATTCGACCTAATACTAGGAGAAATCAGGGTCGACAGGCAAATGCAAACCCAGATGCAAATGTTAATGTTGGTGCAGAGATTCCACCGGTTGATATGGGGATAACGTATCAGTTCTTCGTGAATATGATGCAAGCTGAACCAGCTGTGGGAGTGACTATAGGAAATGCTGGAGGAGCTAATCTGGTGGCCCTTGTTGGCAATAATTATGCCAAGCTGAGTAGGGATTACGCTAGTCTTGGTGGAAAGCCTTTTCTGGGAACCGAGGATGCATTAGGAGTGGAGAACTGGCTATTGCATTGTGGAAGGATATTTTCAGATCTCGGCTTGACAGATATGCAAAAGAGGAGACTTGCTTCAAGGCAATTGCAGAGAGCAGCATTGTTTTGGTGGAACAGAGTTACCGTAGGAGAGCCAGAGGAAGACCTGACTTGGGCTGAATTTCGAAGGAGGTTCGAAGAAAGATTTCTATCAGAGGTTGCCAAGTCATCATTGCTCAGGAAGTTTGCAGATTTAGTCCAGGGGATAGATCGGTGATTGAGTATGCTACAGAGTTTGATGAGCTGTCCCGTTGCAGATATACTACAATGGATACTATCATTCGGAGGAATGATAAGTTTATCAAGGGGTTGAATCCTGAGATCGCTAGAGCAACCATGCCAAACCTCCGGGATTCGTGTCGTATTATTGTTGACATGGCTATTCGGAATGAAGAGATGCTTTTTACTTTTTGAAAAGGGAAACCAGTTGAGGTTTCGAATTTTCAGAGTAAGAAGCAGAAGTTCTTCAAGAAGAAAGGTGCCTAGTCGGGGGTAATAGCTAAGAAGAGAAAGACTAATATTGTTTGTTACAAGTGTGACAAGAAGGGGCACTATGCTAGTGAGTGTCACTCAGATGATGGAAGAGCGGTTGCAGTGAGGCCAAATGTGAATTGCTACAACTGTGGCCCGATGGGGCATTACAAGGACAAGTGTCCTGAGGCTGCTAAGGTTGGAAAGGGAAAGTTCTTTGCATTGGTACCGTCATCCTCTAGACCAACATGTACTGAGAAAGGAAAAGCGACGATGGAAGGTATGCTTATGATTCATAGTATTCCAGTTAGGATACTGTTTGATACCGGTGCATCGTACTCATTTATATCTCAGTATTTGGTAGATTTCTTATGTCTGGAACCTTTATACCTTATTACTCCTTTAAGGGTTGCGAATCCAATAAGAAGGTATGCAACTCTGGGAAAGAGATATGATTAGTTAGAACTTGATTTGTTAGGTCATATGTTTTCATGCAGTTTATATGTTTTTGATTTTGTGGGTTTCGGGATCATATTGGGTATGGGTTGGTTAGATAGATATGATGCTAGAATATTTTTCTAGGAGGGGGAAATATCATCGAAACACTCTAATAGCCATAACCGAGTCATTTACTCAATAAGGAGTTCGAACGGAAATGCTTATGCGTTATTGGGTGCTATGGGAATGGAAGTAGAGTTGAAGCAGGATTATGTAGCAAGAGAGTTTGCGGATGTGTTTGAACCAGTTTCGGGCTTGCCGTCGAAAAGAGCAATCGAGTTTCGGATAGATCTCATACCGGGAGCGGAACCTGTAAGTATACCACCTAGCAAAATGTCACCAACCGAGATGAAGGAATTGAAGGTGCGGCTAGTGGAATTGGAAGGAAAGAATTTCATCTGGCCAAGCAGTTCTCCTTGGGGAACGACCATGGTATTCGCGAAGAAGCCAGATGGGTCATTAAGGATGTGTATCGACTATCGTATGTTGAACAAGAGGATGATCAAGAATAGGTATCCTTTGCCGAGGATCGACGACTTATTCGATCAGTTGAGTGGAGCCAGAGTGTTTTCTCAGCTGGAGTTTGTTGCAGCTTATGATTTTAGCATCGAGTATACACTGGGAAAAGGAAATAAGGTGGCGGATGTGCTTAGCAAGAAACATCAGAATATAGTGTTAGCTATGATGGTGGAATGGAAAGACATAGAAGCACTGGCTGCTTGCAGTGTGTAGTTGAGGTCGACTGTTGGATCTAGTCGGAATATAGCCTTGATGTCTTGCTTGGAACTTTGACCAGTTCTGATCGAACGAATTGCTTCTTGGTAGAAAGCTGATCCAGTCTTAGCTGAGAGGATTAAAAGGTTAGAAACTGGAACCGAGATTGATGACTTAAAGGATTTTATTCTTGACCGTAGGGGTTGGTTGAGAAAGATGGAACGATTATGTGTTCCGGATGTTGGAAACCTTAGGAAGGAAGTTCTTAGGGAATGTCATCGATCGAAGTTTACGATTCCTTCTGGGGGAACCAAGATGTACCAGGATATGAAGAGAAGTTTCTTCTAGGAAGGAATGAAGAGAGATTTTGGCTTATGGGTAAAACAGTGTTTGAACTGTCAGCAAGTAAAAGCCGAACATCAGAAGCCAAGTGGTTTGCTTCAGCCTTTGGATGTTCCAGTTTGGAAGTGGGACTCGATATCCATGGATTTTATTGATGGGTTGCCAAGGTCAAACTAGAGTAATGAAAGTATATGGGTCATAGTGGACAGATTGACCAAGAGTGCCTATTTCATTCCGGTAAGGTCAATCAGGACGGCACCTGTTTTGGCTAAGTTGTTCATGAAGAACATCATTAGACTGCATGGAATTCCTAGTAGTTTCGTCAGTGATAGAGATGCTTTGTTTACTAGCGAGTTCTGGAAGAGCCTACAGAGTGTGTTAGGCACTAAGCTCAAGATGAGTACTGTATATCATCGTCAGATGGATGGGCAGACAGAGAGAGTCAGTAAGGTACTGGAAGATCTGTTGAGGGCTTGAGTGCTGGATTTTAGTGGTTCTTAGGAAGATCATTTACACTTAGTGGAGTTTTCCTACAATAATAGTTATCAGACTACTATAGGAATGGCGCCTTTTGAAGCTTTGTATGGAAGGCCATGCAAATCACCACCATGTTGGTTAGAGACCGGAGACAGATTGGTCCTTGGTCATGATTTAGTGAGAGAGGCGACGGAAAAGATCGAGTTGATACGGGAAAGAATTAAGGAAGCTTAGTCTAGGCATAAGAGTTACACAGACAAAAGGGATAAGGACCTAGAGTTCGCGGTTGGAGATAGAGTTTTCATCAAGGTATTGCCGATGAAAGGGGTGGTTCGGTTCGGGAAGACCAAGAAGTTAGCACCGAGATATGTTAGACCATTTCCTATATCAGAGAGGATTGGGCGACTCGCATACCGAGTAGATTTGCCAAGCAGTTTGGCCGGGGTCCACAATATGTTTCATGTTTCTCATCTTAGGAAGTCTGTTCATGATCCAGAAACTACTATCGCTCCGACGGCACTGGAGGACTTAGTGGTGGAACCAGATATGACTTTTGTGAGGCAACAAGTTCATGTTGTGGTAAAAGATGAGAAGAGGTTAAGGAACAAGACAGTCAGATTGGTGAAAGTTCAGTGGAGTGACAACGTGAAGGACTGTACGTGGCAGACAGAAGACAGGATTAGGGCTACTTTTCCTGGGCAGTTTTAGATGGAAATTCAATATAGGGTTTATATAGAATTTGGCCGGTAGGTTATACTAGCTTTGCTTGCATGGGCTATATGCTTGTTGTTGTGTCCTTACTGAAATTTTGGGAAGGAAATTCTTTAAGGGGGGAGTCTGTAATGCCCCTGAATTTTAATTAACATTATTCGGGATATTTAATTGGATAAATTAAATAGAATAATGTGAATAATTAGGGAGATGAGATTAATAAATCCAGTGGTCGTGTCTTAATGAATGAACTAAAATAAGACTTAGCTAATTAAGAAGGAGGAATTTCCAAAGGAGTAAACTTGGAAATGGGGCTACATTTCTTAGTATAAATCTCTTCTTGCACTTTAGTAAACTTTTACTTTCTCATTCATAACTCCTCACCTATATTTCGGTCGGCCATTAAAAGGTCTAGGAAGAGCAATAAATTGAAAAAAAAGCTAAGGAATTAAAGTTAGGAAATCATCTCATTCTTCAATTAACTAATCAAGGTGAATAATCATGTTTATCATCTCATTTTTTTGTGTTTGGATCGGTTATGGTTATACCCAATTCATGTTTGTGATTTTGGTTAGGATATAACCATTTAAACCTTTGTTTGGATAAGACATAGGTGTTTTAAATGTTAATGGGCTAATTAACACATTTTTATTCGGTTTTGGTTAAATTTCGAGTTGTTTTTATCTTCATATGCTTTGAAATTTTAATATGTTGAAGTATACGATTTATCAGATTTTCGATGATTTTTGGGAATTTTTCCTTAGTGATTTACCAAGGTAATTAAATTATTTAAGCCTAAGGGCTAAACTGCAAAATTGCCTTCGAATTAGTCAATTCGAAGGGAAGGCTGCAATTTGAAAATTTAATTGGGGAAGAAGAATAGTATTTTAAGAAAAAAGTTAACTTTTGTATACTTTTTACTATTTGGAAGTACAAGAGAAGACTCCTCAGCCGATCAAAATTAGACAAGCAAGATAAAACATCACTTCAGTAGGCCCAGATCTGCCTTCGACTCCAACAAGCCCGCTTTTACCTTTTTGACAAAGTAAAAAGGTACCTTTTGTCTAAGACGGAAGGTAAACAATTACAATCCGCCTAAGTCGAAAGGTAGGCACGGTGTCGAAGGGATAGGGAGGCTGCTTCCATTGCTTTTGAGTAGAAACATAATTGCTTTCGAATAAGTTGAAGGGGGATCCTTCGAGTCTATCATTTTGTAAAAGACTAATTTTTTTATATATTCAAGAAGGGGTTTCGAAGGGGATTTTCGAAAGCCAAACCCTTCAAAAGAATTGTTTAAAATGTTTTCTAAAAATGTGTTTTAATCCTTTTGACTAAGTCAAAGGGATGCCTTCGACAAAGTCGAAGGGAAAGAAGGCGAAGAAGAAGGGGTTACTGCTGAACCCCCCATTGCTTTTAAAGTAAAAGTTTTAATACCTTTCGACAAAGTTGAAGGGTAAACCTTCTGACATTGTCGGAAGTATACTTTCGAAGGGTTGGTTCCAACACCAACACTTCATTATTATTGAATGGTTTCGAAAGGTTTGATTTTGAAAGGTTTTTTTATTTCGAATGGTTTGATTTCGAAAAGTTATGAAGGGGTTACCTTCAATGATTGCGAAAGGTTTTGAGTTTCAATGATTTCGAAAGGATTGAGTTTCATTGCTTTCAAAAGGTTTATGAATGGTTTTATAAGGGATGATACCCCAGGCTTTCGACAAGGTCATAAGGTAGAACCTTTCGACTAGGTCGAAAAGAAACCTTCCGACAAGGTCGAAAGGTGGGACCTTTCGGCATGGTCAAAAGGTATGATTTTGTGATGCTTTCAAAAGAAAGGTTTCCGAAGGGGCTACATTTGGATGTTTATTTTCTTTCGAATGGGACTTCGTTCGAAGGGTTTTAAAAGGGCTATTTTTAGCCATTTTTTGAGTAAAATTTTGCTAAGTCGAAGGGATTACTTCGAAGGGTTATACCATAAAATACTTATCTTTGTTTGAATATGTAAGAGGGATCCTTATACAGGATGAATGTTAATAAACCTTGGGGGCACCGGGATGGGTTTAATGTTTTTGATACTTAGTTTGGGGTTACAAACAGAAATATGCTTTCAAAAATATACACTGGGGCTATCAATGTGTTTTTATTTAATTTAACCGAATTGGGGCTACCAATGGGAATAGGTTAAACAGGTGGTATACCTGGGGAAAATAAGTAATCATGGGGATCATGATGTTTTAATTGGCCAAGTGTTGGGTTCTTGGTTAACCTAGAAAAACCATAGAATGTGTGGTGGATAGCTCACATCAAATTTCTAAAGTGAAGAATTTTTTGCTAGAGGTGGTTAGCCTTGGGATTTGGCACCCAAGGGTTCATAGTCATCCTACGAAAACTATGTAGTGTGCGGTGGATAAACCACACCATCTTTTATAAAACAATGTACGATGGATAATCTATATTTTTTTAAAATAGGTTAGGGACGGATAGTCTTATTAAATTATGATGGATGGTAATTTAAAGATTTTAGAGGGGAACTCTAATAAATTGATTTCAGATGGGAAATCTAATAAATTGCTTTTAAATGGGATATCTAATAAATGAGTGGATGGGATATCCAATACATATGATTTATGGCTTTATTTCATATTATGTTAAGACTAATCATTTTGGGTGCAGGGGCATAGTAAATGATTTGCATGTTGTGTTTTGGATACTAGTGAGGGGAAAACCCGTTCTGCTAAGCAACGTGGTCTCACTAGATATCTATGTATGATAAGAGAAGATATGGGATTATTCATACTAGACTTATTGTCTGACTCAAAGTTTGTGTTTCTCCACAAATTCTCGAGTCCTCAGAATTAATTTGAGTAGTCTGAGAGTGGGAGACTTTCAGGTTTTTGGACGAATAAGCTTCCGGAGACGTGCATAAGGCAGCGTTAGCTATATAGGAGCTATTTTGTGTATTCCGCTATGATGTACTAAGAACTGTAAAGTTCATATTATTAGTTCTCTGATCATCATAAGGGGACATCTTCATATGTCGCTCTTATCATATTTTGTACATGTATATGTGATCTGAACGTCGTAAACGTCTAGGATTATATAATTAAATTTGAATATTATGCATAAGAAATGAGAAATTCTGTTTTGTTGAAGTTTAAAATTTTTCATATTCTTGTGTTCATGCTTATCAATATTAACTATGTCGCATTCGGTCGCTAAAAAATAACAACTACGGATGACTGCAGCACCAGTAGTGGTCAGTTTTGGGCGGCATAAGGTGGGCTGTTACAATTGCTGATAGGTGTGTGTATATATAGTAATCTTGCGGAAATAAAATATACTATGACATGTGAACATTCTGCTCTACTCCATGAGCTCTATGTCCCACTAATGAAAACCTAGAAAAATACACGGTCTAACCAGAGCATTATAATAAAATAACATCCGGATTAGTCTGGAAAAATAGCATGAGAAAACTCAAGAAATATGGTGAATATATAACAATTCTGTGAGACCATGCCACTAAACTCGGTACGGGTTTTTACCTTGTAAGTACAATATCCAGATATGAAAGAATGAAAATAAGTCGGAACAAAATCAGACTTAAAAGAATCAAAACAAATAATTAAACTTTGAGAAGAGCTCCAAGCTTCTCAATGCAATTAAGAAAACGATTCAAAGATTTGAATCAAATAAGGAAAATGAATTTTCCAATAATGACTAGAAGGGTGCACCCCCTACCGAAAGTATACCTCTAGAAATATACTTAATAACTACGGTGGCTCTTGGACACGTCCAAGTTAGACCCCGCCATCTTTACTGAGCATCTGAGTATTTCACATCTCCATGGGCATACAACCAAAGCTAGTTTAGAGTAGATGTAAAGATACCCTAATGGGAGCAACCCCACATAGTTTGGCTTCCACTCGCTCTTTGGTTTTATGCATTTTCGACAAAGGATATCAACGCTCAAATGAGCAACAAATCATCTTAGATTGATGATACACAAAGAAGATAGTAGAAGTGATAGTCAATAAATCAACTATTAGGAATAACGAAATGATTGTATATAGAAATTTAATCGCATACTGTAATAACCTTGTCTTCGAACCTGTAAGATTAAATAAATTTAGTTAACAAAACATTCGAATTCAATTTTGATCATTATTATTTTTGGATATAATTTTTGTTCATTGAAAAGTTGAAAAATAAACTTTTTTTATAATAATTCAAGGAATAATTAAATGTAAATAAACAAGAACCGAATTGGGAAGAGCTGTCTAGTTATTGAAAAATAAATTTATACAATGAAGTGAAAATCAATTTAAACTAGATCGAAATTTCTTTATAAATAAATAAAAAGAAAAAAAAGAAATATATTTAAAAAGAAGAAGTAAAAAATTATTAAATGTAAGCCTTAGTATAATTCAAGCTCAAGCTTATTTGCAAACTCTACCTTCTCTTCATTCCTTAACGCATAGCCTGGTTCCTCAAAAATTAAGACCCAGCCTTACCCCATATGCCCTAATTCGCATAATCACTTTCGACATTAGAAAGTGTTAAAATAAAAGATGCGACGTGACCTAAATGGACGATGTAGAGAGGAGCGAAGGCGAGCAGATCTCGTGATGCTTGGCAGAAGATGCGCATAGGGCCCGTGGATGTTAACAGCAAGCATGTAGAATGATGGCAATGCGAGCGTGTGGTGCAGGGGAGGCAGCTGGTGGCGACGATGGTAGCAAAGCTAGCGACTTTGGGAGGTTGTGATTGGTTTGGTGACTGGCAGGCTCGAGTTTCTGTGCAGGAGCTAATGCCTGCGTGTTATAAGCAATGGTTACTATGTCGGAGGAAACTGATGGCATTGTCTAACACTAAATTGGTTCTTCATTCATTATTAAGGTGAGTTGTTAGAACTCACGAATTCTATATCTAATTGTATGATAGTCTTTGGTTGTTAATAGTTGAATTGGATGAGATAATATTCTCGCACATCTATATCTTGATGACTAGTAGAATTGAATTGTTTGTTGTTTTGGTTGCTATGATTGTTGCATTAGGTATAAACTAAAATAAATTAGATTAGAGTTTAATAACAAATCAAAGTTTTGAATTTTATTAAAACACATTAAAAAACCCTCTTAGGAATAACATATAGGGTTGCATTGTGGATGAATTGAATGTTGTATATGCATCTTAAGTTAATATGCTAGCTTTACAATTGATGAATTGTGATGAATTGAATGTTGTATATGCATCTTTGGTTTATGAAACAAATTCTATTATAAATTCTTTTTAAAAATAAAATTTTAAATTATTATTTCTAAAGGTAAAATAAATCTAAATAAAAAAAACTCTTTTCTTTTCTTATATTTGAATTTGAATTTTAAAGAGATTTCTACCTAAATTTCATGCTTTTCTATGAAAGAGGAATTCAAATAAATGATTGGATTGTCTGACTAGTTTGGGACTTTCCATACGATTCTTTCGATTATCATTATGAATTTTTAAATATAGTTTGAGTGGATTTTACTAGCTTATAGTAAATACCTAAATTTCACTATCTAGGATGGGATAATTAGTAAATTCTAATGATTACTAAAGTGGAAGTGATCTACACTTTAGCGTTGTATTATCTTAGGGTGTTTGGATTTCAGGCCGATAGATCCCCGAGAGAAGATGACTCATTTGATTATCAATATGCAAGTCGATACTGTTTTAGATTTGGTTGGCAGGTCTCTATCGGTAGATCTATTTATGTTGTAAATACGACTGTCTTTTTGGTACGCGGATGTTTACGTGCATCGTAGTCTACTACTAGATGACTAATACCCATCAGTTTATTTTAGCATATGGTTAGACGATATTTACCTCTTTTAGTAGATAAATTTGCATAGGACAAATTATGAACATGACTGCTTTTTTCATTAGGCAGTTGTTCCTAATTTGCAGTTTCTTTGGTAGGCTTCCTTTCTATGTAGCGGGTCTCTTTTGGTAGATTTCGCATTGTTGTATTAAAATGATGTGGAGTGCCATTATTACTTCATTACTGATGATTATTTCTCCAAAAATTTTACGATTAGATCTTTTTATATCTTTTAGCTCTGGAGAATTTCAAATTTTGTAATCACCGTATTATTAGATAATAATCCATTGTGACTTGATATGGATTTATGAAATGGTGATTTAGGTTGATATGCTTTTTTTATTTATTATTTGAGCTTAAGCATATTTTGAGATGACTGATTTTATGGTTAAGTCATGTATTTATGATACCAGTATCTCATCCATTTTATTAGATATAGTCTGACCCATTTATTATTTTAATACTCGACTCAGGCCGTGATTTTAATTGTATAGGGACTCGCTGACTTATGAATTTTGTGCAAGCATTGGAGTAGACTATTTTGACTATTTCAGTTTACTTATTATTGTAAATATATTTACATCTAGGATGATATGTCATGTATATTATCTAGATGTTGGCTTGTATCTGATACAGTATTTTCCATGTGAAGTATATATTTATGTGGGTCTAGTACTGATATTTTGTAGACTAACATTTTATTATGTTATATGATGTATATTTTTTTGCCATGATCTGTGACTTTAATATTGATTGTCTATATTTCATACTATTCTGAATATCTTAAATCGGTGTGTTTATTACTTTGTATTAATACTGTACATGTCAAATTTTTAGTCCAGGTCCTCATAATGGTAATAAAGACGTGTCAATGTTAGTTTAAAGATATATTCACATTCTATCACCCTTAACTAGCCGTATTCTCCATGTTATTAGAAAAATTACTTGTAATATTCTTTAATAATATGGGTATAGTGGTGGGGCCGTTGTAGCTTGGTATCAGAGCCGAGTCAGGACATTATAAAGTATAATATTATAACCTTGACCTAGTGTGACTTAAAGTCCTGTCCCTTGTGGTGTAAGCGTAGAATATAGAATTTATTTCCTACTATCTAAAGGAATATAAATGATTATTCGGGAATAATCATCGAGACGTATTTGTAAAGTTTTTACAATACCATATAAATTATTGTTGTGGAAGTTTTACTAAAATTTGAAAATCACTTTTGTCGAAAGTGAGATTTAATGGATAGCGTATATTAGATCTCGGATGGCTTAGAATTAAACTGTTGTGTCCTAACCTGTTAGTGATTAGAGTTGCACAGCGGGAACATATGGACTGCTTTTTGCTGAGCACATTTACTAATTTGTTCTTTAATATATGTTTGTTTGGTTGATTAATGCTTGGATATTTTAAAATTCCAAGTAATTGTTTAAAATTAGTATCGAGTAGGAATCAACACTTGAGAGTTTGAAACCAACTTGATATTAATAACAAGAGCTTGTGGTGTCTTTGTTGGTATAGCTACCACAAGGGATACTGGAAGTTTGTTTTTTTATAAAAAAATAGAATATTAATCCATAAGTATGATTAATTAAATACTAAGATGAAATTAAAAATTTGATTGCTGCTTAATGTATGCATGGATGAATGGATGTATTATTGAATTAGGAGATATATTTAATAAATAAAATAAGATATAATAAAAAATCAAATGGTTGCCTGCTATTGTGAATAAATGAATGTTTTATGATGTATTGTTTCGAATATAAATGGTCGATAATGAATGTTTATATATGTAACATCATAATTTAATATTTTATATAAGCAAGCAAATAATTTTAAGAAAGTACGAATATTATTTCCTAAGTGGTTGAAAAGAATTTTAATGATATATTTTTTGTTAATTTTTTAGTCGAGTGTTTTAAGAATTCTGGTCGATGCGTTTAGCCAACGTTATCGATAGAGATTCCTAAACACTAAAATGAGGCATTCCTGCATAATAGTTTGAAAAGAATAATATGTTTTGGAAAAGAAAACGATATTTTAAATATAATACAAGGCACGGAAAAATAATAATAACAAATACAATGTTTTGGTTTATAGTAAACAAGCTATGGTTTGGAAAATTCATTTAATATCTTAGATTTTTGGATTTCTTATATATGATAATTTAAATCAAGATTTGAAAATCTTTAAGGTATTTTTAGAGTATTTGAATTTAAATTCAAAAGAAAGGTTTTTTCTTTAAGTATATGAGTATTTTCAAATGAAGAAAATATTGATATAAATACTTGTTTATTGTTTTGAAAATTCAATATATCATATATAAAATGTTTTGAGACAAAATCTATGTCTTTAAATGATTGAATTTGAATTTTATTAAAAGTAATTGAATTATTTGGATATAAAGCATACAAATATATTGAAGGGTGGTTTGTATTTAAATTCTTTTTGAAAGAATTTTTATGAAAGATAAGCATTTAGATTATATTGAATTAAAAAGAAGAATTTTTATATTAAAATTCTTTGAAAAGAATTTTGATGAGTTCTATAACTTAAAGGGTTTTATAAAGAATGACTTTGAACTATTTTGAAGTTAATGAAAAAGTGATGAACGAAAATATCGACTTAAAGATCTTGAGAAGGAATTTATATTGTTAGAAAAGGTTCTAAATGATCGAATATAATAATTCTAGCAGTTATGATAATTTAAAATATAGATTTTAGCCATTTTGAATTTGTTGTGGAATATCAAATTTATGTGAGTTGAATCTTATCTTCCTATATATGATTTCTGGAATTTAAGTGTTGCTTTATAACTCATTTTGAGTTGTATTAGTATGTAATACTAATAGATTTTGTGAAAAAGTTTATGTACTGTGATTGTTTGAATTTGGTAGCCTGAAACATGAACGTTGCTATGTTTGTTATTGTATTTCTAGACCTTGAAACATGAAGGTTGTACTTGCAAAAACACAGTAGTACGTACTTGCTAAAATATATATATTTGAAAGTCTCAAATGTTTTTGTTAACTTTCAATTGATATTTCTTATATTGAATTCTAAAATTATGACCAAAGTAAGTACGATTGACCTGGATCACTTTCCAGAGCATCAATAAATTATCAAAACTTTGATGAATTTTTTTTCAAATGAAAACAAAGATAACTTGTTTAAATTGAACATGTTTGACTTTAAAAATAGTTTGATCCTAATTTATATAAAAACATGAAAAGAATGTTTTAGGTTGAACATGCAAACTAATTATATTTTTTGTTTTATGTGATCACATATATCACAATCAGGATCTTTGGTAGGTTCTTACTAAAAAGTGGAAATTTATAACTTCGTTGATCTTAATGTCATACAGGGTTTATTTTCGATATTATGTTTTGATTCATGATATATTCAAACCAAGATCTCGAACTTAGTTTTTAAGATTTGTAACCTTGATTTAGGCCATTCAAGCGTGATTCCATATAGTTACCATTTGAACCAAAATTGGTACACATACCCAGAAAAATAAGCAACGAAGATTAAATGAAGAAAGTAAACGAAAAATAAAGGAAATCAGATAGAATACAAGCACACACAAATTTATTGTGATTCGGCAATCCTGTCCTACATCCACTTGAATGATTTTATTGCTTTTGCACTAGTTTTTGTGATTACAAGAGAGTGGGATCAGAATAGATCTTTGAATACCAAAGAGTAAGAGTATAATGACAGCATAAAGATCCTTAAAATGAACCATGCCTTCTGTATTTATAGGAGTAAACAACCAAATATCTTGTGAAATTTATCCTCCAAAACCTCGCCGCTAAGACCAAGTCACCCAAAAAATCTCAACTCAATATCACCTATGATTGGGGATCGGTACCGGTCCCTATATATGTAGTATAGGGTCTTGCGATTTCTTTCGTTGGCTTATCTTCTTATTGGCATCAGGATTCTAGGTTTTTTGCATAGTCGCCTAGATGTATTTTGGTCTAAGAGATGGATCTACAGAAAGCTAAATTGTTGCTTTAGAAAGCATATGGAGATTGCCAATACAAAGCATACGAATTCTGGAAAAACTCTTGAATTAGGCTCTACGTAGATAGAGAAGAGTGTCATAGGAGTGTGGGCCTACTTTAGGTGTACTTCTAGGGATCGGTACCGATCCCCTATGTAGGGTGGAATACCAATCCATACTTAGTGTATTCCAAGGTATTGCACTTCTAAGCTTGTCCGACCGCCATCTCGTGGTCTTGTCTATACTTGGTTCCTAAATCCGAGGATCATCTCTCTGGGCTGCTTCCCTTCATAATCGTTGGGCCTAACTTATCCAGTCAATCTGAATATAGCCGGGCCAAAAGGCTGGATAACACTTGCCCTCCAAAGTACATATCATTTCAAACGTGATGTGCTTTGAATCGAGACAATTCAAAATCGCTGCGGAGGATTCCACTCAGCATTCCGAATGGTCACTATCCTTCCTCTGAATTGTTTCTGTTGAAAGTTATGTCCATAGTGATCCGTTGTGATGTTCCGTCAGCATCTAACACTATAAGTACTGGAGTACGGTCTCTTGATAATTGTTCTTGCTTGGTACCATTGAGCCAACTGATTGAGTTGGTAGATTTCGATTACCCAAATTGATTTATTTTCTGAAAATCTCGTGTAAAAAAATCAAATTCCATAGATTCAGGAAATCAAATGTTAATGTTGCACTTGCATTCACACGTTCATGTACGCAATATTGTCATTGGCTTCCAAGCATGTTCATATGCATGTAGGTCGTTGCCAACTTCCCTAAGTAATAGTCACAAGTCCATCATTTTCATTCATTTTTTTACTAGAGCAGGACTCGGTATCGATCCCTATAGGAAGGGAAATGGGTACCAGTCCTATACTTGTGTGCATTTCCGCTTTAGACCCAAATATATTGGGCTGCTCATGGGTATATAACCCATTGTCTCCCTCTTCATCATCACTTGCCTTTATTTGCTTGCATACATAACCCTATCTGCACTGAACCATCCAACCCCTTATATTCAACATTAGCTTGGTTATTCAACCTCCAAAACAACTCGTGCCTCCTTTCTCGCTGCTCTATTCAACCGATTCATTCAAGGTCCTCCATTGAAATCGGCCTCGGATCTAAGCCCTGAACTCTTCGATTTTTGAACTCCAATCCATATAGGGTCGGTCGCATTTTAGCACACAGGTAGGTACTGGACCAAAGAGCATTGGAGAAGGCTAGATTGGCATTGATTTGGGGATTACTTTATGTTGATGGTTGGTTTGGTATCGGTTGTGGGATGACAGGGCTGAAAATTTGCACAAGAGGAGAATCCCCTAGGTATGGAATAGGTAACGATCCCACATTTAGGCAATTTTTTGTATTTTTCACCTTGTGTATTCGCATTCCTATATGGACCCACGTACTTGATTTCAAACTTGAGGACTTTTGCCTATATGACACCTGCATACGGACTCGAACTTTTGGACATGCATGTTGGCATGAACTTGAACTTGGATGCACTTACATGCTTGTATGGACTTGAACTTGGATGTATGCATAAGCCTTGAATGTTGATGACATGCTCTTATGCTGCGGCAGCTGATCCCAGGACTTGGATAATATTCTTGTGTTCAACCATCGATGTGAAAGCTGGTTGGGATGGTCAGCGATGACGGTCACTCTGAATAAACTCCCGAATATCATCGTCATTGTCATATAATTCTAAACTGTATAATACTACACAGCACAACACCATTCAAGATTACACTTAGCATGGAGGGACAAGTTAATCCATTTAACTATGACTATCTGTTGATTTTAATAGCTATGGGTTCCAGACACTTTGAGCATTTAGCCACAATGACTAATGATCAAGCTTCCACACATGTCAAATTAGACGCTAAGTCGAATCCAGTGACACTTTTTGCTCGATACACTCCGGGAGAACAATTGGAACAACCTAAAAGCTCACACCATGCTCCAACTAACTCTCCAAATTCAGGCCAGATGATATTATAGAGCCAGCTCCTGATACACTTGAGGATGCCGTATTATTAGAAGATCCAATGGATTCGACTGCTTTGAAAGTTGACGAGGCATCTCTTCGTCGAATTTGCATTAAGCATGGAATCCTACTTGATGACGTATTAGTCCCGTCTTGTCACCAAAGGGCTCATCTTCCTCCAGAAGGGTAGACCAACTATGACAGGTATATGTGCCTAGCTGGGGGCATACCACCATTTAACCGGTTCATCCATCGAGTGCTCCATTTTATAAGACTTGCTCCAGCTAAACTGCATCCTAACAGCTACGCATTTCTCTAGGGCGCATATATGATTTTCCTCAAATCCTTAAACCGTGAGCCGATCGAAGAAGATATTCGATTTATTTACAACTTCAAGAGACAAAAAAGAAGTCTATCGTTCACTTATCTTGAGCCAGCCAGTGGTTGTCAACTTGTGACCGGTGTTTGGAATAAGCTTAGCAATTTTAAAAGCAAATGGTTTTATGTGCGCTATCCACCTGGGTTCGCACGACGGTGGTCAGTAGGACGTAAGTGATTTTCCAATCTATAGCGAGAAAGCATTAGTCAAGTCGTATTCTAATTAACACAATTTTCTGAATCATGCAGATGTTCCCTTGAGACCCGATGGCGATGTTTATCAAACCTTCATTACGACGCTCAAAAACGTTCCAAAGGAAGACAGGGATATTTGGTCCCTTATTACTGATGAGTGTCTCTTGGTCATTAACTTGCTAGAGGAGGGTCATAGCACCGACCAGACCAATGACGACGACGAAGTAGTAGTAGGTCGCCGTATTCAGCCAGAATCAGATCAACTTGACCCTAATGGCCTACGGTCCCTAGCCAAGAAGTCAAGGAGGCTCAAGGCAACGTCGAGGAAGGTAAAATAATAGGAAGTGGTAATGAGGCTTGCGATGACGACGTACATTCAAGTCACGAACTAGAAGCTGAGCAGTCTTTAGATGAGAAACAACTTGCTTCCAAGAGGAAGCTCGTTGTTACGCTTCGTAAAGGGAGAATTTCTAAATAGCTTCTACCAGTTATGATAGTAGAGCATACTCCATCTCTTCCTTCTGTGGATACATTTTCAAAGATAGGACCAATTCCTACTAAGTTTGGTTCCTTTGATATAGGAAACATGAGCATAGAGGGTTCTCCTCTTCATTTTAATGATGATACCATTCCTATTAATATGGAAGAGATTACTCCTACGAGCAAGGCTACAGTACATGGCCTGTTTGAGGGACACTAGGACACTTACGCGCACGTGCACTTCATAGCATTATCTTGCATTTTCCATATATCCTTTTTCATCGAATTTAACTCGTTCTTGTTTCCTTTAATGGTTCTATGGAGAAGAGAAAATATACATATCGATCCCTAGAGTAGAAAGTGTATCTAGCTCAAAGGCCCCAATCGAGTTAGTACCACCAAGGAGTGGTCGAGATTACAGTTCAAGCCACCACTCTAGCCGTGATAGGGATGACTAGGATATGAGTAGTTATAATAAGGATTGTTCTTCGCATGATTCTACTTCTAAGCACCAGTTTAGATCTTGATCACCTCCTCCTAGAGGTACGGATAGGTACTCGTCGTGATGAGATCCCATCGGCTGACACTTCTTGAGCTCCACTTCCTACCTCTATTTCTATATAACCTATGGCACTATCTCACTCTAGCTAGTCCTTTGAGCATAGGCATCATAAAGGTGGCTCTGAGACTCCTTATCAAAGGCCTAGTAAAGAAACCGCTGTCACTTCGGTCAACCCACCTGAACAGCTTGCGGCCGATGCCTATATGGTCGAACTGAAAGATCAATTTCTAAACATCTATTTTAACATGCTTATGTTTACACCCAACCTAAAGAGAGTTCCAATGGAAGTCCAAGAAAGGACTATGAATTGCATGACCAACATTCACCACTAGCACAACGAGTGGGTGAAAGTGGCCGAAAGGATTTCTAAGGTCTCAAAATATTGGTTGCAGGAGGTTGAGAATCAAAAGCTTATCGAGGCCGATAATTAAAGGATCATAGCCACCCTTGATGCTGAGGTCGAGAATATGAGAAAATCTAAGGTTAAAGCAGAGAAGAAAGCAGAGGAGGCTATTAAGGCACTCAAAGCTGAAAAGTCCAAGCATCAAGCAGGCGCATTGTCGAAATCGTGAGTTGATACTCGAAAGAGATGTCGCCAGAAGGAGTGCGACTTAGCTAAAGACCAAGCTTGATAGCGAGACAATGAGAAAAGAGGAAGTGCAACAATTTGCTTACAAATCAAGCGACAAGCTATTCATTGTGAGGGAAGAGAGGGATAGAGCGCTCGAATGAGCCAGGGATGTTAATGCTATTGTGAAGAGAGAAGTTGAAACCGTGGTGTAGCAGGTAGAGGAGCGGGCTGAAGAGTGGTTAGAGCCATTTCTTTCTCAATACAATGCCAATGTGCTCAAGTTCAAAAATCTGGACTGGCTTAAAGATGATTATCCTAGACTCCTTGCGCTTGCCTGGGAGTAGATCGTCGAGGAAGAGAAAGAATTTCTCCAGGGTACTGAGGTGGATCTAGAACAGTTAGAGAAGGAGATCCTAGTGAAAGATGAGCCCCAGATTTTACATGACGGCCTGCTTCTTATCTATTCGGAATATGTCACAACCATGCAAAAGTAAATAGGCGAAGTTTCGGGATTAGTGCAACATGATGCCTCGGCTAGTCAAACTCTTGGGACTCAAGCTGCTCCCGACTACACTGTTGATTCTCGCTATGATCCGAAAAGCCTCAGATTCAAAAATCTACTGCTCTCTCCCCTATTTCGGAGGGTGTCTTCTGTGGTACTTTTGCTCATGTAGAGTTCTAGACTAAAGAAGTTATCACCTTGACTTCTCCTGTATTTCAAAGAGTTGACATGTCGCCGATCAACGTCACTAAACTCTCTAGCTTTAGGTCAGCCTGTAATTGCCCCGCTTCCTCCTAAAGATTCTCGGTCAGGGCAATAAGTGCCTATGACGGAGTCATTAACCATTACAGCTTTGATAACGATCCCCAGTGCTCTGGCTGTAGAGACTCCAAGACTTAATGAGCAGATGATTGTCGCTTTGTTGGATGAAGAGACAGGTGAGACTCAAGAAGCTCAGATTGATGAAGATGTTGTAATTACTAATGTCTCCAAGCCCCTATTGGGTCCCACCATGAACCAGCTTGAATGGGAACTAGGGACGGATATCCTCCTTGCCATGAAGATCAAGCAGGAGAAGATGGAAATCATCCCTCCCCCTCTATCCATCGCCTTGCCTAGGCAGACTATCTTTGATCTACTCTACCTTCCTCCACTCAGAAGTGCTTAAAGCATTCCTGCTTTGTCATCTCATAAAACTCCACCCAAGGGCAAAGGAAGTGGGGGAAGAACCAAAAAACAGCCGGAAGGATCCAGTGCCTTCTTCTATGGAGAAGAAAGAGAGGAAAGAAAGAAAGAAGAGGCTCAAGAAGTGATTGCTTATCTTCTTTATTCCTTCTGATTGTATAGCAGTACTTAGGCTTTTCTAGTTCCCTGCTTTTATTTTGTTTGGCCGGTGTAGTGCAGGTTCAGTCCCCGCTTTTGCTTTTTGTTATTAGCTTTGATAACACTTGTACTTAGCTTTTGAATTTCATGTGAATAACAAAAGTTTTTGCTTCGTCAATTATTTTTTTGGATTTACCTAAGTACTTAAGAAATACGCTTTCCATTCAATGTACTTGCGGTCTATCTCTTTCAATGATTGTTTTTAGACTAAGTCCTTAGCCCATTTCATAGTTCACCGGCCTTTCACCGTGCTAACGAATGTAAGGTACTACTGAAATGCCAAACATTGGGCATTAGTTAGGGTTAATCACATTGGATTAATGACTTAGGTATCCTTTTCTAGGATAATAATTTTCGATCGCATCAAACTTCGGGTGCTGGTTTAAGTCAACCACTTAGGTTGTAGTCCGCACATCCTCATCTAGGATGTTTACATCCAATCGTGCCTAACTTTGGGCGCCGATTGAAGGCTTGTATGTTAAGTCCCACCTTACTCCCGGTATGGATCTTCCGCTTTGCCTACTCCAGGAAAGAGGTTAAGAGTTGGACGGTCTTACCACATCTACTTCTGTTTATACTCCTATCCCCAATCAGAAGGAAAGTGTTAGCATATGGATGGCCATATCGTGTCTGGTTTAGTTTATACTATTGCCTTCAATCCGAAGGAAAGAATTAGTGTACAGACAACTATATTGTGTCTAATTTAGTTATACTCCTACCCTCATTCCAAAGGCAAGAATTAGTTTGTGGATGGGCATGTCACATCCGGTTTGGGTTTATACTCTTGCCCCTAGTCCGAGGACAAGAGTTGGCTAATGGACGGTTAGGTCACGTTCGCTTACATTAATACTCCTGCCCCCACTCCAGGGACGAGAGTTAGAATGCAAACAGTCATGTCATGTCCGGATTGTGTTTATATTCCTATCTTCAATTCGAAGGCAAGAGTTGGTTGGCATCAATCTCTGGACACCAAAAGGACTTCACGAGCCTGATTATGGGCCACAGATGTTTGATCGGCACCTATCTCCGGGAACCTGCACACCTGCATTAATCATATACAGGTTCATTCGAGTTGGTCAAGTCATAACTCTTAAGTAATGGAGAGACATATTTTTGGGTAGGAAAAGCTGTTTTATTTCACAAAAAGATGGAAAATGACAGGATCTGCCTTATTACACGGCTCTGGCCATTATTTACAAGCTTGTTTCTAAGTGAAATAGCATCGTAGGTGCTCGTTATTCCACGTCCTCGGGAGTGAGATCCCGTCTACAGTTGCCAGCTTAAAAGTGCCATCTCCAAGCTTTTCCTCTATTGCGTACGGACCTTCCGAACTAGGGCCTAAGCTCTTAAAGCCAGGGAAGATTCATTTGAGGAACAAACACTACAACAAAAACACCCTTTAATAGCGTTGAAAAAATGCTATTACAGGCTACTATTGTTAGTCCATAGGATAGTGGTTTAGATGACAACAACTATAGAAGTATTATAAAATATATATGTGCAGGAAATCTATATGCAGGTATCAACAAAAGAAGACTGTACAGTAAAGAAAACAAAATTGATGAAGACAAAGATCAAGAGTTAAAGATTGAAGACTCATGAGATTCAAGATATTCAAGAGTTCAAGACAAATAATATAGTTAGGTTAGATATTTGTTAAAACTCCTTGAAAGCACTATCATTCTTTTTTATCCAATTTACTCGTGGAATGGAATCCACTTCGTTCTTGTTAAAGGGATGGAACCCTAGTGAGATGGAACTCACGAAATATCTAGTGGAACGGATAGTAGCCCTATTTTGTTATCCACTAATTTTGATTCAAAATGATTTTCAAAATTATCTCTTGTTTTATAAAATTATTTTCAAATATTCCTTTTCAAAAGAAAAACCTTCGTTCACATTTCCAAAAATGTTTTAGCCTCAAAATCATATTTATCATTTTGTTATATTTTGATTTCAAAATTGTCCTTGATATTTTAGCCTCAAAATCTATTTTAATATTATATTTACTTTAGTTTATTTACTTTGATTTTAAATATATTTTAGTATATATACATATATACATTCATAAGTATTTCTACTTCTAAATACCTTCTACAAATACATAGAGTCCATTTGAATAAAGTTGCATATGTTTTAAATCATCATTTTCAAAGTAAAGCAAATCATCACTTTTTACTAGACCATGTCGACATCCTATTTACTTGTCATGTCGACATGCTTCCCGTTACAGCAAAGGTTGTTTTCAAAAGAAGTGTCTATTCGTTTAAACCTCTTCGAATGGACACATCCATTCATTCTCTATAAATAGAGACTGTTATGGACGTTTTCCAGTAACTACTTTCTTTATTTTCTCTCCTCTTTACTCTCTTATCTTATTTTCTAATCATCCTATTCATATTTTGCCGAAATCTTAAGTGAATCAAACCAGAATATCTCTAGTTTGATTCTCTGCCACTCTCTCCAAAGAATCTCAGTGCTTATCAGAGTTATAGATACATTTGTACTCAAAGAAACTTGTGTGGGGTTATAAAGGTGTGATCGTGTCCTTGGAAATCGATCGGGTGAACTTGTGTCCTGTGAATCAAGTGGTTCTACCCAGAGACCTGAGAATCTGGAGGGTGTACCTCGTTGCCTTGGAATCGAGGGATTGTAATCTAGATTATTGTTGAATAGAAAGCCGTACGGGTTGTGCGGGACTGGATGTAGGGTAACACCGAACCAGTATAAAATTCTTGGTGTGTTCTTTCCTTTACTTGCTTTTTATTTATATTTGCATTTGTTTGTGATTCTGTGATTTGATCTGTGATTGTGTATTTGCATTAAGTTAGTTAATTCAATTTAAATCAAAGAAGTTTTAAAGAAATTCTTAAAACACTATTCACCCCCCCTCTAGTGTTAAATAGCCTTAAGATCATCTTCCGCGTCCCTTTCATTTGGTATCAGAGCAAGTTTTTCAAAGTATTCATAACCTGATTTTTGGAAAGTAACAATGGCTACAAACACTGGTATTTCTAGTTCATTTGTAGAGGGTTAGTCCACTGCCAGACCACCACTTTTCAATGGCAGTAACTATGCATATTGGGCATGTAGAATGAAGATATATTTACAATCCATTAGTTTAGAAACATGGAATATGACACAAACTGAATACACTAAGCCCACAACTGATTTTGCTCAATGGACGACCGTTCAAAGAGAAGTGGCTCAAAACAATTCAATAGCCATGAATATTTTATTTTGTTAACTAGATAGAAATGAATTTAATAGGGTATCTGTTTGTAAAACTGCATATGAAATCTGGAAAACTCTGCAAGTTACTCATGAAGGAACAAGCAAAGTTAAACAGACCAAAATTTCTATTCTTACTAATCAATTTCAATTATTTAAGATGTTGCCTAGTGAATCTATTCCAGATATGTATAGTCGTTTTCAGGATATTGTTCATTCACTAGTATCTCTGGGAAAAGCAATCTCCGAAGAAGATCAAGTCAGGAAAATTCTGAATTCACTCACTCCAGAATGGGATTTGAAGACACTGGCGATTGAAGAAGCAAATAACATCAGTACCTTGAAGATTGATGAATTAATTGGAAATCTGATGTCATATGAAGTTCAAATTCAGGGAAGAAGGGAGAATAAGTCATCAGAAAAAAAGTCCATTGCCTTCAATGCACTAACTGGTGAATCAGACTCTAGTGATGATGATGAAGAAATAGCCTTCATGACAAGAAACTTTCGAAAATTCTTGAAGTATAGAAAAATGAATAATCACAAGAGAAAAAGTTTTGGAAATAACACTGAATCACTCAACAACATCAAATGCTTCAATTGCAATGAGTTTGGTCATTATCAAAGAGACTGTCCACATCTAGAAAAGCAAACTCCTCAATCAAACAAAGAATATTCAAAGAAAAGAAAGAAAGCATTTGCAGCAACACTGGATGATTCAGATACGTCCTCAAGTGATGATGAACAGAAAACAGAATTGGCAAATATGTGTTTTATGACAACTCAGAATTCAGATAATCAGGATGATATGGAACTCAAACAAGGTACACGTTTACTATTTTAATTGGTTGAAAATTAGTTGCTTAGAATAGTTTATTAGTTGTATATAATTGATTTTATTAACTTAAAATTTTTTAAATATCTTTAAAAAAAATTTAAAATATTATTTTTATATATTTTCTGTATAATATATTTTCAAAATATATTCAGACAATAATCATAATATATATAAGTATATATATATATATAAGTATATATATATATATATAAATCTTGTACATGCTTGAAATCATTTTTGCAAAATCTGATGTGCATGTCGACATGGAACTTATTGGTAATGTCGACATACCTGTAGCAAATCAGATTTCTAAATTTGAATTCAAAATTCAAATTTCCCTCCACCTTTTCACTAACTCCTATGTTCTGAATAGTTATGACTCTTTGACCAGAGAATCCACCTATTCAACCTCTTTATATCTATCTTCTATCAACACTTATCTCCATCTTCAATTCAAATTCAAAACAACTTTTATCTTCAAACACTCTTATCTCTTCAAAAATGGCATCCACTAGCAACGTAGCCGGAATGAGGCTGTCAAGAGCCACCAAAGATCATCTCTACAATAATAGAGATGCCATACTTGCATACATTAATTATGCAACTTATGGAAAAGTTCATCCGGGTAATTTTGCTATTTTTAATGACTTCGCTTCTTATGAAATTGATGCTCTCTTTCAAAACAATGGTATTCTAAGCTTGGTTGACAATAACCAAAATGATTTTGTTTGCTATCCAAACCTTGTCAAAATGTTTTATGCAAATTTAAATCGTGGTTTTTATAATGGAAGGGATGATGAAGTGTGGAGTAGTGTCAAGGGGACACAAATTGTTTTAGATACCGATGTTTTAGGAACCATACTTGAGTGTAAAAGTACCGGTTCCGATCTTTCTTCTTTTGAAATCGAGGAAACCGATCGTGAAACTTTTCACAATATTTTTGAGGAAGAAATGGATTTCAAGAACAAATTTTTTCGACCAAAAGCTCGTATTGTTAATCTTCTCCTTCAACGCACTATTACCCCGAGATCGAGAAATTACAATAACCCGACTCAAAAAGTGTGTAAGGCTCTTTTTGCAATTTTTGGAAATTATGATATTAATTGGGCACAAGTTATCTTGGATGAATTTCGACACAAAAACTTGGATTCGGGAGAGAATGCATTATATCATGGAATATACCTCACTAGAATTTTTAATTACTTTGGAGTGGATATGAGAGGTGAAGAATTCTTTCCACGAAAGGTTTTTAATCATTCCAATATTTCACTTATGAAAATTCCGCACGTGTTTCAACCATACGAAACACTAACGAAAAAAGAAGCACGATTGAGGTATGAGGAAATGCAAGAAGATGAGGAGGAAGAAGAAGAAGAGGAAGAGGAGGAAGAAGAACGTGAGGAAGAAGAAGGTGAGGAAGAAGAAGAGGAAGAAAGTGAAGAAACTTCCTTAGAGAGTATTGATTTTCCCACACGACCATCAAACAAGACTCTCCTTCACAATCAACGAGTGATTGTGAAAAATCAAAAAGCTCTCAAACACTCCGTAAACAAAAAATTGGACAAAATGTCCAATACTATGAACAAGTTCTTCTCCAAAGTCAGCAAGAAGCTCAATATCTCATCATCTTCATCCTCATCTACTAGTTTCTAGAGTTTACTTTTTGTATATCAATGAAATTTGGTGTATTGAAAGTTGTATCTTTATGTTTTCTTTATGAAATTCATGTACTTCTCTGTTCTAGTATGAAATGAAGCCTATTCTCTGTTTATCTTACTGTTACTCTTATTTATATCAAGTAATATATATAAATCATATGTATATACACTGAAAATTCAAAAATAAGATGTGCAAAATCTGCTATGTATGTCGACATACTGTATAGAGGTCATGTCGACATATACTGGTAATATTCTGAATAGACATTTCAATTTGAAATTTAAAATAACTCCTTATGTCTATTCATTTCAAACGACTTTCCTGTCTATTTAAGTCCTATTTTCTTCCAGAAAACTTCTCATAACTTCTCTCTACTCTTATCTACTTATTTCCTTCTTACTTATCATCAAAATGGCTTCATCCTCTTCAAATCTAAGTGATAATCTTGAAGAGACTCTCAAATCCTTCAAAGATATTCTTACTTTTATTCTACGAAATCAGAGGCACTTAGAACTGAGTCAAATGCAGATGATAAAGGAACAAGAAAGGCATTTCGATGCACTACGATGGATGATCTCCGCTCTCAACAAAGAGGATCTCCAAGTAAATCCACCGAAGACATTGCTCCAGGACGATGAAGATTGGGAAGTAATCAAAGCGGATCCCATCTTTGGAAAAGAGGGATGGGTTGAAGTTCCACGTAACATTTAACTTGTTTGATTTGGTTTAAAATTGATTTGATTTGAAATACTTGATTTGGTTTGGTTTTAAACATGGTTGATTTATGATAACTTACTATATTGATTATGTAATAAGACATAAATAGGTGTGCTTATGTTTGATTGATTTGTCTACTTATTGTATGCATTTTCTTTTCATTTAACAGTTATGTATATAGTGATATGAATAAAATAATTTGTGGTTACACTTATTATTCTCATTCTTATATTACTCATATATATCATTCTGAGTATACAATATTTAGCATTGTTATATCTAGTTTCAGTATTATTAATGATACACTATCATTAATATCATAGATTTAGGGGGAGTTAGTGTCATTTTTTTTGTTGATGACAAAGGGGGAGAAGTATAAAATAGGTTAGTTAGGCATAGATTAAGGGGGAGTTATAAGGAGAATATAAATATTTTATAAACAAAGGTTGTCATCATCAAAAAGGGGGAGAATGTTAGTCCATAGGATAGTGGTTTTGATGACAACAACTATAGAAGTATTATAAAATATATATGTGTAGGAAATCTATATGCAGGTATCAACAAAAGAAGACTGTACAGTAAAGAAAACAAAATTGATGAAGACAAAGATCAAGAGTTTAAGATTGAAGACTCATGAGATTCAAGATATTCAAGAGTTCAAGACAAATAATATAGTTAGGTTAGATATTTGTTAAAACTCCTTGAAAGCACTATCATTCTTTTTTATCCAATTTACTCGTGGAATGGAATCCACTTCGTTCTTGTTAAAGGGATGGAACCCTAGTGAGATGGAACTCACGAAATATCTAGTGGAACGGATAGTAGCCCTATTTTGTTATCCACTAATTTTGATTCAAAATGATTTTCAAAATTATCTCTTGTTTTATAAAATGATTTTCAAATATTCCTTTTCAAAAGAAAAACCTTCGTTCACATTTCCAAAAATGTTTTAGCCTCAAAATCATATTTATCATTTTGTTATATTTTGATTTCAAAATTGTCCTTGATATTTTAGCCTCAAAATCTATTTTAATATTATATTTACTTTAGTTTATTTACTTTGATTTTAAATATATTTTAGTATATATACATATATACATTCATAAGTATTTCTACTTCTAAATACCTTCTACAAATACATAGAGTCCATTTGAATAAAGTTGCATATGTTTTAAATCATCATTTTCAAAGTAAAGCAAATCATCACTTTTTACTAGACCATGTCGACATCCTATTTACTTGTCATGTCGACATGCTTCCCGTTACAGCAAAGGTTGTTTTCAAAAGAAGTGTCTATTCGTTTAAACCTCTTCGAATGGACACATCCATTCATTCTCTATAAATAGAGACTGTTATGGACGTTTTCCAGTAACTACTTTCTTTATTTTCTCTCCTCTTTACTCTCTTATCTTATTTTCTAATCATCCTATTCATATTTTGCCGAAATCTTAAGTGAATCAAACCAGAATATCTCTAGTTTGATTCTCTGCCACTCTCTCCAAAGAATCTCAGTGCTTATCAGAGTTATAGATACATTTGTACTCAAAGAAACTTGTGTGGGGTTATAAAGGTGTGATCGTGTCCTTGGAAATCGATCGGGTGAACTTGTGTCCTGTGAATCAAGTGGTTCTACCCAGAGACCTGAGAATCTGGAGGGTGTACCTCGTAGCCTTGGAATCGAGGGATTGTAATCTAGATTATTGTTGAATAGAAAGCCGTACGGGTTGTGCGGGACTGGATGTAGGGTAACACCGAACCAGTATAAAATTCCTGGTGTGTTCATTCCTTTACTTGCTTTTTATTTATATTTGCATTTGTTTGTGATTCTGTGATTTGATCTGTGATTGTGTATTTGCATTAAGTTAGTTAATTCAATTTAAATCAAAGAAGTTTTAAAGAAATTCTTAAAACACTATTCACCCCCCCTCTAGTGTTAAATAGCCTTAAGATCAACTTCCGCGTCCCTTTCAACTATAGCGTGTTTTGGTACGCTGTATATTAACATGTTGTAATAGGTCAGTGACCTATAATAGCAACATAAAAAAACGCTGTAGAGACGCTATGGTCAAGGACTTTTCATAGCGGTTTAAACGTGCTATAAACATGATTTGTAATAGCCTTGAAAAATCGCTATGTAGTAAAAGTATAGCGTTTTTATGAATGCTATAGTTTCCATACACACGAAATATACAATAGCATCCAAAAACGCTATACAAAACAAAATTCAATAGCGTTTTGGGCTGCAATCGTAAATTGTATGCATAAATACAACTACTTTTTATAGCGTTTAGCTGTCTTTTATAGCATTGTTTATTTGCTATAAAAACTGTTTATAGCACTATCATAATGCTGTAGTATGTTAAAACTGGGAAAACCATCTTTCCATAGCACAAT
The DNA here is from genome assembly GCA_030737815.1 of Allium fistulosum. NCBI lineage: Eukaryota > Viridiplantae > Streptophyta > Magnoliopsida > Asparagales > Amaryllidaceae > Allium > Allium fistulosum. The sequence continues at coordinate 149,822,815 of CM060905.1, read as the reverse complement.
TAAAACGCTATAAGTTTTTATCATTGCTGCTACATACATTCCAGCTTACAATTTATAATTCTACGAATATATTATAAAATTTCAAAAAAACACAATTATCACATTGTGATATCTGTAATCAAATGGAGACATAAGCCAAACCACAGTATATATATATATCCATAATATTTCGTAGACAGTTTCAAACATTAAATATTTGTGATCTAAAAAAAACAATAACAACTGTAGCTAACCAAAACGATACATACTAAAAGCAAAGATATACGTCAATACAAAATACATTAATCCAAGCTTTAGACTGATTTGAAAGAGAATGAATGCAGCAAAATAACTTTTCCTCCCTTGCAACTTATAGTAACCCCGGTATCATCATACTGCACCTGTCAAAACGAAGCACATAGGTTAATTTTCAATCTAAACATCATCCGCAAGTTATATAATTTTTCATAACAAAAAAAGAAAAGGACTGTATATGAGCTGATTGAGCTCATGAACTCAGCCTACTAAATGAACTAGTATATGAGCTGGGAATACTTTAGTTGAAAAAAAGAAAGAAAAATCAAAATCAAAATTTTGATCATGCAAATAAAAGAATAATATGACTCTCCATAACAAAATATTACTTCAGTGATCATGCAAATAAAATGCAAAATTTTGATCATGCAAATAAAAGAATAATATTTTTACTTCAGTGATAACGAAATATAAGACTGGGGCGTATTCTTTTGCACTGTCGGCTCAACTATTACAGCACCCTAAAGGAAAACATTATCTGCATGTAGGACTTAAACTTTTGCACTAGGGCGTAATCTATTAGTGAAGGTCTCGTGCTTACTTCATGTGTACTACACACAACCACTTCAGCAAGAATAAAACCTTTCTTGCCAGCCTAAAATGCAAACTATAACAGCAATAAAAATGGTGAAAATGACAAGCTGGTTGCTCGAAACCATTCTGATATGTATCTTAGTTTGATTTTGAACTGGTGAACGAATAGTGTGTTATGAGCTTATATTGAGTTGGGCTGGCATTTTCTTGCAGGATTGAACAATTCTATTCATACAGTATGTGCCCATAGGGTTGTTTTTTTTTCAAGCGAGAGAAAGCAGGACGTGAGTCTACTCCTAACAAACTCAAAATAGGGAGTACAAATTAAAAATAATTTGTTGCGAATATGGAGTACATTAGCGTGGAATGCTGATCATGTTTCATGTATGTATATCAGAACCTGCAAGCACAATGATATATAGCGAAGTACAATTTCCAAGTTAAATATTAATCCAAATATTGTATTCTTACCTATGCAAATGCACCCAATCTTTTTCCATCTCCATATATAATATTGCAACAAGCAAATTTCTAAAAAAAACAACAGCACAATATGTGAGGAAGACTATTTTTATCACAGATTAATAATTTGATTGTAATCTTCTATGGTTTAAAAGGTGCAAAAATCACCACCGAGTTATGGCCTCCAAAACCAAAAGAATTCGAGTATGCACTGGTGTGTACAAAAAATACACAAAATAAAGTAGTGTATGAATAAAAAAAACCGAGTATGCACTTTAACAATTATGAAGAAGATGGAATGATCGAACAGAGAGTTGTTATATTTATATTTTGAACAACAACGCCAAGTCAATCCAGAAAGCAGTGGTCAAGGTGCGGAAAAGACAGGATCTCAGATTCAAAAAGGCACTACTAAAATTGCAAGAGATATCAACTTGTTCTTGTCTTGCTTTTTAAAACAAATAAAATAAAATTAATTTGCTCTTTCTCCCTCACTTATGCACGAAAATTACTTTAATTAATTAAATCCAGGCAATAGTATTATTGTTAAATGGGAGAACAGTTTGTGATTCTTTTTAAGTTCAATTTTTATTTATTTATTTTTATAGTTATATTCATTTTTGTTGTATATATCATCAATTTGTAATAATGGTCTAGAGCTGTTGTGTTTTTACCAAGAACTTTAGTAATCTGATGTATTTGAACTGAAGGAAACATGCCCATTCATTTCCATATGTGTGTGTATAGTGTAAACGCATGTAGATGTTGTTTTTACTATGTTTATTATAAGTGAAAAACAACTACAAATTTTAACAAATTTAGATTATCATAAACCGAGGCACAAATCAAGGGTGCTACTTCGCTGATATTAGGCCAGCTGAATAATAAAATAGATTAAAAAAAAACTTTACCTTTCCTTTTCATTGATCTAAAACAAAGAGAAATCTTGTGCAATGACAAATTTAAGTGTCGTCCAAGTTCAGTAAAATCAATTTCATCATCATTAATTTTGTTATAAATCAAATCTCCTTCGCATTGCAAAACATTTTTAGGAATTCCAACAAATCTTCATATATACAGGAGATAAACTTATTTTACAAACATATATACAGGCTATATAAACGCGTATTTTGTTTCTTAGTTAGTACGTTCCACTGTTTATACATATTAAAACAAAGTCAGAGATTTTCACTAATAAACTGAAAAACATTTATATTGACTAGTTTGAAAAACAAAACCCAAACAAAAGCAGAACATTCAACTGAAAGCAACAACTAAGAAAAGAAGCATATCCAGGATTTGATGAATCTCTGCTTATACTCATACAAAGTGAAAATATGGCAAGTGAAATCAGAACTCAACTAACATTGTCAAACTTATCTACAAATCAAAGCTCACCGATTTCAAAATAAAATAGAGATCGAAACATACAGAAACTAAAAAAATACCAACATACAAATCAAAGCTTACTGTTTTCAATGCTTCAGCTTCTTCAGCGATGCCTGCTACAGATTCTTCAATGATGCCGGCTACTGCTTCTTCAACGATGCCTGATACAGCTTCAGGATGAGTAGTAGTGGAGAGTCGTGGAGATTCGTGGAGAGTCAGAGCAATAGGCGACAGCTTCAGGCATGGATAGTTGTGGAGAGTCGTGAAGGATTTAGGCGTGGAGAGTTGTGGAGAGTCGTGAAGGATTTAGGCGTGGATAGTTGAATTTAGGTTTAGAGCGGAAGGATGAATTAAAGTTTAGAGCGGGATCTTTTTTTGGGGAGAATGAAATAGCGAAATTTAGGCGGGGCAGGAATAAGAAGACCGCGAAGTAATTTTCCTGTCTAATTAATTACGGCTGAACGCGTTATCAATTAAATAAGTATTTGGATTAGCATCAAATGACAGCAAACCAATTTACTGTGCTATCGCTGCTTGCTGTCAAATCAACATTTTGTTGTAGTGAAATCTCCCATTTCAAAGGTTCGACTCCTGACTTTGGTATTATATTATCGAGCGACTTGGGGTTTATGTACAACTACACTCAACTCAACTTCGGTCCACTTCTCATCAATCATATCGAGGGACTCTAGAAGGAGCTGCTCATTCATTGTGGATTGTAATGCATCACTCGATGCGTAGGTACTTCCATTTCAACTGAAACCATAGCCTCTGATCAGTATGCCAAGGCAAATAGAGAGTGCCCAATTGCTGACTTGTGGGTGGTTTGATAAGCCCAAAGTGTTAACAGAAGTTTGTCGACCCACTTTCCCTTGGCCTTCTCCAATCGATTCTTAAGAATGGACTTGATAATTATGTTTATAGCTTCGACCTATCCATTCGCCTTAGGGTGTGTACTACTGCAAATCTCTTCTCTATGCGATGTCGGTGGCAGAAATCCTTAAACTTTGTGCAGTTGAATTATGTCCCATTATTGGTAACGATTTGCTGTGGAACTTCAAAGCGACAGATAATATTTTGAACTATTAATTCGATCACTTTCTTTGTGGTAATAGTGGCCAATGGCTTCGCCACAGCCATTTGGTAAAGTAATCAACCAACACAATGGCTTACTTCATGCCACCTTTAAATATCAACAGAACACCAACGGTATAAATGCCCCATATTGCAAACGGTCAACGACTGACCTTTTGAGTAATTTCCTTCTATAGGGTTCTTGAATTTTATCAAATCTCTGGGACTTGTTACCCCTCCAGGATAATCAGCTGCATCTCAATTGACGGTTGGCCAGAAATATCTGGATTAAAGAATCTTCTTCGCTATGGTTTGCCCCTAAGTGTAGTCACCACAAGCCCCTTCGTGAACTTCTCTTAGGACTTATTTGGCCTCATCATGAGCGATACACCAAAGTATGGGATAGGGAAACCCTTCCTGTACAGTAACCCTTTTTGCATGATGTATCTCGAAGCTTGGTGAAGGATTTTTCATCGTTTATTCCTCCTCTCCGGAAGGATCCCTCTTTACAAATAATTCCAAATCGAAGTCATCCATGACTCCCTTTCTGGTGCAGTCTCCAAGATCCAATCAACATCCATCTGGTTGATGCTCGGAGTTGATAGTACTTCCACTGGAATCAAGCTCATGAGCTGCGCATCTCCAAAACTAGCCAACTTAGCCAATAAATCGGCCTTTTCATTCTGATCTCTGGGAATATGTACTAGTGTATAGTATTCAAGTCATCAAGCAGCTCAATGATCCAGTTTGATAAGGAGCTAACATTGCTCCCTTTTCCTGATACTCTTTCCTAACTTGGTATACCACTAGTTAGGAGTTGCAGAAAATGTGCAAAGTCTTTATTCCCATTTCCTTGACGATTTTAAGTCCTGCCATCAGGGCCACTTATTCAACATCGTTGTTCATCATCAGAAAGTCAAGTGTCAGGACGTAACTGATCTTGGTGTTCTTCGGGAGTGATAAGTACGACTCTAGCACCAGAACATCGATCATTAGATGCACCATCTGTGTACATCTTTCATCCAAATTCTTTTTCTCCACTACTCTCCGGAGGATCATCTCATGTAGTGAATTCATCTATAAAATCTGCTAGAGCCAGACCCTGTATTTCTCTCCAAGGGTGATAGATGATATCATATTAACTCGGTTTAATTTTCCATTTCAATAGCCTTCTAGAAGTCTCAGGTCGCTGCAAGACTTATCGTAAAGGCTGGTCAGTGAGGACATTGATTGGATGAACTTGGAAATAGGGGTGGAGTTTTCTGGAAGAGGCAGTAAGCAAGCTTTTCTAGTCTTGGATAGTTTCTTTTTGCTCTTGTCAACTACTTGTTAATATAGTAGACCGGTCATAGGATGCGAGATTCCTCATCATCCACCGGTTTTGAGAGAATGGGAGTTCTCTGCAAGTGATTCACCATATCTTGGAATGCGTCATTATAGTCTTGATTCCACTCAAAGTTTCTCTTTTCTTTCTTGATCACATTAAAGAAGGGGATGCACTTGTCAGTGGCTCTAGAAATGAACCAGCTTAGGGTGGAGACCTTCCCATTTAATCTTTGGACCTCCTTGGTCATCTTCGGGGCTTTGAACTCTCTGAAAGCCTTGATCTTTTCGTTACTAGTTTCAATCCCATGGGAGTTGACAATGAAGCCTAAGAACTTCCTTGATGAAACACCGAAAGAGCATTTTAGAGGATTGAGCTTCATCCCATATTGCCAGAGGACACCAAACATCTCTACCAGATCATCAACATGGTCTCCCAAATGCCGTGACTTCACAAGCATGTCGTCCATATAAACTTCAATTGATCGTCCAATCTGGTCTTTAAACATCTAGTTCACAAGTCACTGGTAAGTTTCTCCTGTGTTGTTTAATCCAAAGGGCATAACCAGAGAGCAATAAAGTCCGAGGTTGGTAATGAAGCTGGTGTGTTTCTAATCCGGAACGTGCATTGAGATTAGATTGTATCTGGAGCACACATCCATAAATGAAAGTAGCTCATGTCTAACGGTCTAGTCTACCAGCTGATCTATCCTCAGAAGCAGGACGCTATCCCTCGGGTATGCCTTATTCAATTCGGAATAGTCGATGCCTGTCCTCCACTTTCCATTTTCTATTTTCACCAAAATAGGATTTGAAACCTAATCCGGGTATAAGACATCACAGATGAAGCTATTGTCCTTCAGCTTATCCACTTCTTTTTTGAGTGCATCAGATCTCTTCGGATCTAGGCTGCAATGTTTCTGTTTATAGGAATGCGTTTGGGATTGATGTTTAATGCATGGCTCGCTATCCAGGGTGAGATCCTATACAAATCTGAGTGCGTCCAGGAAAACACATCCAGGTTCGCCTGGAGAAAACCAACAAACTTCTTCTTTACACTAGTGTCGAGCTGAGATCGAACCTTCAGGCTTTTGCTTGAATCATTCCTGCTGACTGGAATAGCAATCGTTAACTCAGTGGGAGCCGCTCGTCCACCTTCTGGCTCTTTTTGTCGGTCCTTATAATCATATACTCGACTAATCTACCCGAGTCGGGGCTTAGGATGTAGTTGCTATGCATCCAAAGCCTTTATGTAGAGGGCTTCCTCTACATTCTCTCCTTTCTCCTTTTACCTTACCTCCTTTAGCTCGGCAACGTAGCATTCGCGGCCTGGCACCTGGTCTCCGTACATAATTCCCGCTCAATTGTTCGTAGGGAATTCCATAGTCAAACAATAGGGAGTGATAGATACTCTAAATTTAGCTAGGGCCGGTCGACGCAATAATGCGTTATAAGCAGAATATATATCCAACACCAAAAAAGGCATGACCCACACTTGCTGGCGGTCGCCCTCATAAAGTACCACTGATAATTCAATAAAGCTTATGGCTTTAGAAGCTATCCCATTGAACCATTGTATTCGAGACCTACAAGTCTTCAAATCATTCTCCTACAACATCATTCGATAATATGCTTTCTTGAACAAGATATTGACCAAACTCCTACATTTAACAAGCACCTTTCATACAATAGTAGGACCAATCTTGGCTGAAATCATAAGTGGGTCGATCGTCGGAGCTTCCACTCCATCAGAATCTCAGTTCCAGAAAACAATATCGTCCGCCATGGTTCGAGATTGTTTTGTTGGAGTTCTTCCTCAATAGCATAGCAACTTTCTTTCTCGGCATGCTTTAAAGCTCCAATATATCTATCCATTTCCGTAAAGCTTTTATTGGTAGGATGCAGCCCACCGATGATTGTATTAATCACCAAACGTCTCTCTGGCTGCAAGGTGGATTAGCACCAAGCTGGGCTTGCTCCTATTGGGAATATGATGTAGAGGGATAGAAGTTCCTTGCCCCCCACCTTGCGGGGCTTTCACATACTGCTCCAATTTCTTTTTTCTAATCAAATCTTCAATCATTTCATGCAAGTACATGACTTATTTGTATTATGACCATGAGTCTCATGGAATCTGTAGAACTTGCTCTATGTCTTTCCTTCTCGGTTGACTCCCTGAGAGCCAGCTTCCTATATGGTTTATGTAACAACCCAAAATTTAACCCATAAAAATTAATTTGTTAATTAAGTAAATGAAAAAATAACTTTGTGAAATTATCAGAAATAAGCCACGGGAGTTGCACCATCGTGTCCGGGGTAATTTTCTGTTCAACTTCCATATATCGTCAGAATCCGAGCTAAAATGAACAAGATACAAAGCAAACAAGAATCAACGAAAAAAAAAATATGGAGGTCGACCTAGAGGTCGACCACCATCCCAAGGCCTAGGTCGACCAGGCCGGTCGACCTGGCACTATGGGTGGTTGACCTGTAGGTCGACCTGCCTATGGATTTGAGGTGAAGGAATTCCTCCTTCGTCCTGTGCGATTTTAACACGTCAATTTCCCTATTTTGCTCAATTCGGTCCCTTCGTGCTTCCATCCGATGGCTCCTATTCAGCTTATGAAGTGGTTGCATCCTATTCAATCCCCAAATCCAACGGTCTGAGATCCACTTCTACATCTATAAATAAGACCCTATGCCTAACACTTTTTCTCATTCTAGATTTTCTCCGCTTAGGTTCACCTTTTCAGGAAGGACCCTAAAAGGAATAATTTTCCAAGGAGAGAATCTTTTTAATAAACATATTTTAATACCCTCAAGTGGATCCAGGAAGACCAAAAGGGAAGAGTTTAGGACCACAAGCGAGTGATTGCAATTATTTAGATTTTTAAGTAATTTAAAATAATAGGGTTTCCAATAGTTGTAGTTTTACTACGATTTTTGGAGTAACCTTTTTAGTAGTTTATTTACAGTTTTTAGAATTATTTTCAGTCTATTTCTTTTAGCTATTCTTTTCAATTTTTGGAATAACCTTATCCACAGTAAGGTCTATGGAGTAGCAGGCTGATCAAGGAGTAGAACTAGGATTTCAGCCTAATTATAGGATTAGGAATTCAGCCTAATCAAAGTAGCTAACAAAGACAAGTGCAAACAATCAAAGTTAATCAATTGCGTTAATTTAGTAATTCGTATTTATTTCCAGCTTACTCCTTTTTCTTCCTATTCTCTCTGTTTCCTTTATATATACTAGAACTGTTGTAAGGTCTATTACTTTTACTTTTCTTAAAGATTCTAGTAATTACTATCATTCACCAGACTTTTAGTCTGACTCACTCTTCTATTTTCCCCCACTACAACAAAAATACCCTATTACAACGCCCTTTTTACATCGGCATTGACTGCCCGTTGTAATAGAAGGCTATTACAACGGTCCTTTCAGGCCCGTTGTAATAGATGCCCTATACAACGCCCTTTTTACAACGGGCAATGTATGCCCATTGTAATAGAATGCTATTACAACGGTCCTTCCAGGCCCGTTGTAATAGATGTCAATTTTACAACATTCACAAAATGCCCGTTGTAATAGATGCCAAATTTACAACGGTCATAAAATACCCGTTGTAAGAGGTGCCAATTTTACAATGGTCATAAGGCCCGTTGTAATAGGTGTCAATTTTACAACGGTCAAAACATGCCCGTTGTAATAGGTGCCAATTTTACAATGGTCGTAAAATGCCCGTTGTAATCAATGCCAATTTTGCAACGATCATAAAATGCCCGTTGTAATAAATGTTCGCTGCCAATTTTCAGTAAGCAATAATCAATAATTACAATGCTTTCTTTAAACTAATATTTATTATTTATTAATATTTAATAATTAATCATTAATAAAATTATATTAATCATAGGTTACTAATTACTAATTATAATATTATATTAGTAATTACTAATTACTAAGCATTGATAATATTATATTATTTATTAATATTTTATAATTAATCGTTAATAATATTATATTAATCATTTATAACTTATAATAATTAATGATTATTAATAAATAATCACTAATTACTAATTATTAGCCTTTTTAGTTTATATCAAACAAATGTTTAAATTTGAACTTGTCAGTTTATGCTTATAAGTTATTATAATTAATGATTTATAATTCGCAATTCATAAATAATGGAGTATAATAGAAATTTAAAATGACTTCATTAAAGATTGAAAACTAATTTATATGTAATAAGTTCTTCCGCTCTGTGCTTTCATAACTTAATCAAATAATAATTAACCTTTAGCATTTAATATTTAATAATTATATTTAATATTTAATGTTTCAAAAAAAGAATAATTTTTAAATTTTCTAAAATAAACTTAGAAATACTTATATTTTTTATTAGAGATTTTCTTAAAATTCAAAAGTAAAAGTTTATGATAATATTTGTTTTTGCACTTATTTTGGTTAAGAAACTAGTTTTGCTCTGTTGCCCCTAAAATTTTCATTTCCCGCTTCTCCCTTTTTCTTAACCCTAGATTCCAATTTCCACCCGCGATATGCCAAAACAAAATATCCATCCCTATTCCTCCACAATCTTCACGCCTCCTTCATCGAGTTCCTCCTCTTCACCAACCCAAAAGGCCTCAATGAATCCACCATCCGACCATCTCGAAACTCAATTCACCGGTTTGATCCCTCCTTCCTTGTCCAAACGCATGTTGCTGAAGTAGCTGCATCTGGAAACCAACGTGTTTTTGGGGGAGATTCCAGATCTGGATCTTCCCAATCTCATGGTTTCTGATGTTTCGGGTAATCAACTGGCCGGACCCATACCCGAATCGTTGGGAAAGAAGTTCAATGTGAGTTCGTTTGCGGATAATATGGGTTTGTGCGGGCCGCCGCTAGTTGGGCAACCATGCCTCGATCAATCGCCGACACCGCCACCACCTGGGATAACAAAAAATTGCACGATTGTCGGCGGAGTTGTGATGGCATGTTAGAAAGAGCCATGTTGTTAAGGTCAGTAAGCATATCAATTGGTATTTTATAAAGTTGAGACCTTAAGTTAGTAAAAAGTGTGTTGCCTCCACAAAAAGTATGTTTGGACCAATGTCTAAGAGATGTTTTGGTGTTCTTTAGTTTGGCTTGTAGAGTATTCATGAGAATTCGATGCACATGCTGTCGCAACCCTGCAAAACCATATCAAGGAAAGTAGGTTGGTTAGTCTATATATTAAATTTTTTAAACGAGGTTTACTTTTCACTGGCTTTTTAAGGATAAACTAGGCCATTGGTGAAGTGCTTCAATGATTAGGGGTATAGAGGATAAACTAGGCCATTGGTGAAGTGCTTCAATGATTGCAAAGGCATAATCAAGTTTACAAAAGGTTCTCTTGCCCAATTTAATTTTTTTATTCCATGTAAAGGGGGCTCATGTGTAATTAATTTCATATAATTAAGCTTGAAAAATGGACTGATTCAGAGGAGCAATGTCTAAAAGAGATGGTTGGTTTCCACCACATTTCTGATTACATACAGTTGTAGTCTCTAAGGCAGAACCATGGCATGTTGGCAGGTTTTAGAGTGGGAATGATGTCATGGAGTTGTTTTCTGAGTGCTACCTGGTTAAAAGCATACATAAATGTGGTAAAGAAGGAAGTGTTGGTGTCAATATGCTTGGCAAGGAGTTGTATAAACTGGGATTGGTAGGCTATAGGGGTGACATTGAATATGGTCAGGTTCACATACTCATTATATAACCAAAAGGATGATAATTAAGGTTATCAATACAAAGCCAGTTGAGGTTAATGTAGGCTGTCGCCTTTTTGGTGAGTAAGTGGTCGAGTTTGTTCCCAAGGATAGCTATTATCTCAATATTATTACTTTGAATCAAATTCTTGACTTCATTTTGTTTGATTTGCAAGGAAGCACCTCAGATATTCCAAGCTGTAATTTTGTTCAACATCGATCCTTGTTTTTTTGGCTTTTCCCTTAGAGCTCAGCCTCGTCTCTCTATCCGTTTGTTTAACTTCAGGTTGAGGAGGAATGAAAGTGGGTTCTAAAAACAAGTTTTTAGTTCCTTGTCTTCTCCACTTCCAAAATCTGAATCAGATATTTGTCATTGCTTTTTCTTTAGTTTCTTTGTCGTTTTCTTTTTGGGCTTGGAACTGGGTAAGATTGAAGTGAGTAGATCAGAGGTAGGGTTGATGATTGAGTCGTCGATAAGGTTGTGAAAGACAGGGGGGAAGTGGGATGTGTATGGGAGGTGGATGAAACAGTGGAGGGATAGTGGAAAGTGTGTAGGTCATGTTCAGTAAGGAGAGATATAATATTGGAAGAAAGTAGAACATGTGGATAGACATTATTCGGTGATGAAGAAGAGGTGATGGATATGGTAGTGGTTGGATTGTCAGGTTCGGTTAAAGTACGGGAAAGGTTGTGGTTGGGCAAGGAGCAAGGATCAAATATCATGTTAGGGTGTACCTTGGAGTTTGAGATATCCTCATCGATTAGATCCAGCAAAGGTAAGAATTGATTACTAGCCAGGTCTATTTTCGCATTGAATTGTGAGTGATACAAACCTTTTTCTTTTTTCTTGAGGATGTATTTGGTTTGGCTAGTTGAAGTGGAAGTGAAGTTTGCAGCATTTAATTCACCGGAAATGACGGGTGTTGTTTATTTTGCCTTGCATCTCATTCTGACAATCGAGGAGCAAGTAAATTTGTTTTTAAAATATAGCTTATAATGGAGCAAGTAAAGACACCTTTTGGAAAAGCAACAATCAAATCTACAAATTTAGAGATAAAGTTCTTTTTCTAATATTTTTGAGGTGAATCCTGTTGCTACTTTAGTAGTTCAAATTATAGTTGTGCCACCTCTATATACATTTTTGCATGATGAAAATCATATTCCATCAATTTTGCTACAAATTTCAGGACTACTACAAAGTGATAGAAGTTACATGTGATGAATAGATGATGTTATAAAATATAACTATTGAATGCTGGCTTTGATAGGTATTCTTAATTTTTCTTAGAGGTAATTCTAATATTTCTAGCAGACATGTATGTTATATACAAATGTTATACATAGTTATATAACACTTTCATTAACTCATTTCCCCTCATTAATTGCTAGAAATGGCACCCTGATAAGCACAAAGGAGACAGCGACGTTACTGCAAAATTTCAAGAGATAAATGAAGCCTACAAAGGTAAATTTACTTTGTTTTATTCCCTCAGAAATTGCTACTGTTATGTTAACTTTCAGTGTCCTGCACAACACAGTCCATTTGATAATGTTTCCCTGCAAGAATTGAATTTAAACGATATGTTTTCCAAGATTGAAATCAGTCCTCTTTAATTTCATGTTGAGCAACAGGTTTTTGTTTTGTTTAACAAAACAGTAATACTACAAATGATCACACTACAAATTTAAGAAATTCTACAATATGCACTCTCATGGAAGCCAAAATCTGTCTAGTTGCAAGAGCTTGATGACAAAAGTTGATTTATAAATAATGCCAGTGATATTGATGTTACTATCATGCGTCAACATGGTTCTATAAACCTTTTCGATAATAGCCATCTCAAATGAGACAACGTATTGCATTTTAGGTTTTGTTTGGTACGGGATATGCCTGTCCAAATAGTTAGGCAAAAGAAAGACCAATAAATATCCTTTTAAGCGTGTTCTTATGTGCATATGGATATTCTCGCTCTAAACTTTCTTTACAAAAAGATCAACCAATATACGCACTTTCAAAACTACAGTTCATTTTGTAATACAAAACTTAATGAGAGAATAAACCATCATTAACAAAATATCAAATGAAATATTAGTGTGCGTTCCAGAACAAATTCAATTAGTAATTGCAGGTTAGACTTTGGTTTGAGTGCATCTCCCTGGACACATTTAATTATTTATTAAAGGTTAAAAGCATCTTTGGACACATTTGGTTAAATGCTAGAGGTTGAAGATTGATTGGAGGGTAAAGTATTTTGTATGGTTTTGTTATAGGGATAAATAAGAAATAATAATTTATAACTAAATATTAATAATCAATTGCAAAGTAATATTAATCTTAAAAATAAATACAGTGTACAATGAGTTATAGTTTAGCAATATGCGTACAATGAGTGGTTATCGCCATTTAACTATAACAAAAAACCAAATGAAAAGTTCTAGTTTAGTACTTCTTAATCTTAAAAAAATTCAAAAGTTGGAAATGATTTGCTAAAATGGATACTGTATAAATATTGCATTTCAACCTAAATTCAAAATAAATGTATAGTGCCAGATTGTTATTCATGAACATACTTTACATCTTAACAACAAAATAATATCATTAATTTCTAGAATGCCATTTTAATAATCTACAAAATCATTTCATGAGTCGTTCCATGCACATCACATACAGTGACCAGTAGAAAGACCAAAACATAGTAGTAAGATGCTTGATTTTCTTTTCGAGGAAGAAACAGAGACATCCACCACCACATATGAGCCTTGTTGCTATCTTTCCGAGGAAGAAACAGAGATGCAGACTATCAAAGAGGCCGTTGGATCAACCGTCGCGTGGCATAAAGACTTCATCTCTGTGGTATAGTATTATTGTACTTAGAACATGATATTTGTAGCGGACTGTTATGTGTTAATGCTTTATGTATTTGGCATGTAAACTTATCTAACTTTTTGGAGTGTTAGGATTCTATGACTCTAGCTTTTAGTCTTTTCGTATGTGATTTTAATTATTTTACGACAATATTTAGTATTAGTATGGATGTATTCCATGGATGCTGCTGTAATTTTATTTTAAATTTGTATTTATTTTGCAATGGGCAATGTGCGTTGTTATATGAGCTTTTTACAACGGTCAATGCATGTTGTGAAATAGGCTATGCAATTAGTATGGTTAGTCTATTGCAACGGGTTTTGGCCGTTGTATTATAGTCTATTACAACGGTCATAACCCGTTGTAAAAAGGTATACTGCAACGGTTTTTACAACGTGCTTTGCCCGTTGTAAAATGTGGTGGATCTATTACAACGAGGCCTATTATAACAGGCACATGCCCGTTGCGAAAACCATATTACAACGGGCATTGCCCGTTGTAAAAATACTGTTTTGTTGTAGTGCCATTTTCCCTTCCATAGGCAATCAGGGGCAAGGAAGGTAGACTGCAGCTTCTTGGAAGACTTCTTTGGAGATCCTATTATGTATTCCTTTCTTTTATTTCCAGCTTTTAGTTCTTGTATTGTAATGGCACTATATTGAGGGATAATTGTACTCTGATTTTATAGAGACTATGGTTTTTGATTTCATGAGACGTATATTGGTATTTTGAGACATATGATGTATTTGGTTTTATAATTCTATATTATGAAGTTTGACTTTAGCAAATTATTATTTTAATTGTTTCCGTTGTTTTTATCTATTTTGTCTTGTGAATCTTAGTCTCTGCTAGTTTTAGTTATACCTACAACGCACCACATCTTTTAGTGTGTCCTTTTGGGTATACTAAGGGGTGTGGGGTGTTACATTTGGTATCAGAGCTAGGTTATAGGATTCCTAAAAACTTATTTTGAAAATAAAGTATTTTTCCAAAAGCAACCTATTTTTAAGTAGCATATCTTTAAATTAGAAGTAATTTTCAGAAATAAACTCTTACTATAGAAGTAGTTATTCAAGTATAAAAGAGTTTTTATAAAAATCCCATCAAAAGTCCAGTTCAACCTTCTTTCGAGCCTAAGTTTCCTTTTCTTTGCATAATATGACTGACTAGTTTCGTAGAGCTACGGTACCAAAGGTGCAAGGGCAAGCGCCCAATACAGCATCGGTAGGTGGAGGTCCCTTTAATCCATCTACAGCAGCCAATTTTTCTAAGATATGCAAGAACTTCGCTAGTCTAGGAGGCAGAACGATTTCTGGCACATAGGATTTCGAGGAGGCATGAGCTAGGTTGGAGGTTATGGAGCAAAGGTTTAGGATGTTAGATTTGGAGGACCTCAGAAGTGGATCAAGAAAATTGGAAAATGCATTAACTATGGATGGGTTGGTTATTATGCAAGTGACTGTAAGAATAAAACGATGAAGGAGAGGTGTTTCAACTATGGGCAGCCCGGTCATCTTAGTCAAGCTTGTCCTTAAAGAACGAGGCAGAGAGCAAGCGCACCTACGGCGCAGGTACAATCTTTTGATGCGACACTTTCTAGCAGTGATTCAGATAGAGGTAGGAAAATCTCTTTAGAAGGATTAATCTCTCTTTTAGATTTTTCCATTTGGACTCTTTTCGATTCTGAAGCATCACACTCTTTTATCTCTAGTTCTCTAGTAGATTGTTTGCACTTAGACATCTCTTTAGTAGTAGACCCCATTGTTGTTTCAAAGCCATAGATGGATCAACACACTTGTCTATAGTTTGTAGGGGTTTGAAAATTTTTATCCTAGGCATAGAACTTGACTGTGACGCCTCTGTATTGGGATTTTCAAGGTATAGAATGATTTTGGGAATGGATTGGCTATCCATGTATGGAGCTATATTAGACTGCGAGAGGAGAGTCGTTAGCTATAAACATGCAGCGGTAGGACTCTTGAGGTTTCTTGTGACCCACAAGGGTCAGTTATGTTGAGCTTCCTTTATTCCCTCGATTCATCATCATTAGAGTTAGATTCGGTTCCTATCGTTAGAGATTTTCTAGATGACTTTGAGGGGTTAGGGGACTACCCCCTAAGAGAGAGATTTACTTTAGGATTTACTTGACTAATAATGCTAAGCCAGTAGCATTACCCATGAGGCACATGGCCCTAGGGAGAGGAAGGAATTGAGCAAGAAGATCCATGAGCTTTTGGAGAAAGGATTTATAAGAAGGAGCATATTGGAGTAGGGAGCACCAGTCGTCTTCGCTACTAAGGCGGATGGTTCCCTTCGACTTTGTGTAGACTATAGGGAGTTGAATAAGCTCACGAAGAATAATCGTTATCACTTCCTAGTATAGATGATCTTTTTGACCAGTTAGTTGGCTCTGCAGTATTCTCTCAGCTTGATTTAGCCACTGGATTTCATCAGCTTAGGGTCGCTGATAACAGAAAAGATAAGACCGCATTTAGGATACCTGACAGATTCTTTGAGTGGTTAATTATGCCTTTTGGGCTAGCCAATGCCACAGTCTCTTTGGTAGATTTGATGAGCCATGTCTTAAATAAGTTCGTGATGGTGTTCGTGTATGACATTTTGGTGTTTTCCAAGAGTATGGAAAAGCATGCTAATAATCTTGAAAAGGTTCTTAGTACGCTTCGTGTTTATCGGCTGAAGGCAAAATTCTTGAAGTAACACTTTTGGCGCAAGGAAGTGCATTTCTCAGGGCATAGAGAAGGTCTACACATGGTAGGAGTTTGAGAAATGGTTTCATTTAGGTTTGGATTATGGAAAACCAAAGAGAGGTAGGCAAAGATTGGAGATGTACAATAGATTCAGTTGATAAGAAAAGAAGAAGGCCCATGTGTAGATAATTTCAGAAATTACAATTGTTTCAGATAAGTGGATTTAACTGTAGTACTAAAAGACTTTAGTAAGGAAATGGTACTACCAAAATTTAGGAAGGGTACTCCTAGTGTAGTGAGAAGAAAATCCACCTTATGTTTAGCTCGATGGAATATAATTGTTAGAATTGAAAATTATTGTTGTTAATATTTTCTTTTAGGAAATAAATATTGGGTTTTTGAAAAATGGTATGAAATTTAAATTGGTTTTTATATGATATAAATTTTGTTAAAAGTAAGATTCTTTTTGAAGAATTATAGCTCGCTAGTTTTTTTGTAGATAAACAAAGATTTTAAATATAAAAACCTAGAGGTTATTAAGTATCGAAAACGTAGGTTACAACATTTATTGTTGTAATAGCTGTTTTCGTGAAAGTAAAGGAAGCATAGACTATAACACTATTTTTATAGTAGGTGACTTCCAAAGGAAATGTTCTTACATAGTATATGAGGTTTTTAGTATTTATTTTAATTGAATCCATACACTAGTATTTTTGGGTTGTAGTAACGGTGTTTTATGCAACATCTGTTTTGACCAACATAAAAAGGTGTTTTGAAGAAAATTTTCAAGTATAGAAATAAAGTGGTTTGTAAATATACTTATTATTTAAATAGGTATAAGAAAATGGTTTTTTTATGGATACAATAAAACAGTTTTAAAAATGAGTTTTTTTTTGAAAAGAAAAGAGTAAGTTAGATATTAGAAGATGTCTATCATAAGAGAATATAAACATACTTTAATCTATTGGAATGAAAGGAGTAATGGTATAATTTTCTATGAAACCAATAAAAATGTTTTATGCAAGTTACAAGGAATGCATGAAAGAGATATACAAGGTATGGGAGCATCATATTTTGTATAGCCTATTTTGAAAATTTTTAAATAAGTTCCTAATAATTTCACATAAACATGAAGTCCTCTTTTAAAAGGTTCATAGAAGATTTTAGCGTTAATAATTTCTCATAGGAGAAAGTTGTTCAATACATTAACGTATGAGACCGTTAGGTGTAATAAGAAGATGTTTTGAAAACACATAAGGATATCTTAAAGATATTCTAAAAGAAAATAGTTTGGTGAAAAAGTAAATAAGTGTTTGGAAAACTTAATAAGGGTAAAATTTGAAAATTCAAATTTTTATAGAAAACTAGAAAGGTCTTTAAAAGAAAATAAGGAATAAGTTTTGGGACTTAGAATTTGAAAGTTTTTCCTTATAGGTTCATGTAAATTCAAAAAGCTGTGAAGATGTAAGGCTAGAAAGGTAAGATTTTAAGTAACCTAGTATTTTTGGATTTAATAGAAACTTAAAGATAATACTTTTAAAGACAAAGGTTTTGGGATTTGATGTTTTAAAATTCTAGAAACCTTAATTTTTAAAATGGAACTATAAACACCGAACCAAACTCCTAAATGTGAAGTAGATATGAATCATTTCCTAAGTGTAACGGAAAAAGTATAAGGCTACAAAGGAGACAGCAGTAATTACTTTTGGAAGTAATAATAGAGTTTCCGTAGAGTGTATTGGACCCTAGTGAGAACCTAGAAATGTAGATTCATGTGAGCAGACTAAAGAAGAACAATAAATGGAGTTAGTAAAGTTGTAAGACACGCATGGTTGAGAATGGATATTCCTGATTTTGGAAGAACTTGGGAAAAGCATCTTTCTTTAGTGGAATTTGCATAAGATAGTAGTTCTCAAGCTTGCATTGGAATGGCACCTTTCGAAGCTCTTTATGGAAGACCGCGCAAGTCACTTTCATGTTGGATACAGTCTACAGAGGTTAAAAAGACTTCGGAGAAGATTAAATTGATTAGGAGAAAATGCGTACTTCTTATTCACATCTCTCTTTGACAGTAAATTTCTAATTTTCTATTTCCATCTTTAGTTTTGAATAGGTTCTTTTCCTTTATCATCCCTTGGGAGGGTAGAACTTAGGATTTAACCTATGGATGATAGGATTTGATGTAAACATATTATTAGAACATGTTATGTATGATGGATGCTAGTGGTTGCAAGTGTTTGCTAGTGGATGCTAATGGACGCATATACTTACACTATGCACCATTATCGCTTAGGGATCGGCCTAACTAGGACACTAGAGCATATGCATATGGATGTCTGTGCATTTTATTATATTTTCCATGATTGCTATAAATGGATGATTTTCACATAATTTTTGCATTTGGATGAGGTTTGTAGCACACATATAGAACTATCAGTTATCATTAGGAATTTTTGCATTCATTTGGATACATGGCACGAACATGATTGCATAAAAGGAGGTCAACTGAATTAGTGGACCGCCTAATCTTTTGCATTAGTTAGGGATATTAACACTACACTAATTGCATATGTAACATAAATTGCATTAGAAAACTTAAGGACAATGGATGAATGGTTGATGATTGAGTAGTTGGGTGTAGATATTGGATGCAAACATTTAGTTCATTCTTTTATCCTTAGAGATTTCGGGGACGAAATCCCTTAAGGAGGGGAGAATGTAACAACCCGATATTTAACCCATAATAATAAATTCGTTAATTAATTAAATGATAAAATAACTTTGTGAAATTATCAGAATTAAGCCACGAGAGTTGCAACATTGTGTCCGTGGTAATTTTCCGGTCAATTTCCATATATAGAACGTCAGAATCCGAGCTAAAATGAACGAGATACAAAGCAAACAAGAATTAATGAAATATATATATATAGGGAGGTCGACCTAAAGGTCGACCATCCCAAGGCTTAGGTCGACCGGCCGGTCGACCTGGCACTATGGGCGGTCGACCTGTAGGTCGACCCGCCTACGGGTTTGAGGCGAAGGAATTCCTCCTTCGTCCTATGCGATTTTAACACGTCAATTTCCCCATTTTGCTCAATCTGGTCCCTTCGTGCTTCCGTCCGATGGCACCTATTCAGCTTATGAAGTGGTTGCATCCTATTCAATCCCCAAATCCAATGGTCTAAGATCCACTTCTACACCTATAATTAAGACCCTAGGCCTAACACTTTTTCTCATTCTAGATTTTCTCCGCTTGGGTTCACCTTTTCAGGAAGGACCCTAAAACGAATAATTTTCCAAGGAGAGAATCGTTTTAATAAAATATTTTAATACCCTTAAGTGGATCTGGGAAGACCAAAAGGGAAGAGCTTAGGACCATAGGCGAGTGATTGTAATTATTTAGATTTTTCAGTAATTTAAAATAATAGGGTTTCCAATAGTTGTAGTTTTACTACGATTTTTGGAATAACCTTTTTAGTAGTTTATTTACAGTTTTTAGAATTATTTTCAGTCTATTTCTTTTAGCTTTTCTTTTCAGTTAATTTTAGTTTATTTCTGTTAATTATAGCTTTTCCGTTTATTTACAGTATTTTAATTTATTTACTGTTATTTATGCATTATTTACATCTTTTTCCTACGCTTTAGATTTTCTTCTATTTTCAGTTTTCTTTTATTTCTCCTTCTTCTTCGCATATGATTAGAATAGAATAGATGCAAATATGAATTAAAATTTAAGAATACTGAAATAATGGAAGATAAGATGTAAATTGTAAAGACTGTAATAAAAATGAAATTAAGACTGAAATTGAGCCTAATTATGATATTAATGTTAGAATTTGACTAATTAAAGATAATTGGCCTAGTTATAACTTAGATTTATAACTAAAAAGAGTATAAGATGAAAGAAGCTTATTTTTACACGTAGACCTTGGGTTAAGAAATAAGCATGATTATAACGTAGGTTATAATAAGAAATAGAACAGAATGAGGCTTATTTTAAGACTTATGATAAATTAATAAGCACAGATAGTAAGAATAAAAGTAAAGGCTTATTTAAATAATTTATCTAATTTAATAAGCAAGACTTAAAGTTGGACATGCACCAAATAGCATTCCCCTAGTATTTCTATGGACATGGTGTTTCACATAACCCTGAAGTGAGAAGAGGGGCATGCTTATGCTAATAATGGTAGTAATTGGTCAATAAGTAGAAGTCCAAATCATGGGGATTTGGGCAAAGGACGCCACTAGATATTGTTTGGATGACGGGTCAGTGCCAACATCATTTCCCTTAGTATTTCTATGGACACGGTGTTTCACATAATCCTGAAGTGAGCCAAGAGGCATGCTTATGCTGGAGCTTGAGGTAATAAGAAGACCCAATAGATGGAACAACAGGTAATGCGAGCTTAGTGGTGGTCACGCGTGCGACTTCCAATGATGGCTCATAAATCGTTATGAGTTCTAAGCGCTTAGTATGTGTGTCTTTCGTAGGCACCATTGCCTTCTATGTAGGGAGCTATATAACGTCTAGTCCACAATAAATACTTTGTGCATCTTTCGTAGACACCATTATACTTTGTGCATTTTTCATAGATGCCATTACCTAATGTGCAGGGAGTTATATAGCGTCTAGTCTGTAGTAAGGTCTATGAAGTAGCAGGCCGATCAAAGGGTAGAACTAAGATTTCAGCCTAATTATAGGATTAGGAATTCGGCCCAATCAAAGCAGCTAATAAAGACAAGTGCAAACAATCAAAGTTAATCAATTGCATTAATTTAGTAATTCATATTTATTTCCAGCTTACTCATTTTTCTTTCTATTCTCTTTGTTTCCTTTATATATACTAGAACTGTTGTAAGGTCTATTGCTTTTACTTTGATTAAAGATTCTAGTAACTACTATCATTCACCAGACTTTTAGTCTGACCCACTCCTCTATTTTCCCTTTTCCCCCCATAGGAAATTAGGAGCAAGGAAGGTAGACTACAGCTTCTTGGAAGACTTCTTTGGAGATCCTATCATGTATTCCTTTCTTTTATATCCAGCTTTTAGTTCTTGTATTGTACTAGCACTATATTGAGGGATAATTGTACTCTGATATTATGGAGACTATGGTCTTTGATTTCATGAGACATATATTGGTATTTTGAGACATATGATGTATTTGGTTCTATAATTCTATATTATGAAGTTTGACTTTTAGCAAACTATTATTTTAATTTTTTCCGCTTTTTTTTTTATCTATTTTGTCTTGTGAATCTTAGTCTCTGCTAGTTTTAGTTATACCTACAACACACCATATCTTTTAGTGTGTCCTTTTCGGTATACTAAGTAGTGTGGGGTGTTATAGTTTAGTATTCTAAGTAGCTAGATAGATGTTTTCTATGGAGTTGTTCAGTTTAGTGTAATTATCGTAGTTAGGAGTCTAGAAACGATCCCAATTATTAGGCTTACACTTCTTGGCTCTATTGTTATTATGTTTCCGACCTTCATTTTGATTTCCAACCTTCATGTAACACCTCTAATTTTTAAAAACACTATTCAGGAGATTTAATTAGATAAATTAAATAGAATAATGTAAATATCAGAATGATAAGGGGATTGAGATTTGAAAATTTAATTAGAGATCGTGCTTAATTAAATTCAAAGAATGGGTCTATGAAAGGTTTCATGTGATAATTAATAAGAAAATAACGTAAGGGCATTATGGGGATTAGCCGCCACCACAACCTCATAACCCCTAAACCCATGTTCAAAATTTTCACTCTACACATTCATATTTCAAAGCCCTAAAACGTAAATCAAAGAGAGAGCAAGCCGACTATAACCTAGGGGAAAAAGAGAAGGAAAATCCATTAAAAGCTTAGGAATCAAGCAAGGAGGATTAATTCAAATCATATCTCAAGTCCTTATCCAAATCAAGGTGAATAATAATCAAAACCATCACTATTTTCGTTTTCAAAGAGTATTAGATTTTGGGTTTAAGTTTAAATCTCTCATGATGATTTTGATGATGGTATACTCAGATTAAATGATATGTTATAATCAAACAAGTTTGTTTGATAAATGTTTTATTCAATTTTAAGGCTAAAATCATTTATATTAGGTTTCGAATGCCATTAGAATTTAATATGTCATGTAAAACATTATTTTGGCGATGGGTTTAATTTTTCGTAATTATCCAAGCTATGGATAATTTATTATGAATTTTCAAAGGAAAATATGAATAATTGGGTTTAGAAATTAATTTCGGTAACTATATAAAGGAATTTGGGTTTGAAATTTTTATAAGTTAGATAACATATTAAAAGTGAACTTTGAAAATTTTTAGGGATTTTTCCTAAGTAATTTACTATGTAAATTTAAATATTTAAGATAGTGGACTTAAATGTCTAAGTTGTTTTGTTAAAGGGAAGGGCTATTTCGTTAGTTACCTTTAAATAATTTCTGAATAAATTCGGCAGTCTTTTATAAAAGATTTTGATAAAGTTTATGGGAACCAATTAGATTTTTACAGATAGGCAAGTTAGTTGAAAAAATAATGTTTAAAAAGGTAAAGAAAATATTTTTGCATAAGTTTATTTGTTCGCCACTTTCAGTAGCTACCTTTCGACCTTATACCTCCACCCAACCAAGTCGAAACCAATACATAAGGTATTAATGCATTGGCACATAGTGGATTGGAGAATGGCGGCAGGTATGGAGTCGAAACCAAGCTTTCGAAGGGGTTGAGGCCTTTGTTTTACTATCCAAAGAAATGCCACTTGCCTTATTTTTAAAAGATTGCTTTCGAAAGGTTTGATATAGCTTTCGAAAAAGTTGCCGTCTTTTTGTTTAAAGGGTAGCTTTCGAATAAGTTGTCTTGTTTTTAAACCTATGTTTTCGAAAGGGTAGCTTTCGAATGAGTCACCTTGTTTTTAAATCAATGCTTTCGAAAGGGTAGTTTGAACCCAATCGAAACCATGTTGTCGCTTTATATCTTTCGAATGAATTGAAGTCATCATCGAGTTCGAAAAGTAGCTTTTGTTTTATAAATATAATAAGCCAATTCCCAATGTTTTTGAAAGGGCTTCAGTGGCCACTTATATTAAAGGTTTCGAAGGCAATGGCTTCGAAAGGGGTTTCAAAACTATCCTTCCTAATGTTTTACTTAAATGATTAAAACTTTCGAAGGGATGTTTCTGAAGCCATAGTTTTCCCTAACCATTTTTATTGAAAGGTTGATGATTTTGAAAGGGCTACTTTCGTTTATATCCACTTTAACCCAAAAGATATATTTAAGATTAAACCCAATGGTTTAGAAAGGGGTACTTTCATTTATATTCACTTTGACCCAAAAGATATGTTTAAGATTAAACTCAGTGGTTTTGAAATAGGTACTTTCAAATGGTTTTGAAGCTACGCTTCTATGAATTAATAAGTGATGCATAATACTTCCGAAAGGTATGTTTTGATAGTTTCGAAAGAGAAATTTTTAAGTGTTTCGAAAGGCATATGTTTAGTGTTTCGAAAGGCATATGTTTAGTGTTTTGAAAAGAAGATTTAAATACTTTTGAAAGAGGTTTTCCAATAGTTTTGAAAGTAAAGGTCCAAGGTTTCGAAAGCCTTAGTTTTCAAACAAAGAACCCAATCTCATTTTTAAAGGAAAACCCTATGGCACTATAAAAGAGCTTTTAAATGGCTTTTAAAATTTGGAGTTTCTGAAGAAGCTATCCTTGATAAAATAATAGGTTAAAGGGATTAACCATGTTTTATGTGAAAAATGATTTCAAGGATATTAAATCATAAATGTTGGTATTGATATGTAATTATGCTTACTTCTTCTAAATATCAATTCACTGTGCAATGGACCCATAACTGTATTTTGGGGAGAAAAGGTAGAATAAGCAGCTAGGTTGACCCAGTAGTGAATATAAATTGAATTAACACTGGTATGAGTAGAATTGCATCCAGGAGGTCAGAGAGACCAATAATTAGGATGCCCAAAGACTAACTAAGAAGTTGTCAGATTAGACAGATTCATAGTAAACCCATGAAAACTATGCTTAAAGAGAGTTATTGGCGGGGGCCAACAGGTTTGTAGTGAACCCAAGAAAAATATATCGGGATTAAGTTATTGACAGAAGTCAATAGGTTCTTTGTCGATCAATGAAAATTATGATATAAGGGGAGTTATTGGAGTTACGAATAGGTACAGGGAGAACCCATGAAATAATTGAATGAAGTTATTGCTAGGGACCAATAGGTTCTTAGTGATCCCATGAAATCTATATGACCGGACAGATAGTCCATGAGCTTTAAATAGGTTATTAGTTAGCCCATGAAAACTAATAGGTTAATAGTGACTATAAAAGCTATGGCTATGACAGATTGTCAAATGAAAGGCGAAAGGGAAATCCAATATGATTTACCTATTTGCATAGCATCATAATATTTTAAATTGATATGTTTTAACCATTGTGGATGTAGGAGCGTTGTATATGGTTACTATAAATTTTTTGGATAAGATACTAGTGAGGGGAAAACCCGTTCCACTAAGCAGTGTGGTCTCACTAGATATCTAAATGGTTTGAGATGGTATGTTATTATTCATACCAGGCTTTATGTCTGAATCAAAATTTATATTTTCCCTTTAAACTCTCAAGTACTCAATTAACTTTGAGTAGTTTGAGAGTTGAGGTATTTTAGGTACTTAGTTGACGAAAAAGCTTCCAAAGATGAGCAAGAGGCAAGCTAGCTATTAGGAGTTCCTTTCCTTTATTTCATCGTGTTTTGATGTAAAGGCAAATTTTATTACTTGCCTGTGTTTAGACTCTAATCATCCAAGGGGGCATCTTCACTTGTCGCTCTTGGCATATGTTGTAATAATTATAATTTCGCTGAACGTGGTTCTCGAAAGGATTATGTAATGAATTTGAAAATATTTGAAATGGAATGTGAAAGTTTTTTTTAATGATTTTTAAATTTTTTCCATACCCATGTGTTTCTATTATATCAATGTATCTAACATTACCGTATTTGGTTGTTGAGGATTAATAACTATGGATGACTGTAGCATTCGTAGCCATTTGTTTTAGGCCTCCAAGTGGGGGATGTTACAAGTTGGTATCAGAGCATAGGTTTATGATAAATTAAAAAAATTTAAGCCTAAAAGATTTTTCAAAACATAATCTAATGAATCAGAAAATAAGATCGGGGTTGGGTTAATGCTATAGTAATGTACTTGTATTTGATATATATATAAAAGTACATCTTCCCCTTTCTCTTAGGCCATTCTTCTGTATTTTACTAAGACTCTTATGATAATTTACGAGAAAGGAAGTTATGGAGGCATGAAACGGAAGAGGAAATCTTGGTGGAAGAAGCACCACAATAAATGGAAATGTTCGACCTAATACCAGGAGGAACCAAGGTCGATAGACAAATGCTAATCAAAATGCAGATGCCAACGTAGGTGCTGGAAATCCTCCAGTAGATATGAGGATGATGTATCAGTTCTTTGTCAATCTAATGCAAGCTGGAGCAGCTGTTGGGATAGCTGGGAATGTTGGAGGAGCTAATCCCGTGGCTCCAATTAGAAACAACTATGCTAAGTTGAGCAAAGATTACATCTGTCTTGGTGGGAAGCCGTTTGTAAGAGTAGAGGATGCCATAAAAGTTGAGAATTTGCTATTGCATTATGAGAGAATATTCGTTGACTTAGGATTGAATGATGAGCAGAAGAGGAGACTAGCCTCTAGGCAGTTGCAGGGAGTAGTGTTTCATTGGTGGAATAGTGTTACTGCTGGAGTTCATGAGGAAGAGTTGACTTGGGCATAATTTCAAAGGAGGTTCGAGCAGAGGATTTTATCTGAAGTTGCTAAGTCAGCGTTGTTGAGAAACTTGATGGATTTGGTGTAGGGAGAGATGCTGGTAGTTGAGTATGCTACTAAGTTTGATGAGCTGTCTAGATATGAGTATGCAACCATTGACATCGTCATCAAGAGGAATGAGAAGTTTATTCCGGGATTAAGACCCGAGGTAGCTAGGGCGACCTTACCACATCTTCGTGATCCTTGTAATGTTGTTGTGGAGATGGCAATCCGACATGAGGAAATGCTTGCTATTTATGGGAAGGAGAAGCTGGTTGAAACCCAGGGTTCTCAAGATAAGAAGAGGAAGTTCTTTAAGAAGAAAGGAACCTAGAAGGGAGAAGCAGCCAGAAAGCAAAGGCTAATTTGTTTTGCTTTAAGTGCGATAAGAAAAGTCATTATGCTCATGAATGCAGAACTGATAAAGGGGAAGAAGGCCGCAGACAAGAAGGGTGTAAAGCACTTTAACTGCAACTAGATTGGGCATTACAAGAATCAATGTCCAGAACCAATCAAGGCGGACAAGGGAAAAGTCTTTGCTATTGGATCATTGCTGCTAGGCCAACTGTTGCTGGGAAAGGAAAGACAGTGATGGAAGATACACTTTTGATTCGAAGTATACCAATTAGGGTACTATTTTATACCAGTGCATCACATTCATTTATATCTCAGTGTTTGGTTAATAGGTTATGTTTAAAACCCACCTACCTTGTTACTTCCTTAAGGGTTGCGAATCCGATAAGAGGGTATGTAGCTCTGGCAATGAGATGTGACCAGTTAGAACATGATTTGTTAGGTCATAAGTTTGCATGCAGTTTGTACGTTTTTGATTTCGTAGATTTCAGAATCATTTTGGGTATGGATTGGTTGGGTAGATATGAGGCTAAGATATTTTGCCAAGATAGGGAAATATCATTGAGACACCTTGATAGTCATAACCGAATTATGTTCTCAGTGGAGGATTCTGATCGGAATGCTTATACTCTATTGAGTGCTATGGAAATAGAAGAAGATTTAAGTCAAGTTCGGGTAGCAAGAGAGTTTGCAGATATTTTTGAGCCGGTTACTGGATTACCACCGAAACGAGCCATTGAGTTTCAGATAGATCTTGTGCCAGGAGCTGAACCTATAAGTACACCACCTAGCACGATGACACCGACTGAGATGAAGGAATTGAAGGTGCAGCTAGTGGATCTAGAAGGGAGAAATTTTATCAGACCTAGCAGTTCGCCTTGGAGAGTGGCCGCAGTGTTCGTGAAGAAACTAGATGGGTCGTTGAGGATGTGTATGGACTATCATAAGTTACACGAGAGGATGATCAAAGTTAAGTAACCTTCATCGAGAATCGATGATATATCTGATCAGTTGTGTGGAGCCAGAGTATTTTTCTAATTGGATTTGGCAACATGTTTCCATCATTAAGGGTGGCAGCGGACAATATCCCATTGACTGCGTTTCGGACTAGGTATGGTTCGTATGAGTGGTTAGTAATGCCATTCGGGTTAACGAATTCACCGGCTTTCTTCGTAGATTTGTTGAACCAAGTTTTTCGATAATTCCTTGATAGGTTCGTATTGGTATTTATAGATGACATTTTAGTATACTTTAAGAATGAAAGAGAGCATGAAGATCATCTTAGAGTAGTGCTTGAGACGTTGAGGCAGCATCAGTTGAAAGCAATGTTTATCAAGTGTCACTTCTGAAAGAAAGAGGTTAAGTTTCTTGGTCATGTGGTTTCAGAGAAGGGTTTGTCAGTCGATCCAGATAAGATCAAAGCTATTTATAGCTGGAAGAGACTAGAGATGGCGACTGAGACTAGAAATTTTTTTGGGATTGCTGGCTATTATCGGAGATTCATTAAGGATTTCTCGCGGAGAGCAGCGCCTTTGACTAAGTTAACCAGGAAAGAGGTGAAGTTTATTTGGTCTGACGATGTGAGGAAGCATTCCTTAAATTAAAGCATTTGTTAACCAACGTGCCTATGTTAGTGGTTCCAGATGGAAACCAAGGGTTGGTGGTGCATACCGATATATGTAGAACATGATTAGGAGCCGTGTTGATGCAGAAGGGTAAAGTTATTGCCTATGCTTTATGACACCTTAGACCACATGAGGTGGGATATCCTACTTATGATTTGGAGTTGGCTGCGATGATCTTCACATTGAAGATATGGAGACATTATCTCTTAGGGTAGAGATTTGAGCTGTATACGAATCATAAGTCCTTAAGATATTTATTCTCTTAGAAGGAGTTGAATATGAGGCAACAGAGGTGGTTGGAGTTTTTAACAGCTTATGATTTTAGTATAGAATATACACCCGGGAAAGGAAATAAGGTAGCGGATGCTCTTAGCAAAAAACATCAGAATGTGGTGTTGGCTATGTTGACAGAATGGAAAGATTTAGAAGCTTTGATCACTTGTAGTGTGCAGTTAAGATCGACTGCTAGTTCTACTCAGAGTACCGCTATGTTGTCCTATTTAGAAGTTCGACCAGTGTTGATCGAAAGAATTGCTTCTAAGCAGAAAAAGGACCCATTATTAGCCGAGAAGATTAGAAGGCTTGAGAATTGATCGGAGATCGATGATCTAAAGGACTTTAGTCTAGACTAAAGGGGATGGTTGAGAAACAAGGGACGGGTGACTGTCCTGAACATTGAGGACCTAAGGAAAGAAGATCTTAGGGAATGTCATCGATCCAAATTTATGATTCATCTTAGAGGAACCAAGATGTATCAAGATATGAAAAGGAGCTTCTACTTGGAAGGCATGAAGAAGGATGTTGGCTTATGGGTTAGACAGTGTGTAAACTGTCAACAAGTGAAGCTCGAACATCAAAAGCAGAGTGGATTACTTTAACCTCTGGAGATACCAGTTTGGAAATGGGATTCAATATCCATGGATTTTGTAGATGGGTTGCCAAGGTCAAATAGAGGAAATGAAAGTATATGGGTCATAGTGAACAGGTTGACCAAGAGTTCCTATTTCATTCCAGTTAAGTCAACCTGGACGGCACTTGTTTTGGTTAAATTGTTCATGAAGAACATAGTTAGACTGCATGGAATTCCTAGTAGTATAGTCAGTGACAGTGATGCTTTGTTTACTAGTGAATTCTGGAAGAGTCTGTAGGAGATGTTCTGTTCTGAGCTCAAGATAAGTATCGTGTATCACCCTCAGATGGTAGGGTAAACAGAGAGAGTCGATAAGGTACTCGAGGATTTGTTAAGAGCTTGTGTGCTAGACTTTGGAGGATCTTGGGAAGATCACGTACACTTAGTGGAGTTTGCCTATAATAACAATTATCAGACTAGTATTGGAAGGACGCCTTTCGAAGCTTCATATGGAAGGTCATGCAAATCACCAGCATGTTGGTTGGAAACTGGAGACAGATTAGTCTTGGGTCCAGATCTAGTTAGAGAGGCGATAGAGAAAATTGAGTTGATCCGAGAAAGAATGAAGGAAGCATAGTCTAGACAGAAGAGTTACACAGATAAGAGGCATAACGACCTAGAATTCTCGGTTGGAGATAGGGTTTTCATTAAAGTATCACTGATGAAGGGTGTGGTGGGATTTGAAAAGTTAGGGAAACTGGCACCGAGATATGTTGGACCATTCCCAATTATAGAGAGGATCAAAAAGCTTGCATACAAAGTAGATTTGCCAAGCAATATGGCAGGAGTCCATACTATGTTTAATGTGTCTCATCTTTGCAAGTATGTGCATGATCCAGAGACTACTATTGCTCCAACAGAGTTGGAAGATTTGATAGTAGAATCAAATTTGACTTTTGTTAGACAACCAACTTAGGTTGTGACAGGAGATGAGAAGATATTAGGAAACAAGACAGTCAAGTTGGTGAAAGTTCAGTGGAGCAACAATGAAAAGGACTATACTTTGGAGACAGAAGACAGGACAGAGATACTTATCCTGATCTGTTGTGAGGGTATGTTCTATATTTGATTTACATAGACTATTGCTAGTCAGCTAGGCTAGTATGATTGTTAGGAGCTATTACAGATGATTGTTATGTTTAGTATTTAACCCCTACTGAATTTCGAGGATGAAATTTTTTAAGGAGAGGAGCCTGTAGCACCCCTAATTTTGAAAAACATTATTCAGGAGATTTAATTAGATAAATTAAATAGAATAATGTAAATATTTGAGTGATAAGGGGATTGAGATTTGAAAATTTAGTTAAAGGCCGTGCTTAATTAGATACAAAGAATGGGTCTATGAATGGTTTCATGTGTTAATTAATAAGAAAATAACGTAAGGGCATTATGGAGATTAGCCGCCACCACAACTCCATAACCCCTAAACCCATGTTTTCATTTTTCACTCTACACGTTCAGATTTCAAAACTCTAAAACATAAATAAAAAAGAGCGCAAGCCGGCCATAACCTAGGGGAAAAAGAGGAGGAAAATCCATTAAAAGCTAAGGAATCAAGCAAGGAGGATTAATCTAAATCAAATCTCATGTCCTAATCCAAATCAAGTTGAATAATAATCAAAACCATATCTATTTTCGTTTTTAAAGAGCATTAGATTTCGGGTTTAAGTTTAAATCCATTATGATGATTTTGATGATGGTATGCTTGGATTACATGATATGTTATATCGAACAAGTTTGTTTGATAAATGTTTTATTCGATTTTAAGGCTAAAATCATTTATATTGGATTTCGAATGCCATGAGGATTTAATATGTTATGTAAAACATTATTTTGGAAGTGGGTTTAATTTTTCGTAATTATCCAAGCTATGGATAATTTATTATGAATTTTCAAAGGAAAATAAGAATAATTGGGTTTAGAAATTAATTTCGATAATTATATAAAGGAATTTGGGTTCGAAATTTTTATACGTTAGATAACATATTAAAAGTGAATTTTGAGAATTTTTGGGGATTTATCCTAAGTAATTTACCATGTAAATTAAAATATTTAAGATGTAGGACTTAAATGTCTAATTTGTTTTTTTAAAGGGAAGGCTATTTCATTAATTACCTTTAAATAATTTCTGAATAAATTCGGTAGTCTTTTCTCAAAGATGTGATAAAGTTTATGGCAACCAATTAGATTTTTAAAAATAGGCAAGTTAGTTGAAACGTATTACTTAAAAGGCAAAGAAAATAGTTTTGCATAAGTTTATTGTTTCGCCACTTTCAGTAGCTACTTTTCGACCTTATACTTCCGCCCCAACCAAGTCGAAACCAAAACATTAGGTATCAATGCATTGGTACGTAGTGGATTAGA
Organism: Allium fistulosum; assembly: GCA_030737815.1. NCBI lineage: Eukaryota > Viridiplantae > Streptophyta > Magnoliopsida > Asparagales > Amaryllidaceae > Allium > Allium fistulosum. The sequence continues at coordinate 149,791,310 of CM060905.1, read as the reverse complement.
GAATGGTGGTAGGTATGGAGTCGAAACCAAGCTTTCAAAGGGTCGAGGCCTTTGTTTTACTATCCAAAGAAATGCCACTTGCCTTGTTTTTAAAAGATTGTTTTCAAAAGGGTTTGATATAGCTTTCGAAGAAGTTGTCGCCTTTTTATTTAAAGGATAGCTTTCGAATGAGTTGCCTTGATTCTAAATCAATGCTTTTGAAAGGGTAGTTTTCGAATGAGTTGCCTTGTTTTTAAATCAATGTTTTCGAAGGAGTATTTTGAACCCATTCGAAACCATGATGCTGCTTTTATACCATTCGAATGAACTGAAGTCATCAACAAGTTCGAAAGGTAGCTTTAGTTTTATAAATTTAATAACCACTTCCTAATGTTTTCAAAAGGGCTCCAGTAGCCAGTTATACCAAAGGTTTCGAAGGTAATGGCTTTAAAAGGGGTTATGAAGCTATCCTTCCAAATGTTTTACTTAAATGATTAATGCTTTCGAAGGGATGATTCCAAAGCCATCAGTTTTCCCTAATCATTTTTACTAAAAGGTTGATGGTTTCGAAAGGTGTACATTTGTTTATATCAACCTTGACGTTAAAGATATGTTTAAGATTAAACCCAATGGTTTCAAAAGGGGTACTTTCAAATGGTTTCGAAGCTATGCTTCTATGAATTGATAAGTGATGCATTATACTTTCGAAAGGTATGTTTTGATAGTTTCGAAAGAGATGTTTTAAAGTGTTACGAAGGGCATATGCTTAGTATTTTGAAAAGAAGATTTAAATACTTTCAAAAGAGGTTTTCCAATGGTTTTGAAAGTAAAGGTCCAAGGTTTCGAAAGCCTTAGTTTTCAAACAAAGAACCCAATCTCATTTTTAAAGGAAAAACTCATGGCACTATAAAAGAGCTTTTAAATGGCTTTTAAAATTTGGAGTTTTTGAAGAGGCTATCCTTGATAAAATAATAGGTTAAAGGGATTAACCATGTTCCATGTGAAAAATGATTTCAAGGATATTAAATCATAGATGTTGGTATTGATATATTGTTATGCTTACTTCTTTTAAATACTAATTGATTGTGCAATGGACCCATAACTGTATTTTAAGGAGAAGGGAAGAATAACCAGCTAGGTTGACCCAGTAGTGAATATAAATTGAATTAACTCCTGTATGAGTAGAATTGCATCCAGGAGGTTAGAGAGACCAGAACTTAGGATGCCCAAAGACTAATTAAGAAGTTTTCAGATTAGACAGGTTCATAGTAAACCAATGAAAACTATGTTTAAAGAGAGTAATTGGCAGGGGCCAATAGGTTTGCAGTGAACCCATGAAAATTATATCTGGATTAAGTTTTTAACTAAAGTCAATAGATTCTTAGTTAATCCATGAAAACTATGATATAAGGGGAGTTATTGGGTATAAGAGTAGGTTCAGGGAGAACCCATGAAATAATTGAATGAAGTTATTGGCAGGGGCCAATAGGTTCTTAGTGATCTTGTGAAAAATATATGACCAGACAGATAGTCCTTGAGCTTTAAACAGGTTATTAGTTAGCCCACGAAAACTAATTGGTTAATAGTGACCCTAGAAAATAAGTCTATGACAGATAGTCAAATGAATGGGGAAGGGAAATCCAATATGATTTACTTGTTTGCATATCATCATAATATTTTAAATTATTATGTTTTAACCATTGAGGATGTAGGAGCACAGTATATGGTTACTATAATTTTTTTGGATAAGATACTAGTAAGGGGAAAACCCATTCTGCTAAGCGACATGGTCTCACTGGATATCTAAAAAGTTTGACGTGGTAGGTTATTATTCATACTAGGCTTTATGTCTAACTTGAAGTTTATGTTTTCTTCTTAAACTCTCGAGTGTTCAATTAACTTTGAGTAGTTTGAGAGTTGAGGTATTTCAGGTACTTAGTTGACGAATAAGCTTCCGGAGACGAGCAGGAGGCAAGCTTGCTATTAGGAGTTCCTTTCTTTTTTTCCGTTGTGTTTTGATGTAAAGGCAAAGTTTATTACTTGCCTATGTTTAGACTCTAATCATCCAAGGGGGCATCTTCACATGCCACTCTTGGTGTATGTTGCAATAGTTTTAATTTCTCTGAACGTGGTTCTCGAATGTGGGATTATGTAGTGAATTTGAAAAGATCTGAAATGGAACGTGAAAGTTGTTTAATGATTTTTAAAATTTTTCCATACCCATGTGTTTCTGTTATATCAATGTATCTAAAATTACCTTATTTGGTCGTCAATGATTAATAACTATAGATGACTGCAACATCCGTAGCCGTTAATTTTGGGCCTCCAAGTGGGGGATGTTACACTTTACATTTACACCCCTAGAAGTTTCTCCAGTTTGCTTTACAGCGACATTATTTTGAATTACCTCATTTGAATTTCCTGCAATGGTCCTTCGTGGACACTTGTGCACATCCTCCCGATGTACATATTCATTGGCTTCCCTATAAAAAGCTTCCAGGTCAACAGTTGCTTCCTTTCCAACCAGTCTCGAAAATCTGAGTCAGGGTGAACTCCCCTAAATAGCGCCATCAATACCATGTCTTCCTTAGGATTCGTTACTTCTGTTACAGCCATGTGGAATCGATTCAAAAAGCTTCCAAATCTATTCACGGGCTTTGAAGGTGAAGCGTGTAAGCGAAATTACTCCATAAACTTTCATGACAGCTCAGCGAATGACGATATGGACTTTGGTAGAAGCCAGGTGAACCACATAATAGCAACCCGCTCTACAAAAATTAGGAAACAACGACACTTCATAGGATCTGAAGCTCTAGCTGAATCCATGTGCCATTCACATCTCAGTAAGTGTTGCCTAGGATGCACCATTCCTCCAAACAACGACATCATTGGCATATTAAATCTTCGAGGATATCTTGCACGAATAATGTCCTCCATGAATTGGTTCTGATTCGCATTGGTACCCCATTCATCATTGATGCTGAATTTGTTTTCACTCGCCAATCTCCTAACCATATCTTCCAGATAGTTTGAGTCAATAGGTTCTATTAAATGGTGGTAATTGTGTCCTATCCCAAGTGTTCGGCCCTGCAAACGCCCTCAAGACGGTGCCTAGGCTCCCCAAACTCCAAAGGATCCATTCATCCAGCAATCCCCCTATTTGATTCCCGTGAGTTGTATTGTCAGAAGCAGTCCGAAACTCCACATTTTGAACATCAGCAGCACGTCCAAAGGCCACATCCATGCCCCTTCCAACTTTTGAGCGTTGGGCCCATCATAATGGGGTCGGTACCGATCCCTCCTCTGAAGTCAGTACCGATCCCTATACTTATGCCTTAGGTCAGTGCACTCCCTTGGTGTGATGTCCCAATAGTGTTTTGGATCCACTTCTGTCGTCTATCCCTACGCCTTTGGTTGGATGAAGAAGAACTCTTGGACTCGGTGCTGGAATCCCTTCTACTCTGTCTGCCTGTTTTGAGTCAATTTATTCAACAACCTCAAGCTTTGCTTCATCGTCTTATTCATCTCCTATTGACTAGCTTGGAATTTTTCTTCCATCTGCTTCATCATCCTATCCATCTCCACTCTGGTCACAAAGTCAAGTTGAGTTTGGATCTCCATTTTCTCTGGCTGGTTAGCTTCATTCCTATGTTGTGGATTCTAATTCTCAACATCATTAGGAGTAGTTCCGGTTGTTACGATATGTGTTTTCTTCCTTGGTGGGGCCATAGCAGAAATCTTCTGGTAGATCTTTGAAAATATGAGTTGTAGAATTAAAAGGTAGGAAAATTGGATCTATCTCTTGGATATGGGAAATCCAATAGTAGATGATGGATCCAAATGGCCTGAAATTCTTGCCCTTTCAGTGAAACCACGAAAATGTTTGAACCAAAATTGGTACAAACACCCAAAAAAGTAAGTAGTAGAGATTAAGTGAAGAAAGTAAATGAAAAATAGAAGAAATCAAATAGAAAACAAGCACACACAAATTTATAGTGGTTCGCCAATCTTGGCCTATGTCCACTTGAATGATTTTATTGCTTTTGCACTAGATTTTGTGATTACAAGAAAATGGGATTGAAGTAGATCCTTGAATACCAGAGAGTAATAGTATAATGGCAGTATAAAGATCCTTATAATGAGCCATTCCTTATGTTTTATAGAGGTAACAACCAAATATCTCGTTGAAACTTCTCATGCATAACCTCGCTTCCAAGACCAAGTCTCCCATAAAATTTCAACTCCATATCACCTATGGTTGGGGATCAGTACATCCCTATAGGGACGATCGGTATTGATCCCTATATATATAGTACAGGGTCTTACGGTTTTTTATGTTGGCTTGTCTTATTGTTGGCTTCAGGATTCCAAGGATATTTTGCATAGTCGCATCGATGTTTTTTGGTCCAAGAGATGGATCTACAGAAGACTGAATTGCTGCTTTAGACTGTATATGGAGATTGCCAATACAAAGCATTGGAATTTTAGAATAACACTTGAATCAGGCTCTATATAGATAGAGAAGAGTGCCATAGGAGTAGGGGCCACTTTAGGTGTACTCCTAGGGATCGGTACTGATCCTCTATGTTGGGTGGAACACCGATCCTTACTTAGTGTATTTCAGGGTATTGCACTTCTAAGCTTATCCTATCGTCATCTTGTGGTCTTATCTATACTTGGTTCTTGGATCCTAGGATTATCTCTATAGGCTGCTTGCCTTGATAATCCTCAGGTCAAACTTGTCCAGTCAATCTGAATATAGCTGAACCAAAAGGTTGAATAACAATTACACAAAGTTTCATAACTATAATTTTATAGGTGGAGATATTAAGATAAAAGAAATCCAGTCTAAACTTATTTTATTTATAAAAATTAAAAGCAAGAAATTGATTTGAAATAAACTAAAGAAGCTAAACATTTACTAGTCAGTATTTTGTTAGTTCTATGTATTTGATTGTTACATTTTCATACACATCAACTGTTTTTCACACTTCTATCGGGAGTTTCTGGTTTAGGTGAGACCATTTAAGTATCTATGAACCATGCATATTCCAGGGTGGTTTATTGAAATAAGGAACTAACTTTGTTAGGTTCCTATTTTAATTCTTTATTTAGGTTTCTACTGAAAGGCTTAATCAAGGCATACAACTTTAGATAATAAATGATCTTACTATGTTTTGATTGCTTGTGAAACTATCAACTGATTTTTTTATAGTTGGCTATATCATTTAATTCTTATTGACAATAACTCTTTTACTTGCAATGCTTATACCATTGGCAAACCCTAGTACTAGCAGCCTTGCTGAAGTGCATCTAAAATCCCAAAGCTAATGTATGACTAGTCATATGCTAGTTTTGTTGATTGCACCTTTAAATAAGCATTCCAATAATGTTAACTGATTTTACATAGCAACTTTATCATATATATATGAAAAGTTTACTCTTTCTGCATATTTACAAATACGGAATAAGCTCTTATATTACAATAAAATTGCATGCATATTAATACGCATTCAATCGCAAAAAAACTAGTTTGTATATCAAGGTAAACAATATCATTAGGTGGTAACATTTTGGTATCTAAGTTATTTCAACTTTTAAGAAGTCATCAAAAGCTATTTTCAACAGTTTAACATTCCATCTTCACCTTTACATATGAGAGCTTATGTGTTTGATTTGAGATGAGTATATGTACAAGAAGGGTAATTGGATTGGAATATGGCGCAAACTCATTTTTGCTCACATATAAGCTAAATAACTTATTCTAAATGCTAAAATAAAGGTACGCCTATAGTAACGACTCGCCTTTTCGACCCTAAAATGTCAACACTAAAACATCTATGGTATTCATGTGCTGACCACTTATGTGCCAAAAAATGAATTTTGAGGATGAAAATAAATGAAAAACAAATAGAACAAGGAAGAAGGAACACAATATCATAATCTAACAATGGAACGATCATGTATAATATCAAAAGACAGTATAAACTGTCACTCTATGATAAACAAAGTTTTTTAGAGTTAAAGTAATCAGCTTGGACAGTTATAACAACTTGTCCTCACAAATGCTGATGATACAATAATAATGTAGTTGAAATAAATACTCTGGTAGGTAGAACTCCAGCTCTTCTCCAGAAGCTCTAAAGAATCCAAAGCAAAATCTGAAAACATACACGGGGCTGACCAGAGCATTATAAGAAAATAACACCCAGATCAGTATGGTAAACCAGCATGAGAAACTCAAATAATATGGATTGTTATATTTATAAAACCCTTTAAAATAAGGGTATCTTGTAAGACCACGCCTCTAAACATGGATGAGATTTTACCTTACGAAAACCAAATCATTTCTATTATAAATCTAATGTTACTATAATAATGTCTAGGATGTGAAATATAAATATTGTAATATAGCTTGAATGGTTACAATGGTTACATTCAACAGCATATTAGAGGGTACAACCAAAATCGATAAGGAGCGTTCGCATAATGGATTTTTCATGGAGATCTCTCTGGTGGAGCCAGATCCAATCCCTTGCACAAGGTTTGAATGTACCTTTCGAGCGACGTATATCTCTAGATAAAATATACCATTTAGGTAAACATAAGCGGCCCAACGTCCGAACATAAATATGAACAACGTAAACCTGATATCATCAACTCCTACCGACCAACAATCAATAAGTATCTCTAGATATGGAGTTAATAATACTGTGACATGGGTTACCAACCCTAAGTAGTGAGGCCTTTTAACAACCTTGTTGTTAATGACCTAATTAATAATGATTAATTAGTATTGATTAATTCAAATCTACAATTTTTGTAATTTATTTATGAAATTAAACTAGTATAAATATTGATTTAAATTATGGATTTCGATTTAGTCGAATTATTATCTAAATCGATTATTGAATGTTAAAATTGGAATAGATTTGCTTGTGGAAATTTGAATTAACTCATTCATAGATAATCAAACTTTGTTTAATTGATTTAATTAGTTAGGCTAATTAAATAAAGTGATTAGGTTAAAAGGAGAATTCTTTTCTTTAAAAAATTTTGGGCCTTACTAATACCCAAACCCACTAAACTCTCTTATTCCTTAACCTTATAAACCACTCTTCATTTTCTAGTAAATTAACATATTCATTTTTTCTCCCTCTCAAACTAGATCAAATCTCTAATCCCTAAATCATTGACTCATGAAAATCCTGAGCAAGCACGGGCCCAAGCAACAATGCGACGAGGGTGTAGATGATCGAGCTTTAGTGGCCGCAGCCTAGCACGCACGTACAATCGTCGTATGGTGGAGTAGCACCGTAAGAGAGGTCAAGGTGAATGGGCATAGCAGCGTTCGGTGCGGTGATCTTGGATTTTGAAGTGGTTTCGATTTCTATAGCGATGATTTAGGTGAGTAACCCCTCACACAATCTTTCTCTAAAATCCAAGTGTTTGTTTCTTATATTGAATTCAGTTTGAATTCCTTTGAATGGATTGTTGTTGTTGAAAACCTAGCTACTGCTTAAATGGAAATCTGAACTCTACGGTTGTTTGTATATTTGATAATAGTCTAGGTCTTGTAAACAATGAATTAGTGAATTGTAGTTTAATCTTCTATGCTTGCATGTTCAACTAATTTATCTTGCAAATCTATCCATTTAAACAATATAGGTAGTCATCGACGAAATTCGATTAAGGTGGAGTTTCTAGAGCCAAAGTGCTCCAGAAATTGTCGTCATCGGTGGACTGGTGGTGCTCTACAGGTTGATCGATGGGTCAAAAACTGGAATAGTTCTGGCTTTAATTAAATCTCCTTTTTGCTTGTCATTTTATGTTTTGATGACTTTATTTCCTTTTTAGTTTTGAATGACGATTGTTTTAGCCCAGCACAATGTAATATTAGCTGCCATTAAGTGAAAATATAGTGTATGCATGAAGTCTTTTTGAAGCAGCTTCCTATTTTATATAAACTATATAATGGTGAAGTATGTCTTTACTTAGTGAACGACAATATATCCTAATGAATTCTTTGGTTATAGGCAACTTCTAATATTAGATGTATCTGATTCTTTTTTACTAAATTAGTTCATCTAGTAAGTGCAATAATAAAAATATTTACAAACCCAAAAGCAATTAAAGATATAAACACCTATATTTCCAAGTATTAGTATAAGTTAAAGGTGAACAAAAATGTGTTGTCACCTACTATGCACCAACAGGGACGTAATAATAAAGTAAAGTGCTTTCTTCTTGAATTAGGAGGCTTACCATTTGATCGTGCTTCATGGAAAATAAAGGCAAATTATCAATGCTAACAGGACGTGTAAATCTATATATATAGTTCATTCTCTCTTAAACAAAGTTTTCCATTCAATATAGTAGGAACAAAATTTCACCTTGTTTAAAAATATAGAGTTCAATCTAGTTTAGTAATAAATACACTTATATACAGATAAGCTTCGATTTTGTAAAAATAAATGTTATGAATTTTTAAAGAAGTATGTGTACATATAGATAAATTTTATGTATTCATATACATATTAGAAGCTAATTTTTAAAGTAAGAAATTTCAAGTTTTGTTTAACTATAAATATATATAAGTTTAGTTACCCTTTTGTTTACTAATTAAATCGTTGGAGTTAATATATGAGTTAATTATGAAAAGTGTATTATATACTAGTAAGTAACTAATGGAATGGAATTTTATAGATCATGGAATATAGTTTTGAAAATATAAACTTAATTTATTTTGTAAATAAAATGGTTAAATATTGAAATGGGTTTGTAAGAGTAATAGATAGCATTTTAGTGTTAAATGGGAATTATACTTTTGGAACAATTCTGATTAACAGAACATTTTAAAATGTGATAAATCAAATAAATGTTTTGAGAGCCTTAATTTTATAATATGGGGAGTGCTAATAATCGACTTAATGTTATCGATTGGTTTAAATGCTTTCATATAACGCTTCGTCGAATATGGCATAAACTCATTGAATGGAACATTTGAGTTGAATTTACTATGCATTAGTGAATACGTGAATTTCACTGGGTAGTATGGGATACTTTGGTTAAATTCATGCGATCACTATAGGGAAGTAATTAACACTGTAGAATTGTATTCTCTTCGGGTGTGCGATAAGTGGTTGCGAGATCCGACAGAGAATATAATTTAAGTTTTTCAGTGTTATCCGTAATAATTGATATTTACTAGCTTTAGTAAATACTTTAATTTCACCATACGGTATGGGACATATTGGTTAAATTCTAGTGATTACTGAAGGTGATAGTATTTGGCACTATAAAGTTTACTCTCTTTTGGTGTGCGGCAAGTGGCTGCTAGATCCTTAGGAAGTTTACTTCTAGATTTCTTACCAAGGGCAATAATCTAAAATAAATTTGAAAGGTTCGGTCATGTTTGCTATCCTTGAGATCATCTTGTGATCCTGTGATTCACGTCCTGTGTATGATACTCGGTATCGAAACTGTTCGTGTCATACCAAATTGTCTGTTTGTTTGCTACGAGGCCTGAGTATGATCATTGCGATCATTTTGAGTAAGATCTCTTGGATTCTGGAAATTGGATTCCGTAACTATTCTGTGTTTGTGAATAAATATATATATTCTTGTGTTTTTCGTGAAATAAATATATAAATATATATATTCTTGTATTTTGTGTTCGTGATATATATATATATATATGTATGTATATATGTATATGTATATGTATATATATTCTTGTGTCTTGTGTTCGTGAAATAAACATATATATTCTTGTGTCTTGTGCTCATGAAATAAATAAATATATATTCTTGTGTCTTGTGATGGATGCTAATTTAAGTTAATTTTGTTATTCTGTGTTTAGTGACTAGTTCGTGTTTTGACTTAAATTTATAACCCTGCTCTGAGTTTAATTAATTTTCTGACTCGTTATATCCTGGACATCTGTATTTACTTATATGTTGTTTATTCTTGTGTTATATTCTATTATTAACCTATTGGATAATTAGAGATGGTTTGACCCGAGTGTTATTTTGCTCGGGTCAGAACGAGACTTTTAGGTTACAGGACGAGTAGACCTATGGATTGCTGGTGTTTGCATAAAAACTGAGCAAACACCTCCAAGTCTGAATTTAGTTAAGTTGCCTTTAGGTTGTTTGATATTCTATTTTATGTCTCAGTGGGTGATCAAGTAATCATTACGGTCACAGAACTATTCACAGGCTTAGAATATGGAAGTAACTTAAAAGCTGTAAATCACACAAAGTTTTATAATGGTTCGGCCAGAACATGCCTACGTCCATTGTCCATCTTATTATTCCTCTTTGATTTGGTTACAAATACAAGTATGATTGGAAAGAGCTAAAACTTAGAGTAGCTGGAGTGATTAAATCTCAGCAGAGTTTTCCCTTTCTTTTCCAAAGTGTCCCTATTGTTGTTGAGAAGCTCTGGTGTTTATAGAGTGAAGCTGAGAAGTGTGGAGGTTGGGTTATAGCTCTTTGAATCTAGTCCTGTATTTGGGCAAGAGGATTTGGTCCAGCACTTGGTTAGCGAACTTGGCCTGCTTGGTCATCATTTCATCCAGCATCAAATTTGGCCTGCTTGGAGATGCTCATTTGCCGAACCAAATATTTGGTTTGGTAAACCTGGGTACCGGACCAAATATTTGGTTTGGCGCTTTGGTGTTGTGCCGGACCAAATATTTGGTCCAGCATTTCAGGGGACGCCGGACCAAATGACTGGTCCGGCATTTCAAGGGATGTCGAACCAAATATTTGGACCGGCATTTCAGGGGACACTGGACCAAATGTCTGATCCGGCATTTCAGGGGATGCCGGACAAAACATTTGGATCGGCATTTCATGCGACGCCGGACTAAATGTCTGGTTCGACATTTCAGGGGATGTCAGACCAAATGTCTGGTCCGGCATTTCAGGGGATGCCAGACCAAATGTCTGGTCCGACATTCCTGCTTTCTACACCACAAGCTCTAGCCTTCCACTCTCCTTTCCCTCGTCTCAGCTTTCTCTCGACTCTTTTGTGCCAAAAAATCGAGCCAACACTTGCCATCCAAAGTATGTCGTGTTTCCATATGATGTGCTTTGTTTGGTTTGGACTCAACTTCCTCTCAACCGACGAAGCGTCTTCTTCGGACCAACAAGAGAACACTTGGTCTCCCCTTTCCATAATAACCATTCAGCTGCATTTCCCCCTTCTCTTTATAAATTCTCCCTCTTACCCTTTCAACTCCTTCTTCCATTTTTAAACTCCGAAATTCTCCAACTCTTTTCATATTTTCCGAAGCTTCTAACATTTGAATTCACCCTTTCCTACTTCAATATTATCCGAGGTAAGGTTAGTTCTCAAATTCGATTTCTGTTCTAAGGTTTTTGGTGTTTTATGGTTTTGATTCTAGGGGACCTCTATAGTTTTTGTAAGTAGAGAGAGTGCTTCGTTCTGAATCGAAGGGAAGAGGCTCATTTGAATGAGTGCTGCAGCCTTGGAATGATTCGGCGAAGGTGAAATCTAGGATCAGTGAAGGTGAGGTAGTCGTGGTTATCGAGGGCGGAAGGGGTTTGTGTTTTATCAGTGGTAGGAGGCAGGAGCTCCCTCATATCATGTTTGGTATCTCTGTGTGTTAGGCTAGGGAACGGGAGAGGTTTCTAGATGGTATGGTGAGGGATGTAGCTAGGTTGTTGGAGTTTGTGAGGAGGAAGAAGAGATGTCGATTTTGTGCTTAGATAGTGGAGTTTGAATCAAAGTAGCGCAATGGTGATTTGGTTTGGCACCCGGGGTGGTCTTCGATTTGGTCCGATGGCTGAGTAATGCCGAACCAGATTTAGATTTGGTTCGGTGGCTATGGATGTGCCGGGCCAAGGGAGAAAACATCGGAGTAGTAACCATAAGTGTTGCACGGTTTGGTTCGGCGAATAGGCGATGTCGGGCCAAACAATTGAAAGCTCATCATAAGCGTTTGTTTTTCTTGATTGCATAGCTATTGGGGTGTTGAACTTATGCATGCTTTTTATCTCCTTGTGCAGGAAAGAAAATGTCATCTACTCATGAACTTTGATCTAAGCATGCATCTTCACAGCCTGCCGGAACTGGCGTTTCTTCCTATGAGGCTTCTACTAATCCTCCCAGACAACCTAGCTTTGCGTATTCTTTGGTGGAGGTTATGCCCCCAACCAGACACTGGTGAAGCCTATCGAGAGCTACCCTAGTGTATTGACCGTTGAAAAACTTAATTCCATAGCTACGACATTCAGAATTGCTCGCTGGGACATGCTGTTACCCGGGCCAGACGATAGAGCATGCTCTCCCCCAGAGGGATATATGGCGTATAGAAAATGCCACTGTATGTGTAGTGTAATTCCCCCACTTACCCACTAGAATTTTAATTTTTTGGTCCATCTGAAGATCGCTCCTCTACAGCTTCAGCCTAACTCTTATGCAATCCTGACCTGCTTATATCTCATATTCATGAAGCGCTATCAAAGACCTCCCACTCACAGAGAGATCAGGTACTTATACAATGCAAGAAGGTATCGAAAAGGGATCCCCTTTATTAGTCTAGAGTCAGCCCATAAGTTCAATCATGTCCTTGACTTATATTCTAAATTCAGCATGTTTAAGAAGGAGTATTTCTTTATGCTCGACGGCACCGTTCCTCAGCATGCTTTCACTTCTCAGTGTAAGTTTCCTTCGTATCTTTCTTTACATTTTCCATCGACTTGGCTTCTTAGTGCTTCGTATCTTAGGTTGCGTAAAGGCGGTAGAGGATGACAGTCTTAAGAAGATGGCCAAAGAAATCCTGGCTATCCCTGAAGCTGAAAGGGAAGCCTTGTTCTTGCTTTGCGACACAGCCCTCGGCTTCTACAATCTGATTAGCCCCGGTCAAACCGTGTTTAAGATTATGCCAAGTTCTGCCGAGAGGGTTAAAGGAGCCAATGAAGATGGGGGAGGCGCTGACAAAGGCAAGGAAATAGCAAAAGAGGGCAAAGGAGCCAACGCTCCAAAGAAAATAAGGCGCAAGAAGGGCATTGTTCGTCCTCCCCGTTCAGGGTAGTCCTTGCGCATAAGGGACGCTCCTTCTCTTGAAGGCGAGGAGGGTTTTCCTTTGGAAGATGATAGCAAGGATGAGGAAGGCTAGGAGAGAGATTCCAAAGTGATAGATTCGGAGGTTCAAGCTTCTCAGGATGTAGGATTTATGGGTAGCGAAGATCTGGGCACAACTCCTTTGAAGAACACCGAGGAAATGGGGGAGTGGCCCGAGCAGCTAGATCAGTCTGAGCTGGCATCCGGTCCAACTTTGGTTGCTAGCCCTTCTCAAGAGAATGTGGCGACAGATGACCTGAGTGGAGTGCCCATTCTCCTAGTTCAGAGCGGAGAGGGGATCAGTGAGACATTCGGGCTTTCTCCAGGTACTTTCGATTTCTGCATGGACTTTGGGGTACTTCTTGAGAATTTTTTTAGACGAGTCCCAACCTCCACTTGCTCCCCAGTCAAATGAGGTCCAATCGTAATGTGTCCTTCCTCTGAGTGGAGTCCAATCCCAGTGTATTCCCCAATTGAGTGAGACCCAGTCCCAACACTTGATCCAGTCTCCCCTAAGAGTTTGTAATAGCTTACAGTGCCCAAGTGTCTTGCATACCCTGTGTTTATGCACTCTTCACTTCTTTTCTCTAAAGTTATTATCCATTTTGTTGGAAAAAGGAGAAATCCAAAAAGGAACGAGATGGTTAGGAGACTTGATCAATTCACACGGATGAAAGGAGCCTCCATTCCTCCTAAGACTGCCTCTTAAAAGGACAGGCCTGCACAGTAAAATGTTGAGGAGACTCAGTCTGGCTTGGACCGAGGGGAAAGCTATGAGACGACTAAAAAACGTGCAAGGTCTCCTAACAAAGATGCCACCTCCCTTAGCTCTCATACTTCCTCCCGTCCCCACCATCTAAATCCGTCTGACCCCGAAGTGCATGTGGTGCCTAGTGACCAAAGGGAAGAAAACATCGATGCTTACTTCTCAGACTTTCAAACGTCGGCGAGGAATCCTTTCGAGAATCATCCTGATATCAATCCTAGTTATATGGGTTACCATCCTACGAATCCTGATACCAAGTTCCTCCTGCCTCGTAATCCTCTGGTTCGAATTTTAGACGAGACCAAAACTGTCGACTTTGCTAATTTGCTAACATGAATGGTCCAGATCCCTGATGAGACCAGGAAAATTGGTTATTATCAATCTCATTTGGCCAACGCCAGTAAGGAAGTCGGGAGTGCCAATGTGAGATTGTGCCTGGAGGTGGAGGATCTTCGTAGGGCGCTTAGGGAGAAGGATGCAAAATTGAAGGTGGTCGAGGTGTCTCATGTGGTTAAGATAAAGAAAGCCAAGGAGGAAGCAATGAGGGAGGCCACTGAATTCTGCAAAGTATTGATCGATGAAGCTATAAGCTCAATGGACAAGGCTAGGCAGAAGGACTTGGAGCGGATCCGGTCTCTTTCGGGAAAGATGAAGAAGTCCCGGGAAGTCTTGGCTGAGTTGAAGGAGTCCCAGGGTTAGTGGTGCATGGAAAAAGATGCCTAAAGGCTGAGATCGATGTGCTAAAGGTAGAGCAAGTCTATCTGAGGAAAGACAAAGAATAGTACATGAATAAAGTGGTGTCCTTTCAAGTCGAAGTCGACAAGTCTAGCGATTTCTGTGAGACTGTAAATCAGATGCTGAAGGACACCTACTATATGTTCTGGAAGCATGGGAACCTTCAGTGGATGGATGATTACCCTCAAGTGATGGCTGGGATCCATACCCGGCTCATCGAGGATACCAAAGCACAGTTGCCAAAGAAGAAGGAGCCAAGTATGATGTTGAGATGGTGAATTGTCAGTTCACAGCAGAAGAGGCCAAGGCCATTGCTCGAGGATACGAGCTGCTGGCGGAGGATGAGGATGATGAAGAGGTTTCGGACCATGAGGGGCTTAGTGATCCACAAAACATTATTGTAGGTACCTTGTCCTTTTATTTTAGCTTCGTTATCTCCTATCACAGACTATGAGTCTTCTGACATTTCTCGCTTGCCTAATGTAGGGATGACTTCAGGACAAACTATGCCACCTCTACCTTCAAAGGGGACTGATGGGGCATCGCAAAAAGAGGCAGAATCTCTTGAGTGATCCGGAGCTTCAAAAGGCATGGCCGGAGGAAGTGGGCCAAGTGGAAAGGATATCCCTCCTACTTAGCCGAGAAAGTTTCCCTATTTTTTCTTACATGTACATTTTTTTAGGTTTTACATATAGACTTGGTGTTGTAATGTTCGATTTTTGTTCTTTGTACGTTTATCTGAAATGATTTTTGTGACATATGATTTTATACCTTGCCTTGCCTGTCTGTGAACTTCTTATGACTTAGTTAATTTCCATTGTGTTCTGAGATGCGGGAAGCCATAAAATTGTTGCCATATTCAGGACTGATCGTGAACAATAATTACTCAGGCTATTGCTTGTGTTGTGAGTATTATTCGATTTATTGTTGGCGGCGTGCGTGGGTGTCGATCGTCAACTGCGAACGATCCCTGGCTGTAACCATGCCTTAATCGTAGGATTTATAATCGGTTTGCAGTTGCCGGTGAGATAAACGCCAATAATAAACTGCCTAGGCTATAAATTGTACCTAATATGTGGCTTATAGTCGGTTCATCATTGCCGGCTTGGGGGGTCGATCGTCAACAGTGAATTGCCCAGGCTTGTTTCGTGCCTTTTGTCATGGCTATCTTATTTTCACTACTGCTGTTGAGCACTTGCAATTGATCGCAATAGGAATAGCATCAGATAAACAATTAAGTAAAAATAAAAGTTGAAATAGGACAAACAACGCAAGACACCTATTTTTATAGTGGTTCGGCCAGAATATGCTTACGTCCACTGTCTTTCTTTTATTGCTTCAGTTGATAACTTCATAATTCAGGAGAAATAACAGCGGAGGTGTTGGAGATTCCATGCTTTCCCAAACACCTCCCCATCGACTATTGATAGGATGTAAGCTCCATTACGAAGGTCCTTATGAACAACAAACGGTCCTTCCCAAATTGGGTCTAACGCGCCTGGACGTGGAAAAACCCGCTTGAGTACCAGGTCCCCCTCTTGCAGTGCCCGAGATTTCACCTTAGAGTTATACTGACTTGCCACTTTCTGTCTATGTGCAGCGGCTTTAAGGGCAACGTCGTTCCTTTTCTCTTCGATCAAATCTAGCGACATATTTAAGAGTTCTTCGTTTTCTTCCAGATTATAATGTATCCTTCAATGTGATGGGATGATTGTTTCAACACGGAGCATGGCTTTGGCCCCATATGCTAAGGCAAACGGTGTATGCCCTGTCCCTATTTTGTAGGAGGTTCGGTATGCCCACAGTGCAGTAGGTAGTTCATTGACCCATGGCCCCCTGGATTTCTCCAATTTCTTTTTGATCAGCATTTTTAAAACCTTGTTTACCGCATTGACCTGTTTGGCCTGGGGATAAGCTACAGCTGAGAAGCTTCGAGCAATCCCATGTTCTTGGCACCAACTGGTGAATTATTCGCTATCGAACTAGAGTCCGTTATCTGATATGATCTTCTGTGAAACCCCATACCTGCACAAGATGTTTTATGTTAGGAAGTTTATCACTTTGGCAGATGAAATCTTGTTTAAGGGTTCCGCTTCCACCCATTTGGTGAAATAATCCACTGCCACTATGGCGTATCTTGCCCCTCCTAAACCTATGGGGAGCTCTCCGATCAAATTAACCTCTCAAATTGCAAAGGGCTAGGGGCTGACCATTTGGGTCAAACTCGTAGGTGGTAGTCTCAGGATTTTGGCTAATCTTTGGCATTTGTCACATTTTTTAGCGAACTCTATCGTGTCTTTGTTTAGTGTGGGCCAAAATATCCATATCGGAGAATTTTCTTGGCTAGAGTTTGCCCTTCGGTGTGATCACCACAACTTCCTTAATGGATGTTATTAAGGATATCTTTTGCTTTGTTCCTAGCAACGCACCTTAGTAATGGATTGGAAAAACCGCGACGGTATAATATGCTGTTCTGAATGGTGTAGCAGGATGCTTTCCTTAGGATCCTCCTCACTTTATTCCGTTCTGTGGGTAAGGTTCCATCCTGTAGGTATTTGATGATGGGGTTCATCCATGTCTCCTCTCCATTGGCGGTTGCTTTGATTTGAAGACACTCGAGACTTAGTGTGGTTTGACTTATGACGGGGGTTGCCCCCAGCATCGATTCGGTTCTTATACTTGCCCCTTTGGGGAGGGCGTCTGCTTCTTGATTTTCTCCTCATAGGATGTGTTTCATTACATAGTAGTCTAACTCATTGAGGAGGGTTTTAGCCTTTTTGAGGTAAGACGTGAGCTTCTGTCCATGAGTCTGGAATTCTTCGAGGATCTGGTTCAAAATCAACTGCGAGTCACTGTGAATACATACTAACCTAACTCCTATCTCTTTTATGATCTCTAGGCCGGCTATCACTGCTTCGTATTCAGCTTCATTATTGGTTGTAGCGAATTCTAGTCTTAGTGCAGATCATAACTTTCTTCCTCGAGGTGTGACTATTATGACTCCTGCCCCCGAGCCAAGCTCATTTGATGCTCTATCAACGAACAAATTCCATTTGACTACTTCCTCAACTTTTACTTCTGTCTCATCATCTCGTATTGTAAAGTCAGCTATGAAATCGGCCAGGGCTTGTCCTTTAACCGCGGTGCATAGATTTTAGGTGATGTCGTATTGGCTTGGCTCAATGCACCACTTTAGTAGATGCCCTGACATATCCGGTTTATGCAGAACTTGTCTCAGAGGTTGATTCATCAGAACCTTAATTGAGTGAGATTGGAAGTAGGGCCGCAATTTCTTGGATGCTATGAGCAGTTAGTAGGCCAATTTTTCGATTTTAGGGCATCTAGCTTCTGTGCCCATGAATCTCTTGCTAATAAAGTACACCGGTCTCTAGATATGATCATCTTCTCGTACTACTATTGCACTTAGGGCATGGGATGATACAGCCAGGTATAAGTAAAGGCTCTATCCATCCATCGGAGTGGAGAATACTGGAGGCTTCTGTAGATGTTCGAGTAGATTTTAGAAGACAGAGTAGCACTCATCAGTCCATTCAAATTTCCTTTTTCTCCTTTGAGGGCTTCGAAGAACGGGACACACTTTTCCATTGCTTTGGATGTAAATCTGCTCAGAGTAGCTACTTTCCCATTTAGGCTCTGCATTTCTCTTCGTGTTGCTAGGATTTTAATATCGTTTAAAGCTTGCACCTTTTCAGGATTCGCCTATATTCCTCTAGCATGTACGATAAAACCTAAGAACTTACCCGATGACACCACAAAATAGCATTTTAGTAGGTTTAGCTTCATTTGGTACTTGCGCAATACTTGGAACATCTTGTCTAAGTGGCGCAGATGATCCACTACTCTTCTTGACTTGACAAGCATGTCGTCAACATAGACTTCCATGGAGTGACCAATTTGTGGTTCAAGCATCTTATTAACCAAATGTTGATAGGTAGCACCGATGTTTTTAAGCCCGAAAGGAATAACCATGTAACAGTACAGGCCTAGGTCCGTAATGAAGCTAGTGTGTCCTTGATCCGGCACGTGCATGGGAATCTGGTTGTATCCCGAACACGCGTCCATGAATGACAGTAATTCATGTCCCGCGGTTCCATCCACCAATCGATTCGGGGCAAAGGAAAACAGTCCTTGGGGCAAGCATCATTGAGGTTGGAGAAGTCAATGCATGTTCGCCACTTTCTATTAGGTTTCTTCACCATCACCGGGTTGGAGATCTACTCCAGGTAAATGGCTTCACGGATGAAACCATTGGCGAGCAGGTTCTTCACTTCCTCGTTGAGAGTGGTTGGTCGCTCTACCCCCTTGCTTCTTTTCTTTTGCTTGGCAGGGACCTTGGTTGGGTTAACATTGAGAGCATGGCAAGCTATCTCTGGGGATATCCCCACCATATCCTTGTGTGTCCATGCGAATACATCCAACTTCCTTCGTAGGAATCCTATCTGCTGAACTTTGAGTTCCAGATTTACTGAGAACCTATCTTTGAAAGCTTTATTTTGATGTATTCGTCTACTGTCACATGCTCCATAGCCTCAACAGGCTCGACATTGACCTCCTCCTCTTTATCTCTGGGGTCCAATTCATTGAATGTGTCGCTGGTATATTCAAGAGGAGGGGCCTTCTTTGATTGCTATGTTTTCGAGTTTCTGGTGCAGAGGATGACCCCCATGCCTTTCCCCTTTTCCTTTTTCTTATTTTGGCGAAGTTCAGTTACATAACAATCGCGAGCCGCGTCTTGGTCTCCTTCCACCTCTCCTATTCCATTATCAGTCGGGAATTTCATCTTCAAACACCATGGTGCCAATACTATTTGGAAGTCTGACAATGTGGGTCTTCCTAAGAGGCATTGTAGGTGGAGTGTCCATCCACCAGTATGAATGTTTGCTTCCACACAACTGATCGGGGGTGACTTCCAAGCTCAACAAACAAGTCTGGCTGTCCGAGAGGCATTTTGGCCTCTCTGGTGAACCCATGTAAAGGTTTATGGCATGGAGATACATCTTTTATTGACAACTTCATTTTATTGAATGCATGTTTGAATAAAATATTCACCGAGCTTCCTGTATTGACCAAGATGCAAAACACCTTGATCGGGCTGATCTAGGCGGAGATAACCAGGGGGTCAGTGTGAGGGTACTGTTTTCCAACCAAATCTTCATCATTGAAGGTTATGTCAATTCTTTCTCTCTGCTTTGTGACATGACCCTCAGCTATGGAATGAACGTACCCTTCCCTATCCTTTAAGAACTTACCATATCTCTCCATCTCAGCCCAACTTCTGTCAGCTATATGCGGGCCTCCAAATATGGTGTGGACAATTATCTTTTCTTGGTTAGAGCGGCTCACACCTCTTCCTTCCCTAGTGTATCCTTGCGGAGGTTGTCCAGATCCTTCGTGGGCCTGATAAGGAGAGATGTAGTCCTTTTGCACATATTGCTCTAGCTTCTTTTTTCGGATATATTTTTCAATGAGATCCCGTAAATGTTGGCATTCTTCGGCGTTATGTCCATGA
Organism: Allium fistulosum; assembly: GCA_030737815.1. Taxonomy (NCBI): domain Eukaryota; kingdom Viridiplantae; phylum Streptophyta; class Magnoliopsida; order Asparagales; family Amaryllidaceae; genus Allium; species Allium fistulosum. Next base: position 149,771,205 of record CM060905.1, on the reverse strand, counting down.
GTCTCGTGGAAGCGACAATATCTCTCTGTTATAATTGCAGCCTCTGATTCTTTTTTGTACGAAGGGCATTTGTATTTCAACTCTTGTTAAGTAGCCATGTAGATGTTCTCAACTGTGTCATTCAGAGGTGTGTAGGAGTCGAATCTTGGTCCGGGTCGGTATTGCCACTTATTGCCTTTTTCACTTCCAGTATTGCCTTGGTTGCCACTTTTAACTTCACTATTCTGCTTGTTACCCTCCCCTCGGGGCAGAGCACCCATGTTCCCTTGGAAGCTGGAATCCTTTGCTGGTTGCTTGCTATGTCGGTTGACCGGCGCATCCTCCAATCTCATGTACTTCCCAGCCTCATGAAAGGAATCCTGAAGAGTTAGGGGTTTTTCCTTTGTCATCCTTCTTACGAGTTTGGAATTCGGGTGGACGCCTCTGCATAGATCCATCAGGGTAAGCCTCTCATCAGCGTCCTACACCACTGTTGTAGCAACGTTAAAATGGGTAAGATATTGTTGTAGCAGTTCTCCTGCTTTTTGTTTCACGTCTGATAAGGAATAAGCATCCTTGGCCTGTTCTACGTGGATTCAGAATTGACTTACGAATCTTTCCATCAACATTTCCCATGAGCTATTAGAGCCACGAGGCAGGCGACAAAACCATGTGGTTGGTAGGTCTGACAAGAACAATGGGAAACATTTACACAACACAACCGCTGTTGCTGAGCATGTGAGTGTAACGCTGTAAGTGGATGATTGTGTCAGACGTGCCTTTGTGAGGATCCATGGTGGGCATCTTCCATTCCCAAGGAGCGATTGCTGCTTCTATGTCCCTGAAGAATGGGTTGGACACCCTTGCTCCTACATCTCTTTTGTGTTGTTCATGCCTGAGGTACTCCCTGAAGAGGCGTGTCATTCTTTCCTCGGATTCTAGGGCAGTCCTAGGGGAAGTGGGGGCTTCCCTTTGATGCTAATGATGTCCCGAACTTTGGTTGAGATTGGATTGGCGATGATTGGCTCGAAGCATGACAGGCTCAGTTATAGCGGGTCCTTGCATGGTGCCCCCTTGGTTGGGCCTAGCTCCTGGCACTCTCTCGGGCCTGGCTTCGGACTAAGTCCTGGCTTGGTTTCGAGCTTGTATCTTCTTGATTGAATTCCTCATTCGAATGGGATCTGTTCTGCCTACGAGACTCTCCAGATTGAGATTCATTTCGAGATTCTATGTTGTGAATGGACTCCTCCATGCACCTTAAGCGTGTCATGAGCTGGTCCACTAAAGTTTTTGCTGGGCAGCGAAGCAGTTGGTCATCTCATTCACAACCATATCTAAGTCTTCTCAGGTGACAGCTGAACCTGGTAGTTGCGCATGGGTGGCTTGGTTTCCTAGATCCTCTTGGATGGGATTGGGCGTACTAGTAATGGTCGCGTCCTTACCTTTGTCGGATTCCTTCTGGAGGGAGCCATGCTCTAATGATGTGTTAAGGTTGGAAGGAAAGTGGGTAAGAGAGTTTTGTTCTCAATGAAAGTACCAAAAATGTTTGCACAAAAACTTGGCAAACACCTCCGAGTCTGAATTTAGTTAAGTTGCCTTTAGGTTGTTTGATATGCTATTTTATATGTCTCAGTGTGTGATCAAGTAATCATTACGGTCACATAACAATTCACAGGCTCAGAATAGGAAAGTAACTTAAAAGTAGTAAATCACACAAAGTTTTATAGTGGTTCGGTCAGAACATGCCCACATCCACTATTCATCTTATTATTCCTCTTTGATTTAGTTACAAATACAAGTATGATTGGAAAGAGCAAAAACTTAGAGTAGATGGAGTGATTGAATCTCAGCAAAATTTTCCCTTTCATTTCCAAAGTGTCCCCATTATTGTTGAGAAGCTCTGGTATTTATAGAGTGAAGTTGTGAAGTGTGGAGGTTGGGTTATAGCTCTTTGAATCTGGTCTAATATTTGGGTAGGAGGATTTGGTCCGGCACTTGGTTAGCGAACTTGGCCTGCTTGGTCATCATTTCATTCGGCATCAAATTTGGCCTGCTAGAGATGCTTATTTGCCGGACCAAATATTTGGTCCGGCAAACCTAGGTACCGGACCAAATATTTGGTCCGCTTTGGTGCTGTGCCGGACCAAATATTTGCTCCCGCATTTTAAGGGATACCAGACCAAATATTTGGACCGGCATTTCTGGGGACGTCGGACCAAATGTCTAGTCCGGCATTTCAGGGGATGCCGGACCAAATATTTGGACCGGCATTTCAGGGGACTACGGACCAAATGTCTGGTCCGGCATTTCAGAGGATGCCGAACCAAATATTTGGACCGGCATTTTAGGGGATGCCGGACCAAATATTTGGACCGGCATTTCAGGGAAAGCCGAACCAAATGTCTGGTCCGGTATTCCTGCTTTCTACACCACAAGCTCTAGCCTTCCACTCTCCTTTCCTTCGTCTCAGCTTTCTCTCGACTCTTGTGTGCCGAAAATCCGAGCCAATAATTGGGCTAGCAGAAGTTGGACCTCTGATATTTAGTTATATCACTTAGGAATTTTGTTTGAAATTGAGATGTATAATTAAGATTAGAAAACCATAACTTGTACATTAATTGAGTTTACTATTTAATTTTTTAAAGTCAAAATTTGTATATGTATAGTTTGAGATTTTATTTTGCTGTGATCTTTTTAGCTGATACTTATATTATATATTGTTCTAATTTTGAGAAACCGGCGTGTCTATGCTTTGTATTGATACTGTACATGTCAAATTCAGTTTAGATATTAAGTGAAAAAGGTATAAATGACGTGTCAGTGTTAGTATAAAGATATATTCACATTCGATCACCCTTAACAAGCCGTATTCTCTGAATTAGCAGATGATATTGCTTGTAATGTTCTTTGCTAAACTGGGCATCGCAGTGGGGTCATTATAGTTTGGTATCAGAGCTGTGTCAGAACATTATAGCATATAATATTATGGATTCGAGACATATATGGCTTAGAGTACTATCCCTTGGGGTGTGTGGTAGATTGTTATATTAAATATCTAATTAGGGATAGGAATATAAAATGATTATTAGGATAATCATTTACGGCGTAAATTAATTTAAAAAAATATAAATTAAATTGATAAATTGGAATTTGCGACCTTAAAACCTTTGGAAAATAATGAGTAAAATCTTTTAGAGTTGAGAAAATTTTGAAATTGAATTGGAATGAATTAAATTAAAGTGGGTTATTTTCTTTTAATAGAAAATTTGGGAAATTTGAGTAAATAAGTTTGATATTTAAATGACCCAGGAATAATCAGAGTTGCGTAGCGGAATTTCAAACATTGAAGTGTTCTGCTGTTAGTGATTATGTATGTTTTGGTTTATTGGTTGATTGGTTGCTAGGAATTGATTGCTTCGTTACATTTATTTAAAAATGGATGCATGGATGTTAGTGATAATAAAATAAATGCATCTAAACTTGTGATTATCTATTGTGTTGACTTATCCGAATGTTGTTTAAGGATTCTAATCAGTATTTGGGATGCCATGTTTTCGATAAGGGTTCCTAAATATCGAATATGACATTTTGACATAAATAATAATTAAAACTTGGAAATTTAAGTGCGGATTTCTTTCGTTATGGAGTTTTATAATGTCAATCTAATTAAAGTATGATCATAATTGTTAATATCTCCTATATGATATGAATTTGATATTAAATGCTAATATGAATTTTTGAGATTAGTGCATGTATCTAAAGTTAAATAGATATCATTTAAAAGATTATAAATTGTTTGCTTAAGGAATATTAACAGACTTGCTAATATTTTAAATATAAGGTACGTATCTCGGATTGCATACTGCATTTTTATGTTTTTTCGTACGACATGCCTCATCCTTGAGATGAGATGTATATTATGTAATTATATTCATATTTTAAATTTTCAAAATGGTAGCCGCGCGAAGGAGACGCTAGTGAAATTTTTCGTAAATTTAAGGCATTGAAAATTTTTCGAGAAATTTTTTGAAAACTTTGACAACTAAAAATTTGATTTTAAGTATTATTAATTGAACGTTTTGGAAAAAATTGGAAACCAGTTAACAATAAAAGTCTTAAAAGGAAACTATATTATAGATTTCTTTCATTAAAGAAATTACGAGGATAATTTTCTTAAAAGGGGAAGTCTGTAACAACCCTATTGTTAATGACATAATTAATTATGATTAATTAGTATTGATTAATTCAAATCTAGAATTTTTGTAAGTTAATTATGAAATTAAACTAGTATAAATATTGATTTAAATTATGGATTCGATTTAGTCGAAATATTATTTAAATCGATTATTGGATGTTATATTTTTGGAATAGATTTGGTTGTGGAAACTTGAATTAACTCGTTTATAGAAAATTAAACTTAGTTTAAGTGATTTAATTAGTTAGGCTAATTAAATAAAGTGATTAAGTTAAGAGGAGAATTATTTCTTTTAATTTGTTTTGGACCTTACTAATACCCAAACCCACTAAACTCTCTTATTCCTTATCCTTATAAATCACTCTTCATTTTCTTGTAAATCAACGTATTCATTTTTTTTGCTCCCTCTCAAACTAAATTAAATCCCTAATCCCCAAATCATTGACTCGTGAAAATCCCAAGTAAGCACGAGTCCAAGCAACGATGTGGCGAGGGTGTAGACGATCGAGCTTTAGTGGCCTCGGCCTACCACGCACATACGATTATCGTGTTGCGGAGTAGCACCATAAGGGAGGCCAAGGCGGATGGGAATAGCAACCTTCGGTGAGGTAATCGAGAATTTGGAAGTGGTTTCAATTTCTATAGCGATGATTTAGGTGAGTAACCCTCACACAATCTTTCTCTAAAATCCAAGTGTTTGTTTCTTATATTGAATTCAGTTTGAATTCCTTTAAATGGATTATTGTTGTTGAAAACCCAGCTGTTGCTTAAATGGAAATCCGAACTCTATGGTTGTTCGTATATTTGATAATAGTCTAGGTCTTGTAAACATTGAATTAGTGAATTGTTGTTTAATCCTCTATGCTTGCATGTTGAACTAATTTATCCTGCAAATCTATCCACTTAAACATTGTAGCTGGTTATCGATGAAAGTCAATTAAGGTGGAGTTTATGAAGTCGAAGTGCTCTAGAAATTGTCATCATTGGTGGATTAGTGGTGCTCCACCGGTGGATCGATGGGTCAAAAATTGGAATAATTCTAGGTCCAGTTAAATCTCTTTTTTGCCTGTCATTTTATGTTTTAATGGCTTCATTTCCTTTTTGTTTTTGAATGATGATTTTTTTAGCCTAGCACAACATAATATTAGAAGTCATTAAGTGATAATATAGTTTGTACAAGAAGTCTTTTTAAAGCAGCTTCCTATTTTATATAAACTATATAAAGATGAAGTATGTCTATACTTAGTGAACGACCATATAGCCTGATGAATTCTTTGGTTATAGGCAACTACCGGTATAGATGTATCTTATTCTTTTTTTAAAATTAGTTCATCTAGTATGTGTAAATCTATATATATAATTCATTCTCACTTAAAAAAAAATTCCATTCAATATAGTAGGAACAAAATTTCACCTTGTTTAAAAATACGGAGTTTAGTCTAGTTTACCAATAAATACACTTATATACACATAAGCTTAGATTTTGTAATAATAGATGCTTATAGATTGTGGAATATTGTTTTGAAAAAATAAACTTAATTTATTTTGTAAATAGAATGGTTAAATATTGAAATGGGTTTATAAAAGTAATCTATAGCATTTTAATGTTAAATGGGAGTTATACTTTTGGAACAATTCGGATTAACGGAACATTTTAAAATGTGATAAATTAAATAAATGTTATCGGTTGGTTTAAATGGGGAGTGCTAATGATCGACTTGGTGTTATCGATTGGTTTAAATGCTTTCGTATAATGCTTCATTGAATATGACAAAAACTCATTGAATAGAACGTTTAAGTGGAATTTATTAACCACTAGTGAATACGTGAATTTCACTGGGCAGTATGGGATACTTTGGTTAAATTCATGTGATCACTATAGGGAAGTAATTAACACTTTTGAGTTGTGTTCTCTTTGGGTGTGCAATAAGTGATTGCGAGATCCGAAACATAATATAATTCGAGTTTTTCGGTGGTATCTGTGATAAGTGATATTTACTAGCTTTTAGTAAATACTTGGATTTCACCATACGGTATAGGACGTATTGGTTAAATTCTAGTGATTACTAGGTGATAGTATTTGGAATATTAGAGTTTACTCCCTTTTGGTGTGTGACAAGTGGCTGCAGGATCCTTAGGAAGTTTACTTATGGATTTCTTATCAAGCGTAATAATCTAAAATAAATCTGAAAGATCAGTCATGTCTGCTATCCTTGAGATCATCTTATGATCCTATGATTCCCGTCCTATGTACGATCCCCGATATCGGATCGGTTCGGGTGATACCAAATTATTTGTTTGTTTGCTGCGGGGCCTGAGTACGATCATTGCGATTGTTTTGAGTAAGATCTCTTGGATTCTGGAAATTGGATTCCGTAACTATTCTGTGCTCGTGAAGTAAATATATATATTCTTGTGTCTTGTGTTCGGGAAATAAATAAATATATATGTATTCTTCTGTCTTGTGGTCGTGAAATATATATATATATATATATATATATATATATATTTGTGTCTTGTATTTGTGAAATAAATAAATATATATTCTTGTGCCTTGTGATGGATGCTAAGTTAAGTTAATTTTGTTATTCTTTGTTTAGTGATTAGTTTAGTTCGTGTTTGTGACTTAAATTTATAACCCTGTTCTGAGTTTAATTAATTTTCTAACTCGTTATATCTTGGACATTTGCATTTATTTATATATTGTTTATTCTTGTGTTATATAATGTTCTTACCCTATTGGATATTTAGAGATAGTCTGACCCGAGTGTTATTTTGCTTGGGTCAAAGCGAGACTTTTGGGTTACATGACGAGTAGACCTATGGATAGTTGGGCTAACAGAAGTTGGACCTTTGATATTCAGTTATATCACTTAGGAATTTAGTTTGAAATTGAGATGTATAATTAAGATTAGAAAACCATAACTTGAATAGATATTAAACCTCCATGTAGGTTCCCAACATAAGTCTTTTAATGAATGATAACGCTGCCCTCTCTTTTGGAGTACTCCTCAAAATCAACAATCTCACATGATAGCATCGTCCGAAATGTTGACGCTGACCACTCTCTTGGACTTAACCTTAGGATAGACAGTTCAACTCTATAACATTCCACTTCACAACCGCTTCCAGAACATAGATCATTTGTATTGTTTTGAAGTGGTTTCGGGTTTGGGTCATCTCATATAAGTGCACTCTCCCCACTTACCGGACTCTCCAACACCAATCGATGAATTTTCGGCAAACTCAACTCCGATTCTTTTGGAAATAAACAGATAATACATAAGATCAGAGATCACCTCCTAACCATTTAAGCAGATGAATTTTCTTATCAAAAGTAGACAAGTTTATATGTATAGTATAGCATGTTTGAAGATAACTATAACATATAGCACTCATGTTTCTTCTTGATATTCGCAAATTTATATTTGGTAAATTTCGATAGTCGACTAATCGACAGTCTGAAACAAGATAGATTTTTGTAATGGAAACCAAGTCTAGATTACTTCGCATAAACAAATAAACGCACAAAACACTATCATCATCTAAAACATAATCAATCGACACAAAGTATGATAAAGTTACTTAAGCAACTCCTAATTTCTTCCATTTAATTAATCCTTTTTATTAATTAAAACTCCTTTATTAGTAAACTTCTTTTATCTAATAAACTTCTAGTTTTTCCATCTTTTTCCAAAACATTCCATACTTATAATTTCCTTTAAAATATCCATTTTAAGGATCTAAGTACTTTCACAAACCTATTCATTGGGTTTAAGAATAACGTTACTTAAACATGTCTCTACAAATCTAAAACCATTTTCCAAATTATTACTATCTTTACAAACATTTATTTTATGTATCTAAATTCATATTCGGACAAGTTCAATATTTGACTAATTAATTATCAAGTTCAAAAGACGATTGCTTATACAAATCACGATTCATATGCTTAACTCGTTTTTGACATTCTCAACTTAACCATTCCTCGTTTAAGAGTGAAGCCAAACAAGTTAGAGTACTGATTGCATCAAAGCCTTGCCTAGACACTTCATTCTTGAATCTCACAAATGGATAAGTCTACTTTGTCGGCTTTTAGTGTTAAGTATAATATAATGATTTCAATAAACAATAAGAAATCAACATGATTAACACGTTTTCAACATTTTCTGACTTAACTATTCCTCGTTCAAGAGGGAAACCAGTAGGTTACAGCTCTATTGCTCCGTCCTTACTTGACATCAATCTTAACTCTCACAAATAGATAAGCCAACTTCTTCGGCTTTTAGTGTTTAGCATAGTTAATTACTTTTGAAATAAGTAATTAACCAATTTACCATTTGGTCATCAAGCAATTACTAACCCCTTCCAAACCTTTTGTCTGTACTTTTAAAATACTTGATAAAACAATTTAAAAGGTAAGATATTTTGCATAAGATATGTAAGATATTTTCACAAGATATTTATATAAGATATTCCAAGATATTTATATAAGATATTTATAGTTTAAAGTACTTATAGTATGTTTTAAAACATTCATACAAAATATTATTAAAAATAATCATTTGGTAATTTCCTTGAAAACATAGAAAACCGTGTTTTCCATAAAACCCTCTTCTTATATAAAGTCATAACTAATTCTTAAAAATTCATACAAATCTCGAACCACTTTTAAAACACTCTAATGTGAGTTAAGAAATACCTTTAAAAAATAATGAAACAAAATACTTAAATTTAAAGTCCTTTTTGAAACCTTTTGAAGTTAAAAGTTAATGTTAAACGACACAGTTTTGCACTAGTGAATTTTTGGCCATTTTTGAGAAGTTACTTAACTTTTTACTATTTAGGTTTTTAATAGCAATAAACATACATATAAAAAATTATAAATATGACAAGAAACCCTTAAGGATCTCTCTATAAAGTTCCATAGTGTTAGCCAAAACAAAGGCAATTCCAAACTGCTTATATAGCGACTATCGTTGTAAGTGCACTTTCAAATCCGAGTCATATTCAAACCTATGTTCAACTACAACATGTATGCTTTGTTCCAAGCTCTAGTCACATATCATAAAAGTCCATTCAAGTCCATACATGGATCCTATGTGCCACTTACTTTTTAAGTAAGAATTCAAAATCAATTTTTAAACATATGTCGTTAACAATTCAAATAACAATTAATATAATCAAACATCAACATATATGTTATATTTTCCATTCAAAATGAGGTGTTAAATCACCTTTAACCTCTCAAACAACCAAGATCCAAGCACCAAACCAACCACAGCTTACAACCACCTTCCCTTTCCTCCTTCCTTGCTTTTCCACTTGATTCCAAAGCAATCATGCCTCCTTTGCTCGTGGCCTTTCCCTCCATGGTGAGTATGGTTTCACTTGTGTTCTAATATTATTCTAAGCCTTGTGGCAAAGTTTGAAGTGATTTGAAGTTGATTTGCAACTATTTCATTTGAGAACATAAGAGAGAAAGAAAATGAAGAAGCCACTAAAGGAGCTTGGTTTTCATTTGAATATTAACTAAGGGTATGCCCTCTCTTATATAGGCGTGAAATGATGTTGCCTAAGCTCTCAATTACCCTCCTTCATGACATGTAAGGATCACCTTCCATCACTTCTCCTTTATCATTTGCTTAACACTTGAGCATTTTCGTTTTAGCTCAATTCCTAAATATCTTCCCTTATCTCATGCATGACATAACCCATAAAGTTTATTTTCATAAATGACAAAATATTTTTATTTCATTTTATTAACTTTAAAGAAAATAAGCGTATGTAAAAAAATATGAACAACTTCTGATGGTTAAAATGCTATTTATCGATAAAACGATTTTCGGTCACATTATCGATAATTGTTCAGTATTTAGTTTTGCAAACATTTTTCCAAAACAATTTTACCATCGGTACTTATGATTTAAAAGGTGATTAAAAAGCCCATTAAATCATTTTAATAATATTTAATCTAAGATTCAAATATTTAAATAATTTAGATATTTAAATAATTCAAATATTCAAATATTTTAATAATTCAGATATTTAAATATTCAAATTTCGGGTAGTTACATTCTCCCTACTTAGAATATTTTATCCTTGAAATTCCAACATGAGTAACCAAATAAATAATCACACCTCAATACTTAATAGTATCACAATCATTATCAAACAAAACTCACGGTTTGCTCAAGTCCAACCCCCTCATCGCATAAGGATGAAAATCAATCTATTAAATGTACCTTCTTCTCAACATCCTCAGGTTATTACTTAAATGATTATTCATGCCATCCTAGAACAAATCAAAGAGCTATTCCTTAAACTCGCGCTAAGCCAAAAAACATAGTATACAAATATACTAAAGCCCGTATGATGCACATGGACCATCCGTACGCAATATCTAATCTGATCACTTGCTCGATCACATAAATTTCCTCTTCTAAACTAGTATAGCCCACCTGACCTCTCTTGTGCGACTTCGATCAAGTTCCTTAATTAGAAACCTCCATTCTCCTTACATAGCCATATACTATGATAGAGAACTTCGGGATCATATCAAGAATCTATATCAAGTATTTGCCATCCAGAATCAAGTGAAAAATCCTTGTTCGGACTGGTATAAACCGCCTGGAAAATAAGTACTCGAATGTTGAATCAAGAACTGTCATGCGAATAAAATGATCTGCGTACAACTTACATTTTTTTCCTATTGGTTTCTTAACTACAACATTTCCTTTTTTATCCCATTCATTTGTCCAAATAGTATACCTCTTCAGTACTAGATCATTTATGAATCATTTCATAAATCATAACATCAAGTTTACAAACATTTTACAACTTAAGTTCCATACTTACACAATACTCCTTTACATCCTAAGGGTATATACAAACATCAAATTTGTTTTACTTAACAAGCATGTTCAATAAATTTAAACTTGTTTTAACTTACTACCTCATTAATTCAAGTGTTATACAAACTTAACTTTATATCTTCAAAACACTTAATTACAAGTTCTATAACAATCCGGAAGTTCCCGACTATCCAAAATCACCGAAAATTCTATTTCATTTTAACAAATGAAAACTACTAAACAACATATCATATCATGACGCACGTCCATACTTTCCTAATGCATAAGCTACATGTATCCATGAAACAACTCAACAAGTAAACTTTAGAACTAAACATTGGTTTTCATTTAAAATCATTTTGAAATAATATATAAACATAAATTTTATATATCAAATCTTACTTTTGAGATTTAAAGCAAAATCCATTTTACCAAAACAATTTTGTAGTATTCCACATTTAGAAACCCGAAAATGAATGTCGATGATGTTGAATTCATCACTCGAATTATTTTCAAGCGAGAGCAGTGAATTCAGTACATCTGATTCATTCCTTTCGGACTTAACCAACATCATTTCAAAACGGTATCAAATACTTCATAAATGTTACCAAGTACTATAATCTTATTTCATAAACCAATTTCTCAAATATTTATTTTCAAATAATACTATTATAATTTTCTCCATAACCTTAAAACATTTTCAAAGATACAAGGATTTAAGTCCTTAAATTCTCAATTTAAATCCTTTTCATTTATAAACCATGTTTATATAAAGTTGCTTTCTCATCTAAATCATTTCACAAATGTATATCTTTGTTTAGATCATAATAAACAACTCTTGTTAAAATTCAATTTTAACCTAACATTATCATCGAATGCCTTATAGTCAAACCGTGAAACTTAATTCACAAGGTGTTCGTATTTAATATTCCCATAATTTACTAACCAACCCTTGTTGTAAAAAGGTAAATTTCTTATAAATCCACAAATATAGTAAATGCACATAAACTGGCCGAGCATAACTAATCAAATAATAAATGATAATAATTAAATATTATCATTCTCAACAAGCAAATATATCATAAATAACTATATCCCATTATTTTTTGAAATTTTTTCCTTTTATATATAAAATATAATCCTAGGTTATGTGATTTCATTTACTAATTTTCAAAACAATAGTGCATCTGTTTGCCTCTTTCAAGTGTTTAGAAACCCCTATCGATAACGTTGATCAGACGCATTGACCAGAATTCATAAAGTTCTTAACGGATCAATTAACACAATATAAACATTTCTATAGTACTAACAGATACGCTCTCATTTGTATAATACTCTCAACTCATTCTAGGGCAATCCATTACCCCATCTCTTAATGAGTCATACCCAGCCAAAACCAAGGTTCTCACTTAACCATCGGCTCTGATACCAAGTGTAACGACTTGCCTTTTGCAATCCCCAAATGTCAACACTAATACATCCACAGATGTGCCGAACACTTAAGTGCCGAAAAGACGAATGTTTATAGTGAAAATAAAAGAAAAGGAAATAGAACAATGAAGAAGGAACATAATATCAGAATCTTATAACGGAATGATCATATACAATATCAAATGACAGTATAAATTGTCATTCTAAGATATAAAGTTTTTCAGAGTTACAATAATCAGCCTGGACAGTTATAACAACCTATCCTCACAAATGCTGATGATACAATAGTAATGCAGCGGAAAGAAATATTATAGTAGGTAGAACTCTAAATCTTCTCCAGAAGCTCCAAGGAATCAAAAGCTAAATCTGGAAGCATACAAGGGGCTGACCTGAGCATCATAAGAAAACAACACCCAGATCAATCTGGTAAACCAACGTGGAAAATTTGAATCATAAGGATTGTTATATTTATAAAACCGTTCAAAATAAGGGTATCTCATAAGACCATGCCATTAAACACGGACATGTTTTTACCTTATGATAACCAAACCAATTCCATTATAAAATCCAGTGTTACTATAATAATGTCTAGGATGTGAAATATAAATTTTATTACATAGCACACAGTTAGACGATGTTTACCTCTTATGGTAGGTAAATTTGCATAGGACAAATTATGAACACGGCTGCTCTTTTCTTTGGGTAGGTGTTCCTATTTTTTAGTCCCTTTCGGTAGGCTTCCTTTCTATGTAGCAGGTCTCTTTCGATAGATTTTGCTTTGTTGTATTAAATAGATGTGGACTACCATTATTATTTCATTAGTGATGATTATTTCTCCAAAAAATTTATTATTAGATCTTTCGGTATCTTTTAGCTCTGGAGGATTTCGAATTCTTTTATAACTATATTTTTGGATGATAGTCCATTGTGACTTGCTATGGATTTATGAAATGGTGATTTGAGTTAATATGCTTTTTATTTATTATTTGAGCTTAGACATATTTTGAGATGACTGATTTTATGGTTAAGTCATATATTTATGATACCAATATCTTACCCTTTTTATTAGATATAGTCTAACCCATTTATTATTTTAATACTCGAGTCTGGCCGAGACTCTGAAGGCATAGGGACTCGCTAACTCATGGATTTTGTACTAGCACTGAAGTAGGCTATTTTTACTGTTTCAGTTTACTTTATTAATATATATATATATATATACATTTAGGATGATATGTCACATATATTATTTAGCAATTGGCTTATAACTGACACAATATTTTGGATGTGATGTATATATTTATGTGGGTCTAGTATTGATATTCTGTAGACTCGCATTTTATTATGTTATATGATATGTATTATTTTGCTTTGGTCTACGAGTCTGATATTTATTATCTATATTATATATTATTCTCAATATTTTGAATTGATGTGTTATTAATTTATATTAATACTATACATGTCAAATTTTTAGTTCAGGTACTCATAATGGTAATAAAGATGTGTCAATGTTAGTTCAAAGATATATTCATATTTGATTGCCCTTAAACAGCCGTATTGTGATGATCCGCCCTTTCGACCCTCAGAAATCGACAATGATACCTCTTTGGTATTCATGTGTCGCATAACTAAATGTTGGAAGGACGAATGGTAAAGGGTAAAAAGAAAATAAAGACAGAACAGAATCTTACACAAATATAATAACATATATTATTTTAATATATATGATCTTTACAGTGGAAATTTTAAATACATTTATCAAGGTCTATCTTATAAATCAGCCTAGACAGTTATAAATCTTTGTCCTTATGAATGCTGAGTACGATAAGTAAACTAATGCGGTGGAAATGGAAATGGAAAACTATCTATAGGAACATCTTTAATTCCAGACTTCAAGCTCCATCACAATGTTCCAAGTTAAACTAGACTACTTGGCTGTTCGAAAAAATAGGTCACCTAGATTTTAAGGGAAAAGAAAATAAACTCCGGGTCAGTCATGGGACTGGTGTGAGAAACTCAAAAATACGGTATTAGAAAATAATGGGTATCTCATAAGTTCACACTGCCCATAGACACTGAATGGGTTTTTACCTTATGATAATCAAAACATTTGCTACGCAAAATAAGAGATATTATCTTTACATATTAATCATAGCTGGAATTGTTACATTTGTTAAATTCGACAACATAATTTTACAGCTAAACCGTAAAGACTTGTATTAGAGAATGGATTCCATACAATGACAAGGTAAGGGACTACCTTTCGATAGCACATCTCTAAAAAAATGCACCGAGGCACCAACAGATGGTCCTCTACCAACACAAAACCGGCCTACCTTTACCGTAGATAGTACCGAATACGACATCACCTTGGTCATTCCTGACCTATCTGAGAGCTCTCATAGCATACACAACATACCCGATATATAGAGGGTAATCTAGAGAGGTGATTACCATATCCTAATAGGTGCAACCCACATAGCCCTACCCATTTTCTCGGGTGATGAGGCTCGAGGTAATGATTACCTTTCTCATAGCACACATTTCACTAGAATGTCACATTGCGAATTCCATCACACGCTCTTGATTTCTACAAAAGTACAACATTTGAGCTCGTATGTCTTAGAGAAGGGTGTTAAGTATAGAAGAGTTACCTCCTACAACACCAAACAGATGTACATTTGTAAAAATCAATGTACATGCAATTTTGAAATGCAATGTCAGACATTCGTCCATACAATTTGTCTAGGAACATGACAAACAGAAGGAACTCTTCTACTACAACCTGTCGGGAATCATCCCTAGGATTAGTAGATAGCAGCTCTTGCATCGAAGATCAAATGAAGATACTACTGCCACATATATATGATATGGGAAATTTACCCCGAGGGTCAATGACAAGTTGTCTTACATTCCATGTCTTCACTTCAAACACGTATATTGGTTCAAAGTGGTTTTTAGATAGGAATCATCCAAACCTAATCCCGGTTCCTTCGAACCAATCATTGATAAAAGATGTTAAGTTTGAGGGTGATTATTGTTTCATTTATCAATATATTTTATCAAAGAAAATATCTCTTTTAGAGATTTAAATCTTTAAATCATAATCTTTTTCAATACTTATGAAATCGTTAAAACTCTTTTTAACTTTGGAAATACCAAATCAAAATCATCTCTCATAAATTATATTACGAAAACTTACTAAGTAAAAAGGGTTGATGGAAATTATACTAATTCTACTCAATATCGATTTCCGTATTCAACCTTTATTATCCATCGAATAATGGTGGAATCAACTTTTAAATTCACATGGATAGTATGGGTTCCCTCCTTGGAATTAATACCAAGTATAAGAAGCTTATTTCTACACAATTTAAGTTGTATTAAATTTGTAAAAATAAATCTTTTATACTTGCCTCATTTTCAACATTTTGACCTTATCTTTTTCTCTCCCTGGAAAGAGGTCAGGTGAGCTAGAGCACTGGTTGCTCCTGAACATCCCTTTAGTTTAAGCACCCCACATTTGGATTTCAAAAATAGAAAAATCCAGTTTACTCATCGGCTTTTAGAGCCAAGATCAAATCATTTATTTATAACAGCTTTTCTTTTAACCATTTATTTAAACTCCTTTAAAGATATTTTTAAAACTTCCAAATCATCTTTAAAATACTTAATTATTTATTTGAAAACATTTATAAAAGAATAAAAATTATGTTTAAATCTATATTCAAAAGTTATTAAAAACCGCTTCAAAAAGTGCTGCGAACAGTGCTTTTAAGGCTTATTTGACTAAAACAAAATTTCCACCATTTAGAAATCCATTTTTATAACTCAAATCTCTTTTAAAACATTTTAGTATATTTTAAGAATTTATTCCATATTTTTAAAGAATTAAAAATATTCATATTAAAGAATTTATCACTTTGGTTTTCGAATTGCCAAGCGCGACTATTTTGGAAACTGAATTTGCTCACATTTCAAAATCTACTAAATGAAATCTCGATCCTTTTCTTTTTTTTGAAAACTATGATTATATGAGTTCAGAAAATTCCTATTCCAAAGAATTCCAATCTCGATTCCATCTTACAGTTGGATTTAAACTTTTACGGTGCGAAATAACGAATTGCCGTTACGTGATACGCCTATTTTAACTAATTTTCCATATGCTTTCCAAACTATGTCGAAACACTTTTAAATATTTATAAAACATTCTAAGTCATTTTAAACCATTTTAAAGTGGTTTAACAATCTCAGTAACACCATTTCATTTATTAAAGGAAAGTGATTTCCTTTGTAATATTCGACGTGTATTAAACGTCGATTGTTTACACATCCAAACAAACTTATTATCATATCCAATTATGATTCACAATCATCACAACCAAGCATAGCCAAACATATTATCATAAAATACATATTACAAATAGAGTTTCTCACCTTCATTGGATATTAGACTTATGAAAATGGATTATAGCTTCCCTACGATCGAATCAAAGCTTATGGAATTGAGCCCAAGACCTTTGAAAAGCCATGAACTAAGCAAGGAAGAGGTGGTGCTCTTGGCCAATGGTGATGGAGTGGTGGTCATGAGTTTAGAAGGTGGAGAGGGGTGATTTGAGCTTGTTTTGAAGTGGATTTGATAATATATATACACACACACATACTATTTTAGTTTAATTTCTTTTTCCAGTATTTTTCTTCATAAATATCCTAAGACAATAAGCCATTGAAAAGCTTGAAAGTAAGGAGGAAGAAGATGAAGATTAGTGTTTAAACTGCGAAAGAGTGGATGGGTATTTATAGAAATTTTTTGGAAATAAATATCCAAATGTCCATGGACCAAAATGCCCTTGCCCACACACTCCCGTTCCTATCACTAGCATAAAGCCTCCCCCTTATGCCTCCATGTGTGAGTTGATGTGTGTAAGACTGAAGTGAAGTTTCCTTTTAAGTGTGAGAATATCTTAGATATTTATAACTTATACTATATCTAAATCTAAATGTAAATGGTAAATATGTATATACATTTATATATGTTATTTGTTATGTATATATGTGCATATCATATATGTGTACTAGTTATATAAACAACGTTGCACAACTTCTCTATGATAAACTGTTACGAATTCCGATTCCGATTCCGGGTCATATTTTCACTTATAAATTAAATTACATCTAGATGTAAACAAAATTTGAAAACTAATTTCTTACCATTTTTTAACTAATTAAAGGATCCCATTTGAACTATAAAACCATATAAATCAATATTAAACAATTTTTTATAGAAAGTGCTATTATATCGATAAAGCGGTATAGATTTTCCTATATCTTCAAATCAATTATATATCTTTACAAAACTAATATAAATAATTCATTATCACTATATAACTAATTAAAATGATTTATGATATTTTAAAAACAATAATTATAATTATTAAATCATTAAATCTCAGTTTAAATTCATAAGTCAATTATTAATATGATCTTATTATTGATGATGTCATAAATACATTTTATTTTTCAAAAATAAATTAAATAATATTATTCCATATTCCTATTTAAATGGATAAATAAGTGTATGTATTCAGCTCCATGCTCGACTTTTGATAATTATAGAGTTGTTTATTGATTAAATGATTTTCGACCAATTTATCGATATTCCTTCAAAGTTTATATTTTTGTAAATGACTAACGTCTTTATTGTTCAAAACATCATAATTATGTTTTGAAAAGCTCATATTTGAATATTTAAAAATAAATATAATTTATCAAATTGATAAATTTGCTGGTCGTTATAGACTTCCCTTCTTAAAAGAATTTCTTCCTTGAAACTACAACGCAAAACCTAAAGGTGTTTGCCCAAAATATTAATTTTTTAAAACTTACACTTGTATAATATATATAGATTATACATATGTGATAGTTGTTTCGATCTCTTTTTCGAATATACAGTTTTATGTCCGAACTAGTATTAATCCTTCGATTCTCTAGTGCAGAACTTTGATTAGGTTCAGAAGCTTTTATTTTCCTTGCATGGCTCTCAATTATGATATAAAATGTAAGTATCTGACTACAAACCCTTCTCAATGTTTGCCATCAAGCATCGAGTGATAAATTCTTTTTTGGACCAGTGTAAACACCTCAAAGTCGTCTACTCGAATCTTAGATCAAAATCATGTAACGAAATGATCTATGAACCTCATACATACTTATTAACCTTTCCAAAAATTTTATGAAAACATTTCATAAAACTTTTATTCAAACATTTTTATAAAGATGCTTCTTTATATATAATTACTTTTAAAAAAAATTATTCACCAAAAATTTCTATCTTCTTTCCAAAGAAACTATTTCAATTTTAACACCTAGAAAATACCTCTATATACTTAAATTCGTAAAAATCTTTGAGCAAAGCTTCATATTTTCTATAACATATTTTATTGGGTCAAAATGAATGTTGCGTAAAACATCGTTACGACAACCCAGAAGCACTAATGTAGGGATCTTATTGAGTATACTTAATATTAATTCTCGATATCGAACTCAAACTATTAGCTAACAATGAAGCCGATCAAGTTGGGGTATCATTACCTTTCAGACCTTGAATGTACGTTATTCTTAACTTCAAAATAGATATAAGTTACCCACCCCGAACCTTTATATCAAACATCGGACATGAATGAACGTCGTATGTTATATAAAACACCTTCTTTAGGAAATCACTCACTATAACAATAGTGTTATAGTTTATGTCTTCCTCGTTTTCTCAAAAACATTTATTACAACAATAATGTTGAAATTTATGTCTTCCTATCACTTAACATATTTTAAATCACTTTTAAAACCATTAAACTCAATTTGCAAATATCACTTTCAAAACATTCCTTTAAGAGATTATTTTACTTTTAAAATGAAATGCATCTCCCTTTATAAATACCATCCTCTACTTATCAAGGTAAACCTTTTTTTATTTATAAAACCATGTTTTATAATCTCCTTCCTATTTTATAAAACTTCTTTTTATAAAATCTCTTTATTTATAAAATTCCATTTATAAATCTATTTACAAAATATCAATTACAAATCCATCTTTAATATTTATAAAACACCATTTCTAAATCTATTACTTTATTTATAAAATATTTCTTTTATAAGTCTTTTATATAAACCATTTTGGAAATATTTGTTTCAAACTATTTCTATCTTCTTTAAAACTGTATTTCCTTTGTAATAAAAAATTAACTTATTTGTCAAAACACTCATTTTTCAAAATAACTTTTATTTTAAATCAACTTTCTTAAGAATTCAAATACCATTTTATTATTTCAAAATATCACTTTCAAATCATTTTTCTTAAAAGCTATTTTAACTTTATAAAAACTCTTTTATAAATATAAACTTTCCATTTTATAAACTCTACTCCTAAAATTAAAACTTCTAGCAAATCATTTTAATTTTTCAAAGCTTTCAAAATATCAGGATTTAAATTCTCAAAAATCTCTTTATAACATATTCATTTTATAAATCCAATTTATAAAATGACTTATTAAACGCATTCATAAAATTTATTTATCTTAAATAAATTCCTTTAATCTTAAACCACTATTATATATCGAATGTCACATAGTCAAATTGTGAAATTAAATTCATGAGGTGTTCATATTTAAACTTTTAAGTCAAACAACCAATTAATTAATGATAATAACAGAATATTATCATTCCCTTAACAATAATACACTACATAAATAACTATGTCTTTTTAAAGATATTCCTTTATATTCAAAATATAATCCTGGGTAAAATTATTTCATTTACAGACTTTCAAAAACAAAAATCATATCTATATAGAACTAACAAATATACGCTCATATATAATACTCTCAACTCATTTATGTCATCACTTACCCGACCATTAATGAGTTACTCATTCTCGGGTATTACCAACCCTATCTCTGATGAGACTTTACCCCTACCATGCTCACGTGTTCGTTCCACCTATGCTCTAATACCAAATTTGGCAACCCACCCTTTTTCCCCTCAGAAATCAACAAGAACATTTCCCCAGTATTCACGTGCAACAATACCAAGTGTTGGAAGGACAGATTGTAAAGGATAAAAAGAAAATAAAAACAGAACAAAATCTTACACGAATGGAGTAACATATATTACTTTAATATATATGATCTTTATAGTGGAAATTTCAAATACATTTATTAGAGTCTATCTTATAAATCAGCCTGGACAGTTATAAATCTGTCCTTATAAATGTTGAATACAATTAGTTAACTAATGCAGTGGAAATGGAAATGGAGAACTATCTACAGGAACACCTTCAACTCCATACTTCAAGCTCTATCACAATGCTCTAGGTTAAACCTGACTACTTGGTTGCCCATAAAAATGGGGCACCCAAAGTTTAAGGGAAAAGAAAATAAATTCCAGGTCTGTCATTGTTAGCCGGCGCCTTGACCCGACTACTTAGGGCTGATTACGAAGGCCATACTCGACTGCTGATGAAAAGGATGATCACGAGACAATAGCCACATGACCAAAATATAATGTCTAGGCAGTTGTATCCAACCTAGGTTAAATAGAGTTAATAGATAGACAATGCATGATGTCAGAACTATGGAGTTTAGCTTGGTTGGAACAGGGATCGGCATGGACATTGGTCGAATTGGACGAGATAATGGAGGGATCGGTATAGACTTAATATGTTGAGAAGTCGGCATAGTTATTTGGCGAGATAGTTGGTTTAGGTGAAAATGTAGAGGGGTCGGCATGACTTATGAAGCTAAAGGGTCATGTTGTCGAAGTTTGAGTTAGATTGGAGACCGCCTACATCTATAAATATAGGTACAAGGGGCCATTTTGGGGACTCTTACGCTGTTAGTTAAACTCTACCATTATTGTTACTAACTTCCTCCATTCTTTTTAGATCTCTTGTTATTTCTTGCTTTTTGTAATTGTAATCAAGTGAATTAAGAAGCAATAAAGAGAATATTCAAAGTAGACGTAGGCAATCAACGCCGAACCACTATAAATCTTGTTGTTTTTGCTTTCTACTGTGTTTTCTTTGATTTTTGGCGATTCTCCTCTATTTTCATTTAATTTCTTCATTTATTCCACTACTTAAATATTCTTCGATGTTTGTGGCCAATTTGGTTGCAAACATTTTGGTGCTTTCACTGAGAGCGTTGATTCTCAAGCTGTTAGGATCACCTTTGTTGCTACTGGATTGAGGAAATTCCCTAAAGGACATCAAGGTTTGTCTTTAGAAGCTTGTAGATACTATTCAAATTTATCAAGATCTAAGCAAAGAAATTCAGAATGGTAAGGTGCACCAGATCTACTTCCCAGAATGTTGATGCCCACGAAACCGCCAGTGTCCAACAAGGGGGTCCAAGCAACCAACCTGCTGTAGTTTAGAACCCCGCTGATTCCATAACTAGAGCTTAATTTAATAACTTGATGAGAGAGCTGATGGAAAGTCGTAGGCAGCTAAACAAGCAAATTCAGGCTAATGCCAACTTGATGAATCGGATTGGTCAACAACATCGCCAAAGTGCAAGAAGGGATCTCGCTTCTTACTCGGCGTTGGATAGTTCAACTTCATCAGACGAACATCACAGGCGAAGGCGTCATAGAGTTAAAGTAGCATGAGCAGGAACATTAGACCAACACTTGATAGACCACCATGGCCTACCAAGATGGGTCGCTATCGTCCCCTCCCTAGGCGTTTGTACCGATCCCCCAACCAGGGGCATGGCTCCTCAACTGCAGTTGGAGGGTCATGCTCGACTTGGATCCAGGAACTTGGACACTATAGTACATTTGGATGCTGACCAACTACATCTCTAAAATGATAATGAAGTGAATCCTCAGGATACACATCAGGAGGATGATAGGCCAAGGAAGCATGAAATGGCCTGGAGACATCGATCAGAGCATTCACGTGAGGTGGAGCATGACCACCACTTAGCGTCACCTATCCAGACACCGGATTTATTCGCAATGGTCAAACAGCTAATGAGGGAGAACCAGGGCTTAACATGTTAGTCCCTGAGAAGTTGGATTTGATGACAACAACCTTAGAATAAGATTATAAAATATAAAACTAACATTATTGTTTAGATATATATGTATATGCAGAATATAAACATGCAGGTACAAAGAATGAAGACTGTACAGTATAGAGATTCAAGAACTGATGAACTCAAGATCGAAGATATCAAGATTCAAGACTCATGAGTATCAAGATAATCAAACGTTCAAGATTTCAAGATTAGTAATTTAGTTAGGAATTTTGTTAAAACTCCTAGAAAAGCACTAACATCTTAAAATCCATTTTATTCGTGGAATGGAATTCACTTCGAGCCCGTTAAAGGGATGGAACTCTAAGTAGGATGGAACCTACGAAAAATCTAGTGGAACATTGTTTTGTATCCACTAACTTTTATTCAAATGTTTTACAAAATTATATCTTATTTTCAAAATCTTCCTTTTTAAATCAAAAACATCTATCCTGGTTTTAAAATACTTTTAGCCTCAAAATAATCTTTATTTTCAATATCAAATTATCCTTGGTTTTAAAATATCTTTTAATTATAATATATTTAACTTTTAATATTTACTTAGATTTAAATATAAAATTATAGTACAATTTTATATATACCAAAATATTATTCTCTATACTTATTTATGTATTTTAACTATAGTTAAGTATATTTATAAAGTTTAAAATAGTTTTAATACAAGATAGAAGTTATTTTCAAAGAAAAACAAATTACCAAAAATAACTTAGGCCTGTCGACAACCCCTAGGAACCCTTGTCGACAAGGTGACAGTTAATTTCAAATTTTGAATTTCAAAGGAAGTGTCTATTCGTCATATCCTTTCACGAATGGACATGGCTGTTGTTCTACTATAAATATGGGCTGTTTTAAACGAATTTATATTCATATTTTTCTGATTTCACTTCTCTTCTTCTTCCACATTTATTTATATACATTTTTACCATTACTCTGTCGAAATCACCATTGAATCTAACTAGATCATCTTTGGTTTGATTTTCTATCACTATCTCAACAAGATCCCAGTGCTATTCAGAGTTATAGACTTCTTTGTAATCAATCGAGCGAGAAAAGGTGTGATTGTAGCCTAGAAAATCAATCGGGTGAACTTGTTGCCCGTAAATCAAGTATCTCTACCCAAAGGATGGTGAATCTGGAGTGGTGTACCTCATGGCCTTGAAATCGAGGGTGTAATTGTAAGAATTGATTTTGAAAGGAAATCCGTACTTGTGTTGCGGGACTGGATGTAGGGTAACTCCGAACCAGTATAAAATCCGGTGTGTTCTTTCCTTTATTGCTTTTACTTTATATCTGCATCTGTGTTTGATTCTATGATCATATCTGTGTCTGAATATTGCATACATTTTTGTTCAAATTAATATAAACTTAAAAAGAATTAGTAATTCCTTAAAACACTATTCACCCCCCTCTAGTGTTAATTCTAGCCTTAAGATCTGTAATCCGCATTTCTCACATAACAAACGTTGACTGGGGAATCTTCTGGAGTCACACCCCATTTACGGACAGTATTTACATGCGGAGTATCCTAGAAGGTTTAACATGCCTACGATGCCTGCTTATGAAGGGAAAACTAACCCTAGGCAGCTCATCATGAGGTACGAATGGTTGATGGACTCAGTAAGAGTGAATGATGCTACCAAATGCAGATGCTTCCCCATAACTCCTTTTGGAATCGCCATGATGTAGTTCATAATATTACCCTCGTGATCGATCTTAAGATTTGACGAGCTTGCAACGAGATTTTTAGAGCAGTTCCGGATTCACGCTACTCACCCCGTCATTGTCCAGTGTAATCCAAGCTCCGGGGGAATCACTGAAGGACTACTTATAGAGATTTCATGTTGCTGCCACTGAAGTTAGTAACCCTAATGACCATGCAATACTTATGGCTGTGACAAGGGGGTTGACCCCAAATCCGAGATCGTTAACTGGCTAGCTAGTAAACCGCCGGCCACGTTGGAGTGTTTCTACTCAATGGCAGCCCAGTTTATGAGGAAGAAAGAGGCCAGGTTGACTAGAAAAAACAATCATACGGGTCCGAATGGAGAAGCGGTACAAAGTAACATCGCAGTAAAGTAGTATGGCGAGAGTTCTGGGAAGGTCCATATCAATGTTCAAAACAAGCCGAATCAACATAAAAAAGTGGAGAAGGAAATCGTGACCGGAAGAGGGAGCCTGGAAGGCCGAGGTCCAAGTTTCCTTTGTATGATAGCTATACACCTTTGAATGCATCCCTGGAGAACATTTATTTGTCCACCTGTAATACTTTCCAATATAAGAACCCGCGTTCGAAAGAATCGACGGAGGCAAAAAAGCAAACTAGAATGTACAGTAGGTTTCATAAATGTTATGGGCACAATATGGATGAGTGTAGGTATCTCCAAGATGCCATTGAGAAATTGATTTGGGAGAAAAAGTTGCGGCGGTTTGTGAAAAATCCGTAGGATGGAAAATAGGGGACATCTAACCACAATCAAGGACAGGCTCCATGCAGGGCTGAGGAGCCTGCACGGATCGATGGATGGTTGGTAATAAACATGATAATTGGTGGACTGCATCCTGTGGATAGAATTTGGTAGGAAATGGAACGCTATGCTAGTTTAATGAGGCATGTGGATTTCAAATGTTGTTCGAATATAGAGGATGGAACTCCGGCCAAGCAACAACGTACAATGACGGATGATATAGTATTCAGAAGTAGGGATGCCGATAGAGTAGAGGCCCCTACCATTGACCCGATGGTTATCTCAGCCATGATTGGCCTCGCTTTGGTGAGAAGAATTTTGATTGATTGTGGGAGCTTTGTGAAAATTATCTTTAAGAAGGTGTATGATCAAATGGGGATGGAGGCTAAGGATTTGAAACCGTCTAAAGCTTGTATACACTATTTCAATGGTGTGGCTACCGAGGCAGTTGGTTATGTTGAATTGCTAATTAAGTTAGGAGTAGGTGAATGTAGAAGGGTGCAGATCCTATCGTTCATTGTTTTGGATGTGGATTCACCGTACAATATTTTTCTGGGTCGTCCGGCCCTGGCTGAATTCCGAGAAACTCTTGCCCCATGGTGTTTGATGTTGAAATTTCTGACTGATAATATAGTAGGTGTTGTGTATGGTGATCAGGCGACTGAACGTGCCTACTACGTGGCTGAGTTAAGAGGGGCTCAGCGAAAAGAGAAGGGAAAGGGTATGGACAAGTCTCTCCACATCCAAAATACAGAAGATTGACAAATGGCGCCTAACCCTTGGCTTGGGCACCATAGTTAATTCTATAGAGATATAGATCTAAAGGATGATGAGGAGGAACCCAAGGAAACCAAGGCAGCGCCGGCTGAACTGACGATTGATATCAAAATCTGCCACGACGACCCATCGTGAGTGCTGAAGATTGGATCGCAACTCAGCCCTTCAATGTTGAGAGAAATTACTGATTTCCTCTGAGCGAATATAAAGGTATTCGCTTGGACTCATTCTGACTTGTGTGGGATCTCACCTGCCATCATGAGCAATGCATTAAACATTGATCTGAAATATGTCTTTGTGAAATAGAAAAGATGGGGCATGGATCCGGAGAGATCCGTCGCTCTTAAAGAGGAGGTGGATAAACTTAAAGTCAGTGGGTTTATTCGCGATGCCCACTATCTAGAATGGATAGCTAACCCCGTGCTAGTGAAGAAGCCAAATGGGAAGTGGAGAACATGTATTGACTATTCGGACCTGAACAAGGCTTGCCTTAAAGATAGTTTTCCCCTACCAAGAATTGATCAACTAGTTGATTCAACTATAGGGCATGAACTGTTATCGTTTATGGTTGCATACTCGGGGTATAACCAAAAACCAATGCATGTCTCAGATCAAGAACATACCAGTTTTGTCACAGATGGTGGCCTATACTATTACGTAGTGATGCTGTTCAGATTAAAGAACGTGGAGTGACCTATCAATGCCTGACTAACCGAATGTTTAAGGATCAAATTGGAAGGACGATGGAAGTCTATATGGATGATATGCTCATGAAGTCATGACAATCAAATACTTAGCGAAGATGTTCGATATCCTTCAATTCTATAACATGAAAATCAATCCTTTGAAGTGCTCATTCAGTGTTGCATCGGGGAAGTTCTTGGGCTTTATCGTCAACGCTCGACGAATTGAAGTTAATCCAGAAAATATTCATGCCATTCGGGATATACAAGCTCCTAGAACCATTAAGCAAGTGCAGAGTTTGAATGGGAAGGTCGTTGCTTTGAGTCGGTTCATCTCCAGGGCGACCGATAAATGCATTCCTTTCTTTGATTTGATAAGGAAAGGGAAGAGGAATTTCGAGTGGATGCAAGATTGTGAAGGCGCATTCTGAGCTTTGGTGAATCATTTGAAGAGACCCCCTGTCTTGTCAAAGCCGGTAGACAATAAGGAGTTGTATATTTACTTAGCTGTATCGCCACATGCTATAAGTGCCACCTTGATTCGTAAGGAGGACCGAATTCAGAGACTGGTGTACTACATCAGTAAACGATTAATAGGGGCAGAAAGAAACTACCCGAAGATAGAGAAACTGATGTACTACTTGGTGATCACGTCCCACAAGCTTCGCTCGTATTTCCAGGCCCATCCAATCAACATGTATACCGATTAGCCGTTGGGACAGGTCCTGCAACGACCACAGATTCTGGAAGATTTCTTAAATGGAATATCGAACTTAGCCAGTTCGACATTACATATTTGCAGGGAA
Organism: Allium fistulosum; assembly: GCA_030737815.1. Lineage (NCBI taxonomy): Eukaryota > Viridiplantae > Streptophyta > Magnoliopsida > Asparagales > Amaryllidaceae > Allium > Allium fistulosum. The sequence continues at coordinate 149,743,918 of CM060905.1, read as the reverse complement.
AAGCTATTTAAGGATTAGTAATGGCAGACTTTATAGCGGAGTTTACCATGTAGGATGAGCCCCCATAGAATGAAGTAATCCCTGCTGTGCGATGGAAGATGTACACTGACGGGGCATCTAATGACCATTGTTTCAGAGTTGGAATTGTTCTCGTAACCCTAACAACTGGTCAATCTTTTACGCTCTGAAGCTTGATTTTCCTGCTACAAATAACGAAGCCGAATATGAAGCATTGATCGTTGGGCTAAAACTCGCAAGGGAGCTCAAAGTAAAGTCTCTTGAAATCTTTTATGACTCTCAACTGGTGGTATATCAGGTAAGGGGAGGTTATCAGGCTAAGAGACAACGACTTTCCCCTTATTTTACCCTAGTTCAAGAGCTATTGGCGAATATTGAATACTATGACATTTTGTGTATCCCGTGTGGGCAGAACGGAGAAACCGATTCATTGGCAAAGCTCGTGAGCACTGGTGGTGCGCAACAGATAGGCTTGCTTCTAGTCGAGACATTGCACACCCAAGTATAGATAGGATGGAAGTTGACCAAGTACTGGAGACAGAGCCCAAGTGGGAATCATGGATGACCCAATTTAAAGAATACGTATTGCATGGAATCTTGCTGGAGAAGAGAAACGAAAAGCGACAAGTCCTTCACAAACCTTCATGGTATATTATGCAGGAAGGAACTATGTACAGAAAGGGGTTTTCCGTTCCCTTACTCCGGTGTATCGCTCACGACAAGATAAATCATGTCTTAAGAGAAGTCCATGAGAGGGAATTATCGGAAATGCGGATACGGATCTTAAGCTTAGATTAACACTAGATGGGGGTGAGTGTTTAATGGGCTTTATGGAATTTTTGAAATCTTTTCAAATTAAACACATGCAGATGCAATTTCACAAACACAGAGACAATCACAGAATCAGACATAGATGAAAATAGTAAATGAAAGTAGTAAAGGAAATAACACATCAGAATTTTATACAGGTTCGGAGTTACCCTACATCCAGTTCCACACAATTTCTTATGTAGATTTCTTTTCAAATATATTATCGATATTACAACCTCAATTTCAAGGCCACGAGATACACCCACCTATCTCCGAGTCTAGGGCAAACTCTCTTGATTTAACCAGGCTACAAGGTCACCTAATTGATTTACGGGCTACAGTCACACCCAATTGATTTACGTGCCACAATCACACCGTTTCCAATCACACTTGATAGAGAGAGACTCGATACACTTCTTTGATTACAAATGATCCTATAACTCTGAATAGCACTGAGATCTTTGAGAGAGAGTGGCAGAGAATCAAAGTAAAGACGATCGAGTTTGATTCACGTAGGATTTTGGTAGAATTTTGTTAAAGCATTTGAAATATAAGAGAATATTTGAGTGGAGAAGAAGGAGTGAAGAAATGGAGAAAAACTAACTTAAAATTCGTTGAAAACAACTGGTATTTATAGGAGAACAATGGTCATGTCCATTTGCGAAAGGTTATAACGAATAGGCACTTTTTTGAAAATTTGAAATTTGAATTCAACGGCTACAATTGTCGACATGGGGGGACGAGGGATGTCGACATGCCTATGTTATTTTTGAAAATAGATTTTGCTTTAAAATGATTTCTATTTTAAACCTTGTCAAAACAATTTCTAAACTTTGTAAACCATTTTGAATATGGTTTAAACTTATAAAAGAGTTTTAGAAAGTAATCTTAAAATACATAATCTATAATATAGAAGTAATATTAAAAACTAAGTATAGATTTCTTCAAAATATATTAAAGCTAAAATATTAAAATCAAGAGATAGTTTAAAAAACAAAAGATGATTTTGAAATTAATATGATTATAAATAGTTTTTGAATTAGGGCTAAAACATTTAAATTGATAAAGATGACTTTAAAAAGATAGTTTTGAAAAAATAAATCATTTTGAAATTTTTGTGTATTCCATTCCACTAGAGAAGGTCATGGGTTCCATCCCACTAAAGAGGTCGTGGGTTCCATCCCATAATTAAAGCGAGAAGGTGGATTCCATTCCATAATTAAAATCCGAATAACGATTTTAGTGCTATTATGAAGTTTTAACATAAATCTAGAATCTATTACTTATCTTGATATCTTGAACTCTTGATACTCATGAGTCTTCAGTCTTGATTTCTTCAATCTTGAATTCGTCAGTCTTGAATCTCTATACTCAGTCTTGAATCTTTATACTGTACAGTCTTCATTCTCAGTATCTGCATATATATATATATATATATCCTGCATATACATATATATCTAGACAAGAATATTAGTATTTATATTTTATAATAAGTCCTAAGGTTGTTGTCATCAAAACCATCATCTCAGGAACTAACAATCTCCCCCTTTCTGATGATGACAACCTATGTTTATAAAATATACTCCATAAAACTCTGATTCTACTCTAACTCCCCCTTATTCCAACAACTCCCACTTAATATACTAACTCCCCCTTAATCTAAGCCTAACTAACCTATTTTATAATTCTCCCCCTTTGTCATCAACAAAAACTAATCCTAAACTACATAACTCCCCTAAATCTTATACTATAGCACCGTATATGATAATAGTACAATATAGTAGAATATAAATGAGAAAGATAATAATATGAGTAAAATATAGTAAGGTAAATGTGAGAGATATGAAAATTTTAAACATAATCAATCAATATATACATCATGTTCTTATCAAACCACACAATGTTCGATTATATATTGAACACCATATTCAATCCAAACCATACTAATCTAAACCAAATCAAATTAAACCAAACAATTCAAACCAAATCAAAGTAAATCAAACTACATGTGTAAAATCAAACATTTCTTGGAACTTGAACCCATCCTTCTTCACTGAAGATAGGATCTGCCTTTATAGCAACCCATTCTTCATTATCTTTGTTCAGAGTTCCTTATGGATTCGCTTCAAGTTCTTTTTTATTAAGGACAAAAATCATCCATCGAATGGCATCGAAATGTCTTTCTTGTTCCTTTATCATCTGCATTTGGCTTAATTCTAAGTGACGTTGATTACGAAGGAAAAAAGTAAGTATGTTCTTGAAGGATTGAGAGTTTCTTCAAGATTCTCACTTAGATTATGAATAGGAGAGGCAATTTTTTGATAAAATATGAAGAAATTCAATAGAAAATAAAGAGAATTGAAAGTATGCATTTTTCTGGAAGAAACAGGTATTTAAAGAGTTAAAAAGTCGTTTGAAATGAAAAGACACAAGGTAGTTATGTCAATTTCAATTTTAAAACAAAAAACAGTTTCTGGCATTTACATGTCGACATGCCCCTGTTAATTTTGGCAATTTTCTTTGTTTCTTTATATTATGTACAAGTCTATATATATAAACTTTTATAATATAATAACAAGCATTCCAAAGATATTTTGGAGCTAATAAACAGAAATAAATGGTTTTCATTGATAATTTTAGTTAACATTACATGAAACGATACATAACATTAACTAAAGAGAGATACAAACTAATACAATATGAAATGAAACTAGTATTAGTTAGAGGATGATGAAGATGATGATAATCCAAGCTTGCGACTCACTTTCCCAAAGTACTTGTTCATTTTGGTGGAAATCTTGTCAAACTTTTTACTAATGGATCTTTGAAGAATCCGTTGATTTTCCATGATAATCTTTTGGTTCTTGAGAAGCATTTTGTTGGATGGATTGTTAGGAGTGACAGAGTATTCAATGCTTTCCAATGAAGTCTCTTCCTCCTCCTCTCCTTCTTTCTCAATTTCCATCTCCTCCCCTTCTTCCTCCTCGTTTTCTTCTTCTTCCATCTCTTCACGAGCCAATCTCTCATCCTTTTCGGCAATTGTTTCATATAGTTGAAACACAAATTAAATTTTCATGAGAGAGATGTTAGCATGGTTAAACACTTTTTTAGAAACGACCTCCTCCCTCTTATAATCAACACCAAAGTAATTTAAAATACGAGTGAGATAAATCCCATGATATAAAGTGTTTTCACCTAAAGTAAATTTTCTAGGATGAAGTTTATCCAAAATCACTTGCACCCAATTAATGTCATAGTACCCAAAAATAGCAATAAGAGCCTTACAAACTTTTAAAGTAGGGTGATTGAAATTTCCCGATCTTGGATTTATGGTAAGTTGCAAAAGAAGGTTTACAATTCTAGCTTTAGGTCGAAAATTTTCGGTTTATAAACTTAAAGTTATCATCCCCTTCAAAAATGTGATGAAATGTCTCACGATCATGTTCATCAATTTGAAAATCTAAAAGATCCATTCGGGTATACTTACAACCAAGAATGTTACCCAAAATCCCACTATTTAAAACAATACACGTTCCTTTAACGCTACTCCACACTTCCCCTTCATTTCCTTCGTAAAAACCACGATTCAAATTTGCATAAAACATTTTGACAGATTCAGATAACAAAAAAAATCATTTTGAGAATCATCAATTAAGCTAAGAATTTGATTCTCTTCAAAAAGAACATTGATTTCATAGGAAGAAAAATCATTAAAGATAGCAAATTTTCCCGTATGGATCTTTCCAAAGTTTACATAGCTAATGTAAGCTTTGATAGCTTCTGGATCATTGTAGAGGAACTCTTTGGTGGCCTTGGACAGTCTAATGGTGGATGGAGTATTTGAGGAAGCCATTTTCGAAGAAAGTAGGGAGCTTGAGAATTTGAAAGCGAGTTTGAATTTTGAAATGAAAGTGAAAAGATAGGATAAACTTAAGGAGATAAATAATATCTAAGAGCTATGTTCTCTGGTCAAGAGATACCTTTTCAGAGCTTTAGAGTTGGTTAAAAAGTGGAGGGAAATTCAAAGTTTTGAATTCAAATTTGAATTTCAAATTTCTGGAGGGATGTCGACATGGGGGGTAGGGTCATGTCGACATGGGTCCCTTAAATCATGTGACTTATTGTTCTTATTTTATTTAATATATATATCTTATAATCTAATTTATATTTTATCTGAAATAATATTAAATATAATAACACTTTAATATTAATATTTTAATATTAAAATATTATTAAAAAAATATTATTTTGAAAATCAAAATTTTAAATTCAAATAACAACAATTTCAAAACATGTAAACAACAAAACATTCAAACAAGCAATTTCAATCAATATAATTTAAATACGTACATATTTTTAGATCTATATTTTGAGATCATCAGACTCATAAATAGCTGTAAAGCACATGTTTGAATTTTCCATCTCTTGATCTTCATCACTAGAGGATGAGTCTGAATCGTCCAATGTAGCAATATATGCTCTCTTTCTTTCCTTTGACGAATGATTACTTGAAGAAAATTTCTGTCTATACGGATGCGGACAATCTCTTTTTAAGTGGCATGGCTCATCACAATTATAGCATTTGATGTTGTTATGAGTCTCATTACTATTTTCAAAATTCTTGTGATCATTTCTCTTATAATTGTTCATCTTTCTGTATTTTAAGAACTTTCTAAAATTCCTTGTCATCAAGGCTATTTCTTTATCGTCGTCGCTGTTTGAGTCTGAACCATCTGTTATTGCATTGAACGCTATTGACTTCTTTTCTAAGGCCTTGCTTTCTCTTCTTCCTTGCATTTGTACTTCAAACGACATCAAATTCCCAATCAATTCTTTAATTTTCAAAGTACTAATATCATTAGCCTCTTCAATTGCTAGAGTCTTTTGATCTCATTCCGGAGTGAGTGAATTTAGAATTTTCTAACTTGATCTTCTTCGGAAAACTTCTTTCTTAATGCAATTAGTGAGTGCACAATGTCTTGAAACCTTATTGTACATGTCTGAAATGGACTCATTTGGATTCATCTTGAATAATTGAAACTGATTGGTCAAGATATATATTTTGGTCTGTTTAACTTTGCTTGTTCCTTCATGAGTAACTTGCAAAGTTTTCCAAATCTCATATGCAGACTTATAGACAGACACTCTGTTAAACTCATTCCTATCAAGTGAACAGAATAGAATATTCATGGCTTTGGAATTGTTTTGTGCAACATTCTTTTGCTCAACAGTCCACTATGCAAAATCAGTTGTGGGTTCAATGTACCCAGTTTGTGTGATATTCCAAGTGTATAATCCTATTGATTGTAAATAGATTTTCATCCTATATGCCCAATATGCGTAGTTACTGCCATTAAAAAGTGGCGGTCTGGCAGTAGACTAACCCTCTATAAATGAACTAGTGATAGTGTTGACATTACCAGTGTTGGCAACCATTTGAAACTTTTCAAAAATCAGATTATGAAAACTTTGAATACCTCCCTCTGATACCAAATAAAGGAAATGCGGATTACGGATCTTAAGGCGGATTAACACTAGTGGAGGAGTGAATAGTGTTTAATGGATTTTATGGAATTTTTGAAATCTTTTCAAATTAAACACATACGGATGCAATTTCACAAACATAGAGACAATCAGAGAATCAGACACAGATCCAAATAGTAAATGAAAGCGGAAAAGAAAAGAATACACTAGAATTTTATACTGGTTCAGAGTTACCCTACATCCAGTCCCACACAATTTCTTGTGCAGATTTCTTTTCAAATATAATATCAATATTACAACCTCAATTTCAAGGCCATGAGATACACCCTCCTGTCTCCGAGTCCAGGGCAAACTCTCTTGATTTAACCGGCTACAAGATCACGTAATTGACTTGGGAGCTACAATCATACCCAATTGATTTACGGGCCAAATCACATCGTTTCTAATCACACTTGATAGAGAGAGACTTGATACACTTCTTTGATTACAAATGATCCTATAACTCTGAATAGCACTGATATCTTTGAGAGAGAGTGGCAGAGAATTAAACTAGAGACGATTGAGTTTGATTCACTTAGGATTTTGGTAGAATTTTGTTAAAGCATTTGAAATATAAGAGAATATTTGAGTGGAGAAGAAGGAGTGAAAAAATGAAGAAAAACTAACTTAAAATTCGTTGAAAACAACTGGTATTTATAGGAGAACAACGGTCATGTCCATTCGCGAAAGGTTATAATGAATAGACACTTCTTTTGAAAATTTAAAATTTGAATTCTACGGCTAACATGTCAACATGGGGGGATGAGGGATGTCGATATGCGTATGTTATTTTTGAATATAGATTTTGCTTTAAAATGATTTCTATTCTAAAATTTGTCAAAACAATTTCTAAACTTTGTAAACCATTTGGAATATAGTTTAAACTTATAAAAGAGTTTTAGAAAGTAATCTTAAAATATATAATCTATAATATAAAAGTAATTTTAAAAATCTAAGTATAGATTTCTTTAAAATATACTAAAGCTAAAATATTAAAATCAAGAGATAGTTTAAAAAACAAGAGATGATTTTGAAATTAATATGATTAAAAATAGTCTTTGAATTAAGGCTAAAATATTTAAATAGATAGAGATGACTTTAAAAAGATTGTTTTGAAAAAATAAATCATTTTGAAAATTTTGTGGATTCCATTCCACTAGAGAAGGTCATGGGTTCCATCCCACTAAAGAGGTTGTGGGTTCCATCCCACTATTAAAGTGAGAAGGTGGATTCCATTCCATAATTAAAATCCGAATAAATATTTTAGTGCTATTATGAAGTTTTAATATAAATCTAGACTCTATTACTTATCTTGATATCTTGAACTCTTGATACTTATGAGTCTTCAGTCTTGATTTCTTCAATCTTGAATTCGTCAGTCTTGAATCTTTATAATGTACAGTCTTCATTCTCAGTACCTGCATATATATATATATATATATATATATCCTGCATATACATATATATCTAGACAAGAATATTAGTATTTATAATTTATAACAAGTCCTAAGGCTGTTGTCATCAAAACCATCATCTCAAGAACTAACATGAATGTGGAAATCACACTGGAGGGCAAACTTTAGCAAAAAAGGTACTCCATTATGGATACAACTGACCAATAGTGAACCGGGATGCTGTTGATTATGTTAGATGATGTGACAAATACTAGATATATGCAAAAGTACCCAAAGCCCTGTCGACGGAGATCGCACAAATGGTTAGTCCATAGCCATTCGCTATGTGGGGTATCGAAATCATCGGTTCTCTACCAATCTCCAAAGGTGGTGCAACATACGCGATTGTCGCGGTTGAGTACTTCATCAAATGGGCCGAGGCGGAGCCGTTAGCCACGATTACAAAAAAGAAAGTAATAAACTTCGTTATTTGAAACACACATGTCGTTTTGGTCTTCCACAGACTATCGTGACTTACAATGGGACTCGATTTGATTGCACCGAATTTAAAGAGTTTTGTCGGAGGTATCGTATTGAGAAGAGGTTTGCGATAGTCGCTCACCCTTAGGCGAATGGACAGGTCGAAGCTGTAAACAAGATTATCAAATCTATTCTAAAGAAACGTTTCGAGAAGGCTAGAGGCAAGTGGGTGGATGAGCTTCCTACGACACTTTGGGCCTACAGGACCACTCACAAGTTCGTGACCAGCCATACTCCATTTGTTCTTGCTTACAGAGCCAAAGCAGTTATTATAGTAGAACTCGACGTACCTTCCCATCAAGTGACATACTATGATCCTAAAACAAACCAAAATCTCTTATTGGAGTCATTGGACTTTATCAATGAGAAGCGCGTGAAGGCCGATTTGAGAGTAGCTGCACACCGGCATCAAATCGCCCGGTACTATAATATAAAAGTCCGATCGAGAACCTTTGAAGTTGGTGACTAGTCTTGAAATAAGTTTTCCCGGTCCCATCGCACGTGAAACTGACATGGGAAGGACCATATGTCATTGAACAGAGGCTTGGAGAAAGGACTTTCAAGCTAGTGACTGTTGATGCCGCAATACTTCCAAGAGCATGGAATAGCGAGCATTTACGATGCTATTTCACCTAGATTATTTCTTTTATATTTCACTACTAGTTACTTTTGACATTTGTTTTGGTGTTTGACCTTTTTAATGTAATAAGACGAGTTATTCTATTCCCTTTCATATGGTGAATAAAATCTTAAAGCTTCCTTTGCATAATCTATTGTTATTACATTTTACGCTAAGTATGCAATGGAACTAATTGATATCGATATATGTGATGTGTGAACAGATTCATGAAGTTTGTAGTCGATCAATCATACCAATCTTGGATGGGATCGAATGAGGTGAGCTTTGCAAGTTTGTTTGGCTGGCGATTCCTGTAGACGAATCAAAAAGCGAAGCTCACAATAAGAAACAAAGGTCGCCGACGATAAGAGAACGACAAAAAATTCTAAGTCCCTGACTTCGGACTAGAAAATCTCAAGTCCCTGACTGCGGACTAAAAAGTTCTAAGTCCTCACCGCGGACTAGAAAATCTTAAGTCCCCGACTATGGACTAAAAAATTCTAAGTCCCTGACTACGGACTAGAAATTCCAAGTCCCCGAATGCGGACTAAAAAATTCTAAGTCCCTGACTGTGGACTAGAAAATTCCAAGTCCCCGACTGCGGACTAAAAAATACTAAGTCCTTGACTGCGAACTAGAAAATTCCAAGTCCCCGAATGCAGACTAAAAAATTCTATGTCCCCGACTGGGGACTAAAAAACTCTATATCCTGATTGCGAACTAGAAAATCCCAAGTCCTCGACTGCGGACTAAAAAATTCCAAGTCCTTGATTGCGAACTAGAAAATTCCACATCCTCGACTGCGGACTAAAAAAATCCTAAGTCCCCGACCGTGAACTAAAAAATTCTAAGTCCCCGACTACAGACTAAAAAACTCTAAGTCGCTGACTACAGACTAGAAAATCCCATGTCCCCGACTGCAGACTAAAAAATTCAAGTCCCTGACTGCGGACTAAAAAATTCCAAGTCACCGACTACGGACTAAGAAATTCTAAGTCCCCGACAGTGGACTAAAAAATTCTGAGTCCCCGACTGCGGACTAATAAACTCTAAGTCCCTGATTGTGGACTAGAAAATCCCAAGTCCCCAACTGCGGATTAAAAAATTCTAAGTCCCTGACTACAGATTAGAACATTCCAAGTCCCAGACCGCAGACTAAAAAATTCAAAGTCCTCGACTACGGACTAAAAAACCCTGACTGCAGACTAAAAAGTTCTATGTCCCCGACCGCAGACTAAAAAACTTTAAATCCCTGACTGCAGACTAAAAAACTTTAAGTCCCCGACTGCGGACTGGTGGATAAATCATTCGACAAAGGAACGACTGCCATGGGCGAAAACATGATTGCCCGCGTAGAAAACTCTGAGTATCCGGAGCACGAATTAGACTATGGGCAATTAGAATATAGCTGACTACCTACGAAAGTCCACAGACCGCAGGCTAACTCGAAGACCCAGTGGGTGGAGGATGGATTTCGACTGTTCTCTATCCCACGAATTCTAATCTCAAATCAACGGAGGAGACCTAAACTGTTAGCGGCAAGACATAATCATTCGTTACGGTTCCAGCTGGGGTGTTGCTTACGACTTAAGACGGCGTCTACAGTAATGCTTTGAGATGGAGATAGTGAATTATTAACGAGACTTATGAAAATTATTACAAGTACATGAAATGGGAAGTAATTACTCTACTGTTGAAGTAATAATTCACGTGATGATTAATCGAAAAAACAAAAACTGTTATTCACTATCTCAAAAATTCCTTACAAATTATTCAATAGTTCGGGATCCATGCCCGTACGCCTACTACTAAGAAAAGAAACACACGCCTAACTTATCCAAACTATGTACAACGACACAAAATACTAACTATTTCTTCAACTTCTTCTCCTTCTTCGATTTTTTAGGAGTTGAATCAATCGAGCGTCTTTTCCAGGACCCTTTGCTGCCCTTGGTGGAGGCGCTTGAAGAAGAAGGAGGAATTTCAACAGGAATTGTCCCACTAGGTGGAATGACCTACAAAGGTGTAGGAATAGGATCTTCGGTCACGACCTTAACGGGCTTTATTTTAACTTCGTGCTTCGATCTCTCTTCTTCTTCAATCTGCTCCTTCATAATGTTTTTGGCAGTGTGCTCTAAGATGCTTGTGATCACTACATTATCCCACTCCCCGCCAATGGATGGGTCCTCGGGCTTATCCTCCTCGAGTGCATCGATGACTCAAGCATCGAGCCCCGGGATATCTGCAGTAGCTGGAGCCTCGGCCACTTTCTCTTTTTGCTCTGTGGCAACATCGCTCCTAGGAGTTTTCTCTGGACCGGAATAACCTACAAAAGTTAGTTAAAGTATAGGTATTAGTCAGTGACAGTTATGTGCCAAACACAGCACTTGGCTGAATTCAAGGAAATTCTATGTTATACCAGCATCCAGTTGGCTCTCGGTGGTCATTGGAGTGCTCCCTTCGAAAATGGGAGATAACATTTGTGGACCGAGGCGAGGCCTGTCCAGATCGTAGCCGGTATGTTGCTCCGTAGGATGAGAAGTTGATGTTTTGACCATCTGAGTTGGAGTAGGACCCTTGAGATCAGTTCCAAAGGACCCAACAAAGTCCTCTCTTTCTTTGTTAGAGGCAGGGACCTTAGAGAATTGAAGCTTCGCGGTGGCCAGATCAACTGGCTCATTTTCTCGAAGCATTTCTTGCACGAGTGCCTCCTCATTAAGCTTTGCCACTGCCAGCTTTTCCCTTTTGATTTTGGTGATAACTTACCAGGCTTCGGTGAGCGATCCAAGATAGCCATCGCCTAGAAAGTTAAGTCACGATGGAGAAGAACTTTGGCGTAATATTCGACGATGAGCGGGTCGAACAAGTTCTTGATTTTTTCACTAACGGACTCGGCGGCAGCTTCCACCGGGGAGTAGGCTTCTTCCATCACTTCTTTTCTCCCCTCCTCGCGAGCTATTTCTTTCGAGGCTTTGATCTGGGTAAGTTGTTTGTCAAGTTTTGTTTTTAAGTTTCTCGCCTCAACAATCTCCTCGTAGTATCTCTGCGATTCTTCTTATGCCTTAATTTTTTCCTCCCTCACTTTGAACAATAATTTTTCTTTCTCCTCAACACGGCGAGCTAAGACATCTTTTTCCTTTTGTAAGGACTACTTTTCTAAGGCTAGAGTGCCACTGCGATGGAACGCTGCATCCAGTTCCTTTTTGTGCGAGGTCTCCAAACGACTTATAGCATCTGCCGTTTCTTTTGCGTTCTTCTCCGCCACGTCAATTTAGGCCTTATATTCAAGCAACTCAGTATCTTAATGCTTGATGATGTCTTTGTCATAAATAGCCTCCAACTTGAGGCAATCAATTTCGTGCTGGCGCTCAATAGAAACATTGGAGACTTTCTCTACTAAGTGAACGAACGCTTCATGCTGGACGTACACGTCATTCATACATGCTAATGAGCTCTCTTTGGCACTTCCAGGAAAGACATGAATGGAGGGAAGGAACTTGAGTCCATTAAAGCAGATTTTCAAAAAAGTATCTTTGAGTTCAGCCAACATTTCCACTATGGTAGGATCATGAGCAGGAACTGACGGAAGCGAATCATATGTAGCAGGCGGATGCTTACCGGAACGGTGCTCACATGATTGCATTGAACTGGATGACCTGGAAAGTTGGTCATGAGGCGCAGCAGCTTGAGAACCCCAGCATGAGGACTTATCTCCTCTATGAGCGGGAAGGTGTGATTAATTGTCATGGCAAGGAGCATGTGGTTGAGACTTCCGTCTGGATGAGGAAGAAGACTCTTGAGAATAGTAGTCTTTGTCTCGACCATTATCTTTATCTCTGCGCCTTCTAGAATCAGAATCTCGACTCGAACGATAATAAGTGGAGGAGCCCCAGAGGCAGTCAAAAGCGCGAGAGTGTGACATTGCACCTGTAAAAGAACCAAATAGGAGCATATTAGAAGTTATAACGCAAGGAATTAATCATAGGTGTATGGTGGAATGCGAGTGTCTTTGTGTGCCCTAGTATTCCCCCGACAGACCAATAACATTGGCTTTACTCATTGATGTTGTCTCCTTTTTGTTGGAAGGTTGCATGCCTTCGCCGCTTCTTGTGGGAGAGTTGATCCCTTCGACGTCAATGTTAGCAAAGTTGTAATTTAACATATCATTCGAAATCGGAATATTAGATAGTCCCTTTAGTGAACTTTCCATTTGATGGGAAGACGATTCCTTTTCGAGTGGGGTTATGACGAATTCTGGGTTTGTCCCAGCCTTGCTCTTCCACAATTTGTACACCAACCTTTTTCTCCTCTTCGGAGGAGTTTGCATTTGGTTGGTCTGTGATGCTTCAACTACCGATGCTTTTCTAGGTCCCACGCCTTTGCCTCTTAGCCCCACATCTTGAGATTCTCTTATCTCTCCTTCTTCAATGTCTTCCTGGGTTCCCTCAACTAGGGGCACCATGGGGTAACTTGCTTCTACCCTTCTTTCGAGAACAATTCTTGAAACTCCTGGGAAGCTCAATTTTGCGGTCATCTTCCAATAGCCCAAATAATGAGAGCGGCTCGTCAGTGATAAGGAGTTTGATGTCTCAATCCTCAACATGAGTGCACGAATGGCTGCAACGGCTTTGGAATACTCGACGCATTCAGGTCGAGGGCAGACACCTAAAAGAACTGGAGATATTAGTATGATTAAGAAATAAGTTGCAACTTGAATCTTTGAACTAAAGACGAAGGCAGGAGTAACACTTATGTCCTTCCAACCATCTCCTCGCAAAGCTGGGAGGACACCATACATAGAACCATTCGTGTTTGAATAGAGAAACCTTGTTCCATGCACCCATTAAGACTTGGCAGATGAGCGAGGGTTCGAGGAAGACATACGAAGGACTCCTAGTCCGTCTTTTGAAATTGTAGATGTATCTGATGTCTTCAGGAGTTGGCAGACGGAATAGGACATTCATGAAGAGAAGAAAAGTGCCATGGATAAAGGCATAACTGTTAGGGTGCAGTTGAGTAGGAGCGATCCCCAGGTATCTCAACATTTCTCGAATGAAGGAGTTGAAGGGTGGCATGCACCTGGCCCAGCACATGAACTTGTTACAAGCAGTATATCCGGCTAGGGACAACTGAGGTCTGTCTTGCCTCGATGTAACTAGAACGTCTTCGAAAGAAATTCCATGGATGGAACATAATCAATGAAGATCGGCTTCGTCGATTCTAGATGCTTGTGAGTCAATCGGATTTTTTAGGATGATAGCACCCTCAACGGCATCGGGAGCCGGGTCAATAACTTCTGTAGGAAAGACTGGAATGTCGAAAAAGAGATTTGTTTGCAGCTAGGACGCCCCTACTAGTTCTATTTGATGACTCGGAGCAGGTTTATGAGATAGGGTGGCGGAGCTTGATCTTGCGGCTGATTCAGAAGACATTATGGTTGAGTGCTCCATGTAACTTGAGATCTATGTCAGTTATACTTAGTAGACAATCAATATTAGAAATACTGTCCTATTCCCCCTATGTTGTGTATGGACTAGTGAAGTGCAATGTGAAACAAACATTAATAGTTTGAAATTAGAGAAGCGAAAGTAAAATGTCGAAACTTGGGGATTTCCCCTAGAGAGACCGTCATCGTTGACAATCTCACTCGATGAGAAAATCGATCGATGGCAAAATCTTTAGGATCAGATGCTGACATTTTGTATTATGAAGTCCGTTGTTCAAGTTCGATTAGCTAGTATTTACTTAGTTCATATTGGGCAGTCCAAAAATTTGTTCGTTCAAGTATATCGGTCCAACTATACAAGTCACGTTGTTTTAGGCCATTTTATGTTCGGGAAAGGCAGTATGCAGTTAAACATTTGAATGACTAGAGTTAGATTGGTTTTTATAGTCAACACCAATCCTATGTCGATCCCTATGCCCCAGCCACATAACCGATCCCTACACTTCAACTCATATAGGAACACCGATCCCTTTCCTTTAACTCGTGGCTGATCCCTATGTTTCACTCTCATTACCGATCCCTTCCTTCTAACCTATATGATGATCCTTGCACATTAACTAAGCCGACCCCTAAGACCAATGACTCCTACCGACCCTTTCTAGAACCATTTCCTATGCTCTAACAGTCTACCGATCCTTTCTTTTTAATATCCTACCGATCCCATTGAATTGACTTAGACCAATCCCTCTACTAACTTCTCCATAACCCAACACCAAAGCACTTCATGGTCGACCCTTATCCAACTCAATGAAACCTTCTTTCCCTATCTCCATTTTTAATCCTTTCAGATTCTCCTCCTCTTCCTTACATCTCAAATCGTCTCTCACCCTACCATAGCCTAAGCGACACCCAAATTCACCAAAACCCGAAATCATTAATGTGAATAAAAGAGAGCTCATACTTATATTCTCAGGGTAAGTTAAGAGATCGAGTATTCAAGCTTAGGAATCGGAGATTGAGGAGGAGTGACTATGAGGGGATGGATTGGGTTGGTGATCGAAGTTGAGGTTTGCAATTGAAGGAATAACACTTGTAAAAGGGGAAGTTGTGATGGTATGGGTTCAGTAGGGAGAATAAGAGGAAGATATGCGAAGGGTAGATAAAAAGGGTTAAGTAAAATTGCAAAGTAGAAAAGTGAAGGGAAGGAGAAGTGGAAGCCGAGGTTATATACAGGCGTGTTTGGGACGAAGTGGAACCGATCATCCCATATGACTCGACCACGATATTAAAATGGGATCGGCCCCAGGGCTAGCCGATCCCTATCCATGCAGACTCACCAAGGGATCGGCATATGCAATGCCGACCCCTCCTCTTATATAAAAAAATATAATAATAAATAAATATATATATATATATTAATGTATTATAAAAAGAAAGAAATGGAGAAAGATGCGTGAATGATGGATATATAAAAGGAGGGAGTAATAAAATTGATAGATGGCTGGAAACCGAGTGACAATCGATATCATGATGTTTAGACTGCAAGTTTAAGCATACAAAATAAAACAGCTTGGCAAAGGCCAGCGGGCATCCGAACACGTCCGAGAGTCAACAACAGAAATGTGTATGTGAACGTGCAGAGAAGAAACTCAAGGATTCAACCTTTTGAAATCAACTGAAATAGTGGTTTAGCTTGGAACAATCTTGAAGTCAAATCAGAAGAAAGCCTATAAATCTCACATGACCAGATATGTGCATACTAATGAAATACGACATTTAACTTGTATCATTAAAGATTAATAAAGGAATAACGATCAACTAGAAAGTTGGATAGACTTATTCCCAGGAGCCTGGGTTTTTTGTATTCAAAGCACGTCATGTTACTCACAAGACGTACTTTGGGGGGCAAGTGTTACCCGGTGCCTTGACCCAGCTACTTAGCACTGATTATGAAGGCCTGACTCGACTGCTGATGAAAAGGATGATCATGAGACAACAGCCACATGACCAAAATATAATGTCCGGGTAGATGCCAACCAAGGTAAATAGAGTTAATAGATAGATAACGTAGGATGTCAGAAATATGGAGTTTAGCTTGGTTGGAATAGGGATCGGCATGGACATTGGTCGAATTGGATAAAATAATGGAGGGATCGGCATAAACTTAATATAGTGAGAGGTCAACATAGTTATTTGGCGAGATAGTTGGTTTGGTGAGAATGTAAAGGGGTCGGCATGACTTATGAAGCCAAAAGGTTCGGTGTGATGCGCTTGTTAGATGGGACCGGGATAACGTATTTGGAGTGGAGAATGGATCAGCATGGTATCCTCAAAGGACAGGGTTCGGCAAACTACATTCAAGAGATATGGACCGGCATGGTATCCTTAAAGGACATGGGTCGACATACTACATTCAAGAGATATGGATCGGAATAATGTATTTGGAGTGGAGTATGGATCGGCATAGTGTCCTCAAAGGATAAGGATCGGCATGATACGGTTCGTATAATATGGATCGGTAGGGCATGGCTAGTGGAGTATGGGTTGGCATATAGGGGACATCAGAAGGGATCGGCATTGCCTAGACCAAGTCAAGATTCAAGTTGAAATATTGCAAGAACTTAAGCTCCGCAAGTCCAAGCACTGTGATATTCAAAGCACCATCATTGTAGACCATAAGAGAGCTGTCATAGGGATCGCTAGCCTAAACTTGACTCGTGGAGGGATTGGTACCGATCCTTGTCCATTAAGAGTTGGGCCAAGCCCTTCCTATGGTGGGCCCATATGGTGGAGAAGGTCCTGTTGCGAAGTTTGAGTCAGATTGGAGGCCGCCTACATCAATAAATATAGGTACAAGGGGCCATTCTAGGGACTCTTACGCCGTTAGTTAAACTCTTCCATTATTGTAACTAACTTCCTCCATTTTTTTCTGATCTCTTGTTATTTCTTGCTGTTTCTAATTGTAATCAAATGAACTGAGAAGCAATAAAGAGAATATTCGAAGTGGACATAGGCAATCAACGCCGAACCACTATAAATTTTGTTGTTTTTGCTTTCTATTGTGTTTTCTTTGATTTTTGGTGATTCTCCTATGTTTCATTTAATTTCTTCATTTATTCCACTACTTAAATATGTTCTTGGGTGTTTGTGGCCAGTTTGGTTGCAAACAGTCATAGGACTAGTGTGAGAAACTCAGAATATGGGTATCAGAAAACAAAGGGTATCTCATAAGACCACGCCGCACATAAACACAGAATGAGATTTTACCTTTTGATAACTAAAACATTTGCTATGCGAAATCATAGATATTATGCTTAATGACGTTCTTTGAAAATCCTATCAAATAACATACTAATCATAGCTGGAATTGTTAAATTTGTTAAATTCGACAGCATAATAGGTTTACAACTAACACTGTAAAGGCTCGTAATGGAGAATGGATTCCATACAATGACAAGGTAAGGGACTACCTTCCAATAGTACATCTCTAGAAAAATGCACCAAGGCACCAATAGATGGTCCTCTACCAACATAAAATCGGCCTACCTTTACCATAGATAGTATTGAATATGACCTTACCCCGATTGTTCCCGACCTATCCGAGAGCTCTCATAGCATACATAGTATACTCGATATATAGAGGGTAATCTAGAAAGGTAATGACTATATCCTAATGGGTGTGACACATATGGCCCTGTTGCATCTACCATGTTTTTCTCATTCCCAGGTGATGAAGCTTGAGGTAATGATTACCTTTCTCATAGCACACATTTCACTTAAATGCCACATTGCTAATTCCATCACACACTATTAATATCCACAAATGTACAGCCTCTGAGCTCGTACATCTCAGAGAAGAGTATTAAGTATAGGAGAGTTACCTCCTACACTACCAAATAGATGTATGTTTGTAAAAATCAATATACGTTCATTTTAGAAATGTAATGTCAGACATTCGTCCATACAAGTTGTCCAGGAACATGAAAAACTGAAGGAACTCTCCTACTACGTCATGTCAGGAATCACCCCTAGGATTAGTAGTGAGCAGCCCTTGCATCGAAGACCAAATGAAGATACTACTACCACATATATATGATATAG
Organism: Allium fistulosum; assembly: GCA_030737815.1. Taxonomy (NCBI): domain Eukaryota; kingdom Viridiplantae; phylum Streptophyta; class Magnoliopsida; order Asparagales; family Amaryllidaceae; genus Allium; species Allium fistulosum. Next base: position 149,725,467 of record CM060905.1, on the reverse strand, counting down.
GAAATTTTCCCCGAGGGTCAGTGACAAGCAGCCCTACATTCCATTTTCTAATTTATTGTCACTGCATGTCCTAACTTTGAACGCGTATATTGGTTTGAAGTGGTTTTCGGATAGGAATCACCCAAACCCAATCCTGGTTCCTTAGAACCAACCATCGATAAAAGGCGTTAAGTTTGAGGGCAATTATCATTTCATTTATCAATATCTTTTATCAAATAAAATCTCTCTTTTAGAGATATAAAACTTTAAATCATATTATTTTTCTAGTATATACAGAATCATTAAACCTCTCTTTAACTTTGGAAATACCAAATCTAAATCCACTCTCATAAATCACATTCCAAAACCTTATTGAGTAAAAAGGATCGATAGAAATTATACTAATTCTACTCTAGATCAATTTTCGTAGTCAACCTTTACTATCCATCGAATAACAGTGGAATCACCTTTTAAATTCACATGCATAGAACGGGTTCCCTCCTTTGAATTTAATACCAAGTATAAGAAGATTGTTTCTACACAATCCAAGTTGTATTAAATTTGTAAATTTGAATCTTTTATACTTACCTCATTTTCGACATTTTGACCTTATCTATTCCTCACCTAGGAAAAAGATCAGGTGAGCCAGGGCACTGGTTGCTCTTAAACATCCTCTTAGTTTAAGCACCCTACATCTGGATCATATGAATAGAAAAATTTAGTCTACTCATCGGCTTTTAAAGCGAAGATTAACTCATTTATTTATAACAGCTCTCTTTTAACCATTCATTTAAACTCCTTTAAAAGTAATTTTAAAACTTCCAAATCATCATTAAAATACTTAATTATTTATCTAAAAACATTTATAAAAGATTTGGGAAGGAATAATTAAGTTTAAATCTATATTACAAAAGTTATTAAAAACCACTTCGAATAGTGCTTTAAGGCTTATTTGATCAAAACAACTTTGCTATCATTTAAAAATCCATTTTTATAACTCAAATCTCTTGTAAAACATTTTAATATATTTATAGAATTTATTTTATATTTTTAAAGAATTAAAAGTGTCCATTTTAAAGAATTTATCGCTTTGGTTTCCGAACTGACAAAGCGTGACTATTTTGAAAATTGATTTCTCATATTTCGAAATCGACTAACTGAAATCTCAATCATTTTATTTTTAAAAAAAACTATGATTATAAGAGTTCGGAAAATTCTTATTCCAAAGAATTCCGACATCGATTCCATCCTATAAATGGCTTAAACTTTTATGTCGCGAAATCGCGAACTGCCATTACGCGACGCGCCTATTTTAACTAATTATCCATATCCTTTTCAAACTTTATCAAAACACTTTTGAATGTTTATAAAATATTTCTATATCATTTTAAACTATTTTAAAGAGGTTTAACAACCTCATATACACTATTTCATTTATTAAAGGAAAGTGATTTCCTTTGTGATATTCGAAGTGTATTAAACATGATTATTTACACATCGAAACAAACACATTGTCATATTCAAACATGGCGCACAATCATCACAACCAAGCATAGCCAAATATATTATCGTCCAAAATATCATAATATAAATAGAGTTTCTCACCTTCATTGGATATTAGACTTATGAAAATGGACTATAGCTTTACTGCGATCAAATCAAAGCTTATGGAATTGAGCCCGGGATCTTTGGAAAGCCACGGCCTAAGCAAGGAAGAGGTGGAGCTCTTGACCAATGGGGATGGAAGTGGTTACCGTGAGTTTGGAAGGTGGAGAGGAGTGATTTGAGCTTGTTTTGAAGTGGATTTAGCAATACACACACACACACACACACTATTTTAATTTAATTTCTTTTCCTACCATTTTTCTTCATAGATATCCTAAGATAGTGAGCCATTAAAAAGCTTGAAAGTAAGGAGGAAAAAGATGAAGATTGGTGTTTAAAATGCGAAAGAGTGAATGGGTATTTATAAAAAAATTTGGAAATAAATATCTAAATGTGCATGGACCAAAACGAACTTGCCCGCACCCTTCCCTTCCTATCACTAGCACAAGGCTATGCCTTCCCCTTATGTCTCCATCTATGTGAGTTGATGTGTGTAAGAGTGAAGTGAAGTTTGCTTTTTAAGTGTGAAAATATCTTAGATATTTATGACTTTTGCTATATGTATTTCTAAATGTAAATGGGAAATATGTACATATATTTGTATATGTTATTTGTTATGTATATGTAATTGTATGTATGTGCATGTCATATGTGTATACATCTTATATAGACAACGTTGCACAACTTCTCTATGTTAAACCATTACGAATTCCGATTCGAATTCCCAGTCATATTTTGACTTATAAATTAAATTACATGTAAAGGTAAACAAAATTTGAAAACTAATTTCTTATCATTTTTTAACTAATTAAAATGATCCCGTTTGAATAATAAAACTATATAAACCAATATTAAACAATTGTTTACAAAAAGTGCTATTATATCGATAAGCGATACGAAATTTCTTATATTTTCAAATCAAATGTACATCTTTACAAAACTAATGTAAATGATTTATTATCACTATATAACTAATTAAAATGATTTATGATCATTTTAAAACTATTATTTGAATAATCATAATAATTATGAATCATTAAATCTCAATTTTAATTAATAAATCAATTATTGAATATGATGTCATTATTGATGATGTCCTAAATACATTTTATTTCCCAAAAATAAAATAAATAATTTTATTCCATATTCTTGGTTAAATGGATAAATAAGTGATGTATCCAGCTCCATGAGCAACTTCTAATAATTATAGACTTGTTTATTGATAAAACGATTTTCGACCATTTTATCGATATTCCTTCGAAGTTTATATTTTTGTAAATACTTATTCAAAATAAGATTACTGTCATTATTGTTCAAAACATCATAATCTATGTTTTAAAATGCTTACATTTGAATATTTAAAAATAAATATAATTTATCAAATTGATAAATTTGCGAGTCGTTACACGTATTCTCCATGTTATTAGATAATATTACTTGTAATGTTCTTTAATAATATGCATGTAGCAATGGGGTCTTACACATAAACTTACTACTAATAAATGAATCAAGCTTTTCAAACATTTGACTCACACTTGTGCTTGATTCTAACATCACAGATATTTGTAAAACACTTTAAAACATTTATTTTTAAAGAAATTTCTCATTTATAAACTATTATTTATAACTTTCAAACGACATTTATTATCCCGAAAGATAATAAATCAATTAAAATGCTTTTATAAATTTAAAACAATGTTAATCATCCTGAAAGATAATTGATATAATTCTTTTATAAATTTAAAACCATATTAAATGTCCCAAGAGATGGCTAATCAGATTTGCAATTCCTTTAATAAATCAGTTAATTAACTTTAAACACCTTTATTACATTAGTTAATTAACTTATAGTCACTTTATTTAATTAGTTAATTAACTTTAGAACACTTTTATTAAATCAGTTAATCTACTTTAAACAAGATTAACAAATTTATTAATTAACTTTATTATAGTTAAATAATAATTAAAAATATTTTTGAACTTCTAATTCTTTTCAAATACTGATACAATCCTTATAAACTCATTTGAAAAGAATTTACAAAATATTTAAGGTAAATAACCTTTATAAATTCAAACGACATTATTTATCTCAAAAGATAATTAAATCCAATTTGTAATCTTTTAAAAAGTTAAGACGACATTTATTATCATGAAAGATAATTAATAAAATTTATAATCCCTTTATAAATTTTAAACAGCACTAATTATCCCGAAAGATAATTAATAAAATTTATAATTCCTTTTATAAATTTTTATCACCACTTATCCTTTATTTTCAAAATTCTTAAAATACTTGATAATATAGTTTAAACAACTTTCAAAGTGAAAAACGCGACCAAACATTTATTTTATAAATATACAAGCACAAGTTCAATATACACAATGGTTTAAGGGGATGATATTTTGTATGGTTTATCACAATTATTTCAACTAAACATCACTATAAGCAGCATAAGAATATAAGTAAGGTGCATATAACAGTAAATTAATAATGGCAAGAAACCCTCTTAGGGCTCTCTATATGGGTCCCCTACAAAACAATGGTTATTGGTACAATCTGTCTTTCAAGCGGGAATTCAAATCCAAACAAACAACTAAACAAAAATAGCAATCATGTTATTATCAAAAATTAGCGATCGTTGGCTAACATATAATTATTAGTTAATCCATATAGTAATTAACTTCAAAAATAACCTTTTTACTTTGCAAGCACAGAATGGTGATTTATTCCACTCGATCGATGTCCAAAATAATCTATTCAATTTAATTATAGTAGGTCGGCGTTTTATTCTGCTAAATATATAACACAAATGAAGTACAACTAATTTAACTATGTTAAATGTAATAACCCGCTCTAGAACATGCCAAAATTCCAATCTTGAAAAGGCCCATCAAAACTTAGATTCATTCTAAAGCCGGTTGCTGGTTGGTAAAAATAACAAAATAGAGCTATCTATATATTATTTTAGAACTCACAGCGGAAGGAATAAAATATAGTAACAATAATAGTGCCCATTTATTTTAAATCATTTCAAATGTCATAAAACATTGCACAATGTCAACTTTTACAACATTTGTTCAAAAATATATGTCACAGGTACCATAGAAATAACATGAAAAGATAGATAATAACTACTACAAGCTTCACTCTCGCAATCTTCAATCATCATCAACACCTTCTCTAACCTGTGTTGTAATGAGGAGTGGATCAGAAAAACAAGCGTTAGGTGAATAGAAATCACAAGCCTTACTATTTCGGTACTTGGGCAGTATAATTCAAATAAGAATATGTCTTACGTAATCTAACCATTTAATACTTCATACAAGAATAAAAGGCGGGTCCTCAAACAACCACTTACTACCTTCCATTCTCGAAGCAGGTTTCTAAATCATATAACCAATGTCATAAATGTCTAATCAATGCAAGAGATAGTAACCAAATTACTTTATACATTTTATTGAAAAATAGGCTGACTCTGGCCATTTAAGACCTCAATTGAGGCAGACCCCGTCATTTAATACATGTTCCCCAGGCAGATTCCTCATCGATAACTAGTTAGCTGACATCGCATGGAATCTCTTGAGCCGTTTAATTCTTCTTTATGGAAGGGCGGACCCTCAATTAACCATTTAATACCTTATCCCAAAGTGAACCCCTATTGAGATATGACATATTATGCCTAGTGACTAAACCCTTGGCCATTTTCTACCTCATTTGGGGAAAAGAGGTGGGCCCTCAAACAACCACTTAATACCTCAAGACCCCGAAGCAGGCCCTTCGTATTATGACTCATACACATAATGATGTCTCATATTAGTCCGACTATTCGTAGGAACTAGTAGGCAGATTAGTTAGGCAGGTTTAACCTATGGAATTTGGGACTAGCCTTGCGTCATCAAAAATACTTATCATAGGAGATGTCTCACATCAGCCCTAAAATCACACTGTTGTTAGCCAGATTAGCTAGCCAGACTTCTACGTGCCTTTTGACTAACCTTGCAATCTTATAACTTAGCCATAATTTAAATACTCTTTATATATAATACTCATCTCGTTGTTCCATAATTAAGGCCTTATAAGGAATCTTTCTTAATACGCCTTAAAAGATTAACTACTTTCCTAGGGGGATTTAATAATAGTTATTACCTAATTAACTACGCAATTATACGTTTATTATGCTGATTAATACATAAATAAATACACACTTATTATTCTGTGCATGCGGAGATTACGCCCTAACTAATGTTAAATGTCAATTCCTTTTTAACCATAATAATACAAGTCTTTTCTTTTTCTTCCATTTTACTAATAATATCCAAAGTCCAATATCCATAACAAGGATTTAATGCTCATATCCAAAATTGCAATAAATAGACATGTATATAGAATCTAAATTCGACTTATCTCATATTAAAACAATGGATTAAATCAAAAATGGAAACGTACAGTTTAATAAATTCCATACTCTATTCAACTTCTTCTACATGAATTTAGATAAGGGAAATTGTATTAAATTTTATAGAAATATGCGGTGTAAACTACGAATAATGATTCATCATTTACAAACCATTTCTCAATTAAATCCCTTATTTAGATCTGGAGAAGAAGAATAAGAAGTGGAATATAAGGTAGAATACATAAACTGCAAAATCCACAAAACGCCATTATTTTAACATAAAACAATTAACATTCGAATCCTAAGAATTAACATTTTGCTTTAGGGGAAATTTGGCAATTTTTAATATGATGTTTTCGTAATCCAAAACTCCCCAAGACATATATCAAATCTAAACTATACCATTCAACTACTAAAATAGAGAAACAAAGATTTCCACTAACATTGGTCCTTAGCTCTGCTTCTCTTTGGATTTGCAGCGCCCATTATAATCTCCTTTAGATCTTTTTCTTATATATACAACAAGGGATTTGTATATATATTAGATTCAGGAAGGTTGGAGGAGAAGAAGTTTAGAAATTAAATAATAAACAAAGATAGGTATGTAGGATGTCTTACCCGAAACTTGATGGTGTTTTCTGACTATAAGAAGTGATGAACCGGTAGAGCTTCACTAATGTTTCCAAAATATTTATGAATGAAAGTGGAGAGGGTAGGTTTCTATTTATATGGGTTGAAACGCACCATAACAGTAGGATGAAACTAGGTTGAAAACGGAAAAATCTAAAGCGTACAAAGTAACCAAAACCCTAGCCGTCATACAGGAAGCATTCAACCTCTTTATTCCAAGCTCTGTACCTCTAGGGGTAGACCTCAAACGACTAACCGGAACAGAGAGAAATTATCCGAAGCTGGAAAAGCTGGCTTATTATCTTGTCATTGCCTCAAGGAAGCTCCATCTGTATTCCCAGGCTCATCCTATCACCGTTTACACCGACCAGCCATTACGACAGGTTGAGGTCAAGGAGTCGACCTCTTTCCTCTATTTTGGGAAGGTTATTTAATTTTTGAGCTGTTGTTTATCTAATTCTCTAATTACTCTTAATGTTAATTGTTAACTTTAACTTCTACTTAACCACCAATTCTAACACAGTTGATGTCAAATTTCAAATTTAGGAATTAATTATTTTATTTGAATTTGAATTCTATTTTAAATTATTTTAAATCCGAAAACTTCAAATGCCCATAATTTCTTCGTTTGAGCTCCGTTTTCAGCATATTATATAAGGAAAGTGATTAGAATTTCACAACAAACATAACAACATAACTTTCATGGTCAAATTCCAAAATTTCCACTTTTATTTATACCCTAGAAATTTATCTTAATTTACTTATTTAATTAGGGTTGATTTTAGGGGTGTTACATTCTCTCCCCCTTAAAAATGATTTCATCCTGAAATCTTTCAAGAGGTAAACATCGTAACGCGTAATAACATCCATGTTATAATACCAAGTTATAAACACAGTCATCTACTCAACCAAAATGCAATGTGATTATGTACTACAGACATACTATAAATGAGCTTAATCCTAGCGTGAGTGTGTGATCGTGTTATGCAAATATGTATGCAAATACCCTATATACACATAAAACTACTATATGAGGATAAAGTGAGCTTACCATCCAAACTTGTAACCACGATACAATGAAAATCCTAATTTTTGAGATATAATTTATCAGAGAAAGGCATAGGACGAGAAGTCCTCATGTCATCCACCTTATTTTTTCCCTATTGTACTTGGACCAATCTAATTTCTTTGTTGTGGAGCTTCCTAGTTCCATGCTCCACAATCATGTAGTGGCAAAGGACGTCAATGGAACCATCTCAAAATCCCCCAAATAATTAGGCTTTATCACAATTGATATGCTATGAAGGTATTTCCTAAAATATAAAATGTAAAAGACGTTATAGACTCCAGCCAACGTAAAAGTTTTCTTATTTTTCCCCAATATTGGAAAAGGCCCAATAAATCCGGTGCCAACTTTTCCAATTATCCAAATCTTAATACCTTCACATACTACCAAATTAATTCTAACTTTCCGAGGTCTCACAATTCAAATATGTTTCGAGTAGAGTTTATCGGTAGTTTTCCACTCACAATTTGGCGATTTGTATAACCCCCTGAAAAGTGCTTCAAGGATGTCATACCAATCATCTATTGGACACTACAATTATATGTGAATTCTACTAAGGGTAAGTGCTACTCTTAATGTTCTCCAAGTTCTAATTCTTCCTTTATTGTAACAACCCTGCTTTGAAATGGTAAAAAAATGTAAACCAATTTAAAAATTAGCTGAAGCATAGGTTAAATAAAATAAAAGAGTAGTTTTAAAGGAATAAAAATAAAAATAAAATTAATGACATTAAACAATCAAGCCCAAGCCTAAGTAGGAAATCTTACACATCAGTTTAACGGTTATTCTACACTGGCCCAAAAATGAATAAGAAAAAAAACGTTCTTCTATTCAAACAAACCTATCCCCTTTGTAGCCACCTAAGCCCTAAATTCCTCAATCAGAAATCGCGTTCGACTAAAAAAATTCATGAATGCTCGCGACCAGGCATCATCGTCGCGGGGGAGAGGCACGACACTGTCAATTTTTGTTAAGGTGAGACTCGTTAGCGCGAGGGACTGGGCGATTGATTCTAGGAGAGGCGCGTTCGATTGGGCAACATGAGGCTGGTGATTTGTGTTAGAGCTTTGGTATGTAGGAAGCAGGTGAACGCAAGCGATGGGTGAACTGGGTTAGCGTGCAATCGTGGGTAAGGCATAGCTTCGAACGATGAGGCAACTGGCGATGAAAGATGGAAGCAAGTCAGCGGCATGAGCATGGTTGAGGCGTCGAGTGAGAAAGATGGACTCGGGATTAGGGATTTTGGTGATGCTGTCAGATCAGTGAGGAAGTTGCTTATGCACGATTGGTTTCTTGCATCACTACCGAAAACTTTAGAGCAGTGAGGATGTTGGATCAACTATTGATTAAGGTGAGTTATTTTAAATCAACACACATACCTATATATAGATTTGGATATCCCTTTTCCATATGCCTTGCAGTAGTATGAACTGCATACGTTTTGGGTAGTAATTGGTTAAAATTATTAAAATTCGCATGCGATGAATTTAATTGATTTGATGATTGATTTGGTTGAATTATACGTTATAGATATTAGATTTTATCGCATTGTCGATTATGAAATTGCATAATATTAAAAACCATCAAAAGATGTTTAATCATTTGTAGTTAAAATATTGTGTAGGGTTTGTATGACTCGAGTTGTCAAAAACAACTCGGGTTGCTAAACAGTTCCGTATTATGGAATTATATTTTATGGAGCGATGTTGGCTCTTGAAATGACCCTTCTATTTTTACCTTAATTTCATAAGGATTTTTTTTACTTGCTTGCTGAATACTTGTTCAATTGAACTTTGTTTAAATTTCTCAGGGTCATTTTTTTTCCTTTTTAAACAATGCTCTGGATTTAAATTTTCTACCAATATAAACATATCAGTTCAGCCATAGAAATATACACATTTATATGATGATATATGTGTTCCGCTTGTTTAAAATCAGAGTTTATTATTATTATTATTTTTAAAACAAGAGCCAGTTTGTCAGATTTATATTTGAAATGGATCTACTCATAATTTGAATTCCCATGTTCTTGGACATTTACATTACATAATTATTCATACTTGGATCTGATTATGTTAACCATGTTTCAGATTATCTTAGAACACAAGAGTTCATTTATTTGTTTATTCTTGCATAGCTTAAATGATTATTATTTGCCTAAGTATCAGAAAATGATATCTACATTTATCATTTTCTATTTTTTGTATTTTCTTTGAAGCCTCTCTTGTTCTTTACTTCTACAATTTGACATATCATGAGCAATTCATTTATATTACTGATTTCTAAGTTTCCTGTAATTAAGGTGCTGGACTTTAAAAATGTTTATATACATTTTTTTTTGAACAACCACTCTGATTCAAGTGAACCAGATTTTGGATTCAAAATTCCTCTTGAAATAATAATACCAATCAGTTTCAATATATATTTTCCACTTTACATTTTAAAGAGATTTTAACATGCTTTTAACAAAAAGATGTAAAATACTTTTTAATCTTAAATTGCAGACCAACATGCTCAACCAAGACACCATTCTTTTGAAGCTGGTTGAACCATATGGGTGTGCTAACCAAGCACTTGTCCATGGTAATTGAAATGCTATTCAGTTTCCAAATGCTATAAGCTTCCTTCAGAAAAATTCCCTTCTTAAGACATCACACAAAATTGACTTGAGTTCTTTTGCAAAATACTTTACTAAAACAACTAAATGTCTGAGATATATTTCTAATTTGAAGTCAAGTTTTCACTTCATAGCTCAGTGATTTTTAAATGATTCAAACCTGACTACATCAGGATATAAATTTTGTGTGAAAATTACTTAAATGTAAATGCACTTCTTCTTCAGATTTTCAAACTTTACCACATAACAAAAGTTAACTGACAACAACTGATTTAATCAAACAAGGCAATTCATTACATATTCAAACATAATTTCTCTCATGAATACATGCAAATAAAATCATCATAGGCTCTTATTATAACTAGCTAACATGTTCATTCACTCCTTCTCCTTAGCCATAACTTCATTTTCTACTTAATTCCAGCATTACCTGAAAGAGCATTAGTGACTACCTCATTTTTAAAATGAGACACCCCCATATGCCATGAGCAAACAAGGGTCAGATCTATGATCTGGTATGAATAACTTCATCATATTCATGATATTAAGCAATTGGATGATGCATAAGTTTTAGCCGGTTTCTTGAGTAACTTATCAAAACATCTACATTCTATGTTACAGGTCAGACTATCATGCAAGTGCAATAACTTCATAAGTCAACTAATTACACAATCATAATTATACAATCATTCACATCAATCTCCAGTACTTAGATGCTCTGGAGTAACCATGTTTCCATTTCAACAAATCTGAGTAACACTCATATCTTGTGCTTCCTGGTTTAGGAGTTACCTATGAGTAAATACATGTCAATTTATGTTTCAGCCTCATCTGCTATTAAGGAATCACTGGGACACATTGCAATAAATTAATTCACATTATTGCACAAAGATCTCAGGGCTTAAACAAACCATGTGCCAACTTGCATACTTCAAATATAACAAGCATTCCAGCGGCCTTCTTGGCTCATTATTCCTAGTTTATTTACTATAAGCATTTGTTTGATTTTATCATCAGATATCTAGATGAAAAATGCCACTGCATACATGAAAGCACCCCAAACATCTTGTAAGCATGTTTTCCAGAAACAAATGAATAATTATTTTTAATGATGTTGTCAAGAGATATCTGGGTCTTAAATCCATACAAGAATCTTTACAACTATAAACAGAGATATGGCATGTTAGGATTATTTTGATCTGCAAGTAACTATGGTTGAACCAGATTCACAGTCTAGCTTAACCATAATTTTAACTTGTGGGTTTATTATCTTTTTTTTGATCAGGAGTTCAGCACTCAAGTACACCCCTAATACACTGTTCTAAGCCTCAGCACTTATACATAGTATAATGCAGCTCATACTTTTTTCTTCTATTAAAATTTTCATGCCACAGATCCAGATTAGTTGTGAATATTCTTGCCTAGATTTTAAGGTTTTATGCTTTAACTTTTCTGGGTGTAATGAAATAGTGATTTGCACATCCAAAAACAAACATCACAATAGATCAAAGATCACCCAAAAACATCCATAATAAAATCATGACAGATCCAAAAACATCAAAAGAACATTGATAAAACCATATTCAACAAAACTAAAATAAGCAATTAACTAGATTAGAATTGGCTGCCTCATTTCAGGTCTTAATGCCATGAATTTGGTGAGGTTACTCACCTAAGTATCTCCTTCTAGTTAATCCAGAAAATCCCTAAGCAATATTTTTCTCCTTTCCCTCTAAATGTTTTCTTTCTTATTTTAAGTATTTCGGGTAAACTGATTCCCCTGGCTACCACTACTCATTTATAAGCATTTTACTAGGGTTTTATCAAACAGAATCCCATTTTTGCCCTGACCAATATCATGCATTTTGCATTTATATTTTAACATTTCCATTTTCAGTTACCCCGGCCATATTTCTTTTATTAGAGGCAACCTTTTCTTTTTCCTACTTTTTCAGAAAATGTCTAGTCTACCTAAATCATGTTAAAGGTGTGACCAAGTATATTTGTTTATTTATGGGAATCCCCATTTTCCTATTTTTGCCCATACATAATATACTTACTTATTTTACATTTCATGCTATTTTAATGTTATCATTATTTTCTTTCTTAATTTCAATATGCTTCTTCTCACAGAAAATATGCATGTGTATAGGTATATAATTTTTTGTTTTATTTAATTCCCCCATGTTTCACAGAAAATATGTTTAAGCACATATTTCATTTTTTTTAATTTGGGTTATGCTTCAACTACATTCCAATGTTTTAAATAAAGAATTTTACTCCTTTATTTTAAATAGGATTTTTCTGTTTTTTTTCCAATATCTAAATATTATTCTAATTTCACTATGTATATATTTTTCTTTCAGAAAATCTTTAATTTCAATGTATACAGAAAACATATTTAATTTGATCAATGATTCATATTCCAATATCATATCTGGAATGCTTCCTTACTTTGTTTATTTATTTTATTATCATCTTTGTATATTATTATTTTTTAGAAAATTTTTAAATCTCTTCCTTGTGCCATTTCCAGTGTGCATGTGCACACATATCCCTGCACAACATTTGATCCAATATATATATATATATATATTATTATTTTTCAGAATTGATTTAATTTTTCCCTCAAAAATTTTGGGGCATTTCATTCTCCCCTCCTTTTAGGAATTGTGTCCTCACAATTTTTTTTTCTTAGTACTTGTAACAAACATTTACTGACTTCAGAAACATTTATTAAGCATATGCATAAACAAACATATTCAATCATATCAACCATGCATATTAAATTTTCCAGAAATTAAAAATTACCTTTAATTTGCAAAAAGCTTGGGGTAATCCATCCTAATCTTATCTTCTAGCTCCCATGTACAATCATTAGGATCAACACTCCATTGGACCTTCACTAGTTTCAAAGTTTTGCTCCTCAATTTCTTTTCTTCTTTAGCTAAAATCCCCACTGGTTCCTTTTCATAAACCATGTTAGGATTTATTTGAATCTGGGTAGGCTTTTCCAGAATTTCTTCTTTATCATGTACCCACCTTCTAAGTTGTGACACATGAAAAACATTATGCATTGCTTTCATTTCCTCTGGTAATTCCAATTTGTATGCTAAAGAACCTATTCTTTCCAGAATTTTATAGGGTCCAACATACCTTGGTGTGAGTTTACCTTGTTTACCAAATCTGAAGACTTTCTTCATAGGTGAAATCTTGATGAAAACAAAGTCTCCCACTTCATATTCCACTTGCTTTCTCTTTCTGTCTGCAAATTTCTTTTGTCTATCTTGAGCTGCTGCTATTCTTTTTCTTATTAACCCAATTTTCTCTGTAATTTCTTTTACATAATCAGGTCCTAGAACAGCTCTTTCTCCAGTCTCTACCCAGCATATAGGTGATAAACATGGCTTTCCATATAAGGCTTCAAATGGTGCCATCCCTATGGTGCTTTGGTAACTGTTATTGTATGTGAATTCAGCTAAATGGAGGTGGTCTTCCCAGTTGCCTCCAAAGTCCAATGCACATTCCCTCAACAAGTCCTCTAAGACTTTGTTTACCACTTCTGTTTTTCCATCTGATTGTGGATGGTAGGCAGTGCTTAAGCACAATTCACTCCCCATGGCCTCTTGAAAACTTTTCCAAAACCTTGAGGTGAAGATGGTATCCCTATCACTCACAATTGTTTTGGGAATGCCATGCAATCTTACCACCTCTTTCATGAATATTTGAGTCAATTTTGGAGCATTTCTTTCTGATTTAACTGGGATAAAATGTGCTACTTTAGTTAGCCTATCCACTATTACCCATATACTTGTGTTTCCCCTCTTAGACCTAGGCAGTCCATCTATGAAATCCATAGATATATCCTCCCACTTCCATTGTGGTATACTAAGGGGTTGCAACAGTCCTGATGGCCTTTGTGTCTCTGCCTTGACTTGTTGGCAAGTCATGCACTTTGCAACATGTCTGGCCACATCTGACTTCATTCCCTTCCACCAAAGATTTCTTTTCAAATTTTGATACATCTTGGTGCTGCCTGGGTGTATGGAGTACTTACTCCTATGGTATTCATTTAGTATTTCCTCCTTCAATTCTATGTTTTCTGGAACACATATCCTATTCTGGTTCCTTAAATAACCATCCTTATCAATTTGATAATTTATTACTTCTTCCCCTTTTAATAAGAGCATTTTCTTCTCCAATAGGTTTAAGTCTTGTTCCTGCATTTTCCCAACCTTTAGAAGTAAATTTGATTGCAGAGATACCATACTCAATTTCCCTTTACTTCCATCTTCTTCAATGGGTATCATTTGTACCTCACTGTTTGCCTCAATTTCCAAATCAGTAAGTATAGACAGATCCTTAAACTCTTCCATCATCAACATGGCTACCTTAGCATGTTGTCTACTCAAGGCATCTGTAACTTTATTTTCTTTGCCTGGTGTATAAAGTATATCTAGATCATAGGCAGCTAGGAACTCCACCCATCTATTTTGCCTCATGTTTAAATCTTTTTGTGAGAATAAATATTTCAGTGCTTTATGATCAGTGTACAAGATAAATTTAGCACCTAACAAATAATGTCTCCAAAGTTTCAAAGCATACACAACTGCTGCTAGTTCAAGATCATGGGTTGCATATCTTGTTTCATGTGGCTTTAATTGCCTAGATGCATAGGCTACCACCTGGTCTTGTTGCATCAACACAGCCCCTAGCCCAGAGCCACTTGCATTAGTGTACACAATTAAGTTTTCATTTCCCTCTGGCACCCTCAATACTGGTGCATTAATCAGAGCTTCTTTTATTTTGATAAAAGCTTGCTCACATTTTTCTGTCCATACAAAGGCTTGGTTCTTTCTAGTTAAATTGGTAAGTGGTGATGATATTTTTGAAAAATCTTTTATAAACCTCCTATAATATCCTGCCATCCCCATAAATGATCTAATCTCACTGATTGTGCTAGGCCTTTTCCATGCTTGGATAGCTACTACCTTATTAGGGTTTACTGATATTCCTTTGGCAGAGATAACATGCCCAAGAAAATGTACTTCTTCTTTCCAGAATGCACATTTTAAAATTTTTGCCTTTAAATCATTCTACCTTAATCTTGACAAAACTAAATGCAAATGATTTTTATGCTCTTCCACTATTTGGAATAAATCAAAATGTCATCAATAAAAATCAGTACAAACTTGTCTAAGTAATCTCTGAATATTCTATTCATTAAATCAACAAAATATGAAGGAGCATTTGTCAAGCCAAATGGCATAACCATAAATTCATACAAGCCATATCTAGTGTTAAATGCAGTGCACTTAACACTTGAGTCTTCAACCTTCATTTGATGAAATCCTGATGCTAAGTCTAGTCTAGAAAATATTTTAGCTTCACTGAGTTGATCAAAGAGATCATCTATTCTAGGCAATGGGTATTTGTTTTTGATGGTTACTTTATTTAGTTCCCTGTAATCTATGCACATTCTCAAAGTACCATCATGTTTTCTTACAAACACTACTGGAGCACCCCAGCATGAATTGCTTGGCCTTATAAATCCTTTGCCTTCTAATTCTTCCAACTGATTTTTCAATTCTTTCAGTTCACTTGGCCCCATTCTATAAGGTTTCTTGATTATTGGACTTGCCCCTGGAATGAGATTAATTTGAAACTCAACTGGTCTGTGGTGTGGAACACCCTTAACTTCCCCAAACACATCCAAGTATTCATTGACTATGGGAATTTCTTCAATGGTTAGTTCACTGAAATCTTTTTCTGAGTCAACTAAATGATATAATTTCCCTTCCTTAGCTACTTCACATAGAACTGTGATCCTCTGGCCTCTAGAATTTTGCAATGATATGGTGGATGAGTCTAAATTAATTATGGCTTTAAATTGCCTTAACCAGTCTACCCCCAATATAACACCTATATTTGGGTAATTCAAAACATATAAATTGGAAATAAAAATATTTCCTCCTATGTTTAACTCCACATCCACACAATTCATGTTTAAGAAACTAGAACTCTCTAGGGGACTTTGTACAAGCAATGGGGTTTCAACTAGTATGCAGTTTAATTTTAACATTTTAACTATTTCATAAGAAATTAAAGAGTGAGTTGCTCCAGTATCATATACTACTGCTATGGGTATGGCACAAATGAGTAGTGTACCTTCCACTTGGCCATGATTTTCAGCATCAATTTTCACTGCAGATTTGCCTTTTCCTTCCAAAGTTGCCAATTTCCCTTGCTGTTTATTCTTAGGACAGTTCCTCTTCATATGCCCCTCTTTCCCACATAGGTAGCATTTGAAGGCTTCTCCTTTTAATTCTGGGCACCTTGGTTTGATGTGTCCTTCTTTACCACAATGATGGCAAACCAATTTCTTCTTAGCATCATTGGCTTTAATGTCTTTGTCCTTCTTGTTGTCTGCCTCCTCCTTCTTTTTATCATAAGGGTGATATCTTCCCTTATTCTTATTGTTGTTGTTGCTCTTAAAATTCCTATACTTCTCTCTTTTCTTGTCATGCTGTTCCAATTTCAATGCCAGATCTATTACTTGATCAAAAGTTCTATCTGCATATGGTAGCATAGCTCTGCTAAGTCCTGGGTTCAGACCCTTTATATACCTATCATTTTTGGATGCTTCATCTGCCACTAGCATTGCTCCATAATTAGATAGCCCCTCAAACTTTTGAGTATACTCAATGACATTCAAAGTTCCCTGCCTAAGTCTGATAAATTCTTCAAGCAAAGTGGTCTTGGCTGATGCTGGTACAAATCTTGCCTCCAACATCTCCTTGAATTGATTCCAAGTGATTTCATTTTCATTTCTTCCAGCTATGATCACCTCCCACCAGCTTAAAGCTACTCCTTTCGGTTGTCTTGAAGCTACTTGCCTCTTCCTCTGATCATCTAGCTGCATGTCATTGAAAATCCTATCAAGTGTTCTCAACTATGCTTGAATTTCCATCACATTCTCAATTCCTTCAAAACTTCTGCCTCCCAAATTGGTGTAAGTCTTCAGTAGTTTTGAAAGCTCTTCATGTTGGTTCTCAGGCCAATGCCCAATCCCATCTCTTAAAACCCTCACAAATTCTTGCATATCAAGCATTTGTGGTGCACTGGGTCCTGCATTGTGATGAGATCCTCTTCCTACCATGGTCTGGTCACTAAGTATTGGGCAGAGGGTATTAGTACACTCTGAATATTTTCTATAGCCAATATTTTCCTATCTAAATTATTTCATCCAAAACAAACAGACATAATACATTTCTATGATACTTAGTAATTAATACATACATTAGCTCTGATACCAAATGAAATGACCCTCCTATTTTTACCTTAATTTCATAAGGATTTTTTTTACTTGCTTGCTGAATACTTGTTCAATTGAACTTTGTTTAAATTTCTCAGGGTCATTTTTTTCCTTTTTAAACAATGCTTTGGATTTAAATTTTCTACCAATATAAACATATCAGTTCAGCCATAGAAATATACACATTTATATGATGATATATGTGTTCCTCTTGTTTAAAATCAGAGTTTATTATTATTATTATTATTATTATTATTATTTTAAAACAAGAGCCAGTCTGTCTGATTTATATTTGAAATGGATCTACTCATAATATGAATTCCCATGTTCTTGGACATTTACATTACATAATTATTCATACTTGGATCTGATTATGTTAACCATGTTTCAGATTATTTTAGAACACAAGAGTTCATTTATTTGTTTATTCTTGCATAGCTCAAATGATTATTATTTGCCTAAGTATCAGAAAATGATATCTACATTTATCATTTTCTATTTTATGTATTTTCTTTGAAGCCTCTCTTGTTCTTTACTTCTACAATTTGACATATCATGAGCAATTCATTTATATTACTGATTTCTAAGTTTCCTGTAATTAAGGTGCTAGACTTTAAAAATGTTTATATACATTTTTTTTTGAACAACCACTCTGATTCAAGTGAACCAGATTTTGGATTCAAAATTCCTCTTGAAATAATAATACCAATCAGTTTCAATATATATTTTCCACTTTACATTTTAAAGAGATTTTAACATGCTTTTAACAAAAAGATGTAAAATACTTTTTAATCTCAAATTGCAGACCAACATGCTCAACCAAGACCCCATTCTTTTGAAGCTGGTTGAACCATATGGGTGTGCTAACCAAGCACTTGTCCATGGTAATTGAAATGCTATTCAGTTTCCAAATGCTATAAGCTTCTTTCAGAAAAATTCCCTTCTTAAGACATCACACAAAATTGACTTGAGTTCTTTTGCAAAATACTTTACTAAAACAACTAAATGTCTGAGATATATTTCTAATTTGAAGTCAAGTTTTCACTTCATAGCTCAGTGATTTTTAAATGATTCAAACATGACTACATCAGGATATAAATTTTGTGTGAAAATTACTTAAATGTAAATGCACTTCTTCTTCAGATTTTCAAACTTTACCACATAACAAAAGTTAACTGACAACAACTGATTCAATCAAACAAGGCAATTCATTACATATTCAAACATAATTTCTCTCATGAATACATGCAAATAAAATCATCATAGGCTCTTATTATAACTAGCTAGCATGTTCATTCACTCCTTCTCCTTAGCCATAACTTCATTTTCTACTTAATTCCAGCATTACCTGAAAGAGCATTAGTGACTGCCTCATTTTTAAAATGAGACACCCCCATATGCCATGAGCAAACAAGGGTCAGATCTATGATCTGGTATGAATAACTTCATCATATTCATGATATTAAGCAATTGGATGATGCATAAGTTTTAGCCGGTTACTTGAGTAACTTATCAAAACATCTACATTCTATGTTACAGGTTAGACTATCATGCAAGTGCAATAACTTCATAAGTCAACTAATTACACAATCATAATTATACAATCATTCACATCAATCTCCAGTACTTAGATGCTCTGGAGTAACCATGTTTCCATTTCAACAAATCTAAGTAACACTCATATCTTTTGCTTCCTGGTTTAGGAGTTACCTATGAGTATATACATGTCAATTTATGTTTCAGCCTCATCTGCTATTAAGGAATCACTGGGACACATTGCAATAAATTAATTCACATTATTGCACAAAGATCTCAAGGCTTAAACAAACCATGTGCCAATTTACATACTTCAAATATAACAAGCATTCTAGCAGCCTTCTTGGCTCATTATTCCTAGTTTATTTACTAGAAGCATTTGTTTGATTTTATCATCAGATATCTAGATGAAAAATGCCACTGCATACATGAAAGCACCCCATACATCTTGTAAGCATGTTTTCCAGAAACAAATGAATAATTATTTTTAATGATGTTGTCAAGAGATATCTGGGTCTTAAATCCATACAAGAATCTTTACAACTATAAACAGAGATATGGCATGTTAGGATTATTTTGATCTGCAAGTAACTATGGTTGAACCAGATTCACAGTCTAGCTTAACCATAATTTTAACTTGTGGGTTTATTATCTTTTTTTTGATCAGGGGTTCAGCACTCAAGTACACCCCTAATACACTGTTCTAAGCCTCAGCACTTATACATAGTATAATGCAGCTCATAATGTTTTCTTCTATTAAAATTTTCATGCCACAGATCCAGATTAGTTGTGAATATTCTTGCCTAGATTTTAAGGTTTTATGCTTTAACTTTTCTGGGTGTAATGAAACAGTGAGTTGCACATCCAAAAACAAACATCACAATAGATCAAAGATCACCCAAAAACATCCATAATAAAATCATGACAGACTCAAAAACATCCAAAGAACATTGATAAAACCATATTCAACAAAACTAAAATAAGCAATTAACTAGATTAGAATTGGCTGCCTCATTTCAGGTCTTAATGCCATGAATTTGGTGAGGTTACTCACCTAAGTATCTCCTTCTAGTTAATCCATAAAATCCCTGAGCAATATTTTTCTCCTTTCCCTCTAAATGTTTTCTTTCTTATTTTAAGTATTTCAGGTAAACTGATTCCCCTGGCTACCACTACTCATTTATAAGCATTTTACTAGGGTTTTATCAAACAGAATCCCATTTTTGCCCTGACCAATATCATGCATTTTGCATTTATATTTTAACATTTCCATTTTCAGTTACCCTGGCCATATTTCTTTTATTAGAGGCAACTTTTTCCTTTTCCTGCTTTTTCAGAAAATGTCTAGTCTACCTAAATCATGTTAAAGGTGTGACCAAGTATATTTGTTTATTTATGGGAATCCCCATTTTCCTATTTTTGGCCATACATAATATACTTACTTATTTTACATTTCATGCTATTTTAATGTTATCATTATTTTCTTGCTTAATTTCAATATGCTTCTTCTCACAGAAAATATGCATGTGTATAGGTATATAATTATTTGTTTTATTTAATTCCCCCATGTTTCACAGAAAATATGTTTAAGCACATATTTCATTTTTTTTAATTTGGGTTATGCTTCAATTACATTCCAATGTTTTAAATAAAGAATTTTACTCCTTTATTTTAAATAGGATTTTTCTGTTTTTTTTTCAATATCTAAATATTATTCTAGTTTCACTATGTATATATTTTTCTTTCAGAAAATCTTTAATTTCAATGTATACAGAAAACATATTTAATTTGATTAATGATTCATATTCCAAGATCATATCTGGAATGCTTCCTTACTTTGTTTATTTATTTTATTATCATCATTGTATATTATTATTTTTAGAAAATTTTTGAATCTCTTCCTTGTGCCATTTCCAGTATGCATGTGCACACATATCCCTGCACAACATTCAATTCAGAAACTCCATCAACATTTGATCCAATATATATATATATATATATTTTATTTTTCAGAATTGTTTTAATTTTTCCCTCAAAATTTTTGGGGCATTTCAGCTCTAGATAATGCATTTTTAATTTCTAATTCTTTGTTGCATTTGATTCTTTAATTTTAAGGCATATAGAATTTCTATTCTATGAAATTTGGAAAATTTTAATAATAATATATTATAAATATAGATATATATTAATCTAAAGCATTTTTTAAGAATAGTTTAGAAAACCGTTTTTATATGATACATAGTTTGAAATTTCTTTGTAAAGTATATAAATTATAATTATGATAATATTTACAAGTTTAAAGTATCATCGTTAGAAAATATTTGGAAAGTAAAGGTTTAACATATATATATATATATATATCATGAATTTGTTTGAAAAGAAATGATTTTTCTTTATACTAGTAAATTATGAATTTTTATCTATTTATAAATAGCAAAAAGGGATATATAATAAATTCAAACGTTTTGATAAAATTATTAATAATACATAATTATATATTTCGAAAGAGATTTTCTTATTATTTCAAAATTTTAAATCAAAGTAATTTTTATAAAACTCTTTTAATTTATTTATTATGGATTTACAAAGGTGAGAAGTTTAAAAGTGAATTATAGAAAAAATATTTAGAAATCATTTTCTAAATGATAAAATTATATCAATTACTTTCAATTTATAAACTATTGTTGGCTTTTATTATAATTAGCTTTTGTCTATTTTACGCAAGTTTGAACAGGATTTCAGATGAATTTCGTGATTTTCTATGAAATAAAGAATTATAATAAACGATTGAATTGTCGGGTGGTATGGGACACTTTGTACAATTCTTTAGATTATTATTATAATTTATTAAATAGAGTTTAAGTGAAAATTACTAGCTTTTAGTAAATACTTGAATTTACTATCTGGTATTGGATAGTTAGTTAAATTCTTATGATTGCTGGAGTGACAGTAATTAACACTTAGAGTTGTATTATCTTAGGGTGTTTGGATTTCAGACCGATAGATCCCTACAAGAAGATAACTCATTTTTCATCAATCTGAGAATTGATACATATTTAGATTCGGGTAGGCAGATCTCTTTCGGAAGATCTGTTATGGTGTAAATATGGCTGTCTCTTTCGAAAGGCCGATTTTTACATGCATCGTAGTCTATGGATACTACAACCTATCAGTTTATTTTGTTTTATTCAATTCGCATATGTTTACCTCTTTCGCAAGGTAAATTTGCATAGGACAGATTAGGTACACGACTGCACTTTTCTTTAAGCGGTATCTCTATTCTGCAGTCTCTTTTAGAAGGCTTCCTTTCTATGTAGCGGGTCTCTTTCGGTAGATTTCGTGTCACTGTATTAAAATGATAGATGACTGCCATTATTATTTCATTATTGATGATTATTTCTTCAGAGATTTTTATTATGGATATTCTGTATCCATTATAGCTCTGAAGAAATTTGAATTGGTTATCACCATATTTTGAGATGATACTCTAGTGAGACTTGATATGTATTTATGAAATGGTGATTTGCTAGATATGCCTTATTTGAGTATTTTGGGCATATTTTATTTATGACTTATTTGGTTATTGTTAAGTCAAATTCTGATATCTATATCTATTGGATTGATATGCCGATTTAGGCATACTTTGAGATGACTATTTTAGAGTTAAGTCATTATGGAATTATATTGTGAATTTAATTAATATGCCTTATTATAATTGTTTGTTTGACATATTTTATATGGCTTATTATATTAAGTTATAATGTTAAGATATTAGTATCTCACCTATTATTTAGATGTAGTCTGACCCGTTTATTATTTTAATACTCGGGTCAGGCCGAGATTTTATAGGTATAGGGACCCATTGACCTTTGGATTTTGGGTTAGCATTGAAGTAGACTATTTTGATAGTTTTAGTTTACTTCATACTTGTATATATTGACATTTAGAAGTTTATGTCATCTATATTATAGGGTAGTAACTTTGTACATGATACAAGATTTTGGATATGATGTATATATTTATGTGGGTCTAATACTAATATTTTTTAGACTCACATTCTATTATGTATATGATGCTATATGTTATTCCATTGTGATCTGTGACTTTGTTTCTGATCTGTCTATATTATATACCATTCTGAATATTTTTAATCGGTGTGTTTATTACTTTGTATTAATACTGTACACGTCTAAATTTCAGTTCAAATCTTCAAAAGGGTAAATAAGACGTGTCAGTATTAGTAAAAAGATATATTCACAATCGATCACCTTTAATCAGCCGTATTCTCCGGATTAGCAGACCACATTACTGGTAATGTTTTTTGCTAAACTGGGCATAGCAGTGGGGTCGTTACAGCTTGTTATCAGAGTTGTGTTTAGAACATTATAGAATATAAATAGAGATCTAAACCTAGATGACCTAGAGTCCCGTCCCTTGGATGTGTAGTAGTTAGTAATTTAATTAATTAATTAGGAATAGGAATATAAATGATTATTGGGAATAATCATTGGGACGTATTTGAAAAGTTTTTGATAATACTATATATTACTTATTGTTATGAAAGTTTACTAAATATTGGAACTCGCTTTTGTTAAAAGTGAGATTTGAGAAATAAATATAAATTAGATCTTAGATGGATTGTTTTGAAATAGTAAATAATAGTTAAATATTAGTATTGAATAGAAATCCTTACTTGAAAATTTGCAACATACTCGATTTAATTATAAGACTTTGCGGTGTCTTCATTAGTGTAGCCACTGCAAAGAAATTGAAAACTTTACTTTGATGTATTATAAGACTTTGATGAATGAAATATTAATTTATAGGTATACCAATTAAATACTAAGATGCATTACAAAATCATTATTTGTTAAGAATTTTTTTATGTATACCTTGAGATGGATTAAAAGAATATTAATATAGATATACATAAAATGTGAAAGTCTTTTCTGTTAAAGAAACTTTATGGAATTAATTGAACTGTGATATGTAATGGTATTAAAACATTTTTTATATGCCATAAAATGTTTGGATTTATAAATTACTAAACGAATGGAATGAGGAGTACGATCCTATGTCATGTAAAAAAATAAATAGCAACTTTATAGATAATACTGGTTAATTTAAAACGACAGAAGTATGATTTTGATAAATAAGTACCAAGTATATATATATTTTCTTTGAAACATGTGTATGGGCTTGGTCCAATAAATAAAACTTCATTTTCGTGAGTACAGCCTTATTTAATTTTTTGGTGAGTATAAATGTTAATTTTCAAGTACAGTAATTTAAACTTTAGTTATCTTTAATTAAAACTCGCTGCCTTAGTATTGCAAGCCGTACTAGGAATTGATATAAATTTGATAAACTTGCAAATAAAATTAATTAGCCTAAATAATATTGTATTGAAAATATGTATTACTGTAATACATAAAAAGCAAATTAGCTTTCATATATCAATAACCAATGTGTTGTAGTATTCTATTTGGATGATATGAATGTTTGCTTGGTGATTGATATGGTTTGGTTGGATATTTGAAAAAAAAATGTTGTAAATGATTTTATAAATAAAAAAAATGATGAGCTTTGTTTATAAAAGAAAACTATAGTGAAATTATTTTTGAAAAAAAATTTAATGGTATATTTTGTGTTAATTTGTCCGTTGAGTATTTTAAGAATTCTGGTTGATGCGTTTGGCCAACGTTATCGATAGGGATTCCTAAACAGTAGAATGAGGCATTTCAACATGATAGTTTGAAAAGAATAATATATTTTGGAAAAGTAAACGATATCTTGAAAATAATATAAGGCATGAAAAATAATAATAATAATAATAATCATATGTACAATGTTTTAGTTTACCGTAAATAAGTTACGGTTTGGAAAATTCATTTAAAATCTTAGATTTTTGAATTTCTTATATATGATATTTTAAAAGAGATCAAGATTGAAAATTTTCAAAGTATTTTTAGATCATTTGAATTTAAATTCAAATGAAGGGCCTTCTAAGTATGTGAATAATTTCAAATAAAGAAAATATTGATATAAATACTTGTGTATTGTTTTGAAAATTCAATTTAACATATATAAAATGTTTTGAGACAAAATCTATGATTTTAAATGATTGAATTTGAATTTTATTAAAAGTGTACATATTGGAAAATTTGAATATAACTTGAATGCGTGTTTGTTTACATGGCTATTATTTTGCTCAAGTATTTTTTTGCTTTGCTTTCTAAATTATTTTGACTTGCATTTCTTAAGCATTCCCTTGACAAAAGTTTGCATATATAGCTAGTTTGATTTTTTTTTCCTTTTCTTCATATTAATTTGGTTAATCCATATAGTAACATGATTCTGGTTTTTAATTTGTAAACAACGGTATATTGTAGGACCTTGAACTCATACAATAGCAGCCTATTTTCGTGTTTTAAGGTACACAATAGCATGCTTTCTTGAGTATAAAGTTTTACTATATTAAATCTATCCTCTACATGCTTTAAATCATGATTTAAGCAAGTTTAGAAATTTGGACAGAAACTAAATAATATTTATTTTAGTGGTTTGATGTGTGAGAAATGCGGATTAAGGATCTTAAGGCTAGAATTAACACTAGAGGGGGGTAAATAGTGTTTTAAGAAATTTGTTAATCGTTTTGAGTTTATCTTAATTTGTTAACAATGTATACACTAGTCAGACACAGATATGAACACAGAATCAAACACAGATGCAAATATAAAGTAAAAGCAGTAAAGGAAAGAACACACCGGATTTTATACTGGTTTGGAGTTACCCTACATCCAGTCCCGCAACACAAGTACGGATTTCCTTTAAAAAACAATTCTTACAAATACAACCCTCGGTTTCAAGGCTATGAGGTACACCCTTCAGAATCACAATCCTCTGGGTAGAGATACTTGATTTTCGGGGCAACAAGTTCACCCAATTGATTTCCAGGGCTACAATCACACCTTCTCTCGCTCAATTTATAACAAAAAGTCTATAACTCAGATTAGCACTTGGATCTTGTAGAGATAGTGGAGAGAATCAAAACCAGAAATTATCTAGTTAGATTCGATATTGATTTCGGCAGAGTAATGGTGTAATTTGTAAATAAGAAAGTGGAGAAGAAGAAGAGAAGTTAAATCAGAGAAAAAAAGTGATTAAAATTCATTGAAAACACCCTTTATTTATAGTAGATCAATAGCCATGTCCATTGGTGAAGGGATGTGGCGAATAGACACTTCTTTTAAAAAACAATTTAACTGTCACCATGTCGACAGGGGTACATGTGACCATGTCGACATGCCCTTGTAATTTTTGGTGATTTGTTTTTCTTTGAAATAATTTCTATATTATATTATACTTATATTTAAACTTTAAAATATACTTATATATAGTTATAATACATAAATAGATATAGAGAAAAATATTAAAATATATATATAATAATTTTCTATACTTTTATAGTTAAATCTTAAGTATAAATACATAAAATAGCTAAATATATTAATATCAAAATTGTAGTTTAAAAACTTAGGATAATAATTTAAAATCAAAGATATTTAAAATTAAGGATATTTAAAACTAAGGATATTTTTTAGGCTAAAATATACTGAAAAACCAGGACAGATGATTTTGGTTTTTAAACAGGAATATTTAAAATCATTTTGAAAAACAAGCTATATATTTTGAAAGTCATTTTGAAATAAAAGTAAGTGGATACAAAAAGATGTTCCACTAGATTTTTCGTAGGTTCCATCCTACTTAGGGTTCCATCCCTTTAACGAGCATGAAGTGGATTCCATTCCACGAATAAAATAGACTTTAAGATGTCAGTGCCTTTCTATGAGTTTTAACAATATTCCTAACTATATAACTTATCTTGAAAACTTAAACTCTTGAAATTCTTGATACTCATGAGTCTTGAATCTTGATATCGTCAATCTTTGATCTTGAATCTTTATACTGTACAGTTCTTCATTCTTTAGTACATGCAAACATATCTATATATATATCTACACAATAATGTTAGTATTATATATTTTATAATCTAATTCTAAGTAAGGTTGTTGTCATCAAAACCAACTCCTCAGGGACTAACAATCTCCCCTTTTTGATGATGACAACCTTTGTTTATAAAATATCACTTCTATCCTAATACTTCTAATAACTCCCCCTTAATCTATGCCTAACTATCCTATTTTATACTTCTCCCCCTTTGTCATCAACAAAAACCATATAACTCCCTAACTCTATATAACCCCCCCTGAAACTAAGACTACATTACTTGTGATTATAATGATAGTGTTATCATACATAATCAATACTTAACTTTAAACTAAACTCATAATAACTACTTTTCCTAACTACTAAACTATTTATTCAAAAGATAAGGGAATATACGAATAAGAGAATACAATTTATTTATTCATAATGGAGTTTTTAATATAAAAATAGATAATTAAACTGATAATCATGATAACTTAAAAGATCATATATTATTAATACTAATCATATGTATGTTATATTTTACACACATAATATCAATCCATACTAAGTCAAATTCAAGCAAATCAAACCAAATCCTAATTAAGCAAGCAAACAAATAAAATTAAACAAAGTTAATCAAATATTACGAGGAACATCAACCCATCCTTCTTCTCCAAAGATAGGGTCTTGTTTGATGGCATCCCAATTCTCATTATCAACAGATAGAGAAACCGAAGGATGTGCTTCATTATCATCCTTGTGCAGGGAGGAAATCATCCATCAAATTGCTTCGAAATGCCTTTCTTGCTCCTTGATCATCTGTATTTGACTCAATTCTAAGTGACGCTGAATACGGACGATGATAGAGAGAATATTCTTGAAGGATTTAAGAGTTTCTTCAAGATTTTCAGATAAATTGTGAATAGGATCGGCCATTTTTGTGAAAAAGAGAAGAAATATAGATAGAATAGATAAGTAATGATTTTGAGTAAAGATTTCTGGAAGAGAACAGGTACTTATAGGTGTAAATTTTGTTTGAAATGAATAGATACAAGTTAGTTATTTAAAATTCAAAAATTAAAATGAAAAGACACTTCAGATTTTAAGCATGTCGACAGGGTGCCTTTGGGGGTTGTTGATAGGGTCATCTGTGTTTTGATGACTTGATTTTGATTTTGAATAAATGTATATATATATATATATTTATATATATCATATTAATAGTTATTCTAGAGATGAAATAAGCTAGATAACAGAAAGAACTTCAACATTAATTCAAACTGGAATGATATATGGATTAAACAACATGAAATACAATAACATTCAAACTTAAAACAAACTTAAACAACTACGACAAGGTATGAAAAGATAGATCTAATTGGAGGATGATGAGGATGATGAAAGGTTAAACTTCTTGTTGACTTTGGAGAAGAACTTGTTCATCTTAGAAGACATTTTATCCAACTTTTTACTAACGAATCTCTTAAGTGTCCGTTGATTTTCCACAATTATCTTTTGGTTTTGGATAATCATCTTGTTGGTTGGTTTGGAGGTGTAATCAATACTTTCAAGAGATGTTTCACCTTCCTCTTCTTCTTCTTGAATATCCATTTCATCCCTTTCTTCTTCTTCTTCCACTCCTTCTTCCATTTCTTCGTGAGCTAAACGCTCTTCCTTTTCCACAAGGGATTCATAAGGTTGAAAGATAAATGGAATTTTCATAAGTGAGATATTGGAATGATTGAAAACTTTTCTAGAAATGAATTCCTCTCCTTTAAAATTCACTCCAAAATAGTTGAAAATTCTAGTAAGGTAAATTCCATGATATAAAATCTTTTCTCCCATTTCCAAGTTTTTAGGCCGAAATTCATCCAAAATAACTTGAGCCCAATTAATATCATAGTTTCCAAAAAGAGCGAAAAGAGCTTTACAAACTTTTGAAGTAGGATTATTAAAACTTCCCGATCTCGGGGTCAAAGTGTGTTGCAAAAGAAGGCTCATAATTTTTGCTTTTGGATGAAAATTGCGGTTTATAAAATCAAAGTTTTCGTCACTTCCAAAAATATGGTGGAAAGTCTCACGATCACTTTCATTAAAATTGAAATTTGAAATATCCATACCCGTACACTTACAATTTAGAATCGCTCCCAAAACATCACAATTTAAAACAATTTGAGTGCCTTTTACACTACTCCAAATTTCATCATCGTTTCCTTGATAAAAACCACGATTAAGATTTGCATAAAACATTTTCACAAGATTTGGGTAGCATACAAAATCATTTTGAGAATCGTCAATAAGACTTAAAATGTTGTTGCCAACACAAAGAGAATCGATTTCATAAGAAGCGAAATTGCCGAAAATTGCAAAATTTCCGGGATGAACTTTTCCATAATTAGCATAGCTGTGACGACCGCCCATGACCCCTGCACCGAATCTAGAGATAGTGCGCTGTAAAGTGTGCCAGGCGACCATGGACGATTGTCAAGGTAAGATTTAAAACAAAAGAATCTATCGTATTACTCACAGCGCATGGACAAAATACAATAGAACATATGTATAGTGAAGCTTTACAGAACAAAATGACATCATATAAAACTCCATAATAGTTGAATACAAGCATCCACATAGTCAATACATCCAGCCTCACTACAAATCTCTCAGAGAATACAAAACAGCGGAATATCCAGTACATATAAGAAAATAATATGCAACCCTCTAGCTCGTCTTCGATATCAGCATCGTGAGAAGAGAACAGCAACTGTCACCTGCTACCTAGTCTGCCCGTCCCAAAATGGACGAACAGCCCAAGGCAATAAGAATTTAAAACAAAAAGCCTTGAGTCAGACAACAGTCTTAGTGAGCAGTAAATTAACTAACAACATACCAAAAGAGCATAAAGGAAAAGGAATAGGAATACAACCCTCCCACTCCAACCTCATTCTACAGTGATAGCCCCCAGACACACACTAAGCAGAAGCAAACATAGCAGAGCATACAATTTAAAGTAAAACTACTATCACTCGAGTCAAGGGCGATGTTTTCCAAGTACCAAGGCCTAAATCAGATAAGCACCCAGAAAATACCGCTCTTGAGTCCGAATGACGATACAACCAAACATCCATGACTCTGGCTATCACTGTTATCGTTGCTTCGATATCACCGTTAATTGAATGACCGGCACATTCTTTCAGCCGTCCGTCAAGGGCTAATGGAAACCCCGGTTCTAGACATAACTCCCGCACGTCGTCGCAGCCCGTGCCTAGGACTATCGAATCTGCCCAGAGTACTCGACCATCAACAGTTGGCCGTTGGGACTATCGAATCTGCCCAAACGTACTCTTGCTTAGAGCATGCTAGAACCTTCAACAACGATGCTATCCAAGCCTCCTAGTCATCCTCCTCGACGACTATTCTCATATCCATTCATTATCTTCAACTCGAATCATATCACCGAGTTATCAACATGCTTGGAATGATCCCGTCTGGATTAGACCAAGTCTTCATCATATGATTGCCTCGCTTCATTACATCCTCGCAAAGCCTCATCTCTACATCACATCGTCAAATCTATGCATAAGAGCTTCATCATCCCGCTACATATGCCACGAGCGACTTTCCCAATTCAAGAGCCTTTCCCTTAGCTTTTGAATCATCTTCGATCTAAATCTAATCATCAATCATCTAGTTCATAACAAGCAATCAAATCAAACATCAATCCAAGCAATCAAGCATTCAAATATGATCTAAGTAGACAATTATAACAATAATGGCATTTTCGTAATTAAAGAGTTGAAAGTCCAATAAGCATGAAAACATGTATTATATCTCTACAAACTTGATGAATGAACTTGCATAGGTTAACATATGATAAAATGGATGCAACATCATCATGAACAATGGATCTATATGGATCTACACATAGGATGAAGAAAATGCATGGAAATCTCTATTTTAACACCAAAACGAGCCAACAATCCGATATACTCCTTTGGATCCGTGTGAGAGATAATCACCACTCACCAAATCACCTAAACAATCCAAAAGATATCAACTTCAGATCTGGACAGCGAAGAACTAAGCTAGATCCGACAAGATCTCACTTCAAACGAAGAAATCTCTCTTGAAAAGATGAAGATCTTCAATCTAAGCTCTTGAATCTTCAATCTTGATCTTCGATTTGGATGGATGGAAGCACTAGATTAGAGTGGAGAAAAGAAGTGAAGAAGTGTAGAAGTCGAGCTCTCAAAATGGCAGCACTTCGTCGCTTCAAAATCCGGATCCCAAAAATGAAGAGAAGCTTTCCTATTTATAGCTGAAAACTGCCCTTAAGTCGTAACTCGGCTATCTCCTTAAGTCGGTGCCGACTTAACACCATGCCGACCTAGTGCCTTGCCGACCTAGTGCCTTGCCGACCTAAAAACTCATCTGCCTATGACTCGCAACAAAACAGCTGTCTCCTAAGTCGGTTACGACTTATGGCATGCGCCTACGACTTAACTGAAAAGGCCTCCGACTTAACCAAGCTTCGACTCAACACATGCGCATATACAAACCCTGTCTACGACTTAATGCGCACGCGCCTTAACTAGTTAGACGACCTACGACTTACTGCTATGCCGAGTTAACCAGCCTATACGACCTAACGACTTAACTGCCTCGCCGACCTACGACTTAACCATATGACCGACCCAACGAAGCAGACTCATCATACTGCCGCAAAACCCAAGTCCTAAGTCGGTTGACGACTCAACAACTTAACACAGGAGACGACCTACCGACTCATAACTCAACACACACTGCCGACCTAACACTTAACACCCAAACACTTAGGTCGCTCACAACATGTCCTTAGGTCGTTGCCGACCTAACTCTACTCCAGAGTACTTAGGCTGCCTACTATTCTTCCTTAGGTCGCCCTAACCTCTTAAGTCGGTCAACCCCACTTCCTTAACTCGTCAGCCGACTTAACACTTAACTCACCACTATCCTTAAGTCGGTTAATACTATAAGTCGGTCACTTCCTTAGGTTGTTATCCCTTAACTCGGCAACGACTTACAACCTACGACTTAACACTTGCCGAGTAAACTTCAACCTACTAACCTAGCCCAGCTACGACTTATCTCCTTGAGTCCTTAACTCGCCCAGAACTCCTCTCCTAAGTCGTATACGACTCACGACTCATGCTAAGTCGTGAATGACTTAGGACTTAGGCAAAATTTGCCTAAAATCTGAAATGACTTAAAAATGCAAAAATTCCAAATTTTGACGAACTTGTCGATCCGTAAAAATACGGGTCGTTACATTCTCTCCCCCTTAGGAATTTCGCCCCCGAAATTCCAAGCAATCAAAAACTATTCTGTACGCCTACCATCCATAGCAATCAACAAACCATGCATCCAATTCTAACTTAGCGTACAGAATTCTAAAATTAGAACAAGTTACAATATCGCGAGATGACACGACACCTTACGGCCATACCTTGAAGAGTTCAGGATGAGCTGCTTTCATCCTCTCTTCCACCTCCCACGTACAGTCGTTATCATCATCACTCCATTGTATCTTGAGCAACTTAACTACCTTCCTCCTAAGCTGTTTCGTGTCGGTTTCCACAACACGAAGTGGCTTACGAGGTCTTCTATCAACTAGATCAACTTCTAAGTCTTCACAGCTATCAGCAGAAACCACTGTTCTCGAGTCGTGCACATACTTCCGTAGATACGATACATGAAAAACATTGTGCACACCCGACATCTTCTCCGGTAACTCCAATCTGTAAGCGAGCTTTCCAATTCGCTCGATAATCGGGAATGGTCCGACAAATCTCGGAGTCAATTTTCCTTTCTTCCCGAATCGAATAACATTCTTCAGTGGAGAAATCTTCACAAAAACCATATCTCCTACGTCGAATTCCAAATCCTTTCGACGCTTATCCGCATAACTCTTCTGACGGTCTTGGGCTGCCTTCATTCGTTGCCGAATGATCTCTATGCAATCCGAAGTCTGTCGAATCATCTCTGGCCCAAGCATCAGCTTTTCTCCAGTTTCCAACCAACATGTCGGAGAGTTACACGGTCTTCCATATAATGCCTCATACGGTGCCATACCAATGCTTGACTGGTAACTGTTGTTGTAGGCAAACTCCACCAAATGAAGGTGATCTTCCCAAGATCCTCCGAAATCCAAAACACAAGCTCTGAGGAGATCTTCCAAAACTCGGTTGACTCTCTCAGTCTGACCATCTGTTTGGGGATGATAAGCTGTACTCAAACACAACTCGGTTCCCAAAACTTCCTGGAAGCTCTTCCAAAATCCACTAGTGAACAATGGGTCTCGATCGCTCACTATGCTCTTCGGAATACCATGGAATCGAACTATCCACTTAATATACAACTCAGCCAACTTTGATGCAGTCCTAGTCGATCGAACAGGAATGAATCGTGCACTCTTAGTCAGACGATCCACAATGACCCAAATCCCTTCATTTCCCGTTCTGGTTCTAGGCAATCCATCGATGAAATCCATCGACACTTGTTCCCACTTCCATGTAGGAACTTCTAATGGCTGAAGCAATCCACTTGGCTTCTTCTGTTCAGCTTTAATCAACTGGCAGTTCATACACTTGGAAATAAAATTTCCAACATCCTTCTTCATACCTTCCCAATAGTAGGTTCTCTTCATATCCCGATACATCTTATTTCCACCTGGATGAATTGTCAACCTCGAGTGATGACTTTCCTTCAGAACTTCACTCCTCAACTCATCTATATCGGGAACAACTAGTCGTCCTTG
This sequence comes from Allium fistulosum, assembly GCA_030737815.1. Lineage (NCBI taxonomy): Eukaryota > Viridiplantae > Streptophyta > Magnoliopsida > Asparagales > Amaryllidaceae > Allium > Allium fistulosum. The sequence continues at coordinate 149,691,537 of CM060905.1, read as the reverse complement.
CTTCCGAAGCCAACCCTCTCGATCGACCTCGAATCCTTTATCCTTTTCTGGATCCAATCCAGATTCCAACTCACGGATAATCTTGACAAGCTTATCATCTCGCTTTTGGCTCTCACCAATCCTTTCCACAAGAGTGGGTCTTATTGATAAGTTTGCCAGCATCTCAGGTTCCAATTCGCATCTAGGCCTGAAGTCAAATCCAGCTAAATACTCGAGACTCTTCCATTCAGAAAACATGGCTCCCAATCCTGCATGTCTTCGACTTAACGCATCTGCCACTGCGTTACCTTTTCCCGGAGTATAAGCTATTCCAAAATCATATGATGCCAAAAACTCTAGCCAACGTTGCTGCCGAAGATTCAAATCCTTTTGGGAGAAAAGATACTTCAACGACTTATGATCCGTAAACAACTCGAATCGAACTCCCAACAGATAATGCCTCCACATCTTCAGAGCAAATACAATCGCCGCCAATTCCAAATCATGAGTTGGGTAATTCCTTTCATGCGGCTTCAGTTGTCGACTGGCATACGCAACAACTTTATCCTTCTGCATCAGCACTGCTCCAAGTCCCGTACCACATGCGTCGGTGTAAACCACCATCTCATCATTCCCACTTGGAATAGTCAAAACAGGAGCACTCGTCAATTGCTCTTTCAGGATTCCGAAAGCTTGCTCACACTTAGCATCCCAACTGAACACTTGGTTCTTCTTCGTCAATCCTGTTAACGGTGCAGCTAGCTTGGAGAAGTCTTTGATAAACCGTCGATAATATCCTGCTAGTCCAAGAAAACTTCTCACATCAGATGCATTCTTAGGTCTAACCCAATCCTGGATTGCTGCCACCTTAGCGGGATCAACCGCTATTCCATTTCCAGAAATCACATGGCCTAAGAACCTCACTTCACTCTTCCAGAAGTGACACTTCGAAAACTTAGCCTTCAGCTGATGTTTCCGTAAGATCTCCAAAACAATACGCAAGTGCGTCTTGTGCTCTTCCTCCGTTCTGGAATAAATCAGAATATCATCCACGAACACAAGTACGAACTTGTTCAACTGATCTCTGAACACTCTATTCATAAGATCCACAAAATATGCTGGCGCGTTAGTCAATCCAAACGGCATTACCAGCCACTCAAAGAACCCGGATGGTGTCCTAAAAGCAGTCTTCGGCACACTATCCTTAGCCACTCTCAACTGGTGAAATCCCGTTGCCAAATCCATCTGAGAAAACACCTTAGCTTCGTGAAGCTGATCAAACAAGTCGTCTATCCTTGGCAATGGATACTTGTTCTTCTTAGTCACCTTGTTCAGCTCACGATAATCGACACACAATCTCAATGATCCATCTGCCTTGGTTGCGAACACAACTGGTGCACCCCACTCGGACACACTACGCCGAATGAATCCTTTCTGTAAAAGGTCGTCAACTTGCACCCTCAACTCCTGCTGTTCCCTAGGCGCCATCCGCCTAAGAGGCATCACAACAGGTCTGGCTCCTTCAACTAGATCTATACGAAACTCGATCTCTCTATGCGGCGGCAACCCTTTGACTTCGTCAAAGACATCCTCGAGTCTATTTGCGATCGGCACTAAAGACAGTCCATCCCGTGGAACAACTAGCGAATACATGAAGCTCATGAAGACGCCTTCTTCATGCTTACATCGTATCACAATCTTTCGCCCCTCCACATTCTCGACTGTCACCTCCAGCCTCTCACAATCAACCTTAGCCGCATACTTCCTAAGCCAGTCCATACCCAAGATAATTCCGAACCCCGCAAAGTTCAGAACAAAGCAATCACAAACAAAAGAGCAACCATGACTCGATACAACTAGACCACGGCATAACATACATAAACAAGACGAACCCCCAACTGGATTAGTCACAACCAGTGGCCTATCAACAATATCCGGCTTCAAATTTAACCGGCCTACTAGTTCATTACAAACAAACGAATGCGAAGCTCCAGTATCAAACAAAACTCTAACTGGAACACCACATAGGAAAAGAGTACCTTGAACAACCACACTCTTTCCCTTCTCTTCAGCAGTAGGAGCTTTCGAAGACGACGGAACAGCTCCTAAAGCATAGGCTTGCACAATCTGCCTGTCCTTCCTTGGTTCTGGACAATTCTTCCTGAAATGCCCCGGCTTGTCACAGTTGTGACACTTCATCGGTGCCTTCGGATTCTTACAATCCTTAGAGAAATGGCCCTTCTGCTGACAATTGTAGCAAGTCACCTCGCCTTTCGGCTTCTTCTGGCCATCCTTGCCTTTCTGCTGCTGCTGCTTCCTCTTCTGGTTTCCACCCTGCTGTGGTTTAGATTCTCCCTTGGTAACAGCAACAACAGGTCCTTCCTTAGGAAACAGACTTTCATGCCTAAGAGCTTTCTCCACAAGCTTCTCAAATGAATCGTCCAAATGATCCACCAACTGTCTCCCAAGATAACTATCCAAGCCGGTCACAAACTTCTCATTCTTCTGATAAGCAGATTCAATATATGACCGGGCATACTTGGACAAAGCTTCGAACTCAGAAACATACTCAAGAACTGATCTTCCACCTTGCTTGAGCTCCACAAACCTCTTGAACAGAACAGACTTCTGAGCTGTAGAAATGAACTTAGCTTCAAATCTAGCTTGGAATTGCTCCCAAGTAATCTCTTCTTCCGGAGTAGTGATGGTAATAGAGTTCCACCAATCAGAAGCTCTCCCTTGAAGCTGTCTCGATGCCAACTTCCTCTTAGTTGCATCATCAATTCCCAAATCACCAAAGATCCTTCTACAAGCATCTATCCATCTCTGGACCTCGATAGTTGATTCTGTTCCCAAGAAAACCTTCCCTCCAAGAGCAGTATAATCCTTGCACAACTTAGCAAAATCCACTGGTTTCGGAGTTTGGACTTGAACTCCAACATCAACTGCCGCCCCCGGAACTGGTATCCTTCTCATGATCGAAGTCATCATAGCTTCGAACATGGCTGCATAATCAGCAGTCTCTTCAGTAGCACGACCTCCCCTAGCAGCTGGTCTCCCTCTTCGACTCATTCTCAATATCTATAAAAAGGAATGATTAGAACATCTAGAGAAACAACTGCATAAAGGACTCAAACTCTACTAAGCTACTATATTATATATAGTAATCATCCATCAAAATACAATTACGTCTCTCATACGTAGTTACGACAGCGAGCGTTGGGTAAAACCGATTAACCAATGCTCTGATACCAAATGTGACGACCGCCCATGACCCCTGCACCGAATCTAGAGATAGTGCGCTGTAAAGTGTGCCAGGCGACCATGGACGATTGTCAAGGTAAGATTTAAAACAAAAGAATCTATCGTATTACTCACAGCGCATGGACAAAATACAATAGAACATATGTATAGTGAAGCTTTACAGAACAAAATGACATCATATAAAACTCCATAATAGTTGAATACAAGCATCCACATAGTCAATACATCCAGCCTCACTACAAATCTCTCAGAGAATACAAAACAGCGGAATATCCAGTACATATAAGAAAATAATATGCAACCCTCTAGCTCGTCTTCGATATCAGCATCGTGAGAAGAGAACAGCACCTGTCACCTGCTACCTAGTCTGCCCGTCCCAAAATGGACGAACAGCCCAAGGCAATAAGAATTTAAAACAAAAAGCCTTGAGTCAGACAACAGTCTTAGTGAGCAGTAAATTAACTAACAACATACCAAAAGAGCATAAAGGAAAAGGAATAGGAATACAACCCTCCCACTCCAACCTCATTCTACAGTGATAGCCCCCAGACACACACTAAGCAGAAGCAAACATAGCAGAGCATACAATTTAAAGTAAAACTACTATCACTCGAGTCAAGGGCGATGTTTTCCAAGTACCAAGGCCTAAATCAGATAAGCACCCAGAAAATACCGCTCTTGAGTCCGAATGACGATACAACCAAACATCCATGACTCTGGCTATCACTGTTATCGTTGCTTCGATATCACCGTTAATTGAATGACCGGCACATTCTTTCAGCCGTCCGTCAAGGGCTAATGGAAACCCCGGTTCTAGACATAACTCCCGCACGTCGTCGCAGCCCGTGCCTAGGACTATCGAATCTGCCCAGAGTACTCGACCATCAACAGTTGGCCGTTGGGACTATCGAATCTGCTCAAACGTACTCTTGCTTAGAGCATGCTAGAACCTTCAACAACGATGCTATCCAAGCCTCCTAGTCATCCTCCTCGACGACTATTCTCATATCCATTCATTATCTTCAACTCGAATCATATCACCGAGTTATCAACATGCTTGGAATGATCCCGTCTGGATTAGACCAAGTCTTCATCATATGATTGCCTCGCTTCATTACATCCTCGCAAAGCCTCATCTCTACATCACATCGTCAAATCTATGCATAAGAGCTTCATCATCCCGCTACATATGCCACGAGCGACTTTCCCAATTCAAGAGCCTTTCCCTTAGCTTTTGAATCATCTTCGATCTAAATCTAATCATCAATCATCTAGTTCATAACAAGCAATCAAATCAAACATCAATCCAAGCAATCAAGCATTCAAATATGATCTAAGTAGACAATTATAACAATAATGGCATTTTCGTAATTAAAGAGTTGAAAGTCCAATAAGCATGAAAACATGTATTATATCTCTACAAACTTGATGAATGAACTTGCATAGGTTAACATATGATAAAATGGATGCAACATCATCATGAACAATGGATCTATATGGATCTACACATAGGATGAAGAAAATGCATGGAAATCTCTATTTTAACACCAAAACGAGCCAACAATCCGATATACTCCTTTGGATCCGTGTGAGAGATAATCACCACTCACCAAATCACCTAAACAATCCAAAAGATATCAACTTCAGATCTGGACAGCGAAGAACTAAGCTAGATCCGACAAGATCTCACTTCAAACGAAGAAATCTCTCTTGAAAAGATGAAGATCTTCAATCTAAGCTCTTGAATCTTCAATCTTGATCTTCGATTTGGATGGATGGAAGCACTAGATTAGAGTGGAGAAAAGAAGTGAAGAAGTGTAGAAGTCGAGCTCTCAAAATGGCAGCACTTCGTCGCTTCAAAATCCGGATCCCAAAAATGAAGAGAAGCTTTCCTATTTATAGCTGAAAACTGCCCTTAAGTCGTAACTCGGCTATCTCCTTAAGTCGGTGCCGACTTAACACCATGCCGACCTAGTGCCTTGCCGACCTAGTGCCTTGCCGACCTAAAAACTCATCTGCCTATGACTCGCAACAAAACAGCTGTCTCCTAAGTCGGTTACGACTTATGGCATGCGCCTACGACTTAACTGAAAAGGCCTCCGACTTAACCAAGCTTCGACTCAACACATGCGCATATACAAACCCTGTCTACGACTTAATGCGCACGCGCCTTAACTAGTTAGACGACCTACGACTTACTGCTATGCCGAGTTAACCAGCCTATACGACCTAACGACTTAACTGCCTCGCCGACCTACGACTTAACCATATGACCGACCCAACGAAGCAGACTCATCATACTGCCGCAAAACCCAAGTCCTAAGTCGGTTGACGACTCAACAACTTAACACAGGAGACGACCTACCGACTCATAACTCAACACACACTGCCGACCTAACACTTAACACCCAAACACTTAGGTCGCTCACAACATGTCCTTAGGTCGTTGCCGACCTAACTCTACTCCAGAGTACTTAGGCTGCCTACTATTCTTCCTTAGGTCGCCCTAACCTCTTAAGTCGGTCAACCCCACTTCCTTAACTCGTCAGCCGACTTAACACTTAACTCACCACTATCCTTAAGTCGGTTAATACTATAAGTCGGTCACTTCCTTAGGTTGTTATCCCTTAACTCGGCAACGACTTACAACCTACGACTTAACACTTGCCGAGTAAACTTCAACCTACTAACCTAGCCCAGCTACGACTTATCTCCTTGAGTCCTTAACTCGCCCAGAACTCCTCTCCTAAGTCGTATACGACTCACGACTCATGCTAAGTCGTGAACGACTTAGGACTTAGGCAAAATTTGCCTAAAATCTGAAATGACTTAAAAATGCAAAAATTCCAGATTTTGACGAACTTGTCGATCCGTAAAAATACGGGTCGTTACAATAGCCAATATAGGCTTTGATTGCTTTCGGATCATAAAAGAGGTGTTCTTTTAAGGTTTTGGAGAGTCTCATAGTTGATGGAGTACTTGAGGAGGCCATTGATGTAGAGAGAAGAGAGCTTGAGTTATGAAGAAAGAGTTTGAATTTGAAAAGTTAAGTGAAAAGATGAGATAAATGATAGTAAATAAATAGAAATTAAATGGACAGTTTCTCTGGTCAAAAAGTGTCCTTTCAGAGTCTCGAATGGTGTGAAAGAGTGAAGGAAAATACAAGCATTTGAATTCAAAATTTGAATTTCAAATTTTCTGTACCATGTCGACAGGTAGGGATGGACCCATGTCGACAGGTGTCCGTAAATTTTGATGACAAGATACTTTTATATAATGTAATATATATATATATACATATATATATATATTATTTTAATGTTTATATAATATCTGGAATATTACTAAGACTCATAAAATATTATAATATTATAAAAATAATAATAAAATAATAAATAATAAAAAAATTAAAATTCAAACGACACATCAATTCAAAAACAACCAATCAATCAATCAATTCAAAAACTACCAATCAATCAATTCAAGCATGCAATTTCAGCCAATGTATTGTAAACGTGTACCTTTTTCAGAGTCCGTGTCTTTGGTATCGACTAAATCGAGAATTGTTGTGAAACACAGACTTGAATTATCTTTCTTCTGTTCATCGTCGCTGGAGGATGAGTCGGAGTCATCTAGAGTAGCAGTGAATGCACGTTTTCATTTCTTTGCAGAATCATTGTTTGTAAGAGGGTTTTCCTTATCTGGATGCGGACAGTCTCTTTTGATATGACCTGCTTCGTCACAATTGAAGCTTTTGATAAAGTTTGGTACTGTAGTCTGATTACCGGAATTCTTAAAGTTGTTTCTCTTGGAACTATTCAATTTTCTGTACTTCAAGAATTTCCGAAAATTCCTGGTCATAAATGCTATCCCTTCATCATTATCACTGTTTGAGTCTGATCCGTCGATTAATGCATTGAATGCCATTGATTTCTTTTCAAATGCTTTGCTTTCTCTTCTCCCAATCATTTGAACTTCAAACGACATTAGATTTCCAATCAATTCTTCTATCTTAAAGTACTGATGTCATTTGCCTCTTCAATTGCAAGTGTCTTTTGATCCCATTCTGGAGTGAGAGAATTTAAAATTTTTCTGACTTGATCTTCTTCCGAAAATTCCTTTCCCAAAGATATTAAAGAATGCACAATATCTTGAAATCGACTATACATATCTGAAATAGACTCATTAGTATTCATTTTAAATAACTGAAACTGATTTCTGAACATGGAAATTTTGGTCTATTTAACTTTGCTTGTTCCTTCGTGAGATACTTGCAAAGTTTTCCAAATTTCATATGTAGACTTACTAACTGACACTCTATTAAATTCATTTCTTTCAAGTGAACAAAACAGAATATTCATTGCTTTAGAATTATTTTATGCAACAGACTTTTGCTCAGTGGTCCACTGTGCAAAATTAGTTGTGGGTTCAGAATATTCAGTTTGTGTGATATTCCAAGTATCTAATCCTACAGATTGTAAATATATTTTCATCCTACATGCCCAATATGCATAGTTACTGCCATTAAAAAGTGGTGGTCTGGCAGTAGACTGACCTTCTACAAATGAACTAGTGTTGGTGGTAATAGCAGTACTAGTGTTAGTAGCCATTTTGAAATTTTTCAAAATTCAGATAATGAAACTTTTGAAAACCTTGCTCTGATACCAAATGTGAGAAATGCGGATTAAGGATCTTAAGGCTAGAATTAATACTAGAGGGGGTGAATAGTGTTTTAAGAAATTTGTTAATTTTTTTGAGTTTATCTTAATTTGTTAACAATGTATACACTAATCAGACACAGATATGAACACAGAATCAAACACAGATGCAAATATAAAGTAAAAGCAGTAAAGGAAAGAACACACCGGATTTTATACTGGTTCGGAGTTACCCTACATCCAGTCTCGCAACACAGGTACAGATTTCCTTTCAAAAACAATTCTTACAAATACAACCCTCGGTTTCAAGGCTACGAGGTACACCCTCCAGAATCACAATCCTCTGGGTAGAGATACTTGATTTCCGGGGCAACAAGTTCACCCAATTGATTTTCAGGACTACAATCACACCTTCTCTCGCTCAATTGATTACAAAAAGTCTATAACTCAGATTAGCACTTGGATCTTGTAGAGATAGTGGAGAGAATCAAAACCAGAAATTATCTAGTTAGATTCGATATTGATTTCGGCAGAGTAATGGTGTAATTTGTATATAAGAAAGTGGAGAAGAAGAAGAGAAGGTAAATCAGAGAAAAAAAGTGATTAAAATTCGTTGAAAACACCCTTTATTTATAGTAGATCAATAGCCATGTCCATTGGTGAAGGGATGTGGCGAATAGACACTTCTTTTAAAAAACAATTTAACTGTCACCATGTCGACAGGGGTACATGTGACCATGTCGACATGCCCTTGTAATTTTTGGTGATTTGTTTTTCTTTGAAAATAATTTCTATATTATATTATATTATACTTATATTTAAACTTTAAAATATACTTATGTATAGTTATAATACATAAATAGATATAGAGAACAATATTAATATATATATATATAATAATTTTCTATACTTTTATATTTATATCTTAAGTATAAATATATAAAACAGCTAAATATATTAATATCAAAATTGTAGTTTAAAAACTTAGGATAATAATTTAAAATCAAAGATATTTATTAAGGATATTTAAAAATAAGGATATTTTTGAGGCTAAAATATATTGAAAAACCAGGACAGATGATTTTGGTTTTTAAAGAGGAATATTTAAAATCATTTTGAAAAACAAGCTATATATTTTGAAAGTCATTTTGAAATAAAAGTAAGTGGATACAAAAAGATGTTCCACTAGATTTTTCGTAGGTTCCATCCTACTTAGGGTTCCATCCCTTTAACGAGCACAAAGTGGATTCCATTCCACGAATAAAATAGATTTTAAGATGTCAGTGCCTTTCTATGAGTTTTAACAATATTCCTAACTATATAACTTATCTTGAAAACTTGAACTCTTGAAATTCTTGATACTCATGAGTCTTGAATCTTGATATCGTCAATCTTTGATCTTGAATCTTTATACTGTACAGTTCTTCATTCTTTAGTACCTGCAAACATATCTATATATATCTACACAATAATGTTAGTATTATATATTTTATAATCTAATTCTAAGTAAGGTTGTTGTCATCAAAACCAACTCCTCAGGGACTAACATGATGAAACTAGAAGGTGTTATTCATGGTTAGGAAGCTTTGATGATGGATATATTTAAATATGTGTAATTATATTAGTGCTATACTGCTTATTTTACTTTTAGCTAAAGAATAGAAAATGCACATTTGGTTTTTAATTGATATTAGATGATGGAATTGCTAAGTTAAGGATTGATATTGATTATATAGGGATTTAGATCTTTTATTATGGTGAAATAATAATTTATATGCCACTGTTATTATGAATTTGGTAATTAGAACCAATCAACCATGTTGTATGGTTGAGTTATTGAATTGATAGGAATCAATCAAATACAACATAAGTAATAATATAAAGCTAGATGATGTTAAGATTGTTCATAGGTTATGGATTAATTTTATAATGGTATTATAGTTAGTAGAACTTGCTGTTGTAGCTTTAATTCAATCAGAAAATATTTGTTTCACCTTAGCAAGTTGATTTAATTCAAGTTAGTGGCTTAGAACTATGGTTTGCAATTAGAAATAATATGAACCCATGAAAAAAACAAATGAACTGTAAAATAACATCTATCTGAACTACTGTTAAATGAATCTTATTGGTATGTACAATAATTTCCTTTATTAAGAAAATAATAGAGATACCAATTACATATCAGTAACAAAATAATAGTATTTGTCAGCCATTCTTTTTCAGCTAGCATATTCCCATGTTATAGATCTCTATTGTTGTTCAGGGCATCTCATCTTTGTTTTTTTCTTTTCTAAAAAGAAAAATTGATGTTGCCACCGATTTTGGTCAAATGCATTGGGCTTTTTATGCTTTTGTCTCGTGGTTGAACCCCATGTATTGGTTTTCATCTAGTATGTGGTCATATATAATTTTATCTCATCTCAACTTTTATCACCATTATAGTTAGGTATATATAGAAGATTGAGTTAATGAAATTGTGAATATCAATTTGGTTATGTGACTAGTTTAATTAGACTTAAGTGTTTTTTAGGCATATATATGATGGTATACAATATACAATTCGATAATGCTAACTTATCAATTCAAGATTACTGCAAAATTGGTTCTACTACTGAAAGTTTACTAAATTGATAACTCTAGCGCAGTGGTAGATTATTTAGCTCCTGCTTTTGTTCAAAACAGGCATGATCTGCATGCCTATAAGGCAATGGTTGCTATTGCAATACGTGACAGCAGGTTAGGCAGGAAAAAAACTGCTGTATAATATTTCCATGATTATAATCTCATTAACAAGATGAAACTTGACAAAATTAACATATGTTGCCACTTTTGAATATGTTTTATAAATATAATCTGGTTGCATGATAATATACAATGTAAATAGAAACACATGATAGTATACAATATATTATTTATTTGGCATGTATGCTTATAAGACAAATATTAAAATATTAAGCTTATAATAACCTTTACCGAAATGAGTACCCTCTTAATGAAGGACTAAATTATTTATGTTCTAGCACTCAAAAACAATTTATCGAAAAGATATCTATGTAAAAGTTTAGTTAAATACATGTTAGGTATTAAAATTTACTTACATATGAGAATTATATATTTAAAATGAGTTGAGATTAGGTGCATGAAAAATTTAGATCAGTTTTGATGCTCGAAACTTGGTTAGGAAGTTGCAAATTCAAAATATATGATATAGTTTGTTTATTTAAGTAAAGCAAAGCTTATAAATGCGATCATATAACATTCTTATTTGAGTTAAGTACATGTACAGGAAGATTACATAGAAAAGGTGGCATGTATTTGCATATAAATTAAGCAAACTTGCTTAAAAATGCAAAATAAAGGTACATTTTTGGATTAAATACAAAAGTGTTGAAAATATTGGTTTTTATTGTGTTTATGATTGTGTGGTCAATGTATATTGTTTATATTATATTTGTGAAATTGCAAACGGCTCTCCGTACAAAGGAGACTCTGTCGAAAATTTTCGTGAATTCAAACACATAGAAAGTTTTTCAATAAATTTCGTATACGAAGAAATAAAGGTTCATAAAAGAGTCTATTTAAGTGATAATTTATGATAAGTTTGAGTTCAATATTAACCAATTAGAGAATACAAAAGGAGTTAATGTTAGAGTTTAGTGCGACATCTCTCCATAAGAAATTGCGAGGACGCAATTTTCGTAAGAGGGAGGTCTGTAGCAAACCTGCTTTGAAATGGTAAAAAGTAAACCGGTTTAAAAATTAACCAAAGCATAGGTTAAATAATATAAAAGAGTTGTTTAAAAGGAATAAAAATAAAATAATACATTAAACAATCAAGCCCAAGTCCAAGAAGGAAATCTAACACATCACTTTAACTGTTATTCTACACTGGCCCAAAAATGAATAAGAAAAAAACGTTCTTCTGTTCAAACCAACTCGTCCCATTTGTAGCCACCTAAGCCCTAAATTCCTCAATCAGAAATCGTGTTTAACTAAAAAAAATTCACGAACCTCGCGATTAGGCATCGTCGTCGTAGGGGAGAGGCATGACACCATTAATTTTTGGCAAGGCTCGTTCGTGTGACGGACTGGGCGATTGATTCTAGGAGAGGCACGTTCGATCTGATGGGCGACATGAGGCTGATGATTCGAGCTAGGGATTTGGTTTGTAGGCAGCAGGTGAACACAAGCGATGGGCGAACTGGGTTAGCGTGCAATCGTGGGTTGGGCATAGCTTCGAACGATGAGGCGGCTTGCGATGGAAGATGGAAGCGGGTCAGCGGCACGAGCATGGTTAAGGCGTCGAGTGATGGACTCGGGATTTGGGATTTTGGTGATGCTGTCAGAGCAGTGAGGAAGATGCTTGTGCACGATTGGTTTCTTGCATCACTACCAGAAACTTCAGAGCAATGAGGATGTCGGATAAACTATTGATTAAGGTGAGTTATTTTAAATCAATTCACATACTTATATCTAGATTTGGATATCCCTTTTCCATATGCCTTGAAATAGGAACTGCATACGTTTTGGGTAGTAATTGGATGAAATTATTGAAATTTGCATGCTATGAATTTAATTAGTTTGATGTTTGATTTGGTTGAATTGTATGTTATAAATATTGGATTTTATCGCATTATCGACTATGAAATTGCATAATATTAAAAACCATCAAAAGATGTTTAATCATTTATAGTTAAAGTATATGATTGTTGTGTAGGGTTTGTATGACTGGAGTTGTCAAAAACAACTCGGGTTGCTAAACAGTTCCGTATTATAGAATTGTATTTCATGGAGCGATGTTTGCTCTAGATAATGCATTTTAAATTTTTGATTCTTTATTGCATTTAATTATTTAATTTTGAGGCATATAGAATTTCTATTCTATGAAATTTGAATTTTTTTAATAATAATATTATATATATTAATCTAAAGCATTTTGGAAGAATAGTTTAGAAAATCATTTTTATATGCTATATAGTTTGAAATTTCTTTGTAAAGTATATAAATTATAGTTATGATAATATTTACAAATTTAAAGTATCATCGTTAGAAAATATTTTAGAGATAAAAATATTTGGAAAGTAAAGATTTAACATTTACACACACACACACAGATATATATATATATATATATATATATATATATATATATATAATATATCACAAATTTGTTCGAAAAGAAATGATTTTTCTTTATACTAGTGAATTATGAATTTTTATCTATTTATAAATAGTAAAAAAGGATTTATAATAAATTCAAAGGTTTTGATAAAATTATTAATAATACATAATTATATATTTCGAAAGAGATTTTCTTATTATTTCAAAATTTTAAATCAAAGTAAATTTTTATACAACTCTTTTAATTTATTTATTATGGATTTACAAAGGTGTGAAATTTAAAAGTGAATTATAGAGAAAATATTTAGAAATCATTTTCTAAATGATAAAATTATATCAATTACATTCAATTTATAAACTATTGTTGGCTTTTATTGTAATTAGCTTTACGCTATTTTACGCAAGTTTGAATAGGATTTCAGATGAATTTCGTGATTTTCTATGAAGTAAAGAATTATAATAAACATTTGAATTGTTGGGTGGTATAGGACACTTTGTACAATTCTTTCGATTATTATTATAATTTGTTAAATAGAGTTTAAGTGGAAATTACTAGCTTTCAGTAAATACTTGAATTTACTATCTGGTATGGGACAGTTAGTTAAATTCTTATGATTGTTGGAGTAACAGCAATTAACACTTAGAGTTGTATTATCTTAGGGTGTTCGGATTTTAGATCGATAGATGAGAAGATAACTCATTTTTCATCGATCTAAGAACTGATACATTTTTAGATTCGGGTAGGAACATCTCTTTCGAAAGATCGCTATGTTGTAAATATGGTTGTCTCTTTCGAAAGGTAGATTTTTACGTGCATCGTAGTCTATGGATACTACAACCTATCAGTTTATTTTGTTTTATACAGTTCGACTATGTTTACCTCTTTCGGAAGGTAAATTTGCATAGGACAGATGAGGTACACTGCTGCTCTTTTCTTTAAGCGGTGTCCCTAATCTGCTGTCTCTTTTGGAAGGCTTCCTTTCTATGTAGCGGGTCACTTTCGGTAGATTTCGTGTCACTGTAATAACTGATAGATGACTGCCATTACTATTTCATTATTGATGATTATTTCTTCAGAGATTTTTAGTATGGATATTCTGTATCGTTTATAGCTCTAAAGAATTTTGAATTGGTTATCACCATATTTTTAGATGATAGTCTAGTGAGACTTGATATGTATTTATGAAATGGTGATTTGTTAGATATGCCTTATTTGAATATTTTGGGCTTATTTTATTTATGACTTATTTGGTTATTGTTAAATCAAAATTTTGATATCTGTATCTATTGGATTGATATGCCTTTTATGAATTTTTTTAGGGTTTAGGCATATTTTGAGATGACTATTTTAGAGTTAAGTCATTATGGATTTATATAGTGAATTTAATTAATATGCCTTATTATAATTGTTTGTTCGACATATTTTATATCACTGATTATATTTAGTCATAAAGTTATGATATTAGTATCTCACCTATTATTTAGATATAGTCTAACCCGTTTATTATTTTAATACTCGGGTCAGGCCGAGATTTTACAGGTACAGGGACCCATTGACCTTTGGACTTTGGGCAAGCATTGAAGTAGACTATTTCGATAGTTTTAGTTTACTTCATACTTGTATATATTGTCAATTAGGAGTTTATGTCATCTATATTATATAGTAGTAACTTTGTACATGATACAAGATTTTGGATATGATGTATATATTTATGTGGGTCTAGTACTAATATTTTGTAGACTCACATTCTATTATGTATATGATTATATGTATTATTCCGCTGTGATCTGTGACTCTATTTATGATTTATCTATATTATATATTGTTCTGAATATTTTTAGTCTGTGTGTTTATTACTTTGTATTAATACTGTACACGTCTAAATTTCAGTTCAGATCCTCAAAAAGGTAAATAAGACGTGTCAGTATTAGTAAAAAGATATATTCACAATCAATCGTCCTTAATCAGCCATATTCTCCGGATTAGCAAACTACATTACTTGTAATGTTCTTTGCTAAACTGGACATAGTAGTGGGGTCATCACATTTGTTTTGTCCTTTGGTCTTTAGTTGGTAAGTGATGCTCGGATTTAACGATATTACTAAAGATAGTTTCTAAAGCTACGAGAAAAATCCTCCAAAATTTGCTGGTAAACTAAGGGTCTCTATCAAAAATAATGCAAATCGCAACTCCATAAAGCTGTGTTTGAGACGCTACGATTTTTTTGCTTCTAATGGAAAATTCTTCCACTTTCTTGCTCATCCTTGATCAGTAGAAAATTCTCTTCACATTCCTATATATTTTATCTTTTCCTTGAATGATGATAGTTTGTGAGCTAAATTTTATTTTTCCCAAAGTCCTAAAGTTTTGGGATTGAAACATTCATTCAATTTAGGTTACTAACCTAATTTCTTCATTAACTTCCCATCTTCCCATCTTACCTAATTTCTTCATTAACTTCTTCATTAAAATGGCTCAGATGAGGAAGGAGTTTCCGAACATATGCTTCGACGGCTACGTCTTCCCACCTCACTTAAAGAGAATTTCATCGGGGGTGGAGAACACGATGCATGACTACATTCATGACATCTACTCCCAATATAGAGAGTGGGCGAAGGCTGTAGAGAAAGCTTCAAAGGTGGCCTTTGAGCGGGCCAAAACGATTGAAAAGATGGAGATTGAACTCGCCCAAAGGGACCAAATCATTCAAGTACTCAACACCGAGGCCGAGTCTTCTCGTAAATCTGAAATTGAGGCCACCAAAAAAGCTGATGAAGCGAATGTGGCGATGGAGAGGTTGAGGCAGACACACGTTGCCTTGGTGGAGGAAATAGGCCATCGAAATACTACAGTCACCGCCGAACGGGATGCGGCCGTCAAGGAACTCAATAAGCTTAAAGCCAAATTCTCTGATATGGCCAAGGAAAGGGATGATGCGAACAACGCGGCCCAGGAGGCGTGCGAATAGGCTGTCTTGCTCCGGGGTGAACGGGATGCGGCTGTGGCTAAGGTTCGCGAGGTGGAGACTGAGGTTGAGGAGAAGGTGAAATCGGCTGAGTCCAGGCTTGAAGCCGACATTGAAGATCTCCTCATTATTTACAACGCTAACGTGCTGAGGCACAGGGGTCTAGCCTGGCTCGATGATTATCCAGCACATCTATACAATGCCTGGGACCGATTGGTTCAAGAAGAGAAGGCGGTGCATCTGGGTGAGCCTGTAGATGAATTTGAACTCGAGAATCGCATTCTGAATGAAGATGAAAGGAAAATTCTCCACGAGTCAATGATTCTGCATGAAAAGGAAAGGCTCGGCACCCAGCACCTGGAAGTAGGAGAAGGCTCTGGGGTTGAACACCACGACGCAAGTCTTGAACTTCCAGCTTCAACCCAGCCTGAATCCTTGCCTGCGGTTGATCCCCAAGCTGTTCCTGCCTACAATCCAGATTAGCCGCAGATGTCTCCGGCTACAGAGCAAGTAGTTGAAGTCGTTCAGCCGCCCACAAGTCAAACTGAGGAAGGTATTCTGAACATTCCACATATCTGTCTTAAGTCGAAATCTTCACTCGAATTAAGTTCTAACAGTTCTCTTATTTTTTGTCCAGTGATTAATACTGCACCGGTCGTGTCTCCTGTCACTCAAGAATCATATTAGACGCAGGAGGCTATTGTGACCGAAGTGACCACTGTAACTGTTACTGCGCCACTTGACGAAATGCAGGGGAGCTCACTTGTTTTTGATGAGCAGCTGATGGAGGAACTCTTTCGCCATCATGGTGATCCTCTTGCCGACCTGCCATTTGTTATGGGTGGAGGCACTCCTGCTACAAGTTCTTCGATGCCAACTACTGATGCTCCCAGCGAGGCTCGAGCAATTACTGAAGAGGAGATATTGGCCGAAATCGACGCTGAAATGGAAGCAGCGAGTCGCGGTGGCAGTTTTGGAGGTGGAATAGCGGCACCTGGCCCAGCTCCGCTCAGAATGATATCGCCTGGCGGTACAGTTTTCGACACTAGTGTGTCCATTCCACCTTCAACACTTGATCATGTTCCTCCGACTTCGCCCGCAGGAAGCATCCCTATTAATTCGAGCTCGGGGGAGGATGTTGAGATCATGCCCCCGCTTGGAGACCGACCACCGAAAAGTAAAGGCTCAAAGAGGAAAGGTAGTGACGGCTCCAGAGGGTCTACACCGAAAAGGAAGCCGAGAAAGAAGGAAGATTAGACATGCTTACTCGGTTTATTTTGACTTTCATTTTTTATACCGTGTATAGATGCGGGTTCGGCCCCTGCTAGTAGGATTTTTTGGAGTAAACTTGTATATGAAATTCATTCACAGAAAGTAGAAATGAAACTTTTCTTTTTAGGCTTCTTCTCAATTATTGTGCGTTTGCCTAAGTGTTTCAATATCTGAAACGCACTTGTGAAGTTTCAGCTTCCGAGTCAAGTTTGTTCTTGTTTGCTAGGTCTGGAAACTGCGGACACGGCTTACGACCGGGAAGTGAGTTGAATTTTGACGTCATACCGCTTCAGTCAATGGTCGACGCTTAAGTCCTGCCCTCCAGTCTTGGGGATGAGTTGTAGAATATCATCCAGCGATTGCATTTCACTTACAACACGTTGAGTCTAGTGCCGCTGAACGGATGTTTGGGACAAGTGAAGATTGAGTGGTTCAACCATACTTGCTTGATTTTCGATGATCATATCCGCACTCCGGGGATTTCCATTTGTTTAGTGGCGGTTGTTTACGCCGATTCAGATTTTAACTATACATCCGCGCTCTGGGGACTCGGAGTCGACATTTATACTCCGACTCGCACTCTGGGATTTCGGAGTTGGTACTTATACTCCAATTCACGCTCTGGGAACTTGGAGTCGATGTTCATACTCCGACTCGCACTCTAGGAGTTTGGAGTTGGCATTTATACTCCGACTCGCACTCTGGGAATTCGGAATTAGTGTTTATGTTCCAAATCGCACTTTGGGAATTTGGAGTTAATGTTTATACTCCGACTCGCACTCTGGGAGTTCGGAGTTGGTGTTTATACTTCGTTTCGCGCTATGGGAATTCAGAGTTAATGTTTATACTTCGACTCGCACTCTGGGAGTTCGGAGTTGGTGTTTATACTCCATTTCGCACTCTGGGAATTCGGAGATAATGTTTATACTCCGACTCGCACTCTGTGAGTTCGGAGTTGGTCGGGTGTACTCCAATTCGCACTCTGGGAATTTGGAGTCGGTAAACAGATGGTTAGTCACATCTGCTGCATGTTTTTGGATTTCGCTCGCACTCTAGGAACGAAAGGTGCATCAGGATCGTGGATGGTTGGATCATATCCACCCTGAGTTAACAAGTGAGGTCGTTAGATGGACGGGTCCACCCTCCTCAAACTTGGTTCAGATACGGACGAAGTCGTTAGGCGGACGGATCCACCCTCTTCGTAGACGTATTTTATACTCCAGTTCGCACTCTGGGAATCTGGAGTTAAGCGAAGGATTGTCGTGTATCAATCCTTTTTTGACTTTGGTGTAATGGCTTGTCCCCGAGCTCGGGTTTCACTTAGCGAGTGACCGGTTGCATCACAGTCACCCCCTATTTGAATAAATCCTACTGTATGGTGAAACGTAGCTCTCCGTGCATAGTGATGATCATACGAAGCATTTCAAGTAAATCATTGCTCTGGCTCGAAGAGATTGCATTTTATTGTTGAAATAAGAAAATATGGCAAAGTCAGTTGCCTTATTACAAATTCTAATTTCGAAATGCAGAAAAAAATTGCAAATGGAAAATAAACTAAATGAATAAACATAGCCTGTTATGTGTAGCAGCGACGAAGACTCTCGATGTTCCAGTCTCTTGGCAGAGCAGGTCTGCCAAAGATCGCTAACTTAAATGTGTCATTTTCGAGCTTTTTTGATCACGTATGGCCCTTCCCACGTTGGTTTCGCGTGCGGAGGCATCGAGAAGATTCTCTTGTGGACAAAATCGCCGAGTCCGAAAGTTTGGGGTCGGACTTTGACACTGTGCATTCGGGGGACTTGGTTTCGGCACACGGCCGCTCTTGAATCAACCAGATCCCCTTGAACGACTCCAACTCCATTGGCGGTAGGGAATTTTAAAGTTAAACACCACGGGGCAATAACAGCCCTAAATTCAGCAAGGGCCGGTCGGCCCAAGAAGGCGTTGTATGGTGAATCTATGTTCAATACAACAAATTGCAACGTCCAGACTCTCCAATGTTCTCCAGTTCCCAGCTCCACTGGCATTTCCACCATACCGGTGGGTATGGTCTCACTCCCGTTGAATCCATGGATACGGAATTGACAAGGCTTCAAATCTTCAGCCTCCCTCTTCATCTGGTCATAGGCTTGCTTAAATATTATATTCACCGAACTTCCACTGTCGACTAGAATCTTTTTCATCCAAGCATGACCTACTTGAGCTGATATGACCAGTGGATCAGTGGTTGGGGCTCCGACCCTGTCAGCATCTCTATTTCGAAACACGATATCGTTAGTCATCGTCTTTTGTTGCTTGGTCGGAGCTCTATCTCCCAGATTAATACAAAACTCGGGATCCGCGTGCCTAATAGAACCGGCATACAACTCAATTTCCCTCCAGCTTCGGTCTGATGGATGAGGACCACCACTAACTGCGTTTATCACCAACCTCCCGCCAGTACGAGCGGGTTCCTCCAGTCTTGCCTGGTCTGGCACACGAATTTGATTCGATGGGCCCGCAACCCTTGACTGTAGCACCTACACATACTGATCTAACTTTCTCTCGCAGATCAACTTTTCAATGAGGTCTTGTAAATGACGACACTCATTTGTGTTATGACCATAACTCTCATGGAATCTGCAGAAATTCCCTGTTTGGACTTGTCTTTCTGTCGACGGCTTCGGGGATGGTTTCTTGTATTGCATGTTATTACAAGTCCGCAAATACACATTTTCCAGCGACGTATTCAATGGAGTATAATTGTCGAACATGGGAGCTCTGCGCTGTGGACCACGATTTTGATCTCATTTTTTACCTTGACTTCCACTGTCCCTCGGCTGGTTCTGCTTGTTCTGTATATTCAACTGAACTTTTCCGGAACTCTCCCCGGATTGTTTAACGGTGATGTTACTCTGAATTCCTTCAATGTTGGGCCCTATGTCATCCTGCTTCCTAGACTATTTCGCATCCTCCCTTCTCAAGAATTGGGATGCCTTGGAATAGAAACGGTCCAATGACGCAGGCGACTTCCCAGCTAACCAATTTCCGAACTTGGAATCAGCATCAATCCCCTTAGTCAATGCCATCAGGATAGAGTTGTCATTGGGATTGCTTATTTCTGCACACGCAGCATGAAATCGCTCCAAGTAACGTCTGAGTGTTTCTCCGGGAGCTTGAGTGACACTAGATAGGGTATTAACATCTTTAGGCCTTGCTACGTGCATACGGAATTATTCAACAAACTTGGTGGCCATTTGGTCGAAATTAGAGATGGATCATGGTGGAAAACGAGTAAACCACATAGTTGCAATGCCCCCCAAGGAAATGGGGAAACTACGGCACTTACTGCATCATCAGCTCTCGCAGCATTCATTAGCCATTATACTTCAGGATGTGTTGATTTGGATCAGAATTTCCTTCATAGACTGGCAAAGTTGGCATCTTGAAGCACCGAGGTGGTTCAGCATATAATATGTCATCAATGAAAGGGGTATGACTCTGGGAGATTCCCTAGTCGTCATTAGTGAGACCCTGACTTTCATGGATCATCTGACGAATCATTATCGGTATATCCGGCATTCGAATATTTGGAGAATGCTGTGCCAAGGTGTGGTCGGGTTCCACAGCGCAAGTCTTGACAGGACGCGGTCGACGGTCCGTGCCTCGCCTCCTTAGTTCAACGTTTTCAGGGACATAAGGTTCTGGAATATAGATCTCATTGGTTATGATGCGGATCAACTTGATTTCTAGCATCAATTCCTTGTTCGGTAGTGGTGGTGGTGGCGAGATTGCCTGTGACATGGTAAGGAGCGGCACCCCCTTGGGATGAAGGTCCGGTATGATGACTGGTAGATGGTCCAGTTCTGGGTTGTCCAAGATTTAAGGCAGGTTGGTGTCCTGTGGCCTAGGTGTAGCTTACATCCAGCCGTGGGCGTGTGGATCGGTGATGATCATCAGATGAGGCTGAACTCTCCGTGGAAGAATAAGAACCTTGATCTCTCCTGGATCTTCTGCGCCTTTGGCGATTCAGCTGGTTGGTCAACTCTGTGTTGGCGCGCAGTTGTTTAGTTAGTTGTTGCCGATTCTGGGTCAATTCTTGAAGCAGCATATGAAATTCTTGTCTGGTGACTGGGCCTGATGGATCTGATGATCCGACGACATCTTAGTTGGATGGAGGCAATTGCACGGGATTCTGTCTGTCCCGTCCTTCTTGATCAGCAGCTGTAGAAGCGGTTCGTGTACTTACCATGGTGAATTGACGAAGTCCTTTCCTAGATCTGATGCAAATCTGAATAGAATGGAAGGGCTTCAAGGCTTGAGATCTGGATCTACTTCTTGGATTTTTGCAATCCGGTATTGATAGGAGATCCAAAGAGCAGGAGAAAAAAAAAAATTTCTCAATGAAAGCACCAAAGTGTTTGTACCAAAAATGGGCACAACACTCTTTGGAAGTTTTTGGAGAGATAAAATGAAGAAATTAAATGGAAAAAGAGGATTATCTAACAAAAACTCCAAAAAATGATATGTAAATAATTAAAAACGCATAGAAACACAAGAATTTAGAGTGGTTCGGCGTATTGCCTGCATCCACTATGAAATTGGTCGCTTTATTGATGTTTCTTTGGTGATAAAAACTGATTGCAGCGGGTTACAGAAGATAACAATGAATTACAGTAGTAAAATTCGTTTGCAGCACCAGCGATGGAGTATGGAATTGAATCCGGCAGAGTCTGGGCGTTGGAGAATTCAAAAGATCCTTTTTCTATAGGCCCTAGGGGTCTATTTATAGGTGTAGGAGGTTGATATTTCGCCCAGATATCGGGAGACTTCTTCTGGCACGTAAGCGGGCCCACGCGATCAAGCCCGTGAAGTTTCGGCCCGATCCGTGATCGATACGAATGAATTTCGTATCGATCAAGATTGCGTACAATGGAGTCGAAACTTGGTGTGGACATTCTTTAGCATGCACGTAAGCTCCTGTGAAAATTTCATAGCATTTGGACTTGTAGATCGCGAGATATGATCGATGCAAGATTGCGTTTCCAGTGCACCGTCCTGTTCGACTCGATCAATTTGAATCGATCCTTCGAATTGATGGCAGGCACGTGATCAGGCGGTGACGTGGTGAGAAATCTTCAGATCGGTCCATCTTCTTCGCTGAGTTGACCGAGTCGACCCTTGAATTTCACTTTGTTCGTATCGATGAAAGTGGTGTAGTTCGAATCGATGGAGGTTGGTCCAGTTCGCATCGATGGATGTGGCGTAGTTTGCATCGGTAGAGGTGACTTTGTTCGTAACTATCAAGCCAGTTCTTATTCATATCGATCAGAGTTGGTTTGATTCAATGGATTCGAACAAGCGACATCGCGATGGATTCGAACAGATGGCGAGGCTGCTTGGCTCGATGGATACAAATCCTGAATGGTTTATGGATTCGAACTATGGTCACCTGATGGATACGAACTACAGTAAACTGATGGATTCGAACAAGGGCTCTTTGATGGATACGAAGTGGCGCGTCCTGATTGATTCGAACAAGCGCCTTTTGATGGATACAAAGCAGTCATAGGGCGATCGATACGAACTGCATACTTTGTCGATGGATACGAACTTAATCGATGCGAATCGAGGCTTCTTCATGGATTCGAATGAGATCGAGTCGAACTGAGGCTCTAGGATGGATGCGAGGTCGCTGCCGCTCTGATTGATACGAAAGTGATGGATTTGAACCAGGGTTCGATGACGGATACGAAAGTGGGATTATTTCCTTCAACTTGCATCGATCATAACTTGAGCATACGAACTCGGATTGACTTGAAATTTGGAACGTTGACTTCCATTGCTTCGCTCGTCGTGTCTTGTCGATTGTAGCTTGATTCGGACTCGGACAAAATTCATCGATATCCATAGTGAGCCTGCGTATAACCGATCTCTAAGACGAACCGTCATTGGTTTCTAGTCAAGTTCTTGGTGTCACCGCCTTGCCAAAAGGCGGGATAACAGAGTCCTTCAATACATAGAGCTAATTCATTCTTTGTCTTCCTTTGTATAAACAATGAGGAAGAAGCACATGTTTCAGTCTCTACAGGAAATATCACGCCAGAATCCTGATTCTTGTTCGGGCTCGTATCGCCAAAGTAGTGGTCGTGAATATGACCCTAGCTATCGCTTCAGCTAGGATCGAGATTACCAGAATAGAAGCGATGGAGGCAAGGCTTCCCATGATAAACATTGGTCCAAATCTAGTTCTCATCCCCTTAATGATTCTGAAAGGCAACAAGATCGTCGCGACGATGTTCCTCCTATTGATAGCTCTTGTGGCCCCCCTTCCACCATAGTTTCTTCACATTCCGTTGTTCCATCTCATCCTCAGCAACCCAGCGATCGTCGGCGTCATGATGTTCACCAATAAAGGTTGGGCAATGAATGCGCTGACACCCAAGATGTCATTGAATCTCAACAAGCCAATGCCACTGCTCACATGGCCAATTTAGGTCAGATTTTCCAAATTTATGACTTGATGGATTTTTCTTTGTACCTAATCTTAAGAAAGTTCCTAAAAAATTCCAGTAAATGACTGGATTGTGCGAATGATATCCACAAACAGTATAACAAGTGGATGTGAGTGGCGGAGTGGGTTTCTAAAGTATCTTGGAAGAGAGCGGCAGAGATTGAGAAGTTGAAACACCAAGAGGCCTAGGACAAGCAAATCATTGAAACTCTAACCAATGAGTTAGAATCTTTAAGGACCTCATAGGCAGAAGCCGAGAGAGAAGCAGAAATGGCCATCAAGGCACACGAAGATAAGAAGGGCAGGCACTTAGCCGAGGTTAAAGCGCTTCATCATCGGAATCATAAGCTGGTGCTAAAAAGGGACACAACCCAAAGAAGCACAGATGAGTACAAAACTAAGTTTGAGCGCAAATTCGAAGATAAAGAGGAGGCACAAAAAATCAGTCAGGATGCCTATGAGGAATTGGTTACCATCAAGCTTGAAAGAGATGCGGTTATCGAAAAGGCCAAAGACAATGATGCCCTCGTTAAACGAGAAGTTGAGGACATAAGAGAAAAGGTTAGGGAGGAGGTTATGGAAGAATTATATCCACTGCTCATTCTTTACAACACCAACGTCCTAAAGTACAGAAACTTGGAGTGGTTCAGGTGTGACTACCTTTACCATCTTATATGTGCTTGGGAGCATCTTTTTCAGAAGGAGAAGGAAGCTCTCAGCACTGAACAAATCGATTAAATGAGGCTGGAAGGCGAAATTCTATTGGGTAATGAACCCAAAGTTCTACATATCCAGCTTTTACTCCAAAAAGTGCACGATGCAACCTCTTAACATGAAGCTGGTGAAGGCTCTGGATCCATGTCACACAATGTCGTAGATGACTAGAATCCGGTGACCCAAGCTTTTCACAGCTCTACTGTGATTTCTTCTATCGAGCCTGGTTACAATTTGGAGAAGTCGCATATTGCTACATCTATTGGGCTCTCCTCGATTATGGAAGGAGTTTCCAGTGGCACTCTGGCTCAAGTGGGCGATCAATCTGGAGAATGTATTTCATTAAAATCACTGTCCTTCAAAAGCTGGAGTGTCCCAAATCGATATATCTAATCTTTTAAGTTATGTTTCCTTAGCTTTAGAATCGCTGGCGATAGTTCCACCTCTTCCTTAAGAATCTCAACCGGGACCTCAAGTGCCAATGACGAAGTCCGTTACTGTCACGGCTTTTGCAACAACCCAAGATGCCCCAGAAGAGAAAGCTTTTATGGTCGACGAGCACCTGGTGGACGCTTTATTGAGGGAAGAAAGCGATCTGCATCAAGAGATTCCTATTGATGACGACGTTGTGATTATTGGAGCTTTCGAACCCTTGTCAGGCCCTTCTATGCAAGAAACGACATAGAAACTTAAAGCGGACATTGCTCTTGAGGCAAAAGTCAAGTAGGAGAAAATGGAGATCATTCCCCCTCCAATCTCCATTATTTTTCTTGGAGAAACTGTGGATGCCTCTGCTTTTTAGCCTGAATCTACTCAAGATGCACCTACTATGTAATGGCCCGAAGATTTTCGACCCCCCGAAAATCGACACTAATACGTTCACTGTATAGAGTGCCGAGCAATCGAGTGCCAGAAATACCAGGCTGTTAGGGTTTAAAAGAAAAAGGAGATAGAATAAGAATAGAAAACAACAACACAGAATCTCATAATCGCAGTGAAACAAAATATAATATAGAATAACAGCATTTATACAAGAAAAGCTGTAACTGTCAATATATATACAAGATATCAGAGTACAACAAATCTAGACAGTTATAATAACTTGTCCTCTACTGCTGTCTATACAGCCTATAATATACAGCAGAATATAGTCAAATACGTCTCTGCCATCCAACTCGTCTCCTGAGCTCCAAAGCATCCTAACCTAAAAATCTGTAATACTCGGTCTGACCCGAGCATTACCATAAAGTAACACCTGAGTCAAGCTGAAAACCAGCGTGAGTAAACCCATTTAATAAGAAATACTTAAGTTATACAACTTCTTTGAAACCAAGGTAACTCGTATATCCGACGAGTTTTTATCAGGTTAAACCAACACCTTTACAGAAAATTCATCGATATTGTGATACTGTCTGGATATAGCTACTTATTTATAATAATCCCGTTTACTTATTTTAAATGGTCAGATTTACTTAATTTTATTCAATTCTAGTCTATCAGACTATATAATCAAATCCGTAAAGATTTGTAGTGCTTATTAAATCGAAGTGGTTCCGGATATCGCTAATATCCGACCCCGGTCTCTTCGAATTTGTTATAGAGACTTATTTCCAATAAAAGCCATCATCATTATGTCTAACTATTTTAGCTTGTCGGGCCACTTGATGGCACAGACAAGGATGATTTAAAATCAATATTCAAAATAGTCACCAAAGTATAGATCGCTGATAAATTAACGATTAACTCTTAGTATTAACCAACTCACCAAACAGGATTAATTTGGTTAAAATTAACTGAATCTATTTATATTATAAATCCCAAATTACTTATAATTTAATAGTTTATAAAAAATGTTTTTTTATTAGTAAATCAAAATTAAACAATCCCTTTAACAACCTATCAATATAAGATTTGAATCGAATAGACTTTAGATTTATATATTCTCTTAAATTGTTATAAATAACTAAATTTTTATATCACCGCAACTAACCGAAATAATTATAGACTAAAATCTAGGTAATATGATCACAATGTATTAACCTTCATGTCTGTTTTGGTTTTAAATAAGCTGACAAAATGTTTAAACTGAAATGTTAAATTAAAGGTTTATTTACTTAAGAAAAACTCGGCCCATACTCAAAGAAACCCGGCCCAACCAAAAAAAAACATCGACCACCCTATTATTCTCCTTATTTCTCTCTAATCTTCCCCTTCCTAAAATGAACAACGTTCCTGGAACAAAACGTGCACGCAAGCACACGCGTGCACCGTGCACCACCCACGACCACACCGGCTACCAAAACTCTAATGCCCGCGACTCCGCCTCACCTTGCTCGCCCCTCCGACACCATCGCCACTTCCCCACACGCTTCGACTTAAGTTCCGCCTACTGCCCCAAAAAACGCGATCATTAAGAATTGCATCACACACCACCGTTCCCCTTGCCTGCAGCCAGTACCGCCATGACCACGCGACCCACCTGGCCTGAGCTTCCTCCCTGCCCACTGCGACCTAGTCCGGTCGACTATCCTGGCCGTGAACATCGCCCTACCGAGCACCATCACCCAAGCCCCTTAAACCCTAAAACCCCCACGACTCACACCTACGTCCCTAAATAAATCACCACAGTAATTTTTTTTCGATGCGCCGCTCCTTGAGCCACCTCCACGCTAAACCCCATGCCACGACACTGACTGAGATGCCTGGATTCGACCAAATCCCAAACTCCGATCATCTATCAAATTGTCCTCCCCCGCACACCTATAAATTCCTAAAATACTTCTAGAAATCACAAATTTCAATCACGAACCTGGTTACATAATCCATTCGTAGAATTGTGATAGGTGAAAATATGCCCAATTTGATTCACTTGCGGTTATAAGGGGATTTCCCTCACTCTGGTTGAAGGATTATGATGAAACAAATTTTAAAATGTTTTGTACTCACCAACAATCAAATTTTGATTTGAAATCAAAGCTCAAAACCAAATGGACAAGAAGATATCAATTTTTGAAAAGAATGATTAACTGGTTTTAACAAGTCAACAACAGAGTATATATCTTCCTGTACGTGAAAACTCCTTCATATCAAATTCATATACATACGCATATGTCCCAGCAAAACATTAAACCCAGATCAACAAATTATTCACAGCCACTATTGCACGTTTATGTGTGTGTGTGTGTGTATATATAACAGGAAAATAGGCGCAGGGAAGAAGTTGTTAAAAAATTTAGTCTCAGGGACAACAAGTTTGCTTTTTAGTCAGAAGGACACTTTTTAGTGTAAACAGAAAATGATAGTTACAACTATCATTCGTGGTTTACACTAGAAAATGTCCTTCAGCCTAAAAAGCAAACTTCTTGTCCCTAAAACTATATTTTTCTTCAACTTTTTCCTTGAGCCTAAAAAGCCCTATATATAAGCAGTTGGATATGTAAGTGAAGTACTCACTGTTATAGAAAAATGAACTGGTGCTGTAACCCTCTCTTGATTCTTCTTGTTTTTACTGGCAGCACTATGTTACATATATATTTTTCCACTTTACTAGTTTGTGAGGATGTTAATCGTGAAGCAACAAGGCAGAGATATAAATAGAAGAGAATGGGAAGGAGCAGGCTGACCTATTTTATAGGCTTTTGCTTATATATTTTTTTCTTTTCTATTTTGTTGATTTGAACATATGTTGACCTGATTTGAACAAAAGGTGAATTGATATTTTACAGAAGCTTGATTTTGATCTTTGTTTTGACATTGATTTAAGGTTTTGTAGGCCAGAAGTGATATATCCCATGATGATGTTCCCCTACCCATATACATATCCTTTCATGTGTGTGTATATATATGTTTATCTTCTACATCTTCTTATGCTTGTATATATATAGTTACATACACCCATATGTTTACATATTTATTCACTTACATATCATATACATACATTTCTACTTATACATATTCTCATATACATTGCTTTATGCATATTTTGTCATTATATCTATATATATTCACATTTATACAATTTTCGGGTATCTTAATTCATGTGGCAAATATATATATATATATATATATATATATATATTACCTATATACTTGTGTATATATTTATCATCATGAGCTTGTGCATGTTTAATTATCATAAAGTTTGTATATTTATATATATTTTTATGGATATCTCGTCTCAATTTCAAATGGAAGAGTTTTTTACATATATATTGCTGTATATAAAATTTCTATCATATCCAGTCATTTTATAATTCAATATTTAATATAGTTCTAAATCAATTTATAGATACATATATTTTAACTCTTAGAAAACTTATGTATTCGACTTATAAAAATTTATATTCCAGTGATTTAAGTCAGTTAATTACCCAATTAACCGTCATCAAAAACCCAGGTCATTACATACTAGGTCACCCAATCTACTCTGATTAAAGGCCAAGGAAGCAGGAAGAGAGGGGAGAAGAGGAGTGGAGAAAGTTCGAGTGAAATATCTCTTGATTCCAAGAAGAAATAAAGGAAGCCGAGGAGGAAGTGATTCATCATGTGCACTCATGCTCCCAAATCTTTCATGTTTTAGCCAAATTTGTACGGGATCAGCCCCTATTTTTTGATTCTTTTGCTTTGAATACTTGTACTTGTACATTCCAATCTTATGTAAATAAAGTTCTTTGCTTTTGTCAAACTCTTGTGTGAATCTACTTAAGTAGCTAAGCTATTACACTTGCCATTCAATGTACTTGTAATTCGTTGCTCGTTAATTTGGATAATTATCCGTTAATTTTACCCAACACCTCCATGTGGTCGTGGCCTCAAGTTGTACAAAACATTGGCTCGAGCCCTAGTGTTACGCCGTTGGATTCAGCGGTTTAAGTGATTATGCTCCTACCCTCGGTCTCGGGTTAGCAGAGTTATATAGTAGGTGGTCAAAATCCATCCTTAGCGAGTTTATACTGCTCCTGTCGACTTCAGGTCAGAGTTTATGGAATAGTTGAATGGTTGAACCACACTCATCTATTTGTTTATACTCATATCCACACTCTGGGGATAAGAGTTAGTTGGCGGGTGATCGGATCGCACCCAACTTGTGTTTACACTCTAGTCGACGCTCTGGGGACTTAGAGTTATTTCTAAAATTAGTCGGCCTGTACTTTCCTTAATTGATTGATTTGCCGCTAAGTTCGGGGTTTGACTTAGAGAGAAATCGATCATATCACGATCACTTTTGATTCGTGTCATTCACATCGCTTGGTGGGATTAATTTGATTATTGGATGGTCAAACCGTATCCATTTCTCGTTAAGTACTCGATCTATTGGGTTGTGCGCGAGAATCATTAAATGAACGGCCTAACCACGTTCATTTTGTTTAGTTCAGTTATGAACTTGTGTAACCGGCTAGCTCCAAACTCTGAGAACCTGCTCGGACATGTCAATAGTAGTTAGTCAAGTATCGCAACTAACATGCAGTGCTACAACAATCACAGATATAAAGAAAATTTCATAATTTTAATTGCCAAATGGAAAGAAATGACATAACGTGTCTTATTACATATCTGGAAAATCAAGTACTAAAGAAAATTCGAAAATTAACTTCAATAAATGAAAAAAGAATAAACTAAGTGAAATAGCATCGTAAATGCTCACTATTCCACATTCTTAGGCATGTGACACCATCAATAGTTGCTAGCTTGAAAGTTCCTTCTCCAAGCCTATGTTCAATGATGTATGGTCCTTCCCAAGTAGGATTCATGTGTGATGGGATAGGAAAAACCCGTTTCAACATAAGATCACCGACTTCAAAGGTCCTAGGTCAGACTTTAGTGTTGTAGTATCGGGCAACTCGATACCGATGTGCTGCTGCCCTCAAATCAGCTTCTTCACATTTCTCATCTACCAAGTCCAGAGATTCTAAGAGGAGATCTCTATTCATTCTGGGGTCGTAGAAGGTCACTCGATGAGAAGGGACTTCAAGTTCAACAAGAATAACAGCTTTGGAACTGTAAGCAAGAGCGAATGGAGTATGGCCAGTCGCGGACTTGTGGGTGGTTCTATAAGCCCGTAATGCTGTTGGGAGTTCGTCTACCCACTTGTCTTTAGCCTTTTCCAAATGTTTCTTTAGAATGGACTTTATGATTTTGTTCACAACTTTCACTTGTCCAATTTCTTGAGGGTGAGCAACTATCGTAAATCTCTTTTCAATATAATGCCGACTACAAAAGTCTTTGAATTCAGCGTTGAAGAATCGAGTCCCATTATTAGTTACAATGGTTCGTGGAAGGCCAAAATAACAGATGATGTTCCGGACAATGAAGTTGATTACTTTCTTTATCATGATTATGGCTAAAGGTTATGCTTCAGCCTATTGGGTGAAGTAATCAACCGGTATAATGGCATACTTCATACCACCTTTAGAGATTGGTAAGGAACTGATAATACCTGTGCCCCATGTGGAAAAGGACCATGGAATGACATTTGTGTGATTTCTGCCGATGGAGCTCTCAGAACATTTGCTTACGTCTGACACTTATCGCATCGCTTACTATAATCCATAGCATCTCGGTTGACAGTTGGCTAGTAATACCCATAATGGAGTATTTTCTTTGCTAAGTTTGCCCCCAATGTGATCGCCACATTCTACTTCATGAACTTCCCTTAGGACTCACTTTATTTTATCATGAGCGATATACCGAAGTAGGAGAATGGAAAAACCCTTTCTATACATGACCTCTTCTTGAATGATATATCGTGAAGCTTTACGAAGGATTTGTCATCTTTCATTCCTCCATTCGAGAAAGACTCCCCATAGCATATAATCTTTAAATGGAGTCATCCACGACTCCATTTTAGGATCCGTCTCTAGTATCCAGTCGATTTCCATCTGGTTTATGCTCGGAACATCTAATACTTCAACTAGAACCAGGCCCATTTGTTGTGCATCCCCGGTGCTAGCAAACTTTGCCAGTGTGTCGGCCTCTTTGTTTTGATCCCGAGGAATGTGCATGATGTCATAATACTCAAAGTCAGTTAATAGCTCTTGAACTCGGATAAGGTACAGGGTGAGTCGTTGTTCTTTAGCCTGGCAATCTCCTCTAACTTGGTATACTACTAACTGGGAATCGCAAAAAATTTCGAGAGATTTTATTCCCAGTTCTCTGGCAAGTTTGAGTCCAGCAATCAGAGCTTCACACTTAGCTTCATTGCAGGGAAGCCAAGCTTCAAAGCATAACAAATTGATCAATCCTCCGGAGTTACCAGTATGACTACGGCTCCAGAGCAATGATCGTTGGATGCTCCATCAATATACAGTTTCCACCGAATGGTAGGGGCTACACCGCTCTTTGGGAAATCATCCTGTACCGTGAATTCTACTATAAAGTTCATCAGTGCCTATCCCTGGATGGCTCTCCGTGGGACATAAGTGATGTCGAATTGGCCTAGTTTGATGTTCCACTTCAGTAACCTTCCAGACATCTCAGGTTGTTGTGAGACCTATTATAATGCCTGACCGGTGTAATAGTTGATGGGATGATCATGAAAATAGGGGCATACCTTTCATGAAGCAATCAGTAATATGCCAATTTCTCAATCTTCGGATAGTTCCTTTTGGCTCCTTTTAATTGCTTGCTAACAAACCGATCTCTGGATTTGATTCTCCTCGTGAAGCAATATGGCACTTATAGCATGTACTGATACAGCCAAGTAGATATACAAGTTTTCATAATCCAACGGCTTTAACAAGATGGGAGGCCTCTCTAAGTGGTTCACCAAAGCTTGGAATGCGTCTTCACACATCTGTGTCCACTCAAAATTCCTTTTCCCTCTTCTAATCAAGTTAAAGAAAGGAATGCATTTATCGATGGCTCTGGAAATAAATCGACTTAGAGCGGCAACCTTCCCATTTAGGCTCTTTACTTGTTTGATGGTCCTTAGCGCCTGGATGTTGCGAATTGCTCGAATCTTCTCAGGATCAACTTCGATTCCGTGAGCATTACGATGAAACCCAAGAACTTTCCTTATGCAATGCCAAAATAACTCTTCAGAGGATCGATCTTCATTTTGTAATATCAGAGGATTTAGAACATTTCTGCTAAGTCTCTAATGTGGTCGCTTGATCGTCGTGACTTCACTAGCATATCATCAACGTATATCTCAATCGTCTACCCAATTTGATCTTTAAACTTTCGATTGACCAAGCATTGATAAGTTTGCTCCAGCATTCTTCAATCCAAATGGCATTACCACATAGCAATACAATCCCATGTCGGTAATAAAGCTGGTGTGCTCTTGGTTGGGAATATGCATTGGGTTTTGATTATATCTTGAGTATACCTCCATGAAAGAAAGCAACTTGTGTCCTGCGATTGAGTCCACCAACTGGTTGATCCTTGGAAGGGAAAAACTGTCTTTTGGACATGCCTTTTTTAATTTGAATAGTCAACACACGTTCTCCACTTTCCATTCGCCTTTCTCACAAGTACAGGATTGGATATCTATTTAGGTTAGAAGGTGTCATGAATAAACCCATTGCTTTTGAGCCTATCCACCTCCTCTTTAAGGGTGGCTGATCTCTCCGGATCCATGCCATGCCTTTTCTATTTCATCGGGACATGCCTCGGGTCAATATTTAATGTGTGGCTTGTAATGGCTAGCGAGATCCCACACATGTCAGAGTGAGTCCAAGCGAACACGTCAATATTTTCTCAGAGAAAACCGGCAAGTTCTTTCATCGCCGGAGGGCTAAGCTATGATCCGATCTTTAGGACTCGTGACGGGTCATTATGGCTGATTGTGATGTCAATCTTCAACTCAACCGATGCAACCTTGGTCTGTTTGGGCTCCTCCTCATCATTCCTCTAATCTATGTCTTTATAGAACCGACTGTAGTGTCCTGAGCCAAGACCCAGGCGCTGGTTGTCAATCTTCGGTGGCTTGGATGCGGAGAGACGTATCCACTCCCCTACCATTCTCCTTCTGATGGGCCTCTCTCAGCTCAGCTACATAGCAGGCATGTCCGATTGCCTGATCACCATGCATAACACTAACACCATTATCAGTTGCTTCAAAGTCAAACTCCACTGGGCATGGGCTACCCAAAATTCACCTAGGGCTGGTCAGCCCAGAAAGACATTGTATGGAGAGTCAACATCCAAAACAACAAATGACAACATCTACACTCTCCCGCGGTCACCTTCTCCCAACTCCACGGTCAATTCGACATAACCAACAACTTCGATCGCATCACCATTAAAGCCATGAATGCGGGCTTTAGATGGTTTCAAGTCCTTAGCTTCCATCTTCATCTGATCGTAGGCCTTTTTGAAAATTATATTCATGGAACTTCCACAGTTAACCAAGATCCTCCTCACTGAGGAGGGGCCGATCATAGTCGAAATGACCACTAAGTTGATCATCGGTGCCTCCACCTTATTTACATCTCTGTTTCTGAATATAATATCATCTGCTATTATACAATGTTGTTTTGTTGGATCCTTGCTGGAGCCTCATCTTCTATACTTAAACAACACTCAAAATTCATATGCTTGATTACACTAGCATAGCACTCCATCTCATGCCAGCTTTTATCAACTGGATGTGGTCTTCGAACTATTGTACTGATCACTAATCTTCCACCAGTCTATGTAGGCTCCTTGGCCCTGCATGGCGCTTGTCCTCGATTGGGGTTGGATGTCCCCAGCCCACCATCTTGTGGGGCTTTAACAAACTGCTGTAGTTTTCTTTTTCAAATCAGTTTCTCAATAATATCCTAGAGATGCCTATATTCATTCGTGTTATGACAATAGCATTCATGGAATCAGTAGTATTTTCCAGTCTACCTTTTCTTCTCCATTGATTCTTTCGGAGGTGGCTTCCTATACTTGACAAGTAGACATTCTCTAGGAATGTATTCAGTGTTGTATAGGTATCATACATTGGAATCCTTAACTTTCCTCTTCCAGAATCCCTCTTTCGCTCACGGTTCCAATCACCGCCTTTCTCTTGTTGATTCGGTTTATTTTAGACATTTACTTGAACTTTTCCGGAACTCCCCTCGAACTGCTTCACTACAATATTACTCTGTACACCCTCTCCACTCGATTCGACAACATTCTTCTTTCTAGAGCATCTAGCTTCCTCTTTCCTCAAATACTGAGCTGCTTTTGCATAGAAACATTTTAACATCATGGGTGGTTTGCCAGCTAACCAATCGCTAAAGTCGGATTCTGGATTAATCCCTCTTGTTACCACCATCAATATTGAATGGTCATTCGAATTACTGACTTCTATGATGGCTGGATGATATCTCTCTAAATATTCTTTCAGTGATTCTCCTAGAGCCTGGATCATGCTTGATAGGGACATTACATCTTTGGGGCGAGTTGCATGCATACAGAACTGCTCCACAAACTTTGTTGCCAAATTGTCAAATCTAGAGATCGACCATGAGGGTAATCTCATAAACCACACCATTATGCTAGAAAGAGTGACTGGAAAACACCTGCATTTTGTGGTGTCATCGGCTCATGCAGAGTCCATCAGCCATTTATATCTCATGATGTGCTACCCGAGGTCGATTTTTTCCCTCATAGGCATGCATACGTATAAAATATTATCATTAAACAGGGTGTGACTTCTGGATATCCCCCAATCATCATTGGTTAGGTCTTGGCTTTCCCTTACTAGCTGTTTGAATATAACCGACAAGTCCGGTGTTTGGATGGTCAGAGCCAAGCGGTAGTCATGATCCACCTCATGTAAATGGCCCGATCGACGACTACGGGCCGTTCCATGCGTTCTTGGTTCAACATACTCTCGATATGTGTCGCGTGCATTCACATTGTCATTATTCCAAAGAGGTAACTAATCTACATTAAATTGAACTCCAGCATCTAGATCACCCGCGGTGTCACCAGTGTGCATTCTTCCCATCATATACTATGACCTACCTCAAAAGGTTGGATCGACACCTATCATTCTGATAAATCGGTACCGATTTTTATCGTTCTATCTGGATGGATCAGATGATGGAGGATTGACGTTTTGGCATGGTATTTGTTGGTTCTGCGACATCTATGTCTATGATAGTCATCTGACAAAGTTGAGCTCTCTGATGCAGAATAGGGAGTTAGCCCCTGCTAGTTTTCCCGCGTTGTTGATTCCCGAGTTGATTCATTAGATCAATATTGGCTTGAATCTATTGGTTCAACTATCGATGGCTATTCATGAGCTCTCTCATCAGATTCTAGAAATAAGCTCTTGTAATGGAATCGGCTGGATTCTTGACATCAACTAGATTGGTAGCATTAACATCTACTAGTTGATTTCTCTGGCCTCCTTGCAGGATGCTAGCGTTCTTTTTTCCCTCTGTTTTTGAGTGGTAGATCCGGTGTTCCTAGCCATTGTTAGCAGTTTTCCTTAGACTTTTGGAAATTTTAATAGAACAAATGAAATACTCGAAGATAATTCTGGATCTCTTCATGGGATTTATGCAATCTAGTAGCAGAAAAGGGATCCAAATAGAGCCGAGGATCCCCTTCTCAGTGAAAGCACTAAAATGTTTGCACCAAAATTGGCACAAACACCCAATAGAGATTTTATAGAGAAATAAATGAATAAAAATAAATGAAAATTGAGGAAACAAGAATTAAATAACAGAAAATAAGTAATAACGAGAAGACAACAATTTATAGTGGTTCGGCGTTGAAAGTCTATGTCCACTTTGTAAAAATAACTTTACTAAATACTTGAATTGTTGAGTACAAAAGGATGGATCAGAGTAAAACCCGTAGTTATAAAAAAAGTGCAAAGTAATAAGCAGCATCAAGTCCCTGAAAATGAACAATCAATTCTATATTTATATGGGAAGACGGTGAAATCTCTTCCTGAAATTTCGGCAATGGAATCTCCAGATCCAGAAGAAGTCATGATATCGATCATGAGTCTCACATCATTCACAATAACGATCGGTACCGATCGTTCTATGTGCTCGTTTGAGAATACGATAGATATAGTGGGCTCCGATCTTCAATATATTGATGTACCCAAAGTTTCATGTATATTTGACTTGTAGATTTTGAAATATCAATCGTTTTACATTGAGTTGAACTGTAATATCGATACAGTGTGATTCATAATTGGTGAATATGGATCGCACCCGATCCATTTTC
Organism: Allium fistulosum; assembly: GCA_030737815.1. NCBI lineage: Eukaryota > Viridiplantae > Streptophyta > Magnoliopsida > Asparagales > Amaryllidaceae > Allium > Allium fistulosum. Next base: position 149,654,905 of record CM060905.1, on the reverse strand, counting down.
AGTAAATGGTATATTTTCATACATTTATCATTCTATTAAGTTCGTCTTCTGCTTTCACTTCTCCACTGCTTCATATTATCATCTGTGCCTGATCTTTGGGTTTCGTTATTATTAATCTGACTTGTCAATCATGATGACAGTTGAGTTTAACTTAACTAATCAGTTCGAATATAGCCAGGCCAAAAGGCTAGATAACAGTTACCGTAAGGTAAAAACCCATCCGTATTTATGTGCGGCGTGGTCTTACAAGATACCTTTTATTTTTGAAAGGGAATTTTATAGTAAAATAATCCATATGATTATGTTTCTCATGCTAGTTTAAACATACTGATCCAGGCGTTATTTACTTATAGTGCTCGAGTCAGCCCGAGCATATTTTCCAGATTTACTTAGACACTTTGGAGCTTCAGGAGACGAGCTGAATCCTCCAAGACGTATCCCCATATTTTATTTTCCGTTGTTTGTTCTTGTCTGTATTTATCAGCAATTGTAAGGACATGTTTTTATAACTAACCAAGCTGATGATAGGTTAGTTTTTCTCTGATGATAGTATGTATATTAAAGTTCATTTTTTTGTAAAGATTATTGGTATATTATATATATATATATTACTGGTCACGTTGTGAGATTCTATTCTGCCATTTCTTCCTTTCACCCCCAACAACTTGTCTTTTCGGCACTTGGATGTTCAGCACGTGAATACCGTGGATATATTTAATGTCGACTTTTAAGGACTGAAAAGGCGAGTCGTTACAGTTGGTATCAGAGCTGAAGGTTAAGCGAGAACCATGGCCCTGGTTGGGTAAATTCATTAGAGATAGGGTAAGTGATACCTTGGAATGAGTTTGAGAGAGTGTGTGTGAACAAGAGCGTATTTGTTAGTGGTATAAAATTGTTTTATATTGTGTTGACTAGTCTATTGAGTGGCTTATAAATTCGGGTTGATGCGCCTGATCAACGTTATCAATAAGAATTTTAAGCACTTGAAAAAGGCAAACCAACGTGGTATTGTTCTAAAATGGGTAAATAAAATAATTTTACATAGGATTATTGTTTGCGCCAAAAATGGTCACAAACCCCAAGTATTGTGAAAGCACCAGTGTATGAATACAAATCAGCAATATTCAGACACAAATCACAAATCTAAGCTAGCAATAAACAGCAATCCCGAAATAAATCACAAGAACACGAGATTTATAGTGGTTCGGCTATCTCCGGCCTACGTCCACTTCAATGATTTTTATCTTTTATTGATGTTCTTTGCTGATTACAGATGATTACAGCAGATACAATGATTGAATTCGAGTATAACAGCAATGGAAAGAAGTAGAATTGAATCCGGCAGAGTCTGGACGTTGAATGGCCAAAAGGATCCCTTTTCTACAGGCTTCAGGGGGCTATTTATAGGCGCAGGAGGCTAAGATCGCGCCCAAACTTCGGGAGACTTCTTCTGGCACGTTAGGGGGCCCGCGCGACCGACCCCACCAAGTTTCGACTCGGTCTATAATCAATACGAGACCACTTCGTATCGATCAAAAAATTATCCAATCGAGCTGAAACTTGGCAGGGACGTTCTTTACCTTGCACGCAAGCTACTGTGAAAATTTCATTGCATTTGGATCAACAGTTTGTGAGATATGATCGATTCAAGGTCACGTTTTTCGTAGTCTGCTGCTTTTGAATCCACGCTTTCGTATCCATCCATTCGACTCGATCGAGGCACATGCACGGGGGATGACGTGGTGCGAGTTTCCTGGATCGATCCAATTCTTGCGGCGTATCGACTGGGTCCTCCGTGCGCTTTGCTCGCATCGCCATCCCATGTTGATGAAGACCATTCCTCATCCATCGCATGCAACTTCATTCGCACCTGCAATTTATTAGGGGGATGCTCGGATCGATCGACTTTGGTCAAGTTCATATCCGTATGATCGATACGAACCAATGGTGCTTTCAGATCGATACGAACAACAGCTGAGTGATAGATACGAACGCGGCATGCGATGGACTCGATCAGGGGTTCGCTAGTCGATATGAACTCGATGGACATAAATAACACAGTCCGGAATCGATTCGAAGATGATCGATTCAAGGACGATCGTTTCGAAATCGCTAGCTCCTGGTGGATTCGAACAAACTGAGGCGGTGTCATCCCGATGGATACGAATACGATGGATTCGAAGCGGGGCGAAGCTATTTTGATGGATACGAATCTGATCGATTCGAATAGGTTGTCTCTGATGGATACGAACATCACATTTTATCTAACTTGTATCGATCATATCTCGTTCATACGAACTCCGATTTACCTGAAAATTGGAACGTTGGCTTTCATGGCTTTGCTTGTCATGTCTTGTCAATTACGGCCCGATCCGGACTCGGGCAAAATTCATCGATATCACTGGTTATCCTGCAATGCATAGCTGAATATTCATGACTAGTTATTATTGATTTTCAGTCAGTTTTGGGTATCTCAGCTTTGCTAAGAGTTGGGATAACACTTTTCCCCCCAAAACATGCCTTTTTGTAAAAGGTGTGTTTTGATCAGTCTCAAATTGAATGCAGTGAGTTCATGTTTTATTTAGAGCTTATGGCACTTTCAATCAAGGCCATGGCTGTTCGAAGCCGAATTGTTATCAATTTCTGCCAGTGGAAGTTAAGAATGAAATTCTATAGTCTCTTCGGACTGTTGATGATCGCTCCGGACCCTTGCGAAGCCCATTCCAGACTTAGCGGTCGAATAGAAAGATCCTATTGCAATCCGGCGTTGCTTTCTACCCCTTGCACTCTGGCCCCAGTTAGGGCGTGAAGCGATGTCTTGGCCGTTCTAGACCGATCGTAGCCTCTCCGGGCTCCTGCTGGATCCCATCCTATCACTCTCCGATGAAGGGGAAACAACGTTAAGTGGGTCGATCCTATCGCCCTCCGGCGAAGCGACCCACTTCTTGCACTCTGGTTCAGTGTGTTTGAACATTAAGCGATGTCATAGCCTAAATCGTGGGCCGATCATAGCCTCTCCGGGCTCTTATCGAATCCCGATCCAATCACTCTCCGGTGAATAGGAAACGATGCTTAAGTGAGTCGATCCTGTCGCTCTCTGGCGAAGCAACTCACTTCTTGCACTCCGGACCCCGCCTCTCCGGGTAGGATCATAAAGCGATCATCTTTATATTGATATTTAATATTTATCCTTTAGCTCTCCGGTCAAAGGTTTGTTTCAATAAATGTTTCTTTATTAAATTCAAATCCTAGATGTTCAATCTCAAACACCAGGAAAAACAAGACAATGCCTCTCCGGGCGGAGCGGTCTATTTCCATCTTAGAGCATGCCTAGGGATCTCTCCTGTTCCCATACATGAGTAAGTGGGATAGCCGTTTTATTTTGGAAATCAAATCTAAGAAAACTAATCGACTAGAGTCCAAATCTTGAACTTGGCCCTTGCCATCACAATCAGTTGATGACGAGTCGTGATCCCACTCCAGGATCATTCCTGTTAGGTGGAGGCGGTAGTTGTTCGGGCCTTACTGCCGCTGCCCGTTCTCTGACATATTGTGGGAATCTACCACTCCTGGCATGTTCTTCCACCTCATCCCTTAGGTGGCGGCATTCATCGGTAGTGTGCCCATCCAGCTCATGGAATAGGCAGTATTTTCCAGTCCTGTGTTCCCGCTCCGTGGGATCTCTCCTGGGTGGTTTTCGATAGGGGAGTTGCCCCCGAGTTTCAGTGTAAATCCTTTCTAGGCTTGCCGTCAAATCTGTGTATTGCCTGAATCTAGGCTCTTGGAATTTCTTCCGTTTGTCAGGACCATCATGTGCGTCATCCTGCTTTCTCTTTCCTTTGTCTGTTCTGGACTGTTCCCTTGCGGTTCCTTCACCTTGTGCAGCATTTACTCCCTGCCTCTCGGCTCGTGATTCTTCTAGTCGAATGAATTTCTCAGCTTCATGGTAAAATTCTCCGAGATCTTGTGGTGGATCTCTTGTCAATGAATCTTTGAATTCAGTGCCTTCTCCAACTCCTACCACCGCCGCCATCAAAATCATCGATGGATCCAGGCAGTCTACAGAAGCCACCGTTGCATTGAATCGCAGCAGATAGCCTTTTATGGACTCTCCGGTCCTTTGCTTTATCGAAGCTAAAGTCATCACACTCTTGGGTCTTGTCACATGGACCCTAAATTGTTCCATGAAGCAATCTACAAGCTCACCCCATGTCCTGATAGATCCAGTCTTTAATTGCCTGAACCAAAGTGCAGCCAAGTCTGACAAAAATAAAGGGAAACATCGTGCCATCACTTCCTCGGTTGCTCCCAGTACTTCCATGTGTCTAATGTATCGGGTAATGTGCATGGTCGGATCCGACTTCCCATCATACGGATCCAGCGTTGGTAGTTTGAACTTTGGAGGGTTCCTTGCATTCCTGATATTCAGCGTGAACGGACTCCGACTGACCTCTTCCAACCCTCCGCTAGACAATCCTCCTCTCATGAGTCGTCGCACTAACCCAGCCATCCTTTCATCTCCATCCTGGGGTTTCCCTCTTGGTCTTGAAGGGTATTCTGGTACGTACTCTTTGTGTGGCCCGTTAGCGTTGGTGTTGGCTCCAGCTTGTTGAGCTTCATCTGTCGGCCTTCCATCATCAGATCCTAAGGGTCTGCCCCCAAGTCCTTGTTGATTGTCTTCTGGATCTGCATTTTGTCCTTCATTGGGTTCCGCAACCCTAGCTCCTTGTTCCACATTCATAGCCGTTGTAGCTGGTCCCAGGCTCTGCACCCCTGCAGCTCTCATCTGTTCAAAGAAATTCTGCAGCATCTCTTGTTGGCTTTTCATTATTCTTTCGTGCATCAGATTGGTCATGGTCTCCATTTCGACTCTGGTGATGTAGATCGAAGCTGGTTCTTCTCCAGCGCCAGAGGATGCCTCTTGACTTCCTCCTTGTTGGCTCCTCTCATCTCTTTGTCTCGTTTGTCGAGTCATTGTCTCCCAAATCTGATCCCTTCAAGCTTTTAAATCTGAACTCTGAATCTGGTGTAGCGGGTGCTAGTTCAATTCTCAGTGAAAGCACCAAAGTGTTTGCGCCAAAAATGTTCACAAACCCCAAGTATTGTGAAAGCACCAGTGTATGAATACAAATCAGCAATATTCAGACACAAATCACAAATCTAAGCTAGCAATAAACAACAATCCCGAAATAAATCACAAGAACATGAGATTTATAGTGGTTCGGCTATCTCCGGCCTACGTCCACTTCAATGATTTTTATCTTTTATTGATGTTCTTTGCTGATTACAGATGATTACAGTAGATACTATGATTGAATTCGAGTATAACAGCAATGGAAAGAAGTAGAATTGAATCCGGCAGAGTCTGGACGTTGAATGGCCAAAAGGATCCCTTTTCTACAGGCTTCAGGGGGCTATTTATAGGCGCAGGAGGCTGAGATCACGCCCAAACTTCGGGAGACTTCTTATGGCACGTGGAGGGGCCCGCGCGACCGACCCCACCAAGTTTCGACTCGGTTTGTAATCAATACGAGACCACTTCGTATCGATCAAAAAATGATCCAATCGAGCTGAAACTTGGCAGGGACGTTCTTTACCTTGCACGCAAGCTACTGTGAAAATTTCATTGCATTTGGATCAACAGTTTGTGAGATATGATCGATTCAAGGTCATGTTTTTCGTAGTCTGCTGCTTTCGAATCCACGCTTTCATATCCATCCATTCGACTCGATCGAGGCACATGCACGGGGGATGACGTGGTGCGAGTTTCCTGGATCGATCCAATTCTTGCAGCGTATCGATTGGGTCCTCCGTGCGCTTTTGCTCGCATCGCCATCCCACGTTGATGAAGACCATTCCTCATCCATCGCATGCAACTTCATTCGCACCTGCAATTTATTAGGGGGATGCTCGGATTGATCGACTTTGGTCAAGTTCGTATCCGTATGATCGATACGAACCAATGGTGCTTTCAGATCGATACGAACAACAGCTGAGTGATAGATACGAACGCGGCATGCGATGGACTCGATCAGGGGTTCGCTAGTCGATATGAACTCGATGGACATAAATAACACAGTCCGGGATCGATTCGAAGACGATCGATTCAAGGACGATCGTTTCGAAATCGCTAGCTCCTGGTGGATTCGAACGAACTGAGGCGGTGTCGTCCCGATGGATACGAATACGATGGATTCGAAGCGGGGCGAAGCTATTTTGATGGATACGAATCTGATCGATTCGAATAGGTTGTCTCTGATGGATACGAACATCACATTTTATCTAACTTGTATCGATCATATCTCGTTCATACGAACTCCGATTTACCTGAAAATTGGAACGTTGGCTTTCATGGCTTTGCTTGTCATGTCTTGTCAATTACGGCCCGATCCGGACTCGGGCAAAATTCATCGATATCCCTGGTTATCCTGCAATGCATAGCTGAATATTCATGACTAGTTATTATTGATTTTCAGTCAGTTTTGGGTATCTCAGCTTTGCTAAGAGTTGGGATAACAATTATGTTTTATACATAAAAAAAAAATTTGAAATTTATATATATTTATGATATGTTTGTTTGTTAGGAAATAATAATATTCAGTTATTATCATTATTTGTTTGATTGGTTATGCTCGGCCAATTTTATGAGCAGTTTTGTCTTTTCACCACATGGATGGGGCAAATAGTAATTGTAAGAACATTTAAACGAACACCTTATGAATTAAGTTTCACAGTTTGGTTATAAAGCGTTCGATGATAACCTTGGGTTAAAATTTAATATAATTTAATAAAAGTTGCTTATTTTAATCTAAACAAAAATGTACATTTGTGAAATGATTTATGCGAGAAAGTGAAATTATATAAGTATGTTTAATAAATAAAAAGGATATAAAATGGACAATTTAAGAACTTTAATCCGGGTATTTGGAAAATTGTTTCTCAAAATTTAGGAGGAAAATAATCATAATATATTTGGAAGTATTTCTGAATAGAAATATTTTAAAAGGATTTTAAAAGAGATAAAAAGCACTGAACTCACTTCTGTCGTTGGAAAATAATTCTTGGTGATGATTGCAGCATCATTGGTGTTCATTTTCGAGTTTCTAAGTGAGGGGTTGCTACAATAAAAATTTGGTATAGGATTGTTTTGGTAAAATAGATTTTTATTTAATTTCAGAAGTATGATTTGGTATACTAAAGATTACAAGTACATATTAGTATTTCAAAATGGTTTGAAATAAAACCCGGTGTTTATTTCTTAAGTTTCTGTTAAGTTATTATATGGACTCATGTATCATATGCATTAGGATAGGATGGTTGTGCATGTTGTTATGAAAGTTGTTTGGTAGTTTTCATTTGTTAAAATGAAATGGAATTTTGGCAATTTTGGACAATCAAAAACTTCCGAATTAATTATGATGTTAAAGCTATGTGATTTTGTGAAAATATAAAAAAATAAGTTTTGTAACTTAAAAATTTGAGAAGATAATAAGTGGAAACCAATTTTAATTTCGTTGAACATCCGGGTTAAGAAAACAAATCTGGTATTGTATATATACTCTCAGGATATAGTAGGGTATTATACAAGTTTTAAGGTTAAGTTAAGTTTTAATGAAATATTTTCATAAATAATTTTGGAAGTAAAAAGAAATTAATAAGTAATAACCAATAGAAATAAGTATGTAACTTGTATGTAGATCTTTTCTTCATACGGTTTTTGATCCATAATTTGAGTATATGACTTTGAGATGATTCATACCGATCCAAGTAAGGATTTATCAATCGATTCTTAACGGCGAATACTTGGTGAGGGTTCTTGATTTGTTACCGATGTTTACTATCATAGTATATGGCTATGTAAAAAGAACGAAGGTTTCTAATCAAGAAGTCTGATAGCAGTTCACACTAGGGAATCAAGTAAGCGATTAATTCAAAAGAAAATTTAATGTATTCAAGTAAGTGATCAAATCACATATTGCATGTAGATAATCTATATACAGCGTACGGGCTTATAGAGAATATTAAGTATTTGTGTGGGCTTAGCTTTTTTAGGTTTGATAGTGATGGAATTTCAGGGACGAAATTCTTTTAAGGAGGGAAGAATGTAACGATCTGTAATTTTTAAGTTTTCGAATTTGAATATTTAATTATCTAAATATTGAAATTTGAATTTAGAATATAATAAAATATATGTTTCAAATAACCGCTCGATTTTTTATGACCAATTTTTATTTTTATTTATAGGATTTTTCCATAATTTTCAATTTGAAAAACAATTAAATTTTCATTTGACGCGTTTTCAAACAAAAATGTATTTATGCACATTACGCACAAAACACAGGTGACCCTCTTTTCACTTCTTTTCCTTTGTCCTTGCTTGTCCTTGCACTTAGTTTTGGCTACACTTGTTTCCTATGAAGATAGTTTTGCATTATATATATATATATATGGGGTCACGCATGTATGAAGGGACAACACAGAGGCACATTATTTTGTTTTTTGTTTTTTTCCTTCTCTTCTATAAAATGGAGACGGCGCACATATGTTAACACATATTTTACATTCATTTTTCACATATATTTTTATTCTCTGCAAAAAAATGAAACATACCACTTTTTCGTCTTTATAAATGAAATATTCCCATTTTCTTCATATATACATTCATCCACATATGCATGAGGGAGGAGAGTTGCTTCTTGCTGTTCTTTTTTCCTATAAAATGAAAGCACATGGTCATGGGGGAGAGATACTCATGCATGCCATTTTTCCATTTTCTTCTCTCTGCATGGAAGATTTATACAGCAACCACTTAAACCAGCATTTCATTTTTTTGTGTATTCATGAGTGTTTGTGTGTATGGTGGAGGTGTACAAACATGAGCAGGTAGGAATTTAAAGAGGAGGAGGCACATGCATGCATCAACGTGTACGCGAAGAGGAGGGGAAAAAGTTGGGACAAGTGGTAAGTGGGTTTGGGGATGGTGGCTATTCATGCGTGGCTGTTGGGTTGTGTCCTTTTGATGTGTTGTAGTCGAAAGCGGGCATCGAGTGGGTATTAGAGTGGACTGAAGGTGAGAAAGAGAGTAGCGGAGCTAATGATGGCAATGGCAAAGCAAGTAAATAGTAGAGGCATCGAGGTGGAGTCAACGATTTGTATCGTAATTTGATGCTTAGTGTTCTGGTAGTGGTTCTCGCATCATCCAGTGACCTGAGGTGGTGTTGTGGCAAGCTATAACAAGCGACTATGTTGGAGAAGGTGTTGTCCAAGGTGGCGTCGAGCTTGGACTTATGGGTACAAGCGGAGATGCCTTGGGATGGTGAGTTGAACGGTGAAAATGAGGCACAGTTTCATGGGTGGAGGCGAGAGAATGAGGAGGAGAAAGTTGATGGAGGCGGGCTCGATTGGAAGCAAGGCGCACGTTTATTTTGACGAGGGAATGGAACTGTACCATTTGGGTGTGGGTCTAGGTAGTGGACATTGGGCCATGCTTGATTAGGTGAGAAATAATTAGGGTCTAATTGTTTAATTTATATTAAATCAAGTGTTAAGTTTAAAAAGCCGCACGTCCTCCATATTAAACCTGTTTGGCCAATGGATTTTTCCCTTGGACTCGTTTTGATGCATACAACAAGTTGGTATAAATAGTTGACAATTTGGATATAAGTATAAATTTAAGATAAAATAATAGTGGTTGAATATAATATTTTAAGTAATAATGCCATTAAATTAATTATATTTCATCGATGGTATCTATTTGGCAAATAAAAACACAGTTCAGCTATTATAAATGGAATAGATTCTTTTGAACATCTATTTCGCAGAATAAAACAGCATTCTACTATAATTGAACAGAATAGATTTTTGATGACATCTATTTAGCAGAATAAATTCCCGTTATACTATTATGTTAATTTGGACATTTATTCATATGCCAGTTAATTAATATGTTGTTTAATTAGCATTAGTTAAGCAATGGATTAGCTAGTGATTGTTAATTGTTGATTTTCTTTACATATATACTTGCTTATGTAAATACCAATGATGTGACCTGGAAAACGAGTTAAAAATAAATAGTAGCTTGTTTAAGTATCATAGTGGCCGTAAGCCTCTTTCCGAATCTTAGAGGATATTTAAATTAACTTAATTTTATAAAAATTTGAGGCTAAGTGTTTATTTAATTATAAATGATTTTATTTATATTGTTAATGAGGTTTGAGTTAATTAATTATTTTATAAATAATGTATAAGTTAGCTAATTGTTTTATTAATGATATTTTAAAGTTAATTAATTATTTACTGATGATATTTTAAGTTAATTAATTATTTAATTAATGGTATTTAAAGTTAATTAATCGATGTAATTAATGATGTTTAAAGAAAATTAATTGATTTAATTAAAAAAATTAAGTTAATAAAGTGATTTATTAAAGGTGATATAAATAATAAATAGATTTACAAAATGCGATTTACAAATGATATTTTATAAAGGAAATTATAAATGATATTTTATAAAAGAGTTTTATAGTAGGTATTTTGCAAGATAGATTTATAAATGTAGAAATTAGCCACAAGGGCCTCTTTAGCAAGTGCAATTAGTTTCTAGGACACACAACTGAAATAATTGCTTTTAAGGACAAAATGCAAAATAATTAATTAGTTTCTAAGGCCTAAAAACCTATGAAATTATGTCCTTGAAAGTAATTGGACTGCTGACTTTGTCCTTAAAAGTAATTATTCTGATGACTTTGGCCTTGAAATTAATTTCTTTGGATGTGTGTCCTAGAAACTAATTGGACTGCAAAGTTTGTCCTTCTGGTGAAAAGCCCCTTTATAAATAGTATTTTATAAATAAAAGAGTGATTTATAAATGGTAATTTATAAATAAAAGAATGGATTTATATGTGATATTTTATCAAAAATTTGTGTTAAGTATATAAGATTTATAAAACTGGGTTTCGGATTTATAAAAGGATATTTACAAAGGATTTTGTAAAAGATATTTATGAAGGATTTAGTAAAGGGAGACTTATAAGACAGTTTTATAGATAGAAAGAGTTTTATTAATAGAAAAGGCTTTTATAAATTAAAAGGAATTTATAAAAAATTAGAGATTTATAAAAGAAGTTTTATAACTTAATTTGGAGATTTATAAAAGGATTTGTAAATATGGAATGTGTTAATAAAAATGGATTTTTATAAAAGAAATGAGATTTGATTTTGATAAATAATCCTTCTTAATTATGGTGGTATGGAAACGTTTTCATACTTAACACCAAAGGATAGTGGTCGGGTTTATAGTAATCAATTTTTAAAATGACATTTGTTTTTAGCCTATTTAAATATTAATTTGGAAAAGAGGAAATCTTCCTTAAGTTTTTATTAATATACTTGTTAGCACCAAAATTGGTCACTAACCTCGTTGAGATAGATTGTGTAGAGAGATAAATGATGAGAGTAAATTTAAATAAAGAGCAATATGCTAAATTGAATGCAAAGACGAGAACACCAGATTTATAGTGGTTCGGCGTAACTGCCTACGTCCACTTTGAGGTTAATCTTTATTGCTTTACTTGATAATGGATTACAGATACAATCCGTACACCAACTACTTGAATACAATTGCTCAGTAAAGAGAATGAGTCTTGAAAGTGGCAGATTCTCTCCAGTGTTCTCGAAAAAAGGTCCCTTTCACTGTGCCCCTGCCTCTCTATTTATAGACAAAGATGGGTTGGACTTCCCTGGTGGGCCTGACAGCTAAATACCTCGGCCCAGAAAGAGTGAGCTCTGTGTGTCGAACCATTGATGCTGAACGAAGTGGTGCCGAACGATATCGTCATGCCGAACGAAGTGATGCCGAACGATATCGTCATGCCGAACGAAGTGATGCCGAACGATATCGTCATGCCGAACGAAGTGGTGCCAAACGATATCGTCATGCCGAACGAAGTGATGCCGAACGATATCGTCGTGCCGAACGAAGTGATGCGTTGAGTGGAGAGTGCAGGCCGAGCAATAGTCGAAGCCGGTCGAGATTGGATGAATGTCGGACACCTCTGGATGCCGAACATCTCTAGATGCCGAACAACCCTGAATGCCGAACACCTCTGGATGCCGAACGATCTCGAATGCCGATCGTGATTTATGTCGAACGAGGTTGAGTGTCGAACGAGGTATGGATGCCGAGCAGTATGGAGTGCCGAATGATTCCGCCATGCCGAACGGTCCATGTATGCCGAATGCTCTATGTATGCCGAACACTCTCGAATGTCGAACGAACCATGTATGCCGAACACTCTCGAATGCCGAACGTTCCTGAATATCGGACGCTCTTTGAGTGCCAAACGTTCTCGAATGCCGAACAGGGTCTGATGTCGAACGATATACAATACCGAACGACTCTTAATGCCGAACAGGGTCTGATGTCGAACGATATACAATACCGAACGACTCTTAATGCCGAACGGTATGTAAGTGTCGAGTGCCTAGTTGCCTGGTCAAATCTTCAGGTAACACTTGCCCCCCAAAGTGCATCATGTGGCTAAACGTGATGTGCTTTGAGCCATAAATCCACCGTGCTTTGCTTCAAGCCGTGGCTTAGTCTCCACGATAGTATCTTCTCTTGAATTCTAGGTGAGGCGATGTGTGCCAAACGATAAGCAAATATCGAACAACATAGCCGAAGCCGAGCACCCTGGATGCCGAACGATATAGTCGATGCCGAACAATGTCGTTTTGACCGGTTCTATCGGTTATTGACTCTTCGACTTCCTCTCCTTTCCTATAAAGGCCGGCATTCTCCTTCTTCTTCTCTTTTTCACTTTTTACCTCCGTGACTCTCCAAGAATACATAACTTACCTCCCTTAAGTTTTATTCACCTCTTCCGATCTTTCCTTCCTACTTCGAATCCAACACCCTTTCCAAATTAGGCTCGAACAGTCTTTCAATCTTAAGTTCACAGACCCCCAAGCTCGATTGAAAGACCCCCAAGCTCCAGCTGTTTTCTTCGGTAAGAACCTTTCGATCGTTTTCTCAAATTAGGAAGCATAACACAAAACTCGAACTCATAAATCCTCCATAGATTAAAGGGAGTAAGAGGCGTGTGGGTGATGAACTGTTGTGGCTCGACATGATCTTTTAAAACCGCGCGAGTATAAGGGTGCTCAGAACTGGAGATAAGGCCTAGTGATGTTGATTGGCATGGCCGTGGTTTGACATGGCTTGCCGAAAGACTTGGGCATGCCAGTCAGGAGAGATGGAGGAAAAGAGGAGAGGTGATGTTAGGGGCAGAAGGCCGAGCGAATCGGCTCGACATGATTTGCCGCGTGCACTTGTATTTAAGCCGAACAGAAGGGAGGTCGAATAGAACAAAAGCCGAACATAACGAAGGCCGAACAGAATTTTGGCCGAACAGAACGAAGGCCGAACAAAACTTTGGCCGAACAGAACGAAGGCCGAAAAAAACTTTGGCCGAACAGAACGAAGGCCGAACAGAACTTTGGCCGAACATAATTTTGGCCGAACATAATTTTGGCCGAGCATAACGAATGCCGAACGACATTTAGACCGAACATCTATTCACCTTGCCTAATCATATAACAAAAACAAGGACAAGGACCTAAGCATACTAGCATATCGAACTAATCTGGACTGATAACTTCCTAGTCTCAATAATCACAAGCCTGAACTTAAATCGATAAAAACAGATAAAAGCTTTTAACACGCAGTGCCAATGTCCAAGTCCAAAATTGAAAACATTGCAAGGCTGGCTTTCGGAGACGGTCAGCGATGACGGTCTTCAATGACGACAGTTCAAAGCTCAACTTTATACCATCAATTCTGTGACTTATAATTTCTTCAGCGTTTACACATGAATGATCGTCAGACACTACACGGGGGGAATATTCATATTGTTAAGTCTAACGTCGATTATTTTTCAAGTATAGTTCGAACAGGTACTTTGCTAGATTCAATCTTTATCAGAGATGTCTAGGAAATCTAGCTCCGCCATGATTTCAGATAGGCCTGGACCGTCCTCCTGACGAGAAATCGTAGATACTTCAAACCCGTCAACTTCCCCTACACATGACTTAGCTCCCGATGCTCTGGAGGTAGCAATTCTCTTGGACAACCCTATCAATTCACATGCTTCGAAGATTAATGAAAGTACACTCCGTTGGATATGCTCTGACCACGGAATCCACTTTGATGACGTGCTAGTTCCATCGGGGCACGATCGTCACCCTTGCCCCCGGTCGGATACACAGCCTGTAATAAATTCATGTGCTGGGTTGGCAGTGTGCCACCGTTCAACTCGTTTCTTCGGGATGTGCTGCAATATATTGACATTGCCCCATCGCAACTGCACCCGAACGGCCATGCATTCCTCTACGGTACTTGCATCCTCTTCATGAATGTCCTCTCTAGGCTTCCAACTCCGGGCGATATCAGATACAAATATTGCATCAAGAAGCGGAAGGATATCCCATCATTCATGTTTCTCGAGCCGCATAACAAATGTCAAATCTTAATTGGGGCATGGACCAAGTTCGCCTTGTATAAACAGGAATGGTTTTATGTGCGTTGTCCTCCCGGCTTTGCGAGTAGATGGGTTGAAGCAAGTAAGCCTTTTTCTTGGATTGTTACTCATGTTTAGTCGAAGCCGTACCTTATCTAAATTTTACCCATCTTTTCAGGTATCAGTCCACATCCTGACGGCCGTGGATACTCTAATGTCTTCGAAGCCATTCGAGCCCTTCCTACCGAAGAATGGGACATTAGAACTCTCATTTCGAATGAGTCACTTACAAGGCTTGGACTGTTGGTAGAAGGCCATCGGATAAGCCTTCCTCAAGGTGTCACCATTCCCAGGCCTGCCTCTGGTAAAAGGAAAAGACAAGTTGAGTCTTCAGCACGCAAGGCTCCTGATGCACTAGAAGAGGGGGAAATTAAGGAGACTGAGACGCTCGAAGTACAGGGTGAGAATATTAGTCCGTCTCAGGGACCGACAGTTGAAGTTCATGACATAGAAACATCGTCTTCCCCTTCGAAGAGAGAGAAGAAACTGACGTGCAAGCTGAGGAAGAAAACTGTGGGCGGAACTTTTAAAGTTACCCTTATTCCAACGGAAAAAGAAACTTCCTCGGAGCACTTAGAAAGTTCTCTGAAGGGCCTGTCGAACCTTACCATCCCTGACGATTTACTCAACTACGGTTTCGACGATCCAGAGGCCCTCAAGCTTCATTCACCCGCTAGAGGCAGTACGGGAGTTAAAGCCCAAGTCCAAGGAGATAAAACTCCAATTAGTAAAGAAATTGGTCCGTCGGGGGGAAACACTAGGACACACACGGACACGCGCACTTCACTCTGCACTTCAATCTTAACCGTCACCCTGATCTTTTCTAACTTGTCGTTATTCCCGTTCTATGCAGGTGACATGGGACGCTCCCACGGATTCGATCGCCTCCACGGCTCTTCCATATTTCACCATTCTGGCCGGGATTCGGGCTCCGGTAAACACCGGGACAGGGACAATTACGAAGATCGAGACAACCGTCCCCGAGAGTCGACTTATCGAAAGAAGTCACATTCCCAGTCTTCATACTCTCGCGATCCTCCTCCTCAAATAGAGGAAGGCAGAGAAAAGTCTTCGCAGAAGGGGTCTCAACCCGATGTTTCCCAAGATCAACATTCCGGTTCATCGAGCACACGGCAATCTCGGGAGCATCGTAAGAGAACCGAACTTTCAAAGCCACCTCCCCCCGTTCCTGCAGCGGACCCAACGATATCGGAGAAGCTGGCCGAGCTTAAAGTCAAATTTCCCAAAATCTGCTTCGACGGTCTGAAGTTCCTTCCAGCAATTCATCATATTCCGAGGAATGTCAAGCAGAATGCCATCACTTGCAACAACGACGTCTGTGTTCAACATGACACGTTTGTACATTTAGTTGAAAAAGTCTCGAAGATCTCCATTGAGCGTCAACAGGAAATCGACCGCTTGAAGCTTGAAACTATCTTTGATAAAGACATCATCAAAAATCAGGATGAGGAGCTCGCTTCATACAAGTCCAAGCTCGAGGCCGCCGAACAAAGTGCTAAAGACACTGCCGAGGTCGTCACTTGACTAGAGATGACTCATAAAAGGAACTTGACGAAGTGGTCCAACGTAGTGGAGCCCTGGCTTTAGAAAAGGACTCCGTCCAAAAAGAAAGGGATGCGCTCACCCAACAGGTTAAAGAATTGAAGGAGCTACTCTCTAAGGAGAAAGAAGAGAAGATAGCCGCTCAAGAAGAGTCCCAACGATATTGCAACGAAATTGTTGCTACACGACTCTTAAAAGCAAAGCTCGATGATGAGCTTTCTAAGGTTGAGATGATGAAGAACGAAGCCTGTGAAGAGGGCAAAAGAATTGCGTCCGCGGAGATCGACTCCAGTCTTGAGGCGGCCACAGAGGCCGGCAGAGAGGAGGTCAAGTGTATGTTTGATCCATTGATAGCTGAATATAATGCCCGCGTCCTCATGCACCGGGACTTGACTTTCTTAGGCGAGGGCTATCTTGAATCTCTAGCCGAGGCCTGGGAGACTTTAATAAAGATTAGAAAGGTTGAGTCGGGCACTGAGGAGGTGTATGAGGTGACTTTAGTGAAAGAGTTTCTCAGGGGGAACGAGCCATCGAACTTGTCTGCAGCTATGGCTATCTTTGGTAAAGGCTCTCCTCCATCAAAGGAGAAAGACGACATCACTGGCTCATCTGGAACTGGACCTTCAGCTCCCCCTCCTACTCAATCGGTCAATCGGCCAGTACTTGATCCGTTCGAACAACACACTGGCTATGACCCGGAAGATCCCGACCTCGGCATTCACGTGCTATCCCCCATTCTAGAGGGTGAAACTCCTCGCACAGCCGAAAGCTAGCAAGAAACTGGTATAAAACTCTTCTTCTTGAAGTTTAAAGATCTATCGCTTTCTGCGAGCGGTTATTGGTTCTAACGTTCATTCTTTATGTTTTTATGCAGGCCGCTCTGATCCTGAATCGACTCCGAGGAGCGATGACGCCAAGGAGGAGACGGGGAAAACAAGCGATCCTACTCACGCGGGAGTAACCCCCGATCCTGATGCTCAAGTGATCGGGGCGCTAGATGATGATAAGTCTAAAACTTCATCTCCCATTGAAGGGAGTTATGAATTTGAAATCACGGGCGCCTCAGAACACACTTTGAAGGTGAGTATGAAGGAGCAACTCGCGGAAGAGAAGAAGAAGAAAGTTGAGATCAAGGTCGAGTCTCAAGTAATAGAACTTAACGACCCGCTGAACCGGCCTCTGTAAGTCATTCTTCCCGGCAAATCCAAACCACTGGATGTTCCTCCTCCCACTCCTGACTTCACTTCTTTGGCGAGTAAAAAGTCCAAGAGGAAGCGTGAGGGAGAGGAGTCATCCGAGAAAGCAAAGGAGGACAAGAAACTAAAGAAGTCGAAGAAGTAGCCACTATACTCGTTCAACGAGGTTTAGCTTAGGTCATGTAATTACTTTTACTTTTTCGTTTTCGTAGTTTATGTAGATAGACTTTTGACTCCAAGTTTTGGAGGAGTGGTTGTATAACCCCATTTTGGATTATTGAATAAAGTTTAGTTTCTTTGTCATTTGAACGATTTCTGCTTTTTAGCTTTCTGTTAACTGTGGTCGAAACTCAAGTTCTTATGAGTTACATAAATTCCCAATCCATTCTTACATTGTTCGAACATTCTTTGGAATGGTACATCTCTTATTTCACATTTCTTGTATTTAGAGTATTTTTCAATCCGCGTTCTGGGGACTTAGAATGCTCCAGTCCGCAGTCAGGGGATTTGGAGAGTTAGGCTGGTTATACTCTAGCTCGCACTTCAGAGACTTAGAATACTTCAGTTTGTATTCAGGGAACTTGGAGATTTGAGTCGTTTATACTCTAGTCCGCGCTCCGGGGACTTAGAGTACTCTAGTTCGTATTTAGAGAACTTGGATATTTGAGTCGTTTATACTCTAGTCCACGCACTGGGGACTTAGAGTACTCCAGTCCGCACTCAGGGGACTCGGAGATTTGAGTCATTTATACTCTAGCCCGCGCTCCAGGGACTTAGAGTACTCCGGTCCGCACTTAGGGGACTCGGAGATTCAAGTCGTTTATACTCTAGTCTGCGCTCCGGGGACTTAAAGTACTCCAGTCCGCACTCAGGGGACTCGGAGATTCAAGTCATTTATACTCTAGCCCGTGCTCCGGGGACTTCGAGTACTCCGGTCTGCACTCAGGGGACTCGGAGATTCAAGTCGTTTATACTCTAGCCCGCGCTCCGGGGACTTAGAGTACTCCAGTCCGCACTCAGGGGACTCAGAGATTCGAGTCGTTTATACTCTAGCCTGCGCTCCGGGGACTTAGAGTACTCCGGTCCGCACTCAGGGGACTCGGAGATTCGAGTTGTTTATACTCTAGCCCGCGCTCTGGGGACTTAGAGTACTCCGGTCCGCACTCGGGGGACTCGGAGATTCAAGTCGTTTATACTCTAGTCCGCGCTCCGGGGACTTAGAGTACTCCGGTCCACACTCAGGGGACTCGGAGATTTAAGTCGTTTATGTGAGTTCGTACACCAGGTAGAATAATGCAATTCTAGCTGTTTGTCACCAGACTATGAGGTTCAGAAACATCAATAATACATAGAAAGGATGGCTTCAAGCCTTTATTAATAAACTGAACCATCTGATTACATGCTTAAAAGGAAACTAAAAATCAATGGAATAAAAACATACGGTAAACAATTGCACCTAAAACGGGAAAGAAACAGGCTAAATATAATAACGTCGCAAATGTTCACTGTTCCACGCTCGGGGGAGTGTCACGCCATCAACGGTCGCTAGCTTGAAAGTTCCCTCTCCAAGCTTCCGTTCAACGACATATGCACCTTCCCAGTTGGGATTCATACGCGATGGTACCGGGAAAACTCGTTTCAAAATGAGATCACCCACATCAAAGATCCTTAGGTGGACTTTCTCGTCGTAATATCGCTTGACTCGGTGCCTATATGCTGCCACCCTTAATTCAGCTTCTTCACGTTTTTCATCAACGCGGTCTAGTGATTCCAACAAGAGATCCTAATTCGTCTTAGGATCATAATGTGTCACCCGATGTGATGGAACTTCAAGTTCCACGGGTATAACAGCTTCCGAGCCGTATGCCAATGTGAATGGTGTGTGGCCAGTCGCGGACTTGTGGGTAGTTTTATAAGCCCATAGCGCTGTTGGGAGTTCATCTACCCACTTGCCTCCAGCCTTTTCCAAACGCTTCTTCAATATGGACTTGATAATTTTGTTCACGACCTCAACTTGTCCGTTAGCCTTCGGATGAGCAATGGCGGCGAACTTTTTCTCAATGCCGTACTTTAAACAGAAATCTTTGAATTCTCTACTTTCAAATTGAGTTCCGTTGTCCATAATGATGGTTCGCAGGAGGCCAAAGCGGCATATAATGTTTCGTACAACGAAATTAATGACCTTCTTGGAGGTGATTGTGGCTAAAGGCTCTGCCTCGGCCCATTTTGTGAAATAGTCGACCGCAACTATCGCGTATTTTGCACCACCTTTAGATATAGGCAAAGAACCGATTATGTCGATTCCCCAGATTGCAAACGGCCAGGGACTAACCATTTGTGTGAGTTCCATTGGTGGAGCTCTCGGGATTTTCGCATATCTTTCACACTTGTCACATTTTCTGGCATAATCTGCAGCATCCTGATTCACAGTTGGCTAATAGTATCTGTAACGGAGGATCTTTTTT